>BSBM01000666.1:0-4800000 GCA_027924585.1 Larix kaempferi | reverse complement strand
GGTTCCCCGATAGCATCTTTGGGTTGCATTTCGGGCCACTAATGCCTTTGGAGTGTTAGGGAGGATTGCTTGGAAGGTTGTAGATGAAGAAGAACCCTATCAGATGCGTGAAAACTGCGCTCAGAATGGTGCTGATTGTCTTGTTGTTGCAGTTGAATTCTGGCCATGTGAAGATTGTCCTGCAGAATGAGAAGAATCTGATCGCGGTTTCGAAGAACCGATTCAATTGCCTGAACTAGGGAGATGCTAAGGGTGTATGGAAGAAGAAATGGCGGTGTCTATCCATAGACTGCTTCATATGGTGTCCTTGTAGATGTGGTATTGTACCACTAGAGAGCTTCTAAGAAATCCATAGAAATAGTTGGCCAAATCTGTGTAGGGATGGGCTAGGGTTTGAGCAGTCCCGAAAAGAGTGTCGTTTCACCCTTGTTGACCTGGAAAGTATCACAGTCAGCCACCATCTGTTGAATTGTCATTTTCAGTCCCTGCCAAAAGAAGTTACATTGTTCCCGGTCATACATGTTGAAGAACCCATAGTGCCCTGCTGATGAAGAAGCATGGAGTTCATAGAAGAGATAGCCCTGTTGAACATATTGCAACCAATTTGGAACAAGCAGAGAAAGAGTTGTAAGAGAAACTAGGTCATCAATTGTGCGAGAAGGAGCATCTACCACCATATTGTCCTTACCCTTCTTGTAAGTGGTCGCATAGGGATAACCCATTTCAGGTGCGTTTGGGAGGAGACCCATTGTTCCAGGAAATTTTCCAGACCCTGGAGATTAGTCTGGATGCTGAAATAATTCCTTAATAAGTATGGCTGCCACTTCTGTACTACATGCAAAATAGCCATCATTTCCTGCTGAGAGGTAGATGCGGCTAAATTCTTACCGGAAAGGTCTCTTGAAGGCAGCAAGCTCATTGGTTCAACAAAGACACCTGCATATCTATCCAAGGAAGTAGTGGAGACTGTTGATGGGTGCATCTGAATGGAATGGAGATGAGCGATGACACCATGTGAATTCTTCTTAAGGATTTTTTTCAGGTGATGTGAACTGATGATGTAGAGAGACCCTGGTTGTAAGCCCATTAATTTGTGTTGTGCCCCATTGACTGAAAACTGCATCCAAAGTTCAGCAAAATGCCATAAGATGGGGCTAAGTGTGTGTAACCATTGAACACCCAAAACCACATCACATCCTCCTAAGGATAAGGCAAACATGTTAGAGCGCAGGTTATAATATTCTAGAGAGATACGCACATTGTGACACTTCCCCTTGCAAGTGAAGGTGCCCCCATTGGTAACCATGACTTCAAAGTTGGAGAAAGGGTGGATAAAACAATCAGCCTGTTTGGCGATCCGAGGGTCAATGAAGTTATGTGTGCTGCCAGAATCAATGAGTATTGTAAGAGGGAACTTCTTGAAGTATCCCTTGACCCACATTGTTTGGGGGGGTGGTGACGCCGGATAAATCATTGAGAGATATCTTTGGTTGGTCTTCTTGAGATGGGGGGTCAATAGGAAACTCTTGAATGTCGACTTGATCATCCATTGTATCTGGAGCTTCTTCACAAATTTTAGAGGTTGGCGGAGAATCCATATCCAAGAGATAGAGCTTTTGTTGAACACATTTATGTCCCCGAGTGAATTTCTCATCACAATTATAACAGAGCCCTTTTTCTCTGCGTGCCTGCATCTCCGTTTCAGACAAATGCTTGATAGGAGTTGGTCGAAGAGCTGGCGAGATGGGAGGTCGTTGAGAATCCATATTTTGGAAGGGAACAAAAGAGGGTTTGGAGCGTTGTTGGGCTGCAAGCTTGTCTTCTGCCAACTTATCCAACCCTAGGACTTCCATCATTGTGTTGGGACAGAACATTTTAACCTATGATCGGATTTCATCCTTAAGACCATTGATAAAACAACTCCTGTAGAATTCATCAAACAATCCTTTTGTGTGATTGGCTAGTTTCTCAAATTCTGTCTGATACTCTCTCACAGTGCCACTTTGACGAAGTTTAGTGAGTGCTCTGGTGAAGTCATCAAAAGTACTAGGACCAAATCGTTGCAAAATGAGTTGGCAAAAATCTGTCCATTTTGGCTCATCATGAGCCTTGATGTACCCACGGTACCATTGAAGGGCTTCCAGTTCCAAATGAAAGGATGCAAGTGGAACTTTTTGGACATCAAAATTATTATGCAAACTGAAATACTGATCTACACGATAGATCCATCCAATCAGATCAATACCGTTGAAGCGAGGAAATTCAAGTTTCGGAGCACGAAAATTGCTGAAAGAAGAGAACCCATTAGTTGTAGAAGATTCTTGCTGTTGATTATTGTTCATGGCTGAATGCTGAAGATGGAGGCTGAGAAATTTTTCATCCAAATCTTGGAGTTTGGTTTGGATGGCTGCAAGTGCTTCCTCCATGGTTTTTACTCCTGCGCGGGTGACAACCATAACCAGGAGATTTTTTTATTTTTTTTTTGGGGAATTGATAGAAAAACACAAACAAAAGCTGCTTTAGTAAAGTAAAATTTGGATTTGGGAAAAACTTGGAGTGGTAATTGGGGTTTGAGTAGGTTTTAGACACTTTTTGATGGACAAGAAGGCAAAAAATGGGGATTTCAGAAGTCGGGTGAAAGAATGAGAAAATTTGGTAGAGAGGGACAAAGAAGCAAAATTAAGAAAATAACACGGTGGCAAAATTTGAAGGCGTTTGGGTGAAAATTGAAGGAGTTATGGCAAACCCTAAAAATAGACAAATGTGGGATTTCTGGTCTTGGGAAGTGGAATTTGGGATAGGGTCTTCAGGAATGAAATATGCAGAATGGGATTGCAGGGATGTCAGTGAAGTTTCAGGGAAAACAGAGTTGAAACAAGGGAGATATGGTCGAAAAACAATTTTTTTTTTTTTTTTTCCAGAAATGGATCGGCAATAGTGGCGCGGAAGGGATCCGCAACAGATTGATTTGCAACGGCGTGGAAGGGATCGAAAACGGCTGGATCTGAAATGACGACTGGATCTGGAACGAATTTCAGAATAGACCTGAAACGGCTGAATCTGGAGCGGAAGTGATCGACAACAATTCAGCTGAAAATAGATATGGACCCCAGGTATGTGCAGCTTCCTATCGGTTCAAGGGATTCACTCGGCCACCAATGCTGTCTGACGGCTTGCGTATTGGAGCAGTACCCCTCACTCCACAGCTCAGGTGAAACTGATAACCGCTTTGCCTCTTGGTTTACCTCACGGGTGGGAACTAGTCAATCAGGTAGGGGTCGTTGCCCTTTGGAGCAGTACCCCTCACTCTTGGTTTACCTCACGGGTGGGAACTAGTCAATCAGGTAGGGGTCGTTGCCCTTTTCGCTGGCAGGTCCTCTCAATGGGCCAGCTACTTTGGGGTTCCTGCGGTACTCCTCACAATGAGTTTTAGGGCTTATTCCCAAGTACTTCCCACATTTAAGTGGATAGGGGTTATTCCTAGATCCGAACTTGCAACAGATGCGAAAAAAAATTTTGGCAAAAATTCTACCCAACGAGCCCAAGAAAGTGCTCTGATACCAGATGTGAAGAACCTGCAACAATTAATTAATGCAAATACACAAGATATCATAAATAATAGAACTCATAATCACTTTTATATTGATCATGGGCCACTTCAAGGGGGCAACCTCCTTTGAGCCAGCTCAATACAATTAACTTCACGGTGCCTTCAATGACCTCAACACACACATATATACTAAGTCTATGCCCAATACTGTGAGTCAAAACCATGGGACATATAATACTACGGGACGACTTACAAATCATATGCATCCAATACTATGGGTCAATACTATGGGCTAATATAAACTATGGATCAACAAATACTACGGGACGACTTACAAAGCATATGCATCCAACACAATATACTAACATAATAAAGAGGAGGGTTGACATGGGTTCCTAACAGCCCTAAAAGAAATTTAGACCATAAATCCAAACATTTGTATCAGGGATAATTTTAAGGACCTATACTTATTTAAAAGTGTATAAACCTTAGTGAATCATACCAATTCTTAAAATGTCAACTATAAAATATTTGGCGATATTTTTCTAAAATTATTTCAATTTCTAAGGATTTTATATAGTTTAGATAATAATTTGGCGATTTTTAGAGTGAAAAAGTTTACCCCATCAAAATTGGGCGAAATGGGGCTTCAAAAAATGCAAATTGGCGAATCTTTTTTTGGAAAAAACATGGAAAAACAGCCCATGGGCTAAATTTCACCCCTAAAATTATCCTTGAATTTTGTATACCCCCCCAAAATTAAAATCCCAATTAACTTGTAAAAATCAAATCAATTTCACTAGATACATGTATATACATTCAAGCATCCTTGTGAATCTAAACCAATATTCACAAATATCCAAAGATTCTCATGTATATAGAAAGGTTGCTTACAACTAAAAAAAAATCAAGTACAATTGATATCTTCCCCAAAATACATAAACAAAGACGCTAAATGGCCTATAGAGTCCAAAAATATTCATGCCACAATAGATAATAACATATCAAAATCCTTGCCAATATTGGGATTTTATTCATCAATAGCACTGTTTACCCCTCCTCTAGGATCTAGCCCTTGCCTCCACCCGGAACAACGAATTTGGTCCTCCAAGGACATGAGTCAACACCTTATAGTTTTGATTAAACTTCCTAATCAAAGTTTTAAGATAGGGTAGAGAAGCTTCCCATGCTTAATAAATGTTTTCACTTGAGTGAAGGGTGCATTTTAGTTAAGGTCAAGACAGAGGAGTTCAACAATAGGCTCTACGAACATCGAGAATCATAGGGAGGTTGATGTGTTTGATTACATGTCAATCCCATAATATCATACATGATATAATCTAGTGGAAACCTTGCAATCCTAAAAGATTGAAAACTATTAATTCTGTTGAATTCTAGATCCCAAAGTACTATAAACAAATATGCGAAGTTTCTCATGTGTATATAGAAAGCGTGCATACAACTAAAATAACATCAGGTGAAATCCATATATGCCCCAAATTACATTCAAACAAAGATGCTAAATGTGTTGAGATATTGTAACTTCAAAGAATATTATAATTGTACTTTATTATTCCGGAGATGTTTCATTCCTCCGTAAAGATCTTATTGTATATCCGGAGATGTTTATTCCTCCGTCAGAATGTGGTAACTCGGGTTATTAGACTTCCCTAGTGGAGGTCGGCCCTTTATGTGTTATGTGGGTCAAAGGGTTATTAGACCACCCTAGAGGGGTCGGCCCAGTTAGTTGTAGTGGGGTATTTAACCCATTGGTTAAATACGAGCCTACGTGTACTTGTGTAAAATACATATCAGTGAAGTGTATAAATAGAGGAGGTGTGTTCCTCATTTGATACACTCACTCATTCAAGGGAGGCGCACTTTTGGAGCAGAGGTATGCTATGGTGGAGAAGGAGATCATGTCTTTGGTTTGCATCTTTGTATATTGCTGGTCATCTATATTGAGGAAGCTTTACTGGGTTTTCTACCCCATGAGGGTTTCCCAGGATAAATCTATGTCTCTTGTGTTTATGCTATGCTTGTCGTTTCTTCAGTGATCCTGTATATGCTATTATTGTGAAATGGAATGTAATGCTTCTATTTTCTATCTTAGCATATTGAATTTTAACATGGTATCAGAGCTAACCTGAAGGAAGACAAGGTATGGCACTTACGACACTTGCTTTACTTACAACAATTTGAAGGTTAGGGTTTTACATAGCAAAAACCAGTCATCGTGGAACTTTTGCTATAACTCCATTTTGGCGAAGGTTCAGGGTCTGAAACGTTTACAGGTCGACTATAACATCCCCAGGTACCTTTTGTCCAAAGGGCACCCTCCGATTCGTTGTACTTTGTGAGTTATGATCAGTACAAGTTAGGGTTTCTGCCTCTTCCAGATCTCAGTCAAAATCAGGTGACCTTGGAAAAAATGTCATAACTTAGGATAGGAAGCTCCAAATGAAATTTCGTAAAAAGTGACAGGTAGTACACAGACTGTACTATCTCAGAAAACCTTTTCAGAGGCCGAAGGTGAACCAGTGACACGTGGAACTCCGTACAAGTTCACTCTCCTGTTTTATCCCATAAACAGGTCACGTTGCGACACTTGGCATAACTCTCTCTCAGAGAGTCCAATTGAGGTCAGAACTGTCAGGATGGAAAGATAACAGGTCGAGATATCTGGAGAAAAGTTTTCAGACCCCGAAGTTCAAAAAGTGACACGTGGAACTCCGTACAAGTTCGCTCTCCTGTTTTATCCCAAAATAGGTCACGTTGCGACATTTGGCATAACTCTCTCTCAGAGAATCCAATTGAGGTCAGACCTGTCAAGATGGAAAGATAACAGGTCAGGCTATCTCAGAAAACTTTTTCAGACCCTGTGGATCAAAAAGTTCAGAGTTACACTAGAAGCAATCAGGTACATATTTCTGTCAAAACAGAATTATTTTTGAGTACCTTCATTCATGGCTTCCGGAATTTAGGGCTTTGGAGAAAGTTGAAATTTTTGTAATCAGAGACCACGGCTGGATGCTACTCATCAAAATAGAAATTTAGAGACCAAGATCAGAATTTTTGGTTGGGCAGAAGGCCGGGATTGATCAAACCCTAGTTCGGGACTTTGATCAAGAAAGTGGAAAATTAGGGCTTCTGTAAAAATGGGAATTTTTGAAAGCTGTGACCACGGCTGGAAGCTCCTCAGAAGAATAGAAGCTTAGAGATTTGGATCATACATTTTGATTGGGTAGAAGAGTGGGCTTCATCAAACCCCAGTTCAAGGTCACGTCCAGTGAATCCGGAAGTTTCAAAGACAATTTTGAGGGGTCAAACTTTGGAGATTTCAAAACTGAAGTATGCTAGTTTGATCAGCTCAGCAAGACACATCCTTCCATCCATTCAGAAGTGTGAAAGTCAAAGATTGAATTTTTAGGGTTTCGCTAGCAAACACTAATCAATCTCCAGATCAAGTTTCAGGGGGAGTTGAGGCTAAGACCTTACATAAGAAGACTACAAAAAGTCTCGACAGGTATGACTTAAGGAGGTTCAGGTATGCCTTGAAATCTGATTCTTGATTAAGTTCATAATGTGTTTGTCTTCATGTTAGTTATTAGTACAATCTTGATTAATGTTATTAATTGTCTTATCACCCTAGTAACAATATGAATGCATGTGAATTATTTGATTAGGGCTATATGATTGTACTTATGCATTATGGTGTTGTGTGAGGTTGATGTTGTCTGCTAACAAGACACAGGTACATTACAAAAGACAAATCAAGTTCCATGACCATGACAACATGAAGACAAAGACTCACGAGGTATGTATGACTTTGTTATATTATGTTTAACCTACGAGACATGCAGGTTCTAGCTCAAGATCTCTAAATCATTGAAGAGATTGTTTAGGTATGTTGTACATAACTAAGCAGGTATACTAATCCAGGTATGTTTTTCTATGTCATGTTAGAATCTTACCTTATATAAGTATACTTGCTATGATTGGTTATACTTATTCATAAAGCGAGTAATCAAGGATTTATGAACATTATGTCTTTTATATTGATTAATGATATGCACAAGTAAAAGAAGACTTCCCTGAAATATTGAATACTAATGTTTATTATCTATGATCATGACTATACATATTCAAGATTATTTATAATTAGAATGTTTTGAGAATATACTAATGAATGTATGTTTGTGTATGAGATAATGAGGATGACACTAGTGCACACTTGAGCATGCACAGTAGTACAGAATAAATAGAAGTTCAAAAGCCATATAGAAGATCAAGCAGGAGGCAACCACACAAACATAAAAGATAAGCACTTGAGTTGTTATTTGAAATAGTAAATGATATTGCTTGTATTCATATTTGTATTCCTAGAATATATTATGCTGAGTGTAAACATTCATAGAGCATTGAACAGTGTACTACTAATATGCATATGATTGGTAAGTTGGACAAACATTCCATTGTTGCTTGTCTAGAATGAAACCTCTTTGCTGACATGCTGAGAGCTGTGCACACTCTCAATAGCATGTTCTGGTAGAGATGGAAGGCATCTAGATAGCCACTGTATGCATACAAGATATGGGAAAGTGTTGTACCAAAGTATTGGTCAAAATAGTTGCATAACTATGTAAATGATATCTGTATGCATAATAGGTTATCATGATTACATGATTATGAAGTATTACTAATCATGTGCTTAACTTGTTTTGTAGGAAAGATCATGAAGAATGATGAACACCGAACAAGTGATGGATGTTCAACAAGAAGATTTACAAATCAAACAAAATATAGAAGGCTCATGGCTAGAAGATTCTCTTAGAAAGAGGAAAGAGAACCTTAACAAGATGTTTTGCTCCAAGGGACTAGATAAGACCATTCCCTTAATAATGTAATCAGGTTCTGCATGGGTTCCCAGGATCGGTAGTCAATTGATGAGCTTAATGATCATCATGGGTGATGTGGAATGCAAGAAGGAACTCACCACAGAGTTCAAATGATTTTGAGGCTCATATTAGTAGACCCATTTGACGAGAGATGGCACAGATAGATATGCAGAAGATCACTCAATGCTGAGTGTGAATAATGGACAATTGACAACTTCATGACAAAGCTTGGGATTTACCAGAAGTAAAGCTGTCCCTAACCTTTACCTTAAGGTTGTGGATGATGAACCTAACATACCATTATTGCATGACGATGATCTCTTTCTGACAAGGAATGAGAAACAGGTCATGAAAATGGCTGCAGAAATGAAAATGAAAGATCTCGGATTAATGCACTACTTCTTAGGTCTAGAAGTATGGCAAGATCCAAAAGGAATCTTTTAAATCAAGGTAAGTATGCTGTGAAGTTTCTAAAAAGATTTGATATGTTGGAGTATAAAGCCATGGCCACTCCCATGGACTCCAACTTGAAGTTATTAGTTAATGATTCATCGTATTTAGTGGACCTAACCCTTTATAGACAAATTATTGAGTCATTGATGTGTCTAAACGAATACTAGGTTAGATATATGCCTTGCTGCAATTACCCTAAGTCAGTATCTAGTAGAATCTAGAAAGGTTCACTTAATAACTACAAAGCATGTAGTGAGGAACCTAAAAGGTACAATAGATTTTGGTCCATATTATCTTGGAGGTCATGAACTCCGTTTACATGGTTACTCAGATTCTGATTGGGCAGGAAGTGCCTCAGACAGAAAGAGTACATCAAGTGGATGTTATAGTCTTGAATCTGCCATGATCTCATGGTTCAGCAAGAAACAATCTAGTGTGGCTCTCAGTACTGCTGAAGCAGAACATATGCTCTGCCAGCTGTGAAGCAGTATGGCTTCAGAAGCTTTGGAGTGTTTGACTTAGAAATGGATCCCACTGTGATTATGTGACTGAAAATCTTGTGTTCCACGATAAGTCAAAACACATAGAGATCCGGTACTTCTATATACGAGATATGGTGCAAAGAGGAGCTATCAAGCTTGTATATATAAGCACTAAGGATCAGATTGTTGATATCTTGACTAAACCTCTATCTCGAGTAAAGTTCGAACACTTCCGAGACAAGCTTGGTATAGGACCCTCCTCTAAAGGGGGAGTAGCACAGTATCCGATAACAAGTCTATCTCATCAATGATGAGGTTACCTATTTACTGCACTTAGATACCTAGAATTATTTAGATTTAGGACTCTTATATTCTTTCTTTTGATAATAGATATATACATGCTTTTGATATTAGTTTCTGATGATAGATGTATACATGCTTTTGATATTAGTTTCTGATGATAGATGTATACATGCTTTTGATATTAGTTTCTGATGATAGATGTATACATTCTTTTGATGTTAGTAGATGTATACATTCTTTTGATGTTAGTTTCTGATGATAGATGTATACATGCTTTTGATGATAGTTTCTGATGATAGATGTATACATGCTTTTGATGTTAGTTTTTGATGATAGATGTATACATGCTTTTGGATATACATGTTTTGATGATGGTGATACATTTTTTGATGATGTTGATACATGTTGTGATTATACATGTTTTGATAATGATGATACATGTTGTGGTGATACATGTTTTGATGATGATGATACATGTTGTGGTTATACATGTTTTGATGATGGTGATACATGATTGTGATTATACATGTTTTGATGATGATGATACATGTTGTGGTTATACATGTTTTGATGATGATGATACATGTTGTGGTTATACATGTTTTGATGATGGTGATACATGTTGTGATTATACATGTTTTGATGATGATGATACATGTTGTGATTATACATGTTTTGATGTTAAGGATACATGTTCTGTTATACATGTTGTGAAGGGATTGCATCATTCCTGGACTTCAGTCCTAAAGAAGAGCCGTAGACGTATGTCTTCGAGAATGAAGTTCTTGGTGAACATGTGAAGGGATTGGATCATTCCTGGACTTTAGTCCTAAAGAAGAGCCGTAGACGTATGTCTTCGATAATGAAGTTCTTGATGAACATGTGAAGGGATTGGATCATTCCTGGACTTCAGTCCTAAAGAAGAACCGTAGACGTATGTCTTCGATAATGAAGTTCTTGATGAACATGTGAAGGGATTGGATCATTCCTGCACTTCAGTCCGAAAGAAGAGCCGTAGACGTATGTCTTCGATAATGAAGTTCTTGATGAACATGTGAAGGGATTGGATCATTCCTGGACTTCAGTCCTAAAGAAGAGTCGTAGACGTATGTCTTCGATAATGAAGTTCTTGATGAACATGTGAAGGGATTGGATCATTCCTGGACTTCAGTCCGAAAGAAGAGCCGTAGACGTATGTCTTCGAGAATGAAGTCCTTGGTGGGCGGTTGAGGATTAAGTCATCCTTGGACGTAGGTCCTAAATGTACGGTTGAGGATTAAGTCATCCTTGGACGTAGGTCCTAAATGTACGGTTGAGGATTAAGTCATCCTTGGACGTAGGTCCTAAATGTACGGTTGAGGATTAAGTCATCCTTGGACGCAGGTCCTAAATGTACGGTTGAGGATTAAGTCATCCTTGGACGCAGGTCCTAAATGTACGGTTGAGGATTAAGTCATCCTTGGACGCAGGTCCTAAATGTACGGTTGAGGATTAAGTCATCCTTGGACGCAGGTCCTAAATGTACGGTTGAGGATTAAGTCATCCTTGGACGTGGTCCTAAAAGACGGTGGAGGATTAAGTCATCCTTGGACGTGGTCCTAAAAGACGGTGGAGGATTAAGTCATCCTTGGACGTGGTCCTAAAAGACGGTGGAGGATTAAGTCATCCTTGGACGTGGTCCTAAAAGACGGTGGAGGATTAAGTCATCCTTGGACGTGGTCCTAAAAGACAGTGGAGGATTAAGTCATCCTTGGACGTGGTCCTAAAAGATGGTGGAGGATTAAGTCATCCTTGGACGTGGTCCTAAAAGACGGTGGAGGATTAAGTCATCCTTGGACGTGGTCCTAAAAGACGGTGGAGGATTAAGTCATCCTTGGACGTGGTCCTAAAAGACGGTGGATGATTAAGTCATCCTTGGACGTGGTCCTAAATGTACGGTGGAGGATTAAGTCATCCTTGGACACTGTCCTAAATGTACGGTAAGGATTGGATCATCCTTGGACTTTGGTCCTGTAAACTGAGCCGTAGACGTGAGGTCTCCGAGAACATGATAGGACTGGATCGTCCCTGGACTTCGGTTCAAAATGTACATGACTGGTTTACATCATCCTTTGATGATGCTGATGATCGTGGGATGACGATGCTGATGACGATGCTGATGATCGTGTGATGACAATGCTGATGATCGTGCGATGACAATGCTGATGATCGTGTGATGACGATGCTGATGATCGTGCGATGACGATGATGATGATCGTGCGATGACGATGCTGATGATCGTGTGATGATGATGTTGATCGTGATGCTGATGACGATGTTGATAATCGTGTGATGATGATGCTGATGATCATGTGATGATGATGTTGATCATGATGTTGTTGATCGTGTGATGATGATGTTGATCGTGATGCTGATGACCGTATGATGACGATGCTGTTGATCGTGTGTTGACGATGCTGATGATTGAGTACTATCAACTCTGATGATGTTGATGTTCCAGTATTGAAGATGTTCCAGTAACTGGTTGAGTTACTGATGATGTTGAGAAAGCTTCCAATGATTTATAGATGTATCATGTATGATGTTGATGACTCCTTGCTCGTGCAGGTGCTGTTATAATATCCTTCTTGTTAAGGGGGAGTGTTGAGATATTGTAACTTCAAAGAATATTATAATTGTACTTTATTATTCCGGAGATGTTTCATTCCTCCGTAAAGATCTTATTGTATATCCGGAGATGTTTATTCCTCCGTCAGAATGTGGTAACTCGGGTTATTAGACTTCCCTAGTGGAGGTCGGCCCTTTATGTGTTATGTGGGTCAAAGGGTTATTAGACCACCCTAGAGGGGTCGGCCCAGTTAGTTGTAGTGGGGTATTTAACCCATTGGTTAAATACGAGCCTACGTGTACTTGTGTAAAATACATATCAGTGAAGTGTATAAATAGAGGAGGTGTGTTCCTCATTTGATACACTCACTCATTCAAGGGAGGAGCACTTTTGGAGGAGAGGTCTGCTACGGTGGAGAAGGAGATCATGTCTTTGGTTTGCATCTTTGTATATTGCTGGTCATCTATATTGAGGAAGCTTTACTGGGTTTTCTACCCCATGAGGGTTTCCCAGGATAAATCTATGTCTCTTGTGTTTATGCTATGCTTGTCGTTTCTTCAGTGATCCTGTATATGCTATTATTGTGAAATGGAATGTAATGCTGCTATTTTTTGTCTTAGCATATTGAATTTTAACAAAATGGTCATAGAGTACAAAATACTTCACTCCACAAAAAATAATTATATATATCAAAATCCTTGCCTGTATTGGGATTTTATTCATTAATAGCATCATGTGGCTCCTGCTCTAGGCTTTAGCCCTTGCCTCTACCCGAAATCTAGGAGCTGGTCCTCCAAGGGAATTAGTCAACACCCTATAGTTTTGATGAAACTTCACAATCCAAGCCTAAAAATAAGGTAGAGAAGATTCCTAATCAACATATACACTTAGGACATTTAATGTATGTATCTGGCAATTGAAATTAATACAGACATACGACATGAATTTAAGATGGGAAAATGTTAAATGTTTAGTCTTTAGTGTATAATTTGTTCAATTTTAAATTTCAAATTATAAATAGTTCATGTTGTTATTTGTTGCACAATAGTTTTATATTTTCCATTGCTTAGAGATGTCATTATACCATATGTATTTTTATAATGATATTTTTTTTTGTATTTATGATTGTAGTGTCTATTATGGATCAGAATGCGAAGATATTGAGAGAGATAACTCACTTGAGAGAGATTGGTACAGCTTGGAGGGGTGGAGATGAACTCCTCCACTCACTATCAACATCACTAGATGTTATTGTGGATACTATTAATTGTTGAATTGATACATTGTACAAGATAGCATCGTGCATAGAAAGAAAACGACAAGAATATGCTAATGGATTGAGTTACAATGAGGTGAAGAAATTAAAAATAACTAAAGAGAAAATATATTTACTTTTTAGAGCTCCAGGGACAAATTCCATTCCAGAGACTACTAGAGCACATATTTCAATTGAGTGGTGTTTTTTTCCACCAATCAAATATCACTGGATGGATCGATGGTATATGGTATTTTGACATTCCCCCACACAACAACTGGGAAGTACCGCTATACTTCCTTCGAAAACTTTATGCTGAGTTTGTGATGGGTAAACATGTCAACTATTTCGATATGTTGGGGTTCCAGGGTGCTGGTATGGGGATGCCCCAAAACTGTCCCAATGATAGGCATAGAGATGCCAATCAACCAATACCTCAACCTCCTAGACAACTACTGAGGCTAGATGTCCCTCCTGCACATACGGTGATACCACAGACACAGGAGGCATTTTTTATGCTAGTTCAGGTCATTGTACGCCACAATACAACTATTGACTAGGCAAGGACCTCTTCCTCTGGTGGGGTAAAGCCACCAGATTCCGACGGTAGAGGACCATCCACTAGTGGGGATAGACTGACATCACATGAGCCATATATTGAGCCACACTTGTGCACGATGTGGAAAAACCTGCTATGGTCATGGACCAACACATGTCACCTTTACGATGACTCCTGGTTAGTTAAGGACATAGTTAAAACGTTAATTTGTTGTTCAAATTATTTTTTTCCATATTGTACACATTAAAATATTGTTAATATATACAATTTTCAATCTTGCAGGAGCTTGATGCCTCTGCAGCATGTGGTAGTGTACCTGGTGTTGTCGTATCTGAGGTGGCAACAAGCAACAACGAGTTCATATTTTCAACATGTCATTTTGTTAATACATGTCAATTAGTTAATACATGTTAGTTCATTAATTTATTAGATGGTATAATATCTACAATTTTTGAACTTGCAGGAACTACATTAAGAAGGCCTCTTTCCCACCATTGCCATTTCTCATTGGGGCATACAAATTCCCTAAGGTGAAAGGTGCATAAGATTTCATAAAATACTTAGAGGCTTTCCACTTTGTGGAAAGAAATTTCGTGAGGAATGACGGTTTGCAAAAGGTCTCCCAGCATTGTGGATCATGCAAAGTTCATTTTGAGTACTCAGACCATTTCATAAAGGATGAAGAAGTGTATCGGAGAGAAATAAATATGACTGAGTTAAATACACGCTTTCTTCAGAAATGTGGCACGGACCCTAGTCATGCTACTAGTACTGCTAAGGAGTCTGAATTACAAAAGCAAAGAGAAGAATCCAAAATACTACAGGAAGCAGAATCAGAAAGAAAGAAAAGGGAAGAAGCAGAAAGGCTATAGTCCAAGGAAGTAGAAAAACAAAGGATAGAAGAAGAAAAGAAAATAAAAGAAGAAGAGGAAAGAAAAGAGAAAGAAGCAATAGAGAAAGCCGTGGAATTGGAAAGGCAAAGAGAAGAAGAAGACATGCTCAAGAAAGTTGTGGAAGAGGAAGAATTACAAGATGGAGGTCCAAATATCCAAGACATGGATATAGACCCACCAAGAGTGTCAAGAATCACACTTACAAGAGGACACCTCCCATTTGTAGAGCTTTGAATCACTCCTTCCATCCCGTCAAAACAACATTCGGTGGAAAAGTTGTATACAATAGTCTTCGACTCCAAGAGGAAGAAAATAACTAGAATACCAGAGAAAATACTGAAGCTGAGAGCACAACCTAATGTGGTGACCATTTAATAGAATACCATAATGGAAGGAACCCATAAGGATCCTAATTTCACAGCATCAGTAAATGTAGCAACTGCACAAGCAAGTGCAAATAATATTGATAAGCTAATGAATGACTTAGAGCGTAACAAGGAGAAGATGTTGAAGCTGAAAGACAACCTGGTAAAATCCAGAGGTGAACGAATAGAGTTGAAAAGAAAGCATGATGCTCTAATAAGTGAGAAAGACAACTTAATGTCTGACTATCAGAATTTGAGAACGAGAAAGATGCTTTAAATGTACAGCTTGTGATTATGGAGGGTGAAAGAAGTGATTTTTACGCTCTCATAAATGAATTGGAGGGAAAGGAAATAACAACAAATCAACAAGTGGAAACCATGAAATCTCAGATGGATGAGCTGGTGAGAGAGAAATAATATCTGGTGGAACAAGTCGAGTTGGCACATAATCGAAGGCAATATATGACTCCTTTTCACAAACTGGCATGGCAGATACAGGAACAGAACTGCCACACACAGGAACTATTAACTGAATAAATTTACAAGATGAAGACGATGATAGTTAGGATGGAGGAGATATCTGTAGATCCCTTTTCAATCAAACAAAATTTGGTTAAAATTTTGAAAACATGAAAACGCAGATATCCTGGAAGGAAAAGAATTCGAACTTCCCTGACCACCTTCCAAACAAGACGGATGTGGAACTTAAATTGGATATGGCACTCCTTGAATTTGTCAGGAAAGCTTCTAGGAGGGTATGTGTAGAAGTACCTAAGTCTATTGAGAAATGTAAAGAGTTCTACAAATGAATTCATCATATACATGAAAAATGCCACATTGCACTGACTCCAGATATGGATGAGCTTCCCACAAAAGATCAACGCTTATTGGAGATGAAGGACAGAATAAAAGAAGACCAGGAATATATCAGAAAATAAGATGTGTTGAACGAATAGGACCTCCATTAGTACATCGGGAAGGTGTCCATCAATGCTTACTTTTTAGAAGAAAGTTACAAAGCTGCTACAGAGGGGGTGGTAAGCGTAGAAAAGGAATTATCCTTTCATGACGTGTCTTTAAAGTTATTAGAACCTCTCCAATGTAATATTATATTTGAAAAGAGAAAATTATGGGATAATTACATTTCCATTTTGGAGGGCCCATCAGGAAATTAAAATTTAATTGTAATTAATTGTATTTTTTGTGCAAACACAAAAGGACGAATTATGGGTAGTCCAAAGGTTGGGGTAGTTGAAGTGATAGGTCATATAGAGACAAAACCCATTGTAATATAAATATAGGAAGGGGGGAGATTGTAAAGGACTTTTTATATCATAATAGAAGTTGGACACATTTTGTAAGATAACTATTTTTCCACTAATGAGAAGGACGTGTTTGCTGGGAAAAGCTTGCACATAAATGTTTTGTGTGGAATGTGTAGAATGACAAATATGGAACTATTTCCTCTTTCATTCGTAACTCATACTATGAGATCGTTCTAACCTTATTGAACTACTTCAAATAGTGATGAATGATTTCTCTATCTATGCGAATGTTTATGTGTTAACAAAGTAATAAATTGCTTAAATTTAAACTAAAGCTATCTTTGGTATCTTTTATGTTGTGAATGTGAATACTTTGTTTGAACAGCTATCTGTTGGATTTGTATGAGCACTTTAAGATTATTACTCTCATTAAAATTTTCTCCTTGCAGGGATAGGTTAGCTTAGTATAGAATATGATTAGATAATTGATAAGGTATGAGCGGTAAGATGTGAGGTAAGAACCTACGCATCGTTAGTGTGGTTTCTACATGTCAATTATACACATTAGTTAGAAAGAACTTGCATATTCATAGCTTTAAGACAAAAAATATAAATGGTGCGCCAGGCCGTAACAAGTAAACATGACTAAAAAAACACACCTACGGTAGCCAAACCATTAACCGAATGGATTCCCCATACCAAACAATGAGTAATCTAATTGGGATTATTTATTGGGGAGAATCCTTACTGTCGATGCTGATATTTTCTTGGCATAAACAGTTTTGGCGCTAGAAGGAGGGTTGTGAGTGAATGGCTGGTAGAGGAAGTCTGTTTTCAAGAGGAAATTTCTTTGGGTCTCCATTGAATGTAAACCAACCAGAAGATTTATTTTCTGAAACTGAACGTCATTAAGATTTTGATTCTGAAACTGATCATATTGAACGTTTATATTCTTTCCCTCACATAGAAGTAGATAATTTTAGAAGATATACCATATCATACGTGAGGAAACTTGGTGGATTAATAGTAGTACCTTTACTTCCTAGAAGGAAAGCTCTGAGAAGACAAGTTGGGAAAACTAGGGATTCTGTGCTTGTGGAATATTTGGAAGAATTAGTTGACCTGTCATTGCAAGAGATACCAGATCCCATTAATCAATTAAGGCCAAATTCTCCTCCACACACACAGGTTCACACACCACCCCATACACCTCCACATTCTCCTAGGAGTATTGCTAACATGGATCAAAATTCCAATCAACCTGTGTAGATAAATAGAGGTCCACTTAACTTAGCTGCTCCTTTGCATGATTTACCTAAACATCCAGAACAAGTTTGTTAGGAACCCATGTCAACCCTTCTATCTACTTTGTTAGTATATTGTTGTTGGATGCATATGCTTTGTAATTCATCCTGTAGTATTTTCTGATCCATAGTTTGTATTATTGTTATTGGACGCATATGCTTTGTAAGTCGTCCTGTAGTAATTGTTGATCCATATTTTGTATTGGCCCATGGTTTGTATTGAAACATGGTATTGACCCATGGTATTGGCACCTAGAATTAGTATATAAGTTTGTGTTGAGACCAATGAAGGCACCATGAAGTTATTTGTATAGAGCTTGCTCAAAGGAGGTTGCCCCCTCGAAGTGGCTTGTGATCAATATAAAAGTGATTATGAGTTCTGTTATTTCTACTATATCGTGTGTTTTCATTAATTAATTATTGCAGGTTCTTCACATCTAGTATCAGAGCACTTTCTTGGGCTCATTGGGTGGAATTTCTGCCAAATTTTTTTTCCGCATTTGTTGCAAGTTCGGATCTGGGAATAATCCCTATCTGCTTAACTATGGAAAGTACTTGGGCATAAGCCCTAAAACTCATTGTGAGGAGTACCACAAGAACCCCAAAGTAGCTGGCCCATTGAGAGGACCTGCCAGCGAAAAGGGCAACGACCCCTACCTGATTGACTAGTTCCCACCCGTGAGGTAAACCAAGAGCTGTCGTTTGTGGCAAAGCAGTTATTAGTTTTACCTGAGCCGTGGAGTGAGCGGTACTGACCCAATACGCAAGCCGTCAGATAGCATTGGTGGCCGAGTGAAAACCCTGAACTGTTAGGAAGCCGCACATACCTGGGGTCCATATCTATTTTCAGTTGAACTGTTGTCGATCACTGCCGCGTCGTTTCAGATCCAGCCGTTCAAATCCATTCTGAAAGCCATTCCAGATCCATCCGTTTCAGATCTATTCCAGATTCAGCCATTTTCAATCCATTCGGCGTTGTTTCAGATCCCTCTGTTTCTGATCACTTCCGGGCCGTTGCAGATCTATTTGTTTCAAATCCCTTTAGTTTTTTCTCCATATATCCCTTGTTTTAATTCTGTTTCCCTTGAAACTTCCCTGGAACCCCTGTAACCCTATTATGCATATTTCATTCCTGAGGACCCTATCCCAAATTCCACTTCCCAAAGCCTGAAATCCCACATTTGTCTATTTTTAGGGTTTGCCATAACTTCCTCATATTTTACCCAATCACCTTCAAATTTTACCACAGAGTTCCTTTCCTAATTCTACTTCTTTTTCCCTCTCTGCCAAATTTTCGCATTCTTTCACCCTGCTTCTGAAATCCTCATTATTTGCTTCCATATCCATCAGAAAGTGTCCAAAACCTATTCAAACCCCAATTACCCATCCCAAATCCAAATTTCTCTTTACTAAATAAGCCTTTGTTTGTGTTTTTCTATCCATTCCCCTCCCCCAACAAAAAAAAAAAACTCTTAGTTATGGTTGTCACCCGCATAGGAGCAAAAACCATGGAGGAAGCACTTGCAGCCATCCAAACCAAACTCCAAGATCTGGATGAAAAATTTCTCAGCCTCCATCTTCAGCATTCAGTCATGAGCAATAACCGATAGCAAGAATCTTTTGCAGCCAATGGGTTCTCTTCTTCCATCCATTTCCGTGGTCTGAAGCTTGAATTTCCTTGCTTCAATGGTACTGATCCAACCAGATGGATCTATCGTGCAGAACAATATTTTAGTCTGCATAATACTTTTGATGTCCAAAAGGTTCCACTTGCATCCTTTCATTTGGAACAGGAAGCCCTTCAATGGTACTATTGGTACATCAAGGCGCACGATGAGCCAAAATGTACAGATTTTCGCCAACTCCTTTTATAACGATTTGGTCCTAGTGCTTTTGATGACTTCATCAAAGCACTCACTAAACTTCGTCAAAGTGGCACTGTGAGAGAGTATCAGACATAATTTGAGAAACTAGCCAATCACACAGAAGGATTGTCTGATGAATTCTACAGGAGTTTTTTTATCAGTGGTCTTAAGGATGAAATCCGGTTAGAGGTTAAAATGTTCTGTCCCAACACAATGATGGAAGTCCTAGGGTTGGCTAAGTTGGCAGAAGACAAGATTGCAGCCCAACAACGCTCCAAACCCACTTTTGTTCCCTTCTGAAATATGGGTTCTCAATGACCGCCCATCCCGCCAGCTCCTTGACCAACTCCTATCAAGCATTTGTCTGAAAAAGAGATGCAAGCACGCAGAGAAAAAGGGCTTTGTTATAATTGTGATGAGAAATTCACTCGGGGACATAGATGTGTTCAACAAAAGCTCTATCTCTTGGATATGGATTCTCCGCCTGCCTCTAAATTTTTTGAAGAAGCTCCAGATACAATGGATGATCAGGTCGACATTCAGGAGCTGCCTATTGACCCCCCATCTTAGGATGAACAACCATAGATATCTCTCCATGCTTTATCCGATGTCACCACCCCCCAAACAATGTGGGTTAGGGGTTACTTCAAGAAGCTTCCTCTTACAATACTCATTGATTCTGGTAGCACTCATAACTTCATTGACCCTTGGATCACCAAACATGCTAATTGTTTTGTCCATCCTTGCTCCAACTTTGAAGTCATGGTTGCCAATGGGGGCACCTTACCTTGCAAGAGGAAGTGTCACAATGTGCGTCTCTCTCTAGAAGATTATAACATGTGCTCTGACATGTTTTCCTTGTCCCTAGGAGGATGTGATGTGGTTTTGGGCATTCAATGGTTACACACACTTGGCCCCATCTTATGGGATTTTGCTGAACTTTGGATACAGTTTTCAGTCAATGGAAAACAACACAAATTTAAGGGCTTACAACAAGGGTCTCTATGCATCATCAGTTCACATCGCTTGGAAAAGATCCTTAAGAAGAATTCACATGGTCTCATCGCTCAACTCCATTCCATTCAGATGCACCCATCAATGGTCTCCCCTACTTCCTTGGACAGATATGTAGGTGTCCTTGCTGAACCAACGAGATTGTCGCCTTCAAGAGACCTTTTTGGTAAAAATTTAGCCGCATCTACATCTCAGTAGGAAATGATGGATATTTTGCATGCAGTACCAAAGTGGCAGCCATCCCTATTAGAAAATTATTTCTACATCAAGACTGATCTCTAGAGTTTGGAACAATTTCTGGAACAATGGGTCCCCTCACCAGCACACCAAAAATGGGTTATCCACCTCATGGGTTATGACTATGCGACCACTTACAAGACGGGTAAGGATAATCTGGTGGCAGATGCTCCTTCTCGCCAATTTGATGACCCAGTTTCTCTTATAGCTATTTCTCTGCTTGTTCCAAATTGGTTGCAATCTACTCAACAAGGCTATCTCTTCTATGAACTCCATGCTTCTTCATTGGCAGGGTACTCTGGGTTCCTCAAAACCTATGACCGGGAACAATGTAACTTCTTTTGGCAGGGACTAAAAATGAAAATTCACTAGATGGTGGTTGAGTGTGATACTTTCCAGGTCAACAAGGGTGAAACGACACTCCTTTTGGGACTGCTCAAGCCCATTCCCATCCCTACACAGATGTGGACAGCTATTTCTATGGATTTCCTAAAAGTGCTCCAGTGGTACAATGCCACATCTAAAAAAACACCATATGAAGTAGTTTATGGACAAGCACCGCCAGTTCTTCTTCCATACACGCTCAGTAGCTCCCCAGTTCAGGCAATTGACTCGGTTCTTTGAAGCTGCGATCAGATTCTTCTCATTCTGCAGGACAATCTTCACATGGCAAGAATTCAACTGAAACAACAAGCTGATCAACACCGTTCTGAGCGCACTTTTCACGCAGCTGATATGCCATTCCTTCTTCGTCTATAGCCTTCCAAGCAATTCTCCCTGAAACTCAAAAGGCATCAGTGGGTCAGAATGCAACCCGAGGATGCTACAGGGGAACCACTCCTTCAGATTCTGCATCAATTTCCACATCTAAAGCTTTGAGGACAAAGCTTTTTCTAAGGGAGAGGGGATGTTAGGAACCTTTGTCAACCCTTCTATCTACTTTGTTAGTATATTGTTGTTGGACACATATGATTTGTAAGTCGTCTTGTAGTATTTGCTGATCCATAGTTTGTATTATTATTGTTGGACGCATATGCTTTGTAAGTCATCCTGTAGTAATTGTTGATCCATATTTTGTATTGGCCCATGGTTTGTATTGACACATGGTATTGGCGCCTAGACTTAGTATATAAATTTGTGTTGAGACCAATGAAGGCACCCTGAAGTTATTTGTATTGAGCTTGCTCAAAGGAGGTTTCCCCCTCAAAGTGGCCTGTGATCAATATACAAGTGATTATGAGTTCTGTTATTTCTGCTATATCGTCTGTTTTCATTAATTAATTATTGTAGGTTCTTCACGGAGTTCTACCTAAGTTTGACCCTGGAAAAGGGATCTCTGTTGAAGATCACCTTAAGAGTTTTTACTTGGCATTGAACCTACTTAATTTGGAACATGAGGATGTAGTCTGCAAATTATTCCCTTACACTTTTGAGCCAAGAGAATCATCTCGCTATTTAGCTTACAAGCTAATTGTATAGCAGATTGGGATGGTTTTGAAAATCTATTTGTAAATAATTTTGGAAATCAAAAGACTGTGGATTCTCTTATGAAAGAATTGTTGTCTATGTGGATGGAAAAGAAAGATAAAGTTTAAGAATTTAATCAAAGATTCACTATGATTTTGAATAGTTTTAGCGCTGCAACTAAACCTGTTGAAGAAGTATTGGTAGAATATTACACTACAACGCTTCTCCCATCCATAGCTATGTTTGTCAAAAGGGCTTTGAAAACTAATCTAGCAGAAAATTATGATGAATCTAAGAAAGTAGAGGCAGACATAAATAGTATTATCAAACATTCTTTGGATTTGGAAGTAAAACCCACAACTAGTAAGAAGCCTTTAATATTGACCAGACCTAAAGAAAAAGATGTTAATGAATTAGAAAATGTGGCCAAGATGGTTTAAAAGTTATCCAACAAAATAATGGACTTAGAAAAGGAAAAAGATGCTAGTTCTTCAGGAAGAAAACCATTGAAGCCCTTCTATAAGAAAAAAGAAGAAATAACACAACCACAACCACCAGTAAATAATTTCATTGTTTTCAATTTGAACGAAGTAGGCATGGACCATTTTTGCAGGGTTCATCAAGAACATCATTCCAAGAAAAGTTGTCCCCAGTGGATTAATTCGATGACCTTGGTAATGACTCACTTATTAGATACACAACTAATAGACCAGGAGGAAGATCAAATTAATGAACCAGAAGAACCAAATGAAGAAACTACCTTGGTCTTATGGGATTGAGAACCAACGTTAGAATTATATGAAGAAGAAAAGGTGGAATCAGTGCAAATATCATATGTGGATTATGCCACCAGGAGTAAGGGGCCATTAGAAGAAAAAAGTACAATTCTACCCAAAATGAAGGCATTCAAAGAAAATATCAAGAAGAATAATGGTTTAATTCAGTCACAACTGAAAAAAAATTATGGGATCATTAAGGAAACTAACCCAATAGTCAATAAAATAGTAAACCCTACAATCATCGAATCTGATAGAGGTAAAAGGGTTATAGAAAATCAAAATATGGGGTATGACATTGTACAAGATATCAAGAAGACTAAAGGAAATATATCCCTATTTGAATTATGTAATCTCCCACAACATAAGAAAAAAATTTTGGAAGCTTTTGACGTAAAAACAAGCAGTTCAGTTAATAAACAGTCAGAAAGGGTGGAATCAGATACCGAAATTAACGAAGAAAGTATTGGTGGTAAATCGAAATCTCAAACTCACCCTTTCCTTTTTGAAATCTTCAATTATAATGTGCATAATTTGTTTGTATAATCTGGGACTTCATCTAACATTATGCCACTATATATTTCCAAGAAGATAAATGGACAACCCACTTCATCCTCTTCTCGGATTATTCAACTTGACAAATCTGATGTTAAATTCATTGGGGAAATGAAAAAATGTCTTGATCAGATTAGCTACAGACCCTAGAGTCTGTCAATTTATCGACATCATGGTAGTGGATATACCAGGGGATTATGGATTAATATTGAGTAGGGATTGGTCAAATAAGTTGACTAGTTATTTTGCCATGGATTGGTCTCATCTATGGTTTCCTTATCAATATAAGCAGAATCAAATCAAGATATTAAGAGAACCTCATATGAAACAGAATGTAACTCAATTAGAAGAAAAGAATGAGCCAGTTAATTTTTCATCCTCAGGTTTGGGGAATTATTTTTTGTAACTGGAGCCAGGGAATTATCAAGCTGAATATGCTGGCCATGATTCAGACAAACAGTCCGATCTCCTTCAATTTGCACGGGCTGACAATATTGACTGTAACATAGTAGAATTAGTTACTGATGTAGATAGTCTGACCAACATTCATCCAGTTGGAGAAACATTTAGGTCGATGCTGGCCATGATTCATACAAACAGTCTGATATCCTTCAATTTGCACGGTCTGATGAAATTGACTGTAACATAGTAGAATTAGTTACTAATGTAGAAAGTCTGACTAACATAGTTGAGTTAGATAATAAATTTTGCATTTTATACTTCGATGGATCCAAAAGACAAGAGGGAGCAAGAGATGGTTGTGTTATTGGTTATCCTCAAGGGAACAAACATTTTCTCTCTTGTAGGTTGGAATTTTAATGCACAAATAATACTACAGAATATGAAGCTTTAGTGCAAGGATTAAAAAAAGCCATTGATTTGAAGATTAAGAATTTAAAATTTTTTGGTGACTCGGAAATAGTTGTTAGGAAAATAAGAAACACCATTCATTGTGTCTCTCCACACTTAAAAGGGTATCAGTCGGAAGTATGGAAGTTAATATCAAATTTTAATGCTTTCAACATCAATGCCATCCCTAGATTACAGAATGTCACTGCTAATTTATTAGTTGTTTCTTATTCATAGTTAGTACCAACCAGTAACAAGTGTTCTATTGAATTTCTTTTTAGGACATCTGTACCTGAAAACATTACGAATATGAGAGTGTTCGACGATGATGAACAAATTATCAGTTTTCTGACAAATGAAGATAACTTCAAAGAATCAATAATGGAAGAAGATGAACACCAGTCAAAATTACAAAGCGAAGGTAACAACAAAGGCAATTTTATGCCCACAAGAGTGTGAACTCTTGAAGGATTGTTTGACTTATAGCACAAGTTTAAAAAGCCTGCAAATGTCAAGACAAATAGCTTCTCGATGCAATATGATTTGATAAACTTAGGAATGGAACAAGATCCCAAATATGTCAATTTGGGAAAATGTTTCTCACTTGGTGAAAGATGCAAGTTTATTAAATTGTTTCAACAATACAAAGATATTTTTGCATGGACATATGAGGATTTGAAAACTTATGATACTCGCATCATCCAGTATGTGATACCTATTAATCAGGGAGCAAAATCATTTCAGAAGTAGCTTCAAAAGATGCATCCTACCCTTGAACCATTAATACAGAAAGAATTAAAAAAGTTGTTGGATGCTAAGATTATTTTCAAGGTTAGACATTCCAAATAGGTGGAAAATTTGGTGCATGTAAGAAAGAAATTAGGAGAAATCAAACTGTGTGTTGATTTTTGTAATTTGAATAGGGAATTTGACAAAGACAACTATCCAGTCCCAGCCATGGAATAGATTTTACAGATGGTATCGAGATCAGAAATGTTCTCCCTATTAGATGGATTCTCAGGTTATCATCAAGTACTAGTGGTCGAGAAGGATAGGCTCAAGACTACCTTTTGCACAAAATGGGGAACATTCACTTATAGGAGAATTCTTTTTGGCCTTATGAATGTTGGAGCCACATTTCAAAGGGACATGGATATCACATTCTAAGGTTTGGTAGGCCACTATGTTTTCATTTATTTAGATGACGTAACAGTTTTTCCCAAGAAAATGGAAGATCATGCTCTCCATTTGAAACACATTTTTGAACGTGGAAGAAAGTATGGTATATCTCTAAACCCTAAGAAAAACATTTTTGTTGTTCTCGAGGGAAAATTGTTAGGGCACATCATCTATAAAAAGGGAATCTCAGTAGACCCCGAAATAATTCAAGCTATAACTTAGATTCCCACGCCCCATAATAAGAAAAATATGCAATCATTTATGGGCACGATAAACTTTGTGCGAAGGTTTGTACCATATTTTGCATAGATTGTAAAACTTTTGCAGCAATGGTTAAGCAAAGTGTGTAGTTCAAATGGATTGATGTTAAGAAGGATGCATTTAAAGATATAAAAAATGCCATTACTCACCACCTTCATTAAGAATTCCATATTTTGGAAAGGATTGTATTATATATACCTTTTCTTCAGATAATTCTCTTGCAAAAGTGCTCACACAAAAGGGATAACAAGGAGATGAATACCTAATATCTTTAATGAGCACTGGGTTACAAGGAGCTGAATTGAATTACCCAATTGTGGATAAACAAGCATATGCAGTTTTCAAGGCAGTAAAGCAATTTGGACCTTATAATTTGAAAAATGGAACAAAAGTTGTAATACCTCATCCAGCTGTTAGGTCTCTCTTTATTCAGAAGGAATTGGAAGAAAGACGAGGAAATTGGGTGACTGCACTCCAAGAATATGGCCTAGAATTTAAGCCAGCCAATATCATTAAAGGTTAGGGGCTATGCAAGTTGCTGACTGAGAATCCAATTGATAAATATCAGGGATGGGAAATGAATCAGAAATGAATTTGATTGAATTATGTTCCACTTTCACCACTCCAGAGTCTTGGTACAGAGACTTAATTCATTATCTTCAAAATGGGTATTTGTCGGAACATTGGAATTCAAAGCAAAGAAGGGCACTCTGATTGAAGTTAGTGCCATATCAAATAATAAATGGAGTACTATTCAGAAATAATTTCGATGGATTTTTTCTTAGATGTGGGTCAAAACATGAAGTTGGGAAACAATTTTGGCTTGTTTTTGACAAACAAAACTACTAAATTTTATGTTTTTCAACTTCGACCTCTTCAAACCCATATCTCCCTTAGGAATTTCAACTTGAAGTAAACACAAAGGTTTTAGAGAATTGAATTAGCTTTCTATTCATTTTTTTTTCAATTTTTTTTATGGACATATCATGGGACAAATTTGTTGTCAACCAACGGCATATACTTGAAAATTTTAGGTATGGATAATGAGTGACCTGTGTTGACGTTAGGTTTTTGATAGATGGTTATTCATTTTAGGGAAAAAAATTATAGGATCATAATCTACACACACTACACTTGATCTTGGACTATATTTTGAGTTTTTTAATACTTGGGAACTATTTTTTATTATTTATCAAAACAACGTATGTTCAGAAAATGGTGCATTATCGACACATGTTTTTGTCTTCACATTTTCTTTCAAATGTGACTCTTATTGGAAAAACTAAAATTACCCTTTTGAAGAGGACGAGCCAATTATGCTCTGTGAAATTTCAAATTTTTTGGTGTTGTCTTTGTTATGATATTGAATTTTCACTTCGGGTGATTTTCAGAGTAATAAAATTCTTAAGGGATAAGGTTTAGAAAAAATTTATTAATAAATAGTATTTCAAATCGAAATGAAACAATTATTATATCATTGGAAACTAGATTCAGAGATGAATCCATTGCTACCAAGTCCGACAAATAATACTCAAAATGTGAGGGGGTTTGGACTTGTTGAAGTTGTAGGTTCCAGAAAGATGCCTGATATTTTCACAAGTTTTGTTGACCATAAACTCTTGGCCAAAAAATACCTCCCAAACTCTTGGTTGATAGTTTAGTTCAAATTCTCATCCGAGATTTTTTTTGAAAATACAGCGCGGCGATTGGTTGAAACTCTTGGCCTAGAGTTTTTTTAAACTCTCGGCCTAGAGTTTGAACTCTCAAAACTCTCGACCTAGAGTTTTTTAAACTCTCAGCCGAGAGTTTGAGGTTGACGTTTTTCCCCTGTTCATCTGCGCGCCCTCTCTTTTTTTCACTTGGTTGTCACGGAATTGTTTCCCAGCTTTGTGTTTTCACCCATGTTTTGAAAAGGATGACGTGGAGAAAGTGGTCAAGGAGTTACATGATGGCCCTACAGGGGGACATTATTCTTGGGAAACCACTACTCATAAAATATTAAGAGCTGGATATTATTGGAAAACTATTTTCAAATATGCTCATGCTTATGCAAGGAGACATGATGTGTGTCAGAGAAATGCTGGAAGACTACAAAAATCAACAGAGCCACTAAATCCAGTTATCATCTCATAACCATTCGAGTAGTGGGGTTTAGATATCATCAGGGAAATAAATCCCAACTCTTCATTACAACATCGGTATATTCTCATAGCCACGGATTATTTCACTAGATGGACTGAAGCAACTCCTTTGCGCAAAGTGAATGAAGATGCAGTCATCCGATTCTTGCAATCTAATAACTAGGTTTGGGGTTCCAATTTCGCTAGTTTTTTATAATGCATCTTATTTTTCTTCTGCTAAGTTAAGTACATTTGCTATGGAACAAGGAATTAAATTGCAGTATTCATATAACTATTATCCTCAAGGTAATGGATTTGCAGAATCTACCAATAAGAATCTCATACGAATTTTGAAGAAAACAATTATTGAAAACCAAAGAACTTGGCATGTAGCTCTTCCCAATGCTTTATGGGAATATGGGGTCATTCTAAAAAAATATTTAGGGGTTTCTCCTTATACCTTAGTCTACTGGAAAGAGGATATCCTTCCTCCAAACATACTACTTCCTTCCCTAAAATTAGCTCAGGCCTCCCGCAGATCAAACAAGGAAATCATACAGTCAAGGATCAACACTTTGGTAAAACTTGAGGAGGCACGGAAAAAGACCAAATATAGATTCAACCATCGCCAAGACATTGTTAAGAGGTGGTTTGATAAATGAAAAATATGGAAAGAAAATTTTTGAGGTAGGAGACTTAGTTCTAAAGTGGGGCCATCCTCACAAAGAAAAGGGTAAACATACAAAATTTCAACAGTTATTGCTTGGTCCTTATCAGGTTATAGAGAATCTTGGCCCAACAACCTACACGTTACAAGATTTACAAGGGGAGAAGGAGAGCCTCCATGTCAACGGCCTAGCCCTCAAACAATACTTCTCCTTGGTTTAGGGAAACCTGTTGTACATATATATTTTTTTTTATTTTTGTTGATTTTGGTTATTCTTCTTCTAGGATAGTTAGTTTCAGCCTTATCTTGTTTTGTTTTGATTTTACTTTGTTTGTTTTATTTTTGTTTAAATAAATCCCAACTCAACTTTTAGAGCATTGTGCAGAGTCGCAGAGATCTGAACAGTCTCATATGAATTGATCATAATCACCAAAAGATTAGAATAGGTTTTATAATATAAATGAATTCTTTTTGTAATAGCAATGCCATTAGTGATTTTAATTGTTGCTTTGTTTTACAATGGAAACTTGCTTCGTGTTTTAATTTGTGTTGGCATAAACCTTGAAAAATAACCAGGATTCATGAATTCTAAATTACTATCTTGGGGCTCTAATCAATCACACATAAACTCTTATCTTAGGAAGCCTACTATAATGGACCCATGGAAAGGAACCGAGTCTTGTTGATGTATGGCAGTTAAAATGATCCCCTGCTATGAAAATTACAGCCAAAAGGCTTACAATGAAGAGTCAAATGTACTAAAAGGATTCCATCCTCATCAAAGAAATGGTATGGAAAATTCAAATTATCCAATCAAAAAGATACACCGGATGATACTCCAGAAGGTTCTTCTCTGTTTGTGATTATGACAAATAAAGAAAAATCATAACTCACACAGAAGGAAATTATGGATGGAAGAACCTACATCAAATGTTTGAAGACTAAAGAAAGTTATTTTGAAGGACTCAAACGATAAAATCATCAAAAGAAAGCATCCAAAGAAACGTTGGTAGCATGGGAATGAGGAACAAACGAATACATCTTCCTGATTTCATTACAATCCCGTGGATTCATATGTAGAGGTAACCAAAAGACGGGAGTAATAATGAATCCCATATTATGAACCTAGGAGAGTGGTCAAGAAATCTAGTCTAAGTTTCCCACTCCCCAAAGCAAATGACCAATATGATTCAAGACGCTCCTTTCCCTGCTTAAAACTTTGGACTTTTAAAATCCTGGAAGGAAATATTAGAGTCATGGTTTTACATTGAGAATTGATAAAAAAACAAGAAATTATAATCCTCAAGGAGAGTTGTTCAGAGATCTGTGTTCACTTGCTAGTCACCAATTGTTGCTGCTGCAACCTGATCCCCAAAAATTTTAAAACAATTGTAGGGCCCCTCCTTCTATTTTTGATTTACTTAGAGTTTTGTTCATCTTTGATAAGCTCACTTTTGTCACTAAGATTATTTTTTAAAACAAGTGAAAAGGGGAAGTTAGTGAATCGGAGAAAATTCCCATGTTACGCTGAAACAGTCGGAACAATTTCGGGCAATTTTCTAAATCAGAGAAACTGGATATTTTCCACCGAAACGGTCGGAGCAACTCCCCTAGTTATGCCAAAACGGTTGGAGTAAATGCAGTAATATTTTCTGTTTTGGAGCAACTCAAGATTATCCGCCGAAACGGTCGGAGCAACTTCCCAAGTTCCACTGAAACAGTTAGAGAAACTTCCCAAGTTCCGTCAAAACAATCGGATTAACTATGATAAGATTCGTGTTTCAGAGCAACTTGATTTTCTCCATGGAAACGATCAGAATACAGAAGGATTCATGCCAAAACACTTAAGGTTTTGTGATTTATGTGTTCGGATATCCATCATCTATTTCGGGATACATATCTATTTCAGGATCATCTATTTCGGGATACATATCTACTTCAGGATCTTGCATGATCTATTTCAGGATATGCAGTCCAGTCACCAGTTTGATGCCTCCAGCACCTTATCCACCTTCTTCTAGCACCCGGGAGCCACTTTCCACAGAGTTTTAGCCCTCCTAAGCTGAAAGGCGCCCTCTTCTCACCTACTGACAGAGAAGGGCGCACTTGTTCACCTACCACTGCAGATTCACTCCAGTTACATTCAGTTAGCTCCGATTCTGATTGATTTCACTCCGATTTCACTCCTGACTGACTGTTTCACCTCCGATTGACCTCCAGTTCGATTAGGTGACTTGCTCTGACTCCAGTTAGCCTCCCATGCGCCCCCACTGAGCCTCCAGATCCTATATCAGTGCTACACACTTCAGTTACATTTATTATGATCAGTTAGACTCAGCTTGACACCTGGATGACTGGTTGTTGTGATTGATGAGCAACACCGATGATTGATGAGGACTCCTAGATTGAGTCAAGCTACTCCATTCAGTGATTCGAATGACCTCCTTAGGCAATTCGAATTGCTCTGTTCATTGTAACAGTTTGTATTGTAATTCATTCACCCTTTCTGGGATAGAGAGCACTGCTGCATGTTTTGCACAGTTTTGCACCATATCTTCTATGTTCATCTGTTGTGACTGATTTATTTGTTCATTAGATCTACTGTGACTAACTTTACATGGTATCAGAGCCATTGCAGGGACAAGATCTCTTTTCTACAGGTGTTTATACAAGAAGATTTGACTGAATTGCTAAAAATTGCAAAAAGTTTGGCATGAGATATCTCAAGGGCATTCGCTCCTGTGCATGCAAAGCTTGAAAAATACTCCAATACCACTCCAGAAGCTTGAGTTACCACATAATTCCTGGATCTGATACATTGGACCTATTCAACATTGCTTGAAATCCAATCCCAGGTGTGATGCAACTCTCAAAGGGTGGATTGTTCGACCTTATTGTGATTGTTCTTATGTGATTTGCAGGTTAATTATCTCCTCCAAGTGCACTCGCTACATTCTGCATGCAAGCTTCCCTACAGCATCTCCATTCGCTATAGTCTGCATGCAAGCTTCTTCTTCATCATTTGACTCGCTCCTAGCAATGGAATACTCTTCTTCAAAGCCTATCCTCACCCCATTCAATTATTTTGATTGGAAAGATGATATGGAGATCATATTACGTTCAAAAGGATACTACCGAGTCACTCTTGGTCTTGAATTGGAGCCAAACAATGTGGCAGAAAGAACCAAACACTACAATAAGCTTGATGAAGCTTACGGTCTTCTTTGTCTCTCCATCTCCAAAGATCTTCACTTCCATCTTAGCGGATTGAAGACTCCAAAGGCCATATGGGAGCAACTTGAGACACTATTCGGCAAGCAGGATGAGCTTAGGGCTTTTCAATTAGAGAATGAATTGATTGGCCTTAATCCTGAGAATTTCGAGAGCATCAATGAATTCTTCACTAAATTCAAGAACTTGAACTTGCAATTGAAGAACAGTGGTGTTATCAAAGAGGATAAACAGTTGATCCTCTCCATTCTAAGCAAGCTTGGGAAAGATTATTCGGTATTTGTCTCCACTTTCAATTCCGGTCGGCTAACTACCCCGAATTGGAAGATGCCTACCTTGAATGCCTTCATTGAGTCCGTTACGAAAGAGCATGACAAGTTGATTCAAATGGGGTCCATAAGCTCCAAAGATTCAGCCCTATTTGTTCAAGGACCCAAGATCTCGAATGGTAAAGGAAAGCTAAAGAAGGAGAAGCCCAAATTCGAGCCTCACAAGCAAAAAGACAAAGGCAAGCAAACGGATGCACCATCCAGTTCGAAATCCAAGCAAAAGGGCAAAGAAGGTAACCAAAAATCTAAATGTACTTATTGTAACCGTGGCTTTCATCCCGAAAGTTCATGTATGAAGAAGACTATAGATCAAATGGCCCTCCTTTTGGAAAAGAACAACATAACCCTTCCTGACGGTGCAAGGAAGAAGGATCAGAATGACGATCATGAAAGAGGACAAGCACTCATGGCAACGGTTTCGAAGCCCACTCTCTTGATAGATTCGGGTGCATCAAATCATATGGCTGCAAATATTGATTCTTTTTCCTCATTCGATCCAAACAGCTCCATCCCCATCCATTTGGGAGATGACTCAAAAATTTCTTCAAAGGGCAAAGGTACGATTCATGTAGATCATGGATGCTTTCAGAATGTTCTCTATGTGCCTTCCTTAGCTTCGAATCTCCTTTCTGTGTATCAAATGACACATACTGGTGATCCAAAGAAAGTCACATTCAGCCCTAATACAGTTGAAATTTCTGATATCAAAAGTGGAAGACTAGTTGCGGTTGGAAAGGCAAACCACACTGCTAAATGTTATGAGTTTTCGCACTTTATTCCGCTTGCAAAGCCCACTGCTCTTCGCACACATGGTAATGAGGTTAGTAGGCTTTGGCATGAAAGATTTGGACATCTAAATTATAAGTATTTGCTGCTGCTATCAAATAAATCCATGGTTGATGGGCTTCCACAACTCCGTTCCTCGAAGGGAATATGCTCCGGTTGCATTATTGGGAAGCACCCCGAGCACAGATTCGACCGCGGCAAGGCTAGCAGAGCCTCTACTATTTTGGGATTGATCCATTCTGATATCATCGGTCCGCTGCCCCATATGTCATTGAATGGTTCAAGGTATGTTTTGACATTTATTGACGATTATTCTCGCTTTACATGGGTATTCTTTCTCAAAAACAAGTCAGAAGTGCTTGGAAAATTCAAGGATTTTAAGGCTTCTGTTGAGACCACCACTGAGAGCAAGATCAAAGCTCTTAGATCTGATAATGGTGGGGAATACATCAAGTCCGAGTTGCTGCAACTTTGTTCCCAAAGCGGAATCAAGATCCAACATACAGTTCCCTACACACCCCAGCAGAACGGTGTAGCGGAAAGGAAAAACCGGTCACTGAAAGAGATGGCTACATGCATGATTGAATCAAAAGGTTTGGCTGCAAATCTTTGGGATGAAGCAATCAATGTTGCTGCATATATACAGAACCGTGTTCCACATTCATCCGTGAAAGGTATGACTCCTTTCGAAGCATTCTTTGGTCACAAACCGGATGTGTCAAATTTGGGAGTTTTTGGCTCTACTGCATGGGCTAGAATTCCTTCTGAGAAGAGACGAGCTTTGGATCCACAAAGTATCGAGTGCATATTGATAGGATATGGGGAAGAATCAAAAGCATATAAACTCATGGATATCAGATCTAAAAAGATATTCATAGAGCGCAGTGTGCAGTTTGAAGAACCGCTTCAAGAATTGCAACTAGTTGAGGAGAAAACTGCCGATTCACCGCCTTCACCAGAAGAAGATTCGAGCAGCGATAATGAAGGTATGAGTTCTGATATTTCTGATATTGTAGCAGCATATGATGATCATGACATATCAGGTTCGGAATCCGACCATTCAGATCCCCCTCAGTTACCAAAGTGGGCCCAAAATACTCTACAATCTGCTGGTTCGAATCTTGGAAATCCTGCTGATCCAAGACGAACAAGAGGAGACTTTCAAAGGGCAGGTATGGCTCTTTCTATTGCTGATCCATTTCTTCCTGAGATTTTTTATTTGATGGCTGGTTCAGATCCCCAATCATATTATTCAGCCCATCGAGATCCGAGATGGAAAGATGCCATGGATGAAGAGTACAGTTCTCTTCAAAAGAACAATACATGGGAGCTAGTTTCTCTTCCACCTGGAAGAAAATTAGTGAAGTGTAAATGGGTCTACCGTACTAAAGTTGCTGCTGATGGCACTATTAGCAAATATAAAGCAAGGTTGGTGGCAAAAGGTTTTTCCCAAGTCCAAGGAGTGGACTACACAGAGACCTTTGCACCGGTTGCAAAGATGGATTCCATCCGCCTTGTTTTAGCTATTGCCGCATCCAAGCACTGGGAGGTGCATCACATGGATGTGAAGAGTGCATTTTTACATGGAGACCTTGCTGAAGAGGTCTATATGCAGCAGCCAGAGGGTTATACATCAGATCCATCATTGGTTTGTAGATTGAAGAAGTCTTTGTACGGGTTAAAACAGGCCCCAAGAGCTTGGTACGCAAAGATGGACTCCTTCCTTCTTTCTCAGAATTTCCAAAGATGCAAATCTGATCCGAATGTCTATCTTCAGCGAGTTAAAGGTAATTTGTTGGTTATTGTACTTTATGTTGATGATCTGCTTATTACTGGTAGCACACTTACTTCAATAAACAAGCTAAAAACTGCCTTAAATCTAGCCTTTGACATGAGCGATTTGGGCTTGCTGAGTCACTTTTTGGGCTTGGAGATAGCTCAAAATTTCGATGGGATCACTATATCTCAGCAAAAATATGCTTCCGACCTGTTATTGAAGTTTAATATGGCTGAATGTAAGGCAGCCCCGTTCCCATCCCTCTCAGGAATCAGTCTTGAGGAGGGAGATTCCACACCGCTTGCAGATTGCAGTATGTATCGACAGTTGATTGGTTCACTACTTTATTTGACACATTCACGGCCTGATATCTCATATGCCGTGAGTGCCGTGTCAAGATATATGCAGCAGCCACATGAGCTTCATTGGCGAGCAGCCAAGCGGATCTTGCAGTATGTGCAAGGTACGAGACAGTTTGGCATACATTATGCTGCAGATTCTGAGCTAGATTTCATTGGTTTTACTGATTCAGATTGGGCAGGTGATAGCATTGATCGGAAGTCCACTTCCGGTTATGTTTTCATGATTGGTCATGGTGCTATTTGCTGGTCGAGCAAAAAGCAAGCAGCCATTGCACTTTCTTCAGCAGAGGCAGAGTATCGAGGAGCAGTCAATGCCTGCATTCAAGCAGTTTGGTTGCAGGGTATTCTTTCCGAGTTTGGTTTTGGTGGCACTACTTTGACTGTCCTATTTTGTGACAATCAAAGTGCTATCAAGATCTCCACAGATCCAGTTCAGTGGCAGAGGACCAAGCACATTGAGATTCATATGCATTACATTCGATAGTTGGTGCATGACCGCACCATCATTCTGCAATATTGCCCTACTGATGAGCAAATTGCAGACATCTTCACCAAGAGCTTCACTGAGAAGAAGTTCTCTTACCTCCGTTCACTGTTGGGGGTGAGTTCCATCATGGTGGAGACAGATTGATTCATTATTATGCTTTAGACTTGAGGGGGGGCTTTCTTCCCACTGGTTTTTCCCTCTTTCCTCACTTAGTTTATTTTTCAGCATTTTTTTGGATTATTGTATTGGGGTGACCTTTGGTCTTAGTTACCAGGGCCCCACATTATTTTAGTTGGCACATCATAGTCTAGCTTGAGGGGGGGTGTTCGGATATCCATCATCTATTTCGGGATACATATCTATTTCAGGATCATCTATTTCGGGATACATATCTACTTCAGGATCTTGCATGATCTATTTCAGGATATGCAGTCCAGTCACCAGTTTGATGCCTCCAGCACCTTATCCACCTTCTTCTAGCACCCGGGAGCCACTTTCCACAGAGTTTTAGCCCTCCTAAGCTGAAAGGCGCCCTCTTCTCACCTACTGACAAAGAAGGGCGCACTTGTTCACCTACCACTGCAGATTCACTCCAGTTACATTCAGTTAGCTCCGATTCTGATTGATTTCACTCCGATTTCACTCCTGACTGACTGTTTCACCTCCGATTGACCTCCAGTTCGATTAGGTGACTTGCTCTGACTCCAGTTAGCCTCCCATGCGCCCCCACTGAGCCTCCAGATCCTATATCAGTGCTACACACTTCAGTTACATTTATTATGATCAGTTAGACTCAGCTTGACACCTGGATGACTGGTTGTTGTGATTGATGAGCAACACCGATGATTGATGAGGACTCCTAGATTGAGTCAAGCTACTCCATTCAGTGATTCGAATGACCTCCTTAGGCAATTCGAATTGCTCTGTTCATTGTAACAGTTTGTATTGTAATTCATTCACCCTTTCTGGGATAGAGAGCACTGCTGCATGTTTTGCACAGTTTTGCACCATATCTTCTATGTTCATCTGTTGTGACTGATTTATTTGTTCATTAGATCTGCTGTGACTAACTTTACATTATGTTATGGAGAAACTTCATAAGTCACGCCGATATGGTCGGAAGGTCAAGCGGAAGAAGCCCAATTGAAGGAGTTGTCTGTTTTAATCTGAAATGGATCAGCAAAAAATGACAAGTTACGTCGAAACGCATCGGCGCCGAAATGAAATTGCCCCGATATGCTTGTCGCTCTTAAAATGAAAATTACACCGAAAAGGGGTGATTTGACCTGTTATCCTTGGGAATTTATTACTACAGTTACATTGTGTTGTATAAAAAGGTGAAAACTTGTAACACTTGTAACGACGCTTGCATTTGGAGCCTCCACCGGACGCGAGACACACCCAATAACGTAGAGCATCATTTTCGACCAATCTTCAACCGCTAGGTAGGTTTTTCTTTTACCATGTTTTTATGCTTAAAACGACGTTTTTCACCATTGGTAAAAAGGGAACCGCAACCTAAGCGTGAGATTCTTGTTAGGTTATGATTGCACATTATTTTTGTTGGCTTGAAACCCCTTAGCGAACCATTTTTTTATTTCCGGTTGGGAATAGGTTAAGAGTTAGTCGATAACATTTAAGTGTCATTATAAGTGGAAGTATCGGCTAAAACCTGCTAGGGTTTCTCGTTCGATGACCGCCTTGGGCCATATATCAATCCTCTATTGCTTATATCATGCCATTCGGTTGATTGAACTATGTGTGGCGGTATCCCACGGTTAATAAGTGTCTGCCTGCCACGGCCTACCATGGATGATATTAATTCCCAACATGGGGACTTCCCTCACAAAGCCGTAGTTACTTATGTCCCAACTATTGGTTGATTCAGGAAGGATTATTAGTAGATATGGCACTATTACTTTCATTTTGTCCAAGCGCTGCACAAATTTTGATCCAATTATTCTTACAAACCATGTCGCTAGGAATTAATAAATTGTTCTCATATTTTTGCTTTCAAGATGGAGGAATTTGAAATGGATTTAACCGCTAAGAGAATTTCTCTCTAGGGATTTCCATTTGTAACTTTTTCCCGGTGTTTAACACCTGCAGTGTCGATTCTTTTCGCTTCCCACGGTCTCTTGATACCTCACCACCGACAAGACAAACTCATTTCAGTTCATTTTCGCTGCCTTTTAAGTGAGAATTAATAAAGGGACAGTTTCAAGGATCCAAAACTTATAATTGTTGTAGGTCCGATTGACAACGAGAAAAATATCGAGAGTAGTCTAAATTCAAGATTAGAACCCAGAAATAGAATTTCAAGAAGCACATAATAGCCCATTGCTCTATGAGATTTTGTGCTTTTAACTTCCCAAGCCATTTAAACGAGTGAAACATCCGATGTTGAAACAATAAGTCTACGATAAAACCTTGTTTGAAATTTTCTTGAACAGAAGTATGATTAGAATGATGAGACTGTGTATGTTTTTGAAATTTTTTGAAGGCATTTTGGGAATGATGTATTAGAAGATCTAAATAATTCCACATAAACAATCCAGTCTTACATTGGTTCTTGCGTGCAAGTGTATTTTTTCCTTTACCAAACGATAATGCTGTGATAAAACATTTCCAACATCAAAGACACCTGGCACCATGGAAGTAACGAATCTTCTAAACTTGGTTTTCTTGTAATGAATATATATACATGTTAATTGGTCCCATTTCTTTAACATTAAAATTTGCTTACACATTGATTTGATGTTTATTTAGGATGTAGAGATGTAGAAGAGGGATGCCAAGCGAAAGCTTGGGATAGCTAAATCGGGCTCCAACGTTGAATTTGTTACAGAAACCCCGATGGAGACAATATTCGAAGACACCAAATCAATGACAGGAATCATCTCGGAATACAAATGGGGAGAGCTATATTATCTCGTCAGAGATCAGAATGTACCAGATGCATCCATCGAAGAGATGATGGTGTATCAAAATATCAAAAGATATGGTCTACATAAGGCTGCCACACGACCAAAATTATTTCCATGCTCCGAAGTCGTCGGGTGGATTCTACCTTATGTAGACATCAACACAAGAATCATATGCGGGGAGAACAAAGAAGGACTTGCTTCATTCCAGCCAGGACACATTGTTGTAGCAGATAAATTACCGTCTCTTAAATTCATGATGATGAATGAATGGATCAGAGGAGTAAATATAGACCATTTTGAATATGCAAAAAATATGATGATTCCAGGAAAAAAATTGATACCGAAAGAAAGTGGGGAATGTGAGAGCCAAAATCTAAGGACACCATTCATGAGCATAGCCTTGATGTTGAGCAGAATCTTTGGTAGAGAAAATGGAAATATATACAAGCTCACCTGCGTACCACTTATGTATCACATGGCCTCCCATGGCATCATTTTCAACTGGAAAGATATTATAATGGAAAGCATGACATCAACAATAGCTGCAGCTCAAGGAGTAATGACCCAAAAGAAAGTAGAATTTTTCATGTCCTCGTATCTAATGGATTGCATACTAATCAGACATTCATTCCCTAAATTAGGATGTTTGTGGAATCAAACTGAGTCCCCTCTTTATGTTGCTTATCAAATCACATGGGCCCACAAGTATGCGAGCTACTACAAGCTCATATGTGAAGAACTAATCATCCCATTGTATTGGTTGATCTTTAACAAAGAACCAAACTGCTTGTCGGATAACGCTATGGTGGTTATAAATGAATATGGAGACTATTATTTTTCTCTATAAGGCACTTATATCAGGATGTATGGGGGCACCAAGGCCCCATCTCTGATGCCGAAGTATGTGACTTATTTTGTAGTACACAAAGGGGTAGTAAGGAAGGTTTTCATTAACGGGGCAGGTAGCTTTTTGAATGAACATAAGAAGGCCTCTTTCCCACCATTTCCATTTCTCATTAGGGCATACAAATTCCCTAATTTGAAAGGTGCAGAATATTTCATAAAAGGCTTAGAGGCTTTCCACTTTGGGGAAAGAAATTTTGTGACGAGTGACGGTTCTCAAAAGGTCGCCCAACATTTTGCATCATGCAAAGTTCATTTTGAATACTCATACCATTTCTTGAAGGATGAAGAGGTGTATCGGAGAGCATGGAAATATGCCTGAGTTAAATAAACGTCTTGTTCGGAAAAGTGGCGTGGGCCCTAGTCATGGTGCTGATACTACTAAGGAGGCCAAATTGCAGAAGGAAAGAGAAGAATCCAAAATACTATAGGCAGAAGAAGAAGAAAGAAAGAAAAGAGAAGAAGCAGAAAGGCTACATGCTGAGGAAGCATAAAAACAAAGGATAGAAGAATAAAACAAAAGAAAAGAAGAAGAGGCAAGAAAAGAGAAAGAAGAGAAAGAAGCAACAGAGAAAGCCATGGAATTGGAAAGGAAAAGAGAAGAAGAAACCATGCTCAAGAAAGCTATGGAAGAGGAAGAATCCCAAGATGGAGGTCCAAATCTCCAAGATATGGATATATACCCACCAGGAGTTTTGGGAATCACATTTACTGGAGGAACCTACCATTTGTAGAGCTTGGAATCACTCCTTTCACCCCGTCAAAACAACATTCAGTGGAAAATTTGGATACAATAGTCTTTGAATCCAAGAGGAAGACAATAACTAGAAGATCAGAGAAAAGAATGAATATGGGAGAACAACTTGATGTGGTGACCATTCAAGGGAATACCATAAGGGAAGGCACCCATAAGGATCCCAAGTTCACAACATCAGTAAATGTAGCACCTGCACAAGCAAGTGCAGATAATGTTAATAAGCTAATGAATGACTTAGAGCGTAACAAGGATAAGATGCTGAGTTGAAAGACAACCTGGTAAAATCCATAGGTGAAAGAATAGAGTTAAAAAGAAAGCATGATGCTCTAATAAGTGATAAAGACAACTTAATGCATGATTATCAGAATCTTGAGAATGAGAAAGATGCTTTAAATGTACAACTTGTGATTATGGAGGGTGAAAGAAGTGATTTGTACAACTGCATAAATGAATTGGAGGGAAAGGAAATAAGAGAAAATTAGCAAGTGGAAACCATGAAATCTCATATGGACGAGCTGGTGAGAGAGAAAGAATCTCTGGTGGAACAAGTTGAGTTGACACAGAATAAAAAACAACATATGACTCGTTTTCACGAACTGGCATGCAAGATACAGGAACAGATCTACCGCACACAGGAACTGTTAACTGAAGAAATTTACAAGATGAATCAGATGATAGTTAGGATGGAGGAGATATTTGCAGATTCCCTGTCAATCAGACATAATTTGGTTAATTCTTTTAAAAATATGAAAACGTAGATATCCTGGAAGGAAAAGCATTCGAACTTCCCTAACCACCTACCAAACAAGATGGCTGCGGAACTTAAATTGGATATGGCACTCCTTGAGTTTGTTAGGAAAGATTCAAGGAGGATATGTGTAGAAGCACCTAAGTCTATTAAGAAATGTAAAGAGTTCTACAAACGAATTTATCAGGCACATGAAAAATGCCACATTGCACTGACTCTGAATATGACTAAGCTGCCCACAAAAGATCAACGCTTAGTGGAGCTGAAGGACAGACTGAAAGAAGACCTGGAACATATCAGAAAATAGATGTGTTGAGTGAAGAGGACCTACATCAGTACATCGGGAAGGCGTCCATCCATGCTTACTTCTTAGAAGAAAGATACAAAGCTGCTACAGAAGGGGTGGTCAACGTAGAAAAGGAATTATCCTTTAATGAGGTGTATTTAAAGTTATTAGAACCTATCTAATGTAATATTATATTTGAAGAGATAGACTTATAGGATAATTACATTTCTAGTTTGGAGGGCCCATTAGGAAATTAATTTTTAATTGTAATTAATTGTATTTCTTGTGCAAACACAAAAGGACGAATTCTTGGTAGTCCAAAGGTTGGGGTGGTTGAAGTGATAGGTCATATAGAGACAAAATCCATTGTAATATAAATATAGTAAGGGGGAACATTGTAAAGGACGTTTTCTAGCATAATAGAAGCTAGACAAATTTTGTAAGAGAACTATTTTTCTTCTAATGAGAAGGACTTGTTTGCTGGGAAAAGCCTGCACAAAAATGTTTTGTGTGGAATGTGTGGAATGAAAAATTTGGAACTATTTCCTCTTTCACTCATAACTCATACTGTGAGATCGTTCTAACCTTATTGAACTACTTCAGATAGTGATGAATGATTTCTCTGTCTATGCAAATTTTTATGTGTTAATAGAGTAATAAATTGCTTAAATTTAAACTAAAGCTATCTTTGGTGTATTTTCTGCTGTGAACGTGAATACTTTGTCTGAACAACTATCTATTGGATTTGTATGAGCACTTTCAGATTATTACTCTCATTCAAATTTTCTCCTTGAAAGGATAGGTTAGCTTAGTATAGAATAGGATTAGATAATTGATAAGGTAGGAGTGGTAAGACGAGAGGTAAGAACCTATGCATCCCTGGTGTGGTTTCTATCTGTCAATTATATGCATTATTTAGAAAGCACTTACATATTCATACCTTTAAAAAAAAAATATAAACGGTGGGTCGGGCCGTAGTCGGTAAACATAACTAAACAAACACATCTACAATAGTTAGACCGTTAACCGGACGGATTCCCCATACCAAACAAAGAATAATCTAATTGGGATTATTCATTGGGGAGAATCCCTAGTGTCGATACTGAGATTTTATGGGCATCAACACAACCACACAACCTGACCAATATGAATGTAACATTCCTTTTAGTCCCGAGCTTCAAGTCTCCTCCCATGACCATGTCCAAACCCCCAATTCCAAAGACTTGGATACATAGTGCCATGGAATAATGGATATCCTTGGAAAGTCATACATGTTACTTTGAGACATTTCGTGGCTTTTGGATGCCTCAATGATTTCTTTACGGCCAAATGCATGGTCTTTTTCCCTCAAATGTCATTCCCAAGGCCTTGAGACACATACATATTTCTCCAAGCCACCTAATTGCACCAACATACCTAATCATAATCCATTGGCACAGTCAAGAAGCCATGCATGGTTGGTTGATAAACCCTTCTTAGTATTTGATGGCTAGAATACTTCTTCAAGGCCCAAGGTTTTGGTATCCTCCACTAAGCATGTCCAAGGCCCCAAGACATAAATATAGAGCATCATAAATACCATTGACAAAGTCATGTGTGTTGTGATTTGAAGCATTTTTCATGGATCTAGATGCCTCAATGATTTATTTAAGGATAAAGTCAAAGCATTCTTCCCCCCTAGAGCGTCATCCTAAAGGCCCTGAGACATGTAAATACTACTTAAAAATACCAAATGGCACTAATATCCTCAATCATAGAGTACTGATACCCTCAAGATATCACGCGTGGTTGGTGGATGAAATATTCTTATCCTTGGATGGCTAGAAGATTCATTTAGGTCCATAGGATCAACTCTTCTCCCTTGACTATGTCCAAGGACCTAAGGCCCTAAGACATAGATACATATTTCCACATATATCCCTATGATATAATGCATGATTCCTGGAGGAATTTCTCATGGATTTGGATACCTCAATGGTTTATTTAGGGCCAAATGCATGGTACTCTTCTCTGGAAAACCATTTCCAAGGCCCTGAGACATGTAGATACTAAGTTCAAAACCATATAATGGCACTTACATCCTCAATCACAGGATAATGATACCTCAAGAGGCCATGTGTAGTTGGTGGAGGTAACCTTCTTAGCCCTATATGGATATAAGATACCTTTAAGGCCTGAGTCTTAGGTATCCTCCCTTGACCATGTCTAATTCCCTAAGTCCCCAAGACTTGGATACATAGCACAATCGATATCCCTGTAAAGTCTTGTTTGGTGCTTTTTGACATTTTTCATGGCCTTGTATGTCTAAATCGTTTCTTTATGGCTAAAGGCCCAATATTCTTCCATAAAAAATCCTTCCAAGATCCTTGATCAGGCACATACATATTGATCAAAACCACTTCATGGTATCGACATCCTTAACCATAGGCCAATGATACCATTAAGATGTCATGTGTGGTTAATGGAGGAAATCATCATAGCTCTTTCTGGATAGAAGATTCCTTTAGGGCCCAAGGTTTAGGTCTCTCTCTCTCTCTGACTATCTATCTAAACTGGCCATGGGTTATAGGTTTTAAGGGTTGGGTGTTTATTATAGAGTTTAGGGTTGATGAGAATTAGAGGTTATAAGGGTTAGGGATTAATTTTTATTTGACTAAACACTTTAGAGGTTAAAATTACGTGGTTAGGATTATAGGGGTTAAGGGATATATACCATTATCTGTTAGTATTTAGGAGTTTTAGGGGTTATACTAGTTTAGGATTATAGCTTGGTCCAAGAGTTATGGTGGTTAGTTGTACTAGGGACTAGGGATTGTAGTGGCTAGGGACTAATGGTCAAGGGTTTTGGGATTGATATATAGGGGTCATGGATTTATGGTTACAAGGATGAAGATTTATATGTACATCAAGATAATGCAAGTTAGTGGTTTTGTGTAATAGTATATCTCCTAACCCTTTTGGTGAAGGAGAGAAGAGAGGGGTAAGGGAGGGAGTATGGATTAGGTAGAGTGGAAGAGAGTGGGGGGGATTGGGTGTATAGGAAGATAGGGTGGGTGGGGTTATCGAGAGGGAGCGGGGGGGGGTTTAGGGAGAGATCAATAAAAATCAAGGTGTGACAAAGAACATGTGTGCCAATAGGCTAATGATACCCTCGGAATGGTATATGTTCTTGCTGGAGGAAACCTTGTTATCCCTAAATGGATGTAACATTCATTTCAGTCCCGAGCTTCAAGTCTCCTCCCATGACCATGTCCAAACCCCCAATTCCATGGAATTCGATACATAGAACCATGCCATCATGAATATCCCTGCAAAGTCATACATGGTGCTTTGAGAAATTTTTCATGGCTTTGGATGCCTCAATGGTTTCTCTACTACCAAATGCATGGTTGTTTTCCCTCAAATTTCATTCCCAAGGTCTTGAGACACATACATATTTCTACAAGCCACCTAATTGCACCAACATCCCTAATCATAAGCCATTGGCACACTCAAGAAGCCATGTGCGGTTGCTTGAGGAAACCTTCTTAGTCTTTGATGGCTAGAATACTTCTTCAAGGCCCAAGGTTTTGGTATCCTCCACTAAGCATGTCCAAGGCCCCAAGGCCCCAAGACATAAATATAGAGCATCATGAATACCATTGACATAGTCACGTGTGTTGTTCATTGCAGCATTTTTCATGGATCTAGATTCGTTAATGCTTTCTTTAAGGATAAATTCAAATTGTTCTTCCCTAGAGCATCATCCTAAAGGCCCCAAGACATGTACATAATAGTACTTAAAAATACCGAATGACACTAATATCCTCAATCGTAGAGTAATGATACCCTCAAGATGTCATGCGTGGTTGGTGGATGAAATATTCTTATCCTTGGATGGCTAGAAGATTCATTTAGGTCCATAGGATCAAATCTCCTCCCTTGACTATGTCTAAGGACCTAAGGCCCTAAGACATATATGCATATTTCCACATATATCCCTATGAGATAATGCATGGTTCCTCGAGTAATTTATCATGGCTTTGGATGACTCAATGGTTTATTTAGGACCAAATGCATGGTATTCTTCCCTAGAAAACCATTTCCAAGGCCCTAAGACATGTAGATACTAAGTTCAAAACCATATAATGGCACTTCCATCCACAATCACAAGACAATGATACCTCAAGATGCCATGTGTAGTTGGTGGAGGTAACCTTCTTTGCCCTAGATGGATATAAGATTCCTTTAAGGCCGGAGTCTTAGGTCTCCTCCCTTGACCATGTCCAATGCCCTAAGTCCCCAAGATTTGGATACATAGCACAATGGATACCCCTGTAAAGTCTTGTTTGGTGCTTTTCGACATTGTTCATGGACTTGGATGCCTAATGGTTGCTTTATGACCAAAGGAATGATATTCTTCCATAAAAAATCATTCCAAAAGCCTTGACCAGGCACATACATAATGTTCAAAACCATTTCATGGTATCAACATCCTTAATCATAGGCCAGTGATACCATTAAGAGGTCATGTGTGGTTAGTGGAGGAAATCATCATATCTCTTTCTGGATAGAATATTCCTTTAGGGCCCAAGGTTCAGGTCTCTCTCTCTCTGAATATCTCTCTATACTGGCTACATGGGTTATAGATTTTAAGGGTTGGGTGTTTGATGATAGAGTTTAGGGTTGATGAGAATTAGACATTATAAGGGTTAGGGGTTAATTTTTATTTGACTAGACACTTTAGAGGTTAGAATTACATGGTTAGGATTATATGGGTTAAGGGATATATATCATTATGTGTTAGTATTTAGGAGTTTTAGGGGCTATACTAGTTTAGGATTATAGTGGGCAAAGAGTTATCGTGGTTAGTTGTACTAGGGACTAGGGATTGTAGTTGCTAGGGACTAATGGTGAAGGGTTTGGGGATTGATATATAGGGGTCGTGGATTTATGGTTACAAGGATGAATATTTATATGTACATGAGGATAATGAGAGTTAGTAATTTTGTGTAATAGTATATCTCCTAACCCTTGTGGTTAAGGAGAGAAGAGAGGGGTGAGGGAGGGAGGAGGGATTGGGTAGAGTGGAAGAGAGTGGGGGGGATTGGGTGGATAGGAAGAGAGGGGGGGTGGGGTTATAGAGAGGGAGGGGAGGTTTATGGAGAGTTAAGTAAAATTCAAGGTGTGAAAAATAATTTGTGCGTGCACAACAACTCGTGTGTGCCACTACGCGTGTGCGCCTTTAGGCATGCATGCATCTAAGCGTACGAGCACACGTGTTTGGATTCTTTTTTTTTTGGCGTCCTTGTAGTTTTGGTATTAGCTTCGGATTTCCAAACCTTGAGGCTTGGTCTGAGTTATGGAATAACACACCAATTTTTGTAACTTCATGTTTTGCACGCTTAGTTCTGCATATGCTCCACTTGTGCACTACTCATGAAATTGCACACACTTGTCCAGCTCTGTGTGCAGATTCTAACTATATATTTTTTCAATAGATTTGTTATTGTTTTCTATTTTTAATTGTACTCATGTCAAATTTGTAAAAAACATAGGTCGTTTATTTGGCCTATACATTTTGATTGGATTACCTATTTCGAGAACGGAAAAGAACCCGTACAAGAGTACAAGAATACCTACAAGATAAAATAATAATAATAAATGATTATGTTCAAACTATGATATGGTGGAGCAACACTCGACCATGTCGTTTTAAGGCTTCACTGACTTTCGTAATTTAAAACAATATAAAATTAACTTTTAAAAATTCGGAAAAATAGCCCTGCACAAGATTCGTCTATTGCCTACGCGTCTACATATTTTCTTCCTCATAAATTGACAATTTACATAACAAACCGGTGGACCAATACAAACATATGAATTATGTTTTAGAGAAAAAATAATGTACCAATATTAAAATAATGACATTTTGGAGTGGTTATACCACTTTTACATAAATAAAAGTTTTATATTCTGGAAGGTGATCTGTTTTCCTACGTTTCATCTTTTTACACCTAATTCTAAAAAATTTTGTAGGTACCTCTAATAAGTCATTTTAATGATCTTAGATTTCTGTTTTTCTAGCATGCCATTGCAACTAATGTGTCATAAGTGGGTATCATTACCTTGCACTCTTTGTGTGTTAGATGATGTTGAAATATGTTGAAAGTATATGTTATATGATAGTAGGTAATGTTTACATGTGTAAATTAGGTGATGTTTGACATGTATGTTAGATTACGTTAGCTAAATGAAAACAAGAGTAAATTCCATTTCAAATTTGGCAACTAAGCAAGGAAGCAAACAAAAAAATTGGACATTTTTTGCAAATAGGTCACACCATTGGCCAAAACCCACTTGCACAAGGAGAAATAAATAAGCTACTGGGACACAAACACACACTCATATAAAGTAAACAATAGACTGGAAATTTGCACAAGAAATTCAATTGTGCCAACACCATCAACTAGCCTTTGCAAACAATTGTTGAAGATTTCCCCCTCCCTTTGTAAATCCTACTCCATTCAAGAGCCAATCTAGTTAACACACATAAATGGAACCCTAAAAGAAGAACATAAAAAAATCCATAACACAATTTTGAACCCATTTAAAAAACAACCATCGAATTTACCATCTCTTTTTCACAAACCCTCGTCTATCCTTGATGGAGTCTTAGAAACCCTTACACAATTTCCCACAAGAACAAAACCATGGATGAGAAACATTGGAAACTTCTACTGACACAAAACTCCAACAGAACCACACAGAAGATGCCCACTATTTTCTAATAACTGCAAAAGCATTTGATAAGGTGGCCCAAACCCAACAACAAAAACATCGCATAGAGGAAATGCCCACTATTCAATAACTAATGTCTCCAAGGAAAATCCACAAACACTTCAATCCTCCACCAATAGAAAAGAACAAGCCCCATGATATCTTTGAAAGCCTCCCAAACTCTAACACAACTACGCAATAGTAAACGCCCACTATTCCCTCATTAGTGCACAAGCATTCAAGAAGGTGGCTTGCCTAGGCTTAAATCCATGCAGACCCAATAACAACAAAAACATTGTGCATGGAAAATGCCAACAAAATGAAATCACCAAACGCTTCAACCCTCCACCTACCTACACAAGCGAATAAACCCTCAAGTATCTTGCCCAAAAATATATGTCAACTGCGCAAAGTAAATGCAACATGTTTCATAATCAATGCAAAGGCATGCGAAAATGTGGTCGACTGAGGCTTCAAGCCTCCCAGACCAAACGTGGTTTAACAATTCAACATACACTCCCCTCAATGTGCCGATGACATCATCCGCCATGCATCAAAATGCACCCCTAACCTCAATCACATCATCCCAAAATATGCACCAAAGTTTAGGCATTTAAAAAAATTTGCTTCAGTACAGCTACACAAATGCAACCCTATAGGCACTATGTTTCCTAGCAAGGACATAATAATGAAAAAATTATTTTGATGTACTAATCAACAATGTACAAATATAATATACATGAATAAACAAAAATAATGCAAAATGCTTTACTATTATTATTTTTAATTTTTTAAAATAAGTTTTTATAAATATCATTGTGATACAACGAAGAAGTTCTCATGATCCGCGGTCTTTAAATTCATTTTGTATGCTTTGAATTTAAATAGTGCAAAAAGCTTTACAATTATTATTATGAAGGTAATTATACTGTATAACTTTTTTTCTTAATGTTTAATTTTTTTAATTTATTATTATTATTATCATTATATATATTTATTATTATTATTTTTGTCTTTCATACTTATGGATTAATCTTTGAAACAAGCATATGATTATTTACAAGATCAACCATTAAAGAAACTATAACTGATTTAGTAAACAATCCGCTTTCAAACTATGAATTACATACTTTACAATAACATAATTTATAACATTAAGGTTATCTAGATATTAAACTTTTATTAAATAACGTGATTATATAAATGTAATTTAATGTTGTTGTATAAATGTAAGTTAGATTAAAAATATAATATAAATAAAATATATATATTAATATGAATAACAAATATAATATAAATAAAATGTATATATTAATATGAATAAGATTTTGATCTTTCCAAACACTTGAAATTAAAAGTACATATATGAGTATGTATAAATCAATTATATAGTTTAGTTTTTTATTATTTTAAAATACTTGTAAATAATAATAATTTATTATATTGATAAATGTTTATATTTTAAAATTTGGGATGGAGTAGTAAGTATAATTTTTCTTGATTGCATGAAGATGAAATAAGTGTGCTTCTTTTTTTCCAGCGAAAAAAAACTACTATTGATATTCAAAACGAATCAAATAGTACAATGAAAGGTCTTGATTCAAACAGTTGAATCATTTACTAATCAACTTAAAAGTTCTGAATTGCAAAAAGTATCAAAAAACACTCAAAACTATCAAAGCTATCATCATAGCTCGGGAGGTGCTTAAACCACTATACATACAAAAAAACTCAAAAATGTGCTTCTTTATAAATAAGAAGTAAATAGTTATAAAAAAAATATAAAAACAATTGGTATCTGATGCATGGATAATAGGTAGCTAATGCATGGGTAAGAGCTATTGGCACACAACCTATAGGTGTTTATATTTTAAAATTTGGCTTGGAGTAGCAAGTATGTTTTCCCTAGATTGCTTGGTAGTTGATGCATGGATAACGGGTAGTGGCACACAACCTTTTAACTAGAAGAAGGAAGTTGTTAACAAGTTGATGAGGCATAAGCAACGATCGATTACAACTAAGCATGGAGAACAAGTAATGGATAACTTGTTCAGAGTGTTCATGGACCACAAATTAAGTGGCTCTTCTAGTTACATGGATAGAGTGCCCTCACATACAACCCATTTAACTAGAGGAAATTTAGGTGACAATGGGTGATTACAACTACACATGGAAAACAAGTAACAAATAACTTGTTCATGGCACTTAAAAAATAAAGCGTTCACCAAACCTTTAGATAATCAATACTGTGAAATCTACAAGTTGCAAGATTATTTAGTAAAATATTTTTAAATTCAACTATAATTCCCCATTATATTTATAAATGACATTTCAATATATTTTTAAATAGATTATTTTAATTTGATTTATATTTTCATTATATTAACAATTTTCATTAATAAATATTTATTACTAAATTTTAATATAAAAGATTCATTCATAATTATCACAATCTTCAACTATTATTCACATTTTTAATATATAATAATTTATAAATTGATATCTAGATTAATAATTATAAAATATAATTATAAAATATAATTCATCATCTTTCTTTATCATTTTGGCATCAATAATTACAAAATATTATAATTAATGTTACACAATAAATAAAAAAAATAGTTTACTTACTTTATTTTTTGGATTTCCCAAAGAATTTTGATTCAAATTCGATAATTTTTTTAAATAAAATCGAAATTTAAAAGTATTTAATTTGTATTTCTAAACCTATAAACAGATTTAACATGCTCCAATATCCATAATATATAGATTATATAATTTATTTAACTGTGATTTTAAGATTTTTATAAATGTTCAAATAAACTTCAAACAAAACCAAACAAAAAAATATAATTACAAAACCCATGCTATTTAGGTTTGTAATTTCTATAACTATGATTTTAAGATTTTTATAAACGTTCAACTAAACTTCAAACAAAACTAAACTAAAAATATATACTTTAAAAAAATTTGAATATTTAAATTACACATAAGAAATATTGAAATACACATCCAATAAAAAGAAAATGCATTAAAAAAATGTAAGAAGAAAAACATAATATAACATATTAAACTAACTTCCTAATCTTTTTTTTTCAAATGATGGTTCACCAATTGTTAGAGGGTTACACCCATAGAGAAATTTCCAACACCTATTATTTGGGAGAATCAAGATCTAGCCAGCATTACAATCATTACATAGTCAAAATCTACTCCCAAGAAGCAAGTATCACAAAGAGAGATTTGAACCATAGTAGAGAGAACAACAACTGTCCTTCCAACCAACCACCCGATCTACACTCAATTAACTTAAAATATTGAAAAAAAAAATTAAAACTCTTCATCTTCTACGGCTGAGCTGTCATTATAGTTATTGAAGTCGTGGTCTTCTTGGGCTGAGCTGTCATTATAATTATCAAAGTCTTCCTCGACTGCGCTGTAATTATAATTATTATAATCATCTTCGTCATCTGTGCAATCTTTTTCCAACAGTATGTCATCGTACACTTTATTGGACCATATGCAAATCTTCCCGTAATAACTTCCTGTGAAAATTTCTTGACTTGTTTCATTGTATGCAAATGAAAAGAGCTTCAGGGATATGAGTTGCGATACACTTTATTGGACCATATGCAAATCTTCCCGTAATAACTTCCTGTGAAAATTTCTTGACTTGTTTCATTGTATGCAAATAAAAAGGGCTTCAGAGATGTGAGTTGCGACATCCTAACATCAGAACAATTTGAAGGACCCGCAGTAATCTTTCCGATGCATTTTCCTGTCAAAATGCTATTAAAATTGACCGTTAACAAACCTGGTTCTTTGTCACGGCAGATAGATATCACAATATCCTCTGCAGTTGGAATGTGGGAACCCAACAAAAATTCCTCCGGCTCACATAGCAGCTGGTGGTCTTGAAATGTGACCACAATCTCACCTTGTAAATTAAAAACATGAAGGCCTATCACGCCTCTCCTTTCGGTGTGGCAAATGAACAAATTTCTTTTGCATAAATAATAAGGGGAACCCCAATCTGAATATCGGTTTTTATTACTTTGGAAATTTGAGCAGATATATCCAGTATCTGCATACCCAATTGCGATTGTTGCAAGAGAATTCTATCAGTGCCACAGAGTTCCACATTCTCAGTTGAATGTTGAGGATATACAGGTATGGAAATTCGCTTGCGTAGTTGTCCGCAGTGTTTGGAATAAATTCTCAATAAATATTCTTCCCCCGCTAAGTTTTTGTTGTATATCATCACGAACAAATCAGTGTTTCCTGGACTTCCAAATCTTAATTATGAACAAATTGAATCATCACCTTCTTTCGGTATTGTAAACAAAAGGATGTACTTTTTCAATTCAAAAACCTTGAATAATCTCTCTTCAATATTGTAAACCATGCCTCTGCTATTTGGAATATCAAGATGCCAACCGCCGATCATGTTGCCGTCTTGTGGACAAATAGTTGTGTGTTCTGTAGGTAGCCCTGCTTTTATCGGTTCAATTTTGAGGCTTGCAATCCTTTTATATTCAAACATCCCATATTCGGTAGCAACAACTATCAATGAGTTATTATTGCTATTATAACAAGCAAACTGGATTCGCATTTTGATATTGATGTTGATCCTCCTTAGCCCATCTGCGTATCTGAGACAATAGAATCCTCCATCGCGGCGAAATGACTCGTGAATAACAAATATTATGTCACCGGCTATGACGAAGTCGAGAGCAGGATCGTATATCATAGCAGGTTGATGCATTTGTAAATGATAACCCCGAAAAATATTTGGGGACTTCCTGCTATTACCTGTGTCGCATATTTCTCGCCAGCGTAGGATGTTCATGTAATTAATGGAAGTAGTAGCTGTCATCCTGGTCCTCTTTTCCTCTTCTTCTTCTTCTTGAGAAGGATCGTGCGAAAACTTTAGGGCAACGTCAGATGGGTTGAGTTCATTGGCGGCTATGTCTGGTTCTAGAGATGGCATCTCATCTTGTGCTTCTTCATACTTTGCCTTCTTTTGAATGTGGTCTGCCATGACTTGCAACTACAGGAAGACCAAAAATCGCTGCTGGAAAGCCAGAAATCCTGAAAGAGTTTGCTTTAACCACATAAAGGGAACTCACAATTCCATCGCTGCGTGGACCGCTGAGCTAGAGAGCTGTGAGTGCAGCAAGAAGAACACGTTTGCTGGATGTATTTTACCGAATCTAGACTAGTGAGGATGTATTTTAGCCGAGGATGTATTTTAGGCAATCTAGACTAGTGAAGAAGAGTCCTCAGCCCTCGCAAGGCTGCGTAACCCTAAGAACTGCTGGATGCTACGATCCACCGCCGGGAGGCCTCCAAATACTGAGAAGATGTAAGGGTGAGTAGCCTAGAAACCCGATCTGATGAGGACCTAACCTTGAAGGATTGTCCCGATCTGAGACGGGATCTTAGCTGAAAATGGTGCTTGCAATGATCGGAACTACGAAGAGAGGATATGTGCTTTATTTGTGCACTGCAGCGATCCGATCTACTCAGGAATATATTTTCAAAGAGGTGTAGATCGAGCTAGGATAACTAAGAGACTGAAGATCAGGAGTAGACCTTCAAAGAGGTGTAGATCACCTAAAGTAACTTAGATTGCAACAAGTTGATTTACATGAACAGGCCTCTAAGACAACAAAGAGTGACTGAGACTGCAACAAGCTGATTTAATGATGAACACGCCTCTAAGAAATAGTAAGCGAGACTACAACAAGTTGATTTACTTAAGAACACGCCTCTAAGACAAAAAGAAAGAGTAATTGAGAGTGCAACAAGCTAATTTACTAATAAGCCCTCTAAAGTAACTCATGTTCCCAATTTTGGCTCAGTACCATAGGTGAAAGGGGACAAGATCAATCCCTAAGGGAATTAAATTGTATTAATTCTATTTGGTTAGAATTAATTTTAGCCAAAGTCTCATAAATTGACAAATTTATTTATTAAAGCTAATTTTGATAAATAAAACTAATGGATAATGAGCAAGTGGGCCAAGAGGGAACCCAAGTGGAAGATGTTGCCAAAAATGGAGTAGGTGGTATTTTTGGTGGCAATTATACCAGCATAATTAACTAATTATTAATTAATTGATTAAATGCTAAAGTTTGGATTAATTTTGAGTTGTAATATTTTTATTAATATTTTATTTGTTATGCTGAATAAATGGAGAAATTGGCCCACTAATTCGAATTAGTGGATAAGGTTGGAGGAATTACTTGGAGTACAAGTCAAGTAAGCACTAGAGTCCAAAAATGTTGCAAAAAATGAGAAAAGAGGAATATTTCAAGAAGAGCAGCATAAATCTAGAAAGCATGAAAGTTCAGAAAGAAGGAAAGTCAGAAAAACAGGAAAAAAAGGAAAGCCAAAGCAAAGCAAGCAAGGAAAGCAAGAAAAGTATGTCCACTCATGGGTGACCTATCCTCACAGATCACCAAGCCAAGTAACTTGCTCAACAGGTCAACATGAATTCTATAAAATAAGGATTCCAACTCCATTTCAAAACTTTTGTTAGTTTAAGAAATTTTATGAATGCATTTGTGCACTTGAGACTTGGGAGATGTGCCCCTAGGCAAGCATGGGAGATGTACCCCAGCTTTCTATGAGAGGATGATGGCATTCAGCCATTGTCATTGATTTTATTTGCAAGTCCTATAGCTGATCAAGTCGAATTTGAAGATCAGAAAAAACATCATCCATTCCAGAGTTTGAATCTCCAAGTTTCCTATGGATTTCTAAAGCCAGTTTCTGGTGTAGAAGAAGATAGATTTTTCTATGATGTTTTGAGAGGTATTTCGACCTATTCCTGATGTAACAATAGAGTACTGAAGCTGATAAGGCCGAATTGAAAGTTCAGAATCATCTTCACCAAGTTCAGAGATCGAATCTCTCTTCCTTCTTCTACTCTACAACTAGTTTCTTATGTGCAAGAGGAGAGACTCTTCTATTATCTTCTGAGAGGAACCATGGCCTGTTTCTGATGTAATAATAGATTATGTAATGTTATGATATCATTCATTTCAATACAAATTACAGAACTCTGATTTCTTCTCCAATTTATGCACCCCTTCTAGATTTAGCTAGACTTTGACTAGCTTTCAATGAATGATTCATAATTCAATGTGTAAAAGTCCAAATGAAGTCATTCCAATTCCTAGAGTTATCTAATATATCACATGACATGATCCAACCTATGTTTCAGAAATTTGATTGCATTTGAGTATTTTTTGGGAGTCCAAACGTCAAGCTAGTTGAGCAGTCCTGAATTGTCATTTTACTAGTTATGCTATAATACTTGCTTAGAACTCTTTGTAAATTTATAGAATGTTATATTATTGTTTAATGACTGTTGTTAAATGATATTTAACCTCTGTAATCTCATAAACACCCATATCCAGCCTCTAGTTAAATACCTCACCCATACTAGTCTGTATATGCTGAGTAGCCCAGGAGCGTTGGAGTAGATTTTAGATTACTGCTATTGAAACATCAATGGTCTCAGTACATTTTTCATAGGTATAAAATCATATCAGAACCTCTCATCCACCCTTAGCCTTTGACCTTGCCCATATCCAACAATTCTAGCTTCCACAGTCACTATTTCAGTCAATTTGGAGAAGTCTTGAGTTTGTGTATCGCTTGTATAAGTTGGTACATTACAGTAGTATCCTTGCTTCTGCACACTCTCACCTATAATTTCCAGAACCTAGTCTCTTTCCTACCATCCCCATCACTTACATCCTGCACAGTCTGAGAGTTTGCCTAAAAAAATTGCAAGTAAAATTTTATTAAACTCTGAAGTGGAAGACAATATCTTGGTTAGATCTTGGCTAGGATATTACAATGACTATGAGAGTGAACTGACTCACCTAGTTATCAATGAACACTCCTCTAACACAAGAAAGTGACTTTGAGAGTGAATTGACTCACCTAGTTATCACATGTAAATTGAGATATTTTTTATAGATATTCTTTATATAATTGTTTATTTTGAATCCTTAAATCTAGGAAGATGATAATTGTACCGATTGTGTATGTCTCAATCACCTCTTATCACAAGCTTTCTTGTAGTTAAACACGTTGTTTTCCATAAAGCACGTAGTGCCCCTTATCCATGCATCACCTATGAGTTATCCATGCATGAGCTACTAGTTAAGTGTCATGTGTTACTTGTTATCCATGTTTAGTTATAATCACCAGTTGTATGTTAACTTCTTTAGTTAATGAGTTATCCATGCATTAGCTACGAGTTATTTTTTATATTTTTTTTTTATAATTGTTTATTTAGAATTTTGAACGACGACCATAAAATCAATCTGGACACCCAAATTCTAAAACATAAACACCTATCAATGTAATAATAAATGCTCGATTGGTTTACTTTTATGATGACAAATAAAATATTATAATATTTTTTTGATTTTTGAATAAACATATATTATTTTAAAGAGAATAAGTTAAAAAATGTACAAACTTTACTATTTTCTTTTCAAAGAGTAGGAATTTTGCTAAAATTTATACGGTAACTTTCACCATGGAGTTTTTCCATTAGGGATATTATCTTAGTTTGAGAAGAGTAGGATGGTTTGATTTTTAAAAAAATGAATAGATCATATTGAAAGTTTGTTTCACTATAAAGGTTGATATTGTCCACATTGAAAGTTTGTTTCACTATAAAGGTTGATATTGTCCACATTTTAATTCACTCAATTTTTCAAATCAAATGTTCAAAACATTTTTATTTTTTTATAGTGGACAAAATATTATCATCAAGACTATTAATTTATAGAGTAAATTAAATAGTGGACAAAATCAATCTCTTTTTCATTGTAATTCTTCCATGGGTAAAAATTTTGTCCAAAATTTTAGTTCCACTAGTTAGTGAGAACTTTGACCATGGAACTTTGCCCTTAAAGCATTTTGGCTCAGTTTTAACAAAATTGAGATAGCTGGGATTTTGAAAGAATGTGTACATCAAGGCAAAAATTTTCCTAGTTGAAAAAAATAAACCCACCAAAAATGTTGAGTTGGTCCACTTATTAACTCACTCAATTTATTTAGCAACTTAGTTCCATATTGATCAAAATGACTAGTTTTAGAAACATCCAAGCTCTAATGCAAAATGTTATGAACCAAATCCTTAAAATCATCATAAGAGACAAGAGTACACACCATGTATATTAATATAAACATGGAGAACAACTCTAATACAGATAAAAAAATATGAGTTACACAATAAATCCTTAAAGAATAGGAAAATCTTGTCCAATTGAATGCCTATTTTATTAAACTTGGACTTATTCTAGTCCAAGTCCCTTTGAAGGCAAGTCAAAACCAACCTTTATAAACCCCAAAATTAAAGTTTCTAAAGTGCAAAACTGGTTCCAAAAGTGTACTTTTTCCATTGATATTGCCACTTTTGAAATTGGTTTTTGCACTTCTAGAACCTGAATTTGCACTTTTGAAAGGTTGTTTTTATCACTTTCGAAACTTAAATTTGTGAATTTCAAAACATATTTTGGCAGTTTCAAGTTCGAATTTTGCACTTTTCAAAACCAAAATCACACTTTACTAGTATTGTGATTGTACAATTGAATATACAAAAATCGAGGTATTTATTTGTGACAAACAGAATTTAACTGTATTATCTAAATACGAGTTCCATACTTCTTATAATTGACCTCACATTGCTCACACCATTTAGGTGAAGCAAGCAAGGCCTTAGTGATCTAACAAGAATGTGTCATTGGCATCATGGCAAGTATAGCTTTCTATTATAATACAATTCGCTTCCTCATTGTAAACATCTTTTTATTTTGAGTCATCTACAATCAATGTGTTTCTAAAATCATAACCATGGATCAAAATCTCCCAAACTTTATTTAAAGGTTTGATATATATACATGAGGATTCTCAACACCATCATAAGCGTCTCTTTTTTTTCTGAGAACAAACATCTTGTGTTAATACAACTCTAAATTGTTTCATTTTCAATCATGTTCTTTCAAATGATAATGGAAAAATCCCATCCACGTTGTTTTGTTATACCGATGTCCATATACCAACTTCGAACGTACTAAATCACTTTTCAAAATATTCTCTAAATCCTAGACATTTAAAATAAATCTTTGTTTTTGTTTCAATGTTTGGTTTTCCTCACAAATTGAATTTATTTTGTAACACATTTCTATGCATTTCATGTAATAGAACTCCATTGAAATCGAACATAATTAATGTTTTACCTACTAATCCTCTAGTACTATGTGCAAACATAAAACAACACACACACCATAATTGATAATACCCAATCAATAAAGCAATTTTTTTTCAACCAAGTACATTATATTGCAACCAAAATCTTGGGGCTTAGGATTTCCGGTACATGGTGGGGCACGATCAAAGCAGTTGACTATGCCAAAGAGAGTGACAAAGGCAGTGAATATCAAATATGAATACGCCTGGAGGGTGCTTCCCCCCTTCCCCCCAGTTCGAAGCAAGGACAGATCTATCCCTAGGACGGGAAATCCAAGCCGTGAAAGTACTGAGACCAACAGAGCAGTGGAAAATGATGGACAAAGGAGGGATGACCCGATCCATAGGAAAGGGAGTTGTTTTCCAAATACAGCTGAGATCCCGTCCCTCCATATCCAATCGGAGAAATTGCGAGAAAGGATGGAGTTATGGAAGGAGAAATCCCTAATCGAGAAATTTATTAGGCTGTGGCCCAAGGAGAGAGATATCATCAAATGGATTAAAGCTATGTGGAACCCTAAAGTCCATTATGATTTGCATCTTGGATTGAAAGGTTTCTTTACCATTGTATTTTTTAACCAGGAGGATCGTGGCAGAATTATGGATGGAGAGCCTTATTTTTTCTTCTTCTCTGGTCTTTCTCTCAAACACTGGAAAGAGAGGTTTAACCTAGAAAAGGAGGACATACGAGTAGCACCGGTATGGATCAGCCTCTATCGCTCCCATGTGAATACTAAGGACCAAAATTTTTTAGGGATATTGGAAATTCCTTAGGAGAATTTGTGAAAGTCTCGTAACAGACAAAACAACTCATGTATACATCATATGCTCAGATCTGTGTGTATATGGATCTCTCTCATTATCTTCTTGAGGCCATAAATTTGACATGGGATGATGAGGACTGGTTACAACCATTGGATTATGAACAAATCCCCTTCAAATGCAAATGGTGTCATGTTTATGGTCATTTAAGCAGAGATTGCCCCAAAACAAACCACCCTCTTCCTCTTCCCTAGCTTCCCAGAAGAAAGAGAAGGATGAGGAAGGATTCACGTAGGTAAATAATAGGACAAGGAATGGTCGGGAATAGATGGGCCAAGTAAATAACAAGAAAGTCAACATCTTGAACAGATTCGAAACCCTAAATTCAATGGATGAAGATCAGGCTGAGGAGGTCTTGGAGAAGGATTTGCAAAAAGTGGATTAGATCCAGGAAGAGGATAAATGACCCATGGAAAATATAGCTGAGTAGCCAAAAAAAATGGAAGAATATGCTCTAGATGAGGGGGAAGGTATGGATTTGGGGGAACTCAATTTGAACGAGATAGAGAAGGAATTTAACAAGAAGAGGAAAGCTTATGTCCCGCGGTGCCAGATTGAGCTCCTCCAAGAATCAATACTAAAGACAAAGGGAACACCACAGTTGGGAATCGCAAAGGAAAACCAAAATGGAAATAAAAGGAAAATTCCAGATGAAGGACAAAAAAGGGGTAGAAAGACCAATAGGCAGCATATTGTGGAGGTAGGAACCAAGCTAATTGATTTAACCCAATACCCCATGATAAAGGAGGCCTTCTATGAAGTAAACAAATTTTCCCAATAAAAGTAATAACATGGAACATTCATGGGGCGAATCACCCCTGCAAGATAAGAACAGTAAGGACTAAGTTTTGAAAGGAGAAACCTATGTTTTTTTTTCTCCAAGAAATAAAATGCAAAGCAGAAGTAATAAAGGAAGTATGGAGTAGAATATGGAAAGGAAATGAAACCACAACAATTGACGCTAATAGAATGGCAGGAGTCCTGGCGATCTTATGGAAACCTGATGAAGTTAATCTATCCAACTTCGTGGTGACAAGGTACTTCCTCTCTGCTGACTTCCAAATACCAAATTCTGATGTAGAAGTTATCAATACAAATGTTTATGGTTCCAGTGTTAACCCAAAAAAGGTTTCCTTCCTCAACGGTCTTGCATGGGAAGCAAGGAGGATTGGAGAGAAACATTGGATCGTGGTAGGAGATTTCAACCTTATTACTTCCTTCGAAGAAAAACGTGGTGGAAGAAGGATCCTAGGAGCTGCAAATGAAGACTTTAGAAACTTCATTGAAGACAATCATTTGGTGGATATGGAAACTGGGAACGGTTGGTTTACCTGGAACAACATAAGAGGAGGTGAAAATCATGTGGCATCTATAATCGATCAATTCCTACTATTAGAAGCCATGGTTTTGGGGGGTGTGACTTATCATCCATGGTTCTCCCATTAACTTCCAGCTTAGACCACTAGCCAGTATGCCTTGAATGGGAACATATAGGACCCCCACTAAGAAAACCATTCAGATTTGAGTAATTTTGGATTGAGCACAAGGCTTTCAAACAATTGGTCCAACAATGGTGGCAGGAAATTGATACCCTGAGTAGATCAAGGATGTACCAATTCCACTAGAAACTGAAGGCTCTAAAATCCAAGCTCCATATGTGGAACAAAGAAGAATTTGGAAACATATTCGAGAACAAAAAATACTTGTGAGAGCAATTGAAAGAGATCCAAAGAGAAGGAATGAAATACGAATACACTGAGGACCTAAAACAATCATGAGACCAACACCCTCGAGCAACTAAATTCTCGAGAGAAACAAGAGGAAATATACTGGAAGCATAAATCTTGGAACTAATGGCTAAGGGAGGGAGAGTGCAACATAAAATTATTTCACCAATTGGCCATCCAAAATAGACAAAGGAGTTGGATAAACCACCTGAAAAAATATACGAGACAATATGTGGAAAGCAGGGAGGAAATTGAAGTAGAGTTGGTCATCCATATCAAGAACATCATGGTAGAGGAAAGAGTAGACCGACCAAAGGAAATTGCTTGAATAACCAAGTATATTCCCGCCTTAATTTCCCAAAGTCAGAATGAAATCTTGATGAGTCAATTAGAGATGAGAGAGGTGGAAGAGGTTGTTCTCCAGATGGCTACTGGAAAATCCCCATGAGCAGATGGCTTTATGACGACCTTTTTTCACCAGTTCTGGGACCTAATTAAGGAGGAATTATGGCAAATTATGGAAGAATCCGATAAACTAAAAGGGGCACTGAAGGCCTTCAATTCCATGTTCCTGACTCTTATCCCCAAAAACGAAGGAGCTAACTCACTAGGCAAATTTAGACCAATATCTCTATGTAATGTTATTTAAAAAATTATAAAAAAGTCATTGCAAATAGACTAAAGCTACTCCTCTCGAACCTTGTTTCCCCAAAACAATCTAGATTCATGGAAGGAAGGAAGATTCTGGATGGGTTTGTTCTAGTTCATGAGGTAATTCATTCCCTAAGGATGATTAAGAAGCCGAGAATTCTTCTTAATTTATATATCTCAAAGGCATACGATAAGATAAGCTGGAAATTTATGAGAGAAATTCTCAAAGCTTATGGCTTCAACCAAGAGTGAATAGATTAGGTGATGAAATTGACATCTTCCACTTTCTTCTTGTTGAATTAATGTAACTTCAAAGAATATTATAATTGTACTTTATTATTGTAACTCTATCGGATATGTTTTACCTCCGTTCGGGGATGTCATTATTATATTTGGTCATGTAAAATTCATGAGGTAAAACCTCCATTGTTACTCAGGTCATTAGTACCCAAAAGAATGTAATATAAATATTATTGGAGTCTTTCTAGAGAGGTCAGCCGAGTCAAGTTAAGTGAGGCCGACCTAGTTAGGTTAAATCTCAAGTAAAATTAAAGTATAAATAGAGGGAGTATTTCCCTCATTTGTACCATTCACTCACTCATTCATTGTGCATTAGAGGAGAGAGGAAGTTTGCGAAGGAGGAGGAGGATTGGCTTGGCTCTAGAGTTTGGGTTTTTGTCTCTCTTCTTTGTTAGACTTATTTTTGGGAGTTGTACTCTGGTAATCTATATTGAGGAAGTTCTTGTTGGGTTTTCTTCCCCTTGAGGGTTTCCTAGGATATATTGTTGTGTACCTTGTGATTATGTATCTTTCAGAGATCCTTGTTATGCTGCTATTGTGAAAATGTATTAAATGCTCATGAAGTTATAATTTAGTGTTTAGTAGCATATAATCTTAACATGGTATCAGATCTAGACTAAAAAGAGCCGCTCTCACTAGGTAAATCTCTCTCTCCTTCTCTGGACAAGAAAAATTAGGGCTTTCTACGGAAGTGGAATTTTTTAGTGCAAGTGGCATAGGGAAGTGCACACCAGTGGGTGAATATTCTATAAATTCGCATACCACTGGAAACTGCAGACCAGAATTTCACAAGTCAAATTTCAAGGGTGGAATCTTGGAATATTCAGAAACAAAGTGTACCGGCATACTCACCTCATTCAAGCGCATATTTTGGTGAGTTTCGTTTTTACTTTTGAGAAATTTTATTTTTTGGTTATTCTCTACTCTCTAGGATAAGATGGCCCCAAGCACTAAGCTTGATGTAACAAAACTAAAATATATAAATATTAAATAATAATAGTAATAATAGTAATTAACTATAATTATCCAAGGGACATAACCCTGGTGAAAAACCATTAAAGGTGCCCCTTGGAATTGTAATTATACGGGGCCTCTCATTACATTGTAATCATCTTATCATTTTTATCAATATCTTATTTACCATCGAAATGTGGGATTCAGATTATTAGTGGGAATTTTATAGTATTTACTGTGGTTAAGAATCTTTTACGCTTCATTGGTATCAGAGCCATGTTCTTGTTTGACTTTTGGCTAAAGATTCAGACTTTGTCTGGTTATTTTTCAGAGGTTCTCTGAGTTTTTGAGGTCCTTGAACTTAAACACGCTCCACATCTTCCTTCTACACTGCCCTCTCCCATATCCTCCCCCATCTACATTTGTACCCTGCGTGACCTGCTCTCTTACACCCTCTTGCACATCCATTCATATTCCTCGCCTTCTCCCAAATCGCCTCTCCTCCCACGCACCTTTTCCACATGTACTCCCATGCCCACGCCTGTTCGGATATCCACATCATCTTTTTCAGGATCTTGCATGCAAATTAGGGTTTGCATGCAGAATCTAGGGTTTGCATGCACCTGCATGCACTGGCATGCATCCCAGTCACCAGTTTGATGTCTCCAGCACCTTATCCACCTCATTCTAGCACCCGGGAGCCACCTACCACAGAGTTTTAGCCCTCCTAGGCTGAAAGGTGCCCACTTCTCACCTACTGCTAGAGAAGGGCGCACTTGTTCACCTACCACTGCAGTTCCACTTCAGTTACATTCAGTTAGCTCCGATTCTCCCTGATTTGAGGCTAGTTTCACTCCCGACTGACTGTATCACTTCCGTTGGACCTCCAGTTTGATTAGGTGACTTGTTCTGACTTCAGTTAGCCTCCCATGCACCCCCACTGAGCCTCCTGATCCTTAATCAGTGCTACACACTTCAGTTACACTTATTACACTCAGTTAGACTCCGATTGACACCTGGATGACTGGTTGTTGTGCATTGATGAGCACCACCGATTGATTGATGAGGACTCCTAGTTAGAGTCAAGCTACTCCATTCTGTAATTCGAATGACCTCCTTAGGAAATTCGAATTGCTCAGTCATTGTGACAGTTTGTATTGTAATTCATTCACCCTTTCTGGGATAGAGAGCACTGCTGCATGTTTTGCACAGTTTTGCACCATATTTTCTATGTTCATCTGTTGTGATTGATTTACTTGTTCATTAGATCTGCTGTGACTAATTTTACATGGTATCAGAGCCATTGCAGGGACAAGATCTCTTTTCTACAGGTGTTTCTACAAGAAGATTTGACTGAATTGCTAAAAATTGCAAAAAAAGTTTGGCATGAGATATCTCAAGGGCATTCGCTCCTGTGCATGCAAAGCTTGAAAATTATTCCAATACCACTCCAGAAGCTTGAGTTACCACATAATTCCTGGATCTGATACATTGGACCTATTCAGCATTGCTTGAAATCCAATCCCAGGTGTGATGCAACTCTCAAAGGGTGGATTGTTCGACCTTATTGTGGTTGCTTTTATGTGATTTGCAGGTTTATTGTCTCCTTCAATTGCACTCGCTATCTTTTGCATGCAAGCTTCCCTACAGCAATTGCATTTGCTATAGTCTGCATGCAAGCTTCCTCTTCATCAGCTGACTCGCTCCTAGCAATGGAATACTCTTCTTCAAAGCCTATCCTCACCCCATTCAATTATTTTGATTGGAAAGATGATATGGAGATCATATTACGTTCAAAAGGTTACTACCGAGTCACTATTGGTCTTGAATTGGAGCCAAACAATGTGTCAGATCGAACCAAACACTACAACAAGCTTGATGAAGCTTATGGTCTTCTTTGTCTCTCCATCTCCAAAGATCTTCACTTCCATCTCAGCGGATTGAAGACTCCAAAAGCCATATGGGAGCAACTTGAAACACTATTCGGCAAGCAGGATGAGCTTAGGGCTTTTCAATTAGAGAATGAATTGATTGGCCTTAATCCTGAGAATTTCGAGACCATCAATGAATTCTTCACAAAATTCAAGAACTTGAACTTGCAATTGAAGAACAGTGGTGTTATCAAAGAGGATAAACAGTTGATCCTCTCCATTCTAAGCAAGCTTGGGAAAGATTATTCGGTATTTGTCTCTACTTTCAATTCCGGTCGGCTAACTACCCCGAATTGGAAGATGCCTACCTTGAATGCCTTCATTGAGTCCGTTACAAAAGAGCATGACAAGTTGATTCAAATGGGGTCCATAAGCTCCAAAGATTCAGCCCTATTTGTTCAAGTACCCAAGATCTCGAATGGTAAAGGAAAGCAAAAGAAGGAGAAGCCCAAATTCGAGCCTCACAAGCAAAAAGACAAAGGCAAGCAAACAGATGCACCATCCGGTTCGAAATCTAAGCAAAAGGGCAAAGAAGGTAACCAAAAATCTAAATGTACTTATTGTAACCATGGCTTTAATCCCGAAAGTTCATGTATGAGGAAGACTATAGACCAAATGGCCCTCCTTTTGGAAAAGAACAACATAACCCTTCCTGACGGTGCAAGGAAGAAGGATCGGAATGATGATCATGAAAGAGGACAAGCACTCATGGCAACGGTTTCGAAGCCCACTACTCTCTTGATATATTCGGGTGCATCAAATCATATGGCTGCAAATATTGATTCTTTTTCTTCATTCGATCCAAACAGCTCCATCCCCATCCATTTGGGAGATGACTCAAAAATTTCTTCAAAGGGCAAAGGTACGATTCATGTAGAACATGGAAGCTTTCAGAATGTTCTCTATGTGCCTTCCTTAGCTTCGAATCTCCTTTATGTGTATCAAATGACACATACTGGTGAACCAAAGCAAGTCACATTCAGCCCTAATACAGTTGAAATTTCTGATATCAAAAGTGGAAGACTAGTTGCGGTTGGAAAGGCAAACCACACTGTAAAATGCTATGAGTTTTCGCACTTTATTCTGCTTGCAAAGCCCACTGCTCTTCGCACACATGGTAATGAGGTTAGTAGGCTTTGGCATGAAAGATTTGGACATCTTAATTATAAGTATTTGCTGCTGTTATCAAACAAATCCATGGTAGATGGGCTTCCACAACTCCGTTCCTTGAAGGGAATATGCACTGGTTGCATTATTGGGAAGCACCCCGAGCACAGATTCGACCGCGGCAAGGCTAGCAGAGCCTCTACTATTTTGGGATTGATCCATTCTGATATCAGTGGTCCGCTGCCCCATATGTCATTAAATGGTTCGAGGTATTTTTTGACATTTATTGACGATTTTTCCCGCTTTACATGGGTATTCTTTCTCAAAAACAAGTCAGAAGTGCTTGGAAAATTCAAGGATTTTAAGGCTTCTGTTGAGACCACCACTGAGAGCAAGATCAAAGCTCTTAGATCTGATAATGGTGGGGAATATATCAAGTCCTAGTTGCTGCAACTTTGTGCCCAAAGCGGAATCAAGATCCAACATACAGTTCCCTACACACCCCAGCAGAACGGTGTAGCGGAAAGGAAAAACCGGTCACTGAAAGAGATGGCTACATGCATGATTGAATCGAAAGGTTTGGCTGCAAATCTTTGGGCTGAAGCAATCAATGTTGCTGCATATATACAGAACCGTGTTCCACATTCATCCGTGAAAGGTATGACTCCTTTCGAAGCATTCCTTGGTCACAAACCGGATGTGTCAAATTTGAGAGTTTTTGGCTCTACTGCATGGGCTAGAATTCCTTCTAAGAAGAGACGAGCTTTGGATCCACAAAGTATCGAGTGCATATTGATAGGATATGGGGAAGAATCAAAAGCATATAAACTCATGGATATCAGATCTAAAAAGATATTCATAGAGCGCAGTGTGCAGTTTGAAGAACCGCTTCAAGAATTGCAACTAGTCGAGGAGAAGACTGTCGATTCACCGCCTTCACCAGAAGAAGATCCGAGCAGCGATAATGAAGGTATGAGTTCTGATATTTCTGATATTGTAGCAGCATATGATGATCATGACATATCAGGTTCGCAATCTGATCATTATGATCCTCCTCAGTTACCAAAGTGGGCCCAAAACACTCTACAATCTGCTAGTTCTAGTCTTGGAAATCCTGCTGATCCGAGACGAACAAGAGGAGACTTTCAAAGAGCAGGTATGGCTCTTTCTATTGCTGATCCATTTCTTCCTGAGATTTTTTATTTGATGGCTGGTTCAGATCCTACATCATACTATTCATCCCATCGAGATCCGAGATGGAAAAGTGCCATGGATGAAGAGTACAGTTCTCTTCAAAAGAACAATACATGGGAGCTAGTTTCTCTTCCACCTGGAAGAAAATTAGTGAAGTGTAAATGGGTCTACCGTACTAAAGTTGCTGCTGATGGCACTATCAACAAATACAAAGCAAGGTTGGTGGCAAAAGGTTTTTCCCAAGTCCAAGGAGTGGACTACACAGAGACCTTTGCACCGGTTGCAAAGATGGATTCCATCCGCCTTGTTTTAGCTATTGCCGCATCCAAGCACTGGGAAGTGCACCACATGGATGTGAAGAGTGAATTTTTACATGGAGACCTTGCTGAAGAGGTCTATATGCAGCAGCCAGAGGGTTATACATCAGATCCATCATTGGTTTGTAGATTGAAGAAGTCTTTGTACGGGTTAAAACAGGCCCCAAGAGCTTGGTACGCAAAGATGGACTCCTTCCTTCTTTCTCAGAATTTCCAAAGATGCAAATATGATCCGAATGTGTATCTTCAGCGAGTTAAAGGTAATTTGTTGGTTATTGTACTTTATGTTGATGATCTGCTTATTACTGGTAGCACACTTACTTCAATAAACAAGCTAAAATCTGCCTTAAATCTAGCTTTTGACATGAGCGATTTGGGCTTGCTGAGTCACTTTTTGGGCTTGGAGATAGCTCAAAATTTTGATGGGATCACTATATCTTAGAAAAAATATGCTTCCGACCTGTTATTGAAGTTTAATATGGCTGAATGTAAGGCAGCCCCGTTCCCATTCCTCTTAGGAATCAGTCTTGAGGAGGGAGATTCCACACCGCTTGCAGATTGCAGTATGTATCGACAGTTGATTGGTTCACTACTTTATTTGACACACTCACGGCCAGATATCTCATATGCCGTGAGTGCCGTGTCAAGATATATGCAGCAGCCACATGAGCTTCATTGGCGAGCAGCCAAGCGGATCTTGCAGTATGTGCAAGGTACGAGACAGTTTGGCATACATTATGCTGCAGATTCTAAGCTAGATTTCATTGGTTTTACTGATTCAGATTGGGCAGGTGATAGCATTGATCGGAAGTCCACTTCCGGTTATGTTTTCATGATTGGTCATGGTGCTATTTGCTGGTCTAGCAAAAAGCAAGCAGCCATTGCACTTTCTTCAGCAGAGGCAGAGTATCGAGGGGCAGTCAATGCCTGCATTCAGGCAGTTTGGTTGCAGGGTATTCTTTCCGAGTTTGGTTTTGGTGGCACTACTTCGACTGTCTTATTTTGTGACAATCAAAGTGCTATCAAGATCTCCACAGATCCAGTTCAGCGGCAGAGGACCAAACACATTGAGATTCATATGCATTACATTCAACAGTTGGTGCATGACCGCACCATCATTCTGCAATATTGCCCTACTGATGAGCAAATTGCAGACATCTTCACCAAGAGCTTCACTGAGAAGAAGTTCTCTTACCTCCGTTCACTGTTGGGGGTGAGTTCCATCATGGTGGAGACAGATTGATTCATTATTATGCTTTAGCTTGAGGGGGGGGGCTTTCTTCCCACTAGGTTTTCCCTCTTTCCTCACTTAGTTTATTTTCAGCATTTTTGGATTATTGTATTTGGGTGACCTTTGGTCTTAGTTACCAGGGCCCCACATTATTTTTGTTGGCACATCATAGTCTAGATTGAGGGGGGGTGTTCGGATATCCACATCATCTTTTTCAGGATCTTGCATGCAAATTAGGGTTTGCATGCAGAATCTAGGGTTTGCATGCACCTGCATGCACTGGCATGCATCCCAGTCACCAGTTTGATGTCTCCAGCACCTTATCCACCTCATTCTAGCACCCGGGAGCCACCTACCACAGATTTTTAGCCCTCCTAGGCTGAAAGGCGCCCACTTCTCACCTACTGCCAGAGAAGGGCGCACTTGTTCACCTACCACTGCAGTTCCACTTCAGTTACATTCAGTTAGCTCCGACTCTCCCTGATTTGAGGCTAGTTTCACTCCCGACTGACTGTATCACTTCCGTTGGACCTCCAGTTTGATTAGGTGACTTGTTCTGAATTCAGTTAGCCTCCCATACGCCCCCACTGAGCCTCTTGATCCTTAATCAGTGCTACACACTTCAGTTACACTTATTACACTCAGTTAGACTCCGATTGACACCTGGATGATTGGTTGTTGTGCATTGATGAGCACCACCGATTGATTGATGAGGACTCCTAGTTAGATTCAAGCTACTCCATTCTGTAATTCGAATGACCTCCTTAGGCAATTCGAATTGCTCAGTCATTGTGACAGTTTGTATTGTAATTCATTCACCCTTTCTGGGATAGAGAGCACTGCTGCATGTTTTGCACAGTTTTGCACCATATTTTCTATGTTCATCTGTTGTGATTGATTTACTTGTTCATTAGATCTTCTGTGACTAATTTTACAACGCCTTCCGCTCCTTCCAACCCCTCCATGAGCTCCTTCCAACCCCTCCACGCCCACATGCCTGCACCCTTCCACCATCAACTCCTACTCTCCACCATTGCATCCCTCCCTTTGCTTCCCTCCACGCACTGTTTCCTTAGGCCCACACTACAACAATTGCGCACGACTTCCCATACTCCACACTTAGCGCTAGGATAGTCCTAACTCTCTCCCGCCTCCTGTTGTGCCCTCTGTTACCCTCCAAACTCGCCAATGTTGCCTTCCATTTCGCCTCCGGTGTTGCTCGCCCTCCCAACTGCGTCAGCTTCTCTCCACACATCTCTCCTTCTCCCACTTGTAGTTACCACCTCCTTTGTCTTCACTCACTACTCCACTCTCATCCTTCACACCATCCATTCCAGTTTCTCCCTACCCTCCATCGATCAACCATTTCCTCCATCTCCATTAAACCCTATTCAAATTCAAAATAAAAATATTATATATTATTATAGTACAACCCTAATTCCCATCTAGTTCACACAGAATTTTTATAATAATATTTTATTAAAAATAATAAATATTATTATAATATTTTAAAAAATTACATTCCCCATTAAATTCCCTATTAATAGTATTATTTTGTCCATAATAATGAATATTATTATTTCGAAAACCTAAATCTCCCTATTTAAAAAAATAATAATATTTATTATTATTGTCAATAATAATAATAAAAAATTTAATAATTGTAAAAATTACAATTATTAATTAGAGTAGAATATTACACCGTTGGTGTGACCAATTATTATCGAAGGAAGAGTACAAAAGTAAAAAAATATATATATTATTGAGAGAAAGACGAATACTATCTATCATTTGAAGAAGCCAAGGTCAAGGAAGATCACCGCTCGTCAAAGATGACATAAGCAAAAAAGAAATCAAGTCAAAGAAGACCAAGTTATCGTCCAAATCCAGAATTATGGTGAATTAAAAATCAGAAATGAAGTTACAGTTAAAAGCAACATTCGACAAGTTAGAGCAATATAAGGTGATCAATAAACATCTACAAGTTGAGGTTGAGATGCAAAAGTTGTTGAAAGAATGGAGAGACAATGAGAATCGTCGCTTCTGGAATCAAAAGCGACAGCTAGAACTAACCATAAGAGATAACAAGAAAATGTTATCTGATCACGATAAAGAAATCTCATGTTTAAAACTTCACAATCAAAACCTAGAAGACCAGATCAGAAAGTAAAAAATTGATGACAAATCACCATATGGAAGCGATAATGATTTAGAAGAATAAATTAAGCATCTAAACAAGCTCATAATGGACAAAGATGCTAAATTGGTGCAAGTCCGGAGAAAGTTATAAAATCAAGAATTCGAGTTATGTCAATATCGACAATAGAAGGAAAAACTCCAACAATAGTATGACGACATTAGAAAGACGCATAAGTTGGAGATTACAGCTACTGATAGCACGTTATCAAATAACAGTGAAGAAATATATCGGTTAATAAACCATAACAAAACATTAATTGGAAAAATCAGGAAGTTGAAAAGTACCAAAAGGATAGAACAATCAAACGAATAAATGGGTGATTCCATGAAGATGGGTAAATCTTTTTGGCCAAATATGACGGTTGAAAACAGAAATTTTATCCATGTATTAAATTGAAGCCCTCGAAACTCATATTTGCCAAATGAATTTTGACATGCGGTTGAAAAACGAAATGTAGAGAATTATGTTGGCTTTCCAATGATATTTTTTTTGAAATATACCAATGTCATTTATCATGCCGAATTTTCATTTAATGAAACGTGTGTACTTAAAAATTTGAAGAGCAATTAACAAGTAGTTTGTGTTCATGCATGATAATTTAACGTTAAAGTAATAATTTTAAAAAATGAAATATGTGAACATGATCTAGACAGAATGCACTAGGGCTTACATATTTTTCTTTTATTTTTTCTCGAAAAATTATATTTATTATTATTTTTCGAAACTAACTAATGAATATTTCAGTCACATTTTGCGCACGTGTGTTCGTGCACGAAATATTTTGATTGTTTACATAATTTGCAAAACTAGAAATACCGTTTTGAAGAGGACACGTTTATCTAGGGCTTGTGTATTTTTTCAAATTTTTTGGATGTGTATTTTGAATGTTGTGAATTTATCTTTGAGCTCAATCAAAGTTGTCGGCAAGGTTTTTTAGGGCAAGTTTTAGTAGAAATTTAAAAACAAAAGACATATGAAGATAAAAATTTGTAAATTTTATATATCTGGATAGAGAATTCGTTGACAAATCCAATGGTATCAATTCCGCTCATTAATGATCATTTAATGACATGGTTTATCTATGTGGAAGGCAGACAAAACTTTCATTCTGCAGTGAAAAGGGCTCTCGACCTATTTTTTAAGCCCTCGATCGAGCTATTTGCTCGATCGAGGGTTTTAAAATACCTCGATCGAGGGTTTTAACATACCTCGATTGAGGGTTTAACAACACCTTGATCAAGGGTTTAACAACATCTCAATCAAGGTATTTTAAAACCCTCGATCGATGTATTTGCTCGATCGAGGGCCTAAAATGAGCCTTTTTATGTTTTTGAAAAGCTAGATCTAACTTTTCAAAAGCTCGATCGAGATTTTCAAAAGCTAGATCGAGCTTTTGAAAAGCTAGATCGAGCAAAAGCTAGATCGAGCTTTTCAAAACCTAGATCGAGCTTTTCAAAAGCTAGATCAAGGTCTTGTTTCAACCCTCGATCGAGGTTTTTTAAAACCCTCGATCGAGGTATTTTAGAGCCCTCATTCGAGCTTTTAAAACCCTCGATCAAGCTTTTAAAACCTCGATTGAGGGCTCTAAAATACCTCGATCGAGGGTCCGAAAAACAATTTTTTTCCATTCTATCTGCCAAAAATGGTGAACCACCTTCATGGAATCACCCATATAGAAGGGAAACTATTGAATAAAGAGGAAAAAACCAGCGCCTAAGAGATTTTAATTGAGAACTAGAAGAACAAATCGAGAATTTCAAAGAGGACAAAAAGTCGCAAGATGAAAGGTTCAAGAAGATTCATAGTAAAAACAATCTACTAGAGAGCAAAGTAGCGCAAACCCAGAAGGAAGCATCCAATATTTTCGAAAAACAAATAACAAGAACCCCTTGTCTGTGAAAATCCTCACAGCAGATCTAATAAATGATGTATACCTCACAAGAGTAATTATGATTAAGCAAGAAAATAGAAGAAGAGTGGTCAATACAGTATAATGAGCAACAGAATAATATGGTACAGTAGAACTCGGATAGAAGCAATAATACTTCACACACACTAATTAATTAATCACAATATGGACAAATAAATAGTACAAGCATGAGGATTCGAATGCCTAAGGTGGCAATTCGACTTATCCTTCATGGAGTGATCAAAGGATCACTGGAGTGTCATCGGAGCACAACTAGGTGTCCTCATGATCATCAGCGGAGTCATCAATGCACAAGTAACTGTCAACTGTCAATCAAACTGAGTCTAACTGAGAATGGTAGGTGTAATTGAATGTAACTGGCACATGGAGACACTAATTGGATGAAGGAGGCTCAGTGGAGGGTGCAGTAGGAGCTTACTGGAGTCAGAACAGGCAGTATAGTCTCACTGGAAGTCCATCGTAGTGATAAACTCAGTTAAGAGTCAGTTCAAGCCTAAAATCAAGGGAGAACTGAATGTAACTGAAGATAATTTGACTGGTAGGTGAAGAAGGCGCCTTTGTCATGTATTGGAGCAAAGGAGGGCGCATTAGTCACTAGGAGGGCTGAAACTGCAAGGAAAGAAGCTCTTGGGGCTAGCTAACTGAGGGCTAGGTGCGAAACTGATGACTGGGATGCATGCAAACCCTAATTTTGCATGCAAGACTGAAAATGTAAATGATCAAAATACTGGTGGGACTAGGATGGAGTATAGGAATATCCTAACATTGTCAACAACCCAATTATAAATCTCATTTTGACCAACGACAGGGTCAAAATGAACATACACTGAGGAATTATGATGTTAGACAAGCAAGAACATCAAATCAACATACTAAGTAACAAAGTAAAAGATGCATCCCACAAAGCGATCAAATAGCTCCGATAAAAATAGATCTCGGATGGACCACATCAGAAATGATGTGACAGTTCTTCTATGGAATTCGTAACTCATATTGCCTCATTTCCTCAAGTGTTGCAAATACTAAAAGAAAGTATCTAGAGATGACAGTTCAAACAAAAAATCAGACATAACCTTTGTCTTCAATAAAGCTTTGAGGACAAAGCTTCCCTTAAGGGGAAGACAATGTAACAAACCTAAAATATATAAATATTAAATAATAATAGTAATAATAGTAATTAACAATAATTATCCAAGGGACATAACCCTTGTGAACAACCATTAAAGGTGCTCCTTGGAATTGTATTTATATGGGGCCTCTCATTACATTGTAATCATCTGATCATTTTTATCAATATCTTATTTACCATTGAAATGTGGGATTCACATTATTTGTGGGCATTTTAGAGTATGTACTGCAGTTAAGATGCTTTTACGCTTCACTTGATGACAAGTTGGAAGGCATAGAAAACTTTCGTTCTTGGAAATATATGATTGGACTCATTCTAGAAGAAAAGAACCTTATAAAGTTTGTTAAAGAAGTTGTGTCAGAGCCCGAAGAAGTTGAAGCAAACGAAAAGCATAAGAAGGACATGATTAAATCCGAGAGGATCATAGCAGACTCCATCAAGGATCACTTGATTCCTCAAGTTTCCTCCAAGAAAACTCCAAAGGATATGTTTGATGCCCTATCAAGAAGGTATGAAGGAAGAAACATCAAGCAAAAGATGAAATTGAGAACTCAACTCAAAAGCACGAAGATGAATCAAGGTGAATCTATCCAAGAATACTTTACAAGGGTTTCTCAATTCAAAGAACAACTAGAAGCAATTGGAGATAATATTTACGAAGAAGAATTAGTAATGACTGCTCTCAATGGTCTTAATAGACCTTATGATGCTTTTATCCAGAAAATGTGTGCAAGAAAGGAAAGTATACAATTTGAAGCTGTATGGGAAGAATGTGTTCAAGAGGAAGCTAGAGTGGCAAATTGAGAAGCATTACTCAGAGATGATGATCAAGCCCTAGCAAATCATACTAAAAGAGGAAAGGGAAAATCCCATTTCAAAAAGGAAACTCATAAGGAGTTTCATCCTCCTAAGAATTTTCAGAAGTACAAGAAAGGAAACTACAAGTATAAAGACTTCTCTTCTTATAAGTGTTATTATTGTGATAATATGGGACATATTTCCAAAGATTGTCCAGTGAGAAAACAAGAATACAAGAAGAAGAGTAACAAAAGAATTCATGCTCATTTAGTCAAAATAGAAGGACCTCCAAGGAAGTTACCAAAAGAATAAATTGAAGAATATGTCCTATAATGGTGGTGCTTCAAAGCACTCTCTCTCCAATTTTGAAGAAAAGGACTCCCCTTAGAAATTTTCACTAGGAGAATAAAAGAAGCCACATACAAGCTTGATTTAGGAGGATGTACTATAGAAAGAGTTTATAATTAATTTTATATAAGATGCAGTTGTTATTGGGACAAAAGAAGGTGACTCACATAAGATCACTCATAAACAAATTTGATCTATGGTAGAAGACTGATCAATAGCAAGAAAGGCACAGGACTTTAGAATCAGATGATGGAGTAAAGATCACCATCAGACATTACAGTAATCCCTGCAAGGAGACTAGGATCAAAAGAGATCCTACCAAACAAACAAAGATAAGTATTTGAATTGTCATTTTTATCAAATTGTTTAAATGATATTGTTCAGTTGTGTACATATTTATATTCCTAGATTTAGGAAGTATAGTATGCATGTTATAACGGTTGCATTAATGATCACTTTACTACTAATATGCATGTGATGAGTACGTAGCCTATGGTGCTATACAACATTCCATTGCTACTTATCTAGAGTGAAACCTCTTTGCTGACATATTGGGAGTAATGCATGTTCTTAATAATGTTCTGGTAGAGATGGAAGGAATCTAGAAAGTTACCATATGAATGTGGGATATGGATGAATGTTGTGTTATTGGATAAGATAGCATTATGATAGTGTGACCTATGCTTTTATGGATATGTTTTGGAAACTATGAAATGTTTCTAACCATGCTACTAAATTTGACTTGTAGGAAGTATCGTACACGATCACCTACAAATGAAGAATGATGAGACTTGATCCATAGAATAAGTGACAATGGTTCAATTATAAAAAAGACTTATGAAATCAAGCAGAGAAATTCAACTATGAAGAGATGTTTCTCTAGTAGCTAGACTCATGGTGTAATCGAAGTAAAAGAAGATATTGAGCAACTTCTAGGACTCAGAGAACCACATGTGCACAGATTGAAGAAGACTTTGCATGGGCTCAGAAGTCACCCATGGATAGAATGATGATATCAAGGATCAACTAGAGTGATGAGACATCAACCTTTTCTATAAGGTTGAAGATGAGAAGATCATAGATGGGTTCAAGAGAGAACTTGCAACAGAGTTCGAGATCTTGGTATCCAGTGGCTTAGAAATATGAAATAGACGGATACACAAAAGATCATCAGAAGAGAATGCTACTAGTAACTCCAGTGCAAAATGTCCCGATACAGAAAGTGTAAGATACAGAGGGAGGACAATGCTCAGTTATAGAAGGAGCAGGAAAGCTTTGCTTCAAAGGAAGTGACTACAGTAAAGATAGAGAGTCACTTTCATTTAGTCTCTATTTGCAGAAAAGGTTGTTTTCCCTAGTATGTAGTAGAAATATTGAAAAGGTTTGATATGTTGGAATGTAAAATCATGGCCACACCTGTAATGTCCCCACCCTTATATCCAATGCGAGGAAGGGAACATGGCACTAAAATCTAGGCTTTTACAAAAAACTCAACCCATCCATTAGGTTCATACAATTAAAACCAATGTGTGCAGATGCCATTCAACAAACATGCACAGCGGAAATAAACAAATTATCCACACACATATCATATGCATTCAACATATCATTAATAGTCATCAATTAATTAAAATAGTGCAGAAGTAAAGAACATAAATGCTCATCTTGATGTAATGTTGTCCCAAGCAACTAGCTATGTCGCTGCAACGTTTCTCCCAACCATAGGTCTCTGCCCATCCTCTTCTCTTTCAGCACTCAGAGACCACCCCTGAGTTGGGCATGATATCTACAAGGAAAAGGAAACTCTCAAGCTTAGCTCAACCAAAGCAATGGATACCCATCTCAACCCCAGCATTCTCTTGTACACCAAACTTAGATATGGGCTCTACAACACATTTTCAGCAATGGGGTTTAGGAACTAGATGGGAAGGGGTTTTCCCAAAACGTAGGCACACAAAAAACGGACTGTGGGAAGAGGAATCCAACCCCAGCAAAGAAAACTGATTTCTCCCACAGATGTATGGGCATACAGTGGGCCAAAACGGCCTCTAAAAACCCCAAAATCGTTTTACTCTTTTCTCCACTGTTAGACACAACAAAATGCCCTTCCCCATTAGGGAAATGAAGGTAAGCACAGTAAAACCAGTGAGGAAAATGCCCAGGTAGCTCTATAATCGTGGGTGATCAAAGCTGGTTGATGGGTGATGGCTTGGGGAGTAATTCATGGCTCTTTTCTTGCCCAAGAATTCAAACACGAATTTCCATGCAGGGTGGCTTTCCCATACTCGAATTTGGACAGCCATACCTTCCATTCCCTAAGGCATTAACTACCTCAACCAACTCTTAGGAGAAATCAATGATTGGGTACAAAATTCAACATGGGTAGTTGAGGGTTTGATGGGTTCTCTCATTGACACTTGGCTTGACTTGATTGGATCCAAGGGTTTGAATATTTCCCTCCCAATTCCTTGTAACATCATGCCCCCATCTCTTGTTGCATTGTATAGCTAGTTGTGGGCATTTATATTAAAATTCATATTTACAATTCCCATGGTTCACTATCACATGGGTAGCATAATATCAATTATTTGCCTCTTCTAGATCGAGCGTTCACTAGCGGGGCCTTGGCCTTGAGCTCCACGCTTTGAATCATACATAATATGCATACATTATTTACATTATAGCCCAAAATATTACAAGGGTCAAAATGGGGGACGTTACATTCCCCTCCCCTTGGAATAACACCATCCTCAGTGTTCCAATACCTAGGAATACATACACGTTATATACATGTCCAAAATTCACAAAATATCGCAGGTTTGTCCTGCATTTCACCCTTTACTTGGGTTTTCGGGACCAAGTCCTTTGGTCTTCACAAAATGTTCTTGATGGCTGGGACCTTCTAGCTCTACATGAGGGCATTATTCCAAAACAATCCCTTCCCTTTCTTTACCTTCCCACTGATCTACAAATCTGGAAACTTATGGCGGCTACCCTCTTGATGTTCCATTATTGGGCAGTCGCAGAGGCAATGATCGCCTCCACACCCCCAACATTTCATTGGTTGCTTTACCTTTTCCTGCTCAAGTTCCTTTGAGTCTTCCCACCTAGAACGTTTCTTAATCGGTCGATTGGATGAATGCTTCTTCATGGATCCACTTTCCTTTCCCTTACTAATTGCTCGCAGAATGCTTTTTACCTCTTTTTGTAGACGAATAGAGTCTTGCAAAACCCTGTGGTTCATCTCATTCTGTTTCCTTTGTAGCTTGAGCATCTCTCCAAGATTCTCTTGGGTCCTGGAAATTGTTTGAAGAAGACTTTCAGCCAACTCTAATAGCCCTCGGTCTGCTTCCATGGTTAATGGCACAATTGACCACACTTTGCTTACTAGCAACACTTTCTTGTGCCGGCTGCAACCAATTGTTTCAATTTTTCACTTGTGAAATTCATCATGGGAATTCTTTGTTAGGACAAGCATAATATAAACATTAAAATTAGTCCATTATTTTCCCAATTGACATGGAATGTCGATGCTTTATTCATGGGACTTCCACACTTTCATGCTTTCCAACATACACATGAACTCATTCATGTTCATCCTTTCACAGGAAATTTACTATTTCAGCATTCACAATTCATTTCAAGCAATTAAACACAATCTATTTTCAGCCATGACATGCACTCAACAATTTTTTGTTTTATAAATGCATCAATCGAAAGGAAAGAAAAGAGTAGGAGTTTCTCCCTCTTAGTCTTGTTCTATTATGGAGCTACACCATTGCTGGGGTTTCATGCTCCTTATTTTCTTTCACTTCAATGTGAATGCTTTGAATTTCCTTTTTTGGCTATGACACTTAGTGTCTAAGGTCTATCTAAGGATTTTCAACTAGGAACCCTCCTCCATAGTTGCCTATAGAACCTTTGGCTGCTATGACCCACTCATGTCCACTAGCACCATCTTTCATTATTGCTCATACTGAGCTCTTTAGGACAGTCATATGTCCATATGCATCCCTATGATGCCTTCCTGGTCCTTGCTTCCAACAATACCTACACTCAAACATTGAATCAATTCACATGTTTAGTTTATTTTCATAGGGTTTTATCTCTAAACAAGAGTTTAGGAAATCATAACCAAATCATATACACACGTATATTCATAAGCAAGAAGCTGCAAGGTAATCAAATACTTATCTGTATTGGATGTCTCTACTTTATTCCACGGGATCCTTCTTTGCTTTATGAGCCTTGGATTTTCCGTGGACATAATTATGAATGTTGGGCCAGCACATAGGCTACTCCACAATCATTCAAATAGGCAATGCCAAGCCAGTACACCGACTGGGTTTATCAATCATTTTCTTTAGCAATATGCTAGGCCAGTGATCCGACTGGTTTTATCAATTGTTTAAGGGGTGTTGGGCCAGCGTACACGCTGCTTTACCACATCAAGTAGTTAATGCCCAACTAGTCACTCTTTGGACTTATCAAGAACTTTATAGCGTTCAACCAGCTACTCCTTGGATTTCTCAATAATTTATATTGCCCACTCATTTACTCTCTGGATTTACCGGCAATTTATATCTCCCACTCATTTACTCTCTGGATTTACCAACAATTTATAGTCTTTCAGGGTCTTGCCTTCCTGCAATGACCAAGGTTTCCAACAAAGAAACAATAGTGTATCAGCTTAGCTGTTAGAAGATTTATACCTAAAATCTTCATTATTCCAAACAAGACATAAATGAAAACGAATACTTATCTATATTGTGCGTTTCCCCTTTGGTCCACAGGGTCCTGCTTCGCTTTGCAAGCCTTGGAATCACCTATAGACTTGGATATAGTTAATGCTTAACCAGTACACCTCCCCATCGGCTGGATTTACCAAGCATTTGGTGGTGCCCAACCAGTCCCATACCTGGTGTGCCCTCTCCAGTGTCGAGCTAGCACATTCGTCTGGGTCATCGACCAATGGAAGGAAACTGTGCCACCTGACCATTATAGGTCAAGGCTCTACTATGGAGCCATAGGAATCTCAGGGTTTTCAGTTAGTCTTGGCGCCCACCCTCCTACTACTGACCCAATAGAGATTTTATGCCTTCACCAATGTCACCACACCTTCTTGCACCATAACCCTTCACACACACATCAACTCTTCATTCATATGAGGACGCCACTCCTTCTCTTGTGCAAATTGGTGGTTCCTTTTAGGAAATTTATAGGTGACTTTCTTGACTGCAGGTTAACATGGCCCCACTCACATAAGGATGATAACCCTTTTCATGACAAAAATCCTTGGGTTTGTCCATCCCTTCCAATATTATTTAGTGTGAGCATAGAAAGGTTCCCAATTCCTATACAGTCCTTTTGTGTACCCTTCTTCACTTTGCCTCTTCATGTGTAGTACCAATTGGTATCTATGTAGGCTGACAACACAAGAAGGATAAGTAGGATTATCAATATTGCTTCTCAAAATCGTAACCACATTCCATAACATTCACTATCAAGTATTGAAACACCAAGAATGCATCCATTCCCTTAGGGTGTAGTCAATATTGACAACCCTATCATGACCCGCCACCAAAAAAGGTGTGCACCCCCTTTCCAATGTGAGCCATGTAGGCCCTAATCATACTCAAGCAGTCTGAAATGATATATATAAATAAAGTAGAGCATGCTCTGCATTTTAACCCTAATAATTTAGACATGCATGTTCTTATCTAGGGTCACATAATACTCATTCATTTCTGCAGGTGTATCTTTTCTTCATTTGCGAAGAATGGGGCTCCCTTCTCTGAGTCAACAGTTCTTCGGTTTGCCACCCCAATCTTTCCATGTTCCATAATCCACACATGCCTTCTTGGCATAGCTTTACCATCTCACTCTCATGGTTTTCCAACATACAACTTAGCTGAGATGTCATCCTTAATAGATGTAATGGTGTTTCACCCAAAACCCATTTCCAAAGCATGGGGTCCTTCCCATGGATTTTGGCTTCTGCAGGTCATCACACATGGTCTTCCTGTAATGTGTCTTCCTGGAACATTTATCAAATAGCCAAACAGTCAGCAGCATTCAATAAAATTCAAATCTAATTTTCCTTAATCAGTCAATGACATTAATAATTAAATTTAAGTATGAATTTGCAATTATGTCCTCTGCAGAATCGATTTGCTTAGCCATGAGTCTTTTCTCATATCGTTTGGCTCTTTCTCATGGTAGATTCCAATCTTCATCATGGACTTACCCACACTTGCCATGCCCAAAACAATCTACCTGAAATATGAAACTTCAATCAGCCAAACATGTTGTGAGTATCTATGCATATAATCCTTTCATTGCTACAACAGTCACTGAAGTGATCTCAGAATTATAACACTCAATCATTCAAACACCTTCAGCTGTTAGCATTTGAGGTGCAATGAAATATATGTATATATCTATATATGCATCATTATCATCAATAAAATTGCAAGACATGGGTACACTATCCGTGCAATTTAAATAAATTGTAAGTACTCATTACTTCACATTCCATGCAATCTTTGTCCTTCCATAGAGCACTCTGGTAGCCCATCATCATGTCTACCTTCTTCATGCAATCTTTCTCCTGCATTCATAGCAGCTCATGAAATTCTCTTAGTATTAACAATGGTTCACCATTCCATCTATTATCTAAATGCATTGGAACCTATACATATCACAACCGTGCATTCTCGCAATGCATCTTAACATGTGCACTTACACATATGCATGCACATTCACGACATTTACATAATATTTTAATGTGCATTTACTCATTGCATAATCCCTCAATACAACTTTGCATCAATCCACGGATACTATGCATTCCAGCATATTATGACCTAACCATTTATATGGCATGTACTACCACAACATGACTATAGGTCTTTACTTTCTTTGGTTATTTAAACTTATAACCCAGCATACACAATGGCATATTATAATTTCATATGAATGCATTGAGGTTTCTAAGCAATTATAGGGTGTAAGGGTCCTTGCCTTCACTTACCCACTCCTGACCATACTTGGTAGGATTATATTTACATTCAAGCACTCAATACCACATGAAAACCAATCAACATAGTTGAAGGGATCTTACCAAATCCTCTTTCAACATTCATGCAATTTAAGCATAAATAACCATTACCTGCATGGCTGTCATTAACATCGCTTGATGTTACCTAATCAGTTGGCTTCTTACCAAGGCTACATAGTCCTTTTTCCAACCTCATGATCACATATTTGTTGCACCATCCTTTCCTCATAAGGTTATTGGTCATATGAAACAACAACATCCACATCCTTAGCCATGCTTCGGTTTTCTTTGGTCCTACAACCAATGTGAACACAACTAATTATTAGCAACCACAATAATTATCTTAAGTGGTTCATTGCATATGTAAAACCTCATTATTTTACCAATATGCAATATCATATACATGCACAAACATTTTCACATACACTGTGCAATGTTTATTACTATTCCAACTAGTGCATATTCATCTCATTTATCCAATATCTTGCATTTTCAATCATGCTTCTATGATCTAGTTCATACAACCATTATCAACAACATTACTGGTGATCAACCATAAGCAATACCATTAATGGGCTATTGCATGTGTAACTTTCACTACTTTTACCCATATGAAACATCATGCTTTATGCATAAGCGATTCACATGCACTATGCAATGACTCATTAATCATGCCCATTAATTCATATGCATTACTCTCTTGCATTTCCAACATCCCTATGCCATAATTTTCAACTTATGAAACTTAGGAAATATAAATACAATAGCAAGAGAGGAGTTAAGGAATTCCCCCTTTCCAATTCCTCATAGTAGCATGGAATTTCCTTTTCCGCATCATAGTTGATCCAGTTTCATGGGCTCTTTACCATGCACACAAGGTATCATTAGTTGTCATTTCTCACCAAGTAGCAATTTAATACAAATGTAAAACATTCTTAGTTGCTACTTTCCAAGCATGCAATTCCTATGCTATAACAGAAATAGTTAAGGTGAGAAGCTTCCCTCTTTATCAGCATTGTCTTACTTAGCTCCCATAGAATCTTTCTCACCATTGACGATGTCTCAAGGGGACGACAGGGGTCAAGGGGGCTTGCCCCCTTGTGGCTTTCGTGCAATTTGGCACATGGGTTCAAAGCCATTTTTCAACTTTCAGTACTAGAAATTCACCCTGGAAAACAACTGAAATTCTCTGTTTCGGTAGACTTGGCAATTCTCTTCCACTGTTGCAGAGAAACTCACCCATCTCTTCCACCATTGCGGAGCAACTCGCCCATCTCTTCCGCAGTTGCGGAGCAACTCGCCCATCTCTTCCACTGTTGAGGACCAACTCACCCATCTCTTCCTCCGTTGCGGACCAACTCACTCATCTCTTTTGCTGTTGCGGACCAACTTGCCCATCTCTTCCACCGTTGCAGAGCAACTCGCCCATCTCTTCCGCCGTTTCAGCAAAAACTCGCCAACTCCTTCTGCCATTTCGGCGAAAACTCATGAGTTCTTTTCACCGTAAACACTTAGAAAAATTTTGAAATTTTTCGGACCAACTCATCGAGTCCTTCCGCCATTGTGGCCCAACGCGTTGAGTTCTTCCGCTATTGCAGACCAAAACTCATAACTTTCCGCCGTTTCGGCCCAAAACTTTTAACTTTCCTTCATTCGTTTGTGGAGCAACTCGCCAAGTTTTGGCGGCAACTTCGGCGCAACACAGTGAGATTCGCCAAAACACATCGGCTCAACTCCACGAGACTCGCCCAAATAGTTAGGCAAAAAACATAGAAAATTTTTCAAAAACACTTAGAAATTTTTTTGAAAATTTGAAAGTTTGAAATTTTCTTAACGATTACTGTGGAGCAGGAAGCATACTTACCTCTGCAAGGTGTGATAGGTAGCCCATGAAGGCCTAATGCTACAACCAACAGCTCGGATACCAAATGTAACGTCCCCATCCTTCTATCCAATGCAAGGAAGGGAACATGGCACTAAAATAAGGACTTTTACAAAAAACTCAACCCATCCATTAGGTTCATACAATTAAAACCAATGTGTGCAGATTCCATTCAATAAACATGCACAGCGGAAATAAACAAATTATCCACACACATATCATATGCATTCAACATATCATTAACAATAATCAATTAATTAAAATAGTGTAGAAGTAAACACCATAAATACTCATCTTGATGTAATGTTGTTCCAAGCAACTAGCTATGTCGCTACAATGTTCCTCCCAACCATAGGTCTCTGCCCAGACTGTACTCTTTCAGCACTCAGAGACCATCCCCGAGCTGGGCATGATATCTACAAGGAAAAGGAAACTCTCAAGCTCAGCTCAGCCAAAGCAATGGATACCCATCTCAACCACAGCATTCTCTTGTACACCAAACTCAAATATGGACTCTGGAACACATTTTCAGCAATGGGGTTTAGGAACTAGATGGGCAGGGGTTTTCCCAAAACGTAGGCACACCAAAAACAGATTGTGGGAAGAGGAATCCAACCCCAGGGAAGAAAACCGATTTCTCCCATAGATGTATGGGCATACAGTGGGCCAAAATGGCCTCTAAAAACCCCAAAATCGTTTTACTCTTTTCTCCACTGTTAGACACAACAAAAATGCCCTTCCCCATTAGGGAAATGAAGGTAAGCATAGTAAAACCAGTGAGGAAAATGCCCAGGTAGCTCTAGACTCATGGGAGAGCAAAGCTGGTTGATGGGTAATGGGGAGTAATTCATGGCTATTTTCTTGCCCAAGAAGCCAAACACGAATTTCCATGCAGGGTGGCTTGCCCATACTTGAATTTGGACAACCATACTTTCCATTCCCCAAGGCATTAACTACCTCAACCAACTCTTGGGAGAAATCAATGATTGGGTACAAAATTCAACATGGGTAGTTGAGGGTTTGATGGGTTCTCTCATTGACACTTGGCTTGACTTGATTGGATCCAAGGGTTTGAATATTTCCCTCCCAATTCCTTGTCACATCATGCCCCCATCTCTTGTTGCATTGCATATCTAGTTGTGGACATTTATATTAAAATTCATATTTACAATTCCCATGGTTCACTATCACATGGGTAGCATAATATCAATTATTTTCCTCTTCTAGATCGAGCGTTCACTAGCGGGGCCTTGGCCTTGAGCTCCACGCTATGAATCATACATAATATGCATACATTATTTATATTATAGCCCAAAATATTACAAGGGTCAAAATGGGGGACGTTACAACACCCGTGGATACAAATTTGAAGTTGTTGATTGATGCTTCATCAAAGTTAGTGGATGTGACACTATATAAGCAGATTATTGGGTCATTGATGTATCTGACGAATATCAGGCTAGATATATGTTTTGCTGGAAACACCTTGAGTCAGTATTTGGTTGAGCCCATACGTTTTCACCTTATAGTTGCAAAGCATGTGATGAGGTACCTAAAGGGTACGGTAGACTATGATATCAGTTATACTAGAGATCATGACTTCATACTATATTGTTATACATATTCATATTGGAAGAGCACTTCAGGGTGTTTCAATATAAATTCATCCATGATCTCATGGCTAAGTAAGAAGTAGTCCAGTGTTGCTCTTAACATTACAGAAGCGGAATATATTGCATCTTGTTCCGCCAGTTGTGAAGTCGTATCACTTCAGAAGTTGTTATCAGATCTATTCGATTTGGAGTTGAATACCACAGTGATTCTATGTGATAACCAAAGCTGCATAAATATGATAGAAAACCATTCAAGATATGGTGCAGAAGGGAGATGTAAAGCCCCAATATGTGAGCACTGTTGAGCCCAGAATTGGCCCTTTTTGACCATCATTTATCACTGTCCCTTACCTTGTCTCACACCAATTACCTTGGCAATTCAATTTATTGTCCTTATATATTCCCCCAATTTACCAAGGTATGGCCGATTATTGTTTTATTGTATTAATACTTATGATTGTGATGATTTAAGCTGTGCATCTCTTAATTCGTGCTAACATAATGCAAATTATGAAGGTAGTAAGATAAAGGGACTGCAGGAAGATCAGAGCTGAACAAGTCACGGAGGAAGGGACGTCCATTGCTTAAGGAAGGTTCCCTGGGGCTCAATTCGTCAATCAAGGCACAGTCGTGGCAGGACAGCTGTAACATAAAGTTCTATCTTAAGTATGTCGCTGCTCAAATCCAGCTGTGAGCTGGAAGGACCGCCACTCTTGGGACAGTTGATGACTCCTCGTATATTTGGATATTTCAGTTCTGCCACGCATTGTAACAGCTAGATTATTTAGGGCGCCTGAAGATCATAGATCTTCATGGCCGCCCAATTATAGATTTAGATGTTGCAACTTTATGTATAAATATGTGGTATTACCTCGATCAAGGGGTTGGACAGCAATTAATTAATTCATCTTGTATTAGCAGTCAAGCTGAAACTATGTACTCGTCCTTCTGTTAATATAAAGAGTTGTTTCTGAGTTAAAGAGAGCGTTGTTCAACCAGCGTCTCTGTGTGAAGACTGGGCCCGTCTTCCACAGAGATTGCTGTGCTAATTTAGGATTTCATCTTTCTGTTGTGTGATGATTTGATCTTTCGTTTGTACGCAGCAGCAATATTCATTGTGTGGATTTCTCAGTAAATGATTTAATCGTGAGATTGGGAATGGTATCAATAACAGTCGACTGAGTTAGGTTTGTTTTATGTAATTCAATTTCTGTTCACACTGTTGTGCTCATCCTACAGCTGAACGTAATCCCAGAAGCTCCTAGGAATTAGCTTTCTGTTATGTGTTGATTGATTTATATTTTGCAATTCAGTGTCTTAGAACAGTTGCATCAATCTCCTTTATTAATTCCTAGAGTAATGTTCAGGTTATGCTTCATGATTCTCAGCTTGATTTCATTAGACAGTTGATTACTTTAGAATGCAATTGAGTTTTCCTTTCTGCAATCGTTGATTAGATCTGATATTCGTTTTGCTTGATGCATAATAGAAAAGGATTGTAGTACAGCAGTTAGAAGGCAATTGGGATTGCGTAGATTCTTGGGATGAACATAGATGATAGAAGATAAAAGTATCCATTTCTGATGGTTTGTGTTTAAGCATATATTGTGCACTTGTCCTTTGAAATAAAAAGACTTTCTCGGGTTGACAATAAATTTCATACGCTCTGTGTGTCGATATTTAATTATCTGCAATTAGAGCGCTTGACATTTTGGCGCCGTTGCCGGGGAAGGATAAAAATTAAACACTAGTCATTAGTTGTATCTGATAATTGCTTTCAGTCAGTCTTTTGGGTTGTTTTTGAAATGATCTGCTTCGCATGAATACGAGGGGGGTAAAACGCGATCACCTCCCGACCCCCAAAACCCCACAAATTACTAACAGTACAGGTGGTTCGGGTCGTGGTCGAGGTCCACCGCTGGGCAGAAGAACATTCATTGACGACCTTGTTGACAAAACTGATTCAGCTGCTAGATCTCGTCAACAGGGGACTCCTATCAAAAGAGGCCCTACTGATCCTGGAGCGTTAGCATCAGGATCTACAGTGGAAGATACAGGAGCAGCGGTGATTTCTGCATATACTCCTGCTAAAGAAGGAACAGCTGATTCGGCTGTTGCAATTAAAGAGTACGCAGTTGTTACAACTGAAGAATACGCAGCTGCTACAACCGAAGAATACGCAGCTGCTACAACCGAACAATACGCAGCTGCTGCAACCGAAGAATACGCAGCTGCTACAACTGAGGTAAGGGATAAAGGAACAAACGAAGGAGAAGATACAGAAGAAAAGATGAATAACAGACATGAGAATGAAGAGGAAGAAGCAGTGGTACAATACCATCATGAAGATAATTCCCCGCCGGAAACTATGGCTACATTGCAATTCCCAATACAGCAGCTCGAGGGGACAGCTCCTATGAAAAACATCTCACCGTCGGTGTTACCCCGCTTCCATGGCAGGGCGGCAGAAGATCCAGACGAATTCCTGTTTGAATTCGATATCCTCTGTCGCAGCTATGATTATGTCACAGATGCTCAAAAGTTGAAGCTTTTTCCTGCCACCCTGAAGGACAATGCATTACGTTGGTTCATGAGCCTTGGGGGAGGAACTGTTGCTAATTGGAACAAGATGAAGCAAGTGTTCCTGGAAAAATATCAAGAATATTGCAACACCAGGGACAAGAGGGAGGAGTTATTCAAAATGGTACAGAAGGAGGACGAAAGCTTGGAAGATTTTGTAGAGAGGTTGCTGTACAATGTGCAGAGAGCTGGACAGACGAACATGGGACTAGATGTGCTTAAGATAATCCTGCTTCGAGGAATCAGGGACGATTGTTTAGACATGCTCAATTTATTAGGAAAAGGGGATATCTCTAAAGAATCTTTTGAGACAATTGTGGAATTATGTAAGAGATATTCCAGGGGATCTTCTAGGCATAATAAGCAGAATAAACGAAATAACCTGGAACGTGATGTCTTCGACAGAACTCAGAAGTCATCCAATGGGGGAGCTACACGTGCAGAGATAGGCAATCTTCTTGAAAACTTTAAAACAGAAATGATGAGCTCTATCTCTTCAGAGATTGACGTCTTGAAGGCCAAGCAAAGACAGGCAGTGGAGGATCTCACACTAGGGGTATTTTGTCCCCGATGTAGAAAGACTCATCCACTGAAAGAATGCCCCCTTGACAAAGTTCAAGTATGTCAATTGTGCGAGCTGAATCATGATATGAAAGAATGCCCCACGCTGCCCCAAGTGAAAGCTGTTCTGCAGGCATCAACTCCAGAGGTGGATTCAGCCTACTTTATTGCACAGAAGAAACCCTGGCAGCCCCGGAATCAAGGTATGTCTCCCGATTCATTTCCATTTTTGAATAATTTGAATAATTGGAATACTAATATGCAAAACGTGAATACACAATTTCCTTCAAATTATGCTCAGTGGAATTCTCCTCAACCTACGATGCAAGGTTATAATTCATGGAGTCCTTGGACACAGCCACCTCATCAACCTACTTCATGGTCTCCTGGATGGAGGAACTTCCATCCTGGGAATCAGTTTCCTCAACCACCTCCACCTCAACAGTTACCGTATCCTCCATATCCTCAATTTCAGCAATATCCTCAATACCTACCTCAGCAGTCACAGCTGCAGCTGCAAAATAATCCTGTGCCTAACATACCAATACGGCCTCAGCTGCCTGCCCAACCTAACCCTAACCCAAATAATAAAACAGTCCAGCAACTGGAAACTCTCAATATGCCAGCCTACTCTCTCTCCCCTGTACCTTGTAATGACATTCGCTTACGGTCTGGGAAGGTAGTAGAGCGTATAACTTCAGAAAATATTCCACCAACTGTGTATGACAAAGGAGAGAGTTCCCAGCATCCTGTTGAATCGGTTCCTATCATTGAAGATGCTGAGCATCCCTCAGATGGGAGGGCTGAAACATTGAACGATGAAGTGGATAACACGCAGCCCGCCCAGTTGGTAAGGCAACCACCTTACCCTGAGAGATTGATGCTGCCACAAAGGGGGGGGCAACCTCAGTTCAATCTCTTAGGAGAATTGAAGAACCTTTATGTTAAGATTCCCCTTTTACAAGCTCTTCAAGATGTACCTATCTACGCTAGAACTGTTCGGGACCTGTGCACTAAAAGACCGGGAAGGAAACCCAGAGATCCTCCTACTGTTCATGTTATAGGGAATTTATCCGCTTTAATGACTGGAAAAACCCCTGTAACTAAGTATGAGGATCCCGGCAATCCTACTGTCACTGTACACATAGGACAAACGCAGATACCCAACGTACTAGTCGATTTAGGAGCTGCGATCAATGTTATAACGATGGAGACTGTAAAAAAACTCAGATTCACCAATATTAGACCGACCCCTACTATCTTAGAACTGGCAGACAGATCCACTATCAGACCTGAAGGGATTTTGGACGACCTTGTTATTTCAGTAGACTCGTGGGAATACCCTGCCGATTTTCTGGTATTACAGCCAAAATCACAGCTGGGGGGACATCCATTGATTTTAGGGAGACCTTGGTTGGCTACCGCTGATGCTTGCATCAGCTGTCGATCAGGATCTATGACTATATCTGATGGCATGGAAACCAAAAATCTTACCCTGTACCCTCCAGCAAGGCCGAGTCTAGAAACTGAAACCTCCCTTTGGATAGAACAAGAAGAAGAAGAAGATGTTCAGCCATTACTAACAATAGGGAAGGCACTAACTTTCAAAAACGAAACAGAAGACGATGCCATTAATAATTTCATTAGCGAACCTGCTTCTGTAGACAAGGAAGTTTATCAACTTCTGAACAGTACCCTCGGCAGAGAAGAGCAAGAACAGCTTACGGAGGAAGCACTAGCCGATGACGCAAATATAATCCCAGTATTGAAAAGCTCGAGAAGTATTCCTATTGAGGTAGAGCCTGGAAGAACTTTGAACATCAATCCTGCTCTCTCCTCAGAAGAACAAAAGCGCTTAACCAATCTCTTGAAGGAACGTAAGGGGGCATTCGCCTGGGAGTATACAGACATGAAGGGTATTCCTTCTAGTCTGTGCACTCATCATATCTATATTAAAAACGACTCCCGGCCTGTATGTCAACCCCAACGACGCATGAACCCCAATCTGAGGGATATAGTGAAGGAAGAAATCCAGAAACTCTTGGAAGCAGGATTCATCTATCCTATTTCAGATAGTGAGTGGGTTTCCCCACTTGTAATTGTACCCAAGAAAAACGGTAAATGGAGAGTCTGTGTCGATTATAGGGAGCTGAACAAAGCTACACAAAAGGATCACTTTCCTCTGCCCTTTATTGACCAGGTACTTGATAACTTATCTGGGAAGAAGTTCTTCTCCTTCCTGGACGGATTCAGTGGGTACAATCAAATCCAGATTGCTCCAGAGGATCAGGATAAGACTACCTTCACCTGCCCTTGGGGAACGTTCGCTTACAGGGTGCTTCCCTTTGGGTTGTGCAATGCACCTGCAACGTTCCAAAGAGCTGTGATTGGCATATTTTCTGAATTGGTAAATGATAGCATGGAAATTTTTATGGATGATTTCACTCCTTATGGCAGGGATTTTGATGAAGCATTGGAAAATTTGAAGAAGGTTTTAATTCGCTGTGAACAGGCTCGCCTCTCACTGAGCACTGAAAAATGCCACATGATGATGAGTGAGGGGGTGGTATTAGGACATTTCATCTCTACTAACGGTATTCAAGTGGATCCTTCAAAAATTAAGGTGATAAAGAATATACCAACCCCTTCAACTCAGAAAGAGGTGCGAAGTTTTCTGGGACATGCTGGGTATTACAGGAGATTCATAGAAAACTTCTCCAAACTGGCTTCTCCTTTGTTTTCATTGTTAATGAAGGATGTGCAGTTTGCATGGAGTACAGCATGCCAGACAGCATTTGATAAGCTTAAAGAGAAACTGTCCACAGCCCCTATTTTAAGGGGACCTAATTGGACCATACCTTTCCACATTTCTTCAGATGCTTCTGATACCGCCATTGGAGCAGTACTAGGACAGCAGGATGGTCAAGTACCTTATGCTATTTATTATGTGAGTAAAAACTTAGCCCCTGCTGAACTAAATTATACTGTTACTGAAAAAGAATTTCTTGCTATTGTTTATTCTATTAATAAGTTTCGGCATTACATTACTGGGTATCCTACATTTGTGCATACTGATCACTCTGCCATTAAGTATTTAATGAATAAACCTGTCACTAATGCCAGAGTAACCAGGTGGCTTTTATTATTACAAGAATTTGATATTACTATTATAGATAAACCTGGAAAAGAAAATGTTGTTGCTGATTTTTTATCACGATTTACTAACAGTGATGACAGTTCACCTGTTGAGGATGCTTTCCCGGATGAACATTTATTCGCACTTTCAGCTCATTCACCCTGGTATGCAGATGTTGCTAATTATTTGGCTGCAGGGAAACTTCCGCCACATATGTCTAAACGAGAGAAAAGAAAAATTATTCAGCAAAGTGCCAGGTATTGTTGGCTTAAAGGCCATCTCTTTTACACAGGACCTGATCTTGAAATTAGAAGATGTGTAAGGGAAGATGAGATCTTTCATATACTGAAGGCCTGTCACGATGAACCTTGCGGAGGACACTTTGCAGATAAAAGAACAGGACATAAGGCGTTGCGGATGGGCTATTATTGGCCGACATTGTTCAGAGATGCTAAAAAATATGTTCAGTCCTGCGACAGCTGCCAAAGGATGGGCCAACCTAATAAGACAGACCAGATGCCTTTACAGCCCCAAGTGGTACTAGAACCGTTTGATAGATGGGCATTGGACTTTGTTGGTCCTATCAACCCTCCTTCCAAACAGAAGGTTTACATCTTGGTGTGTACAGACTACATGACTAAGTGGGTAGAAGCTGTAGCTTTGGCTAAGGCAAACGACCAGGCGGTGATTGATTTCCTGTACAGTGAAGTTTTTACCCGATTTGGAGTACCAAAGGAAGTAGTTACTGATGGCGGACCACAATTTATTTCACATCAATTTGAATCCTTGCTCCGGAAGTATCATGTGCAGCACAAGATAACTTCACCTTATCATCCCCAGGCCAATGGTCAGGTGGAAAGCACTAATAAGGTTATCGAAGCAATCCTTACTAAAACAGTTAAAAGCCATCGAAGGGATTGGGCTGACAGACTTCCAGAAGCACTGTGGGCATATCGCACAACTTGGCGTAATACCACGGGCTTTTCTCCCTACGATCTGGTGTATGGTAAGAGTGCCATCTTTCCAATTGAATTTGAGATCAAGACCCTGAAAACAGCCATTGAAATGAACCTGGATGTAGCAGAAGCTCAGAAAAGAAGATTGAATCAGTTGAATGAACTGGATGAGAAACGATTAGCTGCGGTAGACCAGACTGTGCTACTTCAGCAACAGAGATCTAACTGGCATGACCGATTCATCAAGAAGAAAATCTTCCATGAAGGAGACTGGGCACTACTGTACGACTCTAGATTCAAGAAAGATTTTAAGGGGAAATTACGCACAAGATGGCTGGGTCCATATTTGGTTGACAGGGTATTTGACAACGGCACTGTTCGCCTGATCACCATTGATGAAAACCGTATGCCGTTACTTGTTAATGGCCACAGGCTGCGACTGTATCGGAAGCCCATTTCGAAAGATGCATTCATTTCACAGATTGCTGCTGATCCAAACTACCAATTGGCACCAGAGCAGGAACATTTTTCTACCTTTCCCAAATCTTAAAATGAAAATCATATTTGCTGTACATAAATAATTTCTTGCTGTAGCGTATAATTTTCGTTTTCTTTCTTTCTGCGTTTGATCTCTTTGTTTGCTGTTGTCTTTTAAGAAAAAAAAAAATTTTCAGGAAGCGCCAGGAGAATGATCAGTTTGGGGCCCATAATGAAAATCTCTCTGTGCCGCCCTTGTGTTAAAAAAAAAAAAAAAAAAAAAAAAAAAAAAAAAAAAAAAAAAAAAAAAAATTCGGCAGCTGCAACATATTTTCCGGCAGCTGCAACATATTTTCCGGCAGCTGCAACACATTTTCCGGCAGCTGCAACATATTTTTCCGGCAACCGTATTCTCCATTTCCCGGGAGCCGTAAATACCCTTTCCGGCAGCCGTCAATCTTTTTCGACAGCTCCAACTTTAGCGGCTGCAACATCGGCAGCTGCAACTTTAGCGGCTGCAACATCGGCAGCTGCAACATCAGCGGCTGCAACATCGGCGGCTGCAACATCGGCGGCTGCAACTCCAGTTTCCGCGGCTGCCACCTCATCTTCCACGGCGACCATCTCATTTTTCCGCAGCTGCCATTTCATTCACCAGCTATGGCCACCTTATCTTCCACGGCTGCCATCTCATTTTCCGCAGCTGCCATCCCATTTACCAGCCACAACCGTATTCTCCATTTCCCGGTAGCCGTAAATTTTTCCCGTCCACCGTCAAATCTTTTCCGATAGCTGCAACTCCGGCAGCTGCAATCCCGGCGGCTGTAATTTCGGCGGCTGCAACATCTTTTTCTCGCAGTCGCCACATCACTTCCCGGCCGCCACCTCATTAACCAAGTCACTTCCACACCACAGCTGTCATTTCTTTCCAGCGGCTGCGACATATTTCCCATATTCGAAAAATCTTTCCCGCCAGCCGTAAGTCTCTTCCGACAGCCGTAATTTTTTTCCCGGATATTGTGAATCTTTTTTCCGGCTGCCACGAATTCTTTCCCGATGGCTGTAACTTCTTTCTTGTCAGCTGCAACAAGCTTTTTCATCGGCCGTGTGATCATTTCTTTGGCAATTTGCAGTGGTAACTCCCGTGTTAACAGAAGGATTGTTTAAACTTGCTAATTATGACGCTGATTCAGCCCAGTCCTGCCGGCGAACTCATCATTTCAACCCGGAGGATGCGACGCCTTGTGTTTTACCGGCGAAGGAAATCAGTGCCTTATCCGAGTCATCATGATTCCACGTCTGATTGTGCACGCATTCGGCTCCACGACGTCACGAACTCCATGCTCCACCAGTTTCCGCAGCCTTCCGACGCACAGTTTTATGAGGTATGGCTTTCATTTATCACGTGACTAAGTATTGATATCATGTAAACGAGATTGGCCGTACCTTCACTCGTACCACCATTTATATCCGATTGAACCTTTCCCTCGTACGACGTAATACTAATAACTGCCACCTTCCCCAATTCGGCATGAAAATTTTAAACTCCTCTCTGCGCTTAACTTTCCGAATTAGTTCATTTGTTCAACGTCTCCGCTCAACGATTCGTGCATTCTCCGCGCTGCAACTTCTATTCTGGATCCTGTACTCTGTCGAAACAACAGTTCTATCTTGCAGCTAGGACCATGGGCATTCCAGTTCGCCATGAACCTTTCAATACCCGGGAACTTAGACGGAATTTGCAGGTTCTGGCCATTTTTCAAGCCGCTGGCTGGGTCGAGTTCTTTGAACGATTGGATGGATTCGACCGGGACGCAGCCCTGCAATTTGCATTGAATCTCACTAAAACACACTCCACGGTGTGGGGGCTGTGTATAGATGTTTCGGAGGTCATTATATCCGAGGTTACAGCTATCCCATTGGTGGGAAAACCTTGGTTTAACCGTCGAGTTCCTGCAACAGCTGCACGGGAACAATTTTTACTTCCAGGGGAGCAAGTTGAAGCATCCAGGAGAGGGATTGCATTGAAGTCACTGCCGCAGCCATGGGACCAGGTCGCTATCTTCCTCAAGAAATACATAACTTGCGAAGGCAGATACCAAACTGTGTACAACTCTGAACTTCCTTTGCTTTCTCATCTCCGTCATGGCATTTTGTTAAATATTCCATTTTATCTATTGCATGATTTGTGCCATATGGCAACATTCGTTCAATCTGCAAAACACCCATTATCCTCCCTCACACACCATGGCCTCATCAAGTTAATTATTATCAGAACCCTGGCCCAACATAATATAACATGGGAGCAATTCATCACCCGGCCACAGCAACCTGTTCCCTTGAGGGTTATTCCATTACAGCAATTACCGGTTCCGCCACAACAGGAGGACCGGAGTTCCTCCAGTGAAGATGGGGGGAGGGATGAAACGGAAGAAGAGCAGCAGAGGGCACAGGCAGGGACATCAGGGGTTGACAAAACCACAGAGGAAGAACAGCCCGAGGCACAGGCAGAGCCATTTGAAGTATATGAATCCCCAGCACAAGCAGAACCAGTGGGGGATGACACTGCATCTGAAGGAGAGCGAGGGGAAGCTCAAACAGAGCTGCCAGGGGACAATGTAGATGAAACCCTCGCGGAAAACCTAGATAACAGGGCAGCTCCGACAGCAGAAGGTGAAATTGGAGCAGCATCAAAAGCTGCGACAATGGAACCTGAAGATGACGGAGCTAGAGCAATGGAGGACGACATTGAGCTGGTCACAATCGAGTCTTCACCGGAATGGGCAGGAGGAGCAGCTGTGATTGAAGAAGAACAGCATGGGGGGCAGGGAAATGTTCCTTTGACTTCAGTTTTGCCTCCCTATGTTCCAGCTCCACGAGAAGAAACACTACAGAAAGGGAAGTCACAAAAGAAAACGCAGCAGAAAAGGAAGAGGACCACCAATGAGTTTGATTTAGTGGCACCAATTAGAAGGAAGCGAACTCGGTCAATTACAGCAGCAGAGGCAGCTAGAACAAAATGGGCAACCTTAGAGACACAGGTTGAACCCCCAATCCTTACACCAAAGCCGAGGGATGCTCCACAAAGGCCAGTAGAAGAAGAGCCGGGAGTTGAGGGACTCTTGTATGAGAATGCAATGCTGAAAGAGGACCTCCAAGCACTTAGAAAGGAGCTGGAAACATGGAAGGAAATCTGCCAAAAGCAGGGTGGAAGAAAGATGTATACATTAATAGAGGCTGCAGACCAAGTGGAGGAAACAGCTTCTGCTGAAGCCGGAGAAAAGGATGAGCGAATACTCTGCCCCACCTGTGGGGAGATCTTTGAGGAAGCAGGTCATAAAATTTTACTTAGCACCTATTCAGCACAACAGCCTGCAGCCACAGAAGGGAAAGCAGTGGAGAAAGAGGATGCTGCAACACAAGAACCAGCACCTTTAAACATCCTTGCTGCAGCTGCTACTTCCCATGATGCAGAAGTCATAGAACGGATGGGAGAAGAACAGGGAGTGGAGGATGCCCTGGAAATTTATAAGGAATGCATGGCAATTCCAAAATGCTTCCACAACATAGAAATCATAGAACAAATGGGAGAAGAACGGGAGATGAAGAATGCTCTGGAGCTTATAAAAGAGTATGGCGAGACCCCAGAGTGTTCTCATGACACAGAAATCATGGAGCCAAAGGATACCCTGGAGGATAGTGAAGAATTTTGTGCTGTAACCCCAGAACGTTCCCAGGACACAATAATTTTAGAAGGGGAAATGGAAATGCAGGACAGTGACAAGTTGAAACAGGATGCTGCAACACAAGAACCAGCAATCCTGAACTTGACCGTCCAACCGACTGAGCAGACAGAAGAAAAAGCCGGGACAGAGGATATTCTGGCATTCAACGATGAACTCTGGGTGGTGACCCCAGAAAGCTCTCAGGATACAGAACTCATGGAAGAGAAGCTGCAGCAAAATAAAGATGAAGATGTAAGCCAGGATGTTGTCACACAAGAACCAACATCCTTGGATGCTGCAGCAAGAATCCCTGAACTGCAGTTGGAGGATAACCCGGGAGTAGAGATCATTCCTGATATACAATGGAGTGATGATGAACAGGTACAGACACCCTGCTCAGGTGACACTGAAATCTTGGAGGAGGAGCTGCAAATCGAAAAGGATATCCAATCTCAGCAGCCAATTGACAAAGAAGACACTGTTACACAAGAACCAGTGTCTCCAAAAGCAATAAAGGCAGCTGCTGAAGAAGGTTTAAGGGATGTTGCTGTTACACAAGAACCAGCAACTCCCTTGATAAGATTAGATGCGCTGGAAGACACTGTCCCACAAGAACCAGTGCTTCCACCTCCTACAGGTATTATTGAATTGGATTCAGATTGAGTGTGTCTTTTTAACTTCCCCAGGCAAAGCATAAGAGAACTGCAGATATTAGCAAGTAGTGGGGGAAGGGGAACAGTAAAGTTGGGAACTGCTGGGTTGCTCACAGAAATTTTTCAAAGGGATAGAAGGGATGCCTGATTTATCTACATTCTTTCCTCTTGCCTGGACAAGGTTCAGTACAATATTCAGCTGCAGGTTGTTGCATGAGGACATGCAACAGGATAGTTGGGGGGAGATGTTGAGCCCAGAATTGGCCCTTTTTGACCATCATTTATCACTGTCCCTTACCTTGTCTCACACCAATTACCTTGGCAATTCAATTTATTGTCCTTATATATTCCCCCAATTTACCAAGGTATGGCCGATTATTGTTTTATTGTATTAATACTTATGATTGTGATGATTTAAGCTGTGCATCTCTTAATTCGTGCTAACATAATGCAAATTATGAAGGTAGTAAGATAAAGGGACTGCAGGAAGATCGGAGCTGAACAAGTCACGGAGGAAGGGACGTCCATTGCTTAAGGAAGGTTCCCTGGGGCTCAATTCGTCAATCAAGGCACAGTCGTGGCAGGACAGCTGTAACATAAAGTTCTATCTTAAGTATGTCGCTGCTCAAATCCAGCTGTGAGCTGGAAGGACCGCCACTCTTGGGACAGTTGATGACTCCTCGTATATTTGGATATTTCAGTTCTGCCACGCATTGTAACAGCTAGATTATTTAGGGCGCCTGAAGATCATAGATCTTCATGGCCGCCCAATTATAGATTTAGATGTTGCAACTTTATGTATAAATATGTGGTATTACCTCGATCAAGGGGTTGGACAGCAATTAATTAATTCATCTTGTATTAGCAGTCAAGCTGAAACTATGTACTCGTCCTTCTGTTAATATAAAGAGTTGTTTCTGAGTTAAAGAGAGCGTTGTTCAACCAGCGTCTCTGTGTGAAGACTGGGCCCGTCTTCCACAGAGATTGCTGTGCTAATTTAGGATTTCATCTTTCTGTTGTGTGATGATTTGATCTTTCGTTTGTACGCAGCAGCAATATTCATTGTGTGGATTTCTCAGTAAATGATTTAATCGTGAGATTGGGAATGGTATCAATAACAGTCGACTGAGTCAGGTTTGTTTTATGTAATTCAATTTCTGTTCACACTGTTGTGCTCATCCTACAGCTGAACGTAATCCCAGAAGCTCCTAGGAATTAGCTTTCTGTTATGTGTTGATTGATTTATATTTTGCAATTCAGTGTCTTAGAACAGTTGCATCAATCTCCTTTATTAATTCCTAGAGTAATGTTCAGGTTATGCTTCATGATTCTCAGCTTGATTTCATTAGACAGTTGATTACTTTAGAATGCAATTGAGTTTTCCTTTCTGCAATCGTTGATTAGATCTGATATTCGTTTTGCTTGATGCATAATAGAAAAGGATTGTAGTACAGCAGTTAGAAGGCAATTGGGATTGCGTAGATTCTTGGGATGAACATAGATGATAGAAGATAAAAGTATCCATTTCTGATGGTTTGTGTTTAAGCATATATTGTGCACTTGTCCTTTGAAATAAAAAGACTTTCTCGGGTTGACAATAAATTTCATACGCTCTGTGTGTCGATATTTAATTATCTGCAATTAGAGCGCTTGACAAGCACCAATGAACACGTTGCATATGTGTTGACTAAGCCTCTATCTCGTGTGAAGTTTGATCACTTCCATGACAAGATTGGTGTAGTCTGTAAGGACTTCCCTCGAAAGGGGGAGTAGTGCTGATGATACTATTGTGGTGTAGTTAGGATTGATCATCCCTAGACAGTGATACCGTACTTTCGAAAGGAAGGATAGTCTTAAATGTTGATCCTTAGACTAGAATCTCATAATTTTGAAAGGAAGGATTGTCTAAGATGTGAGTAGTGGAGAATGATCCCATAATTTTGAAAGGAAGGATCGCCCAATTGTTGTAGCTCCATAAATAATGGGTCTCGTAATTCCAAAAGGAAGGATTGTCTGAGAACCTCCAGTGTTGATGGACTAGAGTCCCGTAATTCCAAAAGGAAGGACAGTCCACAATCCCATAATTTCGAAAGGAAGGATCACCTGAGTTGATGGACTAGAGTCCCGTAATTTCGAAAGGAAGGACTGTCCATGATCCCGTAATTCTGAAAGGAAGGATCACACGAGTTGATGGACTAGGTCCATAATTTGGAAAGGAAGGACTGTCCATGATATCATAATTTTGAAAGGAAGGATCACCAAAGTTGATGGAATGGGTCCCATAATTCCAAAAGGAAGGACTGTCCATGATCCCGTAATTACAAAAGGAAGGATCAACAGTGTTTATGGACGAGAATACCGTAATTATGAAAGGAAGTATTGTCCATGATCCCATAATTCCGAAAGGAAGGATCACCAGTGTTGTTGGGCCAGAATCTTGTAATTCCAAAAGGAAGGATCACCTGTGTTGAACTTGATCCAAAAATTTCGAAAGGAAGGATCATATTGGTTGTTGATGCACCTATTTCCAGAAATGATGTTGCTCCATCCTTGAGCTGTTGACGATGATGATGTTATTCCAACTTTATGCTGATGAGCCAGCCTCGTGCTATCGTTGTTGTCGATGTTTCAGTATTTACTTACTGATGATTGACGTCATTGTTTCAGTATTTACTTACTGATGATTGATGTTTTTGTTTCAGTATTTACTTACTGATGATTGATGTTGTTGTTTCAATATTTACTTACTGATGATTGATGTTGATGTTTCAGTATTTACTTACTGATGATTGATGTTGTTTTAGTATTTACTTACTGATGATTGATGTTGTTGTTTTAGTATTCACTTACTGATGATTGATGATGTTGTTCCAGTATTCATATACTGATGATGATGTTGTAGTAGCAAATTCTTGTTGAAAATGATGATGATGCTGATGGTGATATTCCAGTAGATGATGTTGATGTTCCAACAAATTCTTGTTGAATATGATGATACTTCATCTCTGTACTGAAGATGATGATAATTCATCTCTATACTAGAGATGATGATCATGATACTTCAGTGCTGTACTGAAGATGATGATGATGATACTTCATCTCTATACTAAAGATGATGATGGTGATACTTCAGTTCTATACCGAATATGATGATGCAGAAGATGATGTTCTAGTACTGTAGATGATGACATTCCAGTGCTGCAGATGATGATGTTCCAGCTTCGTGTTGCAGATGATGATGTTCCAGATCCGTGCTGCAGATGATGATGATGTTACGGCAAGTTGTTCTAGTTGTTGATATTTATGTTGTTGAAGAACTTGCAATGATTTATAGATATACCAACCAATGTTCGAGATGATGTTGTTGATGATGCCTCCTCCTCCCTCCTTCCGATGATATTGTGTAGAGCCACACATGTTGTTGTTTTTGTCAGTTGAATACCCTTGTTGTTAAGGAGGGTGTTGAATTAATGTAACTTCAAAGAATATTCTACTTGTACTTTATTATTGTAACTCCATCGGAGATGTTTTACTTCCGTTCGGGGATGTCATTATTATATATGGTCATGTAAAAGTCATGAGGTAAAACCTCCATTGTAATTCGGGTCCTTAGTACCCAAAAGAATGTAATATAAATATTACTTGAGTCTTTCTAGAGAGGTCGGCCTAGTCAAGTTAAGTGAGGTTGACCTATTTAGGTTAAATGTCAAGTAAAAGTAAAGTATAAATAGAGGGATTCTTTCCCTCATTTGTACCATTCACTCGCTCATGCATTGCACATTAGAGGAGAGAGGAAGTTTGCGAAGGAGGAGGAGGATTGGATTGGATCTAGAGTTTGGGTTTTTGTCTCTCTTCTTTGTGAGACTTATTTTTGGGCATTGTACTTTGGTAATCTATATTGAGGAAGTTCTTGCTGGGTTTCCTTCCCCTTGAGGGTTTCTCGGGATATATTTTTGTGTACCTTCTGATTGTGTATCTTTCATAGATCCTTGTTATGCCACTACTGTGAAAATGTATTAAATGCTCATGAAGTTAGAATTTAGTCTTTAGTAGCATATAATGTTAACACTTCTCAATTCTTCTCAATGGTTCTTCCACCAATCATTTTTTTCATTCTCGTGGAATAAGACAAGGGGTCCCTCTCTCTCCTTTCATATTCTTTCTGATGGCCAAAGGCCTCAACAGGAAAATTAAAGCCATGGTCGATCATGGTGAAATTAGAGGGTTGAATCTACATGCGGAAGCAGATAGGCAAACTCATCAGCAATTTTTGGATGAACTATGCTCATGGGACACTCATTTGTCATGTAGGCAAGAGACATCAAAGAAGGTCTCAACCTGTTCTCAAAGGCATCAGGCTTGGAGATAAATAAGGAAAAATATGAGATCTATTTTTTTAATGCACCCATAATCACCCAAGGGAATATCACCCAGATCCTTGGCTTCCAAAATGATCCATTTTGTCCAAATATTTAGGCGCCCCCCTGGCTGAAGGAGTTATCAAGAAATTCTCTTGGGAAGACCTGCTGGATAGTATTAAAAGGAAGCTATCAAATTGGACCCTTCACCCCCTAAACTTGGCGAGCAGGATCACCCTTATCAAATCACTTCTCCAAGCCATGCTAATTTACCTTTTCTTGGTTATGGATGCTCCAAGGGATATTATGGAGTAATTAAGAAATATCCAATGCTAATACCTATGAAAATGTTCCTCAGATAAGAACAAATGGGCCTTAATTAGTTGGGAGAATCTATGTAATCCAAAATCACTTGGAGGTATGGGGTTGTGGGACCTGAAAAAGAATAGTGAGTTGTTAGGGGCCAAAATATGGTGGAACTATGTATCCCACACCTCATCGCAATAGGGAAAACTATGGCATGTTAAATACGCACAAGACAGATCGATGCAGGAAATAGTATGCTTCGATCAAGAGAAACCTAGATCTTATATATGGAAAACAAATCTCCATAGAAAACAACTAATCCAAGATCACGGTTTGTTGGAAAATTAAGACTACGAAATGACTGACTTCTAGATGGAATAGTGGAAGCAGATGCCAAAGATCTCCATGGAAATTTGAAACCCCAGTAAGCAGGGCCGGATGTATGGATATGGGACTTACGAAAGTAAAACAATATTGGCATGAGGTTACGGGGGAAGATGAGTACCGTAGCTGAAATCCATGAGAATGGTGGCATCAAAAATTCCTGGAATATAAATTCCACAGATTTTGGGATGTCATTCAAGAAAGGTGTATCAGAGTTCAATATGAGCCATACAAGATAAGATGGGGATACATGAAAAAATGATTTTTTAATATCAAAGAGGCCTGTGAGATATGGACAAGGAAACTAGAGATCCCATTGTAGGAATTTTGGAAAAAGATCTAGAAGAACAATCACTGGCCCAAAGTTTCCATTTTTCTATGGCTAGTGGTGCATAGGAGAATTCTTACTAGAGAAAACTTCAAGAAGCGGGATTTTATCGGTCCCTCCCAAAGCTCCTTATGTGTAGTTGTATAAGAAACGATGGATCACCTTCTGTATGGATGCCCATTTGCATCCTCTCTATGGGATAAAGGGGTTGATATATTCCGTCGATCGAATAGAATCAAATATTGTCTTGATCGCTCGGTTAGCGAATGGGACATGAAGGCATTCCAAAATCCCATTATTAATCACATTTGTACCCTATTCCCCAAATTCCTTTTGTGGGGAATATGGATAAAGCACAATAAATGCATCTTTCAGGAGAAGAGTTCCACCTATGAGATGGTTTGGAATAAAATCAATATTCAGATCCAGGAATTAATCAGGATTGGAAGTTGGAATGAAAAGGACTGGGACATGGATTGCACGGGCAAAAGAATCCTCGTTGCCTGGGGAATATCTCGTTCTTATCAGAATCCTCTCCTAAGATACCCCAAATCTAATACCTTGGACAACCCAAATCAATGGCCCCCCTTAGGGGATATTCCAGATGAATTTCGATGATGCTTCTAAAGGGAATCCAAGGTCAGCAGGTTTTGGTGGTGTAATCAAGGAACATGAGGGACAAATCCTAAGAATATACCTAAGGCACATTGGCTATGATACCAACAATGTTTCTAAGATGGACGATATGATCTATGGTGTGAATTTGGTGGCGAGAGAAGGATGGGAACCCATTATTGTGGAGGGGGACTCAAAATTCATCATCCACATGGAAAAAAAATTGCAAAATGGTTAGAGGCTCTCCAAGGTTGCGGCCAACTGGAGGATGGAGTTCAAGATGGAAATAGGGTGGCAGAACAATTGGCCAGTGTGGGAGAAAAGGAAAAGCATCGGAGAAGGGATGGACAGATTTTACACTTTGAGGATCGGGAATGGGCGTCGTAGTGTGCTATGTTGCGATTCAGGACATCCTATTGTCAGCTAAGGATGGTGGTGACACATACAACTCCCATGCGAGGACTTCAAAAACCCATGTTCCCAATTTGGCAGACACCCGAAACAATGATAGTCCTCCTCTCTTCAACATAGTGGCTTTTAATGGGAGTAGTACACCATTGATTGTGGACCTTAGCTCATATGTGAACCATGAAGAGGAAGCAGTACATTCTGGTACTCGACATGTGTGTGGATGTCCTTAAGATGATATACAAGAATGATGATAAATCAGGTTGAATCTTGCAATTTAATGGGAACATTAGAGACCCGATTTTGAAAAGTTTGAGTTTGAAGGATGGAAAGAATACATATGCAGAAGGAAAATCCCAGTCTTTTCGTACAATGTCCTGGTTTCTTGTTACTATGAAATAATAGTGGACTATAGATGTAGTTTTGTAGAAGGTATTTAAGAGAGCCCCCCCTTGGACACTTGCAATGGAAGCTAGGGGGAAGCATGCTAGAAGAAACACCATGGGTAAGAAGGAAGAAAAAATCCCTATAGTTACCTCTGAACAATAGAGAGATAGCCAAGCCACTCATTTTTTCCATGAGAGAATTATGTAGGTTGTTCATGGTGAAATCAAGTAGATTGGGAAGAATCTGTGGGAAAAATTTAAGGCACTCAAGATGGAATAGGTTAGGGAGGAACTTGCTAAATGGGTGCAGGATCTTGACCTTTGGCAGAATGTCTTCCTATGACCAGGTTCTTGTCACTTACTGGGTGGTTAATGGGTTGTTATCCCATATCCTAATGGAGCATGCGAATAAAGACGCTGGAAATGAGGAACCAATTCTAACATGGAAGGAGAAAAACATGGATTGCAGACTGATGCATTGAAAAATTGATATTTGCGAGCAAAATGGGGATCCACTTTCTTCCCCCTTTTGGTTCTAGGTCAATCAAATCGACATCCAACTGGGAGGAAAGTTGCTCATGAGGAGGTCTTGATGAAAGGCCTGAAATTTTGTAAGATGGCTCATGTTTTTGTTCACTTAGGAAGAATTCCCAAGATAATAGTAATATGTGTCGATTAGTTCGCTATGTTGTTCAAAGATGACTGGATATACAGTGATGGATTTCATGTTAACCTTTTTTGCAATAATATAATTTCCTTACTTACAAAAAAAATAATACCCAATCAATACTTTTTTTGTTACAATGTCTCTAATATTTGTGATTAATATGTGTACTTGTATGATATGAAAATTTTGAAACACATCACCGCACATGTGATATTAGGTCCATTCTTGAATCAACATCCCAAAATTGAGAACTGTCAAAACATATAAAATTGCTTTTTCATTGTCAAATTTGTCAAAATGTACAAAACCTATACAAAAGAACCATTAACTATTTACTTCTCTCACTAAATCAATTTTTGTCTCTCTAATGTGTGAAATTCTATGCCACAACAGATCTAAGAGCTGATTATACCTCACAGAGAAAGAATGAGCATAAAAGTTGAATAAGAGTGAAAACTAAAATAAAAAAGAGAAGAGAAATAAATATGCAGCAAAACTCAGATAGGAGCGGAATAATGTCACATGATCCAATAATCAATATAATAAACAATGATGTTACAATGGAGAGAATTCGAATCAAATAGGATAATTCAAACCTTTGTTTTTCTAGCATATGGGTTATCACCACTGGAGTGCTCCAGAAGACTCAAACTCAACTCAACTGAACCTAAACTCAACTAACTTAAGTCACAATCAATTAATTGAATAATGATGGTGAAATAGTGATTTTTCCATGCATGTCAATCAGAAATGGGTGCATGAGTCAACAGTCAGTGGCATCTGAAGCTATAACCCCCCACAAGAGTAAGCTAACTCAGCTAGACTGCACTAGAACACTTAGTTGGTTCCTATAAAATAGGGAACTGACTGAAGTGGTCCTAAGATGATGCATGCAGGGATCAGAAGGTGGTAGATGGATCCTGGATGACATCTGCACACTCCTAGGGGGAAAATGACATCATTAACAACTAGGAAAAATAAATAATGCTAGGTATGACAAGGATGGAGTATTAAAATATCCTAACATAATGCTCATATTAAGTTGAATGTTTTTAAGCAACTCCCCATTTTCGAACGAGGCCTGAGATGATTCAATGGAGAACAAAACATTGTTTTTATAGTTATTTATCTCTTGCTTACAGTTAAATGTCCAAATAGTACTGAGCACTTCTTTAGGAAAGTAGGGACTTTTATCTGGATCCTTCACACTTAACTAGACCTCATTGGATTTCTCCAATGAATTCAATGCAATGGAACCAGGATTTGTTGTGGAAATCTAGAGGCTTCTAGTGCACTACCGAAAGAAGATTCTCAACCTATTCGGTCAATAGCGCTTATACCATGTAAAATTCTATGTCACGACAGATCTAAGAGCTGAGTATACCTCACAGAGAAAGAATGAGCAAAAAAGTTGAATAAGAGTGAAAGTTGCAGTAAAAAAGAGCAGAGAAATAATTATGCAATAGAAATCAGATAGGAGCAGAATAATGTGACATGATCCAATAATAAGTATAATCAACAATGCTGTTACAATGGATAGAATTCAAATCAAACAGGATAATTCGAACCTCAGTTGGTCTAGCATAGGGATTATCACCACTAGAGTGCTCTGGAAGACTCAAACTCAACTAAACTGAACCTAAGCTCAACTAACTGAAGTCACAATAATTTAACTCACTAAGGAGGGAACAATAGTGATTTTTTCATGCATGTCAATCAGAAATGGGAGCTTGAGGCCACAATCAATGGAATCCGGAGCTCTAACCCCTCACAAGAGTCAACTAACTCAGGTGGACTACACTGGAACACTTAGATGGTTCCTATAAAATAGGGAACTGACTGAAGTGGTCCTAAAATGATGCAATCAAGGCTCAGAAAGTGGTAGATGGATCCTAGATGACATTTGCACACCACTAAGGGGTAAATGACATCATCAACAACTAGGGAAAAAAATTATGCTAGGTAGGACAAGGATGCAGTATTAAAATATCCTAACACCCCCCCTTAATCCATACTTTAGCATCTTGGGCCCTAGTTACTAAGACCAAAGGTCACCCATACAATCAAATAAATGATAAAAATAAAGAACTCTCCATGAACCAAGGAAATGGGGGAAAACCTCATGGAAAAAATACCCCCCCTAAAAAGAACGATAATAAGGAACTCAAAAAACATTCATAGTAAGCAGAGAAGGAAAAAACTTTTCTCAGTGTAAGCCTTTTCAAAACTATTGGAAATATGCTCCTATGTAGGATAGCAATGCAGGTGCTCGATCTCGATATGCTTCTATGATGTACCTCCCATTGTGTATAAGTTGTATTTTCCAAAACAAGTATTTCAGGAACCCTTCTTGCTACTGGAGCGAATGGGTCATTGTGGTCCAAATCATGAACCTTTGAGTACCATTTTTTAGAAAACCGAGATTGTTTGCTTGGTTGTAGATCCCCCATGGCAAGTATCTCCAAGAGATTGTGGATCAAACACCACCATCATGTAGCACCTCTCTGAGAGAACTAGATCTGCATGACACAGTGCAAGTTTTGCATGATACTGAGATCTGGTGGTTCTATGGTCAGATGGATCCCCAACTGCGTTCCCAACAGCTACATGGAATTTGTGAGCCCATATTGGCCTTGGCCATGGATTTGGAGCAGGTCTTAGATCTGGATCTGAAATTGTATCTCTTTGAACTTTATTCTCAACATCAAGATCTTGATCCTCATCTTCATTAGAAGAGATATCACTTTGATCTTCATCAGATTATGATGGGGTAGGTAGAGAGTATGGAAAAAAAATGTGAGAATGCATATGCCTTGGAGGCATGGTTTGAAAACCCTTTCGCTATAATATTCCGAGTATAGATATTTGCAATCTCAACTGTGTCAGGAGCAAATACCAATTTATTCGGTGAACCTGAGTGAGCCGTCTGATATACAAACAACAATTTTGCTAACAAAGAAGACAAAAATAGAACATTTTTTAACTTACTATGCTCCATATGGATTGTGCCCTTCCCTTTACCAGAGATCTGGGAGTTGTCTCCCATGTGAATAATCAGACCATCTTTGAGATCTAGAGAAGTAAATGATCATCTATCGAGGCAACCATGTGGTTGGAGGATCCTGAATCTATGAGGAGGGCTTGTGATTTTGAAAATTCAGCCTTCAGTACATGGCATCTCTCATGACTAGCAGACTCACTTCCAAAATTAGTCTCTCTTGCAGCTTTTGAAAGGGAAATGTTGTGATGTTCAAGAATCTTGGCCAACTGATCTATCTTCTTCTGCATGCAAGATCTCTCTGGGTGGTTTCCCATCTTGCAATAGGAACACTTGGATTTCTAAAATCCCTTTTGTTTGTCCTTCTTGGAGCTAGAGGCTCCTTTCAATGGACTTGACTTGGAATTTTTCTTAGGTTCAGATGGCCTCTTATCCTTCCCTTTGTGCTTCCACTTCCTATTCGCATATTTTTGTTCTCCATATTTTTGTCATATTAAGTTGAATGTTTTTAAGCAATGCCCCATTTTCGAACGAGGCCCGATATTAATATTCAATGGAGAACACACCATTTTTTTATACTTATTTCTCTCTTGTGAACAATTAAATGTCCAAGTAGTTCTGAGCACTTCTTTAGGATAGTAGGAACTTTTATCTGGATCCTTCACACGTGGATAGACCTCATTGGATTTCTCTAATGAATTCAATGCAATGGCACCAGGATTTGTTGTGGAAATACACAGGCTTCTGGTGCACTACCAAAAGTAGTTGCTCAACCTATTCTCTTAATAGCTCTGATACCATGTGAAATTATATGTCATGGTAGATCTAAGAGCTGAGTATACCTCACAGAGAAAGAATGAGAAGAAAAGTTGAATAAGAGTGCAAACTGTAGTAAAAAAGAGTAGAGAAATAATTATGAAAAAGAACTCATATAGGAGCAGAATAATGTCACATGATCCAATAATAAGTAATATCAACAATTATGGTACAATGCATAGAATTCGAATCACACAGGAGAATTCGAACATCAGTTGGTCTAGCATAGGAATTATCACCACTGGAGTGATCTGGAAGACTCAACTCAACTGAACTAAACCTAAACTCAACTAACTGAAGTCCTAATCAGTTAAATGACTAAGGAGGGCACAATAGTGATTTTTTCATGCATGTTAATCAGAAATGGGCGCATGAGGCCACAACCATTGGCATTCGGATCTCTAACCCCCCACAAGAGTCAGCTAACTCAAGTGGAATGCACTAGAACACTCAGTTGGTTCCTATAAAATAGGGAACTGACTAAAGTAGTCCTAAAATGATGCAATCGAGGCTTAGAAGGTGGAAGATTGAATATGGATGACATTTGCACACCACTAGGTGGGAAATGAAATCATCAACAAGTAGGAAAAAAATAATGCTAGGTAGGATAAGGATGGAGTATTAAAATATCCTAACAGCCCCCCTTAATCCATACTTTAACATCCTAGGCCCTGGTTACTAAGACCAAAGGTCACCCATACAATCAAATAAATGATAAAAATAAAGAACTTTCCATGAACCAAGGAAATGGGAAAAACCTGATGGGATTTAAATACACCCCCTCAAAAGAACGACAGTAGGGAACTCAAAACACCTTCATACTCAACAGAGAAGGAAAAAACTTTCCTCAGTGAAAGGCTTGGCAAAACTATTGGTAAGTTGCTCATATGTAGGATAGAAATGCAGATTCTAGATCTGGATCTGCTCCTATGGTGTACCTCCCACTGTGTAGGAGTTGTATTTTCCAAAACAAGTCTTTCAAGAACCCTTCTTTCTACTGGAGCGAATGGCTCATTGTGGTCCAAATCATGAACCTTTGAGTACCTTTTGTCAGAAAACTGAGATTGTTGCTTAGTTGTAGATCCCCCATGGAAAGTACCTCCAAGAGATTGTGGATCAAACCCCACCATCATGTAGCACCTCTCTAATAGAAGTGGATCTACGTGACATAGTGCAAGTTTTGCATGATACTGAAATTTGGTGGTTCTATGGTCATATGGATCTTCAACTATGTTCCCAGCAGCTACAAGGAATTTGTGAGCCCATATTGGCCTTGGCCATGGATTTGGAGCAGGTGTTGGATTTGGATGTGAATCTGAATCTCTTTGAACTTTATTCTCAACATCAAGATCTTAATCATCATATTCATTAGAAGAGATATCACTATGATCTTCATCAGATTTCGATGGGGTAGGAAAAGAGTATGGCAAAAAAATGTGAGAATTCATATGCCTTGGAGGCATGGTTTGAAAACCCTTTCGTTATAATCTTCCCAGTAGAGATCTCTGCAATCTCAACTATGTCAGGAACAAAGACCACTTTCTTCGGTGAACCTGTGTGAGTCATCTGATATACAGATAAAAACTTTGCTGACAAAGAAGGCACAATTAGAACATTTTTTAACTTACCGTGCTCCATATGGATTGTGCCCTTCCCTTTAGCAGATATTTGAGAGTTGTCTCCCATGTGAATAATCGGACCATCTTTGAGATCTAGATAAGAAAATGATTCTCTGGAGGAAACCATGTGGTTGGAGGCTCCTAAATCTACGAGGAGGGATTGTGATTTTGAAAATCCATCCTTCAGTGCATGGCATCTCTCATGACCATCAGAATCACTTCTAGAATCAGCCTCTCTTGCACCTTTTGGGAGGAAAATGTTGTGATGTTCAAGAAGATTGGTCATCTGATCTATCTTCTTCTGCATGCAATATCTCTCTAGGTGGTTTCCTTTCTTGCAATAGGAACACTTGGATTTATAAAATCCCTTTTGTTTGTCCTTCTTGGAGATGGAAGCTCCTTCCAATGAAGTTGCCTTGGAATTTTCCTTAGATTTAGATGGCCTCTTATCCTTTCCTTTGTGCTTCCCCTTCCCATTTGCATTTTTTGGTTTTCTAGCCAAAATAGCTTGATTTTTTAAGGCCATCAAGGCTCCCATCTAGATCAACTTATCTTGTTCTTGGATGAGAGATTCAGTAAAAATATCAAAGGAGGGCATCTTCCAACCAGGGATTGACATTCGCCCAGAATGGAAGGTAGATACAAAGATGGAGAAATTAGGACTATCTTGTGCAGAATGGATAGCACCAATTACTCATCCTTATTCTCAATGACACATTTCTTGCATTGCATAACCAGATATTTGAATTCTGAAAAGAATTGTTGGATGGTCTCAAAACTACTGGGTTGAATAGCAATCAACTCATTCTCTAGAATATGGCCTCTTAGCTCATCTTGTTTTCCGAAGAGGGTCTCTAAATTCAACCATAAATCTGTTGGAGTCTTCAATACTTTGATGTGGAAGAGTAGATATCTGGAAATATGAATACACATGAAACCAAATTCTTCATCCAATCTATTTAGATACTTGGTTTTCTCCACAGCTAATTGTGGTTCGGGATCCTTCCCCATTGTCACCCTATACAGTGATTTTTTATGCAATACCATCTGCATATCAACCCTCCAATCAAGGTAATTGAAGGGTTTCAAGATCCTGGGAGAGAGAGAGAGAGGAGAGTCTGAATTGTCCATTGCAACTGCTGGAGCGAATATAAGGTGAAACTGCTACTGCTACAACAAAACTGCTGCAAGTGCAGAAAATTGTTGTAACTGCTGCTGCACTAAATTTTTTTGAATAAACTGCAAAAAATATCAATAATGGAGGTATACTACTACTAACCACTGCTTTAGGACAGTAGGAAATTTTATCTGGATCCTTCACACCTGGGTATACCTCATTGGATTTCTCCGTTGAATTCAATGCAATGGCACCAGGATTTGCTGTGGAAATCCAAAGGCTTTTGGTGCACTACCGAAAGTAGTTTCTCAACCTATTTTCTCAATAGCTTTGATACCATGTGATATATATGTCATGGAACATCTAAGAGTTGAGTATACCTCGCAAATAAATAATGAGCAGAAAAGTTGAATAAGAGTGAAAACTACAGTGAAAAAGAGCAGAGAAATAATTATGCAACAAAAATCAGATAGGAGTTGAATAATGTCACATGATCCAATAATAAGTATAATCAACAATGATGTTACAATGGATATAATTTGAATCACATGGGAGAATTCGAACCTCAGTTGGTCTAACATAGGTATTATCACCAATGGAGTGCTCCTGAAGACTCAAACTCAACTGAACTGAACCTAAACTCAACTAACTAAATTCATAATGACTTAACTGACTAAGTAGGGAAAAATAGTGATTTTTTCATTCATGTCATTCACAAATGGGATCATGAGTCCACAATCAGTGGCATTCGGAGCTCTAACCCCCCACAAGAGTTGGATTACTCAGGTGGACTGCACTGGAACACTTAGTTGGTTTCTATAAAATAGGGAACTAACTGAAGTGGTCTTAAAATGATGCATGAAAGGCTCATAAGGTGGAATATGGATCTTGGATGACATATGAACACCACTAGGGGGAAAATGGCATCATGAAAAACTATGAAAAATAAATAATAGTAGGTAGGACAGGGATGGAGTATTAAATTATCCTAACATAATGGTCATATTAAGATGAATTTTCTTAAGCAATGCCCCATTTCGAACGAGGCCCGAGATGATTCAATGTAGAACACAACATCGTTTTTATAGTTATTTCTCTCTTATGAACAGTTAAATGTCCAACTAGTTGGAATTTTCAAGCAGTTTTCCTTGCTATTATCTTCTTAATGATATTGTCCTTCATCTATAAACATGTCTAATTTTGTATATATATCTCCATATTGGATAAATACATCCTTGAACAAATTTTTAAATATGTGCAGTACTTCACCAACATTATATTCATACTTTGAGGAATTACAAAAATTGTACTATGTTTGCATTGCTCTCATACCCAAATAGATGCAAAGTCCTCATTATTCAACCATTCAAATCTATCAAGGAATTTTTTAATTTCCATGTTGTCGAGCGAAGAAAACTATACAGCAATGTCAAATTATTCACTTGCGGCATTTATAATATCAGGATTGAACATCCATGCATAATAATGATAGCAATTATGGTCAAAATGAGGTTGTTTGATAAATGTTTATCTTTTGGATAAAATAAGAACTCCAAAGAGAAATCCATCTACTCCAAGGACCAATAGTTTCTTTTGCGGTGATATTTGGACTACATACAAAAAATGTGACTATATATGTATATATATAACTAAAACAACAACATTGTTTTCATCTAGTTAATGAAAACAAACATGCAATTGTAAATTCATATCTTAAATTCAAAAGATTAATACAAAAATCACCCAAAATGTATTAGATTTAGAAGAAATACAAGCATGACACTAAACTAATATGTTAGATTCAGAAGAAATAAAAACATCACCCAACAAAACAAAAGACTGATTTATTATTTAAAATCTCCATAGGTTACATTTAATGTTTCTTTCTCTTGAACGGGGCAATGATAGTTTACATTTAATGTTTCTCTCTCTTGAAAGAGGCAATGAAGGTTCTGATATCAATTGATTAAGGTATTTTACTTAAATACTACCAGATTCCATGTATCATATCACCATCTTCCTTAGTGGATGATGTATTGAAGGGATTATGCAAAATACATTTTTTAGATGTATGTGCTTGCACATCATCACCCTCCAAAACAATCATTGATGTATTATTTTTCAAATATTTCACTGGGAACTCCTCCCACACTTTGTCCATATTTTTTTGTCTATTTCCTTCTTTTTATGTGGTACATTTCTCTTGAAACCATAAAAGTAAAATTCGGTCCCCAATTGCTTTCTCTTTTTTCTTTGTCCCTATAAATTTCTTAAACAATGGTTTCCCTTCATTGACATCACATTTAGATGACCAAATTCCGAAATTAAATTTCACAATACATGCTTCCAAAACTTGTATTGCATTTGGTCGTGATTTATATAATGTTTCTTGTACTTAAATTCAATTCTTCATCACTACTTTCATTCACCTTTTTTACTTTTTTTGAGGCATTTTTGGATACTTTTTGATAATATAGAAAACCTTCTATTTCAAATATCAATAAAAAATTTTTATGGGGAATTGCACAGAAATAATGTGTTTCATATATTCCATAATAATGTTTTTTACCAAAATAGGTAGAAAATAGCAATTCTCTTATCCGTCAATGGCTAGCCAACATTGTCTCTTATATGTATGATTTTTCTTAGCACTCACATTGTCAAACTACTTTTTAAACTTTAAAAGAAAAAATTTCTCCAGCACCAATTTTGAGCAGACCGTCTTGGTCTCACCCTTTTCACATCTTCATAGATTCTTTTGACACAACCCTTGGATCACTCATAAGAAAAAGGAAAATCAATTATAATATGCCATTTATTGTAACAATAAAAATATTGCATCGTCCAGATTCAATTACACAGTTTCTAAAAAATAATTTTTAGCAGTTGTGCATGCTATCAAAAAATTTAAACATTATAGAATTGGTTATCAAGTCTTTAGTCACACCAACCATTCGACCATTAGGTACTTAATGAACAAACCAATTACTAATTCAAGAATAACTAGGTGGTGGTTTTTACTACATGAATTTCGTATCATTGTGTTAGATAGACCTCGAAGAGAAAATCTGGTTGCATATTTCCTTTCTAGGATAAAAAATGTGGGTGATATAATTCCAACTCATGGATTAGAGGAGATCTCTTTCATACAAGTCCAAATATGATCATTCAAATATGTGTGCAAGAAGATCAAATGTTTGATATAATGAAAGCATGCCATGATGAACCATGTGGAGGCCACTTTACTGACAAGAGGACTCCTTACGAATTCCATCACCTAGGCTGCTATTGGGACACTTTATTTAGAGATGTTAAAAATTTTGTAAGGATTTGTGGCAGTTTCTGGTGGATGGTATGACTAACAAGCCAATGAGATTCCCATACATCCACAAGTACTTATTCATCATTTTGAAAGATTGGATCTAGACTTTGTAAGGCTAATCTCTTCCATGTCATGAAAGAAAAACTATATTTTGGTTTGCACTAATTACATAAAAAAATGGGTAGACTATAAATATATTTTATGAGCTAATGAAAAAGAATTTGTTGATTTTCTATTTGAGGATATCTTCACTGGTTTTGGTGTTCCAAGAGAAATTGTAACAAACCAAGGAGCATAATTCACATTGAAGCTTGTGCAATCTATTACCCAACAATACCAATTCAAGCACCATAAGTCCTCCATACCACACTCATGCCAGTAGACAAGGGGATTCCACCCAAAAAATCCTAGAAACCATTTGTATCAAGATAGTTCAGTTACATCATAAAAATTGGTTAGATCGGCTCTCAAAGGCACTCTGGGCATACGAGACCATGTGGAGGAATACCATTGGACACACACCTTATGAGTTGGTGTATGGGAAACATTTTTTTCTTCAAATTGAAATTCAAGTGAAGATCCTCGGCACTATAGTTTAGTTGGGAATGAATCTTTCAGAGGATTGGAATTAGAGAGTGGCACCATTTAATAAATTGGATGAAATTAGTTAGGATTCCATCCAACATACTAAATTCATTTAGGAACATAAAAGAACATTACATGAAAAATTTATCAAAAAAAAGAAATTCAATTAAGGTGACCGGGCTCTTCTCTTTGAATCTAAATTTGCAAATTTTACTACACATGGCTAGGCTCATATGAGTTAGAAATTGTCTTTGATAATGGTTCATTAAGGATTAACATTATTGATGAAGAGAAAGTTCCTTTTGTGGTGAATGGTCACCATTCGAGACTATATCATAAGCATATGTCCAAATAAGAAATTGTTCATGACCTTTTGCAGTAGTCAAGGATGGAGATTGTACGTATGGGGAATCCTCCCTTGCTTCTACATCTACTTGAAACTCTCCTTTTACAAGATATATCTAAATAATAAAAATTAAAAATTAAAAGAAAATAAGAGAGAAAAAGGAAAAATTGTAAAGATAGAAATAAGTTTAGTTGTGAAAACCGGATCTCTTGCATAAATAGACATGAGTTTTGTCTGAAAAAAAGACTCTAATAGGAATAATTCACAATAAATTTTTTGTATTATGTTGTTGGTTTTATTTTTTATCATGGTCCTTCAAATCATCTTGTTTTGTGCTCGAGTTAGATGATCAAGGATTCCTTAAGAACCTCCTTCTAACAAATTGTGTCCATTGATGTCAACACCTTATCTCGGATTAAGATTAGAGATTCTAATAGTTCCTTGGGCCATGCATACATCAATGGAAAGTTTACTCATTAATAATAGTGGGAATACATTAATGTACCCTAAATATCATGTTATGTAGTTGATTGGACTCCAACACCTCCATTCATACTCGTCGGGGTGCACTATGGTACCTTGACACTCATTGTCATCATTAATGAGTTGCCTAACGTTTGTTAATGGAATTCCTAAATGGTCGGTATTCCAATGAAGTTTATCCATGTTCAATTACAAGAAAAAAATTCACACGGACTAACTTGTATATAGGATTGGGTTAGAATGGAATATTTTATGGTTTATAGTATTGATAGCATGTTGTAGTTCTCAGATTGTGCAAATAAAAAGGGAATGACAAGAAGGGAAGTCCTATATGCCTATAGAATACAACTGAAATATGATTCATAATGTTCAATCCCCTTCCTTGTTATCGAACTTGACGAAGCCAATCCTGCCACCACACTATTAGGATTTAATGAGAATTATTAAATAATAAGTTTCAAAATAAACAGAACAAGTAACCATTTAAGATAGATACATAGTTTACCCTGGGAAAACCCATGCGGGGAAAAACTAGCACTAATGAAGATATTCATTACCTTGGCCAAAACCGGCCAACCGGGCCAAGTGAGCTCACCCAATCACCTCCATGCCACATTACAATGGAGTGTGCCAAGCCTTTTATAGGCTTCATTACATCCAATACCCTGGGCCAATACGATGGGATACAACAAACCATGTTCCCGACCTAACCACCTTTGACTCATTCCCGAGTCAAGGTTATCCCTAACAATCCCCCCTTTAAGCTTGACTTGGGAATCTCACATACACCCCCCTATCACCTATGTATATATCTCGACTTTACCGGTGAGTTACCATGGGTATGCATGCGTTACCGGGTCTTACAACCATATTCCCTTTTACATGCAAACTACTCCATTAATTTTTTTTCATGTGTCTTCGTGGTGACTACACCATCACCATCTGTTGCTTCATCATCTCACTATTCCATGCTCACTTTCTTACTCGTCTACTTGCTCATTTTCCAACATACCTCATTTTGTACCTGCATCCAACCTTGCCATCGACATCCATAGAAAGTAGAATTCCATCTACTAGAATACATGGGTTCTCAGCCACTGTAACCGCAAGTTCTCTAGGAATCATTTTCTCATACGTGATTCATCAATACATTAAAATATTCCTTGAGTATAACCCAGTGCAAACATTCTGAGATAAATCCATTTCACATTCCCCCTTTAATCGAAGAATCATCCTCTTTTATTTCACATCAATCTTAAAGGGGGGATTCTTAGGGCTAACCTTGAATCGAGAATGATTCAATGGTGGTTAGGTCCGAAACATGGTTTTGGGCACATGGTTTGTTGTAGCCCATGGTATTGGCCCAGGGTATTGGGTGTAATGAATTCTATACAACAAACCATGTGTCGGACCTTACCACCTTTGACTCATTCCTGAGTCAAGATTATCCCTAACACACACAACATATTATTCCCACTGCATTTAATTTTTTGTTCGTATCAGCATGTTCAGGTTTGCAAAATAAACAGTACAACATCCAAAATTTTTTTATTTGTTCCAACATCTCGTTTTATTATCATTTCAAGATCAACATTCTCAAAAAAATTCAAAATTTCTAGTCATCATTTCAACATTTCATATCTTCAGATCAAATCAGAAACATTTTCAGCATTCATTATTTTCACTATTTCCACTTATGCAAACATTCTAGCCATTAAAAAAATACTTTTACAACATTTCTATTATGGTTACTAGATCCTCAAAGGGTTACCAAAATATTGTAAGGTAATTTTTGTTTTTTTCATGGGATGGATAGAGTTCTAGTTGCAATCCAACATCATATTTAGATTCTGAAAAGAGCCAAGTGATTTAGAGTCCTCCACCTAGCATCAACATTGATCCCATTCAAATAAACAACACTTCATTTTTTATGGTATAAAATAAGGCACATGGTTTTCAACTTCGGTTTCTCTTTGCTATTTTTAGCATACTCAAATGCAACTATCCTAAATTTTGTATGATTTATACTTCAATTTGTATCCACTTCCTAAATCCTACAATGCCTACCCTTCAACATCATCAATATATCATCCTAACCTTCCTACCACCCAATACCATGTTATTATCAACTAATATCAATTATGGACCATGCATAATTTGGCACAATCTTACATAATCATGCCTCAACACTCCCCCCTACTACCATAATTCAACATATTTGATGCAATTGTGAATGAAACTCATGCCCATATTATGTTTGAATATCATTTGACCAATTACTTACCATTCACTCAAACCATCTCATCAATGGTGTCAAGGCCAAAGCATAAGGTTCACACATAGATTCCACATTAAGAATTCAACACCATGGGGAAGTTAGGGTTCATCGTGCATGAGCTTGCTTCCATGGAAGTATTGAAAGGATTTCCAAAATTCAATGTATGTAAGTCAATATTCATAGGTAGGATAGTATCCATTTTTGTGAAATTTTCAAGGCCATAACAATCAAGTCACCCAAGATTTAGTAGACAAATTTGATGGTAAGGTCACTCAGGGTAGTGACTAAATCATGACAGTTTCTGAAAAATCAGTAGCTCAACTAGATTGCCATAGATAGGGTAGAAATGGTTCAAAAATAGGTAGATTGAACTGGGCAGCTCGATTCATATTCCCAACTCAACAAAGTCCAAACTTGGAAAGAGGCATGCCAAGAACATGGATAAAATAAAAATGGTGGAACCCCTTGTTCATTCTTTAGAAGTACCTAACATATGGAGGAAGGTGTTGACACCATGTCTGAGAAAACCTAAGTCTTAAAAAGTTTTGCTAAAATGTCCTAAAGGAGAAAAAATCACCACAAAAGGGTTGAATAAAGGTTTGCAATACAAAAGCATAAAGGAAAAACCCACATTTACAAAGTCCGAAAGCAAATTTAGGAAAGGATTAAATCCCGACCAATTTTCACTGGCGGAGATGATAGAGATCAAGATCTACGGCTAATATCACTCCCCGCATCGCCAAAGTGATCGTCGGAAAATAGTTGTGGGCGGTAGCGGAATCAATACCACCGGGGCATGTGTTCGAAACTCATCCCTCTGCATATGTGATATGGTGGTATCGGAAACCACCATAGCACCGGGCGGAACCACCAAATATGGAAACGTGGCGGGGCTATAGTATGGGGCGGGGTGGGACCTGACATGTGGCGGGTGGAGAAAACTCGGTAGGGCCATAGCACATGGTGTTATACTTTGTAGCAATCGGAGGGCCGATATAAACCTTAATCAAATCAACGGCCATTGTTTCATCCGCATCTAGGAAGGTGCACACTGGATATGATGAAGAGCGGTCGTGGAGAATAAACCACTCTAACAGGTGTCAGCAGGTGGTTGATCCGCGCAGGGAATAAACCGGAGAAGAAAACAGCTTTTTGATCGCGGATACCACCAGATGGAATAAAGGGAGACAAGATATGACGGCCCAAAACAAAGTCTCGAGATCAACGGTCAGATATGAACCGCATTCATAAAGGTGCAGGGAAGTTAATTTAAAAGACTTATATAAAACAAAAGGGGATCCACATAACGGCATTATGCATGTGTCGCTATCCTGGAGAGCTCTAAAGACTGGTGGAGGTCTGTGATTGCGACAGAAGGTGAAAGGCGGGTACATACAGGTAGGGTCTGGTGACCTGTCCTCCTTTTTAAACAGAATTTTGTTTAAAGAAACATTTAAATGGAGACTGTGCACGATATAGACATTTTTAAATCAAAAGAAGCCCTAGAAGATAGAGACGAAGACGTCTACGATACCCTAATTAGGTTTCCAGTCTTTGATATAAAAATTAGGTTGTCTGAATTGTTAAAGGAAGGGACAGACCCCCACAGAGTTCACCAGTCGTCTTTGATAGCCTTTTTCCCTGACCAAATCCCTTTTTTCCCAGAATTCATATCATGGTGTGTCGAAAATTACTCCCAGGAAGAAAAATTCATTCTAAACAGCCAAAAAACCTGAGTCATTTGCGAAATAAAACCAGCAGAGTTAATTAAAGCCCTAGAAGTAGATTGTTCCCAAACCCTTGACCCTGAGGTTTTTTCTGAAGTCTCCATTATTGAAAATTATCATCATGTTTCTCAAAATGATAGGGAAATGTTTTTGTCATCATGTCTCAAGCCAGAGACCAACATTTCAGAGGTCCCATACCCTATAGATATCAATCTTTTTAATGAAAATACCTAGTTAGTTTTGACATTATTGGCCTTAGTTCTAGGTTTGGATATGGATTTGTACGTAATCGAGTTTCAATTGAGTCTGTTGTACAAAATGAGTATAATCCAGTCATGGATTGATGAAAATCAAATCCCTCGACTTAATTTTGAATCATTTCTAACAGAAAAGATTCATGACCAGATGGTCAATTTTCCCACTCTCAGACATTTCAGGTTTCAGGCCTTTTTGATGAAAATGATTTTGATAGCCAGTCAAGAAGAGTTGCAGTTCCCAGAAATCATTTTCACGACTTTACTAGAAAATAACATGTTCAATTACATCAATTACATGCTCTCAGAGATTTATAGAATGATTTTTGGAAAAAATCTGCCTAGAGTACTACCGTAAATGCAGGCATCCATGCAATTGAGTACAGAATACGCGACAGGCTATTGGTTTTTGTCGAAAGACAGTACAGTAATCAGATTATATGGGTTCAGACATAAACCCTATGTGTTACCAGCTTTCCTTACTTTAAGGGTTTTTTCCTTGGAATTCTTAAGACAAAAGTTGATTGTGGAAGATAACAATTTTTTGGTTCACAGACAAGCAACAGACATTAAATACCCATTCACATTTGGTCCGTTCACAATAAAGAATAAGAATGCTATTGTGTATATAGAGAAGTTGTTGACGGATATGAATTTTGAGACAGATACGGCTATGGAGTATGACCCGTTAAACATCATATCCAAACGAAGAACGGAGCATCCTATCAAGGCCCTGAACCATCAGATTGTTGAAGGAATGTCAGACAGAGCCAATTGGCTAGAATATAAAGAAGAAACCATTCCGGATACATCCGACAAAGAAATGACATTGGTTGACACAACAACAGAGACAGAAAGAGAAATAGATATTGCATTGGTGGGATCTAAAAGACCCATACAGGACATAATGATCATTGAAGATGAAGAAACAGAAAGAGGAAAAAGACTGAAAATGAATGAACCACAAGAGTTAACAACAGTTTCAGAAGAGGCTAAAACAACTGAAGAAGATATACCAGACGTTACAGTTAAAGAGTACAGCATTGAAGAAACCCTTGTAGAGGGTGATGTAAATAGACCCCAGAATATCATGGATGTATTTGATGAGCATAGTCGAAATAAACAGGAGTCCGCGAAACAAACCAGTCAATTGTTTCCGAAGGTTAGAAGTATATCTAATACTGAGGTAAGCTTATTTCCTAGCAGAAATATCAGAGAGAATTCCTTGAAATTTTCAGTTGTCACAAAAAATAAGATTTCAGAAATGAATATAGATTTATCTAAAATAAATGCCCCGGATAAAATTTTATTGAATAGACAAACTGGAGAAGTCATATATTCAGACTATTTGGGAGCCATATTAAGGGAAGACAAGTTGAAAAGTTCAGTGGATAAATTGAATAATCAGTTGAGACGGGAGAAGGCAGAGAATAAGTCTCGACAGCAACAGATTAAAAAATTGCAAGTAGATTTGATAAATAAAGAAGGAGATGCAGCAACAAAACTGCTCAAAGAGAAAGACGATATGATCCTGATGTTGAGAAGAAAATTAAAGATTCTAGACACTGTACTTATCCAAGGAGCAGAATTGACAATATTGGAAAAAGAAAAAGAAGAATTATCTAATGAGGTCAATGATGTTACTGCTAAAATGCTAAACCTTTATGATGAAAAAGATCATTGGGAAAAAGAGAAAATCATTTTAGAAGAACAGTTGGCAGTAGCAAGGAAAAGATTAGCAGAAAGTGGTCAGCAACAAATACAAACAGACACACAGGAAGATAAAACTGGAGTAGATGATATTTTACAGGCTATGTCCCAAGTAAGCTTAAAAGAAAATGAAATCAAAGAATTGAAGATTGAAATACAGAAGCTGACAGAAGAGAATGAAATAAAAAATAAGGAAATAAAAACTTTGCAGACAAAGAATCAGGAATTAAGTAATAATAATAAAGGATTAGCAGCTCATGTGACAGGGCAAGCTACTATGCAAGGTTGTAAACACCTGGTGTGGGACCAAATTATAAAAGAAGTTGAGAAACTAAGACCATATCTGGATTACATAAGAGTCAAAGAAAAGGTGGTCAAAGATGCCTTCGAAAGTTGCAGAGCAGTCAGGGAGAACTTAAATAAAAAGCCAAAAGACGTAGCCCAGAAAGCAATAACATTTTTAAACAGTCTAACTGAAGCAGACCTGATAGCCATGAATATAACGAACAGAATTTCAGTCATCACATGGGCCAGAAGGATCTTGGGGAAATACTCGCATGTTGAGAATGTTGAAGCTAAAGCTGGAGAAATATGGGAAGAAGTAGTAAAGTTCAAAAAGCAATTTGAAAAATTAGTAAACAAAGGGTTCCCTGCTTTTTGGAATGAAAAGAATGAATTAATTCCTCCGAATGAGTATAAGAGACTGCTATTTGTGTTAACACCCAAAAAGTGTTCACTACCTCATCTACCACATTATATGACTCATTTGTCCATTTTCCTACCATATTTCCCTTAAAAACCCCAAAAATCCCATTAAAAAGCCTCCAAAAGGCCTAAAATGCCTCCAAAAGGCCACAAAACCATCAAAATAGCCTCAAAAAGGCTAAAAAACCCTTTTTTCCTCCAAAAATATCCAAAATTCCTCTAAAATAGCAAAAACCCCCTTAAAAGGGAATAAAAAATATAAAATAATGAGGAAAAGGAGGAAAAAACCCTATACAGCTACCCTAAACCATATGGTTCCCAAAACCATGGGTCAGCACTCCACCACCAAAAAACTATAAATAGGTGATGGAGATCCCTTATTTCATATCCACAATCAAGTATACCCTTACTCTGCCAAAATCTCTCTCGAAACCCTAGTTCACCATTGAACTACTTTCACCTTGAGAGCCACTTTTGGCCCATTCCCACCATTGGAGAAAGAGAAGGAGCACATTGGAGCTTGGAGCAACCCTCTTGGTCATTGCAAGGGCTTCATCAACCTCCACATTGGAGGTAATATCAATACAAAACCATTATTTCAATTTGTTGTTTATGTTTCATGCAATGTTTAAAGTAGTTTTTTCATTTCTGTTTTAGCTTAATAATTTACATTTATTGAACTGCTACTAAGGAGTCCATTCTCCTTAGTAGGTGCTCATTTGCACAAGCTAGGGGTAAAACCCTAGCTACAGTTTTTGCGACTCCCCTAGATTTTGAATTTCTGGTTTTCGTTTTAAAATTTTTTCCCTTTCGGCTGCCCCTTTCGACCGCCGTACATCGCGTTTTTTCCCTCTGCAGTCGCGTCTCGACCGCGTCTTTCAGGCCTTTACCTGCGACCCGACCGCGGCTCTCAGACGGTTTCCGACGCCCTGCCGGCGGATTCAAGTCTGTTACCTGCGATCCGACCGCGGCTAATCAGCCTGTTTGTTGCGATCTGACTACGCCTGTCGGCCATTTTCCCGCGTCCAGACTGCGGCTTTCAGCCCCTTTCCCGCGTCCCGACTGCGTCTGTTAGCCTTTTTGCCGCGACCCGAATGCGTCTTTTTCCCTGTTTCCTGCGTCCCGACTGCCTCTGTTGGCCCGATAGCCGCGACCTGACCGCGTCTGTTTCCCTCAAACCCGCAGTCTGCCTATTCTGATTCACCACAGACCCGCGGTCTGATTTCTACATTTTTCCTGTTTTGAGCCCAGCCACTTTGCTGCAATATTTTCTGCATCTGAACAGCCCCCTGTCCTACCTGCAGTTCCACTTCCTTACAGCCTTTCTGCAATATAATTTCTTTTCTCTTTACAGAATTCTTTTAAAATTTCAGTATTTTTTAAATCAGAAAATTTTGCAAGTGCAAGTTTTAATTTCAGTATTATTGATAGTTGGAAGTTGCCCCCCTTGTGGCACTTCTATTTTGGGTTCATCACCTCACGAGCACACACTCTATCACATAATTCAAGTGAGCCTTAAAAAAGTACCTAACAAAACCAACATTCTAACCCCACTTGGGGAACACAAAAGAATCATTGTAGTTAGGTAGGGTCGGGGGGATAGGCTTCCAATAACACCCCTCGGTCACTTTCACTTGAGACATAGTTGTTGTCCAAATAGGGAACCAAAATCCCCTAGTACTTTTTGGCACGGTCACGACCAGTTTATCAGAGGGCCTCTCCCTTAGGAGGGTTGAAGTCGGGAGACTAGTTCCGGAGGCCTGAGTGGAATACCGCACTCCATTCAGTAACCGAAGGGCTACCTTTCGCGGTTCGCGGGATATCCCTGTATAGGGGTATTGCGGTAAACGGACTAAACGGCAGATTCACCTTTCTGGACGTGTCATGAACGGGGTATCTTAGTTGCCATTCTTCTAGGATTGACTACCCAGTGTCCCTCCCGGTAGGGGGATATCATAGCCACTTGGATTTCCTACTCATATTTTCTGACTTGGATTTCATCACCTTGCAGAGGATATGTTTAGTTGAGTCAGAATACTTTTAGTTAGGTGTTTGCATGATCCTTTACCTCCCATTGGTCTAGTGAGTCCACCATTTTATGTTTCTAGGAAACCTGCTGCTTGTTGGTATTCTTACCATCTTTGTTGTTACTCCACCTATTGTAGCACAGCTGTTGCAGTGGGTGTTTTGAGTTGGTTGTTGGCCTGAGTGCCTTGTTTTTTAGCTCTCCTTCTACACACTCGGTTGCATTAGGATTTTTTGAGCTATTTTTCTACTCACCTCAACCCACAAGAGATTTTACACCATCTGTCACCATTGAGTCCCCGAGTCATTCTCGGCGCCTCAGGGGCGAGCCCCCACAGCACGGTTCTCTTGACACCACCCGTCATAGATTCCGATCATCATCCGTTGATACCACTCATCACCGATCTAGAGCCTTGTCACTTGACTCCACTCGTCAGCGACATAGGAATCCGTCACCAGATATTGACGCTCCTTACTTTACCTCCGATTCTGATGAAGAGTCTGAGAACCCTATTTACACTGCCCCTACTAGCCCCATGGCTGGCACGACTTCCACTCCTTTTATAGGGACCATCGGTGGCACATCCACCACTACACCAGTTACTACACCTGTTTTGGGTATGCCCTCCATGGGACCCTCATCAACCGTTCCCCTCATGGTACCTATTCCCGCAGCGGGAATCCCTATCCCCACTACATCAGTGGCTCACACTACCCATGGTGGTGCTGGACCATCCTCCACCACTATAGTTCCCCCACTCGGGGGCACCATCCCAAATCCTGTCCCTCCACTTGGGGGCATTGGCCCCAACTTGGTCCAACCCACTACAGTGTCACATCCTTCTTCCAGTTTGCCATTCATGGCTAGCCTCAACCTACCTGACTTGGCCAGATTGACCAACGACCCTACGTGGCCTCATATGCCTACCAAACTCCCCTCTGACATCCCTAAGTTCGAGGGCAAGGACGGTGAGGACCCACAAAACCATATCATGTCTTTCCATCTATGGTGTTCCTCTAACTCCATAGTGGATGACTCTGTTCGCCTTCGTCTCTTACAGCGCACCTTCACTGGCTCTGCAGCCAAGTGGTATATCGAGCAACCTCATGGGACCCATGCCACCTTTGCTTCCCTTGCCTCGACCTTCCTGCAGTTCTTCCAGTTGCCTGTCCGCTATGACACGGGCGTTGAGATCCTCTTATCTTGTAGACAAAACACGGCTACCCATATCACGGACCACATCCATGAGTGGCGTCGACGTCGTAGCTTATGCAAGATCAAACTTGACGACCGTATCTTCCTCGATTGGTTCCTCAAATCCCTTCTCCCTGTTATTGCTAAGGATGTGGCATCAGAAAGACCCCAGTCTGAAGAAGAGGCCATCCTTAAGGCCCAACAGTTCGACCTCATTTACACCCAGTCGGGTTACCTTTATACCATTATACCTGACGCCCCTCGCGGCGAGTCCTCCCAGCATGATGCGCCGGGGGCATCCCACGCTGCAGACGGTGTCATTGGTCGTGTTTCTTCGCATCCCCAACCATTTTCTATTACACGTCCTTCCCCTGGCCCCGACCTTTCGCGGGCTACCTCACAGTCTGAAGCAACCACCTCGTATGCTCCCATGACACATCACCATGGGCCCTCATGTCCACCTCAGTGCTTCGGTTATGCGACTCCTGCTTATTCTCCCCCAGTCGCACCTCAGCCTTACTACCATCAGCAGGTTGCCCCAGCTCCTGCGCCTTCACAAGCCCAACCCGCTTATTATCCGCCACAGGCAGCCCCTGCGGCACACCCACAACCCGCTCCGCAGCCATATCAGCAACCCCCTCAGGTTGCTGCACCTGCTCAGCCTCAACCTACATATCATTTACCGCAGCCTGCTCCAGCACCTGTGCAACCTCACAATCCACCTGCTACGCAAGGGCAAGTTTACGCTCAACAGAACCCGCAGCAAAACCAGAACAACCAATGCAACCAGGGCCAACAGAACCGCGGCAAGGGCCGTAATCGGGGGAACAACCAACCTGCAGACCAAGCTGGTCAACCGGCAAATCCTCCCGACAATAATAATGCAGCCCCTGCTAACCAAAACCCTGATCGCCCGCCCAAGCAGGCTAAAAACCCCAATCTACGAACAAACCATCCTTGTTCTATTTGCGGGGTCTATGGCCACTACACACATGCTTGCCCAAACTTGGAGCGAGCTCGACAACTCTGGGTTGACGATGCCCACCGCCAAGGGCAGGCAGCTCCTCAGGCGCCTCCTAACCCCCCTCAACCTCAGCAGACACCTTTGGTGCTGCAAAACCCATTACCAACCCAAGGCGTCGTGAACGCTCAGCCGTTGGCTCCCCCTCAAGCCAACGTACAACCCCAACAACAAATCACGTACGCTGCTCCCGATCAACCCATGTTTGACGCGGGAACTCACCACTTGTTGATGATGTCATCCACTGACATCAACCTCCAGACTCGTCGGAACCAGTATGGCTCCACCACTGACATACCTCCCACAGATAAACCTACTAACGCTCATCCCACCGATCAAGCGTTACGTATTCCTCCACCTCCACTAGATGGCGCTCCCAAAGCCCCTCGTTTCCCACTTCGCCGTATCAACAATAACCCCAATGCGCGCGTTGCGTCAAACTACAACATTGTAGACGACCTAGCCCAATCTCCCACAGCCATGTCTGCGTTAGAAGTCTTGAAGAACTGCCCTTCCCAGCGCAAGACTTTACTCTCCGCCATTGGGGGGATTGACCCAAATGATTCGAATTTGATGGCATTTGATTTAGACCAGTCTGAACCTCGCCTGCCTTCCACCTTAGCATTCCAAGTTTCTGTTTCCATTCGGAATCTTGTCATCCATCGATGCATCATCGATGAAGGTTCCTCCACCTGTGTCATGTCTACATTCGTATGGCAGAAGTTGGGATCCCCCACTCTCCAGCAGTCCACTACTGCATTACGCGCCTACGACGGTTGTTCGGCTCAGCCCCAAGGCCTCCTAGCCAATGTCCCCATCCAGTTAGGTGGAAAAACTGTCCTTATCGACATTGAGGTAATCAATGCCCAATTGGATTATAACCTTTTACTTGGCCGCAGCTACATGTATGCCATGCGGGCGGTTGCCTCTTCCGTCTTTCGCACCATGATGTTCCCCCATGAGGGACGCGTGGTTAAGGTTGACCAGCTCACCTACTATGATCCCAATGCTCCCGCGGCACCTGAAAACGTTCTCCCCATGGTTGAACAACCTGTTTCTCGTGCCACCACCTCGTTTGTTTCCTCTACAGGGCCTGGAGTCTACTCAGACGTGTCGATGACCTCCACATTTCAATCCATTCCTCCCCCGTCATCTACGCCCGAAGTGTCTGACTTATGTACCTTGTCCCACGACAACCAACCACCCTTGTTGCCTAAACCACCATTGGTACCTAGCCACATTGGTGTTACACCTATCCATACGATCCCCTTCCTAGTCCCTCCATCGGGAGTAGTAAGCGCCCTGGTCATGGCTACCCTTAGCCTCCCTGGGTTAACCTTGGGACTACCCGTATGGTATCTTTCGCCTCCCGTTCGCCCGCCGACACCTGATGTCGTCCTCCAACCGGTGCAACTCATGGCTACTACCACTCAGCCACCTCCCGGTGTCTCTACCCCTTCGTCCTCCACGACTCCCCCTCCTACTCCCAAACCCACTGGGTGCAGAGGTCCACAACCTTACACTACTGTACCACCTCCCAAGACAGTCAAAAACCCTCCAGTATTTCGTGCTCCTCCCAAATGCTCGCTGTGCGACGAGTTGGGCCATGCGACCCACCAATGCCCACAGTTACCAGCATTGCAAAAGCACATGTAGATGCTCGACGATGACCCCAACATCCCAATTGTCGAACTAAACCCCACTCCTAAGCCTAAAGACAAGTCCCTACGCACCAACCACTCTTACGCCATATGCAGTGTTTACGGGCATTACTCCCATCCTTGTCCCGATCTCCCGGATTACAGAGCGGCTCTCTATGAGATGAACAATCTGGATCTTGAGACAGCACCAACTACTATTGAAGAGATTCACCCCCCGACCTCACCCCCATCCGGGGTGGTCAACACCATTTACATGATCTCTTCCACTACCATTCCCTCGTCCACCGATTTGACGACGCAAACTTTCCGTACTGATGAGGAAGTTCTTGAGGCCCTGACTGCCCCGGATTATCCCTGGGATGACATGCACCACCATTCCTATTTCATCCCAGAAGAATCCTCCTTTAGCACAGCTACCCAATCCATAGTTGAGTCCAAAGACTTCCTCCCCACCAAGGTCGACTGGTTCAAGGACCCTATTCCTGCTCCTGACGCCTTCGAAGAGGGTAACATGGCCAACATCTCACCCGTCATCTACATCGATATCTATGACCCCCCTGGCGTCAATGAATGCATTGCCTTAGGAGCCTTCTGCAGTACACAAGAGATTGAGGACTACATAAACCTCTTCCGAGAATTCCGTGATGTCTTTGCCTGGTCCTATACCGAAATGCCTGGCCTCGACCCCGCCATTATCGAACACCACATTGACACATGGCCTGATGTACCCCCCGTCCGTCAGAAACAGCGACCCATTCATTCCTCCAAGCTCCCAGCTATCAAAGCTGAGATTGAGATCCTTGAACTCATCACTTTAGGAGCCTCCTGCAGCAAGCAGGAGATTGAGGACTACAAACAACTCTTCCACGAGTTCCGTGATATCTTCTCCCCCCCCCTCGAGCAGCATTTGCTGACACTCGAACAAGCCGATGAAGACCGTTGTGCCACTCTCCAGAACATTGAAGCTGCCAAAAACCGCTCCAAAGCCGGTTATGATAAACATGTTCACCCTCGAACTTTCCACGAAGGGGACCTTGTCCTCGCATATGATCAAACCCACGACAAAACTAGTAAAGGGAAGTTTGAATCCATGTGGCAAGGCCCTTACATCATCCAGACCTGCCTCGGCAAGGGGGCATACATCTTAGCTGACTCTGAAGGCCATCCTTTGCGCAACCCCCGTAATGGGTTGTATCTTAAGCATTTTTACCCATAGATGATACCGCGACCTCGTTGGTCCGCATTGTACAGTTTGCTATCTTTTTGTTTTTCACTTTTTTACCATCATCTTACATTCATCATTTCTGCATGATTACAGATGGACCATCTTCCACCTTGTTACACTGGCTTCGCTGATGGCGCAAGCCGCTGGTCTCCCAACCTGGCTTCTGCAGCATGGGTCTTGTACTCCCCTTCCAACGAGATGATTCACCTTGACGGAATATGTATAGGCACTGCTACCAATAACCAGGCGGAGTATGATGTTGTGACCGGTCTCTTGACTGCCGCCCTCCAAATGGGCATATGTCACCTTCATGTGTTCCTTGACTCCCAGCTACTTGTTTCCCAACTCAACAACTGCTACCAGGCGCGTGATCCCTGCCTTTTTAGAAAATTCCTGCGCATAAAACAACTCAGTCGACAGTTTGAATCCATCACATTCACACATGTCCCCAGAGCCCAAAATAGTGTCGCAGACCAAATGGCCAACAACATCCTAGAATGGCATATCAATCACACCATGTAACATCATGCATCATTATCCCATAGCATCTCATAAAAATATATAAAAACCCAAAAAGATTGCATCGCATCCACATTTGCATCCATGTACATACACCACATTCATATCCATAGGGGCATCCACGTGCCTAGTCATGCATACATCATGTTGCATCACATAAAATACACAAGGGGCATCCACGTGCCCAACATCCTAGCCTACTTGCATCCACGTGCAATGTAAACATAACACAACATCATAACAAAACAACGCACCACGTGCGTTGCGTGCCACATCGGTCGTTCTCCGTTTTTCACATATTTTATATCATTGGATTCATTTTTCCGAGCCGGTGATGATGCTTGAGATCATTTCTCGCTCTCACCTCCAGATTTTTTGGGCATTTTTCCAAAATGCCCCCGTCACCTCGGTTCGCGTGCCACATCGGCCGTTATCCATTTTTGACACCTTTTATATCATCGGATTCATTTTTTCGAGCCGGTGATGATGCTTGAGATCATTTCTCGCTCTCACCTCCAGATTTTTTGGGCATTTTTTCCAAAATGCCCCCGTCACCTCGGTTTGCGTGCCACATCGGCCGTTATCCATTTTTGACACCTTTTATATCGCCGGATTCATTTTTCCGAGCTCGTGATGATGCTTGAGATCATTTCTCGCTCTCACTTGATGCAATTTCAACATTGTGTCCCAACACCTTGCTGCCTCGGTTTGCGTGCCACATCGGCCGCTATCGGATTGTTCCACATTTTTACATGAGCCAGTCACTCCTGTCATACTGCAAATGTCTCGTTATTTTGCCACCATTTCATCTACCCTGCAAGGAGGACCACCAGTGTTCCCCCCCTACCCTCGTTCTTGGTCATCATTACTGATCCTCGATTGAACACTTCCTCCTTGCTTGGCCATTCCTTTTGTTCGGTATAATTTTATCCCTTTTTCGGGCCGGACAATTCCTTTACGAAAAAGGCACTTAGGGAGTTTCCGTTAAGCTCTTTTCTGACTCCTAAAAGAATGAAAAGATCGCCGAGCAATCTTGCTTCCTTTCATGCTCGTTAAAGTACCTGAAAGGGCGTCTATCTGGTATAAGTTTAACCCTTTTCCGGACCTGGTAGACTAATTACGAAAAAGGAATACTCTAGTCACACCGGCTAGAAGAGTTCTTCATTGTATCCTTTTATGCTTCTTTGGGCCTTGGAGACTAAATCTACGAAAAAGCAACCCCCTGGAGTCTTCTTACTTGCTTTCAGACTGTCTAAAATTGAAAGCAACCACGAGCATGAACTGTCCTGGGCTCGTAAAATCCACACGACAGTACCATTCCATCATTTCAGAGTCTTCTTATCGCTTTCAGACTCCTTAAAATTGAAAGCAACCACGAGCATGAACTGTCCTGGGCTCGTAAAATCCACACGACAGTACCATTTTACACAAACTTCTTCTTGTTCCTTAACCCATGAAGAAGTACCCTCTCGTGCCTCCTGGCACTATGATCAATCATCTCGGCAGCACCCCCAATCAGGTCGCCTTTGTTCAGAGCATTCTGCAGTCTCCTGCCATTTTATACCAGTTTGAGTCTCCCTCAGACCAGTCACTCTCCCTGAGCCACTACAGCTATGATCCCTTTCCCCTCAGTCAGTTTCATATGCTGCCAGATCATTCCCATTATCATACTCTGAACAAAGGAAGTTTGAGTCCACCCACTCTACTTGCCCAGTTGTCCCCCCACAGTTTGTCAGTACTGCCATCAGCACTATCACATTTCGGTTCTCCACCTCGCGCTCTTGTCAAGGAAACATCATTGCCTTGATAGTTGCAGGTCTCCCTCTGTCGACGACAGCTCCTCTATTCCAGAGGATAGGCCCAGAGGTCCCTACGCCTTGGACTTATCACCATCTGTGGTAAGTGCCTACGGGTCATTCTGAGAGGAGTCATCATTGCCTCTCCGAGTGGTTGTTCCTCACATGCTCGACTTCAGCACCTTGATCGCATCGTCGAGGATCGCGTAGGATTATATCCCATCAGTTTTTAGTCGAAGACCCTGGATTTCCCCCGACTCTAGCACATTGGTGAGTCACTTCGGAACACCCAGTTGTATGTTCCCGTGGATGTTCGGGCTGCGTTGGCGTTTGTATTCGAAAGCCATCCAGTTATATGCTTCCTTGAGTACCCAGTTCCATTTCAGTTCAGTGTACCATCGAGGTTATTGCTCCCAGTCATTATGATCCAGCAGTTCATCAGTCCCTTTGGTACCCCAGTCAGCTGCACTGTTGATGTTCCGGTGCACCAGTTCTTCAGTTCACACATGATCAGCTCAGCAGTATGTCCCAGATTTATGTCCCCTCTGGACTCTTATGATGTACACAGTGGTCATGTATCTTACAGGTCCCCCTTTTTTTTTTCGGGCCTCACAGTTATGTTTATGTATCTTGATACGAGCATGGGTATGTCCGCCTCGTCCATATATTGAGATTATTCCTCATTCAGTTTTTGAGGTCATGTATATGTCAGGTCCCCATTGTTGTACCCCATTGTTATTATTATGTTATATCCTGATACGAGCATGGGTATGCCCGCCTCGTCCATATGATCAGATGATTCCTCATCCATTATTGAGGTTATGTACTTTTAGTTCTTGCAGTTGTTCGGGATCGTTGTTCCGGGCTTCAGTTTGTTTCTTCTCTTCTCTCCACACCCAGGAAAACCATTCATGACTTATGATGTCCATCGGCCATACGATGAGCTCCTGCCCTCGCACATCAGGGGGCAATCTGTTAACACCCAAAAAGTGTTCACTACCTCATCTACCACATTATATGACTCATTTGTCCATTTTCCTACCATATTTCCCTTAAAAACCCCAAAAATCCCATTAAAAAGCCTCCAAAAGGCCTAAAATGCCTCCAAAAGGCCACAAAACCATCAAAATAGCCTCAAAAAGGCTAAAAAACCCCCTTTTTCCTCTAAAAATAGCAAAAACCCCTAAAAAGGGAAGAAAAAATATAAAATAATGAGGAAAAGGAGGAAAAAACCCTATACAGCTGCCCTAAACCATGTGTTTCCTAAAACCATGGGTCAGCACTCCACCACCAAAAAACTATAAATAGGTGATGGAGATCCCTTATTCCATATCCACAATCAAGTATACCCTTACTCTGCCAAAATCTCTCTCGAAACCCTAGTTCACCATTGAACTACTTTCACCTTGAGAGCCACTTTTGGCCCATTCCCACCATTGGAGAAAGAGAAGGAGCACATTGGAGCTTGGAGCAACCCTCTTGGTCATTGCAAGGGCTTCATCAACCTCCACATTGGAGGTAATATCAATACAAAACCATTATTTCAATTTGTTGTTTATGTTTCATGCAATGTTTAAAGTAGTTTTTTCATTTCTGTTTTAGCTTAATAATTTACATTTATTGAACTGCTACTAAGGAGTCCATTCTCCTTAGTAGGTGCTCATTTGCACAAGCTAGGGGTAAAACCCTAGCTACAATTTGATATAAGGATGGATCACAGAAAGTTCCAGCAGCTGGATCATATGCTTACAGGGAAAATTTTAATGGAGAAAATATCAGAGGAGTTTGAAATTTTAAATATGCTAATCTCAACCTGTGGAAATCTTCTTCCTGTTTCTTATGCAGGTCATGTTGAAATGCGAGTCTTGGTGAAGGAAATGACCAACTATCACTTACCCACGGCCGACCAGTGGAATTATGTGGAAAAATATGGAAGGACAAGATATTCTGTCCATTCATAGAGGCTTTCAAAACTCTCGCCAAGTGGCGAAAAGATGATATTCAAAATTTTTGCGAAGTGGCAAAAAGGATACTTTTATTTTAAATTTGTAATATTATTTGGAGACAGTTATCTATTGCTCAAAGACAGTTATCTTTTAAGTTAAAATATTTTCAGTTATTAGTTAGAAGAAGCAGTTATGTCAAGCTTCTTCCGAATTTTGTATAAAAAACAATGAGAGTAATTGTTGAAGGGGTTGGAAATTTTTTGAGAGACTGTGTATGTTTTGAAGTCCATTTTTTGATAAATAAAGGCAGTACGATGAAAATACCTATCTTTTTGAGACCAGAGATTCATGTGTTGATCAGCTTTACAGTCTGTTTTTCCTTTATCTTTATATGTGCATGTTCACTTCCTTTGTTATATCTTCCATTATGTTTTTCTTCTATATTTAAATGAACATCTAAAATAGTTCGAGATTCATACTGGTTGTGCCTCGTTTTATTGCATTTAAATATTCACTATATTCTCCAAAGTTGACAATGGATTCATCCTAGTTAGATGCCTGTTGTTGATGGAATGTCATTATTTCTTTCTATACCACCTGAAAAAATCAAATTGACTGTAATATGATTGCTATCTTGCCTCTGTGGAAATCTGTTTGGTATAAATCTCTTACTGGCATATTGTATATTTGAAACTTTGACTCCATGCCCAACGTTTCTTGTTCTCCTTTTCAATCAGAAAATCCTTTTGAGAAAATTTGAGAGAACTTTTATATTTTTCAGTCCTTGTAGATGTATTGTGAGAGAGCCCTCTCTGGTGGAAAAATGGCTGAGTTTTCTACCTAAAGCTTGGTTTGAAATAGGTTACCTTAGGAGATATTCTTTTACAACCGGAATAAAATCTAAGTGCTAACAGAAGGCATGGGATCATTTTTCTACATCAAATACGTTTTCTCTTACATTTTGAAGCTAATGATAATATTTTTTTTTTCTACCTCTAGAAAATTTTATATAAGATGTCAAGCACATATAGAAAAAAACCCAGAAACCCTTTTATAGTCGATCTTTCCATTAATTGAACAAAATTTGTATTGTATAATAACTAAGTAAAAGAAATGGTGGGTGGGCAGACAAAGTTGCTCCCCAAAACCATTGCAATGGGCTTGCACTAGAGGAAAAACACAAGGACGCGCACACACCTAAGGAAGTGCGCATACTCTATTAGGATTGGTATCGAATTGAGTAGCATGTGTGCTATTGTGCATGCACGTTTTTAGTGCATATGGACCCAAGGGTGTGCACACACTCATGTTAAACCAAATAAAAAAGGGGGGGTAGAAGCGTGGTCTATTTCATTTCCAATCAGCCAAGAGTCATTCAATCGGCACGTACGCAGATTAAGAGACCACCCAACTCACCCATTGCACTCAATAAATCCATCAATCCATCTACCGAGCGATCATCGATTGCATTGGATAGGTAAGATAATTATTTTGTCATTTTATTGTTTTTTTTAATTGTTTATTAAATTTTTAATAATTTCGAAATTAGTAAAATAATAGAAATGTTTTCAATTGTAGAGTCTAAACCTATACAATGAATGAACAAAATGTTAACATGGATTCCGGTGGAACACAAGAAAACACAAATCTTGGAACTAATGAAAACCCTCAACAAAATCAAATGCCCAACAAAATCAAAACCCCCAACAAAATTTGGACCAAGATGACTTGAACGATTACTAAATGAAATGAGAGTGCACACTCAAGAATTAAGAAACACGGGGGAACCATATCGAGATTCCCTTTCCACCTCAATTGATATCTCAATTGAATCCCTCATCCATGCACATCGCCAGTTGACTGACATGACCGAATATAGATCTAGGATCCGGGAGTATTATTCCACAGACATTTCCAAGGAGGAAATAAAAGAATTGAATATTAGAAAGGCCCAATTATACATTATATTCACCGATCCAAGAACAAAAAAACCATCGGAGATTAGAAAGCCACAATTCTTCATGGATTGGTGTCATTTCCAGCCATGGAGGGACAAATGGATGTATAGGTGGTTCATGGTTTGCGATAAACCTCCCTGCAATAATAGGGAGGTTCCACAATACTTCCATTGACAACTAGGGGCTAATTTTTTGCTCAGTTTACATGTCAACTATTTTAACATCACCGAGTTCCAGGGTGTTGGTATTGGCTCTATCCAAAATCGACCTGCTTCCAGGAGGAACCCATTAAGAGGGCCACCATCTCCTAGGTGTGAGCCCAACTCCCCTCCCCAACCACCTCATTTACCCCACATACTTGATCAGATCAAGGGGGTGATGAGGAGTGTTGCACGTGGAGTCCTTAGACAAACTATGTTTGTAGCAGTGACTGTAGTGGAGAGACAGGTTGACCCTGATAGAGACTCGGGTGCAGGGCCTTCACTATAGAGTCAAGATAGACTTATGACTAGTGGTAGACATGTTGGGCCTTCTATTTCAATCGGGACAATGCCACATCTTTGTCCCCATTGCGGGCACACTTGTCCTTACCCGATCGAGAGTTTCCATATGGAGAAAGTTAGCACTTTTTTTAATGGGTTTTCAATCATCATTTGAGAAATTGTAAAGTAATTTTAAAGTAGTTATGTATGACTTAAACTATTATTTCAATGTATAGTTATTTAGAGTGGATACAATGACATGGGAGAATGCAGGATCTCCCAACTTGGACCCAACAATGGAAGCTGCAACTGAAATTGAAGCGCCTCACATGGAGGTATTTTCAGTACCTCACACAATATTGTTAGTACTTATGTCATTTCTATTATTGATTTGTTTATATTATGACATACATGATGATAGTTCCTACAATGTTTATGAATATTTTAATTGCCTAAATAATTACTTGTTTAATATGTTAATAACATGCATGCATTTTGGTGTCCACAGCTATGCGCAGACTATCATGACCAGTCTTCTACGCCATGGATCGGGAGGTCACCATACACATGGTATAATGTGTAATTAAAAGCACGCTTTTAATTTGAATTGTTATGACTTACTAGGGTTTAATTTTATTTTTATCTACTAAACTATGATATTACAAATGTATATGCAGGTGCCACCATCAACTACAGATTCCATTGTCCCACCTCGCCACTTCAGTCCCATTTTTCCACCCTCTCCCATGAGTCGTCCCCCCCACCTTGCTTCCATCCAAACCCCTCCTCTGTCCACCCTCGCCCTTCCATCCAACCTCCCACCTCCATCCATACTCCCCCCTCTGTCCATCCTCCCCCATTCATCCATTCCCACCTGTCTATCCATCCTCCCCCATTCATCCATGCCCCTCCATCTATCCATCCTCCCCCATTCGTCCACGGCCCCCTTCCATCCAGCTTGCCCCCTTCATCCAAATCCACCCTTGTATCCAGCCTCCTCCCTCTATTCAACAATACCCTCCCATCCACCATCCCTCAACATCCCCCCTATCCCTTTATAGTACAGTTGATAGGGGTTCATCATCCGTGACATCCTCCCCCACCCCATACCACCATGCCCTCTTCCACCCTATCTTCTTCAGTTCCCGCCACTATTGTGGCAATTACTGTTGCAGCATCCACCAATACATTTACATTGGTTGCACCTGTAGTTACTGCAACTACATCTTCCCCCCCCCTCATGACTGCATCAGAGCAGGTTGTCCAACCAACTAATCCACTTGCTATCCCTGAAGCCCAGTCATCTCGATTGTTAGAGGTGTTCACAGTAAGAATCAAGTTAATTTATGAAATTTTTGTGATGCATTAACGAAAATTAATTTAAGCAATTATTTTTTTTCAATGAAATGATTGTCATAAATGTTGTAGTGTGGCATTGCTAAGAGGCTTTGTAGATCGAGGATACTTGCCTCACGTCTCCCACTCCATCAATGGTGAGTTATTTAAGATTTGAATTCTACATTCATTTTATAAATGTGGTAAATATTACAAATGCTTGAAAATGATGGTATCTTATATCACTTGTTTCATATCCTGGAGAGATGTTCTACTCCTAAACGGAAGAAGGACCAATATTCCACTAGCTCTAAAAAGAGGAAGATCGATTTCATAGATGTGCTAGGGAGTGTCGGTGGTGAGCATGATGTTTGACATACCATGTTATGCACATTAGCCATGGTGTGGCATTTTTGGGCACCAATTTCCATGTACTTGGTATATAGGGCATGAGTTTCCATGCATTTTGGATCTAGGGCATGAGTTGTTGGAATTTTTATAGGGCACAAGGTTCCATCGTGTGTACATTGGGAACCATGTTCTACAGTTTGCTAGAAAATTTATATGTTTGGACGAGTTTTGTAGCTTTGATGTACATGGATTTTCAATTATGTGATTTATATCCATGTTTTCTATATTTGTATCTTGTTGTCTCTTGTTATGTGTAGTTGCCTACTAAACAACATCATGCTTTTAAAAAAATGGTTGATTTTTTATAGCTTTTGATATGATTTCCTTCGTTTATGATGAAATAGATCATTTTTTATCTCTATTGGCCTCATATAGTAATTTTTGGATGGTTGATTGAAAAAAACATTGTGTTTGAACTCTAACAAAACATACTCACTTGACCATGTTCGTAGCATTTGGAACCAATGTCATAATTGTAAAAATAATTATTTCCACCAATGTTTAATATTTGATGATATACCAATCAATAAGGACTTGTCGATTGTACTTAGGTGTGAAAAAACTATGCTATCATCATTGTGGTCAAAGATATGAAAAATATCTCCCCATCCCTTCATTTGGTATTTCGTTGTGAACATCATCCATCTGCCACTATGTTTTTCTTAGCATGGATGCTTTGTTACGTTTAAGTGTGACTTTAGATTTAGAATTGACATAATGAATATTATTTCAATTGGTTTGTATTATGAAATGCATTTTGTAAGTAAAATGTCACTCTAATAAGATCCAATTAGTTTGTATACATCACAATGCAAGGATGAAAGTTCGATGGTAAAATTCATCACTTTAAGTAGTTATTGGATAAATTTTATTGGGCCATTGATATGATGACAAGGGAGATACTTGACCTTTTCCTACACCTTATTATTTTGACAAGTTTTACTAAAGAATTGTCATTATATATGAAATTGTTGTCTAAGTTATGAATTATAATGACGATCTTCCCAAATACCAAAAGGTTCCTTATATTTGTTGAAAAGGTGATCTTGATCTCTTGACGGAGAACATTTAATTATATACTTTATTGTTTGAAGCATTCCTTAGACCCCACGATATTTTGATTTATTGATTTCTCTCTAGATCAAAGAATGATCCCCCTTGTGTATCTATCACCCCTAGTCATCCCCCTTGTGTACCTACCACCCCTAGACACCCCCCTTGTGGACCTACCACCCCTAGTTATTTACACAAAAACACACACAAGTTATATGAACATGATTATATTTACACACATATTAAATATGTATATATACATATATATTTACACTACAAAAACCTACACACATAAAAATATTTATACATAAACATACAAAAAATACATCCACATAGGCAAATATCTATGCACATATACAAAAATTTACATGTTAGAAAAAACACACATAAATAAAGATTTACACACACACTTGCACAAAGAAAACCATACAAATATTAGTATAAAATAACAAACAACGTCATCTTTTCAAACACAATTACACACCTAAATATCACTTTCAAATATTTTGAATTTTGAATCATGCATTAGGATCTTGTTGAGGCCTCAGATGTGCAGGGTAAATGCAAGGTGCTGGAATGGGTTCCAAGGCTCCCAACAGAGAAAGAAAACCCAAGTTGAAAGGCTTCGAAAGACCCTGCACAAGGGAAGTTCTATCCTCAACCCGTTTGGTATGGTGATCCTCCACGGATATTCGGCCTCCGCTGGCACTCTATGAGTTGGTGGTTTGATCAATTAGATCACTCTTGAAATAAATGGAAATCCTAAGAGTATAATCTTGTTAAAGCTAAACTACTAAAAGGAACCTAAGTTTAGTTAATTCTATTCCGAAGAAGTATTTTAGAATAGATGCAGAACAGCTTTGATATATAAATGAACAAGATCATGTATCAATCATACAGAAATGTATTAACTGTTTAGTGATTTGTTCATCCTAAATTGCTATTAGCTAATGAAAATTAAATAATGGCAAGCTGAGTTTATCAAATGCTCAAGGCTTAATATGAAACTGATATGTTAATTTAAAAATTAACACCTTTTGTAACTTTACTGAAATAATCGTTTGCAGAATTTAGACAAAAGATTTTACAAGAATAAAATCTTTAAAATCTTTATAAACACATAAATCATGAGTTATGATAAACCAGAACTATGAATTGATATGTTTGATATATTGCAACAAATTAAAACAGTATCAAATGAATAACTTGGAAGAAAAATCACATCCATCAAATAAACTTGATAAATTGAGAAAAGTGAATTTGAAAAATGACTTTAGTGTATTCAATAAACAGTTTGTAACCTTCCTCGATCTGATCTTAATCCTCCAGCTGGCGCCCGATCAACACGAGATCGGGTTTACAACCTTCATCCACTGTTCATTTTGGAAAACTTGCTCATTTTCTTGATCCAACGCTGGTTCTTCTTGATAAGGATAACCGCGCTCTTCTTGATTTTCTGCTTCAAATTCTCTGCAATTCACAAAATAAAAATAAATAAATAAGAGAAATTCAAACAAAATTCAAACGAAAATTCATCAATCAAAATCCCTTTTCGCTCGTGGCATCCCATTTTCTCCTCCATCAGGTCGCGACGATAGTCTCCTCCAGTTATTCTGATAACCTTCTCCATATTTGGTAGCGTAACGCACTCCAGGGGTCAATAGCATGTAATGTCCTTCTAACATATGTTGACGACAAATGGCATAATAGCAAAAGATCTCCTGCGTAACTTCTTCCATTTGATTCGTTGATGACGTAGCAACAACTTTAAAGATTTGATGCAAACGTTCCTCAACGCGATCCACTTCTTTTAATGTTATGGCAATGAATATTTCAGAAGTGGCAGTAATTTCGCATTTCTTTTGCTACATAATATCACAATATCGCCCTCAAATCACCTCAACCAATAAACAGGTAGAACCTCCTTTATATCTGTGATTTGGACATATACGCAAACTTGCTAGCCTTTTTACTTTTCAAGAATCACACCAATAGGTAGTCCGCAAATAACATAGCCTCCGAAAATCTCTGCGAACTGAATCGTGACAGATAGATAAAAACAGTGTGCTTCTTGCTATTTCCTTTTCTGGCTCGGCGTCTTCACTTCGGATCTACATGCTACAATCCTGGCATTTGTACATTTATCATCCTTCGCAGTCAACGTAATAAAAAGATCCAATGATATCGTATCTTCCTTCCACGCGTAACTACAACCTTTCTTTAATGCTGGCGGGATAATGTGGAACCTGCACATAAAGAGAACAGCAATGAGAAAACAATATAATAAACCAAAGAAAAGGTTTACCTCCATCATTTTGATGCATTGATGTGGCAACGTCGTAATCTTTGGAGTGATCCCAATTCCTTTTATCTTTGGCAATTGATACTTTCTCTGTGGGCATCTGTCTTTAACCTTTTATTCATATGTGATGACGATCTACAAATATTCTTCTGGTTTAACATATCTTAACAGCAGTCTTCATGCATACATACCTTTGAAAACAAGAGACAAAAAAATATTCTAACATACACTTCTCATGCCACGTATGTTTTTAAAACTCCCTTTTTGTTTCTTTGAAATGCAAATTAATCATTTTAGAAAGGAAATTTGAATGATAATCTCAATACATAAAGGTAGAATTTAAAGCATTTCATCATGGAATTATGAAATGATAACCTTTTTAAAATAATAGAAATCCCAAAATTGAATTTAAATAATAGCTTGAGAAATCATTAAAGTACTTTTGTTTTACTTTTGATATTTTCATATATTTTATTTGGGAAGTTTTCATGTTTCAAAAATGGTCAATTTCATAATAATAATGAGATGAAAGAATCATAAAGGCTTTTTTTTAAAGAATTATTTTGAAAAAATAATTTCAATAGAGATCTTTAAATTATGATATAAATGTTTGGTTGACAATTATATAAATATGAAAAATTGAATAATGATACCAAAAATTTAGATGAATTTCAAAGAAGCATTAAGTTATTTTATCAATTGAAAATAATAATCAAATTTATAATTAATCAAATAGAGATAATGCCAAAATGAAACTTGTTAATAAATTGGTATTTTCATCAAAATGAGTATTATAAACTTGTCTCAAACCTTTCATAAACCAGTCTCTAAAACATGGAGTGAAATACTTGAAATTGAACATTCGGTCAAGTAATTATGGTATGCCAAGATGCTTTTCCAACTCATTGATGTAATGAAGGCTGAAAAGAAAATAATTCGTCAAAAGATTGAAACGATCGAGTCAACCCAAACCAAAGCATGTGTTCAACTCAAACTTCAAATGGAATCATCATTAAGAAACCAGGAAGCAAATAAACTAAAATAGATCAAAATGAGTCATCACCGAGTTTTTACAAATCCCAAACCAAAGAACAAGTAGTGCAAATAAGTGATAAAGAATCGAAGAAAAAAAACCTTGAAATTGCATTTTCAAACCAAACAAACAAAAAGGTGTCTGCACTCGAGAATTGCGGGTTGCGGGTTGACAAACTCAAAATGTGACCAAGACACCCCGCAATCCGCAATCCGCAAATTTGCGGGTTGCGGGTTGCAAGCACGTGAAACATGTTAATTTGACAAACCTTTCGGCATCCCGCAATCCGTATTTGCAGGTTGCGGGTTGCGGAAACACACCACACAATTTTATTATTCAAACCACTCTCCGTAATCTGCAATCTGCAAATTTGCGAGTTGCGGGTTATGGGATCGTAACTCAAAAACCTTTGTTCAAATGCCTCCCACAATCCGCATCCCGCAAGTTGCGGGATCGCAACTTTGCAACTTTATTGAATTTATTGATTTCCACAATCTGCATCCCAGAATTGGCGGGTTGCGGGTTTCGGAAATGAAAACAACTATAAAAACAAAAGCTTTTCGCGCATCCCGCAACCCAACATTTCGGATTGTGGGTTTCGGGAACACACAATACGAATGAAGATAAAGCACACTCATGAAATCCGAAAACCGTAGTTGTGGGTTTCGGGTTCCGGGATGACAAATTCCCAAAATTATTAACAACGGATTCCCGCAACCCGCACCTTTTGGATTGCGGGTTTTGGGTTGACCAAAACCAAAAGACTAAAAACTGATTCCCACAACCTGCACCTTTCAGGTTTGGGGCGTCAGGGTGTCGGGATGTCGGGTTTCAGGTAGGCAGAAAACAGATGACAAAATACTTAAAATTTGAATCTTTTTGCGACCCAAAACACTCAACGTTTTCCTGAGAAAAATATTGACAATCAATCCAAACAAGCTATAGGTACAAGATCATGGAAACCAAGTTGAAGAACTAATGTTCACAAGAACACTTACCCAACTACCTTTGTGTTTATTTTAAAAATGGGGTTCCCGTGCTCAGCTGAAGCATGGGATCTCTTGTGGCCACAACAGATCTAAAGACACCTTTTAGGGACAAAGGTTCATGAATGATTCCCTAAAGCATTGCAATTGACCCATCAAATTGATCATTGGTCCTAAGACATAAATATATATTTCTAGCCTTGAGATGTTGGTCTCCCTCCTCGAATCATGCTTATGGATTTGAGGTTCACCCATAAACCTCAAAACCTACTAATGGTGTCCATATTGGAATTCAAATATTTAAGTTATACTAGGCCAATCTTATGTGGTTGGTTAAGGATTCACATTTTCCCTATCCTTGGAAACTTCCTTTAGAGCCTAAGGTCAAGTTTTCATCGTTTCATCATATTTAGTGCCATAAAAATCATATCGGGTGCTAAAATATTCTTAGTTGCACCCATATCATTTATTGTCTTTTGAGGCTTCTTTCATGGTTGTGAAGTTATTTAATTAATACACCTGTAAGGTCGAAGCCTCAAGTTTCCCTTCCTTTACAAGCTTTATTTTTATTAAGGTTTGCAGTCCTCCTCCCAACCATGTACAAGGCCCTAATATCCATAAATGGTTCTCAAAATCTCCTAATGAAGTATGTATCAACACTTGGAAGCAAAAGAACCCTAAAACATGTCCTATATGGTGGTTTGAAAGCTCCTTTCTTGCTCTTGATCTCTAAGTTTTTTCATTTAAGGAATAAATCCTAAGTTTCCTAAATTTACCATGTATTGATTCATGACTTATATACGGGGATCAAAAATTCCCAGTGGTTATCATATTCCTCTTGTATTCCCACATAGGGAAAAAATTGCACCTAGTATATGCCAAGTGTTATGGTCTCTTAGGACCTATGCACTACGTTTCATCCTTTGACCCTTCTATATCCTAAGAACCAATTTTCGTGTTCAAAACCTCCAAATAGTGTCCATATCCTCACCAATAAGCTAAATATTCACATCCATATCTAGGCCCTCAACATCAACACTTGGTGTTCATAACCTCCTAATCATATTTGAATATGCTCATACAGAGGCCAAATATCCCTCGATCCTATATGTGTTGCGATTTGACACATCATTCTTGGTTGTAAATGCATAGAAGCCTTGTATAGGGCATAAGGCATATGTTTCCTCCATTGAACATGTTCATGTTCCCAAGACCCATACCTAATGTCCACAACCTACTTATTGCATCTAGGTCAACAATCAAAGGCAAAGGATACCCTTCAGAGGTCAACTATTATTCTTTAAGGCATTATCCATGGCTCGGGATGCTTAGAATCCTTTATTACAACCTAAGGCTCAAATTTTCTACCTTAATCATGTCCAAAGAAATCACATCTAAACTTAGTGTTTAAAAAATCCTAATGGCTCACATTCCCCCCCTTGAAAATAATTATAACCTAGGGAGTTAATGTGGTTGCAAGGATTTTACCTACCATAAAAAAACTAATTAATTCCATATATGTTGTCATAAGAATGTGTGCACCTTTGTAATGTGTCTATCACGTTTATAATGCATACAAATTCTTCTTGTTGTAAAATAAAGTTAAACCAACCTTATTTTATGCAAACAAAAACTTACTTGTATCTTATAGAATCATCTCTCATAAACACTATGGCTCCAATACAAATTTCTAATGTTTTTTACAATTGTCTCTTCATATTTTGTTGAGTTTTGATTGAATTTGGTCCTTCTAAAGATTGGTAATTGACGCAATCAAGCACAAAAGTTTGACTGCCTCAATTTGTACATAAACAACATGCACATATACAAATATCTACGCATACAGACACACATAATACCATGCACATACACAATAAATAAACCCTAGCTTGCAGAAGGCCATGCCAATTATGTGCAAGGGGTCATTTATGATCCAAAGGCTCTCAGGAGAGCGTGTCCATTGTGAACACATACACAATGGCCATATGCACGTGTGGGAGCTAACAGAATCCAAGTCCGCTTAGTGTTTTGGGTTCTGTGCCCATAGAGCAAATCCTCAAAGTGTCCTTGAATGGCCATGGGTTGCTTGAAAAAAATTCCCATAGCACCAAAATCGTAACTCTGGTTTCAAATACATCTATTCTGATGGATTCGGGATGTCGGGTTTCACCTAGGGGACCCTCCACACCATTTCTCAAATGCCCATAACTGGTGTTATTGTGCCATCTACGGAACTAGGGTTTTGCTCAATGAAGGCCATGCCAATTTTTGCACAAGGGGGTCATTTATGATCTGAAGGATCCCAGGCGAGCATGGCCATATTGAACACATCCAAAATGGCCATTGGCACATGTGGGAGATAAAAGAATCCAATTCCACTCACCGGTTTGGGTTTCGTGCCCTCGGAGAAAATCCTTAAAGTGTCCGTGAATGGCCACAGGGTTCCTGAAAAAAATTCCCATAGCACCAAAACCGTGACTCCGGTCATGAATCCGTCGATTTCGATGGATTTGGGGCATCATGTTTCAGCTAGGGGACCCCCCACACTGTGCCTCATACACTCGGAAATAGTGTTATTGTGCCATCATCGGAACTGGGGTTTTGGTTAGTGAAGGCCATGCCAATTTGCACAAGGGGGTCATTTCTAATCTGGAGGCTCCCGAGAGAGCATGGCCATTGTGAACACATACATAATGGCCATACGCATGTGTGGGATCTGAAATAATCCAAGTCCACTCACCGGTTTGGGTTCCATGCCCACGGAGCAAATCCTCAAAGTGTCCATAAATGGCCACAGGGTGCCTGAAAATGCTCATAGCACCAAAACCGTGACTCTGGTCATGAATCCGTTTATTCGTATGGATTCAACATGTTGAGTTTCAGCTAGGAGACCCCAACACCAAGCCTCAAATTCCCGAAAATAGTGCTATTGTGCCATCTCCGGAACTATATTTTTTCTTAGTGAAGGCCATGCCAATTTTGAACAAGGGGTTCATTTATTATACAAAGGCTCCTAGGTGAGTGTGGCCATCGTGAACACATACAAAATGGACACATGAATGTGTAGGAGATCAAATATTCCAAGTCCACTCGCCGGTTTGGGTTCCGTGCTCCGGGAGCAAATCCTCAAAGTGCCCTTGAATGGCCACAGTGTGATTGCAAAAAATGACCAGAGCACCAAAACTGTGACTCTAGTCGCACATATGTCATTTTTGATGGATTCAGGACATCGAATTTCAACTAGGGAACCCCCCACACCGTGCTTCAAACGCTTGGAAATGGTGTTATTGTTCCATCTCCAAAACTAGGGTTTTTCTCATTGAAGGCCATGCCAATTTTGCACAAGGGATTCATTTCTTATCCGAAGGCTCCCGGGAGAGCATGGCCATTGTGAACACATACAAAATGGACATATGCATGTGTGGGAGCTGAAGCAATCCAATTTTTCTCACCACTTTGGATTTCGTGCCCCCAGAGCAAATCCTCAAAGTGTCCCTGAATGGCCACGGGGTGCCTAACAAAAATTCCCATAGAACCAAAACCGTGAATCCATTGATTATGATGGATTCAAGACATTGGGTTTCAGCTAGGGGACCCCCACACTGTGCCTCAAACTCCTAGAAATGTTTTATTCTTCCATTTGCGGAACTAAGGTAGTGCTTAGTGAAGGCCATGCCAATTTTGCAAAAGGGGGTCATTTCTGATCTGAAGGCTCCCGTGCAAACATGGCCATCGTGAAAAAATCCATAATGTCCATATGCACGTGTGGGAGCTGAAAGAATCCAAGTCTGCTTTTCGTTTAGATTTTTGTATCCCCATAGAAAATCCTCAAAGTCTCCTTGAATGGCCATGGGGTGACTTGAAAAAATGCCCATTACACCAAAACCATGACTCTGATCGTGAAGCCATTAATTCGGATGGATTCAGGATGGAGGGTTCTATTGATGGTACCCCCCCCCATCATGACTCAAATTCTTGGAAACAGTTCTATTGTGCCATATCTGGAACTATGGTTTTATTCAATGAAGGCCATGCCAATTTTACACAAGCGGGTCAATTATAATCCGAAGGTTCCCAATGTGCGTGGCCATTGTGAGCACCTCCACACTGGCCATATGCACGTGTTAGAGATGACAGAACCCCATTTCGCTCACTGGTTCGAGTTCGATGCCCCCAGAGAAAATCCTCAAAGAGTCCCTAAATGGCCACGAGATGCCTAACAAAAGTTCCCATGGCACCAAAACCATGACTCCGATCGAGAATCCATCAATTCTGATGGATTTGAGACGTCAGGTTCTAGTTATGGGAGCCCCACCACCATGCCTCAAACACCTAGATGCGGTGCTATTGTGCCATATCCAGAACTACGATTTTGATTAGTGAATTCCATACCAATTTTGCAAAAGGGGTGTTGACACAAACCTAGTCAACAGGAGTTCCTCACTCTATCGACATCCAAACCACCACGATCTCCCTAAGCACCGGCCCAGACAGTTTTTATCCCATCCGGCAACACCTGTGGAGTAGATGAAGTCTCACCCGATATGTTCAAGGGAGAGTTGACGAAACCACGTTTCCGCCAAATGAAGGAGGACCATGTGCATCAACTTATCAACTTAGCGCAACATTATTTAACAGATCTAGTTATTCAGCTTATGCATCAAACATAATTGCATCATCATTCAACAGATCTCATTGTCAATAAAATGATCAATGTGCAAATAGATATAACAATATAACATCAATTGCAGTAAGGAAACATCGCATCATTAACAGATTCATATCGCAGATATATATCACATTCATAACAGAAAACAGGAAAAGACACAATGATTCTACTCAAGCTCCATCATATCATATTAACCTTCACAACAAAATACAGATACATCAACACAGTTCTTCTATCGCATACACAGCTCTTCGCTATTGCTATCTCCCGATCAAGTTATCATGCTATATATAACACTTGCAATTATAAATCTATTTATAGGCTTGTGCCTTTACATTCATGGTCCACTTAACTAACCGCCTAACTACTTCTTAACCCATTCTTACAATAGAATGACCCTTAACCCACATAACGCAGTCCAAAATGACCCAAAAACACATCAAATACTATAATTCTGACTTGCGTGGTTTTCCTCCTTGCGCAACACCTTTGACCTTGCGAAGTATCTGCGATACTGCACAGCTGACTTGTCCAAAACCTGCCTGCCAACAAGCCCCCAACACAATGTTGTGGCTCACCCTCGAGCCATGTTAGCTGGACATAGTGTACTCATTGATATTTAGCTTGAAATCCTTGTACTGCTGACTGATCTCTCTGACTTGCCCCTTGACCATCGCAGTGATGTCCTGACTCTCTGTCCAGTTCTACACTGATGGGTGCTCAACCAGCTTATCAACAACTTTCTTCTTACCTTCCTACACGGCTTGCAACGCAGAAACTGCCTTGATAGAAAACTACACTCCGATCTCTTGGAACTAATCTAACTGCGTATTACATTTTTGCTGACACTCCTATGCCTTTGCAACATGCTGCTGTAGCTCCTTCAAATTCGCGGATTTGGAGACCTGAACAACCAGTGGCAGCGTTCTCATCGACGTCTTCAGTGTTTCTAGCTGCCCTTCTGCCTCCTGTCGTAGCTTGGTCAGTTGCTCTAATTTCTCATCCTAGACTACGCTACCCCAAAATTGCGCAGTCTCTGTAGTGATTTTTGTCACTTCCTACTCCAACTCTCCTAACTGGGTCACCAACTCCTCCATGGCACATTTCCTCTCTGCTACTTGCTCCTGCGGTGTGCCTGGCTGTACCAGAGCCACTAAGTCGACATTATCTTGCTGCAAGCAGGAAATGGATTACCCAAGTAGCTTTTCTCTTTCAACTGCATCCAACTCCACGGTGCGCTCGAATACATGCTGACAAGCATTAGAAATTGCCTCTTCCAACCGCACTCTACTGTCCTAGATGGTGCTTTTCTCCACCATCAAGCGATCCTGATCCTTTTTCAGCTCCTCAATTGCGCTAACATTTTCCGCAATAAGATGGTCATGCTTCTTCTTCAATTCTTCTACCTCTTTCTGCACGTCTACCTCTTTCTACTTTAATTCTTGTACCTCTTTCTGGTCTGATGTCATTTCCTCCTACAATCACAAGAACTGACCACTGATACTTAGCTCCCTATCGGCCAACTCCTGATTGGAGGCACTTTGCAAGTTCACTAGTGTCTACATGGGAAACCCATTGATTTCGATGAACACATGTTGTGACTGCTGCAGGGAAGTATTAAGCACCTCATTGTTGGTCTCAATCGCAGTCGGTGGAATTTTCACATTCTGAACCCGCATCCTAGTGTTGATTGAGCCAAAGTCCTGCACAGGAGACACCTCAGGTGCCTTCTTCAATGTTGCATCCATTAATTAATCAAGTCAAGTTGTCACCTCGGTGAATCCTTTTGTCGCTTGCCTCTTCATTGCTTCAGCTGACGCCACCGTTCCTGTCACAACTTCATTCTGGACTCCTCAAACTAGCGATCTGCTTCATCATCAGTGGGTGTCCACGATGACTTTTGATCCGAGTCATGGTTACTCTGCTGATCCATCGGGGTATGTGATCATCTAGCACATCTACTGGTGGACCCTTCTCTACTTCCTCCATACTGACCGGTTCTCTCCATTCAATGGGCCAATCATCAACAATGGCATCCAGCTCCTCAACAGATAGCTTGTATGGAGTCAGCAACCACTACTTCACCGGGTCGTGTCGTTCTTGGATATGAATGGTGTGTGGGCCAATAAAAAACTAGACAATCTGTTGGTATTTTTCTACTGCTACTTTAGAAAATTGAGGAACTCGCACAACTGCCTCCTGTAGCTCCTCCCAATAGACCCAAAACTGTATTGCGGAGTCTTTAATCCACTCAGCTTCTTTTACCCACTAGAGGTTCTGGTAGCATGTGCCCTTACAAACCTATACTTCTGGCACGCCCATACCTTGATAAACATTTGGCTCCATCCAAGCCATGAGCACGATCAAAATAAAAAACCAACCGTATGTAAACGGCCGCTTCCCCGTATGGACTGCCACTACAACCTCTGTCAACTAGTTCAGTATAAAGAGAAACCAGCTCATTTGTACCCCTTGCGCACACAGCTCAGCACATGCAATGACCCCTGAGTTACCTTGGTTGGGTTGGCTATTCCTGACTACTTTACTGGCCAAAATCCTTGCCACAATGCACACCGCCCGATCATTGATGTTGTCAATGCGGTATGCCCATCCATTCCGCTGTAGAGCATAGCACTTCCTCAATATCGTTGCAAGCTTCTTATCATTATCTTTCCCTCTAAAATACTTCTAGGGGTATGGTCCATTCATATTCAGCGCCATGATTTCTTAAATAAGGGTGACCGTCACTGCAACCGGTCTGTCCAGCCATAAAATCCCACCATGAAAACAGGCCAAAAGCTGCTTTACGTAGGCATTTGCTTTGGTTAACCACCCAAAATGCGGCATGTGTATCAACCACAACATTCCTGCGCTATCCAACTCGCACACCCAATCCTTTGGGATAAGGGGAACTGTTTGGCCTCCAACTGCTACCCTTAGCTCATATGGTTCCGTCATAATGTCGCTTAAGGCAAGCATATCGTGGTCCTCATAATTCATCCGCATCAGTGCAGGCACGATGTCTGTGGTGCAAACCATGCCCTGTGGTATTTCCGGTATCCTTACTTGATATCGTTGGTTCTTGGTATACTTCCTGGGTAGAACATCAGGCTGAGGGGGAGAGACATACCCAGGGATATCCGCAACAGATGCCCCATCACGAGCTAGTGATTCCACCACCCCTGAGTTCGATGGACCTGCCTGCAGATGTATGTCCTCTGACAGCGGTATCGATGATCTAGTCTGTCACTTTTTCTTCACCAGGGAGCCAGACTGCTGCACTCCCCTCCACTTCTTCAGTCTGGTCGATGACCCAACCGACATACTAGAAAATTCCTCCTTTAACAACACTGGGACCACTGGTGAGTCCCTTTCGATTGAAATTTCCATGGTGACCCATTCACTTGGCATGCCCCACCAGTGCCCAACCTTACTGCACTCGACAACTCACTCAACTGACTGCAACTCGGCTCTAAAACTCTAGCAAGACTCTACGCAGTTCACTCTCTACTACTTAGCTCAATTAACTCCTTGCACAATGGTGATTTCTAACCACCCTCGACCCCTTCTTATAGTGCCAAATCAACCCGATCATCATGACCAAATCAACCCGATCATCATGACCAAATCATGCATTAACTATCTGAATCCGTCATCGATCCTATCAACCCAACGATCGGATCCGCCATAAATATGCGTCGTTTCAACCAGCACCATCATCTAAATGCATTTAACTGTCTGCATTTATTGCTGACTTGACTGTGTCACGGCCCTGTGGCTATCGCAGCATGGCTCCCTAACTGCGATACAACCTCTCTCACTTGCGCATCCATTCCCTTTTGGTGCACCATCCTTCTACCTAACATCTTATCCTATTTTTTTTTTTTAACTCCGCACAATGCCTTACGCATCGCACAACACTGATCCCATTCTATAGGGATTCATCCTACTACCATTCGCTTACTTTGGCAACATCGCTCCATCTAACTATTGCAGTTGTACTGCATCTCCTGTACTAATGGAAGTAATGCGGTATGGACCTAGCCAATGCATCTATAATTTTCCTGGATACTTCATAAACTTGCTATCATACAACAACACCAAATCTCCTTGCAGAAACTGCTTGTTTTTTATATGTTGATCATGCCAAGCTTTTTTTCGATCCTTCTCCACGCACCGGTGAAAACCCACGACAAAATGGTGTTCCTCAAGCTATACCAGCTACTCCAGTCATTCTTCTAATGCTGCTTCATCATTAGTTCCTGTCATTGCCGCTATGCCTAGACTCGGAACAATGTATTCCATAGGCATAACTGCCTCTTTCCCATACACCAATTTGAATGGTGTCTGTCCCATCAATCTTTTACAAGTGGTTCGATATGCCCACAATACTGCTGGAATCTTCAAATCCCAGTCATCACCTTTTTCATTACACACCTTTGTAAGCACATGCTCCAACACTTTGTTGAATGTCCCCACTGTGCCATTTGCTTGTGCATGATATGGTGTACTCTTCTTATGTTGTATCTGAAGCTCTTCTGTCAAGGCGCTAACTATGCGATTGATGAAATGACTCCCCTGGTCACTTATCAATATCGAGAATTGTGGGTTGCGGGTTGACAAACTCAAAATGTGACCAAGACACCCCGCAATCCGCAATCCGCAAATTTGTGGGTTGCGGGTTGCAAGCACGTGAAACATGTTAATTTGACAAACCTTTCGACATCCCGCAATCCGTATTTGCAGGTTGCGGGTTGCGGAAACACACCACACAATTTTATTATTCAAACCACTCTCCGTAATCCGCAATCCACAAATTTGCGAGTTGGGGGTTGTGGGATCGCAACTCAAAAACCTTTGTTCAAATGCCTCCCACAATCCGCATCCCGCAATTTGCGGGATCACAACTTTGCAACTTTATTCAATTTATTGATTTCCACAATCTGCATCCCGGAATTGGCGGGTTGCGGGTTTCAGAAATGAAAACAACTATAAAAACAAAAGCTTTTCGCACATCCCGCAACCCAACGTTTCGGATTGTGGGTTTCGGGAACACACAATACGAATGAAGATAAAGCACAGTCATGAAATCCGAAAACCGCAGTTGCGGGTTTCGGGTTCCGGGATGACAAATTCCCAAAATTATTAACAACGGATTCCCGCAACCCGGGATGACAACTTACTTGTATCTTATAGAATCATCTCTCATAAATACTATGGCTCCAATACAAATTTCTAATGTTTTTTACAATTGTCTCTTCATATTTTGTTGAGTTCTTATTGAATTTGGTCCTTCTAAAGATTGGTAATTGACGCAATCAAGCACAAAAGTTTGACTGCATCAATTTGTACATAAACAACATGCACATATACAAATATCTACGCATACATACACACATAATACCATGCACATACACAATAAATAAACCCTAGCTTGCGGAAGGCCATGCCAATTATGTGCAAGGGGGTCATTTATGATCCAAAGGCTCTCAGGAGAGCGTGTCCATTGTGAACACATACACAATGGCCATATGCACGTGTGGGAGCTAATAGAATCCAAGTCTGCTCAGTGGTTTGGGTTCTGTGCCCATAGAGAAAATCCTCAAAGTGTCCTTGAATGGCCATGGGTTGCCTGAAAAAAATTCCCATAGCACCAAAACCGTAACTCTGGTTTCAAATACATCGATTCTGATGGATTCGGGATGTCGGGTTTCACCTAGGGGACCCTCCACACCATTTCTCAAATGCCCATAAATGGTGTTATTGTGCCATCTATGGAACTAGGGTTTTGCTCAATGAAGGCCATGCCAATTTTTGCACAAGGGGGTCATTTATGATTTGAAGGCTCCTCCTCCTCGACCAAAGCCTCCACCTCGTCCTCCTCGGAATCCTCCGTGAAATCCTCCTTGTTGCTAATATTGTGGTTGATTAAATTGTTGTTGCGGGGGATTCAGTTGCTGCTTAACATACTGCGTTGGTTGAACATACTGTGCTAGCTGAACATACTGTGGCTGCTACAGAGCCATCTGCATCTGATTATACTGTGGTTGTGGCACAAACTGCTGTTGCGGTACAAATTGCATCTACAGTTGAGGTGGCGGCTGGGCCACTTGCGGCTTCGGTTGCTGTACAAGGCGATGGTCTTCTCCGTTTACATAGTATGCGTTGTATGTTCTTTCATGGAGTAATTCATACGCGTGGAGATCCTTCTCTTCATGCCCGACCGATTTGCAGAATGTACAGTATAAATTCATCGGCTTTGTGACCATCTTCTGCATGTATCCACACTCTTCATGTCGATTTCCATACGCTTGACAAATGCAGCACCATAGCATACCTCCACCACTCAATGGGTTCGACGCTCCTAATAATAGGTAGTTTCAGAAATCTGGGAAGTTATACTTGGTATGTCCCTCTGCATGACATCGAGTACTCCAAACTTCTTCGCGATGCTCTTTACCCTTCTTGAGATCTAACTCATGTCGACTGTACTTTCACCGACAGGTGAAGCTTCTAACTTCATTGCAATCTCCAGATCCTTGCTCTATGTCACAATTTTTTGCTGCATCAATGGAAGTCTGATATCAGTTAGCAACATTGTGATGAACCATCCCTTATGCTGAATTTCATTCATTTCGAAGCTGACTCTTTCCATGAGTGTTTTAAACCTTTGATCAAAATCCCAAACAATTTCATTCGAATACTGCTTGATATCCTTTAGCTCTGTAATGTATTGTGCTTCAGACTTTGGTTTTCTGAACTCTTCAATTAACCCTTTTCTAACTTCAGCCAATGTTTTCCCTGGACTCCTCGTAGGAACTTGTACAAATTTCATGAAACAATCTAGTGCATGACCTCAAAGAGTCGTCGCCAACTCACCCTTTTTAACATCATCATACGTAGTTTGTTTAACAGTCCACACAGCTTCAAATAAGAACCAATATTTCTCTGGGTCCTCTACTCCATTTCCATGGAACAGAGGTAACTTCGCATCAGCTTCTGCCATCCTGCACCCTCTTCCTGTAGTCATTAATCCGCTACTTTTTCAATGTTTTTGACACTTCAGACACGGCAGTGTCGAGATCGTGTTTCTTCCTGGTTGCGATATAGTGCACGTAGGTGTGGGTACTATGATGTTAGGGGTGGGTCTTGCCTCTACCTCGGGCGTAGCTTGGTCGTCCTCCTTGGCACTGTAGGGTCGCTTCGTCCCATGTGGTCTTCCTTCACGGTCTTGTGTTTCAATCGCAGCAGGACCTTCCCTTATCCTCTACCTCTTCTCTTGTCGAAACCTTGCTCCTCCCCTTGTAAGACCACTCTCTTCCTCGGCTTCCCTCATAGTCTCATCATAAATTACACCCATCTACCCCATATCATTCCATTTACCTCTCCCCTATCTTCGTGGTACACATAGCCTCTGCACACCAGGGCTCTACTGGCCTAGGTTCATCTTCGGTATGCTCTTTTCACAGATGAGCATCTTAATGGACAATTGCAAAGACAATAGGAACCTACCTCTTGGTCCACTGAAAAATTCTCTTTCAGCTTTGCTATAGGATTTCATTGTATTGACCACAAAATCGATGATATATCCCTCCAATATGCTATCAACCCAGATTTCAACATCCTATGATGCTCTGTTGTCTACCTCTTGCAGCTCCTGGATCAGTTCTGGGGTCCAGGACGTCGGCTCACCACCTTGGAAATTTACCTTGTGGAAAGTCGATTTCGCTAACCACTCATACAAGATGATCAGGAATTCATAGAAAAATTTCTTGTGTGGACCATCGTGTATGTACTTTGCTAGCCACCAATCCGTTGTCAGCCTAGGGTTCTTATTCTCTTTCTCAGCAAACTCTCGTAACTTTTGGTCGAACCAATTTTGAACTTCTGGTCTCGTTGGATGCCACAACATGTCCTCCCTTCTCTTCACGCTCGGGTCCCAAAAACAGAACCATTTGTTGACACAAACCTTGTCGACAAGGGTTCCTCACTCTGTCGACATCCAAACCACCGTGATCTCCCTGAGAACTGGCCAGCCCAGATAGATTTGAACCCATCTAGAAACACCTACGGAGAAGATGAAGTCTCACCCGAGATGTTCAAGGGAAAGCTGATGGAACCATGTTTCCGCCGAATGAAGGAGGACCATGTGCATCAACTTATAAACTTAGCACAACATTATTTAATAGATCTAATTATTCATCTTATGCATCAAACAAAATTAGATCATCATTCAACAGATCTCATTGTCAATAAAACCATCAATGCACAAATAGATCTAATAGTATAACATCAATTGCAGTAAGGAAACATCGCATCATTCACAGATTCATATCACATATATATATCACATTCATAACATAAAATAGGAAAAGACACAATGATTATGCTCAAGCTCCGTCATATCATATTAACCTTCGCAACAAAATACAGATACATCAACACAGTTCTTCTGTCGCATACACAACTCTTCTGTATTGCTATCTCCCGATCAAGTTATCATGCTATATCTAACACTCACAATTCTACATCTATTTATAGGCTTGTGCCTTTACATTCATGCTCCACTTAACTAACCTCCTAACTACTTCTTAACCTATTCTTACAACAGAATGACCCTTAACCCACACAATGTAGTCCAAAATGACCCAAAAATACTATAATTCCGACTTGCGCAGTTTTCCTCCTTGCGTGGCATCTTTGACCTTGCGCAGTATCCACGATACTACGCAACTGACTTCTCCAAAACCCGTCTTCCAACAAGGGGGTCAATTCTAATATGAAGGCTTTTGGGCATGCGTGGTCATCGTGAACACCTCCACATTGGCCATATGAACGTGTGGGAGATGATGGAACCCCTTTTCGCTCGCTAATTTGATTTTTCGTGCCCCTAGAGAAAATCATTCAAGCATTCGTGAATGGCAACGGGGTGCCTGGAAAAAATACCCATAGCACCAAAATCGTGACTCTGATCATGAAGCCATCAATTTCAATGGATTCAAGATGTCAAGTTCTAGTTGTGGGACCCCCCCCTTCATGACTCAAACGCTCGGAAACGGTGCTATTGTGCCATTTTCAGAACTAGGGTTTTTCTCAATGAAGGCCATGCCAATTTTTCAAAGGTGGTCAATTCTAATCTGAAGGCTATCGGGCATGCGTGGCGATCGTGAACACCTCCACCCTGGCCATATGCATGTGTGTGATCTGCAGGAACCATGTTTCGCTCGTCGGTTCGAGTTTCGTGCCCTCGGAGCAAATCCTCAAAGCGTCCATGAATGGCCACGTGGTGCATGGTAAAAATGCCCATAGCAAGAAAACCATGACTCTTATTGTGAATCCGTTGATTCCAATGTATTTGAGGCACCGGGGTTCTAGTTATTCCCCCCCCCACTGTGCCTCAAACACATAGGCAGTGCTATTGTGCCATCTCCAGAACTAGGGTTTTTCTCAGTGAAGGCCATGCCAATTTTGCACAAGGGGGTCAATTCTAATCTGAAGGCTCTCGGGCATGCATGGACATCATGAACACCTCCACGCTAGACATATACATGTGTGGGAGATGAAGGAACCCTGTTCCGCTTGTCGGTTTGAGTTCTGTGCCCCAGAAGAAAATCCTCAAAGCATCCCTGAATGGCTAGGGGGTGACTGGAAAAAATGACCATTGTACCAAAATCATGACTCTGATCATGAAGCTGTTGATTCCAATGGATTTGGGACGTCAGGTTCTAGCTATCGAACCCCCCCAATGTGCCTCAAATGCCTGGAAACAGTGCTATCGTGCCATCTCCGGAACTAGGGATTTGCTCAGTGAAGGCCATGCCATTTTTTTACAAGGGGGTCAATTCTAATCCGAATTATCCTGGGCATGCATGACCAGTCAACACTAGCCATATGCACATGCGGGAGCTTACAGAACCCTGTTTTGCTCATCAGTTCGAGTTCCATGCCCCCATAGAAAATCCTCAAAACGTCCCTAAATGGCTAGGGGGTGCCAGTTGTCTTTAGATTTGATTTTGTCTAGTTTCTACGGATAGATCAGGGTCTATAAGCTATATTAGGTTCTATATGTCTAGATTATGTCTCTAGGTCTAGGTTACGTCTCTAGGGATAGATAAGTATTCTAGAATAGGTCTCTAGGGTTTTAGGTCCACATTAGGCTTTCTAGGGCTAGATTTTTTTTATTTTTTATTTATTTTTTTCTAGGGCTAGATCAGGGTCTATAAGCTATATTAGGTTCTATATGGATAGATTATGTCTCTAGGGCTAGGCTATGTCTCTAGGGATAGATAAGTATTGTAGATTAGATCTCCAGGGTTTTAGGTCCACATTAGGATTTTCGAGGCTAGATTTGTTTTTGTCTAGTTTGTAGGGTAGATCAGGTTCTATAAGCTATGTTATGTTCTATATGGCTAGATTAGGTATATGGGGCTAGGTTACATCTCTAGGGTTAGATAAGTATTCTGGATTAGGTCTCCAGGGTTCTAGGTCCATATTAGGCTTTCCAGGGCTAGATTTGTTTTTGTCTGGTTTCTAGGGATAGATCAGGGTCTATAAGCTATATTAGGTTCTATATGTCTAGATTAGGTCTCTGGGGCTAGGTTAGGTAATCTAGGGCTAGATAAAATTCTAGATTAGGTCTCTAGGGTTCTAGGTCCACATAAGGATTTCTAGGGATAGATTGTTTCTTGTCTAGTTTCTAAGGCTAGATAAGGGTCTCTAATTTATATTAGGTTCTACTTCTTAGAAGGAACAGTAGATCTAGGTTCCAATCCATATAGTGTGATTCTGATATATTTCATTTTGTTAGTATTTCCTCTCGTGATAAGGGATAATGTCAACATTATTGATCTAGTGGATTAGGACCATGTAGGGGTGATTGTACCACCTGAGATATTTATATCATTGGTTTCTTCCATCCATGAGACTCTGAATTATATAGCGGAGGAGAGGTGTGATGATGAGATTGACTTCATCCATGCACATTCTACTTATTCATTAGAGAGGTGTAATTCCTTAATGGAGGATGTTGTTGAGGGTGATTCAATAGTTGTAGATAATGTGAGTATTACAAAGTATAGATCCATGGATTATTCCTTGAATGGTTTGAGATGGATTGTAACACAATAGATGGTATGTGATTGATATGCACACTTGTGATAACTTTCTCAACGGATGTGAAATGTCAGATTGCCATTCGCTTAGCATTATTCCCTTGAGAAATTAAGATCTCTAGCTTCAATGGCAGACACCTTGCATGATGGCCACATGGAGTATTCACTTTGGGGGAGAACACCCCACAAGACACATGGAGCAGTCTTTATTGTGGAGGAGGGACACAATCCCTAGATAGCATATGGTGCCATGGTTTCCTTTTTGGAGGATTGGAGATGGATTGATGGTCTTTCCTTAGATATGTACTCTATAAGTGGAGCACTTCTCTAGTGCGTGGATCACTTATGTTTCTTCCCTATAGTGCTCTCTTTCATTATATATATTCTATATAAGATGAGTTTTCAAATCTTGTTTATGCATGTGAATTTTTCCTAAAGGGATGGAAACTTTAATTGGAGTGATTGGTGTAAAACATATAATGGTGTAAAACATCAATGTATTGTAATATTAACTTAAACATAACTTAAACATCAAATAAACGATATAAGATAACATGATCTACATAACATGAAATAAACTATCTAACATAACAAGAAATAAACTATCTAACATGAATAACATTAGACATGCATGAATAAACAATCACATGACTAGACTATGTACCTCAATCAATTAGGCCTTCTAGATCCTCTCTGTTTTTTATTGTCTCAAGCAACCTCTCGTGCTTTGCATGAGGAAGTAAGTAGTGTACCTTGTTTGATGAATTCGTTGACATTTTTTGTAGTTGGATGTTTGTACCAATGATCAAGTGCATAAAGTGATACACCTATGAACCTGGTCTATAATCCATCTATGTGTAGCCATTTCTCTTTGGTGCCTTTCTGTAATATCCCTTTTTCAAATTTTATTAAAATGCCAATTTTTCAACTTTTTCCCCAATTTCGACCTTTGACTAGTTTAACTGTTTTGACCTCCAAATCATCCCAAATGATCCCAAATCTTCTGTATGAGTGTATTAATGGTATTTAGACTTGAATATCAGGTTCAGGGATGTTTTATGGACCTCCAAATACTTCTGCAAACTTGATTTGTATTCTGATCAATATAGGTAATTTTGACTAGTAATTTGTGCATCAAATCCCCCCCGGGTAACACTGAAAATGGCCTTCCAAATGCCTCCAAACTCCCACAAATTTATGAACAGAGGTATATAATGTGTTAAGTATGTTATTGAGGTCTCATATGCACCATTAATTGATTTTTACTACTGTTCTAACTCTCTCACATTCAACAGCAAAAACCCCCAATTCGACCCTTGGGGAAATGGCACTATTTCATCTCCCAATACAACTAAACTGAGTAAAAATGCTTCAAATGCTCAAGTACAGTACATGAAACTTGTAGAAGACATCCATGGAATTATATTGATCACAAATATATCAGAGAATCATCCATCAATTCGAAATAATCAACATTATAGTGTCATACATCAATGCATTGGGGAAATGGACATTGTTTGCTCATTAATCAATAGTTTTGCATACAACCAGTGGGTATTTCGACCTGAGACTTTCTAAATATGAATAACAGAGGATATGAAGCTATTACAATCATAAATATATAATGAGAATCTCTCTCAAGAAGCACAAGTGCTCACCAAAAACGCCCTCCCTCAAGGAGCATGAATATGCCTTCAAAACTGGAAACGGTGGAGAGAAAGTGCTGCACTAAACCAAACCATGAAACTTCCTGTAGCTGCTACCTGCAAATACAAACTCCATTAAAGCACCATGAAAGACCTGAGTGGCCTCTCCAAACACCAACTTGGATGGGAATCTTTCACCCTCGAAATTGGCTAAGGCAAGAAACTAGTCATCCACTAGCTCTCTCTTCACAAATGCAATTTTTCTCAAATCATCAAAAGCCATTCTCATACTTCATTTCTACATTTTATAACCAACATTAGCCTTCTAAGGGTCGAAATCCTCTCAATAGATTCAATAGATTTCCATTTAGGAATTATTCCACATTTGCCACTTGTCTCCTAGTTCCAACCTTCCATCTTCTCCCAAATTCGATTTTGAGTCTCTTTGGCTTCTCCAACTCCCAAATTCGACTTCCTTGAGCCTATTTTTGGGGCTGACATGTCATAGTGGTCAGATGTCAGAGGTCAGGTCTGCAATTTGTCATAGTTGTCATAGATGCTCCATCATTGGTGTCATAGGGGCTAGGGAATCTAGCCCAAGTGTCCACAAACTTCCACTTTGACTCTTTATCTTCCATGGAGGTTACCAATCCTTCCCAATTCGACCTAATATGCTCAATGACATGTGTTATGACTTACCAACTCACCCAAGAGTGTTCACATTCCCATTAATTCGAATTTGCAAAAGAGAGATACCATGTATTATGAAAAATCAAGCTAGTGTGGGTCCCACATCCTCCATATGTCTCCAAAACCATTTGTCACCTATGATTTCTCTTGAATTTCTTTATTCACTATATTTATTAAATACTTGAACCCTTCTAATGTCTAAACATCATTTATTTGCTTCCTTATTACCATTCCACATGTGCCCATCCAACCTAGGAAACTAGTAGGATTGATGGGATTGTCTTACTATGAAATTATTGGAATGGGGACATTACAGTCCTCCCCACCCAAGATTGCTTGCCCTCAAGCAATCTCAATTTACCATGCTGCAAACTTGTCCCTCCTCTATCAGGTGGCCTTCCATGAGTAATGTCTCCCATAATATTTCTATTCCGGTGCTTCATGCTGTGGGAAGAAACTACCTGATTCGGATAGGTGTGTTGCCCTCTCACAATCCTTAGTATTCCTTTTGAATCTTGGAATTTCATTTCAGGAATTTTATAATTTACGGTATGCTCTCCTATTGAATACAACCATTGCACTCCCAAAACAACATTAGTATCAGCAATATCAACCACATAAAACTATCAACAAAAGTATAGTTACCTACGGTGACTTGCAGCTGTGGAATCCATGTTTTGCACTCCATTGTGTTGTGACCGGGAATGACAACTGTGAAGCCATCAAATGGTTCAATAGGTATATTTCTTTTCTCCACCATCTCTGCATCAATGAATTTATGGGTGGCTCCTCCATCTACCAAAACTGAAGTTCTTTGTCCTTGTACCATACCTTTGCATCGGATAGTATGATAGCGAGGTACTGCTGAAAGTACTGCCATTGTTACTTTGGTGGGAGAGGGATGCTTCACCTCTGGTTTCCCTTCTTCTGCTGTAGTATATCCTTCTTCTTGGGCTGAATTATTTCCTTCTTCCTCCATGCCCCCTTCATATCCCTCATCACAAAATACTTCAATGAATTGGGCCTTTCCTTTAGCACATTTATGTCCAGGTACCCATGGTTGGAAGCATGAGTAACACAATTTCTTCCTTCTGAGCTCTTCCCTGCTTAGTTCCTCTTTCTTATCTTTTCCATATTCATCTTCTTGCCATGGCTTCTTATCAGGTGCATCTCTTTGCCAAGGTTTCTTTTCAATTCTGAAGTCAGGCTTGGGAGGAAATCTCGTTCTAGGAAGCACATTTTGGAGATCCCTAGTCAAGCTCATTGCATCTTTTAATGTAGTTGGCTTGTGGGCTTTGACCAAACCTTTTAAGGGTTCAACCAAACCTTCAGTGAACAGCAATACCAACCTTCCCATAGATACATCAGCCACCTTGACTGATAATTTTTGAAAGTCCAACATATATTCAGTAGGTGTCCCAGTTTGCTTCAATTGAGCTAATTCCTTGAAAGGCAATTCTGTATCTTTTTGTTCAAACCTCTCTAGTACCCTATCAACAAATTCTCCATATGTTTTAACCTGATCATGACCCAAGGTTTTCAAACCATAGAACCACCATTCATTGGCATCTCCTTTCAAATGCAAAATGGCCATTTTTAATGCATCCTCATCCAACATAGGATTCAGCTGAAAATATACATCCAATTTTTGCACCCAAGTGTTAGCAGAATTTTGAGAAGAACCATCAAAAGTAGGAAGTGACATTTTTCCAATAGCACTATTTAATTCTTTGTTTTGTAATGGACTCCTATTGTCTCCCTTCCTTTTAATCTTTTGCATAGCATCAATGTAGTCACTGAGTGGTACACCTCTTTTACACTCTTCCTTCAAATCATTCCAATCATTTACTAGTTTCTTGTAATCCCAGTCAAGATTGGGCTCTTCTTTGGGTGTGAGAAATTTAGGTGCAGTATGCCTTTGTGTGCTTTGAAATTCATCAGGTCTATTATGAGGTCCTGTACATGAGAAAATATGCTCATTCCCTTTCATCTTTTCCCTTGAGTGTGAACCACTATTATCTCCTATCATCCCTTTGCTTTGAAGCTGGCTGATCAACAATTCGAATCCTTGCAACAATTTATCACCTATCCTATCCATGTTTGCTGAAAGTTTAGAGAAACATGGATCTAAGGTTGCAATAAGTTCCTCCTTATGTTTTAATTTTTCATCCTCCTCTCTACCCATGGTTTCAGTGAAAGACTCCTCTTCTTCTACTACCTCTTCTTCAACAAAAACCTCTTCAACTACTGGTTCAAAGGGTGGTGGATTATTCTTTTGACTTCTTGTTAAGACCATCAGGTGCCAAGAACATGCTCTGATACCACTTGTAATATCCCTTTTTCAAATTTTATTAAAATGCCAATTTTTCAACTTTTTCCCCAATTTCGACCTTTGACTAGTTTAACTGTTTTGACCTCCAAATCATCCCAAATGCTCCCAAATCTTCTGTATGAGTGTATTAATGGTATTTAGACTTGAATATCAGGTTCAGGGATGTTTTATGGACCTTCAAATACTTCTGCAAACTTGATTTGTATTCTGATCAATATAGGTAATTTTGACTAGTAATTTGTGCATCAAATCCCCCCCGGGTAACACTGAAAATGGCCTTCCAAATGCCTCCAAACTCCCACAAATTTATGAACAGAGGTATATAATGTGTTAAGTATGTTATTGAGGTCTCATATGCACCATTAATTGATTTTTACTACTGTTCTAACTCTCTCACATTCAACAGCAAAAACCCCCAATTCGACCCTTGGGGAAATGGCACTATTTCATCTCCCAATACAACTAAACTGAGTAAAAATGCTTCAAATGCTCAAGTACAGTACATGAAACTTGTAGAATACATCCATGGCATTATATTGATCACAAATATATCAGAGAATCATCCATCCATTCGAAATAATCAACATTATAGTGTCATACATCAATGCATTGGGGAAATGGACATTGTTTGCTCATTAATCAATAGTTTTGCATACAACCAGTGGGTATTTCGACCTGAGACTTTCTGAATATGAATAAAAGAGGATATGAATCTATTACAATCATAAATATATAATGAGAATCTCTCTCAAGAAGCACAAGTGCTCACCAAAAACGCCCTCCCTCAAGGAGCATGAATATGCCTTCAAAACTGGAAACGGTGGAGAGAAAGTGCTGCACTAAACCAAACCATGAAACTTCCTGTAGCTGCTACCTGCAAATACAAACTCCATTAAAGCACCATGAAAGACCTGAGTGGCCTCTCCAAACACCAACTTGGATGGGAATCTTTCACCCTCGAAATTGGCTAAGGCAAGAAACTAGTCATCCACTAGCTCTCTCTTCACAAATGCAATTTTTCTCAAATCATCAAAAGCCATTCTCATACTTCATTTCTACATTTTATAACCAACATTAGCCTTCTAAGGGTCGAAATCCTCTCAATAGATTCAATAGATTTCCATTTAGGAATTATTCCACATTTGCCACTTGTCTCCTAGTTCCAACCTTCCATCTTCTCCCAAATTCGATTTTGAGTCTCTTTGGCTTTTCCAACTCCCAAATTCGACTTCCTTGAGCCTATTTTTGGGGCTGACATGTCATAGTGGTCAGATGTCAGAGGTCAGGTCTGCAATTTGTCATAGTTGTCATAGATGCTCCATCATTGGTGTCATAGGGGCTAGGGAATCTAGCCCAAGTGTCCACAAACTTCCACTTTGACTCTTTATCTTCCATGGAGGTTACCAATCCTTCCCAATTCGACCTAATATTCTCAATGACATGTGTTATGACTTACCAACTCACCCAAGAGTGTTCACATTCCCATTAATTCGAATTTGCAAAAGAGAGATACCATGTATTATGAAAAATCAAGCTAGTGTGGGTCCCACATCCTCCATATGTCTCCAAAACCATTTGTCACCTATGATTTCTCTTGAATTTCTTTATTCACTATATTTATTAAATACTTGAACCCTTCTAATGTCTAAACATCATTTATTTGCTTCCTTATTACCATTCCACATGTGCCCATCCAACCTAGGAAACTAGTAGGATTGATGGGATTGTCTTACTATGAAATTATTGGAATGGGGACATTACACTTTCTATCTACTGTAAGATATTCTCCCTGAACAACCATCGAGCCAGTTGGAAAGGTAATGCCTTCACTATCAGTTAATGATCCAAGGAGGGTTTTCTTCCCATGGATGCATCATGCCAACAAATAGTTTGTTCCAATTGTATTGTCTATCGGGGTGACAATTGCGTAGATGTGTCCTACAAAAGCGCATTTTACGATCAAATTCCAACAAGTAGTGGTTTGATAACATGGTTAATTAAAAAAACAAGAAGGGAACCGAGATATGAATGAAAAAATGTTTACTTAGTTGTACAAGATCATATATATGATCATATTCATTTGAAATAGAAGATCAATCTTCCTCTAGTCGGGTTGTTTCAACAAATGCACGTGGGTCTACTACAAGTGATACATGATCCCATTCATCAACCTAATCCATTGATTCACACTCATCCCGATCAACGCTGCTACAAGTCCCACAAAAGCAAGCAAGTTTTTGTGTCCATATTTCAAATAAGGGGTTGTTTGAGCTTAGAAATGGATGAAATCCATGAGTCCCTTGTACAGTACTAAAAATATAAGAACACAATCGATCTATATCAACCACATGCCAAAAAATTTTGACAACATGTCCTCTACCTATTGCTCTGTGCTTCTATGTGGTTCGATCTGACATTTTGCAAGCACCATTGAACTATGGATTCTACATCCCGAATATGAGAGTTTTTCATGCACCTCATATCCTCCCTTCGTAGGGAAGTTTTGAGACATGCTCCAACCCCATCATGCTCTCCCTTTCCATGCTTGATCTCAAAATAGTTCCATAAATGCGGCACATCATAATTCTTGTGCAAAATAATCAAACACTGGAATACACGTGCATTTTTGAACTAGCCTACACAACCATCTGACCATATCCAATGTTGATCCATCTGTATACCTCTCTCCTTCAACTGATCATAGAAAATTCCGAAGCAATGTTGCGCATAATGCAGGTCGTGGCACCTATCATCACTGATGTAGAAGTTGGTGTATTTCAATATTATCCTCCTATCATTGCTTCTCTCCGGTGCATGCCTATATGTGATATGGACCATTATTCTAACTTGGTTTGAATGGTAGTATTGAGTTTGAATCTCATTATGTGGCTGGAGGGTGTAGTTTTCAGCAAATTCCACAACCGACAATGTTGTTCCATTGGGAAAGGTGTCCTTCCACTGTCTGTATTTTTCATCCTTCCATCGTGATACATGGACATGTTATACATATTTCTCGATATTTTGTAGAATTCCTTCATGAAATCACAAATTTGTACCCGGTGCCACAAAACCAAGGGCATTAATACAACATGACATTTACAATATGAATATATATGTATAAATTCAACATGTATAGTATGAAAGTATGCAAACTTAGATTACCTATGACTTCACCAATGCAATTGTTTTGCTTTCTTGTGTTCTATCTACTTGATATGTTATGGACTTGAAGTTCTGCATTTCTACTGACATCCTCCCAAATTCATGCTCCTCGCTTTAATGAATGTAACAACTCAATAATGCAAATCAACTGCACGTAGAACATGTCCCACATAAACATCATTTTTTATAATATTTTTTTCCTTCGGGTCTTGGACACATTATGCTATGGATAAATTCTCTGGATGCATTCGGTGATTGTAACGATGGACAGTCTTGCACAATGTTAGTATGAAAATCACAAATTATATGTCTATATGTATCTTATTAGTACTCAAATTTTACATGGTATCTACAACAACATCTATTGCAATCAATGCAAATTCTAACATACCAGGGTTTTCATTTTTCAAAGGACCTTTGGCCCAAGTTCAATTGTGTGTGCTCATTCTTTAACCTCTCATAGAGTTCTGTTTGTTTCATGACAAGGAAGTGCTTGACATGGGTGTTAACAATAAAATTAACACCCTTAACCAAGTGAAGGAAGAAGCATATTTTACTATGCGCCCGCAACATGAAGACGGAAGACAAGTATAGAAGAGAATAGTCCTCTTTGATCTAATCACTACTTCCATAATGGAAGGATTGAGTGAAGAAAGAGAAATCCTAAAGAGACAAGGTTCAATGATTGAACTGCTCAATTGAAAGCTCAAATCTAGTCTATGTCAGTCAATAGTGAGAAGAAATGCACAAGATTGCATTAAGTGTGCTTGAGAATCCTAAATTTGTGAGAAAATCTTAAAATACTATGGAAAGTGGGATTTTGAGCAAAAGTAATCAAAAAACAAGAAAATGGACAATCCCACATTGAAAAGAGAAACTTGAGATTCCATTTCCCAATGCTATAAAACAAAGGCATTTGGGGCATGGTAGAGGAGGAAAAGGAAGAGCAAAGGAATCCTGGAGAGATTCTGAAGATTGGAAAGCTCAACTTCATCAAAAACAAGGGTGGAGAAAGGATAGCTCATGGCAAAGGAAGAAGGATGCACATCAAGCTCCATGGTAGATATGTACTTTCTTCTCTAGCTTAATATGAAATGATTCAAGTTTCCTTCCATATGAGATGTGTTTATGATGGTTTACATATTGAGAAATGCTTGATAATTGATTAAATATCTTAGGAAATTTGTGTTAATTGTTTCATATCTTACATTGGAACTCACCATTTCATAGTAAGATAGCTTGTTTAATGTAGATCTAACCCTACACTTAAAGCTATTATCAGGTTGACGACCATACTAAGTTGACTTTTATTGAAATTTTCTTCATTTTAGGTGTTCTAATCCTTTCAGATCTACTCCATTTCATCCTTAAGATCCATCCAAGAACCTTTGATGCAGGTGTAAAATCCCCAAACCGGCCTAAATCCACCTTCCAACTCAGAAAATCCTTCAAAATTGAGCTAAGATCTTGATTTTTCTTGCTTTAGAAGGATGACGCACTCTACCTGTGTCCACAGAGCGATGTCTCACGTTGTACACTAATAAACTGCGCCATTGTCTTACTTTCCTAGTGTACAACCTGCGCCATCCCACTATTGGCGCTCTGCTCTGTTCTAGACTGTGTGTTGGTAGGTTTTTTGAGTTTGGAGACCTTGGTTCTTGATCCTTGTCCCCGTTTTTGTGATTTTTATTTATGGATGGGATTAGGAAACTCGTATATTGGATATTAAACCTCATTTGGATCCTCCTTTGCTTCATATTTGGAATATTTTTAAAGAATTTTAAAGCTTTCTTGTTTCAAATTTGCAAAAAATTGCTAGAACTAGTTTGAGATTTCATTGTTTTAGGGCCACATTTAGGATTCATTTTTGTACTTGCAGACCTTAACATTGATTTAATACATGTTAAGATCATTTTAGCACTAATTTGGAAGAATTTGGGAGGGATTGGTTTGAGATTTTCAGATTGGGGATTTCCTTCCAAAAACCTTTAAAAATGGCTTAAATTGACATTTCTTTCAAATTTTTCTTACAATAGGTCGTAGATCCATTTGCTTAAGGTCATCTTTGGCTTATAGATCCTTGATTGGATAGGATTAGGATTGATATTTAAATAAATTTGATTCATTTCATAGTTTTCAAATAGTGAAAAGTGAAAGAACATAAATATTTGTTTAAAGGACCTTAAGGCCCTTTAATTTTTGGCTCTCATACACGTGCTCATATGAAACTTGGAACCAAATATCCATTATGACATTTGAAAAGATGACTTTAAGACATTTTCATTGAAAAAAATATATATATAAGCATTACACTTTGAGATATGTTTCCTCCAAAACTTAAAACAAAACTTTAATTAGTCAAATTTTGTTTTGGATCCACAATATTTCATCATTTTCATGCACAAACAGAGAAAGTTGTAGCTTTAGATCTCAATTTTATTGTGATATGTTGTGTCTGAGCCACCGTATCCTCTTCACTTCGGCCTTCGTGCGATCTTGTGAATGAGAAAGTGGATCTCAAGTGTAATAGTTTAGGATTTGATTTTTCAAGCATCTTATTGTCGAGCAACCGTATCCTCTTCACTTGGGCCTTTGTGCGATCTTGTGAATGAGAAACTGGATCTCAAGTGTAATAGTTTAGGATTTGATTTTTAAAGCATCTTATTGTTGAGCCACCATATCCTCTTCACTTGGGCCTTCGTGCGATCTTGTGAATGAGAAAGTGGATCTCAAGTGTAATAACTAATAGAGTAGATTTCAATTTTTGCATACAGTTCTTGAGCCACCGTATCCTCTTTACTTGGGCCTTATGGCGATCTTGTGAATGATAAAGTGGATCTCAAGTGTAATAGTCTAGAATTTAATTCATAAGCATTTCAAAGGGCTCTACGTATCCTCTTTGCTTGCACTTTCGGGTGGCCCTGCAAATGAGAAACAGAGATCCCTCATGTAATAGAATTAGATTCATTTTCACTGAGATATCTGTTTGGTTTACATTGATTTTGTCAAATCAGTTATTATCCATATTTCAGAAGAACTGTTCTTAAATATCATAAATATACCAAAACGTTTTGCATGTTTGAAAGGCACAAATGAACCTCTGACTTTTCATTAGTTTAGAACATTCATCGAATTGAAAGGTAGAGTAGTGAGCATATTCAATTGTTTGGTTCATATTTTTCGAGTCAACACACCACTAGTTTCACATCCACTCCTGAAACTAAGCATACTACCTTAAAATTGGCGCTTAATCTAAAAATAACCAAGATTTGATTTTTCCTATCACCAATAAGTTTAGGTTAGTGCCCTAGAATAGGTTTGGAGAGTTCACACTCTTGGGCTGCAAAAATTTTGAAACTAGCATTGATTACTGAGAGTAAATCCATTAGTAGCAAAAAACGCTTGTCCAGAAAGCGCTTCTAAAACATGCATCAAGCACAAGGTCAATCTAGATAAATAAGGGTGGTTCCCCCCCTCTTGCCTGTTTAGTGGGACGTAAGCTTATCGAGGGGATTCTATGTGAAGTGACAAGTCCTCAGGGTGACATCACTTTTCTAGAGTTCCTGGTTATGAGAGTTGTCCTCGACTTACGACTGTTCCTCCCGACCGTCGATTGTGAAGTGGTAACCTTAGTTGCTATTCCTAGGATATAACATAGGCTATTGTGAGTGGGGGACACTTGCAATACCTGAGACAGACTTTCGAACTTTAACTCCTTGGGAGCGTGATTGTTTAGGAACCAACAGTTGCACTCCTAACGATTAAAGTTTATTGTAATTGTTTCTCATACCTTCATTGTTAGTTTCAGAAGGCCCTCCAATCCATCTTTTCACTGAGCTTTAGTTCTTTGGAAAAGTAGTTTCCTTGCTTGGATCTATAGGACTTTTTACTATGTGGACACTTTTTATTTTTGTTGAGTCTAGATTGCCTTAGGATTGTTTGATTAAGAATATCATTTTAAGCAAATCCTTTTATCAAATTCTTAGAAGTGGCTACTCTCCCGATCTGCCAGTCATGGTGGCAGTGAGGTGAGTCACTAGAAATTGAAGGCCCTTCTACATTGCAGAGACAGATACAAAAACCAAATCCTAATGACTTGGAAACATAACTAATTTTAAACTCAATTAATATCACTCAAGAAGAACAACATCAAACAAAACCTGAACATTCATTGTCACACCACGAATTGAATATGGACATAGTTGATGATATTACTCTAGTTGAAATTGAAACAGTGAAAAATCACACAAATGCTGAAGTAATTCTTCCTTTGATGAGTCTTTCAAAACCAGTTATACTTACTATCCGTGAGACACTAGGTAATATCAAACCTCTTTTTGAAAGTTTGAATGACATGCAAAATTCAACAAGTGACCCTATGGATTCATCAGGAGCACAAGGGACTACATCATCGCAACATCAAACATGAGATAGACAATATGATTTAATAAATCCATAAACAATTGACATTTTGTTGCATCGGTTTTGGATTCCAAAAATTATTTGATGATCCTGCTACAATGGAAATCAATAGTTCATTTAGGAAACTTACCTTCAAGTCCTGAAAAGGAAATTTCATCCACATGAATACGTCTGGGAGTTCTTCATCGTCTGCTTGATAGTCGAGGCAAGGGAGTCAAAAAGCAAGTACGAGTTTCATCATTGGTTTGTTGTGGCACTTCGTTCACAATTTGGTCCTGCAAGGGAGTGTGTTCGACATGTGTGTGCTCTTCTTGGGGAGGTTTCCAATTAACAACTTGTTCAACATCCATCCCTCCATACTCAGCATCAACCAAGATTTGATTGACTTTAGTCACTTCATCATTGCTTGTTGATGGATTATTCGTTGGATGATCACTTGATGTTGGATTTTGAGAGGGCTCCATTACCCACATCTATTTCACTTCTCCTAATGAACCTGAACTTACCTGCAAGTCCTGAAAAGGAAATTTCATCCACATGAATACGTTTGGGATTTTCTTCGTCTTCCACTTGATATTCGAGGCAAGGGAGTTAGAAAGGAAGTACGTGTTTCATCACCGGTTTGTTGTGGCACTTCGTTCAAAATTTGGTCCTACATGGGAGTGTGTTCGACATGTGTGTGCTCTTCTTGGGGAGGTTTCCAATTAACAACTCATTCAACATCCATCCCTCCATACTGAGCATCAACCAAGATTTGATTGACTTCAACCACTTCATCATTGCTTATTGATGGATTATTCGTTGGATGATCGCTTGATGTTGGATTTTGAGAGGGCTCCATTACCCACATTTGTTTCACTTATCCTGATGAACTTGAGGTCATTGTGGCATGCATTACACTAGGATCTAAGGCACTAACATTTTGATGTCTATGTTTTTCCATGTACAACCTGGCCTTTTCTCTTATCTCATTGGCCTTTTTAGGGGGCATCTCCTTCCTTCTAGAATTTATTTTATTATTACGTTTGTTTCCCATATTCAATATTTTTTTTTTAACAAAACAAATATATCACCCCTACAAAAAAAAATAAAAAATAAAATATTATTTTTCAATCATGAAATGAGGAAAGTGAACTTTTACCATGATTATGACTTGTATAATGTGCAAGATTATTAAAACTCGATGTAGCAACCAATTGGGTATGTGCAAACCAATCCATGTTATTTTCGTAAGTGTTCAATGTAAACTATGGTCACAGAAGTATGTTTTTTTTTCTTTCCATTGGACATATAGAGAAAACTAATATGGTAGCAAGAAAGAAGGTGGCATGAGGCCATTGCAACTATCACAAAAAATTATCGAAGTGGTGCAGCAAAGATATTTTTTTCTCTCAGCATCCCATTAGTGTGTACATGCATAAAGCTTGTTTTAATGGTATCGATCATACACTTATTCAATCAAATACTGATGTGGGATTTAATAATGTTTCAGCAATTCAAAACCCAACCTAGGTTTGCATAAAGGTCCTCCTATCCATCTTAGTGGCATAGGATTGTAGTGTGGTGAATTCCCTCATTTTGAGTGAAACTCACTTTTGTCTAAATTTGTGGTTGTGGTTTCCCATTGTATATATAATACCATGGTAGGGTCGTCATTTTACATTTGTCCTTAATTGGTCATCGTCTTGAAACAATGTAAGACAATATCTAGTGAGAATGCTTTCTTATAATCTTAAAAGCTATTGAGAATTCCCTAGATATAAAAACAACATCACCTCTAGGACCTTAATTTGAGATGTTTTCTTGTCATCTTGAAACAATGTACAATGAGCCTCATTTCGGTATCTTGGCACTTGGCAGATGGTTTTTTGACAATAGTTTGTGTTATTAGATGGTATTGGGTGGTGGTAGGGGGTGTTATTAGGGGCACATTTCCTATAAAATGAGAAGCTCCTACTCATCTTCATTTTCATTTTCATGAGGAATTCAGCAAATGTTTGTGTATTGGATGGAGTTATGTGATTATGAAAGGTTATTGGTGGTGATGCAAGTAAGTTTTTTTTATTATCTTTATGAAAGGTTGAAAGTATTGCTTGGTGCATGTTGTATTTTTTTGTGGTAAGATTTTTTTATTGTCTATGTCGAAGATTAAGAAGACTAAAATACATTTATCATACAATTCATGAGGAAAAACTAAAATACATACAATTCAAACAAAGTGAATGAAGACTAAAATACAATTCATAAGGAAAAATTGTCACCATACCTCAAGGATTGCTCTTTGCTTGAAATGTAAAATGGTATTTTGATGTATCCACTATATGTAAGAAGAGTTCAAGTGTGTCCAAGCATCATGAGAATTCAATCCAAAGAGCCAAATAGAGTCCAACTATTGTGTATTCAATCCAAGGAGCCAAATAGAGTCCAAATTGCGTGTATTCAATCCAAAGAGCCAAATAGAGTCCAATTGATGTGTATTCAATCCAAATTGTCAAATAAAATCCAAAAAGTGTGTGAATTCAATCCAAATTGCAAGTGATTTTCGAGTTGTGTGTGATAAGAGCGAAAAATTTGCAATATGAGCGAAAAAAATGTGGGAGAATAGCACGTGTCATTTGCAAAATTTCATGTTCAACAAAGGCGTGCATGCGGAAGGAGCATGCACGTGTTTCTAGCGCATGCATGTCTATGCATAATGTTGCTTTGTTCGTTGGGTAACGTTTAGTGCATTTATTTCCCAACAAATCTCTATTTTCCTGTTTATTCCTAGAGCCCCTCCCTCGTAAAGGCATTTAAGCCCTCTTATAAGCCATATTCCCCAAGTGCATAAGTGCTTAGGTGTTTAGGGGTTTTGGGATTTAGATCTTGTGGGTTAGGGGGATAAGTGCTTTGGGTTAACTAGGATTGAAGGGTTAAGGTGTTTTGGGTTAACACTACTAAATTCTTATAAAGTCCATACAAATAAAGGTTATAACAATGATTTCAAGATAGATAGTAGGGTTCATAAAGGATTTTGGGGGATAGGGATTATAAGTTCTATGGTTAGGAATGGTTTTACTAGTCAAGAATTTAGTGTTAGGTGTTATTTTTGTTAGATTTAATGGTTTATGGGTGATAGGGTTACATGGGTATATGGTTTAGGGATTATTTAGGTTACCATTTTGGGGTTGTGTTGGTTGAAGTTAATATGTTATGAATTATAGGGCTTATTAGTTAGAAATATATAGGGGTTCAAAGGGTTAGAGTGTATATGGGTTAAAGGTGGTAGGCATTAGTGTTATAAGGGTTGTAGATTAATATTTGTTAATGTTATGTGGTTAAAGTTTATATATTTTAGTGTTCAAAATTGATAGTCTTTAAGGGTTATAGAGGTAATGAGTTCTCCCTCTAAACCCCTAACCCCCAATCTCTCTCTCTCTCTCCCTTTAAAATCCCAACTTTCAATTTTTCTCCATCTCTCTATAAAAAACTAACCCTAATGTCTCTCTCTTTTCAAACCTCCTATCTATTGATTTCCCTCTAAACCCATAATCCTCAATCTCTCTCTCTTTTTCTATCTAAACCCCTGAGCCCCAATATCTCTCTCTCTCTCTGAACCCCTTACCACCAATATCTCTCTCTAAACCCATATTCTATAATATCTCTCTCTCTCTCTCTCTAAACCTTTGACACCTAATCTCTCTCTTTCTATATGTCCCTCTAAACTCCTAAATTTCAATCTCTCTCTCTCTCTCTCTCTCTCTCTCTCTCTCTCTCTCCTGACACGAAACCACCAATCTCTCACTTTATAGAACTCTAAACCCATATCCCCCTCTCTTTCTAATCCATTATCCCCCAATATCTATATCTTCCTCTGTAATCCCCTAACCACCATTTTCCCTCCCTTTATATATCTCTCTAAACTATTAAACCACAACATCTCTCTCTCTTTCTATACCCCTCACCACCAATCTCGCTCTCTCTCTCTCTAAACCCTAAACCTGAATTTGTCTCTCTCTAATCCCCTTGCCCCCCATCTCTCTTTCTCTAAACCCGTAACCCCCAATCTCTCTCTCTCTCTCTCTATTTGAACCACTAATATCTAGTAAATGTTTCTAAACCACTAATCCCTAAACCCCAATATGTCTCTCTCTCTAATTCCATATCCCTCAATCTCTCTCTCTATATAAACCCGTAACCCCCAATCTCTCTCTCTCTCTCTCTCTCTCTCTCTCTTGAATCACTAATCTCTAAACCCCTAACCACCAATATCTCTATCTCTCTCTGTAAAACCCTAACCTCCAATATCTCTCTCTCTAAACCCCTAACAATTGATCTCTCTCTTTCTATATATCTCTCTAAACCCCTAAATTTCAATCTCTCCTCACACACACTCTCTCTCTATACACCTAACTCCAATATCTCTCTCTCTCTCTATACCTAACCCCTAATATCTCTCTCTCTAAACCTCTACCCATTAATATCTCTCTCTCTCTAGACCACTAATCACCAATCTCTCACTTTATCTCTCTCTAGAACCCTAACCTCTATTCTCTCTCTCTCTAAACACATAGCCCCCAATTTATATATCCCTCTCTAAGCCACTAAACTCCAATATCCCTCTCTCTATCATTAAACCTCGAACCACCAATCTCTCTCTTTCTCTCTCTCCACCTCCATTCTCTCTCTCTGTCTAAATTTATAACCCTAAATTCGTCTAACTCTCTTTCTCTCTCTAAGCACCTAAACCCCATTCTCTCTCTCTCTAAACCCCTAATCCCAAATATCTATCTCACTAAACCCATAACCTCCAATCTCTCTCTCTCTCTCTCTCTCTCTCTCTCTCTCTCTCTCTCTGTATATATATATATATATATCTAGTTTTCCATCTATCTATTTCTCTAAACCACTAACCACCATTGTCTCTCTCTCTCTCTCTCACACACACACACAACCATGAAGATCCAATATCTCTCTCTCTAATCCCCTAACCATCAGTCTATTTATTTCACTCTATCTCTTTCTCTCTCTAAAACTATAAGCTCCAATCTCTCTCTTTCAACCCCTAGCCCCCAATCTCTCTCCATCTCTCACTCTCTGAGCCCCTAACACCCAATCTATCTCTCTATCTAAAATCCTAACCCAAAATCTCTCTCTCTCCCTTTGGACTCATAACCCCCAATCTCTCTCTCTCTCTCTCTCTCTCTCTCTCTCTCTCTAAACCCATAACTCCCAAGCTCTCTATTTTTATCTCTTTGTAATCTCTTTAACTTCCAATATCTCTCTTTATGATCCTAACCCCTAATCTCTCTATCTCTCTAAACCCCTAACCCCCAATCTGTAGCACTTTCTCTCTCTCTAGAGACCTATCAACCAATCTCTCTCTGTGTCTAAACCCTAAACTCTTGCCTCTCTCTTTCTAAACCTCTAACCACCAATCTCTCTCTCTAAAACCATGACCCCAAATATTTCTCTCTCTCTCTCTAAACCCTTAATCCCCAATATCTCTCTCTAAACCCTTAACTCCCTCTATCTCTCTCATTCTACCTAAACCCCTAACCATCAATTTCTCTCCCTCTACCTCTCTCTCTCAATAAACCCCTAACCCCAATATCTCTCTCTCTAATCCACTAACCACCAAGCTATTTCTTTCTCTCTCTATAAACCCCTCAGCTCAAATATCTTTCTCTCTCTCTCAATCTCCCTCTCTGAACCCCTAACCTCCAATCTCTCTCTCTCTCTCTATAAACCCCTAACCCCTAATATCTCTCTCTCTCTCTCTCTCAAAAACCTTAACCACCAACCTCTCTCTCACTCTCAACGCCTAACCTCCAATCCCTCTCTCTCTCTCTCTAACTATATCTCTAAACCCCTTACCACCAATATCTCTCTCTCGTAATCCATACACTCCAATCTCTCTCTCTCTCTCTCTCTCTCTCTCTCTCTCAACCCTTAACCCCTAAATTCTAATATCTCTCTGTATACCTCTAACCCCTAATCTCTCTCTCTCTCTCTCTCTCTCTCTCTCTCTCTCTCTCAAAAACCCTAAACCCCAATCTGTCCCTCTCTCCCTAGACACCTAACCACCAATCTCTCACATTCTCTCTCTCCCTCTAAAATCCCAATATCTACTCTCTCTCTCTCTCTCTAAATTCCTAACCACCAATATACCTCTCTCTAAACCATTAAGCACCATTCTCTTCTCTCTCTAAACCCCTTACCACCAATACCTCTCTCTCTCCCTCTCTTTCTCTAAACCCCAAAACTCTAGTCTCCCTATCTTTATCTCTAAACCCAAATCCTCCAATCTCACTCTTTCTATATCTTTCTCTAAACCCCTAACATCTATTCGCTTTCTCTCTCTCTAAACCCCTAACCCACTCTCTCTCTCTTTCTACCTAAAACCATAACCATCATTCTATCTCCCCCCCTCTCTCTCTAAGCCATTAACCCACAATTTCTCTCTCTATACCTCTAGCACCTAATCTCTTTCTCTCTCTCTAAACCATTAACTGTCACATCCCCATATTTCGTAAAATAAAATAAAAAAATTATAAGTGGTCAAATCACCCGTATTTGTTATGCGAAAGTGTAATGTTTCAGTACCGTTAATGATCTAATTGTCTAAATGATAAGGAAATATCGTAATACTTTAATATACATTCTTCAATATTTATCTGTCGTATTCAACTGCACCGCAACCTCTTTCATTCTTTTTATATGAGTGAGAGAAGAATTTCCTACTAAACTGAGAATAACGCAATTCAATAAGTTATTTATTTCATAGAACATTTTGGCTATAAACATATGCAACCTAAAGTTAATATGAGGAAAAAGGTCAACATAGTTAACACAAATACACATAACTCCAGTAGGCGAAACTGAATAATAATAAGGCACAATGAGAATACACAAGATGAAATAACATCATAAGGAATACGTACCATGAAAATATTTTCATGCGGTTCACCCGCATCTTGGGCTACGCCCACCAAAGATTTGTTTTATATTAAGATAAATATGGTGAAGAGTTACATTCTACTTCGATACAATTATCGCTAAACTTATTTTCTTCAAGTATTTCTTACAAGAAATATCCTAAAAAAAATAGCATATCCAAAGTTGAAACGATGAAGATTCTTCATATAACAACACAAAGAATGATGTGAATGAAAACCTTTCTACAAAATTCTAAAAGAATTACTCCCTTCTATTCTATAACTTTTATATCCAATTTGTTGTTATTCTATACATACCATATGTTACATGTTAATGTAATAATACCAAATATAAGTTCAAACCTACATATATTATAATATTAATAACATATTATAATATACTCCTTTTAAAATTACTAGTATCACATATCTATTATCCATACCTACTCTAATATTACCCTATCCTTTAATAATCCATTATATCCTAAAACATTTATCTTAAGATAATGCAAAGAAGCCTAGTTGTAATTTTTACCAGGTGTAACATAACTTTTTACACAAAAAGTAAATCTAGAATTATTCTCAAATTGTAACTATGTAGAAGTTATTCTAATTCCTCATTTGGGTTTATTTACCCATTTAAATCAATTATCTTTCACTTAAATAAGTGATAGATGAGATGTCATATAGATCAAAAAGACTATGTATTATTTGGCTTGCTCTATAAGTATCCTCACAACTATATTCCTATATAGAGTTATATTAATTCACCTAAGAGATTGTCTCCTCTCCACATAATTTTCAATGGTTTTTACGTATCATCCCATATGATATAGTGAACATTCTATATAAAGGTTGTACTACATAAGAAAACTAGAAGTACTCATACCTATACTAAATTATTACTTGAGCAAGTGAAACTATGGTGCGCAACATTATTAGAGAAATAACCCTAACTTGAAATATCGTTTCATAACTACATATATATATAATTACGTTGGCTTACCACATGAATGCTTTATATATAACGATAAGGAGTTGGTGGTCACCAAACTTTGTTGGCTAAAACTTCACCATACTTCAAAATCAGTTCCATCCTAATGAAACAACAGAGATTATTATTTCATCGTTGAAGTCGAGACACAATGCTATAGTCTACCTACCGAACTCGCTATATTTAATTTAAGAATACTTGAAAGAGTTCTTCCCAGCTATGACGGCTGAGACATACAACAAATGTCTTATCTACGTTTACATAAATTAGATAGATAAAACTATCTATGTCATTGATTAGCGAGAGATTGAAATTCAGTAACAACCGCAATCTTGGCAGAGAAGGCTCTGATCCAATAGTAATTTCAACCTAACGATTTGCAGATATAAATCATATAGATCCAAATAGAAACTGCATCAAGTTTTGTTCAAAACTTTAATTTATATCTGTAATTAGATAACTAAACATCAATTTAATAAATATATATAACCCAGCAATCAGACCAATGATTTGTAGGATTTATAACGCCAATGGAGCAGCAACGTTTGCTATTAACTCAGGATAGAAAAATTGTTTTGGTTTAATAACGCTGATTGGAGAAGTATCCAATCTAAATCCTAAATACAGAGGATCGGCCCATAAGGAGCCGTCCTCTCCCCTCCGTTGTGGCAACAAGAAAATGCATGAATCGAAGTATTAATAAGCATTATCAATATATTATAAGTAAATGGAATCATACCTGAAAATTCACTCGATCGCTCTTGGTTTACAGAGATCTACCTTTCAGAACTCAGATATCACTTCTGCCAAAATACGCAGAGTGATACCATAAAAGCGCATAGCTATTTTCTGCTGACATACACAGAGATTTCCAAGCATCAACCCGAGTTGGACCTGTAGCATACATTTGGAATAAAATAGAGATCGCAGGTATATATGTAGGTATATATATTTTCCCTCCAGCTATTATCTCCCTTCTCAAGCAAACAAAGAGTTTGGCTGAAGCGATATTAATTTCGAACCCTTCTCTGACTCTCTCGCATAGACCACAGTCTCTAATCTACTCCTCTCTTCCCTGAGGTCGACCAAAATCTATTCAATTCGTGGTACGATGCTCCAACAGAGTTCTTTGCGATTTTTCGAGCCACCATTCGTCTAATAGACCGTCCTCAATTCTTCCCCCCTACCTCAAAGCTTTGCTAAACTTTAAGAAGGATAAACTCTCTATTTACCGATCGACAGGTGGTATCTCATCATAACTGCACACGACACGCAATTTAACATTGTGTCCTCCACTATTTTGACACACCTTCTGGGAGTACGGGATTTTCTCTATTGAGGAAAGTCTAAAATGGGCTCGACAGTTTTGGCTGAGAGAAGAAAATGGAGTTCCACCACGTCCATAAGTGGCGGTAATCTTCTTAGATTTGAGTTCCTTCTCTAGAGATAGAAATCCAAAATTTACTCCACTACTACCACTAACCTAGACATAAACTTCTTCATAAGAATAATGAGTGTGCCTTCTTTAATGACCAACCGACTCAAACCTAAGAAGAAAATTCTAAGCTTATTACATTGAGACCAGGTGCTTCTTTACAAACAGTGAAAATACATGTGGCGGAATTCGGTTTCATAAAGGAGCAAACTCCCTAACAATTCTCGACCAGTATCTCCCCTGATTGAATTTGTTAGTCCGTTATATATATGTATATATATTTGTGTTGTTCAAATGATACAATGATTACATATTATCATAGTACGTTTCTTATCTTTGGTCTCTTTTATATTGCCATATAACATATATATATAAAGGAGACTAATACGTCATTATCCTCTTTGAAAAGTGTAAGTACCTCTAGTTTAAATAATTTCCATTATCTTTTAGATATACAAAGCATCTAACATATATATTACCTTTATATTTATGAAATGTTTGTTTATTTAGCACGCATAAAACAACACTTTTCCACATACATACATTTTAATGGTATAAGAAATTCCATATTCATATTAGAAATCTCATATATATATAAATGTGTATCTATATATTAAATGGTTTTCAAGACTTGGATTTATCTCCTTCGAATATATATTTCAGCAGGTTAGTATTTTAATTTCCCCTCTTTCTTTTATACATAAGAATGTATATTTGTACTTATCGCTTTATCGTTTAATTTCTTAATGTTGTTTGCAACTTTGCAAATAATTTATTTTGCTAAATCACTGTAATGACCTTGCGACATCCAAGGTTCAACTTAACTACTCATCGATAGGTTAAGTTTTCCTTAAACTTAGGTAAAAATAGAATGAGGGATCACGACCTTCTTTTATAAGTATATGAATTAGATGGGTACATATATATTTATATTTTAAAGTTTCTCCAATATCTAAATACCTTTTTAAGTATGTAAACTTCTCTCGAAGGGATGTATGTATAAGGTTAATTTCTTACAAGCATACTTTTCGGAGGCTTCTCTCTCTCTCTCTCTATATATATATATATAGATTTATATGTATAGAGTGACTTATTGACTTTTTCCTAAAGGAATTAGTTACTTATCATTTAGGTAGTTTCCCTATCATTAGTATCTTTTAGGAAGATGACCTTACCATACTCCAAGTACCGCACGTGGGGCCTTAGCCTTGAGCTCCTCACCATGGTCATTTAAAAAATTCATAATTACATTTACAAAAATAATAAAAATAAGGGTCGAATTTGAGGGATGTTACACACTCCACCCCTTAAAGATAACACCGTCATCGGTGTTCAACGGTTTGTCTTTTGCATCCTCTCCCATGTTTCGCTTACTTTCGTTCTTATGCTTTGGTCGTCTTCACATTTTTGCGATTTTCAACAAGCCCTCATCACTTATGTCCTACACATTACACAGATCATACAAGATCTCCCAACGTTCTTTAGTCTATCATGAGTATAAAAAATTCCAAAACAGTAAATATTCATCATTCTTCCTCTTCCTTGAGGAAATATTTTGCTTATTCCACCATTCATAACATTCACACATAAATACATGTGACAATCATTATCATTAGCTCATATCATAAAACAATTCTTTCAACCGAACTTTGTAACCACCAAACCTCTTTGTACTTCAGCAATCATGGAGACTTGCATATAAAACTCTTATGTATTCTCGCAATCGTGGAGACTTGCCATACAAAAACCTTTATGTATTTCCGCAATCGTGGGGACTTGCCATACATATCATGCTCATGTACTTCAGCAATCATCTAGACTTGCATACATTAACATGAGTCTTCTGCAACTCAACAGAAAAACCTCTGCATATAGCAGGAATATGACAGTCTTATTCAGAAAATCATTACATAGCTTCCCCTTATCGAATCTCTCAGTGGTCACCTGATGCACATGAGGAAATATTTCTACAGAGATATTGTAGAAGAGCTGCCTGCTCATTTCGATGGATATAAAGTTTTCCTAGGACTTTTTGGGTCAGTATAACATTCAACGAGTTACCTACTCTATTCCACTTCCATGGGGAACATGACCACAATTTAGGGAAGTTGCACCCTGCAACGACTAGTAAATGAGTTCATGATGCTGACGGCTCTACCTGAGCCCAGAGATAATTTCCCTTCCTCTCAAACCTTCTTGTTTGAGTCCAGGAAACACCTCTTTATGACAACCATTTATTAATTCCTGTATGCCACAAAATAACAACCAAAATTAGATTTGCTCATCATATTATTTGCATTTTGATGATTACACATCATCAATCATAAACCTCATCTCTACTCATGATAAAAATAAAAAGTAAATCATTACTTACTTTTGAGTGATTTAACTCAACTTATCTGTATAAGTGCTCTTATAATTTACGTTCTTTCTTGGTCACGTCATCCATCGAACTTAATATCGCTTTTTGCAATGTTAGTATAAATAAAAATTTATTTGATTTAATTGCTCAACCATTGAACACATATGCATCCTCTTCACTTCATGTTGATGTAAACTCTTCAACATCTTTAAATGTGGGTTTTTGAGGTCCACTCTATTATAAACAAACATGTTAGTATTGTGATTCTTAAACATTTAGTTACATACAAACTCATTCCAAATTGGAACTTATTGTCCAAAAATTTCTTTAATGAACTTTAAAATGTTAAAAGATCCCATGCTCAACCAATCACAACAAGGTTGGGATTCTTCTTTCCCAATAATCAAACTCCTACTATTAATAGGATCTTTTAATTTGCCGAACATCAACCTTTTATTGGAGAAATAAGACAATCCCTACCGAGAGTTTATCTATGAATATTTTGTCATAATGCATTCTAAAATAAGACCATTTAAACCTTTAGGAGCATTGCAAGCAAATTCTTTAGGCTTTAATCTAAAAATTCACATGCGGTAAGAAAAAATGATTTGTGTTAAGAAATAGAATCTTAACTTTTAACATGACAATGACTCTTCATAAACCAATATTACTCAATTACATTTCACTCATATCTTCACTATAATTGATAACCTATGAACTACAGGTATGTCAAATTTACTCCAGTTATCAATACTCTCGGTTAACAAATATTTTAGACAACTCTTTGCTATTGGTTCCTCGAAAGAAAACAAAAAAGATAGTCAACATATATTCTTGCAAAAATCATTTTATCAAGAAATGCACTTAGCAATATGTAGCTATAATTTCCTATAGTATTAAAATATTTATGAGTGCAACATTTTCCAATGTAACTCTTTATGAAACTGTCGTAATAATTATGCAATACTAACTAGAATACAATCATTTTTAATTGAAGATGTTCATGTGACTTCAAACTCACTTCCTTGGAGTGTACTAATAATACTGCACTCTTAACCAATTTAAGCTCATAGATAGCGTACTAAAAAAATTTTGATAACTAAAATGCGGAATTTTAATGATGCTTCTATGAAATTTTGAAATTTAAATAAGCAGTATGTTTACAATATGTGTTTTGTCTAAGTCCTCCATATCTCATCTTATTTCTTAGACTAGCACTTACTAACATAAATTATAAATCAACAATTCTTATATAAAAGATTATGAAACTCCTACTCTTTTAATCAAGTTAATAACTTATGATACAGAAATCCTTACGTTTCTCATGCACTGAAATTATTTCTATGATAATGCTATTCAATCATGTGTGACCTATACCTTTTATCTAACAAGGAAAACTTACGACAAGAATATCATACCTTACTCATAATTTTGTGAAGAAACAAAATGTTGAAAATACTTATCTTTACTCCATTTGGAGAAACTTGATGTTGCACTTTGAGTACTATTTCCCTTCGTCCATTCCAATCCATGTGTCCAAAATGAACATAAACAACTATGATTAGTTATCTTTCATACTTATTTATCTCATGTTGAGCTCATCAGGTCCGAGTGTTTTAACCTAGTGCTCCGATACCATATGTCACATCCCCATATTTCATAAAATTAAAAAAAAATTATAAGTGGTCAAATCACCCATATTTGTTATGCGAAAGTGTAATGTTTTAGTACCGTTAATGATCTAATTGTCTAAATGATAAGGAAATATCGTAATACTTCAATATACATTCTTCAATATTTATATGTCATATTCAGCTGCACCACAACCTATTTCATTCTTTTTATATGAGTGAGAGAAGAATTTCCTACTAAACCAAGAATAACGCAATTCAATAAGTTATTTATTTCATACAACATTTTGGCTATAAACATATACAACCTAAAGTTAATATGAGGAAAAAGGTCAACATAGTTAACACAAATACACATACCTCAAGTAGGCCAAACTGAATAATAATAAGGCACAATGAGAATACGCAAGATGAAATAACATCATAAGGAATACGTACCACGAGAATATTTTCACGTGGTTCACTCGCATCTTGGGCTACGTCCACCAAAGGTTTGTTTTATATTAAGATACATAAGGGGAAAAGATACATTCTACTGCGATACAATTATCGCTAGAATTATTTTCTTCAAGTATTTCTTACAAGAAATATCCTCCAAAAAAATAACATATCCAAATTTGAAAGGAAGAAGATTCTTCATATAACAACACAAAGAATGATGTGAATGAAAACCTTTCTACAAAATTCTAAAAGAATTACTCCCTTCTATTCTATAACTTTTATATCCAATTTGTAGTTATTCTATACATACCATATTTTACATGTTAATGTAATAATACCAAATATAAGTTCAAACCTACATATATCATAATATTAATAACATATTATAATATACTCCTTTTAAAATTACTAGTTATCCATACCTACTCTAATATTACCCTATCCTTTAATAATCCATTGTATCCTAAAACATTTATCTTAAGATAATGCAAAGAATTCTAGTTGTAATTTTTACCAAGTGTAACATAACTTTTTACACAAAAAGTAAATCTAGAATTATTCTCAAATTGTAACTATGTAGAAGTTATTCTAATTCCCCATTTGGGTTTATTTACCCATTTAAATCAATTATCTTTCACTTAAATAAGTGATAGATGAGATGTCATATAGATAAAAAAGACTATGTATTATTTGGCTTGCTCGATAAGTATCCTCACAACTATATCCCTATATAGAGTTATATTAATTCACCTACGAGATTGTCTCCTCTCCACATAATTTTCAATGGTTTTTACGTATCATCCCATATGATATAGTGAACATTCTATATAAAGGTTGTACTACATAAGAAAACTAGAAGTACTCATACCTATACTAAATTATTACTTGAGTAAGTGAAACTATGGTGCGCAACATTATTAAAGAAATAACCCTAACTTGAAATATTGTTTTATAACTACATATATATATAATTACGTTGGATTACCACATGAATGCTTTATATATAACGATAAGGAGTTGGTGGTTTATATATAACAATAAGGAGTTGGTGGTGGCCAAACTTTGTTGGCTAAAACTTCACCATACTTCAATATCAGTTCCAGCCTAATGAAACAACAGAGATTATTATCTCATCGTTGAAGTCGAGACACAATGCTATAGTCTACCTACCAAATTCGCTGGATTTTAATTTAAGAATACTTGGAAGAGTTCTTCCCAGCTACGACGGCTGAGACATACAACACGTGTCTTATCTATGTTTACATAAATTAGATAGATAGAACTATCTATGTCATTGATTAGCCAAGTATTGAAATTCAATACCAACCGCAATCTTGGCAGAGAAGGCTCTAATCCAATAGTAATTTCAACCTAACGATCTGCAGATATAAATCATAGATCCAAATAGAAACTGCATGAAGTTTTCTTCAAAACTTTAATTTTTATCTATAATTAGATAACTAAACATCGATTTAATAAATATATATAACCCAGCAATCAGACCAATGATTTGTAGGATTTATAACGTCGATGGAGCAAAAACGTTTGCGATTAACTCAGGATTGAAAAATTGTTTTGGTTTAATAACGCCGATTGGAGAAGTATCCAATCTAAATCCCGAATACAGAGGATCGACCCATCAGGAGCCGTCCTCTCCCCTCCGTTGTGGCAACAAGAAAATGCATGGAATCGAAGTATTAATAACCATTATCAATATATTATAAGTAAATGGAATCATACCCGAAAATTCACTCGATCGCTCTTGGTTTACAGAGATCTACCTTTCAGAACTCAGATATCTCTTCTGCCAGAATACGCAGAGTTATACCATCAAAACGCATAGCTATTCTCTGCTGACATACACAGAGATTTCCAAGCATCAACCCGAGTTGGACCCGTAGCATACATTTGGAACAAAATAGAGATCGCATGTATATATGTAGGTATATATATTCTCAGGAAAATCACGCCGATTGAGCTCGCTCCAGCTATTCTCTCCCTTCTCAAGCAAACAAAGAGTTTGGCTGAAGCGATATTAATTTCGAACCGTTCTCTGACTCTCTCGCATAGACCACAGTCTCTAATCTACTCCTCTCCTCCCTAAGGTCGACCAAAATCTATTCAATTCGTGGTACGATGCTCCAACAGAGTTCTCTACGATTTTTCGAGCCACCCTTCGTCTAATTGACAGTCCTCAATTCTTCCCCCCTACCTCAAAGCTCTGCTAAACTTTAATAAGGACAAACTCTCTATTTACCGATCGACAGGTGGTATCTCATCATAACTGCACACGACAGGCAATTTAACATTGTGTCTTCCACTATTTCGACACACCTTCTCGGAGTACGGGATTTTCTCTATTGAGGATAGTCTACAATGGGCTCGATAGTTTGGGCTGAGATAAGAAAATGGAGTTCCACCATGTCCATAAGTGGTCGTAATCTTCTGAGATTTGAGTTCCTTCTCTGGAGACAGAAATCCGAAACTTACTCCACTAATACCACTAACCTAGACATAAACTTCTTCGTAAGAATAATGAGTGCACCTTCTTTAATTACCAACCGACTCAAACCTAAGAAGAAAATTCTAAGCTCATTACGTTGAGACTATGTGCTTCTTTACAAATAGTGAAAATACATGTGGCGGAATTCGGTTTCATAAAGGAGCAAACTCCCTAACAATTCTCGACCAGTATCTCCCATGAATGAATTTGTTAGTCCGTTATATATATGTATATATATTTGTGTTGTTCAAATGATACAATGATTACATATTATCATAGTATGTTTCTTATCTTTGGTCTCTTTTATATTGCCATATAATATATATATATATATAAAGGAGACTAATACGTCATTATCCTCTTTGAAAAGTGTTGATACAATGATTACATATTATCATAGTATGTTTCTTATCTTTGGTCACTTTTATATTGCCATAATATATATATATATATAAAGTAGACTAATACATCATTAATCTCTTTGAAAAGTGTAAGTACCTCTAGTTTAAATAATCTCCATTATCTTTTAGATATACAAAGCATCTAACATATATATTACCTTTATATTTATGAAATGTTTGTTTATTTAGCATGCATAAAACAACACTTTTCCACATACATACATTTTAATGGAATATGAAATTCCATATTCATATTAGAAATCTCATATATATATATATATATTAAATGGTTTTAGATTTATGTCCTTCGAATATATATTTCAGCAAGTTAGTATTTTAATTTCTCCTCTTTCTTTTATACATAAGAATGTATATTTATACTTATCGCTTAATTTTTTAATGTTGTTTGCAACTTTGCAAATAATTTATTTTGCTAAATAATTGTAAAGATCTTGTGACATCCATGGTTCAACTTAACTACTTGATATTCATCGGTAGGTTAAGTTTTCCTTAAACTTAGGTAAAAATAGAATGATGGATGACGACCTTCTTTTATAAGTATATGAATTAGATGGGTACATATATATTTATATTTTAAAGTTTCTCCAATATCTAAATACCTTTTTAAGTATGTAAACTTCTCTCGAAGGGATGTATGTATAAGGTTAATTTCTTACAAGCATACTTTTCGGAGGCCTCTCTCTCTCTCTCTCTATATATATATATATATAGACTTATATGTATAGAGTGACGTATTGACTTTTTCCTAAAGGAATTAGTTACTTATCGTTTAGGTATTTTCCCTGTCATTAGTATCTTTTAGGAAGATGACCTTACCATACTCCAAATACAGTAGGTGGGGCCTTCGCCTTGAGCTCCTCACCATGGTCATTTAAAAAATTCATAATTACATTTACAAAAATAATAACAATAAGGGTCGAATTTGAGGGATGTTACATTAACCCACAATTTCTCTCTCTATACCCCTAGCACCCAATCTGTGTGTGTGTGTGTGTGTGTGTGTGTGTAAACTACCAGTCTCTCTCTATAACCCCTAACCCAGAGTCTTTCTCTCTCTCAGTCTCTCCCTCTCTCTAAACCATTAAGCCCCATTCTCTCTCTCTAAACCCCTAACCACTATATACCACCAATCTCTCTCTATAACCCCCTAACCCGAAGTCTTTCTCTCTCTCAGTCCCTCCCTCTCTCTAAACCATTAAGCCCCAATATCTCTCTCTCTAAACTCCTAACCACCAATGTCTCTCTCTTGAAACACCTACTCTCCAATCTCTCTCTCTCTCTAAACCCCCAACCACTAATCTCTCTCTTTCTCTCTCTCTCTCTCTCTAAACCCCTAACTTTCAATATCTCTCTCTCTCTCTCTCTCTCTCTCTCTCTCTCTCTCTCTCTAAACCTCTATCCTCCAATCTCTCTCTCTCTCTCTCTAGACCTCAAACCACCAATCTCTCGCTTTATCCAATCCTCCAAAATCCTGACCTCTATTCTCTCTCTCTCTCTTACTCTCTAAACACCTAACCACCAATTTCTCTCTCCCTCCCTCTAAACCACAAAGCACCAATCTCTCTCTCTCTCATCCCCTAACCACCAATCTCTCCCTTTCTCTCCCTCTTTTTATCTAAACCAGTAACCTCCATTCTCTCTCTCTCTCTAAACATATAACCCCCAATACCTCTAATTCTCTCTCTATCTCTCTACCTCTAACCTCCAATCTCTATTTCTCTCTCTGAACGCCTAACCCCATTTTATCTCTCTAACACTTAACCTCCAATCTCTTAATATTTCTCTCGAAACCCATAACCACCAATTTATTTCCCTCACTCTCTTTCTTCAATCCCCTAACCCTCAATCCCCCACTCTCTCTATTTCACTCTCTTTAATCCCCCAACCTCCAATATCCCTCTCTCTCTATCTAGACCCCTAACCCCCAATCTCTATCTCACTAAACCCATATCCTCCAATCCCTCTCTCTCTCTCTAAACTGACTATGGGTTATAGGTTTTAAGGGTCTAGGTGTTTGATGATAGAGTTTAGGGTTGATGAGAATTAGAGGTTATAAGGGTTAGGGGTTAACTTTTATTTGACTAAACACTTTATAGGTTAGGATTATAGAGGTTAAGGGATATTTACGTGTTAGGGAATGGGGGATATATCTTTATGTGTTAGGATTTAGGATTTTTAAGGGCTATATACTAGTTTAGGATTATAGTGGGCCAAGAGTTATAATGGTTAGTTGTACTAGGGACTAGGGATTGCAATGGCTAGGGACTAATGGTCAAGGGTTCAAGGATTGAGAGATAGGGGTCATGGATTTATGGTTATAATGATGAATATTTATATGTACAAGAGGATATTGCAAGTTAGTGATTTTGTGTAATAATATATGCATATTATATGATTTGTGGGTTATAAGGGTTACTAGATGAGGATTATAATGATTGGGGGTTATAGGGTATATTGGTGATAAGGGTTAGATGTAAATGGTTATAGGGGTTACATTCATATTATCATTAGTATTGCTACTCATAATAGATGATATGTTTGAGAGGTCATGTGTAGTGGACTAAGGTGTTTTTCTTGAACTTGGATGATTACATTCTTATTTTAGGGATTAAATCCAAGGTTCCATCCCTCAACCATGTATAGCGCCCAAACACCCATACCTAGAATCTAAGACATTAGAATGACCACACCCATATTCATACTTGGAATCAAGGCTAGCCTAAGGAAATCCCTTGTCATGGATTTAGGTGTTATTCATGGAAATGGATGACTAAATCTCCTAACCCCTATGGCTAAGGAGAGAAGAGAGGGGTGAGGGAGGGAGGAGGGATTGGGCAGAGTGGAAGAGAGGTGGGGGATTGAGTGGATAGGAAGGGGGGGGGGCGGGGGGGGCGGGGGTGGGGTGGGGTTATAGAGAGTGGGGGGGGCGGGGGGGGGGGGGGGGGGGGGGTTAGGGAGAGATAAAAACAATGAAGGTGTCAAAATGAACACATGCGTGCATCTACACGTGCATGCTAGTACGCATGTGCGCATTTGAGCGCACGCGTGTTTAGATTCAAATTTTTGTTAGTGCCTTTGTAGGTTTGGTACTAGCTTCAGATTTACAAACCTTGAAGCTTGGTCTGAGTTATGGAAGAACACACCAATTTATGTTACTTCATGTTTTTCATGCATAGTTCCACATATGCTCCACTTGTGCACTACTGATGAAATTGCACACACTTGTCGATCTCTGTGTACAGATTGTAACTATATTTTTTTGAATATATCTATTATTCTTTTCTATTTTTAATTCATTTTAACTGCACTCATGTCAAATTTGTAAAACACATAGGTCATTTATTTGGGCTATAACTTTTGATTGGCTTACATATTTAGAAAACAAAAGCGAACTCGCACAAGAGTACAAGAATACCTACAAGCTAAAAAAAAAGTTGATTGATTATGTTAAGACCATGATATGGTGGAACAACGCTCGACCATGTCGTTTTAGGGATTCACTAACTTTCTTAATTTTAAAAAAATATAAAAGTAACTTTTAAAAATTTGAAAAAATAGCTATGCACAAGATCCGTTTGTTTCCTACGCCTCTACATATGCTTTTCCTCATAATTTAACAATTTACATAACAAACCGGTGGACCAACGCAAACATATGCATTATGATTCAGAGAAAAAAATAACCTACCAATCCTAAAATAATGAAATTTTCAGGTGGTTATAACAATTTTACATAAATAAAAGTTATATATTATGGAAGGTGATCTGATTTTCTACGTTTTGTCATTTTACACCTAATCCTAAAAATTTTTGTAGGTACCTCTAATAATTCATTTTAATGATTAGATTTATGTTTTTCGAGCATGCCATTGCAACTAACGCATCATAAGTGGGTATCATTACCTTGATCCATCATTGGTACCTAGGATAATTTATTACACAGAAATGGATTTCATGAGAGAATCATTGTGGCTGACACAAGGGATTAGGGTATAAGATATATTAACATGGATGATGGCAGCGATAAAGATGAGCACAAAAAAATAGGCCCTCCTAGAGTTGAGGGTTTCATAATGCACAAAGGAGACCCTAAAAATAAATCTCTAATGCGGAAGGAGAAGAAAGATGATCAAGAGGAGGAGAACCCGATTCTCTAAGTCTCAAAGTCACCCACCTTTTCAGCATGAGTAGATAGAACCTATTGAACTAATCAAATATATTTCCCCAGCATTCAATAAATTTGATCATATAAAGTATCTAGAACAATTCAAACCATCTACATCTTCTAACTCTGATGATGTAGCCTTTGAAATTGAAGAGGAAGAATAGAAATCAAAATACTAAAAGAAGAACTCAAGGAGTTCACTATGTTAGATCTTTATGTAAAGAAGGAAAATGAAAAGTTAAAGAAGCAGTATGAGAAGCTATAGAAGTCCCATGAAAAAATGTCATCCAAGAACCAGAAGCTATGTAAGCTTACATAGAGATGGTGTAAGAATATTAAAGTGTTAATTGTGTAGAACATAACAAAGGGACAAGTCTCGATCCAACCTAAATATATTAATAGACGTTTCCAAGTACTATTGATGACAGGAGATTACACAATTTTGTTAATTTTGAAAGTTCAACGACTACCTACCTTTAATCTCCTTTACTCCTTTAATCTCACATAAGATCACATAAAAAATATTACTCATTTAATCTCTAACACACGTTTCAACTTAGAAGGATAAGCTATGCTTCTTTCAACTTCTCTCTCATCATAACTCATAAACCAATCTTTAATAACTTTATTAAAGTTTAATTTCATGTGACCAACATGTATCTTTCATATCCACGTTGACTTTAAAGGAGAAGAGTTTAAAAAAAAACTGACAACTCAAATTAAAATTTAATTACATCTGACCAACATGTATCTCTTTCATATCTTTTGACTTGAAAGGAAAAGAGTAAAAAAGAGGTGATAGAAACCTAACATGCTTAGTGTTAATTTTTTTTTATTTTTTTTAGAAACAAGCTTAGTGTGTTTTCGCCTATCAATGGGAAAAAAATTCCAAGGTTGCATAACAACTGGCAATCTCTTGGTTCATAGAATAATATGTTTCAATAATGTATCTCACAAGCTTCAATAATGTATCTCACAATAGAGAACCTTTCCAAGTTATAGGGTTTGCTCATTTATATCAAGAATTTTAGAAGGTTAAGAAACTTGAGGCTGTCTTGAAAGAACAATTAAAATTTGGAAAACAATAATCATTTAATTTTGTGCTTTTCGGTAGTTTCAAATGCCCAAACCTAGAAATGCAAAAAACACATAATTTCTTATCATCTTTATAAATTTTTTATGGTCCCAATTAGTATGTCGATTTAGAAACCCAAAACCATGATGATAATACTTTCACCAAACTCTTTCCTTTCTAAAGTTTAGCCTAGTCGCATCTTAAATGGTTTCCAATGATGAAGGTTGTTAAATATCTAACATTGAAATAAACAAATAAAAGATGTAACACAAGTGGGCATATTCATTGCCTTCTCATTGTTAAGCATAATCTTATATAGGATTACATCACACCAAAAACCATAGGTAAATACCATGGGACAGATAATACTATGAGACATCAAAGTGTCCTAGTCAAACTAACAAACTAATCACTCAACTAATTAATGCACTTATGATGAGTAGTGGAACGGTGAGAGTACAATTCTTAACACACCCCCTTAATCTCAACTGAGACAATATTCTCAGCACTATCAATGCCTAGGTGTCGTGCCTACTGGTCTATGTCTCAGTTAGGCGTACATTTCATTCAAAAAAATTTAGCTTTACTTTCTTCCTTGATGTGTACTTGAACTGCTTCTTCTTTGTCTTCTTGATCTTGATGCTAAGTAGGTTTTCTTCAGTGTCTTCTTTAGATTCTGCATAATAAACAATTTTATTGCTTTTCATTGGTACTGGAACATAGTGCAAGTCTTATTCTTCTTCTGTTTCAACATGTTTTATCTTGCTGTCCAATTTACATGCACACTGAAAATTTTTGTAACAAAAAATATGAATATATTTTAGCTCTTCTTGGAGAGCAATCACCTCTTCGTGTTCCTCATCTCTATCTTCTCTTATTTCAATGATTTTCAACTCTTCTTGGAGAGCTTTCACATCTTCCTCTTCTCTTCTTTCAATGACTGCTACTTCCTCATTTTCATTCACCCACTATGCATCATTTATTGCTTCCTCAAAAATTGTGGGCTGACAAGGAAACATAGCATATTGTAGTTGCTCATCAATATTAGGCTTCTGCTCATATAGCTCCCTCAAACTTCTGGTTTTCTAGTTATGTGATGGACCATATGTTGGTGTGGCTTCTATGCTACTATCAACTGTATCTTTCTCTGAGAGACTATCACTCATGTCACTAGGGACTGCTACATTGACATGTTTGTTTTCACTAACATAAGCAAATAGAGCTAGATCAACAAACTTTGTTGGGCTTATATGATCATTGCAGGTTGCCTCATAAACACAGTCTTCTTGATTGTATTCCACTACACTGTGGGATTCCTGGTGCTTTGCGTGGCTTGCAAAGTCATCTTCTTCTACAACTGGTTCCTCTTCACTAAAATTGGTCTTCAGTATATCACATGCTTCTTTTGAAGTATAAGCTTCGGCAATGCTACGAAAAATGGAATATTCTATACTATTTTGTATGAGACTTAAGGCAACAACTTGTCTTCTTTCTTCATGAAATTTTGTTAAATTCTCAAATGCTGCTAGATCAATATGATCCTCTTCAACTACAAAATGCCACAAATCTTGTGACCTTAACAAATTCCTTATTTTTAATGCTCGTTGATCGTAATTGGTTCCATCAAAGGTATTCCATAATCCTAATGATGTTAATAGATTTCTTACCTCTTCAATTTTGTCTGGTAGCTCTTCTAGCACCATCTTCGAGATTCGATCTTTTTGGTTGTTTCTTCTTCAATATCAGTGGTCCTTCAGACTTCAAATCCATGGAAAATTTGATGGAAAGTCTGATGGAAACTTCATATCTTCTCTATCCTTTTATACATAGGCTTCTTATTGGATAGATCTCTACAAGACTCAATCTTCTTCAATCTGATCTAAACAATGTTGGAACATTGTCCAATATTTTGGCTCAGCATTAGCAATACTTTCTCTTCAATATTGGATATGGATATTTTCTAAATGGATCTATTTCTTTAACAGAGTGTTGCACCCTATATTGCTAGCACAATGCGTCTGGCCAAAATCCGTACAAGTGAACCTTGATCGACGTGCTTTGTCTGAACAACAACTATGTTGAGGTCGTGCTTCTTCTATGAAAAGACTGCATTGTGACTTGGTTCTCCTTAGAAACAGGTGCATCGATGGCTCGATTATCCTGAACAAAGGGTGCATTGATCGACTCGCCTCTCTTGAATAACGGGTGTGTCAATGGCTCGCTTCTCCTTACCAATGAGTGCATCGATCAACTCGATTCCCCTAAGAAACAAGTGCGTCAATGGCTAGCTTCTCTTGAACAATGGGTGTGTTGGTCGTCTATAGAGTGAAAACAAAAAAAAATAAGGCCCAATGTCATGAAGGATCATCACGCCTCCATGCCGATGTGTTCCCGTCTTGTGTGTGTCCTTTCCACTATGTGAAAAGGCTTAGCCTGCAACATGTATGGATAAGGCCATGCACTCTGATACCATGTTAAAGATATAACATAGAAAAAAACAAACAAAATAGGGAACACAACTCGACATATTCATTGCTTTCTCATTATTAAGAATAAGCTTATATAGGATTACATTGCACCAAAAACCACGGGTAAATACCATGGGACAGATAATACTATGGGACATCAAAGTGTCCTAGTACACGCCATTTAAAGCTCCTCCCTTGACTCCATTCTCACCTGACTTCTAGTTAAGGATCTCGTATGCTCTGTAAGGGTCAATTGTGAAGCCGCTAAGGTCCATTTGTGATCACCTAAGGCCCTAGCCTGTCCTCTAAGCTACTTCCCAAATTGCTAGAACTAGTTAGGATTAGCCATGGTTGTTGGATATAAATTGAAATTCACTCAATATCAACACTTTATACTAAACTCTGTAGATTATGCAAATAATAAATAGTAAGACAAAGCTGTCGGGAAACAAACGTGGTAGATCGCAACTTCTGAAGCCCAAAAGAATATGGACGATCACTAGATTTAATGGGAAAATGAGAAAAAACCATGCAAGATCCGAACTGAACATATGAATAAGACACAATAATAAAGAAAAACCCTAGATCCTAAATACACGGAGGCCACAATAAGTGAAACGTCTAAAAAATCAGTACTATAAAGAACACCCTCAAACCTGACAAATCCTCACAAAAATCGCCTAAAGGATTTCGTGAAGAAGAAGAGGAGGTAGTAGCTTCTCGAATGGTGGAACAAGGGGCAGCTGTTGCAGCGTGATAATTGAATGCCCAAAACACACTTCTTTTAATTAAGATTATATTTTTTTTTTGAAATATTGTTGTCTTGATTTTTAGTTTGAAAACATGCCTATCTATTCATTGTAGTGTAATAAATTTATGAATTCTATCGCATCAATGGAAGAGATTTACTCTTGATTTATTTATAATAATTGTTATTTTACTATTTTGAAAGAGTAATATTTTTAATTTCTTTTATTTGTATTCCATTTAGATTATATTAATTCTTTTTATTTAAAATATTGATCTTAATTTTTAAATTAAAAACATTTTTAAATTATTATAATAATTTAAAAAACAATTAAATATATATTTATACTAGTAAATAATAAATTATATTTGAAATGTGAATATTTATTTGTATTTTAATTAATATTATATAAAAATATTATTTAGAATATTAATGTTAATTTTCATATTGATAACAAATCTTAATTATAACATAATAAGATTTATATTTGAATAAACAAAAAATTAAATCTTAAATATTTCAATAAAATATATATTTATGTTATGAAATAATGAATTTATTTAAACGTACTTATTATTATCATTATAATAGTGTGTTAAAAAATCCAATAAGGCTACTTTTTATTAATCCTTTTCAACTTAACAAAAACGAAGGCTTGATCTCATATCTGTTAAATAATAATGGGAGGAAGGAATAGAAGCACTTATTGAGTACATGGTGATTTGATTTACAAGGTGAACTAGTTTATTGATTTGATTTACAAGGTGAACTAGTTTATTGATTTGATTTACAAGGTGAACTAGTTTATAGACATATATTGCATTTATAGTTAGTAGATGGAAATAAAGGTGCACTAATAAATGGAAGATTAAGATGAATGACGTTGATTATTTGGATCATACTTTAGAGAAGGTTTTTTGAATTTTACTTTTGTAATAATTATTTTACTAAAAGTGTATTCAAAATATGAAGAAATATTTATATTATTATATTACTAGTTTTTTTATTTAAATAATGTGTTTATAATGTGAAAATAAATATGAAATTGACCAGAAAATGTATTACTTCAAATTTTCAAAATAGGTTTGAACATCCTTTTAAACATATTTCTTAAATGTGTAAGGTTTAATACTATTATACTTCCATCACTACTAGTATTAGCACATACATTTGATTTCCCACCATTACTGTTCTTTGAACTGCTATTAGGGGATGGTTTTAAATTAGAAGTAGGAGCAAGCTAATAATTACCTTAGTTTTTTTAAGATTCATGGGTAGTGATTGTTCTAGACTAACTCCACTTCTTGTTGTACCATGTTTGTTTCACATACTTCTTATTATTTAATCTACAAGAACACATCACCAAGTTTCTTTTCCTCTTGTGGCTTGATGATCATGCCTTTCTCTATAAGCCTATCAACATTCTTCTCAGACATGGCTTCCCATTAAACCAGCCACAATCTGTCAAATTGAACATGTTTTCTTTCTTGTTTCATTTCTCATGTTGGCTAGATTTATTCTTTGGACATCTCAACCCGATCTAGTTTAATCTAAGGACACTTCAACTACCATTACCCATTCACTCAACAACCATCCAACTTTCTATCTTCATCTCTGTAGCCCCTCCAACACCTTAAGATGCAATTTTATACTTTCTTTATCCATAGTTCTTATCACTACTTCCACTCTCTAGTAAACCTCCCACATTTTGTTCAACCACCACTTCTTGGTTACTTTGTCTCACTTTAAAGCTTGCTCTACTCTCTCTTGAGCCTATGATTCCTCCATGTTACCTTACTTTCTCAATTATTCATCCTTCTTAGTTCCATCCTAGGTCACCCCCGAGCACAAGTTCTTATACCACCATGACGAATGAGTAAAAGTAATATAGTCTTTTTCACCAAAAACATCTTCACCCAAGTTGTAATATCCTTCATCAACCTTCCGCTAACTCCCTTCCTAAATTGTTCCTCTACACTTGAAAAGGATTAGTGTTGCTTCACTACCAACTCAATAATATAGCCTTCAATTGTTATTCTTAAACCAAAAAATGATCTACACTAGAATATGTATCCAATATTTTGTCGTGATAATTCAATTCATAAGAACTGCATCTTAGTTCATTATCACGACAAAATGTTTGTTTCTTGAATCTAATACACAGAAAAAATGAAGACATTATCTAATAAGGGTTTTGAAGTTATTCAAGGGTTCTTCCCTAAAAGAATTAAAATCAAACGACTAAAGCTAATATGGAATGCACATAAAGACAATAGTAAATGCCACTTCGAATTTAGCCACCAAGCAATCAACCAAACAAAAAAAATTGTAGACCTGGAAAGATTTTCCAAACCGATGCACTACATGTAAACACATTATGCAAAAGTGATATTGAATCCATGCAAGGGTTTTGTGGAGATAAAAACAATGGTAAACACCACTTCGAATTCAAGCACCAAGCAATAAAGCAAACAACCATTCCTCTTTGTGCTTCACAGTGTTCAAAATGCCTCAAATATATTTTGTAGACCCTAATTTTTTTCAAATTAATACACCGCTAAAAAACAAACTCTACAACAATGATTTTGAAGCTATGCAACATTTTTTCCCTAATAAAAATCAAATCAACTGACCGAAGCCCATATAGCCTCGAAATGAAAACAAGAGTAAATGCAATTTCGAATTTGACAACTAAACAAGGAAGTAAACAAAAACATTGGACAATTTTTGCAAAGAGGTCACACCATTGGCCAAAACCCACTTGCATAAGGAGAAATCAATATGCTACTAGGACATAAACACCCACTCATATAAAGAAAACAACATATCAACAATTTGTACAGGAAATTCAATCAACTTAACCATGACTGTTGTGCCAACTCTGTCGACCTGCCTCTACAAACAACCGTCCAATATTTTCTCCGCCCTTTGCAAATCTTGCTTCATTCAAGTGCTGGTCCAATTAACACGCATAAATGCCACTATTGAAGAAGAACACAACAAAATCCATAACACCATTTTGAACCCATTTTGAAAACAACGATCGAATTTGCTATCTCTTTTTCACAAACCCTCGTCTGTCCTTGATGGTGTCTCAAAAACCCTTCCACAATTTCCCGCAAGAACAAAAATGTAGATGCAAAACATTGGAAACTTCTACCAATGCCAAACTCCAACACAACCACATAGAATATGCCCACTATTATATAATAACTGTAGAAACATTCGATAAGGTGGCTTGAACCCAACAACAAAAACACCGCATAGAGGAAACGCCCATTGTTCAATAACCAATGTCTCCAAGGAAAATACCCAAACACTGCAATCCTCCACCAATAGAAATGAACAAGCCCAGTGATATCTTCGAATGCCTCAAGTCCCCATAACAAAACTCTAACACAACCACACAATAGTAAACACCCACTTTTCCCGCATTAGTGCATAAGCATTCAAGAAGGTGTCCTGCCTAGGCTTAAAGCCTAGCAGACCCAAGAACAATAAAAACAATGCACAAATCAAATTCCAAGAAAACGAAATCGCCAAACGCGTTAACCCTTCACCCGCACAAATGAATAAACCATCAAGCATTTGGCCTAAAACCCCATTCCAACCATGCAAAGTAAATGCAAGCTATTATGTAATCACTACAGAGGCATATGAAAAGGTGGTTGGCTAAGGCTTCAAGCCTCCTAGACCAAACATGACCATGGTTTAACAATTCAATGTACACTTCCCTCCTCAATGCACTAATTCCATCATCCACCACGCATCAAAATGCACCCCCGACCTCAATCACATCATCCCAAACTATGCACCAAACTTTGAGTTTGTAAAGAATCTTTCTTTTGTATGACTGAACAAATGCAACCCTGCAGGCACTATATGTCCCCGCGGGGACATAATAATGCAAAAATTATTTGGATTTGCTAATAAACAATGTAAAAATATAATATACATGAATAAACTATAATAGTGCAAAATGCTTTACTATTATTATTTTTATTATTTTTAATTTATTCTTTTATTAATATCATTGTATTGCAATGAGCAAGTTCTTACACGATCCAAGGTCTCCTCTTAGTCTCTAATGCCACTCCAATTACTACTAATCAAAATCAATGTGTATAATCAATCTGTATACTTTAAATTTAAATAGTGCAAAATTCTTTACAATTATTACTTTAAATATCATTGTAAACTTAATTATAATTATTTTTTATTTTTTATTATTATTTTTATATTTATTATATTTTTTTTCTATTATTTTTATATTTCATACTATATATATGACTTAATCTTTGAAACAAACATACATATGACTACTGTATTAACAATCAAAGAAACTATAACTAATTTCATGAACAATCCACACTTTCACACTAATTAGTTCATACTTACAATACCATAATTTATAACATTACAGTTATCAATACAAAATATATTCACTATATTAGACTTTTATTTAAATAATGTGGTTGTATAAATCTAAATTATATTAGAAATATAATTTAAATAAAATGTAATACTTTTATTTAAATAATGTGGTTGTATAAATGTAATTTAGATTATAAATATAATTTAAATCAAATGTATATATTAACATGAAGAAGATTATGATATTTGTTTATGTATAAATTAAATATATAATTTATTTTTTTATAAATAATAATAAATTATTATATTAATAAATGTTTATATTTTAGAATTTGGGGTGGAGTAGCAAATATGGTTTTTCTAGATTGCACAAGGATGAAACAAGTGTAGTGTCCATATTGATTTTATGGGCATCATTCTAAATTCTAAGTAAGCAATTATGAAAAAAGAATTAAAAAAAAATCACTAGTTGATACATGGATAATTGGTAGATGATGCATGGATAACGGATGTGACACATAACCTCTTTAACTAGAAGGAATGTAATCACAGGTTGATGAGGCATACACAGGAGAGGCATAGACATAGACATGCATAAACAATGAGTGATTACAACTAATGGCATGGGTAGCAAGTAATAGATAACTTTTTCATGAGTGTTCACTGACAACAAGTTAAGTGGGTGTGCTAGTTACACCAATAGGTGTTTATATTTTAAAATTTGGGGCGGAGTAGTAAGTATGTTTTTCCTAGATTGTTTGGTAGCTATGCATGGATAACTAGTTTTGGCACACAATATCTTTAACTAGAAGAATGAAGGTGATGTCATTACAACTAGTCATGGAGAACAAGGAATAGATAATTGTTCATGCGTGTTCATGAATGGGAAGTTAAGTGGTTGTTATAGTTACATCGATATGTGTTTATATTTTATAATTTGGGGTGGAGTAGAAAGTATGTTTTATGGACGGATTTCCAAATTTGAAATAAACAATTAAAAAAAGAATGTAAAAATAACTGGTATGATGCATGGATAGAGTGCACTGAGTGATTACAACTACAGATGGAAAACAAGTAACAAATAGCTTTTTCATAGCACTAAATTATAAATAAAACCCTCATCAAACCCTCCAATATTGCAAGATTCTTTAGTAATGTAATTTTAAATTCAATTATAATTCTCCAAAATATATAAATTGATATATTGTTTTGCCAAGGAAAAATATAGCTTACTATTAATACCGCGAAATAGTAAATAGGTCCAATTACATTATAACAACAAAGCATATAGGTATGTGAGTCATACCAAATACGGGCATAGGTTAAGCCCCAGGTCCCAATCACAATATAAAAAGGATCTATACCAAGACCCATACATAAATATCATAAAGGATTCCAAAACAGAGCATCTAATCCCCAGCAGCATATCAAGTCCAAACTGACGATCCCCATGTGACATAGAATCAAAATACCATATGAGACATACTAAAGTCATAAATACATATAATATAAGTCCAAAATAGCCAAAGGCCTGGACACGAATGTCATATAGATAGCAAAAAGTATAAAGCCGCAAAATCCAAATGGATCAAAAATCCAACAAGGAGTTGGAGGAGAGTGACTATGAACCTGCACAATATAAAGCAGCATATAATCATATGAGTAACATATAGAATAGATAAAACCACACAAAATACCAAACCATATGAATCAGATCCAATGCAAATCCACCGAGCCCCAGGAGAAGATAAGGTCCTCATGCCATTCCTTCCACACGATAATACCATTCAAAGAGTCCATGGCCGGCTTGGAAAGCATGTCTGCCTCCACATTTACCTCACGATAAACATGGGAAAAGTGAATATGCTGAAAGTCACAGATGAAGTTTCTGACTGCATCCAACCAATGTGTGAGGAGCAACACATTGAGAGGGGAAGTGCCCGATGCCCATGATATTATGGAAGAAGAATCACCCATAATTACGAGAGATGTAACCTGCTTGAGCTGAGCAAAATATAATAGAAGCCAGAGTGCACACAATTCACTGCGGATATTTGTACCAAAACCCAAATTTAAATGGATTCGAAAGGAGACAGAGTTGTTAAGATGTAACACCACACCAGCCCCGCTAAAACCCCTTCCCCCAGCCGCAGCCCCATCAAAGAACCCACATGGATACACCAGAACTGGAGGATCAAACCGATAACCAGGTCGATTAACAGATATATCAATCATGCCACCCGCGGGGACGGATATGGAATTGAACTCCTTATAAGAAGCAATAGATCGGCTGCATTACCAATCCAAATTTGGAATGTTACCATAAAAAATGTAGCGATTGTGGGCCTTCCATAATTCCCATAGCATAAAACATGGAAGCTCTAACCATGGTAAAGAGAGTGAATCACGGAACCATCGACCAAAACAGTCAATCAATGTGGACAAATGCCATGCAACTTGTATACCAAGGGAATTGGCGATTAATAACCAGAGATCTTGTATGACCGCGCACAAAGAGAAAAGATGATCGACAGATTCCAATTGGGAGCAGCATAATGGACACCAGCCAGGGCCGCTGTAACCACGACAAAAAAAGTTATCCCAAGTAAGAATATTATTACCCAAATCCATCCAAACAAAACATCTGATCCTCGGAGGGAGAGCAAGTTTCCAAATCGTGACGTGCCACCAAACATTCACCGGTCGACTGTCAGCAAACAATGAATCATAAGCTAGTTTTGAAGTGTCGTAAGTGCCATACATTGCCTTCATTCAGGTTAGCTCTGATACCATGTTAAGATTTAATATGCTAAGACAAAAAATAGCAGCATTACATTCCATTTCACAATAATAGCATATACAGGATCACTGAAGAAACAACAAGCACAGCATAAACACAAGAGGCACAGATTTATCCTGGGAAACCCTCATGGGGTAGAAAACCCAACAAAGCTTCCTCAATATAGATGACCAGCAAATACAAAAGATGTAACCCTGAGTACAAGCTCCTCCTTCTCCATAGCAGACCTCTCTCTCATAAGTGCGCCATTCTCAAGTGAGTGAGTGTGTGTAAAATGAGGAATACACCTCCTCTATTTATACACTACTCCGACTTGTCTTTTACACAAATCATGTAGGATCGTATTTAACCATTGGGTTAAATACCCCATCACAACTGACTGGGCCGACCCCTCTAGGGTGGTCTAATAACCCTTTGAACCACATAACACATACAGGGCCGACCCCCACTAGGGAAGTCTAATAACCCAAGTTACCACAATCTGACGGAGGAATAAACATCTCCGGATATACAATAAGATCTTCACGGAGGAATGAAACATCTCCAGAATAATAAAGTACAAATATAATATTCTTTGAAGTTACAATATCTCAACACTCCCCCTCAGCGAGAAGGATATTATAACAACATCTGCACGAGCAAGGAGTCATCAACATCATACATGATACATCTATAAATCATTGGAAGCTTTCTCAACATCATCAGTAACTCAAGCAATTACTGGAGCATCTTCAATACTGGAACATTAACATCTTCAGTACTGAGTCTTTATCTTTTGCAGCATTCAAACAACTACAGCAACATCTGGATCCTCACGATCATCAACATTGTCATCATACAATCATCAGCATCGGGATCATCTTGATCTACAACATCTATATTATCACGATCTACAGCATCTGGATCATCTCGATCTATAGCATCTGGATCATCTCGATCTATAGCATCTGGATCATCGCGTTCTACAGCATCTGGATCATCATGATCTACAGCATCTGGATCATCACGATCTACAGCATCTGGATTATCTCGATCTACAGCATCTGGATCATCACGATCTACAGCATCTGGATCATCACGATCTACAGCATCTGGATCATCACGATCTACAACATCTGGATCATCACGATCTACAGCATCTAGATCATCTCGATCTATAGCATCTGGATCATCATGATCTACAGCATCTAGATCATCACGATCTACAGCATCTGGATCATCATGATCTACAGCATCTGGATCATCTCGATCTACAGCATCTGGATCATCACGATCTACAGCATCTGGATCATCTCGATCTATAGCATCTGGATCATCACGATCTACAGCATCTGGATCATCACGATCTATAGCATCTGGATCATCATCTCGATCTACATGATCAGCAACATCATCATCTAGATCAACACGATCAGCAGCATCATCATCTAGATCATCAGTATTAGTATCCACACCAATACAAGTATACATACAAGTATACATACAAGTATCCTCATCAATACATATCATCAATACAAGTATCATCATCAAGACAAGTATACATACAAGTATCCTCATCAATACACATCATCAATACAAGTATACATACAAGTATCCTCATCAATACAAGTATACATACAAGTATCCTCATCAATACACATCATCAATACATAGCAGCATACCCTGCAACACACACGATCATATTACAGGATGATCAATCCCGCTCTCTTTAGGACATAGGTCCATGGATGATACAATCCAGATCAAGTTCCAGGATGATCAATCCTCATCACTTTAAGACAAATCTCATGTCTAGGGACGATGCAATCCCATCACGTACATTTTGAACCCAGTTCATGGACGATGCAGTCCTCACATACATTTTGAACCCAGTTCATGGACGATGCAGTCCTCACGTACATTTTGAACCAAGTTCATGGACGATGCAGTCCTCACGTACATTTTGAACCCAGTTCATGGACGATGCAGTCCTCACGTACATTTTGAACCCAGTTCATGGACGATGCAGTCCTCACATACATTTTGAACCCAGTTCATGGACGATGCAATCCTCACGTACATTTGGAACCCAGTTCATGGACGATGCAGTCCTCACATACATTTTGAACCCAGTTCATGGACGATGCAGTCCTCACGTACATTTTGAACCCAGTTCATGGACGATGCAGTCCTCACGTACATTTTGAACCCAGTTCATGGACGATGCAGTCCTCACGTACATTTTGAACCCAGTTCATGGACGATGCATTCCTCACGTACATTTTGAACCCAGTTCATGGACGATGCAGTCCTCACATACATTTTGAACCCAGTTCATGGACGATGCAGTCCTCACGTACATTTTGAACCCAGTTCATGGACGATGCAGTCCTCACGTACATTTTGAACCCAGTTCATGGACGATGCAGTCCTCACGTACATTTTGAACCCAGTTCATGGACGATGCAATCCTCATGTACATTTTGAACCCAGTTCATGGACGATGCAGTCCTCACATACATTTTGAACCCAGTTCATGGACGATGCAGTCCTCACGTACATTTTGAACCCAGTTCATGGACGATGCAGTCCTCACGTACATTTTGAATCGAGGTCCAGGGATGATGCAGTCCTATCTTCAATTCTCAGAGACATCAGTCTACGGATCAATTCTGGGACCTAAGTCTAGGGAAAATACAATCCCCTACCTGTTCATTCAGGACTTCATTATCGGAGACCCAGTCTACGGCTCAATTCTGGGACCGAAGTCCGGGGAAGATACAATCCCCCACCTGTTCATTCAGGACTTCATTCTCGGAGACATCTTGTCTACGGCTCTTTTTAGGACTGAAGTCCAGGGATGATCCAATCCTCACATGTCCACCAAGGACTTCATTCTCAGAGACATCTGTCTACGGCTCACTTTAGGACTGAAATCCAAGGATGATTCAATCCTCACATGTCCACGAAGGACTTCATTATCGAAGATATACGTCTACGACTCTCTTTAGAACATGTGTTCAAGGATGATACAATCCCTCTTCTTTCTCGGAGACATCTGTCTACGGCTCACTTTAGGACTGAAATCCAAGGATGATTCAATCCTCACATGTCCACGAAGGACTTCATTCTCAAAGATATCTGTCTACGGCTCCTTTTAGAACATATTTTCAAGGATGATGCAATCCCCTTGTCACCTTAGACCCTATCTAAGGACCATCCACCAACCTTTCTGTCGGCATCACCAATATAGGTATCCACATCATCAACCTCACTGTCGATGCGGGAAATCTCATCATAAGTGATCACATCGCTCCCCCTTTCGAGGAGGGTCCTTCTGAACTATTTTAAGTTTGTCTCGGAAAACTTTACTTGAGGTAGAGGTTTGGTTAGTACATCGGATCGTTAGAGGTTTGGTTAGTACATTGGTAACTTTTTACAAATTTGAACTTTAATTCTTTTCTGCACCATATCTTGTATATAGAAATGTCAGATCTTTATGTGCTTTGACTTATCATGGAATACTGGATTCTCTGCCATTTTGGTACAACTCTGTTTGTCACATAGGATCACAGTTGGGTCCATTTTTTATGTCAAACAATTCTGAAGCCATACCGCTTCACAACTAGCAGAGCAAGCAGCCATATATTCCGCTTGTGCTGAGAGCCACACTAGATTGCTTCCTGCTAAACCATGATATCATGGCTGATCCCAGACAATAACATCCTCTCGATGTGCTCTTCCTGTCTGATACAATTTCTGCCCAATCAACATCTGTGTAGCCATCTGAAGTCATGATGTCTAAGATAACATAGATCAAATTCTATCGTATCATTTAGGTACATCATCACATGATTTGCAACTAACAGGTGAACACATCTAGTTTCCACTAGATACTGACTCAAGGTGTTCACAGCAAAGCATATATCTAACCTAGTATTCGTTAGACACATCAATGACTCAATAATTTGTCTGTACAGAGTTATATCCACTAGCTCTGATGAGTCAACTGCTAACAACTTCAAGTTGGAATCCATGAGAGTGGCCATTCCAACACATCAAGTCCTTTTAATATTTCTCGGCATACTTTCCCTAGTTGAGAAAGATTCCTTCTGAGCCTTGCCATACTTCCAGACCTAGGAAGTAATGCATCAATCTGAGATCTTTCATTTTCATTTCTGCAGCCATCTTCTTCTTTATTTTCATGATCTGTTTCTCATTCCTTGTCAGAAAGAGATCATCGTCATACAATAATAGTATGATAGGTTCATCATCCACAACCTTAAGGTAAAGGTTAGGATCAGCTTTACTTCTGGTAAAGCCCAAGCTTTGTCAAGAGGCTATCAATTGTCCATCATTCACACTCTGCATTGAGTGATCTTCTACATATCTATTTGTGCCATCTCTCGTCAGATGGGTCTACTGATATGAGCCTCAAAATCATTCGAACTCTGTGGTGAGTTCCTTCTTGCATCCATGTCATATGTGTATAGAATCCATATTCAACCTTGTAGCAAAGGTTAAGATCCACATCACCCATGATGATAATTAAGCTCATCAATTGACTACCAATCTTGGGTACCCATACAAAACCTGATTCACACTTCTTCTTTAATTACACCATTAAGAGAATGGTCTTATCTATCCACTTGGAGCAAACATCTTGTCATGATTCTCTTCCTCTTTCTAAGAGAATCTTCTAGCAATGAGCCTTCTATATTTTGTTTGATTTGTAAATCTTCTTGTTGAACATCCATCACTTGTTCGGTGTTCATCATTCTTCATGATCTTTCCTACATATCAAAATTAAGTACATGATTAGTAATACTTTATAATCATGAAATCATGTTGACATGATAACCTATTATGCATACAGATATCATTTACATAGTTATACAACTATCTTGACCAATACTTTGGCACAACACTTTTCCATATCCTGTATCCATACAATGGCTATATAGATGCCTTCCATCTCTACCAGAACATACTATCGAGAGTGTGCACAGCTCTCAGCATGTCAGCAAACAGGTTTCATTCTAGACAAGCAACAATGGAATGTTTGTCCAACTTACCAATCATATGCATATTAGTAGTATATTGTTCAATGCTCTATGAATGTTTACACTCAGCATGATATATATTCTAGGAATACAAATATGCATACAAGCAATATCATTTACTATTTGAAATAACAACTCAAATACTTATCTTTTATGTTTGTGTGGTTGCCTCCTGCTTGATCTTCTATATGTCTTTTGAACTTCTATTCATTCTGTACCATTGTGCATGCTCAAGTGTGCACTAGTGTCATCCTCATGATCTCATACACAAACATACATTCATTATATTCTCAATATTATCAAAAACATTATAATTCTAAATAATATTGAATATGTATAGTCATGATCATTAGTATTCAGGGTTTCAAGGAAGTCTTCTTTTACTCATGCATATTCTTGTTTGATCATAGTACTCTTCTGGTTAGTTAAATCATCAAGATAAGAGACATAATATGCATAAACCCTTGATTACTAACTTTATGAATAAGCACAACCAATCATACCAAGTATACTTATATAAGGGATCCTAACACAAGGTAAGATTCTAACTTGACATAGGAAGACATACCTGGATTAGTATACCTGCTTAGTTATGTCTAACATACCTAGACAATATCTTCTTTGTTCTCTTCAATGATTTAGAGATCCTGTGCTAGAACCTGCATATCTCATAGGTTAAGCATAATATAACAAAGTAATACATACCTCGTAAGTAGAACAAAGATTATGGATGAGTCTTTGTCTTCATGTTGTCATGGTCATGGAACTTGATTTGTCTTTCGTGATGTACCTGTATCTTGTTAGCAGACATCATCAACCTCATACAACACCATAATGCATTAGTACAATCATATAGCCCTAATCAATGAATGTCCTCGATCATTCACATGCATTCATACTGTTACTAGGGTGATAAGACAATTGTAACATTAATCAATATTGTACTAATAAATAATATGAAGACAAACACATTATGAACTTAATCAGGAATCTGATTTCAAGACATACCTGAACCTCCTTAAGTCATACCTGTTGAGACTTCTTGTAGTCTTCTTATGTAAGGCCTTAGCCTCAACTCCCCCTGAAACTTGATCTGGAGCTTGATTAGGGTTTTCTAGAAAAACCCTAAAAATTCAATCTTTGACTTTCACACTTCTGAATGGATGGAAGGATGTGTCTTGCTGGGCTGATCAAACTAGCATACTTCAATTTTGAAATCTCCAAAATTTGACCCCTCATAATTGCCTTCGAAACATCTGGATCTTCTGGACAAGATCTCGAACTAGGGTTTGATGAAGCCCACCCTTTTTCCCAATCAAAAGGTTAAATCCAAGGCTCTAAACTCTTATTTTTCTGAGGAGATTCCAGCCATGGTTACAGACTTGAAAAATTCCAACTTTTGCTGAAGCCCTAATTTTCCATCTTTCCGATCAAAATCCCGAACTGGGGTTTGATCAAGCCCAGTCTTCTACCCAACCAAAAAATTCGATCTTGGACTCTAAATTTTGATTTTCCTGAGTAGCATTCAGCCTTGGATTCCGATTCCAAAAATTCTAACTTTCTCCGAAACCCTAAATTCCGGAAGCCATGAATGAAGGTGCTCCAAAAATAATTCTGTTTTGATAGAAATATGTACCTGATTGTTTCTGCTGTAACTACGAACTTTTCGCTCCACAGGGTATGAAAATGTTTTTTGTGGTATCCTGACCTGTCATATTTCCATCCCAACAGGTCTGAGCTCAATTGGATTTTCTGAGAGAGAGTTATGCCAAGTGTCGCAACGTGACCTATTTATGGGATAAAACAAGAGAGGGAATTTGCATGGTGTGCCACGTGTCACTGGTTCCGCTTCGGCCTCTGAAAACATTTCTTGAGATAGTACAGTCTGTGTACTACCTGTTGCTTTTTACTAAATTTCATTTGGAGCTTCCTAGCCCAAGTTATGACCTTTTTTCCTAGGTCACCTGATTTTGACTGAGATCTGGAAGAGGCAGAAACCCTAACGTGTACTGATCATAACTCACAAAGCACAATGAATCTGAGGGTTCCCTTTGGAGACAAGGTACCTGGAGATGTTATCTACGACCTGTAAGTGTTTCAGATCCTAAACCTTCGCATAAATGGATTTATAGCGAAAGTTCCACGATGACTGGTTTTTTCTATGTAAAACCCAAACCTTCAAATTGTCGCAAGTGAAGCAAGTGTCGTAAGTGCCATACATTGCCTTCCTTCAAGTTAGCTCTGATACCATGTTAAGATTTAATATGCTAATACAGAAAATAGCAGCATTACATTCCATTTCACAATAATAGCATATACAGGATCACTGAAGAAACAACAAGCACAGCATAAACACAAGAGACACAGATTTATCCTGGGAAACCCTCATGGGGTAGAAAACCTAGCAAAGCTTCCTCAATATAGATGACCAGCAAATACAAAAGATGTAACCCTGAGCATAAGCTCCTCCTTCTCCATAGCATACGTCTCTCTCATAAGTGTGCCATTCTCAAGTGAGTGAGTGTGTGTAAAATGAGGAATAAACCTCCTCTATTTATACACTACTCCGACTTGTCTTTTACACAAATCATGTACGCTCGTATTTAACCATTGGGTTAAATACCCCATTACAACTGACTGGGCCGACCCCTCTAGGGTGGTCTAATAACCCTTTGACCCACATAACACATACAGGGCCGACCCCCACTAGGGAAGTCTAATAACCCAAGTTACCACAATCTGACGGAGGAATAAACATCTCCGGATATACAATAAGATCTTCACGGAGGAATGAAACATCTCCAAAATAATAAAGTACAAATATAATATTCTTTGAAGTTACAATATCTCAACATTCTCCCACCCACTAGACCAAATAAATCGATAGAATTTCCCCCGAATAATGCACAAAATGGACAGAGGAAATTTGCAGAGGGAGAACCAGTATACTCCCAGGTTCTATAATACAACTTTAGCCAATGTAATATGGCCACCCAGTGAAAGATATCTCAGGATCCAGTGTCCAATACGCGAATCAAATCGCTTGACAAGCCAAAGCCAATCATTTGACCTGTAGTTTGCAGGTTTGACAAAATAGCCGAGACACTTCAAGCCATTAGATAACTCCTTAAATTCCAAAGGAAAAATACCCCTGATCGAACGTTCCATATTCTCCTCCAATGAGTGCTTTAAGAAAAAATATTTTACCATACTAATGAGCATATCGGTTACCGAGCAGAAGAAATCAAGTATTTTCTTATACTGTAACCATTCAGCCAGTATTCCCAGACCAAAAAGCATCACATCATCCACAAATAGAGTGTGAGTAACTGATACACCCGCCGAAACCTTGATGCCCACAATAGTGCCCTCACATTTAGCTTTGTGAATGGAGAGGCTTAGACCGTCAATGACCAGCAGAAATAGAAGGGGCGAGAGAGGGAAACCTTGATGAAAGCACCTAGATGCCTTGAAAAAATCAGTCGGCTGGCCATTGATAAGAACTGCAAAGTTAACAGAGGTAACACAGGCCATAATCCACTTCATCACCTTCCAAGGCAGGCCAATTTGGATAAGGATCGATCTGAGAAGAGTCTAATTTACCCGGTCATAAGCTTTCACCAAGTCAAGTTGGAGGATAAGTGCATCCAGTTTCTTTTGATTAATACTGTGGAAAACCTCCTGTGCCACACCAACCGCATCCACGGGGGGTTCACTCACTAAACTTGTTACATAGCACGATCGTTCGCAGGATATTAAAGAATATCCCTAATTATACTAAATATTGTAAAATGCCTCCTAAAATTGTATTGTTGAACCCCCTCCCAATATACCTTTCCAATTAAGAAAACCCCTAGTTTCACCATATATTGTAGGTATCCATTTTTATCAACCCATTTTTAACACCCCCTTTATATAATATTACCAATTTGTAACAAAGAGGACCCCTAAAACATCTTAGGATAAGCAAATAGGATGCTAAATAAAATAATAGTATAATGCTAATAATTATCCCACAGGGATTGAAGGGGCGAATAATCAATTTATAGCATTGGATAGTGGAAGACCCGACGAAATAGTAATGGGGAAGAAAAAATGCGTAAAAAGAATCACAATCAAGAGATCAATGTAACAAAAAATGTAAAAGACTGATATTCCAATAGCTAGTGCAATGCTTAGAAAATATGAGAATTGCAGATGTTTCACACCGCAACCTACGAATCTACCAAATTTATATCATGTAAATACAAGTATAGCCATAGAGAGATCATGTTTTCTATAAGATTAATAAATTAAACTCCATAAAAATGAAATATTGAAACCCTTTCATGGATGGACTTCCCTACCTTCCAATGTACCAAGTTCCACAAGAAACACCTTCTTTGGTACTCTGAGAAACACAACTTATTGTGGCACATTCATTTATAGGTATTAAGTTGCTCTCAAACAACACCTTGCAATCTTATCCAATTCCAGATCCGATTGAAACACCCTTTTTGAAGACCCTTCATCTCGCCTAAAGTAGATCCCATTTCTCACTCTTGTCAACCTATCAGTATTTAATTTACAGAATGTATTCTGATTTAAGTTAAAAGTATGAATAGAAATTATGAATGAAATAAATGATCTCTGCATTTTTCCCCATGCAAAAAGGAACAGCATCGTACTCTAGTAAGGAGACAAATCAAGATAAATAGTTATGATAGGTAATTTGCCAGGATTGATGAGAAGAAAATAATTTCTGTTTATTTTTCTTAAAAGTTTTCCTACTGTAAATAGTCAGATGAATTAGTATATTTAGATAAGAAATCACCTCTGTTTCATATTTTATCAAACAAATTTCATAATAATGCAGTACAGTTCTAAATTCTATATTTCAAACTGAAAATCAGAAGTTCTTGCCTTCTATATATTTCACATTCAAACTCATAGAAAGTTTACTGTTTTCACTGAAAAATGATTGCAAAAACAAATACATTTTGTTTATCTACTTCTGCTATTTTTTATTATTATTTATTATCGTACCAAAAACCCTAAAACTTTATTTTCACCATTTCATAAAACCCTTGTATTGACACATCTACCAAATGATTATTTTCTGTTACAGTACATAAAACTATAGCATAGTGATCATTCTGGTCCAACGACCAAGGGCGATACCCCCCATCCATAAAAATATATCAAGTTATCTGAGTACTTCACTCTTTTTCTATTTCTTCTACTTATATCAAAACATAGGCATTTTACTATAAATTTGTTATAAGATTGCACAGTTAAATTTTCTTTACAAACGAAAACGATGACAGAGATAGTCCCACATTTACTTTTATACACAAGATTTTAAATATTTTAGTTACAGACTTTAACCTGGGTTGAACCCATCAAAATCAAACATCAACCATTGTATTACAGAACTAGTTTTGCTCTTTTCAAAACCCGATCGAGGATTGAACTCTCGTCGGTTAACCTACATTGCCCAGAACGATTCTAGAACGGAAAAACCAAAGTGAACATAAACATTGTTTTGAAAATTGAACAGTAGTATTTATTTGTCAAAACTCAACTGAGAATCGAAACCTTGACGGTGCTACATTGCTAGTTCAAAGACGAAACTAAAATAGAATCTCAAACATTCAAACTTAAACATTAACCTAGGTAGCCGAAGGCACCTTTTAACAGACTCAAAGTCTAGACACAAGTCTATTAAAGACCAACGATAGTAAGAAATCGACATATGTTACAACTCCACTGTTGTCTGCATTTGCCATAGGTTCTACAAAAGGGTTTGCCACCGGAGCTTACCGGTTAATACTCGATATCTGTTGACATTTCCTTAAAACTCCCACGGCGCTGAAGTTTACCTGCCAAGATATTTTAATAAGAAAGACGAGGGTTTAAGTTTGCCAAACGAAATGTGTTTGAAGGTGAACAACCAAGTTTTATTACAACAAGAAAACACGTTTAAGAGAGTTTACCTTCGGGGAATGATAGCGTTGCCACAGTAGTAACCAAATTTGATCCCTGGCGCGAAGTAGAGGGTCTTCCTCACAACGTAACAAACGTCCACTCAGAGCTCCAATACGGTCGACGATTCAATTCTTGTAAACCTCATAATGCAGAGTTCATCACCGTCCATGCTCGAACCAGGAAACTTTCACAAGAACTCAAGGTTCATTATCCTCCACGCTTAAATCAAACAACTATCAACACAGAGCATTATCACCTTCCAACTACGGACCTAGCTACACCGACCACCAATTTCATGCCATTAAAATGAAAGTGCCGAAGCACAGAGATACCAGAAAATAGTTACAGGCTTGAACCTTCAATTCGGCGGCCTGTCAGCCCCTCTCCCTGGAGAAACAGGTTCCATTTGAGCAAAAGGGGAAATACAAGCGGAAGTGTAGTCAAACCCTTAGGGTTAGCTATCATCAACCAGATCGACGGAGGGGATGGTGCCAACACATTAACGCAATTATCAAATCTGGGGTTACATTCAATCACCATATTAATTGCATTTCCAAACACTATTACAGTTGGAAGCCACGTCGACTAAGAACAAGCTACAGCTCAGCAGGAGCATACCAATCCCTCCAATGGCCATCGCGTGGAGTTAATTCCGGAAAAGCCAACACATCAAGCCACGAGGTGGTGCAGTCAGATATTAATGTTGATAGATCTGATATCACTTCGTCAGATGACGCATGCAGGAGTATTAAAATGATGTTAGAATCACATTTATTAACTCCAGCCAACCCTTAAACGTTACATTCACACATTACATTTCCATATTGTATGCCCAGGGCTATCGCAACATTACATAGTATATTCACATTAAGCTTTATTTGCGTTTTATTGTAATGTTCTGACATAGTAACATAAATTAGCATTTAAATAGAATGTGTTATATTCCACGGTCTCATAATAGCTATGTTCACGACGGGGTGTTAATTATTTCATAATTTCCAAGTCATCATCGAGGCAACGTTAAATGTTATATGTATTTGCATATCATAATGTTTTAACCCAATGTTTAGTATATTATTATGATCCCGGATGGATTGTGAACTATTTCATATTCACCAAAGTCCCAAACCTTAGCGCTTAAGTAGCTAGGCGTTTATTTGACGTGACATTATACAAGATTTCTTGTTATAATATATGTTTAATATATTATATGATTTTCGTGTTTATAGTAACATATGAAATATATGTTTATTATATTAAATGACTTTTGTTTATATAAGATTTCTATTTTACATGCTCAATATAATACATGATTTTGTTTATATGGAAATTCAAAAGGTTGGATAATACTTTTATATAGTAGATAGGTTACATATTTATAAATAATATGTATTTACATTTTAGTAAATAATATAGTGCAAAATGAATGTTTATCATAACGTTAAAATTGCATTTTCATACTCAGGTAATAATACATCCTTTAAGTAGGGTATAGTAATTGCACACTTTTGTAAGTTATTATAGGAATTTTCCTTTATGTCCTTTTGGCAACGTTTTGATGTTTAGTCTATATAGGTGTAAGTAATAGTTTCCATAAATGCAAAGTTAGTAGTATTTAGGTACATGTGATAATTGTCACGTAGTTATAGAAGGCCATCACATTGCATCGTTGACCTATTATAGTACTAAGAGGAAATTAAGCTTTATGATATAGTTACATGTTGTGATAGTTATCAGATGTGAATCAAAGTGTTACAATATTATAAGGACGGTAATATCATCTTAATGGTATTGTCATTTCTTAACAGGATGAGTTGTCCTAAATGTTTGAGAATTTATTTGTCTCAATAGTCACTAACTTGTGCGAGTCGGGAGGATCTCATATTTTCTTACTTATTTCAATTCAGTGTTTGGTAGAGTTAGCAGTATTTTTACCTTTTCAATTCATTTACAAATAAGGGTTAGTACTAAGTATCTTCATCCCCATTTCATAAAGCAGAATATAAATAGTTGAGTGTTAAAAACAAAACTTTAAGTTCTTACCGGCATCACCTTCATGCATGGAAGTAAGTAATCATTTCTATTTATAAAGACGACTAGCTGAATCACACCGAGTGCTTGAATGACTGGAAATATCTTAAATTTTACCTGAATATCTGCGAAAGAAAGAAATAGTCCCAATGCTTTAGCTGTCAAGCTAAGTAAACCCAAGGGCACTCGGTAGGAACTCCTTCAGAAAACAAACAACGAAATCATCAGCATTTAGTTAACAGACCCTTAACACATGAGAAAGTATTTATCTTTTATCTATGTTATTTTATAAATTTGCAGACGTCATATGTTTAAGTTTACATTTTATTTTAGGTGTAGTACTGCATTAGAAGTTTTGTTAAAGTTCGTTAATTCCGCAAGTAGCATTTAAGCATTTAATGTTGTTTTTAAAAGTTTTAAATTTTAGTGATTTTTGGGTTGTTACACATTATCAAGTTGTAACAAACAAGAGCCCTAACTCCCACCAAGATTGTAAGGGTGGTTGATCAATTTGTAGTGTTGGATAGTGGAAGACCTAAAGAATAAGTACTGGGAAGGAAAGTGCGTAAAAGGAAACCCAATCAAGAAATAAACATTACAAAGAATGTAAAAGGATGATAGTCCAATAGTTAGTACAATGCTTAGAAAAGATGAGAATTGTAGATGTTTCACACCATAATTTTCCAATCTACCAATTTTATGTAATGTAAATATAAGTATAGTCACAGAGAGATCGTGTTTTCTCTAATATTAATAAATTAAACTCCATAAAAATTCAAAAATGAAACCTGTTCGTGGATGGATTCCCCTACATTCCTATAAAAAAAAACATCATTAATGTTTGAACCCAAATGAACATAGCAAAATTTCTCTTACTTTCCAATAACACCATATGATCATGTGCATAGCTTGGATTTGGGTCACTCACAAGATGCAATGAATTTCCTCCACTTCCTCTACATTTATTCTTGCAATCAAGGGAATTAACAACATTTAGTTACCTTTTCTTGGGTTATATCTAGTTTTTTTTTTAATCTTTATTGGAGGGGGAAAAATCTCCATTGTTAGGTTTCAAGCATGGAATAGTTATAAAGATACACAGATGGTGAAACTTATATGATACCATTTCATGGTAACGATAACACATAGGGTATGTAAATAGGGATTAAGATTTTCACCTATGTTCATGTCAGTTTCAATACAATATTAAGACAGATGACTTGCATATAAGAATTGAAATTACAATTATGAATGTGCCAAATACAACTCAAGCTAACAACTATTCCTAATTGACAATGTGAAAATATTAAAGAAGAATACAAAACATTGAAAGAAATAATTGGTCAAGAAATATTGATCTAACTTTTCTTGGTTCCAATGAGCCAAGAAAGATTGATCTCACTTTTCTGGGTTTTCATGGAGCAAGGTTTGATTGAATATCAATACCCACCTAAACCCCAATCTAAAAAATTAAGAGTTAGATCTTTTACTCGAATGCCTACAGAAAATACAATACAATTGTTCAACTCTGGAACTCCCAATTAGCTACATCTCTTAACTTAAAGATAAAAAACAATATAACATCAATTCAAACCAAGCCTAAATAAGCTATTAAATGAGTATGGATCAAGGCCAGTAATCCGAAGCGACTTCAATCGATATTATCATTGGTACATTATTATCAGATTTATGCAAAACTTAGGATCATAAGCAATATCAAATAAAAATGGAGGGTCCTTAAGTTTTAGATAGGTATGAATTGAGCCCATGATTTGGAGGTATGAATCCATCCCATGATTCGGAGGTTATTCCTCGGCCCACCCAAACAAAATAACCCCCAATATTTATATTACTATGTCAAATTAAAAAACCCCCTTGACCCCTTAATACGGGGCAATATATTTTTGAGGTTTTTAAGAGTATTCAAACCCCCAATATGAATGGACGTGATATGATATTGCCTCTCTAGTGAACCCCCCATGACCGCATCATGTATCTACCTTCCATCCAAAAATCCATATTGTTCCATAGAAATGAACTTAGACAGGATCAGTTTGATGCGTTGAGCAATAATCTTGGATATGATCTTGTATACTAAGTTGCATAAGGCAATAGAATGGAAATCATTAAAGCTCTCAGGATGTGATGATTTAGGTATCAGTGCCAGATAGGTAGTATTTAGAACCCCAGATACCAGTCCCAAAAACCAAGATTCATCCACAACATCCCTGAGGTCATTCCCCATAATATCAAAAAAGTGAGAGAACAGTTCCACTGTCCATCGATCCGGACCAAGAGATTTATCCTTAGCAAAAACCCGAAGGGTATTCTGAACATCTGTAATAGAAATAGCCTCAAATATATTATCCCCCTCCATGTCATTGAACATCCGAGGATATTCCTTGATAATCTTAAACTATTCAAGCAGGGATGTATTTGTAGGATCAGTAAAGTAATCTTGAAAGTGTCGAGATGCCTCAGACATCAAATCTTCATCACCATGAATCCACTGCCCATCATGATAATTAAGATCCCAAATGTTATTTTGTATTCTGCGTGAATCAGCATAGCGATGAAAGAACTTTGTGTTTAAGTCACCAGCTTTGAGCCAAATTTCCCGGCTCTTTAAACACCAGGATTCTTCATGAATAAAGAGGATTTTGAGTTTCCTTTCCTCCAAAATAGTAAGTCGGGCATGACCAAATTCAGAAATCCCCATCCTGAGAGATTGATCCATTAATTCACCAATTTCCTTTTCAAGCGTAATGAGTTCAGTAGCCAACTCAACTTTTTTGGATCATTCCCACTTTATAGTAAAATCTTTTAAAGAATTTAATTTCATAGCTAGCTTGTCCATAGCCGATCGCTCCCCCGAAACATCAGTGTTGACCCAATGGGATCGCACGCCCACATCAAAATCCAAATCATTTAACCAAACAAAATTGAATTTGAATGGATATACATGATGATTTGCATCGGATTCAAATTGCAAAATAATGGGGAGATGATCACTGATATGGGTCTGCTGAATCCATGTTCTATATGATTGGAAAGCGATTAAAAGAGACTCAGATATCAAGTAACGGTCAATATGTTTGGATATCAAATTCTCATATTTTCTACCATTTGACCATGTTGGAGCCAATGGCTGAGGTTCCACATCAATCAGAGAATATGTAGAAAAAAGATTTCTGAAAAAGTCCCAAGAGGGTCCCTTCTGGCCGCATGACCCCAAATTTCCTCTGCCCCCTAGGAAAAATTCAAATCACCTGCAAGTATCAATTTTTCCAATGCCAATAAATGCCCCAAACATGCCAGATTCCAGAAAGCTTCCCTGTTGCAGAATGGGCCATAGCAATTTACAATATTTATATCTTTTTCTGAGCCTGTAATATTGCTAGACAGAACAATGCCCAGAGATATTATGAAAGGATTTAACCTAAGAACCCCCGGGTTCCATGCTGCTAGGAGACCACCAGAAAGACCAACGGCATCGACAGAGGACATACACCACCCCGGCTTAATTTTGTTGAAAAAGGTACGAGCTTTCTCCCCACAAACCATTGTTTCTTGTAAGAAGACCAAATCAGGATTAACAATTTGAAGGACTCTTTTGAGGACCAATTGTTTTGGCATACCCCCCACACCCCTGATGTTTAAGGAGATTGAAATCATTATTGAACCCTAGCAAGGGCTTTGATTCCTCTAAGAGCCCGGGTATCAGGAGAGACGGGGGTAATTGGAATGCTTTTGTCTTTACCCCCCAGAGAGTCGACCTTCAAATTTTTCCTAGCACTTCTCATTTTTAATGGAGAGAAGTCAGTGGCCAGCCCGCCCTACCGATCCCCCTTCACAATACATTGATCTCCCAACATGGCCAAATTTGCAGCAATTGAAATATTATTCAAATCCCCCAAACCCGGATCCCGAGCCGCAGAACCTGATGTATCAACCACCAATGTATTACTCAGGCCCCAATCGTCAACTACCCGATTTTTTAAATAAACAGGGAGAGGAGATTATTTAACCATCTCAGAGTAGGATGGGATGAGTAATACCCATTCCCGGGGCAACGACTTACAGTTTGACAAAGAATGTGGGGGAAGGGAGACGGACGGAAGTTCAGATGAATTGTCTATCAACACCCCATCCTCAACTGGAAGAAAATCAGGCAATGGCACCTCACAATCCGAGGATAGGATAATAGTGGGACTGTTAATGGTGTCCAATGCAATAGATGAAATAGGAATGATGGACGAGGTCCCAGGGGAGGAATTTAACACAGGTAGTGGTACATCAGAAGTGGGAGACGCATTATCAGACAAAACATTGGGATCTTTTTCAGACTTAGAGGTGATAGACAGCATTGGATACACTCTACTCAGATAGTTACCATTGTTTCCATTATTAAGCTCCAAAGCATTAATGAATTTAATATCCAAATGATTCAAAGAATGATAAAGAGATGGGTCATTGGATTCCAACTTACCCAATAATCCCATAGCTGGATTAATAGGAGTCGATACCCTGTTGGAAAAGCCGTCAAGATCGCCATTTATATCCACCTCCTTGTCACTACCATCATCCGAAGACCAAAAGGGATCTGACCCCACAGGATGACCAGAAGAAAAAAGCTCATTGCACTGCTGCCAAAGATGACCCACTTGCTTACACTTGGAGCAACGGAAAGGGATGCCCTAATAATCAATGATCAAGTCCAACTTTCGACCACGCCAGTTGATGTGGAGTACATCAATGAGTCCCAACGAGATGTCAACCTCAACCAAGAGTCGCCCCATATGGTGGTCGAAACCAGTAAGGTGCTCCTCCTCCACATGAAGAAAACAACCCAGACTGTTACCAATAGCTTCAAAAGCCCCCCGATTCCAAAGTACAAGCGGAAGGCCAGGGATGAGAACCCACAAATGACGTAAACGCACAGTATCCGAATCCAGGTCAAAATCAGTATGCCACTTCTGTAACATGAGGCTGCCAACACCGTGAAGCCAAAGCTGATTTAAAATGGTAGAATAGTGAACTTCCTGCTCAAAATTGAACCCATACCAACCACGAGCCATAGCAAAAACCTGGGGAGTGTATCCCACAATGGGCTTTCATTTTTCAGTGACCCAACCCACAATATCCTTACGATCCATTGCATAATAGGAGAACTTTCCCACCAAAACAGTCAGATTGAAATCCACAAGCTCTTCTAAGTCAAGATCCGTGCCCATAGTAAGCCAGACCTCCCCACGACGGCATCAAAACTTCTCACTCAAGCCATGAGCGGCTCGAGAAACATACCGAGGCTTCTTCCCCTGCACATGAGATGGACAAGCCCGAGCACTGTCGACCGAGGGGTCAGAGCTCGAAGTCGACCTAGGAACCCCCAACAAAGGCAAGTGGTCTTTTTTTGACACTTATTTGGCACGTGGAGCTCTTGGCCGACTACCCGAAACAAGTGGACGTTTTCCATGAAGCATATCCTTGAAATGGGGGTCGGGTTTAAATAAGCCGGCCTCTTCGATTCTGAAATCTGAGACGGTCATGGGGTTCTCCACCAAGGATTGAGGGGCCGCCACTATAACATCCCAAAAAATCACAAAAATTTAAAACTTTTTCTATGTGACAATTAATGCTATTTAATATGTGCGGAATAGAACCAGGCATCAAAAGTTATCCTACTGTAATAATTAGCGATTAACAGGATATCTTTGTGTCTTGATGATAACCATACTATTGCATCTTCATCTACTGGTATTATGTTTTATGAATCGGTTATCTTTTACTAATCTACTTTTGTTTGATTGATGAACGGGTCCTTCGGACGCCCCGAGGCTTACTTAGCGTATGTGCTAAAGCATGTGATGTTGTACTTGTGACATTTTACAGGTAAGGGTTTGACGTTTCGACAAGCACATGACAGTTTTTCTATGAATCTCATTTGTCAATAATTGAAGAGATAGAACTGTAGACATTCTTCCAGTGAGAATCTTTGTGAACTGTAAACTTGTAATTAAATTGTAAGAAGGTTTATAGTGAACGTATCTCAACTCTTATACTCAAGTTTATGATTAATTTTCCATTTAATTCCATAATGAACTGTTTATAACTGTCTATCTTTCTTCATGGCAAACTGTAGAAGTTATAGGTAATGAATTTTAACAATATTCCTAGGGAATATATTCTACAATGGTGAGAGTGATTGAATTCGTCATTGGGACTTTCATTACACCGTTCAGTTGAGTGCATCTCCATACAATAGAATGTATGTTTCTTTGATTTATTTTAAATACATATAATGCGAGGTTTAAGGAGATATTATTAATACTTAACTATGAATTACATAACCCCTATGGTATGTCTTTTGTGTGCACTATGGTGCTCTTATATGATACTTAGGCAATTGTGATTTATATGCAATAAGTGATACTATTTGATCAAACGTGACTATAGGAATTTATGTGCAATCAATGTGATATGTACCTATATGCAAACCTTAGCGCATATATTTGCTAACTTAATGTCTTGACAGGGTGATGTGATTCGACTTTACCACATGAAATATGATATGTTTTTAAACATTGAAAAGTGACTGTAATGTCACAGATTGGAAATCATTAACGCAGTCAATTGCATTTAATGTTGACAGCAACCATGGATAGTGGGATTCCATCTAGATGGATAGCTAGTTTGTTCACGTGCCAGACTGGTGGTATTAACCCTTCCTGCGATGATGTGTAACCATAATAGTTCGAATGATTGGTGAACTGGCTCCTTCGTGGCTTTTGTAATAATAGCACATTTAATGAGGTAGATAGTGATTGATAACTTCGTAAGTATCTCGGTGATCTCCACCGTTGATCCTGGTAGTGCAATGTATGGTATGGGTTAAACCCTACCTCCGCTTCATTTCAACGTTTTAATGTGTTCCTTTGTAATCGGTGATGGAGCTCTGCAAGAGGCCGACAGGCTGAGAAATTTTTGCTCGGTTATTTTTTTTGTTTGTGGAGACTTAGTCTATGAGACTCGAACTCATAACCTATGGGATTTCTTTTAATAGAGAGTCAAGCTCCTTCTGGTTAATACAGTGCTGAAATTTTATGGTTATCAGTCGAGGATTCGATACCCGACTTGTTTGAGGGTTTGCTTAAAGCTTGAGTTTAAAGGGAAAAATAACCCATGGACTCACCAACGATGCTATCTCTCCCAGTTCTATACTACTGAGTTAAATAGTGAAGGGGTTTCTTGTACTGGTTTCGGCTATACCTGCCATTGACGGAATAAGGTTCTTTGTTGCATATGTAAAGTCTCGACATTCATTGCCATCTCAGCCGTAACCCAAAAGGTAATGTTCTAGTTCTTATCACTGTTATATGCATACGATAATAATAATTAGTTATCCTAGTTCAAGATGGTGACCTTTTCTTCTTGTTAATGTTTTAGCCATTCTTGCAATACCCTCATAGGTAAAATATGTAATGGCTTCGGTAATTTGGGCGTTGGAAGTTGGAAATTAGCTAACCAACCAGTAAGCCTTCGGTGGTTGCCTTGGAAACCCTGTGTAGAGCATGATGGCCGTCTATCTAAAGGTTCTGTGTATTGTGTTTGAAAACTTAGAGAGTTTTATGATTTTAGGGTTTGTGAATCTTGTTAACAGTATGGGGAGGCAGTGCCTCAACCCACAAGCAATGCTGTGAATATAACTTCTGTTTGTTAAATATCTCTGTCGAGTTGGAAGAGCATTATATTCTTTTCGATTGCATAGTTTTTTGGACTTTACAATGTATCCATTTTGTAGCTTGTTGTTGATGAAAAAGGATGAGTTTAGGGTTTAGTTCTGGGTTTTGAACTTGGCATGCCCTTCATTTTTAAGAGAGTCTTTCAAACTCTACTGATAATATAATGCACTATAAATTTGTCAAAATTTACATGGCCGTAACTGTTCTGTGTTGATACTTTTGGGCTTAGCCTATGTATGAAATTGGTTACTCGTCAATAGGAATAAATTGTATTTTAGATAATTTATATATATTGGTAATGTTGTGTAAGCTAGGTTATAGCAGCATCTTTGCTATCGTGCTTCGTAATGTACTGTAAGTTTATAAATATTTCTAAAAGGAAAACGTATGTGGGTATGTGTGAATAAAAACACTGTTTCTGTATAATAAGTCGATGGATTTGTAAATTGTATTAGGTTTTTGTCAACACTTCCAGTTCGACTGTGTAAATGTTTTAGTAAAACAACTATGGTTCTGCCGAGATTCAGGGTTTAGATAAGTTTAGAATGTATGGAGTTATGATGGCTGTTGATATGTATGTTCTGTTTGACTTTTCCCTTCAATTATGTATTCTTTTAAAAACTTGGAGATGATGTTTAAATATACCTATTTGATCTACAGTAATGATGTGGAAAATGATAATGTTTACTGTATCCAGAGATCGATAACTATGTTTATAGTTTTTGGCTAAGAATAACAAATGTCTTGTTCTTCACTATGTGAATACGATATAAATAAATGTAGAAATGTGAGTATGACATAAAAGAAAATTCTTGATGTCTGTAGAAGAATATCATTTTGCTATATTTGAAATAATTCTTTATTGATTCTAATGTAAACCAAAAAACATCTTAACTACTGAATAAGGATAAATCAACCCTATGTTGTTAGAATATAATATAAATTAAAAACAATGATATTTATAAACATAATTTATTATATGTAAACTATTAGAACAGAATATAATTTTGAGTATTGAAATATAAATACAAGAATTTCATGGGAAATAGAAACTTTAAAAGAAAATTATAATTAATTAATTCTTTCCAATCACTTGGCTATTAGCTTATCAGACTTATCTATTTTTAATCAGTTTATGTACTGGAGTACGATGCTGTTCATTTTTGCATGGGGAAAAATATAGAAACAAATTCTATTCAGTCATTTCATATTTATATTGAATCTTTAACTTATATAGGAAATTGAAAATTTCTTATAATTTAAAAAGAGAAAATTTAATAAACAACAAGACTATTAATATGCAAAATAATTTACAAAATAAAATAGATAAGACAATAGAACCTGTAACTGACGATAGGGACGACAAACACCCAAGGAGGCCTGTTCCTCCCAACCTGCTTCAGTAGAAGCAACTCAACTACTGACTTCTAATGAACCCCCGAGCCTGCTTACTGATCCAGTAAGTGGGGGGAATCTGTGTAGAAGCAAGGCACTCAAAAATACCTTCTCCACTCGGTATCAACCTCCTGAAAAAAAATGTCTTCTCCACTCAACGTCAAACTCCTGAACTCAATAAGAGTTTGGAATACTCACAACATGATCAACAATAGCATATCCCCTCATCAAATCTCTTGGGTGTAAACACAGCAAAACCCCAAGGTAAATTTCCTCGTCATGAAAAGTGATGAACCTCAGTTCAATATTTGATGGCTATTATATAGACTGCCTAGGTCTTGTAGTGGTCAGTTTAGAATAAATGAGCCTTAAGCTCCAATCCCATCTTTCAGGGCACTATGACCACATTTCAAGGGAGTTGTCCCATACCAATAGCTAGATAGTTGCATCATGATGCTGCCACTTGTCCATTGCCTTCTACCCCAGATTCCATTCCACCTAGTGGATCAGTAACCACTCTTTCAACAGTCCTCTTAGGCGTTTGTCTCCTATTTTATTTATTAAATAATAATATATTGTGCAAATTACAGTCATCCTTGGACACCTGTCCAATATAAACTTTACAATAAAAGTTATCATAATGTTTCTAAACACAAAATGTTTTCCAGCTTAAAGGGTATGTTACAAACACCCCCTCTTAAGCTCAAGATCGTCCTCAATGTTGCTTATTCATCATCAAGTTCCTCATGGAATAGAACTAGATATGCTTCCCGCATATTACTTTCCAGTTCCCAAGTAGCTTCATCAGGTCCAAGGTGATTCCATTTCACCTTTACCTGCCCTATGGTGCGATTCTGAAGCATAATTTTCCTCCGGTCTAGAATACAGTCCGGTTCCACCTGAAAATCTCCTTCGGGTTCTACCTATATGTCATTCCAATTCAGCACATGAGTAGCATCGTGCACATACTTCTTTAAAACATAAACATGAAAAACATTGTGGATTTTTAAATTGTATGGCAATGCCAATTGATATGCAACAACTCCTATCCTTGATAGGATTTCAAATGGTCCACAATACCTTGGTGCTAATTTAGCACAGCTCCCAAGCTTCAAAGAACTTTTCTTGGGCTTTACCTTTATGAAAACATGGTCTCCTACCAGAAATTCTCTTTCTGTGCGTTTCAAATCAACATAGCTTTTCTGCCGATCTTGGGAAGCTTTTAAGTTACCTTGAACCTGTTTCACAGTTAGCTCCATTTCTTTCAATAGATTTGGTTCTAACATCAATCTATCTACAGGATTATCCCACGAAATTGGAGTACAACATTTTCTTCCATACAAAATTTCAAATGGACTTAACTTAGCAGATGCTTGATAATTATTATTGTAGGCAAATTCTGCTAAGTGCAAGTAATCCTCCCATTTAGATGGCTGATCTTTAACATATAATATTAACATATTTTCCAAAATCTGATTTACTCTTTCTGTTTGACCATCAGTTTGTGGGTAGAAAGAGGTGCTGAAATTTAACTTAGTATTTAATCTTTTAAACAGTGCTGTCCAAAAGTTAACAATAAACTTAGAGTCTCGGTCTGAAATAATTACCTTTGGAATTCCATGCAAGCGAAAAATTTGCTTCATGAAAATATCTGCAATGTTAGAAGCCTTGAAAGTAGTTTTAACATGAATAAAATGAGAAGCTTTACTAAGTTTATCAACAACAACCATAATTGAGTCATTCTGCTTCTAATTTTTAGGAAAACTTGTAATAAAGTCAATGCTTATGATCTCCCACTTCCATTCTGGAATTGGTAAGGGCTGCAATAGCCCAGCTGGATGTTGATGTTCAGCTTTAATAGTTTAACAGTCAAAGAATCTAGCTATATATTTAGCAACTTCACTCTTCGTGTTAGGCCAAAAATACTCTTTTCTTAACATAGTTATCATTTTCTGATAACCAGGATGTCCTGAATAAGGACTCTTGTGAATTTCATCTAAAATCAACAACTTAACTTTAAAAAAATTAGGCACATAAATTCTGTTTTTGTAAGTTAAGAATCCTTTTTCATTAATACTGTAATCTGTTATAACATTTTCAGATGAATTTTCAGCCACTTTATCATGTAATTTTTGGTAATTTTAATCTTGCTTAATTCCTTCTTCGATCTGATTTTCTAGATCAGTTTTAAAAGTGCTGATTGCTGCCACAAAACTTAATCTAGCGTTTCTTCTCAACGCATCAGCAACCTTATTTTCCTTTCCATTAATGTGATGGATCTCAAAATCATATTCGCTAAGGAAAGCTAACCATCTAGCTTGCCTTGCGTTTAGATTTGTTTGATCCAGTAAATACTTTAACCCCTTATTATCAGTCATTAAAATGAATTTTCTACCAATCAAGTGATGGCGCCACATCTTTAAAGCATGTATCACGGCTGCCAACTCAAGATCATACGTAGCGTAATTCTTTTCATGTATTTTTAACTTCCTTGACTCAAAAGCAATTGCATGACCTTCTTGACTTAAGACCCCTTCAAGTCCTTCGTTGCATGCATCAATGCATACGACGAAATACTTATTAGGATCTGCAATTTTTAAGATGGGTGCAGTAGTTAACAATTCTTTCAACTTATTAAAGCTGTCTTGACACTTTTGATCCTGTATGAATTTCTTCCATTTCTTCTGCAAAGAAGTGATGGGGTTAGCAATTCTAGAGAACCCTTCGATAAACTTTCTATAATACCTCGTTATTCCCATGAATGACCGTACATCAGTTACATCTTTTGGGATAGGCCATTCATTAATTGCTTTAATTTTATTAGGATCAACAGATATACCATCTTTTGAAATTATATGACCCAAATAATGAATTTTATCTTTATAGAAATCACACTTACTGAACTTAGCGTAAATCTAGTGATCTCTAAGTACTTGTAAAATGATTTTTCAATGTTCATCATGCTCTTCTTTAGTCTTTGAGTAAATCAGGATATCATCAATGAATACCACTACGAACTTATCCAAATATTTATGCAGAACGTTGTTCATTAAACACATGAACACTGCAGGCGCATTAGTTAGCCCAAAAGGCATAACTACGAAGTCGTAGTGTCCATAACGCGTTCTAAATGTAGTTTTGAATATGTCCTCATCTTTTATTCGAACTTGATGATAACCCGATCTTAGATCAGTTTTAGTGAATATCTTTGCTCCGCATACTTGATCAAATAGATCATCTATGCGGGGTAAGGGATACCGGTTCTTAATTGTCATTTTATTAAGCTGACGGCAGTCAATGCACAAATGCATAGTATCGTCCTTCTTTTTAACAAATATTACTGGTGCTCCCCAAGGGGACACACTGGGCCATATGTAGCTTTTATCTATTAATTCTTTTAGCTGATACTTTAACTCATTTAACTCTAGAATATTCATCCTATAGGGGGCCTTTGAGTTTGGTACCGCACCGGGGTACTAACTCAATGGTGAAGTCAAGTTCACTTTTCGGAGGTAATCCTGGAATTTCTTCTGGGAATACATCCGAAAAGTCCCTAAGGATGGGAATATCCTCTAGTCTTAACTTGTCTTCTTTAGATGTACATTCATCATTAACAACATTAACAACAAACAGTTTACAACCCTTTCTAGCAGCTCTCTTTACTTGTAAGGCAGAAATCTACTTATGAATTCCTTTTATTGTTTCTGAATTACCTTCATTATTTATACAAGTAACAGATTTATCATAACAATTCAATATAACTCTATGCTTTTCAAGCCAATCCATGCCAATTAACAAGTCATATGAACCTAAGGGTAAAACATTTAGATTAACTTGCGTTTTCAGCTGATTTAAAAATACTTCACAATTCTGAACAAAATCTGTAACCTTTCTTTTAGTTCTTGTTGCAAGCTGAACTAATCATGTATTGTCAAATTTTTATGTTTTTAGCTTTCAACGGTTTACTAAAGTAGGTGAAATATAGCTTAAATTCACACCAGGATCTATCAAAATAGAAATAGACTTGTTTTGTATCGTACCTTCAATTTCGACCATGGATGTTTGATGGTTCGCTTGACGGTTCTCCAATGTTGCATTTATCCTAGGCATTTCTCTTGCGATATCTCTAACTGTAGGTTCTGCTTGCATAGTATGTATGTTGTTGGTTGTCCTCTTGTTGTGTGGGCAATATGCTCTCTTGTGTGGTCTGCCACATTCATAGCACTTTATGGGTCCTTTTTGCTCAGCATACCTGTTGTTATTGTTGTTATTATTATTGATGTGATTGTTAGGTACATTCCTTGCAGTAGCAGTATTTTGAGATGTATTATTCCGATAATTATTAGAAAAATTTATGTTATTAAAGTTTTTCTTAAAACCTCCAGCATTCTGATTAAAATTCTTCATTTTATAGTCATACTGATTAGTTTTACTGTTCTTCCAGCCAGTTGTTCCTTCTCATTTTCTGTTTTGGTTAAAACAAAAATTTTCCTTCCTCATGGCTTCTTCCAAAGTGGAAGGATTATCATACTCAATATGATCTTTTATATTAAACGCTAAACAACTGAGAAACCTTTGCACTTTAGGCTTTTCCTCAACCATGTAGGGTACGTACCTCAGCAAGCTAAGAAAATTGCTACACAGTTCTTTCATGTTCATTGTAGCCAATTTTAAGTCATAAAACTCCTTCGATTTATCCTCAAAATACTGTTCAGACAAGAACTTCTTTTTAAATAAACTTTTAAACATAGTCCAAGTTACTTCTTTTTCCTTTATGCTCTTGATTCTTTTAAGATCCTGCCACCAGATATCTGCCTTTCCGGTCAGATTGTAAATGGCCATCTTGGCTTTCAGTTGAGAAGAGTAGTCATCAGGGTATTTTTTATGGATTATAAAAGTATACTTAAGTATATTATTTAGGCGATTATTTTGGATTGGAAAAAACATATATATAGATTGCCAGGTGAATATTAAATATGAAACATACAATTTACTACCAAAACTTGTAAATTTTGGCGAATATTATGATAAAAAAACATATTTGATGTAAATATAGGCGATATTAGAGACCAAAAATGACCAAATTGCGAATTTATTTTTTCAAAAAAGGCCCCAAAAATAGCCAATTGGCTAAATTTCGCCCCTAAATATTTCCCTGGTAGTCATAAATATTAAAGTACTTTTTCATTCCTGACAGCCAAGCTTCTGTTGTCTCACCTTTCTCACTTTCGCCATTAAAAGTAGGTGGCTTAATCTTTTTAAATTCACCAGTAATTTGTTCATGATACTTATGTTTTCTCTTCTTAGAGCAGCACTCACTATTACTACTGTCATAATTTACATCATCATTACCTGAATCAAACTTAGAAGATGAGTAACTGTTCTTTTTATTGTTTCTTGTTTTCTTATGCTTATGTTGGTGGGACATGATTTTAGAATCAGCTCTAAATTCTAATTTTCTGCCTCTTTCATCACTGTGATAGTTTCCTTTTAAATTCTGCTATAACTCTTCCTGTGCATTTAGGATCCGTTCATTTTCTTCTTTAACAGCTTTTAACTCAGATTTTAAATCCTGTACAGTGCGTAAAATTTCAGAAGACCGGTTGTTTAACTCAACGTAAATTCCTTCAGTGTTATTATGATTAATTTGTTCATTACGAAGAGATATGTCCTCTGCTGATTCTTCTGGTAATTCCATACCTGCAATAAAAGTAAATTTGTTCTGTGCAAAAATGAAATTAAATTGCAAAAGTTAGTAACATAAACTTTCTGATTTATTTCTCTATTTGCGCGCATGAGCCTCATTCGGGAATAGAGTTTGAACTTGCGCTATGATACCACATGTAAAATCCCAAAAAATCACAAAAATTTAAAACTTTTTCTATGTGACAATTAATGCAATTTAATATGTGCGGAATAGAACCAGGCATCAAAAGTTATCCTGCTGTAATAATTACCATGCTAGCTTATCGTAAAGAATTTGCAATTAACAGGATATGTTTGTGTCTTGATGATAATCATACTATTGCATCTTCGTCTATTGGTATTATGTTTTATGAATCAGTTATCTTTTACTAATGTACTTTTGTTTGATTGATGAAGGGGTCCTTCGGACGCCCTGAGGCTTACTTAGCATATGTGCTAAAGCATGTGATGTTGTACTTGTGACATTTTACAAGTAAGGGTTTGAGGTTTCGACAAGCACGTGACAGTTTTTCTATGAATCTCTTTTGTCAATAATTGAAGAGATAGAACTGTAGACATTCTTCCGGTGAGAATCTTTGTGAAATGTAAACTTGTAATTAAATTGTAAGAAGGTTTATAGTGAACGTATCTCAGCTCTTATACTCAGGTTTATGATTAATTTTCCATTTAATTCCATAATGAACTGTTTATAACTGTCTATCTTTCTTCATGGCAAACTGTAGAAGTTATAGGTAATGTCTTTTAACAATATTCCTAGGGAATATATTCTACAATGGTGACAATGATTGAATTCGTCATTGGGACTTTCATTACACCATTCAGTTGAGTGCGTCTCCATACAATAGAATGTATGTTTCTTTGATTTATTTTAAAGACATATAATGTGAGGTTTAAGGAGATATTACTAATACTTAACTATGAATTACATAACCCCTATGGTATGTATTTTGTGTGCACTATGGTGCTCTTATATGATACATAGGCAATTGTGTTTTATATGCAATAAGTGATACTATTTGATCAAACGTGACTATAGGAATATATGTGCAATCAATGTGATATGTACCTATATGCAAAACTTAGCGCATATATTTGCTAACTTAATGTCTTGATAGGGTGATATGATTCGACTTTACCATATGAAATATGATATGTTTTTAAACATTGAAAAGTGAATGTAATTTCACAGATTGGAAATCATTAAAGCTGTCAATTGCATTTAATGTTGACAACTACCATGGATAGTGGGATTCCATCGTAGATGGATAGCTGGTTTGTTCACATGCCAGACTGGTGGTATTAACCCTTCCTGCAATGATGTGTAACCATAATAGTTCGAATGATTAGTGAACTGGCTCCTTCGTGGCTTTTGTAATAATAGCACATTCAATGAGGTAGATATTGATTGATAACTTTGTAAGTCTCGCAGTGATCTCCACCGTTGATCTTGGTAGTGCAATGTATGGTATGGGTTAAACGCTACCTCCACTTCATTTCAACGTTTTAATGTGTTCCTTTGTAATCGGTGATGGAGCTCTGCAAGAGGCCGACAGGCTGAGAAATTTTTGCTAGGTTGTTTTTCTGTTTGTGGAGACTTCGTCCATGAGACTCAAACTCATAACCTCTGGGATTGATTTTAATAGAGAGTCGAGCTCCTTCTAGTTAATACAGTGCTGAAATTTTATGGTTATCAGTTGAGGATTCGATACCCGACTTGTTTGAGGGTTTTCTTAAAGCTTGAGTTTGAAGGGAAAAATAACCCATGGACTCACCAACGATGCTATCTCTCCCAGTTCTATACTACTGAGTTAAATAGTCAAGGGGTTTCTTGTAGTGGTTTCGGCTATACCTTCCATTGACAGAGTAAGGTTCTTTGTTGCATATGTAAAGTCTCGACGTTCATTTCCATCTAAGCCGTAACCCAAAAGGTAATGTTCTAGTTCATATCATTGTTATATGCATACGATAATAATAATTAGTTATCCTATTTCAAGATGATGACCTTTTCTTCTTGTTAATGTTTTAACCATTCTTGTAATACCCTCGCAGGTAAAATGTGTAATGGCTTCATCAATCTGGGCATTGGAAGTTGGAAATTAGCTAACCAACTGGTAAACCTTCGGTGGTTGCCTTGGAAACCCTGTGTAGAGGATGATGGCCATCTATCTAAAGGTTCTGTGTATTGTGTTTGAAAAGTCAGAGAGTTTTATGATTTTAGGGTTTGTGAATCTTGTTAAAAGTATGGGGAGGCAGTGCCTCAACCCACAGGAAATGTCGTGAATATAAATTCTATTTGTTAAAGATCTCTGTCGAGTTGGAAGAGCGTTATATTCTTTTCGATTGCATAGTTTTTTGGACTTTACAATGTATCCATTTTGTAGCTAGTTGTCAATGAAAAGGGATGATTTTAGGGTTTAGTTCTGGGTTTTGAACTTGGCATGCCCTTCGTTTTTAAGAGAGCCTTTCAAACTCTACTGATAATATAATGCATTATAAATTTGTCAAACTTTACATGGCCGTAACTGTTTTGTGTTGATACTTTTGGGCTTAGCCTGTGTATGAAACTGGTTACTCGTCGATAGCAATAAATTGTATTTCAGATAATTTATATATATTGGTAATGTTGTGTAACCTAGGTTATAGCAGCATCTTTGCTATCGTGCTTCGTAATGTACTGTAAGTTTATAGATATTTCTAAAAGGAAAACATATGTGGCTATGTGTGAATAAAAACACTGTTTCTGTATAATAAGTCGATGGATTTGTAAAATGTATTAGGTTTTGGTCAACACTTCCAGTTCGATTATGTAAATGTTTTAGTAAAACAACTATGGTTCTGCCGAGATTCAAGGTTTAGATAAGTTTAGAATGTATGGAGTTATGATGGCTATTGATATGTACGTTCTGTTTGACTTTGCCCTTCAATTATGTATTCTTTTAAAACCTTGGAGATGATGTTTAAATCTACCTATTCGATCTACAGTATTTATGTGGAAAATAATAATGTTTACTGTATCCATAGATTGATAACTCTGTTTATAGTTTTTGGCTAAGAATAACAAATGTCTTGTTCTTCACTATGTGAATACGATATAAATAAATGTAGAAATGTGAGTATGACATAAAAGAAAATTCTTGACGTCTGTAGAAGAATATCATTCTGCTATATTTGAAATAATTCTTTATTAATTCTAATGTAAACCAAAAAACATCTTAACTACTGAATAAGGATAAATAAACCCTATATTGTTAGAATAGAATATAATAAATTAAAAACAATGATATTTATAAATAGAATTTATTGTATGTAAACTATTAGAACAAAATATAATTTTGAGTACTGAAATATAAATACAAGAATTTCATGGGAAATAGAAACTTTAAAAGAAAATTATAATTAATTAATTCTTTCCAATCACTTGGTTATTAGCCTATCAGACTTATCTATTTTTAATCAGTTTCTGTACTGGAGTACGATTCTGTTCCTTTTTGCATTGGGAAAAATACAGAAACAAATTCTATTAAGTCATTTCATATTTATACTGAGTCTTTAACTTATATAGGAAACTGAAAATTTCTTATAATTTAAAACAGATAAGACAATAGAACCTGTAACTGATGATAGGGCCAGCAAACACCCAAGGAGGCCTGTTCCTCCCAACTTACTTCAAAAGAAGCAGCTCAATTGCTGACTTCTAATGAACCCCCGAGCCTTCTTACTGATCCAATAAGTGGGTGGAATCTGTGTAGAAGCAAGGCACTCAAAAATACCTTCTCCACTTGATATCAACCTCCTGAAAAAAAATTCCTTCTCCACTCAACATCAAACTCCTGAACTCAATAAGAGTTTGGAAGACTCACAACATGATCAACAATAGCATACCCCCTCATCAAATCTCTTGGGTGCAAACACAACAAAACCCCAAGGTAAATTTCCTCGTCAGGAAAAGTGATGAACCTCAGTTCAATATTTGATGGCTATTATATAGACTGCCTAAGTCTTTTAGTGGTCAGTTTAGAAAAAATGAGCCTCAATCTCCAGTCTCATCTTTCAGGGCACTATGACCACATTTCAAGGGAGTTGTCCCATACCAACAGCTAGTTAGTTGCATCATGATGCTGCCACTTGTCCATTGCCTTCTACACTAGATTCCATTCCACCTAGTGGATCAGTAACCACTCTTTCAACAGTCCTCTTAGGTGTTTGTCTCCTCTTTTATTTATTAAATAATAATATGTTGTGCAAGTTACAGTCATCCTTGGACACCTGTCCAATATAAACTTTACAATAAAAGTTATCATAATGTTTCTAAACACAAAATGTTTTCTAGCTTAGAGGGTATGTTACATCCACATAATCCCGCATCTGTCACAAGATAGCAATTCGATCAAACACTACAAAAATCCAAGTGTCGTGGATTCCAAACCCTGACCAGCACAAAAGCTAGGAGAAACAAACCCTAGGTTTGCAACAGACCATGTGCCAACACCCATGGCAAATTCTGACAGCTAATAACCAGACAAAAAGAGACCAACAACAGAGCAAGAAAGATAATGATGCCTAGGAGGTTAGGAAGATCAAACCCCATGTAGCACAAGACTGAGTCAAAACAACCTCAACAGAAACTAGCAGCAAAGAGACCAGAGAGTAAGAGTCGAACCCAGAATGTAGCAAACGAATATACCAGGGACCGACACCGCAACAAGAAACGGCCAAGTGGTAATGATACCCGGGAGAACAAGGAGTATCAAACCCCAGGTTGCACAAGACTGTGTCTAAACAACCACGGAAGATGCCGGCAATAAGATAACCGGACATAATAGAGACGTTCCCAAATATGTTTTCCTAATCAACCAAAATGTGAAGAAAAACCGGGAAGACACAGCCAGCAAAGTGTATAAACCGGGAACTGGCACCAACAGCAAGAGATGGCCAAGACGGGTCGGCACCAAACCTATCAATTAGTGTGCATAATAACCCCCACCAAATAGATCCTGTCACTGTCTACAGCAGATATAAAAGAATCCAAAGAAAACCAACATTCCATAACAGATAGTCCTGGACTCACAACCAAATGCAAATCCGAAACCCCATGTGTAGCGTGAATACCAAGTAGAGAAATGACTGACACCTGTAGGAAAATACCTTCGTCTATTCAAAAACAAGAAATGTCGAGCTTCACTTGGTATTCAGTGAAGTTCCACACCAAACATCCACGCCCCAAACCATTCAAACCCTTACATACTCATATAAATTGATATATTTATAAATAACATTCCTAAATGAAATTTTTTAATTTGATATAATTCTTTATTATATCAATAATTTTCTTTAATAAATATTTATTACTAAATTTTAATATCAAAACTCATTCATAATTATGAGAGTATTCAATCATTATTCAAATTTTCAATATATAACAATTTATAAATTTATATGTATATTAATAATTATAAAATATAATTGTTCATTTTTAACTAGCATAATTTTTTTTATCATTTTAGTATTAATAATTACAAAATATTATAATTAATGTCACATAATATAAATAAAATAAAATTATTTTTTTTGTTTTGTAGATTATTTAATGAGTTTTGGTTCAAATTTGATAAGTTTTTTAAGATAAAATCTAAATTTGAAAATGTTCAAATTGTATTTAAAAAGAAAAAATATTTAAATTACACTTAAAAATATATTGTTTTTTTTTACTTAAAAATAAATAATTAAATTACACCTAAAAAGAATGTTAAAAACTTTCAAATATTTTGACAACACCTAAAAAAAATACATTAAAAAAAACAGGTAAAATGAAAATGCATTGCATTAAAAAGGAAAAACATAACATAAAACATTAAACTAACCTTTTAAATTGAAAACGTGAAAAGTAAAAAATAAATAAACTCGTCTTCTTCTACGGCTGGGCTGTCATTATAGTTATCGAAGTTGTGATCTTCTTCGAGTGAGATATCATTATAATTATTGAAGTCTTCTTCGACTAAGCTGTCATTATAATTATCTTCGTTATCATCTGTGCAATCTTTCTGCTTTAGTATGTCATTAATATATATATTTTTATATAATTATTTATTTCAAATTCTGTAATATAAGAAAATGAATTTTCCTAGTCCATATTAAATTGTACTAGCATGATTAACAAGGTATTTATATTTCTTCTTCATACTTAATTTTATAGATATTATGTATGCTTTAATTATCTCTAGTTCTTATCACATGTCTTCTTCTAATTAAAGAGGAAGTACTAAGTACCCATTATCCATGCATCACCTGTGAGTTATTCATGCATTAGCTACTGGTTATTATTTTTAAAAATCAACTACAAGTTATCCATGCATTACCTATCTCTCATCTTCCTTCCTATAATTTAGGAAAAACATACTTGCTAATCCACCCCAAATTCTAAAATATAAACACATATATAGGTGTAAAAATATAATAAATGCTCAATTAATTTATTTTTATGATGACAAATATGGTTTTTCTAGATTGCATGAGACAAGTGGAGTGTCATAAAATATAACTTGGAGTTGATGCATAGATAAAGTGCACTCAGACAACTTGGGACAATGCGTGATTACAACTAGACATGAAAAACTAACAAATAACCTGTTCATATCACTTAACTTATAAAACCTTCATCAAATAACCTGTTCATATCACTTAACTTATAAAACCTTCATCAAACCTTTAGATAATTGATACTCAAACCTTTAGATAATCGATAAAATCAACAAATTGCAAGATTCTTTAATAATATATTTTAAAACCTTTAGATTAAGATCAACCAATTGCAAGTTTTTTGAATAATATATTTTTAAATTCAATTATAATTCCCCAAAATATATAAATCAATATATTTATAAATCACATTTTCTTATATTTTTAAATGAATTCTTTTAATTTAATTTAAATTCTCATTATATTAACAATTTTCTTTAATAAATATTTATTACTAAATTTTAATATTAGAAATTCATTCATAATTATCATAATCTTCAACGATTATTTAAATTTTCAATATAAAACAATTTTATATTTATAAATTTACATCGAAAGTAATAATTATAAAATATAATTGTTAACATAATTTTTTTTATCATTTTGATATTAATAATTATAAAATATTATAATCAATGTCACACAATATATATAAAAAAGTTTATTTGCTTTCTTTTTTGGACTTTCCAACCACTTTTGATTCAAGTTTCATAAATTTTTTAAAATAAAATCCAAATTTAAAAGTATTTAATTTTTTAAAATGAAATCTAAATTTAAAAGTATTCAATTTGTGTAAATAGATTCAGCATCCTCCAACAATATTGAAATTTGATGGGTAAATAGTTGTCATTTGCCATTTTATTACCATTTTACATATGCCACTTCATAAAATTAAAATATCATATAAAGATTTTTTGACATGTAAAGTAACAAGTCAAATTTCAATCCTGCCTCCAATATCCATATAATTTAGATTATGCAATTTTATAACTAATATATATGATTTTAAATTTTTTTTTATAAATATCCAAATAAACTTTAAACAAAACAAAACTAAAAAATATACTTACAACAAATGGAATATTTAAATTACCCATTAGAAAATATTGAAAAACACACACATGCATTGCATTAAAAGGGAAAAACATAACCTAACATATTAAACTAACCTCCTGCAAAAACAAAATTCTTCTTCTTCTACTCTGTGCAATCTTCCTCCATCAGTATGTCATTGTAAAATTGATCGGACCATATGCAAATCTCCCCGGGATTACCTCCTGTGAAAATTTCATGAGTTTTTTCATTGTATGCAAATGAAAATGGAAAGGGCTTCAGAGATCTGAGTGCCGACTTTCTAACATCAGAACTATTTGAAGGACCCGCAGTAATCTTTCCGATGCATTCTCCTGTCAAAATGCTACTAACATTGACGGTTAACAAACCTGGTTCTGTCGCATCATGCATATTTTCTTTGTCACGGCAGATAGATATCACAATATCCTCTGCAGTTGGAATGTGGGAACCTAACAAAAATTTATTCGGCTCACATAGCAGCTGGTGGTCTTGAAATGTGACCACAATCTCACCTTGTAAATTAAAAACATGAAGGCCTCTCACGCCTCTCCTTCCGGTTTGGCAAATGAACAAATTTCTTTTGCATAAATAATACGGGTAACCAACAATCTGAATATCGGTTTTTATTACTTTGGAAATTGGAGCAGATATATCCAGGATCTGCATACCCAGTTGCGATTGTTGCAAGAGAATTCTATCAGTACCACAGAGTTCCACCTTCTCAATTGGATGATAAGGATATACAGGTATGGAAATTCGCTTGCGTAGTTCTCCGCTGTGTTTGGAATAAATTCTCAATAAAATTTCTTCCCCCGCTAAGTTTTTGTTGTACATCATCACGAACAAATCAGTGTTTCCTGGACTTCCAAATCTTAATTCTGAAAAAAATGAATCATCACCTTCTTTCGGTATTGTAAATAAAAGGGTGTACTTTTTCAATTCAAAAAGCTTGAATAATCTCTCTTCAATATTGTAAACCATGCCTCTGCAGTTTGGAATATCAAAATCCCAACTGCCAATCATGTTGCCGTCTTGTGGACAAATAGTTGTGTGTTCTGTACGTAGCCCTGCTTTTATCGGTTCAATTTCGATGCTGAAAATCCGGTAGCAATCAGCAATTTTGGTAGCAACAACTATCAATGAGTTATTATTGCTATTATAACAAGCAAACTGGATTCGCATTTTGATATCGATGTTGATCCTCTTTAACCCATCTTGGTATCTTACACACGAGAATCCTCCATCCCGGAGGAATGGAGAAAGATGGAATCCTCGCCGGTTGAATGGATTACGTGACTGATGAATAACAAATATTACTTCACCGGCTACGACGAAGTCGGGAGCAGGATCGTATATCATAGCAGGTTGTTGATGCACTTGTAAATGATAATCCCGAAAAATATTTGGGGCCTTCCTGGTGCTATTACCTGTGCCGCATATTTCTCGCGAGCGTAGAATGTTCATGTAATTAATGGAAGTAGTAGTCATCCTGTTCCTCTCTTCCTCTTCTTCTTCTTGAAACTTCAGGGCAACCTCCGATGTGACGGCTGTGTCTGGTTCTAAAGATGGCATTTCATCTTGTGCTTCATACTTCATACTTTATCTTTTTCTGTATGTGGTCTGCCATGGCTTGCAACAACAGGAAGACCAAAAATCGCTGCTGGGAGGCCAGAAATCGTGAAAGAGTTTGCTTCAAATAACCACAGAAATGGAACTCACCAATCTATCGCTGCGTGGACCGCGCCTGAGGTAGAGAGCTGGATGTATTTTAGCCATTCCGGACTACCGAAGAAGAGTCCTCGGCCCTCGCAACGCTGCGTAATCCTAAGAATAAGGATCACTGCTGGAGAGCTTCCTGATGCTACGATCCACGGACGGGAGGCCTCCAAATGCTGAGAAGACGTAAGGGTGAGTAGCCTAGAAACCTGATCTGCAGAGGACCTAACCTTGAATGACTGTCCGGATTTGAGACGGGGTCTTTGGTGCTTGCAATGGTCGGAACTATGAAGAGAGGATATGTGCTTTATTTGTGCACTGCAGCTATCCGATAATTAAGACACTGAAGATCTACTCAGGCGTAGACCTTCAAAGAGGTGTAGATCAGCTAGAGTAACTGAGACTGCAACAAGCTGATTTACTGATGAACACACCTTCATCACCTCTAAGACAAGAAAGAGTCACCGAGACTGCAACAAGCTGATTTACTGATGAACACGCCTCTAAGACAGGAAAGAGTAACTGAAGAATAACTGAGACTGCAGCAAGCTGATTTACTGATGAACACGCCTCTAAGACAAGAAAGAGTAACTGAGGCTGCAACAAGCTGATTTACTGTTGAACACACCTCTAAGACAAGAAAGAGTAACTGAAGAATAACTGAGACTGGAACAAGCTGATTTACTAATGAACACTCCTCTAATACAAGAAAGCGAATTTGAGAGTGAACCGGACATGTAAATTGAGATATTTTTTATGTAATAATTATTTATTTGGAATCTTGTAATTTAGGAAGAGGAGTCTTTCTTGTCTACTCTAATCGTATTAGCATAGCTACCCACAAGTTAAGAGTTAAGAATAAGTTATCTGTTACTCTTGAACTCCATGCTTAGTTGTTACTCTTGAACTCCATGCTTAGTTGTATGGGTATGCCTCAATTACTTCTTGTCACAAGCTTTTTAGTTAAACAAGTCCATGCTTAGTTGTTATTCTTGAACTCCATGCTTAGTTGTATGGGTATGTCTCAACTACTTCTTGTCACAAGCTTTTTAGTTAAACAAGTTGTTTGGCATGAAAGACGAAATAGCCCTTATCCATGCATTACCAATGAGTTATCCATGCATGAACTACTAGTTATTTTTTAATATTCTTTTTACATACAAGTGTTAATCCACCCCAAATTCTAAAATATAACACATGGATATAAAAATATAATAAATACTGGATTAGTTTACTTTTTCAATAGAAAATGCTCAATTAATTTACTTATATATTTTAAAATGACAAATACAATATTATAATATTTTTTCAGTTTTAAATAAATATATATTATTTTAAAAAGAATAAGTTAAAAAGTGTACAAACTTTACTAATTTATTTTCAAACACTATTTTGTTAAACTTTAACCATGGTGGAGTTTTTCGTTTAGGGATATTAGCTTAGTTTTAAAAAAACCAATATATCATATTGAAAGTTTATTTCACTATAAAGGTTGCTATTGTGCATGTTTTAACTCACTTAATTTTTCAAATCAATTGTTCAAAACATTTTTACTTCTTTTATAATAGAAAAAATATTATTACGAAGACTATTAATTTATAGAGTAAATTAAATAGTGGACAAAATGAACCTCTTTTCATTGTAATTCTTCTATGGGTAAAAATTTTGTCCAAAATTTTGGTTCCACTAGTTAATGAGAACTTTGTTCATGGAACTTTGTCCTTAGCATTTTGGCTCATTTTTAACAAAATCAATATAGTTGGAATTTTGAAAGAATGTGTACATATCAAGGAAAAAAATTTCCTAGTTGAAAATAAATAAAGCCACCAAAAATGCTAAATTTGTCCACTTATTAACTCACTCAATTTATTTACCAATTTACTTCCATATTGATCAAAATGACTAGTTTTAGAAGCATCCAGGCTATGATACCAAATGTTATGAAACAAATCCTTAAAATCATCATCAGAGAAAAGAGAAGATACCATGTATATTAATATAAACATGGAGAAAACTCTAATACAGATAAAAAATATGAATTACACTATAAATTATTAAAGAATAGGAGGAGAACAACTCTAATACAGATAAAAAATATGAATTACAGTATAAATCCTTAAAGAATAGGATATCCTTCTCCAAATGAATGCCTATTACATTAAACTTGGACTTATTCTAGTCCAAGTCCCTTTGAAGACAAGTAAAAAAAAACATTTCTAAACCCCAAAATCAAAGTTTCTAAAGTGCAAAATCTCGTTCCAATAGAGTACTTTTGTCTTTGATATTGCCACTTTTGAAACTGGTTTTTGCACTTTTTGATAATGGCACTTTTAGAACCTTAATCTGCACTTTTGAAAGGTTGTTTTGTCACTTTCAAAACTTAAATTTATGAATTTGAAAACATATTTTGGCACTTTCAAGTTCTAATTTTGCACTTTTGAAAACCAAACTCACACTTTACTAGTACTCTGATTGCACAATTGAATATACAAAAATCGAAGTACTTTATTTGTGACAAACAAAATTTAACTGCATTATGTAAATACTAGCTCCATACTTCTTACAATTGGCTTCACATCACTCACACCATTTAGGTGAAGCAAGCAAGGCCTTAATCGATCTAACTAGAATGTGTCATTCACATCATGGCAAGTATAGCTTCATATTATAATACAATTCCCTTCCTCATTACAAACATGTGTTTCTTTTGAGTTATCTACAATCACTGTATTTCTAACATCATAACCATGTATCAAAATATCACAAACTTTATTTAAATGTTTGAGATATACATAAGGATTCCCAACACCATCATAACCCTCTCTTCCTTTCTAAGAACAATCATCTTGTGCTAATGGGTCTGTGCAAGCTAATGAGGGTCACTTTTGGCGCGTTAGATGCAATAGAAAACTGAAAAATCAGGCCTCCTTCAACTTACTTGGATTTTTTGAGATACTTACGCAAAATATATTGCATTGAGTAAAAAAGATGAAATGTAGGAAATTGAATCATGTTTCCGAATATATAAATTTTATGTATTGAAAATTTGCATAGCTATGTCAAGTTTCATTTTTTCTAACAGACACTTTTATTTTTCAAGCAAATGATAAGGTATATGATTTTGTGGGTGCAGCATTTGAGGGCCTAAATGATGGAATCAAGCTACAAAAATGGGCATGCATGTAGCGAACATGTAGCACTTGTGCGCCATTATTTTTCGAAAATTAAATTAGTAATTTTATAATTTTTTTATAATTTTCTAAGTGATCAAACCTCGAAAATAGTACCTCTTTTGTGGGTGCAATGTTTGAAGGTCTTAATGCAAAAATCTTGAAATGGGTTTTTCATAGAATGTGGAGGTTAGTGTCCTCTTGTGCACCATACAATTTTTTTTTGAAATGATCAAGAATTGAAAATTTTATGGAAAAAACACTAACAGTGTGTTTCATGAGTTAAGGAGGTATGACACAAAAGAAATTGAAAGAAAATAGGAAAAATTAATATTTTTAAATAAAAGTTACATATTTGGAATCTGCAGAAAAAATGCTATTTGTGTTTAAGATTTCATAAAAAATGACTGTGGTTAGCATACTGTAACGAGTGGCTAAGCACAGGCTTCTCCAGAAACTGGAATAAATACCCAATTAGCTTTGGTTTATCATTAACATAGCATGGGTTTGGAATTACCGAAGCAAACTCCAAAGCATACACATAGGATTATTGTTGACATGCAAGCAAGTGAGTCGGCTCGGTTTAGGCTCTACAAAACATGAGCACATTCTGTTTAAATTAAAAAATATTGTCGTGCTTTTAGAATTCAATAACGCACACGCATTATATAACTGCATAACGCATACACGTTATGTAGTGCCAAAACGCGCTCGCATTATGTAAATCATAAAATATATGTTTAATACTTGAGAGAGAGGGGGTGTGGAAGACTCAAGGGAATTTTTGGTTAATATTTGAGAAGGGGTGGGGAAGGGTCAAGGGAATCTATGGTTAATATTTAATAGGGGTGGGAAAGGGTCAAGGGCTTAGAAGGATGTTGGAAGCTTGAGTGGGGAGAGATGAAGGGAATGAGAACATGATGGGCTACAAGGGGCAAAGGGAAGTGGAGCTTGAGAGCACTATTAGAAGTAGAAGAGGTTCTGAAGAGGTATAGGGTTAGAAGTTGAAAGTGAGACTTGAGTGACAAGGGGGAATGGATGGAGGCAAGGGGGATGTGAGAGAGAAATAAAGAATACAAGGGGGGGAGAGATATAGAACAAGGGAGGGAGAGGGACAGTGGGGAGGAATGGATTTAGATGGAGTGAGAGATAGATGGGGATAGAACGAAATAAAGAGATAGGAAGGGAGGAACAGAAAGTGTTGGTGGGAGACATGCAGGGAGTGGTGGCGATGGAGAGAGAGAGAGAGAGAGAGAGAGAGAGAGAGAATATGAGAGGAGGGGGAAGGGACATAAAGTGTGTGAGAGAGAGGGAGTGATGGAGAGATTGGGATAGGTTGAGGGAAAGATAACATGAGGGAGGGATAGAAGGTGAGAGAGAGAGGCGACGAGAGAGGGAGGGAGAGAAGGTAGGGTGAGGGATGGAGGGAGAAAGGTGGAGATAGATATGGATTGAGTGGGAATGGGTTTGAGAATGGAAAGGGACATAATGTGTGTGTGTGTTTGTGTTTGAGAGAGAGAGAGATATTGATGGTTGGGGAGAGAGAGACTAGAGGGAAGTGTGAGCGACAAAGAAAGTGGGAGGTTGTGTGTGTGTGTGTGTGATAGGGAAGGAGGAATCAGTGGGGTGTCAAGGATGAAGATGGTGTAAGGGAGAGAAAGCGACATAGAGGGAGGGAGGTAAAGGGAGTGAGGGACATATCCACGGACATATCTAGAGAAAGAGATAGGGAGGGAGGGATACAAGGTGATATAGAGAGGGCAGGGGGGAGGGATAAAGGGACATAGGGTTAGTGATTAAGGTAAAATGAAGGGAGAGAGTTCTATAGGGACTTGGATAATTGCGAATATATACATAAGGTGGATACCCTCCTTGTCATCATCTTCATCACCATCACCATCATCATCACCATCTTCATCATCATCATCATCATCAACATATTCATCATCATTGTCATCTCTAGGTTCCTCATCAACATCTCCATAATCACCATCTTCTTCATCCTCATCATCTTCATCATTATCTTCATCACCATCACCATCATCATCAACATCTTCATCATCACCATCATCATCACCCACGGGGGGTTCACTTAGTGAACTTGTTACATAGCACGATCGTTCGCATCATATTAAAGAATATCCTTAATTTCACTAAATATTGAAAAATGGATACTAAAATTGTATTGTTGAACCCCCTCCCAATATGCCTTTCCAATTAAGAAAAACCCTAGTTTCACCAGATATTGTAGGTATCCATTTTTATCAACCCATTTTTAATACCCCCTTTATATCATATTATCAAGTTGTAACAAACATGAGCCCTAACACATCTTAGTATAAGAAAACAAGATGCCAAATAAAATAATAGTATAATGCTAATAATGATCCCATCGGGATTGTAGGGGGTGACTAATCAATTTGTAGCGTTGGATAGTGGAAGACCCAACAAAATAGTACCGGGGAAGGAAAAACATGTAAAAGGAAACCAAATCAAGAGATCCACATAACAAAGAATGTAAAAGACTAATAGTCCAATAGTTAGTGCAATGCTTAGAAAAGATGGGAATTGCAAATGTTTCACACCACAGCCTACCAATCTACCAATTTTATATCATGCAAATACAAGCATAGTTGTAGAGAGCTCATGTTTTCTATAAGATTAATAAATTAAACTCCATAAAAACACAAAATTGAAACCCTTTCATGGATGGACTCCCCTACCTACTTATCAAAGCAAACATCTTGGTTACAGTGATCCAATAAAGATTGATCTCACTTTTCTTGGTTTTCTTGGAACAAGGTTTGATTGAATCTCAATACCCACCTAAACCCCAACCTAAAAAATGAAGAGTTATATCTTTTACTCGAATCCCTACAAAAAATACAATACAATTATTCAACTTCGGAAATCACAATTAGATACATATCTGAACTTAAAGATGAAAAAAAATATAACATCAATTCAAACCAAACCTAAATAAGCTCTTAAATGAGGATTGCTCAAGGCCATTAATCCAAATATATTTCCATTGATATGATCATTATTACATTATTATCGGATTTATGCAAAACTTAGGATCATAAGCAATATCAAATAAAAATGGAGGGTCCATAAGTTTTAGGTGGGTATGAATTGAGCCCATGATTTTGAGGTATGAATCCATCCCACGATTTGGAGGTTATTCCTCAACCCACCCAAATAAAATAACCCCAATATTTATATTACTATGTCAAATTAAAAAACCCCCTTGACCCCTTAATACGGGGCAATATATTTTTTAGGTTTTAAAGAGTATTCAAACCCCCAATATGAATGAACGTGATATGATATTTCCTCGCTAGTGAAGCCCCCATGTCATCACCATCATCATCACCATAAACATCTTCATCATCATTGTCATCTCCCCCTTCCTCATCAACATATCCATCATCATCATCTTCATCATCATCATGATCATCATGATCATCTTCATCATCTTCATTATCATCATCTTCATCACCATCACCATCATCATCAACGTCTTCATCATTATCATCAACATCTTCATCATCATTTTCATCTGTAGGTTCTCCGTCAACATCTCCATCATCATCATCTTCTTGATCATCATCATCTTCATCACTATCATCATCATCAACAACATCTTCATCATCATCACCATCATCATCATCATCATCTTCCTCATCAAATCAACATCTCCATAATCATCATCATCATCTTCCTCAACAAATCAACATCTCCATCATCATCATCATCATCTTCCTCATCAAATCAAAATCTCCGTCATCATCATCATCATCTTCTAAACATCATCATCATCATCATTTGAACATCACCATCACCATCATCATCAACATCTTCATCATCATCACCATCACCATCATCATCAAAATATTCATCGTCATCACCATCACCATCACCATCTTCATCATCATTGTCATCTCTAGGTTCCCCATCAACATCAACATCTCCATCATCATCATCTTCTTCATCATCATCATCTTCATCACCATCATCATCATCATCAACATCTTCATCATCATCACCATCATCATCATCATCTTCATCATCAGATCAACATCTCCATCATGTCACCATCATCATCATCGTCTGATCATCACCATCACCGTCATCATCAACATCTTCACCGTCATCACCACCACCATCATCATCATCAACATCCTCATCATCATTGGCATCTCTAGGTTCCTCATCAACATCTCCATCATCATCATCATCTTCATCACCATCATCATCATCAACAACATCTTCCTCATCATCACCATCATCATCATCTTCATCGTCATCAGATCAACATGTCCATCATCATCATCTTCATCATCATCATAATCATCATCTTCATCACCATCACCATCATCTTCAACATCTTCATCATCATCACCATCACCATCATCATCAACATCCCCATCATCATTGTCATCTCCATCATCAACATCTTCATCATCATCAACATCTTCATCATCATCACCATCATCATAATCTTCATCATCATCAGATCAACATCTCCATCTCCATCATCATCATCATCTTCATCATCATCATCATCTTCATTACCATCACCATCACCATCTCCATCACCATCTCCATCACCATCATCATCAGCATCAACATCTTCATAATCATTTTCATCTCTAAGTTCCACATCAACATCTCCATCATCATCATCGTATGTATGATTTTGTTAGTACTCACATTATCAAACTACTTTTGAAACTTTAAAAGAAAAACTTTCTGCAACACCAATTTTGAGGGGACCAGATTGGTCTCTCCCTTTTCATTTCTTCGTAGATACTGTTAACACATCCCTTGGAGCATTCATAGGGAAAAAGGAGTAGCCTCCCATTAATAAGAACCAAGAAAGAAATAGTAGTAATGCAGCTCATAATACACCTAATGAAATTAATGTCAAAACCAAGATGTGTTAGCAAGAGACGAAGATAAATCCAACTTACTTTGTCATAGGCCTTTGACAAATCAATTTTGAGAATATCTCCCTTCAAATTCTTGGTTTTAATATTGTGTAATCCCTCCTGAGCAACCCCAATGGCTTCATGGATTTGTCTTCCATCCAGAAACCCAAACTGCTCCTCGGAAATGTGAGTCGATAGGATAGCCTTGATGCATCGAGCAATGGATTTGGTGACAATTTTATACACACAGTTACATAAAGAGATAGGTCTAAAATAATTGAGAGAAGCAGGGGAGTCCATCTTAGGGATTAAAACAATGAAAGTAGTATTAATGTTGGCCGAAATCCTTCCACTTTGCCGAGAATATTCAACCATTTTCAGTAGATCTTCCCCAATGAAATCAAAGAGTCCCAGAAAGAATTCAATTGTCCACCCATCAGGCCCTGGGCTTTTGTCCTTCTAAACACAAGTGAGGTCCTCTTTCAATTCCTCAACAGTAATTACATCCATCAACATCCTGTTGTCCTCAACCTCCACAAAGTGTGGAAACAATTGAGCCACTCGGATGACTTCTTCAATATTAACCCTGTCACTAGCCTTAAAAAGGTCCTGAAAAATTATTAACCCCAACACGAGCCAAACCATAAAAAGTATTATATGAATCTCCACGGTGATCCGTCAAGCTCCAAATAGTATTGGTGGATCTCCTACCTTTGGCATAGGCATGAAATAATTTTGATTTTTCATCGCCACTCTCCAACCATATGGCCCTGCTCTCTAATCGCCAAGTCTCCTCCTTCTCCAGTAGTACGGTATTCCTACAGCCCTCCAGACGAACCAAATTATCCTTTGAAGCCTGGGTCAGGAAACCACCAGCATCGCTCAATGCAATGCTCACCAACTCCTCTTCAATCTGCTTGAGTACCTGATTTTCCTTGAGTCTTTTCTCAGCAGTACACTTGTTAATCGGACCCTTCACACGCTTGATGTTCTCAGCAAATTGAAAGGCAATTGATATGTTGTTCTCAGGATGGAAAGGAATCCATACTGATTGAAATAAGTCAAAAAATGTTGGATCCTTAAACCAGACCGTATTAAACTTAAATGGGAAGGGCGGTTTGAAAGGACCATCTTTTAATTCAAGAAAAATAGGAACATGATCAGAGCATCATCCACTACCAACCCATTATTGAATGTGGAAAAAACTTTCCACCAAATGATCTACAAGCAAGAATCTATCCAACCTTTTCTCAATCCTACAATCACCCACTCGATTGTTTCTCCAAGATGGTTTAAGGAAAATAGGTTCTACATCCACCAAATTCCCATCAACCAATTTCTGAATGAAAAAATCAGTAAGTGAGTCCACCTGAGCACGAGGACCCCAGAATTCGGCTTGACCCAAAGTAAAATTCAAATCCCCGCCAAGATCATAGAGTCTCCATTAATCACAGCTTTACTGAACATGGATTCCCAGAAAGGAATCCGATTGCAATAAGTCCCATAGACATTGACTATAGTAAGTTCCCTATCAAAGTCAAGAGCCGAGAAATACATGCCCAAAAATGATTCCATCCCCTATAAGTTGGAAACCTTAATACTAGCCTCCTTCCAACCCACAGTTAGACCTCCAGATCTACCTATAGCATCTCAGGCCTCAAAGTTCCACCCCAAAAACCAACCCTTCAACTTAGCAGTAATCTCAACACCTAACCCCATAGTTTCTTGTAACAAAATAATATACAGATGCTCGCAATCAAGCACCCTCTGAGGTGTTGATCTCTTAGAGGAACCAACAAAACCTCGACAATTAAAAGGCATAATTTTCATTAGCGCCCCTTCTGTTGGGCTCACACAGCTATAAGTGCCCTTTCAATGGATTTTTGTTTCCCTTCAAGAAAGTATGAACATGCTCGGTATTTAGCCTTGGAAATAAAAGACTGTCGATCCCTTCCCTTGGCCAATTTTACATTTCCTTTCCCCTGTCCACCAGAGGATTTTTTAATGGACGGGGATTTTTTGAATCAGTGGGAGACTTTGGTGTAGTCACAGAGAGGGTGATAATGGAGGGGTCGTTAGGGGAGGGGGTAGGGGGTACCTCCATAATGAAGGGTTTGGGAATTAGAACCACCCTGGAGGAATCAACAATAGGGGAAGGAGGTACCTGTTAGGGTTAACCTTGACTCGGGATTGAGTCAAAGTTGGTTAGGTCTAGCACATGTTTTTGGGCACATGGTTTGCTGTAGCCCATGGTATTGTCCCATGGTATTGCATGTAAGGAATCATTTGTAAGGCTTGAGGAGGCTCCATTGTAAAATGGCCTGGAGGTGAGCGGGTGAGCTCACTTGGCTCGGATGGCTGGTTTTGGCCATGTAATGAAGATCTTCATTGGCTGCTGGTTTTTTCCCCGTATGGGGTTTCCAGGGTAAATTATGTGATTGCTTGTTTCAGTTTATTTCTCTCGCAAGTTAAAATATGTATGCTCGTATAAACTAACAAGTGGTATCAGAGCCATGGTATTTGGAGTCCCATTCGACTAACATAAGGGGGGTCCGAGGGCCTCGTGGAGGCCCCTGGCCTGAAGGTTCATGGGGGCTCGGGGGCGGGAGCCCCCAAGAAATATTTTTGGCCCGTTTTTTTAAATCTGGGCCGTGAGAAGCTGAAGTGAAGCAACCAAGGAGGAGAGGTGGTGGAGTCCATTCTTTGTGAAGAGCCATGAACTTGTGTGGGAGCCATCGAGCTAAAGAGAGTCGCGTTGCCATTCAAAGAGTGTCGCCATTTCTGAAAGAAGAGACGTGAGGAGGAAGCCTGTGGCAGAAGTGCTGACCACCAAGAGGGATCCGCGCCACCACTAAAAGGGAGCCGTAATCCTGCTGAAGAGCCGTGTAGACGGTCCCGTGGAAGACTGTGAGTTCAAACCCATGAAATACTGCGTGAAAGGGAGCTTGCATTGGTGGAGGAGGCCGCCTGTCCAAGAGAGATGCCATCGATGCAGTGAAATTTGAAATGCCAAAGCAATATTTGGCTGAGATGCTTGAGCATCTTACTATGGTCTACCAAGGGATTCAAAGTGTGCCATCATGGGGTTTTCCAGGAGTTGCGTGGCCCACAAAAGAGGAAACCCTAGAATGGTAGATCTAGTTGTGGTTGCATGAGATCAGTTGCCAACAATGTTATGAAGAACAATGCTAGTGTAAGTGCTTAGATCTACATGATATTATATGTGCTATCAATGTGTGAGGAAGAATTGAAGAACATGCCCTTATTGATTTGCTGTTGATGCTCTGCGTGAAAGAATCCAAGGATGCAGATCGGAAGGCAAGACCTACCAAGAAAGAAACCGCATTGAGGTGTGTAGAGCAGATGGCATGGATCTGCTATAAGAAATTGTTGCATTGATAAAAATGGAAAGATCCACCCACGAGACATTCCATCCATGATGTTTGTAGCACCGGATAAGCATTCTATGAGCCAAGGAAGGCGTTGATCCGCTAGCAGAGATTGTTGAATAAATCCATCGTTGAAAATAAAGGGTTTCCATGAATGCTTCTAAGATGATTAGCGTGCAGGTTGTGTGTATGACCAAGAGGAGCGATGTGCAAAAACCCCATAACTCTGTTGAACACAAGATGCTACAAGCAAGGTCGATGTCACGCGAATGGGGCCTGGAATTTCCAAAAAAGCTAAGATGTCCCAAGAGAGAGAAATTTCTCATAAAAAAGATTGTTTTCATAAGGAAGATTGATGGAAACTGTTTCCTGGTGAAATCGTGGAGAGAAGCAGGAATCGGGTTCACGTGGATGAGTTTCTTAAGAGAGGAAAATTCACTGCCAGTGCCATCAAGCTAGTTGATGCAAGGAACTTGTTGACAGGTTGAGTTCTGTCTAATTCATGTTAATTGGAGCAATACGTGGGGCTGCCATGAGTATGCTTGGCATAGGAAATGAAGTGTTTGTTGGAAGAGGACACATATGTAAAGCACGGATTTGATTGTGGTTTGCAGGATTGAGGATGAGTCCACATGCAAAAGACCTCTATGTGCAAAGGATTCCAAGGTAGGGAAACTTAAGAGACAGCTACAGGTATAAAGTGTCTTTGCATATTATCAAAGAAAATACTGTAATGCACATAAAAAAAAATAAAAATTGGCAAGGCATGAGAAGACCATCATGGTAAGAATGTAGGGCATGGTAGATGACGAGCATGGAAAAGAGAGAGGATGAAGCAATAGATGGTGATAGTATAGTCACCATGAAGACACATGAAAAAAAATAATTAATAATGAAGTAGTTTACATGTAAAAGGGCATATGGCTGTAAGACCTAGTAAGGCACGCATACCCCTGGTAACTCACCGGTAAAGTCAGGAGAAAGACCTAGGTGATAGGGGGGGTGTATGTGATATTCCTTGTATAAATATTTGAGGGGAGTTGGTCATTACTCCAAGTCAAGTTTAAAGGGGGGATTGTTAGGGTTAACCTTGACTCGGGATTGAGTCAAAGGTTGTTAGGTCTAGCACATGTTTTTGGGAACATGGTTTGTTGTAGCCCATGGTATTGCATGTAAGGAAGCATTTATAAGGCTTGAGGAGGCTCCATTGTAAAATGGCCTGGAGGTGAGCGGGTGAGCTCACTTGGCCCGGATGGTCGGTTTTGGCCATGTAATGAAGATCTTCATTGAGTGCTGGTTTTTTCCCCGTATGGGGTTTCCAGGGTAAATTATGTGTCTATTATATGATTTCTTGTTTCAGTTTATTTCTCTCACAAGTTAAAATATGTATGCTCTTGTAACCTAACAATACCAACAGATGAGAGGAAATATTCAGGTTCTTTAGACCCTATACCCAATCAAAACCAGGAAAGGTTTCATTCTTCAAAATGAAATTAAGAGACTGAGAGCAAGGGGGAAAGATAGTACCTGAGAACATGTTCTCTCGCCGAAAAAAAGGATTCCGTGACTCACCACAAGCCTCGGCCATGAGAGTCAAAGGAAGGCTGCTAACCTGTGTTGGTACCAGAGCATTCACAAGAGCCACAATAGCTTCGACTGAAGGAACCACATCATCCAAAACAATCTCAAGATGTTCAACAGGATCCCGCAAAGGCACCACCGGCAACAAAAGGTTTGAAACACCCCGACAAGTGTCTACCATCTCCTTCCTCCGAGAAGGAGAACCATTCCACGTTTGAAGTGGAAGCTTGCAATCAATAGCAGGAAGACCATATTCATGGCACCACCAAAACTGAAAAGGGATATTTTCATAGTCCAGAAGTTGTGGAAAGACATAAGGGCGCCAACAAAGATCCAACCCATTCGCAAGTCCATCCCTAACGTTTATGCTAACCAGAATCCGAGCAACCTTTCGGATCATTGTTTCCATGAAAGATAAATCTGCGTCCAGATAGGTGCCCAAGAGGTTCCCGATGTTCCTGAAGTGAGCCTCGGTTCAGTAGTGTAGTGGGATACTAGGAAGGCGAACCCAAAAGGGAATGATAACTAGTCGTTCCCTACTGGCATCGAAAAGAGGGTCCCAAGGTTTCAGTAACAAAGGAACATTCACCAAGTTCTAGTTATGACCCAGAACCCAGAGAGCATGAACCTCCTGGGTAAAATTAAATGCAAACCAACCTCCCAAGAGAGAAACCACCTCCGGCACGTAACCCAGATAGTCCAACTAGTTCTTTTTAGCTCAATTGATAACCGACTTGTGTGCTACCGATCATCCATAAACCTTCCCAAGCAAAACCAACTTTTCCATCGTTGGGAGTTGTTGAAACCCGATATCTTCACCCAGCATATAAGTAGGAGCCTTCCCTTGTTTTTCAGCCATTTCCTTCTAGGTTTACGCCGATAGCTAGCTTCAAATGCTCCCTTGGCCCCTCCCCGTTGAATGACAGGACGCAGAACCCTACCAGTACATGGGCTAGGGTAACCCCTCTATTCAAGGGTTCCCAAGAACTCAGCAATAAATCCCACCTTGCTCAGATGTGCCAATCCAAGCATAGAGCTATTTGCCACCCCCAAAAAAGTAACCACCTGAACCATCCCATCCAATAGCATGCACCGAGTCCGACCCAACAAGAAAATCGTTCAGGAATCCAGGGGAGCCACCGAATCTCGTCGGTGCAACCGAGGGAAAGAACACGGGATGATGAATGCCTAGAAATCCCCAAGTAGAGTTGCCCAGACCTTCCACAGATAGGACCCCTTCAAGTTCAGAGGAGAAAGGTGCTCTAGGAGATAGGCCCAGTGAATCAAATTAATTCTGGAAACCATCCACAACAGAAAACCTAGAGATAGAATAAAAAACCAATGGAACAATCTATTCACCAACACCATCAATGGGTGACCAAGCCACCTCAGCATCTCGAGAAATATTAGGTGGTGAGGCTCATATGTCACCAGGTGCCAAGTGGTCACTACTGTTTTCCAAATCGTCCAACAGGTACATAGCAGTCATGACAGTAAAAACCCTCGGTAACAAGGAGAAAAAAGGGGTAAAAACAGGGTTAACTTTCTAAAACAAACCAGCCAAAGATCAAATCCTGTGATCACGTGGGAGCCCCACATCCCTGTCATCGTACAATCCTCCTGTCAGCAGGAAGCCACCGGATGTTATGCCGCCTACAGAACCCTAACCCTCTACCAGTGTTGCATGCCATCCCAAAACTCCCTACGCCCTCACTAACAAATAGTTGCAGTCTATTGTGTACTTTTTCCAATGAGTTGCAACCTTTGAGGGGTGCTCCCTTAACTAGACCAACACTTATGCCTTATACCCATGCTATTAAATGGATAATAGACCATGATATCCCTAAGGGTCATTCTTTCAATGACAAAGTTGGGCCACAGTTAACTTCCTTTCGACCTGAAGCATTCGCCAGGGCTTGTGCCCTAAGAAAACCTGACCAATTGCTACACACCAAATTCCTGGACTTCACCAATACAAAATTCAATGAAATGAAATGTTTAAATCCTGGATCGTCAACCCTGCAAGCTTCACGCCCAAGGCTGACAAATCCTACCCTGTCTCCTGGTACAAAGAGTCCTTCTCCTTACTTGCAGCCATGCTTTGCTGGTTATATGGATTTCCAGATTGGTCAATATTTAAGTTCGAATGGGCACCCCTTTCCCACCATGTACTCAAGATAGGAGAGTCCTTTAATTGGGCTCAAATTTTATCGGTTGAGGTTAATTCGACAATTGAGAAATACCATAAGACTCCAGCTTCCAGAAGGTCTCCATTCTTCTACTCGGCGTACATCATGGATATATTTTGTTCTTCTTTCCAATTTCCCTCCATGGGATGGAATTGGACCTTGTCCGCACCCCCTGTGCATATCTACTGCTCTGTTTTATGGGAAGGAAATTTCATTCCTCTCATTTATGATATTTTTGATCATTTTTTCGGTACAATTCACCTGATGATCTTCAAGGAGAATGCTCCCACTTTCTATGAAAATGCCAAGGCCCTTGTCTCTACTATGGGTGATTGGTACATAGGAGAATATTTTTCTTATGTCATAATTTGGGGCAGTAACACAACACATCAATTGCCCAGGATTATGCCAGACAGGTTAGTGTTGGAGGATATTTCTTATCAGACAGTAACAAATGGTGTCTTTCCCAAACTCACCGGAGCCAAAAGAAGGGGGTGGCCCAAGTTTTCACTTCATCTTGGGCCTTTGACAATTAAGAATTAAACCCATGCTGAGTTACTTGGCAAGAAAATTACTGCTCTTAAGCTTGGGAAATCCTCAAAGAGGATGCATGATTCCAAGTCATTTATGGTTAATCATTTTGCACAGGATCACATGAAGAATGAATATGCTCACTAGACCGAACTTTATGACTCCATCTATCGGGGTGTTGATTCATTTTCTCAAGTCATGAGCAAATCCTCCTCCCAAGAAGAACAAAGTTTCATCTTTCAGTATCAGCAAGAGCTCAAGACAAGGTCTTGAAGTACAGGGAAATGGAATTGTTACTAGATGATCAAGTCTAGAAAGATAGGGTAGAGAAAGAAGCCCAAAACTCTAAGGCTCCATTGATGCTTACTTACCATGTTGATCACAAGGGTAAGGAAACTGTTGAAGACACACTGCAGGATAGGCCTCTAGAAAACCTCAATGCTATAATCCAGTCAGCTGCTGAGATGAAAAGAGAATTGGCAGAATTGACCTTTGCAGTTGAAACTCAAGCTGTTTTTGCAACAACTCTAGTGAAGAAGAAGAAGGTTGAAAATATTATGGCCAAGGTAACCATTCTCCATATATAAGACAGTCATGAGGAAGACGAGGAAAAAATTCCCTCTAAATTTTCATGTTCGGTTGACTTTCCCAACACCCTACCTGAGATAAATTATGTTACTGCAGTTTCTTATGATCCTTTGGATAATATAAATGTTGATGCCTCTTTTCCTGAATTTCATTTCCAGAGGTTACTATTGCTACAACAACTCCAGTGAAGAAGGAAAAGGTTGAAAATCCTATGCCTAAGGTAACCATGCTCCATATCTTAGACACTGATGAAAAAGATGAGAAAAAACTTCCCTTTAAATTTTCATGTTTGGTTGACTTTCCCATCACCCCACCTGAGGTAAATTCTATTATTACAGTTTCTTCTGATCCTTTGGATAATATAAATGTTGATGCCTCTTTTTCTGAGTTTCATTTTCCAGAGGTTACTATTGCTATGGAAACAATTTTCCCTAGACCTTCGGACCTACTGGTTGTTCCACCCTCCATTTCATCATCTGACATCATAACCCTTGTCCTTACTTCAATTGAACCACTTTTAAACCTAGTGGTAACTTCACAAGAGTCAGTTGTGACTCCAATCGCTGTCACACTTTCTCAGAATGTTGAAACCCAGGTTCCCACCATATCTGTAGAACCATCTGTGATTTCCATCTTTGTTTCACTCCCAGAGAACATTTCTCCACCTTCTACTTCCTTCACCATACCATCTACTTCCAACATCATTTCACCTTCCATTTCCACCACCCAAATAAACATCCCAATTCCAACTTTTATTGTTCCCCAAACTCCACCTTTAGTCTCAACTTTTGATATGTCCACTTATACAATTGACATAGTGGCAAACTTTGGGGAGGATGTTGTAGTGTCTTTGGGTGAATAATTTTACAACAAATCTAAGAAGGAAGTGGCGAAAAGAGGAGCTAAAAGGAAAATGAAAGGAACTGTCATGCATGGACCTGTTCCCAACCAGGTAATATGGAAGAGGACATCCACAGATGTGCAACAAGAGGCACTTGAGACTACTGCTGCAATGGGCGCCGTTGTTGGGGCTAATTATGATTATGCTTCCTCTTTGAACAAAGAGATTGAGGCCAAGCAAGAAGAACTGAAGAATCTCAAGGAGGAGGAGATAAAAACCAGTGAACAACATGAATATCAACTTCATGAGTTGAGAAATGAATATGACAGTCAGCTGAAAGATTTGCAAGCACAAAATGCTTCTCTCCAGCTTCAGCTATAGGAAGTACAAATCCAAAATATTGGCTATGCTGAAAGGATTGTAGTACTTGAGCAACAACTGAAGGATTTAGAGTCCAAGTCATCCACTTCTTCCTTTTCTAGGTTCTCCAAGGAAGAGTTGAAAGAACTAGCTCTGAAGAATAAATGAATATCATAAGAAAGTCTTGACTGATCTATTTGATTCCCTGAATTACATTCACGAAACATATAATTTTTTTGAGCGACATTCTATTATCCTAGAAAAACATAATGAAAGAAAGGGAGAAACATCCAAGGCCATTGAGGATGTAGTCGATTGGCTGAGAAACATCAAGGACAAGCCTGAAGACATCCCAGTTTTAGACATTTTCAAGTTTAGGAGAGTCGGAATATCTTTAGATGCATGGGAACATGCTTGTGAGTCAATTGCAGACACAATACAGAAAGCACAAGCAGTTTGCAGTAGGAGATGTTATGTTGCGGATAATATCATGGTCATGTTAGAATTTCCAACTATGGGGCTCATCAAGAAGGCCTGTCCACCTAAGCTCCAAATTGAACAGGTTGATGAAAGGTGTGAACAATCCGAAGAGAGAATTCAACAACTAGAGCATGTTCAAATTTCAGAGGTCAAAGAGTTGATCGAGAAACCCATCAATTTGGGGATCAATATCCACCTTTTTCTGTGTACATGGCACAAAGTGAAGAAGAGCGAAATTGAATCTTTCACTTGTAATACTCAGCTGACCCTCGAGTTGGCCAAATATCTTGATGTGGAACAATCGTTAGATGTATGGGCCAAGTGGTGAACTTCCCTTGGCCATTCTTAGATTAGAATTATTTTGTAATCCCTGTTTTATGGGAAGTCTATCCTTTGTAACTTTATGTAATTATAATTTGAAGGGATTAGATATCATAGGAGAGGGAGGAATAAATCACCAGAGGAGAACTGGAGATGCTCTATTTCTCTGAGACATTGTAATTTTTTGCAAGCTTATTGAATTACATTAAGTTTGTCTTTGCCATCCTTTCTGTACAATTTGTCAAATTTCTTTGATAGATTCTAATTGCTCATTTCCATTATTGAATTAAATCTGTTTTATTTTGCAAATTCAATGTATGCATCGATCTGTAGGTTGGATTTATCTTAACATACAATTCAGATGTTATTATGTGTTGAATGAATTTATTTGCTTCACTCATTTTATCTATTTCTGCAAATGAAGAACAGTTATAATTACATTCATGCTAGTCTATCAATTAGGATATAATAACAGAACGATCTCATACAAACAAATACTTTTGGTGAAATCACTCAATTTTCATTGTCTGATCTTGTCTAAAGCTGATTAATATATATCCAGTCCATATGTTTATTGATTGGTGAAACATTTAATCAAAACTCTAGATCTGATTGTTCTGCAATTCAAAACATATTCCTTTAACTAGATCTAACTTAATTAGATAAATACAAAACGAGTATCTCTTCATGGGTTCCAACACTTACTACATTGCCAAAATTTGTCTTTCATACATTGTAAAACATCTAGAGGTAAAACCCTAACTGCTTAATAACTAAAAATAGAAAACTATAAACTAACGATTAAATTCCATTTCAGTCAAAATTTATACAATTTCCAAAATTTCTCAGAATATAATATTTAATGTCTTTCTATTGGTTGTAGCTACTGACATGGCTTCTTTCTCGAACAGTAGACTTCAAGTCTTCAAGGTGTACCTCATTTTCCCATATCTCTCCACTATCTGCCATTGCTCTTTAGAAGGTACCTCATAACTAGTCATCTCCTTGGCCAGAACTTTCATCTCTATGTGCTCTGCAATGGAAGTTGGAGGAATCTTTTCACCTACCATGGGAAGCTAGTTTAGAATTTCAAAATCATCTGAGATTTTTGCAGTAGAATTTTCCCTATTAAAACACAAGTCAAACCTTCAAATTTCTCATGGTTCCTCTTGATTTTAAATAGTAAATACTTATAATTGTTCTCATAAATTAACTCGTTATTTTCATCCCAAAATAAAGGCAGTCCCTTTTGTATTAGCTTTTCAAATCCCTTTTTGAAGGCTTCAACATGTTTCTTCATTTGTTCTGCTCTATCCTAAACATTCTCCATGTGGGAATGTTTTCCAAGGACTCTCCTAGCCCAGGTTATGACTATTACCCTGTTTTTGATAGCCATTGCTTTCAGATAATCTTCTGTCAGAGTATTTAAGAAACTTATGGTATTCTAGACTGTATCTTTTGGTTTCTTATCTAAAATTTCTCTCATTGTTGTACATTCTTTTAAGCTATCCTTTTCTATGGCTTCCTTTGTCTTCATAAAATTTAAATAGAGCCTGAATTTTGCAGCCTCATTGATGATTGAATCCCAAATCAAATGCTTTGAACCTTGCAATGCTAGTTGTCCTATCACTTGACTTACGAAGCTTTGATTTCTGCCTACCAATTCTTTATTGCTCTTTATCAACTCTTTTATTTCATTTTCCTTTTTCTGATTTTCCTCTTCTAGTATTTGTTTTTCTTCTTTTAGTTCTTTGATCTCCACCTCTTTCAAGCTAACTTGGGACATAACTTGAATTATATCATATGTGCTTGCTTCTTTGTTTCCTTGATCTGTTCCTTGCTTCTCTTGTGTTATATTTTCCAATTTGGACTCTAGATATTCAATTTGAGTCTTAAGACTCAAACTATATTTCTCCCAACTTACCTATTTTTCCTCAAACTTGAGTAATTTAGTTCTACAATCCTCCAAATTATTCTTGAGATAAAGTTTCCTTTTCTTGTTCTAACACAGTTACTCCAAAGGCTTGAATTAACCGAGTTGCTGGAATTTTAAGCTTTTTCTTAAGTAATTGGATAGTGTTTTCTTTCTCAGCTAAAAGCTTTTTACTTGCCTCCCCTCTATTTGGTTCATCATTTCTCTCCACCAGGTCATCCTTCACTATTTTTATTTGCTGCTGATGAGATCTGTTCTCTATTTTCCTCAACTGGTTTTTTGGCCTGTTCACTTTATTCTATAGTTTTTCCACTTTTAATGTAGATTTCATCAAATCAATATAAATCATCTCTTCAGTCGGTCTATTTAGTTGAATTTTATCAGGGACTGGTATCTTCTGCAAATTTAATTTCATTTCCATGACCTTATCATTAGACGATACGACCAAATTCAAATTATTTTTGGCTGGATCTATGATGGTCATAAGAGTAATTTCTGAATCAACAACATTCCTGACTTTTGGAAACGACTTATGCATTGTTTTTGCTGATGTTTGTTTGTCTTGCCCATATTTTACATATATTTCAGCACTTGATTGAAATTTGCTAGAATCACCTGCAGCTCTTGCCAAGTCAAATTTGTATTCATGCACTTGAATTTATGGCCCTTGATATTTTTCTTTCTTCTTTCCCTTTTCTTTGTCAAATACAACTACTTCATCTTGTTGGCTTGATTTTAATCCTTTGGCTTCTATTTCTTCCTCCATCTACATATCAGTACTTTCATAAAAAATTATTTTATTTGTTGCTTCAATATTTCCTGGGGTAGGTACGAAATCAGCTAAAACTTTATCCAAGGTAGAAGGATTAGTGTGTGAACTTCCTGAAACTTCTGTGTCTGATTCATATTATAGTAAATTTTCCATCTTCGCCAATCCTTCAACCTCTTGGTGATCAAAGGCTCTATTTATGTTATCTTTCCTTCTGTCGGAAATAACATGACAAGGATCATAATTAATAGCTATCATTTTCCTAAAACTCAGTGCTTCTAAATATTTTTCTACAAAAGGGAGAGAATTCTTGTTCTTGATGATAAAAGGACCAATTTTTCAAGGGAACTTTATATCTGAAGCTTTCTTGAAAGCTAGAAAATGGCCATTTTATACTGTTAATTTCTGTCTAATAAACTCCAAAGAAAAAACTCTACATGTCAAAAAGGCCAGTAGAATATAGGGCTCCTTAAAAAATCCATAAAGTCTGATTACTATATGCTGCTTCAGTAAAAACCAGTCTCCAATTGCTTTTTCTGGGCTGAATTGCATAAAGGTCTTCATCTCTAATAATACTCTAGGTAAATTTTCTCCAAACATCAATATGTATACTTCTGATAAAATAAAATTCATGAAATTAAACATGTTGTCTTCCACTGTTTATGAAAAAAATGTCTGTGGGAAATGTAAATTGTTTTCAGTGAAAAACATGAGCATTTTCATCAGGTTTGTCTAGAATCTGAAATGTCTGGAAGTGTGGAAATTTAGCAACTGAGAGTGGATGTTCCCAGCCAAGAATTCATCAAATTTAAGGCAGGGTACTTGACTGTAATCTATTTCTTGTTTACCAACACTTAATCTAAAAATTAAACTTAACTGGACCTCTGTGACCATGGAATCTTCATCAAACCCTAAAAACTGTGAAATGAGTGACAAAACTAACTACGAATTTTCGTCAAAAAAAATAATGTTAAGTGGATAGAGGGTGTCATCAATGGCAAGGTAAGGTTTAATACAATTGGTCATGAAGGTTTGTTTGGTCACAGGGGATAACTCTCTGTACTAGCTAACTGGGGCTTCTTCGGAAAAATCTTCATGTTCATGGGAGGAACACACGGGTACTGCTAGATATTTCCTAACGGTAGACGCATTTACAGGGAAAATAATTTTTGTTCTTGATGAATTCATAGTAACTCTTTCACTTTGAGAATAATTTACTGCACACCATGAAACAAATTCCGGAATCCCTAAAGCTTTCTCTGGAAAGAAATGAATAAAACGAGACTTGTAAAAATTGTGTACATCCAAATTTTGTTTATATAAACCCTCCAATTTTCTTTTAATTTATGAAACTGAGAATTTAACCATTATGGGGTCACGAATGTCACTATCTCTATACTCTAGGGTTTCTTCTATCCTCATAGTTTCAATGTTCGAAGGGACTATTTCACTACTTCCTTCCATTATGTAAACAGTTCTAGTTACTTTCATGAGTTTAAGAGGACCTACCTAGCATAGACATGTTGAAAAAACTATGCTCTGTTGCTTTCCAGCAACAAGGACATGTTCAAATCCTCCACCGTTCAAAAGACAAAGGTCAACTTTTCACGTGCCCTTGTCTTTTATACACCCCGAAGGTGGTTTCGCAACGCGGGAGGGTGGTTTTCCTTATTGCTTTCTCTGATTACGAAATGATGTGGAGACGACACAAGTACAGCGGTGAGGTATTTCGCAACTTCTCTGGCCTCCATTTCGTCGTGCATGTTGGCAGTGTTAAAATATTATGGGTTGTCGGTATAACCTCCCCTTTATCAAATAGTTGTTGATCTTGGTGTGCCTTTAACACCGCGTGGCATAGGCTTATTCCTTGATGAACTGGATAGTGGCTATCTATTCATAGAATCATATTTTCCTAGGTAGTTCAGACGTGTGAAAGAAGAGCCTTCTAAAACGAGAAAAAGTTTGTTTTGATGTCCAAATAAAGGTCGAAGAGGCATTTGGAAATGCCCGCCAAAAAGTATCCTTGTGATAATAAATTCTTCAAATGGCATGGACATATTCCCTGGTGATTTGGCCATATAGCTAGGATGTTAGTTCTCTCTTTGAGGCTCACACGTGTGAGATTTTGGCCTGCCAAAATAGAGATCAATTCATGTATAACCAGAATGGTCAAGACTGAAAAAATACAAAGCACAAGAAGGGTCGGTCGACCCTTCATTTAGTAGATAATTGTGAACACCAATATCCATCAATTCACCTGTATCCGGAATGGTGAACACAAGAAGGATCGGATGACCCTTCTTGCAGTCTAGAACTAGCATGAAAATAATATTGGGCAGAAGAAGGGTCGGTCGCCCCTTCATTTATGAGGGAATTGTGCAAATATTCAACCTACGAAGTATAGGTTGTCAATTCATGTATATCCTGAATGGTGAAGACTGGAAAAATACTAAGCATAAGAAAATTCAATCAACCCTTCAGTTAAAAGAGAAATGAAAAAATATTTAATCTACGAAGTTTGGGATGAAAATTCCCCACTACAAACTTCTGCAGTAAATGGTAGGGATCGGGACATTGGCTTGGTTATAACGTGTAAACAATATTTATCCTGACTTCTGACTTCCGACAAGAAGGATTGGTCGCTCCTTCTTTCAGTAGATAATTGTGAACACCAATATCCGGTAATTCACCTATATCCAGAACAGTGAACACAAGAAGGTTTGAACCACCCTTCTTGCAGTCTAGAACTATTATGAAAATAATAGTGGGAAGAAGAAGGGTCGGTCACTCATTTATCTTGGATCTCATTCAAAAATGGGGTGTTGGTTAATGACATTCAACTTCAAATGACCGTCATATTATACAGACAACAATTCATTTAATGATTTGTATATTTTTGACAACTTCAAATGACCATCATAATTATCATATTGGAACACCGCAAAAACCAATTTCAAAAGTGCAAATATCAAAAGAAAAAGTATTCTTTTGGAACCTAGATTTGGCACTTTTGGAAACGGATTTGGCAGTTTCGAAACCGATTTGGGCACTTTTGGAACCAGATTTGGCACTTTTGGAACCGGTTTTGGCACTTTTAAAACTAATTTTGTCTCTTTTGGAACCTTGATTTGGCACTTTCGGAATTGTATTTGGCACTTTTGGAACCGGTTTTGGCACTTTCGGAACCGGATTTGGCACTTTTGGAACCGGTTTTGGCACTTTTGGAACCTCGATTTGGCACTTTTGGAACCGGATTTTGCTTGATTTTGGAGTTTAGAAAGGTTGTTTTTGACCCGTTTTCAAAGTGACTTGGACTAGAATATGTCCAAGTTTAATGAAATTGGCGTTATTAGGAAGAATCACATTTAAGTTCATGTTTTATATATACTGATTTTCCAGTAACTATGCATTATGCATTGGGAAGAATCACATTTTAGTTCATGTTTATATATATATATATATATATATATATATTGAATCTGACTCGATATCCTTGCTTTATGATAAGAAACATTAGGAAGGATCCATAATTAGTTCTTGTTTGTATATTATATGCATGATCCCAAATGATACCCTATATCACGTTTTGTGAAGGCGTTGATCTCTAGAAAAAGTTAGGTTATATATATATATATATAGATATATACACACATTATATAAGTTAGATCTTTGCATTCACGTTTTGATTGAATGTCTAAAAAGGGAAATGCAGAAGCTAATACTCTATAAGTTTCATTATATTATTATCTATGCATTTCATGTTTTGGTGAAATGCCTGGAAATAACTCTGTTGAGATATTGCAACAACTATGTTGCAGGATGTAACCCTCTATTTTGGATAAATAGTACAAAATGTGACATTTCTTTGTGGACGTAGCCCATATATTTCAGTGAACCATGTATATATGGTCTCTCTCATATGTGTACATTTGATGGCTTTGTTGTTTATACTAGATGCATGTATCTTTAAGTTCCTGTAAACTTGCAAAAGTTATTTTATATCAAATGAATAAGTATTGCCATATAAATAATAAAGTCTATGAAGGTATTCGTTGCTTTAGGAGTCAATATGAACGGTTATACATATGACTAGGATGCTTGAATATTATGTCGTCATTATGTTGCTGCAAAGATGACCATTTTATGGTCTATACAAATGAATTTTATTATGAAGTTGTGGAGCTCCTTACCGTCTTAAATTCCAATGGGAACCTGTTTCATATTAATGTTCATTTTTATAGTAGATGCTCATTAATAAAGGAAGGGTGTATATTCTTTTTAGTCATTCTAATAAAGGGCGATAACCTTGTTCTTAAAATTCCTATCAACGAATGTTATAAAATCCAAATTTGAAAATGTTCAAATTATATTTAAAAAAAAAATATTTAAATTACACCTAAAAATATATTAAACTTTTCTTACTTAAAAAATAAATATTTAAATTACACTTAGAAAGAATATTAAAAATTTTCAAATATTTTGACAACACCCAATAAAAGGAAAATGCATTAAAAAAAGCAGGTAAGAAGAAAATGCATTACATTAAAAAGGAAAAACATAACCTATCACATTAAACTAACCTCTTAAATTGAAAATGTGAAAAAGTCAAAAATAAATAAACTCGTCTTCTTCTATGGCTGAGCTGTCATTAAAGTTGTTTGTAATTTATATTTGAATGTCTAATTTATATTCTTTATATAATTGTTTATTTCAAGTCCTCCAATATAAGAAAATGATCTTTCCTCATCCACACTAAATTGTACTAGTATAACTAACAAGTTATCTATTATTTCTTCTTTATACTTAATTTTACCTATTATATATGCTTCAACTACTTTTAGCTTTTATCACATGTCTTCTTCTAGTTAAAGAGGAAGTACTAAGTGCATCACCTATAAGTTATCCACGCATTAACTACTCAAACCTTTAGATAATCGATACTATAAAATCAACAAATTGCAAGATTCTTTAATAATTTATACTTTTAAAACCTTTAAACTAAAATCAACCAATTACAAGTTTATTGAATAATATATTTTTAAATTCAATTATAATTCTCCAAAATATATAAATCAATATATTTATAAATGACATTTCCTTGTATTTTTAAATGAATTCTTTTAATTTAATTTAAATTCTCATTATATTAACAATTTTCCTTAATAAATATTTATTACTAAATTTTAATATAAAAAATTCATTCATAATTATCGTAGTCTTCAATCATTATTTAAATTTTCAATATCAAACAATTTTATATTTATAAATTTACATCTATAATAATTATAAAATATAATTGTTCATTTTTAATTAACATAATGTTTTTTTTATCATTTTGATATTAATAATTATAAAATATTATAATTAATGTCACTATATATATATATATATATATAAAAGTTTATTTAATCTTTTTTTGGACTTTCTAACCACTTCAAGTTTGATAAATTTTTCAAAATAAAATCTAAATTTAAAAGTATTTAATTTTTTAAAATGAAATCTAAATTTAAAAGTATTCAATTTATGTAAATAGATTTAGAACCCCTCAACAGGATTGAAATTTAATTATTGGGTAAATAGTTATCATTTACCATTTTACACATGCCACTTCATAAAAATAAAATATCATATATTTCAACCCTACCTCCAATATTCATGTAATTTAGATTATACTTCTATAACTAATATATATAATTTTAATTTTTTATAAATATCCAAATAAACTTTAAACAAAACTAAACTAAAAAATATACTGGAATATTTAAATTACCCATTAAAAAATATTGGAAAACACACACCCAATCATAAGAAAATGCATTGCATTAAAAAGGAAAAACATAACCTAACATATTAAACTTCCTCCATCAGTTTGTCATTGTAAAATTGATCGGACCATATGCAAATCTCCCCAAGATTACCTCCTGTGGAAATTTCATGAGTTGTTTCATTGTATTCTTCAGAGATCTGAGTGCCGACTTTCTAACATCAGAACAATTTGAAGGACCCGCAGTAATCTTTCAGATGCATTCTCCTGTCAAAATGCTACTAACATTGATGGTTAACAAACCTGGTTCTTTGTCACGGCAGATAGATATCACAACATCCTCTGCACTTGAAATGTAGGAACCTAACAAAAAGTCCTCCGGCTCCAATCTCACCTTGTAAATTAAAAACATGAAGGCCTCTCACACCTCTTTTTCCAGTTTGGCAAATGAACAAATTTCTTTTGCATAAATAATGTGGGAAACCAACCATCTGAATATCGGTTTTTATTCCAGGATCTGCACACCTAATTCCGATTGTTGCAAGAGAATTCTATCAGTGCCACAGAGTTCCACATTCTATATATTCTCAATAAAATTTCTTCCCCCGCTAAGTTTTTGTTGTACATCATCACGAACAAATCAGTGTTTCCTGGACTTCCAAAATATAAAGCTGAACAAAATGAATCATCACCTTCTGTCGGTATTGTAAATAAAAGGGTGTACTTTTTCAATTCCAAAACCTTGAATAATCTCTCTTTCAATATTGTAAACCATGCCTCTGCAATTTGGAATATCAAAATCCCAATCGTCAATCATGTTTCCGTCTTGTGGACAAATAGCTGTGTGTTCTATAGGTAGCCATGCTTCTATCGGTTCAATTTCGATGTTGAAAATCCAGTAGCAACAACTATCAATGAGTTATTATTGGTATTATAACAAGCAAACTGGATTCACATTTTGATATCGATGTTGATCCTCTTTAACCCATCTTGGTATCTTAAAGGCGAGAATCCTCCCACACTTTGTCCATATTCTTTTGGTCTCTTTCGTTCTTTATCAGTGGTACACCACTCTTGAAACCATAAAAATAAAATTCCGTCCCCAATTGCTTTTTATTTTTTCTTTGTCCCTATAAATTGCATAAACAATGGTTTCCTTTCAATGACATCATATTTAGATGACCAAATTCTAACATCGAATTTCATGATACATGCTTCCAAAAATTGTATTGCATTTGATTATAATCTATATAATGTACCCTTGTACTTAAATTCAAATTCTTCATCGGTACTTTCATTCACCCTTTTTCATTTTTGGAGGCATTTTCGAATACTTTCTGATAATATAGAGAACCTTCCATTTCAAATGTCAATAACATTTTTGTATGGAGAACTGCACACAAATAGTGTGTGTCATATATTCCCTAATAAATTTGTTTTACCAAAATAGGTAGAAAATAATCTTATATGTATGATTTTCTTAGTACTCACATTTCCAAACTACTTTTGAATCTTTAAAAGAAAAACTTTCTACAACACCAATTTTGAGGGGACCAGATTGGCCTCTCCCTTTTCATTTTTTCGTAGATACTGCTAACACATCCCTTGGAGCATTCCTAGGGAAAAAGGAAAATCAATTATCATATGTCATTTAATTTATCAATAAAAGTATGACATCAGCTAAATTCAATTACATAGTTACTAAAATAAAAAATTTAGTAGTTGTGCATGCCATCAACAAATTTAAAATTATATAATTGGTTATGAATTTTTTAGTCACATTGAGCGTTCAATCATTAGATACTTAATGAACAAACCAATTACTAATTGAAGAATAATTAGGTGGTGTTTGTTACTACATGAATTTCATATCATTGTGTTAGATAGCCCTCGAAGAGAAAATCTGGTTGCAAATTTCCTTTCTAGGATACATTACGAGGTCAGTATAATTCTAACTCATGGATTGGAGGATATCTATTTCATACTGAGCGAAATATGATCATTCAAACATGTGTACAATAATATGAAATGTTCGATATAATGAAACCATGCCATGATGAACCCTGTGGAGGCCACTTTACTTACAAGAGAACTACTTACAAATTCCTTCACCTAGGCTGCTATTGGGCCACTTTATTTAGAGATGCTAAAATGTATGTGAGTTGTGACAACTACCAATGGATGGGATGACCGGTACAAGCCAATGAGATTCCCATATAGTCACAGGTACTTATTGAACATTTTGAAAGATGGGATCTAGACTTTGTAAGGCTAATCTCTTCCATGTCATGAAAGAAAAGATATATTTTGGTTTGCACTAATTACATTAATAAATGGGTAGAAGCTAAATATATTTTATAAGCTAATGAAAAAGAAGTTGTTGATTTTCTATTTGAGGATATTTTCACTGGTTTTGGTGTTCCAAGAAAAAATGTTATAGACCAAGGATATCAGCTAAGTTATAACGTGTAAAAATTTTTTGTCCTAACTTCTGTTTTCCGACAAGAAGGATCAGACGCCCCTTTGTTTAGTAGATAATTGTGAAAACCTTTATCTATCAATTGAACAATATCCAGAATGGAGAACACAAGAAGGATCGACTAACCCTTCTTGTAGTCTCAAACTATAACGAAAAGGATATTCAGAAGAAGGGGTCAGCCGCATGGAAAATCGGAGCGGAGAAAAGCTAAGGAAAGCATCAACCTTCCACAATCCGCAATGCAGATTGCAGGTTGTGGGTTTATAGCTTTCGCTTATGATGTCTTTTGGTTTCCGTGCGGAAAACACTTTGTTGTCAAGAATAAACATTTACGTTTCCGCAACCCACATCCTGCATTGCGGATTGCGGATTGTGGAAACCAAAAGACATAATAAGCGAGAGCTAAATATTAATCTGCAACCCGCAATCTGCTTGAGGAAGGTTGATTCTTCCCTTAGCTTTTCGCCACTCTAGATTTCCATTGCACATTGTGGATTGTGGAAACACCAAAACACGTAAAAGTTCAACTTGCATTTCTGCAACCCGCATTGTGGATTGAGGAAACAAAAAATCAAAATTACAAAATTCATTCCCGCATTTCCTTTTCTGCTTTTCATCGTTTAATCTTAGTCATTGATTTCCTTTGAATTCTACAATCTAGATTTATTTCACCGTTGCTTAAATATGTCAAATTTCCACGATTTTTCTATCATTTTCGAATTTGCAAATTCCACATAGGTGAAGAATTTACTGTGTATTTTTATTAGTCCTCCCAATTTACATTCGTCTTCAGCCCAGGTTGGTTTCTCGACACTTTTGCTATGGTTTTTCTGGTAATTCAAGGTTCAAATCATTTATATTAATCGTTTTTTTGCTTATTTATCATATTTCTGCAAATTTTTCCCAAACATGTCGAGAATTACCCCTTCCAAAACTACTTTGAGGGAACTAAAAAACAAAGACCCAAACAATGGAATTTTGTCCGATACGAGTGGCACAGCATCTGAGACTCTGTACCTGGATTGGTCTCGTATTTATTCCATATTTGATAATGATGTCCTCTTGGAAATCCAGTAAGACCAATCCTTTTATAAGAAGATAACCCAGTCTCAAATTCACGCCATTGCAGCGAGACCGACACTTTTTTTCCTTGGAAAAAAAAACGTAATTTTATTTCATCTTGCAAGTACAAAATTACGTTTAGTTCTTCATCACTCTTTAAGAGTGTAATTGCTGTTAAGCAGTACCAAAAATAGACCAGTGCCTACTGTATAAGCATAGCAGTTTCTTGTGTCCATGTAAAACATTTTGGTAAAAAAATTTACAAACTATTAAATTTTACATAAAACTGTTGAATAAGCACTTTATATCAAACCACAAAAAGCAGAATATCACTTTGTATCCATGAATAGATCCATCCAATGTTCTTGCAAAGTCATCGACATCAGATATCGCAAAACCAAGGTAGTACTAAAAAAATGAAAAAAAAGGAGAACAATATCATCATGATCTGTAGAACCCTCTCAATCTATGAAGGGTCGATGATAAAATTCCCAAACTATGCCATCTGTGTATTCTTTGATCTTCCATATACCTAGCCCCAACAGTATCCCTACTTTTGATGCCATGTCTGCTTCATTTTTATTTTCCCTGTAAACATGCACGCAGGAAAAAAAGTCAAAGGTTTTCGATGCATCCCTGATAGATGTCAAGATGTTTGTGAGTCTGAGATTCTGTCATCGTTGAGTTCCTATGATCCATTTAACCACATTCAAAGAGTCCCCAAAAACAGTTATATTGCGGCAACCCTTTTCAAGTGCGAAGGAAATAAGAAATTTTAGGCTCACCATCTTGGCAAAATTGTTACTTCCCACCCCACTCCCAAGGACATTTCAAAGAAATGTGCAGATGAAAGATACAATAAATCCCCACCCCCACAGGAATTGTTTTGACAAGCTCCATCAAAAAATCCCCAAGGCTGGGTACGATCAATATCCACCGGCTGAATGACCCTAATGCTTCCAGCAATTCCACTCTGTTTGCAGGAAATATGGAGCCCGCAACCGAAAATATCAGTTTGTGAAAGAAAGCAATATTTATCATTGAATATTAGTTGATTGCTGGCGACCCACACCCCCCATACGACCAACAGAGGCTTAGCTCTAAACTCCTGATAGATTAGGTTATGATACCAATTGCGCCAAGTCACATCCAAAGAAGCCCCCTCCCATCTAAAAGGGGCCTTCATTACCCTCGCACATACCTCCCATATAGCTTTGATGAAACGACAAAGCAGAAAAAGGTGACAAACCGTTTCCTCATTCTGTTTGCATAACATACACCACCTAGGTCCATGTTTATTCCTCTTCTGGAGGAAGTCCCAAGTAGGCACCTTATTCACAAGTACACACCTCATGAACAGGCGCGTCTTATGAGGGCTCTTAACCTTCCACAATAGCTTCCACCACCAGACCCGATCCCCCTGCACAACATCTTCATTGATCCACAGATAGCCACCTTTGTGAGTATAGGCACCCGAAGGATCATCGTCCCAGCACAGTTCATCTTCATGATCACCCAGACAGATATGGTCAATTTTGAGAGCCCTGAGGTACCTGACAAGTTCCAATTCATCTGCTTCATCCAACCCAAGAGAGTAGACAAACGCCAAACATGTCTACCCAATAGAAGAGCATCAGGATCGACCAATTGACAGAGAAAATTACAACCTCTTAGACGCAGTGCTTTAGTAGTCCCCACAGGTAACAGCTGTTGTTGATCGCATCCTACCCAAGGATCCAACCCAATCCTTACATTTTTCCCGTTTCCAATGTTCCAAACCAGATATTTTTCAATAATGTGGAAGGATGTAACCACCGCCTTCCAAATCACAGAACCTCCCAAGTGTTTTTTTGCCGGATTTTGGATCCAATCATTAATCGAGTCAGGAAATATATACTCGTGATGCAATACCTATGCCCAAAACCCCTAGACTTGATCAGCCTCCACCCATCTTTGGCTGCCAATGCTTTGTTGGTGTCCATTTTGTCATTGTTTTTGGCCATTAATTACACTCTGAGTGGCGTCTCTCTCACCATTTTTTATATCATAAGTTTCTCTTTTTACCATTCAGATCGTTAAATGTAGTAGGTATGCGTTTATTCACACATCATATGAATTTTGGGTAAAAATTGTTATATTATGGGTTATTGACGTTTATTTTCCTTGTTTAGCAACTATATTTCATTTCACAGGTTTTGGCTCTCAAATGAATCTTCAATTGGGCATGTATTGAAGTTGTGGCCATTCAGCCCAATGTTCAGACTTGCATTCGATCTGCGAGATCGTTGGTTGAGGTATGCTCGGGCCGTTAGAGAGTAAACTACCACATGGATTCTGTTTGAGACATGGCCCTTAGTGTACGTGAGCTAATGTTCTAGAAGATCCTTTGTCCTGCATGCTCAACTTGACATCACATCCAGCTCTGCCCACATCGAAGAGGATTTAATGCTTCAACCACTGTGTGAAAGATCAACGCCGTAGAACCTGGGGGACCTCCTATGTGATGTCCTGAATCATCACGAGGTCGTTCCTTGCCTTATGCATTGTCATAGGATGCCGAGTAGAACTATTCCTCGGTTATGCGTTGTCACGAGATATTAGATAGATCCGTTTTCATGTATTAAAGACTGTCTATTATTAGAGTAGTCGACCACTAAAGGGTCAAATTGCTCCCCACTTGTAATCATGTATATATAGACGGCCTTATCACTGAGATTAGTTAAGTCTTGTTTTGTTGACATGACTGAGACATAGTTAGTCTTGATTAGTGTTTCCCAAGCTACAAATAGACACAGAAACACTGTAACACTCTATTTTAAATTAATATATCTCTGTTCTAAGTTTTATGAAGATTCAACATCATACATGGTGATTGACTGAGCAGGGCGCAACTTTTGATCGCTGAGATGGGCCCCTCAATGACCAGCGGTCTCCTGTATGTGTGTATAATTCGTGTTTGTTTTCTGTAGTTAAAATTGTGTTGTTTATTTCATCTCTATATTTATTTTATACATGGTGTTTATGTCCTGTAATATAATTGATGTTCTGTTGTTTACATAGATGAAATTTATGTCTTGTGTTATGTATTTTTCCACTGTTCATGTTTTATTGTTTATATAAATAAAATTTCTTTGTTATGTTATGTGTATCATGTTGTTATGTTTCTAGAATATAGTTGGTGACCGGTCACACTTAGGTTCATTTAGCCTGCTTTATAGGTTAGGTCACACTTAGGTTCCTTTAGCCTGCTTTATAGGTTAGGTCACACTTAGATTCCTTCAGTTTGCTTAAAGTAGTTTAGGCCACATTTATCTCCTCTCATTTGCTCAAGTAGTTTTGATTAAGAGATTTAGTTTGCTTAAATTCACTTAGAATTTAGTTAGCTGAATTTTCTAAGCCTTCTCGTAGTTAAACCTAAATCTCTTTAGTTTTCCTCTGTAGCAGTAGAGTCACTTAAATCACAATCCAGCCTTGCTTTAGGATAAATTATAAATATCTAGTCTCTCTATTATAATTAACATAGATGAATCTTTCCTCACTCTAGCTCCTAAATAATCTACTCATTGCTTCCTTTGGACTATAGGATCATATGCATTAGCCAATTGGTAACTAAAGTCATCCAAGAATCTTCTTTTCCTTGGTTTAAATCATTTTCCTCCATTCAGACTGGCATTCGGACTGTCATTCAGACAGGCATCCGGATCGTCATTCGGACCTTTACATTTTCTACATTGTTTTAGGCTTCTTCAGCATCCAGTTTCTTCTACCTGGTTAATTTAATGCTTCTGGCTTCTAATTAACAGTTTAGATGTAATTTAAATCTTGTTTTATGTTACATAGAGTCTTTAATGAATTTTTTTCATTTACTTCCATATTATCTTCCTTAACCTTCTTTTAACCTCCTTCTAATGTAAAATTCTTCATATCTAATTTGTTAATTAGTCATTGTTTCGGAATTTATCAGTCTTGTTCTTAGATAGTTTATCTCTAAGTAAAGAGTTAATAATCTCATTTTTCTAAGTTGTTTCAGTTTTGATAGTTTCCTCTGTTAATCATAATATTGGTTTTTCATTCATATAAAAATGTTCATGACATAAAGGTTGAATCAGAAGTAGATATCTTTATCAAGTTTTCTACTTGCTTCTATATTAACTATCTTTATCATGTTTTCTGCTTACTTCCAAATCAAGTTCAGTTTGATTAAACATCTTTATCAAGTTTTCTACTTGCTTCTAAATTATATCAGCCTTCTATCATTTACGTATGTATAGGAAATAGAACATAATTGTTATTTCATATATGTAGTTCTAAGCTTTGTCTATTTTCTCTTCTAATATATTAGTTAGAATTTGGAGTATTGATTAAATAAGTTCCCTTTCTCATAAGAAGTAGTTTTTCTTTTGATCTCTTCCATCATTTAATTCTCACATAGAGTAGTGTAACTTGACATTGTTTTAGTCTGTTGGTTAGATTAGCTCAGTAATTGTATTGTTTGGAGTTTGACTCGGTTTTTCATTTTGAAAGATCTTTCGATCTTTTCTTTATTTTAACATTTATAAGGTCTGACAAGATGAAATCTTGGATACTTTTCTACCTAGGCATATACTTTGCCTCAACTCTAAGTTTACTAATCCTGGTTGATAATTAATACTAGGTGTTTTCTTGAGATAGCTCACACACCCAACATTTTGGCGTTGTTGTCGGGGAGTTGAAAATAGGTAGAATTTTCTTTCTAAAAATTAGCAATAGGTTTGAATTCTTCCCTTTGGAACTTAGAAATAGGATGGTGGCGGGTGAGTGGTAAGACGAGAGGTAAGAACCTGCGCATCTGTTATAACAGGCATCCCCAAAACCCAGCAATTGTAATAATGAATTTAGAATTTATTTCAATCATAGTTTCTGTTTCATGAATAGGTCGAGAGATTCAAATATAGATACATTAATTAGTAATCAAAATACTAAAATCCTTACTAACCTGTTCGGGGGAGGGCATACCACCCCAACTACTAACTTATCAAAAAGGTATCGGAAAACAAACAAAGGGAATAGGCCTACTAGGAAAGCCAAAATAGATTATTTCTAGGAACTATGGGAAACCATAGGAATCAGTCTATAAAGAAAACATTATTAAGAGGATCCTCCCCATTCCATATTTGTTAAAGAAAAGAAAGGAAAAAGACCTAGGTCTTCTTTCTTTGGAGATAAAGCCCATATGGATTAGGAAGATCACAATGAGGGAAGACACAATGTAGAAAAAGGAGAAATACAAACCAAGGGATCTTTTAGATTTCCCATTTTAGACACTGCATAGAATTCAATCATGAAGAACCTTCCTCCCTCCTCATTACCTACCTTTTATGGGGAAAATAATGAGGATATGGATACCTTCTTATTCGAATTTGATATCTTGTGTAGAATGTATGACTATCCACAAGGTGGCCAAAAGTTAAAACTTTTTCCTGCCGCATTGAAAGGCTCTGCCCTTTTATGGTTTAAAGGGTTAAGAGAATCTAGTATTAAAACTTGGGGAGACATGAAGACTACATTTTTACAAAAGTATCAAAATTATTGTAAGACTTCTCAGCATGGTAGACCAAAAGACTACCTTGAAAGACCTCACTATGTCCTGCATAAACCAAGATATAGTGATCTCCGAGAGGATACAATTGGAAAATTATTCCCTAAGGAAATTATAGAAGAATTTTTAAGAAACCTTAACCTCATTTATGACATAAGCAGCAGAGGGAAAAGTGGGAGACACTTTCAGGAATCTTGTGCTAGAAATTTAAAAAAACCTGATAGAGTTACAAGGGTAGAATTGGAAAGCTTGTTAGAAGAATTTAAAACATACATCTTGGAAGTTATGGACTATCAACTAGATACATTACAAGATAAGAAGAAAGCGTGTGCAACAATGAGTATCTTCTGTCCTAGATGTAGAATTAAGCATCCTCAACAGAATGTCCATTGGATAAAATTTCAGTCTTTCATCCCTATATAGAAGAACATCCAACCGACAATTCTCCACCATTGCCTGGTTTGCAAGCTATGAATTGTTAAATTTTCAGAATTTACTTCAATCTGATCTAGGATCTTAATTGAGAGAACAACATGTACAGCAAATCTACAGCATATCAATCATGGACAAAATAATGCAAGCACACAAGAGACATAGATTTTACTTGGAGAAAACCATAAAGGTGAAAAACCCCAATAACTTCCTCAGAGATAGATAGAGCAATGATACAACCAGAATACAAGAGATAGTCTTCTCCTAGAAGTAGAGCCTCCTCCTCCACAAGTGCGCCACTCTCCAAAGTGTGAGTGAGAGAATAGAATGTATAAAATGAGAGAGACACACTCTCTATTTATACACTAACTTGACTTGACCTTTACTCAACTAGGTCGGCCTCAACTTAACCACTTAACATAATGCTAACTGGGCCGACCCCCACTAGGGTGGTATAATAACCCTTTGACCCACATGGCCGACCCCCAATAGGGTGGTCTAATAACCCTTTGACCCACATGACTTATACAGGGCCGACCCCAACAAGGTGGTCTAATAACCCATCAAGTATAAGTTACGACACTTACAATATAAACGACGACACTTCCGTATAGAGGAATAATAACATCTCTATAGGAATACAACCACTTCCGTATAGAGGAATAATAACATCTCTATAGGAATACAATATACATATATGTGAAATACATTCCGAAGTTACATATATATCAACACTCCCTCTTAACTAGGAAGGTATTTCTCGACACAGGTCTTCTAGCACAAGTCTTCTTCTCTGGATCATCGTCACTGGATAATTGTCATCGAGTCATCATCATCATCACTGTTGCTTCTATCTCAATCAATCTCTAAATCTACTCGTCATAAAAAGTTCTACAAAGCTAGTCCTTTTTCATACTGGATGTAGTCCCACCACCTATAGGTCTTCATCATCTGTGCGAACGGTCTGATAGAGGTGGCCTCTCAGGACTAATTTTATGTGCAGATGCAATACTGGAAAGAGTATCCCAGGAACATTTATGTGCCTAAGCACGACCGGCAAGATCTCCCAGGACTGATTACATGCATCTCCTCCACAATACCTTTAAACAGCATCCCAGGAACATTTATGTGCCGCAGCACGACCAGCAAGATCTCTAAAGAGCATCCCAGGACGTATTACGAGCACACATCTCAACCTCTCGGATCTCCAGGACTGATTACATGTGAATAGACAAAACCTTTAAAGAGAATCCCAGGAACAATTATGTGCCGCAGCACGATCGACAAGATCTCTAAAGAGCATCGCAGGACTAATTACGAGCACACAGCTCAACCTCTCAGATCTCCAAGACTGATTACATGTCTCCGTAGTAATACCTCATCCCAGGACTGATTACGAGCACACAGCTCAACCTATCAGATATCTGAGGACTGATTACATACTACATAGCAATACCGGAAAGAGTATCCCAGGAACATTTATGTGTCGCAGGACGACCGGCAAGATCTCCCAGGAATGATTACATGTTATTTGCACAACCTGCCACATATCATCTCTGACCTCCAAGTATCAACCTGATACTCATGATCCAACGGATCATCATCGCACAAAGCATCATCCTGATGATCATGATCACACTGATCATCATCATTGTACCATCCTGATACATATCATCTGGAGCAACATCCTGAAGCTCATCATCATGATCATCCTGATCATACAATGCATCCACCTGATGCATACCAAGTATCTACCTAATACATATCATCATACATGATCCACCTGATCATACAGTGTATCCACCTGATACAGATACAAATACAAGATCCACCTGATCATACCTAATACATATCACATACATGATCTACCTGATCATACAATGTATCCACCTGATACAAATACAAATACATGATCCACCTGATCATACTTGATACATATCACATACATGATCTACCTGATCATACAATGTATCCACCTGATACATATACAGATACATGGTCTAAGCATCCAACGTGATGCATATACAAAATACATACAAATGATCCAACTGATCATATCCAACATCCAACATGATGCTTTCATACATATACATATAAATGATCCAACTCATCATATCCAGCATCCAACATGATGCATACATACATATACATATAAATTATCCAACTAATCATATCCCGCATCATCCTAATGCATATACAGAGCAGTAACTGGAGCATCGTCTTGATGCTCATCATCCATGATCCTCCTGATCATCACAGCATCGTCTTCTTTAGATCATCTCATCATCCACGAAGCACAGCCCAGATGCACATCATCCAGTACTTACACCACCAACATGGGAGAACACATCTACCACCATTCGGGGAAGGCTCCAGCCCTTACTTTTTCACCATGGGAGAACACATCTACCACCATGGGAGAACACATCTACCACCATGTGAGAATGGCTCCAGCCCTTACATCTACACCATGGGAGAACACATCTACCACCATGTGAGAATGGCTCAGCAATTACATCACGACCATGGGAGAACACATCAACCATGTCAGAAAAGCTCATGTGCATCTGCATCTTCCCAACTCATCACTTCCCTTTGGAATGAACCTCTATCTGAAGTGCACCAAGCCTATCTTTGAAGTACTCAAACTGCACTCTGGCCAATGGCTTGGTCAATACATTTGCAACCTGTTCATCCGTCGCAACATACTCTGATTTGGCTGTACTCAGTGCTACGTAGGACTGCTTCCTGCTAAACCAAGAGATCACACCTGATCCCATACTAAAGCTGCACCCAGAAGTGCTCTTCCTATCTATAGCACTGCATGCCCAATCTGAATCAACATAACCCTGCAGGTTAAACTTTTGATTCGCATCATACTTGAGCCCATAATCAACCGGATCAGATGGAGCATCACACAGAAGCTTCACGTTTGATGCCATAGCCTCGCAATCCATCATCCCGAACCTCTTCAGGATCTCTACTGCATACTTCCCTTGTCCAAGGAAGATTCCATCTGCACTCTACCACACCTCCATACCTAGAAAGTGGTGCATCATACCCAAGTTTTTCACATATACGACTCCATGTCATGTGTCTCAGAACCAAGTGGCTTCTCCACATACACTTCTTCTTCAACTACACCATTCAAGAAAGCTGTCTTGAAATCCATCTGTTGTATCTTCTATTTCATCACTTTTATATTTCTCTATGCTGCCATCTGCAGCATGCTTGATCTTGATAGATCCATATGGAAGTCATAACAAACTTCCCTTCAGGTCTTGGGACTACATCCCAAACATCATTCTTCATGATCGACGGATCATGGCATTCTTCCCATATCCTGAGAACTTCAATATCTTCAATAGATAATTTTGTTGCTGAACAAATGTTGTAGTTCTTCTTTTGTAGGTGATGGCATACGATCTTTCCTACACAACAAGTTAAATTGCATGATTAGAAAACATCTCATAGTTTTCAGAACAAATTCTTACACATAAAGAAATATGTCATACAATCATGCAATTATCTTAGCCAATGCTTCAATACAACATTTATCCATATCCCATAACTTTCTAGATGCCTTCCAATCTCTACTAGAACATTGTTAAGAGTGTGCACAACTCCCAACATGTCAGCAAAGAGGTTTCATTCTAGATAAGTAGCAATGGAATGTTGTACAGTGCCATAGGCCACTTACCCATGCATATTAGTAGTATAATGTTCATCAATGCAACTATTCTAATATGCATAATACACAACCTAATTCTAGGAACATCAGTATATACATTGTTGAACAATATTATTTAAACAATAAAATATGCAAGTAATGACAATTCAAATACTTATCTTTGTTTGTTTGTTGGGTTGACTCCCTCTCAGTCTTTGCTTCTTTTCTGCAACTCCATTCTTATGTGGATTGTGAGAAGTGGTCAACTCCCTCTGAATATCTGTATCCTTGCAAAAACTACTGAAGTGTGCTCCTTTGCTTTCTTGTAGGAACAACTAGAGTGTGCTCCCTCTTGATCTTTGCTTCTTGTATTACCTGTCCTTGAACTTACATCCATCCTTAATCACTATGCATGCTTATTATTATCATCATTGTGTTATCCTTGAGGTCTCATACATAATCACACATTAGTATAATATTAATAATATCAAAACTAAATAATCTTAAACATGTATATTCATGATCATTCACAGATAATAAACATTAGTATTCAAGGTTTCAGGGAAGTCTTCTTTTACTCATACACATTCTTATTTGATCATAGGACTCTTCTGGTTAGTGGAATCATCAATCAAGATAAGAGATATAATATGCATAAAACCCGTGATTATTCAAACCTATACCTTCATGATTCTTCTAGTTAGTCATATCATCAATTATGGTAAGAAACATAATATGCATACAACCATGATTATTCAAACCTATGGCTTCATGAATAATCATTATCAACAACACAATAGTATAAGATCCTAACACAAGGTAGGATTCTAGCTTGATATAGGAAAAACATACATGGATTAGCATGCTAGCTAGTTATGTCTAACATACCCGCATAATGTCTTCTGGTTCTCTTCAGTGACTTGTGCTAGTAACCTGCATGGCTCATAAGTTAACCATTGTAGAACCAAGTTATACATACCTCGAAAGTAGATCTTCTATGTGATCCATGATAATGGATGAATCTTTGTCTTCATGTCACCATGAGCATATGTTCTTGAAGTCGAACATGATTTGACTTTCTTGGTGTACCTTTTGTGTTAGAAAACAACATAAACCTCATACAACATCACAATGCATTAGTACAATCATAAGTGTCAAAACCTTAATCAATGAATATCTTCTATTAAGGTGATACGACAAGTCCAGTAATTAATCAAGATTGTATTGTAATGATATGAAGACAAACATATGATCAACTTAACCATGAAACATACTTGTAAGCCATACTTGTCAAGATTGCTTGTAATCTTCTTATGGAAGGCCTTAGCCTCATCTCCCTTTGAGATAGGAACTTCTTCACTTATGCAGGTGACCAATCCATCTTCTTCTAGGATTAACCCAATCCACTTGATTTGCAAGAACTGGGCTTGGAGCTGGATTAGGGTTTGTCAAAGAAACCCCAAAAATTCAAACTTTGAATTTCAAACTTCCGAAAGGATAGAAATATGCGCCTTGATGAGCTGATCAAGTTGATATATTAAGAATTTGAAAACTGCAAAGTTTCACACCTCGAAATTGCCTTTTAGATTTCCGGATTCACTAGGGAGGAACCTGAATTAGGGTTTGAGTTTCCCGGAGCTTAACCCAACCAAAAGATTTGATTCAAAACTCTAAGATTTGATTTTTCTGAGGAGCTTCCAGCCGTGCTCACAGGTTTCCAAAATTCCAAATTTTGCAGAAGCCCTAATTTTCCATCTTTCCAATCACAGTCCCGAACTGGGGTTTGATCAAGCCCGGCCTTCTGCCCAACCAAAAAATCTGATATTGGTCTCTAAATTTCTATTTTGATGAGTAGAATCCATCCTTGGTCTCCGATTACAAAAATTCCAACTTTCTCCGAAGCCCTAAATTCCGGAAGCCATGAATGAAGGTACTAAAAAATAATTATGTTTTGACAGAAATATGTACCTGATTGTTTCTGGTGTAACTTTGAACTTTTTGATCCACAGGGTCTGAACATTTGTTTTGAGATAGCCCGACCTGTCATATTTCCATCTCGAAAGGTCTGACCTCAATTGGATTCTCTGAGAGAGAGTTATACCAAGTGTCGCAACGTGACCTGTTTATGGGATAATACAGGAGAGCGAACTTGTACGGAATGCCATGTGTCACTGGTTCAACTTCGACCTCTAAAAACTTTTCCTAAGATATTACAGTCTGTGTACTACCTATCACTTTTTACGAAATTTCATTTGGAGCTTCCTAGCCCAAGTTATGACCTTTTTACCAAGGTCACCTGATTTTGACTCAGATCTGGAAGAGGCAAAAACCCTATATTGTACAGATCATAAATCACAAAGTACAACGAATTAGAGGTTTTCCTTTGGCCACACAGTACATGGGGATCTGATCTTCGACATTTAAAATTTTCATATCCGAAAACTTCGCCAAAACGGATTTATAGTGAAAGTGCTACGATGACGGGTATTTGCTATATCAAGCCCTAGCATCGTAAGTGCAACAAGTGTCATACATGCCATATCATGCCTTCTTTCAGGCTAGCTCTGATACCATGTTAAATTTTCAGAATTTACTTCAATCTGATCTAGTATCTTAACTGAGAGAACAACATGTACAGCAAATCTACAGCATATCAATCATGGACACAATAATGCAAGCACACAAGAGACACAGAGTTTACTTGGGGAAAACCATAAAGGTGAAAAACCCCAATAACTTCCTCAGATATAGATAGAGCAATGATACAACCAGAATACAAGAGATAGTATTCTCCTAGCAGCAGAGCCTCCTCCTCCACAAGTGCACCACTCTCCAAAGTGTGAATGAGAGAATATAATGTATAAAATGAGAGAGACACACTCTCTATTTATACACTAACTTGACTTGACCTTTACTCAACTAGGTCGTCCTCAACTTAACCACTTAACATAATGCTAACTGGGATGGCCCCCACTAGGGTGGTCTAATAACCCTTTGACTCACATGGCTGACCCCCAATAGGGTGGTCTAATAACCCTTTGACCCACATGACTTATACAAGGCCGACCCAACAAGGTGGTCTAATAACCCATCAAGTATAAGCTACGACACTTACAATATAAATGATGACACTTCCGTATAGAGGAATAATAACATCTCTATAGGAATACAATATACATATATGTGAAATACATTCCGAAGTTACATATACATCAACATGAATAGGAGTGGAAACTTTGGGGAAACATCTAGGAGGCCTTGGAAACCTAGAAATAAACCATCTTACCAAGATCCATTATTTCAATTTCCACCCAATTATCAACCTTATCAACCTCCTCAGCAATGGGACATTTCAGGTTGGAAAAACCGGCCACCTCAACACCCTTCTCAGAATGTTCAACGACAACAATGGGCACATGGTCAGAAAGGACAAGCTTATACTCGAACTCCCCCTCCTAGCTACCCTTACCCACCATATATCCAGCAACTTTTGCATGGATTTACACCTCCTTTACTACCCCCTAGCCCAGATCAACCTCACCATGTCCGAGACATGAAATCCCCAAGACCCATAATATTACCCGCACAACCAATACCAATCCTTAACAATAAGCCGACCCAAGCTCTTAACAGCACTAGGTTACAACTCCTCCCATCTTATGTTATGACCACTGCACCAGTACATGACATTCAATTGAGGTCTAGAAGAGTTGTGCAAGATCAACCCAAATCATCAGTTGTCACTCAAGTGCAACAAGAGGAAATGGAACTAGTTGAAAAGTAACTTTCTCCTTCTCCTAGTTCTTGAAATTTTAAAGGGGTTATCTTCATTTGTACATATGTAGATATGTCTTTTTCTTTGTTTTTAATAAGCAAGAGTCCTTTTTGAAAGTTGATTGTATGATTAATTCCCACTTTTCTTAATCAGCTCATAAGACTACACTAATAAAGAAGAAAAAGACTCTTCTCCTCCCTCGAAGCACTTTCATATAGTTTCTATATACATATGTCTTATTCCTGAATAAATTTAAATAAGTGGTTTGTTGTCTGGATACAGGGATAATATCTTTAGCATAAAAAGACATCAGTTAAAAAGGGAAGTGCTTTGAAATTGATTATACATCTTAAATGAAAAGTTAAAATGATCTCATATCACTCAACCTCATGATTCTTTAGATTGAATTTCATACTCGCATGGTATCTGATTCAAATATGCAAATTCATGATTTTCCATTAACAGTTGCTTAAAGACCTACTATAATCAATACATTCGTCAGAAATTTTTCTCTTACCTATGGACTACTAGATCATCTTGGACCCATCATCAAAACTTGTCTCTTGGTCACTCTTTAAAAAGTAAGTCTAGGGATAAGTGGTATTTCTATTTGCGGGGAACACTACTGATCTCTTATGAAGAAGATGGACTAAGAGGTCAAAGACAACTTTAGGTTATTCTCTTTTGATATGATCAGTAATACAAGCTATTTTCTTATATTTTTTAACTATGTGTCTAGCAATGCTCAATACACTCTTGTGCCAACCAGCTTCCATATGCTAACATCATTATACAAGAACACCCGTCAGGGTACTGAACAGGCTTGCTGGAAGCGGGTCCATGCTAAGTAAAATCTTAAACAAGGAAGCTCAGTAAATACAAGTAAACCCACCGGGGTACTGAACAGGCTTGCTGGCAGTGGGGCTATGCTTGCATGGTACCAAGATAAACCTGTCGGGGTACTGAACAGGCCTTCTAGAAGCGGGGCAATATCGGGTGAAAGAGCACAAACACATGTGTTGGCCAATTATTGTAATATCATTTGAGAATGACTGTAAGATGGACTTGGACCCTGTCATCTAATTCAAATAATATCTAGGGAATTTCTATCATAGAAGTGGGACCCATAACCATAGAAATCTAACAAACTCAAGGGTGAACTTTATCTATATTCTTGAGATGACAAGAGATATTTCAGAATGAGTCCTTGATGACTGGTTTTCCTATGGCATTTTCTTACATCAATTACATCACTATTATTCATATGGTCTTGATAAGCACTGTTATTTATTTCTAGTGAATTTGCATGTATGAATCATTTCCATCTTAGTTAAGTACTCCTTTTTCAATAAAATAAACAATATTTCGGAGTTGTGGCTAAAACTTTTAGATTGAAATCATATACTAACTAGTTTTTGTCTCTCTTTTATGGTTGGAGGACATGCCATAATTTCAGTTTGGGGGAGGATCAGAATATTTTATGGTCTAATTTTTTATTTTATTTTTGACAACGGTGTGATTATTTTTATCTTTGACAAGTGATAGATGCCTTTAGGGAAAATGTAAACAATAATGAAGGATTGCTCTAATCAAAGATAAATAAGGAAGCACGCAACTAAAATCTTTAGAAAGCAGGTTTGCAATATATTTTGTCCACTAACAGCCTTAGAACCCTCTGCAAAAAGTAGCTTCAGTCAGCATTAGCAAACAGATCTTATACAAACCAAAGTCTACATGAAGGGTCGAATGTCGATCCGAATAAGGTGACGAATGAGGAAAATGTATAACAGAGTAGATGAATATCGATCCGAATGGAGTGCATAATGAAACTATAGTGCAGTAATATTAATGAGTATGGCAAGATATTTTTGTTTATGTATCTAATCAATTAATCATATCAAGGGTCAATTCGAAATAATATCTTAGCATACTATTCCGTTTCATTAAATAAATGGGTTAATCATACATCTTGGGTGCTACTATATGATCCCTATCCTCCGTTTAAAAGAATCATCGTACCATCTATTATTCATTACTAAGGCATCATGATTTTTATATGTAATTATGGCTATTTCGTAATAACGATTATGTTCAACTTGTCCAAAGTTTTACTTTGGACATGGTTGAATACATTATAAACCATACGAATCCATAATCACGAAGTTTTACGGAGGCACACGACTCAAGGCATTCTAATGATAAGCATATCATTCATACATGCTAAATCTCCTTCACGATCATCTAGCTGCTCAAATGGACCTTGATTTAAACCTACCCTCTGTGTGAATTCTGATTCATCCTATTCATTTCTTCATTCACCTTGAAGTTCCATCCTTTTCAAACCTTGCACATTCCCTTTGCCTAGCCACAACTGTCAACTTCTGTCCACAATGCCAACCCGACATGAGCCTGGCAGTTACCAAGACCTCCTCTACATTTTCGAGTTCAAAGATTGCCGTGAAATATTTTTGCGTGCTGGTTGGGGCCCGTTCCTTTGCCTCCTTGACGGCCATGACCATGAAATTTCCCTTCTCTTTGAAAAAGGTTTTGATGGTAAGACGGCTCGGGTCGGCCATCTCACCTTCCCGGTGACAGAAGAAGTCATAGCATCGGCCACGAAATTGCCCAGGGAAGGTGTCCGTTGGCACAAGCATTTGTTTCTCCCACGAACAGCCCATAAGTTCACCCTCAAGCCCGAGTATCAGCATGTCAAAGGTGAAAAAGGGGTTCATCGAGAATGGGTTAGGCCCGAGTACCTTGAACCATTGACCGTCATTATTCACTTAATCACATGCGAAGGTAAGTTTTTAGTCTTCAAAGCCTGTCATTTTCGATTATTGGCACATTTTGTTAATAATCAACCCCTAAATTTTCCTTTCTATTTCCTAAAGAGCTTGGAAAAGATGTCTAGCCAAGTTCGAAAGAATAATGTTAACCCTGCTAGCAATTTGTATCATCACTGCCTTATAAAAATCCTAATCACCCATCAACTATAGGAAAATGGGAAAACTTGGGATAACTTTGTGTTTGAGACATTAAACCCTCACCTAGTCATGAATCCCATTATCAAACCTCCTTCCTCTCGTAAACGCCATTGATTCCAGTCCCATTCTGATGAGCCCGTTCAAACCCTTGACCAAGCAAAAAATGATGCCAAGGTTGTGCAATTTAGTGAGGGTACCTTGGGAGAAATACACCCTGTTCATTTATCCTCTCCTGAGCCTGCCCAGGAGGGCACAAATCCAGAACCCTCATTCTTTTCACCTATACCCACAAAGTCAAAGAAATCTAATTGTGCTCAGATAGACGATCAGCCTGACATTTAGATGCAGCATTCTGACCACTCCAACGAACAAGCAAATAACCCTTCCTTTGGATCACCTCTCCTTGCATTGGGAAATATCTATGCCAGCTTTCTTGAGGATTCCACCCTAAAACCTGCCTCTACACACATTGAAGAAAAGGTTCTAGAGGAACATATTACACCTTCTGATCCTGATCATTTCTAGGGGGATCAAGCCCTCAAAAAGACCCTGAATCTTTGGTGGAATCACCCACTCCACTCCAGCAAACTGTGGACAGGTTAAACCAAGACATGGCAGAGTTAAAAATCCAGAATGAGGAGTATGTTGAGACCATTTATGGTCTTCGTCAAGTGAACAAGGATTTACGTCTGCAATGAAAAGCCATTGAAGATTTAAATGTGGCTAAGACAGATGCCACTCTTTCTCTTCGGTTAAGGTATGACAACTTGAGTGACCAATTCAAAAAGTTCTAGGCCAAACTCAAACCCTCTTCGTCAAAGTCAAAGGCCGTTGCTACCACAGCTCGAACTTCTTCCTAATATGCTCTCTGTTTTTCTTAGTGGGACCTGGAATGTCTTCGGTTTGGGGGAATGTTGGTGTCCATTTTGTCATTGTTTTTGGCCATTAATTACACTCTAAGTGGCGTCTCTCTCACCATTTTTGATATCATAAGTTGCTCTCTTTACCATTCAGACCGTCAAATGGAGCAGGTATGCGTTTATTCACACATCATATGAATTTTGGGTAAAAATTGTTATATTATGGGTTATTGATGTTTATTTGGATTGTTTAGTAACTATATTTCATTTCACAGGTTCTGACTCTCAAATGAATCTTCAATTGGGCGCGTATTGAAGTTGTGGCCATTCATCCCGTCGTTCAGACTTGCATTCGATCTGCGAGATTGTTGGTTGAGGTATGCTTGGGCTGTTAGAGAGTAAACCACCACATGGATTCCGTTTGAGACGTGACCCTTAGTGTACGTGAGCTGATGTTCTGGAAGATCCTTTTTCCTACATGCTCAGCTTGACATCACATCCAGCTCTGCCCACGTCGAAGAGGAGTTAACGCTTCAACCACTGCATGAAAGATCAATGCTATAGAACCTGAGGGACCTCCTGTGTGCTGTCCTGAATCATCACGAGTCCATTCCTTGTCTTATGCGTTGTCACAGGATGCCGAGTGGAACTGTTCCTCGGTTATGCGTTGTCATGAGATATTATACATAGTCGTTTTCATGTATTAGATACTGTCTATTATTAGAGCAGTTGACCACTAAAGGGTCGACTTGCTCCCCACTTGTAATCATGTATATATAGATGACCTTATCACTGAGATTAGTTAAGTCTTGTTTTGTTGACATGACTGAGATAGAGTTAGTCTTGATTAGTCTTTCCCAAGCTGCAAATAGACACAGAAATATTGTAACACTATGTTTTAAATTAAAATATCTATGTTTGGTTTCCTGAGCAGGGTGCAACCTTTGATTGCTAAGATGGGCCCCTCAACGACCAACGGTATCCTGTCTGTGTGTATAATTCATCTTTGTTTTCTGTAGATAAAATTGTGTTGTTTATTTCATCTCTGTATTTATTTTATACATGGTGTTTATGTCCTGTAATATAATTGATGTTCTATTGTTTACATAGATGAAATTTATGTCTTGTGTTATGTATTTTGTCATTGTTCATGTTTTATTGTTTATATAAATAAAATTTATGTGTTATGTTATGTGTATCCTATTGTTATGTTTCTAGAATATAGTTGGTGACCGGTCACACTTAGGTTCATTTAGCCTGCTTTATAGGTTAGGTCACACTTAGGTTCATTTATCCTTCTTTATAGGTTAGGTCACACTTAGATTCCTTCAGTTTGCTTAAAGTAGTTTAGGCCACATTTAGCTCCTCTCATTTGCTCAAGTAGTTCTGCTTAAGCAATTTAGTTTGCTTAAATTCACTTAGAATTTAGTTAGCTGAATTTTCTAAGCCTTCTCATAGTTAAACCTACAGCTCTGTAGTTTTCCTCTGTAGCAGAAGAGTCACTTCAATCACAATCCATCCTTGCTTTAGGATAAATTAGAAATAGCTAGTCTCCCTGTTATAATTAACATAGATGACTCTTTCCTCACTCTAGCTCCTAAATAATCTACTCATTGCTTCCTTTGCACTATAGGATCATATGCATCAGCCAGCTGGTAACTAAAGTCATCCAAAACTCTTCTTTTCCTTAGTTTAAATCATTTTCCTCCATTCAGACTGGCATTCATACTGTCATTCAGACAGGCATCTAGATCGTCATTCAGACCTTTACATGTTTTGCATTGTTTTAGGCTTCTTCAGAATCCAATATCTTCTACCTGTTGAATATAATGCTTCTTGCTTCTAATTAACATTTTAGATGTAATTTAAATCTTGTTTTATGTTACATAGAGTCTTAAATGAAGTTTTGTCATTTACTTCCATATTATCTTCCTTAACCTTCTTTTAACCTCCTTCTAAAGTAAAATTATTCATATCTAATTTGTTAATTAGTCATTGTTTCAGAATTTATCAGTCTTGTTCTTAGATAGTTTATCTCTAAGTAAAGAGTTAATAATCTCATTTTTCTAAGTTGTTTCAGTTCTGTAGTTTCCTCTGTTAATCATAAGATTGGTTTTTCATTCATATAAAAATGTTCATGACATAAAGGTTGGATCAGAAGTAGATATCTTTATCAAGTTTTCTACTTGCTTCTATATTAAATATCTTTATCAAGTTTTCTGCTTACTTCCAAATCAAGTTCAGTTTGATTAAACATCTTTATCAAGTTTTCTACTTGCTTCTAAATTATATCAGCCTTCTGTCATTTACGTATGGATATGAAATAGACCATAATTGTTATTTCATATCTGTAGTTCTAAGCTTTGTCTATTTTCTCTTCTAATTTATCAGTTAGAAATTGGAGTATTGATTAAATAAGTTCCCTTTCTCATAAGAAGTAGTTTTTCTTTTTATCTCTTCCATCATTTAATTCTCACAGAGAGTAGTGTAACTTGACATTGTTTTAGTCTGTTGGTTAGACTAGCTCAGTAATTGTATTGTTTGGAGTTTGACTCAGTTTTTCATTTTGAAAGATCTTTCGATCTTTTCTTTATTTTAACATTTCTAAGGTCTGACAAGCCGAAATCTTAGATACTTTTCTACCTAGGCATATACTTTGCCTCAACTCTAAGTTTACTAATCCTGGTTGATAATTAATATTAGGTGTTTTCTTGAGATATCTCACACACCCAACATGCTTTGGAGAATGAAAATATATTCTTCAAACCCCACCCCCCAAGGATTTTGGAATAGCAATCCTATCCCAAAGAACCGAAGGGGAGACAAAAGAATCTTCATTTCCACTCCACAGAAAACAAAAGCATATGAGTCTATCCTGATCCAGAATGCCCCAAGGAATCCATGCCAACAACATCTAGTAAACCGAGATGGCTTCAAAAACCGACTTGACCAAAACCAATCTCCCAACTCTGGAAAGCCACTTATAACTCCAACATCTCAATATCTTCTCCAGCTTCTCAATCAACCATAACCAGTCTTGTTTCTTATAATCGTTAGGTCTCAGATTAAAACCTAAGTATTTTATTCCATCCATCAAAGTAAGCCAGGTAAAAGGAAATAATCTAGTAAAACCCTCCACCTCCTCTAGACAGAGTATATTTGTAGTTAGAGTGGATTTCCCTCCATTGATTTCCATCCCTATAGCCCTGGAAAAAAGATCCAGAATCTCCTTCAACGTGTGAGCGTCCCTAAGAGAGCTCGAGTAGAAGATGAGAACATCATCAACAAATAGAAGGTGGGTAATATGTAAATCCGGGGCAATCTGGATGCCACTAAGTATACCGGTCCTTTAAGCCTCTTTGATAGCCCTACTCAATCCTTCAGCAACAAGAAGAAATACCAAGGGAGATAAAGGACATTCCTTCCTCAATCCACGACACGAATGGAAAAAAGGAGTAGCTACCCCATTAGTAAGAACTGAGAAATAAATAGTAGTAATGCATCTCATAATCCACCTAATGAAATTAATGTCAAAACCAATATGTGTTAGCAGGAGACGAAGATAAAGCCAACTTACTTTGTCATAGGCCTTTGACAAATCAATTTTGAGAATAGATCCTTCAATTTCTTTGTTTTAATACTGTGCAATCTCTCCTGAGCAACCCTAATGGCTTCATGGATATGTCTGCCATCCATAAATACAAACTACTCCTCAGAAATGTGAGTTGATAGGATAGCCTTGATGCGCCGAGCAATGATTTTGGTGACAAGTTTATACACGTAGTTACATAAAGAGATAGGTATAAAATCATTCATAGAAGCAGGGGAGTTCATCTTAGGGATTAAAACAATGAAAGTAGTGTTAATGGTAGCCGGAATCCTTCCACTTTGCTGATAATCTTCAACCATTTTCAGTAGATCTTACCCAATGAAATCAAAGAGTCCCAGAAATATTTAATTGTCCACCCATCAGGCCCGGGATTTTTTCCTTCTGAAAATAAGTGAGGACCTCTTTCAATTCCTTGACAATAATTACATCCATCAACATCATGTTGTCCTCAGCTTCCACAAAGCATGGAAACAATTGAGCCACTCGGATGACTTCTTCAATATTAACCCTGTCACTAGCCTTAAAAAGGTCTGAAAAATGATTAACCCCAACTCAAGCCAAACCATCAAAACTATTATATGAATCTCCACGGTGATCCATCAAGCTCGACATAGTATTGGGGGATCTCCTCCATTTGGCATAGGCATGAAAGAATTTTGAGTTTTCATCACCACTCTCCAACCATATAGCCCTGCTCTTTAATCGCCAAGTCTCCTCCTTGTCTAGTAGTAGGGTATTCCTACAGCCCTCCAGACGAACCAAATTATCCTTTGAATCCCGGGTCAGGAAACCACCTCCATCACTCAATGCAATGCTCGCCGGCTCCTCTTCAATCTGCTTGAGTTCCTGATTTTCCTTGAGTCTTTTCTCAGCATCCCAATTCTTAATTGGACCCTTCACATGCTTGATGTTCTCAACAAATTGAAAGGAAGCTAATATGTTGTTCTCAGGCTAGAAAGGAATCCATAATGATTGAAATAGGTCAAAAAATGTTGGATCCTTGAACCAGGCCTTATTAAACTTCAATGGGAAGGGCGGTTTGACAGGACCATCTTTTAATTCAAGGAAAATAGGAACATGATCAGAGCATCCTCCACTAGCAAACCATTTTCGAATGTGGAAAAAAAATTACACCAAATGATCCGCAAGCAAGAATCTATCCAACCTTTTCGCAATCCTACAATCACCCACCCGATTGTTTCTCCAAGATGGTTTAAGGCAAACAAGTTATACATCCACCAAATTCCCATCAACCAGTTTTTGAATGACAAAATCAGTAAGTGAGTCCACCTGAGCATGAGGACCCCAGAATTTGGCTTGACCCAAAGTAAAATTTAGATCCCCCCTAAGATCACAGAGTCACCTTTAATCACATCTTTACTGAAAAGGGATTCCTAGAAAGGAATTTGATTCCAATAAGGCCCACAGATGTTGATTAAGGTAAGTTCCCTATCAAAGTCAAGAGCCGAGAAAGACATGCCCAAAACCGATTCCATCCCCCATAAGTTGGAAACCTTGATACTATCCTCCTTCCAACCCACAACTAGAACTCCAGATATGCCTCTAGCATTCGAAGCCTCAAAGTTCCATCCTGAAAACCAACCCTTCAACTTAGCAGTAATCTCAACACCTAACCCCATAGCTTCTTGTAACAAAAGAATATCCGGATGCTCGCTATAAAGCACCCTCCAAAGTGCTGATCTTTTAGAGTGACCAATAAGACCTCGACAATTAAAAGACATAATTTTTATTAGCGCCCCTTCTGATGGGCTCACACGAATTTAAGTTCCCATTCAATGGATTGTTGTTTCCCTTCAAGAAGGTCCAAACATGCTCAGGAGTTAGCCTTGGAAATAAAAGAATGTCGACTCCTGCCCTTGGCCAATTTTACCTTTCCTTTCCCCAGTCCACCAGAGGATTTTTTAATGGATGAGCGTAGAAAGTACCTAGAATCAAATGAATCAGAGGGAGATTGTGGTGTAGTCATAGAGAGGGTGTTAATGGAGGGGCTTTCAGAGGAGAGGGTAGGGGTACCTCCATAATGGAGGGTTTCGGAATTAGAACCACCCTAGAGGAACCGACAACAGGGGAAGGAGGTACCAACAAATGAGAGGAAATATTCAGGTTCTTTAGACCCTCTACCCAATCAAAACCAGGAAAGGTTACATTCTTCAAAATGAAATTAAGAGACTGAGAGCAAGGGGGAAAGACAGTACCTGAGAACATGTTCTCTTGCTGACAAAAAGGATTCTGCGACTCATCGCAAGCCTCAGCTGTGAGAGTCAAAGGAAGGCCGCTAACCTGTGTTGGTGCCAAGGCATTCACAGGAGCCACAATAGCTTCTACCGGAGGAACCACATCATCCAAAACAGTCTCAGGATGTTCAACAGGATCCCACAAAGGCACCACTGGTGATAAAGGGTTTGAAACACCTCTATACGTGTCCACCTTCTCCTTCCTCCAATAAGGAGAACCATTCCACGTTCGAAGTAGAATCTTGCAATCAATAGCAGGATGATCGTATTCATGGCACCGTCGACATGGAAAAGGGACATTTTCATAGCCCAAAATTTGTGGAAAGACATAAGGGCCCCAACAAAGATACAACCCATCTGCAAGTCCATCCCTAACATCTATGCTAACCAAAATCCGAGCAATCTTCCAGATCTTTGTTTCCATGAATTATAAATATGCATCCAGATAGGTGCCCAGGAGGCTCCCGATGTTCCTGAAGTGAGCCTCTGTCCAGTAGTGTAGTGGGAGACTGGGAAGGTGAACCCACCAGGGAATGATATGCAGTCGTTTCCTAGTGGCATTGAAAAGAGGGTCCCAAGGTTTCAGTAATAAGGGAACATTCACCAATTTCTAGTTACGACCCTGAACTCAGAGAGCATGAAACTCCTGGGTAAAATGAAATGAAAACCAACCTCCCAATAGAGAAACCACCTCTGGCACGTAACCTAGATGGTCCAACCAGTTCTGTTCATCCCAATTGATCACCAACTTGTGTGTCGTCGACCGTCCATAAACATTCCCAACCAAAACAAACTTTTCCATTGTCAAGAGCTGTTGAAACCCGATATCTTCACCCAATGTATAAAGAGGAGACTTCCCCTTGTTTTTCAGCCATTGCTTTCTAGTTTTATGTTGAGAGCTAGCTTCGAATGCTCCCTCTGCCCCTCCCTGTTGAATGAAAAGATGCGGAACTCTACCAGTACATGGGATAGGGTAACCCATCTATTCAAGGATTCCCAAGAACTCAGCAATAAAGCCTGCATTGCTCAGATGTGCTGATCCAAGCACAGAGCTATCTGTCGCCCCCAAAAAGTAACCACTTGAATCGTCCCCTCCAAGAGCACACACCAAGTCCGACCCAACAACAAAATCGTTTAGGAAGCTCGGGGAGCCACCGAAGCCCGTTAATGCCACCGAGGGAAAGAACAAGGGATGATGAATGCCCGGAAATCCCTAAGTAGAGACGCCCAGATCTTCCGCAAACATGAGCCCTGCAAGTTCAGAGGAGAAAGGTGCTCCGGGAGACAGGCCCACATCCATGCCTCCGTACATCCCACCTGTCAGCAGGAAACTACCGGCTGTTCTGCCACCTTCAGAACCCTAACCCTCTACCAGTGCCACACGCCATCCCAAAACCCCCTACTCCCTCACTAACAAATATTTGCAGCCTATTGTGTACTTTTTCCAATGAGTTTCAACCTTTGAGGTGTGCTCCCTTAACTAGAACATCACTTATGCTTATACCTATGTGATTAGATGGATAATAGACCATGCTAGTCCTAAATGTCGTTCTTTCAATGGAAAAGTTGGGGCACAGTTAACTTCCTTTCGTCCTGAAGCGTTCGCCAGGGCTAATGCTCTAAGGCAACCCAACCAATTGCTAAACGCCAAATTCCTGGACTCTGCCATTACAAAATTCAATTTCAATGAAATGTTGAAAGCCTGGATGGTCAACCCTGCAAGGTTCGTGCCCAAGGCTGACAAATCCTACCCTGTCTCCTGGTTCAAAGAGCCATTCTCCTTAGTGGAAGCCATGCTTTGCTAGTTATATGGATTGTTAGATTGTTCAATATTTAAGGCCGAATGGGCACCCCTTTCCCACCATGTACTCATGATAGGAGAGTCCTTTAATTGGGCTCAGATTGTATCAGTCGAGGTTAAGTCAGCAATTGAGAAATACCAGAAGACTCCATCTTCCAGAAGGCCTCCATTCTTCTACTCGACATATATCATGGATATATTTTGTTCTTCTTTCCAGTTTCCCTCCATGGAATGGAATTGGACCTTGTCTAAACCCCCTGTGCATACCTACTGCTCTATTTTATGGGAAGGCAATTTCATTCCTCTGATTTATGATATTTTTTATCATTTTGTCGGTACAATTCACTTGATGATCTTCAAGGAGAATGCTCCCACTTTCTTTGAGCATGCCAAGGCCTTGGTCTCTTCTATGGGTGATTGGTACATAGGAGAATATTTTTCTTATGTCAGAATTTGGGGCAGTAACATGGCACATGTGTTTCCCGGGATTGTGCCAGACAGGTTACTGTTGGAGGAGATTTCTTATCAGGCAGTAACAGATGGTGTCTTTCCCAAACTCACCAGAGCCAAAAGAAGGGGGTGGCCCAAGTTTCCACTTCATCTTGGACCTTTGACAATTCAGAATTCAAGCCATGTTGGGTTACTTAGCAATAAAATTACTGCTCTTAAGCTTGGGAAAGCTCCAAAGAGGATGCATGATCCCAAGTTATTTCTGGTAAATAATTTTGCACAGGAGCACATGAAGAATGAATATGCTCACCAGATCGAACCTGATGACTCCATCTATCAAGGTTTTGATTCATTTTATCAAGTCATGAGCAAAGCCTCCTCCCAAGAAGAACAAAGTTTCATCTTTCAGTATCAGCAAGAGCTCAAGACTAAGGTCTTGAAGTACAAGAAAATGGAATTGTCATTAGATGATAAAGTCCAGAAACATAGAGCAGAGAAAGAAGCCCAAAAATCTAAGGCTCCATTGATGCTTACTTACCATGTTGATGACAAGGACAAGGCACCTATTGAAGACACACTACAGGATAGGCCTCTGGAAAACCTCAATGCTCTAATCCAGTCAACTACTGAGATGAAAAGAGAATTGGCAGAATCGACCTCTACAGTTGAAACTCAAGTTGTTGTTGCAACAACTCCAATGAAGAAGCAAAAGGTTGAAAATCCTGTGCCTAAGGTAACCATGCTCCATATATCAGATAGTGATGAGGAATATGAGGAAAAACTTCCCTCTAAATTTTCAAGTTCAGTTAACTTTCCCAGCACCCTACCTAAGATAAATTATGTTACTACAGTTTCTTTTGATCCTTTGGATAATATAAATGTTGATGCCTATTTTCTTGTGTTTCATTTTCCATAGGTTACTATTGTTGCAAAAGCTCCAGTGAAGAAGCAAAAGGTTGAAAAGCCTGTGCCTAAGGTAACCATGATCCATATATCAGACAGTGATGAGGAAGATGAGGAAAAACTTCCCTCTAAATTTTCATGTTTGGTTGACTTTCCTGGCACACTACCTGAGGTAAATTTTGTTACTGCAGTTTCTTCTGATCCTTTGGATAATACAAATGTTGATGCCTCTATTCCCGAGTTTCATTTTCTAGAGGTTACTGTTGCTATGGAATCAATTTTCCCTAGACCATCAGACCTACCGGTTGTTCCACCCTCCATTTCATCATCTGACATCATAACCCTTGTCCCTACTTCAATTGAACCACTTTTAACCCTAGTGGTAACTTCACAAGAGTCAGTGGTGACTCCAATCTCTGTTCTCAGAATGCTAACACCTAGGTTCCTACCATATCTGTAGAACCACCTATGATTCCCATCTTTGTTTCACTCCCAGAGAGAATTTCTCCACCTTCTACTTCCTTCACCATACCATTTGTTTCCAACATCATTTCACCTTCCATTTCCACCACCCAAATCAACATCGCAATTCCAACTTCTATTGTTTCCCAAACTCCACCTTTATTCTCAACTTCTGATATGTCCACTTCTACAATTGACATAGTGGCAGACTTTGGGGAGGATGTTGTAGTGTCTTTGGGTGAATGCTTTTACAACAAATTTGACAAGGCAATGGTGAAAAGAGGATCTAAAAGGAAAAGAAAAGGAACTGTCATGCATGGACCTGTTCCCAACTAGGTAATATGGAAGAGGACATCCACAGTTGTACAACAAGAGGCAGTTGTGACTACTACTGCAATGGGGGCCTTTGCCGAGGCTAATTATGATTATGTTTCCTCTTTGAACAAAGATATTGATGCCAAGAAAGAAGAACTGAAGAATCTCAAGGAGGAGCAGATAAAAACTAGTGAACAACATGAATCTCAACTTCATGAGTTGAGAAATGAATATGAAAGTCAAATGAAAGATCTGCAAGCACAAAATGCTTCTCTACAGCTTCAGCTATAGGAAGTACAAGTCCAAAATATTGGCTATGTTGAAAGGATTGCAGTACTTGAGCAGCAGCTGAAGGATTCAGAGTCCAAGGAAGCCACTTCTTCCTTTTCTAGGTTCTCCGAGGAAGAGTTCAAAGAACTAGCTCTGAGAATAAATGAAGATCATAAGAAACTCTTGACTGAGCTATTTGATTCCCTGAATGACATTCAGGAAACATATAATGTTTTTGAGCGAAATTCTATTATCCTAGAACAACATAATGAAAGAAGGGGAGAAACATCCAAAGCCATTGAGGATGCAGTTGATTGGCAAAGATACATCAAGGAAAAGCCTGAAGACATCCCATTTTTAGATAGTTTCAAGTTCAATAGAATCAAAATATCTTTAGATGCATGGGAACATGCTTGTGAGTCAGTTGAGGACACAATACAAAAAGCACAAGCAATTTGTAGTAGGAGATGGTATGCTTCGGATAATATCATGGTCATTTTAGAATTTCCAACTATGGGGCTCATCGAGAAGGACTGTCCACCTAAGCTTCAAATTGAACACGTTGATGAAAGGTGTGCACAGTCCAAAGAGAGAATTCAGCAGCTGAAGCATGTTCAAATTCCAAGGGTCAAAGAGTTGATCGAGCAACCCATTAGTTTGGGGATCAAGATCCACCTTTTTCTGCGTACGTGGCACAAACTGAAGAAGAACGAAATTGAATGTTTCACTTGTAATACTCAACTGACCCTCGAGTTGGCCAAATATATTGATGTGGAAGAATTGTTAGATGTATGGGCCAAGTGGCGAACTTCCCTTGGCCATTCTTAGATTATAATTATTTTGTAATCCCTGTTTTATGGTAATTCTATCCTTTGTAACTTTATGTAATTATTATTTGAAGGGATTATCTCTCATAGGAGAGGGAGGAAGAAATCACCAGAGGAGAACTGGAGATGTTCTGTTTCTCTGAGACATTGTAATTTTTTGCAAGCTTATTGAATAACATTCAGTTTCTCTTTGCCATCCCTTCTATACAATTTGTCAAATTTCTTTGATAGATTGTGATTTCTCATTTCCATTATTGAATTAACTCTATTTTATTTTGCAAATTCAATGTATGCATCGATCTGTAGGTTGGATTTATCTTAACATACAATTCATATGTTATTATGTATTGAATGAATTTATTTGTTTAACTCATTTTATCTATTTCTACAAATGAAGAACAATTATAATTACATTCATGCTAGTTTGTCAATTAGCATATCATAATAGAACGATCTCATACAAACAAATACTTTAGGTGAAATCACTCAATTTTCATTGCTTGATCTTGTCTAAAGATGATTAATATATATCCAGTCCATATGTTTATTGATCGGTGAAACATTTGATCAAAACTCTAGATCTGATTGTTCTGCAATTCAAAATATATTCCTTTAACTAGATCTAACTTAATTAGATCAATACAAAACGAGTATCTCTTCACGGGTTCCAACACTTACTACATTGCCAAAATTTATCTTTCATACATTGTAAAACCTCTCAAGGTAAAATCCTAACTGCTTCATAACTAAAAATAGAAATTATAAACTAACTATTACATTCCATTTCAGTCAAAATTTATACAATTTCCAAAATTTCTCAGAATATAACATTTGATGTCTTTCTATTGGTTGTAGCTGCTGACAGGGCTTCTTTCTCAAACAGTATTCTTCAAGTCTGCAAGGTGTACTTCATTTTCCCATATCTCTCCATGTTCTGCCATTGCTCTGTATAAGGTGCCTCATAACTAGTCACATCCTTGACCAACACTTTCATCTCTATGTGCTCTACAATGTAAGTTGGAGGAATCTTTTCACCTATCATGGCAAGCTAGTTTAGAATTTCAAAATCATCTGAGAGTTTCTATAGTAGAATTTTCCCTGTTAGAACACAAAGTCAAACCTTTAAATTTCTCATGGTTCCTCCTAATGTTAAATAGTAAATCCTTATAATTGTTCTCGGAAATTAACTCATTATTTTCATCCCAAAAGGAAGGAAGTCCCTTTTGTATTAGTTTTTCAAATTCCCTTTTTAAGGATTCAACCTGTTTCTTCATTTGTTCTACTCTAGCCTGAACATTATCCATGTGGGAATGTTTTCCAAGGACTCTCCTAGCCCAAGTTATGACTATTACCCTGTTTTTGATAGCCATTGCTTTCAGATCATCTTCTGTCAGAGTATTTAAGAAACTTATGGTATTATGGGATGTATCTTTTGGTTTCTTATCTAAAACTTCTCTCATTGTTGTACATTCTTGTAAGCTATCATTTTATATGGCTTCCTTTGTCTTCATTAAATTTAAATAAGGCTTGAATTTTACAGCCTCATTGATGATTAAATCCCAAATAAAATGCTTTGCACCTTGCAATGCTAGTTGTCCTGTCACTTCACTTACGAACCTCTGATTTCTGCCTACCAATTCTTTATTTCTCTTTGTCAACTCTTTTATTTCATTTTCCTTTTTCTAATTTTCCTCTTCTAGTCTTTGTTTTTCTTCTTTTAGTTTTTTGATCTCCACCTCTTTCAAGCTAACTTGGGACATAACTTGAATTATATCATTTGTGCTTGCTTCTTTGTTGCCTTGATCTGTTCCTTGCTTCTCTTGTGTTATATTTGCCAATTTGGCCTCTAGATATTCAATTTGAGTCTTAAGACTCAAACTATCTTTCTCCCAACTTACCTCTTTTTCCTCAAACTTGAGCAGTTTAGCTCTACAATCATCCAATTCTTGAGATAAAGTTTTTTTTTCTTGTTCTAAAACAGTTAATTCAAAGGCTTGAATTAACTGAGTTGCTGGAATTTTAAGTTTTTTCTTAAGTAATTGGATAGTGTTTTCTTTCTCAACTAAAATATTTTTACTTGCCTCCCCTCTATTTGGTTCATCATTGCTCTCCACCAGGTCATCTTGCAATCTTTTTATTTGTTGCCGATGAGTTTTGTTCTCTGTTTTCGCTTGCCTCAACTGGATTTCCAGCTTGTTCACTTTATTCTGTAGTTTTGCCACTTTTAAAGAAGCTTTCATCAAATCAGTATAAATCACCTCTCCAGTATGTCTATGTAGTTGAAATTTATCAAGGACTGGTATCTTCTACAAATTCAATTTCATTTTCGTGACCTTATGATCAGATGATACGTCCAAATTCAAATTATTTTTGGCTAGATCGCTGCTAGTCATCATAGTAATTTATGAATCAACAACATTCCTGAATTTTGGAAACAACTTATGCATTGCTTTTGCTGTTGTTTGTTTGTCTTGCCCATATTTTACATATATTTCAGCGCTTGATTGAAATTTTCTAGAATCACCTGCAGCACTTGCCTCGTGAAGTTTGTATTCATGTACTTGAATTTATGGCCCTTGGTATTTTTCGTTCTTCTTTCCCTTTTCTTTGTCAAATACAACTACTTCAGCTTGTTGGCTTGCTTTTAATCTTTTGAATTCTCTTTCTTCCTCCATCTGCATATCAGTACTTTCATAAAAAATTCTTTTACTTGTTGCTTCAATCTTCCCGAGGGTATGTACGAACTCAGCTAAAACTTTATCCAAGGTAGAAGGATTAGCGTGTGAACTTCCTGAAACTTTTCTGTCTGATTCATATTGTAGTAAATTTTCCGTCTTCGTCAATCCTTCAACCTCTTGGTGATCAAAGGCTCTATTTATGTTATGTTTCCTTCTATCAGAAATAACATGACAAGGATCACAATTAATAGCTATCATTTTCCTAAAACTCAAGGCTTCTAAATGTTTTTCTACAAAAGGGAGAGCATTCTTGTTTTTTATGATAAAAGGACCAATTTTTAAAGGGAGCTTTATATTTGAAGCTTTCTTGAAAGCTAGAAAATGGTCATTTTATACCGCCAATTTTTGTCTAAAAAACTCCAAAGAAAAAACTCTCCAAGTCAAAAAGGCTGGTAGAATATAGGGCTCCTTAACAAATCCATAAAGTTTGATTACTGTATGTTGCTTCAATAAAAACCAGTCTCCAATTTATTTTTTTGGGATTAATTGCATAAAGGTCTTCATCTCTGATAATACTCTAGGAAAATTTTCTCCAAACATCACTCTGTATACTTCTGATAAAATAAAATTCATAAAATTAAACATGCTTTCTTCCACTGTTTATGAAAACACTGACTGTGGAAATGTAAATCTTTTTCACTAAAAAACATGAGCACTTTCATCAGGTGTGTTTGGAATCTGAAATGCCTGGAAGTGTGAAAATTTACCAACTGAGAGTGGATGTTCCCAGCCAAGAATTCATCAAATTTAAGGCAGGGTACTTGACTGTAATCCATTTCTGGTTTACCAACAATTAATATAAATAGAAAACTTAACTGGACCTTTGTGACCATGGAATCATCATCAAACCCTAAAAAATGTGAAATGAGTGACAAAACTAACTGTGAATTTTCATCAAAGAAATTAATGTCAAGTGGGTAGGGGGTGTTATCAATGGCAAGGTCAGCTTTCAGAAAACTAGTCATGAAGGTTTGTTTGGTCTCAGGGGATAACTCTCTGTACTGGCTCACTAGGGCTTCTTCGAAAAAATCTTCCTGGTCGTGGGAGGAAAATAGGGGTACTGCTAGAGTTTTCCTAACAGTAGACGTATTTACAGGGCAAAGAATTTTCGTTCTTGATGAATTCATAATGACTCTTTCACTCTGAGAATCATTAGGGGAGTTTTGAGGTAAAAAATGGGCCTCAAAAAAATTAATGTACCATAAAAATTCACTTTATAAGAACCAATAGAATTCAGGATGATGATGTCAACTATAAGGGTAATATTTGTAAAACAAATGGGAGGGAAAAATAAAAAACTACTTTTTCTTATCGTGGTTTTGACATATCTCCTTAACAGTGTACCCAAATTTCAAGTTTGGACACTCGTTGGATGTGTATTTTAATTCCGCATCCAACCCATACTCACACTGCATACTTCTGAGGCACCCACGAAATACTTTTTTATTGAAAATTTCAATTTTTCATGTCGTGGGTGCCTCAGAAGTATGCAATGTGGGTATGGGTTGGATGCGGAATTAAAATACGTATCCAACGAGTGCCCAAACTTGAAATTTGGGTACACCGTTAAGGAGATATGTCAAAAATACGATAAGAAAAAGTAGTTTTTGTATTTTATCTCTAAAATTTAGAACTCTTATTTTATAATTATGACTCTTATTTTATTATTTCCCTTAGGAGGCCCATTATAGACCTCAATACTACCCTAATGGATTTACTTCACACCACAAAACGAATTTCGGAAACCCTAAAGATTGTTCTGGAAAGAAATGGGTAAAACGAGACTTGTAAATATTGTGTACATCCAAATTCTGTTTATATAAACCCTCCATTTTGCTTTGGATTTCTGAAACTAAGAATTTAACCATTATGGAATCATGAATGTCACTATCTCTATCCTCTAGGGTTTCTTCTGTCCTCATAGTTTCAACGTTCTGAGGGACTATTTCACTACTTCCTTCAATTATGTAAATAGTTCTAGTTACTTTCACGAGTTTAGGAGGACCTACCTAGCATAGACAGGTTGAAAAAACTATGTTGTGTCGCTTTCCAGCAGTAAGGACATGTTCCAATCCTCCAACATTCAAAATACAAAGGTCAACTTTTGGCGTTCCCTTGTCTTTTATACACCCCGAAGCTAGTTTCGCAATGCGGGAGGGTGGTTTTCCTTACCTCTTTCTCTGATTACGAAATGATGTGGAGATGACATGCATACAGCAGTATGGTATTTTGCAACCGCTCTGACCTCCATTTCATCATGCATGTTGGCGACGCTAAAATATTATGGGTCGTCGATCTAACCGTCCCTTTATCGAATAGCCGTTGATCTTGGTGTGCCTTTAACACCACCTGGCATAGGCTTGTTCCTTGATAAACTGGCTAGTGGGTATCTATCCATAAGCTCATATTTTCCTCTGTAGTTCACACATGTGAAAGACAAGCCTACCAAAATGAGAAAAAGTTTGTTCTGATGTCAAAATAAAGGTTGAAGAGGCATTTGGAAATGCCCGCCAAAGAGTGTCCTTGTGATAATAAATTCTCCAGATGGCATGGACATATTCCCTGGTGATTTGGCCATATAGATATGGTGTCAATTCTCTCTTTGAGGCTCACATGTGTGATATTTTGGCCTGCAAAAAGACAGATCAATTCATGTACAACCAGAATGGTCAAGAATGGAAAATACAAAGCACAAGAAGGGTCGGTTGACCCTTCGTTTAGTAGATAATTATGAACACCAATATCTAGCAATTCACCTATATCCAGAATGGTGAACACAAGAAGGATCGGACGACCCTTCTTGTAGTCTAGAACTAGTATGAAAATAATACTGGTCAGAAGAAGGGTCGTCCGCCCCTTCATTTATGAGGGAATTGTGCAAATATTCAACCTACAAAGTATAGGCTGTCAATTCATGTATATCATGAATGGCGAAGACTGGAAAAATACTAAGCACAAGAAGGGTCGGTCAACCCTTCATTTAAAAGAGAAATGAAAAAATATTTAACCTACGAAGGTTGGGACGACAATTCTCCACTACCAGCTTCCGCAGTAAATGGTACGGATCGGGACATTGGATAAGTTATAACATGTAAACAATATTTATCCTGACTTCTGACTTCTAACAAGAAGGATCGGCCACCCCTTCTTTTAGTAGATAATTGTGAACACCAATATCCGGTAATTCACCTATATCCAAAACAGTGAATACAAGAAGGATCAAACCATCCTTCTAACAGTTTAGAACTATTATGAAAATAATAGTGGGAAAAAGAAGGGTCATCTGCCACTTCATTCATTTATCTCGGGCCTCATTCAAAAATGGGGTGTTGGTTAGTGACATTCAACTTCAAATGACCGTCATATTATACAGACAACAATTCATTTAATGATTTGTATATTTTTGATAAATTCAAATGACCGTCATAATTATCATATCGGAACACAGCAAAAACCAATTTCAAAAGTGGAAATATCAAAAGAAAAAGTATTCTTTTGGAACCTGGATTTGGCCCTTTTGGAAACGGATTTGGCAGTTTCAAAATCGATTTGGGCACTTATGGAACCGGTTTTGGCACTTTTGGAACCGGTTTTGTCACTTTTGGAACCCTGATTTGGCACTTTTCGGAATCGTATTTGGCACTTTTGGAACCCGTTTGGGCACTTTCAGAACCGGATTTGGCACTTTTGGAACCGTTTTTGGCACTTTTGGAACCTGGAGTTGGCACTTTTGGAACCATATTTTGCTTGATTTTGGAGTTTAAAAAGGTTGTTTTTGACCCGTCTTCAAAGTGACTTGGACTAGAATATGTCCAATTTTAATGAAATTGGCATTATTGGGAAGAATCACATTTAAGTTCATGTTTTATATATACTGATTTCCAGTAACTATGCATTACGCATTGGGAAGAATCCCATTTTAGTTCATGTTTATATATATATATATATATATATATATATATATATATATAGATATATATATATTGAATTTGGCGTGATATCCTTGCTTTACGATAAGAAGCATTAGGAAGGATCCCTAATTAGTTCCTTTTTGTATATTATATGCACGATCCCAGATGATACCCTGTATCACGTTTTGTGAAGGCGTTGATCCCTGGAAAAAGTTAGGTTATATATATATTTTATATAAGTTAGATCTCTGCATTCACGTTTTGATTGAATTTCTGAAAAGGGAAACGCAGAAGCTAATACTCTATAAGATTCATTATATTATTATCTCTGCATTTCACATTTTGGTTAAATGCCTAGAAAAAACTCTGTTGAGATATTATAGATCTTTGTCATAGTTTGATGTAGCGTTGAATGCCTGTAAAGACTTATGTTAAGAGAATAGATCTTTGTCATCATTTTGATGTAGAGTTGAGTGCCTGGAAAGAAACCTATTAAGTTATTATTTACAGAGATAGATCTTTGAAATCGTTTTGATGTTAGCGTTGAATGTCTTGAAAATTATTTCTACGAGAAAGGCTTTGAGAAAGTGGAAAGTAAATATTGCAACAACTGTGTTGCAAGATGTAACCCTCTATTTTGGATAAATAGTACAAAATGTGACATTTCTTTGTGGACATAGCCCATATATTTGGGTGAACCAAGTATATATGGTCTCTCTCATATGTGTATATTTGATGGCTTTGTTGTTTATACTAGATGCATCTATCTTTAAGTTCCTTTAAACATGCAAAAGTTATTTTATATCAAATGAATAAGTATTTCCGTTTAAATAATAAAGTCTATGAAGGTATTGGTTGCTTTAGGAGTCGACATGAATGGTTATATATATGACTAGGATGCTTGAGTATTCTGTCGGCATTATGTTGCTACAAGGATGACCGTCTTATGGTCTATACAAATGAATTTTATTATGGAGTTGTGGATCTCATTACCATCTTAAATTCTAATGAGAACCTGTTTCATATTAATGTTTGCTTTTATAGTAGATGCACAGTTATAAAGGAAGGGTGTATATTCTTTTTAGTCATTCTAATAAAGGTTGGTAACCTTATTCTTAAAGTTACTATCGACGAATGTTATAAGGAGTAATTCTTCTTAATTAAGGTGGAATCCACATAAACGAAATATGTTTTAGGAATAATACTTTGTATTTAGAAGTATTATAATAGGAAGTTTAGTGATCAATATGAAAAGTTTTGAAAATTCACTAAAATACTAACTTGGATTTTTGGGTTTGTTACAAGAGGTCACACCATTGGCCAAAACCCAGTTGCACAGGAAGAAATCAATATGCTACTAGGACACAAACACCCACTCATATAAAGAAAACAATAGATCAACAATTTGCACAAGAAATTCAATCAACTTATCCATGACTGTTGCGCCAACAATGTCAACCAACCTCTACAAACAACTGTCAAAGATTTTCTCTTCCCTTTGCAAATTTTGCTTCATTCAAGTGCTGGTCCAATTAACACGCATAAATGCCACTCTTGAAGAAGAAGACAACAAAATCCATAACACCATTCTGAACCCATTTCAAAAACAACCATTGAATTTGCCGTATCTTTTTCACAAACCCTCGTCTATCCTTCATGGTGTCTCTAAAATTCTTCCACAATTTCTTGCAAGAACAAAACTGTAAACATGAAACATTAGAAACTTCTACCAATGCCAAACTCCAACACAACCGCACTGAATATGCCCACTGTTATATAATAACTGCAAAAACATTCGATAAGGTGGCTCAAACCCAACAACAAAAACAGTGCATAAAGGAAATTCCCATTGTTCAATAACCAATATCTCCAAGGAAAATACCCAAACACTACAATCCTCCACCAATAGAGACGAACAAGCCCGGTGATATCTTCGAAAGCCTCAAGCCCCCATAACAAATATCTAACACAAACATGCAACAGTAAACAACCACCTTTTCTGCATTAGTGCGTAAGCATTCAAGAAGGTGGCATGCCTAGGCTTAAAGCCTAGCGAACCCAAGAACAACAAAAACACTACGCAAAGAAAATTCCCACAAAATGAAATCACCAAATGCGCCAACCCTTCGCCCGCACACACAAACAAACCCTCAAGCATTTGGCCTAAAACCCCATGCCAGCCATGCAAAGTAAATGCAACCTATTATGTAATCACTGCATAGGCATGTGAAAAGGTGGTTGGATAAGGCTTCAAGCCTCCTAGACCGAACGTGACCATGGTTTAACAATTCAATGTACACTCCCCTCCTCAATGCACTAACACCATCATCCGCCACACGTCAAAATTCTCCCCCGACCTCAATCACACCATCCCAAACTATGCACTAAACTTTGAGTTTGTAAAAAAATATGCTTTGGTATGACTAAACAAATGCAACCCTGCGGGCACTATATGTCCCCACATGGACATAATAATGCAAAATTTATGTTGATTTGCTAATAAACAATGTAAAAATATAATATACATGAATAAACTATAATAGTGCAAATGCTTAAATACTATTATTATTTTTAATTTTTTTAATTTACTTTTTATAAATATCATTGTGTTGCAACTAGCCAGATCTCGCACGATCCAAAGTCTCCTCCTAGTCTCTAATGTCACCTTTATTACTACTAATCAAAATCAATATATATAATCAAACTATGTACTTTAAATTTAAACAATACAAAATACTTTAAAATTATTACTTTAAATATCATTGTAAACTTAATTATAAATATCATTGTAAACTTAATTATAATGTATATTTTATTTATTTATTATTATTATTTTTACATTATATTCTTTCCTTTTTTGTATTTCACACTATATATATAACTAACTTATATCTTTGAGACCAACATACATATGACTACTAGATTAACCATCAAAGAAACTATAACTAATTTCATGAGCAATCCACACTTTCACTACCATAATTAATTACAATACCGTAATTTATAATATTATAGTTATCAATACAAGATATATTCACTATATTAGAATTTTATTTAAATAATGTGGTTGCACAAATCTAATCTAATTAGAAATATAAATTAAATAAAATCCATATATTAACCTGAAGAAGATTTTGATTTCTCAAAAAGACTAGAAGTTAAAAAAATACATATATATGAGTATGTCTAAATCAAATATATAATGTATTTTTTTATAAATAATAATAAATTAATAAATGCTTATATTTTAAAATTTGGGGTGGAATAGTAAATATGATTTTTCTAGATTGTATGAGTATGAAACAAATGTAGTGTCTAATTAATTTTATAGGCATCATTTTAAATTATAAGTAAGCAATTATGAAAAAATAATATAAAAAACAATATCTAGTTGATGTATGGATAATTGGTAGATGATGCATGGATAACGAATGTGGCACGCAACCTCTTTAACTAAAAGGAAAGTGATCACATGTTGATGAGGCATAGGCAAGTGGGGCATAGACATAGATAGGCATAAACAACCATTTATTACAACTAATGGCATGGGTAACAAGTAATAGATAACTTGTTCTTGAGTGTTCATGAACAAAAGTTAAGTGGGTGTGCTAGTTACACCAATAGGTGTTTATATTTTAAAATTTGGGGTGGAGTAGCAAGTATGTTTTTCCTAGATTGTTTGGTAGCTATGCATGGATAATTGGTAGTTGATGCATGGATAATTGGTTTTGGCACACAACTTTTTTAACTAGAAGAATGAAGGTGATGCGATTGCAACTAGGGATGGAGAACAAGGAATAGATAATTGTTCGTGAGTGTTCATGGACCAAAAGTTAAGTGGTTGTTCTAGTTACATCGTTATGTGTTTATATTTTAGAATTTGGGGTGGAGTAGCAAGTATGTTTTATGGACGACTTTCCAAATTTGAAATAAACAAAATATATATATATATATATAACTGGTATGATGCATGGATAGAGTGCACTCAGATGACAATGAGTGATTACAACTACACATAGAAAACAAGTAACAAATAGCTTATTCATAGCACTAACTTATAAATAAAGCCTTCATCAAACCCTCAAGTATTGCAAGATTATTTAGTAATATAATTTTAAATTGAATTATAATTCTCCAAAATATATAAATTGATATATTTATAAATGGCATTCCTAAATGGCTTTTTTTAATTTGATATAATTCTTTATTTTATTAATAGTTTTCTTTAATAAATATTTATTACTAAATTTTAATATCAAAAACTCATTCATAATTATCACAATCTTCATTCATTATTCAAATTTTCAATATATAACCATTTATAAATTTGCATTTATATTAATAAATTTTTTTCAGTGGAATCTATATTAATAATTATAAAATATAATTGTTCATTTTAATTCACATAATATTTTTTTATCATTGTAATATAAATAATTACAAAATATTATAATTAATGTCACACAATATAAATAAAATAAATTTATTTATTCTATTTTGTAGATTTTTCAATGAGTTTTGGTTCAAATCTAATAAGTTTTTTGAGATAAAATCCAAATTTGAAAATGTTCAAATTGTACTTAAAAAAAGAATATTTAAATTACACCTAAAATATATATTAATTTTATTTACTCAAAAAATAAATATTTAAATTATATTAAAAACTTTCAAATATTTTGACAACACCCAATAAAAAGAAAATGCTTTAAAAAAAGCAAGAAGAAAATGCATGAGATTAAAAAGGAAAAGCATAACATATCACATTAGACTAACCCCTTAAATTGAAAACGTGAAAAGTAAAAAATAAATAAACTCGTCTTCTTCTACGGCTGAGCTGTCATTAAATTTATCGAAGTTGTGATCTTCTTCGACTGAGCTATCATTATAATTATCGAAGTCTTCTTCGACTAGGTTGTCATTATAATTATCGAAGTCTTCTTCGATTAAGCTCTCATTATAATTAACTTCGTTATCTGTGGAATCCTTTTTACTTGTAGTTAACTTTTAGTTGCATGAAAGTCACTTTGTTGTCTTAGATGCATGTTCATAGATGCATGTTCATATTTGAAGGTCTATCTCTAATATATTTTCGTTATATAATTGTTTATTTCAAGTCCTATAATATAAGAAAATGAACTTTCTTGGTTCGCACTAAATTGTACTAGCACAACTAACAAGTTATCTATTATTTCTTCTTCATACTTAATTTTACCTATTGTGTATGCTTCAACTACTTCTAGCTTTTATCACATGTCTTCTTCTAGTTAAAGAGGAAGTACTAAGTGCATCACCTATTAGTTATCCATGCATTAGCTACTCAAATCTTTAGATAATCTGTAAAATCAACAAATTACAAGATTCTTTAATAATTTATATTTTTAAAACCTTTAGATTAAGATCAACCAATTACAAGTTTCTTGAATAATATATTTTTTAATTCAATTATAATTCCCCAAAATATATAAATCAATATATTTATAAATTACATTTCCTTATATTTTTAAATGAATTCTTTTAATTTAATTTAAATTCTCATTATATTAACAATTTTCCTTAATAAATATTTATTACTAAATTTTAATATAAAAAATTCATTCATAATTATCACAGTCTTAAATCAATATTTAAATTTTCAATATAAAACAATTTTATATTTATAAATTTACATCTATAGTAATTATAAAATATAATTGTTCATTTTTAATTAACATAATATTTTTTTATCATTTTTATATTAATAATTATAAAATATTATAATTAATGTCACACAATATATATATATATAAGTTTGATAAATGTTTCAAAATAAAATCTTTTTTTTTTTTTTTAAACTAGTTGAAGATCCTTATATTAGCATAATCCAAATGTACAAAGACGTAAGTAGCAAAATATAAAGAGTCAAGCTGTTACCGGGTCCTTTCTTCAAGGAGAAAACAGACCCATTAAAAGTATGGAAAGGTATCATAAGAGAATAACTGCTATCTAAAGAACCATAAGTCTAAGGACAGAACCAAAACTAACATAGCTACCCGATAGCCGAAACAAAAACTAACAGATTAAAGAACCTGAAAAAAACTAGGAGTCGAGCATAACCAAGAGCTGTGATACTCAAGTTGGACAGGCCGATTCGTAGGGTCTTTAGCTAGAGTGATCCCCAGTCGTCAAGCCAGTTGTTGCTGGTTGTAAAGAACCTGTTTCTACATGTCCATTAACTCATCCAATTGCATTAAGATTTCCGCCTGCGCCTCATTGCAGTCGGTCAGGGATTTACCTAATACCATCTTGTGCGACCATAGCATATCCAGGGTTTTCTGATAGAGAGTTGCTCTTCCCCTGGTGTTGCCAAGGTCAGGAACAAGCTCGACAAATTCCTCCCGAATCTCATCATCCGTAACACATCTGTGGGAGACCAAGGTTTCCTCCTTAGCATCCTGAATCTCTCCCTTCGCCTGGGTAGGAATTGCGTAGTGATAGTTGCGGGCTTTCTCCACGATGCCTCTCGTCAGATGAATTGTGGGAGAGGAGGAGGAACTACTAGGATGTTGGGCATTGAATTTATGGGCATCTTGATAGGTCCGGACTCTCTTAGGGGGAGCCATTACAAAGCAGACAAGCAGGTGGCGAACAGGGAGCTCACGGCGAAATAGAAGAGAGCTAGAAACCGAAAAATCATGGGAAATAGAGTAGAGACAGAGGCAGCCAGGAAGAATGAGCAGAACATAAGTGTAAGTTGAACCTTTTCTGAGGAGGGCTATAAGCCTAGCATCCACCAACCTATTGAGACGCTGGACGAGGCTATTAGAAATCTCAGCATGATTACAAGAGGTGCGAGTTTGGACATTGATGGCGAAAGGACAGGGCCATTGATCAACAAATTCGTGAGGCATCATCACCATAACTCAGAGTGAGAGATGAATTACAGACTGCACCATAGACTAGACATTCCACATGCGAGTGTAATTAACTCTGAAACCAGAAACCAAGCAACCTACCGGACGGGCGAAGGGGTAGATGGCTTTAATCATAATGAGCAGTGGACATGGAGGGAAGGTCCTGTACATCCTTGTGGGGAGGCAGGTGGCGGGAGCTCATGTCAAAGGAAGAGAGCTCAGAGCAAGTGGCGGGAGTAAGCGAAGGAGTGGTTGTGTGGCTGCAAACGTCAGCTAGGCGCGTGAACGGCGAGCTCGTGGCCATGCTATGAGACGTGGAATGTACCCGTTGTGGGGAAATAAAATCTAAATTTAAAAGTATTTAATTTTTTAAAATGAAATCTAAATTTAAAAGTATTTAATTTTTTAAAATGAAATCTAAATTTAAAAGTATTCAATTTATGTAAATAGATTTAGCACCCTCCAATAGGGTTGAAATTTGATTATTGGGTAAATAGTTATCATTTTCCATTTTACACATGCCACTTCATAAAATTAAAATATCATATAAAAATTTCTCCACATAGGTCAAATTTCAACGCTGCCTCCAATATCCATGTAATTTAGATTATGCTTCTATAACTAATATATATGATTTTAATTTTTTATAATATCTAAATAAACTTTAAACAAAACTAAACTAAAAAATATACTGAAATATTTAAACTACCCATTAGAAAATATTGAAAAACACACACCGAATCAGAAGAAAATGCATTGCATTAAAAAGGAAAAACATAACATAACATATTAAACTTCCTCCATCGGTATGTCATTGTAAAATTGATCGGACCATATGCAAATCTCCCTGAGATCACCTCCTGTGAAAATTTCATGAGTTGTTTCATTGTATGCAAATGAAAATGGAAAGGGCTTTAGAGATCTGAGTGTCGACTTTCTAACATCATAACTATTTGAAGGACCCGCAGTAATCTTTCCGATGCATTGTCCTATCAAAATGATACTAACATTGACCGATAACAAACCTGGTTCTTTGTCACAACATATAGATATCACAATATCCTCTGCAGTTGCAATGTGGGAACCTAACAAAAATTCCTCCAGCTCACATAGCACCTGGTGGTCTTGAAATGTTACCACAATCTCACCTTGTAAATTAAAATCATGAAGGCCTCTCACGCCTCTTCTTTCAGTTTGGAAAATGAACAAATTTATTTTGCATAAATAATGTGGGAAACCGACCATCTCAATATCGGTTTTTATTACTTTGGAAATTTGAGCAGATATATCCAGGATCTGCATACCCAATTCCGATTGTGGGAGTTGTGAGCAGGTATATGAGCAATCTAGATAAAGAACATTGGAAGCAAGTACAATGGATTCTCCGGTATTTGAGAGGTACTACCATTCATGCATTATGTTTTGGAGGTTCATACATTGTTCTATAGGGATATGTTGATGCAGATATGGCAGTTGATAAAGATAGCAGGAGGAGAACCATAAGGTATGTTTTTACTGTAGGTGTGACAACAATGAGTTGGATTTCAAAGCTGCAAAGTGTTTTTGCACTTCCAACAACATAAGCAGAGTATGTTGCTGCTACAGAGGCTAGTAAAGATATGATTTGGTTGCAGAGGTTCATGGAGGAATTGGGTAAGAAGCAAGAGAATAGCAAGTTTTACAGTGATAACCAGAGTGCCATTCATCTTGCAAAGAACTCAGTTTTCCATTCTAAGACTAAACATATACATCTCAAGTACCATTTCATACGCTTTGTTTTAGATGATGAACTGTTGAAGCTAGAAAATATACATACTAACCAGAATCCTGCTGACATGTTGAAAAAGGTAGTAACCATAGAGAAACTGAGTTCCTGCTCGGTTTCAGTTTGCCTTCTAGCCTGAAGGTGAATATGAGAAATTTTCCAGGTCCAAGGTTCAAATCATAGTCCAACAAGTATAGCAATACTGGAGTTGTTGTGATCAGTCTCCAAGTGGGAGATTGTTGCTTGTGGAGCTCGACCTTCTTGATTCCTAGATGTTGTTGTTTCAGCTGTGTTTGTAACCCATTTTTATATTGATATGGAGCTGGAATATACAATCATCCCAGTGGGTGGTCTTCTCCCCCCCACAGGGGTCTAAGGGCTAGCGGTCCCCTAGCGGGGGTTTGGGGGCGAAGCCCTTGAAAGAAATTTTTTGGGTTATTTTGTTGGTCAACAGATTACAGGCCCATGGTTTTGGGTAGCCCGTGGTATTTACCCATGGTAATTCCACTTTAAAAGGAAGTCATTGTAATGCGACTGTGTAATGTATTGTAGCATTGTAAAGATCTTTGATTGTGTAAGAGAGACTGTGAGAGAGTGAAGAGGAAGTTGCAGCAGATGTGATGTTGGTTGTATCCCTTCATTTGTTGGATGGTATAATAATAAGGATTGGAAATTTATGTGTGGACATAGCCCATCTTGGGTGAACCATGTTATATTGGTGTCTCTCTTGTAATTTGTTTTATGTGATTTATATTTGCATCTTGTTTATTGTTATTGCTCTGTGATCCTGTTTTTCTAAAATTTGGAATCCCTACTGTTGGTATATCTATATCCTCTACATCAGGGGGGTGATTGATGTTGTAGTAGGTTTTCTTGGTGGAATGTAGTCACGAGGGAATCTTACTATCTTTGATGTTCGCGGTTCTGGTGTCTGTGTAGTCCCTTCCTACAAACTCACTGATGGATTCTTCGTTCTGGTCTATCTCTTTGGGCCCATATCTTTCCTCTAGCTCCAACTTTACTCTTCATTGTTTACTTTGTGACTGATGTCTTCAATAGTTGTTCGTAGCTAAATTTATAAGTTTTTAATGGCTTGTATGAGAAGTTTGGTACTCCCTATTTTCATTATTTCCTTCCAATTTATCCATATTTCCCTTGATTTGGTCCAAATTCATTTAACCATCCTTTTCCACCAATTTACTCATTAATGACACCATGTCTTAGTCTTATCACTACTTTATTAGTCATTAATTCTTACGATCTATCGTCGTCCCTTTTTGTGTGCAACCTTCTTTCTCTAATAGGTCTGGTTGTCAAAACAATCACGATCACATCTTAGCGCTTAACCATGATTTTCCCTTATCTAATGTAAGTTTCACCAAAATCAATCTCTTAAATTGTCTTCTAATTTTCAACTCCATCCAAATTTCAATTTTATTTCAAATTTAGATGAGGAAGATGCTCATGATGTGTATAAAGAATTTATTCTGTATGATAACTCTTACGCATGTAGCTTTGATGATACTTTTCTAACCCTCTATTTTTTTTTGAGTGATGATGAAAAGGATAATTATTACACTCATTCATCATCCTATATTTATTAAATTTATTTTGATGACATAGGACTTCCTATGTTCTTCAATCCTCTATTTCAATCTCAAACTAATTACTTGGATAATCATGAAACAGAAGATATTGAACTAAATCCTTCACATGGTGATTCTCTTAAGAACATTTTTGATCTGTCGTTGGAAGATCAAAGTGAAACATTGAATGATAATGCATTAAATCACGATATATTATCTCATAAACCAGAAAAGAACATAAACAATTATTTTGAAACTTTCCCTTTTTACAATTGGCATGAGCATGTAGAAATTTTGGTTTACAAACACATTCTTGATTATAAAGTTTGGTAGGTTTTGTGTGACGGTTTTTAGTTCTTTTAGGTTCTAATCGGTCTTGGAAGTGTGCCACATGCCTTTGTTGGTTGGCATGTTGGTTGGCATGCCGCACTTGATTATCATTGATGTGTCAATCACGCTTGTAAGGCTTGGGATGTATTTTTTTATTTAAAATTTCATTCGTCATGAAGTAAAGGATGTACACCTATATTTGTAGATAAATAAATTTTAAAAAAAATGTTTGAATCTTTTATATCTCATTTTTGCATTTATCAATTATGAGCTTTTTTTTAGCATGTTATTTTTTTTCTTTTAATTTGATTTTCAATTTCGTTTTAGCCTTTCTCTTTATACTCAATTTAGATTCTTTTTCTTAAGTTTGTTATATTTTTTTATATTTATTTTCAATTTGCTTAGTTATGTATTCACTAGGATTTTCTTCGGCTTTCTTGTTTTCATCCTCCACTAGTTGTCAACCTAACTTTGAGCTTGAATGGGTCAGCACTAAGTGGTGAGCTTGTGGCTAAATTTTATCCACTCATATGTTGATCTTGTGATGAATACAGGGGAACATGAGGAAGTAATACCTTATCTTATATACGTCATCATGGGTCTTTCCCGATCTGACTTCTACTTTCCATCAAAGACACCCTGCTTTAAAGAAAAATTTATTATACCTTTCATGATTTCTTATTTTCGTTTATTCCCTATGTCTTTATGAGAAGTTCTAGATTACCCACATCTGGACACCTCGAAAACTCATCTTCTTCTGCATTGATTTCTTAATATTGTTCATATATCTCCATCTTCATACGTGCCTGCTGCTATTTAAGTTTAGGTTTCTTTTCTTTGTGGCTTCTTGATATTTGTTTTTATTTTATTTTTGTAAGCTATATCATTCTTATGACTTTTATGACTTGGAAAGGACTTGAAGCTTTGCTTATATTTCCCTTGTTATCCCTAAAAACCGTTGAATATATAGAGGTTGTAGAGACACCAAACAATGATGAAATCATTTTCATAAATGTGTGTGGTTCAAGGAAATGTTGATCAATAGGAGAAGAATGTTGGATTATGGTTCTTTGATATATTAGATCTTTTATCTTTTGAATTTCTTGAAAATACGGTGTGGACACACATATCCCCACCTTAAGGATTTTCCTTATGACATGTTGACCAATACTGAGTGGAAGTAGAATATTATTAAAAGAATATGGAATATTATTCTTGAGGTTAGCTTAGGAAGTGACTTTATCTACAGATTTTGTGATGAAATAGAAAATAAATATATTTATCATTTTTCCATTAGCCAGTGGCATGAAGTCCTAATTCCTTCAAAGGATCATTCCAACTCAAAATACTTTAAACGTTCACCTTGCCTTGTTAGTGAAGGCCTTGGTAAAGGTTAAAGGAATTTTTATAAGTCTTTAGAATTAAATGTATTGGAATTTACAAGGACATATTGAAATCATATGGGACATGCTCTTGCCATAATTGTAAACTATATATATTCAAATCCAAAAACTAAAATTACAATATTTCTAAATTTGTAGTTTGGGCCATTCATAATTGTTACCTATGAAGGCTTGTGAAGGGATACTTCTATTGATTTAAACTACAAATTCTTATTTCTATTGATTTTATTGTTGTATCTTTATTTATATTGATTTAGTGAAGGGTTATTTTTATTGATTTTAACTATGAATGCTTTTCCTTTTATTAGTCTATCCATATTTCTATTGATTTTCTTGGCATAGGTGGATTCTTTACCTAGTGCAGGAAGATATTGCTAAAGACTTCCCCACAAATACTTCTCCTATGATTGTACTCAACCTGATCATTCTGTCGGCTTGAATTGTCGAGATGAATGAGAAAGATAGCACTCGTGGACTTGGCTAGGGAAAAGCTTCCAAGAAAATCCCAAAATATTGATTCAAAAACTTAAGGAATCACCCTCAGTGTTTCCTATCTTTCCATAATACACATATAGGTTCAACAAGATTGTAGTTTCCTCTGATAAAATACCCTTAGGATTTCCAAGCAAGGTGTGGGTGAGCATCCTAGAGACATTCCCCAAGTTGCTCTATCCCTCGAAATAAGACACTTGAACCAAAATTTTCATCCCTCTTCGCCAATCTTATTTTCCTTAGATTTGAAAATCAGCTCATTGGCCTTCTCAAAGCTAGAATGCAAATCCCATTTACCATATACACTTTATCAATGCAAAGGAAAAACCATGAAGAATGATATACAACACATACATACGTCCACCATTTTTTCCGGGCCAAATATATTGCGCCACAGACATACGTCCACCATTTTTTCCAGGCCAAATATGTTGCGCCCTTTCAACCATTACGCCATATCCTTGGAATTGGTCACAAGAACCTACTTGGATTGAGCACTGAATCGCATAGATTGGAAAAGCATGCTTGAAATTTGAAATGCATGCCAATATTCGGAAAGGAAGAGCTCACAGCAGAATATGAATCCATGTAACAAAAAATTAAAACTCCATCTCAATCTTCAAGGCATCTGACAGAGCATGTATTGTGCATTAATGACAAGAAGTTTCATTTTAATAAAAAATATATTGAACCTATGGAGAGACTTATGTATTGTTTTTTGGTGAAATAGAGGGAAGCACCCTATAAGAACATGCAATCCAACCATCCTTTTGAGGGATGGCAATCTGTTCCCCTTTGGTGAGCTTCCCAAAATGGAAGTATCGCATGGGACATAAACATCCATATGCTACTGGGACATAAACATCCACTCATTTAAAGAAAACAATAGATTGGCAATTCACATAGTAAATTCAATTGACTTACCTTTTATAGTTGCGTCGGCACCATCAACCAACCTCTGCTAACAACCATCGAAGATTTTCTCTACCCTTTGCAAATACTGCTCCATTCAAGAGCCAATCCAATTAACACGCATAAACGCCACCTTGAAGAAGAACACAACAAAATCCATAACACCATGCTGAACCCATTTCAAAACAAACCATCTAATTTACCATCTCTTTTTCACAAACCCTCGTCTATCCTTGATGGTGTCTTAGAAATACTTTCACAATTTCCCATCAGAAAAAAACCACAGACGCGAAACACTAGAAACTTCTACTGACATGAAGCTCTAACACAACTGTAAAAAATATGGCTCGAACCCACCAACAAAAAAACCACATAGAGGAAATTTCCATTGTTTAATAACCAATGTCTCCAAGGAAAATGCGCAAACACTTCAACCCTTCAACAATAGAAATGAACAAGCTCCACGATATATTCGAAAGACTCAAATGCCCGACATCAATCTCTAACACAACCGTGCAACAGTAAACACCCACTATTCCCTCATTAGTGCACAAGAATTCAAGAAGGTGGCCTGCCTAGGCTTAAATCCATGCAGATTAAAAAGAAACAAAAACACTGCACATAGAAAATGCCCACAAAACGAAATTGCCAAATGATTCAACCCTCCACCCACACAAATGAATAAACCCTCAAGCATTTGGCCCAAGAATCCATGCCAACCGTGCAAAGTAAATGCAACCTATTTCACAATCAATGTAGAGGCATGTGACAAGATGGTTGGCCGAGGCTTCAATCCTCCTGGACCAAACAAGACCATGGTTTAACAATCCAACATACACTCCCCTCAATGCACTGATGCCATCATCTGCCACGCATCGAAATGTACCCCTGACCTCAATCACATTATCCCAAACTATGCACCAAACTTTGGGCTTGTAATAATTTTTGCTCTAATACGATTGCATAAATGCAACCCTACAGGCACTATATGTCCTTACAGGGACATAATAATGCAAAATTTATTTTGATGTGCTTATAAATAATGTACAAATATAGTATACATGAAGAAACTATAATAGTGAAAAATGCTTTACTATTATTGTTTTTTTTAATTTTTTAATTTATCTTTTATAAATATCATTGTGCTGCAACGAGGAAGTTCTCATGATCCAAGGTCTCTTCTTAGTCTTGAATGCCCCCTATCACTACTAATCAAAATCAATGTGTATAATCAATCTATGTGCTTCGAATTTAAATAGTGAAAAATGATTTACAAATTATTAATTTAAATATCATTGTGAACTTAATTATAATGTTTAACATTTTCTCTTAATGTTTATTTTTTAAATTTGTTATTATTATTATTATATCTCTTTTTTTTTTTCCATTATTTTTTAATTCCATACAATTATTTGACACAAGCATGTTACTATTGACAGGATTATCCATCGAATAAACTATAATTAATTTAATGAGCCATATGCATTTTCAGAGTTTGAATTAGTCCATACTTCAACAATAACATAATTTTTTTTATAAAATTAAGGTTATCAATACAAAATATATTCACTATATTAGACTTACATTAAAATAATGTGGTTGTATAAATGTAATTTAGATTATATATATATATATATATATATATATATATATATATATTAACATGAATAAGATTTTGATGTTTTAAAATATTTGAAATAAAAAAGACATATATGAGGATATGAGTATGTATACTAGCACAGCCACTTAACTTGTGGTCAATGAACATCGATAGGTTACAAATTAAGCGCCATGAAGAATTTATCTATTACTTGTTCTCCATGCTTAGTTGTAATCACATGTTGTTTATGCCTTAGCTACATGCCACCTTCTTTAGTTAAATTGGTTGTCACTACCTTTATCTATGCATGAGCTATGAGTTATCCATGCATGAACTACCAATTATTTTATATATACATATTTTTATAATTGTTTATTTTGAATTTTGAATAACGACCATAAAATCAATCTGGACAATACACTTGTCCCATCCCCCTTTGATCTAGGAAAATCATAGATGCTAGTCCACCCCAAATTATAAGATATAAACACCTCTTGGTGTAAAAACAATTATATAATTTTTTTATTATTATTTTAAATTACCTGTAAATAATAAAAAATTATTACATTGATAAATGTTTATATTTTAGAATTTGGGGTGGAGTAGCAAGTATGATTTTTTGATATTGCATGAGGATGAAACAAGTGTAGTGTCCAAATTGATTTTATGGACAAGCGATAACAACATAGACAACGAGCGATTACAACTAAGCATGGATAACAAGTAATAGATAAGCTGTTCATGAGTGTTCATGGACCAAAAGTTAAGTGGGTGTGATAGTTGCACCGATAGGTGGTTACATTTTAAAATCTGGGGTGGAGTAGCAAGTGTACGTTTCCAAGATTTGGTAGTTGGTGCATGGATAACAGGTAGTGGCACACAACCTCTTTAGCTAGAAGAACAAAGACGATAACAGGTTGATGAGGCATAGATAGGAATATACAACGAGGGATTAAAATTGAGCATGGAGAACAACTAATGGATAACTTGTTTAAGTGTGTTCACGGACCACAAGTTAAGTGGATCTGCTAGTTACACTGATAGGTGTTTATATTTTATAATATGGTGTGGAGTAGCAAGCATGTTTTTCCTAGATTACATGTGACAAGTGTGTTGTCCATATTGATTTGATGGACAAATTTCCAAATTCGAAAAAAAATAAATAAAGAAAAAGAATATAAAAATAATTGGTACTTATGCATGGACAGAGTGAACTCATAGGTACCCTATTTAACTAGAAGAAGGTAAGTGACAATGGGTGATTACAACTACACATGGAAAACAAGTAACAAATAACTTGTTCATGACACTTGAAAAATAAAACCTTCATCAAACCCTTAGGTAATCGATACTATGAGATTGACCCAGTTGCACGACTCTTTGGTAATATATATTTTTGGAATAAAATCGAAATTTGAAAGTGTTAAAATTGTGTTTCTAAATCCATAAATAGATTTAGCACCCTCCAATACGCATGGTATCTAGATTATGCAATTTCAATAACCAATGTCTCCAAGGAAAATGTGCAAACATTTCAACCCTCCACCAATATAAACGAACAAGCCCCACAATATCTTTGAAATCCGCAATCGCACACCAAACTCTAACATAACCATGCAACAATAAATGTTGAATGTTCCCTCATCATTGCACAAGCATTCAAGAAGGTGGCCTTCCAATGCTTCAATCTTTGCGGATCCAAGAACAACAAAAACAATGCATAGAGAAAATCCCCACAAAACGAAATCCCCAAACACTTCAACCCTCCACCCACACAAACGAATAAACCCTCAAGCATCCAAGCTGAAAAACCATGCCGACAACACCTAGTAAATGCAACATGTCTCATAATCAATGCAGAGGCATGCAAAAAGGTTTTTGGTCGAGGCTTCAATCCTTCTAGACTGAACATGGCTAGGGTTTAAGAATTCAACATACACTCCCCTCAATGCACCAATGCCATCATCTGCCATGCGGCAAAATGCACCCCCGACCTCAATCACATCATCCCAAACTATGCACCAAACTTTGTGTTTGTAAAAAAATATGCTTAAGTATGACTGGACAAATGCAACCCTACGAGCACTATATGTCTCCGCACGGACATAATAATGCGAAATTTGTTTTGATGTGCTAATAAGAAATGTAGAAATATAATATACATAATAAACCATAATAGTGCAAAATGCTTTATTATTATTAATTTTTATCTTTTAAAAATTATTTTTGTACCAAGAGTAGCGAGGAGCTTACAACCTAGTATGGGGGAGATGTTTTCAACGTAGTATGGGGGAGACGTTGTCATGTTTGTCAAGTTACCTTTCCATGTAGGCTCAAAATTTAACAAAAAAAATATAATTAAAAAAAAAAAACATCAAGAGAGATTCAATTTCTTGAGATGTAAACAATTGTGTAAAAAATTAAAGATACTAAAATTTACACCTCAAAAATTAGATCTCTCTCACTATTTAATAGATCCAGGTTTAAGATGCTAATCAAAATCAATATATATATAATTGTATAATCAATCTGTGTACTTTAAATTTAAATAGTGCAAAATGCTTTATAGTTATTACTTTAAATATCCTTGTGAACTTAATTATAAAGCATAACATTTTTTCTTATATTTATTTTTTAAATATGTTATTATTATTTTTATATATATATTTTCTATTATTTTTGTATTTCATATTTAGATATGTATAACTTAATCTTTGAGACAAGCATGAAGAAAAAACTATAATTGATTTAATAAGTCATCCACACTTTCACAATCTAAATTAATGCATAGTGAGATAATAAGATAATTTATAACATTAAGATTATCCATACAAAATATATTCACTATACTAGACTTACTTTTATGTAAATAATGTGATCATATAAATGCAATTTAGATTAGAAATATAATTGAAATAAAATGTATATATTATGATGAATAAGATTTTGATGTTTGAAAACACTTAAAATTAAAAAACCATATGAGTATACAATATGTATAAATCAGTTATATAATTTTTTTATTATTATTTTAAATTATTTTTAAATAATAATAAATTATTACATTGATAAATGTTTATATTTTAGAATTTGGGGTGGAGTAGCAAGTATGGTTTTTCTAAATTACATGAGGATGAAAAAAGTGTAATATTCAAGCTTGATTTTATGGGCACCTTTCCAAATTAGAAGTAAACAATTATAATAAAAAATATCAAAACAATTGGTAGTTGATGCATGGACAACTGGTAGCTAATGCATGGATAACTAGTAGTGGCACACAACCTCTTTAACTAGAAGAAGGAATGTGATAACAACATAAACAACAAGTAATAGATAACTTGTTTATGAGTGCTCACTTACCACAAGTTAAGTGGGTGTCCTAGTTACACCCACTTGTGTTTATATTGGGGTGGAGTACCAAGTATGTTTTTCCTAGATTGTTTGGTAGGTGGATTAGCAATTATGTTTTTCCTAGATTGCTTGGTAGATAATCCATGGATAATTGGTAGTTGATGCACGGATAATGAGTACTGACACACAACCTCTTTAACTAGAAGAAGGAAGGTGATAACAGGTTGATGAGGCATAGACAACCGACTATTACAACTAAGCATGGAGAACAAGTAATGGCAAGTTAAGTGGCTCTCACTGATATGTGTTTATATTTTAGAATTTGGGGTGGAGTAGGACAACTTTCCAAATTCAAAATAAACAATTAAAAAAAGAATATAAAAAATAACTGGTGGTTGATGCATGTATAGAGTGCACTCACTTAAATCCCTTTAACTATGAAGAATGCAGATGACAATGGTTGATTACAACTACACATGGAAAACAAGCAACAAATAACTTGTTTATGGCACTTAACTTAAAAAATAAAACTTTAAATGGGTGTATTTATTCTATTTTTTAGACTTTTAGTGAGTTTTGGTCCAAATTCGATAATAATTTTGGGATATAATCTAAATTTAAAAGTATTCAAATTGTAATTGTGAATCCATAAATAAATTTAACGTCCTCCAATATCCATGTTACATAGATTATGCAATTTCCATAACTAATATATGGTATAAAAAAAAATACATTACATTAAAAACTAAAAAAAATAAACTAAGATATTAAATAAACTCTGAAATTAAAATTAAAAATGTGAAAAATACAAAATTTATAACTATTCTTCTACGGCTGAGCTGTCATTATAATTATCGAAGTCGTGGTCTTCTTCTTCGACTGAGCTGTCATTATAATTATCGAAGTCTTCTTCGACTGAGCTGTTATCTTCGTCGTCATATCTGAAATCATTGTAAAATTTATTGGACCATATGCAAATGTCCCCTAGATGACCTGCTGTGAAAATTTCATGAGTTGTTTCATTGTATGCAAGTGAAAAGTGCAGCAGAGCACTGAGTGCCAACTTTCTAACATCAGAGCAATTTGAAGGAGTCGCAGTAATCTTTCCGATACATTCGCCTGTGAAAATGATACTAACATTGACCGTTAACAAACCTTGTTCTTTTGCATCTTGCATATTTTCTTTGTCAAGGCAGATAGATATCACAATATCCTCTGCACTTGGAATGTGGGAACCTAACAAAATGTCCTCCGGCGCACATAGCAGCTGGTGGTCTTGAAATGTGACCGCAATCTCACCTTGTAAATTAAAAACATGAAGGCCTCTCACGCCTCTCCCTTCGGTGTGGCAAAGGAACAAATTTCTTTTGCATAAATAATAAGGGAAACCGACAATCTCAATATCGGTTTTTATTACTTTGGAAATTGGAGCAGATATATCCAGGATCTGCATACCCAATTCCGATTGTTGCAAGAGAATTGTATCAGTGCCACAGAGTTCCACGTTCTCAATTGAATGTTGAGGATATACAGGTATGGAAATTCGCTTGCGCAGATGTCCGCTGTGTTTGGAATAAATTCTCAACAAAATTTCTTCCCCCGCTAAGTTTTGTTGTACATCATCACGAACAAATCAGTGTTTCCTGAACTTCCAAAATATAAATCTGAACGGAATGAATCATCACCTTCTGCCGGTATTGCAAATAAAAGGGTGTACTTTTTCAATTCAAAAACCTTGAATAATCTCTCTTCAATATTGTAAACCATGCCTCTGCAGTTTGGAATATCAAGATCCCAACCGCGAATCATGTCGCCGTCTTGTGGACAAATAGTTGTGTGTTCTGTACGCAGCCCTGCTTTCATCGATTCAATTTCGAAGCTTAGAATCCTTGCACATTCATGCTGCCCCCATTCGGTAGCAACAACTATCAACGAGTTATTATTGGTTTGCATTCCGATATTGATGTTGGTTTGCATTCCGATATTGATGTTGATCCTCTTTAACCCATCTTCGTCTTCGTCTTGGTATGTGAGCCACGAGATTCCTCCATCCCGGCGGAATGGAGAAAGATAGCATGACTCATGAATAACAAATATTATGTCACCTCATCTTGTGCTTCTTCATACTTTGCCTTTTTTTGAATGTGGTCTGCCATGGCTTGCAACTACAGGAAGACCAAAAATCGAAAATCGCTGTTGGAAGGACCAAACCTTGAAGGAGCCTCCCGAACTACGAAACTACGAAGAGAGGATTTGTTGCGCACTTCAACGCTCCGATTTACTCAGGAGTAGACTTTCAAAGAGGTGTAAATCGAGCTAGCTAATAACTAAGTAGACTTTCAAAGAAGAGGTGTAGATGGAGTTAGAATAACTAAGGTGAACGTGTAAGCTCTCTTAACTAATATTGACAACTCTTCAACTAATTAAGGAAATAACTGATTTCTCGTTGAGAGCTTCGAGAATGGTCCATAACTGCCTCAACAGTTCTCTATCTTGATCAGTGGAACAATTGACACATAGCCAATAGAAGCTTGATGGAAGTTGGGCTATAGAAACTTTTGTTTGGTCCCCAAACTCGCTAACTCAATCCCCTTCAGTTTTACACCATCAAGAAAGAGAAAGCAGAGCTTGGAAGTGTCGTACAGGAAGCAAAAGCTTGTGTGGAACAGGGAAATCTTCTACAGCAAGTCAAGTAGCATCAATGGCTGGAGGTATGATCTATTTGGTATTCTTATTTCGATTATGTTTAATAGTTTTATTCCGCATTTTTCAGAATTGAAAGTTTTAGCTAACAGTTGGTATCAGAGCAAAGTTTTTATCTCTGCCTTGATGTTTGGATTGTTGTGTGTCCATTGGGACATTGCTCATACTTTATATTGTTTATATTTCTGCGTCTCTATATTTGACATTGCTGAGGTTTGATCTGTCTATTATGTGGAGCCATAAGTTGTTGAGCTCGTGTAAGGATTATTGTAGAGGTCGCATCCCCTTGCTGACTGTTTTGTGATCAGAATATTGGGTTTTTGTGGAGGCCGTGAGCCCGTGGGTCTGATCTATCCTGCTAAATGCATATTTGTGGAGGCCGTGAGCCTAATAGGTCATGATCTTATTTTACATGTTCATTTAGTATAAAACCGTGATATAATAAATTGGTTTATCTTGACTGATCTGCTGCTTCTCTTGTGGGCTGATCTGTTACTCCCACTGCCTGCAATAATTGTTTTGAGGGAGGCCGTGACCCTTGGGAAGCAGATCTCTTGTTTGAATGTATTGTTGGAGGGCCGCTTCATTTGTGGACTGTTTTTGCTGTCAATTGTGGACTAATGTGAAGACGGCAGCCCTTGGGCTGTTTATTACCCAACCGTGGATCATCTTGAAGTGGGCCGTGACCTGTTTGAGGTTGTACAGGGCTACTGCTGCCCTAAATGTGGAGGCTGCTGTCCCTTTCCTACTGATTTAGGGCTGCATGTTGATATTTATGAAGGCCGCAGCCTTAGGGATGCATGCTAACTCAACGCAGAACTTAGAGAAATGAAATAGGAATGATTGTATATTGCCAAGTTAGGAAAATGTAGTAGAAGTGTAATATTAAAAGAAAAAATATATTTTTATCTTCTTGCCACTAGTTGATGTATTCTTTGTTTATGCTATCTAAAAATATCGCTAAACGATGCCAAAAAGGAACTTCAATGAAAGTGAGAGGAGTATAACTAAATTCTAGAAACAATGGGATATTAGTTTGTTGCAATTTGTTATGGAAAGAGTGAACAATTACTCGCCAGGCAAACAAAAAGTGCAATAAAAGCATAATTTAAAACTCAACAATAAATAGTAGACTGCATCCTTTCTATTTGAGTTTTATGCACATGTATAAAAGAATTGAAATTAAGAAACAATTCTTTGGATCTCCGTCAAGATCTTTACAGTTAGTTATTTTTCTAACAGTTCATGATGTTAGATAAAGTTTTATAATAGGGTGCTATTAGGATTTTTTTTTTCCTAATCAACTTGAATATATATTTTATTTGCATTATGAGTATCAAGTTAATGTAGTAATGTCTAGTGACCCATATAATTTTTATTGATTAGAGAATAGCCACAGCATCTCTAATTAAATAATGTTATATATTATGATTGAGTAAGATCATATAAAGAATATTTAGACATTAATTGTAATTAATTATACTAAATGTAATAAATTTTATCCCACGGGAATTTTTATTATATTTATATAATTAATTAGGATAAAATATTAAATTATTCATAACTTACCCACAGGAATTATGAATTAATAGTTTTATCATGAAGTTCAATTCTATCATAAAGAATCATTGAATCTGCTTGAATTGAAAATTTAGCCCACAGGCAATTTTTATGTCATTAGATTCAATTTTAAGCATGAATTTACATTGGTAAAACATGAAATTTTATTTGGTCTCAAATTTTAACGTAAGCATGTGATCTTTATTTTTTATGCAGTTGTACAATCTGCAAATTTCTCTGAAATTCGTTTTGATATCCCTGAACTTAAGGGAGATAACTATAAGGTCTAGAAGGAGAGAATTCTCCTTCATTTGGGATGGATGGACATAGATTATGCTATTAGGAAAGATGAACCACTAGCACTCACCAATACCAGCACTGCAGCGGACATCACGCTTTATGAGCGATGGGAGCGATCTAATCGTTTGAGCATGATGTTCATTAAGACTAAAATTTCAGCTGGTATTCGTGGTTCCGTTGATTAGCATGAAAAGGTCCAAGACTTGCTGAAGGCCATTGATGATCAATTCGTCACTTCAGACAAGGCACTAGCAAGCACCCTAATCATGAAGTTCTCATCCCTAAGACTCACTAGTGTGAAAGGTGTGCACGAGCACATCATGCAGATGAGGGACACTGTGGCTCAATTGAAGAAACTTGAGGTTGAAATATCAGAGTCTTTTCTGGTGCACTACATCCTAAATACCCTTCCACACCAATATGGACCTTTCAAAATCTCATACAATACACATAAGGATAAATGGTCAATTAATGAACTCATGACCATGTGTGTTCAAGAGGAAGAAATACTGGTGATGGAACTGGGAGAAAGTGCAATGCTGGCAACGCATAGGAAGGGAAAATCTCAAGCCAATAAGAAAGGGAAAGGTAAAGTACCTCCCCAAGCTGATATTAAGAAGGTTTCCAAGTGTTTCTTCTGTAAAAAGAAGGGACACATGAAGAAGGAATGCACCAAATTTCAGAAATGGCTTGCAGACAAAGGTAATGCAATCTCGTTTGTTTGTTATGAATCTAATATGGTCAATGTCAATATTAACACTTGGTGGATTGATTCTGGATCAACAATTCACATTTCAAATTCCTTGCAGGGTTTGCAAAGCCTAAGGAAGCCAGTGGGAAGTGAGCAAAGCATCTTATCAGGAAACAAGATGGGCTCGCATGTGGAAGCTATAGGGACATGTTGTTTAACTTTAAGCAGTGGCTTTGTTTTAGAATTAGAAAAGACCTTTTATGTTCCAAGTTTTTCTAGAAACTTGATTTCAGTTTCAAGGCTTGTACCTTTTGGATATTCCTTCAACTTTTCAAAAATATCTTTAAGTTTATTTTATAAATCTGATTATGTTGGGAATGGTATTTTGTCTAATGGTCTTTACTACATTAATTTACAAAAAAATGTCACTTATGATTCAATGCATGTAAACACTGGCGCTAAAAGATGTGTTATTAATGATAATTCCTCTAAATTATGGCACCGGAGACTAGGTCATATCTCCATAGAAAGAATTAAAAGATTGGTAAATGAAGGTGTACTTAATGCTATGGATTTTACTGATTTTGAGACTTGTGTGGATTGCATAAAAGGAAAGCAGACCAACAAGTCGAAGAAAGGTGCCAATAGGAGTTCAGACATATTAGAGATCATACATACTGATATATGTAGTCCAGACATGGACTCACATGGTCAGAGATACTTCATCTCTTTTATAGATGATTACTCATGATATATGTATCTCTACATGCTTCATAATAAGAACGAAGCATTAGATGTCTTTAAGATCTTTAAGGCTGAAGTAGAGAAACAATGCGACAAGCAAATTAAGATCGTGAGATCAAATAGAGGTGGAAAATATTATGGTAGATACACAGAAGATGGACAAGCACCTGGGCCATTCGCAAAATTTCTTCAAGAGCATGGGATTGTTGCCCAATACACCATGCCTAATTCACCTGACCAGAATGGTGTAGCAGAAAGAAGAAACCGAACTTTATTGGACATGGTGCAGAGTATGCTTAGAAGCTCTAATCTTCCTAAATCCTTGTGGACTGAAGCACTTCAGAAGGCAGTGTATATATTAAACCGAGTTCCAACCAAGGTTGTTCCTAAAACGCCATTTGAATTATTGAAAGGTTGGAAACCAAGTTTGCGACATATGTGCGTTTGGGGATGCCCGTCTGAAGTGAGAATATATAATCCACAAGAAAAGAAGCTGGACCCAAGGACCATTAGTGGGTATTTCATTGGATATGCTGAAAGGTCTAAAGGTTATAGATTTTATTGTCCATCTCACGGCACTAGGATTGTGGAATCAAGAAATGCAAAATTTCTTGAAAATGACTTGATCAGTGGGAGTGATCTAACCAGGAACATAGTTTCCGAGAAGGATCATTCAGAATCTCAACCTTCCACCTCAAGTGATAGATTGGTTATTGTTCACAACACCCCTCAAGTACAAACTAGTGTTGAACAACCAATTGTTGAAGTTCCACAAGCTGCTGATGACATTCTAGTAGATCAGGTAGTTCAAGAGTTTCCAAGAACTTTTGAACAACGAGTTGAACCACATACTTCTCAAGAAGATAGTGATACAACATTAAGAAGATCTACTAGACCAAGGAGATCAACAATTCCTGATGATTATGTTGTGTATCTGCAAGAATCTGACTTTAACGTTGGAGCCGAAAATGATCCCGAGTCCTTTTCACAAGCCATGAATTGCAAAGAATCAGAATTATGGTACGATGCCATGAAGGAAGAGATGAATTCTATAAAGAGTAGCGAAGTCTGGGATCTTGTTGAGTTGCCTAATGGTGCAAAAGCCATTGGATGTAAATGGGTCTTTAAGACAAAGAAAGACTCATTGGGAAACATTGAGAGATACAAGGCTAGACTTGTTGCTAAAGGATTCACTCAGAAAGAAGGAATCGACTACACGGAGACTTTCTCTCATGTATCTAAGAAAGATTCCTTGCGTGTTATTATGGCATTAGTAGCCCATTTCAACTTGGAGTTGCATCAAATGGATGTGAAAATGGCTTTTCTAAATGGAGATCTACAAGAGGAGGTTTACATGAAACAACCTGAAGGATTCCCCTCTAGTGATGGTGAGCAATTGGTTTGCAAGCTCAAGAAATCCTTATACGGTTTAAAACAAGCATCCCGCCAATGGTATTTGAAATTCCATAATGTAATTTATTCTTTCGGTTTTGTAGAAAACATTATGGATCAATGTATAAACCTGATAGTTAGTGGGATTAAAATTTGTTTTCTTGTTTTATATGTGGATGACATTTTGCTGGCAACCAATGATAAGGGTTTTTTGCATAAGGTGAAACAATTTCTCTCTAAAAATTTCGATATGAAGGATATGGGTGAGGCATCTTATGTCATTGGCATTAAGATCCATAGAGATAGATTTTGAGGCATCTTGGGTCTGTCTCAGGAAACCTATATTAATAAAAATTTAGAGAGATTTCGGATGAAGGATTGTTCACCAAGTATAGCTCCCATTGTGAAGGGTGATAGGTTCAATTTGAACCAATGCTCGAAGAACGACCTTGAAAAGGAACAAATGAAGAACATTCCATATGCTTCTGTTGTCGGAAGCCTAATGTATGCTCAGGTCTGCACAAGACCTGACATTGCATTTGCTGTGGGAATGTTGGGACGATATCAGAGTAATCCAGGTATAGAACACTGGAGAGATGCAAAGAAAGTAATGAGGTATCTTCAAGGAACTAAAGACTACATGCTTATGAATAAACGGATGGAAAATTTGAAAGTAATTGGCTACTCAGATTCTGACTTTGCTGGATGTGTTGATTCACGCAAATCAACATCATGATACATTTTTATGATGGCCGGTGGAGCTGTATCGTGGAGGCGTTCCAAGCAGACCTTGATTGCCACTTCCACTATGGAAGCCGAGTTCGTCTCCTATTTTGAGGCTACTTTACATGGTGTATGGCTTAAGAGTTTCATTTATGGGCTTAGAATTATGGATTCTATCTCTAAGCCATTAAGAATGTATTGCAACAATTCAACTGCTGTTTTTATGGCTAAAAACAACAAAAGTGGGAGTCGAAATAAACACATCGACATTAAGTATTTAGCCACAAGGGAACGTGTTAAAGAAAAGAAAGTAGTCATTGAGCACGTCAACACTGAGTTTATGATCGCTGATCCTTTGACTAAGGGCATGCCACCGTTTAAATTCAAGGATCATGTAATGAATATGGGACTTGGTTCCATTATGTAGTTTCTCATTGTATGGACAATGTTATTTTTTAATGAAAATCTTAATTACTGTGTTGTTTTTTCTCATACATATGTGCACCTTAATTTAATTTGAGGAAATTCATCTATGAGGACCAAGAATAAACATAAGGTTTATTCATTAAGAAATTGTTGCCACATAAATTAAAATAGCAATAAATACATAGTAATACATGGAAGGTAATACTTGTCATAAGAGGACTTATCCCCATGATTCTTGTATCTATTACTTAATACAGATTGTCAATAAGTTTTAAGATGAGACATTAAGTTTGGAAGTATGGAACAAGTGGGAGAATGTAAGCTCTCTTAACTAATATTGACAATTCTTCAACTAATTAAGGAAATAACTGATTTCTCATTGAGAGCTTCGGGAATGGTCCATAACTCCCTCAACAGTTCTCTATCTTGATCAGTGGAACAATTGACACATAGCCAATAGAAGCTTGATGGAAGCTGGACTATAAAAACTTCTATTTGGTCCCCAAACTCGCTAACTCAATCCCCTTCAGTTTTACACCATCAAGAAAGAGAAAGCAGAGCTTGGCAGTGCCATACAGGAAGCAAAAGCTTGTGTGGAACAGGGAAATCTTCTACAGCAAGTCAAGTAGCATCAATGGCTGGAGGTATGATCTATTTGGTATTCTTATTTCGATTCTGTTTAATAGTTTTATTCCACATTTTTCAGAATCAAAAGTTTTAGCTAACAGAACGCAGTTCTAAGTAGATTTTTAGAGAGTTGTAGATAAAACTAGGATAACTAAGAGACTGAAGAAGATGGAGTGGACCTTCCTAAGTAGACTTTCAAAAAGGTGGAGATGGAGCTAGAATAATTAAGTAGACTGTAGTTCTAAGTAGATTTTCAAAGAGGTGTACAAGTTATCTATGACTTCTTCAGGTTAGTTTTAAACAGGTTGTTTTGTTTCCCACAAAGCACTAAGTGCCCATTATCTATGCATCACATATTACTTATCCATGCATTAGCTACTAGTTATTTTTTATATTCATTTTTTTTCATTAGCTACAAGTCACCCCAATTCTAAAATATAAACACTTATTGGTATAAAAATATAATAAATGCTCACAATATTATATAAATATTCTTTTTAATATATATATATATATATATATAAAAGGTTGATGTTGTCCACATTTTAACTAAACCTTTCAAATCAAATGTTTAACACATTTTCATTTTTTTATATACTGGAGAAAATGTTATCATGAAGATTATTAATTTATAGAGTAAATTAAATACTGTACAAAATCAATCTTTTTTTTGTTGTAATTCTTCAAGAGCTAAAATTTTTGTCCAAAGTTTTAGTTCCACTAGTTACTGAGATCTCTGGCCATGGAACTTTTCCCTTAGCTTTTTGGCTCATTTTTAACAAAACTAAGATAGTTGGAATTTTGAAAGAATGTGTACATCAATAGTCTAGCAAAACCATTTTTGGATGTCAAGAGTGGAAGGAAATTTAAGAATGTTACTCATGGAAAATCTAGTGGGGTTTTATATTGAATAAATGAATAGATGCTTCCTATGCTTCTTCAAACAAAATCCTCAACACTCTTTCTGTGCACACCACTATGCTTCTATTGTATATTTAGTTCTGATCATCTACTGTGCAACCAGATCTGTGTATCTACTGCACACTCAGATTTGCGTGCTCAACATGAAATATCTTCATCTTCTAAGACCCAGAAAATTCATCTTCTACTAGGAATTTGGGAACTTTTTCAGAGCTCCATACTTGCTTGGATGGATTTAGAAATAGAGAGATCACTTCCTTTATTTATATGAGTGTTGGCTCACTTCTTGGGTCAACACAATATTTTATCGTGCAAGCCCGACTTAACACTTTGACATCAATGACAACTTTATTTCTAACAATCTCCCCCTAAATCTAATCTCCTTGTCAAAACCGAGCTACCCCTAGATCTGAGCTCCTTATAAAAAAATTGTACTCCCCCTATTAATGCTATGTTTTTATGTCATCATTCAGTTCTTGCAATTCGCTCCCCTTTTGACATCAATGGCAAGGGGATTCTTCTTCATCGTATGTCTGACTTGTTTTCTGTAAATTTTGAATAATTTTGCGATAAAAGTGTAATTTTGTATTTGCACGGGATTTGCAATTTATCCCCCTAGAATTATGCTTCGTAGTATCATGTGTTTTCGTATTGTATTGAGAATATCAAAAAGTGATATTTTTTGTTTTCTTTTCTAGTTGCACTGTTATTGTGAACTTCAACATAACTTCCTGTGGGCAGTTGCAACATTCTCCTTCATTTCCGCTTCTTTATCCAACATAGCTTCTTCCACTTGCTAACTTGTAGACAACTCCAGGGTTCTGTTCATTCATCAACAACTTCCTTGACTTCCCCTTGTACCCACACAAATTTTTATGTGATCCCAAAGGATTCATCTTGTAATGGTTCAATCCTATTGGCTATCTTTTGTCATTCATCCCGATTCTTTCTTACTTCTAGCCGGTGTTTTCTATATTCTCCCATATTGGCCATCTTTTCCATGGCAGGTAAAATAGTCAAACTATTGCAGATCTTTTGTTCTGTCTCTTGCGCAATTTGCAATTTTTTATCCACTTCCATCAATTGTTTGTCTGCGACCAACTTTCCCCATAGCTGAGAACTTTCTTCGTGTAAATTTTCACTTTTTAACTCCAAGTTCCTAGTATTTCCTATTGCAATATTCATTCTTTCTTGTCTTTATTCATACTCTGCTCTGAGCTCTAGAGGTGTCCCTACTTTTTTCTTTGCTGCAAGCTCCTCAATTGACATGGAGACCTTCAATAATTCCACTTATCTTAGCTACCTTCTCTTCTAGATGAGTATCATTTTCTATATGTGCATATGATATATCGTATTGCATACTTCCTCAACTGCCTTCTACAATTTTGAATTCCTCTGTTGCATTTCCTATGATTCCTTCTTTAGCTTATATGTCTTCTACACAGTTTCTTCTTTCTCTATTCGCATTTTCCAATATTCCTCTTGTAATATTTCCTTTTCTTCGTAACTTTTATACCATTTTTTTGAGATAGATTCATGTTGACTTCAAATTTCATGTGTAATAGATGTATGCAATGCATGCAGCTCATCCATGAGTAAATGTGACAAGATCATGTTTATTGGACTTATTGTGAATGTTGATTCCTGCATATCTTGTGTACTAAATACTAATGCTACTATTGAAATATTGAAACCTTGTTGTGGCTATGTTGTGTCCTTCATATGTGTAGCTGAGTGTGCCTACACACTGCACATGATTGTTTCTAGGTGTGTCTATGCGTTTTTTTGTCCCTCTTCTTTCTTCATTAACAACTTCTTTATTATCGAAAACTCTTATTTTACTTTTATGAAGATTTCATCTTGTTTTGTCACAAGATATTCCATTTATTCCTTCATGGCCACCATCTCCATAATTTAATCAATGACATTCATTGACCTCCCATCCAATTTGATCAACATCGTCTTCTATCAAGACTTAAGTGGAACCGAGTTTGGATGATTTTCTCTTCTTGCTTGATGATTCTTCCACTTGTTCCTTTCCTATCATTTTCTTAGTATACACAGTCTACTTTGTAATTTTAGGGAACATTTCTACACTTCCTTTTTCTATGGATTCATTCTGAGGTTGACCGTTTTATTGTTCATGATTTTTATGTTGCACCAATTCTTCTTCTTCTCTCATTGGGATTCACCATGTCGGCTTCCAATCAATTACAGCCTGCACAATGCCATCCTCGAAAACACTAAACATGGTACGCAGCCCACTGGCCATAATTTGGAATCATCACTGGCCATAATTTTGAAGTTGTGTGTTCTGTACGCAGCCCTACTTTCATCGGTTCAATTTCGAAGCTTAGAATACTTGCACATTCATGCTGCACCCATTCGGTAGCAACAACTATCAACGAGTTATTATTGGTATTATAACAAGCATACTTGGTTTGCATTCCGATATTGATGTTGATCCTCTTTAACCCATCTTCGTCTTCGTCTTCGTCTTGGTATGTGAGCCACGAGAATCCTCCATCCCGACGGAATGGAGAAAGATAGCATGACTCATGAATAACAAATATTATGTCACCCACTATGACGAAGTCAAGAGCAAAATCGTCTATCATCGCATGTCGATACACTTGTAAATGATAATCCTGAAAAATATTTGGGACCTTCCTACTGCTATTACCTGTGTCGCATATTTCTCGCGGGCGTAGGATGTTCACGTAATTAATGGAAGTAGTACTCATCCTGGTCCTCTCTTCCTCTTCTACAGACAGATCATGCAAAAACTTCAAGCTGGAAACCTCCGATGGGGCAGCTGTGTCTGGTTCTAGATATGGCACATCATCTTGTGCTTCTTCATACTTTGCCTTTTTTTGAATGTGGTCTGCCATGGCTTGCAACTACAGGAAGACCAAAAATCGAAAAATCGTTGTTGGAAGGACCAAACCTTGAAGGAGCCTCCCGAACTACGAAACTACGAAGAGAGGATTTGTTGCGCACTGCAGCGATCCGATTTACTTAGGAGTAGACTTTCAAAGAAGTGTAAATCGAGCTAGCTAATAACTAAGTAGACTTTCAAAGAGGTGTAGATGGAGCTAGAATAACTAAGGAGAACGCAGTTTTAAGTATATTTTTAGAGAGCTGTAGATCGAACTAGGATAACTAAGAGACTGAAGAAGATGGGGTAGACCTTCCTAAGTAGACTTTCAAAGAGGTGGAGATGGAGCTAGAATAATTAAGTAGATTGTAGTTTTAAGTAGATTTTCAAAGAGGTGTACAAGTTATCTATTACTTTTCTTCAGGTTAGTTTTAAATAGATTGTTTTGTTTTCCACAAAGTACTAAGTGCCCATTATCCATGCATCACATATGACTTATCCATACATAAGCTACTAGTTATTTTTTATATTCATTTTTTTTTCATTAGCTACAAATCACCCTAATTCTAAAATATAAACACTTATTGGTATAAAAATATAATAAATGCTCACAATATTATATAAATTTTCTTTTTAATATATATATATATATATATATATATATATATATATATAAAAGGTTGATGTTGTCCACATTTTAACTAAGCCTTTCAAATCAAATGTTTAACACATTTTAATTTTTTTTATACTGGAGAAAATGTTATCATGAAGATTATTAATTTATAGAGTAAATTAAATACTATACAAAATCAATCTTTTTTGTTGTTGTAATTCTTCAAGAGCTAAAATTTTTGTCCAAAGTTTTAGTTCCACTAGTTACTAAGATCTGTGACCATGGAACTTTTCCCTTAGCTCTTTGGCTCATTTTTAACAAAACTAAGATAGTTGCAATTTTGAAAGAATGTGTACATCAATAGTCTAGGAAAACCATTTTCGGATGTCAAGAGTGGAAGGAAATTTAAGAATGTTACTCATGGAAAATCTAGTGGGGTTTTATATTCAATAAATGAATAGATGCTTCCTATGCTTCTTCAAACAAAATCCTCAGCACTCCTTCTATGCACACCACTATGCTTCTATTGCATATTTAGTTCTGATCATCTACTGTGCAACCAGATCTGTGTATCTACTGCACACTCAGATTTGTGTGCTCAACATGAAATATCTTCATCTTCTAAGACCCAGAAAATTCATCTTCTACTAGGAATTTGCGAACGTTTTCAGAGCTCCATACTTGCTTGGATGGATTTAGAAATAGAGAGATCACTTCCTTTATTTATATGAGCGTTGGCTCACTTCTTGGGTCAACACAATATTTTATAGTGCAAGCCCGATTTAACACTTTGACATCAATGACAACTTTATTTCTAACAATCTCCCCCTAAATCTAATCTCCTTGTCAAAACTGAGCTACCCCTAGATCTGAGCTCCTTATAAAAAAATTGTACTCCCCCTATTAATGCTATGTTTTTCTGTCATCATTCAGTTCTTGCAATTCGCTCCCCTTTTGACATCAATGGCAAGGGGATTCTTCTTCATCGTATGTCTGACTTGTTTTCTGCAAATTTTGAATAATTTTGCGACAAAATTGTAATTTTGTATTTGCATGGGATTTGCAATTTATCCCCCTAGAATTATACTTCATAGTATCATGTGTTTTTGTATTGTGTTTTCGTAGTATCTAGTTGCACTCTTATTGCGAACTTCAACATAACTTCCTATGTACAGTTGCAACATTCTCCTTCATTTCCGCTTCTTTATCCAACATAGCTTCTTCCACTTGCTCACTTGTAGACAACTCCAGGGTTCTGTTCATTCATCAACAACTTCCTTGACTTCCCCTTGTACCCACACAAATTGTTATGTGATCCCTAAGGATTCATCTTGTAATGGTTCAAGCCTATTGGCTATCTTTTGTCATTCATCCCGATTCTTTCTTACTTCTATCCGGTGTTTTCTATATTCTCCCATATTGGCCATCTTTTCCATGGTCGGTAAAATAGTCAAAATATTGTGCATCTTTTGTTCTGTCTCTTGCGCAATTTGCAATTTTTTATCCACTTCCATCAATTGTTTGTCTACGACCAACTTTCCCATAGCTGAGAACTTTCTTCGTGTAAATTTTCACTTTTTAACTCCAAGTTCCTAGTATTTCCTATTGCAATACTCATTCTTTCTTGTCTTTCTTCATGCTCTGCTCTGACCTCTAGAGGTTTCCCTACTTTTTTCTTTGTTGCAAGCTCCACAATTGACATGGAGACCTTCAATAATTCCACTTATCTTAGTTACCTTCTCTTCTAGATGAGTATCATTTTCTATATGTGCATATGATATATCGTATTGCATACTTCCTCAACTGCCTTCTGCAATTTTGAATTCTTCTGTTGCATTTCTTATGATTCCTTCTTTAGCTTATATGTCTTCTACACAGTTTCTTCTTTCTCTGTTCGCATTATCCGATATTCCTCTTGTAATGTTTCCTTTTCTTCATAACTTTTATACCATTTTTTTGAGATAGATTCATGTTGACTTCAAATCTCCTGTGCAATAGATGTATGCAATGCATGCAGCTGATCCATGGGTAAATGCGACAAGATCATGTTTATTGGACTTATTGCGAATGTTGATTCCTGCATCTCTTGTGTAGTAAATACTAGTGCTACTGTTGAAATATTGAAACTTTGTTGTGGCTATGTTGTGTCCTTCATATGTGTAGTTGAGTGTGCCTGCACACTGCACATGATTGTTTCTAGGTGTGTCTACGCATTGTTTTGTCCCTCTTCTTTCTTCATTAACAACTTCTTTATTATCAAAAACTCTTATTTTACTTTATGAAGATTTCATCTTGTTTTGTCGCAAGATATTCCATTTATTCCTTCATGGCCACCTTCTCCATAATTTACTCAATGACATTCATTGACCTCCCATCCGAGTTTGGATGATTTTCTCTTCTTGCTTGATGATTCTTCCACTTGTTCCTTTCCTATCATTTTCTTAGTATACATAGTCTACTTTGTAATTTTAGGGACATTTCTACACTTCCTTTTTCTATGGATTCATTCTGAGGTCGACTGTTTTATTGTTCATGATTTTTCTATTGCACCAATTCTTCTTCTTTTGTCATTGGGATTCGCCATGTCGGATTCCAATCAATTACAGCTTGCACAATGCCATCCTCGAAAACACTAAACATGGTAGGTAACCATTGCTTATGGGGATATTTTTTATATTGTATATAGTAATGATGCATCCCTACCTTGAAGTATGCAATTCCCTTAAATAGGACAACTATATGCAGTTGTATGTGTGGTGTCTCATTTATGATAACACTAATCTCTTCATTGTATAAAAAGAACTGTTGAGCTTTGGTTATCATTGATATCAACTAATGTCAAAGAGGATTCGATATTCCTTGTGCCAGTTTGAAGAAATATTTGAAAGCCACTTTGAACAAGTATATGTAAGCAAGTTTGAAGAAATATACATATTCCATTCTAAAGAAGTATATCTAGAAGTACATCAAGCATATCCAATTTGAAGAAGTACATAAGGAATACATCCAATGCATATGGTACATGCGTAAGTCCCAAGTTCACCTATTCATGATACCTCAAGGATAATTCAATAGAGTTGGTTCTAAAAGGTTTGGGAGTGCACAAACATCTTGAGAACAAGAAGTGGTCGAATAGTTATGCAAGTCCTAGAACTGCGCAAGACACACCAATCAAATGAAGCATACAAGTTATTGAAGCACACAAAAGTACCAAGAAGGAAATATCGGTTGTATAAGGCAAGTGCGAAAGACCCACAAGTGATGATACATGAAGGGAAAAATACCACACCACATGGGCACAAGTCCCACTAGCCAAGGACCAAGTATGTGCAAGATTCACAAAGGGATGACACCTCAATGGAAAAGAAGTTGACAAGTGGCAGAAGTGTAAAGTAAGTGGAATCGTGAAACATGAAAGAAAGGATGCTACAACTAAGTTGTGTACATCACCATCCACATAGATCAAGTATAAATAAGAAGTTGAGATGGAGAATGAATGAAAGCTTCGAATCTTGAAGATGGAATTCTTGTGAAAGGAAAACTAGAAGATACATATTTATCGAGTTTCTAATCCTTGGGGCATCAATGGACTCGTGGAACTAGAACAAATAATGTAGCATAGAGTCGAGTGCGCACAAGCCGAGGAATGGAAGTGATGATGGTGCATAGTGTGATGTAAGTCTATTTGTGACAGTTGCATGAAGACATAGATGTAGATCTACAAAGGATGCAGAAGTGTGTGAGACCAAAATTCCAGAATCGCAGATAGCACGAGGTTAGTCACAGATGAGCTAAGAAAGAGGTGCAAATACTAACTTGAAGTATATCTTGTGTTGCGTGAAGTGAAGAAATTTATTAGATGCACCAAGAAAGAGTTGATGCACTGCATAGGATGTGCATTTGATACGAGTGCGCTAAACGGAAATACCATATTGCAAATGGTGCACAGTATGTCACAGATTATATCTAAATATTGTTGCACCAAGACAGAATGGACATATCACTGAAGGTTCCCATATGAAACCGATACTTGTGCGCAAAGTCAGAACACCAGTATTACAGAAGATGTGCATTATCAGTTTAAGTTCCAGAAGCGTAGTAACAAAATAGCAGATTGAACTACAGGGTAAACCAAAAAATATGATGAAGCAACACACAGTTTGTTAAGTGCGAAGTCAGTTGAAGTGATGAGTTGAATACGAACTGAAGTGTGGTATGCAATACATCGACAACAATATTACAACATATAGAAGGTGCGCACAGTAGAACGAACAACAATAAATTTGAAGAGTGCATGAATAATAAGAACAACAAAGTCATATTTTTTTCTTATATATCAGGATGGAAGGATGGGGCAAGGAGCAAGGGGTCGGTGCCTCCTTCCAGTTGGAGATGGTAAATAAGGGATTTGGTGCTTCTTTCAAGTCGGTGTGTGTAAAACCAGGGGGTTGGTGCCTACTTCTAATTGGTATTGGAGAAATTTGGAAGTTGATGCTTCCTTGAATGCAATATTTTATTATAAGAGCGCATTCTGTGGTTTTTTGCCATTTGGTTTTCCACGTAAAAATTATGTGTGTTCTATTTTTTTGCGCATATGTGGATGAATGTTTATTTATGATGGATGCATAATTTATGTTCAGAATTAATCAGTTAAGATGTTAAAAACAATTCATAATTGCACTAATAATGATTCACCCCGCCTCTCAGTATTAAATAGATTCCAACAATTGGTATCATAGTAGGTTTCTCCAATAACAACTTAACATCTGGAAGACAAATCATTGCACATAAATGAATGTGCAAGAAAATATATTCCTGACTAACAAAGAGGATCTAATAAGTATGGAGTATGAAGAACTTTGAAGGAGAACTAATCAGTGCTCTGAATGAACTGAAGAAATAAAAGAAGAAAAACAAACATTTGTAGGAATCACTATTGAAGTTGGAAGCAAATACCATCAATCAGTTGAAATTAAGGGAAGAAAAGTGTCAGAAGTTAGAAGCTGAGGTTACTTCTTTGAAAGAAGAACTACAAAAAATTAGTAGTCAATTGGAATATGGACACAAATTAGGAAACAACACCAATGAAGGTTCGAAATTTTTGCTTGAAGCAAAGAGTTATGCAGATGCGCTCAGAACCCCTCTTCCCAAGAACAATCAAAAGTTTGAAGAAAAATATAGGTAGTCGATTCACATAGAAACTGTACCTGCAATTCATAAGAGTTCATGTAATAAGGTATCGAAATCTATTTCTTGGAAATTGTTACTTTTGTCATAACTTTGGTCATAAAGTAATGCATTGCAAAGCATGTGCTAGAAGAAATGGTTTTTTCAATCAATCAATCCTTAGACCAAACAACGTCAAGAAGATAGCTGAATATCCAAAAGAAAATCACAACCCCTTCATTATCCTGAGCTTAGATAATGAATGTTGTAAGTGTCACAATCATGGTTATTACATTCAGAATTGCAGAAATCAATTGCCACTTGCGAAGTCGGTTGATGCCAGCAAAATGGAACTTGCTGAAGTTTAGAAGGATCAGGTTTATTAGGAAGGTTGCAGCCTAGATTTACATGGGCAAAAAAAAAAGGCAACGGTACATAGAAAATGGTCATTCTAAGCACATGATAGGAGACAAAAATAATTTTCTAAAATATAGGAAAGAAAAGGGAGATAGTGTCTACTTTGGGGATAATGGCTCTTCCAAAATATTAGGTAAAGGCTTAGCAAGTTTGGGAAATAAATTGACCAAAGTAGAAAATGTATTACTAGTTGAAAACATGAAACACAATCTTCTCAGCGTCATCGAGATGTGTAATCAAGTGAATACACTCGCCTTTGACTCAATGATCCAGGAGGATCATCTCATCGTCGATCAAATTTTAAGTCTTCAAACAACAGCACAAAGGTTACCATGGTAAAGGGTTGGTCGACAGCTTTCTATCGACACTTGTTTTATGGAAAATAGACTTCGGATGAAGAAGTTGTTGGCATTTGAAATTTTGGCAAAAATGGTCAAAAATGGTTAAAAATGGGTTAGTTGAAGCTTTGGGAATTGAACCCAAGACCTTTTGGTAAGGTCACCTTTAGCTTCATTAGGAATATTGTAAAATGGGGGGCGACCCCAAGCATCACCCCCATGATATCTATATTATCAAACCATATGTTATAACCTTACATAGTGGAGCGCAATCATATAGTATTGTGAAACTATATTATAAACCAACCTCCAACCATATTACAAGCCATAGCATACAAACTATATGTTATCACTGCTTTTCCAAAGTATTACCATATCATAACCATAATACCATATAACAAACTATTGCAACGTGGTAATATATATGCCAGCGCTTTAGCCAATGTCGGACCTATCATAACCAAAATCAACGTGTTATGTTAATATATATGTCATCAAGACATAATCTCGTGGGAGGAGGAGAGACCTGTGGGTTTGACCCCGGGACCTCTCCCCACACAACACAATAGTTTTCCATTGCGGCATTGCCGGTTCCTTGAAAGAAGATCGACATGAGTTGGTTTTAACCTTATGTTATAAATTAAACAACAATTTCCAAGCCATGGTGGTGAGAAGTTCGGTTCCATTCACACGCAGTTTGCATAGGTTCCGAGATAGAGTACATGCACGTTTCCCAAGGTGCAGAGGCCATTAATTGGCATGGATCCCGAGGCAGAATCCATACTGCCAGAGCTATTTTGTCTTTTATGCAGAAAGTTGATCTCGTTTTGCATGCCAAAAGAGGTCTCAGGCATATATAGTCAAATTTATACTCATTTTTCTCAAAATTTTGAGAGAAACGCAGTGGTGCAATCTGTTTCCGAGTATGACAAGAAGAACTCAGAAGTGTTTCTAGAACACTCAATTTGTAACCGTTGAAGACTTAATAAGAATGACCTTCCCATTGGAAGCAGCCCAGAGACATAGCCCAAGAAGGGTGAACTCCGTTATCACCTTTGTCTTCATTTTGTCAGTTTACATTTCTCTTTTATGTGCTTTATGTGCTTCAGTTATGCTCTTTAAATTGTTCATTAAATCCTTTTATGGATTTATGCATTCAAGCTTTCACATGCAAATATGGTTATAAAGATCCTGAATAATTTTCAAATCAAGTTTTGTATCAGAGCAGCTTAACCATTGCATTGTGAGTTTGTTTATGTTAACAAGAGCCAAGCTTCAAAGAGGTGAAGGAGAGCTTGAAGAGTTTGATCATGATATTGGATCAAGAAGAAGGAGAATGGCTTCAGAAAAAGGAGATGATGGGACTTCTTCAATTCTTTCTGAAGGGGATTTTCTTAAAGCTTTCATGAGGATGCAAAGTATGGTGGAAGAAATTTACCAATATCGAAAGAATGGCAAACAAGGTGGTCCTTCTCATGGAAAAGGTAAAGAAGAAGAAGGTGGTGAGGAACCTCCTAAATCTCCTCCATCATCCCCATATTTTCTTGAAGGTTTTTTAAATTCCTCACCTAAACAAAAAATTAATCTCAATATGCCTCAATTAAAGCTTGATATTAAGTTTGAGTTACTTGTTTATAATGGAGAAATTAATGCTGAAACATTAGATAATTGGATCAGTGAGACTAAAGTCTATTGTAGGATTCAAAATTTTAATGAAGATATCTTGAAAATTCAGTTAGCTTCTCTTAGACTTGGAGGGACCGCTCTCATATGGTGGGAGAGTATAACTCAAAAGGATTTGACCTCAAAAGGAAACATTATATCCTCTTGGCATGAATTCAAGTCAGCATTAAAGAAACAGTTCTATCCATTGGGTTACATACAAAAAGCAATGATGGATTGGAAAAATCTGAGGCAAGGTAAGGGTCAAAGTGTGCAAGAGTACACACAAGAATTTCGGAAGAGAGCTTTAATTTTTGGTATACCTCTCTACACCCAAGAAATTCTTCTCAAGTACATAGCTGGATTACATCATTATTTGCGTCATACAATACTTATGTTTAATCCTACTAATCTTGATGAGGTATGTGTACAAGCTACGCACATTGAATCCAAAGGGAAGAGTGTTCATGATGTTTCTTCAGATGAATCCAGTCATCCAAAAGAAGGAAAGGAAAAAGGGAAGAGCGAACATGATTCTACCGTGAAGAAAATGATGGAATATCAACAATACTGAGAGGGGGGGTGAATCAGTATTGTAGACTTTTTCTTTTAATTCCAATTATTTTAAACACACATATTTCATAAAACAATAAACTCAAATGGACACAACATTTTATCATGTAACACTAAAGGGAAAACCACAAAGTCATGTCTATTAATCTGGAAAATTGCTTTTACAAGTTACAATAGATTTCGATCGGCACCAACCAATCAGGATGCACCCACACCCTTAATTCACCAGCACCAACTGGTAGGAGGCTACGACCCCCTGTTTAGTCAGCTACGATTGACAAGGAAGCACCAAATCCCCTTTTATATGCACCAACCTTCCCTAGCTCCACCCTGCCACCCTAGATTTTATCAGTTACAACTGATGGGAGAACCTACTCCCACTTCCAGGCACCAACCTTACCTTGCTCCACCCTTCCACCCTTAAATTAGATTTTCTTCATTAACATTTTGGACTGTTGTTCTTCTACATCTGCCTCTGAACTTCAATGCATCTGCTTTTGATCTTTAATTCACCCTCTTCTTCTGCTTCTGATCTTCAATACACACTTAGTAGACACACTTCTCTTGGTCTCTCTCTTCTGCTTCTGCTTAGAATATCTTCATGAAGAACTAAGAGACCCACTTCAACGAATATACCTCTTGGTTTATATAATGGTTTAATAGACACATGTTTAGAATCATTAAACCTCTTCATAGCCAATATGTCTCTTCATAAACAATGCACCTCTTCAAAAAAATAACTTTTGAAATGATATGTCTCTTTGTAACTCAAATTGTTTGTTAACCTTTTTTTTTTTAACTTTACAGAGCTAACTAAGTTTAGTTAGACTCTAATTTTAGCAAAATTGCTAAAATTGTCATTAAATAATAATGGTTCCGATAATATAATAGCTCTCATATATAAGTAATGGTTCCAAAATGTATTTCCAATATATATAATGGTTCCAATGTAATGGTTCTGATAATGGTTCCAAAATGGTACCAATATATATATTTTAAAAATGCATTGTAACTTGGTCAAAATTCAAATCTCACCAAACGCAACACATGGTCCTCTAGCGACCCTTTGTTAACACATTCGACCTCAACCATCCAACATTCATCGACGGTGCAAAAAATATGGTGAAAAACTTCTTTGACATAACATCCCAGCCGTTCATTTCGATAATCCAACGCTTCATACGCAATCTGAGAAAGGAATTATGTCTACCAAACTTGCAGAGGAAGGAACACTTCAATAATCCTTGCGCTAGGTTTAGGGTTTTTTCTGGAATTGATATCGTTCATGAGCAATGTCCCAATAGTTGTTGCATTGTATGACTAATCGATGGTGGGATGGTGAGCATGTCAGGAGCTTTCTCCACAAGGTCCTCTATATCTTCTTCCTTCGGCCCATTTCCATTCTTCGTCCATGGTTATGGAATCAGTTTCATCTGAATTGAGTATTCCTACAGCGTTACCAGCTTCTCGGATATGGTTATTTCCTTCATCGCCTCTCGTTATGGCTTCCCAATGGGAGCACAACTTCGAGGGAAGCGAGTCCCTGACTCTTCTCGCTACCAAGTGACCATAAGGCCCCTGCCCATCGAATACTCCGCAGAAAGCAGTGTCCTTGTTCGACCCAAATTCATCACGTCTAATAGCTTCAATAATTCTTTTCCCATCTTCATCCTGAATTCTTTCGTCTGAAATCTGCATTAACTTATCAATCACAAAGGTTTCACTTCTAGTCATGCAGTTATCACAATCCTTGGATATGGACTATAGACCATTTTGATCATCCAAATGTTCCGACTGCAATCCATTAACAGACTCTTCTTTTTAATGGTATCTAATTCTGACCAATGGATATCTTCCAATTTATATGTTCCATATTTGCTTTTGGTATCAAATTGTCCATTGTTCTGCACAGTACTCTTTTGCTCATGGCATTCTTCAAACACGCTAGAATGTTCTGAATCAAGTGAGAAAAGCTAATGATCATTGATCCAGTCAACAACACCAATGGAAAGACCAATTTTATGGAGCATAACACATTCATCATAGGAAACACATTCCTGCAAAGGTACTTGAGATACATCTGCTTCCATCTTTTTGAAAGTGCCCTGTCTTTATCTATTTTGTTTTCTATTTAATGAACATCACTGGAATCATAATAACCTGTGCATGCATGTGACCAGAGGAGGTTTGAGGTTTGTCACCTAGAGTGCATGTCATAAACTAGTTGCCATTAATGACTTTGTCACTGTCAATGCCATAAACAAAGACCATAGCTAGTTGTCACTGCCATGTCTGATTGCCATCAATGACAATCTACACCTTCTGCCACTGCCATATTGCCAACAACTGTCATCTTTCTGTTGATGCTCTGCTTGTTTCCACCATGCCTTTGTTGTCATCTTTCTGACAACATATGCTTTGCATGTCATCTGTCTGATGATGCTCTGTCATCAACTAGTTACCTGCATCTTCAGCCTTTGCCATATTGATTGCCATCAATGATAATCTCCAACCTTGGCCATATTGCCAACACTCTCCCCCTTTGGCATTGATGGCAATACCAATTCCATTTCTCCCCCTTTGATATCAAGGGAAAAGGGTTGAATAACTCCCTCTGGCTTTGATTTCTAACTCTCCCTGAGCTGATGCTTCTATCTGTGACTTCCACTGTTGAAGTGAAGATTCTGTTTGTTCCAACTGTCCCTGCAACATCTTTTTCTTTAATTGGGATGGATTGCCTCAACCTTATCCACATACTTAATCACATATTTTCCTCAAATATGACCACAAATCTCCTTCAATTCATATCACAACTCTCCCCCTGACTTGATGCTACTCTTGATGCATAAGTTTCATGAGAGGTTTAACTTGGAGAGGATATCACCCCTAACCTTTGTCTGTCTTTCATAGAAAACACCACAGCTCTGTTCAAGGATAATTTTAGGGGCAAAATTTAGCCCATGGGCTATTTTTCCATGTTTTTTTCCAAAAAATGATTCGCCAATTTGCATTTTTTGAAGCCCCATTTCGCCCAATTTTGATGGGGTAAACTTTTTTCACTCTAAAAATCGCCAAATTATTATATAAACTATATAAAATCCTTAGAAATTGAAATAATTTTAGAAAAATATCGCCAAATATTTTATAGTTGACATTTTAAGAATTAGTAATATTCGCCAACATTTATACACTTTTAAATAAGTATGGGTCCTTAAAATTATCCCTGGCTCTGTTCTCCCAGTTGTTTTGTTCAACAGGGTGAGTTTTTAATAGGACCACCTCAGCATGAGTGATTTTCATGGAATGCTTGAAATTTTATGATTCCAAGAACCTTTTTAAGGTTTTGCCATGCCATATCCTGCTCTTCTTTGGGAAGTCTTCCATAGTCATTCTCTTGGAGAAGTCTTGATCCACATCATCAACTCTGAAGCTACCATCCATAAAATTCTCAATTGTATCGTCACTTTGTTTGGATTCTCTGTCTTCTTTGGCTATTTGCAGTAACCCTGGATGATTGCAAATCTGATACCAAATATTGGATATGCATTGAAGAAGCATTTCCTTTGTGCCATTTGTACACATGCACTCTTCTCATTCTTCAGACTGCTCCCCCTGTCATTAATGTCCCATTCTTGTTGTTATAGCTATTTTACCTCTTCTAGTGACATCTCCCTTATCTTCAAGTCTGCTAAAGGAATTGTCTTTAACTCTTTTGTTCAATGCTTTATAATTATCCATTGAGTGTCTTTTACTGCCATGTCATATCAAACTAACACTATGACAAGTTGTGAAGCTTCATGCAGTGCTTGATAGAACCAATTGATGGATCTGCTCCATGAGATTGTGCTATAATCTCATCTTCCTCAATCTGAAGAGGAGAATGGATTACTGATACTAATTGATACCAATTGTAGATTCTGATTTCAATTGTAGATCCTTCCTTCACCCCCCTTTGAATCACTATGGATTCCACCATAAATAGTTGTGTCCTCAATTATTTTGTAAAGACATAGTAGCTATGCATACCCTATGTTCTTCCTCAAAGGATGCACAGTGTTCTGAGGATGAAACTCATCAATATCAATCTCTAAACAAACAACATTCTTCTTCTTCCTCTTTCATGAACAGAAAGGTCACCATCATAATAGAACCACAGCTAAAATAGGAGTCTTTCTCACAGCAGTATTTCATTTTTAAAGCAACAATGTAAGTGTATCATACGGTTCTATATTTATTGTAGAAACTTCCACTGTGATTCCTTTATTTACAATTAGATTCCAACAACCTCTTTTGTCAAGAAGCCAAAGATTATATAAAATTCTGAATTTTCATTCAAGTTTTGAACACCCACTGCACTTGCTTCATGGGTAAGAAACATTCCATCTGAACATCCTTTCTGACATCTGAACATCCTTCCCTTCAAAAGATCTATCTTTTCACATGTTTCAGAGCATATATTGTATTCTGCCACAGCTTTACTCATCCATTTTAGACATGGCTTCCTGAGACGTCTTCTTAAGCCCCGTTTCCATAATTCACTAGTACAAAATGAGAGATAAGTGACTAGGTGACTAAAAATGTTAGTCACCACCATTTTTCCAAGGGATAAATGACTAAAATTGAGAAATTTTAAATAAGCCAACAAAAAACAACTAAGATAAACGACTAATTTAGTCACGAGATAAAATATATGACTAGATAACAAGTGACTAAAATAAAAATGACTAATTTAGTCACGGGAATATAAATACGACTAGCTATTCATGGGAAAATTGCAATTAGTTACTGGCTACAAGTATAATATATATAATCTTTTAGTTTTACTTTTACCATAAAAATATGAAACCACCTCTCAAATTGTTGTCCCATGTCCTCTCTCTTCATCGTGAAAATATTCTTCTTAATTAGGTATTCGTATTTACTATGTATTTTATTTCCTAACACTTTCCTAAGCTAGAGCCCACTCACATGTTGCTTCCCTCCTCAATGCATTTGAAGACGAGGAGTACAACCGTGTTAGTTACACACTTGTATTTCCTTTCTCTTCATCACAACAACAACATTCATATTTTCCTCCCGACCAAAACACTGTATTGGGCATGGTGAGGGCTGCATTACAAACAATAAATCTTGAAGGGCATTCTGGAACTCATCCAAGATTGGGAGTTTTTGACCACATATGTTACCACCCCTTAGGGGATGCTTCTCTGCATCAGGTAGCCTCTCTAGATCGATCTCTGGTAGCTGGAATTGGTCTCACTCTTAAAGGTATGTATCACAAGTTTTTTTTTCCTTGTAAAATCATTGTTAATTCCAATTAAGGATTTTACTCTTCTCTGCAGATTAACTGAAGTGTGTGTAGCATGTATCCCGCTAGTTGTATTCATCAACCAACATAAATTTACCTGGATGATAACATAAACAACCTATATATTTTCTCATTCAATATCTCATATTAGCATAAACGACCAAACTGTAATCTCATTGAATTTCTTATATCACCACCAATCACATAACTGATAGGAGGCCTTGACATGCTACAATACCGACCTTTCTATATATATGGAGTAGCACACCATGAAAACATAAATTTAGATTCCATTAGAAGAGCATTGGGTTATTTCAAGCCCAACCATGAGGGGCAATGGGTAGGGTTAGCTTCTGGTCCCTTGAGTTTATCACTGGACTATGGCCCATCTCAAGTTCTTTCTAGTACTGGGGTTGTGATTGTTGGTGCATTCCATTTTGTGGTCAATTATAATGTGCCCATACTTTCCATTCATAATTTGGTCACAGGGCATCGAATTGTGAAGAAACTCAGTGCAAGAGGTGGAGGTTTACTTGATGTACAGGCTATGGCTCTGTTACACGGGGTTAAGGGCATGGAGATTGCTTGTAACTTGATGGATGCCAAAAATGTTGGTCCAGATAAAGTGCAGGAGGAAGTGGCATCATCAGCATAACAATAAGGTTTAATAGTGGAACAAGGCTATGTAAATGATTACTTAGGGGATCAAATTTTAGAGGTTTCCTTGCAGAGATTGAAATTTATCGAGAAAGAAAATTTGGAAAATGGTTTTGGTGGAACCTAGCTCTAATATTAGCATGGATGTAATATCCTTGGGAAATATTTAACCCATATATTAACTCAAGTTCAGAATTTTAAATAAAATTTACTTGTCCATTTTTAATCAATTCACCGAATAGAGCAGGAAGTCAGTGACGGGTAAGGAGACTTGAAACTGAGTTTGGTAAGATGAACATTCAATTCTGGAATTTATATGAGATGTGTGCAGCAGCAGCAAATCAGATCAGAGGGAGATTCCGAAGCACAAAGCACTGGGGACATTTATGTTTCGGATAACAGCTACCGTTGAAGCCTACTGCAAAGCTTCCTGGTCACACCAGCATATGCTTACTAGAATAGGTGGGTCACTGAGGGTCCAAGGCTGAGTTATGACAGTCAAATATGTTCAATGGATTCACTGGGAAGCATTCAAAAATATTTGGAATATGCAGGAGTAATTTGGGAGTCTTAAGCCACTCCGGGATTGCTGAGCTAGGATTTTTCCAAAATTTACAAACAAAGGTTAAATGCTTCCAAATTCTGAAATTAATGATTGATATGGATATTATACTGTATCATTGACCACCCACAACTTACAGAAAGCAAAAATGACTCTTAGAATAGATTTGGCAGTCATTTCAGTAAAACTAGTCATAAAACAATGCTCAATGAGCTAGTCTTCCATTCTGGATTATTAAATGATCTTCATTAAATGTAATACTATGTTCTGAGGTGTTATATTGTTCTGATATAATACATATGACAGAAGAAACTTGAAATATACCTCACTGGACCAAGATTGTGTCCATTTAATGATCCTTCAATAGAACAGCATCACAATGACTAGGAAATCCTCACATAGAGCCCAGGATGGACTGTGTGAGATATGAAGTGATTAGATATCTGATATGAAAGTACATGGTGATCATCTACAGGTTTGGAACAGAGTATGAGCTGAAAAATGGATCTCTGAGAAAGAATATGGAGACCTTCACTTGTCTTCTTCTTCTAGCAGAGGAAACACCTCCAAATCTAGCCGTGGTTGAGAGAATGAGATAGAAGAGAAGGATAGTTCAGTTTTGAAGCTAATTTCTGATAAGTGGATCTTCTAATGTCTACAAAAATGGCTGAACCATCTCTCCACCAAGTCTTGGGCGCATTCATTGGCTCAAACTTCTTCAATAGGAGAATCTTCACTAAAACTAGCTGTAGTTTCACTATCTGCGGGATCTGCTCTTCTTCTGACTTTAAATCTTCACTGATGGATGAAAATAGATGATAATGGATTCTAGTACATGTTATGGACCTGCATAAAACTCTCTAGAAAACTAAAGGACCTTGAGGCACATCACCCAAGAGGAACAGTTGAGGCACATCACTCAACTAGAGAGGCTCAGAGCTCTGAAACCAAAATTACAAATGACAAAAGTTGTCTAATGGAGTTGGTTGGATTCTTCTATAAAATCCATGATGACCTACTGAGCAAGTTGCTTCGATTGGTAACCTATGAGACTAGTCTACCCACTTTCCCATCCTATTCCAAATCCATGAGGGCGCCATCTTGAGATAATTAGCAAGTTTTGTCTTTGAAAAACTTTCTTTCCTTTACCTTCCTTCACTGAAATTGGCAAGTGCGCCTTAGTGAGATTTTTTGGATGTTTCTACTTTCCTTCTGATTGCTTTTCTTCATCTTTCCAATTTCTTTACTTTCCTCTTTTCTACTTTTGCCAGTTTCTAATTTCTTTTCTTGCCTTCTTTCCTCCAATTGATTCCTTGCTTTTCCTGAGATTTTGCCACTTAAGCAAGATTGACCCTACTTGCTCAAATTCGACCTCCTAGTCTTGTCATCACCACTTGCCAATAATTATTAGCCAAAATTATTAATAAAAATATTACAAACTCAATATTACTCCAAAATTCAGAGTTTAATTAATTACTTAATAATTAATCAACCACTATGGTATAATTGCCTCACAAATACCCCATTAATTAAATTCTCATTTAATTAATCACTTAGACTTAGTCATGGGGTTAATAACTACATGGGAGGCCCCTCCTTATCCATTTAATTCCCAAATACAACCTTAGGCATATTCCATAAGGTAGTTTCCATATTTGCTCATTAATTAAATAATTATTGCCTAGGTGACTTAGGCAAAAATTACCCATGGACCATAGCAAAATTTGGGGACATGACAATGGAAGTCCAGATTAAACTAAGTGCCTTTTCTCGTTTCTCACTAATAATGTAGAGTGTAATCATCAAAGCTCTAAAGATATTGATAATGGACATTTCATCCTTCTCTCGCCATCCAAGACATTCAGATAGGGTAGGCCTTAAAAACAAGTTTAAAACAAAAATTTCCATGTTGTAATAGCCTCCACATTGCAGTTTCAGTTAAGTATGTTTTTTTTAATACAGTCACACCATGCCTTTGGATTGGTATACAAATATGTATGTCAGTTTCATAACGTTAGTAGTATAGGTTTTTTTCACTATAGGCACTGCAGGCATCAGACTGAAATGGTTCACAATCATGCCTTTGGCTTGGTCAACAAATATGTATGTTAGTGTGTTGTAACATTAGTAGTTTATATCAACCCCAGTAGATGTTTGAGCTAGGTCGTCTCTGGTTAGTTCAATTGCACAAGTTTGCGTCTTATGGTATATGCTCCCCACCTGTCTAGTGCATTGTGTGTTTCAAGCTTCAGCAACATGGACCTGCCACAGGAGATTGGGCTAAGGGATAGATAAAGATGTCTATTGAATTATATTTTCTCCAATTTCACAAACAGTTAATTTACAGCCCGAAAATTAGAAGAAAATTTCAAAAAAAGTACATTTATACTTCTGTTAGCCATACTGGAGCATGCAACGGCCTCAAACATTACCATAGTGCAATATGGAAGAATCTCTAACATATGGAAGAGTCTTGTTGTTTCTTTTCTAGTTATCCAGAAGTGGTTGGCCCAACGTGTGGGAGATGGTCATAGAGTTCTAATTTGTGGGTAGGATCCTTTCATAAGTGGTGAAGGGTTTTACAAGCTTTTGGAGCCCCTGACTACATTTCTTAAGAGAACAGGTAAAATATTCCTATATTTATAAGTTGCCAATATTGTTGGTAATTCACATGCTTTTTCTAACTGGCTTCAAGCAACTGATCTAGGTATTAGTGGTGAACTGGCCACAAAATGGTCACACTATACTCTTGGAATTCATCATTGTGGAATTATTCTTAAAGAAAAATAAGACTCATTGGTCTGGCCTTGGGATCACTCTTCAGGAGAGGTTACCTCTAAGATGGTGTGATGAACCTGCAATAATTAATTAATGCAAATACATGAGATATCAGAAATAACAGAACTCAAAATCACTTTTATATTGATCATAGGCCACTTTGAGGGGGCAACCTCCTTTGAGAAAGCTCAATACAATTAACTTCACGGTGGCTTCAATGACCTCAACACACACTTATATACTAAGTCTATGCCCAATAATATGAGTCAAAACCATGGGACATATAATACTACGGGATGACTTACAAAGCATATGCATCCAATACTATGGGCTAATATAAACTATGGATCAACAAATACTACAGGACGACTTACAAAGCATATGCGTCCAACAACAATATACTAACATAGTAAAGAGAAGGGTTGACACGAGTTCCTAACATCCCCTCTCTCTCAGAAAAAGCTTTGTCCTCAAAGCTTTGGTTGGAGAAATTGCTGCAGAATCTGAAGGAGTGATTACCTGGTAGCATCCTCGGGTTGCATTTCGGGCCACTGACACCTTTGGAGTGTCAGGGAGGATTTCTTGGAAGGATGTAGACGAAGAAGAACCCTATCAGATGCGTGGAAAATGCACTCAGAACGGTGTTGATCGGCTTGTTGTTTCAGGCAAATTCTGGCCATGTGAAGATTGTCCTGCAGAATGAGAAGAATCTGATCACGGTTGTGATGAACCGAGTCAATTTCATGAACTAGGGAGCTGCTAAGGGTGTATGGAAGAAGAACTAGCGATGTCTAACCATAGACTGCTTCATATGGTGTCCTTTGAGATGTGGTATTGTACTACCAGAGCGCTGCTAGGAAATCCATAGAAATAGTTGGCCAAAGCTGTGTAGGGATGGGCAAGGGTTTGAGCAATCCCGAAAGGAGTGTCGTTTCACCCTTGTTGACCTGGAAAGTATCACAGTTAGGCACCATATGTTGAATTGTCATTTTCAGTCCCTGCCAAAATAAGTTACATTGTTTCTGGTCATACATTTTGAAGAACCTAGAGTGCCCTGTTGATGAAGAAGCATGGAATTTATAGAAGAGATAGCCCTGTTGAACATATTGCAACCAATTTGGAACAAGAAGAGAAAGAGCTGTAAGAGAAACTGGGTCATCAATTGTTCAAGAAGGAGCATCTGCCACCATATTGTCCTTACCCTTCTTGTAAGTGATCGCATAGGGATAACCCATGTCAGATGTGGTGGGTAGGAGACCCATTGTTCCAGAAAATTTTCCAGACTCTGGAGATCAGTCTTGATGCATAAATAATTCCCCTATAGGTATGGCTGCCACTTCTGTACTGCATGCAAAATAGCCATCAGTTTCTACTGAGAGGTATATGCGACTAACTTCTTACAAGAAAGGTCTCTTGAAGGCGGCAAGCTCATTGGTTTAGCAAAGACACCTGCATCTATCCAAGGAAGTAGTGGAGACCGTTGATGGGTGCATCTGAATGGAATGGAGCTGAGCGATGACACCATGTGAATTCTTCTTAAGGATTTTTTTCAGGCGATGTGAATTGATTATGCAGAGAGACCCTGGTTGTAAGCCCATTAATTTGTGTTGTGCCCCATTGAGTGAAAACTACATCCAAATTTCCGCAAAATCCCATAAGATGGGGCCAAGTGTGCGTAACCATTGAACGCCCAAAACCACATCACATCCACCTAAGGACAAGGAAAACATGTCAAAGCACAGGTTATAATCTTCCATAGAGATACGCACATTGTGACACTTCCCCTTGCAAGGTAAGGTGCCCCCATTGGCAACCATGACTTCAAAGTTGGAGCAAGGATGGACAAAACAATCAGCTTGTTTGGAAATCTGAGGGTCAATGAAGTTATGAGTGCTACCAAAATCAATGAGTATGGTAAGATCGAGCTTCTTGAAGTATCCCTTGATTCACATTGTTTGTGGGGTGGTGACGTCGGTTACAGCATGGAGAGATATCTCGGGTGGGTCGTCCTGAGATGGGGTGTCAACAGGCGGGTGTTGAATGTCGACCTGATCATCTAGTGTATCTGTAGCTTCTTCATCAAGTTCAGAGGCAGGAAGAGAATCCACATCCAAGAGATAGAGCTTTTGTTGAACACATCTATTTCCCCGGGTGAATTTCTCATCACAATTATAACAAAGCCCTTTTTCTCGGCGTGCCTGCATCTTTGTTTCAGACAAATGCTTGATAGGAGTTGGTTGAGGAGCAGGCGTGATGGGAGGTCGTTGGGAACCCATATTTCTGAAGGGAACAAAGGTGGTTTTGGAGCGTTGTTGAGCTGCGATCTTGTCCTCTGCCAACTTAGCCAACCCTAGGACTTCCATCATTGTGTTGGGACAGAACATTTTGACCTCTGAGCAGATTTCATCCTTGAGACCACTGATAAAACAACTCCTGTAGAATTCATCAAACAAGCCTTCTATGTGATTGGCCAGTTTCTCAAATTCTATCTGATACTCTCTCACTGTGCCAATTTGGTGAAGTTTAGTGAGTGCTCCTGTGAAGTCATCAAAAGCACTAGGACCAAATCGTGGCAAAAGGAGTTGGCAAAAATTTGTCCAGTTTGGCTCGGGATGAGCTTTGATGTACCAACGGTACCACTGAATGGCTTCTTGTTCCAAATGAAAGGATGCAAGTGGAAATTTCTGGACATCAAAAATATTATGCAAACTGAAATATTGTTCTGCTCAGTATATCCATCCAGTCGGATCAGTACCATTGAAGCAAGGAAAATCAAGCTTGGGCCCACGAAAATTGCTGTAAGAAGAGAACCCGGTGGCTGCAAAAGATTCTGGCTATTGGTTATTGTTCATGGCTGAATGCTAAAGATGGAGGCTGAGAAATTTTTCATCCAGATCTTGGAGTTTGGTTTGGATGGCTGCAAGTGCTTCTTCCATGGTTTTTACTCCTGCGTGGGTGACAACCACAACCAAGAGTTTTGTTTTTTTGTTGGGGGGGGGGAATGGATAGAAAAACACAAACAAAAGCTTATTTAGAAAAGGAAGATTTGGATTTGGGAAAAACTCGGATGGGTAATTGGGGTATGACTAGGTTTTGGACACTTTCTGATGGACAGGGAATCAAAAAAGGGGGATTTCAGAAGCGGGGTGAAAGAATGAGAAAATTTGGTAGAGAGGGACAAAGAAGCAGAATTAGGAAAGGAACACGGTGGAAAAATTTGAAGGCGTTTGGGTGAAAATTGAAGGAGTTATGGCAAACCCTAAAAATAGACAAATGTGGGATTTCTGGTCTTGGGAAGTGGAATTTGGGATAGGTTCTTCAAAAATGAAATATGTAGAATGGGATTGCAAGGATGTCAATGAAGTTTCAGGGAAAATAGAGTTGAAACAAGGGAGATATGGCCGAAAAACAAAAATTTATTTATTTATTTTCAGAAATGGATCGACAACAGCGGCGCGGAAGGGATCCGCAACAGATGGATCTGCAACGGCACGGACGGGATCGAAAATGGATGGATCTTAAATGGCGACTGGATCTGGAACGAATTTCAGAATATATCTAAAATGGCTGGATCTGGAGCAGAAGTGATCAGCAACAGTTTAGCTGAAAATAGATATGGACCCCAAGTATGTGCGGCTTCCTATCGGTTCAAGGGATTCACTTGGCCATCAATGCTGTATGACGGCTTGTGTTTTGGGGAAGTACCCCTCACTCCATGGCTCAAGTAAAACTGATAACCACTTTGCCACAAACAACAGCTCTTGGTTTACCTCACGGGTGGGAACTAGTCAATCAGGTAGGGGTCGTTGCCCTTTTCGCTGGAAGGTCCTCTCAATGGGCCAGCTACTTTGGGGTTCCTGTGGTACTCCTCACAATGAGTTTTAGGGCTTATTCCCAAGTACTTCCCACAGTTAAGAAGATAGGGGTTATCCCCAAATCCAAACTTGCAACAGATGCGAAAAAAAAAATTTGGCAGAAATTCCACCCAACGAGCCCGAGAAAGTGCAATGATACCAGATGTGATGAACCTGCAATAATTAATTAATGAAAATACATGAGATATCAGAAACAACAGAACTCGGAATCACTTTTATATTGATCACAGGCCACTTCGAGGGGGTAACCTCCTTTGAGCAAGCTCAATACAATTAACTTCACGGTGGCTTCAATGACCTCAACATACACTTATATACTAAGTCTATGCCCAATACTATGAGTCAAAACCATGGGACATATAATACTACGGGATGACTTACAAAGCATATGCGTCCAATACTATGGGTCAATACTATGGGATAATATAAACTATGGATCAACAAATACTATGGGACGACTTACAAAGCATATGCGTCCAACAACAATATACTAACATAGTAAAGAGAAGGGTTGACACGGGTTCCTAACAGATGACATCTGAAGCCGAATTCCATCTTTCCCCATTCAACACACGTTGGACGTGGCATTGCAACCTGTGGAATTGGCACTGCCCATTAATATTAAAATTTTCACTTGGCTTGTTCTAGAGGATAAGATCCTCACTTGGGAAAACTACTTGAAGAGAGGGGGCATCAGGTCCGGGGTCTGTCTCTTATGCAAAAAATAAGATGAATCCACTCTACACTTATTCATGCATTGTGAATTCACCTATACAATATGAGATGAATTAAGGGATCTATTAAAAATAATATGGAACTGGGCCTCCGCGTCAATTATTACTAGTCTAATCTCATGGAAATCTTCCATACTCATGGAAATCTTCCATACCCTTGCATAGGACTCTGTTGGTATTTGTTTTATGGCATATATGGACACACCGAAACAAGGTGTTATTTGGAAACATGGTACTAAACTATAAACAAGTTATTTTTTCCATTGTGAGAACCGATAAAGAGTGGAAATGGTCCTCAAAATCTATGAAGACTCGTTCCCTTATCACTCTTGTTTTGAATCAACATTATCCTTTGGGGTTTTTCGATGGAGCCTCTCAGGATTGTCAGTCATTAGGTGGGGTTGGTGATAAATTGCATTTAGAAAATGGGCACTCAGTCAGTTTTTGGATTGAATGTGGAAGCAATATAAACACTAGTGCTAAGATATTAGCACTTTGGATTCTCTTGTTCTTATCAAATGACAGAAACATTCCTACTTTGGATGTTGTGGGGGACTCCAAAGTCATCATTGCTTGGGAAAACAAAATTTGCAATATTCAGGTTGCACTGTTGGACTGGTGGATGCTTAGAATTCGTGCCTTACAAGAGTGTTTTCTGAACATTTCGTTTAGGCACATATAAGAGATTTCAACAATGTAGTGGATAGGTTGTGAAAGAAGGCCCTCTCTTCCCCGAGGGCATTTTATATACAGAGAAGTCTCTCCATGGATCAAAACCCATCATTTCAACTATTCTTATTTTCTTTACAATTTTGAGATACTTTAACAGAGCAGGTAGTACGTTATTTATACTTTATGTTATGGATATGTTGTCACATACATTTACATAATTTGGTACATATTATGTTCTCTCTTTGATCTTTATTCTTGATGTACCTAATGTAAATTCTATATATTTTGATTTATTTATATGAATAGGAGTATGGTTTTTATGGGGTTGTGAAAAAAAGAGTGTTATAGAACACAACAACTATCCATTAAACTTTACTTATATTAAAAAATTGAAAAAGAAAACATTTCACTAAATTCAAAAAACAAAATCCCCAAGTTTGGTGGTGGCCCCCAAGTCTAGTGGGAGCCAAATTTGGTCAAAATTGCCTCCCCTATCATCTTCATGGAAGAAGAGAGTAGGTAACTCAATCTGGAACTGAGATACAAGCTCCAAGAACGTCTCAATTCAGCTAACTAAAGTTCACAAGGGAAGACTGGGTATTGAACAAGGGAATGCCAAGATTGCAGCTTATTCGCAAAAATGGGTATTTTCAGGAGGCATTGGAGATTTTTCGGCAAATGCAAGAAACAGGTCCATGAAGATGTCATTAGATACAGAGCTCAATTCAATATCTGTGTGAGGAATTCCAAGTTGGCACATGCTGGAAGAACACTGGCAATGTTATATACATAGATATGTTTAGAGCTCGGAAAACCCAAATTCGAGCAATTTGGTAAAGTATAGTTTTGTTTTACTTCAGATTTGTGAATTTTGAAACCCTATCAGGCGGGTTGTGGCCTCAATGGAGCTGTAGTCTTGTTGGGGAAGGGCGAAATCCTTTTGTTCATAATTTTGATCCACTTTTTCTGCTGCGGAATCGAGCTCGGCCGGTAGATTTTGTTATAATTCGTGAAAAATTGGTTTCCAAGATTCCAGATCGAGTATCTTCAAGGGTATTTTATTTAGAGTTGGAGGCGAATCTGAAATCGACCCAGGGCCAGATGGGTTCTCCAATGGCGGGCATATTCATACATATGAGTATAGTTAGAGCTTTGTTTATTGCTATTTTTTTATTTGCTAGTGTCTCTGATGGGTTTTAGTTACCTGGAAGCTATTTGCACACATACCCTAAAGGTGGAGAATTGACTGTGAAGGTGAACTCCCTAACATCAATAGAGACTGAACTGCCCTTTAGCTATTACAGTCTACCCTACTGTGAACCCCCTAAAGGCTCCAAAAAAAGTGCAGAGAATTTGGGTGAGCTTCTCATGGGTGACCAGACCGACTCCTCTCCTTATGTATTTCATATGAATATGAACGAGTCTGTTTATCTTTTCACTACTAAACCCTTGAATGAACAGCAAGTAAAGGTCTTGAAGCAAAGGATTGGTGATATGTGCCAAGTCAATCTGATTCTTGACAATCTCCTAGTCATGCGGTACACTCAATAGAATGACATAGTGATTAAATGGGATGGGTTCCCCGTGGGTGGTTATGACCCAGATAAGAACCACTACATAATAAATCACCTAAAATTTAAGGTGTTGGTCCATGAATATGAGGATTCTGGGTTCAATTCTTTGATCGGTGCCGGTGATGAGGGAATGGGAGTTGTTGCAGCAGAGGAGAATGCTAAGCAAAAATATGGGTTTGAAGTTGTTGGATTCGAGGTTGTTCCATGCACTGTTAAACGAGATCCGGATGTGATGTCGAAGTATACTGTTTATGAAAAAATCCCTTCTGTTCAATGCGGTTAGGAAATGCAACAGGTGATTAAGGAGCACGAACAGATCTTTTTCACTTATGAGGTGGTGTTTGAGAAATCTGAGATCAGATGGCCTTCACGTTGGGATGCATATTTGAAGATGGAGGGTGCACAAGTGCATTGGTTTTCAATATTGAATTCCCTCATGGTGATCTCATTTTTTGTTGGAATCATGTTTTTTATCTTTTTGAGAACCGTGAGAAGAGATATGACTAAGTATGAAGAATTGGACAAGGAATCTCAAGCACAGATGGCAGAGGAGCTCTCTGGATGGATGCTTGTAGTTGGTGATGTGTTTAGAGCTCCTAATCATTCAAAGCTTCTTTGGGTCATGGTGGGTGATGGTGTGCAAATTACAGGAATGGTAGTTGTTACAATACTTTTTGCAGCTCTCGTGTTCATTTCTCCTGCTTCAAGAGGAATGCTTCTAACAGGAATGATTTTGTTGTATCTTTTCCTTGGAATTGCAGCTGGTTATGTTGTTGTTAGAATGTGGAGGACCATGCAGGGAGATTCATCTAGTTGGAGACCTGTAGCATGGTCAGTTGCTTTTTTTTTCCCTAGGATGGTGTTTTTAATCCTTACCATATTGAACTTTATTTTGTGGGGTAGTCACAGCACAGAAGCTATCTCTATTTCCCTTTTCTTCATCCTTTTGTCCCTCTGGTTTTGTATATTACATTGTATAAATTGGCATGTTTCAGTTGTATTCAACAAGCAAATAATATGTTGCGGATTAAAATTTAGTCATGTTAACTAAAATCACTAGATATATGGATTTATAGTTTTCCCCTTAAAGGTTTAGAAGATGATTTGCAGAAAATTATATAGATTTTGTCACTTGAAATGCAATGACTCATTATTATCTCAATTTATGTTCTCAACTTCCTTTAATGTATGAGTTTCAAGAAACATGCTTGGTTATAATGTTTTGGATTGGTTATTTGACTTGATAAACCTTATTAAATTTTGTGCTTTTATTATTAATTCATTTTTATAGGTTTGCATGGTGACTGGTGATAACATTTACACAACAAAAGCTATAGCTCTTGAATGTGGCATACTCCATATAGGACATTCTATAGAAGATCCAACTACCATTTAAGGAAGGGTTTTTCGCAGCTACACAGAAGTATAGAAGATGAAAATTGTGGACAGAATTTATGTATGTGTACCAATTCTCTCCCCCAACCCCATAAAAAATAGACATTGGAAAAAGTATGCCTAGAAGAGCTTCTGGTAAGAGAAAATTCCAATGGCGCGAGGCACCATTTTGTTTGCTTGCAAGTAATGGGAATATCCTCACCTACAGACAAACTTTACTTGGTTCAAGAACTGAGAAAAAAGGTCATGTTGTGGAAGTGACTGGAGATGGAATGAATGATGCTCCTTACACAATTATGATGCTCTATCAATCCCATTCTTAGACCTACTCCAAAATCCTATCACTCAACTTCCATCTGCCCACTCTCTCATTTCATCTTGCTTTTATGGCTAGATAATACATTTATGTTCAAATCTCATATCCCAAAAAACAAGTTTAGATCTGATTATACTTTAATTATACAAAGATTTGAAAGACTCACCATATACTATCTATAGATTATTACATCAAGGCATAGAGATATGGACTTGCTAACCAAAACCCTAGATTTTAGGTCAAAATCCTTGAAATCGAATCATATCTTTTACTAATGAAAATAGTCCATGATTTCTAGAAATGATGAGGATATATCCCTTGACTACTGAGTTCGATGCCTTAAAATACTAGATCTGATGGTTGAAAGTGTTATCCTTTCATCTGAGTTGTTTCTCGAAACCTACGATTGATATTTGATACTAGAATTAAGGATATGCTTTCTGGAAATAAGGATCTGCTACCAATATGCTAAGATGTAGGTTTCCCTTGCTGCCAGGTGCCCTGGCTAAAAAATATCTGCCACCTATGACCATATGTGATCCATACTTTCATATCTTCTAATTCAAATGATAGAAGTGATGAATGCCAACTCTGGAGTAGTCTCTTCAACTCACATACTGTTTGGCTAGGCCATTCATATTTCTTACTTGCACTTAAGTTTCAATAGTCCAATTTCTAGGTCTCCTTTTGAAGCAAATTTGAAATCATCATAAATGATGATCTTTGCACCTTCCTCAAGCTCTTGTAGCAAATTCTCAAGATAAAAACATCACTTTGGAGTGGGTCTCAAAGAAGGAATTAGAGTGGATCCAAGTTCCAAGAAAATTATCCCATGCTTGAATAGCATTCAACTTGCAGACACTATAATAGATTGTAATGGTAGGAACATCAACCTTACAGAAGTTTGTATCGACTTTTGAACCCTAGGGCCAAAACAGACTTCAATCTCAAGCCATTAGTTATATTTTTTCCAGCTCATTATCATCTCCCATGAAAATCAGAAAATCTATATATGTAGGGGCCATGTCCAATCAAAAAGCTTCACAGTGTAGACTAAAGAACATCCAAGCAGTGTTCTGAACCTCAAGTGAATTTGATTCCACATTTTGATCGTCGAAGGTGAAACCACCATGCATGTAAAATTTATGATCATCTCTCAAATGAGCCACTAGAAAGGGTATATCTCCAACTAGCTTGCATCAGAGCTAGCATAGGGACATTTGTATGGCCTAAAAGTGCACTGAGCATCATGCCTTAATTTCTTGTAGTAAGGAAATGTATACCCTGGATTAATATTCAAAACATAGTGTATGAAAATCTGGGCACTCTGCTATAATAATTTGGAGGGGTTATATTACAGAAGATTCTCGTAATGAAGCTCCATCCAAGTCTCAATTGAGGGACTCTTTTGTTGTTAGAATAGTAATTTCTGCCTCAAATAAGGCTAATAACATGCCTCATAGAAGCCACATGGATGAATCTCCTTCAGAAACTATGGTCTTTTAGAATATTTTATTGTCTGAGGCTCTTCCCATATCAATTGATTTACTAGGATTTTCCCTCCAAGGAGTGATTGTCAAAAAATATTCATATGTGTTGCATGCCCTCATTACATGGGCATGATACTATCACCACATTTTCTATACCTAGAAGTGTTTTCAGGAATGTTGGGAACTTATATAGGACACTTGGCATCATATCCCTTAGAGAAAACTTAAGAGATAAAATATTCCCTACCAGGTGATGTTGACTTCGTCGGTCCTCTTCATTTCGGAGGAACATGGCACTATATCAGAGTTGTTGCATTTTGTACTTAATGGAAACTTAGATGTGATGTTGTCTTTAATGAATTTATAAACTTAGATGTGAGGTTGTCTTTAATGGATCTATGTTCTCTATCTCTTCATTTAGAGAATGGATTTTTGATGAGTTAGCTATAGTATGTACCATTCAACACTAAAAGCACTCTCTTTAGGAGGGATGAAAGCATTCTCTTTAGGAGAGATGTGTGAGCTAGTTCATGCCACAGTTTGACCTAAAGGCCATCCTATTATCCTAGGATGGACTTTCCTCAATTTTTCGGAGTTTTCTCTTGTTATCCTCCCAATAAGATAGCATTCTTGTCGTCGTTTGAAATCAATGATGGAAATAAGTTGAATTTAAGAATGCAATGAGCACTAATATCATTTTTTTTTAGATGCATATAAGAATTGGATGCCTCTCGAACAGTTTCAAGTTCTGTATATTAGCCTACTGGAGGCAAATCTTGAAGTGATCAATGAAGCAGAAAGCAAAATCAAATTGACACTTGGTTGAGTAGATCAAAGGAGCACTTACAACATTGAAGTTATAGAATTGTATCTTCCGTAATCCAATGCAAATAGTGGAACAAAATGTAACTTCGATATACAAAATTCTCTTGTTGACATGTATTCCAAGTACGGAAGTATCGACAACTCACAACGGGTGTTTAAAAAGATGCCAAAACAAGATCTTGTCTCATTGATAGTGATAATCGTAGCATGTGCCCAACATGGTCATGGAAAAGAGGCCCTTGAACTCTTTTGGAAAATGCAACTTACTGGACGAAGCCAACTCATCCTTCCAAAGATAAAAAAAATTTTGGTTTACGTTATCGCTTCCTTTCTCTTACCTAATTTTTTTTGTTTTGTTTAATAAAATGCTTACATTGAGTATAATGTTACAAGATCTATGTTACATTATTGTATATCTGTGTCTTATCTTATCCTTGCTCATGATTCCCTCATCGATTGCTCTGCTTGTTGTCTTAGCCATCTTTTCCAAGGTTGCATGTTGTTTTGATACTTCTTTTAGATCATTCTCTAGATCCCACATGATTTTTCTTTGTTATAGTAGAATTTTCCACCCTGTGAGTATCAGCACTCTTTGGCCCTTGGGATCCATTTCATTGACTCAAAGACACTGAATGTCCTCCAGTGTTACATCGTAATCTTCCACCCTGTGAGCATCAGCATTATTTGGCCTGTAAGATCCATTTCAGTGACTCAGATCCACTTATATCCTTAAGAGATACTAGTTTGCCCTATTTTTATTCCTACCCGCATGTTGCATCACTATAGCATGCGTACCCATGAGTTGCATCACTATAGCCTGCAGGTATCAAATAAAATGGTAAAAATCACTATTTATTACTTTTTACTCCCAAAAAGCGGTCATTGGGTGACCTTTGGCTCTCCATCTTCCAGAGTAACGCCTCTATGTGTCCTTTCACCTACATTTGAGAGGACTATATATTGAGCACATATGGCTTATGGACAGGAGGAAGAGAAGAATAGCAAGAGAACTCTAGTGGATTTTTTCCCTATATTGAGTCTACACTCATTGATCCTTGTAGTTGTGAACCCTTTATGTTCACCTTCCAAACTCATATCTAGTTTGAGTTTGCCATTCATGGAGGATTGAAGTGGTGGAGGCACAAGTGGATTGATCTAGATCTTGGTTCAGATTGGTTTCCGGCAAGAGGTCGTATCACTTTGTACTTCTTCTTGTTTATTAATAGAAATACTCATATTCTCGTCCATCATGTTGTGAATGTTGTTTATTATACATTGGGTTACATTTGCTTGTGATATTATGGATCGTTGTTATTGATCATGGTAATGCCATTTATATATTATATGTACTTGTTGGATATTGGCTATCAAGACTAATTTGCAAATTTCAAGTGCATGGATTGAAAGCTCCAATGGGGATCTACATCAAATGTTTGGATCAAGGTTGGTTACATTTATCCATTATCTTAACATTGTCATTTACAATAGCATTGTTTTGAGAATTGAGTTGATTTCTAGTAGTCATCTGTCTGTTGTGGTATTCCCAAGCCATAGTGAGTTTTCTCCAAATACAGAAATGGAGACTCCGCTGGGGAAAACATCCATGTTTGGGAAATTTTTTGAGCATTAGTCCTTAATTAGAGTTGTTGTTTATCGAAGCTCTGTGTCACTGATTGGTCATTAAGATACACCATAGAAAACTTGCATTTTATGAGCCTATGGACTCTTTATTTTCCCATTTGCCTTTCCTCACCCGCAGGCTAGCTTAGTTCTACCTGCGTCTACCTGCCTCTGTTTACTCTACTGCTTGCGGGTACCCGCAGGTATTCCTTCAACAGTAGCGTATAACTCCGGCTTTTGTTGGTTTATGGCTATTGGTTGTTGCTGGGTTGGCTTTGGTTGTTCCTAAGTCTTTGTTGGTCTCTTTCTTGACTGTTTCATGCCTTGGTTGTGACCAGAACTCTTTGTTTCTCTTGGTTGATCCTTCTTGGTTTTTTACCAAACTTTGGATTTGGCCTCTTGGTTTTTTCCTTTTGAGCTGTTTCCTTTGGCTGAGTCTTACTGTTTAGGATGTGCTGGGTTGTCTTAGTGACCTTCTCGGCATTTCGGTGACTGAATAGTAGGATTTTGCTTGCATTTTTTCATTCCATTTATATTGAAAAAATACAAAAATATACATTTAGTTTTTTTTTGCATTTTCCTTCTTTTTTGTAAGCGAAAATACAAAAATATTTTACTTTCATGTACTGCATCTTGCATTGAGTGCTTTTTGCCTTCATTTAGTTTCTTCTTGTGCATCGAAAAGATAAAAGTTTGCCTCTTTATTTCGAAATTTTTGGTTAACTTTGCATATATTGACATTGTTTTATTGGATAGATGAGTCTAGGATTGGACGATTTTGCATACTATTGAGTCTACACATCACTAGTTTCACAATCATATCCCTTGAGTAACCACAGCCACTAAAATTAACGCTTAATCTTAAAATTGATTAGATTGATTTTATTTATAGGGTACACCACCTAGCATAGGTTTAGAGTCTTGGAATAGATCATTGTGAGTTAACAATCCAAGACTACTAGACGAAATATTAGGTGTCTGACCAGGGAGTGGAGGAATCCATGGTATAGATCAGTGTTCTCAGGAAGCTCTACTCAATCCAGAGTTAAGCACGAGGTCACGGGAGGTTGGTTGAGGAGATATCCCTCTGATACCGGCTGAACATGGGAGATATATCCAGTATTTGTTCATATTTGGGGATACCGGAGGTTCGTCCTCTTGTGCTTCAGTCTTAGCTACCCTTCCCATACGACGGATCGCACCTGCGACTGTCCCCCTGAGCATTGGTTATGTTGCGGTGACCATAGTTGCCTTACCTAGGTATCGCACAGGGTACTTGCAGTGGTTATGTTGTTTGTGTCCTGAGTTAGATAGGGATTGGACAACACAGTTGTGTTTGTGTAGTGGACTTGACCCTGTACACGCAGTGAAGCCTGGGTGTCTCTATAACTTATTTTGTTACCTCCAGCTATAGTTTGGGAGTCTCAAGCCTCTCCTAGGCGATACATACCAGATCTAGTGTCGAGAGCTCATTTAGCCACTCTGTTTGTCTATTCTTGGCTGTAGTTTCTCTAGGTGTGTGCTTTTGATGTACTGTTTTTTATCCATAGTTGGACTTTACGGGATGTTTTGATTACATATTCTCTCTGGAGATATCATGGCACGGAGCCCTACTCTCTACCAGTCCCGTCGGTTGGCTGGTTTAAAGCCAGTCGAGCTTTCACGCCATGTTGCTAGAGGATGCCGGAGGGCTCCCTCTGAGTCTTCGGATTCTTACGTGACTTACGTCGAAGAATTCATGGTTGCACATCCCGATACTGAGGAAAAAACTTAGACTCCTTCAGGTAGAGTTGACCATACTTCCGATCCCCATACTCCTCATGAGGAGTTGGGAGGTGATCCACCTGAGACTCAACCTGGTTCTATTTGGCCTAATCCACTTGATCGAGATCCGTTTGATCCTTCGAATCCGGATAATTATCTTTATGGAATGGCTAAGTTACCCAAGGACGAATAACAAGATGAACCTTTCGTTCCTTCGTTTCCACGCAGTTATAGATACGGGATGCCTGAATCACATGATGACACTATGATCAACCCCACCGCACTCTCTTTTGGTATGCCTAGTCATAGTACTGTCGAACCTTCCATTACGGTTGGTAGTCACACTGGCACTAGTCAAAGTGTTAGCCATACTATACCCACTGGGGGCACTACCCTCGTTGGGGGCACTACGTTGTCCACCCACACACATAGTATGGGGACTGGTCAGATTCCTAATAATGCTAATATTGGAAGACGACCACCTCCTAGGATTTCCAAACCTAATAGGAATGTTGTTCGAAACACAACTCGCCATCCACCACCTAATACATGTGCCGCTACTCGTCAACCCAGGACTACTTTTACGAATGATAATGTTCCTCCCAACCACGGGGGTCGACACATACCACATACTTTTGCGTCCACTTCCACCACTAGTAATTCTAATGTAGGCGGTGGGAATATTTCCTATCCACGTGGACATCATGCCACCTGTTGGGCACTCTATATGTCAATTAATTAAAGCTAACACACAGAATAATCAATATAAATTGTCAAACCCAGGAAGGTCTTTTATTTCAAAGGAAATAAGCACAATCTATGCATAGACAGATTAAGCAATTGATTAATGAATGTAAATGATGATCTTACCTATGTGTCCATCCAATTCCTCCCTTAAGAACACTAATCTAATTCACACATCTAAGAATCCAAATGAAACAACTTCCCTACAGAAATAAATCCAGCAGTTTAATGATCTAATGATGAAATGAAACTAGATTACTTTTGCAAGAAGTTAAATCCTGTAATTATCAAGCTACAACACTCAACCTTTACCAAAATGATCTATCCAGTAGCTACTGTAATTATACCATTAATTATCTAAACTCTAAGTGTAATTGAAGATATAGCAACAACCAGAATTAAAACACCAGCTTGAACTCTAACTGATAATTACTTGAAATCCTAGAAAGCATAAACAACTAGAAGATAATTGGAATGGAGCTTGGTTGTCACAACTGATTAAAACACACATGCAAATTAAGTAAATTGTCCTACATAGTCAACTGTCACACCACTCTACTACAGCTATTCAAAATGCAAGTGATAAACTGCCAGAAGGGAGAGCTAATCTTTGTTACAGCTACTAGCAATAATTGCAATCATTGCACACCACACAACAGAAGTAAAACTGACTACTCTGCCTACTTAAATCAGCTATCTCTTTGAGAAGGCGGGCCCTGGCCTTCCAACAGAGACACCGAGAGTCACAGCTAATTAAAACAAAGAAGTGAAGAACTCTGCTCTCATATTATTAATGGAAGATCGTGAGTCTCAATGCTCTGTTACAACTTACACAAGTAATGATTGTCCAACCCCAGGCTACGAGATCCTTCTGAAATTTATACAAAAGAAAGACAATTTCAGATCCACAAAAATTGCGTAGCAATGAAGATCTATGATCTTCATGCTGCGGATTTATAGCTACATGATACTGCGTGTTGAACAGGGTTGTTACTTCTAAAAGATACTGCTATTCGACAATAATTAGATCAACAAACTCAGCAGCTAGAATGCCACCTGTCTGTTGCAGCTAGGCTCTTCTTCAATGGGATCTGATACAGTGGAAATCTATTACAGCTTGCGTGGAGGATGCGCTGTCCCTTGGAATATGAGGAGCTAACGCTTGAAGAGTCACAGCTGGCACTGCTGGGCTGATACACCTACGCTTTTAGACCTTGGCTAAATGAAGTCACACAAATTAGTATAAACCAAGGACTAAGATCCATAATCTTTAACAATCTTAGGCATAAAAACAAATAAAATAATAGCAAATTATACCTATCAATGTTATAGATTGATCTAGAAAGACATGGGTATATCTCATGAAAATAGGATGCAATTAGGGAAAAAAGGTGTAATAGAGGTAGCCAAAAAGGGGCATTTCCTGGATCCAACATCTCCCCCCAACTATCCAATTTCATGTCCTCATGCAACAACCTCCCTTAGTCTGAATCTGAATCTAAGTGAAATCTGTGGAGATTTGTGATATTATAAGCAAATTCTGGTGCCTCTCCTCAAGGGACAAACCCATAGAAGTATACCCAATGCTCCCACCAACTCTCTTCTTCTTCTAATGTTAGAGCATAACTGGTTCTGTAAGAATTGCTTATAGGAAACCAAATGAGGGGGAATTTAAATCTTAAACCAATCCACCAAGGTCCACACCTCTGCATGCACTGCACATATCTAGGCACCCTAGTCATGGCTTTCCTGAAATTTTCGAAGCCATGGATCCATTTCCTTCAGAGATGAGGATGAGTACAACCATCTATATTCACTGCCTTCTAGGGCATCCTGCTGCATATTAAGAATCATTGGGAAACATGTAGTAAGGAGTTTATCTCGCAGGCTCCCAAAATATTGAGCAATTGAAGGAACCCTGAGGGATTTAGCATGACTGGCCATGAATGCTGGTGGATTCTAAGGTTCCTCCCTAATCCAGAGAGTAGAATTCTCCTCATTCCTGAGGATGGTTTGGAAGGCATCCTTCCATCTTACATGGTTAATGACAAAGGAGGCAAATGCCCTCAGCTGAACATCCCCAAGAATAGGTAAAGGGTCAGATGGAACTGTAATATAGCAAGCCCTATCATGCAAATATAACTCACATAACAAATGTTGATCCTCAAAGTTACTCTTCAGAAAAGTCTCCAGAAATTGATCAGCTATTGCCAACTCAAATGATCTTCCATCTTTGAGAGCCTTCAATTTAAATAAGGTTGTCTGCTCATAGAAGAAGACAGGATAAGAGGGAGATAGAGCTTTGCAACTCATCAATTCTATAGAAAGATTATACATTTGGATTTTGTCCTACTGCAGGGACTCAAGCTTCTTCAAACCTTCCAGTTTTTCTTGGAGTTTCTCCCACCGAAGTTTCTGGAAGAATAGCTCCTCAGCCCATTTTTCTCTTAGTCCCTTAATGACATTCCTATGCTCCTAGAGAGAGATCATACCTTCTTTGAACTGTTCAATCCATTTAAGCCATTTATCTAGTTCAAGGTTTAACCAAAGAACTTTCTTCTCCAGTCGCTGAATCTTTCTGTCTTCTACCTCCTTTTCATCATCAGAATCTAGATGAATGACTTCCTTGTCTTGCCTCAACATTATGGCAGCTTCATCTTCCTTCAGGATTGCAATGGTCTATGCATGTAGTGCAGTATCAGCCATAGGGTCTAAGGATGATGGTTCTTGTGTAACAACATTCTTCATTTCCATGTCCATCTCAGCTTCCTCGGTCAGTGTTACAGTCTCAGTCAATATTCTTATGGATGCTGGTTCTTGTGTAATAGCACTCGAGTCTTTCATTTCAATCTCAGCCATCTCAGTTTGTGTTTCCACTGTAGCAAATGATTTTGGAAACACTGGTTCTTGTGTAATAGTGTTTCCCTCCTGATTCTCCACATCAAATGTTGCTATCTGAGTTGTAGATTTAAACATTCTCAACGGTACTGGTTCTTGTGTAACAGTCCACTGTTCCTCAATTTCTTTAAACTGCTAAGATTGTCTCTGGTTTTTATCATATTTTTCTAACTGGTAAGACTGGTCCTGAAGGAGCTCAATATCCCCTGATGGCTGGGATTGTACTGTTTCATCCCCTAAATTCAAATAAGGGATTTCTTCCATTCTTGGCTCATTCTCCTCTATCAATTCGATCCCTGGCATTCCTTCTTCCACCTCCTTTATCTGTACATGACTATGTGATGCAAGTCCCAACACAACAACTCTGTGTCCTACTGAAGCAAATATATCTCCACATTCTGGGCAAATAGTCTCCTCATACTTCTCATTTTCAAATGCAAAAGATGGGTTTTCCAGCAAATTTGCAGCGTTTGCTAATGTACCCAAATTTTTCTCAGCTTGTCTTCCAGCTGCTCCCTTCCACTTTTCCAACTCCTTTTGTAATATCTGCACTTCCTCCTTTAATAATTCATTTTCAAATAGGAGATTTTCAATTTGGGGTTCTTCCCTAGAGGGTTCCTGTGTAGTAGTAGACAATTTGGGGTTCAAAATAGGAATCTCTATATCTACCCCTACTGTATGTGCTTCTTCTAATGCATATGACCCCCTATTCCCTTTAGCTGATCCTGTCATTTCTGATAGGGGTGTTCCACTGTTATCCCCAATTGCATCCACTGTATCAGTTTCTTCTGTTGTCCCTGTTAATTCTGCTGCTATTGCAGTTACTTCTGCTGCTATTGCAGTTACTTCTGCTACTGCCACTGTCACAGCTGCTTCCGCTGCTGCTGCTGACCGAGTTCTTCTTTTCCTCATCAATCCCACTAGGTGTTCCTCACCACCTGCTACTTCTGATGCTTTGACAGTCCGACTCTTCTTCCTCTTTGCTGCAATGGGTGTGTGACTCCTGTTTCTTGATTCTATTCTTCATTTCTTTGACACAGGGGTGCTCACCTTGGTTTCTTCTTCTTCAATAATGGTGCCCCTTATTTCTGAAGAGGAATCAACTTCCAAGACTTCCACAATCCCTTTTGCTACTGTTTCTCGCCGATATCCTTCCTTCTGATTCCCCACTTCTGCAATTGCAGCTTCAATAGTTGCTCCAGTTTCAGCCTCTTTTAATTGAATATTTTCTTCTGCAGTTACAGATTCTAACCCTTCTAACTCCTGCTCTAGGGTTTTCATCACATTTTCTCCAATTATAGGGTTTTATGTTACTGTTGTACCTCCTTTAATTACTTCCTCTTCATTATTGGCTTGGCTTTCTGTTACTCCAACCTCCCCCCCAACTGGGTTTGAGGAAATCCGGTCCTCACTATCCTCACCAGCACCTCCCTCTTCTAATACGGGTTGTATGATTGGCGCATCCCTAGTCAAAAATTGCTCCCAAGTTAAATGACGACTTGCAATGGCTCTTAGGACCAATAATTTAATTAAACCATGATTAGTGAGGGAGGAAACTGGGTGCTGGGCAGTTCTTGCATAGCCAGCCATGTTTTGTAGGGATTTAAGCAGATAGAATGGTATATTTACTAAAATACCATGTCGTAAATGAGACAGTAAGGGGAGTTTAGAGAATGAAACAAATTGGTACCTACCTCCGCAAGAAATATATCTCTTCACAAAGACTACAACTTGATTCCAGGGTGGTGGTAAGGATGCAAGTTCCAGCCCGCGGCGCTTTGGAATAACCTGCTCTCCTACCAACAAAAATCCCCTCACTGCATTCACATTATGTACTTTCCACCCAAATGACTTCTTTCCCACCATGGGAAAACCAGTAACCTTAGCTATGATTTATTCTGTAACATCCACGCCCAGTCCTCTGACCTCATCATGAGTATCAGTCAGGCTGAGGGAAAATTGCAATGCGGTTTCTGTGTGAAAACCATTCAACCGTTCGAAATATGCCATCCAACCTGCTGCTATAAAAATATGAGAACCTATGCATTAGCACACATAGCGTCTGTATTCATAGGTTCATGTCTGACTAGATTTCCCACTTTAACCTCTCCTCAAGGTTCAGACCTCAACAATTTCTGGTTTAGAAGTGGAGAGTTGTAGCTTACGAACATGCAAAGGGTCGTTGGGGTTCAAGAATCAGGTTTTAGGCTAATCTATGATAGTATGAACGTTCTATGGAAGCGACGAGGTTGGCAGATACGAGTAACAGGTGCAAAATTGGGTAAGGTGACGAAAAAAGAATAATCACAATTATGACCTTTAACTTAATCTTTAAAGTGTGATTCAAATGGGTTCATTAATCGAGGGTTATGATAGGACATAATCGTTATTATCATATTAATTCTCTGCCAAATCATGTAAAATATAGGACCTGTACCTTGCGTTTATGAGTTTGAGCCATGAATTAATCATTGCGGCCGACCGTCGTCCTGGCAGGTGTGAATGCACATGTGCCGAAGTACGTGGCCCTTTCCACCCAGGCTAATAGCTACTCAAGGCATCCGAAATTCCCTTCATGGTGGATCATGATTGGACCGTGTGGAGCAAGCACCAAAACTGACGCCTAGTCACATCTTTATTGGCATCATTAGTCGGAGAGCAGACAAACTGGCGGAGTATCAGCTGCGAAATCTAACAAAATAAACAAAAAAAGGCAGAGTCACAGCTGTACGGAAGGAGCGATAATGAAGTGGAAGGAATGGAGTCGCGACTGCTAAGTTTAGCAGGATTGAACAAGGATAGCGGAGTCGCAGCTATGACATTTGGCATAACGAAAAAATGTGGAGGAGTCACAGCTGCGAAAAGTGAAGCAAAGGGAAAATGGCAGAACGAGCAAATGTAGCGGAGTCGCAGCTGCGAATTTGGCAGAATAGGAAAATGTGGTGGAATCACAGCTGCGAATTTGGAAGAATAGGAAAATGTGGCGTAGTCGTAGCTACGAATTTAGCAGAATAGGAAAATGTGGCGGAGTCGCAGCTGCATCAGACTGTAGTATAAGCAAATTTTATTTGTGAAAGACCACGAAATATCCATTTTTTTTTAGAGAGATTTATTAGACCAGGAACTAATATGGGGTGTCTACAGTTGTCTGGCCCTATCACTGCTGCTACTCCTCTAATAAGTCCCTGCACATAGTTCTTCAAAACAAACTGATCAAGTGCAAGAAAAATTAAAAATAGATAAAATACAGAATGAAAGAAAAACCGATTATTTATGTACAAAAATATATGTGGAAACTGCAACTTTTAGGAATTCACAGGGTTTAAAAATCCCTATATTGGCGCTAAGTGATACTCTGGATCAGCTGCAACTTGTGAAATAAAAGCCTCCCTTGAGATCGGCCTGTGATACAGTCGCAGCCGATGACCATTTGTGAATAATGGTACTTTGTTCTCATCAATGGTGATCAACCGGACTGTTCCATTATCAAATACCCGATCTATCTGATAGGGTCCCAACCAACAGGTGCACAATTTGCCTTTGAAATCCCTCTTAAACCGTGAATCATACAACAGGACCCAGTCTCCTTCCTGGAAGACTCTTTTCTTTATAAATCTATCATGCCATCTAGAGCGTTGTTGTTGTATTAAAGCTATATGATGCACTGCAGCTGTGCGCTTCTCATCCAATTCATTGAGATGATTCAGTCGATTCCTTTGAGCCTCTAATAAATCTAGATTTGCTTCAACAACTGTTTTCAAAGTCCTGATTTCAAATTCAATTGGGAATACAGCGTTCTTGCCATATACTAACTCATATGGGGAAAAACCAGTGGTGTTATGCCAAGTGGTACGGTAAGCCCATAATGCCTCTATAAGTCTTTCATCCCAATCTTTACGATGGCTCTTCACTGTTTTTGTCAAAATAGCTTCAATAACCTTGTTTGTGCTCTCCACCTTCCCATTGGCTTGTGGATGATATGGTGAGGTTATTCTGTGTTGAATATGAAATTTCTGCAACAGTTCTTCTAGCTTGTGAGATACAAACTGTGGTCCACCATTTGTAATGATCTCCTTAGTTACTCCAAACCGAGTAAAAAGTTCTTCATACAGGAAATCTATCACAGCCTGATCATTGGCCTTGACCAAGGCTACAGCTGTTAACACCCAAAAAGTGCTCACTAGCTCATTTACCACATTATATGACTCATTTGTCCATTTTCCTACCATATTTCCATTAAAAATCCCAAAAAACCCATTAAAAAGCCTCCAAAAGGCCTAAAATGCCTCCAAAAGGCCAAAAAAACCATCAAAATAGCCTAAAAAAGGCTAAAAAACCCCCTTTTCCTCCAAAAATAGCAAAAATCCCCTAAAAAGGGAATAAAAAATATAAAATAATGAGGAAAAGGAGGAAAAAACCCTATACAGCTGCCCAAAACCATGTGTTTCCTAAAACCATGGGTCAGCACTCCACCACCTGGCCAACAGAACCGCGGCAAGGGCCGTAATCGGGGAAACAACCAACCTGCAGACCAAGCTGGTCAACCGGCTAATCCCCCTGACAATAACAATGCGGCCCCCGCTAATCAAAACCCTGATCGCCCGCCCAAGCAGGCCAAAAACCCCAATCTCCGAACAAATCACCCTTGTTCTATTTGCGGGGTCTATGGACATTACACCCATGCTTGCCCACACTTGGAGCGAGCTCGGCAGCTTTGGGTTGACGAGGCCCATCGCCAAGGGCATGCGGCTCCCCAAGCACCGCCCAACCCCCCCCAACCTCAGCAACCCCCTTTGGTGCTGCAAAACCCCTTACCGACCCAAGGCGTGGTGAACACTCAGCCATTGGCCCCTCAAGCTAACGTGCAACCCCAACAACAACAGATCACCTACGCTGCTCCTGATCAACCCATGTTTGACTCAGGTACCCACCACTTACTGATGATGTCATCCGCTGACGTCAACCTACAGACCCGTCGGAACCAATATGGCTCCACCTCAGAAGCCAATCCCACGGACAAAACCACTAATGCTCATCTCACCGATCAGGCGTTACGTATACCTCCGCCTCCCACAGACGGCGCTGCGAAAGCACCTCGTTTCCCACTGCGCCGAATCAATAATAACCCTAATGCACGTGCTACGTCAAACTACAACATTGTAGACGACCTAGCCCAATCTCCCGCAGCCATGTCTGCGTTAGAAGTCTTGAAGAACTGCCCTTCCCAGCGCAAGACTTTACTTTCCGCCATCGGGGGGATTGACCCAACTGATTCACATTTGATGGCGTTTGATTTAGACCAGTCTGAACCACGCCTACCTTCTAGCTTAGCCTTCCAAGTTACAGTCTCCGTTAGGAATCTTGTTATCCATCGGTGCATCATTGACGAGGGTGCTTCCACATGCGTTATGTCTACATTTGTATGGCAGAAACTAGGATCCCCTCCTCTCCAGCAGTCCACCACTGCGTTACGTGCCTACGACGGTCGTTCGGCCCCAGCCCCAAGGCCTCCTGCCCAACGTTCCTGTCCAGTTAGGTGGTAAAACAGTTCTTATTGACATAGAGGTAATCAATGCCCAATTGGATTACAACCTTCTACTTGGCCGCAGCTACATGTATGCCATGCGGGCGGTTGCCTCTTCTGTCTTTCGCACCATGATGTTCCCCCATGAAGGACGCGTGGTTAAGATTGACCAGCTCACCTACTATGATCCCAGTGCTCCCGCGGCACCGGAAAATGTTCTCCCCATGGTTGAACAACCTGTTTCTCCTGCCTCCACCTCGTTCGTTTCCTCTACGGGGCCTGGAGTCTACTCAGACGCGCCGATGACCTCCACCTTTCAATCCATTCCTCCGCCATCATCTACGCCCGAAATGTCTGACTTATGTACCTTGTCCCATGACATCCTACCACCTAACAATCAACCATCTTTGTTGCCTAAACCACCCTTGGTACCTAGTCACATTGGTGTTACACCGATCCATACGATCCCCTTCCTAGTTCCTCCAGCAGGAGTAGTAAGCGCCCCGGTCATGGCTACCCTTAGCCTCCCTGGGTTAACCTTGGGATTACCTGTATGGTACCTTTCGCCTCCCGTTCGCCCGCCGACACCTGATGTCGTCCTCCAGCCGGTGCAACCCATGGCTACTACCACCCACCCACCTCCCGGGGTCCCTACCCCTTCGTCCTCCACGACACCTCCTCTTCCTCCTCAACCCACTGGGGGCAGAGGTCCACAACCTTACACTGCTGTCCCACCTCCCAAGACAGTCAAGAACCCTCCAGTGTTTCGTGCTCCTCCCAAATGTTCGCTGTGTGACGAGTTGGGCCATGCGACTCACCAATGCCCACAGTTACCCGCATTACAGAAGCACATGCAGATGCTCGACAACGATCCTAACATCCCAACAGTCGAACTAAACCCTACTCCTAAGCCTAAAGATAAGTCCCTACGTACCAACCACTCATGCGCCATCTGCGGTATTTACGGGCACTATTCACATCATTGTCCCGATCTCCCGGATTACAGAGCAGCTCTTTACGAGATGAACAATCTGGATCTTGAGACGGCACCACCTACCATTGAGGAGATCTACCCCCCAGACTCTTCACCTTCTGGAGAGGTTAATACCATCTATATGATCTCTTCCACCACTACCCCCTCGTCAACCGATTTGACGACGCAAACTTTCCGTACTGATGAGGAGATTCTTGAGGCCCTTACTGCCCCGGATTATCCTTGGGATGATATGCACCACCGCTCCTATTTTATTCCCGAAGAATCCTCCTCTAGCACCGCTACCCAATACGCGGTTGAATCCAAAGACTTCCTCCCCACTAAAGTTGACTGGTTCAAGGACCCTATTCCTGCTCCTGATGCCTTCGAGGAAGGAAACATGGCCAACATCTCACCTGTCATCCAAGTTGATATCGCTGCCCCAAGGCGTGCACCTGAGCTCATCACTTCAGGAGCATTCTACAGTAAACAAGAGATTGAGGACTACATAAACCTTTTCAGAGAATTTCGTGATGTTTTTGCCTGGTCCTATACCGAAATGCCCGGTCTGGACCCCGCCATTATAGAGCACCACCTTGACACCTCTGAGTCAAGGGGCATAATAGATTCCCTCGACCCTGGGATAGGTGGCATGATCAATCCTTTTGAACCTTCCCCATCACATCTATCTCAGCACGTCAATGAACCCATCATTCAAACCAACACATATGTGATCCATAATCACAAACCCCATGCACATAGCATGGGGGCAAGTCACTAACCCTGCTCACTTTTTCACACTTGTGATCTCAACCATTTTTGAGCTCACATATCACTTGTAGATTTGACTTGATTTTATACACCTAGTATTCTGCCCCTGTGGGCCATCATGATACACCTAGTATTATGCCCTCCATTTTTTCGCACCATTTGCACCGCCGGATTCATATTTCCGTGCCCGTGATGATGCTTGAGATCATTTCTCGCTCTCACTAGGACCAATATCAACATTGTGTCCAGACACCACTAGTCGCCTCGGTTTGCGTGCCACAGTGGCCGTTCTCCGATTTTCACATGTTTTATATCATCGGATTCATTTTTCCGAGCTGGTGATGATGCTAGAGATCATTTCTCGCTCTCACCTCCAGATTTTCCGGGCATTTTTCAAAATGCCCCCGTCACCTCGGTTTGCGTGCCACATCGGCCGTCACCCGTTTTTGACATCCTTTATATCGCCGGATTCATTTTTCCGAGCTCGTGATGATGCTTGAGATCATTTCTCGCTCTCACCTGGTACAATTTCAACATTGTGTCCCAACACCTTGCTGCCTCGGTTTGCGTGCCACATCGGCCGCCATCGGATTGTTCCACATTTTTACATGAGCCATTCACTCCTGTCATACTGCAAATGTTTCGTTATTTTGCCACCATTTCATCTACCCCGCAAGGAGGTCCATCAGTGTTCCCACCTACCCTCGTTCTTGGTCATCATTACTAAACCTTGATTGAACACTTCCTCCTTGCCTGGCCATTCCTTTTGTTCGGTATAATTTTATCCCTTTTTCGGGCCGGACAACTCCTTTACGAAAAAGGCACTTAGGGAGTTTCCGTTAAGCTCTTTTCTGACTCCTAAAATAATGAAAAGATCGCCGAGCAATCTTGCTTCCTTTCATGCTCGTTAAAGTACCTGAAAGGGCGTCTATCTGGTATAAGTTTAACCCTTTTCCGGACCTGATAGACTAATTACGAAAAAGGAATACTCTAGTCACATCGGCTAGAAGAGTTCTTCATTGCATCCTTTTATGCTTCTTTGGGCCTTGGAGACTAAATCTACGAAAAAGCAACCCCCTGGAGTCTTCTTATTTGCTTTCAGACTCTCTAAAATTGAAAGCAACCACGAGCATGCGCTGTCCTGGGCTCGTTAAATTCACACGACAGTACCATTCCATCACTTCAGAGTCTTCTTATCGCTTTCAGACTCCTTAAAATTGAAAGCCACCACGAGCATGAACTGTCATGGGCTCGTAAAATCCACACGACAGTATCATTTTTACACAAACTTCTTCTCGTTCCTTAACCCATGAAGAAGTACCCTCCTGTGCCTCCTGGCACTATGATCTATCATCTCGGCAGCACCCCCAATCAGGTCGCCTTTGTTCAGAGTATTCTGCAGTCTCCTGCCATTGTACCCCAGCTTGAGTCTCCCTCAGCCAGTTATCCTCCCAGATTCATTACAGCTATGATCCCTTTCCCCTTAGTCAGTCTCATATGCTGCCAGATCATTCCCATTATCATACTCTGAACAAAGGAAGTTTGAGTCCACCCGCTCTACTTGCCCAGTTGTCCCCCCACAGTTTATCAGTTCTGCCATCAGTACTATCACATTTCGGTTTTGTACCTCGCGCTCCTGTCAAGGACACATCATTGCCTTGATAGGGGCAGGTCTCCCTCTGTCGACGACAGCTCCTCTATTCCAGAGGATAGGCCCAGAGGTCCCTACGCCTTGGACTTATCACCATCTGTGGTAGGTGCCTACGGATCATTCCGAGAGGAGACATCATTGCCTCTCCGAGTGGTTGTTCCTCACATGCTCGACTTCAGCACCGTGATCGCATCGTTGAGGATCGCGTAGGATTATATCCCATCAGTTTTTTGTCGAAGACCCCGGATTTCCCCCGACTCTAGCACATTGGTGAGTCACTTCGGAACGCCCAGTTGTATGTTCCCGTGGATGTCCGGGCTGCGTTGGCGTTTGTATTCGGAAGCCATCCAGTTTCATGCTTCCTTGAGTACCCAGTTTCAGTTCCAGTTCAGTGTACCATGGCGAGTATGACCCCAGTCACGATGATCCAGCAGCTCATCAGTTCCTTTGGTACCACACTCAGTAGCACTGTTGATTGTTCCGGTGCACCAGTTCTACAGTTCACATATGATCCACTCAGCAGTATGTCCCGGATTTGTGTCCCCTCTGGACTCTTATGATGTACACAGTGGTCATGTATCTTACAGGTCCCCCTTTTCGGGCCTCACAGTTATGTTTATGTATCTTGATACGAGCATGGGTATGCCCGCCTCGTCCATATATTGAGATTATTCCTCAGTCAGTATTTGAGGTCATGTATATTTCAGGTCCCCATTTTTGGACCCCATTGTTGTTATTATGTTATATCCTGATACGAGCATGGGAATGCCCGCCTCGTCCATATGATCAGATGATTCCTCATCCTTTATTGAGGTTATGTACTTTTAGTTCTTGCAGTTGTTCGGGATCGTTGTTCCGGGCTCCAGTTTGTTTCTTCTCTTCTCTCCACATCACAGGAAAACCATTCATGACTTATGATGTCCATCGGCCATACGATGAGCTCCTGCCCTCGCACATCAGGGGGCAATCTGTTAACACCCAAAAAGTGCTCACTAGCTCATTTACCACATTATATGACTCATTTGTCCATTTTCCTACCATATTTCCATTAAAAATCCCAAAAAACCCATTAAAAAGCCTCCAAAAGGCCTAAAATGCCTCCAAAAGGCCAAAAAACCATCAAAATAGCCTAAAAAAGGCTAAAAAACCCCCTTTTCCTCCAAAAATAGCAAAAATCCCCTAAAAAGGGAATAAAAAATATAAAATAATGAGGAAAAGGAGGAAAAAACCCTATACAGCTGCCCAAAACCATGTGTTTCCTAAAACCATGGGTCAGCACTCCACCACCAAAAAACTATAAATAGGTGATGGAGATCCCTTATTCCATATCCACAATCACAAGCACCCTTACTCTGCCAAAATCTCTCTCGAAACCCTAGTTCACCTTCGAACTATTTTCACCTTGAGAGCCACCTTTGGCCCATTCCCAACATTGGAGAAGGAGAAGGAGCATTCTTGGAGCTTGGAGCATCCTCTTGGACACTGCAAAGGACTTCACCAACCTTGACACTCAAGGTAACATCAATACAAAGACATTCTTTCATTTTGGTGTTTATGCTTCATGCTTGTATTAGAAATAATTTAATGTTTTGTTTATTGCATTATTAGTTTAATATACTGAACTGCTACTAAGGAGTCCATTCTCCTTAGTAGGTGCTCATTGGCACAAGCTAGGGGTAAAACCCTAGCTACAACAGCTTCTACCCATTTAGTCATGTATTCTGTGCAAACCAAGATATGAACTTTCTGCTTTGAGGGAGGGTTGATAGGCCCTACAAAATCTAGAGCCCACCTATCAAATGGTTCAACCACACGCTGTGGCTGTAAAGGAATCTCATGTAATATGTTGGGTTGGCCCATCCTCTAGCAGCTATCACATGCCTGAACATACTTCTTCGCATCCATGAATAATGTAGGCCATAAATAGCCCATTCTCAAAACTTTATGACGTGTCCTCTTGTCAGCAAAATGTCCCCCACAGGGCTCATCATGGAAAGCTTTAAGAATGCTGAAGATTTCATCTTCTCTAACACATATTCTGATTTCTAAATCTAGCCCTGTGTAGAAAAGATGGCCATCAATCCAGCAGTATCTAGCACTCTATTGTATGATCTTCCTTCTTTCTCTCTTTGACAGATGTGCTGGAAGCTTACCTGCAGCCAAAAAGTTAGCAATATCTGCATACCATGGGGAATGAGCTGATACTGCAAACAAATGTTCGTCAGGGAAGGAATCTTGGACTGGTAAATTGTCATCACTGTTAGTAAGTTGAGATAAGAAATCTACAACAACATGTTCCTTTCCTGGTCTATCAATAATTGTAATATCAAATTCTTGTAACAGTAACAACCATCTAGTAACTCTAGCATTCGTGATTGGTTTATTCATTAAATACTTGATAGCAGAATGATAAGTGTGCAGAAAAGTGGAATATCCAGTAATATAATGTCTAAACTTATTGATGGCATAAACAATGGAAAGAAATTCTTTTTCTGTGACAATATAATTCAGTTCAGCAGGAGAAAGCTTTTTACTAATATAATAAATAGAATAAGGAGCATTACCTTCCTGCTGTCCCAAAACTGCTCCAATGGCAGTGTCTGAAGCATCTGAAGAAATATGGAAAGGAAGAGCCCAATTGGGTCCTCTCAATATGGGTGCTGTAGACAACCTTTTCTTTAGCTTAGTAAACGCTGTTTGGCATGCATCATTCCAGACAAACTGTGCATCCTTCATCAATAGAGTGAACAAAGGAGAAGCTAGCTTGGAAAAAATTTATATGAACCTTTTATAATAGCCAGCATGCCCCAAGAAGCTACGTACATCCTTCTGTGTTCCAGGAGTCGGTATATTTTCAATTACCTTGATCTTGGATGGGTCTACCTAGATACCATCAAAAGAGATGAAGTGCCCCAGCACTATGCCTTCACTCATCATCATGTGGCACTTTTCAGTGCTCAAAGAGAGATGGCTTTGTTCACAGCGTTTCAGGACCTTTTCTAAGTTCTTCAGTGCTTCTTCATAACTGTCACCATATGGAGTAAATTCATCCATAAAAATTTCCATGCAATCATTCACCATTTCTGAAAAGATTCCAATCACTGCTCTCTGAAATGTAGCTGGTGCATTACACAACCCAAAAGGAAGTACTCGGTATGCAAAGGTCCCCCAGGGACAAGTGAAAGTGGTTTTGTCCTGATCTTCTGGAGCAATTTGAATCTGGTTATAGCCATTAAAGCCATCCAGAAAAGAGAAATACTTCTTCGCAGACAAGGTATCAAAGACCTGATCGATGAAAGGTAAGGGGAAATGGTCTTTCTGCGTTGCCTTGTTCAATTCTCTGTAATCCACGCAGACCCTCCATTTCCCATTCTTCTTTGGCATGATCACAAGTGGATAAACCCACTCACTGTCTGAAATTGGATATATGAATCCAGCTTCCAACAGTTTCTAGATTTCCTCCTTCACTATGTCTCTCAGGTTTGGGTTCATCCTTTGTTGGGGTTGGCATACAGGCCTGGAGTCGCTTTTAATATAGATGTGATGAGTGCATAGATGAGAGGGAATTCCTTTCATGTCTGTGTACTCCCAAGCAAAAGCTCCCCTACGTTGTTTCAACAGAGTGACTAGCTGTTCCAGCTCACTAGGTGCCAGATTAGGATTGATATTCAATGTTTTTCCTAGCTCAATTTCCACTGGAACACTCTTCGAATTCTTAAGTACTGGAATTACATTATCATCACCGATCAGAGTTTCTTCTGTAAGATTTTCTTGTTCTGTTGCAGCTAAGGTACTGTCCAAGATCTGATAAACATTCTTATTGACTGACGTGGGCTCACTAATGAAACTATTAATGGCATCATCCTCTGTTTCATCTTTAAATGTCAAGGCTCTCCCTATGGTTAATAGTGGCTAAACACCCTCTTCCTCCTCCAAATCTGCCCATAATGGAGTATCATCTTCTGTGCTTGGTCGAGCTGGAGGGTACAGGGTTAGATTCTTGATCTCAATCCCATCTGAAATGGTCATAGAACCTGACCGACAGCTGATACAGGCATCAGCTGTGGCCAACCATGGTCTTCCCAGGATCAGTGGGTGTCTCCCCAACAGATATTTTGGCTATAAAACCAAAAATTCTACAGGGTATTCCCATGAATCCACTGAGATTACAAGGTCATCTAGAATTCCTTCAAGCTTGATCGTTGATCTATCAGCAAGTTCCAAAACAGTAGGGGTTGGCCGCAGATTAGTGAGTCCTAACTTCTTCACAGTCTCTATGGTCATAACATTAATAGCTGCTCCCAAATCCACTAAGACATTTGGAATCCGTGTGTTCCCGATGTGCACTGTAACAGTCGGGTTCCCAAGGTCATCATACTTCGCCATAGGGGCCTTTCCCATTATTAATTCTGAAAGTTTTCCCAGCACGTGGATAGTGGGAGGATCCCTGGGCCTTCTTCCTGGTTTCTTAACACACAAATATTTAACTGTCTTAGCATAAATAGGCACATCATGAAGGGCCTGTAACAGTGGAATTTTAACATATAATTTTTTCAACTCTCCCATGAGATCAAATCGGGGTTGTTCCACTGTCTTCTGCAGCTGCAATCGTTCAGGATATGGTGGTTCTCTATTCAACTATGTAGGTTGTGGCAGGTTGTGTGTTGCTTCCTGAGTTTCAGCTGCTGCTTTAGTAGGAGTATCAGCATCCTCAATAATGGGGCTTGCTGGATAGTGCTGACTTACTCCAGTTCCAATCACTGGGGATGACACATCCTCAGTGATAATAGGCTCCACTACCCTCCCTAATCATAATTGTATATCATTGTATGGAATCTGAGTAATGGAATAATCAGGCATGTTGGCAGTCTCAAATTGATGGACTGCTTTATTGTTTGGGTTCAGGTTAGGTTGTGTAGGTAGTTGTGGTCGAAGTGGTGCATTCATAGGTGCGGCATTGTTCTAGAAAGGGAGCTGTGGTTGCTGATACTGCTAATGCTGATACTGTTGAGGAGGATATTGTTGATACTGAGTCTGGTGATGGGGAAAGTTATTTCCTTGGTAAGAGTTTCTCCAGTTGGAATTCCAAGGAACTTGGTTTGACTACTGTGGCCATGGTGTGCAAGAATTAGGATTTTGCATTGGGTTGTGAGATGGATGCCACTAGCTGTTGGAATAATGTGAAGGGAATTGTGTATTCATATTATGCATGTTGTTCATTCCATTCATATTATGCATGTTGTTCATTCCATTCATATTATGCAGAAAAAATGTTGGATCTAGATTCATACCTTGGTTTCTAGGTTGCCATGGTTTCTTCTGAGCCATAAAGTATGCTGGCTCTACATCAGGAATAGATGCCTGCAGGACTGCTTTAACCTTAGGTAATGAAGGACACTCCTTCGTTTCATGCTTGAGTTCACATATCCTACATACCTCTGCTTTTTCCAACGGGAACTCCTTCAGTGGATGCTTCTTTCTACATTTAGGACAGAATACTCTAAGTGTAGAATATTTTACTACTTGTTTCTGTTTTTCCTTCATGGCATCCAACTCTGAGGACGGGGAACTCATCATGTCTGTTTTAAAGTTCTCCAGTAAGTTGCCTATTTCTTCCCGAGTGGCACCTCCACTAGCTGACTTCTGAGTCCTAGTAAAGACATCCTGGTCTCGGTCCTTGTCTTGTTTGCTGGTTCTGGAGGATCCCCTGGAATACCTTCGACATAATTCAACAATATTTTCAAAAGGTTCCTTCGAGATATCCCCTTTTCCCAGCAGATTCAACATATCAAGGCAATCTTCCCTGATTCCTCTAAGTAAGATGATCTTGAGCACATCCTTGCCAATCTCAGCATGACCAGATCTCTGCAAATTATACAGCAATCTCTCCACAAAGTATTCCAAACTCTCTTCATCCTTCTGAACCATTTTGAACAATTCTTCCTTTCTGTCTCTAGTTCTGCAATATTCTTGATATTTAGAAAGAAAGGTGTTCTTCATTTGGTCCCAGGTAGTAATGGTCTCACGACCCAAAATCATGAACCAGCGCAGAGCATTTCCTTTCAAGGTGGCTGGGAATAGCTTTAGCTTTTGAGCACTAGAAGTGTAATCATAGCTGCGACAAAGGATATCAAACTCAAAAATAAACTCATCAGGATCCTCATAGGACTTACCATGAAAATTAGGGAGCACTGATGGTGAAATATTCTTCATAGGAGCTGATCCAGGTGTCTGAAGGATGGGAAATTCTAATGTAGCCACAGTACTACCAGGCTGATTATTTTCTCCTTCTTCCTCCCGGTGATCCTCATGTTCATTCTCACCCCCCTGTTCTCTACCAGCCATGGTTCTGGTCCAAAATTCAATAGTCTCTTTTATGCGTTCTTCCTCTGCTTTAGCTTCTTCCTCTTTTCTCCTCTCTTCTTCTTGCCTTCTTTCTTCCTCTACTATTCTGCGAGTCTCCAACCACACCTCTTTAGTAACTCTGGTTCCATCAATATGATAAATCTCCTCTCTATCTGGTGCACCTACAGCACTTCCCTTATCTTTAGAAGGTTTACTTTCTGCAACAGGAGTTGAAGGTCCCGTTGTATTCTCCACTATGGATGCTGAATGTTCAAGATTGGGAGGAACAAAATTTCCCCTGCCTATAGAGTTCCGCTATGGTCTAGTGGAAGAATCAGCTCTAGCAATTATCTCATAAATATATGTGTGTCTTCCCTGACCTGCATTACGACCTCGACCTCTTCCACCTACAATGTTAGTATTCAAAGGGGGTTCCTGATTTGTTTTTCTTCTATTCATGCATGCTGTAAAAATTGAACTAAAATCAAATCAAATGAAACCAACTACTAACTCTGTCTATCTATTACCGTCCCCGGCAACGGCGCCAAAATGTTGGGCACTCTATATGTCAATGAATTAAAGCTAACACACAGAATGATCAATATAAATTGTCAAACCCAGGAAGGTATTTTATTTCAAAGGAAATAAGCACAATCTATGCATAGACAAATTAAGCAGTTGATTAATGAATGTAAATGATGATCCTACCTATGTGTCTATCCAATTCCTCCCTTAAGAACACTAATCTAATTCACACATATAAGAATCCAAATGAAACAACTTCCCTACAGAAATCAATCCAACAGTTTAATGATCTAATGATGAAATGAAACTAGATTACTTTTGCAAGAAGTTAAATCCTCTAATTATCAAGCTACAGCACTCAACCTTTACCAAAATGATCTATCCAATAGCTACTGTAATTCTACCATTAATTGTCTAATCTCTAAGTGTAATTGAAGATACAACAGCAACCAGAATTAAAACACCAGCTTGAACTCTAACTGATAATTACTGGAAATCCTAGAAAGCATAAACAACTAGAAGATAATTGGAATGGAGCTTGGTTGTCACAGCTGATTAAAACACACATGCAAATTAAGTAAATTGTCCTACATAGTCGACTGTCACACCACTCTGCTACAGCTATTCAAAATGCAAGTGATAAACTGCCAGAAGGGAGAGCTAATCTCTATTATAGCTACCAGCAATAATTGCAATCATTCCACACCACACAACAGAAGTAAAAATGACTACTCTACCTACTGAAATCGGCTATCTCTGTGAGAAGGCAGGCCCTGGCCTTCCAATAGAGACACCGAGAGTCACAGCTAATTAAAACACAGAAGTGAAGAACTCTGCTCTCATATTATTAATGGAAGATCGTGAGTCTCAATGCTCTTTTACAACTTACACAAGTAATGATTGTCCAACCCCAGGCTATGAGAGCCTTCTGGAATTTATACAAAATAAACACAGTTTCAGATCCACAAAAATCGCGCAGCAATGAAGATCTATGATCTTCATGCTGTGGAGTTACAGCTACATGATATAGCGTGTTGAAAAGGGTTGTTACTTCTGAAAGATGTTGTTGTTCGACAATAATTAGATCAACAAACTAAGCAGCTAGAATGCCACCTGTCTGTTGCAGATAGGCTATTCTTCAACGAGATCTGTTACAGTGGAAATCTGTTACAGCTTGCGTAGAGGATGCGCTGTCCCTTGGAATATGAGGAGATGACGCTTGAATAGTCATAGCTGGCACTGCTAGGATGATACACCTGCGCTTTTAGACCTTGGCTAAATGAATTCACACAAATTAGTATAAACCAAGGACTAATATCCATAATCTTTAACAATCTTAGGCATAAAAACAATTAAAGTAATAGAAAATTATACCTGTCAATGTTATAGATTGATCTGGAAAGACATGGGTATAGCTCATGAAAATAGGATGGAATTAGGACAAAAAGGTGTAATAGAGGTAGCCAAAAAGGAGCATTTCCTGGACCCAACACCACCAACCCTGCTACTAGTCACACCAATATTGGAGTTGGGAATACTTCTCATGCTTATGGTCATCACACGACTGATCAAGCTAATCCTAATGCTGGGGGTGGGAACATACCATACCATTACGGTCATTACAACACGGTTCCCACTATGAATAGTACATACATGCCCCATACTCATGGCAGAAACCCTTACTACAACACAGTCGGTGCTGGCCACCAATATCACCCACCACCCCAATATGGTGCCCAAAATGCGCATATACCTGCTTACTCTCAAATGGGTCAAGCAGAAGGAGGTTATCAATCTTATGGCCACGGGAAAGCTTATGGACCATCAGGTCCTCATTATCAGCAGTTTAATCCTCATGGTCAAGCTTTTGGTCCATCTTATAACACAGATCCGTTTAACCAACCTTCTATGGGGGCTTATAATCAAGCTTTCCAGCCTCAGCTCCCATTCCTTGCATGATTGAATCTCCTGGATCTTTCGAAGCTCACGAATGATCTGGTGTGTCACAACCCTACTTGGCCCTTGGTCCCTACCAAGCTCCCTTCAAACATTCCAAATTTTGAGGGGAAAGGTGGTGAGGACCCAGGAGATCATGTCACGACGTTTCACCTTTGGTGATCCTCCAACTCTTTGAATCATGATTCCATTAGATTACGACTATTTCAACACACCCTCACGGGGGCAGCCGTGAAGTGGTATGCGGAGTTGCCTAGAAACACTTATAGGGGATTCAAGGAGATTGCTTTGGTTTTCGTAGACCATTTCCAGTTGCTGGTTCGTTATGATACTAGTACTGAGTTGTTGTCCACCTTCCGTCAGAATAAGGCCACACATATTTCTGACCATGTTCAAGAGTGGCATCAGCGGAAGAGATTAGTGAAAGCCAACGTTCCTCCAGATTTCCTGTTGGAATGGATCCTTAAGTCTTTACTTCCATACATTGCTAAGGATGTTTCGATGTCTGGCATTGTGACTAAGGAACAAGCTATCTTGAAAGTCCAGCAGTTAGATATACTTTATTCTCAGTCTGGCATTTTGTATGACATTATTCCTGATGCACCGAGAACAAGACATGAGCCTATGTCAGTTCCTGGACCACATGCCGATGGCATCATGGAGTCCGCATGAACTCGCCCTGTAGACTTGGTAGCTAATCAAATGCAAAATTTGTTGCTAAACCAGTCTACTCCCGGATAGGTTCACACCTTGTCCACTTCCACTCCGTCGTCTGATGTACACAATGTGCAATCAACGAAACTATCGGGTAACCAGCAACCTGGTGGTAAGAAAAAGGGGAGAAATAATCATAGGGGTGGAAAGAATGGAAGTAATAACAATAGCAATCGTAATACTCCTCATAAAGAGAATGCCATCCCTCCTAGGGAAGGCAATAATGCTGGCGAGGATCGTAAACCTAGGCGTAAGGTGAAATTCCCTTGCAAGCTTTGCGGGGAAGATCATCTTACTCACTTATGTCCTCGAATTGAAGAAGCATCAAAGCATTTGGCACAGAGCCCAGTTGTGTTGAAGGATCCCCTTCCTCATCATCAAAACATGGCTTCGCATGCTCCCACCACTGGTTATGGTACTAATGAAACAGCAACATCTTCTTCCAATACTAGTGGTTATGGATGTGTGAATATGGTTCAGTCAGAGGTTTGTGTTGCTACTCATCAGCGCAATTATGGTGCACCACAACCTAATTTGGGGAATGAGCCTCCCCCTCCTCCTGACAATTCCTTGCATATCGAGAAGCCCTCCATTATGCCACGGATACTGAAAGGTGTTCTCAAGTGCTCTATGCATAATCCCAATGGTTGAGCCGCCCAGAACTACTCCATCGTAGAAGATTTGGACCAAACTTCGTGTTCCATGTCGGCTCTTGAGGTTTTGCAAGCCTGTCCTTCTCAGAAGAATGCCCTTTTGAGTGCGTTAGGAGTTCAAGATGGGGGAAATCCCAATGTTATCAAGTTCAATACTACTGATGTCCAGCCTCGCTTACCTTACCACATGGATTTTCAAATCCAGGTGGTTTGCCTTAAGAGCTTCGTCAAACGTACTATGGTTGATGAAGGTGCTTCAACGTCAGTAATTTCATTAGCTTGTTGGAAATCTCTTGGCTCTCCTCCTCTACTTGTGTCTAGAACTACACTCACTGCATTTGATGGTAGATCTTTTACGCCACATGGAATTATCCCTTCCCTTGTTGTCTCCCTGGGAGGTAAGTCTGTGCCTATTGAAGTCGAAGTGGTTGATGCGCCCATCGACTACAACCTTTTACTGGGCCGGAACTGGATGTATGCTATGAAGGCTGTCGCGTCTACTATATTTAGAGTTATCTACTTTCCCCACGAAGGCAAGATTGTGACGATTGATCAGCTGGATTTTGTTGGCACTCCTTCCACAGCATCCACGGGATCTGTAGTCCCGCAAGTTTCTAATTCTAAGCCGACAACTGGGAACATAGGTGTTGGAATGTACCCCTCATTGATGGGAACTTATAATCTTTCTTCACCTGTGAATTTTATTGGAACCATTGTCTACAATGCGTCTCCTCCTTCGAATAATATGTTATTCCGGACCTCCTATTTAGCTGATCCATGGACTTTACCATCCACGAGTTCCACATCTAGAGACATTGCGCACATCGGGATGTCTATGCCTTTATCCGTAGCGGAGATCGCTTACGATCATATCCAACAAACCACTGTAGATCCGTATCTCTCTTCTTCCTAGACAGTTGAAGAAGATCCCGTTACGCTGCCAGTTTGGGCAGCCAACTCATCTTGTTCCCACGATTGCCTTGATGATACTTTAACATCTGATGAAGCTATCCTCGAGGCCATGTGTGGTAGTGAGAGGCCTTGGGAAGATATGCACCATCGCTCTTATTTCCTTCTCAACCTATAGCTTGTTGAGAAAGAGGAGTTTAGGATGACTCTAGTAGAGATGGTTGGTCACCCTGTGGCTCTTTTGGGGTCGCATGATGTTTTTACGGAGGGGAATATGGCCAATATTTCCCCAAACACTTCGATCAACATCTCTCGCACTCCTAGAAAGATAGAGAACATTTACATCGGTGCTGATTACACTCTTGAGGAGATTGCTATTTACACTGACTTGTTTACAGAACTCCGGGAAGCTTTCGCCTGGTCATACAAGGAGATTCCAGGATAGAACCCCGCATTGTTGAACACAAGATTAGAACGTATCCTGATGCTAAACCGGTTCGACAATGCTTATGTGCTGTGAAACCTAGGAAGGCAGCTGCTATTAAGGAAGAGGTGGAGAAACTGCTCAAAGCTAGTTTCATCTACCCCGTTCCCCTTACCGAATGGGTATCAAACCCTATTCCTGTGGATAAGAAGTAGGTAACGATCCGTGTATGCAATGATTTCAGAGATTTGAACCGTGCATGTCCGAAAGACAACTTCCCCATGCCATTCATTGATCAAATATTGGATGCTTGTGTGGGGAGTGAGATTTTTTAATTCATGGATGGCTTCTCGGGTTATAATTAGATTCAAATCAAACCCGCAGACCAAAATAAGACGACATTTATTTGTCCATGGGGAGCATTTGCATATCGGAAAATGCCCTTCGGCCTTAAAAACACCGTAGCTACTTTTCAGCGAGCCATGACCTATGCCTTTCACGATCTTAAGATGATTATGGAAGTTTTCTTGGATGATCTTTGCTAGCCATTCTCGCAAGAGAATGGACCACCCCAAGCACCTCCGTATGATTCTCAAACAATGTATCCAATACAAAATTCGATTGAATCCAAACAAATGCATCTTCGCTGTTAGGACTAGTCGCCTTCTAGGATTCATACTTTCGAGGGAGGGTATTAGAGTCGATCCTCTCAAAGTTGAGGCAATACTTCAGTTTCCTCCTCCACATAATTTGTTACAACTTTAGAGCCTCCAAGGGAGAGCTACTTTTCTGCGTCAGTTTATGGCTAACTATGCTAGTATTACCAAAGGTTTCGCACGCTTATTGAAGAAAGACACACCTTTTATCTGGGATGAGCAATCCCAACAGTCTTTCAACGCCCTTAAGAAAGATTTGGTATCGACCCTTGTGCTTAGTCTGCTGGACTTTACATGATATTTCATTCTTTATGTGGCCACGTCTCAAGATACTATTGGCATGGTCTTGGTTCAGGTAGATGATGCGCTCATTGAGCATGTTATCTATTATCTCAGTTGAAATTTAGTAGACGCTGAGCTAAGGTACACTCACGTAGAAAAGCTAGCACTTGCGACTGTCCACGCAGTCCAGTGGTTACGACATTACATTTTGATTCAAACAACCACAATTGTAGCTCACATCAATGCATTTTAGTTTGTGCCATCATGACGCCTTATCGGGGGTAAGTATAATAAATGGATTGTAATCCTTCAGGAATTTGATCTTGATTTTGCTTCGACAAAATCAGTGAAATCACTGGTGTTCACTAAGATTATGTTGGACCTTCCACGGCTTGATGAGGATGTCATTCATGAAGATTCCTTTGTGGATGAACACTTATTTCTTATCTCATCCGAGGACCCTTGGTATTGGGATGTCATTGTATATCTCCAAACTTTGAAGTTTCCTCTACATTATTCACGAGATGAGCGACGACGTGTGAAACATCACGCTAAAGACTATACTATCATTAGTGACACTTTGTATTGCCAGGGAAAGGATTCCATTCTCTGTCCTTGGTTGACTCACGAAGAAGCAGAATGGGTACTTAATGATTGCCATGCAGGGGCATGTGGTGGTCACTTATCCGGGCTTGCTACAGCCCAGCGTATCATGCAAGCTAGTTATTTTTGGCCTACCATCTTTAAAGATTGTATTAACATTGTGAAGAGATGTCACCCTTTCCAGGTGTTTTCTCGGAACATACACTCGCACCCAGCACCCCTCCATCTGGTCGTCATTGTCGGTCCCTTCACTAAGTGGGGGGTATATTTCATGGACTGCAAACCAGCTTCGGCTGGGGGGCATCACCATTTTATCGTGGCCGTGGATTATTTTTCCAAGTGGGATGAGGCCATGCCTACTGTAAAAGCCGACGGTGCTACTGCAACCCATTTCGTGTTCAACCAGATTATCACTCGGTTCGGTATCCCGAAGGAGATTGTCACTGACCATGGCAGTCACTTTCAAAACAATATGATGGAGGATTTGTCTCTCAAGCTTGGGTTTCATCAGGAACACTCGTCTTCCTACTATCCTCAAGCGAATGGTCAGATTGAAGCAGTAAACAAGTCTTTGAAGACCATTCTCCAACGTACCATCCAACAAAGCAAGACCAATTGGCATATCATGTTATATCCTACTTTGTGGGAATATCAAACTGCAGTTAAGACTGCCACCGGGTTCTCACCATTCCAGTTAGTTCATGGTGCTGAGTCACTTTTACCGATTGAATGCGAAATTCCTTCGCTCAAGCTAGCCATAGAGCTCCTCCCTGATACGATAGATATTGAGCAACGTTTAGTACACCTCGAGCAACTTGACGAGCATCGTCAAGATGCCGTTGTGGCCATTGATGTTAAAAAGCGTCGTGTTAAGGTTCAATATGATAGGTCTGTCCATCCCTGGCAATATGCTGAAGGTGACTTGGTACTCTTATATGAACAAGCTAAAGAACCCCTGGGGGCAGGCAAATTTAATCCCATGTGGCACGGTCCTTACATCGTGAGGCATGTCCTCGAAAAAGGAGCTTATGAGTTAGAAGACTATGAGGGAGTTGCCTTGAAGGAGCCTAGAAATGGGCTCTACCTCAAGCGGTATTATGATTGAACCCTGGTTCAGGATGATACTTTTGTACACTATTGTATAGGTTTTTTGTACATAGTTTAGCTTGCCCTTTTTGGTTGTCAGGTCTACTGATTAGCCTCTGTTTGATTGACAGATGTCAATGGAATCTCCTACATTCTTAGGTTTCACGGATGGTGCTAGCCGACATACATAGCAGCTTGCTTCTACTATATGGGTTATCTTCTCACCTAACCACCTAGTTGTGTCCTCAGGAGGTGCTTGTCTCGGTCCTACATCTAATAAAGTGGCCGAATATAGTGCCGTTATTGAGCTACTTCAGGATGTTATTTCACATGACATCCAGTCTTTAGAAGTCCACCTGGATTCACAACTAGTTGTGTCTCAGCTGAATGGACAGTACCATGTACGAGACCCTACATTACTACGGATATTCCTTAAGGTACAACTCTTGGAGAGACATTTCGTTTCAATTACATATATTCATATTCCAAGAAGTCTTAATTATATATCTCATGCATACGCTAACTATGTATTAGATTGGGATTTGTCACATTCATCATGAAGCACATAAATAAAAAGAAATTCATACATTTGTACATACACACATGTAGTAGAACCGAGAACCAATGTTGTATATATATATAAATATGTCCAAAAATGGTAGTGTCATACAAAACTGGATCCTGTAGCCCTCAAAAATATACATATCGATACAAAAAAATGAGACCCTGGGATATCTATTCCCTCTGAGGAGGTCTAGCTGCCGCCTCAACAAGATGTGTCTCATAGAAGTATTGTATTGCATTGGCCACCCGCTGCAGTAGCCACACCCACTCACCAGGAACACCCACTACCTGGCACTTCATGGCCTCAGGTAGTCGGGCTACCTCTATATATGGTACTCGGGCAACCATCCGTGATGTGTTGCGCTGCAATGTCTGAAGTGTGCACCCTGCTGCAACATCTGCTGCCTCATCACCTCTACCCCGATGACCATGTCTCTGGAAGCCCTCGGTGTTGGTAGAATTTTTCCCTACGGATAAGTCAAAATTCTCTTAACTTAAAGCATATTTCTAACTGACTCTAAGATAAGAACAAAACTAAACAAATGTTACCTCGAATCTCCTGAACTAATGTCCATGACAAGATTAAATGCATTCAGAAGAGATGAAAGACATAACTCACCTTTCAATCTGATGTTTGTCCCGCTTCTAACTCTTGATCCCAAAGCTCCAATGTAGAACCTGTTGAAATCAAACAAAGAACAAGCATTCAAGCTTCCAAATACCTTGAAGTAAAGATTAAGTTCAAATCTAGGCTAGATACATTTCATGTCAGAAACTTATACAATACACATGAAATGGGAAAAACAAGACAAGTTATTTTTATTACAAACTTGAAGAATGCTTACAAAGGTTGCTTGATGTCCAAGTCAATCCTCTAGCTCCAAGTGCTTCCTCCTCTATCTATCTCCACAAGGCTGCAAGATCATAAGTTTGATACCTCTAAGAGTCCTCCCTTTTGCTCATGGAATGCCTCTCTCTTATAGTGTGTGGTAGGGTTAACCAACAAGAGAGAAGGGTGGATCTGGGGAGAGTTAAGTGGATCAGGCCTACTAATCACAGAAAGTGAGTTAGGATCGAATAAGGGACCCTAATCCTCAAAAATCTCTTGAAAATCAAAATCCCACAAGCCATGGCAAAAACGCTAAAAAAGGTGTACCGCGCCCCCAAAACAGAGCATAACGCGGTAGTACTGCGTGGCAAGGACAAAGCATAGCGCGGTAGTACGGACTACCACGCACCTAAAATTGAGCAAGGCGCGGTAGTGTAGGTAAATGAAGTCTTGGCTAGGTTGATTCTTGACTGGGTAGATTTGCCTTCAAGGATCACTCATCATTTGTCTCTTCTGGGTGGTTTAAATAGTACGGGAAGTGTCGTCAACTCTTTTTGTGGTGGAGAAGTGACACTGTGGAATATGGAGGTATAACAGATGCCCCCTAAAGTGTGAGGTTAGAAGGGACTGATGACCGAAAGACTTTACAAATATTGTGCAGAGATAGCATTGAGGAGAGCGACAAGGAGCTGAAACAGAAACAAGATGTTAGATATACCACCGAGGCGGGCATCGCCATGCTCGGAAACAAATGACTCAAAGCATGGCTGCCGACCAATACATTGCAGATCCATGAGTACTTAGATGATATAGACTTTGGACATATCATGGATACTGTGAACAAGCGTAGATCCATGAGACAGTAATAACACAGCCACGACCAATACAAAAAGTGGACTTGTGTGACAATACAAAGGACATCTCCATCATAACCTGGACGCAATCAAGACACAAAGGTGCGCCCAAGGTCTTCTACCTGATCGCAAATGATATGAATCTAGCCATGTGATTACAAAGTGTTGAAGTCGAACATGGTAGAAACCATTTGATTACCGGTCAATGATGTGAACCGTTAACAAATGCGAGGGAAATCACCAATGATGACGATGATCCCCAAGGTATCTGAAGTACATCTCAACGAAATGCGAATAGATGAGTTGATGTCGAGCATTTGAGAGATCGTTCGATCAGAGGTCAGTGATGTGAACCTACTATCGAACACGAGGAAACCTGCCATTGAGGCATGCAGGTACCAAGGTACTAATGGTTGATCTCTAAGTCCAATTCCTGGATAGTAATTTGGCATCGACGGGAATAGACTTATCGAAGGTGGGCCATAATGATTCCCACATCATCGACACGAAATCAGAACGAACGATAAGATGTTGAAACAATGGAGTATGTACTGACACAGCGGAGGCCTGACACAATGAACGACTCTGAACAATGCAACCCTTTGAACATATAACGGCATGTAACAGGACTTGGCAGCAGGGATTATTGATAGCAGAGGATAGACACCGAATGAGTAGGCTTTTGGCCAGGGAGACGACTTGGGATGATGACCATAACTCAGTAAAAAATAGATACCCATTATAGACAAGGGACAGACACATGCCATGTTCAAAGGTAACGACTGACAAGCTGCCAAAATAAACTTGACTTGTTCCCCATATTCCCCCGACATGATAAACGAGTACCTCTTTGTTGTTTTTCGAGCTTGAAGAGGATAACAGATGCTCGGTGTAGCTCATCTCATAGATGAGTCCAATCTCACATGTTTTACGAACCTGAGAAAGGAGGGGTTCATCCCAAATTGGGTCCTTCGATGTTAAATTTTAACGAGTCCAAGGAAGGAAAACTCGATAGTTTTTCACATTTAGAGAGCCTGGAAAACTTGAAGGAGGCTCTATAATGTACTTTTTCGTAAATTTAGTCCCTCGATCCCAAAAAATTGTAAAACAATTCCCGAGAGAACTCTCCCAGCCAAAATTGACCGAGGTATACCTTTCTCGTAAATAGTCTAGACGGGCCGAAAAAGGGGTAACCTATCACCGAATAGACGACCTTTCAAATACTTTTACAAGTGTGAAAGAGTCAAGATCACTTGGCAATCTTTTCAATTTTAGGGAGTCTGAAAAGAGCTTAACTATGGACTCCAATGGTCTTTTTCGTAATTTTTAATTATTCTAGTCCGAAAAGAGAATAAAATACAACCAGGATAAAACTTTCCTCATCGTTTAACGAGCATGAGTAAAGCTGACCGAACTCGACACCATTTACTTGAGTTTGACAAGCACGAGATGGGTGTAAAAGCGCTTGGAATTTTTTTCAATTTTTAATCCAGAGCACGAAAAAGATAAAGTAGGCTCAAAATGAAGGTCAAACAATAAATGAGCGCCAGTGTGAATATATTGTCTTTAAAGGAGATCCTGTCAATAAGTGTTCATAAAACCAGATATTAGTAATGTGAAATGAGTTTTATTTTAACTAGATAAAATAATGAGTAAAAATGAGTGAAAACGCTATATAAAGGATGGGTAAAAGTAGAAAGTTAGCATTTCACTTGTGTATTTACCAAAAGAGGAGATTTTACCCATTTGAGGAGCAAAACTTCAAGAGTTCATATCTGGATATTTGGGGCACCATTTCAACAGTCGTCTGCGCCAGGTAAGAGCTTTTAATCTTCTCTTTCATTTCATGTATGAACAACTTGTTTTTAGTAGGAAAAAGTAATTTTTTGGGCAAGCCCTATTAGGAAAAAATCGCCCTCCACAGTACCACGCGGGGGCTATATCGGGAAGCGCGGTACTATGTAATAGTACCGTGCTGTGAAGTTAAACAGAGGCGCGGTATTGTGCAGTACCGCGCAGTCATATTTTACTCAGGCGCGATAGAGGCGAAACTTAGGATGAAAAAATCATTTTTTCCAAAATTTCTAGCTGAGATCAAGTTGTTAAATAGTTACTGAATGTTTCCCATGACCTTTTGCAGGTGTTTGAAACTTGTTTGGAGCAAAATGGTCCATTGGAAAGAAAGAGAACACGAAGCGGATGATTTGGAAGCTGAAAATGACCAAAGGACTGTGACTGCATTGCGGGAATGTGGTTTGTTAAAAAATTTCAAGACCAAGGGTATTTGCAAGCAGGCAAAGCTTCTCACCCATTTTATTCAAATGTGGGATCCCGACATCCAGGATTTCCGAGTAGGATAACACATCCTCGAAATCCAACTCGAGGACATTTATTTTCTTACAGGCTTCTCAAAAAGAGGAGCCCGGATGAATTTTACTGGATATGCAGCCTCAGAGGGGAGCACAGATGCTTTGATTGCTCGTTATTGCCGTCAGGGATTGGGGAAGAAAAGTGGCAAAGTGGTCATCAAAGACATTATAGAACTTCCTGTAAAAACCATTTTGTTCACCATGACACGTGCAGTAGGGAGTACGGGTCCCCATCAGGCGTCCCGTACACAGATGAACCTTGCAGTGGATTGTATGGTGGGAACAGTATTTAACTGGTGTGACGCGGTGTTTACCAATCTCAAAGAGTAGGTGAACAAGTGTAGGGTTGGAGAGAATTCCCAATTTGGTTATGGGAGCATCCTAGTCACCTTCTTTTTGGCGAGGGTGCCATTGTTGCGCCCACATATATCTATGCCCCCCTGTCCACCTACCGATCCATGGATGGCTCGATGGAGTGATTATGCAGGACGTCTTGGGGGACCTCAGCATTTGGCTTTTGGTGAGGATTTCTTCTCATGGCTCGAGGAATAGATAGTGATGATCGATGACTACCCCTATGCAGGGGTGGACTTCCATGAGGATATAGACTTGGCACTACCAGAAGATAAGGATTGGGACAACTCAGGTATGACCTTCATGGATATATTTTTCTTTTTTGAATATATGATTTTTATTGCTTTTTAGAATGTGTAAAAGACTTTAATGTATGTATGTGTGCATGTCATAGATCGTGGACCACAGATACCAGCTGGGTACTCGCCATTACGTCGCGGTGGTGTTGATCGCCAGGCTGCTCCAGACGAGGAGGAAGACGAAGATGAAGCAGGAGGGGTCCAAGAAATAGAGAGGAACTTGCATGGTTTAACCCATGGTATTCCTGCTATGAGGGTGGACGACATACCCTTGCATCTTCAATGACATACTGTAGGTGTGCCTAAGCGTATCGGTCGACTCCTTCGTAGGGTGGCTCAAGCTGTAGTGTGTTATCACCAGCAGCATGAGGAATCTGACGAGGGACATGATAGATCTCCCAGATCTCCTTAGATGGTCTTTTTGTCTTTTTGCGGCATGTATATGATATGTAGGATTTGAGAGCCAAATTTTTGTTTGGGATTTGGTCCCAAATTTTGTCTTTAACACAAACTCTATGTATTTGGAAAAACATTCCTATATACAGTGATATGGACCTATTTTCATGATCTATTTATTTACAATGACTTGTGCGTTTTATTTTTTGTGATGTGTTTATGTATGGGCAAGATGCCAATCCAAAATGTAATTAGCTAATGAATCAAGTATACAATTGAATTCCCTTGGTACGTGTTGATATGAAATGAAATTAAAAGATCTTTCCAAAAGGCGTACCCTCCGAAATAAATGAATCAGGATAGGATCGCGAACTGTGTAAACATGGTTCAGATGAGAAACCACAAGCTGGGAGTCTAAAAATACTAATAGGGAGTCAATTCCGAGTGAAGCAACCTCCGTCAAGAGTCCGATGACTGCATGGTACTCTGCGATATGGTTGGTTGCAGGACCCAAACAATTGGCTCCTGAAGATATCAACTCTCCAGTGGGGGAATAGATTACCCATGCTGCGGAAGCGAGATTCCGGGTATGCCGGCTTGCACCGTCGGTGAATCCGAAGTAGGCAGACATCTGCGCATAAAATCATGAGTCAAAGTAAGAATGGATACATGAGGTCCGTACGCACACCAAAAAGATGAGAAACAAAAACTAAGTACATTATGTACAAAAGTAAACCGTGTAGGGAAACCTTACGCGTAGAAGCATTTGAGGTATAGCCTATTGCGGGGCTGTGCCAATGGGGTGCCATCACAATCGACGAGTTCATAGGCTCCTTTTTCCAAGACACATTTTACAACAAAGGGGTCGTACCACATAGATTCTAGTTTTCCTTTTCCGAGTTTATCGTGCATTTGATCATATGTGAGTACGAGGTCACCGTCATTGAAAACCCGAGGTTGAACGGATTTGTCATACTTAGCTTTGACGCATTTTTTATGAGCTTCGTTGGCTAAAGAAACGTCGTGGCGGGTTTCATCTAGCTTGGCTAGGTATAGAAACCGTTCCTCTTCGGAAGTGGTGTGGGGAAGTAGCTCTATGGCTATCTTAAGTGATGGAATTTCACATTCAATCAGTAAAATGGCTTCTAGGCCATACACCAGTTGGAATGGTGTAAACCCAATAGCACTTTTTACTGAGGTTTGGTATGCCCATAGTGCTGAAAATAGAGCTGAGTGCCAGTTGGATTTCTGAGTACCCACAATACGTTGAATCATTCGTTTCAAGACTTTGTCAATGGCTTCAACTTGGCCATTGGCTTGTGGGTATTATGGGGTTGAGTTTTCATGGAAAAAACCCAACTTGGCACTTAGTTCCTCGATCATATGGTTCCTGAAGTAGGAGCCATGATCGGTCACAATGGATTGTGGGACACCAAATCTAGCTATAATGTGGTTGAATATGAATTGTGCTGCTATTTTTCCATCCTCAGCATAAGTAGGCATCGCTTCAGCCCATTTTGTGAAATAGTCGACAGCTACTATGACATAGCTATGCCCCCTGGTTGAAGTGGGCTTACAGTGCATGAAATCTATGCCCCATTTGGAAAAAGGGCCGACGGCAATAACAGGATGGAGTGGAGCAGGGTGCGAGCGTGCTTTACTATGAAAGAATTGACATGGTGGACATTTCTTGACTGTTTCAATGCAGTCTTTGAAAATTGAGGGCCAGAAATATCCTGCTCGCAGTATTTTCTGGGCCGTAGCCATCCCAGAAAGATGACCACCACATGCTCCAGCGTGGCAGTCATTAAGAACGCATTTCACCTCATCTAGGGTCAAACAGCGTCAAAGAATGGTGTCGACACCACATCAATAAAGAGTATTGTTGACTATGAGGTAGTACTTGGCGTGATGTCGGATGCATCGACGTTCATCGCGAGTGAGGTCGGGGCGGAAGCGTTGGGTTTGGAGATACAATAGAATATCCCCGTACCACGGATCAGACGTGCTAATGAGGAATAACGATTCATCAGGAAGAGAATCGATGGGCTCGGATTGCTCGGTAGCACAGGGCAAGTTACAAATCAACTCGGCAAAGACCAAAGACTTCTTGGACTTGGCTTTGACAAATTCCAAGTCAAACTCTTGAAGGATGACGATCCAACGAGAATATTTGCCCCCAAGCACTTGACGCGTGAGGATATAATACATTGGATTGAAATCGGCTATAACAGTGGTCCGACGGAGTAGAATGTAATGACGGAATCTCTGGACAGCGAAAACTGTTGCCAGAGCCAGTTTTTCAACATGTGAATTTTCTATGCCGTTGTGGTCTTCCTGGACTAGCACCATACCAATGGTGGAAGTCGAAGCTGCAAGATAAAGAATGTAATCTCGTGTGTAATCGGGGGGTTGGATCACAGGATCTTTGGTTAAGGATGCCTTTAGATTATCAAAGGAGCGTTGGGCTTCATCATCCCAGATAAAGGGAACGTTCTTCTTGAGAAGCCTCATATAGCCTTTTGTTATCTCGGAAATATTACAGATGAAACGGCATAGAAAGTTTGCATGCCCTTGCAAACTTTTAATTTTTGGAATGTTTGTGGGGGAAGGCAGGGCTAAGATAGCTTCTACCTTCGCAGGATCTAAACGTATCCCGCTTTTGGAGATTATGAATCCCAAAAAATTTCCGGCTTCTACGCAAAAGACGCACTTATGCGGATTCAAACGTATATTGTAGAGATGGCAGCTTTCAAAAATGGCACTTAAGTGGTCAGGATGGTCTTCCCGAGTCCGAGAGTGAGCGGGAAGATCATCAAGATATGGTTCTACAATATGTTTGATGTCGTGAAATGCGTATGACATCGCCTGTTGAAAAGTTGCACCGGCATTTTTAAGGCCAAAAGGTAACTTTCGATATGCGAAAATCCCCCAAGGGAAGATAAAGGCCGTTTTGTGCTGGTCGGCTGGGAGGATATCGATCTGATTATAGCCAGAAAAGCCATCCATAAATGAAAAGATGACACTCCCGGCACAGTTATCGATGATCTGGTCGATGAACGGAGTTGGGTAGTTGTCCTTTAAACATGCTTTGTTCAAGTCGTGGTAATCGACACAGACTCTAATCGTTCCTTGTTTCTTGGCTACGGGAACAATGTTAGATACCCATTCTGTCAATGGGACAGGATAGATAAAACCAGCATGCAAAATTTTTTCAACTTCTACTTTAATAACGGCTGCCTTACGAGGATGGACGGGTCAAAGTTTCTGCCGAACAGGTCGGGTGCCAGGGAAGGTTGGAATTTCATGGACCACAATCGAGGGATCTATTCCTGGCATTTCTTCATAACTCCAGGAAAAAACATCGCGGAAGGTTTTGAAGTAGGCACTGTAGAACTCCATTTCGAGGGGAGTACACGTTTTTCCAATATGTATGTTTTCCACGATACCAGGCTTCACTGAAATATCTATGGGAGTGGTTGCCATAAGGTTAGCCAAGTTTCCTTCGGAAAATACTTCGTCGAGGGAAGTGGGAAACTTGGTTTGAACCATCCCAAGTGAAGTACTGGGTTTTGTATCGGGCTCAAGCGTCTGAATAGTGGGGAATGAATATCGATGATGAAAATCTCCCCATGGTGGCTCATCACCACACATAACCTCCATAATTGATTCGTCAGTGGGAAAAATCAAATTGAGAGGATCGATAAGTGGTGGGTATGAATGAGTCTCAGATGAGAGCTGTGCCACGGTGTGATGGGTAAGATAGTCGACCCAATCGGTGGCTAATTGGATTGCTTCATACGCTGCGAGGTTTCTATTAAGAGGCATAGAGTTTCCATAGCCTTCAATCTGAGCAGGACTCGGAATCACCCATGAATCATTGGAAGGGGTGACATTTGATGAAATCATGTTGACTGGTTGAACATGGGTCCCTAGCTCTGGAAAAACTCCAATAAGGGAAGAATCCTTCATGAGACCAACACCAATGTCTTGGAACCGGTACCGAGGTTGATCCAATAATGGGACGGTGTTGGCGGAGTTCGGATGAGAGTCTGGGATACAGTAATCAAGTTGATCAATGGTGACAATTTTCCCTTCATGAGGAAATTGCACAATCCGGAAGACTGTAGATGCTATGGCGGTCATGGCGTAAAACCAGTTCCGACCAAGTAGAAGATTGTAATCTAATGGTGCATCTATGACTTCAATGTGTACGGATACTGTTTTGCCCCCCAGTTCAACACCAATTGAGGGAATGAGTCCATAAGGTTGAAAACTGTGTCCATCAAATGCCCTGAGAGTAGTGGGAGAAGTCGTGACTTTGGGTGAGCCTAAGTCTCTCTAGTAATTCAAAGACATGATTGACGTGGAGGTACCTTCATCTAACATAGTGCGATGGATGCTATTTCCATGGATTTTTGTATGAACCTGGAAGGCTAACTGGTGAGAAAGCCGAGGTTTGGCATGCTCCAAGTTAAACATGATAGAGTTTGAAGTATCTGGGTCCATTGCCCCCAGTGCTAAAAGTAAGGCTCTACGCTGCGTGGGGCAGTGTTGAAGAACCTCAAGAGTTGACATGGCGCAAGGTGCTTGAGCTAAATCCTCAACAATGTTGTAATTTTGGGCAGCTCGCGCATTGGGATTAAATGTCGCCTTTCGTATGGTGCCCTTGGGTGGGCGTAGCACTGTATCCATAAGCGGTCTCTCGATATGGAGATGGCCGGTAGGGGGAGGGATAGAAGTCATATCTTCAACAGGATATTTGCCTTTGGCTATCTCTGATTGTTTGTTTGAACTTGGAGGGTTCTCATATGTCTTTGAACGAGTGGTTATATGAATCTCCTCATTACTCATCATCAAGATTTCGCAATTTGTGGACGTCTCTCCGCGGGTTAGGTTGGTTGGGTTGCCCCCCTGTGTGGTTTCTTGGGAAACCATCTGCTATTGCTGTTGAGGGAAAGGGTCAGTTAATACTGCCGGGCAAGAGGATCCTTTAACAAACTTGTTGACTTCGTCCTTGTAGGGACAGTCACGTGTGTAGTGATCGTCTTGGCAAATTAGGCAGGGAAACTTAGCCTTTCGATGTGGTTTCTAGTCGTTATGGGTGGGTTGTGGCTTGGGATTCTCCTGCTGGTTCTTCTTGGATTTACCACGATTGTTTTTCTTCTTTCCTCCGGATGGTTGTGACATAGATTGAATTGCATTCACTTCGGAGGAAATAGCAGGAGAAGTAGTAGCTTTTGAAGCATCCTGAGGTAGAGCAGGGGAAGCCGAAGCTTGTTGTCCCATTGAGTTGGTAGTAGGTTGGGCCTTGACTGAACCAACAATGCCATCAATGGGGGTTTCAGTGGTAGGTTTCGTTGCATAAGTGGTAACACGGGCGGCATGGGGAAGAAGTTCGTGTAAAGTGCCAGATTGGGTGTATACCAAATCCATGTACTGAGCTGCCGAGATGGCTTGTTCTTCTATAACCGCCCCGCGCATAGCGATGTCTCTGGCTATGGGAGACAAAAAGGATTTCGTGAACCAATCAGTAAGTAGCTGATCCGGAATGGGTGCCTTAATTAGACTACGACATCGTCGCCACTCATGGATGTGATCCGAAATGTGCGTAGAAGTGGTTTGACGCAGTGAGGTTAACAGTTCTATTCCAGTCTCATACCAGATGGGGAGCTGGAAATGGGTCAGAAATTGCATAGCCAAGGTGTTGAAATCACGAAAAGAGTGTTGTGGCAGCTCGATGTACCATTTTGCTGCTGTGCCGGTAAGCGTACGTTGGAAGAGCCGTAGTCGGATGGAATGGTCCATCAAGGAGTTAGATGAACACCAAAGATGGAAGGTCATCATGTGGTTCTTGGGGTCTTCCCCAGGCTTAGCATCGAACTTAGGAATGTCCGATGGAAGTTTGGCTAGAATGGGTGGCCAGTGAGGTTCATGCCATATAGGATCGTTAATGAGCCTCGACAAATCAGGTAAGTCTAGCGTGGCCAAAAAGGGAAGTTGACGATTAGTCTGCGGGTATGAGTAATAACCATGCGATGCAGAGAAACCTGGGGGGCCTTGCATAGCGTACTGTTGTGTGTTATACCCATATGTGTTTCCCGAGGGGTATTGCTGGAAGTTCTGTGGGTAGTAAGCCATCTGGTTAACCGGTTGAGTGTTGATAACCGGTTGGTGGATGTTCTTCTGAGTGAGGATGGTAGGTATGGTACCCTGGGGTTGCTGAAACCCAGGAATGGTTGCTGCTCCTGGTTGGGGAAAAGTTCCTTGGAGTTGTTGTGTTCCAAGGATAGTACCACTGTATTGAGTAAGTGGAGGGTTTCCCACAGCAGGGTTGGGGGGTGGCTGTGATGGTGGTGTCCATGGAAGGCTCGTTCCTCCTTTAGGAGTGTGTGGAAATTGAAGGGATGGGTTCCATGGAGTTGTAGCAGCTGAAGGGTAAGGGAAGTCGGAGTTCAAGTTGGGGGGAATCTGAGATTGCCCCCCATCTTGGTTCCAGTTTCCAAATAGTGAGTACCCCCACTCTGTGGGATTTGAGATTCCCAAGAAGGAAGCATACCTGACGGGGGATGTTGAGGATGAGGCCCAGTTGGAATGCCGGTATAAGGTTTCCCGCTGCCAGGTGTGTTGTACATACCATACTGAGCAGATGTTGCTGCTTGGGAGGGTTGTTGGATGGAGCCAATGGGTTGTCCTCCAGCAGATGGGTTGGATGGCCCTATAGGAAGAGGTTGTTGACTAGGAACGAGGTTCCCAACAAAGGGTTGTCCTCCAACTGGCTGGGTTGATGGCCCACCAGGGGGAGTTTGGTTGTTGGAGTTGGGGACCACGGCAGTCGGTTGTCCACCTCCTGAGATGGTGTAAATAGTGGCCGAAGGTGAACCTCCGGTCAAAACGGAAGATCCAGCAGTATGACTTGGTGTTCTTCCGCCGCTAGCCAAATACGATAGTGTCGATTGGCCAATGGCGCCAAAAGTTCCGATTTGTGGAGGAGGTCTTCCATATCTGACAGGCGAGGATGGAGAAAAAACTGGGTTATCCCTCATAGAATGTGCGCCAAAAATGGGTGATGGCAGCAAATGTGGGGAATTTAACCCAGGGGTATCGGTGTCGTCCATAGTGTGTTCAATGATAGGAGGACCATCGAAGACTGGGTCCGAGTTCATGTCCTGGGAAGGGTTTTCGGGGTCCGGCGAGGACCTAGGTATAGTAACGTTTGAAGGTCCGGGACCGTCTGCATAAGAGTGATGTAACTCTGTGCTGGACGGGATGTTGGGATCCCGATAGTCAGAAGGAAGAGTAACAGGGGGATATCTAGAAGCTGTCGAGAGCATTTGCTCTGTGTCGCATTTAAACTGTGCCGATATTAACGGGGAATTTGCTAGACTAACCATACTAGACTGGATGGAGTCCATGATCTCATGTCCCGGAGGAAGGTTGGCGAGAGATATGGTGTGAGGTACGTTGCTAGAAGAACGTGGATGAACACTAGGTGGCGTGGTGATAATAGGCGGCAGCTCCGCCTGGGAAGTGATGAAGCCATAATCAGGTTCAAAAGGTGTGTCAGGAAGTCGAGTATCTTCAATAATTACGATGTACCCGCCCGGGACTGAAATCAAGCTAGGTATATCCTGGTCGAATCCTTCGGTGGTGCCAATAGATCCGTCTGTGTCATTGTGAAAAGTGTCTGGTGGACGGGAGGTGTTGACATCAGGTAGGAGGATGACCTCTGGTCTAGTATTTTGGGTTGTACTAGATTCAGCCGTTGTAATGTTGTCCACTGTGGCAGATATATCTGGAATAACAGTGGGTGAAGTGACAGTGGAAATATCAGATATGCTAGTGGTTACAGAAGCTGCAAGAGATTCTGAGACTGTGCTGTGAGTAATAGTTACAGATGGAACTAAAGATGTAGTATGTATCGGCAGTGGAATGTTCCCTCGACTAGCACCGCGGCCAGGAGGAGCGGGAATGCGTGATGCAGGTGGACCAGAGGTCCGTGGCGGTGGTGGTGGTGGAGGGATTTTGCCCTGTACTCGTCGTGATCTCCGTGGTGGTTCTGACATGATGACATGAATATGAAATCCGAGGGCAGTTTCGTAACAAAGAACTCAAAAACTCTAATGCAGCCGAGTGTGCGGAAGAGGATCTAGAAAAAGCAAGGCTCGCATGCCAAAAAATCAAGCTCTAAAATATATACTGAGACTGGTGTCCCAATAACCGAGCTGATAAAAATAATGGCCAAAATGCTAACAAGCAGTCACTAAAAAAGAAAAATGACCCTCTATAAAGATGAGATAACAAGCAAACTCCTAACTAAGAGCTGGAGACCTCAACAAGATGTATCCTTCGCAAGGTGATGAAATCCAAGTCGAACAATACAACATGAGAGACCAATATGAGAAGGATATCCCTCTACCGAAAGGGATCTTGGGTAAAAGAGCCCCAGTAGAAAAGTCACTAAGCTACCTCGTTCATGACACATTGGAAAAGGTTTTGGGCACTTCTGCCTTTCGAGGAAGACAATGATCGATGTTGCCTTAGGGCTAAGTGGAGTGCGGCATTCCACAGAGTCCGTCCGGTTCTCAATCTCGCGGCCGTTTAACCCCTGAAAGTTAAAAATAGTCAGGAGGCCCCTCCACAAACTGGCTGTGACCGTGTCAATAAATACTAGAGGATTTTAGTTTCCTAAAGGACAACAACTATGTCTCAGATGAAAATGACAAGGGGGAATTGTTTTGATGCCTATCCCTGGTGTCCTACCTAACTACCAAATTCTTTTGATTTCCTCAAGTGAGGTTAATGTTGGTTTAATTAGGGAGATTAATTTTAGTGGTTGTCTTACTCAATCAGGTAAATGGACATGAAACTTGGTGGTGTTATGACGACCCAAACCATGCAAGTGAGAATGAATCGAAATAAGCCTTGTATTCAATGAAACTAGCTATGGAAGAGAGAGAGTTCTTCGATCATAAATGCATGAAACTTTTCACAAGCAAATAAAAAACCAAAACAAGAAAAAAAAAATTGTTGTCTTTTTGTAAATAGAGCTAAACTAAAATAAACACTTCTTTCCAATTCACTGATCCTACAACTAAGATGCTTCAAATATGAGAATTTCTGTGGTAAATTTCAATGGTTAACTTCCTAATGCACAATGATGCTACTAGACCATTTTAATCAAAATAACACAAATGTTTTCCAATGATAACTTTCAATATGGATTTTAATGAAAATAATGGAAACACTGTGACTATGAAAGCTACACAATTTAGTAACAGAGAACAGTAGTAATGGTCTGGTTGTGATGGGAAGATCAAACCAATGCACTCAAAGTGAAGGGGTGACCCTATGTGCCAATAATGCCACTAATTCACAAAATAATCAAGCTCACAACAAGGAAATAAACACACCACACAGATTGTATAATGGATAGGATGATAACAGGAAACATCAAACACTACCTAAGGCAGAGAAAGATGAAAAATGACTCAGGAAACCAAGCAGGGGAGAAAAAATGACAGTATGCAGACACTACCGTGTTTCAGAATAAGGCTCTAGCGCAGTACTGTTAAACTACCACTCTGGCATTAACTCAGGATATGCGGTACTACCACGCTGTAGTCAATGTAGAGGGCGCAGTACTGTGGCAAAGTTTGGAAAAGCGCAACTTTTGAAAAGGAAGATGCAATTTTCAGGGTTGCTGCAAACCCAAGGGACTCAGTGATCACACAGGGAGGAAAAACACAGAAAGGAGGGGTGAATAAAGGTCAAAAAGACCAAAATTCAATTCTGGTTTGAAGAGAAAGAAGAAATCACAATCAAAAAATGGATGACAATGAACTCAATCAATCAAATGGAATTCAAACCAGCGGAGTCGCCATTCTTGTTGGTAGAATTTTTCCCTACGGATAAGTCAAAATTCTCTTAACTTAAAGCAGATTTCTAACTGACTCTAAGATAAGAACAAAACTAAACAAATGCTACCTCGAATCTCCTGAACTAATTTCCACGACAAGATTAAACGCATTCAGAAGAGATGAAAGACATAACTCACCTTTCAATCTGACATTTGTCCCGCTTCTAACTCTTGATCCCAAAGCTCCAATGTAGAACCTGTTGAAATCAAACAAAGAACAAGCATGCAAGCTTCCAAATACCTTGAAGTAAAGATTAAGTTCAAATCTAGACTAGATACATTCCATGTCAGAAACTTATACAATACACATGAAATGGGAAAAACAAGACAAGTTATTTTTATTACAAACTTGAAGAATGCTTACAAAGGTTGCTTGATGTCCAAGTCAATCCTCCAGCTCCAAGTGCTTCCTCCTCTAGCTATCTCCACAAGGTTGCAAGATCATAAGTTTGATACCTCTAAGAGTCCTCCCTTTTTCTCATGGAATGCCTCTCTCTTATAGTGTGTGGTAGGGTTAACCAACAAGAGAGAAGGGTGGATCTTGGGAGAGTTAAGTGGATCAGGCCTACTAATCACAGAAAGTGAGTTAGGATCGAATCAGGGATCCTAATCCTCAAAAATCTCTCAAAAATCAAAATCCCACAAGCCATGGCAAAAAGGCTAAAAAAGGTGTACCGCGCCCCAGAACAGAGCATAACACGGTAGTACCACATGGCAAGGACAAAGCATAGCGTGTTAGTACGGACTACCATGCACCTAAAATTGAGCAAGGCGTGGTAGTGTAGGTAAATGAAGTCTTGGCTAGGTTGATTCTTGATTGGGTAGATTTTCCTTGAAGGATCACTCATCATTTGTCTCTTCTGGGTGGTTTAAACAGTAGGGGAAGTGTCGTCAACTCTTTTTGTGGTGGAGATGCGACACTGTGGAATATGGAGGTATAACATTCGGGTCTCACTGGGCCTTTGTCTGCAAGCAAACAGTCAACCATTAGCACATGACATTACCACCAAAAATATTTTTTGCATTTCAACTATAATAAAAAAATCCATAAAAATTTATTAAACACAAAACCAAAAGAGTACTCACCGATGTCTCCGAATGTTGCGCCTGGTGGGAGTGGCATGTCACGGTCCTGTCTGAAGTCTATCCCCGCATAGGGATAGTCCTCTATAGCGATCACCTACCGGTTCCACCAGTGGAAGAACTCCTCAGTATATGGTGACACCAGATGGCCACCACCCTATCGTGTCAGGATCTCATCCCACTGGGTCAGGGTTGGATCACGGAGACTGTGAGGAGGGACATCCACCCTCGGGCTAAGCCCCGGAACCCTCTCAAAGAAGAAGTTGCATAGAATGCTACCATACCCAAATTTTTTGGCTTTCCCTTCTTTGCATTCCATCAATTGTGTCTTCATAGACACCAACAGAGTAGTACACTAGTCGAATATCGTAGGTTGCATGCATTGTGATGCGTAGAACATCATCGGCCTGGATGCCTGGTACAGTGCTTTGGATCCAGTGATCCACACCAGGGTAGCCACAATGATCTTTGTACTCAGATCCACTATGGCATTGATGGGCACTTGGATTCCCACCGGTTCGTGTGTTCGCGGGACAATACTACGCTATGTAGTCCTCAATAGTGATCCCACCACCCATGGTCCGAGATCGAAGGCTGGCCACCTCCCCTATGCGGGACAAACTGGTAATGAAGTAGATATCCTCCACTTCCAGTGTCAGAGTTTGCCTATTGAGGATGAAGTTTTGAGCATCCACATCCCAGTAGTCTATTAGATGACGGAGTAATAGGTTTTGGGCCCTTAAACCCCCTATACTCCAGTACTTATACAAACCACATGCTTGCAATGCATGTTGCGCTTGCAAATCATTTCGCACGGCCTCATCAAGCTGGTCATGCTCTCATTCCCTCCACTCTAGGACCATCCTGGAGTGCAAAACAAGTAAATTTTGGTCAATTTCATGATTAAAAATTTCTTCATGGCCATACCCGTGGGCTAATTTGTATACAGTGATGAGTACCCGCGGACAGTTTATTTTTTGACTGCGCGTTTGGTGCCCTACCCACGACCCGCATGGTTATAGCCCGCAGGTAGCGCCAAAGCCATCTAGGGATTTCCCAAACTAAAAAATCCACCGACAAAAACTGAAATAAAAACATTAAAATGAAAGGTATGGAAGTAACCACCAACCTGCTCCGGACGGTTTGCTGAACGATTGCTTGTAGCTTCCAGGATCGGCGATTGAAGTTTCAGGAGAAAACTAACCAAATAAATCCAAATTGGTGAATAGTGCAAATGAATTGTAATTTGGAAAATTTTATTACTTTTTATAATTTTCTGGACTCACTTCTCTATAGTTTTTGCCATTTTGAGCTGTTATGAACTAATATCGTGTCATGGAGTAGTTTTTTTTCAACAGATTTCCTCGGCGAAAGTTTTCTGAACCATTTCACACCTATGGCAGGTACATTTCACACCTGGCATATAGGTTGGATGCCATTTTCGCATGCATTATGCATTTGACCTATTGACCATTTTCATAAACCCTAGGTGTGACCCCACTTCGTAACTGACACGGAACCTTCACACTACTATAGAAGTGTCATTATGTGGCGGTAGGGCTTTTTCCGAACATGAGTACCCTAGTTAGAACCCCTTTATGAATTCTAGTGCCCATGCCATTGTTTGTCCTTAGGATTGGGAGTCCTTTGTAGTCACGCCATGACGTTGCGATAAAAACTCATACTCTACTTTGTCTTATGCTGTCCATCTCCCTTACGGACTCCCCATCAGTTATATCATGTTGTGATTGCATTGCATCATCCTGCTTGTTGCTTGAGCCTTGTGTCAGCTCCCACTTACTCAATTGTTAGCTTGGTGCCTGAGCACTTTTCCCCTATCGAGCCCTGCAGAGCTTATATTTTCCCTTCACAATTTGATGACCTTTTGACCCTGAGGGAACATACCCCCGAGTGTCCACATCCTGCACGCACTTCCTTGCATTGAACATAGGTATGTTCCACTGCTTGGGACTAGTCTGCTAGCTATTTGACACTCGTTCCCTCACTTGTTGTACTATAAGCAATTTTATTATTTTTCAAGCTTTTCTCAAATATGAAAAAGACCAAAAAAATCAAATATTCCAAAAAGCCAGACGGGATTATGGTCACTATTTCTTGTTGGTAGCTATTGTGTCTCCTTTGAACAGAGCATTCATTCCACTCCGTACATTATGAGTCGGGACTATAGTTGGGCCTTAGGAGCTGTACTTGTTTCTCAGTTTTGTCCACCGATTGGTTAAGCTTCCAGTCATTATGGAGCCCTCTGTAATGCCTCCTGCATTGCACAATTTATGTCAAGTCTATGCTACCTAAGTCTATCCATATGCTCATGCTCTTGTTCAAAGGATGTCCTGAAACCAGTGTCGGCCACTCCTTAGACCTCTTGACTATTGCATGTCGGCCATCCTTATTGAGTCAGTCCGTTTCACCTGAGATCTTCCAAATCTTTCAGCATTGCTGGTACCTCATGCTGGTCGATGGGGGATGCCTTAATTCACTCCTTCCAGCGAGTCTCGTTTCGTCGACTTCAACCCATTTATTCCAGGACTTGAGGCTTAGAGTTCAGTTGAGTACCTTGAGGCTTGCAGTCATTAGTGGCAGGTTCTCTCGCCATTGACAGTTTTGGGAATACATCAATGTCCCCTGATCGATGCATTCATCCTAGTGTTCGAGTTCAACCCATTTATTCACACTCTGATGATTGTGCTCTGTGCCTTGATGCCCATTTTCATCATTGGTGGGTCATATTGCGTCTGTTAATGGTATACATCATTGACCGGTAATCAGACGATGTCTCATCAGGTTCGACCCCAACTCTTTTATTCACTTGATGGGACTTGCACCGTCGAAGACTTGTGTAGAAGACCCCAGGGGATTGTGGCATTCAGTATGCTACATATGACTTTGAGTTTACATCTGAGATATCACCTCTCATGGTTGTACCTCCAATTTTGCACCAGTTGTCTTCTTTTTAGAAAAAGACCATATCTTACTGTAGAGGGATCATGGCTATGATCACTTATGACATGTATCTATTATACTGCCTATTTCATGGCCATGGTATCAGATTGTTGTACTATACCGACATGTATTCATAGATACTATTGTATTATGACAAGTGAGATGCTCTTTTCACTTGTGTCTCCATCACTCCACTTCTGAGTTTAATAATGTATTTCGGCCATCGTAGCATCAGTCTCTGACCTCACACATTAGGGGGCATCTGTTACATCGTAATCTTCCACCCTATGAGCATCAGCATTATTTGGCCTGTAGGATCCATTTCAGTGACTCAGATCCACTTATACCCTTCAGAGATACTAGTTTAACCTATTTTTATTCCTACCCGCATGTTGCATCACTATAGCATGCGTACCCACGAGTTGCATCATTATAGCCCGCGGGTATCAAGTAAAATGGTAAAAATCACTATTTATTAGTTTTTACTCCCAAAAAGTGGTCATTGGGTGACCTTTGGCTCTCCATCTACCCGAGTAATGCCTCGATGTGTCATTTCACCTACCTTTGAGAGGACTATATATTGAGCACATATGGCTTATGGACAGGAGGAAGAGGAGAATAGCAAGAGAACTCTAGTGGATTTTTTCCCTATCTTGAGTCTACACTCATTGATCCTTGTAGTTGTGAACCCTTTATGTTCACCTTCCAAACTCATATCTAGTTTGAGTTTGCCATTCATGGAGGATTGAAGTGGTGGAGGCACAAGTGGATTGATCTAGATCTTGGTTCAGATTGGTTGCCGTCAAGAGGACGTATCACTTTGTACTTCTTCTTGTTTATTAATAGAAATACTCATATTCTCGTCCATCATGTTGTGAAAGTTTTTTATTATAAATTGGGTTACATTTGCTTGTGATATTATGGATCGTTGTTATTGATCATGTTAATGCCATTTATATATTATATGTACTTGTTGGATATTGGTTGTCAAGACTAATTTGCAGATTTCAAGTGCTTGGATTGAAATCTCCAGCGGGGATCTACATCAAACGTTTGGATCGAGGTTGGTTACATTTCTCCATTATCTTAACATTGTCATTTACAATAGCATTGTTTTGAGAATTGAGTTGATTTCTGGTAGTCATCTGTCTGTTGTGGTATTCCCAAGCCATAGTGAGTTTTCTCCAATACATCCATAACACCCTTTTTCCCTATTTTTATTCCTGTATGCTTGCTGCATCATTATTGTGGGTGTACCCGCGAGTTGCATCACTATAGCCTGTGGGTAGCACGTAAAATGGTAAAAAACACTATTAAATTACTTTTTACTCCCAAAAAGCGGTCTTAGGGTGACCTTTGGCCCTCCATTTTCCCATTAATGCCTCGATGTGTCCTTTCACTTACCTTTGGAAGGCTATTTGAGCACTTATGGCATATGGAAGGGGGGAGAAAGAAAAGCAAGAGAACTCTAGTGGATTTTTGCCTCATCTTGAGTCTACACTCATTGATCCTAGTTGTTGTGAACCTATTATGTTCACCTTCCAAACTCTTATCACAGTTTGATTTTGCCTTTCATGGACGATTTAAGTGGTGGAGGCACAAGTGGATTGACCTAGTTCTTGGCTCGGATTGGTTGCCGGCAAGAGGTTGTATCACATTGTACTTCTTCTTGTTTATTAATAGAAATACTCATATTCTCGTCCATTAATGTTGTTAATGTTGTTTATATAACATTGGGTTGCATTTGTTTATGATATTATAGACCATTGATATTGATGTTGTTAATGTCTTTCATATATCGTATGTACTTGTTGTATATTCGTTGTCAAGACTAATCTGCAGGTTCAAGTACGTGAATTGAAAGTGTGCATGGGTTGAAAGCTTCAACGAGGATCTACATCAGACGTTGGATCAAGGTTAGTTATGTTCTCCATTATCTTAGCATTGTTAATTATATAGCACTGTATTGAGAATTGAGTTTATTTCTGGTAGTCATCTGTCTTTTGTGGTCTACCCCAAGCCATAGGAAGTTTTCTCCATTAATAGAAATGGCGACTCCGCTAGGGAAAACATCCATTTTTGGGGATTTTTAGGCATTAGTCCTTATTTTGAGTTGTTGTTTGTCGAAGCTCTATGTCACTGATTGGCCGTTGAGATACACCATAGAAAACTTTCTTTTTCTGGGCTATTGGACTCTTTCTTAGACCATTTTTCTTTCCCTACCCGCGGGTGATCCTTGTTCTGCCCGCGCGTACCCGCTTCTGTCTACACTGTTGCTCCCGGGTAACCACAGGTATTCACTGTACAGTCGCGTACAACTCCGGATTTGGTTGATTGATAGCCTTTGGTTGTTGTTGGGTTGGTCCTGAATGTTCTTGAGTGCTCTTTGGCCTTGTTCTTGACTGTTCTATGCCTTGGTTGTGACCAGAACTTGCTCTTTCTCTTGGTTTGAGCCTTGGTTGTTTTCTACCCATTTTTGGTTTCCTAACTCATACCTATAGCTGAGTCTTATTGTTTGGAACCTGCTGAGTTGTCTTAGTGATCTCCTTGGCATATTAGTGACTGAATAGTTAGATTCTTGCTTGCATTTTTTTTTCATTTTAATATATATTGAAAAAATACAAAAAAATTGCTTTTGCATTTTCCTTTTCATTTATAAAAGAAAATACAAAAACATTGTACTTTCCGCATTGCATTTTGCATTTCGAGTGCTTGTGCTTTCATTCAAGACTTGCTTGTGCATTGCAAATTTAAAAAGTTGCATTTTTATTTTCATAATCGTTGGATTTGCTTGTCATGTTAGAGGCATTGTTTTCATTGAGTAGATGAGTCTAGTGTTTGGATGATTGTGCATATTGAGTCATAATACATCACTAGTTTCACGATCATATCCTTTGAGTAATCACAACCACCTAAAATTAACGCTTAATCTTAAAATTGATTAGTAACGATTTTCATTTTATAGGTTGCACCAACTAGCTTAGGTTTAGAGTCTTGGAATAAATCATTGTGAGTTAACAATCCAGACTATTAGACCAACATTATGTGTCTAACTAGGGAGTGGTGAATTCCATCGTATACATCAGTGTTCTTGGGAAGCTCTACTCAGACCATAGTTAAGCACGAGGTCACGGGAGGTTGGTTGCGGAGATAGCCCTCCAATACAGGCTGAACGTGGGAGATATTTCCAGGATTTGTTCGGATAGAGAACTCTTGGGGGATTTGACCCTCTTGATTTTTGGGCTTAGTTACCCTACCCATACGATGGATCCCACCTGCGACTGTCCCCCTGAGCATTGGTTATATTTTGGTGACCTTAGTTTCCTTACCTAGGTACCGCATAGGGTGCTTGCAGTGGTTATGTTGTTTGTGTCCTGAGTCAAATAGCGGTCAGACAGCACAGTTGCCTGTTGTATAGGAACTTGACCCTATGCACACAGTGAAGTCTGGGGGGTGTTATAACTGATTATGTTACCTCCGACTATAGTTTGGGAGTCTCAAGCCTCTCCTAGGAGAGACATACCGGCTATAGTGTTGGGAGCTCCTTGAGCCAGTTCTGTTTGTGTGTGCATTTGGCTGTAGATTTTTCTTAGGTGTGTGCTCTATGACTTTTTGATCGATAGTTCGGCTGATAGGACACATCTTGATCGTCTAATCCCTCTGGAGATATCATGGTGAGAATCTCGGCTACCCGCCGCTCTCCTCAGTTGGCTGGTTTACCCGCCGCCGAGATCCCACGTCCTGTTGATAGAAGACATCGGAGGATCCCCTCCGAACCTAGGAACTCTGTTGAGGACCTTCATAGTTATATCATGGCTACATATTCTGGCATGGGAGAAATGCCTACAGTTACCCCAGATGGAGGTGATCCTCCTACGCTTCGAGAGGTGTGGGGAGGTGATCCACCTGATACACATCCTAGCCTGTTTGGTCCAGATCCACCCGAGACCGAACCTGACTTTTATGATCCAATTCCACCCGAGGGTAACCCACTCAATTATGTATATGGGATGCCAGAGTTACAGAATGACCATGATACTACAACCGAACCTCATATTCATGATTTCATTGCACCTAAGGATAACCTGTTTCATCCTGCACATCCACGTCACCACTTATATAGGAGGCCTGAGTCTCGTGTCGACCATGATACTACGGATGACATTAACCTGTTTTCTTATAGTATGCCTGGTTATGGCACAGTTCATCTATCCACTAGATCCGATATTCATGCTAGTACTAGTCATGTTATTATCCACACTACATCCACTGGGGGCAACCTCCTCACTGAGGGCACTATTCCAGCTTCTCACACACATAGTATGGGGACTGGTCATATTCCTCCTAACAACGCCCATGCTGGAGGATGACCACCTCTTAGGACTACTGATCCTCATAGGAATGCTATTCCCACCATGACTCATCTACCACATAATACACATGCCCATCCACGACAACCAAGGACCACTTTTACGAACGTTCATAATCCTCCTAATACTGGGGGTGGAAACATACCGTATACCTTTTCGACAATTCCTGCGACTAGTAACGCCCATGTTGGGGTAAAAAATGTACCTCTTACTCATGGTCACCACATGATCGCTCCTACTACTCACGTAGGGGGCGGGAACATACCTCATAACTATGGTCCTTACAGCACAGTTCCCGTTGCGAATAACACACATAACTCTCATCATTATGGGGGTAACCCTTACCACAATACAGTCGGAGCTGGCCATCAGTACCCTACACCTCAATATCCACTACCTCAGTATCCTCTACCTCAATTTGGTGCTCATAATACTTTCACACCTACTTACCCTTCCACGGGTCAGGTTGGGGGGAATTACCCATCTTATGGCCATGGTCAAACTTATGGTCCGTCTGGTCCGTATCATCAACCTTTTAATGGTCATAATCAAGATTATGGTTAGTTGTATCCTTCGGGTCCATACATGCAACCTTTTATGCAAGCTCATAATCAAGCTTTCCAGCCAAAGCTCCTGTTCCTTGCTCGAATGAACCTTCCGGATCTTTCGAAGCTCACAAATGATCTGATGTGTCACGGCCCTAGTTGGCCTCCGGTCCCCACTAAGCTCCCCTCGGACATTCCAAAGTTTGAAGGGAAGAATGGTGAGGACCCGGGGGACCACGTCATGACGTTTCACCTTTGGTGTTCATCCAACTCATTGAATCACGATTCCGTTCGTTTACGACTATTTCAACGCACCCTCACAGGGGCAGCCATGAAGTGGTATGTCAAGTTTCCTAGGGGCACCTATAGGGGATTCAATGAGATCGCTTTGGTTTTCTTGGATCATTTCCAGCTGCCAATTCGTTACGATACTGGTACTGAACTTCTATCCACCTTCCGCAAGAATAAGGCCACGCATATTTCTGATCACGTTCAAGAGTGGCGTCGACGGAAGAGATTGGTGAAAGCCAACATTCCTCCAAAGTTTATGTTGGAATGGTTTCTTAAGTCCTTACTTCCATATATTGCTAAGGATTTTTCGATGTCCGACATTATGACTGAGGAACAAGCCATCCTAAAGGTCCAACAGTTAGATTTGTTATACTCTCAGTCTGGCATTCTGTATGACATTATACCTGACTCACCGAGAACACGACATGAGCCCAAGTCAGTTCCTAGACCACATGCCAATGGCATCATGGGTTTTGCAAGTACTCGACCTGTAGACTTGGTTACGAATCAGATGCAAAATTTGTCGCTTAACCAATCTACACCCGGACAGGTTCACACCTTGTCCACTTCCATCCCATCGTCCGATGTACATGCTGTGCAATCGACGAACCCATCGGGTAACCAACAACCTGGTGGTAAGAAGAAGGGGAGAAACAATAGGAAGGGTGAAAGCAATGGGAATAATGGTAGTAATCGAAACACTCCACGGAAAGAAAAGGCCAACCCTCGTCAGGAAGATGAAAATCCTGGTGAAGACCGTAAGCTTCGACGTAAAGTGAAATTTCCATGCAAGCTTTGTGGGGAAGATCATCTTACTCACTTGTGTCCTTGTATTGATGAGGCATCGAAGCATCTTGCACAGACCCCAACTGTGTTGAATTATCCCCTTCCACATCATCAGAATATGGCTTCGCATACTCCCACCACTGGTTATGGACCTAATGAGACTCCAATGTCTTCTTCCAACACTAGTGGCTTTGGATGCGTGAATATGGTCCATTCAACGGTTAGTATTGCTACTCATCAGCACGATTATGGGGCACCACAACCGAATATGGGGAATGAACCTCCCCCTTCCCCTGATACATCCTTGCATATCGAGAAGCCCTCTACTCTGTCGCGGATACCGAAAGGTGCACTTAAGCGCTCTACGCACAATCCTAATGCCCAAGCCACCCAGAAATACTCCATTGTAGAATATTTGGGCCAAACTCTATGTACCATGTCGGCTCTCAAGGTTTTACAGGCTTTCCCGTCACAACGGCATGCCCTTTTATCTGCTCTAGGAGTTCAGGATGGGGGAAGTACTAACGTTATTCAGTTTGACACTACTAATGTCCAACCTCGCTTACCTTACCACATGGCTTTTCAAATCCAGGTGGAATGTTTGCAGAACTCTATCAAGAGAACGCTGGTTGATGAAGGTGCGTTGGCATCAGTGATGTCATTAACTTGTTGGAAAGCTCTTGTCTCTCCTCCCCTAGCTAAATCTATGACCATGCTCACTACGTTTGACGGTCGTTCATTTAAACCACATGGGATCATCCCTTCCCTTGTTGTCCGCTTGGGCGGGAAACCCGTGCCTATTGAAGTCAAAGTGGTTGATGCGCCCATCGACTACAATCTTTTACTGGGTCGGAATTAGATGTACGCTATGAAAGCTATCGCATCTACTATATTCAGAGTTATTTACTTTCCTCACAAAGGCAAGATTGTGACCATCGACCTGCTGGATTACGCTAGTCCTTCTTCCACAACATCCACGGGATCAGTGGTCCCGCAAGTTACTGATTCTCAACTAGCAATTGGGAATATGGGTGTCGGGTTGTACCCTTCCATGATGGGATCCTTTGATTTTCCTGCACCCATTAATTTTATCGGAACCATCTCCCACAATGTGTCTCCTCTGTTACAAAATGTACCATTCTGGACAGCGTATTTTGACGATCCGTGGACCTTACTGTCTGCGAATCCTTCATCCGGAGACGTTGCGCACGTCGGGATGACTATGCCTTTATCTATTGCTGAGCTCACTTATCACGATATTCAACAAGCCACAGTAGAGACCGATCTCTCCTCTTCCCGGACAGAAGAAGAAGATCCCTTTACGTTGTCGGTTTGGGCAGCCAACTCGTCTTGTTCACAAGATTTCCTTGATGATACTTTACCTTCAGATGAAGCCATTATCGAGGCTATGTGCAGTAGTGAGAGCCCTTGGCAGGATATGCACCATAGCTCTGGTTTTCTTCCCAACCTCGATCTCGTCGAGCAAGAAGAGTTTAGGATGACTCTATTTGAGATTGTTGGTCACCCTGTTGCTCTTTTGGGCACACATGAGATGTACGCGGAGGGGAATATGGCTAATATTTCCCCTACTACGGCGATCAACATCTCTCGAACTCCTAGAAAGATTGAAAATGTTTATATCGGTGATGATTGCTCTCCTGAAGAGGTTGGCATTTACATCGATATTTTTAAAGAACTCCGGGAAGGTTTTTCCTGGTCATATGAGGAGATGCCAGGAATAGACCCCAGTATTGTTGAACACAATATTAGAACGTATCCCAACGTGAAACGGTTCGACAACGCTTACGTGCTGTAAATCCTAGGAAGGCCACCGCGATCAAGGCAGAGGTGGAGAAATTGCTTAAGGCCGGTTTCATCTACCCGGTTCCCCTTACCGAATGGGTGTCAAATCCTGTTCCTGTGGATAAGAAGCAGGGAAATATCCGCTTGTGTACCGATTTTCATGATCTAAACTGTGCATGTCTGAAAGACCATTTCCCCACTCCATTCATTGATCAGATATTGGATGCTTGTGAAGGAAGTGATATTTTTTCGTTCATCGACGGATTTTTGGGGTATAACCAGATTCAGATCAAACCTGAGGACCAACATAAGACTACTTTCATTTGTCCTTGGGGTACATTTGCATACTGAAAAATGCCATTCGGCCTTAAAAACGTCGAAGCTACATTTCAGCATGCGATGACCTATGCCTTTCATGACCTCAAACGTATTATGGAGGTTTTCTTGGATTATCTTGCTGGCCATTCTCGCAAGAGAGCGGACCACCCCAAGCACCTTCGTATGATTCTCGAATGATGTATACAATACAAGATTCGATTGAATCCAAACAAATGCATCTTTGCTATGAGGATAGGTCACCTTCTAGGGTTTATAGTTTCAAAAGAGAGTATTAGAGTCGATCCTCTTAAAGTTGAGGCAATACTTCAGTTGCCTCCTCTGTGCAATTTGTTTCAACTTCAGAGCCTCCAAGGGAGAGCCACTTTTCTACGTCATTTAATAGTGAATTATGCTAATCTTACCAAAATTTTCACGCGCTTGCTGAAGGACACACCATTTTTCTGGGATGAGCGAGCCCAGTAGTCTTTCAACACCCTTAAGAGAGCTTTGGTGTCGATCCCTGTGCTTAGTCCACCTGAATTTGCACGATATTTTACACTTTATGTGGCCGTGTCTCAGGAGACAATTGGCATGGTCTTGATTCAGACAGATGATGTGCTTACCGAGCATGTGATCTATTACCTTAGTCGGAACTTAGTATATGTTGCACTAAGATACACTCATGTGGAAAAGTTGGCGCTTGCGACTGTTCATGCAGTCCAGTGATCAAGACATTATATCATGCTTAGGAAGACCACTGTTATCACGCATATCAATCCATTTCGGTTCGTGTTATCACGATGTCTCATCGGGGGGAAGTACAATAAATGGATTGTCATACTTCAGGAATTTGAACTTGAGTTTGCTTCGGCGAAGTCGGTCAAGTCCTTGGTTTTCGCTGAGCTTCTGTCTGACCTTCTGCGGCTTGATGAGGATATTGTCCATGAAGATTCCTTTTTGGATGAGCATTTATTTCTTATCTCGACCGAGGACCCTTGGTATGGGGATATCATTGTATATCTCCAAACTTTGAAGTTTCCTTCGCATTATTCGCGAGATGAACGACAGCATGTGAAACACCATGCTAAAGATTATACTATCATCAGGGACACTCTGTATCGTCGAGGAAAAGATTGTATTCTCTGTCGTTGTTTAACTCATGAAGAAGCAAAGAGGGTACTTAACGATTGCCATGCTGGGGCGTGTGTTGTTCATTTATTCAGGCTTGCTACAGCCCAATGCATTATGCGAGCAGGTTATTTCTGGCCTTCCATCTTTAAACATTGTATGAACGCTGTGAAGAGATGCCACCCTTGCCAGGTGTTTTCTCGTAATGTGTGTTCGCATCTAGCGCCCCTTCATCCGGTCATCACCATCGGTCCCTTCACCAAGTGGGGGGTAGATTTCATGGATTGCAAACCAGCTTCGGCTGGGGGGCATCACCATATTATAGTGGTCGTGGACTACTTTTCCAAATGGGCTGAGGCCATGCCTACAGTTAAAGCCGATGGTGCTACAGCAGCCCATTTCATATTCAATCAAATCATCACTAGATTTGGTATCCCGAAAGAGATTGTCACTGACCATGGTAGTCACTTTCAGAACAAGATGATGGAGGATTTGTCAATCAAGCTTGGGTTTCGTCAAGAACACTCATCTTCTTACTATCCCCAAGTGAATGGTCAATTCAAAGCCGTTAATAAGTCGTTAAATACCATTCTCCAACGTACCATCCAATAGAGCAAGAACAACTGGCATATCATGTTATATCCTGCTCTGTGGGCTTATCGAACTGCTGTCAAGATTGCCACCGTGTTCTCTCCATTTCAGCTGGTACATGGTGTGGAGTCCATTTTACCGATCGAATGCGAAATCCCTTTGCTTAAAATTGCCATAGAACTCCTCCCTGATACAACGGGTATTGAGCAACGTTTGTTCCACCTTGAGTAGCTTGACGAGCAGCGTTGAGATGCCGCCTAGCTATAGAAGCCAATTAGCGTCATTTCAAGGTTCAGTATGATAGGTCTGTCCGTCCCTGGAAATATGCTGAAGGTGACTTGGTTCTCTTATATGGCCAAGTGAAATAACCCCAGGGGGCACACAAGTTCAATCCCATGTGGCACGGTCCTTACATAGTGAGGCATGTTCTGGAAAAAGGAGTCTATGAATTAGAATATTATGAGGGGAACTTTTTGAAGGAGACTAGAAATGGGCTCTATCTCAAGCGGTATTACGCTTGAACTTCTGGTTTGAGCTGATGCCTTTGTATACTATTGTATAGTTATTTCTGTACATAGTCTAGGTTGCATTTGGTTTTCGGGTCTGCTGATTCACTTCCGTTTAATTGACAAATGTCAGCAGAATCTTCCACGTTCTTAGGATTCACGGATGGTGCTAGCCGTCACACGCAACAACTTGTGTCTGCTACTTGGGTCATTTATTCACCTAACCATCTAGTTGTGTCTTCGGGAGGCGCTTGTCTCGGACCTACATCCAACAATGTGGCTGAGTACAGTGCCGCGGTTGAGCTACTTTAGGATGCTATCTCGCATGGCATCCAGTCTCTAGAAGTCTGCCTCGATTCACAATTGGTTGTGTCACAGTTGAGCGGTCAGTACCGTGTGAGGGATCCTACCTTACTACGAAGATTCTTAAGGTTAAGACTCTTGGAACGATATTTTGTTTCCATTACATACGCTCATGTTCCTAGACTTTTTAATCATGTATCGGATGCATATGCTAATTATGTCCTAGATTGGAATTTGTCACATTCATAACATCCATATGGAAGCACACATAAAATAAAAGATACATTCATACATTTGTACATACACACATAGTAAAACCGGAGAACCATAGTTTATATATAATTATCGTGTCCAAAAAATGGTAGTGTCATGATACAAAACTGGAGCCTGTGGCCCTCAAGATATACATATCGATACAAAAATAGGACTCCAAGATATCTAAGCCCTATGAGGAGGCCTAGATACCGCCTCGATAGGATGAGTCTCATAAAAATAACGCACTGTAGTAGCTACATGCTGTAATAACCGCACCCAGGGACCTGGCACTCCTACTACCTGGCGCAACATCTCCTCCGGGAGCTGTGCTATCTCTTCCTGAGGTATCATGTCGACCATGTGGGACATGTTGGTCCGCAGGGTCCATAATGTGCTCTCTACTGCAGCGCCTATCATCTCATCACCCCTGCCCCATCGACGATGTTTCGAAAATCCCTGAGGTCTCACTAGACCCTTATCTGCGAGCAAATAGTAGAATATTAATACATGATACCACCACCAAAAATATTTTTGCATTCATTTATAATCTAAAATCCATAAAAATTTGATATACCAAAAACAAAAAAATAGTAACTCACCAATGTCTCCAAACGCTGCTCCTGGTGGTAGCGGCATGTCACGGTCCTATCGAAAGTCGATCCCTGCATAGGGATAGTCCTCTATGGAAATGACTTGTGAGTCCCACCAGTGAAAGAACTCATTAGTGAATGGTGATGCCCATCGTCCACCACCCTGTCGTGTCAAGACCTCTACCCATCGGGTCAGGGCTAGGTCGCGGAGACTATGAGGAGGGACTTCAACCCTCAAATTGAACCCCAGAACCCTCTCAAAGAAGAAGCTGCATAGAATACTGTCGTAACCAAAGTTCTTTGCCTTGCCCTGCTTGCACTCCGTTAACTGGGTCTTCATGGACCCCAGTAGTGTGGTGCACCAGTCATATATCACGGGCCTCATGCATTGTGATGTGTAAAACATAACTGGTCTCGAAGCCTAGTGAAGGGTTGTCGAACCTGTGATCCGTACTAAGGTAGCCACTACAACTTGCATGTCAAGCTGCACTATGTGTTTGATGGGTACTTGACTCCCTAGTGAAGGGTTGCCAAACCTGTGATCCGTACTAAGGTATCCACTACAACTTGCATGTCAAGCTGCACTATGTGTTTGATGGGTACTTGACTCCCCACCGTACGGGTATCAGGAGCACAATACCGCTCTATGTAGTCAGCCACTGTAATCCCTGATCCCACCGATCGAGACCGAAGGCTTTCCACCTCACCTCGGTAGGACAAACCTGTGATGAAGTAGATATCATCCACTTCCAGTGATAGTACCTTCCCATCGAGACTGAATTTCTATGCGTCCATGTCCTAGTAATCTATCAAACGCTGGAGTAGTTGGTTTTGGGCCCTTAAACCCCCAATGCTCCAAAACTTGTAAATCCCACAAGCTTGCAATGCTTGTTGCACAGGAAAATCGTTGCGGACAGCCTCATCCACTTGGTCATGTTCCCTCTCTCTCCATTCCAAGACCATCGTGGAGGAAGAAAAAACAAGTTTTTTAGTCCCTTGTATTTTAAAAAACTAACTCCACAGACTTACCCACAGGCTAGTTTGCTCATAGAGGTGGGTACCCGTGGTCAACGCATGCGTTGACCGCGTTTACCCAGCCCTCCACGCGACCCGCATAGTTATAGCTCATGGGTACGCCCGTGACCATTTAGGGCTTGGCCACAGGAAAAATCCAACCATGAAAAAATGAATTAAAAGCATGAATATGGAAGAGATGGATGAGATTACCAACCTACTCCTGACGGCTCGATGAATGGACGCTCGTAGCTCCCGGAATCAGCAGTTGAACTTCATGGTGAAAACTTCCCAATTTGCTCCAAATTGGTAAATAGTACAAATGAATTGTGAATTATAATTTTTTGTTACTATTTATAATTACTGAAACCCACTTTTCTATAGTTTTTTCCATTATATGTTGATCTGGACTAATATAATGTCATGGAGTAGCATTTTTTACCAAATTTCTTCGGTGAAAGTTGTTTCTGACCATTTCGCATGTACCACATGTATATTTTACACTTGGCATATAGGTTAGATGTCATTTTCACATGCATTATTCATTTGACCTTTTGACCGTTTCCATTTACCCTAGGTGCGACCCCGCTTCTTAATTTACACGGAGCCTTCACACTATTATAGAAGTGTCGTTATTTAGCGGTAGGGCCTTTCCGAACATGGGTTCCCTAGTTAGACCCATTTTTTCCTTTTGGCACCCATGTTGTTGTCTCTCTCTAGATTTGGAAGTCCTTCATGGTTACGCCATGACGTTGAGATAAATATTCATACTCTACTTTGTCTTATCCTGGCCATCTCCCATAAGGACTCCCACCCTTGAAGTATTCCAAGTTGTGATTGCATTGCATCATCCTGCTTGCCGCTTGAGCCTTGTGCTGGCTCCCGCTTACTCAATTATTAGCCTGTTTCCTGAGCACTTTCCCTGTCGAGCCCTGCAGAGCTTACATTTGTCCTTCACAGTTTGATGACACTTTGACCCTAAGGGAACACCCCCCCGAGTGTCCACATCCTGCACGCACATCCTTGCATTGATCATAGGTATGTTCCATGCTTGGGACTAGTTTGCTCACTTTGACACTCATTCCCTTGATTGTTGTAACATAAGCAATTTTATTCTTTTTCAAGCTTTCCAAATATGAAAAAGACAAAAAAATTAAATATTCCAAAAAGCCGGACGGGATTATGGTTACTACTTCTTGTTGGCATTTGTTGTGTCGCCTTTGAATAGAGCATTCATTCCACTCCGTAAATTATGAGTCGGGACTATAGTTGGACCTTAGGTGCTGTACTTGTTTTTTCATTTCTACTCCACCGATCGGTTAAGCTTCCAGTCATTATGGAGCCCTTTGTCAATGCCTCCTGCGTCGCACAGTATTATATCAAGTCTATGCTACCTCAATCTATCCATCTGCTCATGCTCTTGTTCAAAGGAAGTCCTGAACCAATGTCGGCCACTCCTCAGATCTCTTGACTATTGCATGTCGGCCATCCTTATAGAGTTAGTCCATTCTACCTGATTTCTTCCAAATCTTTCAGCATAGCTAGTACCTCATGCTGGTCGATGGGGGATGCCTTAATGCCCTCCCTCTAGCGAGTCTCATTCCGTCGAATTCAACCCATTTATTCTTGAACTTGAGGCTTAGAGTTTGGTTGAGAACCTTGAGGCTTGCAGTCATTAGTGGCAAGTTCTCTCGCCATCGACAGTTTTGGGAATACATCAATGTCCCCTGATTGATGGATTCATCCCTGTGTTCAACTTCAACTCATCTATTCACACTTTGATGATTGTACTCTGTTCCTTGATGCCCATTTTCATTATTGGTGGGTTATCTTGCATCTGTTAACGGTTTACATCATTGGCTAGTAATCAGACGATGTCACATCAGGTTCGACCTCAACTCCTTTATTCACTTGATGGGACTTGCACCGTAGACAATTTGTGTAGAAGACCCCAGGAGATAGTGGCATTCCGTATGCTACTTATGATCGTGACTTTACATCTAAGATATTATCTCTCAAACATCTGCAGTTTGTACCTCCAGTTTGCAACAGTTGTTTCCTTTTTAGCAGGGAACCATATCTTACTGTTGAGGGATCATGGCTATGATCACTTATGACATGTATTCACTATGTACTGCCTATTCATGGCATCGTATCAGATTGTTGTATTCCTCTGACATGTATCAGAGATATTATTGTATTATGACAAGTGAGCTGATCTTTCCACTTGTGTTTCCATCACTCCACTTCTGAGATTTATAATGTATTTCGGCCATCGTATCACCTATTCTATGACCTCACACATTAGGGGGCATCTGTTATAGCAGAATTTTCCACCCTGTGAGTATCAACACTCTTTGGCCCTTGGGATCCATTTCACTGACTCAGAGACACTGAATGTCCTCCAGAACACCCTTTTTCCCTATTTTTATTCCTGTACGCTTGCTGCATCATTATAGTGGGTGTACCCGCGAGTTGCATCACTATAGCCCACGGGTAGCATGTAAAATGGTAAAAATCACTATTAAATTACTTTTTACTCCCAAAAAAGCGGTCTTAGGGTGACCTTTGGCCCTCCATTTTCCCAGTAATGCCTCGATGTGTCCTTGCACTTACCTTTGAAAGGCTATATATTGAGCACTTATGGCATATGGAAGGGGGGAGAAAGAAAAGCAAGAGAAATCTAGTGGATTTTTGCCTCATCTTGAGTCTACACTCATTGATCCTAGTTATTGTGAACCTCTTATGTTCACCTTCCAAACTCCTATCACAGTTTGATTTTTCCTTTCATGGAGGATTGAAGTGGTGGAGGCGCAAGTGGATTGACCTAGTTCTTGGTTCGGATTGGTTGCCGGCAAGAGGTTGTATCACATTGTACTTCTTCTTGTTTATTAATAGAAATACTCATATTCTCGTCCATTAATGTTGTTAATGTTGTTTATATCACATTGGGTTGCATTTGTTTATGATATTATGGACCATTGCTATTGATGCTGTTAATGTCTTTCATATATCGTATGTACTTGTTGTATATTGGCTGTCAAGACTAATCTGCAAGTTCAAGTATGTGAATTGAACGTGTGTGTGGGTTGAAAGCTTCAAAGGGGATCTACATCAAACATTGGATCAAGGTTGGTTATGTTCTCCATTATCTTAGCATTGACAATTATATAGCACTGTATTGATAATTGAGTTTATTTCTGGTAGTCATCTGTCTGTTGTGGTCTACCCCAAGCCATAGGAAGTTTTCTCCATTAACATTCTTCTTCATCTGACCTAATATAGAGTTGACAACTCCTGATTTTGCAAGCAATTACTTTAATGAATTCCTTCCTTCTATCGATGGATGTTGACTTTCTCTAATTTGCATTATCTCTTCCTTTCTCTCACCTAATATTTTTTCTTTTGAGTTAAATGATTCCTTTGAATATCATATGTTATCAAATAATGTGCATACAGGGAATTTTGTGCAAAAAAGTGGTCTTCTTAGCAACCACCATGAGCTATCTCAAAACTAGGAAGGATCCACTAATAAACAAATTCACCACTTCGGTATACATAAATTTTGAATAGCTACCACAAAACCATAAATAGAAATAAATGGACTGTTGGGCCCTGGCACACATTCAAAAGCTCCAAAAACAAATATGATTCTATGAAATATCCTAAATTAGTTTGCTGATGGGATGAGGCCCTACATTAGGTGGGGTGGATCCATGTCCTTGTGTGTGAGCCTCCATCTATCATTTTCTGGTTCTGTTTCAAGGTTTGTTTCCCTCATTATCCACATGCTCCTTGGGAGGATTCTCAGTCATGGATATGGCCAATGTGAGCTGTGGGAATTTATCATTCTTGTGTTGTGGTGGTAAGGTCCAATTATGGTGGCATTCCCTCCTCACATGGAAAACATAACCAGCTCTAAGCTGTGGCCTTCCATCAGATCCCTGTGACTGGTTGGATGGAGGTTCAACAGGTGGCTCCCCCTTGTATACTCCAGCAACTGGCACAAGTATGTCACATTGATTTCAGCTTTCTACACCTGCATAGTAATATGCATATAAATGTTAGCACAAATAATTGAATTACTGTGACCAAAAAAGCTTTAGCAGGCTGTGGAATACATAACATCATTTCATTTCTTCCATATGAAGAAGAGCGTTTTGATTCTGATAAGTTGTGATGGTGTGTGGAATTCAATGGCTCAAGGATGTATTATCTCTTAACAGAGTGGTTTTCTAAGAAATAGAGGCAGGGAAGAGTTGGATGTAGAATTTAGTCACTCAATCTCAGGCTAATTCGAAAAATGAAAAGAACCAGAAAGGTGTTTGAGGGTTTCAGCTTAATCACATAGGTAGCATTTAGGTAGGGGATGCTCTGATGAATTAACTTGTTTCCTATAGCCAAGCCCCCAAAAATCAGGCAATGCAATGAAATCCTTCTTGTTTCAACCAACATTTTCTAGATGCCGTGCAACTAAAAGAGCTAGGTCTATTGCTTAGATTTGAGCCTCCAAAGTTTGTCCAATTGATTGTCCATACAAAGTTTTGGTATTTTAGTTTTCTCCAAAAATTTTGGTAATGTAGTTTTCCCATTTTTTAAGATATCACATATGAAGATATTGGTCACATACCATAAGTTGTATTTGAAGGTTACAACTCCGCTATGTCAAGTACTTACCATTCCACAAAGTGCATTAGCAATTTTTAAAATATTACTTGTTTTAGCGGTCCAGGGTTCAGGTGAGTATGATATAGTTTGGTACAAGGCTACAAACCTACTATTCTCGGTCTTGGAAAATTTTACGGGCTTGCATGCATGGCTGGTGGTACAAAAGGATGAATTCCCCCTAATCACAATACATGTTTCAAACAATATTTCTCCCCACAAAACCATCCTTAGCTGGGACTGCATAGTGTCCCATGGTTCCAGTGCATAATAGCACCAAATTAGATCTTATGAACATTTAGAGTTTATGAAGACTTTCCTCTACTGGATTTTGAGGTCATCTGAGGTCTCCTCCATGTCATAGAATCCATCTTTAGTAATGATGACAATATAGGTGTTGGCTTGTTATGCTTGGGATTCAAGAATCCACCCACGACAACCAGCTACATGGGACTAAATGCCACTGTCATTATAGATGGTTTCTTGATGGGGACATGGTCCAACAACATTTCGCATGCAATAGTAAATATAGATTAAAAAAATATACATTTTACAACATGAATTCACCAATCAAACATATCATTAATGTCTAATAGCTTTATGGGAATAAAATAACCCTTGGAATCAACCCATGGAGGTCAAATGCTTTGTGAGGAAAACGAACAACATGGATTCTGACATATGTATAGCAGCATATTAGAAATAAGAACAATGCTTCAAAATTTTGGAGCCATCCTCAAGTCTTGCTCAACTAATTCTGGTGATTGCATGCTACTTCCATATTGATTCCAATGTTGCAAAGATGGCTTAAGCTACCCTGGAAATCACTTGCTAAAGTAGTCATGCAAAATGTTAGCACTATTGTTACTACATAATCACTATGCAACTTGTGCAAGATTTACAACAAGGTAGAAATCTCTAGATGTCAGGAATCTCAAGGGAGAGATTAAAACCTAGAGAACAAAAATAGGAGGTGAAAATGCTCTTTAAGACAGAAAAATACCTTTGCAGTAGGGGACAAGCAACGAATTATCAATCACCATCCAAAGAAAATCTATTTGAAGGGTCACTTTACAAAATGTCACTTTGATTTCTGGTGATTTGCAACACATATGGATGCTATGATAGGTCAACCAAAGAGACATCTTTTAACAACATGATGGAGTGTATTTGTAAGTGTGAAGAGACTTTTTGCTGGTGACTTTGTCCTTTTTATAAGTTATTACTGATGAAACTTTGGAACCATTTACAAATTATGTTTTCTTAATTGCCTTGTTTTGTGGATTTATCTTTGTTTGCTGACTCACCCTAGTACAGAGATACATGAGGTTGTGAATATTTCAATTCTCTTTCGACATAAAGGAAGGTCTAAACCACATTGTTTTCTTCTTTTTATCCATTTATAATTTTATTGCATGTGCTTGACTAATTCTGTTGTACAACTATGGGACTCTGCATCCAATAGACAGGTAGAGTAAATTACTACTTTCATGTTTTCAATTTCTTTTTGTTTTGTTTAAACAGTGGCATTCCATGTGGGCATTTTGGACAAAGTTGAACAGTTGTGGGAGATTTTCTAGTTCTCTTTCGAGGTATATATGATAGTGGGATTGGCATAGTCTATCTTTAACTTTTATTTTATTTTATTTATATATCAATCTGAACATGGTTTCTTGCCTTGATTGCGGGTTAGTGGTCGTTTAAGTCACCTATGAATAAAATTATCACATAAGTATTCATACTTCTTTTCAGCAAGCAAACTCGAAGGTATTGTTGCTAATATTTCATCTCATTTCATTTCCATTTATCTAGTGGCTAAGAGTACTTAGAGCTAATGCTCATTCTTCTTGAATATCATCATTGTCAAGCAATAACAACTTCTTAAAGGGTGCTAGCTCAATGGTAGAGCACCTGCGTAATTATAGGAAGGAGATTGGTGGTTCGATTCCTCCGTACCCTATCATAAATTAGTGACTAAGAAAATGAATAAATTCGCATATATACGACTATTAGTAGCTAATTTCCATTATCTTATAGCGTGACTAACGTTTAGTCATATTTAGCTTAGTCATTAATATGCTATCATCTAGTAGTTTATTTAGTCATCTATTTGGTCATTAATTGTGACAATCAATGACTAAATCGGTGACTAAATTAGTGAGGATCAATGACTAAATCAGTGAGTATCAATGACTAAATCAATGACTTAATCAGTGACTATCAATGACTAAATCAATGACTAATAAGTCAACCAATTAATGACTAGTGAAATACGACTAGAGATAAGATAGTGGAAATCGGATACTATTAGTCACCGACTCAAAAATAGTCATTTATAGTCGAATTTTAGTCATTAATTTCTCATTTTGTACTAGTGATTCCAAGATCAGCTAGTGCAATGGAAAAATTGACTATTCTCATAAACACTGATCATTTTGATCAATATCAAGATTATCCAAAACATGGAGGAATGATTCCAAACCTTACTGTCTGTACCTGCAGTAACAAGCCATTGTGCTACTTAATCTTGTTCATCTTGTCATATTGCAAAACACATAGTTTTCTCATGTCCACAAGTCAGAATTCCAATACTGCTCTTTCTTTGTCATCTATGTACAACCAATTGAACATCTGCACCTTGTGTTCCTCTAAAGTATCATCACTCTTCCTTCAATATATTTTCAAGATCTTATCACCAGTTGATCCATTCTATGATAGGCTTGATGCAAGATGATATTCCATGCTCTGGGGCTTCTTTTACTGTAAGGATTTCATTTGAATGATGTTTCTCTTCTATTGACACTCCATCAACTTCAAGGATGGGATTTTCATCATCTTCTTTGTTTTGTACTTCATTCTTTCTTTTCCATATCGTTGTGTATTTTGGTCTAGGTGGTCTTGTTGTGCATCTTCTGGAAATGTGACCATAATTATGATAATTATAGCATTCAACTGGATAATTTGGAGAGGGGCCACAGGGCTCATGATTTCTCCTAATTTTGTTAAGTCTTCCATATGCTTGACAACTTGATGCTTTATGTCCATAGTTATTACATGAGTAACAGTAACCCCTAAACATCTATAAGTATCTTCTGAAACCAGTCTTGTTGTTAGGATTCCTTTGCTTGTGATAGTTCTTTACATTGTCATTCCTTCCGAAGTCCTTCAAATGAGAATGAGAAATTTTCTGATCACATAAGTTTTCCTTCATGTGGTTCTTATGCTGCATGGTTGTTTCTTTGGAGGTATCTTCACAACCCTTATAATCAATCTGAGCAATAGATCTTGATCCTTCAATCATGTGTATCTAGTTATATCCAAGGCTAGATCTATTTGAGGGATATCTCTATAGACTGAGAAATTTATCAAGGGCTTCAGTTCCTTTCTTGAATTTTTCAATAATCTTCAAGTGATGCTTGAGTTCAACAACTTCCTTCTTGGCTTCTTCCATGCTGATGGCTGCTTGTTGTCTTGAGCTTTGTAGCTCCTCTTTTGAGGACATTAATTGTATTCTTAAAGTCTCCTTTTCTTCCTCACTTGCGAGGGACTGTTGTTTGAGATTTTCAACCTTTTGTTGCTCCTTGTTAAGAGATTGTTCCCAAAATTCCAATCTCTCTTGCTCCATTTGGACTTGCATTTTAAAGTCAACTATGAGTTGCTCAATTTCTTTCTTCTTTGATCCCTCTTTTATCCTTTGCTCCAACATGAGATGTTTTAAATGTTTACACCTTTGTTTATATCTTCTCAGATCATCCAGAGCACTCACAAGCTCAGCTTCAAGATTGACTTCTGCTTCACAGTTTGAGTCTTCTTCAAAAGGATCTTCACTAGAATTGTTACAGACTGAACTTTGTTATGATTGAAATGCTTCATCTAACTTCTTATTTGTGTAGAGGTCCTTTATTCTGTTCCAAAGCTCCTTTGTAGAGTCACATTTACCTATCTCCTCTTTGACATCATTGGGCAATCCTTTAAGGATTGAATTCATAGCTTTTGAGTTACTTTGCTTGGCTCTCTTCTGGGATGGAGTCCTTATTCTGTTTGGTGGAAGGTAATCATTGATAACTGCATTCCAAACATCATATCATAATTCCTTTAGATGACATTCCATTCTTGTCTTCAAAAATATGTAATCCCCTTTTTCTAGTAATGGAGTTTCATTCTCGGAGTCACTCTCTAGCCCATTCATGTGTGCTTAATTTGATCTCCCTTTCAGTTTGTTAGACTGATCCTTAAAGGGACTGGCTCTGATACCAATTGATGGAATATCAGCAATACTGAGAGGGGGGGTGAATCAATATTGTAGACTTTTTCTTTTAATTCCAATTATTTTAAGCACACATATTTCATTAAACAATAAAATCAAATGGACACAGCATTTTATTGTGGAACCCTAAAGGGAAAACCACAAAGTCATGTCTATTAATCTGCAAAATTGCTTTTACAAGTTACAATAGAATTCGATCGACACCAACCAATCAAGATGCACCCACACCCTTAATTCACCAGCACCAACTGGTAGGAGGCTATGACCCCCTATTTAGTTAGCTACGACTGACAAAGAAGCACCAACTCCCCTTTTGAAGACACCAACATGCCCTAGCTCCACCCTGCCACCCTAGATTTTATCAGCTACAACTGATGGGAGAACCTACTCTCACTTGAAGGCACCAACCTACCCTTGCTCCACCCTTCCACCCTTAAATTAGATTTTCTTCATTAATATTTTGGACTGCTGCTCTTCTGCATCTTCCTCTGAACTTCAATGCATCTACTTTTGATATTTAATGCACCCTCTTCTTCTGCTTTTGATCTTCAATACACACTTAGCAGACACACTTCTCTTGGTCTCTCTCTTCTGCTTCTGCTTAGAATATCTTTATGAAGAACTAAGAGACCCACTTCAACGCATCTACCTCTTGGTTTATATAATGGTTTAATAGTCACATGTTTAGAATCATTAAACCTCTTCATAGCCAATATGTCTCTTCATAAACAATGCACCTCTTCAAAAAAATAACTTTTGAAATGATTTCTTCTTTGTAACTTAAATTGTTTGTTAACCTTTTTTTAAAAACTTTACAGAGCTAACTAAGTTTAGTTAGACTCTAATTTTAGCAAAATTGCTAAAACTGTTGTTAAATAATAATGGTTCCGATAATATAATAGTTCTAATATATAAGTAATGGTTTCGATATGTAATGGTTCCAAAATGTATTTCCAATATATATAATGGTTCCAATGTAATGGTTTCGGTAATGGTTCCGAAATGGCACCAATATATATATTTTAAAACTGCATTGTAACTTGGTCAAAATTCAAATCTCACCAAACTCGACACTTGGTCCTCTAGTGACCCTTTGTTAACACATTCGATCTCAACCATCCAACATTTATCGACGGTGCAAAAAATATGGTGAAAAACTTCTTTGACTTAGCATCTCAGCCGTTCATTTCGATAATCCAACGCTTCATACGCAATCTGAGAAAGGAATTCTGTCTACCAAACTTGCATAGGAAGGAAAACTTCAATACTCCTTGCGATGGGTTTAGGGTTTTTTCTGGAATTGATATCGTTCATGAGCAATGTCCCATTAGCTGTTGCATTGTTTGGCTAATCGATGGTGGGATGAACCCGGAGCTCCTTATCCATAATCTTAAAGGATTTACGAAAGGATTCTTTCAAGGATGTGAGCATGTCAAGAGCTTTCTCCACAAGGTCCTCTGTATCTTCTTCCTTCGGCCTCTTTCCATTCTTCGTCCATGGTTATGGAAGCAGTTTCATCCTAATTGAGTCTTCCTACAGCGTTACCAGCTTCTCGGATATGGTTATTGCCTTCATCGCCTCTCGTTATGGCTTCCCAATGGGAGCACAGCTTTGAGGGCAGCGAGTCCCTGACTCTTCTCGCTACCAAGTGACCATAAGGCCCATGCCCATCGAATACTCCACAGAAAATAGTGTCCTTGCTCGACCCAAATTCATCGCGTCTAATAGCTTCAATAATTCTTTTCCCATCTTCATCCTAAATTATTTTGTCTGAAATCTGCATTAACTTATCAATCACAAAGGTTACACTTCTAGTCATGTAGTTATCACAATCCTTGGGTATGGACTGTAGACCATTTTGATCATCCAAATGTTCCGAATGCAATCCATTAAGAGACTCTTCTTTTTAATGGTATCTGATTCTGACCAATGGATATCTTCCAATTTATATGTTCCAGATTTGCTTTTGGTATCAAATTGTCCATTGTTCTGCACAGTACTCGTTTGCTCATGGCATTCTGCAGACACTCTAGAATGTTCTGAATCAAGTGAGAAAAGATGATGATCATTGATCCAATCAACAACACGAATGGAAAGACCAATTTCATGGAGCATAACACATTCATCATAGGAAACACATTCCTGCAAAGGTACTTGAGATACATCTGCTTCCATCTTTTTGAAAGTGCCCTGTCTTTATTTATTTTGTTTTCCATTTAATGAACATCACTGGAAGTGCATGTCATCAACTAGTTTCCATTAATGACTTTGTCACAGTCAATGCCATAAACAGAGACCATAGCTAGTTGTCACTGCCATATCTTATTGCCATCAATGACAATCTACACCTTCTGCCACTGGCATATTGCCAACAACTATCATCTTTCTGCTGATGCTTTGCTTCCTACCACCATGCCTTTGCTATCATCTATCTGACAACATATGCTTTGCATGTCATCTATCTGATGATGCTCTGTCATCAACTAGTTACCTGTATCTTCAGCCTTTTCCATATTGATTGCCATCAATGACAATCTTCAACCTTGGCCATATTGCCAACAGAAAAGAGTCACAAAGCTTTCTTGTTCTCATTGTCAAAGAGATGGACATGATGAAGAACATTGTTGGAAGCTACATCCAGAAATGAAACCAAAGTGGTTTAAGGATCAGAAAGGGAAGCATAAAGCTACGGTTATCATTGAGGACCTTGGATCAAATTTCGAGGATGAAACCAAGATATCAAGCGTAGGTGTGAAAGGTAAAGCTATTGTTGGTAATGATTCTAACATTGGTTCTTCATGTGCTTCTACTTCTAAAGATCACAACAGTTCTAAATATAGAAAAATAAATGCATTGTTTCATATAAGCGTAATCACTAAACAAACCAAGATCGACACACTCATAGATAGTGGATCTCAAGCTAATCTTATTTAAGAAGAAGTAGTTAAGAAGTTGGGATTACAAATGCTAGATGAGGACAAACAATGACTCAACACCCTATGAACTCCAACTACTGTCAAACACTTGAAAATATTTGGAAGCGAGTGCTATATCAAAAGAAATGATGAAAATATAGGAAATCTTGACTCTCGATCAGATGGAGGAATTTTTCTTGGATATGCTACAAGAATCAAAGCTTACAAGTGCTACAATTTGCAACCTAGAAAGATGGTAGAAAGTCCAGGTGTGAAAGTAGGTGAGGTGTTCACACACAAGAGAGTAGAAGAAGATGATGATGAACCAATATTTGAGCAATCATATGAGGAAATGCTAGAAAATAAAGAAACAGAAGAACCACGGGAAGTGATATATCAATGCGAATTAGAAGATGGAAGACAAGACACAGGGGGTCCATCCAGATACATTCAAAAGAATCATTTAGAAGATCTGATTATCAAAGATAAAAATGTTGGTGTAAGGACCAGAAGAAGCTTAAGAAATTCAACAAAAGAAGTTCATTTCTCTTTGCTACCCAAAACTGAACCAGAAATATTTGAAGAGGTCAGAATAGATGAGCATTGGGTTAAAGCCATGGAAGAAGATCTAGATCAACTTGAAAAGAATCAAACATGGGAACTTGTACCAAGGCCCAAAACAAAAATGTTATTTGTACAAAATGGGTATTCAGAAAAAAACTAAATGAAGAAGGACAGGTTGTCAAAAACAAAGCAAGGCTGGCGTGCAAAGGTTATGCACAGAGGGGTTTTGGAGTATCGGTACAACCACATGGTATAACCGCCGCACCTCTGGGAATATAAAAAATGTGGACTAATCGCCACTCATGGTAATAGGACCATGTGCGTGATTTCAAATGTTCATCAACATCTACAGGTTTTGGTGTGACGAAAAACCTTACATGGGATCAAAGTTGAGGTCTCAGGTTCGATTCCCCCGAGCTACGTCAGAGGGATCTTTTGGAGTATCGGTACAACCACATGGTATACCCGCCACACCTCTCGGAATATAAAAAAATGTGGACTAACCCATTTGAATTTCATTGCTGACATTTAATTCTGTTGTAAGGAAGTTGTTGAAGAATTCAGTCCATGGATTCAATGGAGCATGGGCAGCCCAAAAATTGGTATGGCAGGGTATGGGCTCTGTTTTCTTGTACCACAAGTCACTCTACCTCATGGGGATGGGTTATTCCTCATTCCCAATCCATTTTTGAAGATCCTAGCATCCGTTTCATCCAAAAATGAATTCCCAGCAGTGAGAAAAACTAGAAGTCGCAACTTTGAAAGAACCCGGGTTTTGAAGAGCCAAAAATGCCCAGAATCGGTATTTGGCAATGAAATCTAATGGGGGATCCATAGATATGAACCTTGGGGAGAAATTCAGAGTATTAGCTACCCCGAAATCCATTGGAAAACCCAGTTTTTATAGCCTAGAAACTCAGTGACGGGATTGAGTTATTTGATGACCGTATTGTAAGAAATCCAAGTGTGAATGTTGAGCAGAGGTTGGATTTGTTTGATAAACCCAATGAAGATTAGAATCTCAAGGAATTAGCAGCTTGGACCTTTCTATGCCACCCTAAATAGCACAGGAAGGAAGGGACGCCTGAGGGACTGTGCAGTAGAGAAAGGGACCTTCCATGTGTTGGGTGTGGTAAGCATTGTGGGTGCCATGTTTGTTTGAGTTTATTTGAGATGTTTGTAGCTCTGTGGTAGATCTCATTGGCTTAGCATCCTCCTCCTTTGTATTTCATATGCTTGATAAACCCAACTGTGTGTTGGCTTAGCATTGTTGTTGAGTGAAACCATGGCTATGAGTGAGCTCAGCTAGTTCCTCCTTAGTGGATACACAACCCAGCTCAGGGGTGATCTCTCAGCTGAAAGAATACAAGATGGATAGAGATCTATGGTTGGGTGGAATGTTTCTCTCACGTAGTCAGTTGTTGGACAGCTTCATCTCCAAGATAAGTGTTCATTGTGGTTAAATGATGCTTATTCTGTGTTCTACAATGTGTTAATTAATGACTGTTATTTGTATGTTGAATGCATGTCTTAATATGGATAACATGTAGTCTGTGCATAGCATGAGAATGTGATTACTTCCTTGCATTATGATTCATCACCTGTTTGTGATGGGTGTGCTGATGCATTACTATTTGTGTGTGTGCAAATATGATTTAATTCCGCTGTGTTTATATTGACTATGAATTGCACACAAAAGTTTTTATTTATTATGCATTTCTGAGTAATGTATGGGGCCAAGATTGTCAAATAAGCCCGATATGTTTGGGTCACATTCCCTGCCTTGCATTGGATTGATGGATGCGGACGTGATAGAGTGCTAGAGCCCAGCTTGCAGCACTGGGGCTTCTTGGTCCAAACTCTGAGTTATAGGCAAGTAACAGAATGTTTTAACGTGATGTTGGAAAAGTTTGGGGCATCATTTTGATTTGAAAAAATGGCAGGATTAGAGTTCTCAGGTGTGGGAGAGGATCACATAGGTGCATAGAGATCTCCGACAGCTTTCCAACGATACCATACTCGCCTCATTTGGCCAAGGGATGAAGGAGTTATGAACCCTGCAAGTTGCAGGGCCGAAGGTGTTCCACGAGTGTGAATTTCGAGTTTCGGGAACGCGAATTTTCAAAAATTTGCTTTCGGATTTCCGAAATCCCTAACCCGCAAGTTCGAGTTTCGGGTTTCGGGTTTCGGGTTGCGGGATGCTTACATTTCCGTGACCGCAACTTGACAACCTGAACCCGCAATTTCGGGTTTCAGGTTGCAGGTTGCAAGATGGTTAAATTCCATGACCGCGGCTTAACTTTCCAAACCCGCAATTTCGGGTTTTGGGTTGCGGGTTGCGAGCTGCGTGTCACAAACCCGAAATTTCATAAAATAAATAATAAAAAATTTCATACCATAATAATTTCTAATATTAATATTGTGAAAGTATATTACTGACAAATTGACCCTTATATTAACCAATCAGTTATACTAACATATGATGTCGCAACAGTTATGAGTTTTCTAAAGATGACGCAACATCATAGTGTTGTAATTATTTACATAATCATACCACTTGTCAACAAATTCTTTTATTATAGAAAGAAATCTTCACCACATTAACCATCAAGTATCTTACCTACCATTTGTCACCTATGAGGTCCAGATACTAGAACACAAGGATTCACCAAAATATCAATTAGTAATGTAATGGTTACTAAGCTTACTCATATAAATTCATCTTTACATAACTAAATAACACCAATAATAATCTCTATGCAGAAATATAAGTGTGGGATCAAACTCTTTTAAATAATACTTATATAAAATATTGCGACATCTATTCATTTTATTAACTACCATTAAAAATTATAATTATTCTAAAGATCATGTGTGATACGGACTAACTAACCTCTTTATAAGTGTGCACCAAAATTTCAAACATATACTTTAAATATAATATTGGATGACAGTAGGTTGCTCCTTACCAAACCTTGTATATATTTGCATAATGATATATGGCCTACAAACACGTCATGGTTAATTTTAACTAATGCCTTTAGTTACATATGAGGAGAATGCATTAAATATACGTAAAATTAACACATTAATTGAATGCATTAAATTACAAGCATAAATATATAAGGAACACACACCATGAACAGTATTTTACCGTGGTTCACCCGCACCTTGGGCTACATCCACAAAAGGGAGTTGCATCGTCTTTATTCAATCAAAAAGTGGTTACAAACTGCAACACAAAAATGTTGCTATACCTACTTTTCACGTTCTACGACCCTTCTTGTCAAGGGGGAGTTCCCCATAACTAAGAGTACGTAGGAATTTACCCTATTGTCAAAGATCATATATATATAAATATATATGTTTCTAAACTATATAATTGACAATTCCATTTTTAGCCTTATCATCACATCTCATATGGAACTATGCAAAATGCATCTTGTCTAATTATCTTGAACGCAATTATATCTAATGTGTAATTATAAGTTTAGGTACTAATTATATAAATAAGGTGGATCATCAAAACCAAAATACATAGGGTTCGATCAACCCTAACTCTGTGCTGTAAACGAGGTGATGGTGGTATACATCTATTAACTTGGATTTGAGAACATGATGCTCTGTGCATTATTACAACTGTTCGGCCTATAATAATATTATACAAAATCAGAAATTCCATAGGAGATACAGGAATTTATGATTTTTCTTTACTATCCCTTTTAAAGTAGTATGAAACCATACTCTCGTAAGGACTATGTTTCTCATCCAGCAATAAATACTTGTAACAAATGCTCAGAGGAACATCCCTCTTCATTGTAAGAGTATAATATATATATATATATATATGGCGATGAAATGTAAAGGTATTATTATATATATAAATATACAGAGTGTTCAATGTGCAGGGTATAAAATATGCAGCGATCCCAACACTGAGATCCAATCCAAAATTGCAGCGATCCACTAAGATATGCAACGACTATCTAGGGATTGTAGATCAAAAGTAGAGTATAATGTGTATAAGGCGCTGAATTACAAAGGTAGAATATTAATGCAATATAGCATGCAGGAAGGCTATGGTCCTGGGTCGAGCCCAAATTTCTGTTACCGCCTAATACGTACAATGCATAGGAAGAATACGAGCTTGGGTCATGTCCACTCTTTAACTATCACAAGAGACGTACGGTACAAAGACTAAGATCTACATCGAGCGGATAGATTACGAGTAGGATTTCGCGTACAGGTTTATGCTACGTTTAACACTCACACTATTTTAGTTTGGTTTGATCTGTTCATCATGGAAAACGCTCAACAATAAAATGTTTATACTACCATAAGCTTGGGTCAATCTGCTCATAGAAGAGATCACCCAACCTCACTCTGCATTGTTAAATGAAAGCTAAATAAATAGAAACATACACCGTAACAGAAATTCGATCTGGATCTATCTGAATATTTAAGTATAGGTCTCTTACCCTGGCAACCCACACATAAGTACTACCACCTTACAAAGATCTGGTTTTATCCTAATTTATGTACACAGATCTAAATCTGTTGTGTCATTTTTAACAGAGTATTTATGCCTGAATTCTAGCATATATAAGGATCCAAAGCCTAGATCTAAAGTTAAAATATCGTACATTGCAAGGTATTCAAGCTTCACGCTTGTTCTAAAAATATCCAATATTTAAAATCATAAATCATTTACTCAAACCTTTACCCATAGTAGCAGCGATAGCGAATGGCTTGTTGCAGGAGAAATTGATCAGAGTTCTCATTGATATATCCTTGCTGCATTTAAAACGCCACTCTCCTCATCGTACATATCCACTTTCTTCTTTTTAACCCGTCTCTCTCGATGCTAGGGAAACAAAAGAAAAGTCCCCGACTGTATGCCAACAACAAAACTCAACAAAGGTCCCCCTGTGGAAAATCCCTTCCCCGACAGAAGTTAACTAATGCATAGATATACGGAGGTCCTCGAACCTAGGTCTGGTTTTTCCCCGGATTAAGAACTCCGAGGCAGTGAGCTTCCCTTTCCCATGCTATCCCCCCGGGTGAAATTAATCACGGCCTCCTAAATAAGCTCCCTTAGTGCCCAACGTACGACCACACGCCGGTAGTTTCATAACCCCTATTCCCACTCCCTCCACGATATAGAATATTTAAGGTAAGCATTGCTCACGATGGGGAGGTCCATCGCTGAGTGGGAACATCTTCCACAATTTCTCATTCCTTTTTCAAATATTTCCTAATATACAAGATTCATGGAAGTTGGTTTGTACCTCCCAATTTCCAAGGAGATCTTCCTCATAAAAACTCATCATAAGTTGCAGGGACAACTCTCCACAATATGAGCAAAGGTATCCTCCATTATCTCCATCATTACTGTCGAGCTTAAGATCGGGAGACTTGGCAAAATTTTACTGAGCCGAGTGGTGTTGTGGGGGAAGGTTTCAGTTCCCCACTCGGGAGACCATTCCTTAAATCACTCACACATGACTACCTTTAACAACCCTTAGTGCTAAAGCTTCTCCACCAAACAACCTGGTTTTCCAGTGATCCAAGTGTCTCTTGTAACAATTTCTAGTTGACTGTTAGTTGTCATTTAGCGATTATAGATATCAATTTTCACAGTTGATTTTTCAACCAAAAACATCCATTCTCTCAAATAGTTCGCAAATATCTATCTATAATGTTGTTTTAGTTTTCTTTTGTCGTATACATAATCTTATATATATATGTTATATATACACTTTTGTTTTAATATATATATATATATATATATATATTGTATGCTTATTTATCCTTTAGTATTATCTTGTATACTAATATTTTAGAAAGGACTCTAGGCTTTAAAAATATATCTATAAGTTTAAGCTTATCATAATAGGCTAGACGTTTTCTTTACTCAGGTTCTCTACTACTTTTTCGTAGGAGTAGGACGATTTTTACTTGCTACTTTGCTCTATCCTCCTTTAATTAAATAATGCTCATCATAATTATTTACCTCACTTGTTCATATGCTCATATGCATATTTATGCCATGGCAATCATGATAAGGATGGAAATACTATTTATTAGTGTTAACTATTAGGCTTTCTTTAAGTGATGTTTTCTCGAACACTCAGGTGTCGGAATTGAGACACTCACTTTATTATAGTATTACTTGGACTTATCGATTATTAGCTAAGTCTATTCTTTAAAAGGTAAGTCGTTTGAAGTTAACGTAACTTGCGACGAATAGTTGTATCTCAACTTAAGTAAAGGTCTTATCACTTAAGGTACTAGTTAATTTGTTTTATCATTACTCGTGTTCGTATTACTAGGATGACCAACCGTCATTATTCATCTTCCCCTAGTGATATTAGCTGCCCTCTTTTTAGATGCGTCAATCTTCAATTTATAACTTTAAGAGTAAATCACAACAACTCTTTCAAAGTCCACTAGTGGGGCCTTGGCCTTGAGCTCCTCACCATGGCCATTTTCACAATTACATTTACAAAACAAATAATAATAAGGTCAAATTGGAGGGATGTTACACACTCCACCCCTTAAGAATAACACTGTCCTCGGTGTTCGACAATTTGTCTTTTGTGTTCATTTACCGTCTTTCACTTACTTTTGTGCTTATGCTTTGGTTTGTCTTCACATTTTTGCAATTTTCTGCAAACCCTTATCACTTATATCCTACACATTGCATAGATCATACAAGATATTTCAACGTTCTTTAGTATATCATGAGTATACAAAATTTTCAAAAGAGTAAATGTTCATCATTCTTCCTCTTCCTTGAGGGAATATTTGCTTATAACATTCACACATAAATAGATCTCTTAGTCTAGTTAAAAGACAATTATTATCATTCACTTATATCATAAAACATTTCTTTTAACAAACCTTGCTGATAATCAAACTATTTTGTACTTCTGCAATCATGGTGACTTGCATACAAAAACCGTTATGTATTTCCGCAATCGTGGGGACTTTCCATACATATCCTGCTCATGTACTTCATCAATCATGTAGACTTGCATACAAAAACATGAGTCCTCTATAACTCAGCAGGAAAACCTATGCATACAGCAGGAATATGACAGTCTTACTCTGCAACTTATTACATAGCCTCCCTATTCGAATCTTTCAGTCATCACCTGATGCACTTGAGGAATATTTCTGTAAGAAATATTGTAAGAGCTTCCTGCTCAATTCGAATGGATATAAATTTTTCCTAGGACTTTTGGGTCAGTATAACATTCAACGAGCTGCCTGTTCTGTTCCACTTCCATGGGGAACATGACCACAATTTAGGGAAGTTGCACCCTGCAACGACTAGTAAGTGAGTGCAAGATGCAGCCTTTGCTTGAGTCTAGGAAATATTCTTTTCCCCTCAAACTTTCTCATTTGAGTCCAGGAAATTTACTTAGTAACAATCATTTAGTATTCCTTGCATGCCACCTACGACATAATAGCAACAATTTATTTAACAAATATATCATACTCTTTGAATTTTGATGATTACACATCATCAATCATAAGTCTCATCACCAATCATGACTCATAAAGCCCTGTAATCCAAATAAAATGCAAGGTAAATTATTACTTACTCTTGAGTGATTTAGCTCAACTTATCTGTATAAGTGCTCTTATAATCAACGTTCCCTATGTCATCAATCGATGTTAAGGTCACTTCCTGAAATGTTAGCATAAATAAACATTCATTTGATTTAATTGCTCAACCATTGAGCACGTATTCTCGTATGCATCCTCTTCACTTCATCTTGATTTAAACTCTTCAATATCCTTAAAGGTGGGTTTTGAGGTCCACTCTACTATAAACAGACATGTTAGCATCCTGATTCTTTAAACATTTAGTTACATACAAGCTTGTTTCAAATTGAAACTTATTATCCAAAGATTCTTTAATAAACCTTTTTAAAACGTTAAAAGATCCGTGCTCAACCAATCACAACAAGATTGGGAGTCTTCTTCCCCAATAATCAAACTCCTACTATTAACAAGATCTTTTAGTTTGATGTACATCAATGTTTTATTGGAGAAATAAGACAAACCCTACCAAGAGTTTATCTATGAAGAATTTGTCATAATGCATTCTAAAATAAGACCATTTAAACTTTTAGGAACATTGCATGAAATTTCTTTAGGCTTTAATCCAAAGTTCAAAATACGGTAAGAAGATATGATTTATGTTAAGAAATAGAATCTTAACTTTTAACATGACCATGACTCTTCATAAATCAATTTTATTCAATTACATTAGTCATTTTACCATATAGATTCACTCATATCTTTACTATAATTTGTAGCCTATGATCTACAAGTATGTCAAATTTTCTCTAGTTATCAATACTCTCGGTTAACAAATATTTAGACAATTCTATGCTATTGGTTCCTCGGAAGAAACGAAAAAGATAGTCAACATTTATTCTTGCGATAATCATACTATCAAAACTTAAGTGAAACAATGTTTAGAAATGCACCTAACAATATGTAGCTAAAATTTTTCCTACAATATCAAGATATTTATGAGTGCTACATTTTCTAATGTAACTCTATATGAAACTGTCGTAATAATTTATGGAATACTAACTAGAATACAATTATTGTAATTGAAGATGCTTACGTAACCTAGCCTAACTAAACAACCTCTCTTTTTTGGAGTTTATTAATACTATATTTTTAACCAAATGGAGTCCATAGGTTATACGCCTAGTGATAAAATTTCAATGACTAAAATATGGAATTAAATGATACTTCTATTCTCCTTAACAAGGTTAATCATACATGAATCATTACATTTTAAATGAAATAACTTCAACTAGATGTCACATTCTGTGATAATACTATTCAACGAAGTGAAAACTTACGACAAAGATAACATACTTTACTCATGATTTTGTAATTAAAAACAAATGTTGAAAAATACTTATCCTTACTCCTTTTTGGAGACCTTGAAGTTGAACTCGGATGACGTTAACTCCTTCCCCATCCCAGTCCATGCGTCGAAAAAAAAAAAAAAACAACTCGATTGATTAGTTTATCAATCTTCATGCTTTACTCACTAAATGTTGAGCCCAATAGGCCCAAGTGTTTTAACCTAGTGCTCTGATACCAATTGTCACAAACCCAAAATTTCATAAAATAATAAATAAAAAAATTTCATACCATAATAATTGCTAATATTAATATCGTGAAAGTATATTACTGACAAATTGACCCTTAGATTAACCAATCCATTATACTAACATATGATGTCGCAACAGTTATGAGTTTTCTAAAGATGATGCAACATCATAATGTTCTAATTATTTACATAATCATACCACTTGTCAACAAATTCTTTTATTATAGAAAGAAATCTTCACCACATTAACCATCAAGTATCTTACCTACCATTTGTCACCTATGAGGTCCAGATACTGGAACACAAGGATTCACCGAAATATCAATTAGTAATGTAATGGTTCCTAAGCTTAGTCATATAAATTCATCTTTACATAACTAAAAAAAACCAGTAATAATCTCTCTGCAGAAATATAAAGTGTGGGATCAAACTTTATTAAATAATGCTTAGATAAAATATTACGACATCTATTCATTTTATAAACTACCATTAAAAATTATAATTGTTCTAAAGATCATGTGTGATACGGACTAACTAACCTCTTTATAAGTGTGCACCAAAATTTCAAACATATACTTTAAATATAATATTGGATGACAGTAAGTTTCTCCTTACCAAACCTTGTATATATTTGCATAATGATATATGGCCTACAAACACGTCATGGTTAATTTTAACTAATGCCTTTAGTTACATATGAGGAGAATGCATTAAATATACGTAAAATTAACACATTAATTGAATGCATTAAATTACAAGCATAAATATATAAGGAACACACACCATGGACAGTATTTTACTTTGGTTCACTCGCATCTTGGGCTACGTCCACAAAAGGGAGTTGCATCGTCTTTATTCAATCAAAAGGTGGTTACAAACTGCAACTCAAAAAGGTTGCTATACATACTTTTCACATTCTACAACCCTTCTTATCAAGGGGGAGTTCCCCATAACTAAGAGTATGTAGGAATTTACCATATTGTCAAAGATCATATATATATATATATATATATGTTTCTAAACTATATAATTGACAATTCCATTTTTAACCTTATCATCACATTTCATATGGAACTATGCAAAATGCATCTCGTATCATTATCTTGAGCGCAATTATATCTAATGTGTAATTATAAGTTTAGGTACTAATTATATAAATAAGGTGGATCATCAAAACCAAAATATGTAGGGTTCGATCAACCCTAACTCCGTGCCGTAAACGAGGTGATGGTGGTATACATCTATTAACTTGGATTTGAGAACATGATGCTCTGTGCATTATTACAACTGATCGGCCTATAATAATATTATACAAAATCAGAAATTCCATAGGAGATAAGGAAATTTATGATTTTTCTTTACTATCCCTTTTAAAGTATTATGAAACCATACTCTCATAAGGACTATGTTTCTCATCCAACAATAAATACCAGTAACAAGAGGAACATCCCTCTTCATCGCAAATATATATATATATATGGTGATGAAATGTAGAGGTATTATTTTATATATAAATATACAGAGTGTTCAATGTGCAGGGTATAAAATATGCAACGATCCCAACACTAAGATCCAATCCAAAATTGCAACGATCCACTCAGATGTGCAACGACTATCTAGGGATTGTAGATCAAAAGTAGAGTATGATGTATATAAGGCGCTAAATTACAAAGGTAAAATATTAATGCAATATAGCACGCAGGAAGGCTATGGCCCTGGGTCGAGCCCAACTTCGGCCCAACTTTCTGTTACCACCTAATACGTACAATGCACAGGAAGAATACGATCTTGGGTCATGTCCACTCTTTAACTATCACAAGAGACGTATGGTACAAAGACTAAGATCTACATCGAGCGGATAGATTACGAGCAGGATTTCACTTATAGTTTTTTGCTGCATTTTACACTCACACTATTTTAGCTTGGTTCGATCCATTCATCGTGGAAAACATCCAACAATAAAATGTTTATACTACCATAAGCTTGGGTCAATCTGCTCATAGAAGAGATCGTCCAACCTCACTCTGCATTGTTAAATAAAAGCTAAATAAATAGCAACATACACCGTAACAGAAATTCAATCTAGATCTATCTGAATATTTAAGTATAGGTCTCTTACCCTGGCAACCCACACATATGTACTACCACCTTGCAAAGATATGGTTTTATCCTTATTTATGTACACAGATCTAAATATGTTGTGCCATTTTTAATAGAGTATTTACGCCTGAATTCTAGCATATATAAGGATCCAAAGCCTAGATCTAAAGTTAAAATATCCAACATTGCAAGGTATTCAAGCTTCACGCTTGTTCTAAAAATATCCAATATTTAAAAGCATAAATCAGTTACTCAAACCTTTACCCATAGTAGCAGCAATAGCGAATGGCTCGTTGCGGGAGAAATTGATCGGAGTTCTCATCGATATATCCTCGTTGCATTTAAAACACCGCTCTCCTCATCGTACATATCCACTTTCTTTTTTTTAACCCGTCTCTCTCTCGATGCTAGGGAAACAAAAGAAAAGTCCTCGACTGTATGCCAACGGAAAAACTCAACAAAGGTTTCCCTGTGGAAAATCCCTTCCCCGGTAGAAGTTAACTAATGCATAGATATACAGAGGTCCTCGAACCTACGTCTGGTTTTTCCCCGTATTAAAAACTCGGCAGTGAGCTTCCCCTTCCCATGCTATCCCCCCCTCGAGTGAAATTAATCACGACCTCCTAAATAAGCTCCCTTCGTTCCCACACACCGGTTGTTTCGTAACCCCTATTCCCACTCCCTCCACGATATAGAATATTTAAGGTAAGCGTTGCTCATGATGAGGAGGTCCATCACTGAGTGGGAACATCTTCCAACACTACTACATGGAGGGGTGTTTTGAGACAATAAATAATCAAATTGTCTCGAGTTGAGACAAAAAAAAACTTGTATATTGTCTCAAATATTGTCTTTAAGTGAGTCTCTTAATTGAGACAATAAAAAAATTATCTCTCTAGAAACAATATAGAGTGCAAATCTTTTTGTCTATCCAGAGACAATATCAAGTCTCAAGTTGAGACAAAATAAACTTGTGTATTGTCTCAACTATTGTCTGTAAGTGAATGCCTTAAGTTGAGACCAAAAATAACTCTCCAGAGACAAAATATAAATGAATATAACTATTATTTTCTTAAAATAAAATACAATATCAAGATACGGTGGAGTCGAACCACCAAGCTCCTGCTTGTAAAGCAGGTGCTCTTCCATTGAGCTAGCACCTTTTAAATAATTATGGAAGAGGGATAGTAGTTATGGAAGCCCCAAGAAAGACATCAACTGGAAAAAAAAAATTCATTGATTCTGTCATGTCACCATTTTTGGGCTAATTCAGTGACCATGGGTAAAAGCGGACATTATTTTCCTAGGAAGATAAATGATAATTTAATCTTGTAACTATATAATAAATTTTAGCCTAAGTTCTGTTGGAGGAATTAATTTTATTAATTTAAATTAATTCCTTTACTTAATATTCCTAAAATAATTGGGCAAGTGGGCCAAGAGAGTGCCCTCATGGAGATAAGGTTTCCAAATTGGATCTAGAGACAAGAAAATAGAAATATGGCTAAATCAATTTGTGGATTTAGGAAAAGAACAAAAGAAGGAAAGGTGTAAGAGTTTCTAAAAGCAAGAAAATGGAAGCAACTAGAAAAAGAAAAAGGAGGGCACAGTTTCCAAAAAGGAGTCCAGTTTACAAATCAAGCAACTTTTACAAAGTAGGAAACATATGGAGACAAAGGGGGGCACAGTTTCTAAATGAGAAAAGCTTGTAAGGAAAAATAAAGGAAAGTATGTCCACTCATGGGTGACCTATTCTCACAGGTCACCAAGATCTTCAAATTGCTCAGTAGGTCATCATGAAGTTTATAAAAGAAGCCAACCAACTCCATTTCACAACTTTTGTCATTTAGAATTTTGGTTTGAGAGCTCTGAGCCTCTCAAGTTAAGTGATGTGCCTCAACTGTTTCTCTTGGGTGATGTGTCCCAAGGTCTTTTAGTTTCTAGAGAGTGTTATGCAGGTCTAGATCATGTACTGGAGACCATTATCATCCATTTACATCCATCATTGAATATTTGAAGTCAGAAGAAGAACAGATCCGGCAGACAGTGAAACTACAGCTAGTTTTAGTGAAGATTCTCCTGTTGGAGGAGTTTGAGACAGTGAATGTGCCCAAGACTTGGTGGAGAGTTGGTTCAGCTATTATTGTAATCATTAGAAGAGCCACATATCAGAAATCAGCAGCAGAACTGAACTATCCTTCTCTTCTCTCTCATTCTCTCAACTCTGGCTAGATTTGGAGGTGCTTCCTCTGCTAGAAGAAGAAGACAAGTGAAGGACTCTATATTCTTTCTCAGAGAGTCATTTATCAGCTCATACTCTGTTCCAGATCTGTATATGATCACCATGTACTTTCAGATCTGATATTTAATCATCTCATATCTCACACAGTCCATCTTGGGCTCTATGTGAGGCTTTCCTAGTCATTGAGATACTATTTCGCTGGAGGATCATTAAATGGACACAAGCTTGGTCCAGTGAGGTATATTTCGATCTGATACTATCATATACATTATATTAGAACCAATTAATACCTCATAACTAATTATTACATTTAATGAAGATCATTTAATAACCCAGAATGGAAGACTAGCTAGTTGTGCATTGTTTTATCACTAGTTTTACAGAAATAATTGCCAAATCTATTCTAAGAGTCAGTTTTGTTTTCTGCAAGTTGTAGAGGGTCAATTATATAGTATAATATCCATAATAGTCAGTAATTTCAGAATCTGGAAGCATTTAGCCTTTGTTTGTAAAGTCTGGAAAATTCCTAGCTCAGTAATCCCGGAGTGGCTTAAGTCTCCCAAATCACTCCTGCATTTTCCAAATCTTTTTGTATGCTACCCGGTGAATCCATTGAACTTATTTGACTCTCATAACTTAGCCTTCGACCCTAAGTGACCCACCCATTCTAGTAAGCATATGCTGGTGCGCCCAGGAAGCTTTGCGGTAGGCTTCAGCAGTAGCTAATGTCCGAAACATAAATGGCCCCAGTGCTTTGTGCTTAGGACTCTCCCGCTGATCTGATTTTCTGCTGCTGCACACATCCCATATAAATTCCAGAATTAAAATTTTATCCCATCATCTTCATTGTTGCCTCAGCTGGCCATCACTTACCACCTAAACTATTTGTTAAAAATTATCAAAATTTGTACCTGTGAAATTTATTAAAAAATATAAACTTGAGTTAATATCTGGGCCAAATATTTCCTAGGATATTACAGATTCTGTGATCAACTCCATTCTAAACTCAGAATATGTTACAAAGCAATATTTTGATAGAGAAATCCCAAGAAATTGAAAAATTCCAAGGCAATAAACATGACATGTGATCAAACAGTGATGTGCATTAAACAAGACACTAAGTACATAAGAAATTACAGACATGTGATCATAGAGTGATCTCCTACTTAATGGATTCCTCCTTGTCTCTTTCATTGTTGCAAGTGGAGGAACAAACCATCAAGGTTTCATTATTGCAGGTGGAGGACCAAACCATCAAGGTTTCATTATTGCAGGTGGAGGACCAAACCATCAAGGTTCTATCCTTGTGTCCATTTCCACCTTACACATAAAACAAAGACAATTAGAAGTGAAAGTACTTGAGAATGGTTGCAGAGCATATCCAGTCCAACACAAGCATGAATCTAATAATTATGAACTAGCCATTTCCCCACAAGCATGAATCTAGTCATTCTAAACTAATAATTCTGAACTAGCCATTTCACCAAGAGGTGCAAGGGCATGCTAATAGAAGCAACAAATGTACAATAATATTCAGAAAGATCCTGAGGTTGAATTCACAAAAGAAGGGAAGAAGTACAATCATAGCCAACTTTTTACAACACCTCAACTGTGTTAGTCTAATAAGCTTTATCTCGGAAATGGTTGTAGCCTTTGCAATACAAATAGACCATTGTAAGTTGCAATATAGAACAATGTATACATTGTTAAAGCTATTAAACATGAGCATGTTGAAACCATGCCTTGGGTCTGGTTTCAAGAAGCATAAATGATACAAGCATCAAAAAACTAAATAAAGTTCTAAAGTGAGGTATACTAAATACATCATCAATTCAACAATACTATATAGATGGAATGCTATATGGATGGAAGAATACCAGTAGAAAATTGTGCATATTATTTTTATGTTTCATATTTTTTAACATGGTTTGAGACCTAACTTAGTATATAGACCGTATTATCATATTTTGGTAGAAAATATTATAAAATAACAACACAGAAATTAGCAGACTCTCTTGGCATGGTGAGAAACACGCAGATTAAAAATGCCCTTGGAATGGATAGAAAAATGGAACATTGAACTAAAGGCAAATAAAGTAGAATTACAGAATTTAACAAATTCATGCACCTTTGTCGATGGTGTAATAGAAAAGAAAACTTTGGACAAAGTGCAAATGGTTGACAAGTTGCCTTTAAAACATAAAATAGCAAGTATATTATTCCGGGAAAAAAAAGACAGGTCTAGTAGGAGACATGGCTAAAGGACGAAGCATGGTTTTTTGCGATCTTTTCCTTGGAAATTAAAAAAAAAAACATGGATGTTATGTTTGCTTGAACAAACAATACTAGTATTTAGAGTTTCTTGTTAACATATAAATTTCTATATGATTTTACCACATATACTAATTTAAATATTAGTACTCAACCTAATTACTAGCTCATCCAAAATCAAAAGACTACATTTAAGCCCTGCATCTCGCTAGCTCAAGATCAAATAATGATAAAAAAATTCTTACAGAAGCGCGCTACTAAAAGTGAAATAATGATAAATAACCAAGTGAAAAGAGACCAAACAAGTGTACTTCAATGTCAACAAGTTACAGCAGCCTACTTCAATGTCAACAAGTTACATCAGTGTACTTCAATGTCAACTAGTTACAACCCTTAGGGCACACTTTCATACATATAAAAAGCAAAAATAAATTTATTACAACAGATTTTACAGTAGTAAATCTGACCTCTTATCTTAAAGATGTATGTTAAATTTCTTAACAATTTTAGCCCAATGTTATATCAAATCAACATGAACAACAAGTGTTGGAATTTACGTAATCAAGAAGACAACACAAGCTGAAAATCAAATATGAAAGTACACAATGATTGGACAACTGAAAGGCTTCATTAATATATAAGAGATGAAGTACATGTGCATACTAACAACTTATCACAAGCTGGTACAATCTCAAGCTCTCCAAACCTTAGTTACAGAAACCATAGAAAACCCAAGCCACCAACTCCTCCTTGCTAGGAATCACTCCTAGTCCTAGCCAAAGTTAGTTTCTCCACCAAATATTCTCAACAAGCTATCTTCATCATTGGAAAGTTCTCCTTGTCATATGCAAAAAATCTTCTTCTCTTCTCATCCTCAACAAGCATAAGAAGTAGCACTAGGGTTACCAAAACTCTAGTCTTCTTCTCTCACAAGAGCTAAAAGATACAATGCTTCTTTTACCCTCTCAATTCATCACAAACCCTTTCTTTTTTGCCTACTTAGGGTGAAACCCTAACCCAAGAATTTCCCTTGAACTTCTTCAAGAACCTTGGTGCTTCAAGATAAAGAAATAATACAATGAAGATACAAAGAGAGGCAACTTCTCTTCACTCCTCACATCTCTAACAAGTGTGTGAATGAATGAATTAAGGAATATATCCTTCCTCTATTTTAAGGAGAGGTAAGGGAGGTCAACAATATAAAGTGGACCTAATCCACTGTAAGTAACCTAACTCTACATAAGCAATCTCACATGTGAAGCACTCCCTCTACAAGTGTCACATCTCATGGAGTACTCATGCCTTAAAGCCTTGATTATTGCTTGTCTTCAACTTCGAGCTCCACCTTCTCAAGACTTCAAAGATCCTCCTAATCCATGTTCTTCTTCAAGTCCACCATGTTACCCCCCATTTTGTATGGGTGTCCATGTGTGATTTTGATCACAGTTTGGAAAAGCGGACGAGATTTTCCATGATGATGATTTGAAGGTTCATACCTGAATTTTCATAATGCCCAAGGATATTTAGTTGTTGTTGGAGGTCAGAAAATGATGAAATAAAGTCAAATGAGCCATTAGGTAAGCTTGATCAACAATTTTGAGCATGTTTGAGCCCTATTGAAACAAAGAAATGAAGTGCTAGAAAGAACCTAGGCATATTTTAGCTTGATTAAAAGCCTTGTGGGAATTCTTGCACCTCCTTCTCGGCGGTAGTTGGACATTCCTATGCATGGTTCTAACCTCTAAAGGTAAACAAACATCAACCTTTGCAATCATGGTCTTGTTTGTGAATAGAAACAACAGTTATGGGTAGTTCTCAACCCTCAAACAGCCTCAACTTTGAAATATGAGTTGATTTTGGTCACCTCTGGGCACTTGAACGGTGGTGAAAATTATCATTTTGCAAATCTGGGCAGGATTGACCATGAAAGGGGCACTTGAACGCATCGAACCAATAGTGAACAACCCCAATGTGTGAGATATGGGTTTGAAAGGGGAATATCTATGGCGAATCAACAATCCTAGGTAAGAAATCAACATAAAGAATCCAAATTATCAGGTCTGTCTGCAATTATATGGTGTCATAATCCAATTGTGAAAATTTCCTTAACGTTTTTTAATAATTTTGACCTTAAACAGCAGTGAAAATTGACCCTAGAACAAATCTTGGTTGTTTGGGAGTGAATTTGCTGCAAGAAACACTGTGAAATAGTCATCTCTATGCACCTTTCCACCACCAAATAGGCCTATCTCTGAATTTGGCCCGAATTGGAGGGTTAAAAGACAATTCTGGGCATATTATAGCCCTAAAAAGGTAATGAACAACAGAAAACAAGCTTTGGTGAAATATGGGCATAATGACAGCCCTAAACCATGAAATTTAGGCATAGATTGGGAAAGTTGTGAACAGTTGCAGCCTTGTTTGACCTCATACACAAGATACCATTCCAAATGCATTCCCTTCATCAAACTAGTAGAATGAATTGGGGTGAGGTTGTTGGTCATTCCTGGGAAATTGGGAATTTTTAAACATGACAATATACCTATTGTATTTTGTTCCTATTACCTAGAAATCCCATGCAAAGACAAGAAGAAATCACGGGCATAAGAACGCCCAATCTACACTTCTAATGCACTTAAAAAGGATGGGAACTGTACCAAAATGTCCAAGCAAAATTACTTTTCTTCAAGAAATGAATCTCTAGATATCAAATACAAGAAATGTAAAGGACGGGGGGCATGGATACCTCATTAGTATCCTTCTTATCATTCAATCATGAGTATACTCTTGCCCATATTTTTTTTCTACCCACTCACACAAGTTCAAGATTCACATATTCACATATTGAATCTAATTTTTATACACTACAATATACCAAATTATGACAGTTGTGAAATCCTCACTATATTGTGGAATAAACAACAAAATTGCTACAAGTTGTATATGCTAACAAGCTTGCCTTATGTCTTATTTTTCATGATACATGTCTATACAATGTTGACTATAGATTTAATCAACTGAACATTACTATAAATGGATCTTAGTATGAAACCATTTTACTCATCTGAACATTAATTCAGTCTCAGTGGACATTCAACAATCATTATCAACATAATTCTAAGTGCAAGGATACAAAACCATGAACAAAGTGAGACTAGAAGTTAAGGAAAATGGAAGAGAATATGTCTTCAGCATTGTTTTTGGTAAGCAAGGTGTTCAAAATTGTATTGTTTGCTTTGTATCTACTACAAAATTATAATAAAATGAAATGAGAGGCCTCATAGAATGATTTTTAAAGAAGGAATCATGAACTCATCATACTCACTATGAAATCTTTTAACATTTAAAATTGTACCAATGAGTGTCACATATTGCATGTAAACTCAACTGCATATAAGGGTGCTATGCCAATCCTAGATTCTATTCTTGCACAATAATGAGTGTAGCTCAAATATACATTCTCTAAGTGGCAGTCAAATAAGTTTACTTCATTTTTATGAACAGTGGTAGCCCTTGCACTAGTTTTTTTACAATTTTAAATGTGCATGAAAGTTGTATTTAAAAATTTGGTGCACAAATATCATACAACAAAACAACTAAGAACCAAATCGAATATCAAACATAGAATGTAACTATGTTTCCATCAAAATAAATTAGGTCAAGGGAATATGGCAATTTTGAGAAATCAAGTGTAATGATGCATGGAAAATCAGGTTTGAAGCAAGGATATATTAACCTTTACATTGCTTGAAGCGTAGGCAAGGCGAGGAATAGAAAATAAAGGACCTAAGAAATATTAACTAGTGAATAACTGAAAAACCAAATGAGTGGGTAGATGGTAAACCCACTGAAATTGTAATAAATTCTCAGCTAATTTAACTAAATGTAAACAACATCTTATGTAGAATGGCTGTCATGAAGAAGGTTTCGACTCAAATGCCTAATATCCATGCAATACATACATAATAGTGATGCATTCCATTGGAAAATTATATGAGGGACCAAGTCCCACAATATCTTCAAGGCCTCAATGCTTGAACTCACAAAACCCATAAGTTCATTGACATGACTCTCTTATATCCTTTTCCTAGGACACGATTAATACAAGGCTTCACAATATTAAAATAAAGGAAAAAAGACAGGGACTAACCAGTGGATGGGAAGAATATAATACCAATGCAGTCATACCCTTACTAAATCTCTAAGGCATGCTCAAGATCCCTTCAATCAATCATGCAACTGGATAAGTAAAGACAACTTGTTCTATTAAAGGAACTAGACAGAGTTCAAACTAGGAAAGAATGACCTCCCACTAAGTTCTTGACTACATCCAAATCCTCTTTGAGAAATAACTCTAGCTTTAACCTAACACGAACTTCTAATTAACATATCTTATACTAGCTTAGATTAAAACTATGATTCAAATCAACTTGAAAACATAACTATAAATAAATCAGTCGCTCTAACCATATCAATATGTACTATGATAATAGTAAATAAATGATGTTGTATACAAATTAGGAGAGGGTTTACAAAACATGAACTCTTTTAGTAGAAACAAATGTTTACAACTTTGTCAGTTGGAAAATACAAATTAAATAAAAGCGCACCCAAGTGCAAAAACAATTTACATGATATACAACCCTATATGAGGAGCGACCTTCTATTGATAAAAAACTTGAAGCATTTAATTTTCAATTACAATGTTTATGCTAACTCTACAAGTTAGCTGAGGAGGTTCTTGTTAACACCCAAAAAGTGCTCACTACCTCATCTACCTCATTACATGACTCATTTGTCCATATTTCCTACCATATTTGCCTCCAAAACCTTAAAAACCCATTAAAAACCCTCCAAAAGGCCAAAATACCATTTAAAAGCTTCCAAGAGGCCAAAAAACCTATTTTTCCCCCAAAATAATCCAAAATTCCTCCAAAATAGCAATAACCCTCTAAAAAAGGAATACAAAATACAAAAAAGAGGAAAAATAGGGAAAAATGAGGCAAAAACCCTATACAGCTGACCTAAACCATATGGTGCCCAAAACCATGGCCAACACTCCACAACTAAAAACTTATAAATAGGTGATGGAGGCCCCTCATTTCATATCCACAGTCAACTACACCCTTACTCTGCCAAAATCACTCCTGAAACCCTAGCTCACCCTTGAGCTACTTTCACATTTGAGTGCCCCTTCGGCCCATTTCCAAAACTCTTTGGAGAAAGAGGAAAGAACAACACTGGAGCTTGGAAGCAACTCTCTTGGACTACTGCAAAGGCTTCATCAACCTTCACATTGGAGGTATAATCAATACAAAAAACCAATTTTATTATATTTATGTTATTTTATGCACATGCTTAGAGTAGTTTACTATTTTACTGTGTTGTATTTTATTTACTATTTTTCTGAACTGCTACTAAGGAGGCCCTTCTCCTTAGTAGGTGCTCATTTCCACAAGCTATGGTGAAAACCCTAGCTACAGTTTTTTGCGACTCCCCTTGTGTTCTTCTGAATTTCTGGTTATAGTTTTAAAGTTTTAAACATTTTTAATTTTCTGCAATATTTTTATGTTTTTTCCTTTCGGCTGTCCCTTTCGACTGCCGTAAACTACGTCTTTTGCCCCCCACAGTTGCATTCCGACCGCGTCTTTCAGGCATTTACCTACGATCCGACCACGGCTCTAAGATTGTTTCCGACGATCTACCGGCGATTTCTAGTCTGTTACCTGCGATCTGACCGCAGCTATTAGCTTGTTTCGTGCGGTCTGACCGCGGCTGTTAACCCATTTTTCCACAGGCCGCCTGTGGCTTTCAGCCATTTTCCTGCAACCCGCCTGCGTCTTTCGGCCTTTTTCCAGCATACCGCTTGCGGCTTTCAGCCATTTTTCTACAACCCACCTGCGTCTTTCGGCCTTTTTCCTGTGTCCCGCTTGGGCTTTCAACCATTTTCCTGCAACCCGCCTGCGTCTTTCGGCCTTCTTTCCGCATCCCGCCTACGACTTTCAGCTATTTTCCTGCAACCCGCCTGCGACTTTCGACCCTTTTCCCACGGTCCGCCTGCGTCTTTCGGCCAAATTCCCGCAACCCGTCCACGACTGTTGACTTGTTTCCCACGGTCCGACCGCTCATATTTTCCATAGACCCGCAATCTGTTTTCTGCACTTTTTTCATTGTTTTGAACTCAACACTTTGCTGCGATATTTTCTGCACCTGCACAACCATCTGTCCTATCTGCAGCCATAGTTCCCTATAGCCTTTTTTCTGTAGTATTATTTATGTTCCATTTACAAAATATTTTTTAAATTTCAGCATTTTAAATTGAAAAAAGAAAATTTTGCATTTTAAAGTTTAATTTTTGTATTGTTATTTTTAATTAGAAAGTTGCCCACCCCGTGGCACTTTTACTTGGGTTCATCATCTCACACGCACACACTCTATCACCTAATTCAAGTGAGCCCTAAAATACTACTTAACACAACCAACATTCTAACCCCACTTGGGGAACACATAAGAATTTTTGTAGTTAGGTAGGATCGGGGGGATAGGCATCCAAATAACACCCCTCGGTTGCTTACACTTGAGACATAGCTGTTGTCCATCAGGGAACCAAAATCCCCTAGTATTTTTTGACACAGTTTAAAACCAATTTATCGGGAAGGCCTCTCCCCTAGGAGGGTTGAAGTCGCCAGACTAGTTCCGAAAGCTTGAGTGGAAACCGCAATCCATTCAGTAACCGAAGGATACCTTTCGCAGTTCTCGATGTATTACCCGTATGGGGATACAACGACGATAGAACCAAACGGCAGATTCACCCAACCGAACGTGTCATGAATGGGGTATCTTAGTTGCTTTTCTTCTAGGATTGACTACCCAGTGTCCCTCCCAGTAGGGGGATATCTTTAGCCACTTGGCTCTACTATCCATATTGTCTGACTTGGATTTCATCACCTTGCAGAAGATATGTCTAGTTGAGTCAGAATACTATTTAGCTAGGTGTTTGCATGTTCTGTTACCTCCTTTTGGTCTAGCGAGTCCACCATTTTTATTTATTTTCTAGGAATCCTGCTGCTTGTTGGTATTCTGACCATTTCTGTTGATACTCCACTTATTGTAGCACAACTGTTACAGTAAGTGTTTTGAGTTGGTTGTTGGCCTGAGTGCCATATTTTTTGAGCTCTCCTTCTGCACACTCGGTTGCATTAGGGTTTTTGAGCTGTTTTTCACTTAACACAACCCCCAGATACTTGACACCATCTGTCACCATTGAGTCCCCGAGACATTCTCGGCGCCTCCGGGGAGAGCCCCCACAACACGGTTCACTTGACATCACTCGTTATAGACGTAGATCTTCATCACTTGATACCACTCATCATAGATCTCGAGCTTTGTCACTTGACTCCACTCGTCAACGGCATAAAACTCCATCACCCGATCTAGATGCCCCTTATTTTACCTCTGATTCTGAGGCAGAGTCTGAGAACCCCACTTACACTGCACCAACGAGCCCCATGGCTGGCATCACTTCCACCCCTTTCTTTGTAGGGACCATTGGTGGAGCATCCACCACCACACCAGCTACCACACCTGCTTTGGGTATGCCCTCGATGGGGCCCACATCTACCATTCCGATCATTGTAACCATTCCAGTAGCTGGCATACCTATCTCCACTCCATCAGTGACTCACACTACCCTTGGCAGTGCAGGACCGTACCATACCACTTTCGTTCCTCCACTTGGGGACAACATCCCAAACCTTGCCCCTCCACTTGGGGGCATTGGCCCCAACATGGTCACACCTACTAGTATGTCACATCCTTCTACTAGTTTTCCATTCATGGCTAGTCTCAACCTTCCTGACCTAGCTAGACTGACTAACGATTCCATCAGACATGACCCTGCATGGCCTCACATTCCCACCAAGCTCCCCTCCGACATCCCTAAGTTTGAGTGCAAGGCAGGTGAGGACCCCTAGAACCATATTATGTCCTTCCATCTATGGTGTTCCTCCAACCCCATGGGACCCATGCCACCTTTACTTCCCTTTCCTCGACTTTCCTACAGTTCTTTCGGTTACATGTCCGCTATGACGCAGGAGTTGAGATCCTACTGTCTTGCAGATAGAACACTGCTACCCACATCATTGACCACATTCATGAGTGGCGTCGACGCTGCAACCTCTGTAAAATCAAGTTAGACGACCGTATCCTCTTAGATTGATTTCTAAAATCCCTCCTTCCTGTCATTGCCAAGGATGTGGCATCCGAACGACCCCAGTCCGAAGAAGAGGCCATCCTCAAAGCCCAGCAATTTGACCTTATTTACGCCCAGTCGGGTTATCTGTATTCCATCATACCTGACGCCCCTCGCGGCGATTCCTCCCGACATGATGCACCGGGGGCATCCCATGCCGCAGATGGCATCATTGGCCGTATTGCCTCGCATCCCCAACCCTTTTCCATAGCACGTCCTAGCCATGGCTCCGACCTTTCACCGGCTACATCTCAGTCCAGAGCAACCAATTCGTATGCTCCCATGGCACATCACCACCATTCCCACAGACCCTCATGTCCACCTCAGTGCTTTGGTCATGCATCCCCTGCTTACGCCCCCCCGGTCGCACCTCAGCCATATTACCACCCACAGGCTACACCAACTCCTGTGTCCTCTCAAGCCCAACCTGCTTATTACCCGCCATAGGCAGCCCCTGCGGCAAACACACAACCCATTCCGCAAACGTATCAGCAACCCCCACAAGGTTCAGCACCTGCACCTACTTATTATCCACCGCAGCCTGCTCCCGCACCTGCACAACCCCAAAACCCACCTGCTGCCCAAGGGCAAGTGTACGCCCAACAGAATCCGCAGCAGAACCAAAATAACCAGCGCCAACAGGGCCAGCAAAACCACGGCAAAGGCCATAACCGTGGGAACAACCCCCCTCCAGACCAAGGCGGTCAACCTCCCAATCCCCTAAACAACAATAACGTGGCACCTGCCAACCAGAACCCTGATCGACCTCCCAAGCAGGCCAAAAATCCTAATTTGCGAACAAACCATCCTTGTTCTATTTGCGGGGTCTATGGTCACTACACACATGCTTTCCCACATTTGGAGCGAGCTCGGCAACTCTGGACTGATGATGCCCCTCGCCAAGGGCACACAGCTCCTTAGGCGCTGCCCAACCCCCCACCACCTCAGCATCAACCCTCGATGCTACAAAACCCCTTACCAACCCAAGGCATAGTGAACGCTCATTCGTTGGCTCCCCCTCAAAGAAACGCACCACCATAACAACAAATCACTTATGCCGCTCCTGATCAACCCATGATAGACTCAGGTACCCACCACTTGTTAATGATGTCATCCGCCGATGTCAACCTCCAAACCCGTTAATGAAGCCCCTCCCGCCGACAAAAACACTAACGCTCATCCCACTGATCAAACGTTACGTATACCTCCGGCTCCACTAGATGGCGCCTCCAAAGCACCTCGCTTCCCACTTCGTCGCATCAACAATAATCCCAATGCTCGCACTGTGTCAAATTACAACATTGTAGATGACTTAGCCCAGCCCCCCGCAGCCATGTCTGCGTTAGAAGTCTTAAAAAACTGTCCTTCGCAACACAAGACTTTTCTCTCCGCCATTGGTGCTATTGACCCAAATGATTCACAACTAATGGCCTTCGATTTGGACCAATCCGAACCACGCCTGCCTTCCACTTTAGCGTTCCAAGTTTATGTTTCCATTCGGAACCTTATCATCCATCGGTGCATTATCGATGAAAGTGCCTCTACATGCGTTATGTCCACATTTGTTTGGTAGAAGTTGGGATCCCCTACTCTCCAGCAGTCCACCACTACGTTGCAAGCCTATGATAGTCGTTCGGCTCAACCCCAAGGTCTCTTAGCTAATGTCCCTGTCCAGTTGGCTGAAAAAATCGTGCTCATTGACATAGAGGTCATCAATGCCCAACTTGATTATAACCTCTTACTTAGCCGCAGCTACATGTATGCCATGCGGGCGGTTGCCTCATCCATTTTTCGTACCATGATGTTCCCCCATGACGGACGCGTGGTCAAGGTTGATCAACTCACCTATTACGATCCCAATGCCCCCGCTGCACCCAAAAATGTTCTCCCCATGGTTGAACAACCTGTTTGTGGTGCAACTACCTTGTTTGTTTCCTCCGTGGGACCCAGTGTTTACTCAGATACGTTGATGACCTCAACATTCCAATCCATCCCACCCCCATCACTCGCGACCGAAGTATCTGACCTATGTACCCTTTCCCACAATACACAAACACCCAACAATCAACCGCCCTTGTTACCCAAACCACCATTGGTACCTAGTCACATTGGTGTTACACCTATCCACACAATCCCCTTCCTATTCCCTCCCTCGAGAGTAATAAACGCCCCGATTATGGCTACCCTCAGCCTCCCCAGGTTAACCTTAGGATTACCCGTGTGGTATATTTCGCCTCCCGTTCCCTCGCCGACACCAAATGTCATCCTACAACTAGTGCAACCCATTGCCACTACTAGTCAACCACCTCCCGGTATCACTACTCCTTTGTCATCTACGAATCCCCCCCCTCTTATCAAGCACACTGGGGGCCGAGGCCCACAACCATACACTGTTGTACCCTCGCCCAAAATAGCTAAAAACCCCCCCGTGTTTTGTGCTCCTCCCAAATGCTCGTTGTGTGATGAATTAGGCCATCCGACTCATCAATGTCCACAATTACCTGCATTACAGGAACACATGCAAATGCTTGACGACGACCCCAACATCCCGGTTGTCCAACTCGATCCAACCCCTAAGCCTCGTGATAAATCACTGCGTACCAACCACCCTTGTGCCATATGCGGTATTACGGCCATTACTCACACCACTGTCCTGATCTCCCAGATTACAGAGCAGCTCTCTATAAGATGAATAATTTGGACCTTGAGACGGCACCCCCCACAATTGAGGAGATCCACCCCCCAGTATCACCCTCATCCAACGAGATTAATACCATCTATATGATCTCTTCTACTACCACTCCCTTGTCAACTGATTTGACAACTCAAAGTTTTCGCAATGATGAGGAGATTCTAGAGGCTCTCACTGCCCTGGATTACCCCTGGGAAGACATGCACCACCGTTCCTATTTCCTCCCAAAAGAGTCCTCCTCCACCACAGCCACCCAATTTGCGGTTGAGTCCAAAGATTTCTTTCCACCAAAGTCGACTGGTTTAAAGAACCCATTCCCGCTCCTGATGCCTTCGAGGAAGGTAACATGGCCAATATCTCACCCACAATCCATATTGATATCTCTACCCCAGGCGGTGCTCCTGAAATCATCACTTTAGGAGCCTCCTGCACTGAGTACGATATTGGAGAGTATACGAAACTTTTCCACAAGTTATGTGATGCCTTTTCCTGGTCCTATACCGAAATGCCTGATCTTGACCCCGCTATCATAGAGCACGACAGTAACACCTTTGAGTCAAGGGGCATAATAGATTACCTAGACCCTGGGATAGGGGGCATGATCAATCATTTTGAACCTTCCCCATCACATCTATCTCAATATTTCAATGACCCCATTGTTCAAACCAACACATATGTGATCCACAATCAGAAACCCCATGCACCTAGCATGGGGGCAGGTCATTAACCCTGCTCACTTTTTTACATTTGTGATCTCAACCATTTTTGAGGTCACATATCACTTGTAGATTTGATTTGATTTGATACACCTAGTATTCTTCCCCCGTGGGTCATCATTTCTCCCCACCATTGCATCCTTGGCTCTGTGGGCTCGCCTTTATTTGCAACCATTTTTTAACCTAGTTATTTCCTTTGACCATTCCGAAGTCTTTATGACCTCTGTTTTTCGCACCATCTGCACCGCCGAATTCATATTTCCATGCCCGTGATGATGCTTGAGATCATTTCTCGCTCTCACCAAAAACTTTTTGAGCATTTTTCTAGACACCACTAGTCGCCTCGGTTTGCATGCCACTTCGGTTGCTCTCCGTTTTTGATATATTTTATATCGAATTCATTTTTCCGACCCCGTGATGATGCTTGAGATCATTTCTCGCTCTCACCCCCATATTTTTCGGGGTATTTTTTCCAAAATGCCCCCCGTCACCTCGGCTTGAGTGCCACATCGATCGTTATCCGTTTTTGACACTTTTTATATCACCGGATTCATTTTTTTGAGCTCATGATGATGCTTGAGATCATTTCTCGCTCTCACCAAGAACAGTTTCAATATTGTGTCCCGACACCTTGCTGCCTCGGTTTGCGCACCACATCAGCCGCCATCGGAATGTTCCACATTTTTACATGAGTCATTCACTCCTTTCATACTGCAATTATTTCGTTATTTTGCCACCATTCATTATCCCTCAAGGAGGACCACCAGTGTTCCCCCCTACCCTCGTTCTTGATCATCATCAATGTTCCTTAATTGAGCACTTCCTCCTTGTCTGACCATTCCTTTTGTTCGGTATAATTCTATCCATTTTTTGGGCCGGACAAGTACTTTACGAAAAAGGCACTTAAGGAGTTTTTGTTAAGCTCTTTTCTGACTCCTAAAACAATGAAAAGATCACCGAGCAATCTTGCTTCCTTTCATGCTCGTTAAAGTACCTGAAAGGGCGTCTATCTGGTATAAGTTTAACCCTTTTTCCGGAGCTGGTAGACTAATTACGAAAAAGGAATACTCTAGCCACACCGGCTAGAAGAGTTATTCATTGCATCCTTTTATGCTTCTTCGGGCCTTGGAGACTAACACACAAAAAAGCAACCCCCTGGAGTCTTCTTATCGCTTTCAAACTCTCTAAAATTGAAAGCAACTATGAGCATGAACTGTCCTGGGCTCGTACAAATCCATACGACAGTACCATTCCATTATTTCAGAGTCTTCTTATCGCTTTCAGACTCCTTAAAATTGAAAGCAATCACAAGCATGAACTGTCCTGGGCTCGTATAAATCCACACGACAATACCATTTTGAACACACTTCTTCTAGTTCCTTCACCCATGAAGAAGTCCCCCTGTGCCTCTTGGCACTATGATCAATCATCTCGACAACACCCCCAGTCAGGTCGCCTTTGTTCAAAGTATTCTGCAGTCTCCTGCCATTTTACACCCACTTGAGTCTCACTCACCCCAGTCACTATCCTTGATCCATTACAGCTATGATCCCTTTCCCACCAGTCAGTTTCATATGCTGCCCAATCATCCTCGCCATTATACTCTGAACAAAGGAAGTTTGATTCCATCCACTCTACTTGCCCAGTTATTCCCTACCCCCACAATATGTCAGTCCTACCATCAATACTCTCACACTTCGATTCTCCACCTCGTGCTCCTATCAAGGAAACATCATTGCCTTGCTAGTTGCAGGTCTCCCTTTATCGACGACAACCCCTCTATTTCAGAGGATAGACCCAGAGGTCCCTACGCCTTGGACTCATCACCATCTATGGTGAGTGCCTACAGACCATTTTGAGAGGAGTCATCATTGCCTCTCCAAGTGGTTGTTTCTCACATGCTCGACTTCAACACCTTGATCGCATCGTTGAGAATCGCGTAGGGTATATATCCCTTCAGTTATTAGTCGAAGACCCCAAATTTCCCCCGACTCTAGCACAATGGTGAGTCACTTCAGAACGCCCAATTATATGTTCCCGTGGATGTCCGGGTTGCGTTGATGATTGTATTCGGAAGCCATCCAGCTATATGCTTCCTTGAGTACCCAGTTCAGTTCCAGTTCAGTGTACCATTGAGGGTATGACTCCCCGTCACTATGATCCAGCAGCTCATCAGTTCCTCTGGTACCACACTCAGCAGCACTGTTGTTATTCCAGTGTATCAGTTCTTTCGTTCAGACATGGTCAGCCTAGCAGTATGTCCCAGATTTGTGTCCCCTTTGGACCCTTATGATGTACACAGTGGTTCTCTATGATGTACACAGTGGTACCACACTCAACAGCTCATCAGCAACACTTTTCTATGATGTACACAGTGGTTCTCTATGATCCAGCAGCTCATCAGTTCCTTTGGTACCACACTCAGCAGCATTGTTGTTATTCTAGTGTATCAGTTCTTCCGTTCAAACATGGTCAGCCCAGCAGTATGTCCCAGATTTGTGTCCCCTTTGGACCCTTATGATGTACACAATGGTTCTCTATGTATCTTACAAGTCCCCCTTTTCAGGCCTCATAGTTATTTTTTATGTATCGTGATACGAGCATGGGTATGCCCGCCTCGTCCATATATTGAGATTCTTCCTCATTCATTATTTGAGGCCATGTATATTTCAGGTCCCCATATTTTGGACCCCATTGTTATTATTGTTCTATCTCTTGATACAAGCATGGGAATGCCCACCTCGTCCATATGTTCAGATTATTCGTCATTCATTATTGAGGTCATGTACTTTCAATCTTTGCAGTTTGTTCGGGACTGTTGTTCCAGGCTCTAGTTCGCTTCTTCTCTTCTCCACATCCCAGGAAAACCATAAAATACTTATGATGTCTATCGGCCATACGATGAGCTCCTACCCTCACACATCAGGGGGCAATCTGTTAACACCCAAAAAGTGCTCACTACCTCATTTACCCCATTTACATGACTCATTTGTCCATATTTCCTACCATATTTTCCTCCAAAACCTTAAAAACCCATAAAAAAACCTCCAAAAGGCCAAAAAACCTTTTTTTCCCCCAAAATAATCCAAAATTCCTCCAAAATAGCAAAAACCCTCTAAAAAGGAAATACAAAATACAAAAAAAGGAAAAAGAGCGAAAAAATAGGCAAAACCCCTATACAGCTGACCTAAACCATATGGTGCCCAAAACCATGGACCAACACTCCACCACTAAAAACCTATAAATAGGTGATAGAGGCCCCTCATTTCATATCCACAGTCGACTACACCCTTACTCTGCCAAAATCATGCCTGAAACCCTAGCTCACCCTTGAGCTACTTTCACATTTGAGTGCCCCTTTGGCCCATTTCCAAAACCCTTTGGAGAAAGAGAAAGGAACAACACTGGAGCTTGGAAGCAACCCTCTTGGACTGCTGCAAAGGCTTCATCAACCTTCAGATTGGAGGTATAATCAATACAAAAAACCAATTTTATTATCTTTCTGTTATTTTATGCACATGTTTAGAGTAGTTTACTATTTTACTGTACTGTCTTTTATTTACTGTTTTTCTGAACTGCTACTAAGGAGGCCCTTCTCCTTAGTAGGTGCTCATTTGCACAAGCTAGGGTGAAAACCCTAGCTACAGTTCTTATAATACAAGTTCTAGTAGAGAGAGGTGTATGGGATGATAACCCATTTAAATGTGTAGATGTATATTGAACCTCCCCATTTGAGAGAGGATATGATATAATATGATTCCAACAAGTTCATTTATATTCTATGTTTCTACTGAAATATCCTAACCCTTTGGTTTCGTTGCTGACTAGAAACATAAAATCACTATAGAAACCAAGAGAACACTTACCAACACACTTCATCAGACAACCATTATGGGAACATCTTAATGTTTACAACTCTGTCAGCTGGAAAATACAAATTAAACAAAAGTGCACCCAAGTGCAAAAACAATTTACATGATATACAACCCTATATGAGGAGCGACCTTCTATCAATAAAACTTTAAGCATTTAATTTTCAATTACAACGTTTATGCTAACTCTACAAGTTAGCTGAGGAGGTTATTATAATACAAGTTCTAGTAGAGAGAGGTGTATGGGATGATAACCCATTTAAATTTGTAGATGTATATTGAACCTCCCCATTTGAGAGAGGATATGATATAATATGATTCCAACAAGTTCATTTATATTCTATGTTTCTACTGAAATATCCTAACCCTTTGGTTTCGTTGCTCACTAGAAACATAAAATCAATATAGAAACCAAGAGAACACTTACCAACACACTTCATCAGACAACCATTGTGGGAACATCTTATATGGGTGCAACAAACAAAGAACTTATAAAAAATAATAAGACAATATCCAAGGCAGGGAAGGAGTTGAAAACCTTGTTGGGGGATTTAACATTCAGTGGATAACTGCCATCCTAATCTCTCAATACTATAAGCCATTTTTTCGCTCAATATCATATATCCACAATGACCATTAAGAAAGAGCGGGAAATTTTTCTGTCAACACCATCAAATTATCATTCTAGATGATTAACATAATAAGTAGGATCAGATGCCACTGGGTTTTTGAACAGAATTAATGAAGTGCCCGCTATGACTAATGGAACAAAAAACCACCTTCTTCTTCCCATTCCCAAAATCTCATCTCTAAGCATTCTGGTTCTTAATATTTATGTCCTTGAGGTTCCCAATGCTCTGCATTCAATTGTCCCAATTAAGGATAGCAAAGGAAATTTCACATCTTCACTCTCTCCTAAGGTAGGCACATTGCAGACACATGAAAAAGAAAAGGAAGACATGGTCAATTCATCTCTTCTCTTTGATGTTGTCCAAACTCTGGGAAATCAATGTTTACTTTTGGGATCGTTGAACATCACCAATAACTATTCCCATTGACCCTCTTCAAAATCCATTCTCATATTTATCCTTCTGTATGCATATTTCCCCCACTCCATCTCTATTGTAGCAACAATATAATTCTCCATCTCCGTGCCCATTCCCCGACTTCTTCACTTCAATAGCTCCCACTGCTCCTTTAAAATCTTTTTCCATATTCCTCTACAAATCATTGCCCACTTGGACAAGGCAAGTGAACAAATTGGTGAAACCCCCATGATTTTCCCTTCAACCTAGGGTTTTTCTTTTCCCACACTTAACTTGTCTCCCTTGATATGAAAGGGTAACCATGTTGGTTATCGTGTTTCTAGCAAATGCAGATCCCTAACGTATTGTTCAAAATTAAAAAACACCCTCTGGACTATGAAAATAGAAAAATAGAGGTACCTGGAACTGAAGGGATTGAGTAGATGGATATTTGGTGAGTATATACTTCACACGTTTATGCTTTTCGATCTTCGATTTGGAGGGAAATGCCTCACTGTTTAACTACCGATCTATGCCATGGGATGGAAAACAAGGGTGCAGGGTAGGTGTTTTCTTGCTATCATGTTTGGTCTTTAACAAAGAGTTTGTGATCCATTACCATATCAAGTGATTAATAAAAAAAAGGCAACAAATTTTAACAAGGGTCATAAAAAAGAGCAACAAATTTTCTATCAATGCCATGAAATTACTAGTCTAGATACCAGTCTGGATTCTTACCATAATAAATAGGCTTGGATGTTACTGCATTTGTTAACAGAATCATTGAAGAGCTTGTTGTGACTAACAGAACAAAAAAAACCATCGTCTTCCTCCCATTCCCAACGTCTTTTCTCTGAGCATTCTCGTTCTTAAGTTTCACATCCTTCGCAGTTCCCATTGCTTTGCATTTCACGTCTGCTTTGTGTCCTATAACTAAAGCAAATAACATATTAATGCTTAGACATCATTTTCAAATCTTATTCTTACAAGACATACATGTAATTCTATCTAACTAAAAGTAATTATCATTCTAATAATGAAAGTTCATTTTCCAATTCCATTCATTCATTATGTATATATATATATATATGGATATATATGTTTCCACTTATCTATACGTAATTTAATACTTAATAGTCCTTCTATGTATGCATCTATATGTACAAATATATATATGAATATATGTTTCTAGTTAACTATAAGTAAATTAATACTTAATAGTCCTTCTAAGAATGCCTTTAAACTCCATAATTATTTAACATTTATTTTATGGTCGCTAACATGAACCCACGTGGATGGCAATGCTAAGTAAAACAATAACTGAATTAAAACTACAGAGTTCATATATTTATTAGCTATTTTGAAATATGTTTATATATTGAAACAAATAACAAATTCGCTATTCTGAAATATATTTCTATTTTGAAAACACTAACTACAACTTTAAGTAATATAAACCCTTCCCTTTTTTCTTTTTTCTTTTTACATTATTACACCCATTCTATAATTATATAAATATTTAGCTATCTTTAAATTGTATCTAAGTTTATGATCCACAATTGAATTCACTTTAAAATACAAAAATATATTATATAATGTTGAATTCACTTTAAAATACAGAAATATATTATATAATGTTGAATTCACTTTAAAATACAGAAATATATTATATAATGTAGAAGCTTAGTTCTATTTATATATTATTAATAATATAACATATTCTATTCTATCCTATATTTTAACTACAATTAACACAGTGAAATATAATATATTGCATTCCATTTTTCAACTATTAATGACACATTTGTGTATACATATTCTATTTCATAATTTCACTACAATTAATACATTGAAATAGAATATATTTGCATTCCATTTAATGACACTTTACAAGTATTCAACAGTAACTCTATACTAATATTATGACATGTAAATTCCTCTTTTTCTTTTTCTCCCTTTTTTTAATAAAGAATAATTGTTTTGTAATTGTTTCCTTCAGATGTTAACGTAACCCTATCATAATTTCAAGACATATAAGTAGGTTTATAAGGACTCATTTCTTGTAACACTTTTAATCTAATAACCTAATGAATCTTTATCGAATAATAAGATATAGTTCTCTTTAAAAGTTTCATTACTTATAATTATCGATATCTAAATAGTTCATTGAATGTCTATTATCATAGATAATATATTCTTTTCGTTTAAAGGGTCTTCATGATAGCTATTTCAAATCCCGTTTTTTTATACGTGTCTTTCATATAAGTTCGGAAATAATCATGCATGGGAGTATCATCACTACATCATCATGTAGATTTAGATCTCATCTCATAACTAACAAATTATTTTTAATGAGATATCATTAATACTTTTGTTAGTATGTCGCATAATATCTCAGATATAAGGTAGTATCCTACATACCCTACGATCATGCAGAAGTTAAAACATGTGGTCTTCTGGTATTTTATAATTTTATAAGACATATATCCAACATTTAATCATTGATTCTCAATAGATACAGAAGTTATAATCTATCAATAAAACTGATTTTGTTATGACCTAAATAATTCTCCCGTTGTTTAACACCGGACGTCCCTATGATAAGTTCTCGGCAAAAAAAATGTAGAGTTACGAGTTGCATTAGTCACACATGAGCTTGCTGGAGTTTAACTAACACATAACGTAATGAAGGTGATTCAGGGAAGTAAGATTTTATAGTATATTAGGTAAAGTCCGTCATGATCAAGGTAGTGGTAGTGCGGAGGGTTGGTACAACATTTCAGATGAAGCTTTACTATTAATGGTTAGAGGAACAGAGGAAGTGTGACTCAGAAGTACGATAATCGACTCTCATGGGCTGGTTCGAAGGTGAGTTACGCAATCCAGATGATCGACTTAGATTACATTCAAGTTCAGCGGGTTCCTAGTCTGAGTTCGAAGCTCGGATATAAAATTAACTTGTTTACGCAAGGGCAAAATAAGTAGGCAATGAACCTTAGTCCGCCCAATTCCTTCTGTAATGAACAAATCTACTCACACGGCCTTAAAATGAATTTCCCAACCAATGCAGGTTCAAACATAATTCGTATATTTTATTAATAAAATAAATGCCAGAATTAACTCATGTGCTAGCTCCCTAAATTCTGATTTATAACCTGCAACATAGCTATGATTAAATTGATATATACTGAGGGGGAATGACATACTTCCTGAACTTAAGAAAAAAAAGCAGCAATTCCTTTATGAAAAAGAATGTACAAATATACTCCTGAAGTATGATTACAGAGGTCCGTTTCTGGATTGAATTACACAGATTCAATCCTCAAATGCAATTACAATGAAGTTTTGTACGAGATCTAGCGTAATACTTTATTATGTTCACGAACGATCCTAAAAAAACGAATACATACTGAATTATAAACAACTTATTTTATAGACCAGCTCAGATTCATAAGTTCCTTAGACTCAAATCTTAAATAAGCAGAATAATAGTATTCCTATGAATCAATTTCGAATGGGGATGCAATAAAATTTCACAAGCGATTTAACACAGTATAATATTTCGTTCATGACCGATTCCTGAAATAAAATGCAGAAGTCCATTAACCTTCAAATAGGATTAAAGGAAGAGCTTTAATACAACAGAGGTCTCAGAAATGAAAAAGGGTAAGTTATACACAGTTTAATTTACGGCTCGACTCAAATTCATACATTCTTGGACTCAATTGCAAAACTAAGCACAGAATTACAGAAACGAAATAGGGTAAGTTTACACAGTTTACTTTACTGTTCGACATAGATTCATACATTCTTGGACTCGATTTCAACAATAAGCACATAAAAACTACAGAAACGAAATAGGGTAAGTAGACACAGTTTGATCTCATTTCACTAAACCCTTGCTTGATCCTTACAATCCTGAGCATCAATAGTAGAAATGCGGTTGAAATAAACGATTTTACATATTTTGGGAAATTCCCAATAAGTAATCTGATTGTTTTAAATTATTTTAAAAATAACAATTAAAATATGCAGAATGATATTATAAACAAAAATTTTAAAGCACTACCCTGTCACTGACGGCTCAGGGGAAAAACACAGTATTCAGAGGGAAAAAACAAAAACTAGATATCATGATCCGCTAGTTTGAGTTTCGATTCGAGAGGGTTTTTCAAAAAATAAAGGGTTTCTATAATTTCTATAATGATTGATGTCGGCTAAGAAGAAACCCATATGAGGTGCTTAAAAGATAAAATTTTACTTCTTTAATCATTTTCACAGTGGATATGAAGGAAAGTGACGGCTGCTCGATGCTGAATGAATGCCAGCCTCACAACTGAACCAGAGCAGTGAATAGTGGGGGCCAAAAATGCCCAGAACTCCTCTTCTCCACGAGCTTCAGCAACCCAATTCTCTTCTTTCCCTTTTTTAATATTATGCTGCATATAAAACAGTCTTACCCATTGACTCTCCATCTGATGTGGCCTCTCCCTTCTTGGAGGCTTCTTTGGCTCTTATTCATATGTAGGACTCTTCACCATTGATTGATGGCAGTGGCTCCTTCACTGAACATCGGCTCCTTCAATGCAGCTCTTCAAAATGATGACTGCCCTTCGTGGCTATTCTCCGGCAGCAGCTGTGTAAGAACTCAACTACTGCAAATGGGGAAAAGCCCTCTCTAGGAGCCTCTGCCGCCGGAGCTGCAAATGGGGAAAATCCCTCTCTAGGAGTCTCTGCCGCCAGAGCTGCAACAAGAAGCACCAGTGTAGCCGCCGCTGCCGTCGCAGGAAGCCTCACCGCCACGGGGATGGAAGCCAAACCAAACTACAAACCACCTCGCCGCCATATCTAGAAGCCGAGGATCCGCCGCCGTCGGTGGGTACAGAAATAGTCGCGCTGCCATGGGATGCAGCTCAGCAAAGAACTGCCACCGTCATCATCGCACAGGGCACCATCTCCATCTCCAGCGACATCGCAAGGTGAAAAGGGAGGGCGGCTAGGGTTTCTTTAACAACTCTCAAAACTCAACTGTAAAGGGAAAACCAACTATCGCTCGGTAAAGGACAGGTCATTCACAATACTTTCACCCAAAGTTTACTATTCCGCGTTTCCACACCAAATGTATTTTTTATTTTGTCTTCTTAAAGACGAAAATGTAAAATAAATAAAAATGAGAGCTCCAAGTTAAAGACGATTTGATATTTTTGTCTCAAATAATTGCCTCAAACTGGCCCTGCATGTAGTAGTGCAAAATTTCTCATTCCTCTGTCAAATCTTTCTTAATACGCAGGATTCGTGGAAATTGGTTTGTACCTCCCAATTTCCAAGGAGATCTTCCTCATAAAAACTCGTCATAAGTGGCAAGGACAACTCTCCACAATATGAGCAAAGGTATCCTCCATTATCTCCATCATTACTGTCGAGCTTAAGATCAGGAGACGTGGCAAAATTTTGCTAAGACGAGTGGTGTTGTGGGGGAAGGTTTCAGTTCCCCGCTCTGGAGACCATTCCTTAAATCACTTACACATGACTACCTTTAACAACCCTTAGTGCTAAAGCTTCTCCACCGAACAACCTGGTTTTCCAGTGATCTAGGTGTCTCTTGTAACAATTTCTAGTTCACTGTTAGTTGTCATTTAGTGATTATAGATATCAATTTTTACAGTTGCTTTTTCAACCAAAAACATCCATTCTCTCAAATAGTTCGCAAATATCTATTTATAATGTTGTTTTAGTTTTCTTTTGTCGTATACATAATTTTGTATATATATGTTATATATATACTTTTGTTTTAATATATCACTAGTACATATGGTCAAATTTTCCATGAATTTTCGTTTTAATTGCCACGAATTTTCGTCCCTGTAGCAACGATTGGGGGTTACCTTTTTTGTGGAAAGTGGTCCGTGGATATATGGACGAAAATTTCTCGTCGTGGCAATAGCAATGGAATGTTGTTTCCATGTGGAAACTACACAATAGTTCTCAAATCTACGGAAAATGAATCCTGCCACAAACTTTTGTCACTATAGCAACGCCCTACTTATATAAGTTTCCACGCAATTGCTGAACCTGCCACGAACATTCGTATCTGTATCCACGCATCCATTCACAATCTTTCGTGACAGGTTCAGCAACTGCATGGAAGCAATTTCATTGTTCCACGAAATATCGTCGCAACATCCACGCATCCGTTCACAATCTTTCGTGGAAGGTTCAACACCTACGTGGATGATGTTAAATACTTCCACGACACATCATCGCAGTATCCACGCATGGATCCACAAACTTTCGTGGCAGGTTCAGCAGTTGCGTGGAAACATTTTATATAGCCTTCGTTGAATAGCGTCGATATATCGACGATAGATGTAAGTTTAAAAAAAATAAAAAAATTGAATGCGCCGATACAATCTTAGATTTGCTTCAGATACTCCCTTGAGAAGATATGTCTATCCATGCCCAAAAACCTCAATGACCAAGTCACTTAACCCAAACCAGTGAAAACAACAAGTGTTAAACTATTTGCTGGGACCTGAAGGATTAGAACTCGTACCCATACATTGGGCAAGCATTAAATGATTAAAATAGAAATCCATGTTCACTATCTCCAGTCAATAATGATCTATACTTACGGATTCAATCTCATCAAAAGCACTCTCTTTTGTGATAGGGATTCAAAAGAAAACCCAGGTTTGTTTTCAATGGATGATTTTATAATCAATCTTAACCCTACCAAAGCCCTTGTTTACCAAGTCTCCTAGAAGCACACTAAGCATGTAGCAACAAACAATTAATTAAGTTACAACAAAGGAATCCAACCAAAATTAATTCTAACTTGTGTGGATATGAAAAAGGTGGGAAGCAACGCACCAAAAAGAATGCACAGAGAAGGCATGTGCAGGTTGAATGCAGAACCCCAAAACTACATCACGCCACAAGATAACAAACTTGCAAAATAATTGAGCTAGGGCACAATAGAAGAGCCCAACTTAGCTTCCATGTTAGAGGCCACCTGATCCAATGAATGGACCAACCCAACAAAAACCAAAACAAATAAAGATCCCAATTGCAAATTTTGATGAGATGCATAAATTTTCACTGTCAAGTGCACTTTATGTAAGAGGATTTGCCAAAAATACCTTAGAACTATATAGGCACCACATGCAAACAATGCAATTACCATGCACTCAAATGGGAAGATGTATTCACTTAACACCAAACAACTTCAAACAAAGACAAATTACACAATTTTACATGTAGCACAACCATGTGTACATCTTCCATGCAAATATTTCTCACTCCACACAAAACTTCATGGAGATGGGATTTTCTCCATAATCTATTGTTGTCTTCTTATGTGACACATGAAACTTCTCTGCACTTGGTGTTACCCAGAATTTCATTTGATTTCATGCCACCTTCTATATATTTTCTAGCTGCATATGCAATCACTCACAAATCAACATCATCACGTGTTTTCCCACAGTGTCTATATCTCATTATGCTCTTATTCAACATCATCATCACACAAATCAACATCATCACGTGTTTGCTTCTAAGGTTTAATTTTGTTCTTCAAAGTCTATGATCAGTTCTGGATGAAATCTCTCCACTAAAATGGTTTAGTCTCAATCAAGGACTCCCAAATTCATTGAATTCTCAAGGCCAAGGCATGATACAATTAGAGGAAGCCTTCTATCTTCAAAGGGACCATATTCCCTCAATTGGAAGCAAAGATATGGTTCATTAACAGTGGGCACATCACTTGCAGCCCCCCTCAGGGGACTCATTGCTAGAAGATTTCCTAAATGGAGATGATCCTAATTTCCTGTCAATGGAAAAGACCGGGTAATCAATTGGGTGTCGAGCGAGGAAGAATGAAGATCACTATCACAAGTGAGACGTTATCATATTCTTGGGTTTTCCCAAGTTTTCTATGTTTTTCAACTAACATATCTTTTTGAATTTTTAAGGTCTGAATTTATACTTGACGAGTTTTGCTCATTTTCTCTCAGTTTTGTTGATTTTCCAAGTTGATGACCCATGCCAACTTTTTGCCAATGCCTACTTTTGCAACACTAATATTATCTATTGGTTTTGAAGTCCTTTTGTTCATAAAATACCACAATTTGATATTACTGAAGTAGTGAATACTCAACTGTGTAGAATAAGTCTTGTAGGTGACAACTAATGTCTCCTTCGAACTCCAAATGTACAACCAGTAAGTTCTTAACACAGGCTCTTTGGTAAATTCAAAATTGCCATATCAACAGATTATAATGAGATACACTGACAAGCAAACTAAAACGATAAACCAATATTAAGTAACATGTAATAAAATAAACATATATATCATATAACAAAAAGAGAGATTTAGTTGAAGATACCAACCTCGGTGTGAAACCGTTCTTGAAAATATACTCAGAAGCGTTACTTTCAGAAAAGACTGTTTGTGCATCGGAGAGGCCAATCTTCTCTAGGAACCAGCTGACCCTTCAAGAGGGTCTGTACAAACCAGAGAGAGAGAAATGACTAGAGTTGATTAGGTCAATGAAATCAACATAAACAAAGTCACAAAAATTATAAACTTCAACCAAGTCCCAACAGAAGAGAAGTGATTATCATCACACCACAACTGATCGCAGGTGATCAAAGTCAAGTTCTCCATAAGACCAAAAATTCAACAAGGTGGTATATAAAAAATGAAGAAGGGTAAATGACCGCTTTAACCACAAGTCAAAGACAAGGTACCACAAGTCCAATAATAACTCAATCAAGGTGGGGAAGGTACAACAAGTATTTAATAACTCAATCAGTAAACCAAAAATCAGATCTGAAGTGTGGGTACAAATATAAACAATGGTCATAACATAGGTGTGGGTAGTAGAAGACCCATGACCCCTAGAACCAAGGGTATGCTCCAAATGTGGCCAAACAACCATAGTACTTTACAAGAGCAAAACTTCAACAAGGTGGTTATAAAAAAGTTACTCAAGGAGGTTAAATGACCCCATTAAACACAAGTGAAAGATAAGGTACCACAAGACCAATCATAGCTCAAACAAGGTGGGGACGGTACAACTAGTCATATCTCTCTCAAATGTACAGCCATTCTATATAACCTGAAATTTCATCATCACAGTATGAGGAAGGGTCATGGGATGCCAAATAAAAATATCCCTCATTTCTCTCTATGCAATCCTGAAAGCATCACATAACAGATAAGTACCTGTACTATAGAAAATAAAAGCCACATGTGTTAACATAATTTTGATCTCTATCAACTTCAGCACTCCTCTGTGGTCCCTGTGCTGAAGTTGGTCCTCGACATGTAATGGCTAGTAATCTTATAACATAATTTTCATCTCTTTCAGTAACAGTTGATAAAATAAACACATTGATCATATAACAATAAGAGAGGTATAGTTGAAGATCCCCACGATAACATTTAACCAAAAATCAGATCTGAAGTGTGGTACTATTTCTCAATACTACTAAAGCAACAGTAAAATATTTTACAACATAATTTTGATCTCTATCAACTTGATCAGCACTGCTCTGTGGTCCCTGTGCTGAAGTTGGTCGTCGAGATGTAATGGGCAATAATTTTATAACATAATTTTCATCTCTTTCAGTAACAGTTGATAAAATAAACATACTGATCATATAACAATAACAGAGGTATAGTTGAAGATCTCCACTTCAACATTTAACCAAAAATCAGATCTGAAGTGTGGTACTATTTCTGAATATTGCTAAAGCAACAATAAAATATTTTACAACAAAATTTTGATCTCGATCAACTTCAGCACTCCTTTGTGGTCCCTGTGCTGAACTTGGTCCTCGAGATGTAATGGGCAGTAATCTTATAACATAATTTTCATCTCTTTCAGTAACAGTTGATAAAATAAACATATTGATCATATAACAATAAGAGAGGTATAGTTGAAGATCTCCATGTCAACATTTAACCAAAAACAGATATGAAATGTGGTACTATTTCTGAATAGTGCTAAAGCAACAGTAAAATATTTTACAACATAAATTTGATCTCTATCAACTTCAACACTCCTCTGTGGTCCTTGTGCTGAAGTTGGTCCTCGAGATGTAATGGGCAGTAATCAAATTGCAAAGATTGATGATCATCGAAGTCATGATGAACATATCTAATATATCTAATGTAAAGAGAATCAATTTTGCAGACTAATATATCTACATGCAGCACATACAGGAGTGATGATGTGTTAGAAAACACAAAATTTGAATATTAAAATACAAAATAATTATAAACAAGCATACAATGACTTGTGATGACATTTAAATTTAAAATTCAAATTCTACGAAAATAAAAGATATAAATGGGAAAATTCCTAAGAGCATCACATAAAAGATAAGTACCTCGTAACTAAACCAAATAAAATTTATATATGTTACATACTAACAACATCGATATCCATTAAAATACAAGTCATGAATTTATGCTACATCTACTTTTTCATTGATTTATGTTTTTTGCATTGAAAAAACTTGCGAGTACGGTATCACAATAGTCTATTGGCGCAGTATTTACTGCGATATCTCCTATTATTGTTTATCATGCCCTCATTTATGCCACTTCTTGTACGTTGCTGAGCAGGGTGTGGAGGCAGTTCTGTAGGGGTGTGAACTACAACAACGGAAATGAGGCACATATATATATGACGTTGAATTATTATTGAAATAAATATTTCATTATTTTGATTAAAATTACAATATTTCTCATTACTAGTCTCTATAGATGTGACAACTGGGGTGTTAATTGAAGGTATAGTTGCTTCTCCTTGCAGTTCATGCTCTTGAGCTGCATGATCTTCCATTGAAAGAAGAAAATTTATAAGTTTAGTTCAGGAAATATATATATCTAATACCAGTATGTTTTTCTATTTCCAAAGCATACATACCATAATGGACACTATGCTCCTCACTATCATGGGACATGTTCACCCCAACATCAACTTGTACTTGCTGAGTACTGCTAGATTCACTGCTGCGGTTGCATTGTTGCTTAAAAACAAAAATAAATTTTTAGTTATGGTTGATATAATCAGAAGTACTGAATAGACTCTAATAGTATGCTACAATTGGTGATATACCTGCATTTGCATCATTGGGGATATTGGAGTCTACCCCAAGCTTTTCCAATGTTCAACCACACTTTTAAAACCAAACTTGAAACCAAGCTTTAGGTCTTCCTCGGTGGCAGCAGCTTGGAATGTATTTCCCTACAATGCATGATAACACATTTTAAAATTTCCATAATCAAAATCAGATATTTGTTTGGTACTATTAAATAAATATTCCCAACAATTAATCATTTAATACTTACAATTCTTGCTTTTAGTTTTCTATAGCCACCCTGGCCCAGTCTATGTTTCCTGTGCTTTTCCATTCTAGCCTTGGTTGCTTTGGAGGTGTCAGGTAGCCTATATATGAAAATTTTCAAAAACCTTAGATATCAAAAACCTTAGGTATCAAAAATCTTACATAAAACAAAAAAGAAAAAAACAATTGAGCTTATTTCAGTAAAAAGATGATATATGTTGTACCTTGCTTTACCAGGCTGTGGTTGTTTTCCTTGTCTTTTTTGCAAGTTCTCCTTTGCATCATCTATGAGCACCTTTCACTCTTTCTCAGGAACCATGGGAGGGCACTCATCTTCTCTTGTACCTGTCGAGATTGCTTGTAATCTTCTTATGTAAGGCCTTAGCCTCATCTTTCTCTGAAACAGGAACTTCTTCACTTATGCAGGTGACCAATCCATTCTCTTCTATGATTAACCCAATCCACTTGATTTGCAGGAACTGGATCTAGAGCTGGTTTAGGGTTTGTCAGAGAAACCCTAAAAATTCAAACTTTGAATTTCAAACTTCCGAAAGGATAGAAATATGCACCTTGATGAGCTGATCAAGCTGGTATACTCATAATTTGAAAACTGCAATGTTTCACCCCTCAAATTTTCCTTTGAAACTTCCAGATTCACTAGACATGACCCTAAACTAGGGTTTGATAAATTCCACCCTTCTTCCCAATCAAAAGGTTTGATCCAAAGCTCTAAGATTCTAGCTTTCTGAGGAGCTTCCAGCCGTGGTCACAGATTTAAAAATTTCCATTTTTGCAGAAGCCCTAATTTTTCACTTTTCCGATCAAAGTCCCGAACTAGGGTCTGATCAAGCCCGACCTTCTGCCCAACCAAAAATTTTGATCTTGGTCTCTAAATTTCGATTTTGATGAGTAGCATTCAGCCGTAGTCTCCGACTACAAAATTTTCAACTTTCTCCGAATCCCTAAATTCCAGAAGCGATGAATGAAGGTGCTCAAAAATAATTCTGTTTGACATAAATATGTACTTGATTGTTTCTAGTGTAACTCTGAACTTTTCAATCCACAGGGTCTGAAAACTTTTCCTCTGATAGCCTGAGCTGCCATCTTTCCAACCCCATAAGTCTGACCTCAAATGGATTCTCTGAGAAAGAGTTATGCCAAGTGTTACAACGTGACCTGTTTATGGGATAAAACAGGAGAGCGAACTTGTATGGCGTGCCATGTGTCACTGGTTTGGTTTCGGCCTATGAAAACTCTAGCTCAAAATGTACATTCTGTGCACTACCTTTCACTTTCTATGAAATTTCATTTGGAGCTTCCTAGCGCAAGTTATGACCTTTTTTCCAAGGTCACCTGTTTATGACTGAGATCTAGACGAGGCAGAAACCCTATATTGTACAAATCATAAATCACAAAGTACAACTTATTAAAGGTTTTCCTTTGGACACAAGGTACATGGGGATCTTAGCTTCGCCCTGTACAATTTTCAGACCCTGAAACCTTGCCTAAATTTATTTATAGCTAAAGTGCTACGATAACTGGTTTTTGCTATATCAAGCCCTAGCTTTGCAATTGCAACAAGTGTCATACATGCCATATCATGCCTTCTTTCAGGCTAGCTCTGATACCATGTTAATTTTTCAGAATTTACTTCAATCTGATCTAGGATCTTAACTGAGAGAACAACATGTACAACATATCTACAACATATCAATCATGGACACAATAATGCAAGCACACAAGAGACACAGAGTTTACTTGGGGAAAACCATAAAGGTGAAAAACCCCAATAACTTCCTCAGAGATAGATAGAGCAAGGATACAACCCAAGCATAAGAGATAGACATCTCCTAGCAGCAACTTCTCCTCCTCCAAAAGTGCGCCACTCTCCCGAGAGTGTGAGAGAGAATATAATGATGAAATAGAGTGCCTCCCACACTCTATTTATACTTGACTTTACTTGCCTAAGAACCTTTACTAGGTCGGCCTTAACTTAACCACATAACATAATGATGACTGGGCCGACACCCAATAGGGTTTTCTAATAACCCTTTGACCCACATGGCTGACCCCCAATAGGGTGGTCTAATAACCCTTCGACCCACATGACTTATACAGGGCTGACCACAACAAGGTGGTCTAATAACCCATCAAGTATAAGTTACGACACTCACAATATAAATGACGACACTTCCGTATACAGGAATAATAACATCTCTATAGGAATACAAACACTTCCGTATAGAGGAATAATACCATCTCTATCGGAGTACAATATACATATATGAAATACATTCCGAAGTTACATATACATCAACACTCCCTCTTAACTAGGAAGGTATTTCTCGAAACAGGTCTTCTAGCATAAGTCTTCTTCGTTGGATCATCGTCACTGGAAAACTGTCATCGATTCATCATCATCATCACTGCTGTTGCTATCTCAATCAATCTCTGAATCTACTCGTCATAGGAAGTTCTAAAGAGCCAGTCCTTTTTCATACTGGATGTAGGCCCACCACCTGCAGATCTTCATCATCACTGGCCATACTGTGCAATCCTCAGGACTTATTACATGCATCACAAAACCTTAAAAGAGTCTCTTGACTAGCAAGAACCCTAAAGAGCATCTGAGGCCTTTTTCATCCTGTCTAGATCTCCAGGACTTATTACATGTGACCTCACCACAAAACCTCGAAAGAGAATCCCAGGACTGATTATGAGCACACGGCTCAACCTATCGGATCTCCCAGGGCATAAATTACATGTGGTCACCACAAAACCTCGAAAGAGCATCCCAGGACTGATTACGAGCACACGGCTCAACCTATCGGATCTCCCAGGGCACAAATTACATCCGGTCATGGAAAAACCTCGAAAGAGCATCCCAGGACTGATTAAGATCACACGGCTCAACCTATCGAATCTCCCAGGGCACAAATTACATGCCATAGGACAAAACCTCTAAAGAGCATTTGCTAGATATCCCAGGGCACAAATTACATAATATACGAAAAACCTCGAAAGACTATCTGCAAATCTCCCAGGGCACAAATTATATGTCCTCCCAAGCAAAACCTCGAAAGAGCATTTGCCAAATATCCTAGGGTACAAATTACATGCCATAGGAAAAATCTCGAAAGACTATCTGCAAATCTCCTAGGGCACAAATTATATGCTTATCTTCACAACCTATTCCACGGCCATAGAGTATCAACCTGATACTCACCATACATCATCCTGATGTACACATGATCATCCTGATCATCATCGCTGCATCGTCTTGATGCATGTCATCTGGAGCAACATCCTGAAGCTCGTCATCCATGATCATCTTGATCATACAATGCATCCACCTGATGCATACACAATATCTTCCTGATACATATCATCATACATGATCTACTTGATCATACAATGTATCCACCTGATACATATACAAATACATGATCTACCTGATCATACAACGTATCCACCTGATACATATACAAATACATGATCCACTTGATCATACTTGATACATATCAACATACATGATCTCCCTGATCATACAACGTATCCACCTGATACATATACAGATACATGGTCCAAGCATCCAACATGATGCATATATAAAATACATACAAATGATCCAACTGATCATATCTAGAATCCAACATGATGCGTACATACATAACTGATCCAACTGATCATATCTAGCATCCAACATGATGCGTACATACATAAATGATCCAACTGATCATATCCAACATCCAACACGATGCATATATACATAAATGATCCAATTGATCATACAGAGCAGAAACTAGAACATCATCCTGATGCTCATCATCCAGCGCTTACATCCATAGCCATGTGAAGGATCCTCCATGCTTGGGATGGCTTCAGCAAATGTCTCCATCACTTCTTCCTCGAAGTGTCATCAATCTGAAGGACACCAAGCCTCTCTCTGAAGTACTCGAACTTCACTCTGGATAGTGGCTTCGTCAGCACATCTGCAATCTGCTCATCTGTCGCAACATACAGGAGTTGCACTGCTCCTCTCTGCAACAAATCCCTGATATAGTGATATTTGATCTCTATGTGTTTCGACCTGCCGTGGAACACCGGGTTCTCAGATAGCTTCACACAACTCTGGTTGTCACAAAATATACTAGTAGCCTCCAATGGTAGATCAAATAACTCAGACAATAGCTTCCTCATCCATATTGCCTCACAACTAGCCGAACATGCTGCAATATACTCTGCTTCGGCTGTACTCAGTGCTACGCGGGATTGCTTCCTGCTAAACCAAGAGATCACACCTGATCCCATACTGAAGCAGCACCCAGATGTGCTCTTCCTATCCGCAGCACTGCCTGCCCAATTGGAATCAACATAACCCTGCAGGTTAAACTTTTGATTCGCATCATACTTGAGCCCATAGTCAACTGTACCCTTCAGGTACCTCAGAATATGCTTTACAGCAACCAGGTGAACACTCCTCGGATCCGTCAAGAACTGGCTCAATGTGTTCGTCGCAAAGCAAATATATGGTCTCATGTTCGTCAGGTACATCAAGAACCCAATCATCTGACGATACATACAGAAGCTTTAGGTTTGATGCCATAGGTGTGGCCATGTCCTTGCAGTCCATCATCCCGAACCTCTTCAGGATCTTTACTGCATACTTCCCTTGTCCAAGGAAGATTCCATTTGCACTCTGCCACACCTCCATGCCAAAAACAAATAGTGCATCATCTCCAAGTTCTTCATCTTGAACTTGGTAGCAAGCTTCCACTGTGTGTCGGCAATCAATCTGTCTTCACCTGTAATAAACATGTCATCCACATACAAAATTATTATCACTGGATTGCCTTCCTCAACCTTGTAGTAAAGGTTGGAATCCGCTTTAATCTTGGTAAAGCCCAAACTGGATAGAAAGCTGTCTATCCTACCATACCAAGTTCTGCATATATATGACTCCCTGTCATGTGTCTCAGAACCAAGTGGCTACTCCACATACACTTCTTCTTCAACTACACCATTCAAGAAATCTGTCTTGAAATCCATCTGGTGTATCTTCCACTTCATCACTGCAGCCAGAGTAAGTACTGATCTAATGGAAGTGTATCTGGCTACAGGAGCAAGAGTCTCTATGCTACCACCTACATCATGCTTGATCTAGTAGATCCTCTTGGAAGTCACTACAGACTCCCTTTCAAGTCTTGGGACTGCATCCCAAACATCTTCATGATCGACTGGTATGCCTTGATCATGGAATTCTTCCCAGATCTTGGGAACTTCAATATCTTCAATATTTTCAATAGATAACTTTGTTGCTGAAAAAATGTTGTAGTCCTTCTTTTGTAGGTGATGGTATACGATCTTTCCTACACAACAAGTTAAATTGCATGATTAGAAAACATCTCATATTTTTCAGAACAAATTCTTACACATAAATAAATATGTCATACAATCATGCAATTATCTTAGCCAATCCTTCAATACAACATTTATCCATATCCCGTAACTTTCTAGATGCCTTCCAATCTCTACCAGAACATTGTTAAGAGTGTGCACAGCTCCCAACATGTCAACAAAGAGGTTTCATTCTAGATAAGTAGCAATGGAATGTTGTACAGTGCCATAGGCCACTTACCCATGTATATTAGTAGTATATTGTTCATCAATGCAACTATTCTAATATGCATAATACACCACCTAATTCTAGGAACATGAGTATATACATTATTGAACAGTATTATTTAAACAATAAAATATGCAAGGAATGATAATTCAAATACTTATCTTTGTTTGTTTGTTGGGTTGAATCCCTCTCAGTCTTTGCTTCTTTTCTGCAACTCCATTCTGATGTGGATTGTGAGAAGTGGTCAACTCCCTCTGAATATCTGCATCCTTGCAGAAACTACTGAAGTGTTCTCCTTCTTGATCTTTGCTTCCTTGCAGGAACAACTGGAGTGTGCTCCTTCTTGATATTTGCTTCCTTGTAGGAACAACTGGAGTGTGCTCCCTCTTGATCTTTTCTTCCTGGATTACCTTTCCTTGAACTTATATCCCTCACTATGAATTCTTATTAGTATCATCATTGTGTTATTCTCGAGGTCTCATACATAATCACACATTCATTAGTATAATCTTAATACTATCAAAACACAATAATCTTAAACATGTATAGTCATGATCATTTCAAACATAGATAATAGACATTAGTATTCAAGGTTTCAGGGAAGTCTTCTTTTACTCATGCATTTTCTTATTTGATCATAAGACTCTTCTGGTTAGGTAAATCATCAATCAAGATAAGAGACATAAAATGCATAAACTCTTGATTACTTACATTTCTAACTTTATGAATAAACATAACCAATCATACCAAGTATACTTATATAAGGGATCCTAACACAAGGTAGGATTCTAACTTGATATAGGAAAAACATACCTGGATTGGTATGTTAGCTAGTTATGTCTAACATATCCACATAATGTCTTCTTGTTCTCTTCAATGACTTGTGCTAGTAACCTGCATATCTCATAGGTTAACCATTATAGAACCAAGTTATACATACCTCACAAATAGATCTTCTAAGTGATTCATGACAATGGATGAATATTTGTCCTCATGTCATCATGATCATATGTTCTTGAACTAGAACATGATTTGTATTTCTTGGTGTACCTTTCATGTTAGCGGACAACATAGAACTCATACAACACCATAATGCATTAGTACAATCATAAGTGTCAATACCCTAATCAATGAATATCTTCTATCACGCATTCATAATTTTATTAAGGTGATACGGCAAGTCTAAATTTAATCAAGATTGTACTAACCGTAATAACATGAAGACAAACATACCATAAAATTAATCATGAACAAATCTCGAAACATACCTGGATGAGTCATACCTGTCGAGATTGCTTGTAATCTTCTTAAGTAAGGCCTTAGCCTCATCTCCCTCTGAAACAGGAACTTCTTCACTTATGCAAGTGACCAATCCATTCTCTTCTAGGATTAACCCAATCCACTTGATTTGCAGCAATTGGATCTAGAGTTGTATTAGGGTTTGTCAGAGAAACCCTAAAAATTCAAAATTTGAATTTCAAACTTCCAAAAGGATAGAAATATGCACCTTGATGAGTTGATCAAGCTGGTATACTCATAATTTGAAAACTGCAAAGTTTCACTCCTTAAATTTTCCTTTGAAACTTCCAGATTCACTAGACATGACCCCAAACTAGGGTTTGATAAATCCCACCCTTCTTCCCAATCAAAATGTTTGATCCAAAGCTCTAAGCTTCTAGCTTTCTGAGGAGCTTCCAGCCGTGGTCATAAATTTCAAAAATTCCCATTTTTGCAGAAGCCCTAATTTTCCACTTTTCCGATCAAAGTCCCGAACTAGGGTCTGATCAAGCCCGACCTTCTGCCCAACCAAAAATTCTGATCTTGGTCTCTAAATTTCGATTTTGATGAGTAGCATTCAGCCGTAGTCTCCGATTACAAAAATTCCAACTTTCTCTGAAACGCTAAATTCCGGAAGCCACACTAAATTCCGGAAGCCATGAATGAAAGTGCTCAAAAATAATTCTGTTTTGACAGAAATATGTACTTGATTCTTTCTAGTGTAACTCTGAAATTTTTGATCCACGGGGTCTGAACAATTTTCTTGTGATATCCCGAGATGTTGTGTTTCCAACCCCATAGGTCTGACCTCAAATGGATTCTCTGAGAGAGAGTTCTGCCAAGTGTCGCAACGTGATCTGTTTATGGGATAAAACAGGAGAGCGAACTTGTATGGCGTGCCACGTGTCACTGGTTCAGTTTTGGCCTCTAAAAAAGCTACCTTAGAACTTAAAGTCCATGCAATACCTGTCACATTTTACGAAATTTCATTTGGAGCTTCCTAGCCCAAGTTATGACCTTTTTTCCATGGTCAACTGTTTATGACTGAGATTTGGAAGAGGGAGAAACCCTATATTGTACAGATCATAAATCACAAAGTACGACGAATTAGAGGTTTTCCTTTGGACACAAGGTACATGGGGATCTTAGCTTCTCCTTGTACGATTTTGAGACCCTAAAACCTTGCCAAAATTTATTTATAGAGAAAGTTATATGATGACTGGTTTTTGCTATATCAAGCCCTAGCTTTGCAATTGCAACAAGTGTCATACATGCCATACCTTTCCTTCTTTCAGGCTAGCTTTGATACCATGTTAATTTTTTAGAATTTACTTCAATCTGATCTAGGATCTTAACTGAGAGAACAACATGTACATCATATCTACAGCATATCAATCATGGACACAATAATGCAAGCACACAAGAGACACGGAGTTTACTTGGGGAAAACCATAAAGGTGAAAAACCCCAATAACTTCCTCAGAGATAGATAGAGAAATGATACAACCCAAGCATAAGAGATAGACATCTCCTAGCAGTAGCTTCTCCTCCTCCACAAGTGCACCACTCTCCCGAGAGTGAGAGAGAATAGAATGATGAAATAGAGTGCCTCCCGCACTCTATTTATACTTGACTTGACTTGCCTAATAACCTTTACTAGGTCGTCCTTAACTTAACCACATAACATAATGCTGACTGGGCCAACACCCAATAGGGTGGTCTAATAACCCTTTGACCCACATGGCCGACCCCCAATAGGGTGGTCTACTAACCCTTCGACCCACATGACTTATACAGGGCCGACCCCAACAAGGTGGTCTAATAACCCATCAAGTATAAGTTACGACACTTACAATATAAATGACGACACTTCCGTATACAGGAATAATAACATCTCTATAGGAATACAAACACTTCCGTATAGAGGAATAATTCCATCTCTATAGGAGTACAAAATACATATACATGAAATACATTCCGAAGTTACATATAGATCAACACAATTTGCATCATTTTACATATATATTAGACTTTCTATGCATTATCAAAACAAAATAAAAAATTAAATAAAATTTAAAAAATTAAAAAACAAGTTTGAAGTTCGTATACCTGACTCATCCCAGTCATTAACCTCAGGTAAGGCTAGATCAATATCTCCTCAGAAGTCTACCCTAGCATAGGGATAGTCCTCTATCATAACGATCTTCTCCTCGAGCCATGAGAAGAAGTCCTCACCAAATGCTAGGACCTATGTCCCACCAAGCCGCCCATCATAGTCGCTCCATATCCCAATTCGTGGCTTGGATGCAGGATGATGATGCCTCTCTATCTGAGGATGCAGCAGCTGCACCATCTCCAAAAAGAAGGTGGGTCAGGATGCTCTTGTACCCAAACTGGATGATACTTCCATTACTGCATTTAGTCACTTGATATTTGATGTTAATCAAGACCCCTTCACACCAATTGAACAACTTGGGTTCCATGTACTCCACGACATAATTCATCTGAGCTTTGGTTGTGTGGTGATCCCCCACACTTCCCACCACTCGAGCAATAGTATATAGGATCGTCCTCAAGGGAAGATCCAACACATCCTCGATGAACACTTTCTCGATTTTCTTGTGAAATCCTTTCCTACAATACTTATAAATGTAGGCATCCGTAGTCTCTTTAGTAGCGTGGTGCCCTGATAAATTGATTCGTGCCCCTCTCTTGGAGATACCAGTAAAAAATTAGATGTCTGCGAGGTCTATCTAAAGGATGTGCTCTCTGATGCAAAAATATTGGATATCAGCATCCCACATTTGGAAAATATGGTTTAGTAGTTTTCCTTGTTTCTAGATACCTCTGGTCTTGACAAATTTCATTAGACCACACTCTCTTAGTGCAGCTAGTGTGTTATCATCATTTAGGGAAACCCTTTCATCTCCTTCATGTTCTCTTTCTTTCCAGTCCACCATCTTCACTCTAATTACTTGGAATCTCCTGCAAATCATCAAAGGAGGCTTCAGTTAGAAGATGCAAACCAATATTTGTGCCAAGAGGGAGAGGTAAGTTTTTATTTTTCAAATTATGCATATTTTTGCTCCCTAGGTAGTGCAGGGAGTGCGAAAACTGATAATTTCCACACCCTTGACACTTCCCATAGCGTGAAATTCCCTGAATTTTTGCGCCTCTCGACATAGGGAGGGTGCACAAATTTCAAGGCACAAATTTTGGTGCCCTAAGGCCCTTGCAAATCTGAAAAGTAGATTGAAAACAAAAAATTAATGGATGAAAAGAAAGAGGAGGATGAGAGGACTTACCTGCTCCAAACGGTGGTTGAAATTACACCCTAGATCTCCCAATATGTCCAGCTGAAGTTTTGCTCCCAACAAGTTAAAAATCCTCTTTGTGTGAAAATGACCAAGTTAAAATGGGTAATTTCCCATTTTACCCTCTCTTATACATTTCATTTAGTCATTTTTTACCTATTTTTACATTCGAAACCTTGTTGAGAATTTATTCTTCTTTTATTATGGCCTAATGTCTTTTTCTAGGGTTTTTCACCATCTTTGGTAGGTTCATACGAGTTGTTCACATTGGTGGATTTGAGTGTTTGACCTTCTTTCGAGCTTACTTTCTCTCTTTCGTGCTCTGGATCAGAACTATGATAGAGATTCCAAGCGCATTTTACACTTGAGTCGTGCTTGTTAATCCTAAGAAAAAAAGTTTCGAGCTTAGTCTTCTTTGCTCGTGCTCATAAAACGATGAGCAAAGTATCAAATTAGTATTATTTTCTCCCTTTTTCGGACTAAGATGATTGACTCATGAAAATGGCACCACTAGAGTTCTCTTTAATCTCTTTTTAGATTCCCTTGCTAAGAAAATATTGCCAAGTGTACTTGTCTCTTTCATACTTATAAAAGTATTTGAAAAGGTCATCTATCTGGTGGTAGGTTATCCATTTTTTGAACCGTTTAGACTATTTACGAGAAAGGTATACCTTAGTCAATTATGACTAGGAGAGTTCTTTTGGATATTATTTTATACTTTTTCGGGTCTAAGGACTAACTTTTATGAAAAAGTCTTATTTTGGAGTCTTCTTTAGGTTATTTCAGACTCTCTAAACATGACAAATCGTTGAGTTTCCCTTCTTTGGACTCATGAAATTAAACATCAAAGGATCCTTATGGAGCCGAACCTCTCCTTCCTTGGGTTCGTGAAATGTAGAAGGTTGGAATCACTTAAAAGTGAGCTATATCGAGCATCTGTTATCCTCCTCAATTTCGTTAAAAAACAAAGAGGTACTCGTCAACCATTATGGGGGAAAATGGGGGGATAAGACGAGTCTATATTTTGGCAGCTTATGATTCATCACCTCTGAACATGGCATGTATCTACACCTTTCCTTCTTTGGGTATTCAGTCTATATTCTGGTCATATATACAGTCGTGAGTCGTCTTTTCATTTGAGTAAGCTTGCCTTGTGGTTTTTTTTGCTATTAATCCCTGTTGCCAAGTCATATCTCATGCGTTAAATGTTCAAAGGATCAGTGTTAACCTGAGTCAACCTTCTGCAATGATGTAAATTTTCCAATTTTGTGTCAGTCCATACTCCTTTGATCCGCTGCTCCACACCTATTTCCTATATCGGTTTCATGTCAATGATGTGGGATTCATTATGGCCCTCCTTCGAAGAGTCTATTCCTGTCGACCTCAAATCACTATCCAGGAATTAGGCTTAGGAACCAACCTTAGTACCTTGGTTCCTGCATGCCTCAATGGAATGTTTCCTTGTATTCGACAGTAGGTTTCCATTATTGGCCTCTGATCGAATAATCCCTCGAATGTTCGACTTCAAAAACTCTTTATTCACATTCGTTGGGTTGTACTAGAGATACCTTGGGGATCATTGTCATAATTGGTGATTACCCTTGTACGTGTTAACATCTTACATCATTGGCTAGTAATCAAGTAGTCTCTGCCATGTTCGACTTCAACACCTTGTAATCACATGGTCAGATTCGTATCGCTCTGGGATTGGGTAGAAGAACCTGGACAATCCCGATGTTTCTTTCACGTCCAGGCTGCGATGGCAATTATTGATTGGGTCCCCACATAGACATGATGTTGGTGACATCGTTCATGTACTGTCACATAGATCCACTATTGTATTGGTCGTGGCTGTGTTGTTATCTTGTCATGGATCTACGCTTGTTCTTAGTAGCAATGATTTTTCTTGAGTCTATATCATGTCAATTCTGTCATGGATCTGCAATGTATTGGTTGGAAGCCATGCTTTGCGTCAGTTGTTCTGAGCATGGTTATGCTCGTCTCGGCCTTATTTGACATATTGTTTATGTTTCCTTGTAGCTACTCTCCAACCTCCTTTCTGTTATCTCCGCAGACTCATTTGTTTGTAAATTGTTTTGTCCATCAGTTTCTTCTGACCCCACACTTTTGTTGATGTATATGTAACTTCGGAATGTATTTCACATATATGTATATTGTATTCCTATAGAGATGGTATTATTCCTCTATAAGGAAGTGTCGTCATTTATATTGTAAGTGTCGTAACTTATACTTGATGGGTTATTAGACCACCTTGTTGGGGTCGGCCCTGTATAAGTCATGTGGGTCGAAGGGTTATTAGACCACCCTATTGGGGGTCGGCCATGTGGGTCAAAGGGTTATTAGACCACCCTATTGGGGGTCGGCCCACTCAGCATTATGTTATGTGGTTAAGTTCGAGCCTACATGAGTTAGGTAAAAAGGCAAGTCAAGTCAAGTATAAATAGAGTGCGGGAGGCACTCTATTTGCTCACTCACTTCTCACACATGCTCTCAAGGAGGAGAGGCGCACTTATGGAGGAGGAGGATTGCTGCTAGGTTATGGCTATCTCTCTTGGTTGGTTGTATCATTGCTCTATCTATCTCTGAGGAAGTTATTGGGGTTTTTCACCTTTATGGTTTTCCCCAAGTAAATCTTTGTGTCTCTTGTGTGCTTGCATTATTGTCTCCATGATTGATATGCTGTAGATATACTGTACATGTTGTTCTCTCAGTTAAGATCCTAGATCATATTGAAGTAAATTCAGAAAATTTAACATGGTATCAGAGCTAGCCTGAAAGAAGGCATGATATGGCATGTATGACACTTGTTGCACTTACGATGCTAGGGCTTGATATAGCAAAAACTAGTCATCGTAGCACTTTCGCTATAAATCCGTTTTGGCAAAGTTTTCGGATCTGAAATTGTTACAGGCCGAAGCTAAGATCTCCAGGTATCTTGTGTCCAAAGGACAACCTCTAATTCGTTGTACTTTGTGATTTATGATCTGTACAATATAGGGTTTCTGCCTCTTCCAGATCTGAGTCAAAATCAGGTGACCTTGGGAAAAAGGTCATATCTTGGGCTAGGAAGCTCCAAATGAAATTTAGTAAAAAGTGACAGGTAGTACACAGTCTTTAATATCTCAGAAAACTTTTTCAGAGGCCGAAGTTGAACCAGTGACACGTGGCACGCCGTACAAGTTCGCTCTCCTGTATTATCCCATAAACAGGTCACGTTGCGACATTTGGCATAACTCTCTCTCAGAGAGTCCAATTGAGGTCATACCTGTCAAGATGGAAAGGTAACAGGCCGAGCTATCTCAGAAAACTTTTTCAGAGGCCGAAGTTAAAACAGTGACACGTGGCACGTCGTACAAGTTCGCTCTCCTGTTTTATCCCAAAACAGGTCACGTTGCGACATTTGGCATAACTCTCTCTCAGAGAATCCAATTGAGGTCATACCTATCAGGATGGAAAGATAACAGGTCAGGCTATCTCAGGAAACTTTTTTAGACCCTGTGGATCAAAAATTTCGGAGTTACACCAGAAACAATCAGGTACATATTTATGTCAAAACAAAATTATTTTTTTTTGGTACCTTCATTCATGGCTTCCGGAATTTAGGGCTTTGGAGAAAGTTGGAATTTTTGTAATCGGAGACCACGGCTGGATGCTACTCATCAAAATAGAAATTTAGAGACCAAGATCAGAATTTTTGGTTGGGTAGAAGGCCGGGCTTGATTAGACCCTAGTTCGGGACTTTGATCAGAAAAGTGGAAAATTAGGGCTTCTGTAAAAATGGGAATTTTTGAAATCTGTGACCACGGCTGGAAGCTCCTCAGAAAAATAGAAGCTTAGAGCTTTGGATCAAACATTTTGATGGGGAAAAAGAGTGGGATTCATCAAACCCCAGTTCAGGGTCACGTCCAGTGAATCCGGAAGCTTCAAAGGCAAAATTGAGGAGTGAAACTTTGCAGTTTTCAAATTCTGAATATACCAGTTTGATCAGCTCATCAAGGCACATATTTCTATCCTTTCGAAAGTTTGAAATTCAAAGTTTGAATTTTTGGGGTTTCTCTGACAAACCCATATCTAGCTCCAGGTCCAGTTCTTGCAAATCAAGTGGATTGGGTTAATCCTAGAAGAAGATGGATTGATCATCTGCATGAGTAAAGAAGTTCTTGTTTCAGAGGGAGATGAGGCTAAGGCCTTACATAAGAAGAATACAAGTGATCTCGACAGGTATGACTCATCGAGGTATGTTTCGATATTTGTCCATGATTAAGTTTATGGTATGTTTGTCTTCATGTTATTACGGTTAGTACAATTTTGATTTTAGATTTGTCGTATAACCTTAACAAAATTATGAATGCATGATAGAAGATATTCATTGGTTAGGGTGTTGACACTTATGATTGTACTAATGCATTATGGTGTTGTATAAGGTTTATGTTGTCTACTAACATGAAAGGTACACCAAGAAAGACAAATCATGTTCTGGTCCAAGAACATATGAGCATTATAACATGAGGACAAAGATTCATCCATCGTCATGGATCTCATAGAAGATCCATTTGCGAGGTATGTATAACTTGGTTTTGTAATAGTTAACCTATGAGATATACAGGTTACTAGCACAAGTCATTGAAGAAGAACAAGAAGACATCATGTGAGTATGTTAGACATAAATAGCTAGCATGCTAATCCAGGTATGTTTTTCCTATATCAAGATAGAATCCTACCTTGTGTTAGGATCTTATACTGTTGTTGATAATGATTATTCATGAAGTCATAGGTTTGAATAATCATGATTGTATGCATATTATGTTTCTTACCATAATTGATGATATGACTAACCAGAAGAATCATGATGGTATAGGTTTGAATAATCACAGGTTTTATGCATTTTATATCTCTTATCTTGATTGATGATTCAACTAATCTGAAGAGTCATATGTTTGAGTAATTACAGGTTTAGACATGTTATGTTTCTTATGACTTGACTAACCTTAAGAATCCTACATAAACCTTGAATGCTAATGCTTATTATTTCTGTTTGAAATGATCATGACTATACATGCTTGAGATTATTGTGTTTTAATAGTATACTAATGAATGTATGATTTTATATGAGATCACAAGGATAACACATTCATGATACTAATAAGCATGCATAGGGACCAAGGATGAATATGAGATTCAAGAACAGGTAAACCAGGAAGCAAAGATCAAGAGGGAGTTCACTCCAGTGGTTTATGCAAGGATGCAGATATTCAGAGGGAGTTGTCCATCTCTCTACATTCCACAACAGAAAGGTGTAGAAGAAGCTAATTCAGATTAGGACTCCAGCAGCTCCTGCAAGGAAGCGAAGACTCAGAGGGAGTCCACCCAACGAACAAACAAAGATAAGTATTTGAATTGTCATTTCTTAAATAATATTGTTCAATAATGTATATACTGATATTCCTAGAATTAGGTTGTGTATTATGCATATTAGAATAATTGCATTGATGAACAGTATACTCCTAATATGCATGGGTAAGTGGCCTATGGCACTGTACAACATTCCATTGCTACTTATCTAGAATGAAACCTCTTTGCTGACATGTTGGGAGTTGTGCACACTCTTAACAATGTTCTGGTAGAGATTGGAAGGCATCTAGAAAGTTACGAAATATGGATAAATGTTGTATTGAAGCATTGGATAAGATAATTGCATGACTGTATGGCATATTTCTTTATGTGTAAGAATTTGTTCTGAAAACTATGAGATGTTTTCTAATCATGCAATTTAACTTGTTGTGTGGGAAAGATCGTATGCCATCTCCTACAAAAGAAGAACTACAACATTTGTTCCAGCAACAAAGATATCTATTGAAGATATTGAAGTTCCCAGGATCTGGGATGAAGAAATGAAATGCCATGATCCGTCGATGATGAAGAATGATGTTTGGGATGTAATCCAAAGACATGAAGGGAAGTTTGCTATGACTTCCAAACGGAACTATCAGATCAAGCATGTTGGAGATGGCAGCATTGAGAAATATAAAAGTGATGAAATAGAAGATACACCAGATGGATTCAAGACAACTTCCTTGAATGGTGTAGTTGAAGAAGAAGTGTATGTAGAGCATCCACTTGGTTCTGAGACACATGATAGGAAATCATATATGTGCAGAACTTGGTATGGTGAAGATAGATTGATTGCCGACACGCAGCGGAAGCTTACTACCGAGTTTGAGATGAAGAACTTGACGATGATGCACTATTTGTTTTTGGCATGGAGGTGTGGCAGAGTGCAGATAGAATCTTCCTTGGACAAGGGAAGTATGCAGTAGAGATCCCAAAGAGGTTCGGGATGATGGATTGCAAGGCCATGGCCACACCTATGGCATCGAATCTGAAGCTTCTATGTGATGCTTCATCTGATCCAGTTGATATTACTATGTATCGTCAGATGATTGGGTCCTTGATGTACCTGACGAACACAAGACCAGATATTTGCTTTGCTGTGAACACATTGAGCCAGTTCCTGACGGATACAAGAAGTGTTCACCTGGTTGCTGTAAAGCATGTTCTAAGGTACCTGAAGGGTACAGTGGATTATGGGCTCAGGTATGAGGCGAATCAAAAGTTTAACCTGCAGGGTTATGTTGATTCAGATTGGGCTGGCAGTGCTGCAGACAGGAAGAGAACATCTGGGTGTTGCTTCAGTATGGGATCAGGTGTGATCTCTTGGTTTAGCAGGAAGCAGTCTTGCGTAGAACTGAGTACAGCTGAGGCAGAATATGTTGCAGCCTGCTCAGCTAGTTGTGAGGCAGTATGGCTACGGAAGCTACTGTCTGAGTTATTTGATCTCCCGTTGGAGGCTACTGGTATCTTCTGTGATAACCAGAGTTGTGTGAAGCTTTCCGAGAACCCAGTGTTTCATGAAAGGTCGAAACACATAGAGATCAAATATCACTATATCAGGGATATGGTGCAGAGAGGAGCTGTGAAGCTCCTGTATGTTGTGACGGACGAGCAGATTGCAGATGTGCTGACGAAGCCACTAGCCAGGGTGAAGTTCGAGTACTTCAGAGAGAGGCTTGGCGTTCTCCAGATCGAGGACACTTCGAGGAAGAAGTGATGGACACATTTGCTGAAGCCATTCCAAGCATGTTGGAAGGAGGATCCTTCACATGGCTGAGGATGTAAGCGCTGGATAATGGGCATCAGGATGATGTTCTGGTTTCTGCTTGGATATGATCAGTTGGATCATTTTTATGTATGTATGTACGCATCATGTTGGATGCTGGATATGATCAGTTGGATCATCTATGTATGTATGCATCATGTTGGATGCTGGATATGATCAGTTGGATCATTTATGTATGTATGCATCATGTTGGATGCTGGATATGATCAGTTGATCATGTGTACGTATTTTGTATATGCATCATGTTGGATGCTTGGACCATGTATCTGTATATGTATCAGGTGGATACATTTTATGATCAGGTGGATCATGTATGGTGATATGTATCATGTATTTGTATTTGTATCAGGTGGATACATTGATGATCAGGAGGATCATGTATGATGATATGTATCAAGTAGATACTTGGTATGCATCAGGTAGATGCATTGATGATCAGGAGGATCATGTATGATGATATGCATCAGGTAGATGTATTGATGATCAGGAGGATCATGTATGATGATATGTATCATGTATTTGTATCAGGTGGATACATTGACGATCAGGAGGATCATGTATGACACTTGGTATGCATCAGGTAGATGCATTGATGATCAGGTGGATCATGCAGCAGGATGTTGCAGTGATGATCAGGATGATCATAGATGACGAGCTTCAGGATGTTGCTCCAGATGACATGCAGCAGGATGTTTCAGTGATGATCAGGATGATCATAGATGACGAGCTTCAGGATGTTGCTCCAGATGACATGCAGCAGGATGTTGCAGTGATGATCAGGATGATCATAGATGACGAGCTTCAGGATGTTGCTCCAGATGACATGCAGCAGGATGTTGCAGTGATGATGATCAGGATGATCATGGATACATCAGGATGATGTATGGTGAGTATCAGGTTGATACTCTGTGGCCGTGGATCAGGTTGTGTAGATGAGCATGTAATTCGTTGCCCTGGGAGATTTGCAGATGGTCTTGCGAGGTTTTGCCTATGGCATGTAATTCGTTGCCCTGGGACATCTGGCAAATGCTCTTTCGAGGTTTTGCTCTGGGAGGACATGTAATTCGTTACCCTGGGAGATCTGCAGATAGTATTGCGAGGTTTTTCCTATGGCATGTAATTCGTTGCCCTGGGATATCTGGCAGATGCTCTTGCGAGGTTTTGTCCTATGGCATGTAATTCGTTTCCCTGGGAGATCCGATAGGTTGGGCTGCGTGCCCGTAATCAGTCCTGGGATGCTCTTGCGAGGTTTTGCCATGACCACATGTAATTCGTTGCCCTGGGAGATCCTATAGGTAGAGCTGTGTGCTCGTAACAGCCTGGGATGCTCTTGCGAGGTTTTGTGGTGAGGTCACATGTAATTCGTTGCCCTAGGAGATCCTATAGGTAGAGCTGTGTGCTCGTAACAGCCTGGGATGCTCTTTCGAGGTTTTGTGACGCACGTAAAAGTCCTGAGGATTCCACAGTATGGCCAGTGATGATGAAGACCTGCAGGTGGTGGGCCTACATCCAGTATGAAAAAGGACTGGCTCTGTAGAACTTCCTATGACGAGTAGATTCAGAGATTGATTGAGATAGCAGCAGCAGTGACGATGATGATGACTCGATGACGATTATCTAGTGACGATGATCCAGAGAAGATGACTTGTGCTAGAAGAACTGTGCTGAGAAATACCTTCCTAGTTAAGAGGGAGTGTTGATGTATATGTAACTTCAGAATGTATTTCACATATATGTATATTGTATTCCTATAGAGATGGTATTATTCCTCTATAAGGAAGTGTCGTCATTTATATTGTAAGTGTCGTAACTTATACTTGATGGGTTATTAGACCACCTTGTTGGGGTCGGCCCTGTATAAGTCATGTGGGTCGAAGGGTTATTAGACCACCCTATTGGGGGTCAGACCTGTGGGTCAAAGGGTTATTAGACCACCCTATTGGGGGTCGGCCCACTCAGCATTATGTTATGTGGTTAAGTTCGAGCCTACATGAGTTAGGTAAAAAGGCAAGTCAAGTCAAGTATAAATAGAGTGCGGGAGGCACTCTATTTGCTCACTCACTTCTCACACATGCTCTCAAGGAGGAGAGGCGCACTTATGGAGGAGGAGGATTGCTGCTAGGTTATGGCTATCTCTCTTGGTTGGTTGTATCATTGCTCTATCTATCTCTGAGGAAGTTATTGGGGTTTTTCACCTTTATGGTTTTCCCCAAGTAAATCTTTGTGTCTCTTGTGTGCTTGCATTATTGTCTCCATGATTGATATGCTGTAGATATGTTGTACATGTTGTTCTCTCAGTTAAGATCCTAGATCATATTGAAGTAAATTCAGAAAATTTAACAACTTTAGGGGGCATCTGTTATACCTCAAAGTCTCACTTTTAGTTCCATTTCACGTCTTCATATCATATCACCATGCGAAACCTAATGGTGCTACCTCCTAACGAGTGTTGTACCTTACTTATACCTTTTTGGTACCCTCCTTGGGCTTCCTTGGAGTTCTTGGAGACAAATCCAACCCACCTCAGTTGAATGCCAACTCATAGAGTCAAAATACCACTGATTCCTTGAGCACACTTTAATGATATTTTTGCGCCCTGCTAGTGGTGCAAGGCATGAACATTCCTCATTTTCGTGCCCTGCATGCTTGCAAGGGCACACAAATTACAACATTTTCGTTCCTTGCTCAATTCTTGGGGCACGAAAATTACCTTAACTAATATTTAGCTTGGAATGTAGATCTTACCTTCAAGGATATTTTCTTGGGATTGGGGTTCCTCTCGAATACTAAATCACCCTCCGTATTTGGCTTGGTTCAGCCCCTTGATCCACCATTCACTCACCTAGATCCACCTTCCTCTCTTAGTGGTTGGCCTCCCAAATCCTATAAGGAGGCCATCAGGGAAATTTCTAGGGGCAAAATTTCGCCAATTGGCTATTTTTGGGGGGTTTTTTCAAAAAATAAATTCGCTATTTGGTCAGTTTTAGTCACTAATATCGCCTATATTTACATAAAATATGTTTTTTTTAATCATAATATTCACCAAAATTTACAAATTTCAATAATAAATTGTATGTTTCATATTTTCTATTCGCTTACCAATCTATATATATCTTTTTTTTCAATCCAAAATAGTTTCCTAGAATACTACACTTAAGTAAACTTTTATAATCCTTAAAAAATACCCTGGAGGCCATACATGAGCTAACGGGAGAACATTGGAGGTATCAAACCTATGGTCTTGGAGGTTTTGCATAGATAGGAAGGAGGAAGGCTTGGAAGGAGACACTACTGCTTGGAAATCAAGGGTAACATTGTATTCTTCTTCTTTGAGCTACCTTAATACAAATTGGCTTATTCTCCCATATTATGTTTCTTACTAGTTTAGATTCATGATATGTTTCACTAGAATTTAGATCTTAATCATTGTATTTGGTATTGGAGTTTTTGTTTTTGTCTTTCTCATATAGGTTCACATCTTGGACATCAAGCTTGGAACTAGATGCTAGGACAACCGGCTGATATAAGGTGAGTCACACCTTCTCTTCTCTCTTAATGCTTTGATCTTCATACATTGAATTAAATCTAAGAGTCTAAGGTCCCACTTGTTACTTCGATGTCTTAGATTAGACTTAGTTTAATCTATGAGTAAGTTTAACTATCCATAGGACGAATTTACTTGAACAAAATGTCTACATGAGGGGGAAGATCGCATCAATGAAAGGAAAGAAGAAAGTTTCAAGTCAGAGAAACTAAAGGATGAAGTGATGTTAAATCAAAAGTAAAAAGTAAATGTAAATGTAACCAAACTAAAATTTTGTTAAAAATTAGTTATAAAAAAACTGAATTCAATTACTAAAAAGAGTCTATATAATGTAACTCGAGTTCACTTGTAAGGGGCTAGGAAAATTGTAGAAGGCTTCTATCCTTTTGTTTAGTCGAAATTATGAGCTATTTTGTATTGTGTTTTCCATTGTTGGAGAATAAGATTACAGAGTGCTACATCGATTTTTTCCTCTATTTTGATTCATATTCTGTGTATATCATACTTATTTTCATCCATCTATGTTTTGATGAGATGATAATAATGATTAAGAGTAACCTTTCAGTGTCATATTATACCATATATATTATGTGTTGATGAATGATTGATACTATTCTCAGATATTTCAAATTGTTTTGACCTTTCGTCTAGTTTCATGGTGTTTGTGTTGATCAGTAGTGTATGGATATCTTTCGTTATTTTTGTTTATCATGAATGTATTGTTACCTTACAATTCCACATAATATAGCCCATGAACTGCATATTTCTTGTTAGAAACTACTGAATTCTTTTAAATAAGCTCAGTACATTTATGATTTCAGTCATATTTAAGAGATTTGTCCTGCAAGCGCCTCTTTAGTCAGTTTTTGTTTCTATTTGTCAATGTCCACCTTCATTTAATCCAAAGTACTGGAATACTCTGTAAGATTCCTCCATAGTTGTGTTATATGATCCAAATTGTTCATGGAAATTACTATATTAGATATTTGGGAGATAAAGATCCATTTAATATCAAACTTCACATGGATTCATCCCGAAAATATTTAAAATTTAAGCTTTTTCATGACATGGCTAGTACTATTCTAGTCCAGTACTACTCAAGGACTAACAACAGGAAAGAAGGATCCTTGCTTCGAGTGGGAGCAATGGCGGAAGAAGGAAAGCTTAGGGTCGAGAAATTTAATGGCCAAAATTACCAGTTATGGAAGATGAAAATGGAGGACTATCTATACTAGAAGGATCTATTCCTACTGTTGGGAATAAAATAAAGTATCGACGACTATGAAGGATGAAGAATAGGATACTCTTGACAAAAAGGAACTCGAAGCGATACGACTGTGCCTAGCGTCGTTAGTGGCTTTCAATATTTCAAAATAAAAGACAATGGAGGATCTGGTGAAAGCATTGGCTGAACTGTATGGAAAACCCTCGTCCTCCAACAAGGTATTTGTAATGAATCTTTTATTTAATATGAAGATGTCAGAAGGTGGGTCTGCTGCTGACCATTTAAATGAATTTAATATAGTTACTAAACAACTAAGTTCTGTATGAGTGAAATTCGATGATGAGGTTAGGGATGTTATAATCTTGTTCTGATTGCAAGAAATATGGAACGAATTAGTCATGGATGTAAGTAACTATGTCTTTGGTTCAAACACTCTGAAATTTGATGAGGTTGTTGGTGTTATTCTTGTTAAATTTTCAGAATTTACTTCAGTCTGATCTAGGATCTTAACTGAGAGAACAACATGTACAACAAATCTACAGCATATCAATCATGGACACAATAATGCAAGCACAAAAGAGACACATAGTTTACTTGGGGAAAACCATAAAGGTGAAAAACCCCAATAACTTCCTTAGAGATAGATAGAGCAATGATACAACCAGAATACAAGAGATAGTCTTCTCCTAGTAGCAGATCCTCCTCCTCATAAGTGCGCCACTTTCTGAATGAGAGAAGTGTGTGAATGAATGATCAAATAGAGATCTCCCGATCTCTATTTATACTTGTTCTGTCCTGCCCAATAAACTAATGGGGCCTACATGTCTAGCTTAACCCATGGTTAACTTAATCCGGGCCGACCCCACACTTGGTGGTCTAATAACCCTTTGAACCACATGGCCGACCCCCAATAGAGTGGTCTAATAACCCTTCGACCCACATGACTTATACAGGGCCGACCGCAACAAGGTGGTCTAATAACCCATCAAGTATAAGTTACGACACTTACAATATAAATGACGACACTTCCGTATAGAGGAATAATAACATCTCTATAGGAATACAATATACATATATATGAAATACATTCCGAAGTTACATATACATCAACACTCCCTCTTAACTAGGAAGGTATTTCTCGACATAGATGTGCTAGCACAAGTCTTCTTCTCTGGATCATCATCAGCAAATCATCATCCTCGAATCATCGTCATCATCACTGCTGCTGCTATCTCAATCAATCTCTAAATCTACTCGTCATAGGAAGTTTTATAGAGCCAGTCCTTTTTCATACTGGATGTAGGCCCACCACCTGCAGGTCTTCATCCTCACTGGCCATACTGTGGAAATCTCATGACTTATTACGTATGTCACAAAACCTCGAAAGAGCATCCCAGGATGTTACGAGTACATAACTCCGACCTATAGGATCTCCCAGGGCCATATTATATGTGACCTCACCACAAAACCTCGCAAGAGCATCCCAGGATGTTACGAGCACATAGCTCTACCTATAGGATCTCCCAGGGACAGATTATATGTGGTCACCACAAAACCTCGCAAGAGCATCCCAGGCTATTATGAGCACACAGCTATACCTATAGGATCTCCCAGGGATAGATTATATGTGGTCATGGAAAAACCTCGCAAGAGCATCCCAGGCTGTTACGAGCACACAGCTCTACCTATAGGATCTCCCAGGGGAAAATTATATGCCATAGGACAAAACCTCGAAAGAGCATCTGCCAGATATCCCAGGGCCAGATTATATGCCATAGGCAAAACCTCGAAAGACTATCTGCAGATCTCCCAGGGCCAAATTATATGTCCTTCCAGAGCAAAACCTCGAAAGAGCATTTTCTAGATATCCCAGGGCCAAATTACATGCCATAGGAAAAACCTCGAAAGACTATCTACAAATCTCCCAGGGCCAAATTATATGCTCATCTGTACAACCTGATCCACGGCCATAGAGTATCATCCTGATACTCACCATACATCATCCTGATGTATACATGATCATCCTGATCATCATCACTGCAACATCCTACTGCAAGTCATCTAGAGCAACATCCTGAAGCTCGTCATCCACGATCATCCTGATCATATCATGCATCTACCTGATGCATACCAAGTATCTACCTGATACATATCATCATACATGATCCACCTGATCATACAATGTATCCACCTGATACAAATACAAATACATGATCCACCTGATCATACATGATACATATCAACATACATGATCTACCTGATCATACAATGTATCCACCTGATACATATACAGATACATGGTCCAAGCATCCAACATGATGCATATACAAAATACATACAAATGATCCAACCGATCATATCCAGCATCTAACATGATGCGTACATACATATACACATAAATGATCCAATTGATCATATCCAGCATCCTCCTGATGCATATACAGAGCAGTAACTGGAGCATTGTTCTAATGCTCATCATCCAGCGCTTACATCCATAGCCATGTGAAGGATCCCCCTTCCAACATGCTTGGAATGGCTTCTGCAAATGTGTCCATCACTTCTTCCTCGAAGTGTCATCAATCCGAAGAACACCAAGCCTCTCTCTAAAGTACTCGAACTTCACTCTGGCTAGTGGTTTCGTCAGCACATCAGCAATCTGCTCATCCGTAACAACATACAGGAGCTTCACTGCTCCTCTCTGCACCATATCCTTGATATAGTGATATTTGATCTCTATGTGTTTCGACCTTTCGTGAAACACTGGGTTATCAGACAGCTTCACACAACTCTGGTTATCATAGAAGATACCATTAGCATCCAACAGGAGATCAAATAAATCAAACAATAGCTTCCGAAGCCATACTGCCTCACAACTAGCCGAACAGGATGCAACATACTTTTCCTTGGCTGTACTCAGTGCTACGCAGGACTGCTTCCTACTAAACCAAGAGATCACACTTGATCCCATACTGAAGCAGCACCCAGATGTGCTCTTCCTATCTGCAGCACTGCCTGCCCAATCTGAATCAACATAACCTTGCAGGTTAAACTTTTGATTCGCTTCATACCTGAGCCCATAATCAACTGTACCCTTCAAGTACCTCAGAATATGCTTTATAGCAACCAGGTGAACACTCCTCGGATCCGTCAGGAACTGGCTCAATGTGTTCACCGCAAAGCAAATATTTGGTCTCGTGTTCGTTAGGTACATCAAGGACCCAATCATCTGACGATACATGGAGACATCAACTGGCTCAGATGAAGCATCACATAGAAGCTTCATATTCGATGCCATAGGTATGGCCATGGCCTTGCAATCCGTCATCCCAAACCTCTTCAAGATATCTACAATATACTTCCCTTGTCCAAGGAAGATCCCTTTTGTACTCTGCCACACCTCCATACCTAGGAAATAGTGCATCATCCCTAAGTCCTTCATATCAAACTCGGAAGCAAGCTTCCGCTACATGTTGGCAATCAATCTATGTTCACCTGTAATAAACAGGTCATCCATATACAAAAGTAGTATCACTGGATTGCCTTCCTCAACCTTGTAGTAAAGGTTGGAATCCGCTTTACTCTTGGTAAAGCACAAACTGGATAGAAAGCTGTCTATCCTACCATACCAAGTTTTGTACATATATGAATCCTTGTCATGTGTCTTAGAACCAAGTGGCTGCTCCACATATACTTCCTTGACTACACCATTCAAGAAAGCTGTCTTGAAATCTATCTGGTGTATCTTTTACTTCATCACTCGCTTTGTATTTTTCTATGCTGCCATCTGCAACATGCTTGATCTTGTAAATCCACTTGGAAGTCACTATAGACTCCCCTTCAGGTCTTGGGACTACATCCCAAACATCTTCATGATCGATTGATACTCCTCGATCATGGCATTCTTCCCAGATCCTGGGAACTTCAATATCTTCAATATTTTCAATAGATAACTTTGTTGCTGAACAAATGTTGTAGTCCTTCTTTTGTAGGTGATGGTATACGATCTTTCCTACACAACAAGTTAAATTGCATGATTAGAAAACATCTTATAGTTTTCAGAACAAATTCTTACACATAAAGAAATATGTCATACAGTCATGCAATTGTCTTAGCCAATGCTTCAATACAACATTTATCCATATTCCATAACTTTCTAGATGCCTTCCAATCTCTACCAAAACATTGTTAAGAGTGTGCACAACTCTTAACATGTCAACAAAGAGGTTTCGTTCTAGATAAGTAGCAATGGAATGTTGTATAGTTCCATTGGCCACTTACCCATGTATATTAGTAGTATACTGTTCATTAATGCAACTATGCATAATACACAACCTAATTCTAGGAACATAAGCATATACATCATTGAATAACATTATGTAAGAAATGACAATTCAAATACTTATCTTTGTTTGGTTGTTGGGTGGACTCCCTCTGAATCTTTGCAACTCCATTCTGATGTGGATTGTGAGAAGTGGTCAACTCCCTCTGAATATCCGCATCCTTGCAGAAACTACTGAAGTGTGCTCCTTCTTGATCTTTGCTTCCTTGCAGGAACAACTAGAGTGTTCTCCCTCTTGATCTTTGCTTCATGGATTTCCATCCTTAATCACTATGCATGCTTATTAGTATCATCATTGTGTTATCATTGAGGTCTCATACATAATCATACATTCATTAGTATATTCTTAATACTATCAAAACACAATAATCTTAAGCATGTAAAGTCGTGATCATTTCAAACAAAAATAATAAGCATTTCAAGGTTTATATAGGACTCTTATGGTTAGTCATATCATAAATTAAAGTAAGAAACATAATATGCCTAAACCCGTGATTACTCAAACCTATACCTTCATGATTCTTCTGGTTAGTTATATCATCAATTATGGTAAGACACATAATATGCATACAACCATGACTATTCAAACCCATGACTTCATGAATAATCATTATCAACACAATAGTATAAGATCCTAACACAAGGTAGGATTCTAGCTTGATATAGGTAAAACATACCTCAATGACTTGTGTAGTAACCTGCATGTCTCATAAGTTATCCATTGTAGAACTAGGTTATACATACCTCGTAAGTAGATCTTCTAAGTGATTCATGACAATGAATGAATCTTTGTCTTCATGTCATCATGATCATATGTTCTTGAACTAGAACATGATTTGTCTTTCTTGGTGTACCTTTCATGTTAGCGGACAACATAAACCTCATACAACACCATAATGCATTAGTACAATCATAAGTGTCAACACCCTAATGAATGCATTCATAATTTTGTTAAGGTGCTACGACAAGTCTAAAATCAAGATTGTTCTAACCGTAATAACATGAAGACAAACATATCATAAACTTAATCATGAACAAATATCGAGACATACCTAGATGAGTCATACCTGTCGAGATTATTGGTAATCTTCTTATGTAATGCCTTAGCCTCATCTCCCTCTGAAACATGAACTTCTTCACTTATGCAGGTGACCAATCCATCCTCTTCTAGGATTAAGCCAATCCACTTGATTTGTAGGAACTGGATTTGGAGCTGTATTAGGGTTTGTTAGAGAAACCCCAAAAATTCAAACTTTGAATTTTAAACTTCCGAAAGGATAAAAATATGCGCTTTGATGAGCTGATCAAGCTGGTATATTTAGAATTTGAAAACTGCAAAGTTTCACTCCTCAATTTTGCCTTTGAAACTTCTGGATTCACTGGACGTGACCCTAAACTGGGGTTTGATAAATCCCACCCTTTTTCCCAATCAAAAGGTTCAACCCAAATCTCTAAGCTTCTATTTTTCTGAGGAGCTTCCAGCCGTAGTCACAGATTTCAAAAATTTCCATTTTTGCAGAAGCCCTAATTTTCCACTTTTCCGATCAAAGTCCTGAACTAGGGTTTGATCAAGCCCAGCCTTCTACCCAACCAAAAATTCTGATCTTGGTCTATAAATTTCAATTTTGATGGGTAGCATTCAGCCGTAGTGTCCGATTACAAGAATTCCAACTTTCTCCAAAACCCTAAATTCTGGAAGCCATGAATGAAGGTGCTCAAATATAATTTTGTTATGACAGAAATATGTACCTGATTGTTTCTGGTGTAACTCCGAACGTTTTGATCCACAGGGTCTGAAACATTTTTTTGAGATATCCCGACCTGTCATCTTTCCATATCGACAGGTCTGACCTCAATTGGATTCTCTAAGAGATATTTATGCCAAGTGTCGTAACATGACCTGTTTATGGGATAAAACAGGAGAGCGAACTTGTACGGAGTGCCACATGTCATTAGTTCAACTTCGGCCTCTGAAAATTTTTCTTGAGATAGTACAGTATGTGTACTACTTGTCACATTTTACGAAATTTCATTTGGAGCTTCCTATCCCAAGTTATGACCTTTTTCCCAAGGTCCCCTAATTTTGACTCAGATCTGGAAGAGGAAGAAGCCCTATATTGTACAGATCTAAAATCACAAAGTACAACGAATTAGAGGTTTTCCTTTGGTCGCAAGGTACATGGGGATTTGATCTTCGACCTGTAAAAGTTTTCAGATCCGAAAAATTTGCGAAAATGGATTTATAGCGAAAGTGCTACGATGACCGGTTTTTGCTATATCAAGCCCTAGCATCGTAAGTGCAACAAGTGTCATACATGCCATATCATGCCTTCTTTCAAGCTAGCTCTGATACCATGTTAAATTTTCAGAATTTACTTCAATCTGATCTAGGATCTTAACTGAGATAACAACATGTACAGCAAATCTACAGCATATCAATCATGGACACAATAATGCAAGCACAGAAGAGGCACAAAGTTTACTTGGGGAAAACCATAAAGGTGAAAAACCCCAATAACTTCCTCAGAGATAGATAGAGCAATGATACAACCAAAATACAAGAGATAGTATTCTCCTAGCAGCAGAGCCTCCTCCTCATAAGTGCACCACTTTCTGAATGAGAGAAGTGTCTGAATGAATGATCAAATAGAGATCTCTCGATCTCTATTTATACTTGTTCTATCCTGCCCAATAAACTAATGGGGCCTACATGTCTAGCTTAACCCATGGTTAACTTAATCCGGGCCAACCCCACACTTGGTGGTCTAATAACCCTTTGACCCACATGGCTGACCCCCAATAGGGTGGTCTAATAACCCTTCGACCCACATGACTTATACAGGGCCGACCCCAACAAGGTGTTTTAATAACCCATTAAGTATAAGTTACTACACTTACAATATAAATGACGACACTTTCGTATATAGGAATAATAACATCTCTATAGGAATACAATATACATATATATGAAATACATTCCGAAGTTACATATACATCAACAATTCTTATCAAGGAAATGCGATGGAAAATAATGGGTGAGACATTAGGTAATGCATTGACCATGGATAGTAGGGGAAGATAAAGGGAGAGAGGAAAGATCCCAAGTAATCATGGGAGGTCTAGGAAGGGTAGATCCAAATCCATACTAGGAAAGATAAAGTGCTGGAATTGTGGAAAGAAAGGGCATCTGAAGAAATATTGTATATCTCTAAAGAAACAAAGAGATGGACAACATGGGACTACTCAGAAATAAAATGTAGCAGGTGATGTATTACAAGATGCTTTGATCCTTTGATTAGATAATACTAGTGATTACTAGGTATTAGATTCAAGGGCTTCATGTCATGCTACACCCCATATGAAATATTTTCATGATTATGTTCAAGATGATTTTAAACATGCTTTATTAGGTGATGATGAACCATGCAAAATTGTTGGAATGGGTAAGATATGGTTGAAGCTCCTTCAATAGAGGGAATTCAAACTCCTTTAATGGTGGCATTCTGTAGGAGGCATGTAAAGATAAAATGGTAAATTGTTCATTTTTTAGAACTTATGATTGTGAAGCATTTGTCCATATTGATAACGAAAATAGAACAAATCTTGAGGCTAAATCCAAGAAGTGTTCCTTTATTGGATACATAATTGATGGTTTTGGTTATTGCATATGGGATTATGAAAATCACAAAATCATTAGGAGTAAAGATGTGGTATTCATTGAAAAGGTCATTTATAAAGATCAGTTGCAGGGAAATAAGCAGGGAAAGGAAAACACTGAATACACATTGCTTGATGAAATCAAACAAAATGAAATTCCAAAGATGCCAAAAAATCAAGAACAAAAGAAGGTACCTCAAACTCTTGCAAGTGTTAGAAGGTATACCAGGTTAAGTAGACCCCATAAATGATACTCTTCTTCACCGTATTATTTCTTGATGGTTCATTCTAGTGAACCAGAAAGTTATGAAGAAGCAATGCAGGTGGAACATAGAAAGAAATGGGAGTAAGGGATCAATAAGGAGATGGAATCCTTGGTAAGAAAATAGACTTGGGATTTGGTTCAGTTTCTTGTGGGTAAAAGAGCATTGCATAATAAATGGGTTTATAGGTTGAAGGAAGAAGATGGACACAAGAAGTAGTACAAGGCCAGACTTGTTGTAAAGGGGTTTGCACAAAAGAAAGGTATAGATTTTGATGAAATATTTTTTCCTGATGTTAAAATGACTTCAATTAGGACTATTTCAAGTCTAGTGGTAGTAGAATATTTGCATCTTGAATAGTTAGATGTAAAAACAACCTTTCTCCATGGGGATTTGGAGGAAGAGATTTATATGCAACAAACACAAGGCTATGAGGTCAAAGGGAAGGAGAATTTAGTATGCAGGTTGGAGAAGAGCTTGTATGGCCTGGAGAAAGCTCCAAGGCAGTGGTATTTAAAATTTGGTAGGTTTATGATAGAACAAGGTTAACAAGGATAATTTTAGGGGCGAAATTTATCCCATGGGCTATTTTTCCATGTTTTTTCCACAAAACAATTCGTCAATTTGCATTTTTTGAAGCCCTATTTCACCCAATTTTGATGGGATAAACTTTTTCGCTCTAAAAATCGCCAAATTATTATATAAACTATAGAAAATCCTTAGAAATTGAAATAATTTTAGAAAATTATTGCCAAATATTTTATAGTTGACATTTTAAGAATTGGTAAGATTCTCCAAGGTTTATACACTTTTAAGTAAGTATGGGTCCTTAAAATTATCCCCGAAGGTTATAGTAAATGTCATTCTAACCACTGTGTTTATTTCAAAATGCTATATAATGGAATATATTTTATCTTGTTATGGTATGTAGATGACATGCTTGTTGTAGGGTTTAACATGCAGGATATATATGTGCTCAAAAGGAAATTAGCTAATCCATTTGGAATGAAGGATTTGGGTTTTACAAAGAAAATCCTTGGTATGAGAATAATAAGGGACTGGAAAAATCACAAATTGACATTGTCTCAAGGTAAGTAAATAGAAAAGGTGTTGGAGAGGTTTAGAATGTAGGATGCAAAACTAGTTAGTACACCTTTGGCCATCCATTTCAAACTAAATAAGGATATGTGTCCAAAGACACAAGAGGATATAGAATACATGTCCAAAGTCCCTTATTCATCAGCAATTGGTAGCCTTATGTATGCAATGGTGTGCACAAGAATACATATTGCACATGTAGTGAGAGTTCTAAGCATGTATATGAACAATCTATTGGATGTGGAGCCCGGCCTTCCTGATTCAGAGATATTGTTGTTTCGTACATGTTTGTACCCCAGTTTTATATGATGTGCAGGTGGATTGTACACTCATTCCAACAGAGGGGTGTTAGGGGGCATTGCCCCCCCACAGGGGTCTGGGGGCCAGTGGGCCCCCAACAGGGGTTCATGGGCGAAGCCCTTGAAATATTTTTTTGGGTTGTTTGTTGGCCAACAAGTTACAGGCCCATGGTATTGGGCATCCTGTAGTATTTTCCCATGGTAATTCCCCTTTAAAAGGAATACATTGTAATACGGTTGTGTAATGTATTGTAAAGATCTATGTGATTGTGTAAGAGAGACTAAGAGAGAGTGAAGAGGAAGTTGCATTGGATGTGTTGTAGGTTCTATCCCTTCATTTGTTGGATCGCATAATAATAAAAGGACTGGCAATTTCTCTGTGGACGTAGCCCAAATTGGGTGAACCACGTATATTGTTGTCTCTCTTGTATTTTGTTTATGTGATTTATATTTGCATCTTGTATATTGTTATTACTCTACGATCCTCTTTTTATAACAATTTTTTTCAGATCCAAAGGTCGATTTGGCATATAAACTCGCAGGAAAGAAGGGTTCGTGGTTCGAGTGGGAGCAATGGCTGAAGAAGGAAAGTTTAAGGTCAATAAATTTTATAGCCAAAAATACCAGTTATGGAAGATGCAAATGAAGGAATATCTATATCAGAAGGATTTATTCCAACCATTGGGTAAGTTGTATGAAAAACCCTAGGCCTCCAACAAGGTATATCTAATGAAGAGTTTATTTAATATGAAAATGTTAGAAGGTGGATATGTTGCCGATTATTTAAATGAATTTAATACGATTACAAATCATCTAAGTTCTATAAAAGTGAACTTTGATGATGAGGTTAGGGCTCTTCTAATATTGTGCTCATTCCCAGAATCTGGAATGGATTGGTCATGGATATAAGTAACTTTGCCTCTGGTTCAAACACTTTGAAATTTGATGATGTTGTTGGTGTTATTCATAGTGAGGAAATGAGAAGGAAAAGCACAGGTGAGACATTAGGTAATGCGTTGACTATGGAGAGCATGGGAAGATAAAGAGAGTGAGGAAAGAGCCTAGGTAATCACAACAAGTCCAGGAAGGGAATATCCAAGTCCATACTCGGAAAGATAAAGTGTTGAAACTATGGAAAGAAAGGACATCTGAAGAAAGATTGCAGATCTCTAAAGAAGAAAGGAGATGTGTAACATGAAACTAATCAGGAAGCAAATGTAGTAGGTGGTGTGTTACAAGATGCTTTGATTCTTACATTAGATAATACTAGTGATTACTGGGTAGTAGATTCAGGGGCTTCATGTCATTCTACACCCCATAGAAAATTCTTTCATGATTATGTTCCGGGTAATTTTGGACATGCTTTATTGGGTGATGATGAACCATGCAAAAGTGTTGGAATGGGTAAGGTACCAATAAAGTTAAACAATGGAGGTGAATGATTGTTGAAAGATGTAAGGCATATTCCCGCTATGAAAATAAATATGATCTCAACAGGGCAGTTGAGAGATGGCAGTTGTTTATCTACATTTGGAGAAACATGGTGGAATATCACTAAGGGATCAATGGTGATAGTATAAGGAGACAGAATAGGTACGTTGTATTTACAGTAGTACAAAATGAGAGATAAGAGACTAGGTGACTAAAAAAGTTAGTCACCACTGTTTTTTCAAGGGATAAATGACTAAAATTGAGCAATTTTAAATAAGCCAACTAAAAACGACTAAGATAAACGACTTATTTAGTCACGGGATAAAATATATGACTAGATAACAAGTGACTAAAATAAAAATGACTAACATAAATGACTAATTTAGTCATGGGAATATAAATATGACTATCTAACAACGACTAAGAATAAGAATTAATTATTTATGTTAGTTATTTTTAGTTTTGTCACCTCAACAATGGACAATTATGATTTCGACAATGAATTTGTACAATGTACTAAATTTTAACATTGTAGATGGATTTAGAGACCTCCTTAAAGGGGGATTTGAATCCATATTTAGCGTTAAAATTTAGTAAATTGTAACATTGAAGATGGATTTAGAGACCCGAGTGACGTTAATTATGTCACTAGACAATGGAAAATGTTCGGATATCCACATCATCTTTTTCAGGATCTTGTATGCAATTAGGGTTTGCATGCAAATTCTAGGGTTTGCATGCACTTTGCATGCATCCCAGTCACCAGGTTGATGCCTCCAGCACCTTAGCCACCTTATTCTAGCACCCGGGAGCTTCTTACATCAGTTCATTAGCCCTCCTAGTCAAGAAGGCGCCCACTTCTCACCTACTGCCAGAAAAGGGCGCACTTCTTCACCTACCACTGCAGTTCCACTTCAGTTACACTCAGTTACCTTCGATTCTCCTTGATTTGAGGCTAGTTTCACTCCCGACTGTCTGTTTCACTCCGTTGGACCTCCAGATTGACTAGATGACTTGTTCTGACTTCAGTTAGCCTCCCATGTTCCCTCCACTGAGCCCACTTCCCTATATCAGTGCTACACACTTCAGTTACACATGTTACACTTAGTTAGACTCAGATTGACACCTGGATGACTGGTTCTTGTGCATTGATGACCACCATTGATTGATGATGAGGAATCCTAGTTGGAGTTAAGCTACTCCATTCAGTGATTCGAATGACCTCCTTAGGAAATTCGAATTGCTCAGTTATTGTTACTGTATTGTATTGTAATTATTCACCCTCATTGGGATATTGAGCACTGATGCATGTTTTGCACAGTTTTACACCATTTTTCTGAGTTTCATCTATTGTGATTGATTTAATTGTTCATTAGATTTGCTGTGACTAATTTTACATGGTATCAGAGCCATTGCAGGGACAAGATCTCTTTTCTACAGGTGTTTCTACAAGAAGATTTGAGTGAATTTTCTAAAAAATTACAAAAAGTTTTGGCATGAAAGATCTCCAGGGCATTCGCTCCTGTGCATGCAAAGCTTGAAAATACTTCCAATACCACTCCAGAAGCTTGAGTTTCCACATAAATCCTGGATCTGATACATTGGACCCATTCAACATTGCTTGATCTCCAATCCCATGTGTGATGCAACTCTAAAAGGGTGGATTGTTCGACCTCATTGTTCTTGGTTTTATTGTGATTTGCAGGTTATTGTCTCCATCAATTGCATTCGCTACTTTGCCCTTGCAAGCTTTTCTACATCAGTGTGCACTCGCTCCTAGCAATGGAATACTCTTCTTCAAAGCCTATCCTCACCCCATTCAATTATTCTGATTGGAAAGATGATATGGAGATCATATTACGTTCAAAAGGTTACTACCGAGTCACTCTTGGTCTTGAATTGGAGCCAAACACCTTGTTAGATAGAACCAAACACTACAACAAGCTTAATGAAGCTTATGGTCTTCTTTGTCTCTCCATCTCCAAAGATCTTCACTTCCATCTCAGTGGATTGAAGACTCCAAAATCTATATGGGAGCAACTTGAAACGATATTTGGCAAGCAGGATGAGCTTAGGGCTTTTCAATTAGAGAATGAATTGATTTCCCTTAGTCCTGAGAATTTCGATACCATTAATGAATTCTTCACAAAATTCAAGAACTTGAACATGCAGTTTAAGAATAGTGGAGTTATCAAAGAGGATAAGCAATTGATCCTCTCCATTCTCAACAGGATTGGTAAAGATTATTCGGTATTTGTCTCTACTTTCAATTCCGGTCGGCTAACTACCCCGAATTGGAAGATGCCTACCTTGAATGCCTTTATTGAGCCCGTCAAAAAAGAGCATGATAAGTTGATTCAAATGGGGTCCATAAGCTCCAAAGATTCAGCCCTATATGTTCAAGGACCCAAGATCTTGAATGGTAAAGGAAATCAAAAGGAGAAGCCCAAATTCGAACCTCACAAGCAAAGAGAGAAAGGAAAACAAACGGATGCACCATCCAGTTCAAAGTTCAAGCAAAAGGGCAAAGAAGGTAACCAAAAATATAAATGTACTTATTGAAACCGTGTCTTTCATCCCGAAAGTTCATGTATGAAGAAGAATATAGATCAAATGGCCCTCCTTTTGGAAAAGAACGACATAACTCTTCCTGACGGTGCAAGGAAAAAGGATAGGAATGATGATCATGAAAGAGGACACGCACTCATGGAAACTGTTTCGAAGCCCACTACTCTCTTGATAGATTCGGGTGCATCGAATCATATGGCTGCAAATATTGATTCTTTTTCTTCATTTGATCCAAACAGCTCCATCCCCATCCATTTGGGAGATGACTCAAAAATTTCTTCAAAGGGCAAAGGTACGATTCATGTAGATCATGGAAGCATTCAGAATGTTCTCTATGTGCCTTCCTTGGCTTCAAATCTTCTTTCTGTGTATCAAATGACACACACTAGTGAATCGAAGCAAGTTACATTCAGCCCTAATACAGTTGAAATTTATGATATCAAAAGTGGAATACTTGTTGCAGTCGGAAAGGCGAACCACACTGCAAAATGCTATGAGTTTTCACACTTTATTCCGCTTGCAAAGCCCACTGCTCTTTGCACACATGGTAATGAGGTTAGTAGGATTTGGCATGAAATATTTGGACATCTTAATTATAAGTATTTGTTGCTGTTATCAAACAATTCCATGGTAGATGGTCTTCCACAACTCCGCTCCTCGAAGGGAATATGCACTGGTTGCATTATTGGGAAGCACCCCGAGCACAGATTCGACCGCGGCAAAGCTAGCAGAGCTTCTATAGTTTTGGGGCTGATACATTCTGATATCAGTGGTCCACTGCCCCATACATCATTAAATGGTTCAAGGTATGTTTTGACATTTATTGATGATTTTTCCCGCTTTACATGGGTATTTTTTCTCAAAAACAAGTCAGAAGTGCTTGGAAAATTCAAGGATTTTAAGGCTTCTGTTGAGACCGCCACTGAGAGAAAGATCAAAGCTCCTAGATCTGATAATGGTGGAGAATACATCAAGGCCGAGTTGCTGCAACTTTGTGCCCAAAGCAGAATTTAGATCCAACATACAGTTCCCTACACACCCCAGTAGAACGGTGTAGCGGAAAGGAAAAATCGGTCACTGAAAGAGATGCCTATATGCATGATTGAATCAAAAGGTTTGGCTGCAAATATTTGGGCTGAAGCAATCAATGTTGCTGCATACATACAGAACTGCGTTCCACATTCATCCGTGAAAGGTATGACTCTTTTCGAAGCATTCTTTGGTCACAAACCGGATGTGTCAAATTTGAGAGTTTTTGGCTCTACTGCATGGGCTAGAATTCCTTCCAAGAAGAGACGAGATTTGGATCCACAAAGTATTGAGTGCATAATGATAGGATATGGAGAAGAATCAAAAGCATATAAACTCATGGATATCAGATCTAAAAAGATATTCATAGAGCACAGTGTGCAATTTGAAGAACCACTTCAAGAATTGCAACTAGTCGAGGAAGAAACTGCCGTTTCACCGCCTTCACCAGAAGAATATCCGTGCAGCGATAATGAAGGTATGAGTTCTGATATTTCTGATATTTTAGCAGCACATGATGATCATGACATATCAGTTTTGGAATCCGACCATTATGATCCTCCTCAGTTACCAAAGTGGTCCCAAAACACTCTTCAATCTGCTGGTTCGAACCTTGGAAATCCTGCTGATCTGAGACGAACAAGAGCAGACTTTCAAAGAGCAGGTATAGCTCTTTCAATTTTTGATCCATTACTTCCTAAGATTTGTTATTTGATGACTGGTTCAGATCCCACATCATACTATTCTACCCACCGAGATCCGAGATGGCAAAGTGCCATGGATGAAGAGTACAGTTCTCTTCAAAAGAACAATACATGGGAGCTAGTTTCTCTTCCACCTGGAAGAAAATTAGTGAAGTGTAAATGGGTCTACCGCACGAAAGTTTCTACTGATGGCTCTATCAGAAAATACAAAGTAGGGTTGGTAGCAAAAGGTTTCTCCCAAGTCCAAGGAGTGGACTACACTGAGACCTTTGCATCGGTTGCAAAGATGGATTCCATCCGCCTTGTTTTGGCTATTTCCGCATCCAAGCACTGGGAAGTGCACCACATGGATGTGAAGAGTGATTTTCTACATGGAGACCTTGATGAAGAGGTATATATGCAGCATCTAGAGGGATACACATCAGATCCATCATTAGTTTGCAGATTGAAGAAATCTTTGTATGGGTTAAAACAGGCCCCAAGAGCTTGGTACGCAAAGATGGACTCCTTCCTTCTTTCTCAGAATTTCCAAAGATGCAAATCTGATATGAATGTGGATCTTCAGCGAGTTAAAGGTAATTTGTTGGTTATTGTACTTTATGTTGATGATCTTCTCATTATTGGTAGCACTCTTACTTCAATAAACAAGCTAAAAACTGCCTTAAATCTAGCTTTTGACATGAGCGATTTGGGCTTGCTGAGTCATTTTTTGGGCTTGGAGATAGCTCAAAATTTTGATGGGATCACTATATCTCAGCAAAAATATGCTTCCGACCTGTTATTGAAGTTTAATATGGCTGAATGTAAGGCATCCCCATTCCCATTACTCTCAGGAATTAGTCTTGAGGAGGGAGATTCTACACCGCTTGCAGATTGCAGTATGTATCGACAGTTGATTGGTTCACTACTTTATTTGACACACTCAAGGCCTGATATTTCATATGCCGTGAGTGCCATGTCAAGGCATATGCAGCAGCCCCATGAGCATCATTGGAGAGCATCCAAGCGGATCTTGCAGTATGTGCAAGGTACGAAACATTTTGGCATACATTATGTTGCGAATTCTGAGCTTGATTTCATTGGTTTTACTGATTCAGATTGGGTAGGTGATAGCATTGATCGGAAGTCCACTTCCAGTTATGTTTTCATGATTGGTCATGGTGCTATTTGCTGGTCCAGCAAAAAGCAGGCAGCCATTGCACTTTCTTCAGCAGAGGCAGAGTATCGAGGGGCAGTCAATGCCTGCATTCAGGCAGTTTGGTTGTAGGGTATTCTTTCTGAGTTTGGTTTTGATGGCACTACTTCGACTGTCCTATTTTGTGACAATCAAAGTGCTATCAAGATCTCCACAGATCCAGTTCAGCGGCAGAGGACCAAACACATTGAGGTTCATATGCATTACATTCGACAGTTGGTGCATGATCACACCATCATTCTGCAATATTGCCCTACTGATGAGCAAATTGCAGACATCTTCACCAAGAGCTTCACTGAGAAGAAGTTCTCTTACCTCCGTTCACTGTTGGGTGTGAGTTCCATCATGGTGGAGACAGATTGATCCATTTTATGCTTTAGCTTGAAGGGGGGCTTTCTTCCCACTAGGTTTTCCCTCTTTCCTCACTTAGTTTATTTTCAGCATTTTTTGGATTATTGTATTGGGGTGACCTTTGGTCTTAGTTACCAGGGACCCACATTTTTTTTTGCACATAATAGTCTAGCTTGAGGGGGGGTGTTCGGATATCCACATCATCTTTTTCAGGATCTTGCATGCAATTAGGGTTTGCATGCAAATTCTAGGATTTTCATGCACTTTGCATGCATCCCAGTCACTAGGTTGATGCCTCCAGCACCTTAGCCACCTTATTCTAGCACTTGGGAGCTTATTACATCAGTTCATTAGCCCTCCTAGTCAAGAAGGCGCCCACTTCTCACCTACTGCCAGAGAAGGGTGCACTTCTTCACCTACCACTGCAGTTCCACTTCAGTTACACTTAGTTAGCTCAGATTCTCCCTGATTTGAGGCTAGTTTCACTCCCGACTGACTGTTTCATTCCGTTGGACCTCCAGATTGACTAGATGACTTGTTCTGACTTCAGTTAGCCTCCCATGCGCCCTCCACTAAGCCCACTTCCCTATATCAGTGCTACACACTTCAGTTACACATGTTACACTTAGTTAGACTCAGATTGACCCCTAGATGACTGGTTCTTGTGCATTGATGACCACCACTGATTGATGATGAGGACTCCTAGTTGGAGTCAAGCTACTCCATTCAGTGATTCGAATGACCTCCTTAGGCAATTCGAATTGCTCATTTATTGTTATTGTATTGTATTGTAATTATTCACCCTCATTGGGATATTGAGCACTTATGCATGTTTTGCACAGTTTTACACCATTTTTCTGAGTTTCATCTATTGTGATTGATTTACTTGTTCATTAGATCTGCTGTGACTAATTTTACATAAGATTACAATATTGATAATGAATTATTACGATTTACTAAATTTAACACCGGTCTTTGAATCCATCTGCAGTGTTAACTTCTACGGGGTCTCTAAATCCATTTACAATGTTAAAATTTAGTAAATTATAACATTGTATATAGACTCATGAGAGATCCCCTGTGTCACTCAGCAGAAAGCTACAAAATAGTTTGAAAGTAGGGATGTGGTTTCAGAACTTAGCAAGAAAGTAGGGTTGCAGTTTCAGAACTTTGCAAAAAAGTGTGTTATTTATCCAAACTGAAATTCTGTGCTTCTTGTTTGTATATAGCCGACGGTTGAAACAATAAAAGCAAGGAAGAACATAGCCCTTACAAATCAAGAGGTTTTAATTGCTGGAGGTCCCTTTATTCTGCCACTTACACACAAATACAAAGTTAAAATTATACCTGCTAACTCTGAGCATTCTGCTATTTTCCAGGTAGTTATTATTATGTTAATATAAATATGATGTATTGATCATTGTATTTATATATCCCATAATGTTTTCTTTCGATTCTTCTCTTCCTTATAAGTTATTAATAAATCACTATTTCAAGTGAAGACAATAAGAATATGAGTTTTTATTTTTTAATCCAAATTCACATATGGAATTTATATGGGAATATAAAAACAACATGCAATATGGCATAGATATCGAAATTCCTATAAAACTTGGAATTCACAAACAATGCAACCTGCCAACATACAATCAAAGCTAGATTTAAACTAATGTAATATATTGCTTCTACAATCCTTCTAAAGAAAACTAAACAAAAACAATCTAAATGAATTGCCGCAATCAAATTGAATGCATAAACTAATCCATCAACATTAAATATTAAATTTACCTAATTTAATACTGGATCTCTCTCTACCCTTGAAAAAGAGAGGATGAAATCATATCCACCCAACATAAAAGAAATGGGCTAAATTACCCTCTAAAAAACATTGGGATAAATTTTTAAATTATATATTTGAATGATTTTTAGTGCTCATATTTCTGGGAAATAAAAAATAAACAAAAAAAATTCTCTGGCACTGATCGATATTGGGATCAATTTCTGTCATATGGTCGGAGAAGGCTGCGATGTCTAGATGTTGTATTAAGTGTGGTTGATGAGACTACGATTAGGCAGGGTCGATGAGACCACTGTTGGAAAGGGTATTTTGAATTCGAAGCAACGAATCTTCCTGGACTTGAAACCAAGACTTTCGAGGGAGGTAATGACATCAAAACCCTTGATTTTCCTCTTTTCAATTTAGATAATATAGGCCAGTCCAACATTTGTGAATTCTTTGCCTCTCCTAAGTATTTTTTATTAATAAATCTGTTAAAGAGCACGAGTCTAACATTGGAAACTAAATTTGTAGGAAAGGAAGCACTGTCTGCTCCCAAGGGTTTGGTGAAATTACAAGCATTGGTTTGTTGACATATCATGAGAAAGAAAGCAACTGAAAAATTAAGATGTATGTAATCCCTTGTTGGGAACTCTCTCACGGAACCATTCAACTCAAACTCCTCACCTAGTGAAGCTGAATCATAAACACTTCCTGATCAATCACGGAATGAAGTAATCTAGTATATGAGTGTTAGACAAAGTATTTCCTATCCATTCTTTGGTGTAAAGGGCCCTGAAGCCATGCATGTTGCAAGATTTGACTCCATCATTCTTCACAAAACTGCTACCTCGAGTGAGCAAGTAAGGGTGGAGGTTTTATCATCTTGAAAGAAGACGGTAAAAGAGATTTAAGTCCATGTTCGTAGTCTTTGAATGTCTAATACGTAGGTTACTGAGGCTTTTATAAACAATTTCAAGGATTCCATTGTTGATCTGCAAACCCTCGTATCCAATCCACCAAATATGGCTGATGGAATCTGGATATAGCTTTTGTTGGTGAGAGAGAAAAGTTTGTAGTTATATATTTGGATGATATAACTGTGCTCTCTAAATCAGATGATCAAAATTTGAAACAAACTTTTCTAAAATGAAAGAAATTCGGATTATCTTTAAATCCCAAGAAGTCTCATTTTGCTACGGCAGAAGGTAAGCTCTTAGGCCATATAGTATTTGCTGAGGGGATTAATATTGATCCAGAGAGGGTGAAAGCTATCTTAAAAATCAGCATTCCTAGAGATAAAAAAGCAATTCAGTCCTTTATTGGTAAAATCAATTTTTTAAGGTGGTTTATCCCGGATTTTGCTGAAATTATTAAATCAATCATTGGAATGCTTAAAAAGGACAGTACGCTTAAATGGACAACTGAAGCTAGAACAACATTTGAAAGGATCAAATAATCATTGGTAGAAGCACTAGTACTAAAGAGTCCAGATTTTGATAAGGAGTTTGAAGTTTTTTCTTTTGCATCTGAGGATACAGTTGCTGCAGTTTTGTTGCAAAAGAATTCAGAAGGTTTGGAGCAGCCCATTTCATTTTTTAGTAAGACTTTGACATATTCATAATTAAAATACAGTACAATGGAAAAACAAGCATATGCTCTGGTAAAAGCTTTGAAATTTTTTAGAATTTATGTTCTGCACTCTAAAGTCTTAGCTTATGTTCCTAACAGTGCAGTAAAAGAAATTTTGGTGCAGTTAGATAGTGAAGGCAAGAGGGGTAAATGGATTGCTAAGATCATGGAATACGATGTTGAAATTAAACCTACCAAGCTGGTAAAAGGTCAGGGTTTGGAAAAACTATTGGCAGATCCAAATTGTCAAGTCTTGGATATTCATTTGGTAGCAGAACAATCTATGCATGATTCCTCGATAGAACAAGAGAAGGAACAAGAAAAAGAGAAGATCTATAATAGGTATTGCGACTCCTCATGGTATGGAAACCTTGTGTACTACTTGCTATATTTGCAATGTCCTCCTAATTTGACTAAAAATCAGTATAGATCTTCGAAGCTTAAAGCTATGAAGTATGTTCTATTTGATCAAATTCTATACTGGAAAGACCCAGTTGGCATATTACTCAGATGTTTGGAAAGATCAAAAGCAAATGCAGTTACAATAGAATTTCATGGAGGAGCATGTGGAGGCCATAATTACTGGAAAGCAACAGCTTTCAAGATCTTGAGGGATGGATTTTATTGTCCTACTCTATTCCCAGATGTATATCAACAGCTCAAAGCTTGTATCGAGTGTCAAAGGTTTGTAGGTAAGCATAAGTTGAAATATTTACCTTTGAAACCTATTGTGGTAAATGCCCTTTTTCATCAATGGGGTTTAGACTTTATAGGTGAAATTCATCCAGCATCTAGTGGTCAGCATAGATGGATTTTAAAAGCCACATACTTTTTCACTAAATGGGTGGAGGCAGTTCCCACAAGGAAGGCCACAGATCAGGTGATGATTAATTTCCTACAAGAAAATATTTTGAGCCGATTAATCACAGAAAATGCACCAGCTTTTAAATCCAAAAAAATGCTAAGTTTTGTGAGGAAAACAATATTATATTAAAACATTCTACACCCTATTACCCACAGGGAAACGGGTTAGTAGAGTCATCAAACAAGAATATTGTTAACAGTATTAAAAAGATGTTGTTTCAAAATAAAAAAGGCTGGGATGCTATGTTGAAGTATGCACTTTGGTTAGACCGAGTGACCATTAAAAGATCTATAGGCACTACTCCTTTTTATTTGGTATATGGTATTGAGGCAGTGTTTCCTGCTAAATTATGTTTTCTAGTGATAAAAATTTTGCAGGATATTGAGGAAGAAACAGATGATATAAAGAGAAGGATGCTCCATATTATCAAGTTGTAGCAAGAAAGAGAAATAATAGCAGACAAGGGTGAGGATTATAAGAAGAAGGTAAAATAAGGCTTTGATAAGAAGGTTAAGAAAGACATTTTTCAAGTTGGGGGTTCAGTTTTTTGATGGGATGCAAGGAATGAGGAAAAGGGAAAGCATGGCAAATTTGATAACCTATGGCTTGGACCCTACACAGTAGTCAAAGTTTTGGGAAACAATAGTTTTATTCTGCAAGGATCTGATGTTGAAGAGATTGCAGGCCCAGTAAATGGGCGATTCTTAAAGCACCTCCACACATACTGAACTGAAAGGTTCAGGATCATTGTACATATCATTACTGTTGTTTGTATATATGACCATATTTCCCAATCAATAAGGCACTTGGTTGCAAGTTCTTGGAATCTCGCAAGGAGCGTGCCATCCCCAGATAAGGCCAGATGTTATCTCTCGGTCTATCTTAAAGAATATCCCTAGGTTCACCTTGAGATTGTATCTTCCAAAGCCTTGTGTCTCCAATCTTTTCCATAGTTTGTTTTAAGTTTGAACTTATTTAGCTCTTTATTATTTTATTTGTTAAATAAAACAATGGCTCATTCTTGCATCCATTAAGTATTTTTCATGACATTAATATGTACATGGTTTAGGATATAATTTTGCTTCAAAATTTGAATAAAGTATTAATGTTTTGATGTTATATGCAATAAGCAAACATTCTGGCAGCATCTTATGAATTAACAACCTTAGAATTGCTGCGGGATCATGGTTCATCCTTTGAGACGTGTTGAAGACCTTGTCAGATGGCATTATGAGGGTGACAATGAGTTTTCATATCAGTCATTATCAAACCATTCCCTGTCGTACTGAAATCAAGCTCTACAATACCGAGGTTTTCATTTCAGATTCAGGGTTTTCATTTGACCTAGATTTACAGTTTCAGCAGAAGCTAGGAGGTAAAATTTGCAGGATGAAACCTAATAACGTTCATTAGATGAACAAACTGTTAGGCTGTGTTGAATTAAGTAAGGCCACAGGTTGGTATCCATTGTGCGAGAAGATGAAAGGGTTTAATACGCAAGTTACTGAGGCTTTTATAAACAATTTCAAGGATTCCATTGTTGATCTACAAACCCTCGTATTCACCTTAGATGAAGCATCCATTGCATCAGCAGCTGGTATACCGAATGAAAGAGAGAAATGGTTCAAACAATCATTGTTTGAAATCAATTTGTCTCAGTTTCTCCTGCCAGGGTTTAAGAAGCTCAATTGGGGGAAGGGAATTCATCTCAACAGAGTGAAGCTTGAATGGAGAACATTTCAAAAGTCATACAATGCTATATCACCTGCGATGGTAGATATGCCACCATTTTCAGGTATCATCTTAGGTTTTTATTGCATATCAATGGGGAATCAAGGTTAAACTTACCTTACTTTTTCCTGAGAAGTTTGGAGAAGATGATAACCAGAGTTAGGAATCGTCCTGAACATTCAAAGCATTCATTGTTTCATCATGGCTTAATCAAGATAATAATTTAGGCTAAGCTAAAGAAAACCGGGAGAACAAGGCATTACTTTCTCTTTTGGTCAAATTTCCAAGTTGAAACTCGAGGTGATACTGAAGGGATGAATAAACAGGGTCAAAATCAGAAAAGAAAGACACCTGAAGCAGCGAATATCCAAGATGATCAGGTATGTGGGACAAACCCTACCTCAGAACATTGTAAAGTTTTTGTTAGGATATTCCTATACTCCATCCTAGTCCCACCAGTATTTTGATCATTTACATTTTCAATCATGCATGCACCTTTAGGGTTTGCATGCATTCTAGGGTTTTCATGCATCCCAGTCATCAGTCTAGCACCTAGCCCTTAGTTAGCCAGCCCCCAGGAGCTTCTCACTATTCAGTTTTATCCCTCCAGTTGCTTAATGCGCCTTTCTTCCTTGATTTTAGGGAGCAACTCGCCCTTCTTCACCTACCAGTCCAGTTGTCTTCAGTTTACACTCAGTTACACTCAGTTACACAGTTACACTTAGTTACAGTCAATTACACTCAATTACACTCAGTTACACTGAGTTACACTCAGTTACACCTACCAGAGTTAGTTTGACTGATGATTGACAGCTACTTGAGCATTGATGACTCCATTGATGATGATGAAGACTTTCAGTTGTGCTCCGATGATCATGAGGACACTTAGTTGTGCTCCGATGACACTCTATTGATCTTATGATCACTCTAAGAGGCTAATTCGAATTGCCACCTTAGGCATTCGAATCCTCTCTACCATTGTACTATTTATTTTTCCATATTGTGATTAATTAACTAGTGTGTGTGAAGTATTATTGCTTCTATCTGAGTTCTACTGTACCATATTATTTTGTTGCTCATTATACTGTATTGTTCACTCTTCTTCTATTTTCCTGCTTAATCATAATTACTCTTGTGAGGTATACATCATCTCTTAGATCTGCTGTGAGGATTTTCACATGGTATCAGAGCATGTTGAGAGTATTGTTTATCTCCATTCTTGAGAGTTTTTTGCAGGTTATTACCAAGATTTCGAGTGCAGCAGTTGCAGCAATTTCTGCATCTTGCAGCAGTAGCAGTTGCAAATATTCTATATTGTTTTTGCAAGTCTTCTACAGCTTCTATGGATTCATCAGGAATTACTCCTCTTGATCCACTCAACTATGATGAATGGAAACCAAGAATGATAGCAAACTTGAAGATCCATGATCTTTTTTATTGTTATTTTGAAAGAGAGTTCGAATCCCCTGAAGAGAAGATTGACTGGTTAAATAAAGGTGACATGCACTTTGAAGCAATAATGTTTTCTTTGTTTGCACGCCAGAGATTCCAATTCAAATATCGTAATGGTGTTGAAACTCCAAAGGAGTTATGGACTCCAAAAGAGATATGGGCTCACCTGGATGGAAAATTTGGTAGAGAGAATGAAGGACTTGGTCCCAACCCATTCGAAAGAAAACAAAGTGATGCATTCGCTCCTCTTGATGGTCTCTCAGATCATGCACCAATATCATCTCATATTGAAGTTGTTGACAAAGAACTTGCAGATTCTACACTCATGCTCAAACTTTCTTCTCTTTCTGTGCCAGCTCACACTCTAGATATTGCAGAAGGTCCTAAATTCTCTCTTGCACCAGAGTCTTTTGGTTTGCATCATGATCACATGATTATTTCAGAGGTAAAATCAGCTATTGGAGGTAATGCATTCGCTCCTCTCAAGCAATCATCTCCTTTATACTACTATATGATCATTAATTCATGCTTTCAGAAGGTTATTGAAGATTATGGCCATTGCCATTCGCTTGGGATAAATTCTCATGCAATTACTGGTTTTGATCTCACCTCTCATGGTTCAAAGGAGATCTCAAGAAACCATGATTCAAGTCTTGGATCTAATTTGGATTCTAAGAAATTACTATTTGGGATAATTTCTCATGTATATGATAGTTTTGATCTCACCCCTGCTGGTTCAAAGAAGATCTCAAGAAACTATTCTTCAAGTCTTAAATTTGATTTGGATTTCAAGAAATTATTATTTGATGGTTCTTTTTGGCATAATCTCACCCATGATGGTTCGAAGGAGAAGACAAAAGACTATCTGCATATTCATGATTTTGATCCTACCTCAACTAATTCGAATCACAGGTTCAAGGATCATTCTCATACTGTTGGATTTGTTCTCATCACATTCGATCTGAAGAGCAAGTACAAGCACATGCTTTTTGAGCATGATCCACTTCTTCCCAAGAAGAAGATACCTCCAGACATATGACCAAGCATCACACCTACTTGAGTTTGGAGCATTTATTTTTATGTGTGCCTTATAGTCTATTTTTTGAGGAGGGGGTATGTTTCCCATGAAATTTTCCCACTTCCTTGGTTTATTGATTGTTATTATTCATTGTATTGGGTGACCTTTGGTCTTAGTTACCAGGGCCCAGGATGGATTAAGGGGGGGTGTTAGGATATTCCTATACTCCATCCTAGTCCCACCAATATTTTGATCATTTACATTTTCAGTCATGCATGCACCTTTAGGGTTTGCATTCATTCTAGGGTTTGCATGCATCCCAGTCATCAGTCCAACACCTAGCCCTCAATTAGCCAGCCCCCAGGAGCTTCTCACTATTCAGTTTTAGCCCTCCAGTTGCTTAATGCACCCTTCTTCCTTGATTTTAGGGAGCAACTCGCCCTTCTTCACCTACCAGTCTAGTTGTCTTCAGTTTACACTCAGTTACACTCAGTTACAGTCAGTTACACTCAGTTACACTCAGTTACACTAAGTTACACTTAGTTACACTGAGTTACACTAAGTTACACCTACCAGAGTTAGTTTGACTGATGGTTGACAGTTACTTGAGCATTGATGACTCCACTGATGATGATGAAGACTTCCAGTTGTGCTCCGATGATCATGAGGACACCTAGTTGTGCTCCGATGACACTCTATTGATCTTATGATCACTCTGAGAGGCTAATTCGAATTGCCACCTTAGGCATTCGAATCCTCTCTACCATTGTACTATTTATTTGTCCATATTGTGATTAATTAACTAGTGTGTGTGAAGTATTATTGCTTCTATTTGAGTTCTACTATACCATATTATTTTGTTGCTCATTATACTGTATTGTTCACTCTTCTTCTATTTTCCTACTTAATCATAATTACTCTTGTGAGGTATACATCATCTTTTAGATCTGCTGTGAGGATTTTCATAGTTTCAAATAAGGAAGAGATGGTGTCACCGAATACCCCAAAGGAAACAACAGAAACATCAAAGGATCATGAAGTTACTCTGTAAGATGAAAACCATGTTAATGAAATCCTGTGCAAATAATTTAATGAAACCCTATGTAATGATGAAATCTCGTGTGGTGATGTTAATGAAACCCTGTGTGATAATGTATATAGAAGAAGACCAAAAACTAGATCAAAGAATAAATTGAGACTGAATATGAAGGCTATTTTAGATCCTAAGTTCAAAAAAGATGATGTTATAGAGATTAAGGATTCCTCAAGTGAAGAAAATGAGCAAATAGTGGAGGAATCTTGTTACATAGTAGATGAAACATTAATTGAAATTCAGCAAGAGATCATACACACTTCAAAAATGTTTGAAAGAAAAGGGAGCTATGAAATTGGAGATGGGTCTGGTATAAAGCAAACAGAGGAAGAGGTCTTAACATAGTCTCACACAGCAACGGAATGAAGAATTAACCAAGAAGAACAAGGACCTAGCACAGCAAGTTGAAAGTATGAAGGCGGAACATGTTGGACTGGAGAAGTGTTCCCAAGCTCTTGATGGGATGACTGTCTTAGCAGAGGCAGCCAGGAAATTATATATTTTGAAAGACTTAAATGCTTGCATAGAAATCAGGTTTTCTATTAGTCTTATGGGACAATTGTCAGTTGTTTTATTTTATCTTTTTCCAAGTAGAACTCATCAAGCCTATTTGAAGGCATTCAATTTTGATTTGTAAACATAATATTATTTTTAGGCTGCTAAGATCCATGAAAAGTGGATTAGAGAAACTACTTCAGTTTTGAGATATTGTTATATAAACTGTAGTAAGTAGTAATGTGGGTATGGATGGGAGATCAGACTACAACATTTTCCTTAATGAATACAGGCATGTTGTACTTACAAATTTTGTTATGAAATACTTTGATGTGATTGCATTCGTAGAGCCTTGTTTGTTTAACTTTTGAAATTTTAAATGATATGTGTATGTTCATGATTTGTCTTCTGAATAGATGTTTCTTATTGTTGAAAGCCTCATGAATGTTTCACTTATCCATTGACATAAAACATATTTGGATCTTCCTTTTTGCAAGTTCATATTTCGTAGATTTGTTACAATTTGGTATGTGCAATGTCCACTGTGTAGTTGATGATTTACCTAGCATGATCTCTGAGGTTTTATTCCCATCAATTCATTAAACCAGTTACTTTTGAAAACCAATCCAAGATTTCTCTAGGCTTTGCCACTCTTGTAGTCTAGTGACAAACTCTAGTGATAACAGGAGGGAAGGTGGTTCAGGAAAACTTGTGCAGAGATGCCACCAGGTACTTCATCCAGGGAGATCAAGTGTAAGAATTTCCATTTCCAGTCATGAAAGAAGGATCCCTTTTCACCCAATATATCCCAAAATTTGTAAGGCAAAGCATACACAAATGCATGTGTATACTTTGCAGACTGTATATTATCGGTGTAGGAAAATTTTGTGTACTGTTTTCTTTTTCTTGTGATTATGGTTTTCTGTTTCTTGTGGATATGAGAGAACTATATGTTCATGTACTTTGTCTGAAATTTAGGAAACTATAATCAATACTAATCCAACCTACTTTCTTTCCCACTTTGTCCTACACTTGTGGTGTAGATTTTCCTCTAACTAGACTACCTTGAGTGTCACTTTTCTTGTATCTATATGGAAATTGTCTATGACCAACTTCTCACTATGGTGGAGTAATATGCTTCCCTTTTGATCCTCCTCATCATGATGCAGCACAAGCTTTGTATCAGACACATATCATGCTTCCATCATCTGCTTATCTAATATATCTAGTACTACATAGATAACATTTGACTATGGGTGTAATCTATACCCTGCAATAAAAGAATGCACCTTGTTTCCAATTTGTATCCATAATCCCATGTTCTCCATTAATGATCTCATCTTTGATGTGCCATCCCACATGCCAGATCCAACATAAATTTGATAGCAGAATATATGTTCCAACATTTTGTGGTTGCAATTCGAGAAGGTGTTCTGCCCCTTGTTTTCCTAACTCCACATCAAAACGAACTCTCTATCCTAAGACTGTTACTAGTGTCTATTAGAAATGAACTCAATTAAACAACCCTCAGTCAGTATTTATAACCGTATATCTATGATTAGTTCTTGTCATTTGTTCTTTTCTTTTCCTTTGTAATTGAATTGATAAGAAAAAGATCCCCAGTCAATGATTTTATAGAGGTTTTGTCTTGGGAAAATGCAATAATTCTTCCTATGACTGTGAAGGACAAATATCCTTCACATAATCCACTCCTAATTTCATCATCACACTTAAATGACCCTTGTCAATATAATATGAATTTATTATTTTTAATGAATATATGAATTGAGATATGTTTTTATGTATTGTGCTCTTTTGATTCTATATCATTTTCATATTACAAGTTACAAAGACAAGTGTTGCAATGAAGAATATGCAAACCATAGCATGAAGGCTTCAGGTGATCCCATGTTTGGGAAGTTGCTGCAATCTGTTGGGCTTCAACATTTATCATCTGCTACTATTTTATAGGATTATACAAATATTATAACCATTGAACCAAAATATACTTCTCTTACAGTTCGTGAGACCAAGCTTAAGGTGGACTTAACCATATATGTTCAAAAACATGAATTTGTTTTTGATGCAGCATTAGATGGACGAGTATCTAAAGATGAAGTGTACAAAGTGACTCTTGAGCCCATTGTTCCAGCAAATATTTCAACGAACTAAAGAAACATGCTTTGCATATGGAAAATAGGAAGTGGAAAAACATTTACCATGCAGTTCCTGCCTCAAAATGCCTCCTAAGACATTCTGATATTAATGGAACAAGTTTATCAAAAACAGGGATTTCAATTTTAATTTTTTTCAGTTTCTTCAAAATTTATGAATGTAAGCTTTATGATCTATAGAGTGAAAGGAGAAAGCTTTGCTTAAGATAGATGTCAAATTAGAAAATCGACCATCTACTACATTTGTATTTTCCAGGTATTGTTGAGATAATTGGATTGTGAAAATGGCTACTTCATTGGCATGAGGACAACTGACCCGTAGGTGTGGAGTCCTATATGATCATGCAAGCTTATGTTGATTTGGAAAACTATGCCAAATAGTTTTTGGCCTTATCATATCCTTATTGATATACATATTGATTCACTACCAAGGATAATGCCATCCAGCAGCTCTACTTTCTTTGCTCTATTTTCCACCTATAGAGTCTGCATCACAGTTCATATCAACCCCATTGAAGTTGGTTTTAGATCACATAATGATAGAAGACTGAAACAGTAGCTTGCCATACCCAAATTCCCCAAAGGCAATGTGGATGCTTGTGAATAGGAGAGCTTTATCCTCAACAAACCAATTGAAAATTACCAGTCTTAGCTATGGTCTATTGGAAGTTGAATCCTTGAGAGCTCATAATTGAGATTCAGAAACTGATCAATTCAGATTCAAAACCCGAATATCTAAATAAAAACTAGTAGGAAATCATATATACTTATGGGAACTTTAATTTTTGTTGTTTTTCTTCTCCTCGTTTCTTCTATGCGAAAACTGGAAACCAATTCTGATCATGCCCTACTTATCCTCCTCACTTTCTTGAGCACACTTGTCATCTACAAATGGGATAATAATTTCATGTGATGCAGATCCAACAACTTCTCTTGATCAAGAGATTCCTGAATTTCTCTAGATTATTATTTTCTGATGGATCTCCTCCATGTCTTTAGCTATAAACCCCTTTTCCATATCTGTTTCATTTGTCCTTGACACCTAAGAATATTCTTGATATGCTTTTTTCAAGGTTGGCTATCATATTAGGCAATGATTTTTTTTTCAGGTTGATGGAGAAGCCTCCTCTTGCTAACACCCATATGTTGCTGCAATTCACTGTTTTTTTAAGCGGCACTTAAATGCAATGATCATTTTCGGAATTGTTCTTTTCTTTCTTTCATTTCTGGACCTTTTTGTTTGGGTAGCAAAGGATAATATTTATGTTTCTTTGAGCTTGACGCATTAGTTGTTGGACCATAGGTTTTAATCAATTTGTATATGCTGAATTGGCTGCAACATGGTGTTATTTATTGTTCCTTTAGTCGTCACAATGTAACTTAGTTATTACAATCTTTCACTCTTGCAGGTGTCTTAGGAAATAAGAAAGATAATATGGGGGAAGGCATTTGCATCAATGGGATTCCAAATGGAAAGGCTGCAGTAAGAACTTCAACACTTTTGGCTCAAATTGATGAGTTCTGCTTTGCACTTGGTGGAAACAAACCAATCTGCAGTATTTTAATTGCAAACAATGGCATGGAAGCAGTCAAATTTATGCGGAGTGTTAGAGCATGGGCTTATGAAACATTTGGGACCAAAAAAGCTATTTTATTGGGGGCTATGGCCACATCTGAAGATATGAGGATTAATGTTGAGAACATACGAATTGTTGATCAGTTTGTAGAAGTGCCAGGAGGTACCAATAATAACAACTATGCAAATGTTTGACGCATTACAGAGGTTCGTTGTACAGTGATACATTGAATTAGCTTTTGGTTTTAACAGTTTGGAACATATGTACCTTAAAAGCATGGAAAATTTAGCATTTGTTCTTGATGTAAAGTATGGATGATTTCCTTGTTCATTTATTTCCTATTTTCTCTGCTCTATTTTGATTCTCCTTTGATATCAAAGTTGTCCTCTTGTAGATGTATTAAGGATTATGGCTTCAGAGATAATTCTATATTGGATTAATCTCCCCCCCCACCCCATATGGAGTTTTTAGTTATCCATCAATTCATTCTCTACCTTGAGATCCATTCTATTTTGAATCTAGTTAGTCTCACACATTTACAAAGATCTCGTTTTACTATAACCTTTTTTGTTTATACAGATAGTAAAAATTACTGGTGTTTCAGCAGTTTGGCCAGGTTGGGGTCATGCATCAAAAAATCCTGAGCTTCTTGATGCATTAACTGCTACGGGTATAGTATTTATTGGACCCCCTGTTGCACCCATGGAAGCATTAGGGGATAAAATTGGATCCTCACTAATTGCACAAGCAGCGGGTGTGGAAACCCTTCCATGGAGTGGCTCTAATGTGAGTGACATACATTATATCTATGCTCACATTTTTATTATTCATTTGGATCCTAGGAACTTGATTGTTAAAGCAAAACAACAAACTGGTTTGAGAAATAATCCATATAAGTACTCTGTCTCATATTACTAGGGTTAAAATTCTCTACAAATATGTAGGTAAAGATTTCACCTGAAAGCTGTTCAGATTCTATACCTGAAGAAATTTACAAAGCAGCATGTGTCTATACAACCGAGGAAGCAATTATAAGTTTCCAGACAATTGGCTATCCTGCTATGATAAAAGCATCTTGGGGAGGTGGTGGCAAAGGAATTCAAAATGTATGTGATCATTCACTGGGTGTTACTTTGTTGCTGAAGATGGCTGAATCCTTGGCTATGTCTTTTTGGTATTGCTAGGAGCTTTCAAGGTTGATTCCTCATTTAAATGTTATAATTAATCCAAGCTTTACAATTTCACCACTATTATGAGATTTGTATGGTAGTTTTACTTCATAATATCTCATAATAGATCCATTGATACCAGTTCTAAAACTCTACTAATTCTGCTTGAACAAGCAGTTCATTCTTGGAACAAAAATTTAAATAGATCAAGTAAAAAAAGGAAATATAATTTAACTGTGAAAAAACCAATACAAATATGGATCTCAATGTGCTTCCTATAGTTTTATGTGGAAACTATATACTGAAATCCGGGGAAAATATTTATGCCCACAACCCTGAAATAGGTAGCCCCAATAACAAGTAACCCAAGCACAGACTGCAGTGATGATGAGAAAGTACATAAATAGGACAACGCAATCTAAACTAATCCTCCATGAAGCTTCATAAACCCAGAGATACCCACACACATGGTCATGACTTTTACTTCAGAGACTTATGTGACAATGCTTAGCTGGAACTGCTATGGTTAGAATTCACAAGGCCTGTGACAATTTATAAGATATGTGTTGGGTGTTCTAGGCATCTCTTCCCCCACTTTGAAGAATGGTTGTCCTAGATGCTAGACGTTGAAATATGCTCTCAATATCCTTAGCCTGATATATAATAAGAATAATTACCATATTTGTCAAGAAAAATATCGATAACATCACTCACCTTCATCCAAGAGGGATATAACATTTAGCTCCAGAAGATTAGAAGTTCATAAGATGTTTTGTGGAAGCTATCTACCATATGGCATGCTCTACTATCAATCAGTTGTATCAAAATGTTCATCAATTTACCCATGTCTATTTATATCACAAGCATCAAATTGTATGCCCATTATAGTCATGATGGGATAATCCCTCATGTAGTTAGTTGCATAGTTGCTTGGACTTCCATCTACAAAGTGGCATGCACATTTTCTCGAGAGAGTTGAAAGGCACATAAGTTTACCTACATAAAATAATTACTGATTCAACAATCCTTTAAAGGAATTGTGGTAGAGGTATTGCCAAAGATTTGAAAGACTATTAAAAAATCCCACTCATTCATCTTTTTGACTCCAAAGGTTGGCTTATGTCATTCTTTGTCCCCTACAATTGAAGTATTTTGAATTCAAACTAGCTATCTCATTTGCATTTTATAAGGATTAATGTTTCAGACTGGCCCCTTCCTTATATCTATTCTAGGTCCTTGCTTCGTAGGTTGTGTTGGGATTTTTCTAAGATTCCAGTCATATCATAGAGCTATATAATCTTACCTATCTATAGGACATTAACTGGTTTGAACTTTGCATGTATAGAATCTTGTTCTAACTCATTGCAGTTCTTTCAAATTGTATGCATGTCTAAGATTGCATGTTTATTAGGTATTTATTTGAATTTTGAGTCGCCATATTATGTTTGATCCTTGATTTTGCCAGCTGAAAATTCGAATAAATACCTAATAAACATGCAGTTATCTGTTGTCCCTGAGCTTGGTTTTTGATGTTTCTATTAAAGTGTAACATGAATTGTTGTTTCATATATTTTTTCTAATAGGATGAGAATGAAGACCTAGAATAATAGGAGGATAAGGATGATCATGGAAGATTTATGATGTGTATCTAACTCTATTTGTTCTTGATCTATGCAGGATGCAGGTTTTAATCAAATTTTAAAGAGTTTTCTATACATAGCTTGGTGCATGGAGATGAGCACTCCTAAGTTCCCTGGTGTATGGACTATTTTAGTGGTGTCAAATGATGTTACACATAATACAGGTTCCTTTGGTACAAGATAAGATCCCTTTTTAGCTTTTGTGATTGATCTTGCTTGTCATTATGGTGGAGTAATATGCTTCCCTTTTGATCCTCCTCATCATAATGCAGCACAAACTTTGTATCAGACACATATCATGCTTCCATCATCTACTTAGCTAATATATCCAGTACTACATAGATAACATTTGACTGTGGGTGTAATCTCTCCCCTGCAGTAAAAGAATGCACCTTGTTTCCAATCTGTATCCACCCTCCTTTTTAATCCCCTGTTCTCCATTAATGATCTCATATTTGTTTTGTCATCCCACATGCCGGATGCTCTGCAATTACACTTTCTATATTTTTTCCATAAAGCTATTAGAAAAAGGCTAGGCCATAGCAAGGCTGAACACATGAGGAAATCAAATCTTTATAGCCCAAATGATGCAATTGTTATAAGTTAATGCCCATTTTATATTTTGGTTGCCAGCACTGACACGTCAACAAAGCCACATGAACATCGCCACATCGGTAGATGTCTTTGTGCTTAAGATAAACTTTAGGAAATTAGTTCAGTAGATCTAAAGCATGCAATCTTAGACATGCATACAGTTTGAAAGAACTGCAATGAGTTAGAACAATATTCTATACATGCAAAGTTCAAACCAGTTAATGTACTGCATATAGGTAAGATTATATAGCTCTATGATATGACTGGAACCTTAGCAAAATCCCAACACAACCTAAGAGGCAAGGACCTAGAATAGATATAAGGAAGGGGCTAGTCTGAAACATTAATTCTTATAAAATGCAAATGAGACAGCGAGTTTGAATTCAAAATACTTCAATTGTAGGGGACAAAGAATGACATAAGCCAGCCTTTGGAGTAAAAAAGATGAATGAGTGGGAGTTTTTAACATACATTCAAAGCTTTGGCAATACCTCTACCGTGGTTCCTTTAAAGGATTGTTGAATCAGTAATTATTCTATGCAGGTAAACTTATGTTCCTTTCAACTCTCTCAAGAAAATGTGCATGCCACTTTGTAGATGGAAGTCCAAGCAACTATGCAACTAACTACATGAGGGATTAGCCCATGACAAAGTCCTGTAAAATAGTAGCAGATGACAAATGTTTAAGCCCAGCAGATTGCAGCAACTTCCCAAACATGGGATCACCTGAAGCCTTCATGATATGGTTTGCATATTCTTCATTGCAACACTTGTCTTTGTAACTTGTAATATGAAAATGATATAGAATCAAAAGAGCACAATACATAAAAACATATCTCAATTCATATATTCATTAAAAATAATAAATTTATATTATATTGACAATGGGTCATTTAAGTGTGGTGATGAAATTAGGAGTGGATTATGTGAAGGGTATTTGTCTTTCACAGCCATAGGAAGAATTATTGCATTTGCCAAAGACAAAACCTCTGTAAAATCATTGACTGGGGATCTTTTTCTTATCAATTCAATTACCAAGGACAATTAAAGAACAAATGACAAGAACCAATCATGGATATATAGTTATACCTACTGACTGAGGATTGTTGAATTGAGTTAATTTCTAATAGACACTAGTAATAGTCTTAGGCTACAGAGTTTGTTTTGATGTAGAGTTAGGAAAGCAAGGTGCAGAACACCTTCTCGAACTGCAACCACAAAATGTTGGAACTTATATTCTGCTATCAAATATTTATGTTGCATCTGACATGTGGGATGGCACATCAAAGATGAGATCATTAATGGAGAACAGGGAATTAAAAAGGAGGCTGGATACAACTTGATACAGATTGGAAACAAGGTGCATTCTTTTATTGCAGGGGATAGATTACACCCATAGTCAAATGTTATCTATGCAGTATTGGATATATTAGCTAAGCAGATGATGGAAGCACAATATGTGTCTGATACAAAGTTTGCGTTGCATGATGATGAAGAGGATCAAACGGGAAGAATATTATTCCACCATAGTGAGAAGTTGGATCAATCACAAAAGAAATTTCCTTTAATTTATTTGGAAGCCAACTCTGGTGCAAGAATTGGAGTGGCAGTAGAATTCATAGCTTTCTTTAAATTTGGATGGTTTGATGAGTTGTCTATTTTTATTTATTTATTTAATATCTTATGCAGATTATACAGATGTATGTGTCTTTCCTTTACTAAGACGTGACCGTTTTGGGGCTGTTAAGTTGGGTTGTGACCTTTGTTAAGTCTGCTAGACTGATCCATGACTGTTCCTTGGGATGCCTTGACTCGATCTGTGGTCTGCTGACTGTTCTGAGGTCTTTTCTATGAGTGTTTTGTTGTTGGTGCCTACCATGACCTTTGCCAGGGCTGATGTGGTTCTTGTTCATCCTGCTGCAGCATGCCAAGCCTATTTAGACTTTATAGAGGTTTTTTGTGCTCCTTTTCATCCTCCTTGAGGCTGCTACTATGTATGGAAGTTTGTTGTAGTCTGATGGACGTGCTAGAGTGTGGGTTAAGGATGCCTCTGCACATTTGAAAGGATCTTCTATTTGCTTGATGTATGATTGTCCTAAAAGACTGTCATTTATTGCAGCAATGGGATTGAAAGTTCATCCTCATTTCTAGACTGTTTTGATTAATACCTTGAGGTATGAATTTGTCTCACTCTGCCCTACAGCTACCTATCTATCTCTCTCTTAGGTATGTCAATTGTTTTGTTAGTGACTTGTCTACTAAGAGACAAAGACTGATCATAATATATATTTGAGTATATAAAGGAAGGTCTAAACCACATTGTTTTCCTATTTTTGTCCATTTATAATTTTATTGCATGTGCTTGACTAATTCTGTTGTACAACTATGGGACTCTACATCCAATAGACAGGTAGAGTAAATTACTACTTTCATGTTTTCAATTTCTTTTCATTTTGTTTAAACAGTGGCATTCCATGTGGGCATTTTGGACAAAGTTGAACAGTTGTGGTAGATTTGCTAGTTCTCTTTCGAGGTATATATGATAGTGGGATTGGCATAGTCTATTTTAACTTTTATTTTATTTTATTTATATATCAATCTGAACATGGTTTCTTGCCTTGATTGCAGGTTAGTGGTAGTTTAATTCACTTCTGAATAAAATGATCACATAATTATTCATACTTCTTGTCAGCAAGCAAACTCGAAGGTATTGTTGCTAATATTTCATCTCATTTCATTTCCATTTATCTAGTGGCTAAGAGTACTTAGAGATAATGCCCATTCTTCTTGATGTGAAATGGAATTAGTAGTATATTTCTTTTTACTATTCTATATACATTTTGGGTAATGAGTTGCTCCATTGGAAACTAAAGAAAATTACAAGGGATCCTATCTTGTTGATTCCAAAATTTCTATCTGATTTTTAAAAAATATTTTAGAGGTTGCTTTTTCCTAGGATGGGCATATAAATCCTAGGAATGAACATCCAAATCTTATAAAAACTCTCAAAATGTTGTTTAACAATATGTCCATCCATTCTAATATCATGCAATAAGTAAATGATGTATTGGTTTATTAGATGTGGAGATTTTTTGTTACATATATTTTAAATATTCCAAATTTACTAGTTCAAGTTTTGGTCCTTTGAAATTAAGATGGACATCCAAATATGATTGAAACTATTTGAAGGTTGTGTAATATGTTCATGGAACCTAAGAGAAACATGCACCTTTGTTCATTTTACAGGGGATGGTGGCTTGGCCCACATGGGAGGAAGATGAGTTTGGGACACCATTTAATTATGTCCTCATAATATTGATTGTTTTGTATCTTTAGCTTCCACAAGAACATATACAACATTGTGGTATCATAAACTTGGCCACATGAGTGAGAAGGGGATGCATGTTCTCCACTCAAGGAAGTTGCTACCATATCTGAAGCAGGTAAGTTTGGAATTCTATGAGAACTGTGTTTATGGAAAACAAAAGAGAGTTAGATTTCTCAGGGTTGGGAAACATAAGAAGAGTGAAAAGTTAGATCTTGTGCATACAAATGTATGGGGACTGAATCAGGTACAATCTATTGGTGCCTCTCATTATTATGTTACTTTTATTGATGATGCAACTACAAAAAATTGGGTTCATTGCATTAGACATATATCTAATGTGTTTGATACTTTTAAGAAGTGGAAAGATTTGGTTGAGAATGAGACAGAAAAAAGGTTGAAGTGTCTCAGATTTGATAATGGAGGTGAATACTGTGGCAAGAGGTTTGATAGTTATTGTTCATACCAGGGGATTCATAGAGAGAAGATATTCCCAGGAACACCACAAGAAAGTGGTGTGTCAGAAAGGATGAACAAAACGATCATGGAGCATGAAAGGTGTATGAGATTTCATGTAGGGTTGTCCTTACAGTTTTGGGAAGGTGTTATAGATACTAATGTTTACTTAATAAACAGAGGGCCTTCAAATTCTTTGAATGGTGGTATTCCAGAGGAGGAATAGATATGTAAAAAGGTAAACTACTGATTTCTTAGAAATTTTGGTTGTGAAGCATTTTTCCATATTAATAAAGAAAATAGAACAAAGCTTGAGGTTAAATCCAAGAAGTGTACCTTTATTGGATATGGGGTTGATGATTTTGGTTATCGCTTATGGGATTATGAAAAAAAAAAACATTAGCAGTATATATGTAGTATTCAATGAAAAGGTCATGGATAAATATTAGTTGCAGGGAAAGAAACATGAAAAGGAAAACACAGAGTACATGGTGCTTGATGAAATCAAAGAAAATGAAGTTCCAAAGGTGCCGAAAAATCAAGAACATCAGCATGTACCTCAATCTTCTATAAGTGTTAGAAGATCTACCATTTCAAGTAGCCCCCCTGAACAATACTCTATTTCAATGTATTATTTATTGATTACGGACTCTGGTGATGGCATATAATCCTTGTGGTAATTGGGCGGTTGGAGAACAGGGGCATGAGTGATGTCATGCTTTAGGTTGTCAAAGGATTGTTGGGAATAATCGTCCCAAATGATGTAGATGCCCTTCTTCAACAACCACATGTATCCCTGTGTCTACTCAGTGAAATTACATACAAAATGTCGAAGGTATTTTTCCTTCCCTTGCAAACTTTGAAGTTTCGTGATGTCGGTGGGAGGTGGGAGAGCGACAATGGCTTCCACCTTCAGGGGATCAATGCGGATCCCGTATTTGGAAACAATGAAACCTAGGATGCATCCCGAATCGACGTAGAATACACACTTGTGAGGGTTTAGATGGATGTTATACCGCCTGCATCTGAGGAATAAAGCCGTTAGATGATCGATGTGGAACTCACGACGATTTGAATGAGCAGAGAGATTGTCGATATAGGGCTCCACAAAGTCCTTCACATCATGAAAAGCGTACGACATGGCCCGCTAAAATGTAGCACCACCATTTTTTAGGCCAAAGGGGAGTTTGTGATAAGTGAACGTACCCCAGGGGCAGATAAAAGCATTTTTATGTTGGTCGACCAGGCGGATCTCAATTTGATTATAACCAAAAAATCCGTCAATAAATAAGAATATCACACTTTCGGCACAATTGTCGATGAATGGGGTAGGGTAGTTGTCCTTAGGACAAGCCTTGTTCAGATCCCTGTAATCGACACAGACCCTAATGGTGCCCTGCTTTTTGGTCACAGGGACGACATTAGAGACCCAATCTATTAAAGGAACAGGATAGATGAAGTCGACCTTCAAGAGATTTTCAATCTAAGCCTTAATTGCCAGAGTTTTTTGAGGGTGCACTAGTCATAACTTTTGGCGGACAGGTTTAGCGTCGGGATATCTTTGGATCTCATGCAAAACAATGGCAAGATCAATCCCAGGAATTTACTCATAGGTCCATGCGAAGACGTCATGAAATTTATTAAATAAGGCCGTATAGGTGGTGATCTCATTGGGAGAATAGTTTTGGCCAATGTGAATATGTTCCACGACGCCAAGAGTGACCGAGATGTCGATTGGAAGAGTGGGCATGATGTTCGCCAAGCTTCCCTTTGTGATCGTATCACAAGTAAGAATCAGAGATTGGGGGCAAAGAAATACATCTGGTGACAAGAAAGTTGTAATGTTGTTCTCCATAGAGGCTAAAGGTGGTAGGAAAGATGATTGATGATGGAGGTCTTCCCACGGAGGTTCATCCACGCTCATAATCTCCATAATGGACTCGTCAGAATGAAAAGTCTGGAGCAGAGGATCTGGTAGGGATCAAGTCCGCTGTAGAGAAAAAGATGAAGATGTCGCTGAGGAGTGGTCATTGGGGGTTGATTGGATGGCCTTGTAGGTAGCTTCAGTAGATGATAGAGGCATGGTATCTCCAATCAAGTGCATTATAGTGGGGTTGGTCATGAGCCATTGGTTAGTAGGGTTGGATGATGATGGAATCATGGAGGAGATCATGTTTATCATGGAAACATGGGAAGGGGGATCCAAGGTTGGAAATACTCCCATAAGATATTAAACCTTAAGGATTCTGACCCGATGCTCTCATATAACGGGAAAGAGTGTCCCAGTAAAGGGACATTTTCTGTGTGATGAATAGCAATGTCTGGCATACAGAAGTCTAGTTGGTCGGCGGTGACAATTCGTCCTTGATGGGGGAATTGCACAATGCAGAAGATAGACGATGCAACCGAAGTCATGGCGTAAAACCAATTACGACAAAGAAAAAGGTTATAATCCAATGGGGAGGCACCTAATTCCATGTTAAAGGTTACAGTATTTCCCCCCATCTCTACTTACAAGGTTTGTAACAGCCCATGGGGTTGGAATCCATGACCGTCAAATGCTTTCAAGGTGGTGGGAGAACGGTTTAATGGTCTAACATAAGACGATGGATTGTCTTCCCCACAACATTGGTGGCAATTTGGAATGCCAGCTGGTGGGAAAGCCTCGGTTTAAAATACTCATGTTTAAACATGATTGTATTCGAGGAATCCAGGTCTACAGTGTTGATTCCAACAAGGAGATTCTTATGTTGATTATTGAAGTTCTGCAAGACTTCCAGCACCGATCGACATGGCACAAGGTGCTTATTCCAAGTCCTCTACAATGTTGTAGTTCTGAGCAGCTCGAGCATTGGGATTGAAAACCGCTTTTTGGATTGTGTTCTTCAGGGGACACAACACTGAATATAATCAAGGTTTCTCAATGGAGAGAGGACCTTGAGGCATAGTGATATCCGATGTAGATGTTGAATCTTTTTCAGTATTACTTTCAGTGGATTCCTTATTAAGGACTAAGTTGTATGATCATGATCGAGTATTTAGGTTACCCATTTCACTAATGAGAACATGCATGGTGGATAATGGTTCTCCTTGAGAAGTAGGGGGTTGGGCGATCAATTGTTGGTTTTTGGTGGGGAAGGGATCATTGAGAACTACGGGGGTGGAGTTTCCCTTAAGAAAATTCTGCACTTTCTCCCTATGCAGGCACTCTTTTGTGAAATGGTCACCGCCACACCGTAAAAAAGGATACTTGACCTTCCGCTTTTGTTTGGTGTCCTTGGGAGGGTTCTTGGGATCCTGCTAATTGGAATACTTCTTGGATTTTCCTTTCGTCTTCTTTTTTCTACAGGATTTCTGAGGTGAAGCTGATTGAACAGAATTCACCTCCTCAGTGGGAGAAGAACTAGCTGATTTAGTGGTGTTGCTTCTATCCTATGACGAGGGTGGGGAGGAACCATGGTGGTTTGACGATCGATCAGTTTGAGTAGAAGGCTAGGAGTGAATGGAACCAATAATTCCATCGGCATGAGGTTCATGGGGTGGTTTTGCAGGGTCGTAGGTGGGGCAAGGGCATTGAGAACAATATCATATAATGTGCCATATTAAGCATAGACAAGGTCTAAGTACTGGGCACAAGCTATAGCTTCTTCTTACGTGACGGCCCCACACATGGCTATGTATTTATCTATGATGGGTAAAAGATACTTCGTAAACCAGTCAACCAAAATATGGTCTAGAATGGGAGCTTTAATGAGACGCCATATTCACCGCCACTCATGGATGTGATCAGAAATGTGAGTGGCAGTGTTTTGACGGAGAGAAGTCAGCAGGTCCATACCAGTTTCCTAACGAATTGGTAGTTGTAAATGAGTCAAAAATGACATAGCCAAAGAGCGAAAATGAGTGGGGTGTTAATTCAATGTACCACTTGGTGGTTGTGTCGATGAGGGTCCTCTAGAATAACCTCAAATGGATAGAATCATCCATTAAGGAATTGGATGAACACCATAGATGGTATGTCATCACATGGTTCTTCGGGTCTTCACCGGGTTTACCGTCGAACTTCGGAATATCTGATGGTAGCTTCACCGGAATGGCAGGACAATTATAACCATGCCTAATAGGATCATTTGTCAAATGGGATAGGTCTGGAAAATCTAATGTAGCCATAAATGGCAGCTACTGGTTTGGCTATGGATATTGGTAGTACTGATAAGGCATCGACGTACCAGTAGGACCATGGACAGACTGATCATATGGTCCTCCTATAGGAAATTGGCCATATGGGGGTGGGTTTCCTGCAGTAGGGGGTGGGATAGATGAGGGTTCATCGCCATAATAGGGTGGGCCTCCACTTGAAGAAGTTCCCCCTGCTGGAATGAGGTGGTCCTCCGCCGAAGGGTGGACCTCCCCCATAAGGTGGTCCACCTCATCCGGAATGGGGTGGGCCTCCACTGAAAGGTGGTCCACCTCCTCCAGAATGGAGTGGGCCTCCACTAGAAGGTGGGGGTCCTCCTCCGCCGAAATGGGGTGTTCCTCCACTGAAATGGGATGGTGCTCCACCGGAATGGGGTCACGCAGGGTATTTTTTTAGGATTCTAATATTATACTTAAGTATAGTATCGTAGGCGATTATTTTGGATTGAAAAAGACATGTATATAGATAGGTAGGAGAATATTAAATATGAAACATACAATTTACTACCAAACGTGTAAATTTTGGTGAATATTATGATAAAAAACATATTTTATGTAAATATAGGCGATATTAGAGGCTAAAAATGACCAAATAGCGAATTTATTTTTTGAAAAAAAGTCCAAAAATAGCCAATGGGCAAAATTTCGCCCCTAAAAATTTTCTTGATGGGGTGGTCCTCCGCCGTATGGTGGGGGATCGCCTCCCCCGGAATAAGGTGGGGGTCCACCTCAGCCAGAGGGAGGTGGTGGTGGGCCAGATGGTGATGGAGGTGGTGGGATATATGGTGGGGGAGGTGCGGGAGGTCTTACTGCTAGAGGTCCAAGCGGAGGAACATTATGGTGTCCCCATGGGGTGTTTGTGTTTCTGGGATAAGGTAATCCAAGGAAAACGTTCCCTGGATATTTTTGTTCTGGAACAAGATTAATATTACCTGGATATATGTAACTCCATGGTGATTGGGTTGAGATAGACGGTCCCCCAACATGATATGTTCCCATTGTTTGTCCCATAGATGGTAAAGAGATGCCAACTGTATGATAAGTTGGATGTCCTCCACTTACACTGTGGCCACTAACTAGGGGTTTCCCCCTAGTTGATGATTGGCCACCTACAGGAATGTGCCCACATACAGGGATGGGCCCAGTAACTATGGGTTGACCACTAACCGATGGTTGAATCAACTAGCGATTACTAACTACAGGAGGAGCGTTGCTCATAATATAGTTAACAGGTAAATTGTATCCTCCTATCTAATTTTGAGGTGAGGGAGGTGGGGGAAGCACTCCAGGAGTGGAGTTAGTAGTGGTGGAAGGATGTCCTCCAGTTGTTGGGGTTAACAGGGGTGTAGAACCAGTCTCCTAAATAGAAGGTGTACTCGTAGGAAATGAGGGTTGACCGGGTTCATAAGTGGTCATGTTGGCTGCAGATGTTTCTGGTGAAGCAAAAGATAAAGAACGAATAGCGGTATGTTGAAAGATGGGAATATTCGAAGTGTCTCTTCCACGGGAAATACTCATGCATCTAAAATCTTCACCATCCCGTCGCAAATGATCAATCTGCTCATAGACTATAACGAGGATCGTGTCGTTAAGAATCCAATGATGACATGTGAATTCAACCATTGAGAGTGTCCCAAACTCGAAAACATCATGACCTAGAGAGGTGTCACAAAAGGACGTAGTAGGACCAAAGACTGTCGATACAGGATCGTCTTAGGGTTGGTTGAAAATCCAATTTACACTCCCGGGATGACCTTCCATCAAATGATAGAAGGTAGTGTCAGATGAGGTAGATGTTTCCATGGACATTGTTATGGGAGGGTCAGTGTGTTTTTTTTTCATCATTTAATTCAATATGATCTAGGATCTTAACAAAGAGAATAACATGCACAACAAATCAAACACAAGAGACAAGAGACACAAAGCATTTCACCGGAAAAACCATAAAGGGGAAAACCTAGCAACTTCCTCCGAGATAGAATGAGCAATAATACAAAACCCCAAAACAAGTAGATGATCTCCAGCAACTTCCTCCTTCTCCACTTGTGCGAACTCCTCCTCTCTCTCACTAATGCAAAGTGAGTGAGTGTGTGAATGAGAGTGAGTGAATAAATAGAGAGCCTAGATCTCTATTTATACTTTACCTTTACCACTAGACAACTTGGCCTTAACTAAATTTTACTGGGCTGAATTCTTTAGGGGAATTAAACAACCCAATACAAATGACTCTAGGGGACTAATGCCCCGACTTACATGGGAGGATTGACCTCAATGACTTTACATGACTCAAGTACAATAATGACTTCTCCGACCGGAGGAATAAACATCTCCGTCGGAGGTACAATAATAAAATACAAATACAATATAAAATATACAAGTGAATACATTCCGAAGTTACAAATACATTAACACTCCCTCTTAACTAGGAAGGTATTCTCTTGAAATAGTTCATCAGCACAAGTCTTCGTCACTGGATCATCATCAAAGCTGGATCATCATCATCATTGCTGCTGCTATCTCGATCATCAATCTCCAATCTACTCGTCATAGGAAGTTCTACAGATCCATCCCTTTTTCATGTTGGATGTAGGCCTAGCCTCCATGTAGGTCTTCATCATCTCTGCGAGCAATCCATCAAGTAGGTACATCTCAGGACTTATTATATGCCTTTGCAAAACCTGCAAGATCTCACAGGACTAATTATATGCCTCTGCAAAACGTGAAGGAGCATCCCAAGACTGATTATATGCCACTGCAAAACCTACAAGATCTCCCAGGACTGATTATATGCTATTGCAAAACCTGAAGGAGCATCTTAGGACTGATTATATGCCATTGCAAAACCTGTGTGCCCTATTGTCACTATGATAATCTGCAAGGGATCTAGAAACTGTAACAAACTCACAATCAAACTCTCAAGTATGTTGCAAAGAAGAAGAGAATAATGCACTCAATAATCACTCATAAACAAAGAATAATGAACAATAACAGTATCATACACTGAATAATGAATGTAAAGAATGTATTACAATAAACTGTGATGTAGAATCATATAGGGTTCGAATTAGCCAAGTAGGGCATTTGAATATGAGCTCAAATTCTAACTTGGATAACTATGGAGACATCATCCAGTCAGTAGTATCAGTCATAAATGGTAAGAGTAAGTCAAGTGTGTCCAACTGATTCTATCAGAACCATCTAGGCATAAATCAGGGAATAGAGACTCCAAGGGAGGCACATGAGGCTGTCATAGGGTCAAGTGGCACTCCAAAACTACATGACTAGGAGCTACAAGTAGTTAGAATCAGAAATCAGTGGAAAAACTATTCAATCCATGCACTAACTGAGTGATAACTCCTGGTAGATGAGAAAAGGTGCCCTAGTTGAGTGATATCTATTGGGCCTCAGAAATGTCATATTTTCATCCACCTTACCTTCTGCTATTCCTCACATTTCATCATCCCATTAACCCCTCATCATATCATTTCCATACATATACTTGAGTTTCATCTTATTATTTTCCACTTTATTCATTTTAGTATTATAATTGAATTTATGATTAAATATTGGAAAATAACATGTTTTTCACTAATATCTCAAAGTATGGATGAGCTTTGTAATGTGTAGGAATATGGAAGGATCAATTCAAAGAAAGACTCCTCGAATACCTCCTCCACCATTTCAAGGAGATAGTTATTCAAAGAATATTCCAAGGAGAAGATCATGGATATTTGGTTGGCATATCTTATCTAGGATTTATGAGAGACATGTGGAGAATTTGTGAGAGACATGTGGAGGATTTGTGAGAGACATGTGGAGGATTTGTGAGAGACATGTGGAGGATTTGAAGGGATCATATTTTGTAATAATAGGAAATTAGTTGGAAATGGTTGAGAGAATAATGGATCTGTCATTATGAGATGGTTATCTTTCTTCTCAAAGGAATTCATGTATAAAAGAGAGTGCTCTCTCTTTATTTTGGAAAGGGATGGATTAACAAGTAGATTAGGAGGAGATTAGTCTCAGATCATAGAAGTTAGTTTTGACTTTGTAATATGGAGAAGGGGATTCTTAGCTTTTGTTCATAATCCTAGTTTTGATGCTTTCATGATTTGTCATTGATTCTTGTGTTGTAAATTAAGTTTTCTTTATTGTTAATGTGAGTTCACATGTGTTGTCTTGTTGCTCTTCATATGTTGTCTTTCTTTTATGCAATTTACTTTCAGCCATGTGTTTCAGCTTCCAGCATTAGATTAGCAGTTGTGTGTTTTAGCTTAAGGGGGAATTAGATTAGCAATTAGCAATTAGCAAGGGGGGTTAGATTAGCTTAATTCAACTTCAATCCTGCATATACTTTGCATGTGATTCGTAAGTCTATGAACTCCTTGGATTGACAAATTAAATAGTTGGGCAAGTACTACAATGGAATTAAACGACAATATTTTCGCCTAACAATATCTGGTGGTAGGTGAGCAAATGCGCTCTAACTGAAAGTGGTAGGTGAGAAAATGCGCACTAGGCATGCAGAAACTCAAAGAAGGTGCTTTAGGTAGGTGGGAGTCCAACTAGGGGCTGTAGACAGACTATGGAGAGCTAGGAACAAGCTCTAGGTGCTGGGAGGACCACCAAGGTGATGATTGGATGCATGCAAAATGCACACAGACCTACAAAACTGAAAAAATGATGATGTGAATATTCCAACACCCCCTTGAAAGCTATACTATGAGACAATAAATGAAATCTAAAAAATAGGGCCTTGTTGACTAAGACCAAAGGTCACCCCATACAATCAATCTAAATAAACTAAGTGAGGAAAGAGGAAAAACCCAGTGGGAATAAAGCCCTCCCTCAAAATAGACCGAAGGATGCTAATGTAGCATATCATTTCTCACCCCTGAAGGAGGTAAGTGTCCTTCTTTTATGAAGAAGGATCGTTTGATCTGAAATGGATCAGCAATGTGAGAAGGATGAAACCTTCTATTCTAAAAATCTGATCTGGTTCTTCTATGGTCATGTGGATCACCAACCAAATCACCGGCAGATCAGAGTGTAATGGATGCCTATCGAGGAAGAGGAGGATTATCAATTGAGGGATCTTCAGGTACTTGTGGATCTGGATCTAGCATTCCATCATCATCATCTCCATCTTCAGATTTTGAATCTAAAGTATCATGTGAAGATGCATCGCTCTCATCAATCAAAGGAGGAGTAGTAGGTGAGCAATCTTGCTCAACAGTAGGAGTATCATGGAGAGGCCACTCCTCAAACTGTACACTCCTTTCAAGGATTGTGGTCATGGAAGTAGGATCAAGTAACTTGTAGGCCTTTGCATCCAATGCATAGCCCACCATAATGCACTCTATGCTTTGTGAATCAAGGGTTCTCCTTTTATCAACTGGAATCCTTGCCCAAGCTCTGGATCTAGACACTTTAAGATGAGATACATCAAGTTTGTATCCCTTCCATGCTTCAAAAGGAGTAGTGCCACTGAGTTCCTTATGAGGAACTCTGTTCTGAAGATAGGTGGCACAGTTAATGGATTCTTCCCAAAGACTAGGGTGCAACCCTTTCTACTTTAGCATGCATGTGGTCACTTCTTTCAATGTTCTATTCTTCCTCTCAGCTACACCATTCTGTTGTGGTGTATAGGGAACAATATGTTGCATCTCAATGCCCTCTTCAGTACAAAAATATTGAAACTCACTCTTAATGTACTCACCACCATTGTCAGTGCGAATGTATTTTATCTTCCTATATGAAAACTTCTCCACAAAAGACTTGCAAAACATGAAGAACCCAAATACTTCAGAATTCAATCTAAGGAAATATACCCAAGTGAATCTAGAATAATCATCAATGAAAGTGAGCACATACCTTGATTTGTTTAGAGACAGATCTAGAAATGGACCAGCCACATCACTATGGATGAGATCGAGTGGGTGAGAGACTTTCCTAGCCTTTCCCTTCTCAAACTTCTTCTCAGGATGCTTCCCCATCAAACAACCATGACAGTTGCCTTTGGCAAACTTGATCTTAAGCAGCCCATCGACCATCTCCTTTGCATGCATGTCATGCTATTACTTATAGTTAAGATGCCCAAACCTTTCATGCCACAATCTGCTTGCTTCATTGGCATGAGTATGGAGAGATGATTGCTTCAAGAGTGGTAAGAAGTGTGAGAACTCATATATTTTGGAGTTGTGATTTGCAACTCCCTTTGCAATGATTTCACCTGAAACCATGTTTTGTATATCGAATTCATTTGGAGAAAAGATGACTCTTTTGGGCTCTCCAATATGAGTCATTTGATAAAGTGAAAGTAAGTTTGTTTTAAGAGAAGGAACATAAAGCACATCATAAAATTAACCATAGTCAAGATTGATTCTTCCAATACCCTAAGAGGAGACTTTTGAATCATTTCCCAACATGATGGAAGGGCCAACTGAGCTTTCGAAGTTGGAGAAGAGATCTTTGGAGGAAGACATGTGTCTTGAAGCTCTTGAATCTATGATGAAAGAAGAATTTGTTGATGCACTTGCCATGAAGGCATGACATCTTTCTTTGTCTTCAGATCTAGAAGGTTTAGTATCAATATCTTTCTTCCTTGCACATGCAGGTACAGGAAGATTGTTCTTCTCAAGTTACTAAGCCATGAAATCTATAGTCTTCCTCATGCAAGTACTCTCAGGATGGAAACCTCTAAGATAGTATGTGCACTTGGATCTTTTCTTATGAGAATGCTTGGTCTTCCTTGAGTTTGAAGACCCATTTGACGGATATGGAGTATTTGCAGGCCTTGTATCATTCGATCTCTTATTAGAAATCCTTTGCTTGTCTTTACCATTCGCCCTTTTGGCCTCAGCAACTGTAAGGGCCGAATACAATTTGGGTTTGATCATTCCCATGGAGATTAAATTCTCTTCCTCTTGAGTAAGAGATTGGATGAAGTCATCAAGTGAGGGAAAATTGACATCTTAGTTGACTGGAAAGTAGAGACAAAAATTGAGAAGTTTTCCCCCAACTTTGAGAGAATGGAAAGAATAAGTTGCTTGTCTTCTTTCACTATCTCATATCTTTTCAACTGTGATATCAAGATTTTGAACTTGGTCAGGAAGGCATTGATATATTCGAAGCTGTCAGGACTCAAAGATATGAGTTCATTATCCAATTTGTGTCCTTTCATATCATCTTTATGTCCAAAAAGGGGTTCGATCTTGTCCCAAACCTCTTTAGGAGATGTAAGATCGATGACATGGAAGTGAAGATATTTAGAAATTAAGAGAAGGAGGAGGCCAATAGCTTCATCAAGCCTATCCAAGTACTTGGACTTTTCAACTGCATTGAGAGGTTCTACCATCGTTCCGTTGAGTATTCGGGTGAAGCTCTTGGATCTCATGAAGAGAGCCATCTTGGATTTCCACTCAACATAGTTCGAAGATGTGAGCTTTAGATCCATCTAAACAGAGAAAGTCAAATAGTTGAAGAAGAATTCGAATGGGTGAATAAACCTGCAAAACAAGAAGAGTTTTTGCTGATGGAGAATGCTACACTTTGACTGAACACTACCTTTTGAACACTGATCACATAGACTAAGTCCTTCACACATGGTTAGACCTCACTAGATTTCTCCAATGAATTCAAGTAATAGCACCAGGATTTGCTGTGGAAACTCAGAGGCTTCTGGTGCTCAAGTGAAAGATAGCTGCTCAAAGAAATGCTGCAACTGCTGCAATTCGAATAGCTGTTTCTTGCTCTGATACCATGTGATAGTATGCAAGGGATCTAGCAATTGTAACACACTCACAATCAAACTCTCAAGTATGTTGCAAATAAGAAGATAAGAATGCACTCAATAATCACTCATAAGCACGGAATAATGAACAATAACAGTATCATACAATGAATAATGAATGTAAAGAGTGTATTACAATAAACTATGATGTAGCATCATATAGGGTTTGAATTATCTAAGCAAGGCATTCGAATTCGAGCTCAAAGTCTAGCTTGGATAACTATGGAGACATCATCTAGTCAGTAGTATCAGTCATAAATGGTAAGAGTCAGTCAAGTGTGTCCAACTGAGTCTAACAAAACCATCTAGGCATAAATCAGGGAATGGAGACTCCAAGGGAGGAAAATGAGGCTGTCATAGGGTCAAGTGGCACTCCAAAACTAGCTAACTAGGAGCTACAACTAGTTAGAATGAGCAATTAGTGGAACAACTACTCAATCCATGCATGAACTGAGTGATAACACCCGGTAGGTGAGAAACGGCACCCTAACTGAGTGATATCTGGTGGTAGGTGAGCAAAGGTGCTCTAATTGATAGTGGTAACTGAGGAAAGTTGCATTAGGCATGCAAAAACTCAAAGAAGGCACTTTAGGTAGGTGGGAGGAAACCTGGGGGCTATAGATAGGCTCTAGAGATATAGGAACAAGCTCTAAGTGCAGGGAGGACCACCAAGGTGATGACTGGATGCATGCAATTGCATGCAGATGATTGGATGCATGCAAAATGCATGCAGACATTGAAAACTAAAAATGATTATGTGAATATTCCAACAATCACCTCATCATCTTCAGATCATCTCATCGTCAACGGAGCACAACCCAGATGCACACAACACAACACTTACAATCACCGGTATGGAAGGAATTTCCTCTGACCATCCGGGAAAGGCTCAACAATTACATCAATGACCATGGAAGGAATTTCCTATGAACATGTCGAAAAATCTTGGCAATAACATCAACGACCATCGAAGGACCTTCCTCTGACCATGTCGGAAAAGCCTCGGCAATTACATAAACGACCATGGAAGGACTAACCTCTGACCATGTCAGAAAAGCCATGACCAAACCTTACATATGCACCATGGGAGGAATTTCCTACAACCATGTGAGAATGGCCCAGCCCTTACATCTGCACCATGGGAGGACTCTCCTACCATCATGTGAGAATGGCTTCAGCCCTTACATCTACACCATAGGAGGAATTTCCTGCCACTATGTGAGAATGGCCCGTGTGTATCTACATCTTCCGGACTCATCACTTACCTTTGGAAGGGACCTCGATTTGAAGTACACCAGGATTCTCTATGAAGTATTCAAACTTCACTCTGGCCAGCGGCTTGGTCAATACATCAGCTATATGCTCGTCCATCACAACATACTGGAGCTTCACTACTCCTCTCTGCACCATATCCCTGATATAGTAGAACTTGATCTCAATGTGCTCCGACTTGTCATGGAACACTGGGTTCTCCGACAAATTCACACAACTCTGGTTGTTGCAATATATACAAGTAGCATCCAACTGGATATCAAACAAATCAGACAGTAGCTTCCTTATCCATACTGCCTCACAACTAGCTGAACAAGCTGTGACATACTCTACTTTGGTTGTACTCAGTGCCACGCAGGACTGCTTTCTGCTAAACAAAGAGATCACACCCAATCACATACTGAAGCAGAACCCCAAAGTGCTCTTCCTATCAATGGAACTTCCTGCCCAATCCGAATCAACATAAACCTCCAGGTTAATCTTCTGATTCGCATCATACTTGAGCCCATAATCAACCGTACCCTTCAGGTACCTCAGAATATGCTTTGCAACAATTAGGTGAACATGTCTTGGATCCGTTAGGAACTGGCTCAATGTATTCATAGCAAAGCAAATATCTAGTCTCGTATTCGTCAGGTACATTAAGGACCCAATCATCTGATGATACATCGTGGCATCAACCAACTCTGATGAAGAATCACTCAATAGCTTCAGGTTCGATGCCATAGGTGTGGCCATGGCCTTGTAGTCCATCATCCCGAACCGATTCAGGATATCTACTGCATACTTCCCTTGTCCAAGGAATATTCCATCCGCATTCTGCCACACCTCCATGCCTAGAAAATAGTGCATCATACCCAAGTCCTTCATCTCGAACTCGGTAACAAGCTTCCTCTTTGTGTCAGCAATCAACCCATCCTCACCTGTCACAAACAGGTCATCTACATACAGTAGGAGTATCACCCAGTTCCCTTCCTCAACCTTGTAGTAAAGGTTGGAATCCGATTTACTCTTGGTAAAGCCCAAACTAGTCGGGATGCTTTCTATCCTTCCATACCATGTCCTGGGTTCCTGTTTCAAACCATACAAGGCTTTCTTCAGTTTGCACACATGAATCTCCCTATCATGTGTCTCAAACCCAAGTGGCTGCTCCACATACACTTCCTCTTCTACTACACCATTCAAGAACGTTGTCTTGACATCCATCTGGTGTATCTTCCATTTCATCACTGCAGCCAGAGAAAGTATTGTTCTGATGGAAGTGTATCTGGATACAGGTGCAAATGTCTCCTCATAGTCTATCCCTTCTTTCTCGGAGAAGCCACGTGCCACAAATCTTGCCTTGTATTTCTCTATGCTTCCATCTACAGCATGCTTGATCTTGTAGATCCACTTGGAAGTCACCACAGACTTCCCTTATGGTCTCAGGACCACATCCCAGACATCATTCTTCATGATCAACTGGCACTCCTCGATCATGGAATCCTTCCATTCTTTCTTCTTAGCTGCTTCCTCATATTTGGAATGCTCTTTGTCAATGATGTCACACAGCAGGGCTACATAACTGGTGTATGGATTCGGTATCTTGCTTTCTCTGTGCATACCTTCTGAAGCGCCATACCTTTCTTCCCCTTGAATCACCTCTCGTAGCCATGCCGGTTTCCTCTTGTGAGAATTCTTCTCACGGGGTGGATCTACAAGTTCCTGTGGATCTTCCATCTCACGATCTTCATTGTCTTCTGGATTTACTTCATTTGTTGTTGTATCTCAATTCCTGAGTACTTCTAGTTCTTCAGATTCTCTCTTGTAGATGATGGTATACGATCTTTCCTACAAGTCAAGTTCAATTGCATGATTAGAAACATCTCATAGTTTTCAGAACAAATTCTTACGCATAAAGACATAGGTCATACAGTCGTGCAATTATCTTATCCAATGCTTCAATACAACATTTATCCATATCCCGTAACTTTCTAGATGCGTTCCATCTCTACCAGAACATTGTTAAGAGTGTGCACTACTCCAACATGTCAACAAAGAGGTTTCAATCTAGATAAGCAACGATGGAGTGTTGTACAGTATCATAGGCCACTTACCCATTACTTGCATATTAGTAGTATCTTGTTCATTAATGCAAATTTTCTAATATGCATAATATACATCCTAAATCTAGGAACATAAGTATGTACATGACTGAACAACATATTTAAGCAATCATATACACAAGAAATGAAAATTCAAATACTTATCTTTGTTTGGTTGTTGGGTGGACTCCCTCTCAATCTTTGCTTTCTTATAGGAACTACTAGAGTGTGCTCCCTCTTGATCTTTTCTTCCTGATTATATGTCTTTGAACTTATATCCATCCTATACCACTATGCATGCTTAATTGTGCACTAGTTTCATCATTGTGTCATCCTCAAGATCTCACACATAATCATACATTTATTAGTATAATCTCAATACTATCAAAACATTTTAATCTTATAATCTTAACATGTATGGTCATGATCATTTCATACATAGGTAATTTATCACAAGCGTTAGTTTTCAAAGTTTCGGGGAGTACTTATTTTACTCATGCATATTCTTATTTGACCATAGGACTCTTCTAGTTTGTCATATCATTAATCAAACTAAGAAGCATAATATGCATAAACCCATGATTACTCAAACTTATAAATTCATGAATAATCATTATCAGTCATACAAAAGTATACTGATATAAGATCCTAACACAATGTAGGATTCTAACTCGATATAGGAAAACATACCTGGATGATCATGTTTGCTAGTTATGTCTAACATACCCAAACAATGTCTTCCTTGTTCTCTTCAATGATTTAGAGACCTTTTTCTAGTAACCTGCATATCTCATAAGTTAAGCATTGTAGAACCAAATTATACATACCTCGTAAGTAGAGATTCTATGTGATCAATGACTATGGATGATTCTTTGTCTTCATGTCATCATGGTCATATGGATTTGTCTTTCTTGATATACCTTTCATGTTAGCAGACAACATCATCCTCATACAATACCACAAGTGCATTAGTACAATCATAAGTGTCATAACCCTAATCAATGAATGTCTTATATCATTCACATGCGTTCATACTTTTACTAAGGTGATAAGACAAGTCTAATATTAATCAAGATTTTACTGACCTCAATAATATGAAAACATATCATAAACTTAATCATCATATAAATAAAACAAATTTCAAAACATACTTGCATCTCCTCAAGTCATACCTGTTGAGATTGCTTGTAGTCTTCTCTATAAGGGTAAGACCCTAATAATCCAAGGTATATCACTTGTAAACATCTTATATAGGTTCATGGTGCTAGGATGATAGAATATCAGTGCCATTTAAACCTCCTTCATTGCTTCCCTATGAGTCTCCCAACTTGGCTAGGGTTTCTTCTTACTTGGAAACCCTAATTTTCAATCTTCTTCCTCCCACGACATTTTGATGGAGGATTAATATCTATGATGAATAGATTCCAAATCCATTTTCAAAGTTTCCAATGTTGCATTAGGTGTCTCCAACATTGTATCAGGTCATGCCATACCTAAAAACTGAAAACCCTAACAGTGAGAGCTTCTTCCTCCTCTTCTTTGATTTCCAAGAGGATGTCCAATTGCCACCATATAGATGCTAGCAAGAGAAAGAAGGACATGAATCTCTTATTGAAAAACCAAACTGGCTAGGTGATGAACCCCCAACCTCCCTACCTACATTAGCAAGTTTACGCCAAAGAATTATGAAGCATATACAAATTGAAGAAAGTATCATTGGTTCAGTTGAAGGTACATTATTTTAATTCAATATTACATATCAAGATCAACACATAGTTGTTAACTATTTTGATTCTAAATGTGATGGAGATAAATGTAGATTATTTTTATCATTATTAACATCTAGGTGTATGACTGTTGTTAGGAGAAAGTTAAGGGTAAATATGATAAACAATTATGAACCAAGTTCTCATATTGTTAGAAGTTTAGTAGATGCATTTAGTACAATTAAAAAGAAATCTCGTTTAAAGGATCGCAATGCAGCTCACCTTGTGTTGTCATATGTACACCATAATATTCTCATCCATCATCCACACCATCCTCATCCTCACCTCATCATCATCATCATCACCATCATTTCATGTCATCATTACTATACATGTCATCATCATCATCATCATCATCGATTTCATCATTTTTCATCTTTTTCATCATTTCCATCATTTTCATCATCCTCATTTTCATCGGCATCATTTCCATCATTTTTATCATCCTCATTTTCATCAGCATTGTCACATCATAATCCTCATTTTTATTTTTATTGGCATTGGCATTCTCATCCTCACCATCATCATCATAACCATCATTTCATGTCAATATCATTACTATTCATGTCATCATCATTATTTTCCATCTTGTACATCATTTTCATCATCATCATCCCCTTTTTCATCATTTTCATCATCCAAGTACACCATAAGATTCTCATCCATCATCCACACCATCCTCATCATCGCTATTTTCATTGCCACCATCTCCATGCCCATTTTCAGCTTCAACATCATGCTTAATCAAATGCAATGATCATTGCCACCATCACCATACTCATCCTATCTTATCCTCATCATCATACTCATTTTTATTGGCATTGGAATCCTCATCATGACCATCATAATTATCACCATCATTTAATGTCATTATTCCTATTCATGTCATCATCATCATCAGATCGAGGAACTGTTGGATCCGTTGGAACCGAGACATTGGATTAGTGCTAGGGGTTCCCCTCTTCTCTAGGTCCTGGCCCAGAGAGCATATTTTAGTCAGTTTTGGAAACCAGGGTTTCGCTCAGTAAGGGACAGTGAGATTCTTGCACATAGGGGTCAAATTTGGGAATTCCTTGACCAGAAACTTGTGGTTGGCATTCGCACATGTAACCTACCCAAACACACTTGCAATATATCATGGAACTCAGCTCTTCACCACGATTGGAAATCTATGCCCCCAATAGGAATTCAACATGTGTCCATTTCATGGATCAACAAACCATTGGATCCATTGGAAACAGAACATCGGATTAACATTAACGGTGACCCCCTTCTCTAGGCCCATGTTTTATAGGGCGTCCTTTAGTATGATTTTGTAAACTAGGGTTTCACTCTGTAAGGGACAATGCAATTATTGCACATTGGGCTCAAATTTTGGAATTCCTCGACCATGAACTTATGGATAGTATTCCCACATGGAACCTTCCAAACCACAATCATAGGATCTCACGGAACCCAAGTCTGCACCACGGTTGGAATTCTATGCCCTTGGAAGGGATTCAAAATGTGTCCTTGAAATCCTCTAGGATGTGAGCTTAAACCAGAAAGACAATGATGAATTTGGCTTAGATAGATGAACTATTTACTTCATTGGTGTCACATCCCTACTATGCGAAGCTACTCAAATTCACCCAATTTTGATTGTAGGAATGTTGTACACAAGCTGTTCCAAAATATTCCAAATGTTTTCAAATTGTGAAAGGAGGGAATTGGGAGGAAATAGGACTCTCTGATACAATATTTAGACACCCAAACATCTGCTATAAACATTGATGGTCTGAAATTTTCAAGGAGGGAAGAATTGGAACCAAACTAGTCAATTGCATTGGTGGAAATCCCCCCTAGGTCTGCTACTATTTGAACTTCCAAATACTGTAGGGACTTACCTAATTTTTAATATGAGACTTGGCTCTATTATATGACATCAATAAAAACATTTGTGCATCATTATATCAGGTTTTAGGGTCGGAGAGGTCCTCCAAAAGACAACAGCTTGTATGACATCAAAATAGTGAGAAAATGGTCAACAAGGATACAAGGTTTAATGCACAAAATTTTAGTAAAACCAAAAGGGTCATAAAAAAAAATATTTATCATTAATATTTATTCATATACATCTCAAAAAATAATATAAAAATTAGAGAATATCTTATATCAATCAGATACAAATTCATCATTAAACACAATGTAAAACTAGGGAGGAAACTAGCTCAAATCTTGGTTTTTCTTGGAATTATTACATGGAGTGTATGGTATTTCGAGTTGTGGATCTCATATGCAGTTCCTTACAATTATACACATCAAATAACATGACAATGGAGTCTAAATATTATTCACTACAATCTTTACGGAGTTATGAGTACGCCATCACACTTGTACATGGACATTTAGAGAGTTTAGAGAGAAAGATAATGGAGAAAGAGGATAGGTCATCAAATCGAACTGAAAGGGGACTCGAACCTAAATAAAAAAATATCCATGAATATATTTTGATAGGTATGAATGGTATCTCCTTCAACCAACTTGGATAGGAATCTTGCGCCCACGAAATTCGTTCAATGGCAGGGAGGATGAACATTCGCCATGCAAGGACAAGCTAAAGCTATCCCAAATTGCAAAGATGCAAATAAAAAATGACCCAAATCTACTCTCCGTTTTCATCCTCCTATTTTATTAACCTCATGTGGACTCATGAGGTAGAATTCCCTCCAAGTGACTTCACTCAACTCGAGTTAGGGAGAGATTCTAATAGAAGACACTTGTCCACTTCTTTCTTGCATTCTACTTCCGCCAATTCGAATGGGGACTAATGGATGAACATAAATCAACCTATGCACCCTCTTGGTGGCTATTTTTAGCCATGATATGTCAAATGTGTCATAAGTCTGCAATCAGGTCTGAACTTGTCATATATTCTCCATCATTGTTGTCATAGATGCCCATGAATCTAGCTACAAGTGTCACAACTTCTCTATGATGCCTATTCCTCTTCCATGGGAGTTACTCTTCCTGTTATAGCTTAAAATGACACTTCTCCATCTGTGAGACACTTGCATCGCTTGGTCGCATGACGACACTTCTTGAGATCAAGTTTAGTCACACAACATGACACTTGTGGATTGAAGGGTCATTAGGGACACTGAATATAAGGAAGGTAGAAGGGCCATGAGAGAGGACCAATCCCATTACATTGTTATGTTTGAGGAATGGAGACCCTCATCCCCCTCTCTTGTGCCTCAGTTTCTGATAAACCCTAGCATAGCTGATTAGAGGTTGGGATCCTTGGAGAACAGGAGCAGGAGACCTTGAATCTAGGTTTCGTGAAGTGCCAATATTGAAGGAAGGTATGATTTTATGTACATTGCTTCATTCATGAATAAAGATTAGACGTTCTTCCCTTTCCAAATATGACCTAATCATGTGTGTCTCAGATTTGATTACAGTTTGTTTATAGTTTGATGTCTTTTTTTGTTATAGATATCAGTCTTATATATGTAGTCAAATGTATTTGAGAAAGGTATGAAGTTATTTTGCAAGTGTGGGCATTGCGACACTGAATAGCATTGAAGAGCGAGGGGGAGAAAGAGATTGGATCAAACATCCAGAACAAGGTACATCTTTATTTCTAACCTTAATCCTTTTGCTTACTTGTTGCACTTGCAGAACATTTGTATGTCTATATTTCATCCCTGAAGTTGGTAGTTTCTCCGCTGAACTATAGGTGTATTTCCGTCACAACAGAATGGCGACCATACTGGGGAATTAGCCTATCTGCTTAGGGGTATCCAAGGTTATTTATTCAATTTTTTTTGAAGTTATTTGTTCAATTTATTGATTAGGATCAGTTATTAGGCTCTGTTTGACCCTCCTTGACTCTTACATACCCTTCCTAGCCCTTACAGACCCTTACTGGCTTAGGTGTGAGGGGCTTTAACCCCGTTTTTCAACTTTTCCCACATGTGCACTACTGTTGTGAAGCACAGTAGTGCATTTCCCTGTATGAACGCTGGTTTTCCTCATAGATAGTAGCGTTCACTACCTGGACTTGAGTTTTGTGAGTTTTGATCTATTTTGGGGGGCTGTGGTTGCATTTGTTTGGGGTCCTTGATGACCCTAGGTCTGATTTAAACCACTGTAAGTGGTCTCCTATCCTTGTACTAATCCTGTGTTCATGATTTGGACCTTCTTTGATCGATTTGGGCTTGTTTGGAATGTTTTGGGGCTTGTTGACCCAAGTTGGGGGGTTGTGGACCAGTTTGGTGTTTTATACCCTGATTTGAGTCTGACTGAATTTGCTTGCTCCATTTCCACTGGATTTGAAACCTACTGAGTCTACTTGACCCTGTTGTATCTATTTGAGTGAAATTTCTATTTAGATTGGTTTCTTATCCTCCCTTATTCTTTTAGTTTTCTTTTTGTAGTGAAAGATCAAGTGTCTTTGCTACTATTCAGGACCTTGACTGCACTGTTTATGTGCAGACCTGACTTTACCAAACCATACTTCTTTGTAGTTCATTTTCTTTGTTTGGGTCTAAAAGAAGTTTTCGTATGCTTTTCCTAATGGTAGGCATGCTTACATCAATAAGAATTTGAAAGTCGTATTGGTAGCTTTTACTGTTTCAATAAAGAAACCTGAAAGTTCTTTGCTTTTGCTTTGATAGTAGGTTACCTTCAATTTCAGTGTTGTTTCTCACCTTTGAAAAGCATAAAAAATTTTGATTTATTTTCTGAGTAGAGTACCTTGCAAGTGGCTTAAAGGATTTATGAGTGATTTGCATCAAAAGAAGAAGTTTTTCTTTTGCATACTTATTTGTTTGAGTAGCTGCATTCTTAGGTTTTGAGTTTAATTTTGTACATTTAGACTTTATTTTTACCTTTTTGTATTTGAAAAGGCTAAAAATTGCATTTGCATATGCATTCTAGATCGTATCTTTAGGACTTGCATTGAAAAGAAAATATTTGCTTAGTGGTAAACATTTCATTTCAGTATTCTATCTCTAATTTAACCACTCTCACAAACCCATTACCTTTTTGAGTAAGCAAGTAACCTTTAAAATGAATCCTAATAAAATGTATTAGTAAAATTTTATTTTCTAGGTTACACTATTCACCAACTAGTCTTGGTTAGGATCTTGGGTTTAAAACACCTTAAACCACCCAAGATCACACATTACGCAAAAATCATAATTTGACTATCACAGGTAAACCCACCTCATTCAAAACTTGCTTGGGATATATGCAGTAGGTCTTGTGAGATCGGATTGTTGGGAAGAAACCCCCTACTTTCTGTTTCAAGCATATACTAGGATTGGATCGCGTTTGGGGACTCTTTTGAGTTTCGAGCTTAGTTACCCTGCCCACGCCTTCTGATTCGACTAGCGACTGTTCCCCCAGGAGTTTTCGGTGTGGTGGTATCCTTAGTATCTGACCATAGGATCATACACAAGTGACGGCGGAGAGTTATATCTGTTGTTCCTAGGATAGACATGGGAGGAAATCCCTTGCAGGCCTTTGGGAGGGTGGTTGGATGATTCCAACGCTTGCACCCTTAGTCATTGTATTGTGGACCCCGGGTAACTGTCCTTCTTCCTTCGTTGATCTGTTCTGTGCCCTCATCATCCCAGACTCTTCTCCGGAAGGCATATGTTTTCCTGGTTTGATTTACCTAGGACCTTTTTTAGTGGTGTGCTCTTTGTGCTACTTGTCTTAGTTTTCCTTAGAGAACTTCTTGCTCATTTGAGTAGGAAACTATGTCTAGCATTCCGGCGAGTACCAATCAAGAGAACCCTGTTCAAGGGGTTCCTTGCGCTTTTTCATTCAATGGGAACTTTGGTACTCCTTTAATGGCTACCTTGAATCTTCCGGGATTCACCATAGGGCTTCCGGTTTGGTTGTTTTCCACCCTGAATTCCTTGCATGCTCTTGATGCTTCTCAAGTAAGCACCTCACATCAAGAGCATCAAAAACCTATTCCTGCTTCGCCAGTAGCATCTTCGCCTCCTCCTTCTACCTCATGTGGTGCAAGTAGTAATACTAGTAACCAGTAGTCTAAAAGGAATAGACGGAGGAAGAATAGGAAGAAGATGCCAAAGCAAGGGGACAACAACCCAGCCACTACAAGTCATGCTGGGGGCAAGCACCCTACCTCTGTAAATCATGCAGGGGGCACCTACCCAGCCTCTGGAGGTCATGCTGGGAGAAAACTTTTAGTCACTGAAAGTTTGTCTTCAACCACTGTCAGTCATGTTGGGGACACATCATTAATCACTACTAGTCATATTAATGAAAAGTCACCAGTTCCTGTGAGTCATACTGGAGACACCAGATCATCCACTGCAAGTCATGCTGAGGGAGTTGACATTGTCGACAAACCCAATAAACAGAAGTATAAGTTCCCTTGCAAGTTTTGTGAGGGAGACCACCTTACTTGTGCCCTGTACTTCTAGAAGTGCAAAAAGTGTGGTCCTTAGTTCAAAAGTCTTATGCTTCTAAGCAACCAACCACTGCTAGTCATGCTGGGGGCAAGCTGTCAGCCAATGCTAGTCATACTGAGAGTACTGACGTTGTAAAGGAGTCTAAACCTATAGGAAGGAAACCAAAGTTCCCTTGTAAACTTTTTAAGGGAGATCACGTTACTCACTGATGCCTTGGCATCCCAAAGGCACGGAGAGTGTGTTCCATGTCAGAAGGAATATTTGCTCCTGAGTTGTCTATAGATTCCCTACAGCCCGATCAACCTTTGGTTGATAAAGTGGTTGAACCAATGCAATCTTTGGTCAACCCCTCTCTTCATTCAGAGAGTGAAGTGGTTGAACCAATGCAATCTTTGGTCAACCACACTCTTCCTTCAGAGAGTGAAGTGGTTGACCTAATGCAATATTTGGACAACCTTACTCTTTCTTCGGAGAGTGAAATGATCGAGTCGATGCAATCTTTGACCGATCCCATCAGTCCTTCCAAGATTGATGAACCTATCTCGGAAGTCTTTTGCATTTCCAGTTTGGATGTTTCTGAAAAAGGGGGCACTTCATCTGTGCCATGTGAACCCCTACCAAGCCCTAGGATTGTTTCCTTTGATTGGAATAGTCTAGCCGAACCTCATCTTCCTTCTTTGACACCTTTCCAGATAAAGGTTGATACCGGGAACCATACGGTCGATCGATGCATTATAGATGAAGGAGCTTCTATTAGTATCTTATCTGCTTATGCTTGGAGAGATTTGGGTTTCCCTAATGTTATTCCAGCTGCTAATTGGCCATTGACCTTTGATAAAAGACCTAGTGAATCGTTCGGATTCCTCCCTCAGGTACTTGTTACTTTGGGTGGAAAAATAGTCTTAGTTGATTTTATGGTTTTAAAGGACCCTGTGGACTTTGATATGATCCTTGGGCGTGATTACGTTTATGCTATGCATGTTGTGGTGTCTACGCTCTTTCGTGTGATGCATTTTCTTCATAACGAAAGCATCGTCACTATGGACTAGCTTGCATTCGTTGATCCTCCTTATTACCCAACTGTAGACCAATCAGATCCCTCATCATTAGGCACTACTATGTCACATGGGACTTATGTGGCATATTGTTCCTTGAGTCCAATTGCTACTGCGAAGAAGCCTCTGAATTCACGCTTACCTTCTTGGGACTGGGTCCCGGCAATTGACCAGGTAATGACTCCATCTGAATGTTTAGATATGTGTTCTATCTGGGATGATATACTTCCTTCTGATGAAGTTTTCCTAGAGTCTATAATATAGTCTACCATTTAGTAGGACCAAGTAAGTTACGAGCAGTCTTCCACCTTTCCTTCGAGCTCGTTAAAAACAGTAAGGAAGTTAAGAGCAGTCTTCCACCTTTCCTTCAAGCTCGTTAAAAAAAAAAGGAAGTTACGAGCAGTCTTCCACCTTTCCTTCGAGCTCGTTAAAAATAGTAAGGAAGTTACGAACAGTCTTCCACCTTTCCTTCGAACTCGTTAAAAATAGTAAGGAAGTTACGAGCATTTCTTCCACCTTCACTTCGAGCTCGTTAAAAACAATACGTAGGTTACGAGCATCCTTCTACCTTTACTTAGAGTTCGTTAAAAACAGTAAGTAGGTTACGAGCATTCTTCTACCTTTACTTCGAGCTCATTAAAAACAGTAAGTAGGTTACGAGCATTCTTCCACCTTTACTTCGAGCTCGTTAAAAACAGTAAGTGGGTTGCGAGCATTCTTCGACCTTTTCTTCGAGCTCGTTAAAAACAGTAAGGAAGTTATGAGCATTTTTCTGTATCTCTTTTGAGCTCGTTAAAAATAGTAAGGAGGTCACGAGTTTACTTTTTCGGGCTCGTTAAACCTTTACAGAAAAGATCCCTATGGAGTTCTTTTAAGCCCTTTTCAGACTCCTTAAATAGGAAAAGTTTTCCGAGTATAGTTGTCTTTTCAGGCTTGTGAAAATAACTGAACTGACATCCACTTAGGTATAGAATTATCCCTTTTCCAGGCCTTGGTGGATAATTTACAGAAAAGGTAAACTCTAGTCATGTTTGGCTAGAAGAGTTCTTTTTCCATTGTTTTCTACTTTTTCGAGGAAGGAGACTAACTTTACGAAAAAGGACTTTTGGAGTCATCTTTAGGGTTTTCAGACTCTCGAAATATGAAAACACCAACAAGCATTCACCTACTCGGGCTCGATGTGAAATCCATGAGAGGGTATATAGAGGATGGTTTAACTTTTTTTGACTCTATAAATAAGAAAACACCGGCGAGCACATGCTAACTCGGACTCGATACTAAAATCCACGAGTAAGTGTATGGAGGATTATTTAAGTTTTTCTGACTCCTTAAACCAGAAAACACCGGTGAGCACAAACTAACTCGGGCTCGATACTAAAATCCACGAGTGAGTGTATAGAGGATTGTTTAAGTTTTTCAACTCTATAAGCAAGAAAACAATGCCGAGCACAGACCAATCTAAGCTCGATATAAAATCCACGGATAGGTGTACGGAGTTTTCTTCTAGGTTTTTTAGACTCCTTAAATATGAAATACCATCGAGCATGCTTTAATTCTCTGTCAAGCTTGTTAAAAAATGAAAAAGGAAAGGGAAGGGAAGAATGTTAAAATATCTTTCAATATGATGGCAACAAGTCAACTCTCTCCTTGAACAAAGCACCTATTTTGAGTCTATCAAACAAGTTGGGTTCTAGTGTTGGCCTTAGGTTAAACCTGATCTCAGAGTTCTTACTCCTCCGTTTGGTTAGTTTTCCAATCATATGGAGAATCTATTAATGTCTCCTACATTGCAGATTTGCATCGTGGTCTCTTTGTGTCAAAAGCTGCATAAGTCACTCTTGTATCATGCTCACTATTCAAGGATATAACCTGTGTCGTCCATTCTGCAATTGCCTTGACCTCTTGCGTCGGCCATTCCTTGGTGTTAGTATGTTTCATCATGTGTTCAGTCCTACTCTGAATTAGCTCATACCTATTGAGTGTCCCTCGTGTTGGATGATGGAGGATGCCTTAAGGCCTCCCTTCCAATGGACTTCTTCCCATCGACTTCAGCTCATTGTGCTCTGGGAATGAATTTTAGAGTTTCGGTTAGTACCTTGGGGATTGCAGTCATTAGTGGTAGTTTCTCTCGCTATTGGATAGATGGGAATACCTCAATGTCTCCTATCCGATGGATCCTTCAAGTGTTAGACGGCAAGACCATTTATTCACACTTGTTTGAATGTACTGGGTACCTTGGATTCCATTTTCATTATTGGTGGACACCCTCGCATTTGTTAACGGTATACATCAATGACCGGTAATCAAACGATACCTCCCATGTTCAACATCAACTCATTTATTCGCATGGATAAGTTTGTACCTTGGGTTGTTTTTGGATGAAGACCTTGGGATCCTCGATAACATCACCTTATTTATGTTATCACCCAAGTTGCGCAAGACTGAGCCACACTCTTTTTGGCTCTTGATGAGACATAGATCCAGCTTGTTCTTTATGGCTATGTTCTCCAGTTTTGACATAGATCCACCTTGTATTTATGTGGCTATGTTTACACTTATGTTCCTCATGGATCCACGCTTGTATTCTAGTGGCCATGGTATATGCATTTGTATTTGGACCATTATTGTATCCTCTTGGAGGTCATGTTCCACTATTTGAACATGAACAGTTACCCCAAGGATGAGCTTGTCTGACATTGCCTTTGCTTTCAGGTACTTCATTTGTGCCTATGATTCTTGGTTTCTCCAGTTCCTCCGTTTCCATGATTCAACTCTTTGTTATCTATAATATATTTCGGCCATCGTTTCCCTCACTCCCTCTGACCTCACACATTAAGGGGCATCTATTATAGCTTAAAATGGCACTTCTCCGTCCGTGACGACACTTGCATCGCTTGGTCGCATGACGACACTTGCATCGCTTGGTCGCATGACGACACTTCTTGAGATCAAGTTTAGTCACACAACATGACACTTGTGGATTGAAGGGTCATTAGGGACACTAAATATAGGGAAGGTAGAAGGGCCATGAGAGAGGACCAAGCCCATTACATTGTTATGCTAGAGGAATGGAGACCCTCATCCCCCTCTCTTGTGCCTCAGTTTCTGATAAACCCTAGCACAGCTGATTAGAGGTTGGGATCCTTGGAGAATAGGAGAAGGATACCTTGAATCTAGGTTTCGTGAAGTGCCAAGCTTGAAGGAAGGTATAATTTTATGTACATTGCTTCATTCATGAATAAAGATTAGATGTTCTTCCTTTTCCAAATATGACCTCATCATGTGTGTCTTAGATTTGATTACAGTTTGTTTATAGTTTGATGTCTTTTTCTGTTATAGATATTAGTATTATATATGTAGTCAAATGTATTTGAGAAAGGTATGGATTTGTTTTGCAGGTGTGGGCATTGCAACACTGAATAGCATTGAAGAGTGAGGAGGAGAAAGAGCTTGGATCAAACATCCGGAACAAGGTACATCTTTCTTTCTAACCTTAATCCCTTTGCTTACTTGTTGCACTTGCAGAACATTTGTATGTCTATCTTTCATCCCTGAAGTTGGTAGTTTGTCCCCTGAACTATAGGTGTATTTCCCTCACAACACTTCCACTCCAATTCAACCTTACAAGATTCATGCCATGAATAATACCTCTTCAAATCCCCCAAGTATGTTACCCTTCACCTTGAACTCGAATTGGTGAGAGAATGATTCCAAGTGTAGTGGGGAATCTTGCCACATGTGGGTCCCACAACCTCTTATGTGCTCTTATGATCCAAGGTCACCTTATTTTATTTTTATTATTATTTATTGGACCCATTTAATGTGAATTTCTAAGTCTAAGGTCATTTTGGGTCTTGTATCTCCCTTATTCCAACTTTTGATGCTTCCACCCCCAACCTAGGGAACTAGTAACTTAGTGGAATTTTTCCTCCATGATAGTTTATTTGTATGGGGACATTTCAAAGTTTGAATTGGGAATTTTATATTCATGTGAACAACCTTGTACATTTGGCTCTAATTTTACATCATTACTAACTTGGACATATACTTGACGATTATTGTACCCTTAGCATCAATTTGATAAACTATCATGAACATGGCCAACTGGCTTAGGCCATTGTGACCCAATGCAAAATTTAAGGACATGATAGTTGGAATCATGACATTATATTAATGCTAGTGGTTCCACTCTCCTTTAGTTCCATGGCCCATAGAACATCTTTTAATACAGTTTTGGATACTAGGGTTTCAGTCAGTAAGGAATAATGCAATTCTTGCACATAGGGGTCAACTTTGGGAATTTCTCGACTGTGAGCTTGTGGCTATCATTCCCATATGGAACTTTCCCAAACACACTTGTAGGAATATCTCACAGATCTCATTTCTGTTCCATAGTTGGAATTCTATTCCCTCAGCATGGATTCAACATGTGTCCTTGAGATCCTATAGGAGGCGAGTTTCAATTGGCCATAAAATGATGACCATGGATCATATCGACGAACTGTCTACTCCATCAAAGTCAGGACATCATATTAATGCTAGGGGATCCCCCTCTACTATGTGTCCATGGCACATAGGGATTATTCTAGTATAGTTTTGGAAACTAGGGTTTCACTGAATAAGGGATAGTACAATTCTTGCACATAGGGGTCAACTTTGGGATTTCCTCGACTCAGAACTCGTGGCTAGCATTCCCACATGGACCCTTCCCAAAAACACTTGCATAATCTCACGGAACTTAGTTCTATGCCATGGTCTGAATTCTATGCCCCCGGCATGGATTCAACATGTGTGTTGTGAGGAAAATGCACTTATAGTTCAGGGGAGAAACTACCAACTTACAGGTATGAAAGATAGACCTACAAATGTTCTCCAAGTACAATAAATAAGTGAAGAGATTAAGGTTAAAGATATGTGCACCTTATTCAGAAGATTGATCCTAGCTTTCTCTTCCTTGCTCTTCAATGCTATCTAGTATCGCAATGCCCATACCTGCAAAACAACTTGATACCTTTCTCAAATAAATTTGACTACATATATAAGATTGATATTCATGACAGAAGAAGACATCAAACCATAAGCAAACTGTAATCAAATCTAAGACACACATAAATAGGTCATATTTGGAAAGGAAAGAACATCTAATATTTATTAATGAATGAAGAAAGTACATAAAATTATACCTTCCTTCAAGCTTGGAACTTCACGAAACCAAGATTCAAGGTCTCCTGCTTCTGTTCTCCAAGGATCCCAACCTCTAATCAGCTGTGCTAGGGTTTATGAGAAACTGAGGCACAAGAGAGGGGGATGAGGGTCTCCATTCCTCCAGCATAACATTGTTATAGGCTTGGTCCCCTCACATGGCCCTTCTACCTTCCTTATATAGTCAATTAAGGAGAGGAAAAGTAGTTATAACTGATCAGGAAGTTCCCCAACCAACTCAAGTTCACCAAAATTCAAGATTTTGACTAGTACAGGAAAATGCCCTACTCTTCCTACTGCAAACTAGTGCATTTATGAGGGTGTGCACTACTTTATTGAATTGGAGTTGCATATTTTCCAAGGTGTGCACTACTTTATTGAAGTAGAGTCGTGCACACATCCTAGTATGCCCTACTCTATGCATAGAAAACTAGCGTTTTGGGGGGAAAATGGCCAAAACCAGGGTTGTCTGATGATTTTCAGGAGATGGTTTGGTCTGGAAAAATGTTCCTAAGGGTAATAACCATCAAATGGGCCAAGAGTGAGGTAATTTCAACCATTTCTAGTGTCCTAAATGACCCCTCAATCCAAAAGCGTCCTGTTGTGTGACTAAACTTTATCTCAAGAAGTGTTGTCATGCGACTAAGCAATGCAAGTGTCGTCACAGATGGAGAAGTGTCATTTTAAGCTATAATAGATGCCCTCTAATGTATGAGGTCAGAGGGAGTGAGGGAAACGATGGCCGAAATACATTATAAGTAACAAAGAGTTGAATCATGGGAACAGAGAAATCAGAGAGACCAAGAATCATAGGCTCAAATGAAGTACCTAAAAGCAAAGGCAATGTCAGACAAACTCATCCTTGGGGTAACTGTCCATGTTCAAATAGTGGAACATGACCTCCAAGCGGATACACTAATGATCCAAATATAGATGCATATATCATGGCCACTAGAATACAAGCGCAGATACATGGAAAACATAAGTGTAAACATAGCCACATAAATACAAGGTGGATCTATGTCAAAACTGGAGAACATAGCCATAGAGAACAAACTGGATCTATGTCTCATCAAGAGCCAAAAAGAGTGTGGCTCAGTCTTGCGCAACTTGGGCAATAACATAAATAAGGTGATGCTATCGAGGATCCCAAGGTCTTCATCCAAAAACAACCCAAGGTACAAACCTATCCATGCAAATAAATGAGTTGATGTCGAACATGGGAGGTATCGTTTGATTACTGGTCATTGATGTATACCGTTAACAAACGCGAGGGTGTCCATCAATAATGAAAATGGAACCCAAGGTACCTAGTATAGTCAAGCAAGTGCAAATAAATGGTCTTTCCATTGAACACTTGAAGAATCTATCGGAAAGGAGACATTGATGTATTCCCGTCTATCCAATAGCGAGGGCAACTGCCACTAATGAGTGCAATCCCCAAGGTACTAACCAAAACTCTAAACTTCATTCCCAGAGCACAATGAGCTGAAGTAAATGGGAAGAAGTCGGTTGGAAGGGAGGCCTTAAGGCATCCTCCATCATCCAACACGAGGGACACTCAAAAGGTATGAGCTGATTTGGAGTAGGACTGAACACGTGATGAAATATACTGACACCAAGGAATGGCCGAAACATGAGGTCAAGGAAACTGCAGAATGGCACGACACAAGAGTGACTTAGGCAACTTTGAACACAAAGAGACCACGATACAAATCTGCAATGTAGGAGACATTAACAGATTCTCCATATGATTGGAAGACTAACCAAACGTAGGAGTAAGAAATCTGAGATCAGGTTTATCCTAAGGCCAACACTAGAACCTAACTTGTTTGATAGACTCAAAACAGGTGCTTTGTTCAAGGAGATAGTTAACCTGCTTCCATCATATTGAAAGATATTTTAACATTCTTCCCTTCCCTTTCCTTTTTCATTTTTTAATGAGCTTGAAAAAGAACTAAAGCATGCTTGATGGTATTTTCATATTTAAGGAGTCTGGAAAACCTAGAAGAAAACTCCATACACCTATCTGTGGATTTTATATCGAGCCCGGATTGGTCTATGTTGGGCAGTGTTTTCTTGCTTATAGAGTTGAAAAACATAAACAGCCCTCTATCAACCATCTCGTGGATTTCACATCGAGTCCGAGTAGGTGAATGCTCGCTTGGTGTTTTCACATTTCGAGAGTTTGAAAACCTTAAAGACGACTCCAAAGGTCCTTTTTCGTAAAGTTAGTCTCCTTCCCCGAAAAAGTGTAAAATAATGGAAGAAGAACTCTTCTAGTGAATACTAGAGTATACCTAGAGTATACCTTTTCCGTAAATTATCCACGAAGGCCCGAAAAAGGGGTAATTCTATACCTAAGTGGATGTCAGTTCAGTTATTTTAACGAGCCCAAAAGACAACTATGCTTGGCAAACTTTTCCTATTTAAGGAGTCTGAAAAGGGCTTAAAAGAACTCCATAGGGATATTTTCCGTAAAGGTTTGACGAGCCCGAAAAAGTAAACTCGTGACCTCCTTACTGTTTTTAACGAGCTCACAGGAGATACAAAAAAATGCTCATAACTTCCTTATTGTTTTTAACTAGCTCGAAGTGAAGATGAAATAAATTCTCATAGCCTCCTTACTGTTTTTAACAAGCTCGAAGGAAAGGTGGAAGACATGCTCATAACTTACTTATTGTTTTTAACGAGCTCGAAGTAAAGGTAGAAGAATGCTCAAAACCTACTTATTGTTTTTAATGAGCTCGAAGTAAAGTTGGAAGAATGCTCGAAACCTACTTAATATTTTTAACGAGTTTGAAGTAAAGGTGGAAGAATGCTCGAAATGGGAGGAGACGAGTGTCAGGGACATGCGAAACTAGCTCCAAGTGCATGGAACAAAGCTATGCCTAATGCAAGGAACATGAGCAAGATAAGGACACTCAGGGTGTGTCTCCTCCAGGTAAAAGGTGTCAAATTGTGAAGGCAAAATGATACAGGGCTTAGCGGAAATGAGATCAGAGATGGAGGCTTATACAACAAGCTAAAAGCATGGAAGATGGCATCAAGCTCAGTAGCGCAAGAGGGATCATAACAGATGCATATGCAACTTAAACATGAAGATGGGAGCCTTATCAGGGATGGCCAGAAATATATGAGGAAGAAAGATATGAGGCATCTTCTCAAAGTCATGGTAAATCTAAAAAAGATCCCAAGCCTATGAGAAAAACTCAGCATGGGCACCAAAATGGCATAAGGGTGCTGACTAGGGTGACCCATGTTAGGTAGGCTCTGCTGTTGGACTGGTGCACAATGCATAAAGAGATGGCTATCACACCAATATCCAACAGGTTTGACCCTATGGCGAATTCGGATGGCAAAAGGTTCAAATGCAACATAACAATGGGGAATCATAAACCTATATGCAAGGTTCCAAATATACCTGACATGGTCGCACAAGGTGTCGAAAAGGACCATTAAGCAAGTATAAATCTAGCTAAGAATCCTGTCTCCAAGAAACATTAGTACCAAGATCATATCTAAAACATATTGTTACACCGTAATCTTCCACCCTGTGAGCATCAACAATCTTTGGCCTGTAGGATCCATTTCACTGACTCAGATTCACTTTATATCCTTTAGACATATTTTCCCTCATTTTTCCTCTAACCCGCATGTTGCATCGCTATAGCATGCGTACCCGCGAGTTGCATCACTATAGCCCATGGGTATCAAGTAAAATGGTAAAAATCACTAATTTATTACTTTTTACTCCCAAAAAGCGGTCATTGGGTGACCTTTGGCTCTCCATCTTCCCAAGTAACGTCTCGATGTGTCCTTTCACTTACCTTTGAGAGGACTATATATTGAGCACATATGGCTTATGGACGGGAGGAGAAAGAAGAGCAAGGGAACTCCAGTGGATTTTTTTCCTATCTTGAGTCTACACTCATTGATCCTTGTAGTTGTGAACCCTTTATGTTCACCTTCCAAACTCCTATCTAGTTTGAGTTTTCCATTCATGGAGGATTGAAGTGGTGGAGGCACAAGTGGATTGATCCAGATATTGGTTCAGATTGGTTTCCAGCAAGAGGTCATATCACTTTGTACTTCTTCTTGTTTATTAATAGAAATACTCATATTCTCGTCCATTAATGTTGTAAATGTTGTTTATCTTACATTGGGTTGCATTTACTTGTTATATCATGGGCCATTGCTATTGATGATGTTAATGCCGTTTATATATTATATGTACTTGTTGTATATTGGCTATCAAGACTAATTTGCAGATTCAAGTGCATGGATTGAAAAGCTCCAACGGGGATCTACATCAAACGTTTGGATCGAGGTTGGTTATCTTCTTCCTTATCTTAGCATTGTCATTTATATAGCATAGTTTTGAGAATTGAGTTGATTTCTGGTAGTCACCTGTCTATTGTGGTACACCCCAAGCCATAGTGAGTTTTCTCCAACATAGAAATGGCGACTCCACTAGGGAAAACATCCATCTTGGGGATTTTTTTAGCATTAGTCCATAATTAGAGTTGTTGTTTGTCGAAGCTCTATGTCACTTATCTGCCATTGAAATACACTATAGAAAACTTGCTTTTTCTGAGCTATTGGACTCTCTGTTTTCCATTTTACCTTTCCTCACCCGCGGGCTAGCTTAGCTCTTCCCACGTACACCCGCCTCTGTTTACTCTACTGATCGCGGGTACCCGCAGGTATTCCTTCAACAGTAGCGTACACCTCTGGCTTTTGTTGGTTTATGACCTTTGGTTGTTGTTGGGTTGGTTTTGGTTGATCCTGAGTCTTTGTTGGCCTGTTTCTTGACTATTACATGCCTTGGTTGTGACTAGAACTCTTCGTTTCTCTTGGTTGAGCCTTGTTGGTTTTTTACCCATCTTTGGATTTAGCCTTGTTGGTTTTTTCCTTTTGAGCTCATTTCTTTGGCTGAGTCTTGCTGTTTGGTATCTTCCTGGTTGTCTTAGTGATCTCCTTGGCATATCAGTGACTAGATAGTAGGATTTTGCCTGCATTTTTCATTTCCATATATTGAAAAATACAAAAAATATATACATAGTTTTTGCATTTTCCTTTCGTTTATAAGAGAAAATATAATTTTTTTTTTGCTTTTATGTATTGCATCTTGCATTGAGTGCTTTTTGCCTTCATTTAGATTCTGATTGTGCATTGAAAGAAATATAAAAGGATTGCATATTTATTTCGGAATCATTGGTTTGATTGTGCATGTTAGGGGCATTGTTTTCATTGGATAGATGAGTCTAGGATTTGACGATTTTGCATACCATTGAGTCTTACACATCACTAGTTTCACGATCATATCCCTTGAGTAATTACAGCCATTAAAATGAACGCTTAATATTAAAATTGATTAGACTGATTTTATTTATAGGGTACACCAACTAGCATAGGTTTAGAGTCTTGGAATAGATCATTGTGAGTTAACAATCCAAGACTACTAGACGAAACATTAGGTGTCTGACCAGGGAGTGGAGAAATCCATGGTATAGATCCGTGTTATCAGGAAGCTCTACTCAAGCCAGAGTTAAGCACGAGATCACGGGAGGTTGGTTGAAGGGATATCCCTCTGATACCTGTTGAATGTGGGAGATATTTCCAGGATTTGTTCGTATCTGGGGGTACCAGAGGTTTGTCCTCTTGTGCTTCGGGCTTAGCTATCCTGCCCATACGACGGATCCCACCTCCGTCTGTCCCCCTGAGCATTGGTTATATTGCGGTGACCATAGTTTCCTTACCTAGGTATCGCATAGGGTACTTGCAGTGGTTATATTTTTTGTGTCCTAAGTCAGATAGGGATTGGACAGCACAGTTGTGTTTGTGCAGTGGTCTTGACCTTGTACACGCAGTGAAGCCTGGGTGTCTCTATAACTGATTATGTTACCTACGGCTATAGTTTGGGAGTCTCAAGCCTCTCCTAGGAGAGACATACCGGCTCTAGTGTCGGGAGCTCATTTAGCCACTATGTTTGTCTGCTCTTGGCTATAGTTTGTCTAGGTGTGTGCTTTTGATTTACTATTTTTTGATCGATAGTTGGCCTTTAGGAGACGTTTTGATTATATATTCTCTCTAGAGATATCGTGGCGTCGAGCCCTACTCTCCGCCGATCCCATCGATTGGCTCGTTTAACGCTGGCCGAGGTTTCACGCCGTATTGCTAGAGGATGTCGGAGGGCTCCCTCTGAGTCTTCGGATTCTTACGAGACTTACGTCCAAGACATCATGACTGCTACACATTTCGATATTGAGGAAAAACCTTCGACTCCATTGGGTAGAGTTGACCACACTTCCGATCCCCATACTCCTCGCAAGGAGTGGGGAGGTGATCCACCTGAGACTCAACCTGGTTCTATTTGGCCTAATCCACTTGAACGAGATCCATTCGATCCTTCGAATCTGGAAAATTATCTTTACGGAATGCCAACCTTACCCGAGGATGAAGAACAAGATGACACGTTCATTCCTTCGTTTCCACACAGTTATAGACACGGGATGCCAGAGTTACATGATGACACTAACCCTACGATCAACCCGAAAACATTCTCTTTTGGTATGCCTAGTCATAGTACAGTCGAACCTTCCACTATGTTTGGTAGTCATGCTGGCACTAATCATGGTGTTAGCCATACTATACCCACTGGGGGCACTACCCTTGCTGGGGGCACTACGTTGTCCACTCACACACATAGTATGGGGACTGGTCATGTTCCTCCTAACAATGCTAATGTTGGAAGATGACCACCTCCTAGGATTTCCCAACCTAATAGGAACGTTGTTCGAAACACGACTCGTCATCCACCACCTAATACATGTGCCGCTACTCGTCAACCCAGGACTACTTTTACGGATGATAATGTTCCTCCCAACCACGAGGGTGGACACATACCGCATACTTTTGCATCCACTACCACCACTAGTAATGATAATGTAGGGGGTGGGAATATCTCCTATCCAAATGGACATCACGCCACCATCCTTGCTACTAGTCACACCAATATTGGAGTTGTGAATACTTCTCATGCCTCTAGTCGCCACGCGACTGCTCAAGCTAATCCTAATGCTGGGGGTGGGAACATACCATACCATTATGGTCATTACAACACGGTTCCCACTATGAATAGTACATACATGCCCCATACTCACGGTGGCAACCCTTACTACAACACAGTCGGTGCTGGCCACCAGTATAACCCACCACCCCAATATGGTGCCCAAAACACGCACACACCTGCTTACTCTAAAATGGGTCAGGCAGGAGGAGGTTATTAATCCTATGGCCATGGGAAAGCTTATGGTCTGTCAGGTCCTTATTATCAGCAATTTAATCCTCATGGTCAAGCTTTTGGTCTATCTTATAACATGGTTCCGTTTAACCAACCTTTTATGGGGGATTATAATCAAGCTTTCCAGCCTCAACTCCCATTCCTTGCACGCTTGAATCTTCTGGATCTTTCGAAGCTCACGAATGATCCAGTGTGTCACGACCCTACTTGGCCCCCAGTCCCCACCAAGCTCCCTTCGGACATTCCTAAGTTCAAGGGGAAAGGTGGTGAGGACCCGGGAGATCATGTCACGACATTTCACCTGTGGTGCTCCTCCAACTCATTGAATCATGATTCCGTTAGATTGCGACTATTTCAATGCACCCTCACGGGGACAGCCGTGAAGTGGTACGTCAACTTGCTTGGAAACACCTATAGGGGTTTTAATGAGATCGCTTTGGTTTTATTAGATCATTTCCAGTTGCCGATTCGCTATGATACTGGCACTGAACTTTTATCTACCTTCCGTCAGAACAAGGCCACGCATATTTCATACCACGTTGAAGAGTGGTGTTAGTGGAAGAGGTTAGTGAAAGCCAACATTCCTCCAGAGTTCCTGTTGGAATGGTTCCTCAAGTCTCTACTCCCATACATTGCTAAGGATGTTTCGATGTCCGGCATTGTGACCAAGGAACAAGCTATCTTGAAAGTCCAACAGTTAGACTTATTATACTCTCAGTTTGGCATTTTGTATGACATCATCCCTGACGCACTGCGTACACGTCATGATCCCATGTCAGTTCCTGGACCGCATGCCGATGGCATCGTTGGATCTGCAATCACTTGCCTTATAGATTTGGTAGCTAATCAAATGTAGAATTTGTCGTTAAACCAGTCTACTCCCGGATAGGTTCACACCTTGTCCACTTCCACCCCATTGTTCGATGTACACAGTGTGCAAACGACGAACTAGTTAGGTAACCAGCAACCTAGTGGTAAGTAAAAGGGGATAAATAATCGTAAGGGTGGAAACAATGGGAATAACAATAGCAATTGCAATACCCCCCGTAAGGATAATGCCAACCCTCCTTGGGAAGGCGGAAATGCTGGTGAGGACCGTAAACCTAGGCGTAAGGTGAAGTTTCCTTGCAAGCTTTGTGGGGAAGACCACCTTACTCACTTATGTCCTCGTATTGAAGAAGCATCGAAGCACTTGGCACAGAGCCCAGCTGTGTTGAAGGATCCCCTACCTCATCACCAAAACATGGCTTCGCATGCTCCCACCACCGGTTATGGGCCTACTGAGACGGAAATGTCTTCTTCCAATACTAGTGGTTATGGATGTGTGAACATGGTTCAGTCAGAGGTTAGTGTTGCCACTCATCAGTGCGATTATGATGCACCACAACCCAATTTGGGGAGTGAGCCTCCCCTCCTCCTGACAATTCTTGCATATCAAGAAGCCCTCTATTATGCCACGGATACCGAAAGGTGTTCTTAAGCACTCTACGCATTATCCTAATGCTCGAGCCTCCCACAACTACTCCATCGTAGAAGATTTAGGCCAAACTCTGTGTGCCATGTCGGCTCTTGAAGTTTTGCAAGCCTGTCCTTCTCAGAAGCATGCTCTTTTGAGTGCGTTAGGAGTTCAGGATGGGGGAAGTCCCACTGTTATCAAGTTCGATACTACTGATGTTCAACCTCGCTTACCCCACCACGTGTCTTTTCAAATCTAGGTTGTGTGCCTTCATAGTTTTGTCAAACGTACTATGGTTGACGAAGGTGCTTCTGCGTCAGTAATGTTGTTAGCTTGTTGGAAAGCTCTTGGCTCTCCTCCCCTACTCACGTCTAGAACCACGCTCACTGCATTCGACGGCCGTTCATTTAAGCCACATGGAATTATCCCTTCCCTTGTTGTCTCCTTGGGAGGTAAGTCTTTGCCTATTGAAGTCAAGGTGGTTGATGCACCCATCGACTACAACCTTTTACTGGGTCAGAATTGGATGCATGCCATGAAAGTTGTCACGTCCACTGTATTCAGAGTTATCTGCTTTCCTCACGAAGGCAAGATCGTGACCATCGATCAACTGGATTACGTTAACTCCTCTTCCACAACATCTATGGGATCCATAGTCCCACATGTTACTCATTCTCAGCCGACAACTGGGAACATGGGTGTTGGCATGTACCCTTCATTGATGGGAACTTATGATTTTGCCGCACCCGTGAATTTTATTAGAACCAGTAACAACAATGCATCTCCTCCTTTGCACAATATGTCATTTCAGACTTCTTATTTTGATGATCCATGGACTTTATCATCCATGACTTCCACGTATGGAAACATTTCGCATGTCGGGATGTCTATGCCACTGTTTTTAGTTGAGCTTGCTTACCAGCATATTCAACAAGCCACTGCAGAACCGGTTCTCTCTTCTTCCCAGACAGTCGAGGAAGATCCCGTTATGCTGCCGGTTTGGGAAGCCAACTCTTCTTGTTCCCATGATTGCCTCGATGATACTTTGCCTTCCGATGAAGCTATTATGGAGGCCATGTGTGGTAGTGAGAGACCTTGGGAAGATATGCACCATCACTCTTATTTCCTTCCCAAACTTGAGCTCGCCAAATGAGAAGAGTTTAGGATGACTCTAGCAGAGATGGTTGGTCACCCTGTGGCTCTTTTGGAGTCACATGATGTTTTTGCGGAAGGGAATATGGCTAACATTTCCCCAACTATGTCGGTCAATATCTCTCGTACTCCCAGAATAGTTGAGAATGTTTACATCGGTGACGATTGCACTCCTGAGGAGATTGCTATTTACACTGAATTGTTTACAGAACTATGGGAATCTTTCGCCTGGTCATATGAGGAGATGCCAGGAATAGACCCCCGCATTGTTGAACATGAGATTAGAACGTATCCCAACGCTAAACTAGTTTGACAACGCTTACGTGCTGTGAACCCTAGAAAAGCAGCCGCTATCAAGGCAGAGGTGTAGAAACTGCTCAAAGCTGGTTTCATCTACCCCCTTCCCCTTACCAAATGGGTGTCAAACCCCGTTCCTGTGGATAAGAAATAGGGAATGATTCGTGTATGCACCAACTTTAGAGATTTGAACCGTGCATGTCCAAAAGACAACTTCCCCACACCATTCATAGATCAAATCTTGGATGCTTGCATCGGGAGTGAGATTTTTTCCTTCATGGATGGATTTTTCGGATATAACCAGATTCAAATCAAACCCGAGGATCAACATAAGACAGCTTTTATTTGTCCTTGGGGAACATTTGCATATCGGAAAATTCCCTTCGCCCTTAAAAACACCGGAGCTACGTTTCAGCGCGCCATGACCTACGCCTTTCACGATCTTAAAAAGATTATGGAGGTTTTCTTGGACGATCTTTCCAGCCATTCTCCCAAGAGAATGGACCACCCCAAGCACCTCCGCATGATTCTCGAATGATGTATATGATACAAGATTCGATTGAATCCTAACAAATGCATCTTTGCTGTAAAGACGGGTCGCCTTCTGGGATTCATAGTTTCGAAAGAGGGTATTAGAGTCGATCCTCTAAAAGTTGAGGCAATACTTCAGTTGCCTCCTCTGCATAATTTGTTACAACTTCAAAACCTCCAAGGGAGAGCCACTTTTCTACACCGTTTCGTAGTCAATTATGCTAGTCTTACCAAAGGTTTCATGTGCTTATTGAAGAAGGACACACCTTTTATCTGGGATGAGCGAGCCCAATAGTCTTTCGATGCCCTTAAGAAAGCTTTGGTATCGTCCCATGTGCTTAGTCCACCAAACTTCACACGAGATTTTATCCTTTATGTGACCGCATCTCAAGAGATGATTGGCATGGTCTTGGTTCAAGTGGATGATGCGCTTGTCGAGCATGTCATCTATTACCTTAGTTGAAATCTAGTAGACGCTGAGCTAAGATATACTCATGTGGAAAAGCTGGCGATTGCAACTGTTCATTCAGTCCAGCGGTTACGACATTACATTTTGCTTAGAACGACCATAGTTGTCGTGAATATCAATCCGTTTCAGTTCTTGCTATCACGACGCCTTATCGAGGGGAAGTATAATAAATGGATTGTTATCCTTTAGGAATTTGATCTCGATTTTGCTTTGGCAAAGTCGGTGAAATCATTGGTATTTGCTGAGCTTATGTCGGACCTTCTGAGACTTGATGAGGATCTCATTCATGAGGATTTCTTATCTCATCAGATGACCCTTGGTATGGGGATGTCATTGTATATCTCCAAACTTTGAAGTTTCCTCTGCACTATTCACAAGATGAGCGATGGCGTGTGAAACATCATGCTAAATATTATACTATTGTCAGTGACACTTTGTATCGCTGAGGAAAGGACTCTATTCTCCGTCGTTGCTTAACTCACAAAGAAGCGGAGCGGGTGCTTAATGATTGCCATGCTGGGGCGTGTGGCGGTCACCTATCCGGGCTTGCTACATCCCAATGTATTATGCGAGCTAGTTATTTCTGGCCTTGCATATTTAAGGATTGTGTTAATGCTTTGAAGAGATGTCACCCTTGCCAGGTGTTTTCTTGGAACATACACTCGCATCCAGTGCCCCTTCATCCGGTCGTCACCGTCGGTCCCTTCACCAAGTGGGGGGTGGATTTCATGGATTGCAAACTAGCTTCAGCTAGGGGGCATCACCATATTATAGTGGTCGTGGACTATTTTTCCAAATGGGCTGAGGCCATGCCTACCGTTAAAGCCGATGGTGCTACAGCAGCCCACTTTGTATTCAATCAGATTATAACTCGGTTCGGTATTCCGAAAGAGATTGTCACTGACCATGGCAGTCACTTTCAGAACAAGATGATGGAGGATTTGTCCCTCAAGCTTGGGGTTCATCAAGAACACTCATCTTCTTATTATCCCCAAGCGAATGGTCAAGTAGAAGCAGTCAATAAGTCTTTGAATACCATTCTCCAATGTACCATCCAACAAAGCAATACCAATTGGCACATCATGTTATATCCTGCTTTGTGGGCATATCGAACTGCAGTCAAGATTGCCACCGGGTTCTCACCGTTTCAGCTAGTTCATGGTGTGGAGTCACTTTTACCGATTGAATGCGAGATCCATTCACTTAAATTGGCCATAGAGCTCCTCCCTAATACAATGGGTCTTGAGAAACGTTTAATCCACCTTGAGCAACTTGACGAGCAGCCTCGAGATGCCGCTGTGGCCATAGATGCCAACAAACATCGTGTTAAGGTTCAATATGATAGGTCTATCCATCCCCGGCAGTATGCTGAAGGTGACTTGGTCCTCTTATATGACCAAGATAAAGAACCCCTGGGGGCAGGCAAGTTCAACCCCATGTGGCATGGTCCTTACATCGTGAGGCGTGTCCTGGAAAAAGGAGCCTATGAATTAGAAGACTATGAGGGGACTGTCTTGAAGGAGCCTAGAAATGGGCTCTACCTCAAGTGGTATTATGCTTGAACCTCTGGTTTAGGATGATACTTTTGTATACTATTGTATAGTTTCTTCTATACATAGTTTAGATTTCTTTTGATTTTCGAGTCTGCTGGTTATCTTCCGTTTGATTGACAGATGTCAGCAGAGTTTCCTACGTTCTTAGGATTCGCAGATGGTGATAGTCATCATATGCAGCAGGTTGCTTCTGCTGCCTGGGTTATTTTCTCACCCGATCACCTAGTTGTGTCCTCAGGAGGTGCTTGTCTTGGTCCTACATCTAACAATGTGGCTGAGTATAGTGTCGTCACTAAGCTACTTCGGGATTCCATTTTCCATGGCATCCAGTCTTTAGAAGTCTACCTGGATTCACAACTAGTTGTGTCTCAGTTGAATGGGAAGTACCGTGTGCGAGATCCTACGCTATTATAAACATTCCTAAGGGTAAGACTCTTGGAACGATATTTTGTTTCAATTACATACATACATGTTCCAAGAAGTGTTAATCATATATATGATGCATACGCTAACTATGTATTAGATTGGAATTTGTCACATTCATCATGAAGCACACAAATATAAGAAGACATTCATACATTTGTACATACACACATATAGTAGAACCAGAGAACCAAAGTTTTATATATATAAATATGTCCAAAATGGTAGTTTCATACAAAACTGTAGCCCGTAGCCCTAAAAAATATACATATCGATACAAAAATGAGATCCTGAGATATCTAATCTCTACAAGGAGGCCTAGCTGCCACCTCGACAGTATGTGTCTCATAGAAATACTGTACTACATTGGCTACCTACTGCAGTAGCCGCACCCAGTCACCTGGAACCCCCACTACTTGGAACTACATGTCCTTAGGTAGTCTCACCACCTCTATCTGTGGAACTCTAGCAACCATCTATGTGAGGTTGCGCCGCAAGGTCTGTAGTGTGCATCTTGCTACAGCATCGCCTACCTCCTCACCCCTTCCCTGACGACCATGTCTCGGGAAGCCATCAGGTCTCACTCGGCCTTTGTCTACGAGCAAACAGTTAACCATTAGCACATGATACTACCACCAAAAAGATTTTTGCATTTGCATCTATAATAAAAAATCCATGAAAATTTAATAGAAAAAAAACCAAAAAGAGTACTCACCAATGTCTCCGAACGCGGTGTCTAGTAGGAGTGGCATGTCCCTATCCTGGCATAAGTCTATCCCTGCATAGGGGTAGTCCTCTATGGCAATGACTTTCCGGTCCCACTAGTGGAAGAACTCCTCGGTATATGGTGATGCCAGAAGGCCACCACCCTATCATGTCAAGATCTCAGACCACTGGGTCAAGGCTGGATCTTGGAGACTATGAGGAGGGACATCCACCCTCGGACTAAGCCCTGGAACCCTCTCAAAGAAGAAGCTGCATAGGATGCTCCCATACCCAAAGTTTTTAGCCTTCCCTTCTTTACATTCTGTCAGTTGGGTCTTCATAGAACTCAACAGTGTGGTACACCAGTCAAACACTATAGGTTGCATGCATTGTGATGCATAAAACATCACCAGCCTGGATGCCTAGTGCAGAGCTTTGGATCCCATGATCCGCACTAAGGTAGCCACAATGATCTTCATTCTCAGATTCACTATGGCATTGATGGGCACCTAACTTCCCACCGTGCGTGTGTTTGTGGGGCAATACCGCGCTATGTAGTCAAGGATAGTGATCCCACCACCCATAGTACGAGATCGAAGACTAGCCTCCTCACCCTGATGAGACAAATCGGTAATGAAGTAGATTTCGTCCACTTGCAGTGTGAGGATTTTTCCATTGAGATGGAAGTTTTGTGCATCAACATCCTAATAGTCGATCAAGCGCCGGAGTAATAGGTTTTGGGCCCTCAAACCCCCTATACTCTAGAATTTGTACAACTCACATGCTTGCAATGCTTGCTGTGCTTGCACATCATTGCGCACGGCCTCATCAACTTGGTCATGCTCCCTTTCCCTCCACTCTAGAACCATCCTAGAGTGAAGAAAAACAAGCATTTTAGTCAAATTCTTTTAAAAACCAACTACACAATTGTATCTGCGGGCTAATTTGTATATAGGTGTGGGTACCCACTGTCAACCTTTGCATTGACTGCACATTTTGTGCCCTACCCGCGACCCGCATAGCTACAGCCCGCGGGTAGCGCCGAACCCATTTAGGGCTTGGCCAAACAAAAAATCCCACCGCTGAAAATCAAAATGAAAGGTATGGATGAGGCTACCAACTTGCTCCGACGGTTCGATGAATAGTCGCTCCTAGCTCCCAGAATTGGCAACTGAACTTTCAGGTGAAAACTAACCAAAAGCTCCAAATGGGTGAATAGTAAAAATCAATTGTGAATTGTAATTTTTTATTACTATTTATAATTTTCAAGACCCACTTGTCTATAGTTTTTACCATTTTGTGCTGTTATGGACTAATATAATGTCTTGGAGTAGTATTTTTTAATCAGATTTCTTTGGCGAAAGTTGTTCTGGACCATTTCACACCTACAGAAGGTACATTTCATACCTGGCATATAGGTTAGATTCCCTTTCCATGTGCATTATGCATTTGACCTATTGACCATTTTCATAAACCTTAGGTGCGACCCCGCTTTGTAACTGACACAGAACCTTCACACTGCTATAGAAGTGTCATTATGCGGTGGTAGGGATTTTCTGAACATGGGTACCCTAGTTAGAACCCCTTTGTGCATTCTGGTGCCCATGCCATTGTTTGTCCTTAGGTTTGGGAGTCCTTCATAGTTACGCCATGACATTGCGATAAAGACTCATACTCTACTTTTTCTTATGCTGGCCATTTCCCTTAAGGAATCCCCTCAGTTATATCATGTTGTGATTGCATTGCATCATCCTGATTGCCACTTGAGCCTTGTGTCGGCTACCACTTACTCAGTTGTTAGCCTGGTTCCTGAGCACTTTTCCCTGTCGAGCCTTGCAGAGCTTATATATTTTCCCTTCACAATTTGATCACCTTTTGACCCTGAGGGAACATTTCCCCCAAGTGTCCACATCCTGCATGCACTTCCTTGCATTGATCATAGGTATGTTCCACTGCTTGGAACTAGTCTGCTCGCTATTTGACACTCGTTCCCTCACTTGTTGTACTATAAGCAATTTTATTCTTTTTCAAGCTTTTCCCAAATATGAAAAAGACCAAAAAAATCAAATATTCCAAAAATCCGGACGGGATTATGGTTACTACTTCTTGTTGGCAGTTGTTGTGTCACCTTTGAACAGAGCATTCATTCCACTCCATACATTATGAGTCGGGACTATAGTTGGACCTTAGGAGTTGTACTTGTTTCTCAGATTTCACCACCGATTGGTTAAGCTTCCAGTCATTATGGAGCCCTCTGTAATGCCTCCTGCATTTTACAGTTTATGTCAAGTCTATGCTTCCTGAGTCTATCCATCTGCTCATGCTCTTGTTCAAAGGAAGTCCTGAAACCAGTGTCGGCCACTCCTCAGATCTCTTGACTATTGCATGTCATCCATCCCTATTGAGTCAGTCAGTCTTACCTGAGTTCTTCCAAATCTTTCAGCGTAGCTGGTACCTCGTGCTGGTTGATGGGGGATGCCTTAATGCCCTCCTTCCAGCGAGTCTCGTTCCGTCGACTTCAACCCATTCATTCTGGGACTTGAGGCTTAGAGTTCGGTTGAGTACCTTGAGGCTTGCAGTCATTAGTGGTAGGTTCTCTCACCATCGATAGTTTTGGGAATACATCAATGTCCCCTGATTAATGGATTCATCCTAGTGTTCGACTTCAACTCATTTATTCACACTCTGATGATTGTACTCTGTGCCTTGATGCCCATTTTAATTATTGGTGGGTTATCTCGCGTCTGTTAACGGTATACATCATTGACCGGTAATCAGACGATGTCACATCAGGTTCAACCCCAACTCCTTTTATCACTTGATGGGACTTGCACTGTTGAAGACTTGTGTAGAAGACCCCAAGCGATAGTGGCATTCAGTATGCTAATTATGACTTTGACTTTACATCTGAGATATCACCTCTCAGATATCAGCAGTTTGTATCTCCAATTTGCACCAGTTGTTTCCTTTTCAGTAGGAGACCATATCTTACTGTAGAGGGATCATGGCTATGATCACTTATGACATGTATTCAGTATGTACTGCCTATTCATGGCCATTGTATCAGATTGTTGTATTATCGACATGTATTCAGGGATACTATTGTATTATGATGAGTGAGCTGCTCTTTCCTCTTGTGTCTCCATCACTCCACTTCTGAGTTTTATAATGTATTTCGGCCATCATAGCATCCGTATCTGACCTCACACATTAGGGGTCATATGTTACACTGTAATCTTCCACCCTGTGAGCATCAGCATTCTTTGGTATGTAGGATCCATTTCACTGACTCAGATTCACTTTATATCCTTTAGACATATTTTTCCTCATTTTTCCTCTAACCCGCATGTTGCATCACTATAGCATGCGTACCCGCGAGTTGCATCACTATAGCCCGCGGGTATCAAGTAAAATGGTAAAAATCACTAGTTTATTACTTTTTACTCCCAAAAAGAGGTCATTGGGTGACCTTTGGCTTTCCATCTGCCCCAGTAACGTCTCGATGTATCCTTTCACTTACCTTTGAGAGGACTATATATTGAGCACATATGGCTTATGGACGGGAGTAGAAAGAAGAGCAAGGGAACTCTAGTGGATTTTTTCCCTATCTTGAGTCTACACTCATTGATCCTTGTAGTTGTGAACCCTTTATGTTCACCTTCCAAACTCCTATCTAGTTTGAGTTTGCCATTCATGGAGGATTGAAGTGGTGGAGGCACAAGTGGATTGATCCAGATCTTGGTTCAGATTGGTTGCCGGTAAGAGGTCGTATCACTTTGTACTTCTTCTTGTTTATTAATAGAAATACTCATATTCTCGTCCATTAATGTTGTAAATGTTGTTTATCTTACATTGGGTTGCATTTACTTGTTATATCATGGGCCATTGCTATTGATGATGTTAATGCCGTTTATATATTATATGTACTTGTTGTATATTGGTTGTCAAGATTAATTTGCAGATTCAAGTGCATGGATTGAAAAGCTCCAATGGGAATCTACATCAAACGTTTGGATCGAAGTTGGTTATCTTCTTCCTTATCTTAGCATTGTCATTTATATAGCATAGTTCTGATAATTGAGTTGATTTCTGGTAGTCACCTGTCTGTTGTGGTACACCCCAAGCCATAGTGAGTTTTCTCCAACACACATATGTAAAGAAAGACCCAATACAAGTCACTAAGGTAGAAATACTTTCAACTTCACTATCATTAACAGCAGGCATAAACAAGGCAGAGTTTTCAAATGAAGACTCTCTGGTACCCAAGCCCGAGGACTTATAATCAAAAACATCGACTTCAGGATGAAGATCAAAGTTGAAGGACATGATGGAATCTGCAGAAACAAATTCATCATCACAGGAGTTGAAAATTCTGGAAGCAGAATCAAACTCAGCAGGAACACCGATTTGCGGATCTATAGGAGAGTCCAAATACTCAACAGTAGGAAGATCAGACTTTAAGGTCAAACCGGGGCTGGACATAACTGTTGCTGGATCAACATCCAAATGAATGGCATACTGTACTATGGACTCTAGGAAAAATTCATCGGAAGGAAGTATATCATCCTAGATAGAACACATATCCAAACATTCAGATGGAGGTGTCACTTGGTCAAAAGCTGGAACCAAGTCCCGAGAAGGTAAGCATGAACTTAGAGACTTCTTCTCAGTAGCAATTGAATTCAAGGAACAATATGCCACATAAATCTCATGTGACATAGTAGTTCCTAATGACGAAGGATCATACTGGTCTACAGTTGGGTAATAAGGAGGATCAACGAATGCAAGCTGGGCGATAGTGACGATGCTTTCGTTATGAGGAAAATGCATCACACGAAAGAGCGTAGACACCACAGCATGCATAGCATAAACATAATCACGCCCAAGGATCATATCAAATTCCACAGGGTCCTTTAAAACCATAAAATCAACTAAGACTGTTATTCCACCCAAAGTAACAGGTACCTGACGGAGGAATCTGATCGGTTCACTAGGTCTTCTATCGAAGGTCAACGACCAATTAACAGCTGGAATAACATTAGGGAAACCCAAATCTCTCCAAGCATAAGCGGACAAGATACTAACAGAAGCTCCTTCATCTACAATGCATCGATCAACTGTATGGTTCCTGACATCAACCTTTATCTGGAAAGGTGTCGAAGAAGGAAGATGAGGCTCGGCTAGACTATTCCAATCAAAGGAAACGGTCCTAGGGCTTGGTAGGGGTTCACATGGCACAGATGAAGTACCCCCTTTTTTAGGAACATCCAAACTGGTGATGCAGAAGACTTTAGGGACAAGTGCATCAGTCTCTAAAGGACCGATGGGATCGGTCGAAGATTACATCGATTCGATCACTTCACTCTCCCAAGGAAGAGTGGGGTTGACCAAAGATTTCATTGGTTCAACCACTTTATCAACCAAAGGTTGATCTGACTGTAGGGAATCTATAGACAACTCAGGAGCAGAGATTCCTTCTGACATGGACCACACTCTTTGTGCCTCTGGAATGGCAGGGCATCGGTGAGTAAGGTGATCTCTCTTAAAAAGTTTACAAGGGAACTTTGGTTTTCGTCCTATAGGTTTAGACTCCTTTAAAACATCAGTACTCTCAATATGACTAGCATTGGCTGACAACTCACTCCCAACATGACTTGTAGTGGCTGGTTTCTCAGAAGCAGAAGGCTTTTGAACTAACGACCACACTTTTTGCACTTCTGGAAGTACAGGGCACAAGTAAGTAAGGTGGTCTCCCTCATAAAAATTGCAAGGGAACTTACACTTCTGTTTATTGTGTTTGTCGACAAAGTCAATTCCCTCAGCATGACTTGCAGTGGCTGATCTGGTGTCTCTAGTATGACTCACAGGAATTGGTGACTTGTCATTAATATGACTAGCAGTGATCAATGACGTGTCCCCAACATGACTGATAGTGGTTGAAGACAAACTTTTAGTGACTAAATTTTTTTTCCCAACATGACCTCCAGAGGCTAGGTGGGTGCCCCCTTCATGATTTGCAGAGGCAGGGTGTTTTCCCCCAGCATGACTTACAGAAGCTGGGTTGTTGCCCCCTTATTTTGGCATCTTCTTCCTATTCTTCCTCTGTTTATTCCTTTTAGACTACTGGTTACTAGTATTGCTACTTTCACCACATGAGGTAGAAGGAGGAGGAGATGTTACTGGCAAAGAAGGCCCAGGGTTCTGATGCTCTTGATTTGAGGTTCTTACAAAAGAAGCGTTAGGAGCATGCAAGGCATTCGAAGTGGAGAAAAACCAAACCGACAGCCCTATAGTGAATCCAGGAAGATTCAGAGTAGCCATTAAGGGAGTACCAATGTTTCCAATGAATGGAACAACACAAGGATCCCCTGGAATAGGGGTACCTTGATTGGCGCTTGCCGGAACGCTAGACATAGTTTCCTGCTCAAATGAGCAAGAAGTTCTCTAAGAGCACACCACTAAAAAAGTTCCTAGGTAAATCAAACCAGGAAAAGAGATGCCTTCTGAAGAAGAGTCTGGGATGATGAGGGCCCATAACAAATCAACAAAGGATGAAGAACAATTACCTGGGGTCCACAATACAATGACTAAGGGTGCAAGTGCTGGAATCACCCAACCGCCCTCCCAAAGACCTGCAAGGGATTTCCTCCCACGCCTGTCCTAGGTACAATAGATATAACCCTCCGCCGTCATCTATGTATGATCCTATGGTCAGATACTAAGGATACCACCACACCGAAAACTCCTGGGGGAATAGTCTTTGGTCGAATCAGAAGGCGTGGGAAGGGTAGATGAGCCCAAAAATCAAAAGAGTCCCCAGACGTGATCCAATCCTAGTATATGCTCGAAACAGAAAGTAGGAGGTTTATTCCCAACAATTTGATCTCACAAGACCTACTTCATAGATCCTAGGCAAGCTTTGAATGAGGTGGGTTTACCTGCGATAGTTGAACTACAATTTTTGCCTAATGTGTGATCTTGGGTGGTTTAAGGTGTTTTAAACCCAAGATCCTAACCAAGACTAGTTGGTGAAAAGTGTAACCTAGAAAAGAAAATGTTACTAGTACATTTTATCAGGGTTCATTTTAAAGGTTACTTGTTTACTCAAAAAGATAGTGGGTGTGTGAGAGTGGTTATAACAAAGATAGAATGCTGAAATGAAATGCTTACCACTAAACAAATCTTTTGTTTTCAATGCAAGTCTTAAAGATACGATCTAGAATGCATATGCAAATGCAATTTTTAGTCTTTTCGAATGCAAAAAGATAAAAATAAAGTCTAAACGTACAGAATTAAACTCAAAACCTAAGAATGTAGCTACTAAAACAAATAAGTATGCAAAAGAAAACTTGCTTCTTTTTTATGCGAAGCACTCTTAAATCCTTTAAGCCACTTGCGAGGTACTCTACTCAGAAAATAAATCAAAATTTTTTATGCTTTCAAAGGTGAGAAAATAAACTGAAATTGAAACTAACCTACTATCAAAGCAAAAGCAAAAAACTTTCAGATTTCCTTAATGAAACAGTAAAAGCAACCAATATGACTTTCAGATTCTTATTGATGTAAGCATGCCAACCATTGGGAAAAGCGTACGAAACCTACTTTTAGACCCAAACAAAGAAAATGGCCTACAAAGAAGTATCGTTTGGTAAAGTCAGGTCTGCACATAAACAGTGCAAACAAGGTCTTGAACAACAACAAAGACACTTGAGCTTTCACTACAAAAAGAAAACTAAAAGCATAAGGGAGGATAAGAAACCAATCTAAAGAGAAATTTCATTGAAATAGATACAAACAGGGTCAATTAGACTCAATAGGATTCAAATCCAGTGGAAATGGAGCAACTAGATTCAGTCAAACTCAAATTAGGGTACAAAACACCAAACTTGTCCACAATCCCCCAACTTGGGTCAACAAGCCCCAAAACTTTCCAAACAAGCCCAAATTGATCAAAGGAGGTCTATATCATGAACATAGGATCAGTACAAGGATAGGAGACCACTTACAGTGGTTTAACTCAGACCTAGGGTCATTAGGGACCCCAAAAATGCAGCCACAACCCCCAAATTTGGGTCCACAACCCAAAAACTCAAACCCAAAATGTGTGCACTACTATGTATGAGACATACCAGTGCCCATAACAGGGGAATGCGCAATTGTGCTTCACAACAGTAGCTCACAGGTGGGAAAAGTTGAAAAAATGGGGTTAAAACCCCCCAACTTGGGTCCACCAAGGTCTGAAAGGGCTAGGAAGGGTCTGTAAGAGCCAAGGAGGGTCAAACAAAGCCTAATAATTAATTCTAATCAAGAAATTGAAAAAATACTTTCAAACAAAACTAAATAAATGACCTTGGATACCCCTAAGCAGTTAGGCTTTCCTCAGTATGGTCGGCATTCTACTGTGAGGAAAATGCACCTATAGTTCAGGGGAGAAACTACCAACTTATAGCTATGAAAGATAGACCTACAAATGTTCTGCAAGTATAATAAATAAGTGAAGAGATTAAGGTTAGAGATATGTGCACCTTATTCAGAAGGTTGATCCTAGCTTTCTCTTCCTTGCTCTTCAATGCTATCTAGTATCGCAATGCCCACACCTACAAAACAACTTGATACCTTTCTCAAATACATTTGACTACATATATAAGATTGATATTCATGACAGAAGAAGACATCAAACAATAAGCAAACTGTAATCAAATCTAAGACACACATAAATAGGTCATATTTGGAAAGGAAAGAACGTCTGATCTTTATTAGTGAATGAAGAAAGTACATAAAATTATACCTTCCTTCAAGCTTGGCACTTCATGAAACCTAGATTCAAGGTCTCTTGCTTTTGTTCTCCAAGGATCCCAGCCTCTAATCAGCTGTGCTAGGGTTTATGAGAAACTGAGGAACAAGAGAGGGGGATGAGGGTCTCCATTCCTCCAACATAACATTGTTATAGGCTTGGTCCCCTCACATGGCCCTTCTACCTTCCTTATATAGTCAATGAAGTAGAGGAAAAGTAGTTATAACTGATCAAGAAGTTCCCCAACCAACTCAAGTTAACCAAAATTCGAGATTTTGATTAGTACAGGAAAATGCCCTAATCTTCCTACTGCAAACTAGCGCATTTCTGAGGGTGTGCGCTACTTTATTGAAGTAGAGTCTCGCACACATCCTAGTATGCCCTACTCTATGCATAGAAAACCAGCGTGTCACATACCCCAATTTTGTAAAAATTATGTAATTGTTTTATTATATTCTTGAGACATTATGTTAAATTTAATGCTAAGTAGAAATTGATGACTCAGCAGAGTCACTAGAAATGGAATGTAAATCAGAATCTTTTATTATTAATAAATAAATTATGGAGACAACAGCATGGGAGAGCTGTTAAAAGAGGTTACTGGTCAAACTGGTGGATGGAACTAGGTGGAAAGGAAAAAGACAAGTGGCAGCATCCTCAAACACTTCCTAAGTTGCAGGTGGCAACTTCCCTATATTTGGGGTCATGATTCCCCAAGAAAGTGGAATCTGAGCAGGTGGCTCATTAATGACAGTTAACCCAACAAAGACCTAGGCAATCTTTTAAATAGTACTCAATGAACTAAGCTGGGGTTCGAATTGTTCTGGAGGGAGAATACATTCAGATGAATGTTATTCAGGAGTCCCATTGAGGAAGAGGGAAATATACAGTAAGGGAGTTGCTTGAGAGGAATGCTGCAGTAACTTGGTTCCAGTATAGCTGTTTGGGCTGAGTGAATTATTCTGCTGCACCTAGTTCCAGCCAGGGAGACCAGAGCAAGCTCGGGGGTCCTGAGAAGTGCTGTCTGGGAACTCTCCAGGAGTTGGTAGGGAGGAACAGCCTCCCATTGCTGTTGTTGTCCACAGCTCAACAGGTTCTATCATTTATTTTTATGTTTATTAAGTATAAATGAATGGGTGTCATGTTTATCTTCTTTATGTCTGAATAGTAATTAGTTTAGTAAAAGATAGTATCCCTGAATATCAGCAGTAGAATCATTGAGAGTTACTGTGATTTTTGTATCGTTAGTATGATGTAATAGCTTTGTTATACTACTATTAATGTATTTATAATTTATGCAGTTAATGTATTTATAATTTATGCAGTAAACTATTAATACTTTATGTAATAATTTGTAGTTATAATTATAATCTAGTTTGATTATATTTGTTGAACAGATAAGTAGGGTTTACATATAAAGAATTTGTACTCGGTATATTATAAACTTAGATAACAATAATAGGAACAATAGTAAACTTTAAACAATTACAGTATTTACACTCTGATAACTAATTCAACAGAAGAATGATAGCCACGATCGTGTTATGTTTTACAGGGTACAAACCCTAGTAAGTTTTAACAAGTCCTTACATGACAATCAATTTATTAAATACACAAACCCTAGTAACAAGTTAACTAGTTATTATTTATCAAACAAAAACATTGTGCAGAAAACCTAACAGAAAAATATCACAAAGATTTCGTTTACAGTTAAAAACAAACTAGTTTTTATATTAAAAAAAAAACAAAAGAATGACAGAACATTATCCATATATTATCTTTGCTTAAACAATCTTTTAACCACAGAACGATAATCGAAACGAATTAACAAGCAAGCAATTCGAATACAACTGTAAACTAGTTCGAGTCAAACCCCTGCCAGCCCAGTTTAAACAACGTGGGATAATTCTCAGTATTTCCGGATTCACACCTCTATAACCTAAAGATTTTAACAGTTTTATATAACCTAGTTATCGTTTTAGAATAAAGGAACAACAGATTGATAGTTAGCTCAATATTGAGCCTAAACACAATAATAATAATGTTCATTTTGTCTTTCAACTACAACAGAGGCATAATCATAACGACATAATCACATCTAAACAAAATCATCACTGTAAGCTTCGGATTGATTCCATCATTTCTGACTTTACATGTAAAAAGAAGTAGTAAGAAGTAAAACAACGATTTCACCCACGGCCGTAGTTCATTTTCACAACATAAGAGTTTGTAAAACGTAGAATCTATCAATGCAGGTATTAAAACAACCCAAAGGTACAAGAACACGGTTTCATAAGTCATATTACCAAAACCTGGGTAAAAACCCTGTACATTATAAAAGAACAGTAAACAAAACAAATTTACAAAGCCGTAACCTCATCAACAGGTAGACTCACTACTCTTACCATCTATCCATCTTTTCACAAGTATTTTATCTACGGAAGTCTTTCAAACACGAAAGGAAAGCTAGTAATTCAATCTTGATCGAAGCCATAACATTCCCTTTACATCACAGGGTTAAATCTGTCAAGAAACTCGTGGTGGCAAGCAGTTACAAGACTGAACAAAGTAGAGATAGTCACAGAGCTATTCTTCCCAAAACCAAAACCCTAACCACTCTAACAACCATCAAGGAGGAAAAGCCATGGTGAAACCAGGATTACCCGGTAAGTGCAAAGCGCCGAGGGTTGTGTCGTTTATACCTTCATAAGTAGCCAACACCTGCATATAACAAAAGACGAATCAGTTACAAATTTTATTCTTAAATAAAACAATTCTTGTAATCAGAAAACTAAGATGGAATTTCTATAGCTTATCAGTGTTGCAAATGGAGTGCAAATACAATAGATAGAATGATAGCCACGAGACGAAGAAGGATAAGCCCCAGCATTTGCACCAGAGAACGAGTTACTAGAAGCAACGGGTTATCATCCATCCGAGAAGCTTAAACAGAACCAAATTAAGAACATTGCTGACGATGGAAGCCGAGACAAGGTTAATACGGGTAGCAAAAAGATAAACCCTAGGTCATAACAACCTCACAGCTGCCAAACAGCAAAAACAATGACTCCCAGACAATGCCATGAACAAATACGAAGGTTGGAGGCAGCATGTGAGTTGCTAACACACTGTAACAATGGAGGTTGGACCAGGAGGGTTCGTCGAGAGACCAAGCCCAAAGGAAAAGGGAAAATGATAAGGTAGGGTTAGTCAACGGATTTATACCATCAACACTTGGCTCCCAAACATCCATGTAGCGTTTTAATATTCCCATGCAGTGGGTCTACGTTCCATAGTTCCTCGTTGTGTTCAATTGTTTGTTTCAATTAAAAATCATAGCGTGGTACACCAGGATCCTAGGATATTCATAGGATAGATATCCCATGGTGGTCGTGAACCCATAAAGTGAAACCTGCCATCATAACCATGTTAGAACAATGCATCAAGTAATACATAGAAGTCTTTAAAAGCTTGTTCTATTAAACCTTGCAATTCAATTATCGTTAGGATTTTCAGTAGTGAAGGTAATTTAAGACAAAAAGGAAGCGATTTTTATTTAGAATGGTTATAACAATATAGTTAACATGTTAGCTATGAAGTGTTCCATAAAAACTCTTCACCATTTTCCCTATACCCTAGTCCCTTGTGGAAGATAAGAGATAAAACATTTCTAATAAGTCTATAAGACATTGAGTTATAGAATGGAGTAATAATTGTTGTTATTACTATATTCTTAGCTTCTTAAATAAGTCCTTGAATTCTTTGTATTAATGAATAGACTTGTTACTCTTCTAACCCAAGAAGTACAAGGAAGTTAAAGTGAATTGTATGTTGGGCAGATTTAGGTGATTTATTATAACCATACCTGGTGACAGTATAATCTGAAAAGATCATAAATGAAATCAATCTTGATGATTTAGGACTAAGCCTGAAGATGCTTACAAAATTTATCAACCGTCGATCTTACAAATAGAAGTAGTTTATAATCAATGCTAAACCCCTAAAATGAGAGGAGAAGACTTGTATCAGATGTTTCCTGTGCATTCAAGCTGTAAATCAAAATTATAATTCAAGTCTATTTAAACTTGGTATCATACAGTAACAACAGATAAGTAGAAGTGGTCTGAATATCTTAATCCAGTGACATTATACAGTGCTAGATAAGAGATATTATTGCAACACAATAATAATATCAAGGAAACAATACTCCATAGCGATACTTAAGTCATTTTGATCAAGAACAATAGCTATCATATTCTCATGTAAATTCCAACTCTCTATCAGTAAGATTACATGAATATCACCGGAAGGGATTCCTACCTTTAAAACACTTGACAACCTGTCTAACCTATTAGACTTTTACTGAATGATTTGGTACATTTAAATGAATTATAATGCTTTAAAGATTATTTGCAGCGACCCGTACTTTACCTGTATATCTGTAAGAGAAAGAAATTTTGATGCATTAGCTCGGAAGCTAAGTAAGCCCAGTCTGCTATGACAACTCCCCCTTGTGGTTGAAAAGCAGAAAAACAATCAGCAACGGTAAAGAAATTTATAACAAAATATAAGTATAACAACAGATCATTCAGACACATTTAAGATCATGTTAACCAATCAAACAGATCAATGAATGCATTTATTAATATTACTTGCTATTAAAAATAAAAAAAATTTAAATTTTTTGGAAATTTTGGGATCTGACGCGTTTTGGGGGGGAAATGGCCAAAAACAGGGTTTTTTGATGATTTTCAGGGGATGGTTTGGTCTGGAAAAATGTTCCTAAGGGTTATAACCATCAAATGGGCCAAGAGTGAGGTAATTTCAACCATTTATAGTGTCCTAAATGACCCCTCAATCCACAAGTGTCCTGTTGTGTGACTAAACTTGATCTCAAGAAGTGTCATCATGCGACCAAGCGATGCAAGTGTCGTCACGGACGAAGAAGTGTCATTTTAAGATATAACAATGTGTCCCTGAAAGCCTATAGGAGGTAAGTTTCAATTGACCATAAAATGACAAATGTGGCTCAGATTGATGAATCATTGACTCCATTGGAATCAATACATCATATTAATTCTAGGGATTCCTCTCTCCTATGGGTCCATGGCCCAAAGATCATCTCTTAGTACGGTTTTGAAAAGTAGTGTTTCACTTAGTAAGGGATAGTGCAATTCTTGCACATAAGGGTCAACTTTGGGAATTCCTCGACTGGGAACTTGTATCTAGCATTCCCACAAGGAACCTGCCCAAACACACTTGCAAGATCTCATGGAACTTAGTTTTGTGCCACAATTGGAATTATATGCCCCTGGCATGGATTCAACATGTGTCCCCAAAATCCTATAGGAGGTGAGTTTCAATTGGTCATTAAATGATGACCCTGGCTCAGATCGACAAACCATCAAATCCTTTGGAATCAAGAAATCGGATTAATACTAGGGTTGACCCTCTCCTCTGTGTCCATGGCCCAAAGAGCATATTTTATAATGGTCTTGGAAACTAGGGTTTCACTTAGTAAGGGATAGTGCAATTCTTGTAGAAAGGGGTCAACTTTGGAAAATTTTGATTATGATTCTAGATATAGACACTCAAAGTGTGACACTCAAACCTACCACATTGCACTCTTAATAGATTGTTATGTCCTTAGTGGGCCACATCACATGAAATGTCCTTAGTGTACAACTAGATTTGCATTTTGAGAAATTAATCGTTTTTTTTAAGAATTCAAAGTTTCAAATAAAAAATGGAGGTGATGTTTCATTGATGATATCCCTATAATATTTGATAACTTTGTCACTTGCCTTGAATTTTACTTGTAGTTCCTTACGAGTCACTTGCAAAAAATGTCTTGTCGAGCTTTCTAATCTCTTTCATTTGAATTGGACAAGTATTCATCATTTGTAATTTTTTGGGGGATATCCAGTTATTCATAAACATGGTTTATTGTGTGTTGTTGATCATGCATCAACTCTAGGTGTTTTTTTTGTAAATGATGATTGTGTCCTTTGTAATGGGCGCACTCATCTACACGTTCTTTGAAAAAAATGTCTTAGAGAATTATGTTTCAGGGAGATATTGAAATGTAACAAGAATATTTGAACTTTAGTCATGTATACTTGCATCATAGAAAAAAAGTGACCATTGGTATTATCTTCAAAGATACTTGAAATAGGCATGATTAATATTTTGTGGGTTATATATTTGATTATGATGTCTCATTATTAATGAATTGGTTTAAAGTCTTTTCCACAATTTTTTTCACAATACATTCATATTTTATGAAAATATGAAGGGTTCACATGAGCTACCAACTAATTCTAAGACACCCACACTTTCAATTGGACCTTGAAGACATTGATGCACATTTTGACACTTTTTTTCTTTCATTTCAAAAAAGACCATGTGAACCTAATTTACACTTCTTTGACATGAGAGTAGGTTTTCCATGTTTTTATTCAAAAAGAACATTTTGGATTGGGCTTGAAAATACAAACATGTATGATAGATAGGCCATGAAAACACTCACAAAAATTCATATAATTGGATTGTGTTCAAGAACATTGTAAATGTGGATTGTTTTCAATACAATTTAACACTGTAGCTTCAATTGGATTGTGGTCAAGAACATTGTAAATGTGCATTGGGGTCAATTGTGCATTGTTGTCATTGTGCATTAGTATTTCAATTCCTTGATATGCCATTAATAATTACTCAACATTATAATTGATATTTCCATGCAATCGTCCAAGCTATCAAAAAATGGGAACATTATGTATGGAAACATTATTGGCCACACATGTATGATCACAATGAAGATTGTTGTGAAGATGTAAAGATAAAATATGAAATATATTATATCATGCAATTTTTAATACAAAAGTAGATAGCCCTTAGATGGCATGTCAATGTACATGTATAAAAAATTACAATGATGTACATACATAAATGAAAGTACATATGTACCAGACTACACATAAAAAAAATATAAATTTCTCTTTCTTTTAAGACTCTAATGTTTCTTGCCTTTGTCTAGGACTGTTGTGCATCTTTGGAGACTCAAAGACAAAGATCAAATTCTTGATCAACTAACTGAACTAATACTCAAGCACTAACAAAATTATTATTTTTTAATTACAACTCAATTACTTATAATAAACACTCACTGAATCTATCCAAGGTATGGATTCCTATGGTGTTATCCTCCTTGTTGGAAGCCTCTCTACAAATGTGCTTTGGCAATAAAATATCCTATGTCAATTAGCTTTACAATTATCAACATATATGCAAGTAAAAGTACTAAAACAATTTGTAATTAATGAACATCTCACCAAAAAAATATGCTATGGGCCAGGAGACTGGGTTTCTTGTGTAGCGAGTGGATCCATGGGTCAAACATCACCCTCAGTCGCATGCACTATTGGACTGGAGGAGTGAGGCTACATTCACCAAATGCTAAAATAGTTAGACATCATGCATGAATACACAATATATTGCATGAATGAACTATGTACAAATATTGAAGTAGATACCTCGACATGACTTATTCCCATCATAGATGTAGCATTAATTGGTGTATCAATGACCGTTCTAAGGTTTGGCAAGCAAGACTGTCCATCATGATGTTGTAAACATGTGAAAAATAACATTAAGAAAATCAAGTTGTGGAGTGAATTGAAAGTTAACCAACAATTTTCATTAAAGACTATACATTACTGTGGAATCAGTAGGTCCATGATCATGGAAACCCACTATTTTTAGTAAAGACAGACTCCTGATGTACACACAAACCTTGTATACATTTGGAATGCAGAGAGGTAAACCAATGTAGTGGTGTTGGGATTTGGGTTGATCCTTGCAGTCACAGAGTGTTCTCGTAGTTATACATGCACATGAACGAATGAAATAAGATGTGTTGAAAAACTAACATGTTGTAATATTTACCTCGGTCTAGGATATCCCTCCCCCATGGGGGGATCACCACTGGAAAATACTTGCCCCTCTATAGAGCCATATAACTCCTACAAGTTTAAAAATTACAAATATTAGCAATCCATAAAGGAGTATAGTAAGAAAAAGAAATTGAACAATATTAAGTCATTAACCATGTGTACTTAGTCACTTGAAAAAATCATAGAGGCCACCCTATGAGATATCACTAAGATCAATGTCTCCCTCATCTTGTTGAAAATATGAAGCCTACAACTTCAAAAATTGTAATATTAGACCATCCAACATTAATGAAATAACTTGTATTAATGAAATGACATGTACATTAACAATATGACATGTTGAAATATGATCTCAGTGTTAGTTGTTTCCATCTTAGATACAACAACACCTAGTACACCAGCACCCCTAGTAGAGACATGAAGCTCCTACAAAATTAAAAATTACATATATATTAACAATCTTAATATATGTAAAATATGGAAAAAAAAATAATTTGAATGACATTAATCTTAAAACCATATACTTACCTGATCGGAAGTTGTCATATAGGTAGCATGTGTTGGCACACGACCATAGTAGACTTGAACACACATTGTGCACATCTGCGGCTCAATGTGGAGTTTATGGGATGTCGCTCAATGTGGGGTAGATGGTCCTGTGCCACTAGGAGCTGATGTTTGTACCCCACTGGAGGAAGATGGCCCTACCTGGTCAATAGTAGTTCTATGGCAGACAATCACCTGAGCTAGGGTCATAAATGCCTCTTATGTCTAGGTAACCATCTGATGTGCGAGAAGGACATCTAGCCTAGGTAGCGAGCTCCGCGGTGGAGGTATGGGCCAATTGGAATCTCTAAGCCTAACATTGGGATGGTTTTGGGGCATCCCCAAGGCTACACCCTGGAACCCCAAGATATCAAATTAGTTCATGTGTTTATTCAACACGAACTCAACATACAACTACCTAAGGAAGTATAGTGGTAGTTCCCAATTATTGTGTGGTGGCATATCAAAAACCATGTACCATCGATCCATCTAATGCTCTCAGAATGGTGTATATTTGTACCACTCAATGTAAATATGTTCTCTATTGGTGCTTGGAATGTTATTTGTTCCAGGGACTCTAGACAGTGAAAATATGTGTTCTTTTGTGATCTTTAGCTTCTTAACTTCACTATAGCTTAATTCATTCACATATTCTTTCCTTTTTCTTTCTCTATATGATGTGATGTTGTACAGATCATTAGTAGAGTGTCTAATCGTGTCCACAATGGAATCCAATGATTGTGCTAAGGAGTGGTGGAGTTGGTCTCCATCCCTCCATGTATCACCAGTCTCTCTAATGTGGGCGATCTCTCGCAGAATTTCTTCGTTTGGATCCAAAGTATCCACTGCAATCATAAATACAAAAAAAAAATTATTGGAAAAATACACATGGTATAATGACATCTCTAAGAAATGAAAAATGTGAAGCTAGTGTACAACAAATAATGACGTGAACTATTTAAAATTTAAAATTGAACAATTACACTAACGAACCAATATAACATTTTTTCCATCTTAAATTTATATCATATATGTGTATTAATTTTGATTTCCAGATGTGTTAATGTCCTATGTGTATATGTCATATGTCATAAATTTATTTTTACATCATCTTCAATCTAACATGGTATTTGCGCATGTTCTTTAAAATGATCAAGATCCATGTATGGAATGCATTGTTTCTTTTGGGAGCAATTTGCTAGAAGGATTCAACATGTTTGATGCTTGATGTTTATTGAGGATGCTTGAGAGTGGTTCCAACCTCATTGGACTTCATATACAAAAAAGTAGAATTTTAGACCCCATATAGAATTCAACAAACTTCCACTTGATTCTATCATAGATGTATGATGGTATGGGGTTGGCATGTAATCAAGCACATCAACCTCCCTATTTAACTTGATGTTGGTGGTGCTTACTATTGAAATCCTCTATCCCGTCCTTAATTATTACACCTTTCACTTAAGTGAAATCACTTATTAAGCATGGGAATATTTTCTACCTTATTTTCATGCTTGGATTAGAAAGTTTCATCAAAACTGTAGGGTTTTGAGCAATGTCCTTGGAGGACCAACTTTGAGATTTTGGGTAGAGGCAAGGGCTAAGGACTAGAAGAGGGGGCACATGGTGCTATTGATAAATAAAATCCCAATATAGGAAAGGAATTTGATATGTAATTATTTGGTATAGCATGAAATGTTTTGGACTTTATAGGCCATTTAGCTTCTTTGTTTATGTAATTTGGGGCGGATATGAATTCCACTTGATGTATTTTTTAGTTGTATGCACCCTTTCTATATACATGAGAAAAATTTTCATATTTGTGAATAGTAAGGTGGATTCATAAGGATGCTTATATATATATATATATATATATATATATATATATATATATATATATTGAAAATGATTTAGTTTTTATGAGTATTGAGATTTAATTTTTTTTTTGGCATACAAATAATTGAAATTATGGTTTATATTTTTTTAGGGCATACAAATGACTAAAAATAGATAATTTAAAAGGAACAATTTTGATGAAATTACCCGATGGTGGAATATGGTACTTCTATTGCCCCTACTCGGGTTTGTGATTTTCCCTACTAGCTACCCATGGTTCACTATTTCTTACTATCGTGGAGGAAATGATAGATGCAAGCCGATTTGGGGCTTAAAACATGCTTTACAAATCGCGTACGTGATTTTTCTCTACATAATGGGTACGCATTTTGTTTCACTATTATTTTTTGTTTCACTATTCGTTGTGGCCCAACCGTGGAAAGCTCATGATTGCTTGGGACTAGATGTGGTAAATGCAAACTTGAATGAGTTTCTTGAATCTACCATTGCATCTAAAAGGTACCTCAACTTTGTGCACTCTCCCTTTTATTATTTAGTTTATAATTTTTAAATGATTATGAAATATTAACATTAATTACATGAGTGTGTTAGGATTAATGCTTAATTAAGAAATGGTTTAGGTTTGTTAGAGTTTGTTAAAGATTGTTGAGGTAATATCTCAACCTCCATTCCCAGATTTAGAATAAGTTAGATATCATAACAACTTAGAGATCTCTATATATCTATATCAATTTGGTGATGGAATATTTTATGTGTGAATTACTTTGTGTGCAATCATGAAATGCTCCTCTAATTTATGAGTTAAGTTGTTATTTTTTTTGGAGAATTGAAATTCTGTGTAATTGTAAAATGTAATGCATAAATAATAAATGTATTTGTACATCTAACATGAATAGAAATAATATTTTTTATGTAGAAAAAAATTAAGATATTTGGAAAGAGTGTCTTGATTTTCCTTAAAAAAAAGTGGTAAAATAATTTTAATAGATAATAGTAAATAAATCATTCCAATAAAACTACTCTCGAGACTAAATATTACGAGGATTATAAAATTAATGAGTATTTTATACTATACATAATGTTCAAAAGTTAATATTGATGGATTGAATGAAGATTATTTGCTCTCCAATGTGATCTTGTACACTCTGCATTGTTTTGATAGAGTTACTCTCAACAAGATCAAGAGAAATTTCCCTCGAAAGTCACAATCATATTGCATAAACGCATGGGAACTTGGTTTTATAGATAATATAGCAGTGGAATGGGAGTAGTTTATACAAAAATTGAATTCAACAGGCTGTAGGTTGACAGTGGACAAGGATGAACTTTTGTGGAACAATAACACTACTACATGTATAGTGACAACAAAACTTGCTTATAAGACTATAATCAATGGTTTGTGCATCTATCCTACAAACTGGTGGTTTAAGCCGCTTTGGAAATGGGCAATACCTTTAAAGGTAAAATGCTTCATGTGGCACGCCCTTCGGGGAGAACTAAAGAATTGGGACAGTCTTTTAAAGAAAGGGTGGACGAGACCTAGTCTGCTACTTCTGCTTTAAAAATTCTGAAACTGTTTTTCATTTGTTCGTGGAATGTGAATTTGCAAGAATTGTTTGGGATATGGTCACAAAGTCCTTGAATCTTGACCTGATATGGGGTTCTGGTATGTTTGATTCAAGTGCTTATATTTGGAATAAGAAATGCAAAGATTATCCTTTTTTATCCCCTGTCATCTCTTGGTTCATTTGGTTAAAAACAAATGAAATCATCTTTGATAACAGAGCCCCCAGATTGATACATTGTTTCAGCAAGATTATTAGAATGATCAAAGAGCAGTGTTTGATTTTGGAAAAGAAGAAGAAAAAAAGGACCTCTCTTTCACTCTTGATCACCATAGACCAGTGCCTTTCTTTAACGGGGCAGCTCAAGATGGATTATGTGCTGTGGGAGGTGTTATTTTTCTGAGTAAGGAGCACTACTTCACTCGTAAAATGTATGGAGGACATGGGTCAAATACCAAGGCTGAGATGTTAGCACTATCATGTGTACTTACTGTTGCAAATTCCTTTGGACTACGAGAGTTGAAAGTGTTCGGGGATTCTTGAGTTACAATAAAATAGGTTCTTGAAGAATATAATATAAATGTAATCTATCTTTATCAATGGTGTAGCAGAATAAGAGAAAAAATTAATCTTTTCAGTGAGATTAATTTTGAACATATCTATCGACAAAACAATACATTTGCATATAAACTGTCAAAAGAGGCATTTGTAGGCGAAGAAGGTGTTGTCTATTGGGAAGAGATGCTGGATTCACAAGCTACAGAGAAAGGGGCGGTCAGAATTTTTGAGCTTTAGAAACTTTTGGTCCTGGAAGCATTAAGGCCTATGGTTATCTGTTTTTGCGTCATATGCTGAAATTATGTCTTTTTTGTGTCTTGATGGATATGAGTCCTGTATTAAGATCATAAGTTTGTTTTAAGACTTAATACTTTGTACTATTTGATTCATAATATGAATACCAATGGTATAGTTTTTTTCGCTAAAAAAATAAAATAAAATGTTCAAACGTTAAGTAATAAAAATAAAAATATAATTACAGCTTTGTTATGCAATATTATATATACTTTAAACATATGTATAGTTTGCAGTGATGTTAAAAATTAATGTAGATAAGTTAAATTAAAGTTGAGAAGATTTTGGACATGCCCATGCTTTTAAATTTTCAACGTTGAAACAATTGATGATCAAATTTCCTTGTATGAAATAATTGAGATTCAGGTGAAATGATGGTGTAACATCTTTTATATTATACTTGTAGTCTCAGGTGAAATGTTAGTGTAACAATATTGTCATTTTTCCAACGTCACATGGTGCTGCCATTTCATGGACATACTTATACTTGTTATTGTTTTGATCTAGGAAAATAGTTTAGATACTAAATGTATCCAAAAATTAACCATAAAGCTTAACCTATACTCAAAAACAAAAAAACACGAGGATAACCTATAACTAACTTTTCTGGCTTTACACAACCCATTAACATATAATAAATATAAACATGACCAAACTGGTAGATTTAATTTGAGCACTAGGATACACAATCGTTTTATTTTATATAGTATTTGCATTAAAATTGTTAACAATTTCTTGATTATTTACCAATTAAAGTAATACTTTTAACCATTTATAAATTTTAGGATTAATGGCGGATTTGGTATTTATGTGTTCATAGAAATGAAAACTCAAATGATTACTAAAAGAACTCAACTGATTACTTATGGAGTTATTTCATTGTGGTTAAAAACATTTGGAAAACTAATTAAGAGCAACATTATTTGTTTTTTTATATGTGTATCTATATATATTTGTTATCTAAAATTTGAAATTTGTAAATGAAATTATTAATTAAAATTATTTGTTTTTTAATATGTATATGTATATATATTTGTTATCTAAAAAATTGTAGATAAATTAAATTAGCACAACCACTTAACTTGTGACCAGTGAATATTGATAGGTCACAAGTTAAATGCTATGAATAAGTTATATGTACGAATGTTCTACAGGCTTAGTTGTAATCATATGTTGTTTATCCAGTTATTTATTTATTTTTTATAATTGTTTATTTAGATTTTTTAACGATAACCATATTATAAATCTCGACAGTACACTTGTCCCATCCTCCTTCAATTTAGGAAAAGCATAGATGCTAGTTCACTCCATATTATACTAGCACAACCACAAGTAAAGTGGCGGTAAAAACCGATATATATAGCCAACCACTTATTTTTGTGAAGATGAATGGTTGTTAAACAAAGGTTAAACATTAAAATAATTGATATAAATATTAAACTAACATAAACATTAAACTAATTAATATAAACATAAAAACAAATACTATTTAATAAACATACCCCTTTTCTTAACACTCGTTTAATCAAAGCTTATTTAAATCTTAATCAATATGACTTTAAGCATAACAAGGTACGACGACCATAAAATAAATCTCCACTCTACACTTGTTGCACTCAGGTTAATCTTGTTGATCTATTCAAGGAAGTCCAAAATCCCAGATAATATCTAAACACATCAGTGTAAAGATAATACTAGCACAACCACTTCATTTGTGGCCGCTAGAAACATTGATAGGTCACAAGTTAAGTGCCATGAATTAATACAAACATTTAACTAATTAATATAAATATAAAATAAACACAATTTAATAAATATATAAACTAATTAATATAAACATAAAACACATATTATTTAATAAACATATCCTCTTTTTAAACCACCACTTTATTGAAGTTTATTTAAATCTTAATCAAGAAGTATTTAAGCATAACAAGATAAGACGACCAGCACTTGTTACACTACGATTAATCTTATTGATCCACTCAAGAAAAGCCAAAATCCCAAATAATATCTAAACACTTATCAATGTAATAAACATTTATCAATATAAAAATTAACTAATTCTAAAAATTATCTTTAAAATTTAATATAATATCTTTAAAAAATACATAATATACAATATATTCATCAACACTATCTTTACAATTTAATACGATATCCTTAAAAAAAAATATAATATATTTTATAAGAGCTTGGGTAGAAGACGTCAAAAGTGATTAATAACTAGACCATTAGAATATATATTTTGATTTTTTTTCACAGTTCATAAGTATAAATATGTGTTATATAAAATTAGAAATTTGAAATTAGGTAAAATATTGACTAATTATCAAAATATTTGAAAAGTGATTAATAATTATAAAAAAAATGAAAAGTGATTAATAACCAAACCATTAAAATATATATTTTGATTTGTTTTTCACAGTTTACAAATATAGATATGTATTATATAAAATTAAAAATTTACAATGAGATAAAACATTGATTAATTATAAATTATTTTTAAAATTTAACAAATTAGTTTTAAAAAATACATAATATAATTGGTAATTGGCATTTTGTGACTATGTTCTTACCTTCTTCTTTATGAAAATATGAAAATATCCATCGGTAGTATACATTACCTTCAATAATTATTGCGTTGAGATCTATAATGATCTCCAATGAAAATGAAATTGGTAAAAAAATGAATTCTTATATGCATTAACTCCATTCTCAAAATGCTATTTGAAAATGAAATTGGTAAACAAATGAATTCTTATTATATGCATTAACTCCATTTCAAAATGGCCAATAGCATTAACTCCATTCTCAAAATGGCTAATAGTTTTAAATGTGTAATAAGCGCATAAAAATAGAAATTTTAAGACCTGAATGCATGAAGCATAGTATTTCTATGGAGAGGGTTGTTTTGATCTCTTTTAAAGTTACTTAGTGCAAAATAATAATGGAAGTATCACTTTCTAAATTTAAAAGAGCAAATTGTTTCAATATAATTAGCAGTAATTATTGTACACAATTCTTCGAAACAAAACTTAGCAATCTAATTCTTAAAAGTGTATATTGAAAAGTTTATTTTGGACCATGGATTGATGTTTATCCATCTAAAAGGATACTATCCAAATAAATGTTTATGTCAATCCAAACCATTTATATATGTGTTTAACATACCTATAATGTGTGTCTATTAATGATACCATGTTATGATATTGAATATTTAGTGTATGCTCACAAATGTTCTATCTCTATACCTATGTCATGATCCTGGATATACCATATCATACACATGTAATATCATTGAAATCAATGCACTTTAACAATTCTTTTAAATCATATTGCATTTTTCAATGCACATATTTCAACTTAGAGAGATTTTATAGATCATAACACAAATCTCCATCTAAATACATATATCAATAGTGTAAAATATATATATATATATATATATATATATATATCCTTTACCTAATTGTATTTAGCATATCACATAATTATTGATTAATATGTAATTATTACAAAACTAATATCTAACTCATTGTTCTATTTATATCTTAACAATACATAATTCATTATATGCATGCTTCACAAATGCACTATGCCTTAATCTATATGGAGCTATTTTTTTTTTAATATATGTCATTTTTGTACAAAGTTGACTCATACACGAAAATTTATGGACGTGACACATTTTACCCAATTTAGGATATAAAAGTTTATTTTGCAAATTTACAGTTTAAAAAAAAAAAACCTCAAAATAATATATTATACCAATATAATTATTGAGAAGTTATACTTTTACTTGAATGAGTGTAAGATCTTTAATCCAATTGTTTTAATTGAGGTAAAATAATATGTTATACCAATATAATTATTGAGTAGTTGTATTTTTATTTGAATGAGATTAAGATCTTTAATCCAATTGTTTTAATGAAGCTAAAGAAGAAAGATAAAAAAAAATAATAAAAATGTAGAATTTTAATGGAATGATAAGTTCTTTGATCTAAGATGGGAATCCGAAAAATATTGAAATTAAATTTACAAAAACATTAATGAAATTCAAAGAATTAAAAGTGAAAATTAAGTTTAAAGAAATTAAGAGTAAATAAAAAACCCAAAAAAATGAATATCCAACTTTAAAAGTATGTCATTATTATCAAATAATTAAGTATTTTAAATATTAAAGAAATATTATTATTAAAAAAAATATTCTTTAAATATTTATTAAATAATTAAATATTAAAAAAATTATTCTTTAAATATTTATAAACATATAATTATTTAAAAAATTAAGTCTCTTAAATTAAAATTTAAAAAATAACTACATTTATTGTGAAAGAGAAACTTATTATTAAATATATTATTTTGAGAAGGCAAAAACCTCTCTTTTTAAATTGCACCATGTGAAAAAATAGTTAACAAAAGTAAAGTGTGAGTAACCAAAGTAATTCGCTACCTATTGGAAGCATTACTTGTAAGAGAACTATAAAAGATTTGTCACTCTTATACTAAGCTTCGAGACACATATAAGGTGAGAAGTCAAATTGTTATTACTCGTATACTAAGTTTCAAGACACATATAAGGTGAGAAGTCAAATTGTTATTGATAACTAAGTGTTTTTCTAACATAAAATGTGCCATTTAAAAACTAAATATGGTTGACGAAAAGAAACCTTAAGATTGATTAAGATTAAAACATAAAACATAGAATATTCAAGATAAATAAATAGATTTAACTTTAGATTTAACAAGAAAGTTAGTATTATAATATTGCTTTGGATTGTATTAACATTAAAACATAGAATATTCAAGATAAACAAAGAGATTTACGAAGAAACTTAGTATTAAAATATTGTTTTGGGTAGATTTAATAATGGGTGCAACTAGTAACTTTCAAGAATGACGAAGATAAAGGCAAAGCAATGAATGCATATTGAATATGTAGCTAAATAAAAGATGGACATCGGCTTAGAGCAAGTTAATTAATGATGTAATGTTAAATAAATTTGAAAAATGTGTTGACATATAGATGGATGTGATAATGATATTGTAAATAGATTGATGTGATAATTTATAAATGATAATGTTTTTTTTTAATTAAAAATTTATTTAATATTTTTTAGTAGTGAGAGTTAGTTTTTATACTCCAGTATGAGGGATAAGGGATAAGTGTAATTTTGTGTTCAATAATAAAAGTCTCATTTTATTAAAATAATAAAAATATGGACCTTAACATAAAATTCAAAAATAAAAAGATTTATATTTTAATTAATTAAATTTTTTAAAAAAAATCCAAAAAACCAACTACTTCAATAATATGGTTACAATTTGGAAAGATATTTGTAGTATAGGATAACAATACTCATGAAGAAATGCATTGTGTAATGTAAGGCATAGTTTACTGAATCCAATAACCAAGAATGTATATAATCAGTGTTTCATTTCCAGGACAAACACCACAAGGTACAACTCATAAAAAGAAAAACTGATTGAACCTAAAAAAGGAAATCCAATTGATGAAAAGCTGAAGCAACATGTAAAATTCAGAAAAATGGCCCTTTTCATCGGTTAAAACCCACAAAAAATTCAATTACAAACATTCCATGAAACTGCCTCTTAGAAAGAGAAGGTAGATCGAATTTAATGGTATTGCAATTCTTTCCATTGTTTTGGATTAATTTTAATATACAATTTTCTTGGTTTCGTATGGGTAGAGATTTGGACTACTTTTAATATACAATTTTCTGGGCTTCGTATGGGTAGAGATGTAGATTGAGAGAGTTCAAATTTCATCTCTAAAAAGATTTGAGTTTGGGATGATTCTTTGATGCCTTGCTGAGTTTTTGTATTTTTACATTTGTGCAACAATAATTTAACTTAATTCCCTTAATAGTAATTGAACTTAATAAAAGTATTACCCTTAATAATAATTGATAGCAACAAAAGTATTACCTTTAAAAGCAATTGAACTTAATAGTAATTGAACTTAATAAAACTAGACCAATGCCTATCCTCATTTATGATAGACATATCTATATTTTGTCAGAATTCTAATTATAATTAGTCAAAGTTTGCCTTCTAGAAGGTCCCTTCTTCTTATAAGAATCTAGCAAATTGAGGCTCTATGAACTAGTTCCCATTGCCTCTGAATTTCGCGCGAAGAAGCCATATTAACATTGAGCTAATTGGAATCTGATCCAGAACTCAACTCAAACTCAACTCAATTTTGATAGAGTTCTCATTGGTCCAGAACTCTAATCGATTTTTCGAGCATCTAGGTCAGTTTAAAATGGGTAGAGTTCCAAGGGTGTGGTGGCATAGTTCTGCTATGGAACTCTTCCCTTGGGGTTTTGCCCCCCAAGATGCTCAAAAAATCGATCAAAGTTCCGGATGGATGAGAACTCTGCCAAAATTGAGTTTTTGGATTCCGAATTGTTGATACCATATATTTTTAAATTCAATTATAATTTTCCAAAATATATAAATTAACTTATTTTTAAATCTTTATATTTTTAAATAGATTTTTTTAATTTGATTTAAATTTTAAATATATTAACAATTTCTTTAATAAATATTTATTACTAAATTTTAACATAAAAATTCATTCATAATTATCACAATCGTCATCCAAGTTTTAAATATATAACAATTTATAAATTTACATCTATATTAATAATTATAAAATATAATTGTTGATTTTTAACTAACATAATGTCTTTTTATCATTTTTGATATCAATAATTATAAAATATTAATTAATGTTTCAATAAAAAAAATAGTTCATTTACTTTATTTTTTGGACTTTTTAATAGGTTTTGGTTCAACTTGATAATTTTTTGGAATAAAATCTAAATTTAAAAGTATTTAATTTGTGTTTCTAAATTTATATATAAATTTAACACTCTTCAATATCTATGATATTTAAATTATGCAATTTTGATAACTAATATATATAATTTTAGATTTTTTTTACAAACACATCCAAATAAACTTCAAACAAAACTAAACTAAAAAATATACTCAAAAAATTAAATATTTAAATTAAACTTGAGAAAACATATACTTAGAAAATTAATATTTAAATTATACCTAGATTGAAAACTTCAAATATTTAACCTACTCCAAATACAAATAAAATACATTAAAAAATAGATAAGAATAAAATACATTTCATTAAAAGAAAACATAATAATAACATATTTTTTTTCAAAGGAAAAAAGTATACATGTATTATTCTATTATATTAGAATCAAAAGGTATATCAATATTCATCACAATCAGAATCAAAGCCGATCAGAATCAAAGCCGATGATCAGTAATCAATACTGATATAAAACTGATGATCAAATAAGAAAAAAAACGTAACATAACATATTAAACTAACCTCTTTAACTTAAAAACGTGAAAAATAAAATTAAAATTAAACTCGTCTTCTTTTACGGCTGAGCTGTCATTACGGCTGAGCTGTCATTATAGTGGTCGAAGTCGTCCTCTTCTTCGACTGAGCTGTCATTATAATTATCGAAGCTTTCTTCGACTGAGCTGACATTATAATTATCTTCGTCATCATCTGTGCAATCTTCCTCCATCAGTATGTCATTGTAAAATTTATTGGACCATAGGCAAATGTTCCCGTGACTACCTCCAGTGAAAATTTCATGAGTTTTTTCATTGTATTTAAATGAAAAGGGCAGCCGACATTCGAGTGCTGACTTTCTAACATAAGAACAATTTGAACGGCTCGCAGTAATCTTTCCGATGCATTCTCCTGTCAAAATGCTACTAAAATTGACCGTTAACAAACCTGGTTCTTTGTCACGGCAGATAGATATCACAATATCCTCTGCACTTGGAATGTGGGAACCTAACAAAAAGTCCTCCGGCTCACATAGCAGCTGGTGGTCTTGAAATGTGACCACAATCTCACCTTGTAAATTAAAAACATGAAGGCCTGTCACGCCTCTCCTTTCGGTGTGGCAAATGAACAAATTTCTTTTGCATAAATAATAAGGGTAACCTACAATCTGAATATCGGTTTTTATTACTGTGGAAATTTCACCAGATATATCCAGGATCTGCACACCCAATTGAGATTGTTGCAAGAGAATTCTATCAGTGCCACAGAGTTCCACGTTCTCAATTGAATGTTGAGGATATACAGGTATGGAAATTCGCTTGCGCAGTTGTCCGCTGTGTTTGGAATAAATTCTCAATAAAATTTCTTCCCTCGCTAAGTCTTTGTTGTGCATCATCACGAACAAATCATTGTTTCCTGGACTTCCAAATCTTAAATCTGAACGAAATGAATCATCACCTTCTGTGGGTATTGTAAATAAAAGGGTGTACTTTTTCAATTCAAAAACCTTGAATAATCTCTCTTCAATATTGTAAACCATGCCTCTGCAGTTTGGAATATCAAGATCCCAACCGCCAATCATATTGCCGTCTTGTGGACAAATAGTTGTGTGTTCTGTAGGTAGCCCTTCTTTTATTGGTTCAATTTCGAGGCTTACAATCCTTGTACATTCACGCTGCGTCCATTCAGTAGCAACAACTATCAACGAGTTATTATTGCTATTATAAGAAGCATACTGAATTTGCATTTTGATATTGATGTTGATCCTCTTTAACCCATCTTCGTATCTGAGACAAGAGAATCCTCCATCCTGGCGGAATGGAGAAAGATAGAATCCTCCATCCTGGCGGAATGGATTACATGACTGATGAATAACAAAAATTATGTCACCGGCTATGACGAAGTCTAGAGCAGAATCGTATATCATCGCTTGTCGATATACTTGTAAATGATAATCCCGAAAAATATTTGGGACCTTCTTGGTGCTTGGGACCTTCCTGGTGCTATTACCTGTTTCTCGCGAGCGTAGGATGTTCATGTAATTAATGGAAGTCGTACTCATCCTGGTCCTCTCTTCCTCTTCTTCTTCTTGAGACGGATCGTGCAAAAACTTCAGGGCAACCTCCGATGGCATCTCATCTTGTGCTTCTTCATACTTTGCTGGTGTGCCATAGCTTGCAACTACAGGAAGGCCCATAATCCTGAAAGAGTTTGCTTCAAATAACTACAGAAAGGGAACTCACCAATCCTTCGCTGCCTAGCTCGCTGATCTAGAAAGCTGTGAGTGCAGCGAGAAGACCACGTTTGCTGGATGTATTTTAGCCAATCCGGACTACTGAAGAAGAGCCCTCGGCCCTCGAAAGGCTGCGTAACCCTAAGAATGAGGATCACTACTGGAGGCCTCTGAGAAGATCTAAGGGTGAGTACCGTGACTGAAAGAAATCCGATCTGCTGAGGACCTAACCTTCAAGAGTGTCCCGATCTGAGACGGGGGTCTAATTTGCTGAAAAATGCGCTTGCAATGATCGGAACCACGAAGAGAGGATCTCAGGTGCTTTATTTGTGTACTGCAGCGATCCGGTCTACTCAGGAATAGACTTTCAAAGAGATGTAGATCGAGCTACAATAACTAAGTAGACTTTCAAATAGGTGTAGATCGATCGAGCTAGAATAACTAGGAGACTGCACATTAGACTTCATGAGTAAAGGTGTAGATCAAGTTAAGATAGCTAAGAAACCGAGACTTTCAAATAGGTGTAGATCGAGCTAGAATAACTAAGAGACTGCACATCACGAGTAGACTTCATGAGTAAACCTTGAAAGAGGTGCACATCACGAGTAGACTTCATGAGTAAACTTTGAAAGAGTTGTAGATCAAACTAAGATAACTGAGAGACCGAGACTTTCAAATAGGTGTAGATCGAGCTAAAATAACTACGAGACTGCACATCACGACTTCATGACTAAACCTGATCAAGCTAAGATAACTGAGAGATCGAGACTTTCAAATAGGTATAGATCGAGCTAGAATAACTAAGAGACTGCACATCACGAGTAGACTTCATGAGTAAACCGTCAAAGAGGTGTAGATCAAGCTGGTTTACTGATGAACATGCCTATAAGACAAGAAAGTGACTTTTATGCAATTAAAGTTAACCCTAGTTCTTAACTTCCTTGCCCTCGGAAGGACCGGCTTCGCTCCTTAAATGTACTTGTATTAAAATGAGAAGGTTTCTTCGTGACATCAAGTTCCAAGCAAACTTGGCGCCTGCCTGGTTCGAATCGGCTACGCGGGGTGTCTCCTTACTTCCCTTAAACCTCAAAGCAATTGACATCCTGCTGCCCCCTTGGTAAACGACATAAAAGGGGCTCCCTCCTTGGCAAAGTGAAACTATCGATGCGTGTATTGAACGAAGATGTAAATTGAAATATTTTTATATATATGTTTTTTATATAATTGTTTATTTCAAGTTATGCAATTTAAGAAAATGATTATTTTTCATCCACCCTAAATTGTACTAGCATACCAAACAAGTTATCTATTACTTTTTCTTCATGCTTAGTTTTACCTATTGTGTATGTCTCAACTACCTCTACCTCTTATCACACCTCTTGTTCTAGTTAAACAAGAAGCATGAAGTGCCCATGATCTATGCATCACCTATGAGTTATCTACAAGTTATCCATGCATCACCTACACCTCATCTTCCTTCCTACAATTTAGGAAAAATATACTTATTACTCCACCCCAAATTGTAAAATATAAACACCTATTAATGTAAAAATATCTAATAAATACTCAATTAATTTAATTTTATGATGACAAATACAATATTATAATTTTTTTTTTAATTTTTAAATAAGTATATATTATTTTAAAGAGAATAACTTAAAAAGTGAACAAACTTTACTAATTTCCTTTCACATATGATGAAAAATACAATATTGTAATAATTTTTTTTAATTTTTAAATAAGTATATATTATTTTAAAGAGAATACGATCAACCTTTACTAATATCCTTTGGAACGGTAGGAATTTTGCTAAAAGTTATATGAAAACTTTAACCATGGATTTTTCCCTTTAAGGTTATTAGCTTAGTTTAACAATAGGAATTTTGCTAAAAGTTATATGAAAACTTTAACCATGGATTTTTCCCTTTAAGGTTATTAGCTTAGTTTAAGAAGAGCAAGATGGTTTGAATTAAAAATAAATAAAGACATCATATTGAAAATATTGAAAGTGTGTTTCACCATAAAAGTTGTTTCACTACAAAGGTTGATATTGTCCACATTTTAACTCAATTTTTCAAATCAAATATTCAAAACATTTTTATTTTTTTATAGTGGACAAACTATTATGATGAAAACTATTAATTTATAGAATAAACTAAATAGTGGACAAAATCAACCTCTTTTTCATTGTAATTCGTCCATGGGTAAAATTTTTGTCCAAAGTTTTATCTCCACTAATTAGTGAGATCTTTGATCATGGAACTTTGCCCTTATCATTTTGGCTCATTTTTAACCAAATTGAGATAGTTAGAATTTTGAAAGAATGAGTAAATCTAGGCAAAAATTTTCCTAGTTGAAGAAATATAAACCCACCAAAAATGTTGAGCTTGTCCACTTATTAACTCGCTCAATTTATTTAGCAACTTAGTTCCATATTTATTTCATATTGGTAGGGTTTACCTCCTATGTGAGGCACATGCTCTTAAGGTAGGGAATTCAAATTTTTGATGTGTCATCCATGGAAGACCATTTTTAGGATGTCATTCCTATGGGAAAGGTTTACCTTTTATGTGAATAAGGAAGGGAATTTGATAGTCTCGCAAAAACAATTTTGACATGTCAAAGAGTGGAAGGAAATTTAAGAATGTTACTCATGGAAAATCTAGTGGGATTTTATATTGAATAAATGAATAGATCCTTCCTATGGGTATTGTTATGAACCAAATTGAAACATAAAAGCTTCTCGAATGAAGCGTAAAAGCTTCTTTACCACGGTAATACTTCTAGAAAGCCCACAAATAGTCTGAAGCCCACATTTCGAGGGTAATAAGATAATAATAAGATATAATAAGATGATAAATATACAATTGTTGGCCCGGTTTTATAGTAGCTTGGGCATTGGCTATTTGAGGGGACGCATCCTATCATTAACTATTACTCCTACTTATTATTAATATTAATGTATTATTAATTATTTGTTACATTGCCGTCCCCTTAAGGGAAACTTTGTCCTCAAAGCTTATTGGAAATAAATTATTATTTTTATTTGAACCGACATCTCTAGATCCTTTCTTTAGTACTGGAGACACTTGATGAAATGAGGCGATATGAGTTACGAATCCCAAGGGAGAACTGTCACATCATCTCTGATGTGATCCATCCGAGATCTATTTTTATCGGAACTATTTGATTGCTTTGTGGGACGTAACTTTTTGTTTGATGCTTAGTGTATTGATTCGATGTTCTTGCTTGTCTGACATCGTAATTCCTCTGTGTATGTTCATTTTGACCTTGTCGTTGGTCAAAATGACATTTACAATTTGGGTGACGATAAGGAGTTTTTGTTGTTTGTTCTTCTGCTGGATTGACTTCTTTTTTATCTGTATTGATGATTGGATTTGTATTTGCTTCTTTTTCCTCAATTTGTTTTTTTGAGCCCAAAGGTTTTGATGTCCTCTTCTGAATGTTCGCCAACTTGTTTCCGAGTAAATCTTTATCATTCTTAAGATTCATGATCATTTCTTCTTGCGATTTCGCATCGTCTTTAAGCTCTAATAGTTTCTTCTGCAGATCTCAATTTTTCTCCTCTATATTTTGATGGTCTTGTGCACTATCTTTTGCATTCTTGACTTGAAAGACCAACTTCTAATTATGATCTCTTAAACGAGATATCTCTTCTTCTTTGTCCCTGATGACTTTGTCTAATTCGTTCTGCATCTTTTGTCTTGATTTTTGATCTTCTTGTGAAATCATCTTCGAAATGTCTTTGAAATCTTTAGGTGACACATCCTTTGAATCTAATTTCATTGAAACATCGTGTAGTGTGATTTGTTTTTTCTTGTATGAAAACGTTAAAAACTTTTTCTTCATATTTAAGATAAATGATCCCAATGTTTCCATCCAGGGTGAACCTAGAATGATGTCGACTTCGTTTAAATATATAGTCGAAACATTGAATTGGGATGTGAACTTGTACTCATTAATTGTTAGTTGTAAGTTTGTAATTTCATATTGCTTCTCATCGTAGTTATCTCTCTTTTCAATTATACTTGATTCTGGGATTAATAATTGATTTGCCAGACTGTTGCTAATGCGATTTTCGAGTATGGTAGGACAAATAACAATACTAATATCTTTTCCTTGAATAGTTCCCTCAAGTTTTAGTATGCTATTGGCTAATTTTGAGTAGGTATTAGGGAATCTTTCTTGATTTTCACTATAAGACTCCATTTTTGCTAACATTTGTTCGGTAATAATAATAATTATTTCAAGAAAAAAAAATTACTATTAGTAATAATAATTTTATTAACAATAATAATATTTTTTTATCATTCAAAATATATATATAATTTTTAGTTTATATATAGTTTTTATTTTATTTTTCCAAAATTCCAATAACTATTATGATTTGTAATAATAATGTTAACCTATATATATATATATTGGAATGTGGCTGGTTAGGGTTACGAAACCCTACGGAGGAGATAAAAAGGACCGCGCCGTTGGAAGGAGAGGGCGAGCGCGAGCAGGAGGGGAGGCGAGGCGGTGGTGGGGGTTGTTCAGGGAGTGGAGGGGGAGGTCGTTGACTAGGCCGTGGAGGGAGGAGCAGCACGGGGTGGTTGTGCTAGTAGAAGGGAGCACGGAGGTGGAGGAGAAGGTGGTAGGAATGGAGGAGAGCGCAGGCGGGATGGGATGATGGAGCAACTGTGTGGGGGACTAGAAGCGCAGATGGACCACGGGGGGTGTGGGAAGAAGGGAAGGGGGAAAGGAGTGGACGCGAGCATGGGTGAGGGTGTGGATGCCAGAGGACGCAGGTGGTGGAGGACATAGGAAGAGAAGGGAGTTCAGCTCAGGAGCAGGGAGAACGTGTGCAGACGTGGGGTGAGCTGGGGTAGCGAAGAGTGTGGAGCGCTGGTGGTGGCAGGGATAGCAGGGCGTGGAAAATGGAAGTAAAAGGGAGGAGGATGGCAGCTGGTGGAAGGGCGCAGTGAGAAAGGAGATGCGCAGGTGGGGATTGATGAGGAGGAGCAGGAGCAGATGCGTGAAGGGGGGATATGGAGGGAGATTTGAGGACGGAAGGGATAGCACAGAAACGCAGGAGAAAGGAAGCGAGGAGGGAGAAATGGTCAAGGACCTTAGATGCTTAGAGAAACTCTGATAATTTAGACAAAATCTGAAATTTTTGCTAAAATCTGGATCAGCCAACGAGGTTCTCATACCAAATGAAGCATAAAAGCTTCTATGAAGCGTAAAAGCTTCTTTACCGCAGTAATAATTCTAGAAAGCCCACAAATATTCCGAAGCCCACATTTAGAGGGTAATAAGATAATAATAAGATATGATAAGATGATAAATATACAATTGTTGGCCCGCTTTTATAGCAGCTTGGGCATTGTCTATTTGAGGGGACGCATCCTCTCATTAACTATTACTCCTACTTATTATTAATATTAATGTATTATTAATTATTTGTTACACAAATCCTTACAATTGTCATAAGATCCAAGAGTACACACCATGTCTAGAAATGTAAACATGGAGCACAATTCCAATATAGATATAAAAAATGAGTTACACAATAATTCCTTAAATAATATGAGATCCTTCTCCAAATACCCCAAGGCATCCCATAATCATTTCACATGTTCCTCAACAATGACTATATTATCTTTATATATACATATTTACTCATTGCACATGAGGCCCTTTCATTAGGCCGACCTTATTACATATATACATTTAGCCCCATATATGCCCCCATGGGGTCATATCATATACATTTAATCCCATATATGTCTCCCTTGAGTCATATCATAGTACCCTCCTTCAAAAATATTTATCCTCAAAGCTTTTCATTTAATGATTTTACATGTGATGAAACCAAGTAATAGAATTTCCTTATATTTATTTTTTCTTACTGTCATTGATGATGAACATCCATCCAAATTTGAATCTTTTTTTTATCTCAATCCTTGATAGTTGGTTGTTGCATCATTTGGATTCCAAGTGTTGTGGTTGTGAGTTCTCTAATTTGTTATAGTATATTTCCTCTTATAATATCTTATTGAATAATTATTTTTTGATGCATTGTTCCACGAATATTATCGAGTATTCTATCTTCTTCCTTTCTAGCGACATTGTATATCTTCTTGTCTTTCCTGGAAGCTTTCTTGGTAATGAAAATGTTGATATGGTTTCACATGTGATGGTTTCTCTTCCTTCTACATACTCATATAATTAATCTTATTTTCAAGTCGTCTATCCTCTATGCTTTGTCTTTGATTACTCTTGCCTTTGAGATAATACCCTCATATTTGACATGTAAATCTTCAAGTTTGAGCTCAAATTCTTCAATTATTTTCTCATGTCCTTCTAGAATATTGTCTTCCTTCTCCTTTTGAAGTTGCGATGTGATTCTATTAATCAATTGGTATGTCATTTATCAATTTTGGATTGCATTTTTTTCTTTTATGCCATATGTATTTACAGCTTCTTCAACATTTTTTTTTTGCAAATTTCCTCTTCAAGTCATTTACTAGTATATTCATCCAAGATCCTTGTATTTTCTTGATTTCCACCATGCTTTTATTTTCTTTCAATCTCTTCACCTCATCCAATAACTTTTTATTATGGTTTCTTAATATACATATTTCTTCATCTTTCTTTTTCGATTCTTCTATAGACTCATCCTTTTATTTTTGTAAAGTACCGACTTGATTCAGTAATATATATATATATATATATATATATATATATATATATATATACATATACATATATATATATATATTCTTTATATAATTGTTTATTTCAAATCTTGTAATATAAGAAAATGAACCTTCCTAGTCCACACTAAATTGTACTAGCACAGCTAACAAGTTATCTATTACTTCTTCTTCATGCTTAATTTTAATTTTGCCTGTTGTGTATGCCTCAACTACCTCTAGCTCTTATCACATGTCTTCTTCTAGTTAAAGAGGAAGCACCAAGGCAATGCATCACCTATGAGTTATCCATATTTTTATATTATTATTTTTTTAAATCAACTACAAGTTATCCATGAATCACCTATGTATCATCTTCCTTTCTAAAATTTAGGAAAAACATACTTGCTAATCCACCCCAAATTCTAAAATATAAGCACCTCTAGGTGTAAAAATATAATAAATGCTCAATTAATTTACTTCTATGATGGTAAATATGGTTTTCCTAGATCGCATAAGACAAGTGGAGTGTCCATATTGATTTTATGGACTGCTTTCCAAATTTGAAATAAACAATTAAAAAAAAAGAATATATAAAAAATAACTTGTAGTTGATGCATGGATAGAGTGCACTCACAGACAACCCATTTAACTAAAAGAAGCCTAAGTGACAATGGGTGATTACAACTACACATGAAAAACTAACAAATAACTTGTTCATATCACTTAACTTATAAAACCTTCACCAAACCTTTAAATAAAAGATCAACCAATTGCAAGAATCTTTATTAATATATTTTTAAATTCAATTATAATTCCCCAAAATATATAAATTGATATATTTATAAATGACATTTTATTTTTATTTTTAATGTATTCTTTTAATTTGATTTAAATTCTCATTATATTAACAATTTTTTTTAATAAATACTAATTACTAAATTTTAATATCAAAAATTTATTCATAATTATCACATTCAACCATTATTTAAATTTTCAATATAAAACAATTTATAAATTTACATCTATAGTAATTATAAAATATAATTGTTCATTTTTAATTAACATAATGTTTTTTTTATCATTTTGATATTAATAATTACAAAGTATTATAATTAATGTCACACAATAAAAAAAGATTATTTATTCTTCTTTTTTTTTGACTTTCCAACCAGTTTTGGTTTAAAATATTCAATTTGTGTAAATAGATTTAACACCTAACAAGATTGAAATTTGAGTGGTAAATAGTCTCATTTGTTATTTTATTTCCATTTTACATTTGTTATTTTATTTCCATTTTACATGTGAGACTTCATAAAATTAATCATTAATGAAGTATGAATTTTGATTTCACCCCTCATTTTGAAGTGCATTTTTATTTTTACAGTTATTATAAATGCTATTTCAAAAAGAATCAATATGATAAATAATATTAAGATTTAAACGTCAAATAAATAATTTTAAAATTAACGTATCATATAAAAATGTATTGACATATAAAATAAAAGGTGAAATTTCATCCCTACCTCTAATATCCATCATGTTTAGATTATGCAATTTCTGTGATTTTAATTTTTTTTTAAATATCTAAATAAACTTTAAACAAAACTAAACTAAAAAAATATAAAAAATATACTTAGAAAAAATTGAATATTTAAACCACCCATTAAAAAATATTGGAAAAAACACACCCAATAACATAACCTCCTGGAACAAAAATTATTCTTCTTCTACGGCGAGCTGTCATTATAGTTATCGAAGTCGTCGAAGATCGAAGTCTTCTTCGGCTTAGATGTCATTATATATATTATAATCATCTTCGTCTCATCTGTCCAATCTTCCTCTATCAGTATGTCATTGTAAAATTGATTGGACCATATGCAACTCTCCCGAGATTACCTCCTCTGAAAATTTCATGAGTTGTTTCATTGTATGCAAATGAAAATGGAAAGGGCCTCAGAGATCCGAGTGCCGACTTTCTAATATCAGAACAATTTGAAGGACCCACAGTAATCTTCCCGATGCATTCTCCTGTCAAAATGCTACTAAAATTGACCGTTAACAAATCATTTTCTTTGTGGCCGCAAATAGATATCACAATATCCTGTGCAGTTGGGATGTGGAAATCTAACAAATGGCCGGGCTGGTTTGAAATGTGCCCACAATCTCACCTTAAAAACTTGAAAGGCCGTCACGCGGCCTCTCCTCTCGGCCTTGCAAATGAACAAATTTCTTTTGCATAAATAATAAGGGGAACCTACAATCTGAATATCGATTTTTATTACTTTGGAAAGAATTCTATCAGTGCCACAGAGTTCCACGATCTCAATTGAATGTTGAGGATATACAGGTATTGAAATTCGCTTGCGTAGTTGTTTGGAATAAATTCTCAATAAAATTTCTTCCCCGCTGAGTTTTCGTTGTACATCATCACGAACAAATCAGTGTTTCCTGGACTTCCAAATCTTAAATCTGAACGAAATGAATCATCACCTTCTGTCGGTATTGTAAATAAAAGGTTGTACTTTTTCAATTCAAAAACCTTGAATAATCTCTTATCGGTTCAATCTCGATGCTGAAAATCCGGTAGCAACAAGTAATTTCGGTAGCAACAACTATCAATTAGTTATTATTGCTATTATAACAAGTAAACTGGATTCGCTGCATTTTGATATTGATGTTGATCCTCTTTAACCCATCTTGGTATCTTAGACACGAGAATCCTCCATCCCCAAGGAAAAGAGAAAGATAGAATCCTCGCCGGCTGAATGGATTACGTGACCCATGAATAACAAATATTATGTCACCGGCTATGACGAAGTCGGGAGCAGGATCGTATATCATGGCAGGTTGATGCACTTGTAAATGATAATCCCGAAAAATATTTGGGGCCTTCCTGCTATTACCTGTGTCGCATATTTCTCGCGAGCGTAGGATGTTCATGTAATTAATGGAGGTAGTACTCATCCTGGTCCTCTCTTCCTCTTCTTCACGGATCGTGCAAAAACTTCAGGGCAACCTCCGATGGGACGGCTGTGTCTGGTTCTAAAGATGGCATGTCATCTTGTGCTTCTTAATTCATACTTTACCTTTTTTCTGTATGTGGTCTTCCATGGCTTGCAACTACAGTAAGACCAAAAATCGCTGCTGGAAGGCCAGGAATCGTGAAAGAGTTTGCTTCAAATAACCACAGAAAGGGAACTCACCAATATATCGCTGCATGGACCGCGCCTGAGCTAGAGAGCTGTGAGTGCAGCAAGAAGACCACGTTTGCTGGATGTATTTTAGCCAATCCAGACTAGTCCTCGGCCCTCGCAAGGCTGCCTAATCCTAAGAATGAGGAACACTGCTGGAGAGCTTCCTGATGCTACGATCCACGGGCGGGAGGCCTCCAAATGCTGAGAAGATGTAACCCGATCTGCAGACGACCTAACCTTGAAGGAGTGAGACGGGGTCTTTGGTGCTTGCAATGGTCGGAACTATGAAGAGAGGATATGTGCTTTATTTGTGCACTGCAGCTATCCGATAACTAAGAGACTGAAGATCTACTCAGGCGTAGACCTTCAAAGAGGTGTAGATCAGCTAGAGTAACTGAGACTGCAACAAGCTGATTTACTGATGAGAACACCTCTAAGACAAGAAAGAGTAACTAGACTGCAACAAGCTAAACTGAAAGAGTAACTGAGACTGCAACAAGCTGATTTACTAATGAACACTCCTCTAATACAAGAAAGTGACTCCTCTAATACAAGAAGGTGACTTTGAAGGTGACTTTGAGAGTGAACTTATTCACCAAGTTATGAATCAAGTTATGTCATGTAAATTGAGATATTTTTTATAAAATTGTTTATTTGGAATTTTGTAATCTAGGAAGAAGACCTTTTCTTGTCTACTTCAATTGTATTAGCATAGTCACCCACAAGTTAGGTGTCCAGAACAAGTTATCTGTTACTCCTTCTCCATGCTTAGTTTTACAGATTGTGTATGCCTCAACTACTTCTTATCACAAGCCTTCTTCTAGTTAAACAAGCTATTTGCCATGAAGCACGAAGTAGCCCTTATCCATGCATCACCTATGAGTTATCCATGTATGAAAATTGAGATATTTTTTATATAATTGTTTATTTGGAATCTTGTAATCTAGGTAGATGACCTTTCTTGTCTACTCCAATTGTATTAGCATAGCCACCCACAAGTTAAGTGTCAAGAACAAGTTATCTGATACTCCTTCTCCATGCTTAGTTGTACACGTTGTGTATGCCTCAACTACTTCTTATCACAAGCCTTCTTCTAGTTAAACAAGTTGTTTGCCATGAAGCACCAAGTAGCCCTTATCCATGCATCACCTATGAGTTATCCATGCATGAGCTACTAGTTAATTTTTCATATTTTTTTCAATAGTTATTCTTTTTTTTAATCGGCTCTCTAAGAAATATTTGTTAATCCACCCCAAATTTTAAAATATAACACATATGGACATAAAAATATAATAAATGCTCAATTGGTTTACTTTTATGTTTTATGATGACAAATACAATATTATAATATTTTTTTCATTTTTAAATAAATATATATTATTTTAAAGAGAATAAGTTAAAAAGTGGACAAACTTTACTAATTTCTTTAACTTTAACCATGGAGTTTTTCCTTCAGGGGTATTAGCTTAGTTTAAGAATAACAAATTGGTTTGAATTTAAAAAAAATGAATGGATCATATTGAAAGTTTATTTCACTATAAAGGTTGTCCTAGACAAAATATTATCATGAAGACTATTAATTTATAGAGTAAATTAAATAGTGGACAAAATCAACCTCTTTTTCATTGTAATTCTTCCATGAGTAAAAATTTTGTCCAAAATTATGGTTTCACTAGTTAGTGAGAACTTTGACCATGGAACTTTGCCCTTAGCGTTTTGGCTCATTTTTAAAAAAATGGAGATAGTTGGAATTTTGAAAGAATGTGTACACCAAAGAAAATTTTGCGTAGTTGAAAAAAAATAAAGCCACCAAAAATGTTGATTTTGTCCACTTATTAACTCACTCAATTTATTTACCAACTTAGTTTCATATTGATCAAAATGAATAGTTTTAGAAGCATCCAAGCTCTGATACCAAATGTTATGAAACAAATCCTTAAAATCATCATGAAAGACAAAAGGACACACCATGTATATTAATATAAACATGGAGAACAACTCTAATATAGATAAAAAAAATATGAATTACACTGTAAATCCTTAAAGAATAGGAGGAGAAAAAATCTAATACAGATAAAAAAATATGAATTACACTATAAATCCTTAAATAATAGGAGATCCTTCTCCAAATGAATGCCTATTATATTAAACTTGGACTTATTCTAGTCCAAGTCCCTTTGAAAACAAGTAAAAAACAATCTTTCTAAACCCCAAAATCAAGGTTTCTAAAGTGCAAAATCTAGTTCCAACAGTGTACTTTTGTCTTTGATATTGGCACTTTTGAAACTGGTTTTTGCACTTTTTGATAATGGCACTTTTAGAACCTTAATCTACACTTTTGAAAGGTTGTTTTTGTTACTTTTGAAACTTAAATTTACAAATTTGAAAATGTATCTTGGCACTTTCAAGTTCTATTTTTTCACTTTTGAAAACCAAACTCACACTTTACTAGTACTGTGATATACAAAAATCGAAGTAATTTACTTGTGACAAACAAAATTTAATTGCATTATGTAAATACTAGTTCCATACATATTACAATTGGCTTCACGTCACTCACACCATTTAGGTGAAGCAAGCAAGTCCTTAATCGATCTAACTAGAATGTGTCATTAACATCATTGCAGGTATAGCTTCCTATTATAATACAATTCCCTTCCTCATTACAAACATGTTTTTTCTTTTGAGTTATCTACAATCACTGTATTTCTAGCATCATAACCATGGATAAAAATATCCCAAAATTTATTTAAATGTTTGAGATATACATAAGGATTCCCAACACCATCATAACCCTCTCTTCCTTTCTAAGAACAATCATCTTGTGTTAATATAACTCTAAATTGTTTCATTTTCAATCATGTTCTTTCGAATAATAATGAAAAAAACCCATCCACGTTGTTTTATTGTGACGATATCCATATACTGACTTCAAACATACTGAATCACTTTTCAAAAAATTCTCTAAATCCTGGATGTATAATTTTTTTTTTTTGATGTTTGGTTTTCCTCACAATCTGAATTTCTTTTGTAACACATTTCTATGTATTTCATGTAACAGCACTCCATTGAAATCTATATAATCAATGGTTTACCTACTGATCCTCTAGTACTATCTACAAACAAAAAACAACATACACAAACCAATCAATAATACCTAATCAATACTTTTTTTGTTACAATATCTATAATATTTGTGATTAATATGTATAATTGTATGATATGCAACTTTTGAAACACATCACCACATATATGATGTCAAGTCCATTCTTGAATCAACATCCCAAAATTGAGAATTGTCAAAATATACAAAATTGTTTTTTCATTGTCAATGTTGTCAAAATGTACAAAAACTATACAAAAGAACCATTAATTGTTGACTTCTCTCACTACATCAATTTTTGTCTCTCTAATGGCCATATTAAGTTGAATTTTTTTAAGCCACACCCCATTTTCGAAAGAGGCCTGAGATGATTCAATGGAGAGCACGCCATTGTTTTTATAGTTATTTCTTTCTCTTATGAACATTTAAATGTCCAACTAATTGGCATTTTCAAGCAGTTTTCCTTGCTATTATCTTATGAATGATATAGTCCTTCATCTATAAACTGAACATGTCTGATTTTTTATATATCTCTCCATATTGGATAAATACATCCTTGAAAGAATTTTTTATGTGTATTACTTCACCAAAATTATATGTAGACATTGAGTAATTATAAATCATACTATGTTTACATTTCTCTTGACCCCAGATAAATACAAAGTCCTCATTCTTAAACCATTCATGTCTATCAAGGAATTTTTGAATTTCTATGTTGTCGAGCGAAGAAAACCATAGAGCAATGTCAAATTGTTATCTTGTAGCATTTATAATATTAGGATTGAACATCCGCACATAATAATGATAGCAATTCGGAAAAACTAAGGTTTTTCGATAAATGCTTCTCTTTTGGATAAAATCCGAACTCCAAATAGCAATCCCTCTACTCCCAGGACCAATAGTTTCTTTTACGGTGATCTTTGGACTGCATACAAAAATCGTGACTATATAAATAACCAGAACGACAACATTTTTTTCATCAAATTAATGATCACAAACGTGTAGTTGTAAATGCAGATATTAAATTGAGAAGATTAATACAAACATCACCCAAAATTTATTAGATTCAGAAGAAATACAAGCATCACACTAAACTAATATGTTAGATTCAGAATGAATACAAACATCACCCAACAAAACAAAAAACTCGTTTATTATTTAAAATATCCATAAGTCACATTTAATGTTTCTTTCTCTTGAATGAGGCAACAATATGTTACATTCAGGGAAAATTTTAGGAGCGAAATTTATCCCATGGGCTATTTTTTGACTTTTTTTTTCAAAAAAAGATTCACCAATTTTCCTTTTCTCAAAGCTGATTCGCCTAAATTCGATGGGATAATTTTTTTTACTCTAAATTTTGGCAAAAAAATGTCTAAAAACTATATAAAGTCCTTAGAAATTTGTGTTGGAACATTTACAAAACCCACTATGTCATTCTAGACTTAGGATAAAATTAATTAATCATTTATGATTAATTTCCTGAGTTTTGACTAGGTAGAATAGGCCAGTTTTGTCTTTTAGTGGACCACATGCTATCCTCATTCACAAAAACGATTTTGGATAGATTCTGGATAAGATTTCCTTGGATTCTGTTTGATTTTATTTTATTCCTGAATTAGAAAGACACTATCCAGTTTTAGTTAGCTTTGTCCTGCTTTTTCTACTTTCTAGTGGAAAAGATAAAGCTAGTTAACTTGGAATCTTTTGCCACTTCACCAATTCGACCTCCACATCATATCTAACCTTCTAAAGCCATAAATACATCCTATTTACCTCATGCATGAACTTCCATACCATACTTTCCAAATTCGTGAGCCTCTAGCACAGTTTTGGAAACTGCTTTTGCCACCTAGGGGTTTTTTTGTCTTTTCTAAGCCTTTTCTTTTTTCTCTTTCCATATTGATTCAAAGCAATTCAATTTTCTCCATGGAGGATGCATTATATATTGTTATCATATCAATGAATAAGATGCAGATTGTTTTCCATAATTTATTCTCTCTATTCTTCTTCTCTCGTTGTCTAAAATATTCCATGGTGAAATTGTCTTATGAATCTAGTTCCTAGTAATTGAAAATCTCACATGGTATCAGAGCTAGCTTGATTCAAAAAAATTTCCAAGAGTGTTTTTTTGTAGGTATTTCCATTACCAGGAGCGCATCATTATGGAGCAAAATCAAGCCAAAGCTGTGACTCTCACTCCCTTCAATTTCTTTGACTGGAAGGCGCATATGATCATCCAGCTTCGGAGCAAAGGATTGTATAGAGTCACTATGGGGCTTGAAATTGAGCCATGAGCTGTTGCATTAAAATCCAAATGGTTCAATGGGCTTGATGAAGCTCATGGGTTACTTTGTCTTTCTGTATCTCTAGATCTTCTATTCCATATCGATTCTCTATCAACTCCAAATGAAGTGTGGACAAATCTAGAGTCTCTCTTTGGAAAACAGGACGAGCTCAGAGGTCATTTGTTGGAGATTGAGTTGATCTCTCTTACTCCAAGTAATTTCGATTCTATGGAGGAGTTCATCTCAAAATTCAAGAACCTAGTGCTTCAAATCAATCAATGTGGTATAGAGAAGAAGGATGAGCAATTAATCCTTACCATTCTGTCAAAACTGAGCTCTGAATACTCAGTATTTGTGTCTACTTTTCATTCTACAAGACTTGCAGTTCCCAAGTGGAAGATGCCAACCTTGGATGCATTCATTGATTCACTCACTCAAGAAAAGGACAAGCTGGTCCAAATGAGGGATCAATCACCCTCCAAAGACTTTGCACTTGTTGCTCATGGGAAAAGAGTTTCAAGAATAACAAATCCAGACAGAAGATATTGTCAGATGAAGAGGATTCTGATGGAGATTCCAAATCCAAGAAGATGAAGAAGGAGAAGCCCAAGTGTTCTTATTGTTACAAAGGCACTCATCCTGAGAAATATTGCTTCAAGAATAAATTGGACATCATGGCCAAGATGCTTGAAGAGCATAACATAAATGTTCCTAACTTTGCAAAGAAAGAACAATGCAAGATTGCTGTAGAACAAGAACTCTGTCTCCAAGCCTCTCCCAAAGGTAATAATGTTTATGCTTTGAGTGCTAGAGTGAAATATAATTCTGATGTCTCTGATATTGATTCACATTCTAATATATCAGATTCAGAAACCCCCACCTCTTCCTCGGAACAATCTTCAGTTAGTTCATCCAAGTCTACTGTCAAAACTAGTCATTTTTTACTAGCTTCTGACTTGTCTTCTGAAAGGTCTTTCCACCATCATTCAAATATTTTAGATTCTGATTTACGAGATGATTTACAGTCTGATATGCAGGTCATTACATATCCCACATCATATTCCCAACCTTTGGATGCACAAAAGACCCTACAAACCCCAAGTTCTCCAGTTAAGAAACTACACAATTCTATGTTTTCCTACACTGTGTCAGTTGCCTCTGTTGCACTTTTTTCTTTCATATCTTTCATTGGTTGGACAAATATAGTTTTGGAATTATTTGGACTAATATTCCACACATCTGGACATGACCCCATCACTCATGGTTCAAAATTCAAGTCCTCACACTCTCTAGGCTCGCTCAGCTGTTCGGGTGATCTAGTTTCTCAAATTTTTTCTACTGAAATTATGTTCGATCATGGAGACTCCACATATTTACTGGTTGCTACTCCATATGAATTACATTCTGATATTTCAGAGCTGCATGATCTCAGTTTAAATATCAGAAAGGTTCTACATCAGTTTGAGAAGAAAGTACAAGAACTAGTACACCACATTGCAGCTACATAAGAAATTGATCCTGTTGAGTTCATTGTTTCTCCTTGGGAAGGAGTATGCATAGATCTTCTTTCTATCATTGATTATGTTTTCAAATTTTATTATGTATGTTACAGTAGCAATACAAATTCATTTGATGCTCCTCCATCATCAGAAGATGAACTTCATAGAGCTTCAACACATGGTTCTTGCCTACACAAAATCAATGCACTGATGCATGATCATGACATCCATAATCTCTTCATCAACTCAGTTACTCAGAAGCAGTCCATTCAGCTTATTCAGCTCATTCAGCTCATTCAAATGAGCAACATGACAGTATGAAGACATCAAGCATGTCCATTTTTGAGGGAGGGTTTTGTTCCCATGAGGTTTTCCCTGTTTCCTCGGTTTACATGGACTAGTTATTTTTGTATTGGGGTGACCATAAGCCTTGTTGCTTGGGCCCTATATTTTTGATATTTTTCTAATTCCCATCACATAAATTCAGGCTTAAGGGGGGGTGTTGGAACATTTAAAAAACCCACTATGTCATTCTAGACCTGGGATAAAATTAATTAATCATTTATGATTAATTTCTTGAGTTTTGACTAGGTAGAATAGGCCATTGTCTTTTAGTGGACCACATGCTATCCTCATTCACAAAAACAATTTTGGATAGATTCTAGATAAGATTTCCTTGGATTCTGTCTGATTTTATTCTATTCCTGAATTAGAAAGACACTATCCAGTTTTAGTTAGCTTTGTCATGCTTTTCCTACTTTCTAGTGGAAAAGATAAAGCTAGTTAACTTGGAATCTTTTGCCACTTGACCAATTCAACCTCCACATCATATATAACCTTCTAAAGCCATCAATACATCCTATTTACCTCACGCATGAACTGCCATACCATACTTTCCAAATTCGTGAGCCTTTAGCATAGTTTTGGAAACTGCTTTTGCCACCTAGGGGGTTTTTTGTCTTTTCTAAGCCTTTTCTTTTTTCTCTTTCCATATTGCTTCAAAGCAATTCGATTTTCTCCATAGAGGATGTATTATATATTGTTATCATATCAATGAATAATATACAGAGTGTTTTCCATAATTTATTCTCTCTATTCTTCTTCTCTCATTGTCTAAAATATTCCATCACTAAGTTTTTTTGACCCAAAATCCAACTGTGAAAAAGTCAAATTTGCTACAACCTATGGTCGACTATCTGACAATTCCAGTATTTTTTTATCGTTGGTGGGATATCGGCTAAAATCTGACATAGTTGAAGACGTGAGATATCCGACTACCCTACCTCGTCGATTAATTGACTTCCTCCAGCTTCACAGGTAGTCGGATAAGCGACAGCGTTAACTTCCAATATTGGTCGGATACCATCCTTTTGCCATCGATTATGCGTCGGTTTAGTCGTCAGTTAAGCAACGTGTATGCCATACAAAAAAATTCGGATCCAACGTTCCGAGCCATCGGAAGTATGGCACGAGTGTTGGATATTACCCTGCAATCGTCGGATAGGTCGTCGGTTAAGCGACATGTATGCCATACAAAAAAAAATAGATCCGATGTTTCGACCCATCGGAAGTATTGCAAAACCATCGGATATTACCCTGCGATCGTCGGATAGGTCGTCAGTTAAGCGACTACCCAATACATTTTTTTTTTTTAAATAACATTTTTGAAATAAAATTTTTCATATTGAATACATGTTCTCTAATCCCTATGCTTATGTAACATTGTGGCATATTCATCACAAAGAGATGGTAGTGTGTTTCCATTGTGTCAAGGTACTCTTACCTAACTTCTCTAATTTGGAATACTGAGGAGTTTGTATATTCATGTATGAGATCATATTCTTTGAATAAGGCTCACTAGATAGTTAATGGGTAGTTACTTAATGTAAAAGGCTCATTTTTATTAAATAAGAACCAATAGATGGTTGGTAGTCATTAATTTTGAGATTGCATGTAGTTAGGGTTTTGGTAGTTATTAAGAAACTATTTATAGCGCTAGAAGGATGTATATTGTTTTGTCAAATATTGGTATTGTATTGAAGCTTTTCTCAAAGGAGCTCATCCTCTCCAAGAGGCCCATGAACATTACTCTCTCTTTTTGAATTTGTTAATACAAATGTTATATTTTGCAAGTTTAATCTCTTTCTTGCATTTTCTTTTGTTCACTTATATTTATTTGAGGTTAAGCTGGATATTGATTCCAAGGAAATTAAAGAGAAGGTTAAGGATATTGATTCCAGTGCATCATTTAATCAATCTTTGAAGTTATGGAAACTTGAAATTGGTTATGAGGACCAACCAAAAATCACAACAAGCTCCAAGAAATTGTCAAAATTTAAACGACACGCGAGTGGGTTGTAGAAAGCCAGCATCGTAGCCATTCATTAAGCTCCTCTTCGTTTCAAGAATAATTTCGTATTCTCTACTGAACAGGGCCAACCACATGAAGGTGGAATCTCTTATGGCCCCTCCCCCCCCTCACATCATTCTCAATTCCCCATACCCAATGCATGCACTCGAAAAAAACAAATATGTGCAAATTCATCCATATTTTATCATGAAATTTCATCCATTGTTCATTCAATAAATGCTAACATTCACTAAACCATTGTTTCTGTCGATCCACACATTCATTCAATAAAAGATAACATTCAATAAACCATTCATTAATCATTCAGTCAATACATTCATTCAATAAAAGATAACATTCAGTAAACCATTCATTAATCATTTAGTCAATACATTCATTCAATAAAAGCTGAAATTCAATAAAGGTAACAGTTTAGTACACTGAATCATTAAAGCATTAGAAAATTCATTAAACCATTCATTCATTAATTAGGCCAAAAATTGTGGACGATATATTGTTATCAAAAATATTTAGATGAGATTTGAACCTGCGACCTATGTCTAGTCCCAAGGATACCACCTTCAAGCTTGACCTTATCAATCAATTCCCATCGCCATTTCCTCTCATACGACGTCCCAAAACCATTTCTCTCGACACCCACTCTTCATTTATTCTGCATGCATTTCACTATGCAACCGTCTCAAATTCCCATTGCGTTTTCCCTCTATTAGTTTATCAATTCAGTATGACCCACGTCCGTCTTCCAATGAGTGTTTCCGTGGTCTTCAGTTTCAGCCTGGCAACGGTTGACGATTCATGGTATTATGTTCCCTTCGGCTGCAAATGACAAACTCATAGTTCACTATTAAGGTTTGTCTAACAAAGTTAACTGTCAAAGAAATCTTGATAGTGAACTATGAGTTTGCTTTATTGTAGCTTAAGGGAAAAGTAAATATAGAATGAATCGTCACCGTTGTCAGGCTGGAACTCAAGACCACGGAAACACTCCTCGGATGGAGGGCGTGGGTCATACCGAATTGATAAACTAATAGAGGGAAAACGCAATGAGAATCTGAGACGATTGCATAGTGAAATGCATACAGAATGAATCAAGGTTGAATGTGGTAGCACGCCATCTCCCATTGTGAAATTCCTACAGAATGAATCGAGCTTGAAGGTGGTCACCCTTTCCAGCTGCACTTCAAGCTTGAAGGTGGTAGCCTTGGGACTAGACATAGGTCGCAGGTTTGAATCTCCTCAGTTCAATTCATACCCTGTTATTTTTTCGATGCAAACTATATGTTTTCTTTAATTTGTTGTTGACTTTAATTCCCTAGCATAGGAGGAACCATTATGGTCATGTTGCATTCCTAAAAAAAAGATGAACATTGACAACCAGCAGCATGTCTCTAATTGTTGTCGGTGTATGCTAACTTAGTTGCAAATATCATGCTTCAGAAGAAGCCAACCTTGAATGGTAAATATACCAATTTGGAAGGGTTTAATGTGAGGTTAAGGACACTGATTCCAAGGAAATTAAAGAGAAGGTTAAGGATATTGATTCCAGTGCATCATTTACTCAACCTTTGATGTTGTGGAAACTGGAAATTGGTTATGAGGAGCAACCAAAAATCACAACAAGCTCCAAGAAATTGTCAAAATTTAGACAACACGCGAGTGGGTTGTAGAAAGCCAGCATCGTAGCCATTCATTGAGCTCCTCTCTGTTTCGAGAATAATTTCATATTCTCTACTGAACAGGGCCAACCACGTGAAGGTGGAAGCTCTTATGCTCCCCCCCTCACATCACTCTCAATTCCCCATACCTAATGCATGTACTTGAAAAAAACAAATATTTGCAAATTCATCCATATTTCATCATGAACTTTCATCCATTATTCATTCAATAAACCATCGTTTCAGTCGATCAACACATTCATTCAATAAAAGATAACATTCAATACACCATTCATTAATCATTCAGTCAACACATTCATTCAATAAAAGTTGAAATTCAATGAAGGTAACAGTTTACTACACTGAATCATTAAAACATTAGAACATTCATTAAACCATTCATTCATTCATTAGACGAAAAATAGTGGACGATATATTGTTATCAAAAATATTTAGACGTTGTTTTTCCCGTCCTTCTTTTTATAAGTTTTTCATCTCTTCAGTGGTATATAATCTATAAGAGGACCATCTACATCATCTGGAATTTCTCTTCCAGTTCTTGGTTCTTTAGTAGGTGCTTTTGGTGATGTTTGCAATATCCTTGCTGATTGTTGTTCTAGACGTGGATTTTGCGGCAAGGGGTTCGGATTTGTTGCAACGATGTGAAAATGTTACATCGTTATATTTTGCTATTGTAATGACAAGTTTTTCATTTAAAAAAATTCATTACGAAGGTGTTTTTTTACCAGGTGTGACCAAATCATGTTGTTGATGTTCTTGTCCAGTCTCAACCTGTACAGTTTCACCCTCTACATGCTCTGCAGTTGAAATACGGTGAACTACAATTAATGGTCACCATTTGCAATGCTATACATAAAATTGTAGCATATGAATAAATTCATTACCAAGATTTGAAGCTTGATCATCGATTTGTTGTTGTCCCTCCTCGACACTAATGGGATCTTTGCTTTCCTGTTAAAAACAGAGTCAATATTTTACATCAAGTATTTGGAACGAAAATATTCCACAAGCGACAAATATTCATTAAACTATATAGATTCTATATACCTGTGCACCGGATGGATTGGTACCACAAGACTGTGTTTGCCCAGATAAGCTTCACCGACGTTCAACAACAACTCCAAAGCCTTCCTGGAAGCCAAGATTCATGTCTTCCTCTGTGGGTACTTCATTTAATCGATCGGCCTGCATATTTGCTTATCGTCGTTAATTAACATTTTACGGTGCAATAAAACGAAAAATAATTTTCAATTTATTATTTGTATTCATTGTTGGTTTCTCGAAACTTACAATCCGTGCCGCCAAATTCGAATAACCACCAGGGCCAAGCTTGTGCTGACCTATTTTTTCTAGTCTTTCCTTTCTGGCCTTTGATGTGTCTGGTAGCCTATGCAAGTGTTGAAATACGTTAGATGTTCCAAGTTTGATATAGAAATCAAGGATAATAAGGTTTAGAATTACATTGCGGAAAGTATTGCATACCTCCCTGTGCCTGGTGTTAGCTTGCCTTCTCTTCTCAGAGCCTTCTCCTTTCCATCTTCCACTAGAGCTCTCCACTCCATTGCTGGAATCATTGGTGGGCGCTCATACCTATGGTTTTTTTCGAGGTGTCTCCTATATTGGTCTCAGACAACCTTCACATGTTGACAAGCCTTTTTCAAGACATTGGCATGACTGAAGGTTTTCTCCCCGAACAGGCCAACCAATCGATTAGTGATTTCATCTTCTAAATTTTTCGGTTGTCTATCCCACCTTGTTCGGATGGTGGGCCCGAATATCTCCAAGCAAAATTCATTCATATGTTTATAGAAAACATTGTTTCCTGCACAATGATCATGCCATGATCATAACACGATCATAATTAGTTGATAAAAAATGTTTTATCGGTATATTACAATGAAATTATAAACACTAATTAACCTGATCAACTATGATTAATTACCTGGGATCGTCGGTATCTTTATTGGGACGAGATCTTCGTCCACCAAAAATGTCGTCTCCAGTGTTCCCGTGCTTTTGACATGGGAAGATCCTGGAAATGTAGCTTCTTTGACATCAAAATTGATAGGGGACTCAGTGTCGACCCCTTCTTGTGGATGATCCGTTGTGTGTTAGTCAGTAGCGGCTGTTGCACTCACAACGGGGGTCCGTGGTGTTTCGAAACGTGTTGCCGACTGTTCGGTCGAAAACAATGGCGAAGGATTCGAACTACGTGGAGTTGTTTGGTCGTGATGCGAAGTCTCTCCACGAACCTTGCTGGGGCCAACAACACCTTGACCACTATTGTGTGGTCCCTTATAATTCTGTAAATACACACCACGTCTTATACATTCAATACTATCATATGAAAGAGAACATTATAAAGATTTAAATGAATTATTCTATGATTTAGGATTCCTCAACTTACTCGCAAGTTATTAGATCTATGTTCCAACAATGCAATCCTTTCTATAATTGCGCTTGTCTGTGGAACCTAGATTAGTAGAGAAAGGATTTCCACAATATATCTATTCAACAATTTCCTTGCCATCTTTAGCGGGTGTGTGGCTTCACCAATTTTTTCGCAATCGTGAAGCACCTCTGCCACTTCAGGTTCTAACAGAAAATCTTGCGATGTTGATTCATACCGCGATTCACTAGTGGGATGCAACAAACATATATAAAGCACTACTGAGTTCTCTATTGATAGATTCCAAATTTTATATTAACGTAACACATCTATCATGATAGATTCGTAAAATTACAACACAGTTTACATTATCATAACGAAACCGGTATATCACACGAAAAATACATAACAAAATTAACATTATGCTACGTATTATATTGGTACAATTGAAATGAATTATACCTACGACCTCGAGGATCGCGATCCACTCAATGGATCAATGGTCATAGGAGACTTGCCCCGATCTGCTAATATCTGGGAGCTGCCCCTCACAACACCCTAATAAAAAAACATAGTGAAAGTCACCTAAACGATTCCAAAACTATTCATGAGAAAACACATCAAAAAAATTATTATTCATATTATATTTTTAATATTACAAAGATGTATACCCATTGCGCGGACCCTGGTGTGGCCGACCTTACGGAACCGACCTGCATAAAAAACATAGACTAGAAAAGTACGTAAACGAAACCAAAATATTCATTGAAACATTAATATAATGCTAAAACATTTTGACATATTTTAATTGTACAATTCAAATCAGGTCTACATGTTGCCCCGAGGGTGTTGTCGTCTGATCAACATTCGATGGGTGTATTTCCCGATCAACGTTCTGCATCAAATATAAATAACATTATATAAAACAAACCAAGTTATTAATAATGGAAAAACAAAGCAAATAAAAACTCGTTTTTCTTATTATATTTGTACTATTAGAAAGATGTATACCTACTCCGTCGAGGAAGAAGTATTCCTCCGACCATTTGTTGGCAGGGATTTATCCTAATGGTTGGCCTGCAAAGTAAATATGGGAAATTTAAATGAAATAAACTAACAAAAAATCCTTATGGTGTTTAATTTATTACTAAAAGGTTGGGTAAAATGTTTTATAGTAACCTTGTTTGTATCTACTCGGTTCACGGGGTAATTAATAAGCAACTCGTCCCCTACAGATATTGTTTTAATAACAACTACAAAAACATGGTTTCCTTCATGCCACTCAAATTCGCAGTTTGGTTGCTTAATTGTGGACCCTGGTTGTGAACTGTTTATAAACCCCGAAATATTCCCTGTGGCCTTTGGCCTTCCGTCCATGTACAACGTTCCTCCTTTATTTTGATTTTTGTCTTTCAATTGTAAATAGTTTGTTGACAATCCATAGCTACGCATACTTTTTGTGTATCGGACAAGGCGCATCCAATCGTTGTAGTTGTATATGGGTCCAACATACTCCATCAATTCTGTACATGTCCCGTAACCGACCAAGATGCAATCCATGGAAAACAACTCGAAACCATGTATTGACGATGGTGCAATTCAATATCTCCTCTCGTTCACACAAAAATTAGTGTTCGGTGGAGGAAGATCCTTCGGTATCCATTGTTTCACTAAATGTCTGTACCTCAAGGGCACCTCTTTGTCATCTTTTGTCTCATCACCTTAGGAACATGCCCCCCCTTAACCGTGAAAAAATTCATTGCGTCTATGGAATCTTCTTTTGGTTTTTTGACATCTAGTTGATACAATTCTTCTAGACCTACTAGATGTCTCACTTTCCTCTAGCCTTCCTAAACTCCCCTCGCTCGAGGAAGATAGATCAAACAAATACCTGTTTGGTTCTACCTGCACCATTGGAAAAAAGTTTAGATTCAACCGCAAGGCATAGCGCCTCTTAAAAGTTGACGTGTATCTCCTTTTATAATTTTACTTGATCCTCATTCCCTTTGTCAACATGTAGGCATTCAAGTGATGATCGGAAGATGACCAATTTATCTTTCTTAAGAGTAGAAAGTCATGCAATATTTATGAGTTTTTTTTTACTATTTGATTTAACGCTACATCACACATGTGTAACACTACACATACATGTTACAGGATCTCCTCTAATGCTACAAGTCCTGGCTACTTAATGAAAACTATTTACCACATATTTGATTACCTTAGTGTAGACGTTTCCTGTAATATACTCAGAAGAGTTACTTTCAGAAATGGCTGTGCCTCTTAGAGGCCAGTCAACTCTAGGAACCAAGTGACCCTATGATAGGGCTAGTACAAACCAGAGAGAGAGATGACTGGGCTATGGTATGGTCAATCAAAGAAATTCAATGACAGTAAAAAGGATCAGTACAAAGACCAACCAGTAAGGTACAAGTCAAAAAAAAATGAATGGGTATAAAGACTCATAACCCTTGGGACTAAGGAGGTGTACACTACCTCAAACGTGGACAAACTACCATAGTTATAACCACAAGACCAAAAACATAAAAGGCAGTACTAATCAATATATGCAATAGCTCCTTGTAACTACCTCTTGTAACTCAAATAGTACCACCAAAAGGTATGATAGCATGCAATCTTCCTAACTAAGGTCAGGAGGGTGGTACGAAGTGGGTATAAAGACTCATAACAATTTGGAGAAAGTGGCTGTACCTCAAATGTGGACAAACTATTATAGTACCCACAAGACCTAAAACATAAAAGGTGGTACAAATCACAAGATATCCCAATATCAGTAAAACACCCAAAAGGTAAAAGGCAAGGTACCACAAAAATATTATCAACAAAATGAAAGGACCATAAGACAATCGACCAAGGTGGGGTACAAGCATTCATCTCTCTATCAAATGTACCATTGTTCCATATAACTTGAAATACCATCATCACAGTAAATGGAAAATTCCACACGAGTGATGTGATCACGTGGCCCTCTAGACTACTCCTACAGTCAAGCGTTAGTGGCTCCATGAAGGGGTGTTCAGTCCCTTCAGAAGACCATCTAACTCAACCATCTCGAAGACCTAGGAGAAGAGGACATCACACATCATCAAATAAGTATTGGTAACTACCGTGTATGAGCTGAAAAACCCTAAAGCAATCGAGTGTGTGCAAGGGGAGCTATGAAAAGACAAGGCTCCTAGGCCAAAAAAACAAGCTCAAAAAACTATACTAGGACCGATGTCACAGTAAGCGAGCTGAAACAAAAGTGGCCAGAATGCCAACAAGTAGCACTAAAAAGAAAAAGACCCTCTAAAAAGGTGAAAATGCAAGCAAAATTCCTAACTAGGAGCTGGAGACCTCGACAAATTGTATCCTTCGCAAGGTGATGAAATCCAAGTCGAACAATACAAAGTGAGAGACCAAATTTGAAGGATATCCCTCAACCGAAAGGGATCCTGGGTAAAAGATCCCTAGTAGAAAAGTCACTAAGCTACCTCATTCATGACACGTCGGAAAAGGTTTTCGGCACTTCTGCCTTATCACCCTTGTATCACCAATATGGTGGCCAGAGAATACAAGGAAGACAATGATCGATGTTTCCTTAGGGCTAAGTGGAGTGCGGCATTCCACATAGTCCGTTCGGTTCTCGATCTCGTGGCGGTTTAACCCCTGAAACAACAGGAGGCCCCTCCACAAACTGGTGTATGACTGTGTCAACAAATACTAGAGGATTTTGGTACCCTAGAGGAAAACAACTATGTCTCAGATGATAATGACAAGGGGGGATTATTTGGATGCCTATCCCCGGTGTCCTACCTAACTAACAAATTCTTTTTCTCCTCAAGTGAGGTTATGGTGTGTTTAGTTAGGGGGTGTAAATTTTAGTGGTTGTATTACTCAATCGGGTGATGGAAGTGAAACTCGTGGTGTGATGACTGACTCAAACCATGCAAATGCATATGAATAAAATAAGCCTTTCCTTTCAACGAATGCTAGCTAAGGTAAGGAGAGAGTTCTTTCAAACTATAAATACTCTTTCAAATTAAATGAATCCATTAACAATAACTTTCTTCTACTTCTAATGACTAAAATGCATGACAATGTTCAAACCTAATTAGCAAGCATAAGCATGACATTGTGATATTGTGAATAATCGTGTATGGTAGGACACATTATTTCAATTTAAAACCCATTTAATGTACGCTAGGAGACTTAAATTACAGAATGATCTCATAAGTATAAGCCCAAGAATATTTGTCACAATCCAAAGTCTATTCACCAAATTCAAATTGTTGAATATTGTAACTTCTAAGAATATTATATTTGTACTTTATTTATTCCAGAGATGTTCCATCCCTCCGAGGTAATTATATTATGTATCCAGAGATGTTTATTCCTCCGAGGAGTTGTGGTAACTAGGGTTATTAGACCCACCATGTGGGGGTCGGCCCTGAGGTTAAGTTTTAGGGGTTATTAGACTTCTCCAGGAGAGGTCGGCCCCATAAGGTCTTTTAGTCAGTGAGGAGTCAGTATAAATAGAGGAGGTGAACTCCTCATTAGATCATTCACTCACTTGTGGAAGAGTGCGCACTTGTATGGGAGATCTGCTAAGGAGACAAAGAAGGAAGGAGCACATCTTGTATTTTGGTTGATCATCTTATTGAGGAAAGCTTTGCTGGGTTTTCTACCCCATGAGGGTTTCCCAGGGTATATTCTGTGTCTATCTTGTGATTATGTTTCTTTCAGTGATCTTGCTAGTCTATTTGGTTTAAACTTAACATGGTATCAGAGCTAGACTGAATAGGACATCTTTCACAAGGTAAGAATACCTCTCTCTCTCTCCGATGAAAGTTAGGGTTTCAGCAAAAAGTTGGTATTATTGAATTTTGATTACATGGCTGTATAGCTATCTTCAATACCTTTCTTTTAAGCCCTAGATCGAACTTTTTGGTTGGGTAGAACTTCAGGAAATCCAAACCCTAATTCTACCAATAGTGCGATAAGTCAGATTTTGGCTTCAGAAAAAAGTTGGCATTTTTAAATTCTGATTACATCGCTGGATAGCCCTTCTCAAGAGCATTCTTTTAAGCTATAGATCGAACTTTTTGGTTGAGTAGAACTCCGGGAAAGTCAAACCCTAATTCTACCAAAAGTGCGATAAATTTTTGTCCCAGTTCCGGAAAAGTGAAAAGTAACATTTCCAGGTAAGTCTACTCTGTCTCTTGGACTCCCCCAAGAGAAGATATCTCCAAATACCAAGCTTGAAGACAAGCTAGAAGGTATAAAGAATTTTCGGGCATGGAAATACAGAATTGGTCTCATTCTTGAAGAGAATGATCTTGCTCATTATGTCAAGGAAGAAGTTACAGAACCAGAAGGAGATGAAGCCAAAGAAAAGCATAGGAAGGATTTGATTAGGGCAAAGAGAATCATAGATGATTCCATTAAAGACCACTTGATTCCCCAAGTGGCCGCCAAGAAGACTCCAAAGGAAATGTATGATGCCCTAGGAAGAATGTATGAAGGAAAGAACATCAATAGGAAGATGAATCTAAGGACTCAGTTGAAGAACACTAAGATGCACAAAGGAGAATCAATTCAAGACTACTTCTCAAGAGTCTCCCAAATCAAGGAGCAACTGGATGCCATTGGTGATACTCTTGATGAAGATGAACTTGTGATGACTGCTCTAAATGGTCTCACTAGACCTTGGGAGTCATTCATTCAAACTATGTGTGCCAGAAAAGAAAGTATGAAGTTTGATGTAGTTTGGGAGGATTGTGTACAAGAGGAGGCTAGGGTTGCAAATCGAGAAGCCTTGCTCAAAGAGGATGACCAAGCCTTGGCCACCCACACCAAGAGAAGAAGGAATCAATCCTACTCCAAAAAGGTTAGTCACAAGGAGTCTCATCCTCCACACAGATTTCAAAAGAAAAGAGGAACTACTCAAAGAAGAGATTACTCTTCTTTCCAATTTATTTCTTGTCACAAAATAGGACACATTGCTAGAGATTGCCCTCTACAGAAGAAAAAAGGTTCTCACTACAAAAGACATCAAGCACATCTTGCAGAAGATGATAGTGAAGAAGAAGAAGTAGAGGAAGAAAGGACTCACAATAAAAGACCTAGAAGTGAAGAGGAAGAAGAATAAAGGACCTTCTTCAAAAGAAGATCAAGGAGAAATACAGAAGAAGATGCAGAAGAATATGTTCTCTTCTCCGCACTCTCTAGATCTATAACCCCTGGAGAAGATACATGGCTTATTGACAGTGGTGCTTCAAAGCACATGACAGGTCAGAAAAAGACTCTCTCAAGTCTTGAAGAAAAGACTTCTCCCCAAAAGGTATCTCTAGGAGATGACTTTCAATATCCCATCAAGGGAATTGGTGAAGCAAGCTACAAGCTTGATTCTGGTACCTCCTTGAAAATGAAAGAAATTTTGTATGTACCAGGATTAAAGAAGAACCTGTTATCCATCTCAGCATTGGATAAGAAAGGCTACAGAATTGCATTCATTGATGGACAAGTCTTAATGTGGTCCAAAGGTAAGACTATCACGGATGCAATTATCATTGGTGAAGAAGAAGGAGGCTTATAAAAGCTTAAGGGCCTTCCAGAAGCAACTCTTGTTCATGAAACTATTAGCCCAAATGAATTATGGCACAGGAGACTTGCTCACATTAACTACAAGGCACTACCCTATGTAAGCAAGGTAGTTATAGGCTTTCCAGAATTAAAGACTAATCATGATGGCACATGCAAAGGATGTGCAAAGGGGAAGAATGTCAAGAACCCATTTCCCAGAAGTGAAACTAAGACTAAAAGTACCCTGGAGTTAATACACTCTGATGTATGTGGACCAATGCCCTCCACATCTTTGAGTGGATATGAATATTATGTCACATTCATTGATGACTACTCAAGGAAAACTTGGATATTCTTCCTAAAAGGTAAGAATGAAGTCTTTGGAAAATTTAAAGAGTTTAAGGCCTTAATAGAAAATCTCTCAGAAAAGAAAATCAAGATTCTCAGAACAGATAACGGCGAAGAATTTACTTCAAAGGAATTTGAAGACTTTTGTAAAGAAGCTAGAATCAAAAGGGAACTAACCACTCCCTACAATCCCCAACAAAATGGGGTTGCTGAAAGGAAGAATAGAACTATCATGGAAGCTGTAAAGACTATGATACATGATCAAGATCTTCCTATGTATCTATGGGATGAAGCAGCCAGGACAGCTGTCTATGTTCAAAATAGACTTTCTCATAGTGCTCTTGAATTTAAGACTCCAGAAGAAGTCTTCACAGGAAGAAAGCCTGAGGTAAGTCATCTCAAAATATTTGGATGTCCTATGTACATTCACATTCCAAAAGAAAAGAGAACTAAGTTAGATCCCTCTGGAAAGAAAGGAATTTTTGTTGGATATTGTGAAACATCCAAAGCTTTCAGAATTTACATACCTGATTTTCATCATATGGAAATAAGTAGAGATGTAACATTTGATGAAGAAGCAGCTATCAAGAAATCTAGGAAGTGTCAACCTGAAGAAATCTATGAAGAAGATTCACCTCCTAGAGTTACAAAAGCTGTACCCATTCCTGAAGATGATACACCAGAAGATCATGATATGATAGAACCTCAAGAACCCTCCCTTCCAAATATTTCTAGAAAAAGAAGACCAGCATGGGCTAGAGACATTATTCAAGGAGCTGAAAAATATGGAGCTCCTGAAGGCTCCACTAGAGAAAGGAAGAAACCCAAATTTGTATCCAACTATGTGGCATTAATGTGTGATCTTGTGGATCATCAACCCACCAGCTATGAGGAAGCAGCTCAAAGAAAGGAGTGGGTAGAAGCTATGACAGAAGAGTACCAGTCAATAATGAAAAACGATGTTTGGGACATAGTCCCCAAACCAAAGGATAAAAGTGTGGTTTCTTCCAAATGGATCTTCAAGGTAAAACATGCTGTAGATGGTAGCATTGAAAAATATAAAGCAAGGTTTGTAGCTAGAGGGTTCTCTCAAAAGGAGGGAATAGACTATGAAGAAACATTTGCACCAGTTGCTAGGTACACCTCAATTAGAACTATCATGGCACTTGCATCTATGATGAATTGGAAATTACATCAGATGGATGTTAAAACAACCTTCTTGAATGGTGTCATTGAAGAAGAAGTGTACATGGAACAACCACAAGGCTTTGAGGTTAAAGATAGAATAACTCATGTATGCAAGCTGAAAAAGGCTTTGTATGGATTAAAGCAAGCTCCCAGAGCTTGGTACGGAAGGATTGACAGTTTCTTAACAGGTATGGGCTTTACCAAAAGTAAAGCTGATCCAAATCTCTATCTCAAAATTATGGATGATGAACCTGTTATATTACTACTATATGTGGATGATCTATTTCTGACAGGAAATGAAAAACAAATTATCGAATGTAAGAAGAAGCTTTCTTCCGAATTTGAAATGAAGGATCTAGGATTAATGCACTACTTCTTAGGACTAGAAGTATGGCAAGAACCAAAAGGAATCTTCCTAAATCAAGGTAAGTATGCTGTGGAGATCTTGAAAAGATTTGACATGTTGGAATGTAAGGCCATGACCACTCCCATGGACTCCAACTTGAAACTACTAGTTGATGATTCATCAGAATTAGTGGATGTAACTCTATATAGACAAATCATTGGGTCATTGATGTATTTAACAAATACCAGACCAGATATATGCTTTGCTGTAAATAATCTGAGTCAATTTCTAGTAGAACCAAGAAAGGTTCACCTAATAGCTGCAAAGCATGTAATGAGGTATCTAAAAGGTACTTTAGATTTTGGTCTTTACTACCTCAGAAATCATGAACTTAGGTTACATGGTTATTCAGATTCTGATTGGGCAGGAAGTGTTTCAGACAGGAAAAGCACTTCAGGTGGATGTTATGGACATGGATCCGCCATGATCTCTTGGTTCAGCAAGAAACAATCCAGTGTGGCTGTCAGTACTGCTGAAGCAGAATATATAGCTGCCTGCTCTACTAGCTGTGAAGCAGTATGGCTTCGGAAACTACTATCTGGAGTATTTGACTTAGAATTGGATCCCACTTTGATTATGTGTGACAATCAAAGTTGTATCAAGATGACATAAAATCCGGTATTTCACGATAATTCAAAACACATAGAGATCCGATACTTTTATATATGAGATATGGTGCAGAGAGGAGCCATTAAGCTCGAGTATGTAAGCACTGAGAATCAAATTGCTGATATCTTGACCAAACCTTTGTCTCGAGTAAAATTTGAATACTTCAGAGACAAACTTGGTGTGGCTCAAAAGGACTCTTCTCGAAAGGGGGAGTAGTGTGATCTCTATTAATGAGATTGCCTCATCGATAGCAAGGTCGATGATATGATTACCTGTTTTAGATACTTAGATTTAGGACTATTATATTTAGAAACACTTATTTTTTCTCTCACTTACTTTTATTTATTGATGTATTGATGAGGATACATGTTTTATTGATGTATTGATGAGGATACATATTTTATTGATGTATTGATGTGAATACATGTTTTGATGACATCTGTATTGATAAGGATACAGATAGGGATGGTATCATCCCTGGACATTGGTTCCTTGAATTGATCCGTAGACGTATGGTCTCGGAGAATGAAGTCCTTAGTGGACAGATAGGGATTGTATCATCCCTGGACATTGGTTCCTTGAATTGCTCCGTAGACGTATGGTCTCCGAGAATGAAGTCCTTAGTGGACAGATAGGGATTGTATCATCCTTGGACATTGGTTCCTTGAATTGATCCGTAGACGTATAGTCTCCGAGAATGAAGTCCTTAGTGGACAGATAGGGATTATATCATCCCTGGACATTGGTTCCTTGAATTGATCCGTAGACGTATGGTCTCTGAAAATGAAGTCCTTAGTGGACAGATAGGGATTGTATCATCCCTGGACTTTGGTCCCTGAATTGATCCGTAGAAGTGTGGTCTCCGAAAATGAAGTCCTTAATGGACAGATGGGGATTGTATCATCCCCGGACTTCAGTCCCTGAATTGATCCGTAGACGTGTGGTCTCGGATAAGTGGGGATTGTATCATCCCCGGACTTCGGTCCCTGAATTGATCCGTAGACGTGTGGTCTCCGAGAAGTGGGGATTGTATCATCCCCGGACTTAGGTCCCTGAATTGATCCGTAGATGTGTGGTCTCCGAGAAGTGGGGATTGTATCATCCCCGGACTTCGGTCCCTGAATTGATCCACAGACGTGTGGTCTCCGAGAAGTGGGGATTGTATCATCCCCGGACTTTGGTCCCTGAATTGATCCGTAGACGAATGGTCTCCGAGAAAGTAATTTTTTTTTTTATGATGATGTGGTTACTTGTATCGGTATGGATACTTGTATTGATGATGTGGTTACTTGTATCGGTAGGATACTTGTATTGATGATGTGGTTACTTGTATCGGTATGGATACTTGTATTGATGATGTGGTTACTTGTATCGGTAGGATACTTGTATTGATGATGTGGTTACTTGTATTGGTAGGATACTTGTATTGATGATGTGGTTACTTGTATCGGTATGGATACTTGTATTGATGATGTGGTTACTTGTATCGGTAGGATACTTGTATTGATGATGTGGTTACTTGTATCGGTAGGATACTTGTATTGATGATCGTGAGATGACGATGCTGATGATCGTGTGATCATGAGATGACGATGTTGATGATCGTGAGATGATGATGCTGATGATCGTGTGATGACGATGCTGATGATCGTGAGATGACGATGCTGATGATCGTGAGATGACGATGCTGATGATCATAATCGTGAGATAACGATGCTGATGATCGTGCGATGACGATGCTGATGATCATGTGATGATAATAATAAATTGAAGAAAGCTTCCGATGATATATAGATGTATCATGTATGATGTAGTTGATGACTCCTTGCTCCTGCAGACGCTGTTATAATATCCTTCTCGTTAAGGGGGAGTGTTGAATATTGTAACTTCTAAGAATATTATATTTGTACTTTATTTATTCCGGAGATGTTCCATCCCTCCGAGGTAATTCTATTATGTATCCGGAGATGTTTATTCCTCCGAGGAGTTGTGGTAACTAGGGTTATTAGACCCACCATGTGGGGGTCGGCCCTGAGGTTAAGTTTTAGGGGTTATTAGACTTCTCCAGGACAGGTCGACCCCATAAGGTCTTTTAGTCAGTGAGGAGTCAGTATAAATAGAGGAGGTGAACTCCTCATTAGATCATTCACTCACTTGCGGAAGAGCACGCACTTGTCTGAGAGATCTGCTAAGGAGACAAAGAAGGAAGGAGCACATCTTGTATTTTGGTTGATCATCTTATTGAGGAAAGCTTTGCTGGTTTTTCTACCCCATGAGGGTTTCCCAGGGTATATTCTGTGTCTATCTTGTGATTATGTTTCTTTCAGTGATCTTGCTAGTCTATTTGGTTTAAACTTAACACAAATCACTTCTACTATAACTCAAGTTATGTGGTGTAGTCATCATACTTGAACTCATTAAAAATTCATTCTTTTGCATTCACAATCGACATAAGTACACCAAAAGGGATCATGATTTCTAGGGTCCACAGTCAAACATGCTTCTGCAAAACAGAAAATTCAAAGCTGGAAGGTAAGATAAGTTAATTACAAAATTAGGTCAATGGGACCCCTAAGTACAAAGGTGTTGAAACAATGTGGGAGTGAAAAAGCAGCTCCTTTAAAAGGCATATTCTATTGAAAGAAAAGGAAACCTACCTTTGCAAGATAAATGGATCTCCCAAGTCCTAGTACACATTCAAGCAACAATTTTTCCATCTACAATAGAAACTGGGGACAATTTCTTCTTAAGAAGGGAGGAAATGATGAGCACTATGGGGTTAAAGTGCTTATCATATGTTGCAAATTCGGAATTTCACTGGCAAGATATCCCACCAATCTATTTGGAAGTTCACTAGTTGTATCTCAAATTCTAGTTTTATCTTGGCTACACATTAGGCTTATAATTGTCAGCAACTACATGTATTGGATTAAAATTAAGATAAAGGGCTTGAAATTGTCTCCTCAACTTGCAAACATTTGTAGGAATTGCATGTTTTTCCATCAGACCTAATGATTAAGGCATTGTGATAGAGGAAGGCCTTATGGATACTTCAAGCTCTTATCCTAGGATCACCTTTGTACTATGTTTTTTTATTGTGAAACAACAAATGCAACAATAGTCACTATTGCAAGAAACAAAAATGCTTACTTCTCACTCAGTTTTGTTTGTCTTTGAGTGGTATGCATAGAAATAAGGACTTTTGGTCGTCTGGTACTTATGTAAAGTGTTTGGAGAGGCTTAGTGTTGCTTTTGTTGGTGATAGTGACATTGGGATGCAATGTGTTCTATCAAGTTATATAAACATATGTAAGCTTGAGATAAGGGATAGACCATTTAGTGATTTGGCTCTTTTATGAATCAAATTCATCCCTTTGTTTCCGAAATGGCCTATCATTTCCTATTCACTCATATGCACACCTAGAATATGTCCACTTATTCTTTTTTCATTTTGCAAACTTCACACATTACACACACACTCCTAACAAGAATGGTATTCAATTCCATTCCCATTTATTGGCCTGGCTAATAACATGGAGAAACATACCATCCTTAGATAGTAAGGTTAGGATACATGGAATAAAAACTCAAAGTTGCACATATGGAAACAAACTAAGAACAATTCTTTGTAGTTTGGATACAAAGGACGTGATACTTCATCAAGGTTTAAGCCAACAGGCACTAATATTGTTCCCTTGGATAGAAAATACCTCTATACCAACCTGTATCTAGAGCATTAGTTAAAATGGATAGGGAAATCGATGTGTGGAATATAGATTGTCCAGCATCAAACAAAAATTCATGCTAGGGTAGTGATTGCAACAAGGAGCAATGTATCACTATGGAGGATAAGCCTTGCACTCCCCAGCCTTCATGGGAACCTACACAAAAAAGCATGGAATTGCAGCTACAAGAACAACACATAGAGAAAATATTATGTGCAGCAACACCACATGGAGATGGAAGAAATGATACAAAATAAATATTGCTGCACTTTCCTTTATTATGCACTAAGAATACACACTTACAATTTCAGAATAACTGAAACTTTCAGCTTCCCACCTTGACACATGTGGGGTGAACTACTTGAGTTAGTTACTTGGAGAAGCATGCTTGGCACAAGTTTTCATGTCACCACATACCTTAGCCCATGTGAGGCGCATGAGTTGGTTATGTTAACCGTTAAAATGGACCTTGTCAAGGTGGAGTGATCCACTTGTGGACCCATTATCTTTTGTGGACCTAGTATAATGTTTTTACCTGTAAATCCCCTCTCTATTGTTCCATAAAAGAGAAGGAGGTGCACATGACTTCTAAGCATGAGAGATAGAGTGAAGAGTGGTGTGATGTGATAGCTAGGGTATTCTATTTAAAGTGTATTGCTTTATGAGGTTGTGAGAAGGTGGTTGGTTTTGTATAGTAAGCTTGGGAGACTCTGATTTTGGATTATGTAATTCTCTTTTATACTATAATAGAAAGAAAAGTGATTGTTAGTGCATATTCAGTATTTTCTAGTGGTTCATCTATTTGAACTTTGACTTTCCACAACATCATTTTCTTGTTCACTCCATGACTTGTCCTCTAAAACTTTGACATCTCTATTAACCACAAACGTCTTGCTAGTTAGATAATACTATCTATAGGATTTGGACTAGTAACTATATCCAATGAAAATACATTTTTCACTTTTGTTGTCGAGTTTCTTTCTAATATCCTCTCGAACATGTGCATATGATATGCAAAAATAAAGTAATGAACAAGTTAAATAGAACTAACAACTAGCATCAGTAATGATGGTTTAGACCTTCCTTATAATCAGATATATTTTTCAATAAACCCTTTCTGCAATAGCTGACAGCCACCAGGGATCAACAACGTATGCCCCAACAAGGTCCATAGGCTCATAGTAGAGGCCAAAGACAGATTGGATAGTCCTGTTCCTATGGATATTGATTCTGAAGATAAGCATAATGACGGGGTTGGAACTAGTGGATTGTCTCTTGAAAATATGAGTAATGAACGCTTTCTAAAATTAAGCATTTCACATGCCATGGTGTTTGTGCATCTGGCAATGGAAAATCCTGAAACTTGTAGAATATTTGTTGAGAAAAAGGGCATTGAAGCCCTTATGAGGTTCTTGACTCTTCCAAGTATTCCGCTATCTTCAAAAGGGATATCTTTAGCTATGCACATGGTTGCAGTTTGCAAAGCATTCACACAACAACACTCAGTTGCCCTTGAAAGGGTATTTTGTGCTCATCTGAAGGAACATATCAAGACTACATTAAATGTTTTGGATCATATTGAAGGGACTAATTTATTAGATGCAAAAGATGGACTGGATCGGAAAGTATTTTGGTGCTTGTTTGTGGTACAATTTTTTGTCTTTCTAGATGATGATACTAAAGAGAATCGATGGTTGGTAGCATTAACGGTAGAGTTTGGAAATGATAGCAAGGATGTGCTTCTTTATATTGGGATGATACATCAAGAAATACTATGGCAAGTTGCACTTACTGAGGATTCAAAGGCATTGCTAAAGAAAGATGATGGCAATGTTTCCAGCAGTGTCACAACTGATTTGGATGCGCATGCAAATGAAATTGATGATCACTTGCCAACTTTTGTTGGACACTATGTGGATATTATTTTGAATCAACATAGGCAATCATCTATTTGGAATGTTGAACCTCAACTTTTTGATCTAATACATCTATTTCATGATATTGGTCACAGTGCTCGGCTTCAACGAAGGTTGAACATTGATTCCTCTGCCCGAGGACAACAAGCCTATGTTCGTCAACAACAGTATTCTCATTCTGATGAAGGCCCTTCCAGAATCAAAACGCAAGGCAATAAGAAAAAGTCACTACATTCTTTTTGCTATGAGATATTAAGGTCATTTTCAGTTCATATAAGTCATTTGTTTTCAGAACTAGGAAAAATGAATTGTCAGTCCTGCTTCCAAATTGTAGCATCTACATTTTCAACCATCTTTCTGGTTGATGAGAAGCATAATAGCTTCCATGGGAAATGACAAAGAGGTGAGGGTTCACCCATCAAACTACAAAAAACACTAGATGGAATAAGATAAAAATACCCCAATGTAGATTGAAAGGTTCTACCCCAATGTAGATTGAATTAGCAATGAAACCCTCTTTGAAGATCGAATTAGCAATGAAACCACAATGATTTTCTACCTAATTTTTAAATTTTTCAAATAAAAACAATTTAGGGCTTGGTACTCATGGACTTGGGAGGCATTTCCGGATCCTCTTATAGTTTCTTTGCTTGGACTCCCTTCCCCCTTCCGCAATCGCAAACCTCCTCTCCCACTATCCACTAGTCCAAACCGCCTCTCCCAATGCTTGCTAGTTGGGTCACTCCCACTGCTTGCTCGTTGGGTCACTCCCTCTCCCCTGCCACAATCACAAACCGCCTCTCCCACTATCGAACACTAGTCCAATCCAAATCGATAGTAGGTCGAGAGACGCAGGTCCAAATCACAGAGGAATAGGTCCAAATTGCAGGTCACTCCAAATCGATAGTAGGTCACTCCAAATCGATAGCAGGTTGAGAGGCACAGGTCTAAATCGCAGAGGGTTTATGGGTGTGGTTTATGAAATGCATATGGGCTTTTTCTATTTGTTCTATATATATTTTATATAATGTTTGTTTTTTGGTTTTTTTTATTTGTTTTTAATTAAATATATATAACATTATATATAACAATTAAATTTTAATTGTTATATATAATTTTATATATATATTTAATTAAAAACGAATTAAAAAAACCATTGTTATATATTCATGTTTTAATTTTATTTATTATATATTCATTTTTTAAATTTTAATTGGTTTTTTTGTTATATATAATGTTTTTTTTTAATTGTTATATATAATGTTTTTTTAATTATTATCTAATTGTTATATATATAATGTTTTTTTTAATGTTTGTTACATAATCATTGCATCATCATGATCTTGGTATATGTTGACCATTCTTAACTACCTCCTATAGCCAATTGGCTACTAGGGAAGATAAGGAAAATATGCACCCTTCTTCCTCATACTTTCAAGAAGGGGCTTAAAAAATATGGTTCATGCCAGGCTCTGAAAAGTGGAAGGGTCATTGCAAAGGATAAAAGGAATCACGAAAAACTCATGTTGACCTTAATGACTGTGGAAAGATATTTTAGGAATATTTTCTTCATTCATGTGAATTTGGCGATAACTAGAGCGAAGGTCACGACCAATGAAGAATTTATCTCCATGTATCATATAAGAGATAATTAATGATTGGAATGAGAAATTTATCTTTCACTATCAAGGAGTTAAGAGATAAAAAATTGGGACACATGTGACAAGTGACTTGTTTTTTAAGGACCATGACAACCAAAGAAGAGTACGGGTTGGTAATAGGATGAATGATACCAATAGCTAAGAACAGCGATACAATATTTTTAATTTCCTATATTATTTTGTTCAAAAGTATGACAATATGATCACACATTGGATGGGAGGATATGATGAAGCAATGAGATGCTATGATCATGCTCTCTCATTTGTAATTCCAATAAATCCATGGTGATATGACATAATCTTATTATCCATTCACACCGAGAACAACATCACGCCCACCCGTTTCAATGGAAAACATGTTAGTTTTCCAGGAGTAATCACCCATTTGAAGCATCACATTTTCACAACTTCCACCATATTTCATAGATCTCCCATCAATAATCATTATCTAAAATTTCTTAGTAACAATGATTTCAATTGGTTTCTTGGGAAACTCAATGATGAATGAAATATGGGTGGTTCTTCCATTAATCAAGATAATGAATTTTCTCTTCTTGATATAGCCAACCATGTTTAACATTAATGAGGAGAATAAATACTAGTCAAATAATTAAGGGAAATATAGGGTTCTTCACAGGGTTAGGAAGAAAAACTTCCTCAATGATGGGAGGGGATTCCTTTTGAGTTCTTCCATCAAGTTCATCATCATAAATGTCCTCAAATATGTCCATAAATAATTGATGTTCCTTACATCTATGCTCAAGAGAATATTTTTCATTACAACTGTAGCATAGAACCTTAAGTTGATGTTCCTCCATTTTGTCCTATGCCAACTTATGGACCTTGAAAGGTGGAAGAGGTTGTTGAAGAGCCACCATAGTTGGGGAAAGGAAATGAAATAAAGTTGGGGATTTTGGACTGAGCATAGGATATAACACGGGCATGAAAATAAATATTATTGTCCTCCAACTAAGTAGTAGGGTGGTTCACCTCTAAGTGGGATTTAATTTCCTCTTTAAGACCACTAATAAGGAATTGCTTAAAAAATAATCAATTAATTTTTATGAAAAAACAAACGAACTTTGATGACTCCTATAATGAATTTCATTAGGTAATAAAATATTACATTAAGGGAAAGTTAGTGCTTCATTTGATCGATCGAACCAACCAATCGGATCTGACCCGCCAAACTTGTTCATAATTACTTCATAAAAATGAGGCGTCATACTATTGGAAGGGTCGGAAAATGAGAAATGATTCTTGGTTTCCATTTTGCTAACTAATTGGGTGAGAGAATCAACCATTTTTTGTATGTCCTCTATAGTTTACATGTTATGAGTGTTTATCATGGGACCATTAAGTCCATCAAAGAGGTTAGTGATGCTTTATCCCAACACAATCAACGACCTAAGAGGATTTCCTTGTGAGGGTCCATAAGCAATGGTACTAGCGAGTCCACAAAAAAAAGTTATTTCAGAGTGAAACCATGATGATCAAATTACTCCTTGTTGAGTATCATTACATGGTTTTTAATGCTCCATTAATGGTTGGTGTCAACCATTTTTTAGTCTAGAAACCCTCCCACACCGTCAATGCATGCATTGAGTCTAACCATGCCCAATTTCAGTCGAAGCCAACACATATTTAAAAAATTTCAACGTTGGCCCCATGTATCACATTATTTAATTATAGGTATGGTTTCTGATGCTACAATGGTGAGTGTCATTCATTCGAGTCTTGAAACCCTCCCACACCATCAATGCATGCATCTAATATCAGACTTCTGACTTCAAAAGAGTCCGACGAGATCGCTAAACCATCGATGACAAACACCGTTGGTTGTTCTAGGTAATAGCTGCATCGGATATCATATAGCGATGATGATCATGATGATGATGACGATGATGAAGATGATGATGATGATGAAAACGATCGATGATGACGATGATGATGACGATGATGATGACGATGATAATGAAGACGATCGATGATGATGATGATGATGATGATGATGATGATGATGATGAAGATGATCGATGATGACGATGATGACGATGATGATGATGAATATATTGCTGATGATGATGAGGAAGATGATGATGATGATGATGGTGAGGATGATGACGATGATGCTGATCACAATGATGATGATGATGGTGGTCATGACGACGACGATAAACATGATGTTGCTGCTGCTGCTGATGATGACAATGATCAAGATGATGATCAAGAAGAAAAAGATGATGATGATGAAGATGATCACGATGATGACGACGATGATGATGATGATGATGATGTTTGAGTCTTGATAATTCTACATTTACTTACTAATCTTCTCTCTGTTTCAAGAATAATTTAATATTCTCTACTAAACAGGGCCAACCACGTGAAGGTGGAAGCTCTTATGGCCCCTCCCCCCCTCACATCACTCTCAATTCCCCATAACCCGACAAAAATATCTATGTACACTAGAAACTTTAAATGTATTTTTTGACATACTCTAAAACAAGCAATGTTTCTAATTATATCATATAGGAAAATGGAAACTCACTACGAAACAATTAATTTATTATTACTGCATACCTCGTGAACTTCAATGGTCTTCATCATCTTCTTCATCTGGGTCATCGTCTGTACTATCATTCGATGATCCAGATTCAACATTGTAAGGATTGGCCATATCATCCTTGTCGTCGATGTCAGTTACGATCAACATGTCATCGTTGATATCATCTTCATGGACATTGTCTGATAGTACATCATATGATTCAATAAGTTCTTCAACATCTTCTTCTGGACCATGATCATCTAACTCATGTTGATCATGATCATGTTCTGCGGCGTCTTCTTCTTCGAGAATGTCTTCATTACCTTCATCAATGTTATACTTTACCGGCATTCCCCTTGGATTGTGTCTCACAGCAAGTGACCAACCCGCTCTACCTGGAACCTCAGAGTAAAATACCTATTCACATTGGGTTGGAAGAACATAGGGCTCCGTTCCTGGCTCAAACAACCTTGTATTTACCATGGTAAAACCATTATCATGTTCAATAATTGTTCTATCGGGATCACGTTGATTCAATCGACACCTATACCATTTGACAATGAACAGAAATACCTTGAAGGAGTTAAAGTCACACTGAAGAATGTCTTCTAGATACCCATAGTATCGATTTTCAGATAGTTCTGGATGTCTGTCACTTCTAGAAGAAACATTGGTCACCTCAAAGACTGCAGATATCCCACAATCAGATGTTTTCTTTGTTTCATCCAACTTTTTGATGCGATATCTACATCCATTGCACCACATATCCTTATGGTGTTTTACCTAGTTCAACAAGCCATACAGGAAAATATTACATAATGATCACACCATATTTATGATAAAGTAGTGCATGTTTATTATAATGCCATAAATGGAAAATAACCAGCATGACGTACAACGACAATATTTTAAAAAATAAATAAATAGTGCTGTCGATTAATATGCTTACCTGCTTATCTTTTAAACCTCTTGCTAAATCGATTTCCCTTTGTGTTACATTGGTGTCTCCATTGCAATGTGCAGTTTTAACCAATGAAGCCACACCTTCCCATGATATTCCATGACCAGATTGTTCACATTTTTCGATCCATACCTTCATCCAGTCAAGATTGTTTGCGATGTATAAATGAATCGTATCCCACTCTCGACCAGCTGTTTGATGACAATAAAATTAAAATTCAATGAAAATGTATATTAGTCACTTAAAAAAGTATATAATTACACTATAAAATGATGCAAAATACTAAATAAAAAAAATAGAATATATATGTATGATATATAAACATAAAAATCACCAGTGAAATGTGTTATATTACCTTTCACCTTCCTCGATCTACCTTTCCCCTTCGGGTACTCCCCTTCGAAAACATTTTTGGAGTCTGGATCACAAATGCGACGTAAATTGAGCTTTGACGCCAATATAGGAAGATATTCACTAATGTACAACATGTTTTGGTATACCATATATCCCTCCATCATAGAACCCTCAGCATATGCTTGTTGTCTGACCAAACCCTTCATAAATTTCAAGTGCCTCTCAACCATCCACATGGACCTTGAGTGCGCAGGTCCACACAGTTCAATATCCTCAACTTGGTGTATGAGGTAGTGTTCCTGTGCATTGAAAAATGCTGAAGGTAGATGCTTCTGCATTTCACACATGAGACAAGGAATTTCTCTCCTCCAATACTTTATGTCTTCTTTGTGGAATTCTTTAGATGACAACCATCTACAAGGGACATGACAGCCGGCCAATCAAGAGATTAAAGAAAAAAGTCATTAGATTACGTAACATGAAGTAGAGAATGAAAATCAAATTAAGAATAAGTTCTATGTTGAATTAAACAAACAGTAAGCACGTGGAAAAATCACCACTTACCTCATGTATTTCCCGAGACTATATATTATTTGCTTGACATTGTTGTCAAAGTTGTCTGGGATAGAGAGAGGTAGAACATACTGTAGCAATAATATACAAATAGTTTCAGTATATCGAAAAAGAGTACTAGAAAAAGAAAAAAAAATATTAAATGCATACCATATTAATTATTACCTTCATGAAGACATGCCAATCGTGTATTTTCACCCCCGCGAAATCACCTTTCTTTGTTATGATATTCTTCATGTTCGCACAAAATCCGGTGGGAAATTTAATTTTTCGAATGACTTCTTTTACAACATTATTTTGCTGGTCCGTTAACATCCATGGAAGTGAGTTTATATTAATTTTCTCTCTGTTGCTATGAAATTGAATGACGTCTTTCATTGCATGGTTGTTATCTTGAATGTCTTTGCAAATTTTGACAATTTTTTCTTTGTCACTCCTTCCATCCAATATTCTCCATAATGTTTCAGTCACATTATTTCTGATATGCATTGTATCAAATAGATGAGAAATTTGTAGGTGCTCATAATAGGGCAACCTATTAAATTGTCTAGGATAATTTTTCATTCCTCGTGGAAGCCCATTAATGCCTTCATGATGATCACATGAACGACAATGATGAAATTAAATATTAAATCAATGTCAATTACACTAAACATCACACAATATAATAAAATACAATATGATCATATACAATGATTGATTATATGTGCCTTGACGATTTCTATTATATTGCAACTTCCATAGCTGAGGTGTCATTCTCTTTGGTTTTAATGCAGTCTCTTGCTTGCCATTGAAAAGATGTTTTTTGGTAGTTCGATACCTATGATTCTTGGAGAGGAAGTGCCTATACTCATCAAACACCTCCTTTCCTAAGCTTTTTGAATGACAAGATTTGATTTTACGACCACAAACGGGACATGCAAATTTCCCCTTTGTCTGAAGACCTAAATAAAAAGATGGAATATCAATATTAATGTCTATTATAATTATATAAAAAATGACTGGATTATTTAGAAAAACATGCATGCGTATTATATTAACTAATAGTTCGTAAAATTAAATGCAACTAAAGTGGAACTTATAATTACATACCACATAAATGGGTTAACCCTGGGGCATCATGTATTGTCCATGTAAGAATTGCATGGAATTGGAATTTCCTTTGTCGTATTGGTCTAGATAAGTCATACATAGTGATGCCATTCCATAACTTCAGTAGCTTGTCAATAAGAGGTTCGATATATACATTCATATCTTTGACTTGGTACTTACCTGATTGATTTGAACATATAAAATAAATATTCTGATTATGAAACATACCATTTAGATATATAAACCATATTTCACAATAGAAAAACTTTAAATATATATATAACATTATGAGACAAAAAATGACAAATGAGAATATACCACTGCAATAAAAAAAACTGCAGTGTTCGTACCTGGAATAATCATCGACAACATTATGTGCTCCCTCTTTATTGTCAACCATGGAGGAATGTTGCTGTTGATAACAAAAATAGGCCACACCGAGTAAACAGATCTCATCTCTGCAAAAAAATTGACACCATCTGCTGCCAAAGAAATCCTAAGATTACGAGGTTCATCTTTAAAGTGAGGCCATTTTTCCCCCATATCTCTAAATGCAGACCCATCTGCAAGCATCTGAATAATGTCGTCTTGATTTCTGTTCCGTGCATGGAAATCCATAAACTGCACTATTTTTTTGCACTTGAACAGTGGTTGCAAATGGGGAATAATGGGAATATAACGTAGAACCTTGAGAGGCACCTTTTTAGTTACTTGATTTGTGCGATATCTACTGATATGACATTCAGGACATTCTGTTGCAAGTTCATGCTGGTTGTAATAAAGAACATGATCATCGGGGCATGCATGAATTGCTTCATACTGCATTCGAATTTCTTTCATGATGGCAGATAAATCTCGATATGTGCGAGGTAAAATATTTGAAGGTGGTAACAAATATTCACCTATCATGCGACAACAAATTAAAATAAAAATCTAGTTAATATAATATAGAAATAATATTAATGAAACAAATTTCATCCGTAGTAATTTGACTTATATATGAATTAACAATAAAATACATGACAATCATATATATTTTGTGATGGAATATATTACATACCTTAACATCCATGTGACTGATATGTTTGAAAGACCATTCATAACCTTCAAGTTCATTACCAACAATATAGCAGAGAGAAGATTTGTCTTGGAGCTGTCATAAACGGGTTCGTATGCCTTGTCAAGAAGAGGTATATCATGAATATCATCAAAATGTTCATCATTTTCATGATCATCATCATCATCCATTCCAACATTAAATGAATCATGGATCAAAGTATTTGTAACATCATCTTCAACTATGTTATCAGTATGATCATCTTCTTCAATGTGATCATGAACTTGTTCTCCATTAATATTCATAGCTCCATGTTCCTCCGGTACTTGTTCTGGAAGCACTTGTTAATCCGGACGATATGCTGTAGGATGTCTTTCCTTTATAATTACATGAAACAATCAATAGATAAAAGTTAATATAAGAAATTCAAACGCAAAATGTAAAAATTTATGTGATACATTAAAAATTTAACAAATTTTGTACTGTTGGGATGAAAAGAACAATGACCAATTGTACTGTTGGTAAAAAATAAGAAATATTATAATAATACATAAGAAATATTATAATAATACATAAATTTACAAAATCAATCAAAATAAAAACATATATAATGCAAAACTTACAAATGGATGGTATTCATGTCCCCCCTCGGCGTGCCCATGCTCCCTACAATGTTTTGTGGCTGTTGTGATCAAAATTATTCTCCTCTTAAAGCCTTTGCATTGATTACATGGACAATAGCATTTACCATCACCCCTTCTTTCAACTCCTTCCCAAAATCTAGCAAGCAATTGTTGATTTTGTTCGTCTGGATCAGGAATATTCGTAGTTGACATTTTCTCGTAAAGAGCTTAAATGAAGATTATCGATATTAGAAAATGAAGCTCCAGAGTACTTTTCTCACTTGAATAACAAAAACAACGAAAAACAATCCTCCGAACAAAAAAAAAAATCCGCAAACCGTCGTTGGTATGGCAAACATGCCGGAACGGTTTGATATTTATAAATTTTAAAGGTCAAAAAGTCAAACCTACATCGGATATCCGACGACACTAATCTAGTTACCGTTGGGAAAAAATCTGTCGGATATCTGGCCTCTTCGGGTTCGAAATGGAGTCGGTTATCCAACATCCAAAGCATCGGATACCTGAATAGGCGTTGGATATTCGCAAAGCCGTCGGATATTCAAAAGTACGTCGGATATCCAACAGACACCTCTCAAAATTTATAAAAAAAAAAAAAAAAGTAATTTTGAAAGAAAAATCCGACGACATAGTCCATTTCGTCAGAGGTCGTTGGATTTTCTAGTCGGATTTTGGGTTCAAATCTACTAGTGCATGGTGAAATTGTCTTATGAATCTAGTTCCTAGTAATTGAAAATCTCACAATTTGAATAGTTTTACAAAAATATTTTCAAACATTTTATAGTTGCAAATTTAAGAATTCGTAAGATTCGCCAAGGTTTTTACACTTTGATAAAATTATGGATCCTTGAAATTTTCCCTAGTTACATTTAATGTTTCTCACTCTTGAATGAGGAAATGAAGGTTCTGATATCAATTGATTCAATTACTTTACTTAAATCCTACCATATTCCACATATCATATCACTATCTTCCTTAGTGGATGATGTATTGAAGGGCTTATGCAAAATACAGTTTTCATTTGTATGTGCTTGCACATCATCACCCTCCCAAAAAATCATTAATGTATTACTTTTCAAATATTTCATTGGGAAATCCTCCCACACTTTGTCCATATTTTTTTTATCTATTTCCTTCCTTATCAGTGGTACATTTCTCTTGAAACCATACAAATCAAATTCAGTCCCCAATTGCTTTTTATTTTTTCTTTGTCCCTATAAATTGCATAAACAATGGTTTCCCTTCATTGACATCACATTTATATGACCAAATTATTACATCGAATTTCATGATACATGCTTCCAAAAATTGTATTGCATTTGGTCGTAATTTATATAATGTTCCCTTGTACTTAAATTCAAATTCTTCAACAGTACTTTCATTCACCCTTTTTCCTTTTTGGAGGCATTTTCAGATACTTTCCTGATAATATAGAGAACCTTCCATTTCAAATGCCAATAACATTTTTGTATGGAGAATTGCACAGAAATAGTGTGTCATAAATTCCCTAATAAATTTGTTTTAACAAAATAGGTAGAAAATAATCAGTGTCTCTTACCTATCAATGACTGCCCAACATTATCTCTTATATGTATGATTTTCTTAGTATTCACATTGTCAGACTACTTCTGAAACTTTAAAAGAAAAAATTTCTACAACACCAATTTTGAGGGGACCATATTGGTATCTCCCTTTTCATTTCTTTGTAGATACTTCTAGCACATCCCTTGGAGCATTCCTAGGGAAAAAGGAAAATCAATTATCATATGCCATTTAATTTATCAATAAAAGCAGGGATGATTTTAAGAACCCCCCCCAAATTTATATGTAAAAAAAATTGGCGAATCTCCCCGCTATATAGGAAAATTTGAAAACGATTTTATCAATAATATAATATGTATATATAATTTTTTGGCGAATCTTTCATTTTATTATATGATATTGTAAAATCTTGGCGAATCTTTCACTAAATTATAAGATATTGTAAAATCTTGGCGAATATTTTACTGAATTATAAAATATTGTAAAAAGTTGACGAATATTTCACTAAATTATAAAATATTGTAAAAATTTGGCGAATATTTCACTGAATTATAAAATATTGTAAAAATTTGGCGAATCTTTCATTCATCTATAAAACACATTGAATGACACTCTGCTTGTTAATTATGAGTTCAAGGCTTCTTCAAATGTTGAGTTCAATTGCTCTATTTCAAGTTTTGGTCTCAATACCAAATGGTGGTGGCCTTAATGAAGCCTTGATATCCAACCAAAGCCGAGTAGATCTTGGAGACATGTATTCTAAATGTGGGTGTTTGGAGGATGCACATAAAGTGTTTGGCCAAGTGCCAAAGCGAAATACAGCCTCATTGAATGCAATGCTTTCAAGATGTGCTCAACATGGACATGGCAGGGAGGAACATTATCAGAGGGGTTCTTCGGGTGGAGATTGTCATTCATAGCTCTGATGACGATAGCATTGCATCTTCTTCTTACTTACAATTTTTTCCTCTACTACTTGAGTTTCTAGAATCTATTTGTAGTCTTCCCTGCAATTATTAGAGATTTCTTCCTTTTCTTCTTTAATAGTCTTGGGAGATGACTTTTTTGAATTGCTTAAATCAACAAAGGAATTGCACCCACAGACTATCCTTCAATAGATTGTGTGGTTACCCTAGACTATTTTTGATACTTCAAGGCAAGTTTGTACATAGGTTTTAAGCTAGGCATGTTCCTTAAGTATTTTTCTTGGCACATACTTTGAATAACATTATAGTGATTTTGTTGGTATCCTGTAGTGTCGACTATTGGGGGCTATCTTATTGTTGTGTCATACTTTTGGACAATGTAACTTTTTTCCATCTAAATTCCTCAACACTAGTACCATATCTAAATGTTATACCATTTGTTGATACCATATCTAAATGTGTCTAGTAGTTGATTTTGATTGTAGATGTTGTATTGTTTGTTGATATTGGTGCGTAGATGTTATTATAACCCATGTTAGAGCTTTTATTACAAATTGTTTTTTTCTATTGATTAGAGTTTCCATGACATGTGGGGACTTGGACCTTGACAAACCGATAAACTAATAGAATCAGACATTATGCATCATTTTGGCCTTCACTAGCCAATTATGCCCATGGAGGCTAGGAAAATTTTGAAATGTAATTATGCCAATTGGACTAGAGGAATGTTGGTCTCGTGCCAATAGGTCTCCTATGATCAATGCATAGGAACCTAGTGTATAGACCATTTTTCTCTTCGCTTAGCTATGTAGAGCTCATTTATTTTTCTGAATAACGATAAGTATTTACAAAGAAAATATACAATCAGCATAAACAAATCGAAAAAGTGAAGACAATTAATTCATGCAAATAAAAGGTAATAAAAACTTATTTTCTCGAACCCTAAATCAATGGAAATCAACTAAATCTAATATTGATTCAAGCTACAACAAAGGGTTAAATCAAGCATCAAATGAGAACTAGAAGCATTCAAGGGTCTAACACAATAATTAACCAAAATACATGCAAACACCACAAATCGACAAAATGTTTCAAATAAAAGCAATAAACAAACCATAAAAATTTGCACAAAATATTTGAGATAAACACCAACATGGTTTCATGTACTTGAATGAGCTCATTCTTGCTTAGCGAAAGTGTAGTCAAATTAGTTATTTATCCTTTAATGTCAGGACACTATCTATGTGAAGAGATAGCTCCTAGGCCTAGCTTTGTCAAATTCCAGTGTCATTTCCTATCACATAAAAAAAGAGACAATGTAAAAGATAAATATAAAAACATCAATCTTAAAATAAACTGCATCAAGGAAATGTATGTCATATCATCAATGTTATAACAAAAAAGTACAATTTAGAATCTATTTTTAATTAAAATGCTAGCTCAAATTTACATATAATGATCACCCGCAAGGGTCCATGGAACACCTATACCAAAATAAGACTCAAGAGTCTCTCATGTGTATTGGATCATATACAATCTTAGGTGAAATCTATTTCCCAATTCACATTCTGGGACTGATCCTCATTTTCGGCACTCTGAACATGACCTTCTTCGAATGAGCCATCATTATGATCCTCAACAACATTATGTTCCATATCAAATTCATTAGATAAATTTGCCAGATTGTTTTCTCCCCTTCTTTCACAATTTGATCGCCAGAGAGCTACTGCTCTTTCATATGGAAAATTGTCAACCTCATACTTTGTTACATATAATCTTAAGCATGTATCCACATTTTTATCAAGCTTATTCCTCAACTTTGACTTCAAAAATGTTAATGCACTAAACATTCTCTCATCCTCCACTGATCCCAAAATCATGGTTTGACATAAATCTACTAATTTGAAATACTCTGACATATTTTGCAGTAGAAATTCACTACCACTGAGTGTAGTCCATAATTTTGTAATTGCACCATATTCTAGAGCATTATCCAACTTAGAAAATTGCTCCCACATTGTATCAGCAAATCATTGGGCTTGATCTTTCAATTTTTTTCCATCTAAAATACCTTGAATATGTTCTCCTTGTATCTCGGTCTCTCGACAAAAATGGCTCTGCAAAATCTTGATTTTAGCTATAAAGTCAACCTTTATAGTTTTTGAACATTGACGATGGTTCCAATATTGAGGGTATACCACAGACATGGCCTCCAACAATTCATCTCGAGGAAATCGTTCTCTTATCTCTGATGATAGTGATTTTGCAATTTCTATCAAGCTGCACCTCACTGAAATCACAACATTGTCAAATTGTTCTCTTGACACAGGGCACTCTTTGGTGGTTCTTCCTATTTTGTCATTATAATAAAAAAGAACCATATACCCACGCACTGCCATACATAGAAACCCTTTTTCATCAAACTTCAAATAAATTTTCATCATTTCCAATATTGATTATCTTAGCCCAATTTGTAAATGCTAGACCTGTAAAAGAATCTACCATCATATACAAATTATCTAATGCAAGGCATCCTAGTTTTCTAGCATTTGTGTATTCAGCAATATACATCGTGCGACTCTGAGACATCTTCACAAGGATATTCATTTCATGAAGCAGAGGAAGAACTCCAGCCAATGTTAAATATGTCTCTATATCAGTTAATAGAAAGAGAAGAGTTTGAGCTTTTTCTACACTTAGGCGATGTTCATACATCACCCCTACCAAGGATGCATATTCATCGAATAGTCTTTGAGCTGGTCCCTTCAGTGAGATCCATCTTGTATCAACATCTTTTAATAGTTTGTTTCCATTTGTAACACCGTCGGCAAATTTTTTAAACTCTGAAAACCGTTTGGGACTCCAACAAAAGTATGCATGAACCTCACGTACAAGATATTCAACTTTTGAAACCAATGGAAAGTTGCTCACTATTTTAAATGCAAGATTCATTCTGTGAGCCATACAATGAATACCAATCATATACGGTGAAGTTGAGAGTTGTAGTCTAGCAAAAAGGCCGTTCCTTTGTCCCTGCATTACTGATGCTCCATCTGCTCCAACGCATACCAACTTTTTTGCGATCATTGAATGATCCATACCACCAGTTTCCTTCAAAGTATTAATAACAAGTTCATAAATGTTTTCTGCTGTAGAACTTTTGCTCATTTTATGAATTCCAAGTAGATAGGAATTCCTGATATGGTAATTGACCGTATAAATGCTCATGCAAATCCATGCAGTATTATCAACAGCTATAACTTCATCCAAGGACAGTGACAAAAATGTTGCATTCACAATCTTCTCTTTCATATCATCCTTTTCTACTTGAGCTAGATATTTTCCCCATTCCCAACCACTCGTTAAAGACCAATGAGAAGATGGAAAATTTGGCACTTGAATAAAAGATAGATATTTCATCATTTTTGGATAATCTGTCATAGGACGACCATTGGATAGGATGTGAAATACAGTGCTTAATTGTATCGACTTCGATAACAAATTTTTTTCCATCATCTTTCTGAATTGAGAAATGATGGTTCCTCCACTTTCATCTAGTTTTCTCTTATTTATTAAGTATTTATTGTATTCCTCTTCACATTGGAGATGTCGGCTAACAGATTTCCATCTAGCAGTAGATTTCTTCTCATCATTTCCAGTTTTCTTATCATACACCTTCCCAACATGCTTCTCTATTGTGTCCAGCTTCATTTGCAATTTCACTACCTTGCCAAGTTTCCAACTACATGAAATGCATTTAACTTCTCGTGAGGTCTCATTCTTATTTGTTGGAGGTATCGGTTCAATAAATGGAAATCTTGATACCCAATCAGATTGGAATTGTCTCCCGAAGTCCCATCGGCCTTTTTTCCTCTTCAGTGAATGGTCTATGTCACCTTGCAAGGAAAAATCTTCAACATTTGAGCTACCAATTTCTGATGAAAATGCATTTGCCTCACTTTGATCACTAGAGGAATGTATTCTACCATCCATTGTATGTTTTGCAGATGCATCCTCCAAAGTGTTGACATCTCTCTCACCGATACCTTGCTCAAGAGAGCTTGAACCATGAATATGATGTGGATGATTGGATTGATGTTTTTGAAAATATGATATTACATCCTTTTGTCTTAATGTTTTATTTTTCTCTCCATGATCCATGTTTGACATCTTGTTTCTTACTTAATGTTCCACAATTGATATTCCAAATCAATATAGAAACCAGAAGGAGGCCTACATGAGAAAAATGATATAAAATTAGTACAACTGCAATTCCCTACAAGGAGGTTGGTCCTCCACAATTGCACCAAAAATATACTAAGTGATTAACCTAGGGGCCACTAGAACAACAGGGAACAAACAACACACCACAATAAAAAATTTCCTAAGGTTGTGGTGATGGGGTCCCTTGTGCTCCTGATGAACTCACCTCGCTGCCGCCGTGACTGGCGGGTCGGGAGAGTAGCCACTTTGAAGAAATTTTGATAAAAGGATGTGTTTTAAAAAGATTTTTGAAAAATATAATCAAACAATCCTATGGCTCTCTAGACTCAACAAAAATAAAAAGTGTCCACACATTAAAAAATTCCCTAGAGATTTCAAGCAAGCAAACTTACTCTTCCAAAGAACCGAAGCTCAGTGAAAAGCTGGATTGTAGGGCCTTCCGAAACTAGTAGTTGTTGAGGGATGTTAGGCCTTAGACAATTGCTAGTAGCATGCTCTATGACTTGCATACTTATTTCTTGAAGTAGTCTATCATTATTAGCATCTGTGACCAAATTGGGGATCCGTTGAGTAATTTTGTGAATTAATTCCATTATGTTCCTTGGTGGCTCCTTGAGTAAAGATTGTTAGAAGGAGACTAACTCTCTCTATATATCCTCATGTTTAACTAGCTTATTGACTTGGCTACTAAGAAGAGAACTAATATGATTATGATGTTAATATTGGATCATTGATCGATGAAATAATTTGGAATTTTTTTCTCCTTTCAACCATCTAATTTGGGATTTATGCTTCCAAAGGGTTTCCTCTTGTCTCTATCACATTTCTATTTGGGATTGGAGAGAGACATACAGTGAACAGCTTGGGTACTCTTGATATCTAGTGAAAAACTTTTCCTAATAAAATTCTATAAATTTGATGCACATATTATGAATAAGGAAAAAGGGACATTACCTGTAGGCATACTACATTGATTCACGTTAGGGCCTACAAAGGTATTGAAACCAATAGAAGCTGATGTGGACAATGCAGTCATGGTGCTCATGACTGGCATGGTTGCAGAAGCACTTGGTCCTACAACAGGTGTGGAAATCCAAGTACTAGGTATCTGATATAACAATTGAGAAGCAGGAGGTGGTGCAAAGTTGGTTGTATTGCTAGGTCCAATAGTAGGTGTAGGAATAGATGCCATTGTTGTTGAACTTGGCATACCTAATGTACCAGTATTGAAACTGAAAGACGGAGTGGACACAGATGTGGTTTGTGCCTGACTTGGTGTAGCAGTAAAAGAAGGATTTATCGTGTTAGTGTTCATACCTAAAGTGGGAGTTTGGGGAACTCCCTGTTCACCTCCTAGATTAGACATCAGATGTCCGGGTAAGGAATTGTCTGCACTGAAATGGGGCTGCTGGAAACCAACAGGTGACAGAAGCAGAATTCTAGTATTAGTTAAAGGAGGATTGAAAGGAGTGTTATACTCTGCAGATGTAATATATTCAACCTCAACTGAACTAAAGTGTCGCTGATCTGTGGTACTTGGTAGTGGTTCCTCAGGAACCTCTATTTCAAGGTTTTCTGTTGCAAGAATTTCTTCAGGAAATTCTGTTTCAGGAGTAGTTTCTGAAGAAATACCGGGGTTTACTCGCTGTCGTCTAGCTAGCTGTAAAGGTTCTGTTCTAACTGGTGGAAGGTTTTGAAACCTCCTCGATCTATGAAGCTCTTGATTCTCCATGATTATAAATATAAAATAACAGACTAGAACCTGGTGGCCACTACAACTAGGGGGAAAACAGCACGCCAACTAAAAAGTCCTAAGTATACAAACCAGGCAAACAAAGATGCCTTCCGGAGAAGAGTCTGGGATGATGAGGGCCCATAACAGATCAACGAAGGAAGAAAGACAGTTACCCAGGGTCCACAATACAATGACTAAGGGTGCAAGCGCTGGAATCACCCAACCGCCCTCCCAAAGACCTGCAAGGGATTTCCTCCCACGTCTTTCTTAGGTACAACAGATATACCCTCTGCTATCACCTGTGTAAGAACCTAGAGTCAGATACTAAGGATACCACAACACCGAAAACTCCTGGGGGAACAGTCACCGGTCGAATCAGAAAGCATGGGCAGGGTAGCTAAGCCCGAAACTCGAAAGAGTCCCCAATACGCAATCCAATCCTGGCGTATGCTCGAATAGAAAGTAGGAGGAGTATTCCCAACAATCTGATCTCGCAATGACCTACTGCATAGATCCCAGGCAAGTTTTGAGTTAAATGGGTTTACCTGTGACAGTCTCACTACGATTTTTGCGTAATGTGTGATCTTGAGTGGTTTAAGGTGATTTAAACTCAAGATCCTAACCAAAACTAGTTGGTGTAGTGTACCCTAAAAAATAAAAATGTTTCTATTTCATTTTATTAAAAAAAATTTAGGGCTGTTATTACTCAAAAAGGGTAGTGCTTTTGTGTGGCGTGGTTGCAAAAAGGAAACAAAAGTGCCATAAAATCAAAACTTTCTACAACAAAGCTCTTTTTCATTTTTTCATTTACTGGAAAGAATAAAAGAACAATCAACTAAATTATGATTCAATAAACTGACCACAAACAATGTTTAAGTACAAGAATCAATCACTAAACAAAGTGCTGGAAAATGGACTAAATCGAATGCCAAAGAAGGATCGATTTTAATGCAAACCTACAACTTAAAATTGAGTTGGAATAAATCTATTCTACAGGAATGAATTATAATATGATCAACCTAACAGACTAATTGGCACAGAAACAACCACTGTTTTTATTTTATATTTTTAACTCTAATCATACTATAAAGTATAGACAAAAATAAAAAATGACTATAAAGGGTCTAAATGCAAACATGTAATAGCAAAATCAGTCAACCTGAGACACAAATGCAAGGAATAATACTAAACCTGACTACAAATCAATGAATTCAATCAATAAAAAAAACAGAATTATCCTACAACTTCAGGAGGAAATGCATTGAACGAAATCAACACACATCAATTATAGAAGACATAAAACCATAATATAAAATCTCAACCAAAAGATAGAGTGCAGGAATAAAATAGTGTGCAAGAAACAAAGTACGAGTAAATGGAGATGAATTTTCAAACTAAAAAATCAACCAAAGGAAATCAAACTAAGATATCTTCAAACTAAATCACTATCTAAACTACAATGTAGCAAAAGAGAAAGAAGGTCAATAATGCTAATCAAAATCAAGCCATCAAGCATACAACCAAGAAAAAGGAATTTTTTTTGTGTTTAAATTGTTTTTTTGTATTTTTCAATGTTTCGAAACTAAACCATGGTGTATGGACAATGAACAATGAGTAAGAAAAAACAGAGTATAATACAAAAGGCAGAATATAAATGTAGAAGATAAAATGTAAGTGTATGAAATAACTGTGTACATGGTTCTAATTTGAAAACCTTGACCAATCACACACTCAGAAAAGATAGGGTTGCTTCCTCTTCATTGGGGAGTTTGGATTTTGTATTTGGCGATATTTGATTGGATTTGATAGATGTTCAAGTTATCTATGTCTTGGTCCACAAAAATTTGGTATAGCCTGTTGTTGATGTTTGTATTTTTAGATTTTTTACTTGCTTCCAAGTTAACAATTTTCGTATTGATGTCTCGATGTTTTCTTTAACAATCTTCTCAAGTAGTTTTTAACTTCAGCTTCAAATTTTGGAGGATCGCAAAGACCTAATGCAGTTTCTTATGGTTGAGCTCCAAGCCATCTTTGATGGCGTCCTTATAGTCGACATCTACCTTTTCGACAACATCCAACCTTGACTTGACATCTCCTCACATCACACGACTCTTCATTTCAACTTTTCTCTGCTAATGGTCTCCCTTTACTAAGGTTTGGCCTCCATTAATCCCTTGGAGTGAGTGTCTTGCTTATTCGTTGTTGCAATAAATGTTGGACTTAGGGAGTATGTAGTGTGGTGAGAAGATCTTCTCTTGAAAGCTTCCTTGATTTCGTTACCTTAGGTTGCATTAATACTTCACAAGAATCAAGGGACATCAATTATTTTATTGTGACAACGACTTCCACCTTTCCTAAGGTCGGTATAATGATGGGGGAATGGGTGATGGTGAGATACCGTGGAGCAGGATGTGTTGGATTGAAGGTATACCAACTCATTCTCCCATGCAATGGTCTTCCTAATGACCATATAAAATTCAACAACTTTAAATTTCTTATTGTTGATAGCTTTGCTAGTCATCCAGTGAACAATTTTGTTGGCTATGGTTTGGTGCCACTCCAGGTAATTGCTTGTTCAATCTAGGAAATCTTACTATTGATGAACTTATCATTGCTAATTGCTTTGTTTGTTAGGATATATTTGAACTTACCCCTTTCCTGGAATGGATCTCCATTATACCCCAAACTATGCTTATGGATGACAAGCATACTTCCGCAATCTTTACAGGATCATTTGCCACGAAGCTTTTATCAAATGTTGAGGATTCTTTTAGGATGTTATAGGTTTGGAATTGTTAAGAATTCATCTAGTTTAGCTTTGATCATGCCCATGCTTTCAAAATCAACTATGTTTCATTGCTAATATCAACTTTGTTTCATTGTTGATATGATCATCAAACTGTCCAAATCTGAATGTAAACTGATCAGCTCCAAGATTTATGCTAGCGGCTCCACAAACAAACGAAGTCAACACTCTATTCCCAGATCTTCATAAATTTTTTGCACTGGGTATGGTTGATCAGGAGTAATTCTCAGATGAGAATTTCAACTTTTGCCAAAACTCTTAAACCCAGGATCAACACCTTTATGGATTCCAGAAAAAAGATAACTCAGGCATGTAATTAAAGTTTTTATGTTGTACTTTGTAGTCTAGCACCAAGTATGTGATGATCAACATAATGAATTATCTTTCATACAAAATAAAGAAGGATAATCATGTTAACTAAATGGATATAACTAGCAGCGTCTATCAATAATAGTATTCTTTCAGGACAGAATGTCATTCAGGAAATAACAAAATATAAAATGGGATAAAGATTTCCTCCCACGAGTATTAATTACTTTGCAAAAACATTTGCAAACCTCTTAGAACTCTCTTAGAACAAAGCTTAAACAAGCAACTGGTGGATACCTGTGTAACATCTGTCAACAATAGTTCATTCTTTGAGGACAGAATGGCATTCAAGAAAATAACAAAACATAAAATAGGATAAAGGTTTCCTCCCAAGAGTATAAATTACTTTGCAAAAACATTTGCAAACCTCTTAGAACTGTCTTAGAACAGAGCTTAACAAGTAACTGGTTGATACCTGTGTCACCAGCTTTCAATTGCATTGACTAAATACAAGGTGTCACCCCTTCCAGAAGTAAAACTATGACTGATTGGCTTGCAGGATGAGGAATATGGTGGACACTGGCCCGGGATTCCTCCTGCAGAATCTATTTCTTATGGAGGGATACACTTTCCACTCATGCATGCTCAGCCTTATCATCACAATCTTAATCATGTATATAATAATTACTTCTTGCTGATTATTTGTCTTCTTAATACTTAAATAACAATGAGATTCTAGATTTTATATGGCAGTAGAATGGCAGCTAACTATTTTTGGTTTCTGAGAAATTTTATTGTTCGTCATTTCATTTGAACTTTTAGGACATGATGGCTGCTCAACAAGCAATGTCTCAGCAATTAATACCTCATCAGCCTTTAATTCCAGACCAGCAGTTGATGTACCAACCTCCATAAGTGAGTAATATTTAGCTTAAAATGTTTGGAACATAGACAAAAACATTTAAGAAATGCTTTTGATTTCTGAATTTAATATTGAGAAATTGGCCAGACATATGCCACTGATAGGTGGTGATAAAAGCATGTACATGGAGTCCATTTATACAGTCTGAGAGTGTCTCGTTAAGAACATGTGTTTCCTCCTAGTAGGTCATAGGTTCAACTTCAAATCCAGAGGGGGGTAGGGTATGTATACCTCCATAGACTTTAGCAGTCAAATCGCTGCGTGGAGGGGGGGCCTTGTCCCACAAACAAGGGGATATCACACACCAAAATTGGTGTCTGACTAAAGTGTGGCCTTAAAAATAGATTATTATTAGTAGTATTATTACTTCAAGCCAGTATCCGAGTTTGGTATGAAAAACAGGGTATACTGGAATACATTCTGAGTAAATAAAATGAACCAAAAGGAGATAGACAATGATTTCTTATGATAAATGTCAGTTCTTGCATTTATACTTATATACTAACAAATCTATTGGAAAAACTGGAGTCAACTGTTGTGTCCTTCATGTAGAGTAAACATTTAGAGTGAGGAAGCAATCTATTCGTGAATGCCTCCATTCTATGTGGTTATGTGATATTGTTTTGTATTTGCCTTGAAATATAGAATAGAAGTTATGGAAGTTGAAATCCAACTTACATGAAGTAAGATGACATACCATGAAAATGCTTTCACAAGAAATGCGGAGATATATGTGAAAATATATTTATGTGGAGTAAGAAGCTATGCATCATTCTTGATTGTTCAATATCTTGGACTGTATGTTTCCTAATAGAATCTGATGCTGAAGTTGTTATAGCTTTCAAGTTCTTCTAAATAATTCCTCAGTCTCACCCAAGATTTTATGTACATTCATTTCTCTTTTTAACCAGCCAAACAATTTGTAAGTGCAATGCTGATGCTGGGACTAAGGTGAGAGCAGGGTATGGCATGTTGCCAGGCATCGGTGATTGTGTATAAGAGCAGTTGCTTACTTCAAGTTGGTGTGTCATCTGAATCTGCTACAGTACAAGGAGAGGCTCTGTCAGTTGATGCCCCCAAACTTGTACAGGGCTCCCTTTGCCAAGGAATTTGGAGATCTAGGAAGCTTAAGTAGCATTGATGTTGAGTCATTTGATAGTTCAGGAACAACAAGCCCTAATAAGGATCAAATGGAACCGTTTAGTATTTGTATTGCTACTTGGAATATTTCAGTATTTTCTGATTCAGTTTGAGTAAGCATTTGGAGTGCTGATGCAGATAATTACATGGCTAATCCTGCTATTTATAGAGAGGAGACATTTAGAGTAAGGAAGTAGTTGCCACTTGTGAATGCCTCTGTTCTATGTGGTCATGTGATATTTTCTTTTGTCTTTGCCTTAAAATCTAGAATAGAAGTTATGGAGGATGAAAATCAATTTACATGATGTTAGACTACATTCCATGAAAATTGGTTCACAAGAACTGAGGAGATATATGTGAAAATCAATTTATGCAGAGTAAGAAACTATGCATTATTCTTGATGTTCGACATCCTGGACTGTATGTTTCCTAATAGAATCTGATGCTGAAATAGCTATAGCTTTCAACTTTCAAGTTTCTTCCAAATAATTTCTTGGGCTTACACAATGTTAGTTTTATAGCAGCATAACTAGGATCACTAAAAGAATGGCAAAGCACAGAAACAAAATGAGTGTGGAGCTCATTTAACCATGATGATAAGAACAATCATCTCCCAACCATAGACAAAGCTATTTGTCTCCCCCGAGCTCACACCTTCCAATAGAGAACAATGTGCATCTAGATAGTAGTAGCACAAACCCAAGAAAAATAAGAGAGAAACTTCTCCAATAGTGGAGAACCCCAAAAAATCAGTCTCCTAGCTGCAGAAGTGAACCTCTCTTAGTAGAGCGAACTTGTCTTGACTCAGAAACCCCTTTTTTCCTTAGATCTATCGTACTTTTCCATTCTCTACTTTGACTTTCACAGAGGTTGATATCATACTATTCCATTCTCTACTTTGACTTTCACAGAGGTTGATATTTTAGTGCTTTCCCTACCTGTTTTTGTTGCCAGCAAGAATAGTAATGTTGTTTGTGGGTGTTTCCTTTGTGGGTTGGGTGGGAGGGCATACTACATAGGCATGATTTACAATGTTATGTATTTGCAAGCCATTGTTTAGTAATATGTATATAGTACATATCATACCATATTCTTGGTCTCTAATTAACTATAATATTTCTCCTCTAGTGCAGTGTGTAGAATCTCACAATGAAAAGCTCCAGGGGTTCCCATACTCATTTTAGTTCTGACCAAAAATATATTTTGAAATATTGAACTTGAAGCATGTCCCCAAGATCATAGTTTAGCTCCTCCCTTTGCCAATGGAGTGTCTTGAATGTCTGTCTTTTGGCAAGTAAAGGTTGTGGATGTTTTTGTGAAGCTGAGGGCTCCATTGTTACTCCATGATTATTAGGCATCCATATTCTCACCGTGACTCGGGAGGTCCACACTGTATCTGTGTATGACAAATAGTGCAATGTAATTGCAGGTCCTTGCTACCAATTGCAAATTCTATATGTAAAGAATCAACTTGTACCAATATGACATGTTGTCTGGCACTGCATAAACACTAGCCATAGCAAGTCAGCGACTTCAATGCTAGTGCTGGAAGGTGCTGATAGACAGTTTCCTCTCAGTTTTTGAATTCATGATATCATAAGGCTGACTATGTAAAAACCGTATTGTTTTATTGTAGAGTCAATTTATTGATGTTTTCAGCCAAACCTATAATGAATTACTAACATCATTGACAGATCTATAAATATGAAGCTTTATTTTACAAATTTCTATTCATCTATACCATTTATAGATCAAATCAAAACTATCTTGCATTCTTTTCATTGTATTGACCAAATTTAATAGGTATAACATACACTTGCTGACTCAAATTTAATTCAAGTTGATATCAGAACATGACATAGGCAATCCTAATTTTGATGTTGGAAGATTATTTTGATTGACTCAGTGCACCCAACAGCTCAAACCTAAATCCATGCTTACGAGGCACCCACCTTCTCACTGTGGCTTGGAAAGTCTGCACTCGCTGTTTATAGAGGCTTCATTTTCTCCTCCCTAAATGTTACAGGGAGTAAAATCTGAAGTTGCAAACAATCTGGATGTGAAGATAAAATCCACCCAAAAGTTGCTTTAAAAGTTCATTGAGAGGTAGCTATCAGTGCAAAATAGTTCTTAGGAGTATTAGATTTCCCAATGCCTTTGAAGTAGAATAATCTAGCTTCCTTGTATGTTGAACAGTGAGATCACACATTTGCTGCTCACTCAATTTAACACGTAGTTTTCAGTTAAACTTAAAAAATATGTCAACTGATGCTGAATTTTATTATGTCCAGGTACAATTTGTAATGTGATGTTTCATTTTTACAGGAACAGTGTATACAATTAAATTTTCTTGCTCATTACATTGTGGGATTTTGCAGCAATGATCATGAGGTTAGGTGGAAGCTAGAGTATCAATCAAGAATGATCAGGCTGATTGCTCACGAGCCTAGATATCATCTTCAGAATAGCCAGATCTTCTCAAAAACAACACTTTCTGATTAGATACAGCTCGGGGGATGTATCTTTATTGGTTGGTCTCTTATATATGTATCAAATACTAAAGCTGATCAGTACTCTGTTCTTGTTATGCCTAGATATATTTTGACAAAATAAGTGTTTATTAAAAATCTTTTCATGGCCATCAGATGGATTTATGCTTGGTTTGAAAGAATAAAGACGAGGATCTGGCTATAAAGCACAGAAAAATACAATCAAGAATAGAGTTTAAACAAGTTGCTTCTTCAGAGGGTTTGAACATGAATAAGATAAACCTAATTTTAGTTATCTGCTAAACTTGATTATAGAATATATTCTTCTCATACAGTTAGGATCAATTTTGCACCAGTTTGGTTCGCTACCTAACTATAAAATTGTGCCTGGGCTCTGCATCTAGTGATAAAATTCATTGAGGTTTAGTTGACATCAAAATTTAGAGACCAAATTAAATTTTGAACTATCGGAAATTAGTTAGTGATATACTGAATGATTGATGGAGCTTATTTAACTTAGGGTTGTTTTACACCATCTGCCATTCATGTTAGAAAAAGTAAGATTCATTTTTGCAGAATATTTTGGAAGTCAAAGATAAAATATAACAGATGGAGATATACTTCAAGAAGCTGCTAGAGACCTAGTGTTAATGAAGTTATTTGACTTCACCTGTGGGGCGTTGAAGTATTGGTGGGGTTAAAAAAGTGACAGTTGGTCTGCCAGGTTTCCTTTCCCAACTTTATGCCCCACCTATATGGGATGCGTTTAAGGGATGAGCCTATGTGCAAGTCCCAAAAGACCTTGGTCAAATAGATACTAGATTCCTTCTTTATATTGCAAGATCAACAACTTTTGAGGGATCACTTTATGGTGGACTTCAGTAACATATTTTGTCTAGAGGTTTGGGTGCAATATTGAGTACTTACATGCTATTCTGAACAAAAGGATCAGGGATAATAGATATTTGCAGAAATACTTTCAACACCAATTCTTTTGATTGTTCTTTGAGCGGAGTTCAAGTTGGCTTTCGCCTGAAAGGGCATAGTAATTGTTCATTACTAGTGGAATAGCTTAAGGTCAAGGAAAAATTGTTCCAGTATGATACTAGATTTCATCAAGAATTAGGAAACACTTGGAATCCTACTCCAAAAATCAAACTTCACCAACTATGGGTATACTTTTTTGTTAAATTAGAATAGGAATAGGTAGAAATTGGACTAAGTGATTATGGTTCAGAGTCCTGAAATATTAGTTGAGATGAGTAAAATGACAAATTTGGTTTTTCATTGACACCTCTAATTCTGTGCCTTTGCTACAGGCGCGTGAAAAGTTTATGTCATTGAGAAAAAGTACAAGGATGGACATTGTTTCAGAAACAGAAGAGGTAAGTATGACATATTGTGATCATGAGATTAAGTAGGAATGATCACAAAAGGTTATGCATTACTGATGTGTTCTCTATTTTATAGATTGTGGTCAACTTTGAATACAGGATTTGCGCAATGCAAGGGCAGCATTTGAACAAGCCCGCTTCAATCTAGTATGTATGACTTCACTCACCTATCATGTTGATTCCCACATAACTTGTACCATTGTTTAGAATCTTAGATACAGTCTTATTTGCCACAAAATGTAATGTTGTTGCATCTAGTTAAATTGTTCACCTTTGAGTTCATATAAGTAAACTGTATTTCAAAAGTGCAGGTGACTACTCTTTCAAACATTGAGGCCAAGAAAAAATTTGAATTCTTGGAAGCTGTGAGTGGAACAATGGATGCCCATCTACGCTATTTTAAGCAGGTAACTCTAAAAAAGTGATAATGCAGTTGCCAGGAACAAAACCATACCCAAAACCTAGGAAAAGAAAAACCCCATAGGGGGATCTGTGTTTTGTTTTAAATATGTCCAGATCACAAAATTTGGTTTTGGAAATATTTTTTTTGGACTCAAAACAGGGGTTCCAAGTTCTAAGGGCGAGTTATAATAAAAGATTTCAAAGTCTGACATCATTAAGAATTTTGGGATTAAACTCACAGCGTATTCATGGATCGAAATGAAACACGCAGGGTCTAAAATGGCAACAAAAATTGAATTGCAGAGATTTCACATTGTCACATACCTCTTAATGCTCGAAACCCTTCTGAGAATCTGAAATGTACAGCCAAAGCAGTTTCCAAACCTCTAGATACACGCTACAAACTGGTAATCTTTGAAACTGGTAATCTTTGATTCAGCATGGGCGATGCTAGGGGTTTTATTGGCACTCTAGCAGCTAAATCGCAGGTGAATCGGACTCCAAAAATGGTATATCTTCAAATCGAGGGCGAACCATAACTCCAAAAAAATCCATGCCAAAATCGAGGGAGAACAACAGCTCCAAAAAACAACCATGCCAAAAATCACGGGCGAATGAGTTTCCAAGAAACACCATCCCTAAAAATCGAGGGCGATTGGTGCATCCAAGGAAAAATCACTGAAAATAAACTGGCGAAAATCGATTTTTCCCTATTTCTTCCACAAAAATCGCGGGCGACTGGTTTCTCTTATAAATTCTTCCTAAATACGATTTTGGCTATATAGTTTTTGAATATTTACAAAATAATAAATAGTGGGCTATTAAAATTAATTCTCAAAAACCTCTTTTACTTAAAAATTCGCCCTAAAAAAAATTGTAAACCTTCTAAATTCGCCATTGGGCTAAATTTCGCCCCTAAAATCATCCCTGAATAAAAGTATGACATTGGCTAAATTCAATTACACAGTTACTGAAATAGAATTTTTAGCATTTGTGCATGACATCAACAAATTTAAACATTATATACTTGGTTATGAAGTCTTTAGTCACATTGACCATTCGATCGTTAGGTACTTAATGAACAAACCAATTACTAATTGAAGAATAACTAGGTGGTGGTTGTTACTGCATGAATTTCATATCATTGTGTTAGATAGACCTCGAAGAGAAAATATGGTTGCAAATTTCCTTTCTAGGATACATAATGAGGGTGATATAATTCCAACTCATGGATTGGAGGAGATCTCTTTCATACTGGGCCAACTATGATCATTCAAACATGTGTACAAGAAGATGAAATGTTTGATATCATAAAAGCATGCCATGATGAACCATGTGGAGACCACTTTACTGGCAAGAGGACTACTTACAATGCCCTTCACCTAGGCTTCTATCGGGCCACTTTATTTAGAGATGCTAAAATGTATGTAAGGAGTTGTGACAACTGCCAATGAATGGGATGACCAGTACAAGCCAATGAGATGCCCATATAGTCACAGGTACTTATTGAACATTTTGAAAGATGGGACCTATACTTTGTAAGGAAAATCTCTTACATTTCATGAAAGAAAAGATATATTTTGGTTTGCACTAATTACATTAATAAATAGGTAGAATCTAAATATATTTTATGAGCTAATGAAAAATAAGTTGTTGATTTTCTATTTGAGGATATCTTCATTGATTTTGGTGTTCCAAGAGAAATTGTAACACACCAAGGAGCATAGTTCACATAGAAGCTTGTACAATCTATTACCCAACAATACCAATTCAAGCACCAGAAGTCCTCCGTACCACCTTCAATCCCATGGACAGGTGGAATCCACCAACAAAATCCTAGAAACCATTTTGATCAAGACAGTTCAGTTACATCATAGAAATTAGTAGATCGGCTCCCAAAGGCACTCTGGGCATACAAGATCACATGGAGGAATACCATTGGGAACACACCTTATGAGTTGGTGTATGGGAAACAACGTTTTCTTCACATTGAAATTCAAGTGAAGATCCTCGGGACTATAGTTCAGTGGAATGAATTTTTTCAAAGGACCGAAAGTAGAGAGTGGCACCACTTATTAAATTAGATGAAATTAGTTAGGATTCCATCCAACATACTACCTTCATTTATGAACACATAGCAACATGGAACGAAAAATATATCAAAAATAAAAAATTCAAGTCAGGTGATTGGGATCTTCTCTTTGAATCTAAATTCAAGAATTTTAAAGGAAACATTACTGTGCATGGCTAGGCTCATATGAGGTATAAATTGCATTTGATAATGGTAAGGATTAACACTATTGATGAAGAGCAAGTTCCTTTTGTGGTGAATGATTACCAGTTGAGGCTATATTATAAGCATATGTCCAAAGAAGAATTTGTTCATGATCTTTTGCAATAGTCAAGGATGGAGATTGTAAGTATGGGGAATCCTCCCCTGCTTCTACCTCTACTTGAAACTCTCCTTTTCCAAGATATATGTAAATAATAAAAATTAAAAAAATAATAAGAAAATAAAAGAGAGAAAAAGGAAAAAAAGTAAATATAGAAATAAGTTTAGTTGTGAAAACCATATCTCTTGCACAAATAGACATGAGTTTTTCTTTTTGAAAAACGGACTCTAGCAAGAATAATTCACAATAAATTGTTTGTATTATGTTGTTGGTTTTATTTTTTAATCATGGTCCTTCAAATCATCTTGTTTTGTGCTCGAGTTACATGATGAGTGATTCCTTAAGGCCATCCTTCTAACAAATTGTGTCCCATTGATGTCAACACCTTATCTAGGATTAAGATTAGAGATTCTTATAGTTTCTTGGGGCATGCATACATCAATAGCAGGTTTCCTCATTAACATCAGTGGGAATACATCAATGTCCCCTAAGTCAAATTATGTAGTTGAATTGACTCCAACACCTCCATTCCTACTTGTCATGATGCATTATGGTACCTTGACACTCATTTTCATCATCAATGAGTTGTCTAAATTTGGTCAATGACATTCCTAAATGGTCAGTATTCCAATGGAGTTTATCCATGTTCAATTACAGGAAAATTTATTCACATGGACTAACTTGTACATATGATTGGGTTACAATGGAAGATTTTATGGTTTATAGTATTGATAACCAGTTGTAGTTCTTAGATTGTGTAAATAAAAAGGAAATGGCAAGAAGGAAATCCCTCTATGCTTGTACCAGAACACTGAAATATGATTCAAAATGTTCAGTCCCCTTCCTCATTATAGAACTTGAGAAAACCACTCCTACCACCACACAACATATTATTCCCACTTCATTTAATTTTTCAGTCATGTCAGCATGTTTAGGTTTGCAAAATAAACAGTACATCATTCTAAAGTGTTTTATTTGTTCCAACATCCCGTTGTATTATCATTTCAATATGAACATTCTAAAAAAAAATCAAAAGTTTCAATCATCATTTCAGCATTTAATATCTTCGGATCAATTCAAGAACATTTTCAATATTCTTTATTTTAACTATTTCCACTTATGAAAACATTCTAGCCATTAAACAAATCCTTTTACAATGTTTCTCTCATGGTTACTAGATCCTCAAAGGGTTACCAAAAGTCTTGTAAGGTAATATTTTATATTTTTCATGGGACAGATAGAGTTATGGTTGCAATCCAACATCATATTTAGATTCTGAAAAGAGCCAAGTGATTTAGAGTCCTCCACATAGCATTCAACATTGATCCCATTCAAAGCAACAACACTTCAATTTTTATGGTATAATATAAGGCACATAGTTTTTATCTTCATTTTCTCTTTTCTATGTTCAGTGTACTCAAATTCCAACTCCATCATCAATGAGGTAACCTAAGGTGAGATCTCAGTTTATGTCTTTTTTATTTATTTGGAACAAAGGGAAATTATAATATGCAACTATCCTAAAGTTTGTATGATTTATACTTCGATTTTTATCCACTTCCTAAATCCTACAATCCCTACCCTTCAACATCATCAATCTATCATCCTAACCTTCCTACCACCCCCTACCATTTTATTATCAATTGATATCAATGATGGGCCATGTATAATTTGGATCAATCTTACATAATGATGCCTCAACACTTCCCCCCCTACTACCATAATTCGACATCTCTGATGCAATTGGGAATGAAAATCATGTCCATATTATGTTCGAATACCATTCGACCAATCACTTACCATTCACTCAAACAATCTCATCAATGTTGTCAAATCCAAAGTAGTAAGTTCACACATAGCTTCCACATTAAGAACTAAACACCATGGGGAAGTTAGGGTTCGCCATGCATGAGCCTACTTCCATGGAAGTATTGAAAGTATTTCCATAATTGGATGCATGTAAGTCAATATTCATAGGTAGTATAGTATCCATTTTTTCAAAAGTTTCAAGGCCATAACGTTCACTATTACATATGGGAAGATTATTCCATGCAATATTTCCACGTTTTCAACATTTGTGGGTTAATGAAACAAATATATATATATATATATATATATATATATATATTTTAAATTCACATGGCGGAAAAACTGTGGCAATATCGACGATGTTTAATTTGCAACGAAATTTCATCCCTATAGCGACAAAATTTCTATGTTGCAATTTTTGTTGCAATATAGACGAAGGTCGAGCTATATATACTACATACTCTAACCATTATTTACACATTTGCTATAGTTGCGACACATTGAGCGCGGATTTTGAACTTATGAGGTGATTGTTTGCGCTTGGATATTCTACATAGCTCTGATTTTGAACTTGCAAGGTTAGTATTTTATATTTTTTTGTCTATATTTTTATAAGGGTTAGAATTTAACATTGTTTAGTAATGAGGCTTAGGTGTTAAATGATACATCTATTAGGGTTAGGCTAATTTTTTTTTCCATTTATTAAATGTATCTATGAATGTATTTATAAAGTTTATAATAATTGTAGAGAAATATGATATAATAGATCAGAATTAGGTCACCCATACATATAACAAGATTATTCTCTTGTTTTGAATTATAAGGTTATGGAAATACTTAACACAAGAAGATGGTACATTGGAAGTATATATTACTTTAGTCTTCATGTTTTTCTTTATAAATATAGAAATTGGTTTATAATATACTGTATTCAGAAATATACTTATAATATCTAATGTAATTGACAAGTTATTGTTTGGTATGGTGTAGGTAAGACAATTACTTGTACCACTACAAGGATTTGTCACTATGAATGCAAAATGCAAGGAAGATTTATCAGTTTAGAGCTACATTAGAGGCGAGAGGAGATGGAAAATGTTATTGTCCTTGCTCTGATTACAGGGGCTTGCAAAAAAAAAGACTTTTAATAACAACAACTGAAAGACATTGTAGGGAGAAGGGGCACACCGAAGGGGGTTATGAATATCGTCCCCTGGTAAGAGGTCATTATTCAATTTTTATATATTCAATGTAATATTCATCATGTCATGAATTTCAGTAAAATGTCTTTTTTTTTACTATATGTTATATACACACTAATTTTTCTACGTTATTTGTAAATTTATAGACAATGCCCCCAAAGTGTCTCCCTCCAGAGAGTTATTTGCCAAGTACTAGCATAAATACTCATTTATAGCCTGACAAACTTCTACATCAGAATATTGAAGATGATCAAGTAGTTATTTCTGATGATATGGATGTAGATAACATTAGTGATACAAATCTGGAAGATGATATACATAGATTGATCCAAGACACATTTGCTCCAATGGATGAGGACAACCAAGATGATAGTCATGATGTTGATCCTCTACTCGAGAAGTCATGTCAACCTCTTTATGAAGTCTAAAAAAAAAATATTCTATCTGCTATATTGTTGTTAGTGAACTTGAAGGTTTTGAATGGTTTATCAAACACATGTCTGACACAGATACTAAGGTATGTAATTTGTTAATTATTTTTGTTTGCATGTTCACATCTATAGAAAGGGTTGACTTTTTTCCTATATTATTTCTATTTTTATCTACTTTGTAAAGTTTGGATGCGATATTGATGATTGATATTGTTTACATTGACTTATTCTTTTGAATTTTGTATATTGTTAGGTGAATTTCTATTACCAACTTCAAATATTTGACCACGCACATATCGAGAGATATATGTCATTATGAAAGCATTTGGAATGGAGTATCAAGCTATTGATGCATGTCCTAATGATCATATCATATACTATGGACAATATGCATTAGAAAATGAATGCCCACAATGTCAAACAAGTAGGTAACGAACCGATAAAGTGACAAAAAGGTGTTTCAAAAAGTTCTTCGTTATATTCCGATAATTCCACGTTTCCAGTAGTTGTTCAAGTGTCAAAGTATAGCACAGTTTATGGATTTCCATGCAAAGAATAGAAGTCGCGATGATGTTCTTCGAATGCCTGCAGATGGTTCTGCATTGAGGTACATCGATAAAAAGTGGCCAATTTTTAAAGAAGAACCTCATAATGCTAAACTTTCGTTGGAAGCTGATGGTGTCAATCCATTTGGAGAGCTTCGTTCTACCTACTCAGTGTGGCCTGTCTTTGTTATAAACAATAACCTTCCTCCTTGGATGTCGATCAAGAGAGAGCACACAATGTTGGCAATGATTGTTCCAGGTATTTAATTAATATGTAATTTTTTACTTGAAAGTCTGATCACTAAATATTTCATTGATTTTTTTCATGCATGATAATTATTTCTTTTATATATAACGACATATAGGCGCTAAATATAATTAATCATGTATGTTGGACCAAATAGGAAAGTACTAGGTTAAAGGTATGAACGTATATATTGAGCCTCTTATTGATGAGTTGTTGAAGTTATGGGCTGGCGTCACTATGTATGACATCTCTAGACCAATAGGGAAAAGATGATTTAAATTCCATGCAATACTTGCATTTACAATTCATGATGCTCCCGGGTTAACACATTTTTGTGGTATATTGTTAATTTATTTTGTTCCTTAATATTTTATATATTTGTTGAAAATACCATGCATTATTTTAAATTGTAATTCTTATTTGCTACACCAATTCATATATCTTGTAGGCCTTCAAACAAAGGGTAAATTTTCATGTCTAGTTTGCGGTCCCAGGATAAAATCTCGTCGTTCAAGGAGTTTAGCAAAGGAAGTGTTCGATGAGTGTAGGCACTTTCTGCCTAAGAACCATAGTTATTGAACTACAGACAAAGAAAAATTTAATGGTAAAGAAGAGAATGGAAAAAAACCACGAAGAATGACACCTCACCTATGGAAGTTGGAATATAATGGAAACCGTCAAGGTATGCCAATTTGTTTTTTACTGAATTATGTTCAGCATGATATGTTATACCTATACTGATTAATGAGTGTTAATTTTATTTTGTTGATGTTTCATGAATGTCGTTAAGGCACGAATGGGATTCTATGAGGAATGGAAATTTACCTGATTCAATTCAATAGGTTGCCATACTACGAGCACCTGCAAATAGTTCATTTGTTTGATACAATGCATATCAGGAAGAACATAACATAAATTTTATGGAGAATATTAGATGGAAGGACTGACAAAGAAAAAATTGGAAATATTTGTAGTGACATACAAGAAGATAATCACACATTGCAAAGTGTGATCGTTAATTCTAATGGTGATAGCCATCAACATAATATTAGTCTTCCCTGGTGCTTGATGGAGCAACAGAGAAATATTGTAAAAGAGGTCATAAAAGAAATCAGGGTTCCGATGGGTTTTTTGTCAAACATAAAGAATATCTTGACGAAAAAAGGTGATTTTGTGGGGGTTAAAGCACATGATTGGCATACATTCATTAAATTAATTATGAGTCTATAATATATTTCATTATCGGTATGCACTATTTATTAATTTTATTCTCTTATTTTGAAATAAATATTAATAATTATGTGTTTTTTGATACAGTATGTTCTACCTTTATCTCTCCCAGATGACTTTGACAACAATAGAAAACATATTATTTATGTTCTTGGAAAATACATGAGGTAAGTAATGTTTTACATGGAAAATGTACTTGGTATGTGGTTCATAGTGGAACTTATTGACATATTATGTTTTTCCCGCAAATATTATATATGCCTTGATATTATTTTATTGCATCATTTGTAGGTGGCTTTCAACAAAAGAAATACATACAGAAGATATAAGGCAATGGAAAAGAGAAATTCCTCGACTAATGTGTGAAATGAAATAGTATCTACCTCCAATATCTTTCAATGCACAAGAACACTACCTCATACACTAAGTTGAGGAGATTGAATTATGTGGACCAGTACACACAGGATCGATGTGGATGGTGGAGAGGCAATTGAAGTCATTGAAGGATTTTGTTAGACAAAGAGCACGTCCCGAGGGTTCTATGGTATATCAATGCATGGTGTATATTAGTAAATATCTACCTAAATTAGCAAAAAATATGAATGTGCCTCGCATCTGGCATCTCGATTCCATCAACAAATTTGAAGGGGAGGTCCTATTGGGGAGAGGTAAATTGAGGACTGTGAAAGGTAATTATTATACGTTGTTGAATTAATATATTACACATGTATTTTTTCCAATTTTATATTATCATACTGTTTTTTAACTTTTTTTAATAATTATGCATTTTCAACTATATTAAACTATGTGCCTTTAATGATATCTAATTAATGATATTGAATTGTTATTTTTTCCTATAGTTGGTTGAGTGTGGGATGCTTTACATTTATACATTGCAAACAACCTTGATTGGATGGAGCATTGGATAAATGATTGTGAAGAATTCTTTGGTAGGTTATCATGGGAAGGGGTCGGTAACATGATTAAAACAACGCATCGTATTCGACATCAATTTCCTGAACTTACATCGCAAAGGGAAGTTGATTTAGCCTATGGTTTAAAAGATAAAAAGGCAAGTAAATTGTTTACCCACATTTTTTCTAGTTACTTCGATCCATTTTTCCAATTACATTTCGTTTGTTTAAGTTTTCAATTATATTTACTAAGTCCTATATGACGTTTATTAATTCACAATGTATTTTTAACATGTTGTCAATGTTGCAGTTGAAACATCACAATGCTATGTGGTGTAATGGTCGTAAATTTCGTATCAAAAAGTTGGATGATAACAGGAAAATCTCGGATTGTGGGATAACTGTAGTGTTAAGGTCACCAATGTTTCCTCTAGAAGTGATAGACGTCCAGAAGAAACTGAGAATAGGTACTATGGGCATTTGGAGGACATTATTGAGTGTGATTTTAATTCCTTTAAAATAGTTTTGTTTGAGGTAAAGTGGTACAGGCTACGGATGCATGAACGTGATCTTGAAAGAACTGTTATTGAGCATGCTAATGGATTTACCATGGTTACTACAAGGGCATTTGAACTGGGTACAGAGCCTTATGTTCTTCCATGTCAATGTGAGCAAGTCTACTACTCTGAGGTACCAGGTAAAGCAGGTTGGTCATACGTTGTTCGATATGATCGAAGAGCAAGACCAGTAAAGTATAATCATCTACTAGATGATGAAGATAATCATGAAGAAGAAGAAGATGATGATGATTCAGATCAGGCTGCAGTCGATGTGTTAGATGAAGAAATTGAAGAGGTTGATCATGCAAATGTAGCAGACAATGATCTCATTGACGATATGGATGACTATATTAGCGAAGATGACTTTGATGATGATGACGATGTGAATGATCCTTTCATCAATATCTATTCAGAACCTAATCCTGATATAGATGTTGAGTTGGATGAATAAGAAGATGAATGATATTTAATTGTTGAAAAGTAGAGGTACGTAATGTTTATAGGTTAAAGTAAATGCACTCACCATATGTTCATTTTGTTGATTAACTTGGTTATATTTGAAAATTAGTTTTGTAATCTTATGTTCTACATGTGCAGTAGCGTGGGTGTTCTTGGAGGTTGTAGTGGTAATGGTTTGAATCGAACATGTGCCGATTGAGCAAGATACAAAATGAAGTTATAAGATTTATGTGTTAATTTCTGGGTCATTTCAATTACTAATTAGTGGATTTGTATAATGTAAAGGATGTTTGGCAAGGATGTTTGGAATTTAGGTTCTTGATGTGATTTTTACTAATATATTCATTGTTAATGACCCTCTGAGCCATCTTGGTTTGAGTTCAAGTGCAGTTTGTTTATATGTTATTATTTTAAATTTTTTATATTCAATCAATCAAGTATTTTTTCTTGAGATAAATTGTTGCTTTAATAAGTCTTTTTTCCTTTGAAAAGACTTATGGATGTGCTATTTTTTAATCTATGTTGAGTGACAAAAAAAAAACAATATTTTTCATGGATTTATACACAAAGGCTATAACCACAACTCTTGAGAAATTGAAACTTTTCATTGGTTTAATCATGGTTGCATTTGTTTGAATGTTTATATTTTCAATCTATGAGGTGGATTGGGTTTCTATCACATTTGGACATAGTAAGCCTTGTGATGGATTCCAATCACCTTAGAATATAAGGTTTGGAAGGCCACCTTTAGGGATTTCATCACATGTGTTTGAAACTATTATGTTTGAACTTTATGTGATGTCACCATTGATTGGACTAAGAGATCATAGGATATCACCCCTTTAAAACTTCAAACACTTATAATATAGTATTGTGACATGGCCACATTTACATAAAATGGTTTTAAAATTTTTTCTTATGCCTTCTAGTCACTTCTTGTTGAGATTTATCCAAACCATGCCTTCTATAGAGTTAAATTGATGAGACACTATATGATGAGCATTCATCTTGGTATGTTTTTTTTTATCTATACAAGTTCTCTCCCATCTTCCTATGAACTCATTGAATTTTCTCTATAACGTTTATGGTTTTTTCCTATTCATTTCCATGGCTCATCAAATTATCTTTCGTAGCTTAGGAAAATGAAATTTCAAATGGTGTTCAAGCCAAAAATCCCAAAGATGTCTCAAATGGAGATTTTTTATTAGAGCTATAAATGACCTAATTATATTCATGCTTAATGTAGGGGAGATTCCCATCCCGATTCTAAGGAAGCATGACATTGAAACATCTGAAAGTTCTATGTCCAAGAGATGATCTCAAATCACTTCCTATTATTATAAACAATATAAGGGAAACATTTGAAATTACCCATCCATATAAATTTTAATTTCTATGTTGAAATTCCTATTGTATAAAATTCGACTCGTCATTCAAAATATTGGAAATATCATAAATTATATTCATTCACTCACTCATGTCATCCACTCACTGCTTAGCTTTGCAAGGTGACGAGTGATGACTAACGACTACGAGGTACTAACCTCTTTAACTCTGTCATCTTGTACCACAAGCACAAGTTTGAATTGCGATTACAATTTGGCACTCTCCCTCCATTGTTGATCCAATCATGATAATTCCCACTCAAATTATTTAGAGGTGGAATTCTAGTTCATAGGGTTTGGGCTATCTCAAGACTCCAACATTTCCTTTTGTCACTAAGCTTAGAAAAAACAACCAGACTAGAGGATTTGCTCTCAAGGATGTGGAATAATTCTACCAAAGTGAAAATCTTGCTATCTAGACGAAGAATTAAACCACATTCATAAAACCTTCCCATGATATATAGTTTCAAATGCATGTTTCGAGGTCATCCATGCTACAACCACTCCGTTAAGATTTAAGATCTTTCTTTTCTTTGCTTGGATGACATGCCATTTGACTACCACCTCAATCAAATGCATGTGATTACGGGTTGAGTTCATTAATGCCTTTAAACATAGGTTCATGGGAGAATAAATATGGGTTCTTAATTTATGCATCATATAGAGAGGTGGCACTAGGCACACAGTATGGAGAAACAATGAGTTAGGAAAAACATTTGTACCAAAGAACACAATGGTTATTAATAAAATTTAAAACAACAAAAAATATTATATATTATACAACTTATTAATATATATATATAATTTAATTAATATATATCATACAAATTATTAATACAATTTATTAATATATATTATAATTTTTTAAACAACAAAAAAACATAACTGAAAAACATACCTGTCGCATGAGCTTGGCCAAAACACTCTGTTGCTCTATTGGGTTCGACGGCACCCCCTGCATGCAACAGGCTCTTGGGACATGTCCTCCTTGACTGTGCATGTTCCACTAGGATTTTTGTGGCACCCGGTCCGTCTGTGTCCTCATTGCACTCTGCTACGAGTCTAGAATGTGCATGTTCCACCTGGTTTTTGGTTGCACCCACTTCGGCATTGTCCTCATTTGGATTTTCTATGAGCGCTATTGAAGTAGGTTTTTTTGTGGCACCCGCTCTGGCCGTGTCTGCATATCCCCGCGGACCCTCAATGGAAACCGTAAGTTGAAACCCTCCTCTATTGAGTCGAATCTATGCATTTTTGGGTGCGAATTAGGTGGTTTTGAGTTCATTTGCTAATTAGGTGGTTTTGATTTTATTTCGAATCTCTGGATATTTATTTTTTTATCTAAATTATTTGAGGCCGACTTGTCCAAGTCAAATTCATCATTTTAAATATTGTTCTATTTCCACAAATTCATCATTTTAAGCATTCTTGGAGCAGAGCCGCTCTCCTAAGGTACGAGGGGGAGGGATTTAGTAATAAAAATCATATTTTAGAATGTGCCTAGTCCTCGCGTTCGGACCACCCATAACCAAAAGAGTTGAGGTCTGAGGGTAAGGAAGGATAGGTGATGGTTGAGTATGAAAATGTCTAGTTGAATCTACTCCCGGTCATTGGAAACACATTATGTCATGGCTTATCGGTTTTCAGGTTAATTAGACCTAAAGAAACATGTGATTGGCATTGGCATTTTACATTTGGATAAAGGTGAAGCAATGATTGCATGCGGGAAATCACATGTTTCTTTAGAAAAATCATAAGTGAAAAAGGAACTGGGAGAAGGTGAATAGAGCACCATCAATAGGGTCCTTAGAGTGGGGAAATTCAAGACATTGGTTTCAAAATGATTGTGCTCTCTCTAAATGTTTGCAGGGTAGGGTTGGGTTGCTAAAGCATTCATCATGCAGCAATTATGCCAAGCCTTTTGGGGCTACCTTGCAACCTAAATCAAGTCCCATATTTCTTATATTGAATAGAAGTAATGGCATTAGTACAACGTGACCGAAATTAGACAGCTTAAATTGGTTAGGCTAAAAAGCAGTCCATTCCCTGAAAAACAAACTGAACTAGGATGGGTTCTTTCTTGAGCCAAATGTTTTTGATCTAAACTAATTCATTCGGAACCAATCCAACTTCTAGCCCACCAAAATGCATTAAAAAAATTATATAAGGTAACCCCCCACCTTCCTAAACCCTAGTCCAACATCATTATATAATGCACCACTGCCCCCACAATTTTGTTTCATTTTTTATAAATTTGATGTCAAACCAAAACAACAAAATTTGAAGGTTTCTATGGGTGAGAAAATACCTCTGATTAGAGGGTGGTACTTACTATGAATCCCACAATTATTTGTATGAATGGACATCAAGACTATGTGCTCTAATTCATAAAGTCCCATTAACTATCCAAATGGATTGATATTGTTGCAACCATACTTTCCACTGGATATACAAGCCCCCATTGTTTATTAAGTGGAGCCCTATATTAGAGAAGTGTTGCACCAATGCATTAATTTCCCTCATCTCATAGGTATAAATAGGCTTTTTGGGCAATTCAAAGGATTAGGTTGATGGAATTCCGAAAGACTTGGCATTGATTTGAAAGATTCCATTGCCAGGTATAAATAGGATTTGTGGGCAATTCAAAAAGATAGGTTGATGGAATTCGAAAGCCTTGGCATTGGTTTGACAATCAATGATCTTTGTCATTAATGTTGTCATCAATGACAATCCTATTCATCATGAGACTATGAACATGGACTTCATTTCTTCTATAAGCATGGTGTTTTTGAATTTTCAAAATTGACTTATTGCACATTTGATTTTCAGCTATCATTATAGTCATGGTTTGGTTGTTTCCAACACTTATATCTCTTGTTGATTTCACTTAAGTTAAGGCTTAAATTTTCAAGGATTTTAACATTAGTCTTAAAGACAAAAATGTGTATTTACTGCTGATGGAGTTGTTCTAATGCATGATTTTCTATGGTTTTTTCTCTATAGAGCACATCACCATGGTGGGATTGTTTATGGTGGTATAGTATTAGTGTATAGTATTTAGACAATGTTCATTGTCTTCTTGTTTGGAATCATCATCTCTTATTTGAATGTTTGCATTAAGCACATGTGGTGTATAAGGGTTGTTTGAGGTTCTTACATAACATTCCCCACACATTTGATTGCAACTAACACATTGCTCCCAAATATTGTTATTTAATCATTTATCCTAATGGTGTCAATGAACTCTATGATTTTGACTATCAGGTGCTGAGGTGGCATCCTTCGGTTGTTTGCTTGCTTGGGAGACTAGAGTGCTGCCCTTATTTGGCATATTTTGTAGTTATTTGGAGGCATAGAAACCTTTTTAACAATCTATTAAAAAGGTCATTGTTACCATTAGGATAAATAATTAAATAACAACATTCGGGAGAAAATTAGCCTTGGTACACTCACTCATTAATTCACTCATGTCATGCACTCACTGCTTAGCTTTGCAAGGTGACGAGTGATGACTGACGACTACGAGGTACTAGCCACTGGCATTTGACTCTGAATCCTGATTCACTTCGGGCTTAGATCTAAGGTGTTTTAATGTGTCAATGGAAATGGTTGTGACAATATAGAACTACTACAAGGCCCAAAACAAGGCCAACTAGAACCACAAACCAAGAAGAGGTTGATTTATGCATTGACATAGAGAGGTGGCACTAGGCACACAATATGGAGAAACAATGAGTTAGGAAAAACATTTGGACCAAAGTACCACAATGGTTACTAATAAGAGAATATTTGACACAGAAGTATGTTGTTAATTTTTAACAAGCGAGCCTGAAGCAAGCGAGCTTGAAACAAGTGAGCCTGGTGCAAGCGAGCACGAGGCAAGTGAGCATAGAAGGTCAAAGCGGAATCTAGTAAGGCCATAAACCACAAGTAAACATGGAAATATCTGCTTGGACCGGAGGAAAACATCATATCTATAATATTAATGATAATATGAGTTGGTTGGATTATATACAAGACTGGAAACCTAGATGGGAGTTGAGACATACTGAAGTATTAGATGCTAACTTACAGGGATCTTATTCTTTTATTAGACTAGTGCCAGAACTGAGAAGAATGCCTATGGGATCCAGTATTGTACCAGAGATGATTTACAACAACTCCCTGAGAAAAGTAGCTGATGCAAGCAATTGGTTAACACACCTCTACCATGATCTTTACTTAATCTCGACAGAGGTCTCTACACATCAACCCGAGCTACAACTAGACCAACAATACTACTGTATTAACCAGATACGTTCTTTGGAAGCATGGCCACATCAAGATGCTAGTCTCTAGTTTCCAAGTACTACACACACTTATGCAAAATATAAAAAATTATGGTGTAAATTCTTGAGAAAAGAAAATATAGATAGAACATATGTCACGTCCCCATTTTGACCCCCTTTGCACTAAATCGTAAATGATGTAATTATTGTAACTTAATCATGGTGAGGAGCTCAAGGCCAAGGCCCCGCCATTGATTTATCGTTTTATGTACCAGAAATTAATGAGATAGATGCCTATGGTTCTTGTGCTAGAAGGGCACGATGTAAATAAGACATCATGTAAATACGAATTTAATGAAAGATACCCACAACCAGCTACGCAATGCAACAAAGAGATGGGGGCATGATCTTTACAAGGAATAGGGAGGGAAAAATAACCAAACCCTTGAGCCCATGGTGTTAATCAATTTCATTGAGGAAACCCATGAACTCTCAACTACCCATTTGGTCTCATGCACCCAATCACTTAATCCTTCCAAGAATTGGTTGAGACAATAAATGCCTTGGGATGGGAGAGGTATGGCTGTCAGTTTTCGTGCATGGGCAAGCCATCAACTTGGAAAATCGTGTTTTTGCTTGTGGGGCAAGAAAACCCCCACGAAATTGGCCCAAAAGCCATTCTTCACCCATGGCATTCTTCCTCTCACGCAGTCAGAGCCTGTTGGGGTTTTATCCTTCACGTTTTCACCTTTCCCTGCGTTTTTCCATGCCTGCAAACTCGTTTTTGGTTAGCTCATTGGATGGGAGAAGAGAGCCACGATTTTTGGGGTTAGGGAGGCCGTTGCTGCCCACGAAATGCCCATGAGAATTCTTCTGAAAATGATTCTGCTCTCCTGGGGTTGAATTCCCATTTTCTCCTTTTCGTTTTGGTTGCCCACGTTTTCTGGAACGGTCAGGAACCCATTGTTGGGAACTTCACTATAGAAGCGTTTTCCTCATGCCCAACACTTATTCTTTTGATGATACATGCACCCCTCTCTTAACAGCCTGAGAAACCCAATTGCTGATTGGCTTGGCTGATTTTGATATACCTTTGGCTATGTGAGAGCCTGTTTTCCCCTTTTTCCTTGTGGAGATCATGCCCAGCTCGGGGGGGTGGCAGTGGCGCTGAGAGATTGAGGAGCACACTGGCCTACGGTTGGGTGGAACGTTGCAGAAGCGTAGCTAGTCGTTTGGTACTACTTCATTAAGATAAGTATTTTCTTGTGCTATCTTGCAATTGTTTATTTGATGAATATCAGAATGAATGATGGATGTGCTATTGAATTTAAATTCCGTTGTGTTTTTCTTATGATCATACATCCCATATGTCTTTTATATGCTTTCAAATGTCTATGCAATTGCACACGTTCATCTTCTTCTTGAATTGAATGCTTGATTTCAATTTATGGGGCTGGATGCCCAGTTTAACCTCACGATCCTCTCCATCTAGCTGATTGGGATGGGAGGGGACGTGACAGAATGGTATCAGAGCTGCGTTGCAGCATTGGGCCTCTATGGGCCAAACCTGATAGCAATAATAGGGGAAATTTCAAAATTTTCTTAAGTCTGTTTTTGAAAATTTCTGTTTTAAGTCTATTTCTGGAAATTTTTGTTTAAGTCAGTTTGCGGAAGTCGTCTCGAAACTGCAGAAAGGTTCCGCGAACCTTCCCGCAATTGCGGAAGAGTTCGGCGAACCTTCTCGCAATTGCGGAAGGATTCCGCGAACCGCCCCGAAACAGCGGAGAAAAATTCTTTTCAAGTGAAAAATTTTCTAAGTGTCGGCGTGAAAAGAAATTTTCGGAAGGAAATCTCTTCCGAAATTGCGGAAGGAATTCTCTTCCGAAATTTCGGAAGGATTCCGTGAATCGTTCCGCAACGTGAAAGAGTTCGGCGAGTCTTCCGAAGTTGCGGAAGACTTCGGCGAATCGTTCCGCAACTGCGGAAGACTTCGGCGAATCGTTCCGCAATTGCGGAAGCGTTCCTCAAGTCGTTTCGAAAAAGATTTTCGCAAGAACTGCCCGAAACCCCTCGGAAGCCTTCCGCGCAACGGCGGAAGCATTCCGCGAACGGCTCCGAAGCTGCGGAAGCCTTCGCCGAATGGCTCCGCATTGCGGAAGCGTTCGGCGAACTGCTCCGCAATTGCGGAAGCGTTCGGCGAACTGCTCCGCAATTGCAGAGGCCGTCGCCGAACCGCATCGTGCGGAAGCCGTTGCCGAACCGCCCCGCATTGCGGAAGGGTTCCGCCAAACGCCCCGCAGTTGTGGAGGGCTTCAGCGAACCGGCCCGCAGTTGCGGAATCCTATAGTGAAGCGCCCCGCAACGGAGGCGAGCCGGGAACCGCTCATTGCAGAAGCTTTCAGCCTGCCGCCCCGCTGTTGCGGGAGCATACCGTGAACCGCCCCGCAGTTGCGGGAGCAATCTGTGAACCGCCATCGCAGCAGGATTCAGCGAACTGCCCGTTGCGGCAGGATTTCGCGAACCGCCCGATTCAGCGTGTTTCCTAAAAAAAAAAAAAAAAACAAGGGCGTTGCCCTCGACCCGCCCTGCTGTGGCGCAGGGAAGCCACAAGGGGGCAAGCCCCCTTGACCCCCTTTCTTTTTCCCCCTCATGTGTCTTTGTTTGTGATCTGACGAATTGTCAGTATGGCATTCTTCCCACATGCATGAAGTAATTTGTGAATTTATGAGAATATAATGCAATTGTGTAAAATGTGCAGAATGGGAGTGAAAGTTGTCATTTTTGAAAGGATGCAGTTCCTGCACCTGATGTCAGAATGGAGCATGAAGATAGGCATTGGAAAGCTTGTCCAGCAGGGAACTATGATACATGACCAGAGTTTGAAGGAGGTCTACATATATCATAGATATTTAGTGCAGAAGAGTGTCAGCGGCTGTTTTGACAAACAATTTTTGTTGTCAATATGGGCAATTTCTACAATTGCAGGATATGGAAGAGGAATTCCATGTCACGATGAGGGACCGAAAAGGGAAGAATTTCTTAAACCTCTGTTTGTTATCATACTTATAATTATGAAATTGTCATATGGCATAAAAAGGTTAAAAATGTAAAGGATTACATAGATGTATATGCACTAGAGGGCATCTTAACAAATTGCATAGTGCATATAGAAATACTTGTGCATAAATGGGATATTGCACATTGGTAGAATAATGAAGTCGACATATGCAATAAACCACTAATGGAGAATATTGTGGTTGATAATCACTATTGATGTTGGTATTGGTTGTAGGACCAAAGATAACAAAGAGCATGGCTAAACGTTCTGAGGATGTTGTTGCATGAAGCCAACAACCTTATGCGGAAATGATGGCGCAACAAACCTATGATCACGAAGTTGGAAAAAGGACTGAGCAGCCTTGGTAAGAGGCCAACTGATCAGGTAACATCAGACGATGTTAATGGTAACCATATAGGTAATGGTTATTGGTGCCAAATTGCATGAATGTTGAAAAAGGATTTGGTAAGATCCCTTCAACTATGTTTGAGCTAGGTTGAGCTAATTTGCATGTAATATTGAATATCGACTGGGGCTGTTAACCTACCAAGCTTGGTGAAGTGTGGGTAAGCGAAGAGGATGACCCTTACACCCTATGACTGTTAGAAATCTCAATGCATTCATGTGAATTTACATCATGCCATGCGTATGATTGGTTATGTGCTTAATAACCCAAGCAAGTGAGGACTGGTGGTCCTAACTATGGTAATGCAGGTTATATGAGATAGTCATGTTTCGATCATAATATGCTGAATGCATAGTACTCATGAAACAATGCAAGGTAGCATTGAGTAGATGTGCATTAGGAGATTTTATAAATCTTGTGATGCATTGTATGAATGTATAAGGATGATACATATGTCATTGCAAAATAAATAATGAATGAAATGATGAATTGATGATAATTCTAGGACCATTTCATGGGCTGTTATGAATGCAGAATAGTAAGTGCATGAAGATCCCAATCATGATCGATGGGCTGCTAGAATGCTCTGTGGAAGGACAGAGTTGTATGAATGATATGACTGTGAAATTTGATCTAGAGCTTATGAGGACGAATCTCATGGTTGAGAGCTCTAAGTTCTGTTAGTAAGAACAGTTGTAAATCTCAGATTGGTAAATATTCGGATTTGAAATTTTGCTAATAATTGCTAATGACTGTTTGGCTTATATGAAATGTGTCAGGAGGACATGCTATAAGTGGATGCTCAGGTATGGCAGCAGGCATAAGACCATAACGGGCAGAGTGGTGTCCCTTGCAGGAGCCAAACAACATGAGGATAGCCTCATGGATAAGAAAAACTAATTTCTGTAGGAGATAGAATTGTAAATTCATATTGAATTAATTATCAATGCTATTGATTGGTTATGGAACAATCATATTTGAGGCTTATTGCTAAATGTGCTGACTGTTTGGCTATTTGATAAAGCGTGCCAGGATGACACATTACAGGAAGATCATGTGTGATGGCCTACAGAAGCCAAACTAGATGGGAAGGATCCCATGCTTTAGAAATGGGTTTCGGGTGAAACGCCATTGTAAATGTTGATAATGTCTCAGACAAACTGCATGTTGGTAAGGCATGTGAGTGAGACAATAAACTATGCCAAGAAGGCATGTGTGGGTTATGGCTCGTGAAAAGATTGGGGTGGCAAACCGAAGGACTGTTGACTCAGAGAAGGGAGCCCCATTCTTCACAAATGCAGAAAATAAACATCTGTGAAACGAATGAGTATCCCGTAACCCTAACCAAGAATATATGTGTCTGGTTATTAGATTTAATATCTAGAGCATGTTTTATTATTTTACTATTGCTCCAGACTGCTTGAGTATGACTAGGGCCTACATGGCGCACATCGGACAGGGGGTGCAGACCTTTTCTAGTGCTAGGTCATGATAGGGTTTTCAATATTGACTACACCCTAAGGGAATGGACGCATTCCTGGTGTTTCAATACTTGATAGTGAATGATATGAAATATGAATACAATTTTTTTTTTTTTAGGGCAACAATACTGATGAGACTGCTTATCCTTCTTGTGCTAACAGCTTACACAAATGCAACTTGGGGTTGCACGTAAGGGGAAAAGTGAAGAAGGGTGCTCAAAGAGGACTGTATGGGCAGTGGTAACCTTTCTACGCTCACACTAAAGGACACTAGAAGGGATGGATAGGCCCGAGGAGATGTGTTGCAGAAAAGGGGTATCATCCTTGTGTAGTGTGAGTGGGTATTGTGGGGCCATGCTAGCCTGCAGTCAAGTGAGTCACCTATGGAGTTCTTGGAGGGAACCGTTGGTTGCACAAGGGAAGGAGCCACGTAATCATATTATGTTGTTGTATGCCTGATAAACCCAGTCGGCATACTGGCTTGGCATTGGTTATTTGGGAGTTGTGATGAATGGTTGTTGTATGCCTGATAAACCCAGTCGGTGTACTGGCTTGACATCGGTTACTTGCATGATGTGGAAGTATTGATGAAGGGTGTTATTTCCTGACAAACCCAGTCGGAGAACTGGCTTGGAAATGGTTGTTGAAATGCTTGATAAACCCAGTCGGCGTACTGTCTTAGCATACTGATTTTTGAAATGCTTGATAAACCCAGTCGGCGTACTGGCTTAGCATACTGATTTTTGAAATGCTTGATAAACCCAGTCGGCGTACTGGCTTAGCATACTGATTTTTGAAATGCTTGATAAACCCAGTCGGCGTACTGGCTTAGCATACTGATTTTTGAAATGCTTGATAAACCAGTCGGCGTACTGGCTTAGCATACTGATTTTTGAAATGCTTGATAAACCCAGTCGGCGTACTGGCTTAGCATACTGATTTTTGAAATGCTTGATAAACCTAGTCGGCGTACTGGCTTAGCATACTGATTTTTGAAATGCTTGATAAACCCAGTCGGCGTACTGGCTTAGCATACTGATTTTTGAAATGCTTGATAAACCCAGTTGGTGTACTGGCTTAGCATACTAATTTGTGGGATGCCTGATAAACCCAGTCAGTGCACTGGCTTGGCATTGCCTATTCGGATGATGTTGTGGAGCAGCATGTGCGCTGGCCAAGCATCCACCCCACAGGTGATCCAAGGCTTGTAAAGCAGAGAAGGAAACTTGTGGAGTAGCAAGGAAATGCACAATACAGATAAGTATTCATTTTCATTTAACTCTTGTTTGGAAGATTATGGGTACGAATCTTATTGTAACCAAGCTAATACACTATTGTTTCTTTGTTAGAAACCTTGGCCATTACAGGAAACAGGGACCCTGAGAGAACTAAAAGCTGCTTGGTAAATCCAGAAAGTGACTGGTTGAACATGCAAGATTATTGGTGTTGTGGAGTAGCCTGTATGCTGGCCAAACATGCAAAGATCGTTTGATGTTGAGGAGTAGCCTGAGTGCTATCCCAACATTCGTTATTATACCCATAGGAGATCCAAGGCTTGTAAAGCAAAGAAGGGTCCTATGGAATAAAATGAAGACATCCAACGCAGGTATTGTTGGAAGCAAGAACCTTGAAGCATCTTAAGGATGCAGGTGGACATGTAACCACCTTGAAGAGCTCAGCATGAGTAGTAATGGAAGATGGGGCTAGTGGAACGGTATGAGTCCTAGCAGCCAAGAGTTAGACCAACCCAGTGGAGGAACTCCATGGTTGAGAGGTCTGGAATAGACCATGGACACTACGTGTCATAGCGAAGAAGGGCAAGTCGAGCATTCACGTGAAGTGAAAGAGGACAGAAGCATGAAAACCACAGTGGTGGTGTGGGTTCCAGAACGGAACAAAGCTAAGAGGAGAAACTCTTACGGCTCTCTCTCTTTCCTTTTATTGATGCATTTATAGAGTTAGAGAATTGCTGAATGCATGCATGACTGAAAGTAAAAGTGTGTTATTTGATTAAAGTGAATTGTGAATGCTAATTAATGAATTTCTTGTGAATGGATGAACATGAAGGAATTCATGTGTATGTTAGGAAAGCATGAAAAAGTGGAAGTCTCATGAGTAAAGCATGGACTATCCATGTCAACTGGGGAAAAAACCATTGACTGGTTTTTAATGTTTGGGTTATGCTTGGCCTAATGAGAATTGTAATGATGAATTTCACAGGTGGAAATTGAATCAATTGGTTGCAGCCGGTGCAGGCAAGTGTTGCTAGTGAGCAAAGTGTGGTCAGTTGTTTCCATTGACCATGGCGGCAGACCAAGGGCTATTAGAATTGGTTGGAAGTCTTCTTCAAACAATTGCCAAGACCCAAGAAAATCTTGGAGAGATGCTCAAGATGCAAAAGCAGCAGAACAAGATGAACCACAAGGTCTTGCAGGACTCTATTCGTCTGCAGAAAGAGGTAAAAAGCATTATGAAAGCAATCAGCAAGGGAAAGAAAAATGGATCAGTGAAGAAGCATTCATCCAATCGTCCGATTAAGAAATGCTCCAGGTGGGAAGACTCAAAGGAAATTGAGCAGATAAAGATGAAGCAACCCGTGAAGTGTTGGAATTGTGAGGGGGATCATTACCTCCGCAACTGCCCAACAAGAGAACCTCAAGAGGGTAGCAGCCATAAAGTTTTCAGACTTATGGATGAGCTAGAAGATCCGAATCAGCAGGAACAGCTCGTGAAGATCAAACGACTTGGTCCTGAAAGTTCAATGTAAAGAACATAATGCAGGGGAGACCTGCAAAGTTTTTGTGAATTTTGGACACATGTAAAGTGGGTATTTATTTTTCCAAAGTGTTGGAACACCAAGGACGGTGTTATTCCAAGGGGAGGGGTATGTCACGTCCCCATTTTGACCCCCTTTGCACTAAATCGTAAATGATGTAATTATTGTAACTTAATCATGGTGAGGAGCTCAAGGCCAAGGCCCCGCCATTGATTTATCGTTTTATGTACCGGAAATTAATGAGATAGATGCCTATGGTTCTTGTGCTAGAAGGGCACGATGTAAATAAGACATCATGTAAATACGAATTTAATGAAAGATACCCACAACCAGCTACGCAATGCAACAAAGAGATGGGGGCATGATCTTTACAAGGAATAGGGAGGGAAAAATAACCAAACCCTTGAGCCCATGGTGTTAATCAATTTCATTGAGGAAACCCATGAACTCTCAACTACCCATTTGGTCTCATGCACCCAATCACTTAATCCTTCCAAGAATTGGTTGAGACAATAAATTCCTTGGGATGGGAGAGGTATGGCTGTCAGTTTTCGTGCATGGGCAAGCCATCAACTTGGAAAATCGTGTTTTTGCTTGTGGGGCAAGAAAACCCCCACGAAATTGGCCCAAAAGCCATTCTTCACCCATGGCATTCTTCCTCTCACGCAGTCAGAGCCTGTTGGGGTTTTATCCTTCACGTTTTCACCTTTCCCTGCGTTTTTCCATGCCTGCAAACTTGTTTTTGGTTAGCTCATTGGATGGGAGAAGAGAGCCACGATTTTTGGGGTTAGGGAGGCCGTTACTGCCCACGAAATGCCCATGAGAATTCTTCTGAAAATGATTCTGCTCTCCTGGGGTTGAATTCCCATTTTCTCCTTTTCGTTTTGGTTGCCCACGTTTTCTGGAACGGTCAGGAACCCATTGTTGGGAACTTCACTATAGAAGCGTTTTCCTCATGCCCAACACTTATGCTTTTGATGATACATGCACCCCTCTCTTAACAGCCTGAGAAACCCAATTGCTGATTGGCTTGGCTGATTTTGATATACCTTTGGCTATGTGAGAGCCTGTTTTCCCCTTTTTCCTTGTGGAGATCATGCCCAGCTCGGGGGGTGGCAGTGGTGCTGAGAGATTGAGGAGCACACTGGCCTACGGTTGGGTGGAACGTTGCAGAAGCGTAGCTAGTCGTTTGGTACTACTTCATTAAGATAAGTATTTTCTTGTGCTATCTTGCAATTGTTTATTTGATGAATATCAGAATGAATGATGGATGTGCTATTGAATTTAAATTCCGCTGTGTTTTTCTTATGATCATACATCCCATATGTCTTTTATATGCTTTCAAATGTCTATGCAATTGCACACGTTCATCTTCTTCTTGAATTGAATGCTTGATTTCAATTTATGGGGCTGGATGCCCAGTTTAACCTCACGATCCTCTCCATCTAGCTGATTGGGATGGGAGGGGACGTGACAACATATTATACCATGCTAAAGTTTGGACTTCAAATTACACATATCCATGAGGATCCTGCATTCTACGTCCCTGATTGGATGAGATACTGGTGGCAGTCATTCGGCATCAACCTAACAGCATTAGAACCAGCTATTATTTATAATCTAAAACGAGAAGTTGAGAATCTCTCGAATAGGTGAAAGATATTTTGTAGAAAAATATTATTGAGGATCAAATCCTTGGGTACTACATTAAATACAAAGAACAATGGCTTGTCAAAACCCGCATAGACATCCACATGCATCATAATAGACGCGTGGTTCAAAGGTCTATTTATTCAAAGGCATGGTGCACTGAATCCAACGTATTTCGATAAATATATGGCCCCCAATACTCCGATGATTTGTAAATGCCTCAAAAGTATTTGGCTATGAGTGGGGCTTGTCCATTCAGATTGTCATAAAGATTGAAAAGAAAGTCATAAAAAATTTTAGATCTTACTTTTGAAAGTCATAAAAACTTTTAGATGTTTTCCATAATGGTTAGTTACTTTTATGTTGTCATCAATGACAATCCTATTCATCATGAGACTATGAACATGGACTTCATTTCTTTTTTGTATGCATGGTGTTTTCGAATTCTCAAAATTGTCTTATTGCACATTTGATTTTCAGCTATCATTGTAGTCATGGTTTGGTTGTTTCCAACACTTATATCTCTTATTGATTTCACTTAAGTTAAGGCTTAAATTGTCAAGGATTTTAATGTTTGCATCAAGCACATGTGGTGTATAAGGGTTTTTTGAGGGTCTTACATAACATTCCCCACACATTCAATTGCAACTAACACATTGGTCCTGAATGTTGTTATTTAATTATTTATCCTAATGGTATCAATGACCTCTATGATTTTGACTATCAGGTGCTGAGGTGGCATCCTTCGATTGTTTGATTGCTTGGGAGACTAGAGTGCTCCCCTTATTTGGCATATTTTCTAGTTATTTGGAGGCATAGAAACCTTAATAACAGTCTATTAAAAAGGTCATTGATACCATTAGGATAAAAAATTAAATAACAACATTCGGGAGCAAATCATCCTTGGTACACTCAATTCAAAGTCCTCAATAGCTGATGTTATCTAGTGTTATAGCATGAAACAATTCCTAAACCCCAAAGTCAGCCCACTAGTTAGCTAGCAAGAGATGATGCCCATGTAGTTGTACAGTACCACATGATCACATCATCCGTGTGAACCTTACCGTATACAACAATGATGAACTTTTAGTTAGTTAATGGAACATTTGTATATTTGAGAGAGATAACTAGTTGTACCTTTACCCCATCCTAGTTGATTTACTTTTGGTCCTTTTACCCTGTTGATTTTTGGTCTTATGGTACCTTGTATTTTGACTGGTGATTATTAGGGTCACTTACCCACCTTAAGTTATTCTTTAACTTATTGCTTTGGTCTTTTGGGTACTTTGGTTGTGGTACACCCTTTGGTACAAATGGAGTTCGGTCATAACACCCATTATCATCTTTTTAACTTGTACCATTTTTTTATTTTGGTCATGGTACCCTCACCCACATTTGACTTGACATAGTTTTGTGATTATGTCTTAGTGGGATACATGATCAATGACCTCTGAACAATGACCTATGTTGATTTGAACTTAACCTCATATGTTGATACTCTTACCCAGGTAGATCTGAGGTTTTTAATTTGTGCCGAGTCTCACTTATATTGAGATCTACTGTTTGTGACCTTTTGGGTAATTTTTCTTTAAGATGAGTTCTATAAAAGTTCAACTCTCCATTTCTGGTTGTCATTGAATTCTACCTCAACCCAGTTATCTTTCTCTGGTTTGTACTTACCCTTAATGGGGTTTTCTAGTTCCTAGAGCTTGACAAGCCTCTATGAGGCACAATCCCTTATTTGAAAGTAATAATTATGAGTTCAACACCGGAAGGGTTTCACACCAAGGTAAGTATCCTAAACCATGTTATTATGTGATTAATGTGTTTATCTTACATTACATGTTATTGAAAATTGTATTAGCACAGTGACCTAACTGGTAGCATTGAAGTTTCTTCAACACAGTGACCGACTTGGGAGTGCTAAAGATGAAAAGTTGAAAGATATGAAAACTGTTTTTAATTTCTATCTTGCTATTTAATTTCAGTACTTGCTTATTAAATGAAATGTGGCATTAAAGTATATTGATGTGTACACCTGTCCAAATTGAATTATTGAGATATTGTGGAGAGTTAATAAATGTCAATCTCCCTTAACTGAGTCGTTGTTGTTAATTTCCCTTGTTAATATAAATTCATTTCTGGTTGTTCACCATACTACTCTCAGGTTGCCATTTTTCTAGTTTGGTCCTCCTGCTTGGTTGATGGATACGCTCTTTCTTGATTGAAATTTATTATTTGTTAAAAAAAAATCAATATAGGCGGAAAATCAATATACACATAATGTCTGAAAATATGTCCTACAAGTTGCTTGCTAAAGCTTGATACAAAAAAGATCCTCGTAATATTGAAAGTCCTTGAAAATCAAATTTCTCATGGCCATTTGAGTGCCACTTTGCATGAATTTGAAATTTGCAACATGTCTAAGGTGTAATATCTCACCTAAGTTAGCTGATGTATTTTGCATTCTCTGCTGTAGTATTTTACTGATTATTTGGTTCAGATGTATTGGAAAACAGTTACGAACACTACTGCAATGTACTCCTGAGTGGACCCTCTAACTATATTTATGGTTTGTTGGGATGATATAGTCAATTAATGTTTCTTAGTTGAGTGATTTTTCCAAACAGTTCACTAACAAATAGTTTTCATATGCATTAGCATAAAATACCAGCATGTAAATTTTAAAAATGAAGGGTAGGCTGCCAATAATATGTTAATTTTTTAGCATTAATTCAATATACTCTAGGATCTTTACTGAGAGAATAACATGTACAGTAAATCAATGCATATCAATCACAGCAAGCATGTCAATCATTACAAGAAGCAAACATAAGAGACAATAGACACACAGAGTTTCTGTGGGGAAAACCCTAAGGTGAAAAACCCCACAACTTCCTCAGAGATAGATAGAGCAATTGTACAACCAAAGTATAACCAAAGTACACAGAGATAGACTCGTCCTAGCAACTGATCCTCCTCCTCACATGTACGCCACTTTTCGAGTGAAGGAAGAGTGAGTTATGAAGTGATCCGAATAGAGATCGGGAGATCTCTATTTATACTTGTCCTGACTGCCCAATAAACTTATGGGGGCAACTTGTCTAGCTTAGTACAATAACCCAATGTTAAATTAATCAGGGCCGACCCACACATGGTGGTCTAATAACCCATCAGCAAGTTACAACACTTGCGACACTCGTCAATACAAATGACGACACTTTCGTATGGAGGAATAATAACATCTCTATAGGAGTACAATATACATAGATGAAATACATGGGTGAAATACATTCCGAAGTTACATATACATCAAAACTCCCTCTTAACTAGGAAGGTATTTCTAGACACAGATATTCTAGCACAAGTCTTCTTCTCTGTATCATCATCAGCGAATCATGATCCTCGAATCATCGTCATCGTCATGGCTGCTGCTATCTCAATCAATCTCTGAATCTAATCGTCATAGGAAGTTCTACAAAGCCAGTCCTTTTTCATACTGGATGTAGGCCCACCACCTGCAGGTCTTCATCATCACTGGCCATACTGTGGAATTCTCAGGACTTATTATGTGCATCACAAAACCTCAAAAGAGCATCCCAAGCTGTTACGAGCACACAGCTCTACCTGTCGGATCTCCCAGGGCTAGTATTATATGTGACTGTCACAAAACCTTAAAAGATTCTCTTAACTAGCAAGAACCCTAAAGAGCATCTGAGGCCTTTTTCATCCTGTCCAAATATCCAGGACTTATTACATGTGCCCCCCACCACAAAACCTTAAAAGATTGTCTTGCCAAGCAAGAACTCTAAAGAGCATCTGAGGCCTTTTTCATCCTGTCCAGATCTCCAGAACTTTTTACATGTGGTCATGGAAAAACCCCGAAAGAGCATCCCAGGACTAATTATGAGCACACAACTCAACGTATCGGATCTCCTAGGGATAGGATTACATGCCATAGGAAAAAACCTCGAAAGAGCATTTGCGAGATCTGCCAGGGAGCTATTATATGCCAGCGGAAAAATGTAGCAAGAGAATCTGCAAACCTCCCAGGGCTAGGACTATATGTCCTCCAAAGCAAAACCTCAAAAGAACTTTTGCCAGATATACCAGGGCTAGTATTACATGCCATAGGAAAAACCTCGAAAGACTATCTGCAAACCTCCCAGGGATAGTATTATATGTTTTATCTACACAACCTGTTCCACGACCACATATTATCAACCTGATATTCACCATACATCATCCTGATGTACACATGATCATTATCACTACATCGTCCTGATGCATGTCATCTGGAGCAACATCCTGAAGCTCGTCATCCATGATCATCCTGATCATACAATGCATCCACCTGATGCATACATAGTATCTTCCTGATACATATCATCATACATGATCTACCTAATCATACAATGTATCCACCTGATACATATACAAATACATGATCCACCTGATCATACCTGATACATATCAACATACATGATCTACCTGATCACACAATGTATCCACCTGATACATCTACAGATACATACACATGATCCAACTGATCATATCCAACATCCAACATGATGCGTACATACATTTAAATGATCCAACTAATCATATCCAGCATCCAATATGATGCGTACATATATATACATATAAATGATCCAACTGATCATATCCAACATCCAACATGATGCATACATACACATATAGAGCAGTAACTGGAGCATCGTCCTAATGCTCATCATCCAACGCTTACATCCATAGCCATGTGAAGAATCCTCCTTCCAACATGTTTGGAATGGCTTTAGCAAATGTCTCCATCACTTCTTCCTCGAAGTGTAGTCAATCTGAAGAACACCAAGCCTCTCTCTGAAGTACTCAAACTTCACTCTGGCTAGTGGCTTCGTCAATACATCTTCAATTTGCTCATCCATCGCAACATACAGGAGATTCAATTCTCCTCTCTGCACCATATCCCTGATATAGTGATATTTGATCTCTATGTGTTTCGACTTTTCGTGGAACACTAGGTTCTTAGACAGCTTCACACAACTTTGGTTGTCACAAAATATACCAGTAGCCTCCAGCAGTAGATAAAATAACTCAGAGAGTAGCTTCCGTAACCATACTGCCCCACAACTAGCCAAACAGGCTACAACATACTCTTCCTCGGCTGTACTCAGTGCTACGCAGGACTACTTCCTGCTAAACCAAGAGATCACACCTGATCCCATACTGAAGCATCACCCAGAAGTTCTCTTCCTATCTGCAACACTGCCTGCCCAATCTGAATCAACATAACCCTGCAAGTTAAACTTTGGATTCGCGTCGTACTTGAGCCCATAGTCAACTGCACCCTTCAAGTACCTCAGAATATGCTTTACAATAACCAAGTGAACACCTCTGGGATCCATCAGGAACAGGCTCAATGTGTTCACTGCAAAGCAAATATCTGGCCCCGTGTTCGTCAGGTACATCAAGGACCCAATCATTTGACGATACACAGTGACATCAACCGGATCAGATGAAGCATCACACAGAAGCTTCAGGTTTGATGCCATAGGTGTGGCCATGGCCTTGCAATCCATCATCCCGAACCTCTTCAGGATCTCCACTACATACTTCCCTTGCCCAAGGAAGATACCATCTGCACACTACCACACCTCCATGCCCAGAAAATAGTGCATCATCCCTAAGTCCTTCATCTCGAACTCGGCAGCAAGCTTCCTCTTGGTATCAACAATCAAACTATCATTACCTGTAACAAACAGATCATCCACATACATAAGTAACATCACTGGATTGCCTTCATCAACCTTGTAGTAAAGGTTAGAGTCTGCTTTACTCTTGGTAAAGCCCAAACTGGATAGAAAGCTATCCATCCTACCATACCAAGTCCCAGGAGCTTGCTTTAAGCCATACAAGGATTTCTTCAACTTGCACACATATGACTTCCTGTCATGTGTCTCAAAATCGAGTGGCTACTCCACATACACTTCCTCTTCAACTACACCATTCAAGAAAGCAGTCTTGACATCCATCTGGTGTATCTTCCATTTCATCACTGCAGCCAAAGCAAGTACTAATCTGATGGAAGTGTACCTGGATACAGGAGAAAAAGTTTCTTCATAATCTATCCCCTCTTTCTGAGAGAAGCCACGAGCTACGAATCTTGCCTTGTATTTCTCTATGCTGCCATCTGCAGCATGTTTGATCTTGTAGATCCATTTGGAAGTCACAAAAGACTTCCCTTTAGGTCTTGGGTCAACATCCCAAACATCATTCTTCATTATTGATTGGTATTCTTCGACCATGGCATCCTTCCATTCTTTCTTTTCCACTAATTCTTCATAATTGGAAGGTTCTTTGTTCATGATATCACAGAGTAAAGCAACATAGTTGGTATGTGATCTAGTTCTCTTCTTTGCTCTGTGTTCTTCTTCTGGAATGCCATATCTTTCTGCATCTTAAATGAGCTCTCTAGCCCATGCAGGTTTCCTCTTGTGAGAGTTATTCTCACGGGGTGGATCTACAAGTTCTTGCAAATCACGATGTGTATCTGGAATTGCTTCAGTCATAGTAGTGTCTTGAAATCTAGTTTCCTTAGGTTCTTCATAATATTCAACATGTGTCTTCCTTGATTTGATGAATACTGATTTTTCATCAAATGTCACATCTCGGCTGACATCAATCTTCTTGAACCCTGAAAAGTATATTCTGTAAGCCTTTGAGCTTTCACTGTAACCCATAAAGATACCCTTCTTTCCTGAAGGATCTAGCTTGGTCCTCTTTTCCTTTGGTACATGTGTGTATACTGGACAACCAAATATTTTGAGATGGCTAACTTCAGGTTTCTTACCAGAAAAGACCTCTTCTGGTGTCTTGTTGTCCAATATCTTGTGGGGTGTTCTGTTCGACACATATACAATTGTCCTAGCTGCTTCTGCCCATAGATGCATAGGTAGATCTTGGTCATGTAGCATTGCCCTTGCTGCTTCCATGATTGTTCGATTCTTTATTTCTGCAACACCATTCTGTTGTGGATTGTAAGGAGCAGTCAACTCCGTCTTAATCCCTGAATCACTGCATAACTTCTTGAAGTCACCTGAAGTGAATTCTCCACCATTGTCGGATCTGAATGTTTTGATCTTCTTATCAGTTTGGTTCTCCATCAAGGTTTTGAATTCCTTGAACTTATCAAACTCTTCATCTTTGTTCTTCAAGAAGTAAACCCAAGTCTTCCTAGAGAAGTCATCAATGAAAGAGACATAGTAAACATACCCACTCAGAGAAGTAGATGACATCGGAGTGGATAATTTCCAAGATTCCTTTTGATTTGCTTTCACTGCTTGGAAATGCCTTCTTTATGTTCTTTCCTTTTGCACAGCCCTTGCAAACACCTTCATGCTTGGTCTTGATTTCAGGAAGACCTTCTACAGCTTTGCTTGCAATTGGTAGTGCTCTGTAGTGCATATGTGCAAGTCTTATATGCCAAAGTTCACTTGGCTCCATGGAATCATGCACCATGGCATGTTCAGGTTGTCCCTTCAATTTATACAATCCTCCCTCTTGTTCTCCAATCACCACTACATCATCTATGGTCTTTCCCTTTGGCCACATTAAAACTTGGCCATCCAAAAATGCAACCCTCATACCTTTTGCATCCAATGCCGATATGGAGAGTAGGTTTTTCTTGAGCCTAGGTACATAAAGAACTTCTTTCATCTTCAAAGACTTTCCAGAATCTAGGTTGTAGGAGGCTTCACCACTTCCTTTGATGGGGTATTGGTAGTCATCCCCAAGTTTCACTTTATGGGGTGATTCATGTTCAGATAGATTTACAAAAGGTTCTTTAAACCCAGTCATGTGTTTGGAAGCCCCACTATCAATAAGACAATCATTACAACCATGAGAAATAGTACCTGTGAGAGCAGAGATTAGGACATACTCTTCTTCGCTCGATGAGTCCTCATCATCACTTTCTGCTCTAGCCTTCTTTTTGGGAGGTGTTGATGCCTCGGATATCGTAGCATCAATCAGAAAGGGATTCTCCCCGAGAGATGGTCCCAATTAGACTATCTCCCGTTTGGTGTAGGGAATCCGTCCGGTTAGCGGTTCCGGCAACCGTGGTTTTGGACTTTAAATCCGATCTTACCGGTTATGGCCCGGTCCACCTTTCTTTTGGGTTTTATGTCTTTTATATGAGATGCAAGTGCCTAAATTAATCTGAATGCAATTAAAACAGATCTAAGCCTAAAACTGGAACAAATCTATCTATCCATGCAGGGAACACGCTAAAGGGAAGAGCAATCAGCTGTAACAAGTATCGTAAACCAAGAATAGATAGCTATTATTTCTCACAACCAAAGCTACAGCAAGATATAGATATCGAGAAGATAGCTTCTCATTCAACATGGAACGCGTCTATTGCTCATAAACAGAAGAAATCAAATGAAGAAACAGATCTGAAAAGAAACTTTAAGAACGCATCTATTAGTCATAAACAGAAGAAAGCAAAATTATTTAATCTATGTAACAAGAATAAAGAAACAGATCTAGATGTAACAAAACTGAAATTAAACTCAAAGATCCCTGCAAGGAGCAATTTAAAGGCATGAACAATGAGCCACGTGCATTATCCTGAAGAAAGAACAGTTAGCCATTCGATCTAGACAAAGAAATCTGCAGCAATATATTTCATTGTTCACAAAATGGAGAGAACGCATGCACAGCGAGGAGCAAAATCATTAATGCAAAGAAATAATTCAGATGTCAAGAATAATCTCACATTACTGAACCGCAGTCATTAGAATAGTCCAATATAGAGCAATCCAACGTCCCAGGCAAAACGTCCATCTCCCGTGGCTTCTATTAGAAAATTCAATTTACAGACATGATACAAGATAGCTCATATCGTTTGCCAAAATTTTCATTCCCTCACAAAAGTCCTTACTAATCTTTTCTAGATGCTATTTATAACTACAACTTTGCCCTTTGGGCTGACACCTAGCACTTTCCACCTGTCATTTACAGGGATTTCTACTATAATCGATCACCAAAAATGGCCACTTCCTTTACAAAAATATTTTGACAAAAATTAGGGACAGCTGTCCCATGGCTTACGCCTTACATATTTAAAATATACATAACAGAAAATTGGCCGACATCAAAGCTTTCCCTGTTGGGCACGTGTTTGGCTGAAAAGAGTGGCTCACTGAATTCGGCCTCTTCATTCCTGTGCGTGAGCTTCTCCTGGCAAAGGGTCGCCTAAGTTAATTGTCACTGATGCTGCCTGGGAAGAGGCCTCGAATCCCTTGCTGATGCCGCTCCTAATTGGGAAGGGGGAATTGAACTGGCCAGATTTTCTGCCATTGCTGGGGAAGAGGCTGCTGGGAGAGATGCTGCCGGATCTACTGATGCTTCTGCTGCTACTGCGGCTTTCCTGTCCTCCTCTGCTATGTAGCTGTGCCATACACCTATGTCTCTTATGATTATGTTTGCTGCAGCAGGAAACAGGATTTTTTGAGAAGTCACATTCTTCCCGAGCTCTGTTTTAATGCTTTGTACTTCTGCTTCAGCAACTTGATGCGCTTCCTTCAGCAGATGGTTGTGAAGTGTTGATGAACCGATGTAATGTTGGAGATCATCCATGGCCAGGACATCAATCCTTGTCACATACTCCATCTGGATGCCTAGCTCTTCTTTCAGTTGAGACAACCGCTGCTCCTTTTCCGGGAAGTCTTCTAGGGTCTGAGGGAAGCTCAATGTGCAGTTGTCATGGACTTCTTTGAGCTTTTGGTATAGGTTGTTGATCCTATCTGTTGTCCTCTGCACGCTGGTTATCAGCTTATTGGCACAGTTCCTGCCAAACTCCAACAAGGCTATATCTTCATTAAAATCTTCCACGGCCTTAAAAGGAAGATGCGGGGGAAAACCTCCTTTCCCTTCTCTCCATGCCATCTGACTTATGACATTTGCCTTGACACGGGTATTCTTAGCTTTCAGCCTGTGGGCTTCCGCATTAATCTCTTTTAGCCTGACTACCATGGCCTTGAGTTTGCATACATCTTCAGTGACTAGCTCTTGGGAGCCATACCCTTGCTGCAGGATATTGCATGATAGCTCGTGGAAGGGAGATAGGTCTAAGGTCCTGCTCTCCGCTTGCTCTAAACACTCAGCTAATGCTTGCTTGTCTGCTTCTAGCAGAGATGCCTTTTCTTCTGCACCATTCTTCTCTGCTTCCACAATCATCATTTGAAGTGTTAGCTGGTCCTTTTCCTCCTCCAGCTGGCTGTACTTGTTTGACAGCTCCTTATGCTCAGCGTACAAGCAATTATATTTTTTTACTGCCAGATCTCTTTGGGCTTGCTCATTAGCCACATTTTGTTGCAGCGTGCGTGCTCTCTTCTTTGTCAATATATTTTCTTTGACTATACCGTCTACATTGGCAAATGATGCCTTTGCTGTTGCTATAACTGTGAATGCCATAGCAATGGGATCTTGATCCGTGTTTTGCATGACGGTGACCTCCCGGTGAGTAATAATGTCTTCATGGAAGGGACTTTTAATCCTCTCTTCTGATTGGAGGACCATCGCTTTTCTTTTCTTATCATACACAAACTCATTCCATTTGGACACCGTACGCTTTCCTGATGGGGTGTACGGGACAATTGGTCGGTTTATGATGTCTATGTCCTCTTCCATAGGTGGGGTCCGGACTTCCTGAGCAGGGTCTACTCGTTCCTTTTGGGTACTAGCGCCACCTGCTTGAGAGGTGTCTATCTCCATGTCTTGGACACCGGACCCACCTGCTTGGGCATCTTCCCTTGTCCTCAATTCTTCTTCCGCCTTCTTTTCTGCCTCAGCCTGCTCAGCTTCTTTCTTCTTTTGGGCTTCTTCAGCTTCTTTCCGCAGTCTTTCATTTTCAGCTTCTTGCTGCTTTCTTGCTTCCTCGGCTATGTGCTGTAACCTTGCCTCTTCTCTTAATCTGAGCTCTTAGTGAGCTCGGGCATCCTCAGCTTCTTTCTCCTTTTGCTGGACGGTCTTCTGGGCCTTGGCTGAGCTAGAGCTCGCTCCAGTACCTTGGCGACATATCCGTAGCTCAGTCATGTTGCTGATGCCTCTGAATGCTTCCTCCTCGGCATCAGGGTAGTGGGAGTATTCGAAGTGAGCATAGTTCCCCTTGCAATGCTCGGCCACTTTACCCTTTCTGTCGTTCCTGTGGAAGATGACCTCACCGAAGTGGAAGGCCTTCAACTCTTGAACAAACTCATTGGCCGAGGCAACCCCTGAAAACTTGTAAGCGCCGATGCAGAAAGGCAGAGGGGGAAAGGAAGCCTTGTGCTGCTTGTGGAGCAATGCTCCAACTCCATCCAAGAAGAGTTGTCTTACTACTTCCTTCAGCACCACGTAGTCTGTGGCATACTGCGGCAATATGTATGGGGGCTTAGTCCCTCCAAACATTCTCAGGTAGGTACCTTGTTCTGAAAAGTAAAAGTCCCCATACTCCTCAAGGACTTCCAAAGCATTTTCTGACAGGCAACTTGGTTCTTCCTTAAACATTTTCTCGTATAGGGGCATGATGAACCCCTCACAGATGAGTTTGTAGCTGGGCTTGTAGTTCTGAGCCCACAACATCTTGAATGCGATGTAGACCGGGGCGGTGGCCCTATCCCATGTACAACCCAATTTGGGGAACTCTATCTTGGCCAAAATACAATCTATCAGATATGAGGACATGAAGAATTCAGCCTTCTTCAAGGCTAGCCCTGGCTTAGCAGTACTTATCATTGAGGCCAGACTATCTGACAGGATAGTGGCCCAGTCAAACACTGTTCCTTGAAATGCCACATAATGAATGATAGGGACCCACTGAATCTTGTATACTGTGCCATCAGGCATGCCAAAGATTCTGCACAGCATCAGGGCAATCAATCTATAAGGGGCTCTTAGATTCTGTACGTCATACTCATCATTCCCTTTTTTTCTCAAATGCTTCCCTGCCATCAGGAGCTTCTTGGCCATCTCGATGTTGTTCATCTGGCTTAACCATTCATCAGTCAGAGCTTGCTGGACACGGGGAAATCTGTAGGCTGTCGCAAGATATGCGGGTTGGAATGAGGCGATAGCCACTTTCCCGCTATCATTTATCACTCTTCCTTCAGCATCGGCATGTTGGAGTATCCATCTGATTACTTCAGCACAGGGGAACAGCTCAGGGCGGGTAGCGGCTCTAGTTATGCCTGAGGCTCTGATATTTTGATAGATTGGTGCTTCCTCCAGCAACATATCTGGGATTTCTTGGTCCCTGATCATTCTATATATGTCATCCCATCTGATTTCTGGAGGGACACCAGTGGTGCACTTAGTGTCCTGGAGCGAGGTTTCAATCTTGAGAGGGGCAGGCTTCTTTTCTGTCATCTTCGCCTTCTTCTTACCGGTTTTCGGCATCTTGGCTTATCCCTGATGGCACCCATATACAATACATCATGATTTTGAGCAACATGCTGTGAGGTTTTAACAGAAAGCATCATTGTTTTGATAATATATCAAATAAGATAAGTACAATGAAGCTGTTACTATTTCAATACGAAACATAAATTGAAGCACTTGAATCTCTTCAAAGGATGGGATTGGGATGCTTCTGAGGGGATAGGCTGTGTTGCGGAAGCCAGTGGTTTTCGGCTTGATAGGCGAATTGCGGAAGCCGTTGGGATTTCGGGTCCACCCTGCGGAAGGGGGTGTCTTTCGTTATAGCTGCGGTCGGAGAGGTTAATGGCGGGGAGGCGCGGGGTGAGAAGACTTTGTGACGACAAGGGAGCCCCTTTTGCATTTTCGACTCGGTGAGGGCTTTGAATGCCATCGTCATGCGCGGCCACCCGCCGAGGTGCTCTATGGGAGACTCTAGTCCGAGCGAAGGTGACGGCGCTGAGGATATAATGACGGGAAGTGCTAGGGCGGCCATGGCTTCAGGTTTCGGCTCGCGCGGCTTGAACGTTCACGGGTTTTGAACGGGCCAATAGCGGCTGGGACCAGGTTTTGCCTTGAGTAGAGGGCGTGTTGGGGCTGAGGCTTACGGAAGGGCCCAAGGTTTTAAGTCCTGAGTTTACGGCCGGGGACATGGAAAGCCCATGGGGCTTCGACAAATTCTCCCAAAACGAGGGGCGCGGCCCGGGGTTTAAAATTGGACACGATTAACCGCCCGCACTTACCATCACTAATCAATAATAAAATGTTAATGTTTTAACCCATGCCTATGACGATTTTGCATGACGCAAACTCCATTCAACTGTATCTGACGGGTAAAACATAGCCCTTTACGGGTGTTTTGCCCGTCAAAATCCCACTAAAACCTATTGTTTTCCCACAAAAGATAACCCAATGGCGAAATTCCAGGTTAGAATCCTACCTGGCACCGTGGGGACTGCTTGAGCGAGGTGGCCACGAGCACGGATGAGCGAGGTGAGCTGGAACGATTTGCACGGCGTCGCACGTCGTCGGCCAATTCGAAAAACAATGGTGCATTGGTTCGAGCCCCTACCGTATTTTATAAAAAACGGGCACGTGCGGGCATTAAGGTTGGTGGTTGGCGCCATTAGAATGTGGCTTAAATACGCCACCCGCCGCGGTCATGTCGAAGTACCTCAGTTTCTGTGCGACCACCATTCACGGGGCCAGATTGCAAATCGTATCCGCCGTTGCGGAAGGGTTCAACGAAAGCTCCCGCCGTTTCGGGGCTTATTGCAGAAAGGAAACTCGAAGCCTTCCGCGAAAGACCCCCGCGTTGCGGACGAGTAACGCCAAGGCTCCCGCCCTTTCGGGAGCTATTTGCGAAAGCTTCCGCAAACCAAAACTTTCAAAGTCTCGTTGATTTTCGGGAAGGTATGGCGAAGGCTCCCGCTAGTTTCGGAAGGCTTTTGTGAATGGCTTCCGCCGTTTCGGAAGAAAGACTTGAAGGCTCCCGCGTGTTTTTTTCGAAGTTTTTTCTAAGTCTCATCGGGCATTTTAGACAAATAGCTCCCGCCGTTTCGGGAGCAAATCTTATCCTCTTCCGCACAGTTTCCCGGGATCGTTTCGAAGTCCTTTTCCGAGCGGTTTAAGCGATTGGGTTCCGCCGTTTCGGGAGGGTAGCCCGAAGGCTTCCGCGGTTTCGGGAGCAAAGGCTGAAGGCTTCCGCGATAGTTTCTTGGAAAAATTTCTAAGTTCTTTTCATAGCTTCAGAAGGGAATCGTGAATTCTTCCGCGGGACTTATGCGGATGGCTTCCGCAGTTTCGGGAGGGTTTCATCAAAACCTTCCGCAATTTTAACAAACCAATCCGACTTTTTCGGGCGTCTTTCCTAAGTCCTTCCGCTGTTTCGGAGCGTTTTTACGAACTGTCCCCTCCGTTTCGGGAAGAAAACTCCAATCTCTCCGCGGACGGTTGAAAAATGTTCTAAGTGCTTTTCGGGAGACTAAAGAGAATGAGTCCCACCATTTCGGGAGGGAAGCCGGAACCTTTCCGCGGTTGCGGAAGGCTTGAGTGAAGGGCTCCGCCGTTTCGGGCGGTAAGTCGTTTCGGAACTTGAACCGTTCCGCAGAAGCAACGATCGAAAATTTTCCAAGTCCTTTTACTTCGGAAGGCTTAGGCGTGCGGTTTATGAGAATGGCCTCCGCCATTTCGGGAGCACAACCGGAAGGTTTCCACAGAATTTCAACCAAAATTCCAAATCCTTTTCGGGAAGATATCACGGCGGCTTCCACCGTTTCGGGCGGTTTCACTGAATTCCCCCGCCGTTTCGGGAAGTGTTGTCCCAATGTTCCGCAGTTTTCTAATCGAAAGAAAAAATCTAAGTCCCTTCGGGAGATTAAGGTGAATGAGCCCCGTCATTTTGGGGGGAAAACCGGAACCTTTCCGCGGTTGCGGAAGGATTGAGCGAAGGGTTTCGCCGTTTCGGGAGTCATTACCCAGTGGCTACTCGGAAAGGTTGGACGTTTGGCTTCCGCAGCTTCGGGGAGATAGCCCGAATTATTCCAAAACGTTGGGGAAAAATCTAAGTTCTTTTTGGCTCTTCGGGGAAAACATGGAAGGATTGATGGCAAGATGTTCAGCAGGGAAGTAAAACTTTATGTTGAAAACAGAGCTAACGGCTGGGATGGCTTCTCAAGCAAACTTTCTGCAAAAACAAAGAAGGAGGGGCCCCAATATGTACAAAATTTTGGGGAGGGGTGTTGCCGCAACAACAATGGCGAGTCGCTGGAGAACACAGATCTCTGAAAAATTCCTCTTCACGGTCTGGAACCTCATTAAAACATTCACCTCGGGTGCACTACTCAACTGAGCATTTTATACTCATGCGGGGAAAGAGGCACTTTTCCTGCTAGCCATTGGGGAGAGGGGAGCTTTGACCGAGACATCTTCACCACTCTCAGAGGGCTAGCATATGAGATTCATTTTAGGAGGGTCATCTCTCAAATGGTCACTACTGCCGGACTCCACAGGATTAGCAACACCTTCTCATGGACATTATTGTTCTTGTTCCTCATTCCCATGCTGTTGGCACCCTTTGGGATGCTTGTACTTTGGACAGCTTAGCTGTTTGATCCTTCCAGGGATATTTTCTTTTGGAAATGATCTTTGATTTGGGCTCCTCCATCCATAATGTCCTTTTGTGTGAGTTAGAGATTTCATTGATCTGATCAAACTTCACGGATGGAGAGGAGCCCATTTTGAGCTGGGCCTTTTGGACTTATTTTTTTTTATTTTACATGTCTTTTGCTTTTGTCTCAGCCATGCTTTAATTGAGGCGAGAATCCATGGAAAACAGACTCTTGAACGTAGGCCATTTTGGCTTTTAAATCTGCAGCATGGAGTCATCTCAATACCCTATGTCCTCGAGAGGTGCCACTTTCCATGGGTCCAACTTAGGTAACCTTCTTGAGATGCCTTTAAAGTGTGAGAGTGGGTGGAGCCCAACGATAGTAGTGAAGATGGCCATGGGTCTCTGCTATTAAACAGGATTAGTGTGACTAGCAGGGTAGGCTTCCCCCCTTTTTTGAACATTTCAGCGAGAGCACAGCAGACCGGGTTTAGTGAGCAGGGTTCCAGATTCATGGGTTGCAAGTTTTCTTCGAGAGAGCTATCTTCAATGGGAAACTCAACAACAAGGGGGCCTTTAGAAAACAAAACTTATCAAACAGTTCAAATAAAGAAAGCAACAACATGGCCGAAAAAAAAGAACAGCTGAAAGCCAAAGCGAAAAGACAACTTTATTTATGTACATGAAGTCTCGAGGAGACTATGCGAAGTATTGTTTCAGAGCGAGGCCATTGAGAGGAAGGGCTACTTCCTCTCCCTCGAGATTTGTCAATTTATAAGTGGATGGGCCTAATTTTGTAGAAATTTGGTATGGGCCTACCCATAGATGTTGAAATTTCGTATGCATTCCTTTGCCTTCATGATTATGGTCCCATTTCAGGACTAAATCCCCGACTTCAAAATCCCTCTTGCCGGATTTCCTCTTATCGAACCATCTCTTAACTATACCCTGGTGTTGATGGAATCGATCTTTAGCTTTGTGTCGGGCTTCTTCCAGTTGAAGCAGGGTGTTGATTCTGGATTGTAAGGCTTGGCTACCAGAACCCCGCGAGGCTTGGGACAATTGCAAGGATGGCAGCAAGATGTTTGGGGGAAGCATGGCTTCCTTGCCATAGACAAGAGTGAAAGGGGAGACACCTAAAGCATTCTTCGGGGTTACCCTATCTGCCCATAAGGCGTTTGGGAGAGCCACATGCCAACTTCTCTGGTTTTCCATCACAGTTTTCTTAAGGATCCGAATCAGATTCTTGTTCGAGGATTCAGCTAATCCGTTTCCCTGAGGGTAGTAATTGGCTGAATAATGCAACTTAATTCCCCATTCATAAACAAATTCATTTATCTTGCAAGATGAAAAATAAGTAGCATTATCAAAAACGAGGGAAATTGGAACCCCAAACCTGGTTATGATGTTTTCTTTCAAGAAGCTGATGACTGCGTCTTCATTGATCTTGCGCAATGGGGTGGCCTCCGTCCACCTAGTGAAGTAGTCGGTAGCCATTAGGATGTATCGATGTTGCAATGAAGAATTTGGATTTGTTTCTCCGATAACATCTATGCCCCATTGCTCAAAAGGCTCAGAGATGATGACCGGCTGCAATGGGCCTGCGGCCTTAGGTAACTTCCCAGCGCTTCTTTGACATACATCACAGTTCCGTGCATATGTGTGGGCATCTCGAAACAAAGTGGGCCAATAATAACCAGCTCTCAGTATCTTGTGTGCTGTCGTCTCTCCTGAATAATGGCCCCCTGCGGGGCCATCATGCAATTCTTTGACAACTTTGTTTGCATCTTCCTTTTCCAAACACCTAAGAAGGACTCCATCATAATTCTTTCTGAAAAGAATCCCATCAATGATTTGATAGGGTGCTGATTTCAAGCGGAGTGCCCTTCTTTGTTTAGAACTCCAGTGCTCGGGTAGATATCCCTGCTGTAAATAGTGCACTAGATCCCTATACCATGACTGGGGAGCTGTAAAGATATGACATACCTCAACCGAATTGAGCTCAGCTTCATTTCTCCAATGGTGTTCTTCATCAGTCGAGTTTCCCGCCAGTAACTTGCATAGACCTTGTCCTTTAATGATTGTAGCCGGTTTAAATTCCAAATCATACTCCTGCAGAGCTGTGACCCAGTTCCCTCTCCTTTCTCCCAATTCCTTTTGAACGAAAAGGGATCTAACAGCTGGATGGGGAACTATGACTTTAGTTCTGTTCTTCAAAATGTATGGCCTAAACTGCTTGACTACTTTGAAGACTGCATAGGCATGCTTGTCAACTACGGGGTAATTTAGCTCAGCCCCTTGCAGACCAGTGCTCATAAACGAAATTGGGTATTCATCCCCCAACTCCACCTTTTGCGTGAGTACAGCTGCGAGAGAGTCATCCGAAGCGAAGGTATACAAGATGAAATCTTTATCAAAATCTGGACTTCTTAAGGAAGGAGCTTTAGCTACAGCTGCCTTGATATCTCTGAATGCGTCCTTCTCCAAATCTGTCCACTTGAATTGTATGCTTTGTTTAACCATCTGTTGCAATGGCTTAACAATTTGTGCAAAATCCGGAACAAATCTGCGGACAAAATTGATGGTGCCCATGAAAGACTACATAGATTTTTTGTTGTGAGGCATTGGAATCTTATTAATGGCTTGGACCCTTTCCTGGTCGATTGACACTCCCCCTTTGGAGATGATATGACCCAAGAGCTTACCTTCGGGCACAGCAAACACGCTCTTCTTGGGATTTAAGGAAATGCCATACTTCTGGCAACGATCAAAGATATGCCTCAGATGAACAACATGATCTTCTCTTTTCTTCAAAAAGACCGTCACATCATCTAAGTAAACAACAACACATTTCCCGCCCAATCCTCGGAAGGAAATATCCATCGCCCTTTGGAATGTAGCTCCTGCATTTATCAGACCAAATGGCATCCTTCTATAGGCGAAAGTTCCCCACTTAGTCCTGAAAGTGGTCTTGAGGCGATCTTCTTCGGCTACTAACACTTGATTATAGCCCGAGAAACCATCGAGGAGAGAAAACAATTCGGATCCTGACACCATTTGTAGAATTTGCTCCATTGAAGGTACGGGGTAGTTGTCTTTATCCGAGGCTTTGTTTAAATTTCTAAAATCTACACATAGTCTAATCTCTCCCGACTTCTTCCTTACGGGAACCAAGTTTGCAACCCATTCAGAATGCCGAACTTTGAAGATTATCTTAGCGTCCAGGAGCTTCTTTAATTCCTTTTGGATCAGCGGTTCAAGGGTGGGATGCATCCTTCTTAGCTGCTGCTGAAATGGCTTGACACCCGCTTTCATTGGTATAACATGCTGAATGATGCGGACGTCATATGTTTTCAGATCTTCATAGGTCCATGCAAAAACATCCTTGTACTGTTTAAACAATTTAATGAACCTGTCTCTTTCTCCTGGTGAACAACATTTGCCAAGGTTGACAAATTTCGGTTCTGCCTCGGTACCCAAATTAACCAGCTCATGTTGCATTGATGAGTTGTTAGTTTTGGTATTAGCTGGTCTTTTGAACTTATTTTGAAGATCGAAAAGCATTTTGAGGGACCTGACCCCTTTTGGCATGAAATTTCCTTTCTCGTCATCTTTCTTCATCAAATCAGCATCGTGTTCTTCCTCATCTATTGCAGCTCTTTGGAAACTGCCTTCGTTTGTCAGGAAGCTGATAATTTGTTCATCATCATCGAAGACTCTAAAATTTGTGATGTTATCGGGAATGGAAGGCTTGAAAATCAATTCAATTGAGCATTTATTATTTGACGGCACCAATCTAGAAGCGGATGTTGCTAACAAATCAGCAGCAGAATTTTGCAATCTAGGCATTGATTTTATATTGAAAGCGTCAAAATGCATGATTAAATCCCATACCTCAGCCTGATAACCTTTCAAGTGAGGTGAGAGGCAGTGAATGGTGTCCCTTACCTGTCTTACAACTATCTCGGAATCACCAAAGACCTTCAGGTACTTAACATTTAAGCCAATGGCCTATTTTAAACCATGTACCAAAGCTTCATATTCAGCGGTGTTATTAGTACAATCGAATTCTAATCTACAAGACAAAAAATACTTGTTCTTTTTTGGATCCATTAGAACACAACCGGCTCCGGATCCTTCCAGAGTTTTAGAACCATCAAAGTATAATGTCCAAAAAACATCTTCAGATTCAACTAAGTTAGTTTCTTTATGGTCTATGTTAGCAACTAAATTGACTATGTTACAATCAACATCATCAGTCCGAGAGAAATGAAGGAGATCGGACTGTTTATCTGATTCATGGCTAACGATTTCAGATTGATAGTTACCCGGATCCATTTCTAAGAAGTAATTTCCCAGGACCGAGGAAGAGAAAGTTACAGCCTCATTTTTTTCTTCTAGCTGGGTTACGTTTTGTTTCATATGAGGTTCCCTAAGAACTTTAATCTGATTCTGTCTGTTCTGATAAGGCAGCCATAGATGAGACCAATCGGTAGCGAAGTAGCCACTCAATTTGGTAGACCAATCCCTACTCAAAATCATCCCATAAGCTTCAGGAATGTCGACCACCATTATGTCAATAAATTGGCAGACTCTAGGATCAGCTGACAATCTAATTAGAACGTCTTTCATCTCCCCAATAACCTTGACAGTAGTCCTGTCCAATTGGATAATTTGAGCTGGAGATGGAACGGGCTGCCCATTAATTTTCCTACAAATTGACAGTGGCATAACGTTTGAAGAAGCTCCAGAATCTACCAAACAGTTGTGAACATTGTGATTGAAAATTTCAAATGTCAACAAGAATGGCAATGTTTGGGATTTGGATTTCCCACCGATGCTAGCCTCATTAATTTCAGGATTGTCTTGAGAATCTGTTAATTTAGTGCTGGGTTTTGGTTGTAAAACATGCAGCAGTTTGTCTCGTTGATGGGGAAAGCTACACATGTCAAATATTGATACGTTTGCTTTGACTTTCTTGATATTTCGATAATATCATACCCTATGTCAGGCTCGTTCCCAATTCGAGTTGGCTGATCTGTTTTGTTCATGGTGACCTTTGGCTGGACTGTATTGTCAGCACTTGGCTGTTTGGCGGCTGTTTGGCTTACTTTGGGCTGAGGTGGGATGATTGGTATATGCCTCCTAGGCGGATCTTTCGAAACTTTAGGCTTATGGGGAAAGGTGACTGGGACAGGATCTGCAATTGGGCCCTTGCTGCGAGTGGCAACATTTATGGTAGAGGGAGAGCTATCTATGTGATCTTCTTCTACAAATTCGGTCATAGGTACCCAATCCCACAACACCATAGTGGTGTCCGGGGTAGGTTCCTCTAACTCAGGGCTTGACTCTTCTGGAGGAACATCCTGATCTGGGATCTAAGAATCTAACATTTGGTTCATGACTAAGCTCATGGAATTGATCCATTGCGGACAGCTCTTTTCCGAATGTGGTTCTTGGTGAAAAGTGCAGAAATTTTCCATCCCTATCTCGTTCAAGTTTAAAACAGGGGCAGCGTTCATTGGTGGATGAGTCTGCTCCCCGTCCTCCCTTCTTTTATAAAATGGTTTGAAAGGTTTCCTAGATGTACTAGCAGCCTTGTCTTTCTCAAGATCTACGATTTTGTTAGATAATTTCTGCATCATTTTAACTACATTTTCCATGTCTGTAGATGGTTCTTCTTTGCCTCTGGTGAGGAGCAAAGGTTTTTTGCTAGCTGCCGGTTTTATTTCTACATCTAAGGCATGTTTAGCAATGCTATCAGCCCTTTCTTCTACCTTTCTAGCTTCCTCAAAGTTCTCTATCAGGGTAGTTTTCTTGGACCTCTTCACGAACATTGCTATGGGTCCATCAAGAGCGGTCGTATAGTATTCAATTAGAGATTCCTCGGCTGGTTTATTAGCTTGACTGAAGTTATTCAACAGCGTAGTGAATCTTTGATTGAAATCTTGAACCTTTTCTTTCTTCTCCATCCTCATGGATAGGAGTTCTTTCATAAGTGTGGCCACAGTCTTTTGGTTTCCGAATTTCTTTAGAAAACATTTTTCGAAATCATCCCAACTAGAGATTGAGCTGGGTTGTAGGCTAAAGTACCATGATGATACTTTTGGCTCGAAAGTGTATGGAAACAACCTGCAGACCACGTCTTCATGTTGTACGTTCAAAAGGTTCAGAGCTAGGTAAAAACTCTTGAGGTGATCTTCTGCCGAGATGGCTTTCCCCGGATCATACTTAGGCAAGACCTTTTCTGGGTTTTTAGGCAGATTATGGAATGGTCCAGCTAGGTTCAGTGCCCCCCTTGCTCTCCAAGCAGGTACAGCCATGTTTGGGTTTGGATGTGGAGACCCCGGAGGAGAATTGTAGGGTGAATCCTATGGAGTACTTTTGGGAGTGGTAATTTCTTCAAGATTTTCTTGGTCTGTCTTGTTAAGAGTGTCGGAAATTTCTTCCAAAGTCAAATTTACCAGTTCTTCAAAACTTTGAACGAGAATTGAATCCCGGGTGTACTGTGGCTCCTTTCTAGGTGTAATTTTCTTCGGGAGGAATTTGACAGCGTTTAAACCACCTAGCTGTCTAACGTAGGACCTGGTATGTCTTCTCAAATCCTCTATTTCTGTAAAAGGGACAGCGTATAAAGCTTCTTGAGGCTCAGGGTCAGAAATGAGGCGTTCTTGGTCTGTTAATCCAAGATCTGGGCTGTTTGAAATGTTTTCTTTAAGTGGGATTTCAGTGTTATCTATGACCGCGGAATATTTTCCTCTATCAGCCATGCACTTCAGGCCCTCCTTCTAGCGCCAAAAACTGTTGATGCCTCGGATATCGTAGCATCAATCAGAAAGGGATTCTCCCCAAGAGATGGTCCCAATTAGACTATCTCCCATTTGGTGTAGGGAATCCGTCCGGTTAGCGGTTCCGACAACCGTGGTTTTGGACTTTAAATCCGATCTTACCGGTTATGGCCCAGTCCGCCTTTCTTTTGGGTTTTATGTCTTTTATATGAGATGCAAGTGCCTAAATTAATCTGAATGCAATTAAAATAGATCTAAGCCTAAAACTGGAACAAATCTATCTATCCATGCAGGGAACACGCTAAAGGGAAGAGCAATCAGCTGTAACAAGTATCGTAAACCAAGAATAGATAGCTATTATTTCTCACAACCAAAGCTACAGCAAGATACAGATCTCGAGAAGATAGCTTCTCATTCAACATGGAACGCGTCTATTGCTCATAAACAGAAGAAATCAAATGAAGAAACAGATCTGAAAAGAAACTTTAAGAACGCATCTATTAGTCATAAACAGAAGAAAGCAAAATTATTTAATCTATGTAACAAGAATAAAGAAACAGATCTAGATGTAACAAAACTGAAATTAAACTCAAAGATCCCTGCAAGGAGCAATTTAAAGGCATGAACAATGAGCCACGTGCATTATCCTGAAGAAAGAACAGTTAGCCATTCGATCTAGACAAAGAAATCTGCAGCAATATATTTCACTGTTCACAAAATGGAGAGAACGCATGCACAGCGAGGAGAAAAATCATTAATGCAAAGAAATAATTCAGATGTCAAGAATAATCTCACATTACTGAACCGCAGTCATTAGAATAGTCCAATATAGAGCAATCCAACGTCCCAGGCAAAACGTCCATCTCCCGTGGCTTCTATTAGAAATTCAATTTACAGACATGATACAAGATAGCTCATATCGTTTGCCAAAATTTTCATTCCCTCACAAAAGTCCTTACTAATCTTTCCTAGATGCTATTTATAGCTACAACTTTGCCCTTTGGGCTGACACCTAGCACTTTCCACCTGTCATTTACAGGGATTTCTACTATAATCGATCACCAAAAATGGCCACTTCCTTTACAAAAATATTTTGACAAAAATTAGGGACAGCTGTCCCATGGCTTATGCCTTACATATTTAAAATATACATAACAGAAAATTGGCCGACATCAAAGCTTTCCCTGTTGGGCACGTGTTTGGCTGAAAAGAGTGGCTCACTGAATTCGGCCTCTTCATTCCTGTGCGTGAGCTTCTCCTGGCAAAGGGTCGCCTAAGTTAATTGTCACTGATGCTGCCTGGGAAGAGGCCCTCGAATCCCTTGCTGATGCCGCTCCTAATTGGGAAGGGGGAATTGAACTGGCCAGATTTTCTGCCATTGCTGGGGAAGAGGCTGCTCGGAGAGATGCTGCCGGATCTACTGATGCTTCTGCTGCTACTGCGGTTTTCCTGTCCTCCTCTGCTATGTAGCTGTTCCATACACCTGTGTCTCTTATGATTATGTTTGCTGCAGCAGGAAACAGGATTTTCTGAGAAGTCACATTCTTCCCGAGCTCTGTTTTAATGCTTTGTACTTCTGCTTCAGCAACTTGATGCGCTTCCTTCAGCAGATGGTTGTGAAGTGTTGATGAACCGATGTAATGTTGGAGATCATCCATGGCCAGGACATCAATCCTTGTCACATACTCCATCTGGACGCCTAGCTCTTCTTTCAGTTGAGACAACCGCTGCTCCTTTTCCGGGAAGTCTTCTAGGGTCTGAGGGAAGCTCAATGTGCAGTTGTCATGGACTTCTTTGAGCTTTTGGTATAGGTTGTTGATCCTATCTGTTGTCCTCTGCACGCTGGTTATCAGCTTATTGGCACAGTTCCTGCCAAACTCCAACAAGGCTATATCTTCATTAAAATCTTCCACGGCCTTAAAAGGAAGATGCGGGGGAAAACCTCCTTTCCCTTCTCTCCATGCCATCTGACTTATGACATTTGCCTTGACACGGGTATTCTTAGCTTTGAGCCTGTGGGCTTCCGCATTAATCTCTTTTAGCCTGACTACCATGGCCTTGAGTTTGCATACATCTTCAGTGACTAGCTCTTGGGAACCATACCCTTGCTGCAGGATATTGCATGACAGCTCGTGGAAGGGAGATAGGTCTAAGGTCCTGCTCTCCGCTTGCTCTAAACGCTCAGCTAATGCTTGCTTGTCTGCTTCTAGCAGAGATGCCTTTTCTTCTGCACCATTCTTCTCTGCTTCCACAATCATCATTTGAAGTGTTAGCTGGTCCTTTTCCTCCTCCAGCTGGCTGTACTTGTTTGACAGCTCCTTATGCTCAGCGTACAAGCAATTATATTTGTTTACTGCCAGATCTCTTTGGGCTTGCTCATTAGCCACATTTTGTTGCAGCGTGCGTGCTCTCTTCTTTGTCAATATATTTTCTTTGACTATACTGTCTACATTGGCAAATGATGCCTTTGTTGTTGCTATAACTGCGGATGCCATAGCAATGGGATCTTGATCCGTGTTTTGCATGACGGTGACCTCCCGGTGAGTAATAATGTCTTCATGGAAGGGACTTTTAATCCTCTCTTCTGATTGGAGGACCATCGCTTTTATTTTCTTATAATACACAAACTCATTCCATTTGGACACCGTACGCTTTCCTGATGGGGTGTACGGGACAATTGGTCGGTTTATGATGTCTATGTCCTCTTCCATAGGTGGGGTCCGAACTTCCTGAGCGGGGTCTACTCCTTCCTTTTGGGTACCAGCGCCACCTGCTTGAGAGGTGTCTATCTCCATGTCTTGGACACCGGACCCACCTGCTTGGGCATATTCCCTTGTCCTCAATTCTTCTTCCACCTTCTTTTCTGCCTCAGCCTGCTCAGCTTCTTTCTTCTTTTGGGCTTCTTCAGCTTCTTTCCGCAGTCTTTCATTTTCAGCTTCTTGCTGCTTTCTTGCTTCCTCGGATATTTGCTGTAACCTTGCCTCTTCTCTTAATCTGAGCTCTTCCTGAGCTCGGGCATCCTCAGCTTCTTTCTCCTTTTGCTGGACAGTCTTCTGGGCCTTGGCTGAGCTAGAGCTCGCTCCAGTACCTTGGCGACAGATCCGTAGCTCAGTCATGTTGCTGATGCCTCTGAATGCTTCCTCCTCGGCATCAGGGTAGTGGGAGTATTCGAAGTGAGCATAGTTCCCCTTGCAATGCTCGGCCACTTTACCCTTTCTGTCGTTCCTGTGGAAGATGACCTCACCGAAGTGGAAGGCCTTCAACTCTTGAACAAACTCATTGGCCGAGGCAACCCCTGAAAACTTGTAAGCGCCGATGCAGAAAGGCAGAGGGGGAAAGGAAGCCTTGTGCTGCTTGTGGAGCAATGCTCCAACTCCATCCAAGAAGAGTTGTCTTACTGCTTCCTTCAGCACCACGTAGTCCGTGGCATACTGCGGCAATATGTATGGGGGCTTAGTCCCTCCAAACATTCTCAGGTAGGTACCTTGTTCTGAAAAGTAAAAGTCCCCATACTCCTCAAGGACTTCCAAAGCATTTTCTGACAGGCAACTTGGTTCTTCCTTAAACATTTTCTCGTATAGGGGCATGATGAACCCCTCACAGATGAGTTTGTAGCTGGGCTTGTAGTTCTGAGCCCACAACATCTTGAATGCGATGTAGACCGGGGCGGTGGCCCTATCCCATGTACAACCCAATTTGGGGAACTCTATCTTGTCCAAAATACAATCTATCAGATATGAGGACATGAAGAATTCAGCCTTCTTCAAGGCTAGCCCTGGCTTAGCAGTACTTATCATTGAGGCCAGACTATCTGACAGGATAGTGGCCCAGTCAAACACTGTTCCTTGAAATGCCACATAATGAATGATAGGGACCCACTGAATCTTGTATACTGTGCCATCGGGCATGCCAAAGATTCTGCACAGCATCAGGGCAATCAATCTATAAGGGGCTCTTAGATTCTGTACGTCATACTCATCATTCCCTTTTTTTCTCAAATGCTTCCCTGCCATCAGCAGCTTCTTGGCCATCTCGATGTTGTTCATCTGGCTTAACCATTCATCAGTCAGAGCTTGCTGGACACGGGGAAATCTGTAGGCTGCCGCAAGATATGCGGGTTGGAATGAGGCGATAGCCACTTTCCCGCTATCATTTATCACTCTTCCTTCAGCATCGGCATGTTGGAGTATCCATCCGATTACTTCAGCATAGGGGAACAGCTCAGGGCGGGTAGCGGCTCTAGTTATGCCTGAGGCTCTGATATTTTGATAGATTGGTGCTTCCTCCAGCAACATATCTGGGATTTCTTGGTCCCTGATCATTTTATATATGTCATCCCATCTGATTTCTGGAGGGACACCAGTGGTGCACTTAGTGTCCTGGAGCGAGGTTTCAATCTTGAGAGGGGCAGGCTTCTTTTCTGTCATCTTCGCCTTCTTCTTACCGATTTTCGGCATCTTGGCTTATCCCTGATGGCACCCATATACAATACATCATGATTTTGAGCAACATGCTGTGAGGTTTTAACAGAAAGCATCATTGTTTTGATAATATATCAAATAAGATAAGTACAATGAAGCTGTTACTATTCCAATACGAAACCTAAATTGAAGCACTTGAATCTCTTCAAAGGATGGGATTGGGATGCTTCTGAGGGGATAGGCTGTGTTGTGGAAGCCAGTGGTTTTCGGCTTGATAGGCGAATTGCGGAAGCCGTTGGGCTTTCGGGTCCACCCTGCGGAAGGGGGTGTCTTTCGTTATAGTTGCGGTCGGCGAGGTTATTGGCGGGGAGGCGCGGGGTGAGAAGACTTTGTGACGACAAGGGAGCCCCTTTCGCATTTTCGACTCGGTGAGGGCTTTGAATGCCATTGTCACGCGCGGCCACCCGCCGAGGTGCTCTATGGGAGACTCTAGTCCGAGCGAAGGTGACGGCGCCGGGGATATACTGACGGGAAGTGCTAGGGCGGCCATGGCTTCAGGTTTCGGCTCGCACGGCTTGAACGTTCACGGGTTTTGAACGGGCCAATAGCGGCTGGGACCAGGTTTTGCCTTGAGTAGAGGGCGTGTTGGGGCTGAGGCTTACGGAAGGGCCCAAGGTTTTAAGTCCTGAGTTTACGGCCGGGGACATGGAAAGCCCATGGGGCTTCGACAAATTCTCCCAAAACGAGGGGCGCGGCCCGGGGTTTAAAATGGGACACGATTAACCGCCCGCACTTACCATCACTAATCAATAATAAAATGTTAATGTTTTAACCCATGCCTATGACGATTTTGCATGACGGAAACTCCATTCAACTGTATCTGACGGGTAAAACATAGCCCTTTACGAGTGTTTTGCCCGTCAAAATCCCACTAAAACCTATTGTTTTCCCACAAAAGATAACCCAATGGCGAAATTCCAGGTTAGAATCCTACCTGGCACCGTGGGGACTGCTTGAGTGAGGTGGCCGCGAGCACGGATGAGCGAGGTGAGCTGGAACGATTTGCACGGCGTCGCACGTCGTCGGCCAATTCGAAAAACAATGGTGCAATGGTTCGAGCCCCTACCGTATTTTATAAAAAACGGGCACGTGCGGGCATTAAGGTTGGTGGTTGGCACCATTAGAATGTGGCTTAAATACGCCACCCGCCGCGGTCATGTCGAAGTACCTCGGTTTCCGTGCGACCGCCATTCGCGGGGCCAGATTGCGAATCGTATCCGCCGTTGCGGAAGGTTTCAACGAAAGCTCCTGCCGTTTCGGGGCTTATTGCGGAAAGGAAACTCGAAGCCTTCCGCGAAAGACCCCCGCGTTGCGGACGAGTAATGCCAAGGCTCCCGCCCTTTCGGGAGCTATTTGCGAAAGCTTCCGCAAACCAAAACTTTCAAAGTCTCGTTGATTTTCGGGAAGGTATGGCGAAGGCTCCTGCTAGTTTCGGAAGGCTTTTGTGAATGGCTTCCGCCGTTTCGGAAGGAAGACTTGAAGGCTCCCGTGTGTTTTTTTCAAAGTTTTTTCTAAGTCTCATCGGGCGTTTGAGACGAATAGCTCCCGCTGTTTCGGGAGCAAATCTTATCCTCTTCCGCACAGTTTCCCGGGATCGTTTCGAAGTCCTTTTCCGAGCGGTTTAAGCGATTGGGTTCCGCCGTTTCGGGAGGGTAGCCCGAAGGCTTCCGCGGTTTCGGGAGCAAAGGCTGAAGGCTTCCGCGATAGTTTCTTGGGAAAATTTCTAAGTTCTTTTCATAGCTTCAGAAGGGAATCGTGAATTCTTCTGCGGGACTTATGCGGATGGCTTCCGCAGTTTCGGGAGGGTTTCATCAAAACCTTCCGCAATTTTAACAAACCAATCCAGCTTTTTCGGGCGTCTTTCCTAAGTCCTTCCGCTGTTTCGGAGCGTTTTTACGAACTGTCCCCTCCGTTTCGGGAAGAAAACTCCAATCTCTCCGCAGACGGTTGAAAAATGTTCTAAGTGCTTTTCGGGAGACTAAAGCGAATGAGTCCCGCCATTTCGGGAGGGAAGCCGGAACCTTTCCGCGGTTGCGGAAGGCTTGAGTGAAGGGCTCCGCCGTTTCGGGCGGTAAGTCGTTTCGGAACTTGAATCGTTCTGCAGAAGCAACGATCGAAAATTTTCCAAGTCCTTTTACTTCGGAAGGCTTAGGCGTGCGGTTTATGAGAATGGCCTCCGCCATTTCAGGAGCACAACCGGAAGGTTTCCGCAGAATTTCAACCAAAATTCCAAATCCTTTTCGGGAAGATATCACGGTGGCTTCCGCCGTTTCGAGCGGTTTCGCTGAATTCCCCCGTCGTTTCGGGAAGTGTTGTCCCAATGTTCCGCAGTTTTCTAATCGAAAGAAAAAATCTAAGTCCCTTCAGGAGATTAAGGTGAATGAGCCCCGTCATTTTGGGGGGAAAACCGGAACCTTTCCGCGGTTGCGGAAGGATTGAGCGAAGGGTTTCGCCGTTTCGGGAGTCATTACCCAGTGGCTACTCGGAAAGGTTGGATGTTTGGCTTCCGCAGCTTCGGGGAGATAGCCTGAATTATTCCAAAACGTTGCGGAAAAATCTAAGTTCTTTTTGGCTCTTCGGGGAAAACATGGAAGGATTGATGGCAAGATGTTCAGCAGGGAAGTAAAACTTTATGTTGAAAACAGAGCTGACGGCTGGGATGGCTTCTCAAGCAAACTTTCTGCAAAAACAAAGAAGGAGGGGCCCCAATATGTACAAAATTTTGGGGAGGGGTGTTGCCGCAACAACAGGAGGTTCATCATCCTCAGCAGCATGAGCATGATATCTCTTCTTGTTCTTCTTCTTCTTCTTGTTGAATTTGTTCTCTTTCTTTTTCTTGGGACAATCTGCAGCAAAGTGTCCTTTCTCATTACATGTGAAACATCTCATCTCTTTCCTATTCTTATGATTGGTGTGAGAGGATTTCTTGTAATGAGAGTGTTCCTTCTTAGGCTTGCTTCTTTTGGTGTGACCTTTGAGATTTTGATCTTCATTTCCCATCTTTTCTTCTCGGGCTACAAGCCTAGCCTCTTCTTGTGAACATTCCTCCCACAATCTATTGAAAGAGATTAATTTCTTTCTAGCACAAATTCCTTGAATGAAAGAATTCCATGACCTAGGTAGGCCATTTAGAGTAGTCATAACCACTTCATTATCTACTACTTCATTGACAGCTTCAAGTTGTTCCTTGATCTAAGAGACCTTGGATAAATAAGATTGAATGGTCTCTCCATTCAACAGCTTGACCCCTTTCAGTTGGTTCCGCAGAGTCATCTTCCGATTTATGTTCTTCCCTTCAAATAGCTTGGTCAAAGAGTCAAACATCTCCTTGGGTGTCTTTAGAGATGACACATGTGGTATGAGATGGTCTTTGATAGAATTAGCAATGATTCTCTTTGCCTTGACCAAGTTCTTCTTATGCAATGCTTTAGCTTCTTCCTCCTCTAGGATGGGGACTTCAGAATTCATATATGTATCCAATTCATTTTCTTCCAGGATTAACCCAATCCTATACTTCCAGGCTCGAAATTTATCAGCCCCTTCAAGCTTATCCTCAAGCTTGGTGTGGTGAGACATCTTTAAAGAGTACTTCAAATGGAAATAGAAAATATTTAGGTCTTACCACTTGATTTGTTGAAAACTAGATCTAGTCTTGGATTAGGGTTTGTCAGAGAAACCCTAAAAATTCAAAATGTGAATTTCAACTTTCTGAAAGGATAGAAAGGTGCGCCTTGATGAGCTGATCAGCCTGGTGTATTCAGAATTTGAGATTTGCAAAGCTTCACCCTTCAGAAATTCCTTTTAGTCCTCCCGGGTTCACTAGGGAGGACCTTGAATTAGGGTTTGAGTTTCCTAGATATTTATCTAGCCAAAAATCTCGATCCAAAGCTCTAAACTTCTATTTTTCCAAGGGGCTTCCAGCTGTGTCTTCAGATTTCAGAAATTCCTATTTTTGAGGAAACCCTAATTTTTAGGGCCAAAACTGAAAGTGCTCATAATTGAATTATGATTGGAAAGATAGATTCACCTTGTTGAGGAGAGTTAATTTATCATATTACCTTTCCAAAATTTGTGGAGAGAAATCCAATAAACAAGAAACCCTAGTTTTCGTCACTACACAATGTCTTCTTCTCAGGTTAGCTCTAATACCATGTTAATTTTTTAGCATTAATTCAATATACTATAGGATCTTTACTGAGAGAATAACATGTACATTATATCAATGCATATCAATCATAGCAAGCATGTCAATCATCACAAGAAGCAAACATAAGAGATAATAGACACACAAAGTTTTTGTGGGGAAAACCCTAATGTGAAAAACACCACAACTTCCTCAAAGATAGATAGAGCAATAGTACAACCAAAGTATACAAAGATAGACTCCTCCTAGCAGTTGATCCTCCTCCTCACATGTGCGCCACTTTCCAAGTGAAGGAAGAGTGAGTTATGAAGTGATCCAAATAGAGATCGGGAGATCTCTATTTATACTTGTCCTGACTGCCCAATAAACTTATGGGGCCGACTTGTCTAGCTTAGTACAATAACTGAATGTTAACTTAATCAGGGCCGACCCCACACATGGTGGTCTAATAACCCATCGACAAGTTACGACACTTGCGACACTTGTCAATACAAATGATGACACTTCCGTATAGAGGAATAATAACATCTCTATAGGAGTACAATATACATAGATGAAATACATGGGTGAAATAAATTCCGAAGTTACATATACATCAACATAATATGCCATTCAAAGAAAGAGGGTAGGCTTCCAATAATATGCCCAGCAGTGTTAGAAGGACCAGAACTGGGTGATATACTAGTTAACTTCCTTAATTTTTTGTCCCCGGTGGTTTTGTTCTCCCCACAAGAGAAAAATACCCCGAAATATGCAAACTCAGTCCACAAAAGAGCTCATAGCCTACAGTGATGAATATGGTGTCGTGTGGACAGCTTGTTATGGCACTATAACTTGGTCTCTTCCTTCCACAAATCGTCCTCCCAATACCAAACACTTCAGCTGAGATTTGTAACACTACATCCACTAGGGTTTGCATGTCCCTCCTAAGCCTCAGATTTGAGGGAAGTAAATCTGTTTAACTAAGAATCTTTGCATTTGTGGATATGTACTTTTAAAGAAGAAAGAAAGCACTATCTTGTGTATTCTTGTTTTATCGAGTGTAGGTACCACCAAATAGGTATCTGTCAGATCTATCTTCCTCAAGTGATGATGAAGATATACTCGGAGAGATTGAAAGTGAGATGAGTTGTACTAGATCTACCGGTTTTATATCAACTAGATCTGAAAAGATAAGGAAAAGATTTCATAGACGCATGAAATACTTTATTGCCAACGGTGGGTGGTGTAATTACGATGATGAGAGTATAGGAGACATTGATTTTCCATTGAGGTATAAACATCTAGTGCCATGATGGGTACCTAATATGCTACCTCAAGTGGACACATATTTCATCATCAATGGGAGGATATATTGCATCACTCCTTCGTCCTTACATGGAATGGGGCCATTTTCCATGGATGGAATAAAGTTCCGCTATGGCACTGTAACTGAATTGATGGAGTATGTAGGACCACTATACAGATACAATAACTGGTTGATATTGGTCCAATATACTTGAAGTATGCGGAGATACGGAGTTGCCACGAATTATATTCAACTAGCAGAAAAGAAGAAGAAGAAAAAAAAGTGGCGACTATGTATATTGATGGGAGACCAAAAGCATCCGGAACGTTGCTGGCTTTATAAATAGTACATGACTAGTGACAACAAATAAGCAACCAAATTGCGAATTCGAGGGATGCGAACAACATCGTATATTTGTATGTGCAATAAAAACAATACTTGCAGGTGTGGGGCTATTTTCCATGGATGGAATAAAGGTCCGCTATGGCACTGTAACTGAATTGATGGAGTATGTAGGACCACTATACAGATACAATAACTGGTTGATATTGGTCCAATATACTCGAAGTATGCGAAAAAAAAAAAAAAACCTCGAAGTATGCGGAGATACGGAGTTCCCACAAATTATATTCAACTAGTAGAAAAAAAATAAAAAAATAAAAAATAAAAAAATAAAAATAAAAATAAAATAAAAATAAAAATAAAAATAAAAATAAAAATAAAAATAAATAAAAAATAAAAATAAAAATGGCGACTATGTATATTGATGGGAGACCAAAAGCGTCCGGAAACGTTGCTGGGTTTATAAATAGTACATGACTAGTGACAACAAATAAGCAACCAAATTGCCAATTCGAGGGATGCGAACAACATCATATATTTGTATGTGCAATAAAAACAATACTTGCAGGTGTGGGGCTATTTTCCATGGATGTAATAAAGGTCCGCTATGGCACTGTAACTGAATTGATGGAGTATTTAGGACCACTATACAGATACAATAACTTGTTGATATTGGTCCAATATACTCAAAGTATGCGAAAAAAAAAAAAAAAAAAAAAAAAAAAAAAAAAAAAAAAAAAAAAAAAAAAAAAAAAAACTCGAAGTATGCGGAGATACGGAGTTGCCACAAATTATATTCAACTAGCAAAAAATAAATAAAAAAATAAAAAAATAAAAAAAATAAAAATAAAAATAAAAATAAAAATAATAAAAAAATAAAAAATAAAAATAAAAATGGCGACTATGTATATTGATGGGAGACCAAAAGCGTCCGGAAACGTTGTTGGCTTTATAAACAGTACATGACTAATGACAACAAATAAGCAACCAAATTGCGAATTCGAGGGATGCGAACAACATCGTATATTTGTATGTGCAATAAAAACAAAACTTGCAGGTGTGGGGCTATTTTCCATGGATGGAATAAAGGTCCGCTATGGCACTGTAACTAAATTGATGGAGTATGTAGGACCACTATACAGATACAATAACTGGTTTATATTGGTCCAATATACTCGAAGTATGCGGAGATACGGAGTTGCCACGAATTATATTCAACTAGCAGAAAAGAAAAAAACAAAAAAAAAGTGGCGACTATGTATATTGATGGGAGACCAAAAGCATCCGGAAACGTTGCTGGCTTTATAAATAGTACATGACTAGTGACAACAAATAAGCAACCAAATTGCGAATTCGAGGGATGCGAACAACATCGTATATTTGTATGTGCAATAAAAACAATACTTGCAGGTGTGGGGCTATTTTCCATGGATGGAATAAAGGTCTGCTATGGCACTGTAACTGAATTGATGGAGTATGTAGGACCACTATACAGATACAATAACTGGTTGATATTGGTCCAATATACTCGAAGTATGCGGAGATACGGAGTTGCCACGAATTATATTCAACTAGCAGAAAAGAAAAAAGAAAAAAAAAAGTGGCGACTATGTATATTGATGGGAGACCAAAAGCGTCCGGAAACGTTGCTGGCTTTATAAATAGTACATGACTAGTGACAACAAATAAGCAACCAAATTGCGAATTCGAGGGATGCGAACAACATCATATATTTGTATGTGCAATAAAAACAATACTTGCAGGTGTGGGGCTATTTTCCATGGATGGAATAAAGGTCCGCTATGGCACTGTAACTGAATTGATGGAGTATGTAGGACAGCTATACAGATACAATAACTAGTTGATATTGGTCCAATATACTCTAAGTATGCGAAAAAAAAAAAAAAAAAAACTCGAAGTATGCGGAGATACGGAGTTGCCACAAATTATATTCAACTAGCAGAAAAAAAAATAAAAAATAAAAAATAAAAAAATAAAAAAATAAAAATAAATAAAAATAAAAATAAATAAAAAATAAAAATAAAAATGGCGACTATGTATATTGATGGGAGACCAAAAGCGTCCGGAAACGTTGCTGGCTTTATAAATAGTACATGACTAGTGACAACAAATAAGCAACCAAATTGCGAATTCGAGGGATGCGAACAACATCGTATATTTGTATGTGCAATAAAAACAATACTTGCAGGTGTGGGGCTATTTTCCATGGATGGAATAAAGGTCCGCTATGGAACTGTAACTGAATTGATGGAGTATGTAGGACCACTATACAGATACAATAACTGTTTGATATTGGTCCAATATACTCAAAGTATGCGGAGATACGGAGTTGCCACAAATTATATTCAACTAGCAGAAAAGAAAAAAGAAAAAGAAAAAGTGGCGACTATGTATATTGATGGGAGACCAAAAGCGTCCGGAAACGTTGCTGGATTTATAAATAGTACATGACTAGTGACAACAAATAAGCAACCAAATTGTGAATTCGAGGGATGCGAACAACATCGTATATTTGTATGTGCAATAAAAACAATACTTGCAGGTATGGGGCTATTTTCCATGGATGGAATAAAGGTCCGCTATGGCACTGTAACTGAATTGATGGAGTATGTAGGACCACTATACAGATACAATAACTGGTTGATATTGGTCCAATATACTCGAAGTATGCGAAAAAAAAAAAAAAAAAAAAAAAAAACTCGAAGTATGCGGAGATACGGAGTTGCCACAAATTATATTCAACTAGCAGAAAAAAAATAAAAAATAAAAATAAAAATAAATAAAAAATAAAAATAAAAATGGCGACTATGTATATTGATGGGAGACCAAAAGCGTCCGGAAACGTTGCTGGCTTTATAAATAGTACATGACTAGTGACAACAAATAAGCAACCAAATTGCCAATTCGAGGGATGCGAACAACATCGTATATTTGTATGTGCAATAAAAACAATACTTGCAGGTGTGGGGCTATTTTCCATGGATGGAATAAAGGTCCGCTATGGCACTGTAATTGAATTGATGGAGTATGTAGGACCACTATACAGATACAATAACTGGTTGATATTGCTCCAATATAGTCGAAGTATGCGGAGATACGGAGTTGCCACGAATTATATTCAACTAGCAGAAAAGAAAAAAAAAAGTGGCGACTATGTATATTGATGGGAGACCAAAAGCGTCCGGAAACGTTGCTAGCTTTATAAATAGTACATGACTAGTGACAACAAATAAGCAACCAAATTGCGAATTCGAGGGATGCGAATAACATCGTATATTTGTATGTGCAATAAAAACAATACTTGCAGCTGAAGACTTGTTGATCGATTACAACTTAAATCGAATAGATGTGGCTTCCGCGATCCAGGGTAACCGTGGACTGTTAGAAACTATGCCTCATCAGGTAAATGCTAAATGTAGTAACTAAACGTGACTACAATAACTAAATATTTTATTTTTTTCTATTATGAATATTTCCATGTGATTACATGGTGATTACACTGATATGAATATCTCATTTTTGTTTATGATGCAATTATTGACTCGTTTGTTTTGAGTGGTGGCAGTGGAAAGGCACATGCTGCTTCCATGGTCTAGGGTGACCGTGGAAGGTCAGAATCTATGCCTCGTCAGGTAAATGTTAAATATAGTAAATAAATATGACTACAATAACAAGATGTTCCGATTTTCATTGTTAGCGTTCGCTTTTCTGTGCTTATTGTTAATATTTCCATATGATAACATGCTTATTAAACTGTGGCAAGAGTCTGCTCATGTCCATGGAGCAGAACATGTATCTTCTACTTCTGAGGTAAAAATAAATATTAATGCAATATCTCATTTTTTTATGTTACAATTATTTAGTATGAGGTAAACGTTTATTTTTTGATTTATTGTGTTAGGGTGGCGCCATTGGAAAGGCACCTACTGCTTCCATGGTCGAGGGTGACCGTGGAAGGTCACACTCTGTATCCCATCAGGTAAGTGTTGCGTATAATAACTAAGTGTTTCGATTTAGTATGTTAACATTCAATGTCCACTATTGACATTCACATTTTTCTGAGCTTATGATGGATTAGTGGTTCATTTTTCGTACATTATGATGGATTAATGGTTTATTTAGGACCATGGAAAGGCACCTGCTGCTTCCACGGTGCTGGTTGATCATGGACACTCACCGACCATAACACCGCGTCAGGTAAGTTTTAGTGCATAATAGTAACTTAATTTTCGTTACAATATCAATATTTGAATGATGTTAAAATTATATTACTTAATTTAATTTATTGTTTTATGAATTTAGTCATGTGCACTCGATCTGGGTGATGAGGGGTTTGAGGAAGACATTTTCTATTCCACTGACCCACTACACACTTTTAGAATAGCCTTGAAAAAGGAAAACATAGAAATGCTTTCCTTGGCTCGCAAAAGGCCCTTGACACAAGAGAATAGGGCAAGGATTCAAGAGCTACAAGATCAAATACAATCTTATGGGGTAAGTGGCATCTTCACAAATTTTTTTAAGCTATGACATGATTTCATATCTGATATTATGTTTTTTATTTTTCCAAGTGATCTGATAAAGTAAATTTTATTGTTTGTAGGATTTTTCAAAACCTGTGACTAGAGAACCTTCCGAGACAGGTATAGGTAGCAGTGATGGTCCAATGCAGCAAAAAAGAAGCAATGTACCAATGAGGCTTTTTGGCACTCCTGCGGTTAGCCTCGAATCCATTGATGATGGCACTGATGAGATGGGGCATGATGCCATGCCGGAGCATGATGAGACGGATCCTGGGAATCCACATGACTCTGGAGATGAACGTACTGTAGACGACTAGGAAAATTTTCCTAGAGTAGCACGAGTTTAAAGCACCGGATCACTAGATCTCACATTTCTGGTGGATGACTCTTGTGTTCCTATCAAGATTCAGAAGCTTGCAGGTATTTATTAATTAATTTATTGATTTTAATCATGAAATTGAAATAGACATACGTTGAAATTATTATAAATTAATGGTGTTATCTCTAGGGTTGTTCCTCTTGCTTATTTTTAAATTTTTTGATTATGATTGGTTTTTATTGTTTTTTATTTACTTTGTTTCATATCTTACTTTTGGTTCTTCACCATTAGGGTTCCTGGGTTACCTAAAATCATCAAAGTTTTTATTCATTAATTATGAGCCCATGTATGTGCAAAAGAGTATGTGTTACAGGGTGAAATCTTACAAACTGGTGGCGTTTTTCCAAACTGGCAGCATATTGTGAGCTTGCATCATATTGATTTTCAAATGGAAGAATGTTCACATGACATTTTATCGAAAGGTTTATGATTTACTTCATGGAATATATAATGAAAATAAGCCTTTATCATAGTCATGAATATAAGCTTTTATCATAGGTATTTGGCATTTTATATGTTTTAACATTCCTGACCATAAAATAATGAGTCATACGGTGGCAATTATGGAAGAATACAGGTGTTGTCATTTCAAAATTGAAACCGTTCATGTAATGAGTACTTGTGGTCATCGTGGCAAGAACAACCTAATGCACATTTTCCCCAAAAATGTTTTTCATTATTCTGCTGAAGAGGGGTATTCGCAGACTGGTTTGGTTCATTGTTTATCTCCATCTGATCACGAGCAGTGTTATGTAAAGGTTCCAGGAGTAAGAGCTATCACCAGTTTTAGTTCAAATTTTATTGGCATTATCACTCTGTTGGCTTGCAGATTATTACTACCAGCACAAGCATAAATATTATTCACTGTCCAGATGTTAGCATAAATAGAAGGATTACCACAGAGTTATGTGCAGCAGAATGTATATGTTTTTAGCTGAAATATAAAGCATTATTGGTTCATACAGCTGAGTAGAAGTCCATTAAGGGTTTAAAATGTCAAAGGTAACTGAAAAAGAGGAGCCAGAGATGGTCGTGAAGAAAAAGCATGGAGGTTTCATCTCTAGATTAGAACCTAGTAATACAGATTGGATTAAGCAGTTTCCAAGGTCTGCTAAGTTAATACAGAGGTCAGGATTGTTCAGTTTTTGTGATAAATTGCAGGGATACCATTCACAATTGACAATGGCTTTTACTGAAAATTATAATGATGACAGGGTTCAGTTAAAAAGCTTAATCATGAGAGTCAATGAAGACTCTATCGCTGAAGCTATAAATGTTCCTACAGAAAGTGAAAAGTGGTTTAAACAAAAAGACTTCAAGGAAGATTTCAGCGAATTCTTGATCCCTGGAAGTGAAAAACTCGACTGGAAAAATGGGGTTCATGTCAGCAGAATGAAGCCAGAATGGAGAGTGTCGTTGGAGGTGATTCAAAACTATATCACTTGTGATGGAAGGTATGATAGGGTTTTAAAGTGCCATTTGAAACTTCTAGTGCATATTCATGGCAGTACACAGTTAAATCTTCCATTTTACCTATTTAAAAGCCTCCAAAAAATGATTGCTAAGATTCAAAACCATCCAGCACATACAGCTCGCTCGGTTTATCACCAAGAGCTAATTAAGTTGTTGATTCTAACTCAACTGCAAAAAGAAGAAAGAACATGGGGTTCTCTGTTGACAGAGTTAGGGTTTAGTGATAACCCTAAAGAGAAAGGTAAGAAGATGATCGATGACGCTAACCAGCAGGTAGCAAACCCTACAGAGACAGTTCAAAAGGGTAAGAATAAAGAGAATGATGCTGTTTGTAATCCTGTACAGGGCAGTTTGAGCCCTAAAACACCCTGCACACAAGAAAATCCAGAAAAACTCAGTGACATGTTTAAAAGCATTGCTTCAAAAAATAAAATTTGTAAACAGTTATTCAGGGAAGGCAGGCCAAGAACCAGACTGAGAGAGAAAATGCAGATGGAAGAAAGAACAGTACAGGAAGGTGATAAGGAGGTTGTAGTTATAGAAGATGCTGCAAGTGAAGGACCAGTACACACAGCAGAGGACAAGTATTGTGAGGATATGGAAGAGTTTATTGACATGCAGGGTGTAGCAGGTTCCACACCAGAAATGTTTTGTACAGACAAACAAAATAATCTTGATGAAGGTTCAATATCATGGAATCTGCCTGAAGAAAGAGGTTGCATAAGAGAGGAAGATTTGGATATCTCCTCAGAACTTGGTCAATGTAAAAGATCTCTTCAAACTTATAAAGAACAGACAATATACCTGCAGGACATAAATGAGAAGTTAATGGTGGAAAAAAAAAGATTACGAGAAGACATGGAAAATAAGGAAGCAGAGTTCCAAAAATTACTGATGATTTCCAAGAACATCCTCAAGGAGAAGCGAGCTATGCAAAGACAACTGGAGCAGCTCAGAGCCCAGAACAAGGAAAGTGATAAAGATGTTGAATTGGAGAGGCTTCAAAAGCGCTCACAGGTGCTTAGTGACTTAGCTGCCTTAGCTGAGGCTTCTAGAAGCCTTTAGGTGTTTAAAAGTTATTTGATTTTGAACTCATGTTGTTATGTTTGACATCTGTATGACACTTGTAGTCTAAAACTTTGTAAGGGATTAACTTCCCACTTTTGAAGGAAGTTTGATCCAGAAATTTAGGATCTATGGTTAGTTTCTAGATAGAATATTTTTGTACAAAAGCAAGTCTCGACTAGAGAACTAGAGGTTGGCAGTTTTGGGAGTAATGCATGATCAATTGTAAGCACATCTGTGTAGCATGAGCATTTTGCAGCTTCAGTAACAGGTTCTATTTTTGAATAAACATGATGATGATTTGCCCTTGTGTTATATAAATTGTCTTTCTGATAATTCTGTTATGTATATGGTCATTCATATTCCATTGCAATAATTCTTATCATGAGAAGATAGTTATCTTTTTATTTTTATAAACATTGACAGTTTCACTTCATGATTTATGATCATAGTAGCCTGTAGATTGAACTTTGTGATATACTCCATGTTATGCAGTATTTGTTTGACTTTCCTGTAACTCTGATTTCACACAAGCCTATCCTTTCAACAGTGTTATGTTTTGCTTGTAGAGCTTGTATATACCCATATAATACAGTGAGGATTGTGTGATATGTACAAAAAAGATTTGATTTCATACTAGTCCAGCTTTACAGTAATGGTTTGATTTTATATACAGTTTTCATGATACACCAGCCTAAATCTTCAATACTTTGATTTTCTTGTATCATACCAATGTGTGACATATACCAGTTTGGTTTATTGTAAATTGTGTGATGCTTTTATAGCTTTTGATTTCATACCAATTTGTGTTTTCAGTGTGATTTCATTTGATTTATACAAAGATTTCCTTAAGCTTGAATCCTGTAGTCTAGGTTCAACTTTAGGGATAACAAATGGATTACATGTTTTTTGTAGGAAACAATGTCTTCTACAGGCATTTGAATGACAAATCCTTGGATTTGTTTGGCCCCACCATTCGCACACGGTGGAATAGCCAAGATAGAAATAAGAGAGATGAATTGATGGACCATATGGTCAACTTGTTCGGAAATACTTTCAACAGGAAAATTGTTGCAAAGTTAGCTAGTGAGAATTTGAAATATACCAGGGCCCAATATAGGGAAAGATTGCAAGCTGACCTCAAGCATGAGTGCCCCCCCATGGTTCTGGAGAAAGAGTGGAAGGAACTCATAGATGATGCAAAGGAGAACTTGCTAAAAAGACAAGGAAAACAACCACAGCCTGGTAAAGCAAGGTACAACATATATCATCTTTTTACTGAAACAAGCTCAATTATTTTTTTCTTTTTTGTTTTAAGTAAGATTTTTGATATCTAAGGTTTTTAAAAATTTTCATATATAGGCTACCTGACACCTCGAAAGCAACCAAGGCTAGAATAGAAAAGCACAGGCAACATAGACTGGGCCAAGGTGGCTATAGAAAACTAAGAGCAAGAATCGTAAGTATTAAATGATTAATTGTTGGGAATATTTATTTAACAGTACCAAACAAATATCTGATTTTGATACTGGAAATTTTAAAATGTGTTATCATGCATTGCAGGGAAATACATTCCAAGCTACTGCCACCGAGGAAGACCTAAAGCTTGGTTTCAAGTTTGGTTTTAAAAGTGTGGTTGAATATTGGAAAAGCTTGGGGCAGACTCCAATCTCCCCAATGATGCAAATGTAGGTATAACACCAATTGTAGTATAATGTTAAAGTCTATTCAGTTCTGATTATATCACCCATAGCTAAAAATTTATGTTTATTTTTAAGCAACAATGCAACCGCAACAATGAATCTAGCAGTACTCAACAAGTACCAGTTGATGTTGGGGTGCACATGTCCCATGATAGTGTGGAGCATAGTGTCCATTCCAGTATGTATGATTTGGAAATAGAAATATCTACTGTGATTAGATATATATATTTCCTGGCGTATACTTATAAATTTTATTCTTTCAATGGAAGACCATGCAGCTCAGGAGCCTGAACTGCAAGAGGAAGCAACCAGACCTCCAATTAACACCCTAGCTGTCACATCTACATAGACAGGTAAAGATAAATATTGTAATTTTATCAAAATAATGAAATATTTATTTCACTAATATTTCAACGTCATATATATATGCTCATTTCCGTTGTTGCAGTTCACACCCCTTCAGAACTTCATCCACGCCTTGCTCAGCGACGTACAAGAAGTGGAATACATGAGGGTATGGAAACACAAACAATAATAGGAGATATCGCAGTAAATACTGCGCCAATTGATGATTGTGATACCCTACTCGCAAGTTTTTACAATGCAAAAAAACAGAAATCAACGAAAAAGTAGATGCAACATAAATTCATGACTTGTATTTTGATGTATATCGATGTTGTTAGTATGAAACATGGATTCTCTTAATATTAGCTATTAGTAACATAATCGGGTTCTTAAAATATAATAATTTTTCCCATTTATGTGAAAGGTAACATAGATAAATTTTATTTGGTATAGTTACGAGGTACTTATCTTTTATGTGATGCTCTTAGGAATTTTCCCATTTATATCTTTTATTTTCTTAGAATTTGAATTTTAAATTTAAATGTCATCACAAGTCATTGTATGCTTGTTTATAATTATTTTATATTTTAATATTCAAATTTTGTCTTTTCTCACACATCATCACTCATGTATGTGCTGCATGTAGATATATTAGTCTGAAACATTGATTCTCTTTATATTAGATATATTAGATATGTTCATCATGACTTAGATCATCATCACTCTTTATAATTTGATTACTGCCCATTACATCTCGAGGACCAACTTCAACACAGGGACCACAGAGGAGTGCTAAAGTTGATAGAGATCAAATTTATGTTATAAAATCTTTTACTATTGCTTTAGCACTAGTCAGAAATTTGGATGGTAATTGTGAGGAAAATTTTCTTTTGTAGACCATATTCATAAATTGAAAGGTAACACAGGTGGCTTTTATTTTCTATAGTACAAGGTACTTATCTGTTATGTGATGCTATCAGGATTGCATAGAGAGAAATGAGGGATATTTTTATTTGGCATCCCACCACCCTTCCTTATACTGTGATAATGAACATTCAGGTTATATGGAACATCTGTACATTTGAGAGAGATATGACTGGTTTTACCTTCCCCACCTTGATTGAGTTATGATTGGTCTTGTGGTACCTTATCTTTCACTTTTTTTCATGGGGTCATTTACCCTCCTTGAGTAACTTTTTTAAAACCACCTTGTTCAAGTTTTCGTCTTATAGAGTACTATGGTTGTTTGGCCACATTTGGAGCATACCCTTGGTTCTAAGGGTCATGGGTCTTGTACTACCCACACGTATGTTATGACCATTGTTTATATTTGTACCCACACTTCAGATCTGGTTTTTGGTTTAATGTTGATGTGGAGATCTTCAACTATACCTCTCTTATTGTTATATGATCAATATGGTTATTTTATTACCTGTTACTGATTGAGTTATTAAATACCCGTTGTACCTTCCCCACCTTGATTGAGTTATTATTGGACTTGTGGTACCTTGTCTTTGGCTTATGGTTAATGCGGTCATTTACCCTCCTTCATTTTTTTTTATACCACCTTGTTGAATTTTTGGTCTTATAGAGTACTTAACTTTGATCACCTGTGATTAGTTGTGTTATGATCACCTTGATGAGTGCATAGGTCGAAAGAGATGAAAATTATGCTATAAAATGTTTTACTGTTGCTTTAGCACTATTCAGAAATAGTACCATTTTATCATGCAGCTGGAGAATTGTTATGTTACTATACCTTTCTTTCATCTGTGTGCTTAATTGTTGTAGTATGTGGAATGTCTTAACCTGTTTGAGGTCTGTACTTAACTTTTCCTCTCTCTCAAGGTACTTTCATGTTCCCTTGGTGACTTGTCCCTTGAAAGGATAAGATCTGAGCCAAAATGTTGTCTGAGTACAAGGAAGCCTAATCAATTTTTATTCGCTTTTTTCATTGTTTATTTACTGTTGCTGCATATGTTATAATTTGATTACTGCCCATTACATCTCGAGGAACAACTTCAACACAGGGACCACAGAGGAGTGTTGAAGTTGATAGAGATCAAAATTATGTTATAAAATATTTTACTGTTGCTTTAGCACTAGTCAGAAATTTGGATGGTAATTGTGATGAAATTTTGCTTTTGTAGACCTATTCCTAAATTGAAAGGTAACAAGGTGGCTTTTATTTTCTATAGTACAAGGTACTTATCTGTTATGTGATGCTATTAGGATCGCATAGAGAGAAATGAGGGATATTTTTATTTGGCATCCCACCACCCTTCCTTATACTGTGATGATGAACTTTCAGGTTATATGGAACGTCTGTACATTTGAGAGAGATATGACTGGTTGTACCTTTCCCACCTTGATTGAGTTATGATTGGTCTTGTGGTACCTTATATTTCACTTGTGTTTAATGAGCTAATTTACACTCATTGAGTAATTTTTTTTAAACCACCATGTTGAAGTTTTGGTCTTATTGAGTAATATGGTTGTTTGGCCACATTTGGAGCATACCCTTGGTTCCAAGGGTAATGGGTCTTATACTACCCACACTTATGTTATGACCATTTTTTATATTTTCTTATTTTATGACCATTGTTTATATTTGTACCCACACTTCAGATCTGATTTTTGGTTTAATGTTGACATGGAGATCTTCAACTATACCTCTCTTATTGTTATATGATCAATATGTTTATTTTATTACCTATTACTGATTAAGTTATTAAATACTTGTTGTACCTTCCCGAACTTGATTGAGTTATTATTGGACTTGTGGTTAATGCGTTCATTTACCCTCCTTCATTTTTTTTATACCACCTTGTTTAATTTTTGGTCTTATAGAGTACTTGACTTTGATCACCTATGATCAGTTGTGGTGTGCTGATAATCACTTCTCTTGTGCTGAGACTTGGTTGAAGTTTATAATTTTTGTGACTAATTTATTTATGTTGAGTTATGTACTGTGCTTGACTATCATTGACCTAATCAAATCCAGTCATTTCTCTCTCTCTCGTTTGTACACACCCTCTTGTAGGGTCAGCTGGTTCCTAGAGTAGACTGGCCTCTCCGAGGCACAATCAATATTTTTTGAACGTAACACTTCTGAGTATTTTTACAAGAAGGGTTTCACACCCAGGTTGGTATCTTCAACTATATCTCTCTTTTTGTTATATGATCTATATGTTTATTTTATTACATGTTACTGAAGATTAGTATACAGTAGTTCAACAATGTGAATATGTAAAGACAGATGGGCATGGATGGGGTCTTATCGCAAATAAAGATGTCAAGGTAAAATAAGTATACAAAATGGCACAACTCTGGTTTATCTTGACTGATCCTATGGTATGGTAATGTGTTTGTAACCAAAATTACTGTTCCATATGAAATTATACTACAAGTTTGGAAATATGGTAATAAATTTAATTCCAAAATGGAAATTAATTCTTTCGTTTGAATTTGTATTTCACCATTAATCAATAAAACTATTTATGTGCATGGTAATATTTCAAGCTAGTTGCCTTATATAATTTATTTTTGTTGGAGATTCTTCCAATTTTTAATTTTTGTTGATTAGTTCATCACAGTCTTCTTTTGGTGATAGAATTTGGGTACTTTATATGTAATTCAATTGGTCTGCATTAGAAAAATTAAAATGGAAAACAATTAAGCATCACATGACTTGTATTGTCTCCTCAATTTCCTATAATGTTTAACCTTGGGTGATGCTTGTTTTCCTATGTATTTTGTCTTGCCACTTGAATTTTCTCTGATTTGTGTAAGGTCTAATCTATTATTTGGTTACATGTAGTGAGGTTACAATGTCTCAATGGACCCTTGAGTGGATGGAAATTTACAAAATTATAGAAGATAACCCTACCATCCAACACAAGTTAACTTTTCCTGTCATTCCAGCTTCTAGGTTGAGAAAACTCGTGGATCAAAGGTTTTACTTCTGTCCTCGACTCATCATTAAGACATATTTATTATTGGATTCATGACTTCTCATTAATGATGAGTGTGAGTAATTTTTTGTTTGATCAGAGGCATTCTGTTGGATGATCATTGGTGAGAGGCAAGCATTTCAGATGCATAGAAAATATTTGAAAGTTGTCTTGAGGCAATACGAGGGATTCTTCGACACACAAGGCACAACAACTTCAGTAGTAGTTACCAGCGTCTCTAATGATACTATCATTATATAGGATGTTTTCAGTGAAAAAGGTATTACCCTAATTAAATCATTCAATGATCTTATATGACCTCATTCCAATATTTGTGTTTTATTTTGTAAGGATTGTAGAAACTAGTCCTAGAAATGGCAAGAACGATTCTAATTTGTTTAGATATTGACCATCTCCAGTTACCCAACTTCACGATGAACATACATTACTTCGTCACTTGTTATTTTGTGGAAATTTATTTGTCATGGAGATTGGTAATAGTGACGTTTCCTTTGGTGATCTTGGTGATGATTCCCGAAGTATTCTATGGCCAAATTATGGAAAGATTTTGAACAAGAGGAATCCTATAACATAGCTAGTAATATTGTAGAGCAAGATCTTTCAACGATTAGAAGAGTTTTCCTTTTGTTAGAGAGGAGACGGAAATGACTAAGTTATTAGACGAGCTTAATGGAACTATAAAGCTTGGACTCAAACAAGGTATTGTGAAAGTTATGGCAATAGGAATCATAAGAGGAGTCACCTGATGTATCTCATCTTTCACCTACTAATATGGTAGTAGATTGGTTATGTATCATGGATTAAGTGGAGGAAACATTATTGTTACCAGAATGTGCTTAATTATGGGTGGATTTTAATATTTCTCACTATCTATTTCTCTCTTTAAATTACTCTCTTATGAAGAAGCTCAATCAAAATTTCTATAATAATTGATGTGTTTGTAGAGGTCTAGGTGCTGTAGTTCTAATTCTCTGAATATCGGATATTTTTCAGAAGAACTTGTTGTTGCTGGTAAGCAGATCTTTGAGATGATTGAGAGAGTACCCATCATTGATTCAGAATATCCAAAAGGAGAAATGTTGCAAGGGGTTACTGGTAAAGTTAAATTTTAAAACATTGAGTTTGCATATACATCTCGACCAGAGTTTGTGATATTTCACAACTTTTGTCTAACAATTCCTGCAAGCATGACCATTGCGTTGGTGTGAGGAAGCGGATTAGGAAAGCATACTATTGTGGAATTAATAGAGAGGTTCTATGATCCACTGGCTAGAGAGATTCTACCTGATGCAGTGAAAATTAAAGTGCTACAGTTGAAATGGTTGTGTTCCCAAATTGGATTAGTAAGTCAAAAACATGCACTCTTTGCTACTGTTTGTGTCAGAAATTGTTACTAAGGCTAGGGTAACAAGCCAACACAATCTCAAAATAAGAATCAATACAAACTAGGTTTTTAGGGTTTTGTTTTGTAGGTTTTGGTTAGAAACTTCAAGAGCATAAGGGAATACATTCAACAGATAAGTAAAAACTAATTCATATACATATATCCATGAAGATGCATATATATCTCAGGAATCCAACAAAAGATTGCAATGAAGTTCATACAATAAAAGACAAGCACCACTGGAAATTATACCTAAAACCAGAAATGAATTTGTCAATCAGGAAACTGTATAAGTTTAAAATGAAGCCAACACATATCAGAAGTGGAATAAGGAGTTATATATTCATAGTTTCATCAAAAATGCAATATGAGAGTTTGCAATACTTAGCAGTGAACAAGTCTGGATGAAAGCACAGTTTGCAGACCTCCTCTAGCTCCAAAAATTCGAACCCTTACAATGTCCTTTCTCCCTCTCTAAATAGTTTTTCATTTCCTAAAAACAGTTAGGGTATTTCCTACTAATCCTCCATCGAATGACTAGACTAGGTAAAATAGCATTTACATTTTTTACAAATTACAATTTTGCTAAAAATAGCAAATCTTTAACAAAAAGCCTTAAATGAACCTAACTGCCCTAGATCTCTTTCGATGCCTCCACAAGCAAAGAGATGCCATCTGGACTTGAGGATCTTTTCTTCACTCTTTTGTGCTTTTGCTCCAGCTCAGCTATCCTTTTGTGTAGTTGTTCATTTTCATGCTGCAAGGTTTGAACTGTCTTTTCTAATTCTGAGCAATTCTTGTCAGCAACCCTTTTTCTTCTGAGTGCCTCCTTTGCATCAATCACTAACTCCTGAAAATTGTCATGAGTATCTTGAAGATCTTCTCTCAATCTTCTATTTGCCATCATTAGACCATCATTAACTTCCTGCATGTAGCTCATTTGATGCTTGTACTGTTTGACAGTCTTCTTCAAATTCTCCTTGTCAGAATTAACCAGTTTTTCTATTGCAGCATCCTGATCTTCACTTGGTTTCCAAAACATGTCAAACTTCTTAAACATCAATTCCTCTGTCAATGGCTTTACAGCAGTATCTTCAATGATAGGGTTTGAAACAACTGTTACCTGTGCTGATTTAATATCTTCTGTTAACAATTTTCCAGAATTGTTTTCAACAATAGATTTAGAGCTTTCTTCACCTGTTACATTTACAGACCCAAAATCCTCTCTTTTAACTGAATGCAATTCATTTTTCTTTGACTGCTCCTCCATGGATTCTTCATCAGAGATGGTCACCTTATCAGTCTTCAATTTTGGATTTAACAGCTTTTTCATGTTTAATCTTAATTTGTTTTTAGACCTAGTTTTAGGTCTCCATAAAGACGCTGCCTCTGCCATCATTTTTAATTTCTTTCCTTGATATTGGATAGATGCTAACTCTACCACTTCCAACCTTTTGATCTTTCTCTTAGGCTTTGTGGTTTTATCCTTTATAGCATGATTTTCTTTAATCTCAGTTTTAACCTCTATCTCAGGCATAAACCGTTCTTCTTCTAACATATAGCCCTCATCATCTGAGAGGACTGTGATGGGGCTTCTTGGCTGGTTATGAACTTCTACTTTTGCTACAGGAATCACTTTGATATCAATATTCTTCTCTTCCTGAAAATCTGCTATCGGAGATGACTTCTTTTCAAGAAATTCCTCTTCCTTTTTGTCATCAAACAATGAGAACTCGACCTTATTGTGCTTTGAAAATTTCTGAGGCTGACTGTCATTCTGTCCTTCATCTGCTACCTGTTTTGTTCCCTTCTTAACTTTAATTTCATGTTTCTTTGCAGCTTTAACTGAATGCCCTAATTTCTGTATCATTACTTTTCCCTTATCAGTTTGTCTTTTGGATTGTTGGTCTTCTCCTTTAGAATGAATCCCTGACCAAAACAAAAAGAAGTCCCAAGTTTTTTCCTCATGCTGCAACACTGTAGAGATGATTAACTTGATGAGACCATGATGAAACAATGATTGAGAAGTATGATCATCCTGCTGTTTAATTTTGCTTGACATTTTTTGCAGGCTTTTGAAGAAAAAGAATGGCAAATTCATTTTAGACACCCCTGCCATGTGCTGTAGGAACCTGAGATGGTATTTGAACACTAATGAATACCTCCCTTCACAAGTTACATAACTCTGAAGAATCCTTATAGGTTCAATCCATTCCCTCTTGAAATTATGTATGAGAATACCTTTGTTCCAGTCAGGAATAACATTAGGTAATAAGTATCTTTGAATATCAAACTCAAAGGGAGACTTCTTAAACCAGAGCTCGCCCTCATTACTAATTTCAGTGGCTTCTGAAATTAATTCCACAGTCAATTTGAATCTCAAAGGATCCATTATGATCATCTCATTCTTAAGTCCTTTGGCAAAATTGCAGGATACTTGAGCATTAAAACCATCTATCTTCTTGAAGAATTTCAACCAGCCTGCCTGTTGGAACAGCTCTGCACAATCTGGGAGTTTCTGAATCCATGTCAAATCTGTAGGCTCAGCCCTGTTAACTTTTCCACTTTTACTGCTTTTTCCCATATCTTTCTCTTCAGGGAACAAGAACAATCTAGTTTTAAGTTTCAGAAATGTTTTACAAGCTGTTTTCTGGGCAAATAATTTTGCAGGTTATAACAATTTTCAGTGATATTTGAATCACCTGCACAAATTAACCGACCTTTCTGTATAGGACCTTTATCAACTAGCAGACTCCCTGCTGTGTAAAAATTGAGTTTTACATATAATTCTGTGAATTTTTTCGACGCCCTATTCTGATTAGGTCATAAGAGAAACAATCATGCAAATTCCTCCTATCAGGCTTCAGGTAACTATTTCAGTGATGAATTCCTCATCCTTTCATTCTATTACATCCTTCTCAGCAACCAATTTTTTCAGAAGAACACGCAGCAGCAAAAACCCAAATTCTCCAGCTATAAGGGTTATACGTAATACCTGTCAATTACTCATCCATCGTGGCGTAATGTCTTCAATTTGGGGTGTCAATGATGTTCTTCTTTGAGCACAGGTGTCCTCCTAACGATTCTTTGGCTGCAAGTGAACGAATTCAAAAGCCCTAAATTTTTTATGGCGCCAGAAAACAGCTTTCTCCTTCCACAGTAACGTAATCCAACGTTCAACAGTGAAGTCTCCTCCTCAAACACTAACTCCTTAGTGATTATGCGTGTGACAAGAGAAAATTGACAGCTAACCCCGGAATTGACTGGGCTGGTCTCTGTGAAACTGAACCCGCATAACCTGTAATGATGCCCTTGTTTTCTCTTCGTGATTAACAACCAACTAACATCATGCTCAAAATGCTGCATACACGTGTTAAACACTTCACACAATGCGATTAGATACTTTCACTCTGCATGATGATTGAAATCAGATCGAGAATTTACAAAAAACTCATGCCACGATATTCCTGTAGCGCACTCTGTGTTAAACTTTGGTGTAGCGCTACAAGAATATCTTTTAACCAAAATTTAGCAATTTTCTAACTTTTTGCCAACTTGTCGGAGATTTTGGCAGCTATTTGGTTTAGGACATTAGTTTAGCTACTCTCTAAAGTCATTAATGATTCTCCTTTTGAATATATAACTCTCATTGACCCACTTTCAATATAAAAAATGACCAAAATCAAATGAAATCTGAAAGGACTGGGTTCAAACTTTATTCAATCATTCATAAGGTTCTTAAGAAGGCAAAAACCAAAACTGAAAACCAAAAATTAACTAAGGTAGACTCAGAAAACAAACCAAAAATTGGAGAGAATAACTAAAAATGCAGAAAAATTTACTGACTTAACATCTGGCTCCAACTGCGGGATGAAGTCCTCCCTATGAGGCTTCAAGAACCTGTAGACTAGTGCCTTCAGTCTTCCATTGGGCTATGGAGTCTTTATTCAATCTCACTCACACCGGTATATACAATGAAAAGTGACCATGATCTTCATTTAACTGTAGAAATGCTTGAGGAATCGCCCATTAACAGGGCTGAGCAATTCCTCTCCTTCCAATGACTGCAATATGAAAGTATTATTTTCCAAAACCTTAGCTATCAGAAAAGGGCCAAACCATAAATTATCAAATTTTCCATGTTTCCCCTTCTGTTCCTTTCTTGCATCCCATCTTAAAACCATCTCACCTTCTGAAAAAATGTGATCTTTGATATTTCTGTCAAACCTGGTTTTCATTTTAGCTCTATACAGCTGGGCTTCTTTGTCTACCTTCTCCCTGTTCTGCTGTAACTCAATCATTTCAAAAATTCTCCTTTGCAAATCATCTGGTTCCTCTTGAGAATTTTGGAGGAACTTCATTACTGGGATTCCCAATTGTACTGGAAACACTGCTTCTGTTCCATAAACCAGCTGAAAGGGTGAAGTACCAATGGCTTGTTTTACAGTAATCCTATCTGCCCATAATGCATATTTCAACATTGAATCCCAGGATTTTTTATTTTGTTTGAGCAATTTCTTGATGCACTGAATGATATTTTTGTTAGATGATTCAGCCTGCCCATTTCCCTGAGGATAATAGGGAGTTGAGTGTTTTAGCATAATACCATTTTTCTCACAAAAGGTCACCATTGCCTTGGATTTGAATGCTTTGGCATTATCAGTAATCAATCTCTGTGGACAACCAAACCTGCTCAGAATATTATTTTCTATGAAATCCATAATTACCTTATCTGTGGCATTCCTTGTGGGGATAGCCTCCACCCACTTTGTAAAGAAATCTGTGGCAGTCAAAATCCAATGATGCTGGCCTGAAGATGCTGGGTTTATTTCTCCAATAAAATCCAGACCCCACTGCTGAAAAGGGGCATTGACTACAATAGGCTTCAAAGGTAAAGACAGCAACTTCTATTTACCTGCAAACTTTTGACAGGGTATGCAAGCTCTCACATGTTGATAAACATCTGAGAAAAGTGAAGGCCAATAGTAACCAGCTCTTAAAATTTTATAAGCTGTTGTTTTCCAGTATTTATGTCCTCTACAAACTCCTTCATGAGATTCTGAAATTACTTCCTTTATTTCAGCTTGATCTAAACACCTTAATAAGATTCCTGCTGGATCTTTCCAAAACAATTGACCTTCTATCAGATAGTATTTAGTAGTTTTCAATTTCAGGGACCTGGCAGCTTTTCTATCTAAGTGTTCTGGACATTGCAAAAATAACAGAAAATGGACAATGTCAGCATACCAATCTGAAGATGAATAAGAATCCATGATTCTTTCTTTTTCTAGGATTACTTGATTTTCTTCAGGTGTTGAGTCTTCCGTCATAGCATGTAACCCTAATGCCTGACAATTTGAGTCAGCTAGCAGTTTGGCCAATCCTTGTCCTTTGACCAGCTTTGTAGGTCTGATTTCCACTTCATATTCCATAATTTTGGCAATCCACCTTCCCCTCTTTCCTTCAGAATCAGGCTGTGTCAAAACATCCTTCACTGCAGCATTTGGAACAAAGGAAACGACCTTGGAATGTAAAATATAGATTCTGAAAAATTTTAAAGCCTTTACCAGAGCATAAGCTTGTTTCTCCAAGATACTGTATTTCAGCTCTGAATCTCTAAGTGTTTTGCTGAAAAAGGCAATTGGTTGTTCCAATCCCTCCTCATTCTTCTGAAGTAGGACAGCAGCAATGGTGTCTTCTGAAGCAAAAGAAAATGTAAGAAATTCTTTGTCAAAATTTGGACTCACCAGGACAGGTGCTTCAGTCAGTGCCACTTTAATCTTTTCAAAAGCTGCCTTTGCTTCAACAGTCCACCTGACTTCTTGGTCCTTTTTTAACATGGCTGTAATTTGTTTAATGGTTTCAGCAAAATTAGGAATAAACCATCGCAGAAAATTAATTTTGCCAATAAACGATTGCACATCCTTTTTACTCCTGGGCAAGCTAATCTTCAGTATTGCTTTGACTCTCTCAGGGTCAATTCTGATACCATCAGCTGATACCAAGTGGCCAAGCAACTTACCTTCTTGCACAGCAAAATGTGATTTTTTAGGATTTAAAGATAAGCCAAATTTCCTGCATTTTATGAAGGTTTGTTCTAAATGCTTCAAATGTTCCTCATCAGACTTTGAGAAGACAGTGATATCATCGAGATAGATAACTACAAACTTATCCTTTTCACCCACGAATGCAATGTCCATGGCTCTCTGAAAGGTTTCTCCAGCATTCATCAAGCCAAAAGGCATCTTGTCATACATAAATGTCCCCCAGGGAGTTGTAAAAGTTGTTTTTTCTTTATCATCAGGGTGCATAGCAATCTGATTATACCCTGAGAAACCATCTAGCATTGAAATCCTTTGAGCTCCAACCACTTGCTGCAAAACCTGTTCAATCTTGGGGAGAGGATAATTGTCTTTTAATGATGATCGATTCAAATTTCTGAAGTCAACACATAATCGAATCTCTCCATTCTTCTTTCTAACAGGAACCAAATTTGCCACCCAAGAAGAATACCTAAGAGGCACTATTATTTTTGCATCCAACAACTTCTTTAATTCTTTTTCAATTACAGGGAATAGTGCTGGATTGATTCTTCTTAATTTCTGCCTGAAAGGTTTAACATTAGGTTTCAAAGGAACTTTGTGCTGAATAACTGCTGTGTCATAGGTTTTCAGTTCCTTGTAAGACCAAGCAAATGCATCTATATATTTTCTCAACAGCCTAATATATCTACTTCTTTGCTCAGCTGTTAGGTTTTTAGACAATTTTACCATTCTGGGCTGTTCTGCTGAGCCAATATTGTAGTCCTCTACATTGTCTTCTGAAGACTGAATTACTGGCCTGGAAGGTGTATCATCCTTAGTGAATATTCTTTCTAGAGGTACTAGACCTTTCAGAATGAAATTAGTCTTCAATTCAATAATCTTATGCCCAACAATTTCTTCTGCAGTAAACTCATCTAACTGTTCATCCCTTTCATCTATCTCCTGATCAATTTGATTGTTTGAGAATTCATCTACAAGCTCAAGAAAATTTTTTATTTCGATGTCATCTTCAAAAACCCTCCAATGTTTCACATTATCTGGAACACATGGTCTATATCTCACTTCTATTGGATATCTTAATTGAGTGATTTTTGGAATTCTGAAATGTGTGGCAACTAGGGCTAAAGAATCTGCAGTTTCATTATGATTTCTGGGAATATGAGTGATATTAAATGCTATAAAATAGTTTTCAAGCATATCCCATACCTCATTTTGGTATACTTTCAACAAACCCTGCTTTACTTGATATTTGTTCTTCACTTGTTGAACAATTAGTTCGGAGTCGCCAAATGCAGAAATCTGTTGAATTCCCAAATCTTTTGCAGCCTTCAATCCCAGTAGCAAGGCCTCATACTCAACAGTATTGTTGGTGGTAGCAAATTCTAATTTATACATAAGTTTCACCATTTCACCTCCAGGAGAAATCAATAAAACTCCAGCTCCAGCACCTTCTTTGCATGAAGACCCATTAAAATACAACTGCCACAATACATCCTGCTCTTCTTGACTGTGTTTTACAGGCTGATCTTTTTGTACTTGTAACATACCAGCAGAATTTTCTTCTTCACTAAACTGTAGTATGCATGAACCAAGGTCTTTATCCACAGAATACATTGGGTGATTTGTAGGGTTTTTCTCATCTGTGACTATGTAAGCCAACTGTAACTCTCTATAAAGTCTCCTGTTTTCCCCACCAAAAACAGGAATAGTTGCATAAGAGAGGTCCATCTGTAATGTTCCTCCAACTTTCTTAGCCCATGACCTAGACAGAAGTAAGCCAAATTTTGGTGTGATGTCAGCTACCACAACATCCATTATTACACTTTTCATGGGTAACTGAGTAAGATTGACAACCATATCTTTTATCACTCCTAGACATTTTACAGCTCGGGAGTCAAAGGCATACAGATCATGGTAAGGCTTAGTGACATTAAGGCCCAAGGCTTCCATCACAGATTTTGGCATCAAATTATGGGATGCTCCTGAATCTAGTAGACAGTTATGAATCATCTGCTCATGCACAGTAAGAGTTATATAAAATGGAGGAGAAGCCCCAGCTTCATTTTCAGTCTTCTCAGCTAAAGCTGATCCAATAAAAATTTTAGGGTTTTCTTCCTGAAGATTCACTGTATCTGAAACTGGCTGATTATTTGGCATATTCATTACCTTCAAAACTGTATTCTTGTATGATGGATTTTTTATAAGCTCAGAAAATGGCACAGGAATTTTAAGTTTTCCTAACTCATTTTCCAAACTAAAATTTTGACCTGACCTATTCACCTCTTCAATTTCTGTATTCTTCTTAGGTTTTTCTGCAGGTTGCTTCTTTCCTGCTACAGGATCAGCAATTGGTTTATCAGGAATAACTGGAGCAGGAACAGCAGCTTTCTTCTTAGGAGCTTGAACTACTTGTTTCGGTCCAGTTCTGAGATTAATAATTTTCTTAACTCCATTCTGATTGGTAGCAGCATTTACAGCAGTTTTTTCACATTCCAAATCATCTTCAACCTCATATAAATCAGCATCATAATATTCAGAATTTAGAAAATCTTCTTCAGTAACAAAGCCTGTAAACATTTTATCTCCAATGTGATTCATGTCCTGATCAGTCTCAGTTTCTTCAAAAAGCAGCTACTGATCAATTTCTTCTTCATCAACCAAATTATTTTGGAAAGGTGGGGGTACTTTCTGATCTTCATTTTCTCTCCTTTCTTGCTGGATGTCATTATTTCTTCGTTCCCTTGGCATGAATCTAGGTGCAAATTATCTTCTAAACTGATTTTGATTGTTTGGATTCCTCTGAGCTTCTGGAGCAGGTTTAGCAGAATTCTTTTCAAGCTCTAGTTTATTCAACTTTGCAGTAAGGATCTTAACCATTTTGGCCATCTCATCTATCTTGGCCTCAGCAGATTGAGAAGCAGAGCCTGCTGTGACAGCTTCTTTCTTTCCTTTTCTTTCATATAGCTGCTGAGATGTTTCATTCTTAAGTCTATTTGAAGCTAACAAATTAGACTCTACCTCTAGGGCTGCATCTTGCATGTTCAGCAGGGTGATAGGTCTCCTCTCTCTGAGTAATAGAGAAAATTCATGATCAAAAGCATTGGCATAGGTCAACTTGGCTGATGTTTCAGTGGGTTTAATTTCTGCTGGAATTCTACTATACATCTTAATAAACCTCTTGGAAAAATCTGCAACAGTCTCATCTTTCTTTCTTCTGAGAGCTCCAAATTCGGTTATGTAATATGTGTGATCTTTCGTATCTCCCCATTGTCTCATGAAAAGCTCATGGAGTTCTTAAATAATAGTAATGGAGTTAGCAGGCAAATCTCTAAACCATTTTCTTACATCACCATCTAGACTCTGAACAAAAACCCTCATCCACACATCTTTAATTTCAATATTCTGATTGTCAGCATAACTCATAAAAGCCTCCCAATGTTCCTCGGCAGTATTTTCCCCTTGACCATTAAATCTAGGCATATATTTCTGATAATCTCCTCCGGGCAAAGCATGTAGAGGCTGAGGTAAAACTAACGGTGCATACCTAGCTGCTACCATTCTGTCCATCATATCCATAGGTGGATTTTGGGCTGCCATTGTGGACTGAAGTTTAGATTGAGGTTTCAAATTAGGTTTTGAAAAGGAAGAAATTTGACTGGACCCTTTTTGAAAAGTATTCTTTCCTAGCTTTAACTGAAAGATTGGTATTTTATCAGGGGAAGAATTTTTAGCTTTCAAGAAACTTTGAGGATTAGTGAAAACCTGGAAAGTGTTCTCAGAGAAGATAGGTTTTGAACACGGTGAAATTTCAGCTGGGTCTAGTAATTCACCCAACTGATGAGAATCACAGAAAGTTGGCAAAGATTGAGATTTTCTGAGTTTGTTTGCTGTTTTCAAAATCTGCTCAGGGTCTGTCACACCCAGATTTAATGGAGAAACAGGCTTATTCCTGGTCCCAATCCCTTTAGAATCCAGTGTGACTTTTATGGTGAAAATAGCCTTCAAAAATGCTGGTTCAAGTCCACCTCTTAAACCAGGAAAAATGATGAGTATCCCAGGGAAGATATGCTTCAGCTTCGTCCCCGGCAACGGCGCCAAAGATGTTTGTGTCAGAAATTGTTACTAAGGCTAGGGTAACAAGCCAACACAATCTTAAAATAAGAATCAATACAAACTAGGTTTTTAGGGTTTTGTTTTGTAGGTTTTGGTTAGAAACTTCAAGAGCATAAGGGAATACATTCAACAGATAAGTAAAAACTAATTCATATACATATATCCATGAAGATGCATATATATCTCAGGAATCCAACAAAAGATTGCAATGAAGTTCATACAATAAAAGACAAGCACCACTGGAAATTATACCTAAAACCAGAAATGAATTTGTCAATCAGGAAACTGTATAAGTTTAAAATGAAGCCAACACATATCAGAAGTGGAATAAGGAGTTATATATTCATAGTTTCATCAAAAATGCAATATGAGAGTTTGCAATACTTAGCAGTGAACAAGTCTGGATGAAAGCACAGTTTGCAGACCTCCTCTAGCTCCAAAAATTCAAACCCTTACAATGTCCTTTCTCCCTCTCTAAATAGTTTTTCATTTCCTAAAAACAGTTAGGGTATTTCCTACTAATCCTCCATCGAATGACTAGACTAGGTAAAATAGCATTTACATTTTTTACAAATTACAATTTTGCTAAAAATAGCAAATCTTTAACAAAAAGCCTTAAATGAACCTAACTGCCCTAGATCTCTTTCGATGCCTCCACAAGCAAAGAGATGCCATCTGGACTTGAGGATCTTTTCTTCACTCTTTTGTGCTTTTGCTCCAGCTCAGCTATCCTTTTGTGTAGTTGTTCATTTTCATGCTGCAAGGTTTGAACTGTCTTTTCTAATTCTGAGCAATTCTTGTCAGCAACCCTTTTTCTTCTGAGTGCCTCCTTTGCATCAATCACTAACTCCTGAAAATTGTCATGAGTATCTTGAAGATCTTCTCTCAATCTTCTATTTGCCATCATTAGACCATCATTAACTTCCTGCATGTAGCTCATTTGATGCTTGTACTGTTTGACAGTCTTCTTCAAATTCTCCTTGTCAGAATTAACCAGTTTTTCTATTGCAGCATCCTGATCTTCACTTGGTTTCCAAAACATGTCAAACTTCTTAAACATCAATTCCTCTGTCAATGGCTTTACAGCAGTATCTTCAATGATAGGGTTTGAAACAACTGTTACCTGTGCTGATTTAATATCTTCTGTTAACAATTTTCCAGAATTGTTTTCAACAATAGATTTAGAGCTTTCTTCACCTGTTACATTTACAGACCCAAAATCCTCTCTTTTAACTGAATGCAATTCATTTTTCTTTGACTGCTCCTCCATGGATTCTTCATCAGAGATGGTCACCTTATCAGTCTTCAATTTTGGATTTAACAGCTTTTTCATGTTTAATCTTAATTTGTTTTTAGACCTAGTTTTAGGTCTCCATAAAGAAGCTGCCTCTGCCATCATTTTTAATTTCTTTCCTTGATATTGGATAGATGCTAACTCTACCACTTCCAACCTTTTGATCTTGCTCTTAGGCTTTGTGGTTTTATCCTTTATAGCATGATTTTCTTTAATCTCAGTTTTAACCTCTATCTCAGGCATAAACTGTTCTTCTTCTAACATATAGCCCTCATCATCTGAGAGGACTGTGATGGGGCTTCTTGGCTGGTTATGAACTTCTACTTTTGCTACAGGAATCACTTTGATATCAATATTCTTCTCTTCCTGAAAATCTGCTATCGGAGATGACTTCTTTTCAAGAAATTCCTCTTCCTTTTTGTCATCAAACAATGAGAACTCGACCTTATTGTGCTTTGAAAATTTCTGAGGCTGACTGTCATTCTGTCCTTCATCTGCTACCTGCTTTGTTCCCTTCTTAACTTTAATTTCATGTTTCTTTGCAGCTTTAACTGAATGCCCTAATTTCTGTATCATTACTTTTTCCTTATCAGTTTGTCTTTTGGATTGTTGGTCTTCTCCTTTTGAATGAATCCCTGACCAAAACAAAAAGAAGTCCCAAGTTTTTTCCTCATGCTGCAACACTGTAGAGATGATTAACTTGATGAGACCATGATGAAACAATGATTGAGAAGTATGATCATCCTGCTGTTTAATTTTGCTTGACATTTTCTGCAGGCTTTTGAAGAAAAAGAATGGCAAATTCATTTTAGACACCCCTGCCATGTGCTGTAGGAACCTGAGATGGTATTTGAACACTAATGAATACCTCCCTTCACAAGTTACATAACTCTGAAGAATCCTTATAGGTTCAATCCATTCCCTCTTGAAATTATGTATGAGAATACCTTTGTTCCAGTCAGGAATAACATTAGGTAATAAGTATCTTTGAGGATCAAACTCAAAGGGAGACTTCTTAAACCAGAGCTCGCCCTCATTACTAATTTCAGTGGCTTCTGAAATTAATTCCACAGTCAATTTGAATCTCAAAGGATCCATTATGATCATCTCATTCTTAAGTCCTTTGGCAAAATTGCAGGATACTTGAGCATTAAAACCATCTATCTTCTTGAAGAATTTCAACCAGCCTGCCTGTTGGAACAGCTCTGCACAATCTGGGAGTTTCTGAATCCATGTCAAATCTGTAGGCTCAGCCCTGTTAACTTTTCCACTTTTACTGCTTTTTCCCATATCTTTCTTTTCAGGGAACAAGAACAATCTAGTTTTAAGTTTCAGAAATGTTTTACAAGCTGTTTTCTGGGCAAATAATTTTGCAGGTTATAACAATTTTCAGTGATATTTGAATCACCTGCACAAATTAACCGACCTTTCTGTATAGGACCTTTATCAACTAGCAGACTCCCTGCTGTGTAAAAATTGAGTTTTACATATAATTCTGTGAATTTTTTCGACGCCCTATTCTGATTAGGTCATAAGAGAAACAATCATGCAAATTCCTCCTATCAGGCTTCAGGTAACTATTTCAGTGATGAATTCCTCATCCTTTCATTCTATTACATCCTTCTCAGCAACCAATTTTTTCAGAAGAACACGCAGCAGCAAAAACCCAAATTCTCCAGCTATAAGGGTTATACGTAATACTTGTCAATTACTCATCCATCGTGGCGTAATGTCTTCAATTTGGGGTGTCAATGATGTTCTTCTTTGAGCACAGGTGTCCTCCTAACGATTCTTTGGCTGCAAGTGAACGAATTCAAAAGCCCTAAATTTTTTATGGCGCCAGAAAACAACTGTCTCCTTCCACAGTAACGTAATCCAACGTTCAACAGTGAAGTCTCCTCCTCAAACACTAACTCCTTAGTGATGATGCGTGTGACAAGAGGAAATTGACAGCTAACCCCGGAATTGACTGGGCTGGTCTCTGTGAAACTGAACCCGCATAACCTGTAATGATGCCCTTGTTTTCTCTTCGTGATTAACAACCAACTAACATCATGCTCAAAATGCTGCATACACGTGTTAAACACTTCACACAATGCGATTAGATACTTTCACTCTGCATGATGATTGAAATCAGATCGAGAATTTACAAAAAACTCATGCCACGATATTCCTGTAGTGCACTCTGTGTTAAACTTTGGTGTAGCGCTACAAGAATATCTTTTAACCAAAATTTAGCAATTTTCTAACTTTTTGCCAGCTTGTCGGAGATTTTGGCAGCTATTTGGTTTAGGACATTAGTTTAGCTACTCTCTAAAGTCATTAATGATTCTCCTTTTGAATATATAACTCTCATTGACCCACTTTCAATATAAAAAATGACCAAAATCAAATGAAATCTGAAAGGACTGGGTTCAAACTTTATTCAATCATTCATAAGGTTCTTAAGAAGGCAAAAACCAAAACTGAAAACCAAAAATTAACTAAGGTAGACTCAGAAAACAAACCAAAAATTGGAGAGAATAACTAAAAATGCAGAAAAATTTACTGACTTAACAGCTACATTGATCATGAAGGAGAACATCCTCTTCTAAGAGGAGGGAGGCAGCATGGACCAAGTTATTACTGTCCCCATGTCTTCCAATGCTCAAAATTTCATTAGTCAACTATTGCATTAGTTGTCAACAATTATGTAAATCAAACCTATTATTGGATTTTATAGTCATTTATTTCCATTTGGTGGGAATATATTACCTTGGATATCTTATAAATTATAAAAATAATCTCATACATTCCTATTTGTGTTATATTATACTATCATTCAACCTTCACTAGCAACATCACATTTGTAAAATCCCTCAACGTAATTTTGATATGAGAATATTGTATGTTGATCATAGATGTGGGCCTCCAAATGGAGATAGAACTACACCACCAACAAATAATCCTCTTACGCAAACAGTTCAAAAAGGGGTGGATTTCTCTCTCATTGCTACTCACATTGTAAGTAAATGTTTTTATTAGTATCTTGAATATATACATTTTGTTTGTTCAACTTTTAAATATGCAACATTTACTTCAACTGATCAGTTTGCATGATATTGATCACTGTTGAACAACATTGAAATCTAAGGCTATCTCTTTTACTGGTTTTTTTTTAATACTTCCAAGTATCATCTCTATATTGATGAATGTTACTTCCATGCAGATGCTAAAACTACCATGGAATTTCGTCGCAATACACACACACCTATTCGTGGAGCTATAGAAGACGTTTCAACGTAGATGTTATACCTGCCACGAATGTTCATCAATATCGCAACGAACCTCTTATATAAGTTCGTCGTTATAGAAATGAACTTGCGTGGCAGGTTTAGTATCTATATGGAAACATATAGAATAGGTTCGTTGCTATATCGACGAACTATCGTGATAGGTATAGCATCTGCATCCAAAGCTATAGAATATTTGCGTCGATATAGGGATGAATATTCGTGGCAGGTTACAAATTCCGTAGATCTTAGAACTGTTGTATAGGTGACACGTGGCCACTACAAAGCGTGGTTATTGCCACGATGGGGAATCTTCGTCTCTATATCCACGAAAAAAATTTCCAAGAAAAAATGAAACCCATATCGTCACAACAGGGACAATAAATCGTGGTAACTACAACGAAAAAATGTGGCAAATTTGACCATATGAACTAGTGGTTTAAGTCACCCAAAATTTTGTAGATAAATTTGATGGTAAGGTCACTCAATTCAGTGACTTAATCATGACGGTCTCTGAAAAATCTATAGCCCAAGCAACTAGATTGCCACAGATAGGGGAGAAATGGTTCATGTTAATTTTCGAGCATTAATTCAATATACTCTGGGATCTTTACTGAAAGAATAAAATGTATAGTATAACAATGCATATCAATCATAGCAAGCATATCAATCATCATAAGATGCAAACATGAGAGACAATAGACACACAGAGTTTCCGTGGGGAAAACCCTAAGGTGAAAAACCCCACAACTTCTTCAAAGATAGATAGAGCAATAGTACAACCAAAGTACACAGAGATAGACTCCTCCTAGCAGCTGATCCTCCTCCTCACATGTGTGCCACTTTCGGAGTGAAGGAAGAGTGAGTTTTGAGTGATCCAAATAGAGATCGGGGGATCTCTATTTATACTTGTCCCGACTGCCCAATAACCTTATGGGGCCAACTTGTCTAGCTTAGTACAATAACCCAATATTAACTTAATTAGGGATGACCCCACACATGGTGGTCTAATAACCCATCGGCAAGTTACGACACTTGTGACACTTATCAATACAAATGATGACACTTCCGTATAGAGGAATAATAACATCTCTATAGGAGTACAATATACATAGATGAAATACATGGGTGAAATACATTCCAAAGTTACATATATATCAACACTCCCTCTTAACTAGGAAGGTATTTCTCGACACAGATCTGCTAGAAAAAGTCTTCTTCTCTAGATCATCATCAGCGAATCATCATCCTTGAATCATCGTCAACATCACTGCTGCTGCTATCTCAATCAATCTCTGAATCTACTCGTCATAGGAAGTTCTACAGAGCCAGCCCTTTTTCATACTGGATATAGGCCTACCACCTGCAGGTCTTCATCATCACTGGCCATACTGTGGAATCCTCAGGACTTATTACGTGAGTCAACAAAACCTCGAAAGAGCATCATAGGACAGATTACGAGCACACAACTCAACCTATCGGATCTCCCAGGATCTTTTACATGTAACTGCACAACTTGTCCACAACCACAGAGTATCATCCTGATACTCATAATCATACTGATCATCGTCCACAAAGCACAGTCCAGATGCACACAACACAACACTTACACTCACCGGTATGGAAGGACTTTCCTCTGACCATCCGGAAAAGGCTCAGCACTCACATCAACGCACATGGGAAAACACATCTACCACCATGTCGAAAAGGATCTGCACTTACATCAACGCACATGGGAGAACACATCTACCACCATGTTGGAAAGGCTCTGCACTTACATCAACACACATGGAATAACACATCTACCACCATGTCGGAAAGGCTCTGCACTTACATCAACGCACATGGGAGAACACATCTACCACCATGTCGGAAAGGCTCTGCACTTACATCAATGCACATGGGAGAACACATCTACCACCATGTCAGAAAGGCTCTGTGCATATGTGTCTTCAAAACTCATCACACATAATCCAACTGATTATGTAATGTATCCACCTGATACATATGATCATCCTGATCATCATCATATCATCATCCTGATGCATATCATCTAGAGTATCATCCTAATACTCATCACTGCATCGTCCTGATGCATATCTGGTGCAACATCCTGAAGCTCGTCATCCATGATCATCCTAATCATACAATGCATCCACCTGATGCATACATAGTATCTACATGATACATATCATCATACATGATCTACCTGATCATACAATGTATCCACATGATACATATACAAATACATGATCCACCTGATCATACATGATACATATCAACATACATGATCTACCTGATCATACAATGTATCCACCTGATACTTATACAAATACATGATCCACCTGATCATACTTGATACATATCAACATACATGATCTACCTGATCATACAATGTATCCACCTGATACATATACAAATACATGATCCACCTGATCATACCTGATACATATTAACATACATGATCTACCTGATCACACAATGTATCCACCTGATACATCTACAGATACATACACATGATCCAACTGATCATATCCAGCATCCAACATGATGCGTACATACATATACATATAAATGATCCAACTGATCATATCCAGCATCCACCTGATGCATATACAGAGCAGTAACTAGAGCATCGTCCTGATGCTCATCATCCAGAGCTTACATCCACAGTGAAGGATCCTCCTTCCAACATGCTTGGAATGGCTTCATCAAATGTGTCCATCACTTCTTCCTCGAAGTGTTGTCAATCTGAAGAACACCAAGCCTCTCTCTGAAGTACTTGAACTTCACTCTGGCTAGTGGCTTCGTCAGTACATCTGCAATCTGCTCATCCATCGCAACATACAGGAGCTTTACTGCTCCTCTCTACACCATATCCCTGATATAGTGATATTTGATCTCTATGTGTTTCGACCTATCGTGGAACAATGGGTTCTCAGACAGCTTGACACAACTCTGGTTGTCACAAAATATACTAGTAGCTTCTAGCGGGAGATCAAATAACTCAGATAGTAGCTTCTGAAGCCATACTTCCTCACAACTAGCCGAACATGCTGCAACATACTCTGCCTCGGCTGTACTCAATGCTACATGAGACTGCTTCCTGCTAAACCAAGAGATCACACCTGATCCCATACTGAAGCAACACCCAGAAGTGATCTTCCTATCTGTAGTGCTGCCTGCCCAATCTGAATCAACATAACCCTATAGGTTAAACTTTTGATTTGCATCATACTTGAGCCCATAGTCAACTGTACCTTTCAGGTACCTTAGAATATGCTTTACAGCAACCAAGTGAACACTCCTCAGATCCGTCAAGAACTGGCTCAATGTGTTCACCGCAAAGAAAATATATGGTCTTGTGTTCATCAGGTACATCAAGGACCCAATCATCTGACGATACATTGTGACATCAATCGGATCGAATGAAGCATCACACAGAAGCTTCAGGTTCGATGCCATAGGTGTGACCATGGCCTTGTAGTCCATCATCCCAAACCTATTCATATCTCTACTGCATACTTCCCTTGTCCAAGAAATATACCATCTGCATTCTGCCACACCTCCATGCCTAGAAAATAGTGCATCATCCCCAAGTCCTTCATCTCGAACTCGGCTACAAGCTTCCTCTTGGTATCGGCAATCAAACTATCATTACCTGTTACAAACAGATCATCCACATACAGAAGTAGTATCACTGGATTGAATTGAAGACCTGTGCCTACATGTATTGATGACTTGTGTCAAGAGAATACCTTCCTAGTTAAGAGGGAGTGTTGATGTATTTGTAACATCGGAAGATATTCACTTGTATATTGTATGTACTACATTTGTACTTTATTGTATCCCCAATGGAGATGTATTATTCCTTCGATTGGTAGTGTCGTCAGTTGTACTTGCAAGTGTCGCAAGTTATATTGTAAGTGTCGTAACTTATACTTGATGGGTTATTAGACCACCTTGATGGGGTCGGCCCTGTATGAGTCATGTGGGTTAAAGGGTTATTAGACCACCCTAGTGGGGTCGGCCCAGTTAGTATTATGTTAAGTGGTTAAGTTGGGGCCGACCTAGTTGAGGAAAGGTCAAGCGAAAGTAAAAGTATAAATAGAGAGTGTGACTCTCTCATTTTACACATTCTCTCATTCACTCACTTTGTATTAGTGATAGAGAGGAGGAGTGCACACAAGTGGAGGAGGAGTAGCTATTGAATTCATCTATCTCTTGGGGTTTGATCTTTGTGATCTTTGTATTGGTGCTTATTCTATCTCTGAGGAAGTTGCGGGGTTTTTCACCTTCTTGGTTTTCCCTGGTGAAATGCTTTGTGTCTCTTGTCTCTTGTCTCTTGTGTTTGATATGCTGTACATGTTTTTCTTTCATTTAAGATCCTATATAATATTGAATTAAATGATGAAAAACTAACACGATGAAACTCTTTAAGCAATCAGGAACTCTCTTGGAAAATATATAGATAAGGCAGAACCAAAGGGACCTATATTCTCCCGTGTAAGGATATGCGTGGAGGTAGATCTGGAAAAATGCCTGCCATAAGTAGTAAGCCTATGTATGGATGGATGGGAGTACATAAAAAAGGTATATTATGAACATCTACCCTTCAAATGCAAGAAGTGTCATGAGTATGGACACTTTTTGAAACACTGTCCAAAAGCAGTTCAAGAAATCCCTGAAAAAAAAAAAAGAAGAAGGTTGGAAACAAGTTAAAAGAGGAAGTAAAATGCTTGCACCGGTTCCTGTATCCAAGGAGTCACAACCAGAGAAAAGAAAAGTGCCAACACAAGAAGGAAAAGGAGCATCAACTAGCAATTAGTTTCGGGCTTTACATGCGGAAGAAGGAGAGATCCCAATGACAGAAACCCTCTTAGTCGAAGCAGAAATAGAATTTCAAAATGCCCATGCAACCAACAACATTCCTGTCTCTTCTCCCAGAGAAGAAAGGGTTGAGCCAACGCATGAGGGATCTCTAACTCTAGGAGGCTCATGGGATGAGATGCTAAAACAAAGAAAAGTCACTCCACATGGTTTTACTCCTGAGCAATTTTTGGATTATATACTGACGTAGAGGTTTTCCAATGTAGAACCAAGTACTTCGCGGTACAAGATACCAACAAAACCCCTATTCACTGGCCCTTTCGGCAATAAACTGTGAGCAATCTGAGGTCTCACCTGAGGTGAAGTTGAGGGGGTGGTTACAGAAGCAGTTTTCCACAACCTTGTGATGCGAGTGTTTTCTCTGATGGATGCACAGCATAGCAACAGACTGCGCGACAGGGTTACTTCCATCCCACAGCAGCAAACTCTCAACAACTTACTGCGCAGCACTTCTAATGGGTCTGCACATCAACCTAGACCGCATGTTGACTAGATAATATCTTATCACTTCTATCTTTCTTCAACAATCCTTGACTATTCAATAGTCTTTAAACTGATTATGTTGCAACTTATGTAAATAAGTAAATTGTGCAGTGTTGCGTGCTTTGATATTGCAATCCAACCTTAAGCAATACTCTGTGACGTTTAAACAGGTTCGTGTATCTAAATACTTAGAAATGATGATCACTAACATTCATCCATGTATGAACTACTTAACATCTTATTCCATCCTCTCAATGGTGAATACATATAAAAGCAACGTATATTAGATAACATTAACTTCAAGAATTCATACTGTAAATAGTTCAAATAACTGAATAGTGACAATCATACACATCAATCACATAAGACCACATTTAACGTGGTTCACTCCCCCAGATGGGAAGCTATGTCCACAAGAATGGTTGTTTAATTATCTTAGGAAAGGGGTACAACCGTTCTTGGTCTGCGCACTCATCTGTAGACTTTCTCCTTCTTCAAAATTAGGTCTTTGCACACACAGCTGCAGAGCCTTTACAAAATAGCTTAAAGCCAAATGATTCTAACAATGTTCAATGCATACAACAATGAGAAAAATCCCCCTTTTCCATACAAAATCATGCCTTATTTATAGATCGAGACCCATAGGTCACATCTTTTACATTTCGAAGGTAGAAACCCTTAGGTTTACAAAAATATCACGGTTTTCCCAAAAACCCGACTGCTGGTGTCTGGTAGCATATCTTCTGTTACACGCGCACCAATAGGTTGATTCCATTGAGTTGTTCCTTCTTTCACGGTCTTTGACAATTAGTTCAACTAGTAGTTCTCCGCTTGTGTGATCAATTGTCTATCTCGATCTGCACCTACCCATCACTTGGTAGTTATCGACGATTTTTTCCAAAACTAGGTCTCCTATGACCTAACCGAAATAACCGTCGTCATCCATCCAATGCTCTGCTTAGCTAGATCTTCGTTGACGTGGCTCATCGTGGCACTGTACTCCTCACAGCACTAGCTTTGCATCATGACAAAAATGTGCTGCGCGCAATGTCGCAGCATACAAAAACTGTTTTGTGCGCAACTTTGCAGCATACAAAAATTTATCCCAAAAGTGTTCCAGCTGAATTGAGCTCAACTCCACAGTTCTCAAAATCCTTCCTGCTCAAAATGCCCCATCTAGGCTAGGTCCAACAAGCCCCTAACACTTACATGTGGCTCGCCCCCGAACCACTTGAAACTTCTTTAAGTTGTTCTATTGTCTATGGAGTGAGCTTCGCAGCGAACTCATTGAATGTATCGGTCAGCTTTTGTACCACGGCCTTCCTATCTTCCTCAATTTGGATGAATATCTCTAGCATCTCAAGTGTAATGTCCTGGCCGATTTGTCCTTGCACTTCCTCCTGATTCTAGCATATCTCCTTTAACGTTTCTTCGATCGCTTGCAAGATCATGTCGGCATCCTCTAATAATGGTTGCGATTTATCACCCATTTCAGTCTCTTTCTCTCGTAAGACTTGCACTTCCTTCTTGAGTGTGTTGATTTCTCCGTATTTTATCAACTTGTCCCTTGCTGGTAGCGTCTTAACTTCTTCACTCCACTTTTCTAGTGTCGCTTTCTTATCTTTCACTTTATTCTTTACCTCCAGCAATTGATGATCTTCCTCAAGGGCAGTAAATGCCTTCGACGCTGCTTCCAATAGATTCTAGCACTTAGCCACTTCGGCAACAATATTCTCTGCTGCAGCCTTCACTACTCCTTCCCTTAACTGTTGTTCATCTGGTGGGGTCTGTGGATTGAGTTTCGCTTTCAAGGAAACCATGTCAGTCTCATGCAGAATCTCCATATCTTGCATCTATGTCTTAAGATTGTTTACCAGTTTTCCAATCTTAACAATAGTATCTCCTGGTTCCTATTGCACTTCAAATTCATCTAAGTTGTCTGCGACCGCAGTGATCGTGTTTTCTATTCTTAGCTGACGATCATTCTCATCCTGCATTTGCATAGCTCTCCGCAAGCTTTCCTTCATATAATCTGTGGTTTTGTTATGAATTTCTTCACAAACTTGCGACCGTAAGTAATATAGGCCTGGCAATGGTATCTTCGCAAGATCTAGTTCCACATGCTCCACATTCTTTGTATCTAGCGTAACTTGATCAGGTAAGGGAAACCTTACAGATAATGGTTGCAAATGGACAATACGGGACCGCATGGGAAGGGTGATATGCTGCTCCGTAGTCCCTGCGAATATTTATTCAGCGCTTGATTCCCGCGGAAAAGGTAACCTTCTACTTACTTCATCAATTTTTTGTGAAATCCCTTGCAGTGTTGTCAGGTCCTGGTTGAGACTTTGTTGAATTGCCTTTTCCTTCGGTTCCTTGTCAGTTGAGAGCTCCTCCATTTGCTCAGTGACCTTCACGGCTATCATTATGTAGTCATCCTCACGAGTACTGTGTCCAATTGCTCTTTATTTGACTTTTGTTTCTTCCTTGGTTCCTTGCGCCCTGAAGGAATCCTAGTTTCCTTCCTCTTTGTTGACTCTTTGTCTTCTACTATGGGACACAGGATAGGTATATCCTCACCAAAATCACTTTGGACATCCACAACCTCAACTCGGAATTCAGGTGGCCACTCTTTCATGATATTCTCAATATCTTCCTCGTGCATGTGGTAGTTTCTTGGGTACCAGTCAAGATTCTTCTTATGTGCTTTGGATTAAATTGAGATGCATTTCATCACAACATAAAATTTGACAACTCAGATGTATTTGCTTGTTACCTATTTTGGTATCTGAGGTGTGACCATGATGGCTCTGCGCAGCTGGTCATAATATGTGTAAAAGACCAGTGCTGTCTCGTGTTGTATTTTGGGATTCAAATTTTCCCAAAGGTTCTGATAGCGAGCACCTCTGCAGTCCGAAGTTTTTGTGATCACTCCAACATAGTGCTTCGGCTCCTTCCATCCCACGAAGGCGATCAGGACTATTATCCAAGTGAAATGGAAGTATCCACCATATGATATACATGTCATTTAGTCCTCTAGGAACTCATTTAGTAGATATTGAAACCAATTAAATTCTTTTCCTTTAGTGGTTGCGGCGCCAAGTAGTACTACGCCTGCAGAAACTTTTAACGGTCTGAACTTTCTAAGAATTTTTCCTGCTAGCAGTTGCATGACAAATATTATTCCCTACTCTGTTATATCATCTATCTGGAAGCCTTGCTTTTGTTTTATAACAGACTGTGTTTGATTCATTAACGCAGATACATCCTTATCTTTGCTTTTCCCCTGAAAAAACTTCTTTGGATCTTCTCCTCTTTTGCTCAATCCCGTTATCTGGTGGATCAAGTCAATCATCAGGTCTAGGTTTTCATCTAGCCATAAGCATCCCTGGTGGATGTGGGCCATCAGAGTTTGCACCACCGCGTTGAGCTCCGGAGACCTGTAAAAGTGTGGTAGCCTAAGCAAATTGAGCAGCCCCAGCTTGGCTATTCCAGATAACCATCTTTCCACAACCAAAGTGAGGTCTCCCTTTGCATTCTTCTTCCAGCACATATATTTGTCGAGCTGGAACTGTTTGAACCTCGTCTCGCTGGGGTTCTCCTTCTACATTGCAAGTAGATCATGGTCCTCCCATTTGCATTTGGGAATCTTACCTAACAAATTTTTGTCCACCTCGACATGCTTTGATATTGGCAAGAGTGGTATCTCATACTTTGGGCTTTTCAGTAATTTAATGGCCGGTGCATCCACTGCACGTGGTGATATATAGTCTGGAGTCATTGTTAATGGTATTTCTTTATCAGTTATTGGTTTGGTTGTCCTTGTCGAACTCATCCTTTGTGGCTTTGTCCTCGGCCCTACTTGATTTTTTCCCTTATCTTGCATTGATGGATCGTGTCTTGGTGATCTCCTTGGACCCTATTCTGATTCAGATGTGACTTTCTTGTTTGGAGTTCTCATTTAATCGTCAATAACACCATGTTGGAACAACCTCACAGTCTCCTAGACTATGAATTCTCTATCAACGAAGGACTTCTGTGACATTCACCTATACACTACTGAGCAAACTAGTGGATAACTTGCAGAACAAACTTAGAGAGCAATATCTGCAATATACTAAGTGTTTTGGTAATGCCCGCGAGTCTAACTGCTGCATTATTTATAGGCATGGATGAACCCCCTCCGCACCCCTTAACGGTTAGATAAGAATTAAATGTAGTATCCGTTAGCCAAATCCGGCAGATGCTCCAGTCAATTTCTCCATTAACTTGTTCAGAACGGTTATCTGTGCTTTGAATGCCCAAGTGGTCAGCAGGAAAGTATTGTATAACGGCTATATTTTTTACCACACTATAACGGCTATTTTCTAGAGCGTTGCATCGATCTGAGCAGTAGGGAATCTTTGGTCTGACGCAGTTACTTCGCGGTGTTGTAATTTCTTTTCTTTTCAAGGTTTCCTTTTGTAATTTTTTTAATTTTTTTTGTTGTCGTGCAGCTTCGACAATGCTGCGCAATACATAGGTGTAACTCAAGAACTTCATGTACAGACTCTTCGCAATTTCTAGTGCCCAATTCCAACTGTACTTGGCACTTAAAAACTTCCCGCTTTTTCTTGCTCATACTAGGTGGTGCGAAGTAGAACTATCGTGGTAAAGCTTTAGTCTGATTCCATTTATTAAATTGGGTAATGTATCACCGGCTAAAGTAGCTAATTGGATGCACCACCGTTAGTAACATTTGTGACAGTATATGGTCCAAGCCAATGCATTTTAAACTTCCAAGGAAACTTCATGAATTTACTATCGTACAGGAGGACTAGATCACCTACCTGGAAAGAATTATTCTTGATTTGGTGATCGTGCCACGCTTTCTCGCGCTCTTTCTGCACTTGCTGGTGGAATCCCGCGATGAAGCGATCTTCTTCCAACCCAACCAAGTGTAATAGCCTTTCTTCCAGTGCTGCGCTATCTTCCATCCCTGTGAATGCAACTATTCTCAAGCTGGGAATAATATACTCCATTGGCATTATTGCTTCCTATCCATAAGCTAATCTGAAAGGTGTATGTCCGGTTAATTTCTTGCATGTTGTTCTGTATGCCCATAATAATGATGGAACGTGCAAGTCCCAATCATCGCGGTTTACATTGCATATCTTGGTTAGTGCATTCTCGAGTACTTTGTTGAATGCTTCAACAATTCCATTTTCTCTTGTGGATGGTAAGGTGTACTGCGCTGATGATGGATGTAGAATTCTTCAGTCAAAGGTTGAATAGTCTTGTTGAGAAAATGAGTGCCTTGATCATTCATCAAAAATTTTGGGCATCTAAATCATGTAAGGATGTTCTCAAAGATAAACTCAGCAGCTGTGGCTACGCTACAATCTTTTACTGGTTTTTCTTTTGCCCATCTGGTGAGGTAGTCAATTGTAGTAATAATGTACCTTGCCCCAGTTCTTTTTCCCGGTGAGTTAATAGGTCCAACAAAATCAATTGCCCATTTTTTGAATGCCTGCAAGGTCAGTTGAGGGTTCAACGTCATTTCATCTCGTCGTGACGGCTTTCCTATTCTCTAACAAACATCGCAACTCGGGCAATGTTCTCTAGAATCTTTATGGATTGTTGGCCACCATAGCCCTGCGCGCAATATCTTCTGCGCAGTGGCTCTTCCTGCATAGTGGCCTCTTGCTGCTCCTGAATGTGCATCAGCCAATATATATGGTTTTCCATGTTCCAATACGCACCTGTGGAGTACTTCATCAGGTCCTAACTTATATAGCTGACCTACAATAATGGTGAAGTCTGCGGATTGTAATACGAGCTGCTTCTTCTACTGCGTAGTGAATTCTGCAGGTGCCAACCCTGTAGTTAAAAATTGGATTATGTCTTGATAATACTCATCGGCAACCTGTATGGAAAACAACTACACGTCAGGCAGATTGTCTTCAAGGTTTATAGGCTCTTCTCTTGATCAATACTGGACAAATGATCAGGTCCTAAGTTTAACTTGCCTAGCTTAACCACTATCTCAAAATCATATTCTTGGAAGAGTAGCAGCCATCTGCATATCCACCCCCCTAACACTGGCTTATTGATCAGGTATTTTAATGCAGAATAGTCGGTAAACATAGAGAAGTGCGCCCCAAGCAAATAGTGTCAAAATTTCTTAAGTGCGTATACCATTGCGAGTCCTTCTCTTTCAATAGTGGTATAGTTCTTCTTAGAAGATGACATCTTTTTGCTCGAAAATGCAATGGGATGATCAATGCCTCCCTCTCTTGGCTGAGCAAGAACAATGCCCAATGCTATACATGAAGCATCAACATGGACATGAAATGGATTCCCCCAGTCTCGAAAAACTAGGATCAGTGCAATGACCATCTTTTCTTTCAATGTTTCAAATCCTTTCTCGCAGTACTCATTCCACACGAATGGTGCATCTTTCTTTAAAAGCTTCTCCATTGCTGCGGTTATTTGCGCATACCCTTTTATGAATTTCCTGTAATAACCGATATGCCCTAGTGTGGTGCGCAATTGTTTAACTGAATTTGGTGTAGGAAAATTTATAATAGATGTGATCTTCGTAGGGTCAACCATCAATCCCTGCTTGCAAATGATGTGTCCCAATAGAATCCCATAAGGAACACAAAAAATACATTTCTTCAAATTCAAAGAAATCTGGTGCTGCCTGCATTTTTCCAGCATCATTCTGAGGTTTGCGGCATGGTTCTTTAGTAGTCCAAATATGGTCCAATCATCAAAGTAAACCTCTAAAAACTTGTGTATAAATTCCTTAAATGCTGCGATCACCACTCTAGAAAATATAGCTAGTGCGTTCTTTAGACCGAATGGCATCACTATATACTGGAACGACCCCCATTCTGTTGCAAATGTAGTTTTGTGTCTATCGACTGAATCAATTCTTATCTGATGGTATCCAGAAAATCCATTAGTAAAAGAGTAGGCCTCATTCCCTCCAACGTTGTCAAGTACTTCGTCAGTGAAAGGAGTAGGAAATGGGTCATGCATTGAAGCATCATTGAGTTTTCTTAGATAAACACAGATCCTGATTTCACCCTTTGTTTTATTATCTTGGGAAACCATCGAGCTTATCCATTCAGACTCATCAAATGGTTCAATGATACATGCATCGAGCATCTTGTCAAGTTCTGCTTTAACTCATTCTTTGTATCACGGATTTAATCAATATGGTATTTGCTTTATAGGATTCACGCCAAGCTTAAGAGGAATTCTCATCACTCCTAAGTCTCCTAGAATGCCTTTCATCTCTGTGAACTTGGTTGGGAATAGTTCTTGATATTCTTGTAATATCCTTGTTATCTCCACAACAGTATCATCATCCCAATAGTCTCCTATTGCTGCGAACTTCGGTTCTTCATCGGTGCTGATGTTTTCTTTCTTTGTTTTAACCGGTCCACTCATATCTAGAATTTCCAGTGGAGGTCATTCTACCTCGTGTGTTCCTTCTGATTTAGGGATGTCTATGTTGCGCAGGTCCCCCTGATCGTTGTCTTCATTATCTTCAGCTTTTTCAGCTAAGTTATAACAGTCGAAGCCCTGCTCTACTTGTTCTATCCAATCTGGTTGTAAATTCGCAAATACATTGTTTGCTTCAAAAAATTATTCTGGCGTTATATTTTCATGTGTGCAATGTGATATAAATATATTTTCCTTAATATGCTACAATGCCTTATTGATACTAGGATGGTCATATTCAAAGCTAAATTCTTTCTGAAATCTCGCCGTGAGGACATACCATTCTAAATTTCCTCTATGCAGCTCTACGTCTAGATACCATTTCTTTGGAATAGGATCCTCCAATGTATGCACAAAAAGGTGCACCCATTTTGTCTGTGGTCTTTCCTTCCAAGCTTCTATACAAGCTGTAATATGATCCCCTGGATCTGTCTGCCCGTTGTATTTGTCAAAAGGTAGTGTGACCTTATCGGCAAACCTTATTTGCATCTTTATTCTGCACTGATCCCAAGTTGTGAATGTCTTCTTGTGTGTAGACTACCATCTAGCGAGTGTTTCACGCAATGAGACATCTAATGCTGAGACTCAATGTTCATCTACAACTGCTGCAGTGTATTCCTTAATAAATGAATAAACATTAGCTAAACCATCATAAGTGGGAATTGGTTACCTTCTTTCCAATCCAGCGGAGGGATTTTGTAATTGTCGCACATCTCCTAGTAGATACTTCATGCATTCTATGTTGCCAGTTTTCTAAGCCTGCTTCGGAGTCTGTGATGCAAGAACTATCACAGCGCCAGCTGAGTGTTCCATCCACAGTAGGATGAATATAATCCGTAGCATTTGTTGTCATATGGTAGATACGGTCGAGATCTTGAGCTTTGTACTTGTCTTGAATTGGTTCAACACAACGCTCACCTTGTGAAGGGTCGAGTGGTGCGATGACCCTTATATCATTTCCTTCAATATCATTTTCATTGTCTTCAGACTGATAATTGTGGAGTTTGTCATTTCACAATCGATACCCAGCAGTGCCGGATAAGGATTGATGTCATCGACAATTTCAATTACTTCGAAGTCTGCATAACTGCGCACTCCGTTAATGTCGACCATGGTATTGGGTAATCTCCCCAATGGTATAACTATGCTTTGATCAACCATTCTTAATTGGATCGGCGACCACTGTAACTTTGGTTTTCCCATTGCTTGCCATGTCTTCTTGGTCTAGACATTTACTTCAGATCCGAGATCAATGATGATCTCGTCCATCTCGTAGTCTCCAATATGTGCAGTGAACTGCATTTCCCTCCCAGTTCTTTTGGGACTCCTAATGTTATGGACTGCGCCATGGGAATTCCTCCTCTCACTGTGTGATTCATACTAATTTATAAGTTTTTCAAATTCCATTAGAGTGTTTTTGTTCTTAACAACTGGATGCAACTCCATAGGAACTGGGCAACAAAAGTAGATGTATCTGGCGCAGAGCGCGTTTGATCATATGCCAGTGGCATGTCTTCTATCTATGGTACTTCACTGCGCAATGGGATTCTCGATGAAGTAGGTTGTGGCTATTTGAACATGTCCCGTGCTTCTCCGAATACTTCTTTATTTTTTTGTAAGTTTAAAGGAGGTGCTTTCCCAGGGGCTTTTCTAATCCTTACTGTTTCTCCAGGGTTCTTCTTAGCATCAGTTGTTCCAGAAGTTGAGGCTTCTGCACTTCTGTCTCTTTTTGTATTAGCGCCACTGCATGTTACTTCATTTACACTTGGATCTGTATTTCTTCGCTCTGTTGCGATCAACTGAATGTTAGGGTTTGACGGTTCTGTCCTTCTCTGCTTCTAAATTTCTACTTCAAGTACGGGGCAGTCTTAAATGACATGATCGAATGATTTACAGTAGTTGAATGTGGTGCATGGATTAGTACATTCTCTAGAAAGATGACCTGGATGCCCACATTTATAGCATATTATCTGGCCTCGGCCTCTTCCTTGAGTTGGGCCAACATTTTATCCACCACCGCACCCTCTATATCCGCCTTGATCATAGTGGATGTTCTCCTGTTTTGGCTGATTTTCTTCCTGAACACGGTACATGCCAGCACCTCGCATTGCTTCCATATCGCACTTTCTTTTATTCATGAGATCATATGCTTGACAGTTGGATTCATCATGTCCAACTGATTTATATAAATTACAGTATGAATTTTTAGGTGTTTTTACGTATTTTTGTATCAAATGACAGTCCTCTGGCTGGTGTCCTCTGCTTCTACAAATTTCACACCATGGTGCCTGGTTCTGATTCATATTTATTGGATTTGGTGCTCCATTATTAAGATAATCCTGAAATAACAAGAAATGTTCTCTAGTGTGGCCCTCTCCTTTGCATCCTGTGCACCAAACTTCATGTCTTTGTTCGGGTCTCTGTTCCTTTCCATTTTTCATGCCTTGCAATTCTAATGTCAGTGTATCCAACTAGTTTTGTATTTGTATCATCCCAGAACTAATTTCTCCAATTGGTGAAGCTTCTAACTTCATCGCGATCTCGAAGGCCTCAGCTTGAGATACGACCTTCTGTTGCATAAATGGTTGTCAGATGTGGGGAAACAACGCAGCAATGAACCATTCTTTGTGTTGCTCTGGAGCTATAACAAAGCTCACTTGGTCCAGTAACGTTTTAAATTTTTGGTCAAATTCCCAGACTGATTCAGTAGGTTTTTGCTTGATTTCTTTCAACTCTGTTATGCACTATGATTCTGATTTGGGATTCTTAAACTCTGCTGCTATCGTGGTCTTGATGTCTGCGAGATTTCTCAGTTGTGCTTGAGAATACTTCATAAACCAATGTAGCGCTCTATCTCTAAAAGTTGTGATGAGTTGCTCTCTCTTGATAGCATCATCCATAACTTGCTTAACACTCCACACGGCTTCACATAGGAACCAGTGTTGATCAGGATCTTCTAGACCCATCCCTTTGAATATCAACAGCTTTATATCGTTATCAGTCATCTTTCTTCTGGATTGTGGATGGTCCTATGATGGGTTCCCTGAAACAATGGTAGATGCAAGCTGCTGGGCCGTGCTTGGTATAGTATTCTACGGAATGGTCTGAGTCGTCGTGGTCTGAGTGCTTGCTCCCGCGGTGCTATTAGTATTGATGTTTTGTCGTATGGGCTGCGTGATGCTTGCAACGGGTGGGTTCTAAGGTGTAATATGTTGGATGGTGGCTAATAATTGATTGCTCTAATTTTTAAGATCACACGAGATTTCTGTATTTATGTGGGTTTTAGATCCTCCCAGGTTCTTTTCACTAGTAAGCTTATATCTTTTTCCACTTCTTAGAGTATGGTTTTCTTCTTCAGAATCAATGTATGTATTTTATACCATGATAGATTCATAATTACTACTGCATTCTTAAAACACATTTCTCAGCTAAAAGCATTTTAATATATAGGACGAGATTGTTCAGGAACTTACCTCTGAATCCTTTGAAAAAATAAGCTTCAGCTTAGCTATAGGAATTCAGCGTGTCTACAGTGAACTCGGTCACAAATCCTTTGAATATGCTATCAACCTAGAAGTAAACTACACACAAGAGTGCGATGTCTATTGCTTTGAGTTGTTCAGTAAGCTCTGGACTCCACTCTGTAGGTACTTCTCCTTGAGAGCAATTCTTTATTTCCGTGAGTCGCGATATCCACTCGTGGAGCTCGTTTGGAAACGACACCCAGAAAATCTCATGGATATCCCTCCCCAAGTATCTTTTCAACCACTCTATGTCAGATAGACGTGGGTGTTTGTTTTCTCTCATTGCAAAATCTCTTTCAATATTATCACACCAAGCCCAGATCTCTTTCTTTTCTGGATGCCAATTGTCTGATCCTAGTGGAATCCTGTATTCTTCTTCACACATTACTTTTCGAAACACATTATCGCATCACTGAGTCTTAGCGTGGCAATGGAAACATTTGTTGGCTTATATACTGACGTAGAGGTTTTCCAGTGTAGACCCAGGTACTTCACGGTACAAGATACCAACAAAACCTCTATTCACCATCCCTTTCGGCAACATACTATGAGCAGTCTGAGGTCTCACCTGAGGCAAAGTTGAGGGGGCGGTTGCAGAAGCAGGTTTCCACAACCTTGTGATGCGAATGTTTTCTCTGATGGATGCACAATGCAGCAACAGACTACACGGTAGGGTTACTTCCATCCTACAGCAACAAACTATCAACAGCTTACTGCATAGCACTTCTAATGGGTTAAGGTGTCAACCTAGACCACACGTTGACTATAATATCTAATCACTTCTATCCTTCTTCAACAATCCTTGACTATTCAATAGTATTTAAACTAATTATGTTGCAACTTATGTAAATAAGTGAATTGTGCAGTGTTGCGTGCTCTAATATCGCGATCCAACCTTAAGCAATACTTTGTGATGTTTAAACAGGTTCATGTATCTAAATACTTAGAAATTCTGATCACTAACATTCATCCATGTATGAACTACTTAACATCTTATTCCATCCTCTCAGTGATGAATACAGATAAGAGCAACATATATCAGATAACATTAACTTCAAGCATTCATACTGTAAATAGTTCAAATAACTGAATAGTGACAATCATACGCAGCAATCACATAAGACCACATTTAACATGGTTCACTCCCTCGAATGGGAAGCTACGTCCACAAGAACGTTTGTTTTATTATCTTAGGAAAGGGATACAACCGTTCTTGGTCTGTGCACTCAACTGCAGACTTTCTCCTTCTTCAAAATTAGGTCTTTGCGCACACAGCTGCAGAGCCTTTACAAAATAGCTTAACGCTCAATGATCCTAACAATGTTCAATGCGTACAACAATGAGAAAAATCCCCCTTTTCCATACAAAATCATGCCTCATTTATAGATCGAGACCCATAGGTCACGTATTTTACATTTCGAAGGCAGAAACCCTTAGGTTTACAAAACTGTCACGGTTTTCCCAAAAACCCGACTGCTGGTGTCTGGTAGCGGATCTTCTGTTATGCACGTGCCAACAGGTTGCTTCCGCTGAGCTATTCCTTCTTTCACGACCTTTGACAATTAGTTCAACTAGTAGTTCTCCGCTTGTGTGATCAATTGTCTATCTCGATCTGCACCTACCCACCACTTTGTAGTTATCGATGGTTTTTTCCAAAACTAGGTCTCATGTGACATAACCGAAATAACTGTCATCATCCATCCAATGCTCTGGTTAGCTAGATATCCATTGACGTGGCTCATCGCGGCACTGTACTCCTCACAGCACCGGCTTCGCATCATGACAAAACTGTGCTGTGCGCAATGTCGCAGCATACAAAAACTGTGCTACGCGCAACTTCGCAGCATACAAAAACTTATCCCAAAATTGTTCCAGCTAAACTGCGCTCAGCTCCACAGTTCTCAAAATCCTTCCTGCTCAAAATGCCCCGTCTGGGCCAGTCCCAACAACAATCCTCCTCAAAAGGATCTCAGGAGCAACAATACCCAGGCCCACTCCCAAACAACAGAGGAAGAAAATATCAAAGGTACCATAGAGAGAAGGAAGCGGAAAGAGAGCTTGAATGTGGAGAACCTGCAGTAATTAATTAATGCAAATACACAAGATATCAGAAATAACATAACTCATAATCACTTTTATATTGATCACGGACCACTTCGAGGGGGAAACCTCCTTTGAGCAAGCTCAATACAATTAACTTCACCGTGCCTTCATAGGCCTCAGCGCACACTTATATACTAAGTCTAGGTGCCAATACCATGGTTCAATACAAACCATGGGCCAATACAAAATATAGATCAACAATTATTACGGGTCAAAACCATGGGCCAATACAAATTATGGATCAACAAAACTATGCGCGACTTACAAAGCATATGCGCCAACAATAATAACACAAACTATGGATCAACAAATACTACGGGACGACTTACAAAGCATATGCGTCCAACAACAATATACTAACAAAGTAAAGACATGGGTTCCTAACATCCCCTCTCCCTTAGAAAAAGCTTTGTCCTCAAAGCTTTAGATGTGGAAATTGATGCAGAATCTGAAGGAGTGGGTCCCCTGTAGCATCCTCGGGTTGCATTCCGGGCCACTGGCGCCTTTTGAGTTTCAAGGAGGATTGCATGGAACGATGTAGACAAAGAAGAACCATATCAGTGACATGAAAAGTGCACGCAAAACGGTGCTGATCGGCTTGTTGTTTCAATCGAATTCTTGCCATGTGAAGATTGTCCTGCAGAATGAGAAGAAGCTGATCACGGTTTCGAAGAATTGAGTCAATTGCCTGAACTGGGGAGCTGCTGAAGGTGTATGGAAGAAGAACTGGCGATGCCTGTCCAGAGTCTTCTTCATATGGTGTCCTTTTATAAGTGGTACTATACCACTGGAGCGCTTCCAGGAAATCCATAGAAATAGTTGTCCAAATCTGTGTAGGGATGGGAAAGGGTTCGAGCAGTCCCGAAAGGAGGTTCATTTCACCCTTGTTGACTTGGAAAGTATCACAGTCAACCACCATCCGTTGAATTGTCATTTTCAATCCCTGCCAAAATAAGTTACATTGTTCTTGGTCATACGTTTTGAGGAACCCAGAGTGCCCTGCTGATGAAGAAGCATGGAGTTCATAGAAGAGATAGCCCCGTTGAACAGATTGCAACCAATTTGGAACAAGCAGAGAAATAGCTGTAAGAGAAACTGGGTCATCAAATGTGCGAGAAGGAGCATCTGCCACCATATTGTCCTTACCCTTCTGGTAAGTGGTCGCACAGTCATAACCCATGAGTTGGAGAACCCATTTCAGGTGTGTTGGGGAGGAGACTCGTTGTTCCAGGAAAGTTTCCAGACTTTGGAGATCAGTCTTGATGCAAACATAATTCCCCAATAGGGATGGCTGCCACGTCTGTACTGCATGCAAAATAGCCATCATGTCCTGCTGAGATGTAGATGCGGCAAAATGCTTACCGGAAAGGTCTCGTGAAGGCGGCAAGCCCACTGGTGCAAAAAAGACACCTGCATATCTATCCAAGGAAGTAGTGGAGACCATTGGCGGGTGCATCTGAAGGGAATGGAGCTGAGCAATGACACCATGTGAATTCTTCTTAAGGATCTTTTCCAAGCGATTTGAACTGATGATGCAGAGAGATCCTGGTTGTAAGCCCATAAATTTGTGTTGTGTCCCATTGACTGAAAATTGCATCCAAATTTCTTAAAAATACCATAAGACGGGGCCAAGTGTGCGTAACCATTGAAGGCCCAAAACTACATCACATCCACCTAAGGACAAGGCAAACATGTCAGAGCGCAGGGTATAATCTTCCATAGAGATACGCATATTATGACACTTCCCCTTGCAAGGTAAGATGCCCCTATTGGCAACCATGACTTTAAAGTTGGAACAAGGATGGACAAAACAATCAGCCTGTTTGGCAATCCGAGGGTCAATGAAGTTATGAGTGCTACCAGAAACAATGAGTATGGTAAGAGGGAGCTTCTTGAAGCATCCCTTACCCGCATTGTTTGTGGGGTGGTGACACCAGTTACAGCATGGAGAGAGATCTCGGGTGGGTCGTCTTGAGATGGGGTGTCAACAAGCGGGTGCTGAATGTCGACCTGAACATCGACTGTATCTGGAGCTTCTTCACCAAGTTCTGAGGCAAGCAGAGAATCCACATCCAAGAGATAGAGCTTTTGTTGAACACATCTATGTCCCCGAGTGAATTTCTCATCACAATTATAACAAAGCCCTTTTTCTCGGTGTGCCTGCATCTCTGTTTCAGACAAATGCTTGATAGGAGTTGGTTGAGGAGCAGGCGTGATGGGAGTTCGTTGGGAACCCATATTTCTGAAGGGAACAAAGGTGGTTTTGGAGCGTTGTTGAGCTACGATCTTGTCCTCTGCCAACTTAGACAACCCTAGGACTTCCATCATTGTGTTGGGACAAAACATTTTGACTTCTGAGCGGATTTCATCCTTGAGACCACTGATAAAACAACTCCTGTATAATTCATAAGACAATCCTTCTGTGTGATTGGCCAGTTTCTCAAATTCTGTCTAATACTCTCTCACTATGCCAATTTGGTGAAGTTTAGTGAGTGCTCCTGTGAAGTCATCAAAAGCACTAGGACCAAATCGTGGCAAAAGGAGTTGGCAAAAATCTATCCAGTTTGGCTCGGGATGAGCTTTGATGTACCAACAATACCATTGAAGGGCTTCCTGTTCCAAATGAAAGGATGCAAGTGGAACTTTCTGGACATCAAAAGTATTATGCAGACTGAAATATTGTTCTGCTCGGTATATCCATCCAGTCGGATCAGTACCATTGAAGCGAGGAAAATCAAGCTTCGGCCCACGAAAATTGCTAGAAGAAGAGAACCCAATGGCTGTAGAAGATTCTGGTTGTCGGTTATTGTTCATGGCTGAATGCTGAAGATGGAGGCTGAGAAATTTTTCATCCAGATCTTGGAGTTTGGTTTGGATGGCTGCAAGTGCTTCCTCCATGGTTTTTGCTCCTGTGCGAGTGAAAACCATAACTAGGAATTTTTTTTTTTTGGGGGGGGGGGAATGGATAGAAAAACACAAACACAAGCTTATTTAGTAAGGGGAAATTTGGATTTGGGAAAAAATCGTAGGGGTAATTGGGGTTTGACTAGGTTTTCAACACTTTCTGAGGGACAGGGAAGCAAAAAATGGGGATTTCGGAAGCGGAAACTCTATGGTAAAATTTGAAGGCAATCGAATGAAAATTGAAGAAGTTATGGCAAATCCTAAAAATAGACAAATGTGGGATTTCTGGTCTTGGGAAGTGGAATTTGGGATAAGGTCTTCAGGAATGAAATATGTAGAATGGGATTGCAGGGATGTCAGTGAAGCTTCAGGGAAAACAGAGTTGAAACAAGGGAGATATGGCCGAAAAACAGAATTTTATACTCCTTTTTTTTTTTGACCAAAAATGGATAGGCAACAGCGGCGCAGAAGGGATCCACAACAGATGGATCTGCAATGGCGCGGAAGGGATAAAAAATGGATGGATCTGAAATGGCGACTGGATCTGGATCGACTTTCAGAATAGATCTAAAATGACTCGATCTGGAGCGGAAGTGATCGGCAACAGTTCAGCTGAAAATAGATATGGACCCCAGGTATGTACGGCTTCCTAACAGTTCAGGTGTTTCACTCGGCCACCAATGCTGTCTGACGGCTTGCGTATTGGGGCAGTACCCCTCACTCCACGACTCAGGTAAAACTGATAACTGCTTTGCCACAAACGACAGCTCTTGGTTTACCTCATGGGTGGGAACTAGTCAATCAGGTAGGGGTCGTTCCCCTTTTTGCTAGCAGGTCCTCTTAATGGGCCAGCTACTTTGGGGTTCCTGTGGTACTCCTCACAAAGAGTTTTAGGGCTTATTCCCAAGTACTTCCCACAATTAAGCGGATAGGGATTATTCCCAAATCCGAAGCTGCAACAGATGCAAAGAAAAAAATTGGCAGAAATTCCACCCAACGAGCCCAAGAAAGTGCTCTGATACCAGATGTGGAGAACCTGCAATAATTAATTAATGCAAATACACGAGATATCAGAAATAACAGAACTCAAAATCACTTTTATATTGATCACGGGCCACTTCGAGGGGGAAACCTCCTTTGAGCAATCTCAATACAATTAACTTCACCGTGCCTTCATAGGCCTCAACACACACTTATATACTAAGTCTAGGTGCCAATACCATGGGCCAATACAAAATATAGGTCAACAATTATTACGGGTCAAAACCATGGGCCAATACAAACTATGGATCAACAAAACTATGTGCGACTTACAAAGCATATGCACCAACAACAATAACACAAACTATGGATCAACAAATACTACGGGACGACTTACAAAGCATATGCGTCCAACAAAAATATACTAACAAAGTAAATACATTGGTTCCTAACATTGAACTTAGATGACAACGAAGCCTTGAGGAAACCAAACTACTCCAAAACTCTAAAAACTCAGGAGGGGCAAAAGCAGATGGTAGATCTAGAGCAGGATCTCAATCGATTAAGAAATAATGAAAACTGTCTCTTGGAATTGCAGGGGCTTGGGAGGATCGATCAAAGTGGAATACATAAAATATATTATCAAATCTGAAAGGCTATATATACTGCTAATCCAAGAGATAAAAATGAGTGATGTGGAGGTAACGACACTCTCACATCTCTTCTGGAAAAACAACCATGTAAATTCTATAAGCTCCAAAGATGCATCTGGGGGAATAACAACTTTTTTTTCAAACAAGTTCGTGATGATCCAAATTCTCTTTATATCTGTAATGTATATGGGCCACCACATTATAGAGACAAGCTAAAATTTTGGGAGGACCTCTCATTGCTAAAAGAGCAGCTGAAAGGAAAGATCTCATTATTGTAGGGGATTTCAACACAACCAAGTCACAACTAGAAAAACGAGGCAAATCGAAAGTCAGAGACCCCTACGGAGAGAAGATGGGGGACCTGATTTCAGATATGGACTTGCTCGACCCCCCTCTGAAGAATGGAAAATACACGTGGAGCAATAGAAGGCTTGGAAAATCAAGGCAGCTGTGGTTAAAAGGGGGAGATATCAATACGGAATACTTCCACAAGAAAAATTTCTTCATTAATTAGAGTTGTGAACAAGGCTTCAACCCAAAAGATTATGAAGTGTTCACATGAGCTTCAGTGTTTAGACTAAAGTTTTAGTGAGTGTTATTTGGAGTTTGGTTAGTAACTAGTTTTAATTTCTAAATTCAATAAACTAGGAATAAGTTAGTCACATTGCACATATAGTGTTAACATTCCAAAATCTTACACCCTGGAGGCTGGGATTGATAAAATTATGTGTAATAGGATTTATTAATAAAACAAATAAATTGATTGACACTAGGTAGCTTGTTTTTGGCATGACACCATGAGACATACAGTAACTCGTAGAACTAAATATAGAAAAGATATTTACAAGATTAGGTCTGGATAATGATTTTGTTTGAACATTAACTCAAGGTTATTCAAGTTGCTCTAATGATTTTTTTCTTTTAGAATAAAGTCTACGACACATTATTAAATACTAGATCAAGATTTTTTAATTTTTATTAGAATTAGGGGAGATTGAATAGTTTCCTTAGGTTTTGAATCTGACAAAACTAGGAGTGCATATTGATAGCTCTTGTATACTTGTTGCAATTCTTATTTTGGTTTGAAACTTAAAACCATTTTTATAGTTGTACATGTGAAATTGGAAAGTAAAATTCCAACAATACTGTGAAGATAAAGAATGCCAATAGATACTTTGTAGACTTTGAAGTAGGTATGAATAGTCTTAATTCAAGGTCTATATCATGCCAAAAGAGTTCATTGGGATTTAGGAAGTTAGGCATATGTTCTTTATCAAATCCAAGTCTCATTTAGAGGCAATTTCCTATTGTCATACTCTATTACTAAATGTTTTTCATTTACTATTACAATTCTAGACAAATGCTCCTAAGAGGTATTTTATGATATGCCCAATGTGGCATCCTTTCTCCGAAATATTTTATAGGAAAAAATGGTAAAATACAAGTCTATGGTGCTATTAAATAATTAATTTTACATTTTGACCTATATGATCAATTGGAGGAATTTTTCCCATAAATCAAGGTTATGTTTTAATGTTATGTGTGACTTTTAAAGGACAATTTTTCTAATAATGGATAATTTGGTGTAGTTGTAGAATTTGTAAAGGAGCCACACAACTCTCTAGAAAAGAAGGAAGAAGATGAAAGATAAACTCAAAATTGTGGGGTTGAAAGTTAGAGGGTGTTCAATATACTCTAGTTCTATTAAGTAGAATTATATTATAAAAACTCTGAGAACCAACACCTACTAGTTCAAACCATGTTGATTAGAAGAAAAAACATATTGTCATTATATGTGAGCCCTACGTAGCCGTTCTTTCCATGATTAAGACCATTATTAAATTTGTTTATCTTCAATTTTTTCCAGTGCCCTCGTCTAATTCATTTAAAAGTTATTTTGGTGCATTTTAGTGTTTTGATATTGGTAGAAGCATAGGTAATATGGGTTGAAGTTGTGGGGTCGACATTTTTTATTATAATTTTTGTTTTTCTAAGATGTATTTAAGATTTGTGAATTTGGATTACTCTTGGATATTTTTATAAAAATAATACTTGTTTATTAATATTTTTTTGTTATTTTTGTAGATTTAAGCCACTAGAATTTGAAATGTTTATTTTATAATGGAAACTAAAACATTACCATTGTTTTGATCTGAAGTTTGACAATAATAAGGAGTCTCTTTTATGTGGTATTCCTTGATCCATAATGCCCATCCAAGGTATAATTTATGTTTTTTCACAAGGTGGGCTCATTTTTTTTGTATGCCATTCAAATTAAATTGTTTTGTCATTTATTTCGGTTACCTTATAACAATATAATGTTGCTTATCTCTTTAAGGATTTGGATGAATTAAAGTATCGTATAGCATAAGCAAACGTAGAAGCTGATAATGAAGCTTGTAAGAAGCGCTTAGATGACACAGTTGCAAAACCAACTAGTCCTACAAAAGTTGTGCTAGATGAATGGGTAAGGTGGCATTTGTCTCAAGTGCTCCAAGGTGTGTCTATGTACTCCATGGTATTTGGTTGGACCAATCTATCATGCATGGTGATAAGTGGGATTTTTTTTAATTAGAAATAAGTTAGGTATATTATTTAGTGGGTGCAAGAGTTATATAGTTGAACCTAATTTCAAACCTTGGATAGTTAATTTGAGGTGTTCTACCAATAAGGTGTTGGTTTATTGGTGATGGAAATCACATATTAAGGTGCTTATCAAGGTTTATTCTCACTATATTTTATCCACTTGAATAGTTTGATCGTTAAAGCATTGAGACTAGATGCAAGTCCCTAGTGAATTTGGTAATTAGAATAATTACCCTTCAAACCTAGTACCTAAGATGATGGTAGCCTATTGTATGCAATTGTTGCAACCACATTGGTCAACACAGAAATAGAAAAATACAAACTTATATAAGCTTTTTTGTCCATTCCTTGATCAACAAAGATCCAAAATTTCTAGATGTAATACTAAAAAAATAACTATTATCCTTCATAGAGGTTGTTATAGTTATTTTACTTACATTTAAACTTGCTAAAAGATACCTAAATATAATAAAAAATTATTAAACATGACACATATATAGAAAATATGGGAACCCATTCTTTCTCCTAGCTTTCTCATGCATCCTATACCTTGATTAGAAGCAACATTTTCCATTCCATCCTAATCTATTTATACTTCTACTATGTCTTGGCCCTATTTAGCTATTGATATTGTTCCCATGGATAATTTGACATTTGACATTATAAAGAATCTTGCATTCTGATTCAAGGGCTTATATGTTACTCTTTTGTTACACCATTGTTTCCAATTCCATTGCATAAACATTATTGTGTGCTTCCTTCCAAGCATACACAGTACTTGCCACTGAGAAGATTGAGGTTCTATTTCTTTCTATAAGATATTCGTGCCTTCTTAAAATTCTACTAAATTCAAAGATTTCGCATAGAAAACACCTCTCAAAATAGGAGCTTTTTCACTCCATAATGATCTACCTCTAAGGTAGTAGAAGATAACATGAGAGTTTAAAGAGAAATCCTATAATAATTCCCAAATACGAAGGAGAAAATGAAACATAAGAGGATTCAAGAAAAGGACAAAATATTTACTGTGAACAAAAAGAGACTAGAATAGCCTGATTCTCCTCAATGATAAACAAATTCATGATATGGAGTTAACATATTCTTGAATAATAAGAGTATAAGGAACCTTAACAAAACAACCAGACTCAGGAATTACAATAGTTCCAAATAAGACTTGGAGAAATAGGACCCTAGGTTTTGAAAAAAAAATAACACCAATTAAGAAATAAGGATTTTCTAGAGATGGATGGAGATAGACCACAAGGTTTGCAATTATGAACCACCAACTATTCAAGACTAAAATACAATAATAGTATTCACATTCAAATAAGGAAATCATGTGTGAAATGAACACTAGAATATACTACATATTGAACTATTGGAAACCTTATCCTACGGGATTATGGCTCCATCAATTATTATGTAAATAATGTAAATAATAATTTAATAAGAATTTGAATACCAACAGACTTCAATGGATCTCTTGGAAAGTGAATCCAAAGAAACGCCTTCTCTTGTATAAAATAATTATTCAGCGTTAATGAAAGTGGAATTTGTGAGTTATCTGACAACTGGTATTAGAGCAATAACTCATGTGCTTCCATGCCTACTTGCCTGCCATTCTTCCTACCATTCTCTTGCGAAATTCTCTACTCTACTCAAGTGTTTTAGTTTCTATAATTTTTCCAACCATTATTATCTGCCCTCTACTCTTCAGGCCTAGCAAGCCTACTTATTCAGTCCCGAGGACCATTTTTCTAAGATTGTGCATATAGTGGACTCTCCTATCCTTAAACCACTTGCAAATACCACATGTGCTCCATATTCAAAGACCAACTTTATCAACATGGGAAAGAGGTTGGGACTAACCAAAAACTGAGCCTCTCTCTCGAAGTCCTAAATTATCTCATATTTCTTGACCAAAATGGACATGTTTGAATGCCTACATTGAAATCCAAACAAATAAATTAACAAGATTATCGAATTGAATTCCTTTATACATCGATAAACTCAAAGTGTGTGTGCATATTGTTGGAGTCATTTTCCAACTACGCATCATTTATTTGGGCTTAACAACCTAATTTACATCTTATCCTAAGTATTTTGACTCAAATATGTGGTTATGTCATCGGCATATCATCAGTTTCACTCAACTGGGCCTCCTCCTTCATTTGGCGAGCCAACTGGGGTGATAATGCATGACTAAAGCATCCAAATCAGTCCAAATGGGATCATTTAATACTAAATTCAGTTAACTAGAGTTAGAAAGGTGCCCTCCTACCAGATTTGACCTGATTTCACCTAAAAATTAGTTAACTGGAATCAGAAAGGCGCCCTCACTTATTTTTGGGCATTCAGTTGAGTTTCAAACTCAGTTTAGCTGCTTCAAATTTTGTTAGAGTCAATTATAGTGCAGTTAAGTGGTTAACTGATGTTCTGAGTGGTTTTAACTAACCAAGTACGCCACTCTCGTGCATTTAATTTGAATGACCTCTCTAGCATTTGAATTGCTTGGTTACTCATGCCATTATTTTGTATTGTAATTAATATTCTGAGTTAATGATAATGAATTACCGTTGCAAACCTACTGCACCAGTGTTTCTGCATAAGTGTTTTTGCACCAGTTTTTCTGCACCTGTATTTCTACACTCAATTTTCTGTAAAGATCTACATGCATCTCTTGTTATTGTAACTATTGTTCTTGTTTTCTAGATCTGTTGTGCTTGAATTTTACATGGTATCAAAGCCATAACATGACAAGGAAATTCTTCTACATATTTTTACATGGATCATAGATGAAGCTTGAGCAAGATTGCTCAAAATTATTCCAACACTGCACCATAAGCAAAACATTTTCCACAGAAATACTGGATAATTTTGCATCTAGTTTAACAAGCTTGATTGATAGGCTACGCCAAGAGTGATGCAACTTCAAAATTGCAGGTTTTCGACCTAAAATTGTTTGTTTGTTTTTCCTTCATGTGTCTCAAAATCCTCCTATTACATTCACTATAGCTCAAGATGGACTCTTCTTCAAGCAATATTCTTACTCCTTTCAATTATCATCAATGGAAGGAAGATAAAAAGATCATATTACGCTCCAAAGGACTCTAAATAGTCACTATGGGCACAGAACTAGAGCCTAATGCAGCTATAGAGAAGTCCAAGTTCCTAAATAAGCTTAATTAAGCTTATGGTTTCTTATGTATCAGTATTTTGAAAGATCTTATCTTCCATCTTAGTGTATTGAAGACTTCAAAAGAAGTATGGGAACAACTTTCCAATCTCTTCGACAAGCATGATGAATTGAGGGCTTATCAGTTGGAGAATGAATTGATTTCCCTCAATCCTAGAAATTTCGAAACCATTAATGTTTTTTTCAAAAAGTTCAATAATTTGGTGCTTCAGTTGAAGCAATGTGGTGTAGAGAAGAAGGAGGATCAGTTGATTCTCTTAATCCTTTCAAAACCGGGAGTAGATTATTCATTGTTTGTCTCTACCTTTCATTCAGGAAAACTCACATTTCCGAATTGGAAGATGCCATCCTTGAATGCATTCATTGAGTCCTTAACCAAAGAGCATGACAAGCTTGTTCAGATGGGGTCCATGACATCCTCCAAGGATCAAGCCCTATTTGCTGGAGGACCCAAGGATATGAATGCTAAAGGAAAGCAAAATCAGAAGGATAAGACCAAGTTTGATCATCCTAAGAAGAAGAAGAAGACCACGCAGTCAGATGAGCCCTCAGGCTCAAGAAAAGACAAGCAAAAGGGAAAGGAGAAGAAAAAGTGTTCTTATTGTGGCAGGAGATTTCATCCTGAAATATCATGCATGAAGAAGAGTATTGATCAGATGGCCCTTCTCTTGGAGAAGAACAATATCACTCTTCCAGATGGCGCAAGGAATAACAACAATGGATATCGGAATGATCATCTAGAAAGAGGTCATGCACTCATGGCAAGTGTTTCGAATTCAAAATCTCTTCTCATATATTCAGGATCTTTGAATCACATGGTTGCAAGAAAGGACTCTTTCTCATCATTGGAATCCGACAGCTGCATCTCCATCCACATGGGATATTATTCACAAATTCCATCGAAAGGAAAAGGTACAATTCACTTAGAAAATGGCATTTTTCAAAATGTTATGTATGTCCCTTCTCTAGCTTCGAACATGATTTCTTTGTATCAAATGACATATACTGGTTTTCCCAAGAATGTTTTATTCATCCCTACTGATGTTGAAATTTCTTAAATTACCAATGGAAAGCTCATTGCAGCGGGAAAGGCAAATCATGCTACAAAAACATATGAGTTTTCCCACTTTTTTTCCATATTCAAATCCAAGTGCCCTTCTGAATCATGGAAATGAGGTTAGCCATATATATCATGAGAGGTTTGGAAACCTTAATTAAAAATAATTTCATGGTTGAAGGCCTTATGAACGTTAAATCCTCAAAAGGGATATGCAAAGGTTGCATAATTGGCAAGCATCCTGAGCACAAGTTCGATCGAGGAAAAGCTAGAAGGGCTTCTTGTATTCTGGGGCTAATTCACAATGATATTAGCGGTACATTACCAAATCCCTCCATGAATGTATCAAGGTGTGTTCTCATATTCATTGATGAATTTTCTAGGTTCACATGGGTCTGCTTTCTCAAGAACAAATCGAAAGTGTTTGAAAGGTTCAAGAATTTCAAGGCTTCTGTTGAGACTACCACTAGGAGCAAGATAAAATATCTTATATATGATAATGGTGGGGAATATATCAAAACAGAGATGTTGCAACTTTTTGTGTACAATGGAATCCAAATCCAACACATAGTCCCCTACACACATCAGCAGAATGGTGTAGTGGAGAGGAAAAACCGAGCATTGAAAGAGATGGCTACTTGTATGCTTAAGTCAAAAGGTTTGGATTCAAATATTTGGGCTGCGACCATGAATGTTGCTACATACATTCAAAATAGAGTTCCACACTCATCATATTTCAAAGGTAAAACTCTTTTCGAAGCCTACACTGGTCACAAGCCTGATGTGTCACATCTCAGGGTTTTCAAGTCCACTGCATGTGCTAGAATTTCTCTTGAGAAGAGAAGATATTTGGAACTAGAAAGTACTGAGTGCATCCTCATTGGATATGCTGAATAATAAAAATTATACAAACTCATGGATATCATATCCAAAAGAATATTCATCAAGAGAAGTGTCCAATTTGAAGAACCGCTTCATGATCTACAACTAGTGGAGGAAGAAACTGCCAAATTACTTCCTCTTCCGGAAGAAGATTCGGGAGATGATAATGAAAGTTTATGTTCTGATATTAATGAACATTAAGAATCAGGTTCAGATTCAAATCCATATGATCCCCCTCAGTTGCCGAAGTGGATAGAAAAGACTCTCACATCTGTCGGTTTCAACATTGGAAATCCTTCTGATCCAAGAAGAACTCAAGCAAACTTTCAAAGAGAAAGTATGGATATTTAATATGTTGATCCATTGTTGTCCAAAAAGTATTTTTTAAAATTTTTGGTTCAGATCCAAAATCATACTACCATGGCCACCATGACCCGATACGGAAAACGGCCATGGATGAAGAGTACAATTCTGTTCATAAAAATGCAACATGGGAGCTAGTTTCACTTCCACCTGGGAGGAAATTGGTTCAATGGAAATGGGTCTACCAAACCAAGGTTGCTACAAATGGTTCAACCTGAAAATACAAAGCAATTTTGGTGAAAAGAGGTTTCTCACAAGTCCAAGGTATGGACTACACAAAAACTTTTGCACCAGTTGCAAAAATGGACTCAATACGGCTAGTTTTGGCAATTTCCACATCCAAGCACTAGGAGGTGCACCACATGGATGTGAAGAGTGATTTTATTCATGGGTATATTCAGTAAGATATCTACATGAAATAGCCCGAGGGTTACATATCATAACCGACACTTGTTTGCAAATTAAGGAAATCTTTGTATGGTTTAAAATAGGCCCCAAGAGCATGGTATGCAAAAATGGATTCCTTTCTTCTGTCGCAAAAATTTGCGAGATGAAAATCATATAAGAATGTATATATACATCAGAATGAAGGTAATTTTATGATCATTGTACTTTATGTTTATGAATTATTAATTACAGGAAGCATTCTTGCTTCAATCGGCACAATAAAAACCGCTTTACACCAAGCATTTGATATGAGTGATTTAGGCTTGCTGAAGTAGTTTCTTGGTCTAGAAATCACTTAGAATTTTGATGGGATCATGATTTAACAATAAAAATATTCTTTGGACCTGATAAATAATTTCAATATGGAAGAATATAAATCTGAACCATTCCCATTCCTCTCAGGAATCAGTCTTGAGGATGGTGATTCTACACCGTTGCTAGATTCTACACTCTACCGGCAACTGATTGGTAGTCTTTTGTATCTGACACACTCTAGGCATGATATTTCTTATTCCATGAGTGTAGTGTCAAGGTAAATGCAGAATCCCAATGAGATTCACTAGAAGGAATCCAAAAGGATATTTCATTATGTGCAGGTTACGAGACATTTTGGCATTCACTATGTTGCAGATTCTGATCTTGACTTTGTTGGATTCACTGATTCATATTGGGCAGGTGATAGAATTTATTGGAAGTCCACTTCCCGATATGTTTTAATGATTGGTACATGGCTTATTTTTTGGTCAATAAAAGAGCAGGAAATCATTTCCTTATCTTCAGCAGAGGAAGAGTATCAAGGAGAATTCAATGCTTGCAGTCAGGCAGTTTGGTTGCAGGGTATTCTAGCTGAGTTTGATATTGGTAGCACCACTTCTAATGTCATTTTTTGTGGAAATAAAAGTTCTATCAAGATCTCAAAAAATCTAGTTTAGATACAGAGGACCAAGCATATCGAGATCCACATGCACTACATTTGATAGCTCATGCATTACAGAACCATTGTACTGCAGTATTTCCCTACATAAAAGAAAATTGTAGATGTCTTCACCAAGAGCTTCACTGAGAAGTTCTCTTACCTCCATTCACTGTTTGGGGTGAGTTATACTATGGTGAGGACATATTAGATCCTTCATTGTTCACTTTGAGGGGGGGTTTTATTTCCCATTTGGTTTTTCCCTCGTTCCTGACTTAGATTTTTTGAGCATTTTTTGGATTATTTTTGTACCGAGTGACCTATGGCCTTTGTTGCTAGGGCCCTCTTATTATTTTATTTTACTCCTCCACATGAGATTATCTTAAGTGGGGATTTTGGAGTCATTTTCCAACTACACATCATTTATTTGGGCTTAAAAAACTAATTTACCACTTATCCTAAGTATTTTGACTCAAATATGTGCTTACATCATCGACATATCATCAGTTTCACTCAACTAGGTCTCCTCCTTCATTCAGGGAGCCAACTGGGGTGATAATGCATGATTAAAGCACCCAACTCAGTCCAACTAGGATCATTTAATACTAAATTCAGTTAACTGGAGTCAGAAAGGCACCCTCCTACTAGATTTGATCTCATTTCACCTAAAAATCAATTAATTGGAGTCAGAAAGGATCCCTCACCTATTTTTGGGCATTCAATTGAGTTTCACACTCAGTTAGACTCAGTTTAGCTGCTTCAAAGTCTATTAGATTCAATTACATTGCATTTAAGTGGTTAACTGATGTTTCGAGTGGTGTTAACTAACCAAGTAATCCACTCTCATGCATTCAATTCGAATGACCTCTCTAGGATTCGAATTCCTTGGCTATTCATGCCATTATTTTGTATTGTAATTAATCTTATGAGTTAATGATAATGAAGTATTGCTGCAAACCTTCTGCACCATTGTTTCTACAAAAGTGTTTCTGCACCAGTGTTTTTCTACACCTATGTTCTTGCACTCAATTTGTTGTAAAGATACGCATGCATATCTTGTTATTGTAATTGTTTTTCTTGTTTTCTAGATATGTTGTGCATGAATTTTACACACATCAAGTGATTAAGTCAAGTATTTGCTAAATATATGACCTTCCCTTGCCACTGTGGGTATGTATATTGCATGCATACAGTGTGAATTAAATCCATGCATTAGGGGATGGGTTGGAACCAAGATCCCCACAAACACTTTTTGTTCCTTAATTTAACCTTTCTTCATAGTTAACCATTGAATCAACTTGAGTATTGTGGTTCCTTGGAACATGGAATAATGTTAAAGTTTATAACATGTTGGTTTCAGTTTTAGTATGACATAGAATTCTAGTAAGTTTATTTTTATAGGGAGGAGAGTTCCCATTCATGATATTTATGACAATCTTTTAATCACTGAGAACTAGAAGATGTCTAAGACTTCTCATATTGATTAATCTCATACCTTTAAATTTATTAGTCTCATCCATTGAAATAGATAAATCACCTTTGCTTGGTTATTTGTCAATTTACTCAAGCCCCATTAAAAGGAGGTTCCCTATTTTCCATTGAGATTGACTAGGAAAACCCTTGCACTAGCCACACCTAGATTCCCTTTAACTACTCCATCAATGTAGTTACTTTATGAAAGACACAAAAGATTGAATTCTTCATCAATCATTTTGATATGTCTCCTTATTCTCTAGGTCCGGGTCAAGAGGGATATCTTGGGAAAGGGATTGAACCACAAGGATTTTCTTGAGACAACTTTTTCTTCCTACTCCAATAGATGAATAGTATGTCCTTTAACACTTCTCGATTTGATTGATACAATCAAGAGACTTGATATTTATCTATTGTATCCCTTGGAGACACATTTTCATTTTGAAATATTTTGTTATTTAGACCCAAGCATATTTTCCAACATAATAAAATTGGCATAGCAATGCAAGATTCTTAAGTATTGGCTTGTTCAGAAAAGATCCTTTGTAATTCTTATGCCATTTTGTGAAAATTTCCATCCACAAAGGGAGAAAATTACCAAGTGACTTATTTCTTTGAATGCAATTTACCATACATGGATTGTGTAGTGACACTTAAAGAAGGTTTTTTGTGTTTGATCTTTATCTTTACATAGAGCAATTCTTTATGGTCCCAAGATCATGCACCATCAAATATTATCATCCATAAGGAGTTTATTATGAACCATCATTCAACAAAAAGTATTATTTTTTGTGAGTTTGTCCCCATGCCATGTATGCTTCCAAATATTAGAGAATACATATAGAGTTATATTCATAATTTGGTATTTATATCCATTAGATACTTTATAAACACCTCCAAGGGGCCCCAAAACCCTATTAACAAATTTTGAATGATCAATTGGAGAACAACCTTTAAGATAGGGGAAAAGGGAATATGCCACATATGAGAGGTGTGATGGGGGATAAATTAATTTCCATCCCACCTAATGTTAACTATCCCAGAGAGAGAGATTATAAAGGGATTAAATTCCTTAGTTGTCCATCCATACTCTCCAGCCCATTAATTCTTTATTTTTCTCTAAAGATGATTTCCCCATAATCGCATTGATACATAAGGTAATCAATATATTTCCCACCTATGTCCAAGTTAATTCTGATTTGAATAAGGGTATTACTACCTTGCAAAGCTTCCATATTGATGATATCCCTTTAACATCCTTAAAAGGGTATTTATGCATCTCTTCCTACTTCCTTGAAAATATTTTTTATGAAGAAATTGCTTCCACCAATCTACATGCCCTATTATGAATCACCAAACTATTTTTCTCCCATTAGTCATAATATTCAAGTCTCTTGTCTCTAATCCTCCATTTTCCTTAGGCACCCTAACCAAATTCCACTTAATTAAATGGAATTTCTTAGTATTAGTTTTGCCATCTTGACATAGAAAATTATCGATCTCCTTTGATATTTGTTGCATAACACTGGAAAGGGAAAACATATATGAACATTCATATAAAGGTAAGTATAAGAAGAAAAAATAATAATAAGTATTATTTTCCCTATCAAGTTCAGCCAATGGGACCCCCCATTAGTGCAATTTGCCTAAAATTTTGTCGATGATTCCATATTAGACCTCTTATAAGGAATTTCCTAGTAAATCAACATCCATATATATGTAAATGAAGACCAAAAAATGTTGTAAGGGAATCCCAAAATCTAGTATATTTGATGAAGTTGTTGCTCATTTATGTTCCAGCTAAAAATATGACTTTTTCCATTAACATTAACTTCCCCCTTATGCATTTATAAAAAAATCAATGATTTATGTGAACCTTTTGGAAATGATGGCAGTTTTCCATCTCATAACCAGGTGTCATCTGAGAATGAAGAATGATTGATAGAACTAACTCCACCTTACAAATGATCAGTTGCTATGACTGCATATTGAAGGGTTGAAGCCCATTCTTCATAGCAAGCTAAAACTTTCAAGACCAAGGAATTTGGTGGAGGCCTGAAGCATGGAAATAATAATTGAAAGAAATCTCAATACTCAACATGAGGCTTCTATTATGACAAGATCATCCAATTACACCACGTCGAGAGTTAACAACAAATATATCTGTTATAGCCCAAATCGACACTTCTCCATCGATGACAACTATTTCATGGAAATGCTTGCATGATCACACTTCCATGACAGATTTATTGCTAAAAAAAAAAGACATTATGGATGGAGGAACCCTAATTTGGTGCTTGATATTATGAATTTAACTTATCCAGTCATTCCCTAGCAATTAGAAGCTGTGTAATTGGGTTTGGAGACAAAAACACCGCTAATGAGTTGTCCACTAGCATTTTTTCCTAAAAATGTAGGTTTCCTTTGTCTCACCAACATGTTACATGCAGGTTTCCTTTATCTCACCATCGTGTTACATGCAGGTTTCCTTTATCTCACCAACGTTTTTCCTTTAAATTCCAAAAAATATAAAAAATATCAAATTTTGGGCAGTTTGGGTAGTTTTGATAACCTCCCTCTCGGTTACAACTACTCCTACCCGAAGGTAACCATCTCTAATTAGTATAAAATCAAGGGATATGATCCATTAAGGGGTATATTTTGGCCTAACTATTTTTATGATGGAGGAATTTCTACTCTCTATCCCTTATTGTCCATTCCTTGTGTCTTGAAGTTGTTTCCCTAGTCAGTTTCAAACCCTTATGCATTGGAGCTTTGGTTGGGATTCTTGGAGAAGAAAAACAAGAGACTCGGAGTCAAGGTTTCAAAAGTTTCTTGGTAGTTAAAGGTATATTTGTAACTTTCTGCCATTTCGAATAAATATTGGAGATCTTCCCTTCCCTAATTATTGTGTTCATTATTATCTCAGATTTGGTTACATGTTGATGTTTATTTGATTATATTGTTTGTTTCTATGTTTTATTTGAATTTCAACAATATTACGTATCCAAATGTGTTTGAGGAGGGTATTTTATTGGTTTTATAGGTTCTTTGGTTGAAGGTTTGAAGCAAATCTTGGAGCAACAAAAGCTAGGATCAAACTCCATAAACAAGGTACATGATTCTCTATCTTTTAAACCCTAGTTTACAGTTATTTGAATATAAACCCTAATTTTCTTTATGTAATGCCCTAGATGTCCATATTATTCAATCCCAGTATGTTGGTGATGTCAACCCTAGTCATAGGATAGTTTTCCGCACAACAGAATTGGCGACTCCGTTGGGGATTAGTCATATGTTTTGGGGTTTCCTAAGTCCATTCTTCCATATTTTTTGATTGTTTAGAGTACATTTAAAAGTTAGGATTGGTCCAAGGCTTTATTAGACACCCTGATCCTTCAATGTTTTGATTTGGACTTGCATTTTTGTGACTTTTAGTACAAAAACACCCTTCACCTTCATGGCAGTAGCATTTGGAACGCTATTGTGCTTTAGCTCACCAATGTTTTGTCCTGTAGGAAGTGTTTTTCACTTTTTTCCCTATATGTGGGGTTTTTACTAGATTTTTGGGAGTCTTTTGTCTTAGGTCTAGTTAGTACACCTTTGAAGCATGGTATCTACTCGGTGAATGATCTTGGCTTGGTTTTTTTAGTCTTTTTGGAATGAAAAGACATTTGAAAAATATCATTGTTTCTTAGTCCTCTTCATCATTTGCTTGAAAAGCCTTCAAGGTTTATGGATGTTAAGGGATTGTAGTGAAATCTCTAAATTAGTCTACTTAATTTTTTTGTTTATTCTCAATCAATCCTTTTGGTTTTCTGGGGTGAAAAGTTTTGGAAAGAGTATTTTTCAGTTCAGACTTCTTGTTTCCTTTTTACTTTGTACTTTTGGATTCCCTTTGAGGTGGAAGTTTAGGAATTTTTCTGTTGTTTTTGTTCCTGATTTCACTGGTTATGTGCAAGAATCACTCCTTCCCAAACATTGGATCTTAGTAGGTATTTTGCTAGTTGGAGTTTAAAACTCATTTCTTGTACTTTTCTCTACTTGGCATGCTTGTAGGAATGAAGAGTCTTGTGTTTATGGTTTCTTTCGTTTTGTTGATAAAGGTACCATAGGTATTTTTGCATTGATTTTGGTGTTTGTTTGTTATTAGTTAGGATTCATTTATCATTTGGAAAACAAACAAAAAAGTTGGTTCAGCTTGTGAGTTAGTGTTGGTTGAATACAATGCATGTATCTTTGGATGATTTGGAGTTGCATTTTATATTGAAAACAAAAGTATTCACCTGTTATGAAACTGGTACTGATTTATTAACCTCCTTTCATTAAGACAAGTCCACTCGTATCTTTAACCACATTCATGAAATGAGGAGAAGAAGGAGTTTGATCAAAGCTCATATTCTGAACGAGTTCCTAACTGATTGGTTCATTAAGTCTTTGCATCCATGTATTGTGAAATATGTGGCTCTCTCTGGGGTTCAGACCGAAGAGAAGGATATTATCAAATCCCAACAATTGGATTTGGTTTATTCCCAATCCAAGATGTTGTATGAAATTATGCTTACTACTCCTAGAGGAGAAGCTGACCCAACAAAACCCGTCCCTACACCTCATGTTGATGGTGTGATTGGTGTAATTGAGAACTATCCAGTTAGCCTAGGTAATAAATTTTCTAGTCAAAATTTTCCGGAAACTGGTCATAATAGCATACAAAACCTTAAACCCAACCCTCTTCCTGATGTTCTATTAGTACAAAACTCTCAAGGAAACAAGCATCCTGGAGGGAAGAAAAAAAAGAACAAGAAAAATGGGAATAAGGGGAATAACAATGCAAAAAACAATAATAACAACACTAATGCTAGTGGGGAAAATAATGAAAAAGGTAAAATGAAATTCCCTTACTTGTTATGCTAGGAATATCGCTTAAATTATACATTTCCTAAGATTGAAATGGCTCAAAATTTGTTGGCCCAGTAGGAAGGGTCCTCCCAACTTGTTGTGCTAACTAATCTATTTCCTCAACATTAGCAACATATGATTGTTGGTTCTCACCAAAAACCTGCAGCCTCCCAAGGGGGAAACCACAAAACCTCCTCTCAAAGGGGCAATTTAGGCCCAGGTGAAGTTTTCATGTGTGAACATGATGTTTATCTCTATACTAGGAACAAGAATTATGAATCTAATTCATCTAGATCCAAAGGCAAAGAACTCAATGTTGACAATGACAGTTCTTTACACAAAAAGAAGCATGTCAATGATATTATTCCTAGAATCCCAAAGGGTGTTCTCAAGAAAGCCACATATAATCCTAATGCACATGATACTCCAAATTATAGTATATTTGAAGAATTAGTTCAGGATCCGTGTGCAATGTCTACACTTGAGGTACTCCAAATTTGTTCAACTCAAAGGAATACCTTACTTTCAACTTTAGGAGCTCTAGGTCTACTGGACAATCAAGTGATTTCTTTCGATGTTGAGAATTGGAAGCCCCATTTACTTCATCATACTAATTTTTACATACAAGCTATATCTGTAAACACTAAGATTCATTGGATAGTTGCATATGAGGGAACCTCCACATAGTTCATGTATTTATCATGATGGAAGGCTTTAGTATCACCTCGCATGGTTTCTCATGTCACTATGTTGAAATATTTCGACATCCACCTTTTCCAACCTCATGGAATCATCCCAACCTTTTATGTAGAGCTAGGGGGGAAATAGTCAAAGTGGATGTAGAAGTGGTTGACTCTCCGCTTGATTATAATTTATTGCTAAGGAGAAGTTGGAATCAAGCTATGATGGAAATAGTCTATTCAATATTTTGGGTCATCAAGTTTCCTCATGCGGGAAAAATTGTAACAATTGACTAGCTAGCCTTAAACAGTAATGAGTTCAAATAGGATCATGGGTCCAATATTCCTTTAGTAGCACATTTTGTGAAGGATTATGAAAACATTGGTGTGGGGACCTATCCTTCATTAATGGGAACTATTAATCTTCCCCAACCTAATTTGCATGTTAAAGCATATCCAATACACACAATTTCAACAGTTTCCACAACTTCCACATATAATGGGTCTCTATTAGTACTTCTTACTTTAATGACCCTTGGAAGTTACGAGCCTCTATAGCTGGGTGTAGTCAGTTCAACCAGGATTTATATCCCTCGTCTCCAATTTCTACTAAGATGAATCCTCTGTCACTCATGATTACCTTATCGAGACTTGGTCCCAACAGTTGACCAAGTAATTCATCCAATGAGGGAATTGGATCCTACTCTCCACCCCAATGATCCAGTTGAATGTTCGAACATGTGTTCCATATCAAAAGATATACTTCCATTTGATGAATTTTTCCTAGAGTCTATGATACAGTCTATAAACTCCTTTGGATATTGACATCCTTTCTAAAGAGGATCTCCTCGGATTGGACCTAGTTGCAATCAAATCTAGACTCAAATCTCCTTTTGAGTCAGGTCTCATTGATTATATATCCTTAAGCATTGGGACTTTTGAGTCTTAGGATTCTTCCATTGAACAACAAGTTGGAATTCCTTATGAGTTTGATTTAGATATTAGAGTTTCCAACTCCCACGATGATGAGTTTGTTCCTACAGACTCTATCATTTCTTTAAGGTTTGATCTTCCTCGTGAATCAAATATGTTTTTTTACAACCCCAAGCCTTGGTGTTCTGGAGTCTTCACTAGTAGACGGTACCTTGGTGATGAATATTGTTGAAGATTCTAAAGTTGAAAGTAATTCTACCAAAGTGGTATGTATAATATCTTTCTATTTATATTTTTGGGATATGTTTCTAGTATTGTTGTTTCCTGGAGATAGGAATTTTAGCTAGATTTATGGTTTCTTTGAGATCATTTTATGCATACTCCTCGATCCAGGAAGGTATATTCATAAACTAGAATATATGTTTAGGCTTCCCCTCTGTTACGATGCATTTGAACCTTTTTCCATCCAAATTTTCCATAGGGTTGAACTCGTTGGATTGTTACATAGAAATCTTCCACCCTATGAGCATCAGCATTCTTTGGCCTGTAGGATCCATTTCGGTGACTCAAATCCATTTTTATCCTTCAGTGATACCAGTTTGCCCTATTTTTATTCCTACCCGCATGTTGCATCACTATAGCATGCGTACCCGCGAGTTGCATCACTATAGCCCGCGGGTATCAAGTAAAATGGTAAAAACCACTATTAATTGCTTTTTACTCCCAAAAAGAAGTCATTGGGTGACCTTTGGCTCTCCATCTGCCCAAGTAACGTCTCGATGAGTCCTTTCACCTACCTTTGAGAGGACTATATATTGAGCACATATGGCTTATGGACGGGAGGAAGAAGAGAATAGTAAAGGAACTCTAGTGGATTTTTGCCCTATCTTGAGTCTGCACTCATTGACCCTTGTAGTTGTGAACCTCTTATGTTCACCTTCCAAACTCCTTCTAGTTTGAGTTTTCCATTCATGGAGGATTGAAGTGGTGGAGGCAGAAGTGGATTGATCTAGATCTTGGTTCAAATTGGTTGCCGGCAAGAGGTCGTATCACTTTGTACTTCTTCTTGTTCATTAATAGAAATACTCATATTCTCGTCCATTCATGGTGTGAATGTCATTTATTATACATTGGGTTACATTTGCTTATGATATTATGGACCATTGTTATTGATAATGTTAATGTCAATTATATATTATATGTACTTCTTGTATATTGGCTGTCAAGACTAATTTGCAGAATACAAGTGTGTGGATTGAAAGCTCCAACGGGGATCTACATCAAACATTGGATCGAGGTTGGTTACATTTCTCCATTATCTTAACATTGTCATTTATAATAGCATTGCTTTGAGAATTGAGTAGATTTCTGGTAGTCATCTATCTGTTGTGGTATTCCCAAGCCATAGTGAGTTTTCTCCAATACAGAAATGGCGACTCCGCTGGGGAAAACATCCATGTTTGGGAAAAATTTTGAGCATTAGTCCATAATTAGAGTTGTTGTTTATCGAAGCTCTGTGTCACTAATTGGCCGTTAAGATACACTGTAGAAAACTTGCTTTTTCTGAGCCCCTGGACTCTTTATTTTTCCGTTTTCCTTTCCTCACCCGTGGGATAGCTTATTTCTGCCCGTGTCTACCCGCCTCTGTTTACTCTACTGCTCGCAGGTACCCGCAGGATTTCCTTCGACAGTAGCGTGTAACTCCGGCTTTTGTTGGTTTATAGTTATTGGTTGTTGTTGGGTGAGTTTGGTTGGTTCCTGAGTCTTTGTTGGCCTCTTTCTTGACTGTTTCATGCCTTGGTTGTGACCAGATCTCTTCGTTTCTCTTAGTTGAGCCTTCTTGATTTTTTACCAATCTTTGGTTTTAGCCTCTTGGTTTCTTCCTTTTGAGCTCATTCCTTTGGCTGAGTCTTGCTATTTAGGATCTGCTAGGTTGTGTTAGTGATCTTCTCGGCACTTCAATGACCTAATAGTAGGATTTTGCTTTCATTTTTTCATTCCATTTATATTGAAAAAATACAAAAATATTCATTTAGTTTTTTGCATTTTCATTCTTGTTTATAAGCGAAAATACAAAAATATTTTATTTCCATGTACTGCATCTTGCATTGAGTGCTTGTTGCCTTCATTTTAGGTTCTGCCTGTGCATTGAAAAGATAAAAGATTGCATCTTTATTTCAGAATTGTTGGTTGATTTTGCATATTAGTGACATTGTTTTATTGGATAGATGAGTCTAGGATTGGACGATGTTGCATACTATTGAGTCTACACATCACTAGTTTCACGATCATATCCCTTGAGTAATCACAACCACTAAAATTAACTCTTAATCATAAAATTGATTAGACTGATTTTATTTATAGGTACACCAACTATCATAGGTTTAGAGTCTTGGAATAGATCATTGTGAGTTAACAATCCAAGACTACCAGATGAAACATTAGGTGTCTGACCAGGGAGTGGAGGAATCCATGGTATAGATTAGTGTTCTCAAGAAGCTCTACTCAATCCAAAGTTAAGAACGAGGTCACGAGAGGTTGGTTGAGGAGATATCCCTCTGATACTGGATGAAAATGGGAGATATATCCAGGATTTGTTCATATCTGGGGGTGCCAGAGGTTCGTCCTCTTGTGCTTCGGGATTAGCTACCCTACCCATACGACGGGTCCCACCTGCGATTATCCCCCTGAGCATTGGTTATATTGCGGTGAACATAGTTTCCTTACCTAGGTACCGCACAAGGTACTTCCAGTGGTTATGCTATTTGTGTCCTGAGTCAAATAGGGATTGGACAACACAGTTGTGTTCGTGCAGTGGACTTGACCCTATCGACACAGTGAAGCTTGGGTGTCTCTATAACTGATTTTGCTACCTCCGGCTATAGTTTGGGAGTCTCAAGCCTCTCCTAGGCGAGACATACTGGCTCTAGTGTCGGGAGCTCATTTAGCCACTCTATTTGTCTACTCTTGGCTATAGTTTCTCTAGGCGTGTGATTTTGATTTACTATTTTTGATCGATAGTTGGCCTTTAGGGGACGTTGTGTCTCTCTCCAGAGATATCATGACATGGAGCCCTACTCTCCGTCGGTCCCATCGTTTGGCTAGTTTAAAGCCACTCAAAGTTACATGCCGTATTGCTAGAGGACATCAGAGGGCTCCCTCTGAGTCTTCAGATTCTTACATGAATTATGTCGAAGACTACATGGATGCACATCCCAATATTAGGAAAGATCCTTCTACTCCTTCGGGTAGAGTTGAACATACTTTCGACCCCCATACTCCTTGTGAGGATTGGGGAGGTGATCCACCTGACACTCAACCTAGTTCTATTTGGCCTAATCCACTTGATCGGGATCCGTTTGATCCTTCAAATCCGGATAATTATCTTTATGGGATGCCCGACTTACCCGAGGAGGAGGAACAGGATGTGCCTTTCGTTCCTTCGTTTCCACGTGATTATAGATACAGGAGGCCTGAGACTCATGATGACACTGGCCCTACGATCAACCCCACCGCACTCTCTTTTGGTATGCCTAGTCATAGTACTGTCGAATCTTCCACTACAGTTGGTACTCACGCTATCACTAGTCAAAGTTTTAGCCATACTATACCCACTGGGGGCACTACCCTCGCTGGGGGCACTACGTTGTCCACCCACTCACATAGTATGGGGACTAGTCAGATTCCTAACCATGCTAATGTTGGAACACGACCACCTCCTCGGAATACCCAACCTAGCTGGAATGTTTTTCGGAACATGACTCACCATCCACCACCTAATACACATGTCGCTACTCGTCAACCCAGGACTACTTTTGCACATGATACCGTTCCTCCCAACCATGGGGGTAGACATATACCGCATACTTTTGCGTCCACTGCTGCCACTAGTAATACTAATGTAGGGGGTGGGAATATTTCCTATCCACATGGACATCACACCACCAACCCTGCTACTAATCACACTAATGTTGGGGCTGGGCATACTTCTCATGCTTTTGGCCACCACACGACTGCTCAAGCTAATCCTAATGCTGGGGGTGGGAACATACCATACCATTACGGTCGTTACAACATGGTTCCTGCTATGAATAGTACATACATGCCCCGTACTCATGGTGGCAACCCTTACTACAACACAGTCGGTGCTGGCCACCAGTATCACCCACCACCCCAATATGGTGCTCAAAACACGCATATACCTGCTTACTCTCAAATGGGTCCGGCAGGGGGAGGTTATCAACCTTATGGCCATGGGAAAGCTTATGGTCCGTCAGGTCCTTCTTATCAATAGTTTAATCCTCATGGTCAAGCTTTTGGTCCATCTTATAACACAGTTCCATTTAACCAACCTTTTATGTGAGCTTATAATCTAGCTTTCCAGCCGTAGCTCCCATTCCTTGCATGGTTGAATCTCCTGGATCTTTCGAAGCTCACGAATGATCCGGTGTGTCACGACCCTGCTTGGCCCCCAGTCCCTACCAATATCCCTTCGAACATTCCAAAGTTTGATGGGAAAGGTGGTGAGGACGCAGGAGATCATGTGACGACATTTCACCTTTGGTGCTCCTCCAACTCTTTGAATCATGATTTCATTCGTTTATGACTATTTCAACGCACCCTCATGGGGGCAGCCGCGAAGTGGTATGTGGAGTTGCCCGGAAACACCTATAGGGGATTCAACGAGATTGCTTTGGTTTTCTTAGACCATTTCCAGTTGTCGATTCGTTATGATACTGGTATTGAGTTATTTTCCACCTTCCGTTAGAATAAGGCCACACATATTTTTTACCACATTCAAGAGTGGCATCGGTGGAAGAGATTAGTGAAAGCCAACATTCCTCCAAAGTACCTGTTGGAATGGTTCCTTAAGTCTTTACTCCCATACATTGCTAAGGATTTTTCAATGTCCGGCATTGTGACTCAGGAACAAGCTATCTTGAAAGTCCAGCAGTTAGATCTACTTTATTCTTAGTCTGGCATTTTGTATGACATTATTCCTGACGCACCGAGAACAAGACATGAACCTACGTCAGTTCCTGGACCACATGCCGATGGAATAATGGGGTCCACATGCACTCACCCTGTAGATTTGGTAGCTCATCAAATGCAAAATTTGTCACTAAACCAGTCTGCCCCTGGACAGGTACACACCTTGTCCACTTCCACTCCGTCGTCTGATGTACACAATGTGCAATCAATGAAACCATCGGGTAACCAGCAACCTGGCGGTAAGAAAAAGGGGAGAAATAATCGTAGCGGTGGAAACAATGGAAGTAATAAAAATAGCAATCGTAATACTCCTCATAAAGAGAATTCCAACCCTCCTCAGGAAGGAAGTAATGCTGGCGAGGATCATAAACCTAGGCGTAAGGTGAAATTCCCTTGCAAGCTTTGTGGGGAGGATCATCTTACTCACTCATGTCCTCGAATTGAAGAAGCATCAAAGCATTTGGCACAGAGCCCAGCTGTGTTGAAGGATCTCCTTCCTCATCATCAAAACATGGCTTCGCATGCTCCCACCACTGGTTATGGTACTAATGAAACAAAAACGTCTTCTTCCAATACTAGTGGTTATGGATGTGTGAATATGGTTCAATCGGAGGTTTGTGTTGCTACTCGTCAACGCGATTATGGTGCACCACAACCAAATTTGGGGAATGAGCCTCCCCCTCCTCCTGATAATTCCTTGCATATCGAGAAGCCCTCCATTATGCCGCGGATACCAAAAGGTGTTCTCAAACGCTCCATGCATAATCCTAATGCTCAAGCCACCCAGAACTACTGCATCGTAGAATATTTGGGCCAAACTCCGTGTGCCATGTCGGCTCTTGAGGTTTTGCAAGCCTGTCCTTCTCAAAATAATGCCCTTTTGAGTGCATTAGGAGTTCAGGATGGGGGAAATCCTATTTTTATCAAGTTCGATACTACTGATGTCCAGCCTCTCTTACCTTACCACGTGGCTTCTCAAATCTAGGTGGTTTGCCTTAAAATCTTCGTCAAACATACTATGGTTGATGAATCTGCCTCTGCGTCAGTAATGTCATTAGCTTGTTGGAAAGCTCTTGGCTCTCCTCCTCTACTCATGTCTAGAACTACACTCACTACATTCGAAAGTAGGTCTTTACGCCGCATGGAATTATCCCTTCCCTTGTTGTCTCCTTGGGAGGTAAGTCCATGCCTATTGAAGTCAAAGTGATTGATGCGCCCATCAACTACAACCTTTTACTGGGTCGGAACTGGATGTACGCTGTGAAGGCTGTCGCATCTACTGTATTTAGAGTTATCTGCTTTCCCCATGAAGGCAAGATTGTGACGATCGATCAGCTGGATTATCTTGGCACTCCTTCCACAGCATTCATGGGATCTATAGTCCCGCAAGTTTCTAATTCTCGGCCGGCAACTGGGAACATAGGTGTTGGAATGTACCCCTCATTGATGGGAACTTTTAACCATTCTGCGCCTGTGAATTTTATTGGAACCATTACCGACAATGCGTCTCCTCCTTCGAATAATATGTTATTCCAGACCCCCTATTCAAATGATCCGTGGATTTTACCATCCACGAGTTCCACGTCTGGAGACATTGCACATGTCGGGATGTCTACGCCTTTATCTGTAGTGGAGCTCGCTTACGATCATATCCAACAAACCACTACAGATCGAGATCTTTCTTCTTCCCAGACAGTTGAAGAAGATCCCGTTACGCTGCCAGTTTGGGCAGCCAACTCGTCTTGCTCCCACGATTGCCTTGATGGTACTTTGCCATCTGATGAAGCTATCCTCGAGGCCATGTGTGGTAGTGAGAGGCCTTGGGAATATATGCACCATCGCTCTTATTTCCTTCCCAACCTCGAGCTCGTTGAGCAGGAGGAGTTTAGGATGACTCTAGTTGAGATGGTTGGTCACCCTATGGCTCTTTTGGAGTCACATGATGTTTTTATGGAGGGGAATATGGACAATATTTCTCCAACCATTTCAATCAGCATCTCTCGCATTCCCGAAAAGGTAGAGAACGTTTACATTAGTGCCGATTGCACTCCTGAGGAGATTGCTATTTACACTGACTTGTTTACTGAACTCCGGGAAGCTTTCGCCTTGTCATATGAGGAGATGCCAGGAATAGACCCCCGCATTGTTGAACATGAGATTAGAACATATCTTGATGCTAAACCGGTTCAACAATGCTTATGTGCTGTGAACCCTAGGAAGGCAGCTGCTATTAAGGAAAAGGTGGAGAAATTGCTCAAAGATGGTTTCATCTACCCCGTTCCCCTTACTGAATGGGTGTCAAACCCCGTTCCTATGGATAAGAAGTAGGGAACGATCCGTGTATGCACTGATTTCAGAGATTTGAACCGTGCATGTCCAAAAGACAACTTCCCCATGCCATTCATTGATCAAATATTGGATGCTTGTGCGGGGAGTGAGATTTTTTCATTCATGGATGGATGCTCGGGTTATAATCAGATTCAAATCAAACCCGCGGACCAACATAAGACGACATTTATTTGTCCATTGGGAACATTTGCGTACTGGAAAATGCCCTTCGGCCTCAAAAATGTCGGAGCTACTTTTCAGTGAGCCATGACCTATGCCTTTCACGATCTTAAGATGATTATGGAAGTTTTCTTGGATGATCTTGCTGGCCATTCTCGCAAGAGAGTGGACCACCCCAAACACCTCCGTATGATTCTCGAATGATGTATCCACTACAAAATTCAATTGAATCCAAACAAATGCATCTTCGCTGTTAGGACTGGTCGCCTTCTAGGATTCATAGTTTCGAAGGAGGGTATTAGAGTCGATCCTCTCAAAGTTGAGGCAATACTTTAGTTGCCTCCTCCGCGTAATCTGTTACAACTTCAGAGCCTCCAAGGGAGAGCTACTTTTCTGCGTCGGTTTATAGCTAACTATGCTAGTATTACTAAAGGTTTTGCACGCCTATTGAAGAAAGACACACCTTTTATTTGGGATGAGCGAGCCCAGTAGTCTTTCGACGCTCTTAAGAAAGCTTTGGTATCGGCCCCTGTGCTTAGTCTTCCGAACTTTACACGAGATTTCATTCTTTATGTGGCCGTGTCTCAAGAGACTATTGGCATGGTATTGGTTCAGGTAGATGATGCGCTTGTCGAGCATGTTATCTATTATCTCAGTCGAAATTTAGTAGACGCTGAACTAAGATATACTCACGTAGAAAAGCTAGCACTTGGGACTGTTCACGAAGTCTAGAGGTTACGGCATTACATTTTGCTTCGAACAACCACCATTGTAGCTCACATCAATCCATTTTAGTTCGTGCTATCACGACGCCTTATCAGGGATAAGTATAATAAATGGATTGTGATCCTTCAGGAATTTGATCTCGATTTTGCTTCAGCAAAATCGGTGAAATCATTGGTGTTCGCTGAGCTTATGTCGGACCTTCCACGGCTTGACGAGGATGTCATTCATCAAGATTCCTTTGTGGATGAACACTTATTTCTTACCTCGACCGAGGACCCTTGGTATGGGGATGTCATTGTATATCTCCAAACTTTGAAGTTTCCTCCGCATTATTCACGAGACAAGCGACGACGTGTGAGACATCACGCTAAAGATTATACTATCATCGGTGACACTTTGTATCACTGAGGAAAGGATTCCATTCTCCTTCGTTGCTTGACTCACGAAGAATTGGAGCGGGTACTTAATGATTGCCATGCGGGGGCATGTGGCAGTCACTTATCCGGGCTTCCTACAACCCAACGTATCGTGCGAGCTAGTTATTTTTTGCCTACTATATTTACAGATTGTATTAACGCTGTGAAGATATGTCACTCTTGCCAGGTGTTTTCTCAGAACATACACTCGCATCCAGCGCCCCTCCATTCGGTCGTCACTATCGGTCCCTTCACCAAGTGGGGGATAGATTTCATGGATTGCAAACCAACTTCGGCTGGGGGGCATCACCATATTATCATGGTCGTGGATTATTTTTCCAAATGGGATGAGTCCATGCCTACTGTTAAAGCCGATGGTGCTACTGCAGCCCATTTCGTGTTCAACCAGATTATCACTCGATTCGGTATCCCAAAAGAGATAGTCACTGACCATGGAAGTCACTTTCAAAATAAGATGATGGAGGATTTGTCTCTCAAGCTTGGGTTTCATCAGGAACACTCGTCTGCCTACTATCCTCAAGCGAATGGTCAAGTTGAAGCAGTAAATACGTCTTTGAAAACCATTCTCCAACGTACCATCCAACAAAGCAAGACCAATTGCCATATCATGTTATATCCTGCTTTGTGGGCATATCGAACCGCAGTTAAGACTGCCACCGGGTTCTCACCATTCCAGTTAGTTCATGGTGTGGAGTCACTTTTACCAATTGAATGCGAAATCCCTTTGCTCAAGCTAGCCATAGAGCTTCTCCCTGATACGACGGAGATTGAGCAACGTTTAATACACCTCGAGCAACTTGACGAGCACCGTCGAGATGCCACTGTATCCATTGATGTTAACAAGCGTCGTGTCAAGGTCCAATATGATAAGTCTATCCATCCTCGGAAATATGTCGAAGGTGACTTGGTACTCTTGTATGACCAAGCTAAAGAACCCCTGGGGGTAGGCAAGTTCAATCCCATGTGGCACGGTCCTTACATTGTGAGGCATGCTCTTGAAAAAGGAGCTTATGAGTTAGAAGACTATGAGGGAGTTGTCTTGAAGGAGCCTAGAAATGAGATCTACCTCAAGCGGTATTATGCTTGAACCTTTGGTTCGAGCTGATACTTTTGTACACTATTGTATAGTTTTTCTATACATAGTTTAGATTTTCTTTTTGGTTTTCAGGTCTGCTGATTAGCCTCTGTTTGATTGACAGATGTCAACGGGATGTCCTATGTTCCTAGGTTTCGCGGATGGTGCTAGCCGACATACGCAGCAGCTTGCTTCTGTTGCCTGGGTTATCTTTTCACCTGACCACCTAGTTGTGTCTTCAGGAGGTGCTTGTCTCGTTCCTATGTCTAATAATGTGGCTGAGTATAGTGTCATTTTTGAGCTACTTCGGGATGCCATTTCACATGACATCCAATCTTTAGAAGTCTGTCTAGATTCACAACTAGTTGTGTCTCAATTGAATGGGTAGTACCGTGTACGAGACCCTACATTACTATGGATATTCCTTAAGGTACGAATCTTGGACATTTTGTTTCAATTACATATATTCATATTCCGAGAAGTCATAATTATATATCTGATGCATACGCTAACTATGTATTAGATTGGCATTTGTCACATTCATCATGAGCACATAAATACAAAGAAAGTCATACATTTGTAACATACACACATAGTAGAACCAAGAACCAAAGTTGTAAATATATATAAATACGTCCAAAAATGGTAGTGTCATTCAAAACTGGAGCCCGTAGCCCTCAAAAATATACATATCGATACAAAATGATGAGACCCTGGATATCTATTCCCTCCGAGGAGGTCTAGCTGCCACCTCGATGGGATGTATCTCATAGTAGTACTGTACTGCGTTGGCCATCCGCTGTAGTCGCCGCACCCACTCACCAGGAACACCCACTACTTGGCGTTGCATAGCCTTAGGTAGTCGGGCTACCTCTATCAGTGGTACTCGGGAAACCATCCGTGATATGTTGCGCCGCAACGTCTGGAGTGTGTGCCCTGCTGCAGCATCTACTGCCACCTCATCCCTACCCCGATGACCATGTCTCGGGAAGCCCTCGAGTCTCACTAGGCCTTTGTCTGCGAGCAAATAGTCACCCATTAGCACATGATACTACCACAAAAATATTTTTTGCATTTCAACTATAATCAAAAAATCCATAAAAATTTAATAAACAAAAAACCAAAAGAGTACTCACCGATGTCTCTGAAAGCTGCGCCTGGTGGGAGCGGCATGTCACGGTCCTATCTAAAGTCTATCCCCGCATAGGGGTATTCCTCGATAGCGATCACCTGCCGATTCCACCAGCGGAAGAAATCCTCAGTATATGGTGACGCCAAATGACCACCACCCTGTCGTGTGAGGATCTCAGCCCACCGGGTCAGGGCTGGATCACAGAGACTGTGAGGAGGGACATCCACCCTCGGAATAAGTCTCAGAACCCTCTCAAAGAAGAAACTGCAGAGGATTCTACCATAGCCAAAGTTTTTTGGCCTTACCCTCTTTGCATTCTGTCAATTGTGTCTTCATAGACACCAGCAAAGTAGTACACCAGTCAAATATAGTAGGCTGCAAGCATTGTGATGCGTAGAACATCACCGGTTTGGATGCCTGATGTAGTGCTTTGGATCCCGTGATCCGCACTAGAGTAGCCACAATGATCTTTGTACTCATATCCATTATGGCATTGACTGGCACTTGACTTCCCACTGGTCGTGTGTTGGCGGGACAATACCGTACTATGTAGTCTTGCACAGTGATCCCACCACCCACGGTCCGTGACCGAAGACTAGCCACCTCCCCTCTATGGGACAAACCGGTAATGAAATAGATATCCTCTACTTCCAGTGTCAGTGTTTTGCCATTGAGGATGAAGTATTGAGCATCCACATCCCAGTAGTTTATCAGATGACGGATTAGTAGGTTTTGGGCCCTTAAACCCCCTAGACTCCAGTAATTATATAAGCCACATGCTTGCAATGCTTGTTGTGCTTGCAAATTATTGCGCACGGCCTCATCAACCTGGTCATGCTCTCTCTCCCTCCACTCTAACACCATCCTCGGGTAAAATTGTAGACAGTGGCGGGTAGATGTGCACAGTCAGTTTTTTTAACTGCGCGTTTGGTGCCCTACCCACGACTCGCATACTTAGAGCCTGCAGGTAGCGCCGAAGCCATCTAGGGCTTGGCCAAACTAAAAAATCCACCGACCAAAACTAAAATAAAAGCATTAAAATGAAAGGTATGGCAGTGACCACTGACCTGCTCCGGACGGTTCACTGAACAGTCGCTTGTAGCTCCCACGATCAGAGTTTGAAGTTTCAGGTAAAAACTACCCACTAAACTCCAAATTGGTGAATAGTGCAAATGAATTGAAAATTATTAAATTTTATTACTATTTATAATTTTCTGGACCCACTTTTCTATATTTTTTTCCATTTTGATCCGTTATGAACTAATATCGTGTCATGGAGTAGTGTTTTTCAATAGATTTCCTCGGCGAGAGTTGTTATGAACCATTTCACACCTACGGTAGGTACATTTCACACCTAGCATATAGGTTAGATGTCATTTTCGCATGCATTATGCATTTGACCTGTTGACCATTTTTCATAAACCCTAGGTGCAACCCCACTTCGTAACTGACACGAAACCTTCACATTGATTTAGAAGTGTCGTTATGTGGCGGTAGGGCTTTTCCGAACATGGGTACCCTAGTTAGAACCCCTTATGCATTTTGGTGCCCACGCCGTTGTTTGTCCTTAATATTGGGAGTCCTTTGTAGTCACGCCATGACGTTGCGATAAAGACTCATACTCTACTTTGTCTTATGCTGGCCATCTCCCTTAAGGACTCCCCTCAGTTATATCATGTTGTGATTGCATTACATCATCTTGCCTGCCGCTTGAGCCTTGTGCCGGCTCCTGCTTACTCAATTGATAACCTGGTGCCTGAGCACTTTTCCCTATCGAGCCCTGCAGAGCTTATATATTTTCCTTTCACAATTTTATGACCCTTTGACCCTGAGGGAACACACCCCCGAGTGTCCACATCCTGGACGCACTTCCTTGCATTGAGCATAGGTATGTTCCACTGCTTGGGACTAGTCTGCTAGCTATTTGACACTCGTTCCCTCACTTGTTGTACTATAAGCAATTTTATTCTTTTTCAAGCTTTTCCCAAATATGAAAAAGACCAAAAAAATCAAATATTCCAAAAAGCCGGACAAGATTATGGTCACTATTTTTTGTTGGCAGCTGTTGTGTCGCCTTGAACAGAGCATTCATTCCACTCCATACATTATGAGTCGGGACTATAGTTGGGCCTTAAGAGCTGTACTTGTTTCTCAGTTTTCTCCACCGATTGGTTAAGCTTCCAATCATTATGGAGCCCTCTATAATGCCTCCTGCATTGCACAGTTTATTTCAAGTCTATGCTTCCTGATTCTATCCATCTGCTCATGCTCTTGTTCAAAGGAAGTCCTGAAACCAATGTCGGCCACTCCCCAAATATCTTGACTATTGCATGTCAGCCATCCTTATTGAGTCAGTCCATTTCACCTGAGATCTTCCAAATCTTTCAGCATTGCTGGTACCTTGTGCTGGTTGATGGGGGATGCCTTAATGCCCTCCTTCCAGCGAGTCTCATTCCGTCGACTTCAACTCATTTATTCCGAGACTTGAGGCTTAGAGTTCGGTTGAGTACCTTGAGGCTTGCAGTCATTAGTGGCAGGTTCTCTCACCATCGACAGTTTTGGGAATACATCAATGTCCCCTGATCGATGGATTCATCCTAGTGTTCAACTTCAACCCATTTATTCACACTCTGATGATTGTACTTTGTGCCTTGATGCCCATTTTCATTATTGGTGGGTCATCTCGCGTCTGTTAACGGTATACATCCCGATAATCAGACGATGTCTCATCAGGTTCGACCCTAACTCCTTTATTCACTTGATGGGACTTGCACCGTCGAAGACTTGTGTAGAAGACCCCAGGTGATTGTGGTATTCGGTATGCTACATATGACTTTGACTTTACATCTGAGATATCACCTCTCAAATTCCAACAGTTTGTACCTCCAGTTTGCACCGGTTGTCTTCTTTTCAGCAGAAGACCATATCTTACTGTAGAGGGATCATGGGTATGATCATTTATGACATGTATCCATTATGTATTACCTATTCATGTCCATTGTATCAGATTGTTGTACTATACCGACATGTATTCAGAGATACTATTGTATTATGACGAGTGAGTTGTTCTTTCCACTAGTGTCTCCATCACTCCACTTCTGAGTTTTATAATGTATTTCAGCCATCGTAGCACATTTCAGTCTCTGACCTCACACATTAGGGGGCATCTGTTACACAGAAATCTTCCACCCTGTGAGCATCAACACTCTTTGGCCTGTAGGATCCATTTCAGTGACTCAGATCCATTTTTATCCTTCAGTGATACCAGTTTGCACTATTTGTATTCCTACCCGCATGTTGCATCACTATAGCATGCGTACCCACAAGTTTCAACACTATAGCATGTGTACCCACAAGTTGCATCACTATAGCCCGCGGGTATCAAGTAAAATGGTAAAAACCACTATTAATTACTTTTTACTCCCAAAAAGCAGTCATTGGGTGACCTTTGGTTCTCCATCTGCCCAAGTAACATCTCGATGAGTCCTTTCACCTACCTTTGAGAGGACTATATATTGAGCACATATGGCTTATGGACGAGAGGAAGAAGAGAATAGTAAAGGAACTCTAGTGGATTTTTTCCCTATCTTGAGTCTGCACTCATTGATCCTTGTAGTTGTGAACCTCTTATGTTCACCTTCCAAACTCCTTCTAGTTTGAGTTTTCCATTCATGGAGGATTGAAGTGGTGGAGGCAGAAGTGGATTGATCTAGATCTTGGTTCAGATTGGTTGCCAGCAAGAGGTCGTATCACTTTGTACTTCTTCTTGTTCATTAATAGAAATACTCATATTCTCGTCCATTCATGGTGTGAATGTCATTTATTATACATTGGGTTACATTTGCTTATGATATTATGGACCATTGTTATTGCTAATGTTAATGTCAATTATATATTATATGTACTTGTTGGATATTGGATTTCAAGACTAATTTGCAGATTACAAGTGCGTGGATTGAAAGCTCCAACGGGGATCTACATCAAACGTTGGATCAAGGTTGGTTACATTTCTCCATTATCTTAACATTGTCATTTATAATAGCATTGCTTTGAGAATTGAGTAGATTTCTGGTAGTCATCTGTCTGTTGTGGTATTCCCAAGCTATAGTGAGTTTTCTCCAATACATGGATATTGGTGTGTTTTCCATCTCTTTATTCATTTTGCATTAGTCCAACAATAGAGCCTACCTAACATGGGTCACCTTATTCAACACCCTTTTTCCATCTTGGTTCCCATGCAAAGTTTTTCTTAGAGGATTGCGATCCTTTTTAGTTTTACCATGACTTTGAGAAGAAGCTTCATGTGTTTCTTTCTCATATACTTCTAGACATTTCTTATAAGGCTCCCATTTTTGTGTTTAATTCACATATGCATTTGCATCGATCCCGCTTGTGCTTGTGAGCATGATACCATCTTTCACGATTTTAGCTCATTATATAAGCCCTCATTTCTTATCTCGTTTTCACGAATCCATGTAGCATTTTTCCTTTGAAACTTGACACCCTTTACCCAAAGGAGACACACCCTGAGTGCCCTTATCTTGCTCATGTTCATTGCATTATGCATAGGTTTGTTCCATGCACTTGGAATCAGTTTCGCTTGTCCCTAACACTCGTTTCCTCCGACGTTATGAGCATTCTTCCATCCATCCTTTGAGCTCATTAAAAACAAAAGGAGGCTTGGAGTCCTCTTTAAGCTCTTTTTCTGACTCCTTAAATTTGAAAATATTACCAAGAAATCTTGTTTCTTTCACACTCATTGAAATATTCAAAGAAACATCCATCTGGTATAAGTTTAACCCTTTTCCGATTCACATAGATTATTTATGAAAAAGGAATACTCTAGTCAACTTTGGATAGAAGGGTTCTCCCTCGTATTATTTTACACTTTTTTGGGTGATGGAAACTAAATCTATGAAAAAGTATACCTTAGATTCTTCTTTAAGTTTTTAAGACTCTCTAAATATGAAAACACCAATGAGCATTTACCAACTCGGGCTCGATAAAAAATCTGCGGGATGGTATATAGAGTTGTTTTTAAGTTTTCTAGACTCTTTAAAATTGAAAACAATGGGGAACATGAAATGATATGGGCTCGATATAAAATCCATGGATTAGTAATTTATTGAGCATTCTTCTCGCTTTTCTTCCAGCTTGTTAAAATAATGAATATGGTTTCAAGTTTACTTTTTCGGACTTGTTAAATTATACAAAGAATATATTATCGATAATTCTTTCTCTTTTTCAATATCTTTAAAAAATGAAGAAGGTACCTAAAAGGAGAAAAGGGAAGGGAAATACCTCAATTGTCTCTCAATATAACAACAACAAGTCAAATGTGTCCTTGGAAAAAGCACTAGTTTTGAGTCTCTCAAACAAGTAGAGTTTTAGTTTTTTTCCTTAAGATAAACCTGATATCAAAGTTATTACTCCTCTGGTCGGTTACTCCTCCAATCATATGTAGAATATTTCAATGTATTCTACATTGAAAATTTATATCATTGGTCCCTTTGTGCTCAAATATTCATAAGTCACCACTGTGTCATGCTCACTGTTCAAGGATATAACCTCTGTCCTCCATTCTACATTTTCCTTGAATTCATATGTCGGCCATTCCTTGGTGTCAATATGTTTCATCATGTATTCATCCCTACTCCAAATCAAATTAGTCTTTCATTACTCCTGATGTTGGGTGATGGAGGATGCCTTAATGCCTCCCTTCCAACAGGCCTCTTCCCATCGACTTCAACTAATTTTTATATGGGAATGAGGTTTAGAGTTTTGGTAGTACCTTGGGGATTGTAGTCATCAGTGGAAATTTACCTTGCTATCGAGTAGTGGGAATACATAAATGTCTCCTACTTGATGGATTCTTCAAGTGTTTGAATTCAAGAACATCTGTTCACACATGTTAGAATGTACTAGGTACCTTGGGAGCCATTTTCATGATCGGTGGGTTTCCCTTGCATTTGTTAATAGTTTAAATCATTGACTGGTAATAAAATGATTTCCTTCATGTTCCACATTATCTCATTTATTCACATGGTTAGGAATCATACCTTTAGGTAGTTTGGATTAAATACCTTGGGCTATTAGTAACATTCTCACTTTTTATTGTTTCCTTACTTGCGAAAAACTATGCCACACTTTATTTGGCACCTAATGAGATATAGATCCACTTTGTTCTATCGTGGCTATGATATCCAGTTTTGACATAGATCCACGCTATATTCCTATAGCTATGATCACTTGTTGACATGGATCCACTATGTTCAGTTGTGACCATGATCCATTTATCTCTCATGGATCCACTTTGTATTTTTCATGGTCATGTATTTGCATCAGTTATACATATGTAATGGATCCTCAATATATCTTTCTAGGTCTCATGTTCTCTCATTTTGAAATAGGACATATATCTTATGGGTAAGATTGTTTGACATCCTTTTATGGATCAAGTACCTTGTTGAGATTAAGATTATTGGTTTCTCTAGTTTTGTTGACTCCAAATCCCATTCCAATGATTATTATAATGTATTTCGACCATCATATTCCCTTCTAACCACAGACATTAGGGGGGATCTCTTATTTCCCAAATCAACACTTCTCCGTTTGTGATGAAAATTTCATGATGATGCTTGCATGATCACACTTTCATTACGAAACTTTCATGAAAACTCTATTTCTCACAAAAAAGTACAATATGGATGGAAGATCCCTAATTTGGTGCTTGATTTTATGGCCTTACCTCATCCAATGATTCCCTAGCAATTAGAATCTCTGTAACTAGGTTTGGAGACAAAAACACCCCTAACTATTATTTTTCTCCTAAAAATGTAGGTTTCCTTTGTCTCACTAGCGTGTTACACACAGGTTTCCTTTGTCTCAACGTTGTTTTTTCCTTAAAATTCCAAAAAATATAAAAAATCTTGAATTTTGTGCAGTTTGGGTGGTTTTGATAACCTCCCTCTCGGTTAAAACTACTACTACATGAAGGTAACCATATCTATTTAGTATAAAAGCAAGGGATATGAGCCACGAAGGGGGACTTTTTGGCCTAAGTGTTGTTATGTTGGAGGAATTGCTATTCTTTATCCCTTGTTGTCCATGCCCTATGTCTTGAAGTTGTTTCCCTAATCAGTTTCAAACCCCTATGCATTGGATCTTTGGTTGGGATTCTTGGAGTGTTAAATTTTCAGAATTTACTTCAATATGATCTAGGATCTTAACTGAGAGAACAACATGTACAGCATATCTACAGCATATCAATCATGGAGACAATAATGCAAGCACACAAGAGACACAAAGATTTACTTGGGGAAAACCATAAAGGTGAAAAACCCCAATAACTTCCTCAGAGATAGATAGAGCAATGATACAACCAACCAAGAGAGATAGCCATAACCTAGCAGCAATCCTCCTCCTCCATGAGTGCGCCTCTCCTCCTTGAGAGCATGTGTGAGAAGTGAGTGAGCAAATAGAGTGCCTCCCGCACTCTATTTATACTTGACTTGACTTGCCTTTTTACCTAACTCATGTAGGCTCGAACTTAACCACATAACATAATGCTGACTAGGCTGACCCCCAATAGGGTGGTCTAATAACCCTTTGACCCACATGGCCGACCCCCAATAGGGTGGTCTAATAACCCTTCAACCCACATGACTTATACAGGGCCGACCCCAACAAGGTGGTCTAATAACCCATCAAGTATAAGTTACGACACTTACAATATAAATGACGACACTTCCGTATAGAGGAATAATAACATCTCTATAGGAATACAATATACATATATGTGAAATACATTCCGAAGTTACATATACATCAACACTCCCTCTTAACTAGGAAGGTATTTCTCAGCACAGTTCTTCTAGCACAAGTCATCTTCTCTCGATCATCGTCACTGGATAATCGTCATTGAGTCATCATCATCGTCACTGCTACTGCTATCTCAATCAATCTCTGAATCTACTCGTCATAGGAAGTTCTACAGAGCCAGTCCTTTTTCATATTGGATGTAGGCCCACCACCTGCAGGTCTTCGTCATCACTGGCCATACTGTGGAATCCTCAGGACTTATTACGTGCGTCACAAGACCTGGCTGCAGCATCCCAGGCTATTACGAGCACACAGCTCTACCTATAGGATCTCCCAGGAGCACATTACATGTGACCCATCACAAAACCTGGCTGAAGCATCCCAGGCTGTTACGAGCACGCGGCTCTACCTGTCGGATCTCCCAGGAGCACATTACATGTGATCTCACCACAAAACCTGGCTGAAGCATCCCAGGCTATTACGAGCACACAGCTCTACCTGTCGGATCTCCCAGGAGCACATTACATGTGGTCCACCACAAAACCTGGCTGAAGCATCTGAGGCCTTTTTCATCCTGTCCAGATCTCCCAGGAGCAAATTACATGTGGTCATGGAAAAACCTGGCTGAAGCATCTGAGGCCTTTTTCATCCTGTCCAGATCTCCCAGGAGCAAATTACATGCCATAGGACAAAACCTCGCAAGAGCATCTGCCAGATATCCCAGGGCACCGAATTACATGCCATAGGCAAAACCTCGAAAGACTATCTGCAGATCTCCCAGGGCACAAATTACATGTCCTCCCAAGCAAAACCTCGCAAGAGCATTTTCCAGATGTCCCAGGGCACCGAATTACATGCCATAGGCAAAACCTCGAAAGACCATCTGCAAATCTCCCAGGGCACAAATTACATGCTTTCCTGCACAACTTGATCCACGGCCACAAAGTATCATCTGATACTCATCAAACATCATCCTGATGTACACATGATCATCCTGATCATCATCACTGCAACATCCTGCTGCATATCATCTGGAGAAGCTCGTCATCCACGATCATCCTGATCATACAATGCATCCATCTGATGCACACCAAGTATCCACCTAATACATACATAGATACATGATCCACACAATGTATCCATCAGCATACATGATCTACCTGATCATACAAAGATACATGATCCACACAATGTATCCATCAGTATACATGATCTACCTGATCATACAAAGATACATGATCCACACAATGTATCCATCAGCATACATGATCTACCTGATCATACAAAGATACATGATCCACACAATGTATCCATCAGCATCCAACATGATGCGTACATACATAAATGATCCAACTGATCATATCCAGCATCCAACATGATGCATACATACATAAATGATCCAACTGATCATATCCAGCATCCAACATGATGCGTTCATACAAAATACATACACATGATCCAACCGATCATATCCAGCATCCAACATGATGCATACATACATATAATGATCCAACTGATCATATCCAAGCAGAAACCAGAACATCATCCTGATGCTCATCATCTAGCGCTTACATCCACAGCCATGTGAAGGTTCCTCCTTCCAACATGCTTGGAATGGCTTCAGCAAATGTGTCCATCACTTCTTCCTCGAAGTGTCCTCGATCTGAAGAACGCCAAGCCTCTCTCTGAAGTACTCGAACTTCACCCTGGCTAGTGGCTTTGTCAGCACATCTGCAATCTGCTCATCTGTCGCAACATATAGGAGCTTCACAGCTCCTTTCTGCACCATATCCCTGATATAGTGATATTTGATCTCTATGTGTTTCAACCTGTCATGAAACACTGGGTTCTCGGACAGCTTCACACAACTCTGGTTATCTCAGAAGATACCAGTAGCCTCCAATGGGAGATCAAATAGCTCAGACAGTAGCTTCCGTAGCCATACTGCCTCACAACTAGCTGAACAGGCTGCAACATACTCTGCCTCAGCTGTACTCAGTGCTACACAGGACTGCTTCCTGCTAAACCAAGAGATCACACCTGATCCCATACTGAAGCAACACCCAGATGTGCTCTTCCTGTCTGCAATACTGCCAGCCCAATCTGAATCAACATAACCCTGTAGCTTAAACTTTTGATTCGCTTCATACTTGAGCCCATAATCCACTGTACCCTTCAGGTACCTCAGAACATGCTTTACAGCAACCAGGTGAACACTCCTCGGATCCGTCAGGAACTGGCTCAATGTGTTCACAGCAAAGCAAATGTTCGGTCTTGTGTTCGTCAGGTACATCAAGGACCCAATCATCTGACGATACATGGAGACATCAACCGGCTCAAATGAAGCATCACATAGAAGCTTCAGATTCGATGCCATAGGTGTGGTCATGGCCTTGCAATCCATCATCCCGAACCTCTTCAGGATCTCTACTGCAGACTTCCCTTGTCTAAGGAAGATTCCTTCTGCACTCTGCCACACCTCCATGCCAAAAACAAATAGTGCATCATCCCCAAGTTCTTCATCTCGAACTCGGTAGTAAGCTTCCGCTGCGTGTCGGCAATCAATCTATCTTCATCATACCAAGTTCTGCACATATATGATTTCCTATCATGTGTCTCAGAACCAAGTGGCTGCTCCTCATACACTTCTTCTTCAACTACACCATTCAAGAAAGCTATCTTGAATCCATCTGGTGTATCTTCTGTTTCGTCACTTTCATATTTCTCTATGCTTCCATCTGCAACATGGTTGATCTAATAGTTCCATATGGAAGTCATAACAAACTTCCCTTCAGGTCTTGGGATTACATCCCAAACATCATTCTTCATGATCGACGGATCATGGCATTCCATTTCTTCATCCCAGATCCTGGGAACTTCAATATCTTCAATATTTTCAATATATATCTTTGTTGCTGGAACAAATGTTGTAGTCCTTTTGCAGGTGAAGATATACGGTCTTTCCTACAAAACAGGTTAAATTGCATGATTAGAAACATCTCATAATTTTCAGAACAAATTCTTACACATAAAGAAATATGTCATACATTCATGCAATTATCTTAGCCAATGCTTCAATACAACATTTATCCATATCCCGTAACTTTCTAGATGCCTTCCAATCTCTACCAGAACATTGTTAAGAGTGTGCACAACTCCCAACATGTCAGCAAAGAGGTTTCATTCTAGATAAGTAGCAATGGAATGTTGTACAGTGCCATAGGCCACTTACCCATGTATATCAATGCAACTATTTTAATATGCACAATACATATCCTAAGTCTAGGAACATGAGCATATACATCATTGAACAATTTTACTTAAACAAACAAATATGCAAGAAATGATAATTAAAATACTTATCTTTGTTTGTTTGTTGGGTGGACTCCCTCTGAGTCTTTGCTTCCTTGCAGGAGATGCTGGAGTCCTAATTTGAAGTAGCTCCTTTTACACCTTTCTGTTGTGGAATGTAGAAAGATGGTCAACTCCCTCTGAATATCTACATCGTTACAGAAACTACTGAAGTGTGCTCCTTTGCTTTCTTGCAGGAACAACTGGAGTGTGCTTCTTTGCTTTCTTGCAGGAGCAACTGGAGTGTGCTCCCTCTTGATCTTTGCTTCCTGAATTACCTGTTCTTGAACTCATATTCATCCTTGGTCCCTATGCATGCTTATTAGTATCATGATTGTGTTATCCTTGTGATCTCATATAAAATCATACATTCATTAGTATACTATTAAAACACAATAAACTCAAGCATGTATAGTCATGATCATTTCAAACAGAATAATAAGCATTAGCATTCAAGGTTTAGTCAAATCATAAGAAACATAACATGTCTAAACCTGTAATTACTCAAACCTATGACTCTTCAGGTTAGTTGAATCATCAATCAAGATAAGAGATATAATATGCATAAAACCTGTGATTATTCAAACCTATACCATCATGATTCTTCTGGTTAGTCATATCATCAATTATGGTAAGAAACATAAAATGCATACAATCATGAATATTCAGACCTATGACTTCATGAATAATCATTATCAACAATAGTATAAGATCCTAACACAAGGTAGGATTCTATCTTGATATAGGAAAAACATACCTGGATTAGCATGATAGCTATTTATGTCTAACATACTCACATGATGTCTTCTTGTTCTTCTTCAATGACTTGTGCTAGTAACCTGTATATCTCATAAGTTAATTATTACAAAACCAAGTTATACATACCTCGTAAATGGACCTTCTGTGAGATCCATGACAATGGATGAATCTTTGTCCTCATGTTATCATGACCATATGTTCTTGGACCAGAACATGATTTGTCTTTCTTGGTGTACCTTTCATGTTAGTAGACAACATAAACCTCATACAACACCATAATGCATTAGTACAATCGTAAGTGTCAACACCCTAATCAATGAATATTTTCTATTGTGCATTCATAATTTTGTTAAGGTGATACAACAAATCTAATATCAAGATTGTACTAATCGTAATAACATGAAGACAAACATACCATAGACTTAATCATGAACAAATATCAAAACATACCTTGATGAGTCATACCTGTCGAGATCACTTGTAATCTTCTTATGTAAGGCCTTAGCCTGATCTCCCTCTGAAGCAGGAACTTCTTCACTTATGCAAGTGACCAATCCATCTTCTTCTAGGATCAACCCAATCCACTTGATTTGTAAGAACTGGACCTGGAGCTGGATATGGGTTTGTCAGAGAAACCCCAAAAATTCAAACTTTGAATTTCAAACTTCCGAAAGGATAGGAATATGCGCCTTGATGAACTGATCAAACTGGTATATTCAGAATTTGAAGACTGCAAAGTTTCACTCCTCAATTTTTCCTTTGAAACTTCCAGATTCACTGGACGTGACCCTGAACTGGGGTTTGATGAAGCCCACTCTTCTGCCCAATCAAAATGTTTGATCCAAATCTCTAAGCTTCTATTTTTCTGAGGAGCTTCCAGCCGTGGTCACAGATTTCAAAAATTCCCATTTTTACAGAAGCCCTAATTTTCCATTTTTCTGATCAAAGTCCCGAACTAGGGTCTGATCAAACCCGGCCTTCTGCCCAACCAAAAATTCTGATCTTGGTCTCTAAATTTCTATTTTGATGAGTAGCATCCAGCCGTGGTCTCCGATTACAAAAATTCCAACTTTCTTCAAAGCCCTAAATTCCGGAAGCCATGAATGAAGGTACCAAAAAATAATTCTGTTTTGACAGAAATATGTACCTGATTGTTTCTGGTGTAACTCTGAAATTTTTGATCCACAGGGTCTGAAAAAGTTTTCTGAGACAGCCTGACCTGTTATCTTTCCATCCTGACAGGTCTGACCTCAATTGGATGTTCTGAGAGAGAGTTATTCCAAATGTCGCAACGTGACCTGTTTTGGGATAAAACAGGAGAGCGAACGTGTACGGCGTGCCACGTGTCACTGTTTTAACTTCTGCCTCTGAAAAAGTTTTCTGAGATAGTAAAGACTGTGTAATACCTGTAACTTTTTACGAAATTTCATTTGGAGCTTCCTATCCCAAGATATGACCTTTTTCCCAAGGTCACCTGATTTTGACTCAGATCTGGAAGAGGCAGAAACCCTATATTGTACAGATCATAAATCACAAAGTACAACGAATTAGAGGTTTTCCTTTGGACACAAGATACCTGGAGATCTTAGCTTCATCCTGTAACAATTTCAGATCCGAAAACTTCTCCAAAACGTATTTATAGCGAAAGTGCTACGATGACTTGTTTTTGCTATATCAAGCCCTAGCATCGTAAGTGCAACAAGTGTCATACATGCCATATCATGCCTTCTTTCAGGCTAGCTCTGATACCATGTTAAATTTTCAGAATTTACTTCAATATGATCTAGGATCTTAACTGAGAGAACAACATGTACAGCATATCTACAGCATATCAATCATGGAGACAATAATGCAAGCACACAAGAGACACAAAGATTTACTTGGGGAAAACCATAAAGGTGAAAAACCCCAATAACTTCCTCAGAGATAGATAGATCAATGATACAACCAACCAAGAGAGATAGCCATAACCTAGCAGCAATCCTCCTCCTCCATAAGTGCGCCTCTCCTCCTTGAGAGCATGTGTGAGAAGTGAGTGAGCAAATAGAGTGCCTCCCGCACTCTATTTATACTTGACTTGACTTGCCTTTTTACCTAACTCATGTAGGCTCGAACTTAACCACATAACATAATGCTGACTGGGCCGACCCCCAATAGGGTGGTCTGATAACCCTTTGACCCACATGGCCGACCCCCAATAGGGTGGTCTAATAACCCTTCGACCCACATGACTTATACAGGGCCGACCCCAACAAGGTGGTCTAATAACCCATCAAGTATAAGTTACGACACTTACAATATAAATGACGACACTTCCGTATAGAGGAATAATAACATCTCTATAGGAATACAATATACATATATGTGAAATACATTCCGAAGTTACATATACATCAACATGGAGAAGACAAACATGAGACTTAGATTCAAGGTTTCGAAAGGTTCCTAGAATTTAAAGGTATATTTGTAACTTTCTGTTATTTTGAATAAATATTGGATATATTCCCTTCCCTAACTAATGTGTTCATTATTATCTCATATTTGGTTACATGTTGATGTTTATTTGATTAGATTCTTTATTTCTATGTTTTATTTGAATTTCAACAATCGTGTGTATCCAAATGTGTTTGAGGGGGGTATTGTATTGGTTTTACAGGTTGTTGGGTTGAAGGTTTGAAGCAAAGCTTGGAGCAACGAAAGCTAGGATCAAAATCCATAAACAAGGTACATGATTCTCTATCTTTTAAACCCTAGTTTAGCTTTGTTTGAATATAAACCCTAATTTTATTTCTATATATCCCCATATTTCCATCTTATTTAACCCCAATATGTTGGGGATGTCAACCCCATTCATAGGGTAGTTTTTTGCACAACATTACCCATCCAAAAAAGGACAAAAAGAAGGAAAACACTTGTCCTAAATGTGGGAAACATTGGACTCTAGGGCATATATGTGAAGATGTGTCATTACATTACTATCGAATAGTGGATGTGAAGCAAGTAGAGGTGTCAAATCCAGTTAACAAAATCATTGTAGCATACAACTCAGATTCGTACTATGATGAAACACCACAAAAAGTATTGGTATCATCAGTTTAATGAACACTACCAAATAATAGTGGTGACAATGCGCTATAGGGGGAATATATTCAAAAAAATAAAACACAAGCAACAAAAAATATATTCCTCCTCGTCTTAGAAAAGCTAATGAGGTCAATATTCCAAAACCAAAGGAACAACAAACTTCAATTTCATCTATAGTTATCCAAAATATTATAGCCTAAAGCATTGAAACTCATAGGAATTGTAATGATATAAGAAACTAACAATCCTTATAGATTCAGGTAGTACTCATAACTGCATAGACATCAATATCGATAAAAAATAAATCTTTGTGTATACCCTTCAAGGACTTCATTGTTAAGGTTGTGTATGGACATTAGGTCAACAACAAAGGAAGCTTTCATAAAATCTCATTTCAAATACAAGGAATAGAACAGCAATCAGTATTTTATGTGTTATCAGTTGATGGGAAGAATATGGTGCTAGATGGAGACTTGTTAATGTAGTTGGGCACTTAAACCACCAACCTTAAAGAACAATTTATGGAGTTTAACTAGCAAGGTAAAGATTACAAACTGCATGGTATTGAATGATCTTCTATAAAGAAGGGTGAATTACCATTAATGGAAAAAGTACAGAAAGTTCATACAAACAACATAACAATAGAAGCAAGGAAAATGTTTACCCAAGAGTCCTCAAGGTTTAACATTAAACGACCAAGTCAAAAAATTTCAAGGTATGATAATTCATATATATATTACAAAGGAGCCTCAGAAACACTCAGAAGAAGGACCAAATAGAACCCCAAAAACCAAGCAAGGATAAGTGTGATAGCGCCATAGGAGCATTCTCAGTCGAATACAATCCAATTTATTATGCTTTGAGGACAAATCATTCCTTAAGAGGGTGGAAATGTAAAAGATATAAATAAAAGAGCAATATTAATAATAATCACGATAATAATAAATCATATAAGTGGCTAACAATTAATAAATACAATTAGTAATTAATGAACAGTCAAAGGATATACAAGTTCACCTTGATGTCCAATCAATTCCTATAGGTATATTGTCATGAATGCTTGTATTCATCATTCATTCAATCAATTAATTACACTAAATATATTTTGTAGAATATTTTTGTTTATTGCAGCTCTTCCACTACAAAGATTGGAAAAGGAGACAGACAAGAAGCATGCTTCTATATAATTAATAAGGGGCCTCATGAAACATGCATGTCTAAGAATAAATTTCAGAAACAACTAGTTTACGTTGTTGAAGAATTTAGAAAGGTTGATATTCAACATGAAAGAATAGTCAAATCTTGATTTGATAATGTGTGGGGTTTCTTAATCCACGCGAATGGAATAGTGGATGACCCTACCATCAAGGGAACCAAATTTACAGGGATATGTCTACGATAGGATGGGTTTTATCCTCCCAACAATTATCTTAGAGATTAATTTGTAAACACAATTGTAGAGCGAAATAGGAAAATAATGGTCAAAACTATATAATTTCCTTACTTGGGAATGTTACCTATGAAGGTTGACTTGAAAGGAAGATGGATTTCACCTGCATTTTTTTACTCTTCTAGTGTTAGAAATAGATCTATCGCTTGTAATTCCAAGAAACCAACATAGAATTCCAAATTCCATCCACTAGGAATGGGATTCTATCTAGCTTGAAAGGAGAGGAGAACTTTATGAAGTTCATCTTTAGTAACCAACTACATAACAGACTCATTCTACTCCTCCATCACCCATCCATTAAAAAGAGATGATGATTCTAGGATGTCTCTAATATTCTTATTTTAGGGATCCGTGTATAGTCCTTTATATTGAATTAAAACTTCTCTAGAGAGAGATTGAAACTCTATGCATTCACTTCCCACTGATTCTTTGATGTTAATATGGTATTAAATGTCTTTTTACCCATAGCCTAATGGTGGAAATGTTTAGTTCTAATACATTTTATAGTGAGCGTGCATGATGATTTTTACAATTAGATATATCAAATAAACAATGGCACACAGCACATCAATAGAGTACACATAAATTACCCTAGAAAATCCTCTATTGAGGAAAACCAACAAACTAGTGATCTTAACCATTCATCTATTAGCAACACTCTTAACCAATTTTTACAACAGTGATTTACAAGACAACAATCAATTGTCAATATTACATAGCCATTATATCATATTTATATATGCAATACATACATTATCTCGTGGTACCGGAGTTTCAATTACATCTATCTACTCATTAATGGAAATCCATACCTTCCTAACAACTTTCAATTATTTTGTTACAATTGAATTGACTCATTCAAACTTGTTCAACCACTCATTGAGCTTCTCAATTGTTCTAATGTAAGTTAACTTCTTGTTGACTAGTCATGGTCATTGAACAATCAATTATTCTAATTTTCCAATCAACCAAACTTCTACCATCTTTTGGCTTCCAACTCTAGTCTACCTATTAACCAATTGACTATCAACTTCGACCGTCGATTTCATGCAATGAACATAACATTCCCGACATTCTCCCACTTGTCGTCTTCTTTGCATAAACATGATATTAGAACTTGAGTTCACCTAAGCAAGGATAACACGCCCATTGATTCCTTACACCAAGAAAAATTCTTGGTAATCACTGACTTGGTCAATGAGTCTACAACATTCTTCAATGTATGTACCTTTTTTAGCAACACTTTCAAATTTTCCACCATTTCTCTCACAAAATGGTATTGTACATCAATATGCTTTGTATTTGAAGGATATGTTAGGTTCTTGCTAGGAATATTGCACTCTAACTGTCATAGTCCAACCTAACAACATTATGTGCAAAACCAACCTTTGGACATAATATCTACAACCAAACTTCCCACTTTCTTCCATGAGTAGCTTCCATGTATTTATCCTTATTAGTTGACAGTGCAATGACCTACTACCTCCTACTCATCCAACTGATTGCTCCATCTAATAACTTGAAAACATATCCACTAGTCGATCATCTACGATTGAGATGTCTAGCCCAATCGGAGTCGAAAAAACCATGTACAGTGATTTCCTTGTTGTTCTTAGTTTCCCCTTCATAATAGATTGCATAATCCATCATGCCATGCATATACCTTAATAATATCAATATTATCTTGATTGCATCGGTCCATTGCTCTTTCCCAAGTGTCAACATGTACCTGCTCAATACTCCCATTACATGGAAAAAATTTGCTCAAGTACAAACCAGATCATACATCATACTACCTACAACACCAGCATACATCACATGTGACATGTACTCTTTTTCTTCATGTGTCTTAGTACATTGTTCAACAGATAGTTTAACTCCAATAATAATAGGGACCTGTTGGATGGATTTTCTGTCAAAGGCCAACTATGGAGAGATATCCCACACAAGGTGCTTAATGCATCCCCCGGTATGTCTGAGATAGCTAAATCTTGCAGGGTTACGGTCCTACTACCTTTTGTTTTCTGCCCTCTAAAAGAGAGTCTTCCTGTTTAATTTTTAAAAGGTTTTTCTTAACAACTACCTATCAGGTAACAAGTTATCCAACTTAATCTCGGTAACTATAGGCAACTAACTAATTAACAATTGTTAAAAGAAGCTAAGACTAATTATCTATTCTATAAGCTACACTAACCTATATTGGCCAAGAGCAATTTTAATGATTTGTTGTCATTTGTTGTTCTGTAAAACAAATGTTTAAAATACATGAGATACTTCGAGATAAACCTCAAACAACATAACATAGTCTCAATAATAAATAATTACAGTCACATTTTCAAAAGAGATAATAATAACAAATCATTATTAATTTAGAACACATGTACAGTTACAGAAATGACAAACTATTTCACGTTCAAAATCTGAAACTTTTATAATAATGATTACTCTCAAAAGCACCTATACAAATAGATCATTATAAAAGTAAAGCCTCTAAACTATAATGTAAAATTCAAGTTAGACAATTAAAATTATCTAAAGATGACATGAAACATCATATAACCATAAATTGAACATGGTGTGTATTCGAAAATATATAGATAATCAATGCAATACAACAAAGTATATGTGCAAATCAAAGTATAGAAGAGCTGTAAAAAGAGTTGATATATATATAAGCTTATATGAAAACTAAATCAAATGATACTAGTTTCCAAGATGTTTTCAGAATAGTATACCAAAACAAGTCTTGCCACATCACATGGTTCTACTCCAAAATTAAAAAAATGTTACAACTTCTACAGAACAGACTATGTCTAACCATTCGAAAAAACCCCCCTTTTACAAAATAACACTTGCGACTTATATAGTCAAATTTGAAACCAGAAAATTAATAGCCCGAAAGATTCTATGAAACTGTTTCCCAAAATAGAAATATCATTAAACTTTTGTTACAATAAGGAAATAATGACACTCTAACAGTTGTCATTATTTATAATGATCGGGTGGAGGATTAACAGAACATTAATCATTTTGTTGCATCGTTGGTAACATAATGAGATGCTTCTCGAGGAGGATAAGACCATCTATAAATCAAAAACATGCACCTGGATATATAGTTCGTTCCCTTGATCCAACAACGCAACATGGAATTGATTGCACCAAAACAACCATCCGTTAAATACCACATGCAACAAAAGAATAAACATCAATTAAATTCACATCAAGTTTACAATTATAAGATAATTAAATTTTATGAAACAAATAACAAGCACTCCTACAGAATCTATGATTATGTAGGTGTGCTAATAATAAACTTATTTAATTACCTATAGATTTTCCCAAAATTAGACACTTACAAAATGGATGAAATTGAAACAAACGATTTTCAAAAGAGATCCATGTGCTATGCTGAGACATAAATTCTGGAAGCTCTTCTGGATTAAGCTAATTTGGGTTTAAGCTTCACTATCTTGGTCTTATGATGCCTTTCCTGTTTTAATAACCTCCCATTGGCATAAACTAACGTTTTCTTGACAACCTTATATCTATATTTCCTCATCTTTATGTTCTTCCATCTATCCACCCAAGATAACAATTCGCTTATTAATTTATGAACCTCTTCTCTTAAAACAAATGCATTTAATTCTGACTTCTCCAATTCTATTTTCAATTGAGTAATTTTATGTTCAAATGGTCGTTCAATAGATCATTCTATGGTTTTCTTGGTATAATTAGATAATGAATCATCAGTAAACAAAGGTTCTCTTTCAGTTTCTGGATTAGGTTGTTGGAATGGCGATAAATTTCCCGTAAAATCATCTCTTGGAGATGTGGCAGAGTTGTTGAATCCAATATTTTGTTCTTGATAAGCGACCTCTCGTGGAGATGCATGAATGGACAGATGTTCATCTTCATCACTCCAAACCTCGACCATAGGGGTTTCTTTAACCTATTGGATAGTTACGGGGAAAGAAGCAGTGAACCATGTTTCTGGTAAACCTTAGTGAGTTTGATTTAACAATGACAGAGTTCGAATGCTTTATCTTAAGCTTAGAATCAATACAATATTCAGAATTCATATATTCTGCATTTACTAATCCTTTATCTTTCGATGCAGGTATGTCATCAATCCTTCTAGATGGGGATGAATCCATTGGGGTTTCAACGATCAGAGGATTATTACCCTCTTCTATCACGCATTTCACGCTATCCTCTTGAACAGGATTAGCATCTTCAAATTCATTATGCTTTAACACAAGGTCGATCTCATTGCTAGTTTTGGGAATAGAAGATATTATTCTCTTCTTTCAAGTCTTCAGGAGGGGGGGTGGAAAATATTGCTTTTGCCCAATATCGTTTTCTGTTAAAAACTCATCCCATGTCCTACCATCTAAGGAAAAGTGATACTAAATCAAAATGTTAAGCAACCCATGGTAAAACAAACTCCTATCCCGATCCCCAATAGTATTCTGAACCATGGAAGCCATTTTTTCAAGCTACTAAGCAAGAAGAAGGGTAAATTTATCTTGAAACCTTTGAAAATCATCAGAAGGCTGAGGTGATATAAATGCACATGAGAGAAACGATCATTTCAAGTAATGTACCTGATAATAATCTAGAGGAGTGGTCGCCATTGTGGTTTTAGGAATTTTTTAGGAAAATTGTGCTTGATATCAGAATCGGCCAATAACGAAAGGAGAAAGGGTCCCCATTTCTTCTTGTTTATTTTCGCTCCTTTGAACTAGAGTTCACTGGTTTAAGGTAGTTTAGTGGCTTTTGAAATAACATCCTCAGTCACGGATAACTCTAAATTACCAATCTGAGCCACGCTATCTTTAAAATACACAGAAAAATGTCTAGTAACCTCAACATTATGTCCATCGAAGCGTCTAAAGCAATATCCCCACCCTATTTTCTCAAACATTTCTGATTCCTCAAGTTCACCTTGCAACAAATCATCACCGGAAATCTCAAATCGACTAAGAGGTGCCATTTCCTCGCTACAACATTTCTGGACGGGATTAGGTTCATGGATAGTCGTGAAAATAGAGGGTATAGGAATCCAAGATATGCCAGACATCAGCAAAGCGATTCAAACCTTACCTGGTTCCCCCATAATCACATTTACAATCCAAACCCTAAGGGCTCTTAACAAAGAAATAGGAATTTCAAAAAACGATGAGAGTAATAATAACTAGGAAATTCATAGTGATAATTAAGCCCATGAATTATTTATGGAACTACCACCTTACAGTATGATTTATCCAAGTGTTTCATGATATGATTATTATGTTTATGGTATGGAATAATAGACAATAGCTGTGAAATGATGATGCACGCAATGCTTAAATAATCGGCATGCTATCATATGATTTATCTTGGAGTTAGGGTAGGACTATAGACAAAATGAAAACATGATTTAACCATAAGAATATCACCTGTCCTTGATACATAGATATTACAACGTTTTAGGTGATATAATATATAGGTATATTTTATCAATGAACAATACACCTAGAAAATGAACTTAGGTTTAATAATTGATAAAAATGAATTATCCCATACCCTAATATCTCCAAATGGAAAAATAATTGATGCAGCATAAAATTATGTATTCTTAATCTCCATAATAAATTTTGGTGAATTTCAAAATAACCGAAGATATGGAAATTTCAAAGCATCTGCTCAAGATCCTGGAAGATAAGATCATAAATTTCACAACATGTATGTCAAAGGTATATGATCTCGTTAATCCAATATAAGTAAGCTATGCATGTTGCCAATCTCATGATGCTCTAAAATATTAATTGAAACTACTAAAGTATTATCATATCATAAATATATTCAATATAGTCAACTATTGACCCATAACTTTATATAAAGATGACTTTATGGAGAGCGTGATTTAGCAACTGCAAAAATCAAATAAGCGCTTATGATATTTATGAGAGATATAATTCATCAATGATAATGATTTGACTTCGAGCTTTATTTTTTTGTGTTAAATATTTCGCCAATTGGGATTCCCTTTAGAATCCAAGATTCTAAAGGCACTCCATAATCATATTCCATGAAAAAATATAATTGTTTCTGATATTATATTTTATTGACTAAAAAAAACAAAGAAAATATGAGAATATTTGTTGGTTGCCAACAAATGGCGACATATCTGGGCGGACTAGTTATCTATGTTTATCTTATACTAATGGATTGAGTAAAAAATAGTTACCTTCCTATCTTGAAAAATCAGATAATCCCATTCTGGAAACAAATCAGATTTTGATCTTACCTGTGAATTTATTTATTGCGAACAAACTCATATCCCTTCCAATACCGTTGATTTTGAATAACACAGTTTAGCATCTTAGATGAGCAAAATAAGATCACCTTGTCAAAACTAGGTACTCAAATATAAAGATAATAAAAACCTCCAGTATATAGATGTAGCCTTAAACTCTCCAAAAGATGTCTGAGAAATATGTTCCATCCATAAACTCATATTTCAAAAAAATAATTGTGTTATTTATTTATTTATTTTATTTTTTCCTTTTTTTAATTTTTTTTAAGAAGAGTTAAAATAAGGAAGTGGGAAGCGTTTCCTTAGCTTGGTAACTAAATAGTGGAAACGTCAGTCACAAACACCATCAAAAATGAATAGGCTAGCTCATTACTGAGACCCCCTATCTCCTGATCCAAAAATCGAGAGCCACTACCCCAGATTGGTGACTAGATTTGGCAATGTCAAACCAATGATGCCCATGATCTTGAGCGAACTGGATCATTACTAAGACGTCTCATTCCCAATTCTTACCAAGGCGATTTTTTACAAGATTTTATTTAGTAAGTAATTTTAGTCAAATGCTACTGCCTTGACTTGGTTACCAAGTTTGGTAGCATTATTCACGAGACTTATGGAGACCGAATAGGATGACTCATTTCTAAGACTTCCCGTCTCACAATTATGGAACTAGGAGCCATCTCCTTGGCTTGGTGACCAAATATGGGATGTTGGATTGATAATATTGATGATCATAAATAGGTTGGCTCATTACTAAGACCTCTTATCCTTTAACTAAGATTCTAATTTATTATTAAAGTACTAGTAAGGGATTTATGAATGGAATAGATCAAACAAACTTTTCAGATTGTAAAACAGGCCTAAAAATGACTGATAATTCAGATTTGTAAATATTTATGAAAACAATGACTTTAGAAAATAACTTAATAGATATACTCATTATAATAGGAAGACTGATTGGTGAGGGCTAAATATGATTGCAATTATGAATATTTTAAAGTTTATAATTGATCTATTTCGGAATCAAGTAAATCTGATCCGACCAGATAGGACCAAACACTACATCTTATCACAATCATTCAAAATGAAGGAAAAAAACTAAGTCTTGAACCACAGGAATTTATTTATTTACAGATTCCTTCTCTTAAAGTAAAACAGTATGTACATATGTAACCTAAAAAGTGATCAACAGTTTTTATTATACAATTTGAAAGATTGAATATACACGATGAAAAATATATACAAGATTATGTATATGTTATGGAACTTTTATGGGAATCAACAGAAATATTTCTTCAGAATCAACCCGTTTACCGAAAAGGTTTCAGTTTGACCCTCTAAAGTTTGTAACTTGAAGGTACTTGGGCCTAGATTTTCTATAATGATGAAATGACCTAGCCAAAGGTGTTGAAATTTGGTATGTTCACCTCTGTCATCATGCACTTTATCCCATTTCAGAACTAAATCACCTACTTGCATCTCCATGTTAGATTCCAAAGCTTGATCGAACCATGATTTCACAATTTGCTGGTGTTTTAAAAAATGTTGCTTTGCCTTCTCCCTATATTCTTCCAACTTAAGTAATGTATTAATCATTTTTTCCATAACCAGGCAATCCACTTCTTGATAATACTGTGCTAATTGTAGAGAGGGTAAAAAAAGGTTTGGATGAAGAATGGCTTCTATGCCATACACTAGAAATAAAGGAGAATTACCAACCGCAGATTTTGGAATTACTTTCTCTTCCCAAAGTGCGTTGTACAAGGAAATATGCCAGTTTCTATGGTGTGTAGCGATGGTTCTCTTCAGAATTTTTAACAAATTTTTGCTAGTGGATTCGTCCAAACCATTACCTTGGGGGTAATATCTTGCAGAATATCTAATATCGATACCTTTCTCTAAAGCAAACTCTATCAATTCAACAAAGGAAAAATAGGAATCGTTATCAAAAACTAAAGACTCAGGTACATCGAATCTTGTAATAATGGAATATTCCAAAAAGTTAATGACTTCATTGGTATTAACCACACATAGAATTTTTTCCTCAGCCCACCAGGTAAATTAATAAGTGGCAGTAATAATGTACTTATGATGCATATATGAAGAAGGATTTATTATCCCCATTATATCAAGGCCCCACTGCTAAAATGGCCTTTCAACTAAAACTGGTTGCAATGGAAAAGCGAGCTTCTTAATTCTTCCAGCAGTTGTTTGATAGTCTTGACACTTTCTTGCATATGCATAAGAATATCTCAACAAGGTAGGCCAATAGTGACCATCCCTAAGTACTTTATGTGCAGTGGTATCACCTCCAAAATGACCACCAGCATGGCCAGAGTGTAATTCTTTCAAAACTTGTTCAGTCTCACCCTTTTCAAGGCAACGAAGGAGTACGCCATTAGAATTTTTCCTAAAGAGGATATCATTTATTAGTTGATAAGGGGCTGATTTCAGTTTAACTGCTCTCTTTTTCTAGGTTCTAAGTAATTTTGAGCACTCCCATTTTCAAGGAAAACTCTTACATCTGAATACCAAGAGTCTTGGGAAGGAGTGATAAAGAATATTTCCTTTGGAATAAAGACCGATTGATATGCAGGTCAGAGTTATCGATAGGAAAGTGAGATGATTCTGTAGCCAAATTACAAATACCTTGCCCTTTTACTACCTTAGAAGGCTTTATTTCGATATTATATTCTTGAAGAACTGCAATCCAAGGTGCTCTTTTATCTCCCAATTCTTTATGTACTAATAGATTTCTAATGGTGAGATATGGGATGATAACTTTAGTTCTCAACTTCAGAAGATAAGGATGAAAATGCTTGACTACCTTAAACACAGCGAATGCTTGGTTTTCAACCTCATGATAGTTCAACTCAGATCCCTTAAAACTGGAACTCATAACTGAGATGGGGACTTCATGGCCGTGTTGATTTTGTTGTGTTAAAACAAACACATAAGATATTTCTAAAACAAATGTGTAAAGTATGAAATCCTTTTCAAAATTAGGACTTAGAAGAGTAGGTGCTTCGGATATGGCTTCTATGATCCTTTTAAATGACCCATTTTCATTATTTCCCCAATTGAAATTGGAACCTTTATTTATCATATTTTGTAAGGGGAGAACAATCTCGGAAAAACTCGGTATAAATATCCTTACAAAATTAATTTTCCCCAGGAATGACTGCATTGATTTTTTGTTCGAAGGATAAGTAATTTTGGAAATGGCTTGGGTCCATTCTGGGTCAATCACAATCCCATCTCTGGATACTACAAAACCTAAGAGGATCCCTTGAGTTACTGCAAATATTGTTTTCTTAGGATTGAGTGATATTCCAAATCTCCTACAACGCTCAAAAACTTTCCTTAGGTGACGGATATGATCAGGTCGATGCTTTCAAAAGACAGTAACGTCATCAAGATATACAACTACAGCATGATTGATAAAACCTCTAAATCTATGTCCATAGCTCACTGAAAAGTAGCCCCGGCGTTAACTAAGCTGAAGGGCATCTTTCTATATGCATAAGTCCCCCATGGGTTTAGATTATGATCCATCGAAATACAATGTCCATGACGGGATATTCACCACTATCTTACTATCTATAATATGTACATATGTTTCATCTTTTAAAGTATTTACATCATTTTTTGTCACAAAACCAAGTTCAATGTAAGTGAAATTAGAAATTTCAGATTGCTGTTGTAACCTTGTAAAAGGAGAATTTTCAGCTTTCATGTTTCCAAAATCTGTCTCATAGGCATAATTTCCCATAATAGTGTCAGAAAAAATCAGTGGTTCATTGGGGTCATGTAATTCAGTCACAATATGTTTCAAATACCTTTCTCTACCAATTTTAATATGATTGGGTCGCCCATTTTTAGGGAGCCACAAAGCTAACCAATCAGTTTAGAAATACCCATTTAAATTATGAGACCAATCATAACTTAGAAAGAGACCATAGGCATCAGGGATATCAACAAATACGATATCAATAACTTGGTATATCGATGGATTAATTGCTATCCTAACTAACACATCTTTTATTTCCCCTAGTAGTCTTACATTCGACCAATCAAGCTGTGTGACTTGTGTATCACATGGATTAATTTTTCCATTCAACTTCTTGCAAACCGAATAAGGAATTGCGTTATTAGATGCCCTGGAATCTACCATACAATTATGGACGTTCTGATTATATATTTCTAATGTGAGAAGAAACGGAGGAGTGTTGGATGTTGAGCTTTTTCCAATTAAAGAATTTTTATCAGTTGTTCTTTTCTTTTTGTCTTCTATATTTGATGATTGTTTATTTGGAGAAGAATTTGTGTTATTTGAAGTGCTGGAAGTTGTATTATTTGTGTTACAAGGAGTGGTTGAGCTCGATATAGGATTTATGATAGGACCACCAAGCATAGGGAAGATTTGCAGCAAATCATACATGATGATATTTGCACATTGTTTTTTCAGGTCTTTGATGATATCATACTCTAAGTCTAGTTTATGTGTAACCAGAGTTGGTGGTAACTTCCTAGTGAGTTGAGGATTACTACCCTTCTTTCTTTTATTAGATAGCGGGAGATTCTATTGGGCCTTTGCTGCGAGTATTGTAAGTATGTTTCCCTGAGAAAACAGATTGATTATTTGTTTTTGCATCATTACTTATGTTGTCCCAAAAATTTCCAACCAATGACCATTGGTTTTCTTGCTCCTCATCTTCCTTTTCTGAAGCTTCTTCCTCCTTCTAGTCATCTGATTCTTAATTATAAGAAGTTTCAGGCATAAAAAGGACTGCCCTAATGGTATTGAATATTTATTCAATTATTGCTACATCAGGGGGAGGGTTCGTCTTATAATTAGGAGGAGAGGTCTGCCTAAACTGGTTTCTAAAGTTTCCTTGAAATGAGGATCCTTCTCCACTAGTTTTATTCAACCCTATTATTTCATTTGTTAAGGCTATGACTGCATTTTGTAATTGTTCCACATCAAATGCTTGTGAATCTTTGTCTGAATTGGATTTGGATGTGTTTTCAGTTCTTCGGCGGATTGTGATGTCATTCTTCCCACTCCTGTCAAGTTCATAGGTCAAAGAATTATTTTCCACCTTAATGGATTCCTTGAAAGTTTCTATTAGAGTACCCTTACCAGCTTGTTTGAAAAACATTCCTAAATACTTGGGTAACGCATAAGCGTAATTGTCAATAATTATGTCCTCTGGAGGTTTAGAGGCGGTGGGTATTTTGTTTATTAAGGTTAAGAAATGTTGATTAAAATCATTGATTCATTCCTTACTGTCCATTTTGATACGGGATAGTTCCAAGGATAGGGCGGCATGGGTCTTATATTCCCCAAATTTATCAAGGAAATCTTGACTAAAATATTCCCAATTGGTTATTGATCCTTGAACTAAGGAAAAGTACCATATTGATGCATTTGCTTCAAATGTTAGAGGAAAAAGACGGTAGGCCACATCTTCATGTTTCACATTCATGGTTTGAATAACCATGATAAATTTGTCAATATGAAGTTTGGTTGGTTCCTTGTTATCTGGATTGAATTTGGGGAGAAGTTTATCCGTGGGTTTAGGTAACTGATGTTGTGCACCAGGAACCGCTAATGCACTCCTCAACCATGGGAGAGGAGGGTTCGGAGGAGGATTTCTGTGTCCTCCTCCTACAAATCCAACCATATCACCCTATTTGGAGTCTGATGAGTTACTATGATTAGAGGGCCTAGGGATATCAGGTGGAGATTCTGGAGGTGAAGGTGGCTGACCGAAACTTCCTGAAGCGATTAGTCTTCGTCAAGTGTTAATTCTGGTGGTTTCTCTAGAAATAACATTGATTTGATTATTTGGAGAATAACAGGCGAGAGATAAGAAGACGTATGTTTTTCCTTTGGTATTTTGACCACAATAGTAATATAATGATGTTTTGGTGCAATCTCTATGCAATAGTGCGATATATACATGTTGTTTGATGCTTACTGGAATGATAAATGATGCGATTGAATGATCTATTTCATGTGGAATGTGAATGATGCGATTGAATGATCTGTTTCATGTGGAACATGAATGATGTGATTGAATGCTCTGTTTCATGTGGAATATGAATGATGCGATTGGTTAAAATGTTATAATTCCATGCTTCGAGTTCTGTTTAAGTACTGCAATAGAGCTATTCGACACAGCCACAACTCTCCTCCTCCCTCGGCGGAAACATGGTTCCTTCTACTCTTCCTGGACGCCTCGAGTGAGACCTCATCCGCTCTGCGGGTGTTGCTGGGTGGGCTCAAACCTGCCCGGGTTGGTGCCTAGGGAGACTGCGGTATGGATCGATAGTGAGGTGAACCCCTATAGACTGAGGTCACATTGGTCAACAAATGGTTCCATTGCCGGGACCTGAACCCAGGTCTCTCAGGTGAGAGTTGAGTATCTGTATCCTAGGGATTTGGTGGCCCACGTTACATAATGATGCGACAGACTACACAAAGTCTTGTGATGTTTGTCAACGAACTGGCAAGCCGTCCAGATGCGACAAGATGCCACTGTTACCTCAAATAACATTGAAATGCGCTGTGGATTTTGTAGGACCGATACATCCACCAGGGAAATGCACAGGTGCATGGTATATTATCACGGCGACAGAATACTTGACCCGAAGGGCTGAGGCAGCACCTAGAGTTGATTGCTCCGTCGCAACGGCTGCTCAATTTTTGTTTGACCACATTATCACTTGGTTCGGCTGCCCCAAGATATTACTGAGTGATCAAGGCAGCCACTTTCTTAATCGCACTATCAGTGCATTGACGGAAGAATTGCAGATACAGCATAAGAAGAGTACACCCTATCACCCACAGGCGAATGGAACGGTAGAGGCATTTAATAAGGTATTGGAGCATGCATTGACAAAGGTGTGCAATGCGAACCGAGACGACTGGGATTTGAAAGTTCCAGCGGTATTGTGGGCCTATCGCACCACATATAAATGGTTGACTGGTCAAACACCTTTCAAGCTGGTATATGGGAAGGAAGCAATTATGCCTATGGAGTACCATGTTCCAAGTCTACGAATTGCGGCTATTATGAGCATGGATGATGTTGCAGCATTAGATGAACGTATAGCACAATTGGTGGAGCTCGAAGAGGATCGCTTTATCGTTGGCTTTCACCAAGGAGTAGAGAAGGACCGCCAGAAGGCATGGCATGATCGCCACATCAAGAGTAAGCAGTTTCAGCAAGGCAACTTGGTGCTATTATACGATAGCAAGTTTATGAAACATCCAGGGAATTTGCAGATGCATTGGCTGGGTCCCTATCACATCAATAGTATTACTTCAGGAGGAGCGGTTCAGTTGCATAGATTGGATGGGGGGATGCTCCCCAAACTGGTAAGTGGTCATAGGTCGAAGCCCTATCGCTCGGGCTTGGAGCAGTGTGATGTCTGAGTCGCATCAACGAAAAAAAAAATGTGTGTGTTGCGGGTTGCTTGGTGGCAGATGGCGCACCAACGGAAGAAGGTATGCGACAACAGGGATGCTTGTACCACAAGTTTGGAGTAGTCGGAGACTCATGGCAGTATTACGACCAGAACCGATCGACAGCAGATTTCGGTCAAGGAGTTATAATGATTACGGAGGATTTGGAGGTACGGGGCAGTGTTGTGACTACTGCCCCACTAATATCTTGTCACCGCTGCCCCTCATTCCTATACATTATTGCCCCTCACCAATTTGGCCGGATAACCACAAGACAACGACATGTTTTGCACATGACACGTTGGGCTGGTACGATCAGCACACTGTGAGGAGATTGCTCACATGTTAGCACGTAGGATCTCCGGTTCCAGTATGGCCACCCCTCCAGTTGTGTCAGCTGATGGGTTCACACACACCGATGAGAGATAGTGGGACATCATTCCCACTGTCGTGACCTGGTAATGGTTTGGCTATAAGTAGCCGAGGCAGCTGGTAGTTTTCTACAATGCAGTTATTCTGAAATCGAGTGGTTATGTTGGTTGATCAGTTTGCGAGTTAAGTTGTGAGGAATTCCAAGGAGGCTGTGGAAATGCTTCACTTTGCTTCCCGTGGTAGCACCCCAGGGGCCCTGCGAGCCCGAACGACGAGTGTCCCTGAGCGCCTTGATATGGTGGGTGCACTTACACTGTGTTATGCCTGATCCGAGGGTCGGTTCATCATGTTTAAGTACGCAGTAGTTTCTCGAAGGATCGTGTTTTTCTCGATCCTTGAGCAGGTTGGGGCGATAGCTCCCCACCCACCATAGAAACCAGTTGTCGGTGCGAAACAGTTGTGCCAGATTCATCTGTTGATTTTGCACCTTGGTACTGTTTGTCCTCTTTTTCTTCTCTACAGTACCAATTCAAGAGACTCGAGGATGAGTTTGCAAAGTACATGACAGCAAGTCGGGCGATGACAATTTTGGGTTAACTATACCGACGACGATCCGTGTAGAAGGAGTGGGATACACCGCGTGATCCAGACAGCAAGAACAGTTACTGGAACATAGTTCAATTCGACATGCACTTTGTCCAGCAGTTAACGTGGCTCGAGGGCGAGCCACAAGATTGTGTTAGGGGCCTGTTGGCAGGCGGTTTCATGGGGAAAGGTTGCGGTACCGCCAACGCCGCGACACACTAGAGGAGGGCGCGAAAGGAGTATTTTGTGCTAAAGAATACCGCAGTTGGCGGATTTTGGGTCACTTGGACCACATATTATGTAATAGTGAGTCAGTTATACCGCAGTATGCGGGTTTTTTGGGTTATTGGGTCAATTGTCCATAGTGTCGGTTAGGAAGTTAGTTGTAAGTGGACAAATATTGTAATGGCGGAAGCCTATAAATAGATGAGAGTTGTAAGTGTTAGGAAAGGAGAGAAAGGAGGATAGACAAGAGAGATCAAGATATAAGACAGGAGAATAACAGGCGAGAGATAAGAAGATGTATGTTTTTCCTCTGGTATTTTGACCGCAATAGTAATATAATGGTGTTTTGGTGCAATCTCTGTGCAATAGTGTGATATATACATGTTGTTTGATGCTTACTGGAATGATAAATGATGTGATTGAATTATCTGTTTCATGTGGAATATGAATGATGCGATTGAATGATCTGTTTCATGTGGAACATGAATGATGCGATTGAATGATCTGTTTCAAGTGGAATATGAATGATGCGATTGGTTAAAATGTTATAATTCCATGCTTCGAGTTCTGTTTAATTAGTACTGCAATAGAGCTAGTCGGCACAGCCACAACTCTCCTCCTCGCTCGGTGGAAACATGGTTCCATCTTCTCTTCCTGGATGCCTCGGGTGAGACCTAATCCGCTCTGTGGGTGTTGCTGGGTGGGCTCAAACCTGCCCAGGCCGGTGCCCAGGGAGACTGTGGTATGGGTCAACAGTGAAGCGAACCCCTGTCGACTGAGGTCGCGTTGGTCAACACTAATACAAACTATGGATCAACAAATACTACAGGATGACTTACAAAGCATATGCGTCCAACAACAATATACTAACAAAGTAAAGAGAAGGGTTGACACAGGTTCTTAACAATTATATATTCTATAAGCTACACTAACCTCTATTGGCCAAGGGAAATTTTAATTATTTGTTGTCATTTGTTGTTCTGTCAAAAAAATGTTTAAAATACATGAGATACTTCAAGAGAAACCTCAAACAACATAAGATAATCTCAATAATAAATAATTACAGTCACATTTTCAAAAGAGATAATAATAACAAATCATTATTAATTTAAAACACATGTACAGTTACAGAAATGAAAAGCTATTTAACGTTCAAAATCTGAAACTTTTATAATAATGATTACTCTCAAAAGCACCTATACAAATAGATGATTATAAAAGTAAAGCCTCTAAACTATAATTTAAAAGTCAAGTTAGACAATTAAAATTATCTAAAGATGGCATGAAACATCATATAACCAGAAATTGAACATGGTGTGTATTCGAAAATATATAGGTAATCAATGCAATACAACAAAGTATATGTGCAAATCAAAGTATAGAAGAGTTGTAAAAATATTCAATATATATATATATATATATATAATATTATCCGAAAACTAAATCAAACGATACCAGTTTCCAAGATGTTTTCAGAACAGTATACCAAAACAAGTCTTGCCACAACACATGGTTCTGCTCCAAAATTAAGAAATGTTACAAATTCTACAGAACAGAATCTATCTAACCATTCGAAAAACCCCCCTTTTACAAAATAACACTTGTGACTTATATAGTCAAATTTGAAACCAGAAAATTAATTCGCCAAAAGATTCTATGAAATTGTTTCCCAAAATAGAAATATCATAAAACTTTTATTACAATAAGGAAATAATGACACTCTAATAGTTGTCATTATTTATAATGACTGGGTGGAGGATTAACAGAATATTAATAATGTTGTTGCATCGTTGTGAAAATAATGAGATGTTTCTCGAGGCGGATAAGACCATCTTTAAATCAAAAACAAGCACCTGGCTATATAGTTTGTTCCCTTGATCCAGTAACGCAACATGGAATTGATTGCACCAAAACAACCATCAATTAAATACCACCTGTAACAAAAGAATAAACATCAATTAAATTCACATCAAGTTTACAATTAAATTTTAAATTTTATGAAACAAATAACAAGCACTCCTACGGAATCTATGATTTTGTAGGTGTCCTAATAATAAACTTATTTAATTACCTGTAGATTTTCCCAAAATCATACACCTGCAAAATGGATGAAATAGAAACAAACGGTTTTCAGAAGAGATGCATGTGCTATGCTGAGACATAAATTATGGAAGCTCTTATGGCTTTAGCTAGTTTGGCTTTAAGCTTCACAATATTGGTATTATGATGCTTTTCCTGTTTTAATAACCTCTCATTGGAAGAAACTCTGTTTTAATAACCTCTCATTGGAAGAAACTAACGTTTTATTGACAACCTTATATTTATCTTTCCTCATCTTTAGGTTCTTCCATCGATCCACCCAGGATAACAATTCACTTCTTAATTTCTGAACCTCTTCTCTTAAAACAATTGTGTTTAATTTTGACTTCTCCAGTTGTATTTTCAACTGAGTAATTTTTTTTTCAAATGGTCGTTCAATAGATCGTTCTATGGTTTTCATGGGATAACTAGATAATGAATCAATAGTAAACAAAGGCTCTTTTTCAGTCTCTGTATTAAGTTGTTGGAATGGCAATAAATTTCCCATAAACTCATATCTTGGATATGTGGCAGAGTTTTTGAATCCAATACGTTTTTCTTGACAAGCGACCTCTCATGGAGATGCATGAATGGACAGATGTTAATCTTCATCACTCAAAACCTCGACCAGAGGGGGTTCTTTAACCTGTTGGATAGTTATGGGGAAAGAAGCAATAACCATGCTTCTGGTAAACCTTTGTGATTTTGATTTAGTAATGATAGAGTTCAAATGCTTTATCTTAAGCTTAGAATCAGTACAATATTCAAGATTCATATCTTCTACATTTACTAATCCTTTATCTTTCTGTGCAGGTATGTCATCGAGCCTTCTAGACAGGGATGGATCCATTTTGGTTTCAATGATCATAGGATTATTACCCTCTTCTATCACACATTTCACGTTATCTTCTTGAATAGGATTAGCATCTTCAAATTCATTATGCTTTAACACGGGATCGATCTCATTGCTAGTTTTGGGCATAGAATATTTTCTTCACTTCTGTCGAGTCTTCGGGAAGGGGGATGGCCAATATTTTGTTTCCCCAAAACCGTTTTCTGTTAAAAACTCATCCCAGGTACTACAATCTAAGGATAAGTGATACTTAATCAAAATTTTAAGTAACCCATGGTGAAATAAACACCTATCCTGATCCCCAATAGTATTTTGAACGGTGGAAGCCATTTTTTCGAGCTACTAAGCAAGAAGAAGGGTAAATTAATATTGAAACCTTTGAAAATCATCAGAAGGAGGAGTTGATGTAAATGCACATGAGATAAACGATCATTGCAAGTAATGTACCTGATAATATTATGGAGGAGAGGTCACCATTGTGGTTTTAGGAATTTTACAGGAAAACTGTGCTTGATATCAGAATTGGATGGTAACGAAAAGAGAAAGGGTCTCCATTTCTTCCTGTTGATTCTCCTTTGAACCAGTGTTCACCGGTTTGAGGTAGTTTAGTGGATTTTGCAATAACTTGCTCAGTCATGGATAACTGCAAATTACCAATATGAGCCACGCTATCTATAAAAGACATAGAAAAATGTCTTGTAACCTCAACATTATGTCCATTGAAGCATCTAAAGAAAGAGCCCCACCCTATTTTATCAAACATTTATGTTGCCTCAGGTTCAGCTTGCAACAAATCATCACCGGAAATCTCAAATCGACTAAGAGGTGCCATTTCCTCGCTACAATGTTTCAGGAGGGGATTAGGTTGAGGGATAGTCATGAAAATAGAGGGTAAAGGAATCCAATATATTCCATACATCAGCGAAGCGATTCAGACCTTAACTGGTTCCCCCATAATCGTAATTATAGTCCAAACCCTAAGGGATCTTAACAGAGAAATAGGCATTTCGAAGAATGATGAGAGTAATAATAACTAGGAAATGCATAATGATAATTAAGGTTCGTGAATTATTAATGGAACTGACACCTTACAGCATGATTTATCCAATTTTTTCATGATATTATGACTCCGTTTATGATATGGAGTAATAGACAACATTTGTGAAATGATGATACACAGCATGCTTAACTAATCGTCATGCTATCATATGATTTATCTTGGAGTTAGGGTAGGACTATAGACAAAATGAAAACACGATTTAACCATAAGAATATCACATGTCCTTGATACATAGATATTACAATGTTTTAGGTGATATAATATATAGCTATATTTTATCAATGAACAATACACCTATCAAATGAACTTAGGTTTAATCATTGATAAAAATGAATTATCCCATACCCCTAATATCTCCAAATGGAAAAATAATTGATGTAGCATAAAATTATGCAGTGTTGATCTCCATAATGAATTTTCGTGAATTTCATAATAACTAAAGATTTGGAAATTTCAAAGCATCTGCTCAAGATCCTGGAAGATAAGATCATAAATTTCACAACATGTATGTCAGGGGTATATGATCTAGTTAATCCAATATAAGATATGCATGTTGACAATATCATGATGCTCTAAAATATTAATTGAAACTGCTAAAGTATTATCATATCATAAATATATTCAATATAGCCAACTATTGACCCAGATCTTTATAGAAAGATGACTTTATAGGGAGCATGATTTAGCAGCTGCAAAAATCAGATAAGCACTTATGATATTTATGAGAGATATAATCCATCAATGATAATGATTTGAATTCGAGTTTTAGTTTTTTTGTGTTAAAGATTTTTCCAATTGGGAGTACCTTCAAAATCCAAGATTCTGAAGGCACTCCATAATGATATTCCATGAAAAATTATCATTATTTCTGATATCATCTTTTATTGACTAAAAAAAACAAAGAAAATATGAGAATATGTGTTGGTTTCCACTAGGACCTTAATCGATTTAGACTCCTGCATGTTGAAGCATTTTAGAATTGTCTCAACATATTTAGTCTAACTCAACTAGATATTTATACATGCTCAATCTATTTTGATTTTCATTCCAAGAATGAAATTTGATGCAATGAGATCCTTCATGTCGAACTTGGAGGATAGTTGCAGTTTTACCTCCTTAATCAAATCCATGTTATTTCCAACCAACAACATGTCATTGACATACAAAACTACATATATAAAGTGATCACTGACTTTCTTTCCATACACATAGTGATGAACCTATCTTTTCACAAATCCCAATGGTTGGATATACATATCAAACTTCTGGTACCACATCCTGAATGATTGTTTTAGACCATAAATATACCTATTGATCTTTCAAACAAACTATTTTTCGCCTTTCACTATAAATCCCTTAGGATGCTTCATATAAATTTCCTCTTCAAGGTATCCATGAAGAAATGTTGTCTTTACATCAAGATCAAATGTTGCAGCTAAAGACATTAGTACCCTAATGGAAGTTAAATTAGCAATAAGAGAGAAAATCTCACCAAAGTTGACTCCCTCGACTAGGAATATCCCTTTGCTACCAATTGAGCCTTGTACTTATCAACCTAACCTACTACATTCAAGTTTTTCTTGAACACCCACTTACTGCCAGTGGTTTTCCTTCCATTCGTTAATGCGACCAGATCCCATGTTTCATTCTTTCTCAAGGATTTCATTTCCTCTTTCATGGCCTTTTTTCCAAAGTTCACCCTCTATTGAGTTTATGACTTCCTTTACTGATTTGGGGTCATCTTTTATGGAATATAATGCAAAAGTAGAGTGAAAATCAACTGGACTATATAATTTTTAGTGTTTCCTTGCTTGACTATACCTCTTTACAACTGGATTCTATTTTTCCACCTCTTCATTGGATTCAATCAACTCATCCAAATTTTGAAATTTGTAATTCATTTCAAACTCTTGCTTTTCTGGCTCCTTTTATCTTTCATCTTCTTAATTCCTGGAAGTAATTCCAACTTCTCTAAAGATGGAATCTCTAATATAAAAAACCTTCCTTGAGACAAGATTACATAGCTTATAGCCCTTCACTCCATCCTTGTACTGATGAATATGAATTTCTTATACTTGTTCTCGATTTTGATTCTTTTCTCCTTTAGGATATGTGCAAGAGGCATTTTACCAACCAATGTCTCATATGGAATATTGTCAACCTGATCCGTCGAAAAAAACATATTCACCAAGTAGCATGTCATGTCGACTACCTCTACCCAGAATTCCCGTGTGGTTCTTGCACTAGTGAGTATGCACCTTGCTTTCCCCATCAACATTTTATTCAATCTTTCAACAACTCCATTATGTTGAGGCATGTATGGAGTGGTGTTTTGTCTAGCTATAGGTGTTGTTTATAGAACCAGTCGAACGTATTTCCAAAAAATTATTCTCCACTACTAGTTCTCAGCACCTTGATCTTTCTACTAGTCTGGTTTTCAACAAGAGGTTTGAACTCTTGGAAATTCTCAAATACATCATATTTATTTATCAGGAAATACATCCATATTTTTCTGGAGAAATCATCTATGAGATAGATGTAATACTTTGATCCTCCTAGTGATGGGATCGACACTAGTTAGAACACATCACTATGTATTAACTCCAGTATTTTGTTATCCCCAATAGCACCAGATGAGAATCTTACACATATCCATTTCCATAAATACAATGTTCATATAATTCTATTTCTTCATAAAAATCAGGGATACCTTTGACTATACCTTTATTATGCATAACAGGAAGACCTTTCTCACCAATATGTCCCATCTGTCGATGCCACGACATAGTTAAGTCAACTGGATAGGAGGGTCTGTCATCATATTTAGGGATGATTGTATTCACACATCCATTGGTGTTTTTTTCTTACCAATAGATTGTATAGTGTTCCGATCCATATTTGCAGCAACCGTATCCGGTTGGACTGTTAAGAGTTGAATCCAACTTTCATATTGGATGATAAATAGAAATAATATATTAGATGATGATTATAAAAGTACAATAAGATCGCCTTTATAGGGCTTTAGGAATCATAGTGAAGGGTTACGCCCTTTCACTAGTAACCTAATAATCTATTAATTTATAAATAATAATATTATTTAAATATTCACAGCATTGCCTTCCCCTTAGGAAAGCTTTGTCCTCAAAGCTTAGATTATTGTTGTCGTCTTTTCATTCTCGTTTTGTGTTGAAACAATGTCATTACTTCCTTTATGTCTTTTTTAGAACTGGTACTAGGTATGTGCTTGGTATTTATGCAATAGTTTGTCATCTTCCTTTCATTTGTAACTTGAATTTGTACTCCATTATGTTTATTATTGTTATCCCATTTTCCTTGTACATGAATACAAGGAGTATTTTCGTGACTAACCATATCAAGCCTTGTTTTAGAAGTCGCTTGTCCTACGATATTTAGGATGTCATCATGTAATGTTTTCATTTGATTACCCTTACGAGTTATCTCGAGAAGTGGCGTTTCATGAGGCTTCTCACACTCAAAGTCACCTGATAGTGTTACATTTAGGTTTCTCCAAGGTGGTAGAAGAGTTAAGGTAGAAGAGGAATCTACGATATCTGATTCCTTTGACTTGGATTCCTTTGCATATTGTAGGATCCATCTTTGTCATTGTATGGATCATCCTTATTGTCAATTATACTGGCTTGAATCTCATTATGATCTTGGTTGAGCTCATCTTTATCAAAAATATTATTGGTATTTTGGTCATCCCTATGATATTTAGTCTCCTTGTCTTGTTTATTGTATTGATCAATTTTTTTACTCTCAGTTTTGTTGACATAGTGGTCCAACATATCTGAGTTACTGATATGATTTATATTAGACCTTAGTTTTTGTAACAATTCCATTATGGTATTCTGGTTCTGTGTCATGTTGCTCAAGTTCTGTGCCATGGTGCTTATGTTCTTTGTCATCGCACACATCTTGTTATCTAACTCTTTTTGTTTCTCGTGCATGATGTCTACTTTGTCATCGAGTTTTCTTCCTGGTACTAGAACAACATCTTCTTTAATTCCTTTCTTAAGTGCCTTGTTATTTTTCGTTTCTTCTCTGAATTTTTCTTGGTTGGCAACGAGGGCCTTGATGTATTTTTCCAATTTCTCAAGTTTGTCTTTTAATTCCGCCATGGTCTTGGACCTTGTATGCGGAGGTGTGTATTTGGGCCCAATTTTGGTAGGACTTAATTAATTAATAAGAATTATTGTAAGGACAATAATTATTATATGGGAAAAATAAATAAATATAATATTTATTATATTTAAATTTTTTTTCTTTATAATTTGGGAGTGTACCTTTTAATAAAATTTAATATTAATATAATATTTAATTTTTATTAAAAATTAGGGTTACGAAGATGGATGTGTGGATGAAGGTCTAGGGAAGGAAGGAGGAGGAGGGGTGGTGCACAGGAGAGCCGCGTGGGCAGGTGGTTACGTAGATGGAGTGGCTGACTGGAGCAGCTCTGGTGGAAGTATGGGTCGTGGAGCTGGGGAAAAATCAGATGGAGGGGAGAGGTTGGAATGATGGAGGGGGGAGGGTTTGCTGGACGTGGCTAACAAAGGGAGAAGGAGGCTGAGGTGGTGGTGGGAGGAGGCGCTAGAGGGGGCGTCTCAGTGGTGGGTGGATGTGTGGACGGAGGGCGCAGCAGGATGGTGGAGGGCGCTGTGGGTGGTGGAGCCGCTGCATGGGGGAGATTCCAAAGCGTGGGGCAGGCAGGAGAAGGGTGCAGTAGGACAGTGGGGGGGAAGGGCACAGCAGGAGGGAAGAGCGCGGGGTGGCTGGTGGGGGAGCGGAGGATGAGGGAAGGCACCGTGGTGGATGGGAAAAGGGGTAGCGATGGGGGTGGAGCATGGAGGATGAATAGTGGGCGGAGGCTGGAGATGGAGAGCAGAGAGGATGGCACAGGGTTGAGTGGAGGGAAATGCGCAGAGGAGGAGGGCTGCGTGGGGGAGGCCAGCAGCAGATGGGGAGAGAAGGAGTTGGGCGTGTGGAGAAGGGAACGTGGAGAGGTGGTTGAGTGGTGGTGGATGGTGGTGGAGCATTAGAGCAGAGTGTGTGGATGCTGGTGTGAAGAAGGATGAGAACAGCGTGGAAGCACTGGGTGAGGGAAGGGCAACGGAGATGCAGAGTGGAGAGAAGATGTGGAAGATGGGTAGAGAGAATGAGGATAGGTGAGCCGAAACTGAGCTCAATAGTAGGAGGAGCCGAAACAGAGCTCAATAGTAGGAGGATCCGAATCCGAGCTCAAGTCGAAGGAGTCGAATCCGAGCTTTGATACCAAATGCAGCAACTGTATCCGGTTGGACTGTTAAGAGTCAAATCCGACTTTCATATTGGATGATAAATAGAAATAATATATTAGATGATGATTATAAAAGTATAATAAGATCGCCTTTATAGGGCTTGAGGAATCATAGTGAAGGGTTACGCCCTTTCACTAGTAACCTAATAATCTATTAATTTATAAATAATAATATTAATTAAATATTCATAGCAATATTCCTCTCATCAATACCATCGCTCCTCGCACCATCTTGCATGTATCTTTCTCAAATATATATAACACACATGCATTCCCGTCTTAATAATATAAATTAGGCTTGAAGCCAAACCTGGGATATGCAACACTCATGGAAGAGTTCCTATCTTTTCATCTTTTAGTATCAGCCAAACTTTACCTCATCTAAATATCTTAATCAGTGAATCATCTCCCAAAAGAACATCACCATCATCAAGCTTCACATATTCACATAACCATTCTCTATGTGGTGACATGTGATATGATGCACCAAAGTCAATCAATCAAGAGCCATGATCTGAATGCGTACTTTTCAAGGATAAATACACATATCCTTTCTCTTCTTGCAAAGGCTTACCATCAACTGACTGACCATCCCCGAACCCTTTTCCTCTCTTGAATTTCATTGACTTACAATATCGTTTATATTGCCCAACTTTACCACATTGCCAACATGATTTAGCAGCTGCAAAAATCAGATAAGCACTTATGATATTTATGAGAGATATAATCCATCAATGATAATGATTTGAATTCAAGTTTTAGTTTTTTTTGTGTTAAATATTTCCCCAATTGGGAGTACCTTCATAATCAAAGATTCTGAAGGCACTCCATAATGATATTCCATGACAAATTATCATTATTTATGATATAATCTTTTATTGACTAAAAAAAACAAAGAAAATATGAGAATATGTGTTGGTTGCCAATAGGACCTTAATCGGTTTAGACTCCTACATGTTGAAGCATTTTAGAATTGTCTCAACATATTTAGTCTAACTCAACTAGAGATTTCTACATGCTCAATCTATTTTGATTTTCATTCCAAGAATGGAATTTGATGCAATGAGATCCTTCATGTCGAACTTGGAGGATAGTTGCAGTTTTACCTCCTTAATCAAATCCATGTTATTTCCAACCAACAACATGTTATTGACATACAAAACTACATATATAAAGTGATCACTGACTTTCTTTCCATTAACATAGTGATGAACCTATCTTCTCACAAATCCCAACGGTTGGATATACATATCAACCTTCTAGTACCACATCCTGAATGATTGTTTTAGACCATAAATATACCTATTGGTCTTTCAAACAAACTATTTTTCACCTTTCACTATAAATCCCTTAGGATGCTTCATATAAATTTCCTCTTCAAGGTCACCATGAAGAAATGTTGTCTTTACATCAAGATCAAATGTTGCAGCTAAAGACATTAGTACCCTAATGGAAGTTAACTTAGCAGTAAGAGAGAAAATCTCACCAAAGTTGACTCCCTCGACTAGGAATATCCCTTTGCTACCAATTGAGCCTTGTACTTATCGACCTAACCTGCTACATTCAATTTTTTCTTGAACACCCACTTACTGCCAGTGGTTTTCCTTCCATTCGGTAATGCGACCAGATCCCATGTTTCATTCTTTCTCAAGGATTTCATTTCCTCTTTCATGGCCTTTTTTCCAGAGTTCACCCTCTGTTGAGTTTATGACTTCCTTTACTAATTTGGGATCATCTTTTATGGAATATAATGCAAAAGTAGAGTGAAAATCAACTGGACTATATAATTTTTAGTGTTTCCCTGCTTGACTATACCTCTTTACAACTGGATTCTATTTTTCCACCTCTTCATTGGATTCAATCAACTCATCCAAATTTTGAAATTTCTAATTCATTGAAAACTCTTGCTTTTCTAGCTCTTTTTATCTTTCATCTTCTTAATTCTTGGAAGTAATTCCAACTTCTCTAAAGATGGAATCTCTACTATAAAAAACCTTCCTTGAGACAAGATTGCATAGGTTATAGCCCTTCACTCCATCCTTGTACCGATGAGTATGAATTTCTTATACTTGTTCTCAATTTTGATTCTTTTCTCCTTGAGGATATGTGCAAGAGGCATTTTACCAACCAATTTCTCATATGGAATATTGTCAACCCGATATGTCAACAAAAACATATTCACCAAGTAGCATGTCATGTCGACTACCTCTACCCAGAATTCCTGTGTGGTTCTTGCACCAGTGAGTATGCACCTTGCTTTCCCCATCAACATTTTATTCAATCTTTCAACAAATCCATTATGTTGAGGCATGTATGGAGTTGTGTTTTGTATATCTATAGGTGTTGTTTATAAAACCGGTCGAACTTATTTCCAAAAAATTATTCTTCATTACCAGTTCTCAGCACCTTGATCTTTCTACTAGTCTGATTTTCTACAAGAGGTTTGAACTCTTGGAAATTCTCAAATACATCATATTTCTTTCTCAGGAAATACATCCATATTTTTCTGGAGAAATCATCTATGAGATAGATGTAATACTTTGATCAACACTAGTTAGAACACGTCACTATGTATTAACTCTAGTATTTTGTTATCCCCAGTAGCACCAAATGAGAATCTTACACATATCTATTTCCATAAATACAATGTTCATATAATTCTATTTGTTCATAAAAATCAGGGATACCTTTGACTATACCTTTATTATGCATAACACGAAGACCTTTCTCACCAATATGTCCCATCTTTCGATGCCATGACATAGTTAAGTCAACTGGATAGGAAGGTCTGTCATCATATTTAGGGATGATTGTATTCACACATCCATTGGTGTTTTTTCTTACCAATAGATTGTACAGTGTTCCAATCCATATTCCTCTCATCGGTACCATCGCTCCTTGCACCATCTTGCATGTATCTTTCTCAAATATATATAACACACATGCATTCCCATATTAATAATATAAATTAGGCTTGAATCCAAACCTGGGATATGCAACACTGATGGAAGAGTTCCTATCCTTTCATCTTTTAGTATCATTCAAACTTTACCTCATCTAAATATCTTAATTAGTGAATCATTCCCAAAAGAACATCACCATCATCAAGCTTCGCATATTCACATAACCATTCTCTTTGTGGTGACATGTGATATGATGCACCATAGTCAATCAATCAAGAGTCATGATCTGAATGTGTACTTTTCGATGATAAATACACATATCCTTTCTCTTCTTGCAAAGGCTTACCATCAAATAACTAACCATCCCCGGACCCTTTTCCTCTCTTGACTTTTGTTGACTTACAATATCGTTTATATTGCCCAACTTTACCACATTGCCAGCATATTCTTGTCATTGGAGCAAGAGATTTAGATCTGGTCTTAGATGTTAGTTTTTCAGAATTTACCTCAATCTCATCTAGGATCTTAACTGAGAGAACAACATGTACAGCATATCTGCAGCATATCAATCATGGACACAATAATGCAAGCACACAAGAGACACAGAGTTTACTTGGGGAAAACCATAAAGGTGAAAAACCCCAATAACTTCCTCAAAGATAGATAGAGCAATGCTACAACCCAAGCATAAGATATAGACATCTCCTAGCAGCAGCTTCTCCTCCTCCACAAGTGCGCCACTTTCCAAAGAGTGTGTGAGAGAATAGAATGATGAAATAGAGTGCCTCTCACACTCTATTTATACATGACTTGACTTTCCTAATAACCTTTACTAGTTCGGCCTTAACTTAACCACATAACATAATGCTGACTGGGACAACACCCAATAGGGTGGTCTAATAACCCTTTGACCCACATGGCCAACCCCCAATAGGGTGGTCTAATAACCCTTCGACCCACATGACTTATACAGGGCCGACCCCAACAAGGTGGTCTAATAACCCATCAAGTATAAGTTATGATACTTGCAATATAAATGATGACACTTCCGTATAGAGGAATAATAACATCTCTATAGGAATACAAACACTTCCGTATAGAGGAATAATAACATCTCTTTAGGAATACAAACACTTCCGTATAGAGGAATAATAACATCTCTATAGGAGTACAATATACATAGATGAAATACATGGGTGAAAGACATTCCGAAGTTACACATACATCAACACTCCCTCTTAACTAGGAAGGTATTTCTCGACACAGATCCGCTAGCACAAGTCTTCTTCTCTGGATCATCATCAGCGAATCATCATCCTCAAATCATCGTCATCGTCACTACTGATGCTATCTCAATCAATCTCTGAATCTACTTATCATAGGAAGTTCTACAGAGCTAGTCATTTTTCATATTGGATGTAGGCCCACCATCTGTAGGTCTTCATCATCATTGGCCATACTGTGGAATCCTCAGGACTTATTACGTGCGTCACAAAACCTGGCTGTAGAATCCCAGGCTGTTATGAGCACACAACTCTACCTGTCGGATCTCCTAGGAGCACATTACATGTGACCCATCACAAAACCTGGTTGAAGCATCCCGGGCTGTTACGAGCACACAGCTGACCTATCATATCTCCCAGGAGCACATTACATGTGACCCATTGCAAAACCTGGCTGAAGCATCCTAGGATGTTACGAGCACAAAGCTCTACCTGTCGGATCTCCTAGGATCACATTACATGTGATCTTACCACAAAACCTGGATGAAGCATCCCAGGCTGTTACAAGCACACAGCTCTACCTGTCGGATCTCCCAGGAGAATATTACATGTGGTCATGGCAAAACCTTGCAAGAGCATCCCAGGCTGTTACGAGCACGCATCTCTACCTGTCGGATCTCTCAAGGACACATTACATGCCATAGGACAAAACCTCACAAGAGAATATGCCAGATCTCCCAGGGAGCTATTATATGCCAGTGGAAAAACCTAGCAAGAGCATCTACAAATCTCCCAGGGCGCTATTATATGTCCTCCTAGAGCAATGCCTCGAAAGAGCATTTGAGGCCTTTTTCATCCTGTCTAGATCTCCTAGGTCTACTTACATGCTCATCTGCACAACTTGTCCACAGCCACAGAATATCCACCTGATACTCACCATACATCATCCTGATGTACACATGATCATCCTGATCATCATCACTGCATCGTCCTAATGCATGTCATCCTAAAGCTCGTCATCCATGATCATCCTGATCATACAATGCATCCACCTTATGCATACCAAGTATCTACCTGATACATATCATCATATACAATGTTTCTACCTGATACATACATAGATACATGATCCACACAATGTATCCATCAACATGCATGATCTACCTGATCATACAACGTATCCACCTGATACATATACAGATACATGGTCCAAGCATCCAACATGATGCATACATACATAAATGATCCAATTGATCATATCCAGCATCCAACATGATGCATACATACATAAATGATCCAATTGATCATATCCAGCATCCAACATGATGCATACATACATAAATGATCCAACTGATCATACAGAACAGAAACTAGAACATAATACGTATGCTCATCATCCAATGCTTATATCCATAGCCATGTGAAGTATCCTCCTTCCACCATGCTTGGAATGGCTTTAGAAAATGTCTCCATCACTTCTTCCTTGAAGTTTCGTCAATTTGAAGAACACCAAGCCTCTCTCTGAAGTACTCGAACTTCACTCTGGCTAGTGGCTTCGTCAACACATCTGCAATATGCTCATTCGTCGTAACATACAGGAGCTTCACTGCTCCACTCTGCACCGTATCCCTGATATAGTGATATTTGATCTCTATATGTTTCGACCTATCGTGGAACACCGGGTTCTCATACAGCTTCACACAACTTTGGTTGTCACAAAATATACCCGTAGCCTCCAGCGGTAGATCAAATAACTCAGACAGTAGCTTCCAAAGTCATACTGCCTCACAACTAGCCGAACAGGCTGCAACATACTCTGCCTCAGCTGTACTCAATGTTATGCAAGACTGCTTCCTGCTAAACCAAGAGATCACACCTGATCCCATACTGAAGCAGCACCTAGAAGTGCTCTTCCTATCTGCAGCACTGCCTGCCCAATCTGAATCAACATAACCATGTAGGTTAAACTTTTGATTCGCATCATACTTTAGCCCATAATCAACTGTACCCTTCAGGTACCTCAAATATGCTTTACAGCAACCAGGTGAACATCTCTCAGATCCGTCAGGAACTGGCTCAATGTTCTCACCGCAAAGCAAATATATAGTCTCGTGTTCATTAGGTACATCAAGGACCCAATCATCTGACGATACACAGTGACATCAACCAAATCAGATGAAGCATCACACAAAAGCTTCAGGTTCGATGCCATAGGTGTGGCCATGGCCTTGCAGTCCATCATCCCGAACCTCTTCAGGATTTCTACTGCATACTTCCCTTGTCCAAGGAAGATTCCATCTGCACTCTGCCACACCTCCATGCCTAGAAAGTAGTGCATCATACCCAAGTTCTTCATCTCGAACTCAGCTGCAAGTTTCCTCTTAGTATCGGCAATCAATCTATCATCACCTGTAACAAACTGGTCATCCACATACAATAGTAGTATCACAGAATTGCCTTTCTCAACCTTGTAGTAAAGGTTGGAATCCACTTTACTCTTGGTAAAGCCCAAACTAGATAGGAAACTATCCATCCTACCATACCAAGTCCTAGGAGCTTGCTTCAAGCCATATAAGGCATTCTTTAACCTGCACACATATGACTTCCTATCCTATGTTTCAAAACCAAGTGGCTTCTCCACATACACTTCCTCTTCGACTACACCATTAAAGAAGGCTGTCTTGACATCCATCTAGTGTATCTTCCATTTCATCACTCGTTTTTTCTTTCTCCATGCTACCATCTGCATCATGCTTGATCTTATAGATCCATTTGGAAGTCACAGCAGACTTCCCTTCAGATCTTGGGACTGTATCCCAAACATCATTCTTCATGATCGACTGATCATGGTATTCTTCCATTACTTCATCCCAAATCCCGTGAACTTCAATATCTTCAATAGATATCTTTGTTGCTGGAACAAATGTTGTATTCCTTCTTTTGTAGGTGATGGTATATGATCTTTCCTACAAAACAAGTTAAATTGCATGATTAGAAACATCTCATAGTTTTCAGAACAAATTCTTACACATAAATAAATATGTCATACAGTCATGCAATTATTTTAGCCAATGCTTCAATACAACATTTATCCATATCCCGTAACTTTCTATATGCCTTCCAATCTCTACCAGAACATTGTTAAGAGTGTGCACAACTCCCAACATGTCAGCAAAGAGGTTTCATTCTAGAAAAGTAGCAATGAAATGTTGTACAGTGCCATAGGCTACTTACCCATCACATGCATATTAGTAGTATACTGTTCATTAATGCAATTATTCTAATATGCATAATACACAACCAAAGTCTAAGAACATAAGCATATACATCATTGAACAAAATTATTTAAACAAACAAATATGTAAGAAATGACAATTCAAATACTTATCTTTGTTTGGTTGTTGGGCGGACTCCCTCTGAATCTTTGCAACTCCATCCTGATGTGGATTGTGAGAAGTGGTCGACTCCCTCTGAATATCTGCATCCTTGCAGAAACTACTAGAGTGTGCTTCCTCTTGATCTTTGCTTCCTGGATTACCTATCCTTGAACTTATATCCATCCGTGATCACTATTCATGCTTACAAGTATCATTATTGTGATATCCTCGAGATCTCATACATAATCATACATTTATTAGTATATTCTCAATACTATCAAAACACAATAATCTTAAGCATGTATAGTCATGATCATTTCAAACAGAAATAATAAGCATTAGTATTCAAGGACTCTTATGGTTAGTCATATCATAAGTTAAAGTAAGAAACATAATATGCCTAAACCCATGATTACCTATACTTTTATGACTCTTCTGGCTAGTCATATCATCAATTACAGTAAGAAACATAATATGCATACACCCAAGATTATTCAAACCTATGAATAATCATTATCAATCATGCCATGTATACTTATATAAGAGATCCTATCACAAGGTAGGATTCTAACTTGATATAGGAAAAAACATACCTGGATTAGTATGTTAGCTAGTTATGTCTAACATACCCACATGATGTCTTCTTGTTCTCTTCAATGACTTGTGCTAGTAAGCTGCATATCTCATAAGTTAACCATTATAGAACCAAGTTATACATACCTCGTAAATAGGTCTTCTAAGTGATCCATGACAATGGATGAATCTTTGTCTTCATGTCACCATGATCATATGTTCTTGAACTAGAACATGATTTGTCTTTCTTGGTGTACCTTTTATGTTAGTGGACAACATAAACCTCATACAACACCATAATGCATTAGTACAATCATAAGTGTCAACACCCTAATCAATGAATATCTTCTATCATGCATTCATAATTTTATTAAGGTGATACAACAAGTCTAAATTCAATCAAGATTGTACTAACCGTAATATGAAGACAAACATACCATAAACTTAATCATGAACAAATCTCGAAATATACCTGGATAAGTCATGCCTATCTAGATTTCTTGTAATATTCTTATGAAAGGCCTTAGCCTCATCTCCCTCTGAAACAAGAACTTCTTCACTTATGCAGGTGACCAATCCATTCTCTTCTAGCATTAACCCAATCCACTTGATTTGTAGGAACTAGATCTGGAGCTGGATTAGGGTTTGTCAAAGAAACAATAAAAATTCAAACTTTAAATTTCAAACTTCTGAAAGGATAGAAAGATGCACCTTTCTGAGCTGGTCAAGCTGGTATACTCAGAATTTGAAAACTGCAAAGTTTCACCCCTCAAAATTGCCTTTTAGTTTTCCGAATTCACTTGGGAGGACCCTAAATTAGGGTTTGAGTTTCTCAGAACTTCACCCTACTAAAAAGTTTGATTCAAAGCTCTAAGCTTCTATTTTTCTGAGGAGCTTCCAGCCGTGGTCATGGATTTCCAAAATTCCAACTTTTGCAGAAGCCCTAATTTTCCATCTTTTCGATCAAAGTCCCGAACTGGGGTTTGATCAAGCCCGGCCTTCTTCCCAACCAAAAATATGATCTTGGTCTCTAAATTTCTATTTTGATGAGTAGCATCCAGCCGTGGTCTCTGATTACAAAAATTCCAACTTTCTCCAAAACCCTAAATTCTCGAAGCCATGAATGAAGGTGCTCAAAAATAATTATGTTTTTCCAGAAATATGCACCTGATTGTTTCTGGTGTAACTCTGAACTTTCCAATCCACATGGTATGAAAATTCCACCTGTGGTAGCTCGACGTGTCATCTTTCCAACCCCATAGGTCTGACCTCAATTGGATTCTCTGAGAGATAGTTATGCCAAGTGTCGCAACATGACCTGTTTATGGGATAAAACATGAGAGCGAACTTGTATGGAGTTCCACGTGTCACTGGTTCAGTTTCGGCCTCTGAAAAAGTTACCTAAGAAATTACAGTCTGTGCACTACCTGTCACATTTTACTAAATTTCATTTGGAGCTTCATAGCTCAAGTTATGACCTTTTTTCCTAGGTCACCTGTTTATGACTCAGATCTGGAAGAGGCAGAAACCCTAGATTGTACAGATCATAAAATACAAAGTAAAACGAATTAGAATTTTTCCTTTGGACACAAGATATATGGGGATCTGATATTCGACCTGTAAAAGTTTCAGATCCGAAAACTTCTCCAAAATGGATTTATAGCGAAAGTTCTACGATGATTGGTTTTTTCTATATCAAGCCCTAGCATTGCAAGTGCAACAAGTGTCATACATGCCATACCATGCCTTCTTTCAGGCTAGCTCTGATACCATGTTAGTTTTTCAGAATTTACTTCAATCTGATATAGGATCTTAACTGAGAGAAAAACATGTACAGCATATCTACAGCATATCAATCATGGACACAATAATGCAAGCACACAAGAGACACAGAGTTTACTTGGGGAAAACCATAAAGGTGAAAAACCCCAATAACTTCCTTAGAGATAGATAGAGCAATGATACAACCCAAGCATAAGAGATAGACATCTCCTAGCAGCAGATTCTCCTCCTCCACAAGTGCTCCATTCTCCAAAGAGTGTGTGAGAGAATAGAATGATGAAATAGAGTTCCTCTCGCACTCTATTTATACATGACTTGACTTTCCTAATAACCTTTACTAGGTCGGCATTAACTTAACCACATAACATAATGTTGACTGGGCTGACACCCAATAGGGTGGTCTAATAACCCTTTGACCCACATGGCCAACCCCCAATAGGGTGGTCTAATAACCCTTCGACCCACATGACTTATACAGGGCCGACCCCAACAAGGTGGTCTAATAACCCATCAAGTATAAGTTACGACACTTACGATATAAATGCTGACGCTTCCGTATAGAGGAATAATAACATCTCTATAGGAATACAAACACTTCCGTATAGAGTAATAATAACATCTCTATAGGATTACAATATACATAGATGAAATACATGGGTGAAATACATTCTGAAGTTACATATACATCAACATCTACCCCTTGACTTTAATCTTTTACCAGAGGTTTTTCCTTTCCCTCTGTCGACTGATTGACCTCTTACCACTAGATCATTGTGATTTGATCCCTCCATTTTCTTTTCCTCATCTCTTTTGAAAACAAATAGGTGACAACATCACTAATCTACAATGTAGTATTATTGCTTCCAATAGCCACGATCAAGCTATCCCATGATTCTAACAAAGAACACAATAGACTAATACATTTCTCCTCCTAAGTGATTTTAATATCCACATAAAACAATTTACTAATCACAGTGTTGAATGCATTTAAGTGCTATGTAATTGAGTCTCCCTCACTCATCCTTAGAAGATATAATTTCTTTCAAAGAAACAACTTTTTAACCAGAGATTTCAAATGGTATAAGTTCCCCAACTTTTCCCACTACTTCTTAGCATTGTCTGAATCTCTTGAGACATTCAACAATATAGAATATGCTAAACAAAGTTGGATTGTAGTTCTTGTTTTTTCTATTGATTTTTACCAATATTTCGATGACATACCTGTTGGAGTTGTACCAAGGATGATAACAACCATTTCTCTCAATATACATGGAGATCCTCCATTTTAATCTTCCCAAGCTCAAATTTGTTCCCATTAAACTTTTCAATTTCTATCCTCGAAGTATTGACCATTATAACTATGAATCAATTTTTTGGAACTCCCACTGAATATAGGTATTCACCAGATCCATGAACAATTCAAACCCTTAGAAATAAAGACATCCCCTTGAAGCCAATATATATATTTGATACCAAATGTTGGGTTCTAATACCTTTTATAGTGATCATGCATGATGATTTTTATAGTTATATATAACAAATGGACAATGGAACATAACAAATCAATAGAGTACACATAAATTACCATGGAAACCCCTCTACCAGTGAAAACCAGCAAACCAATGAGCTTAACTACTCATCTATTAGAAACACTCTTAACCATTGTTTACACCAGTTATATACTAGACAACGATCACACTTTAATACAACGTCTTTATATTACATGGCCATTACATCATATTTATATATGCAATACATACACTAGCTCATGGCACCCGAGTTAGTTACATATAACTGCTCATTAATGGTGATCCATATCTTCCTAACCACTTTTAGTTATTATTTTACAGTCAACCTGACTCGGTCAAAATTGGTCGATCACCCATTGAGATTCTATTCATTTCGATGTACATCAACTTCCCATCGACCAGTCATGGTCATTGACCAATCAACTATTCCATTTGCAAGTCGATCAGACTTCTAGCATATGTCGACTTCCAAATCCAGTTGACCTGTTAACTAGTTGACTATTGACTTAGACCATCAATTCCATGCAAATAACATAGCATTTCCAATAGGAAGAACATGCATTGTTACCACGTTCATAGAGACAAGTAACTTGGATTTTCATTTTCTATTTTTCCACCAAACACACTAGGAGCATGACCTTTTCCTTTGTAAGTGTATTGATTTCCTATGGATTAGTCTCACTGATGTATAGAGAGATTCCATAAGGTACTTTATTTTCCTTTCCACTGTGAAGAGATCATAAATATCATTCTCAAAAGTATCTTTGTCCCATTTCGTAGCAAGGGACTTTGCATGGATGATGTTCATTTGTAAACAAATCATGGTATCTTCCTCGGATTTGGGGGAGTATGGTATCCAGTTTGATCAAGTGAGAGAGGTGAATTCCTCATAGAGGAGCTAGTGGGAAACAAACTTGAATGGAGAATGAACCCTAGGGTAAGGTCCAACTTGATTAGAGATGTCCTAACCATGGCTCCTTGAGTACAGAGGACTGTTATGCACAAATGGTTTGGACATGATATTCCTTAACTAGGAAGTGATCCAGGTTCCTGGATATGTGTTGAGGGCTATCCCTTCTATTGGTCCATGTATGTTTGATTTCGAAGAGCTTGGCATCTATGAAGGCATGATGGTTGAATATGTTCAAAAATAATCAAAGAGATAACTAGTCTAATCCTTTTCCCCCCAAGGTTCATACTAGTGAAGGGTGATATTAAGGTATTCTCCAATAATGATATGGGGCAAATTAAGAATAAAATGCAATCATTTCCTCCCAGAAAACTCTTTCTTATGGGAAGGGGCATAAAAGTTTAGAATGTCCAGAACATAATTTAGATCCTCATAAAAGAAAGTGGCAAGAATGTGAGGTTAAGATGTTACCAACATTTGGAAAACCATATAAGGATTCGGCTTAGGGCCAATCCCCCTAATTTCCCTTCAAAATCTAAAGAAATTAAGGTCCAATATGGAAGCAGAGAAAATTTTAAGGATCCATAATTTTCTTAATGTGTAGAAACCTTGGTGAATCTTAATTATCAAATTTCCATCCATAAAATGTTTGGCAATATTTTTTTTAAATATTCAAATTTCCAAGGGTTTTATATAGTTTTTGGATAATTTTGGAGATGTTTAGAGTAAAAAAATTTAATCCTTTGTAATTTGGAAAATCATATTGGAAAAAAAATGGAAAATGGTAAATATTTTTCTAGAAAAAAACCTCAAAAATTATCCCATGGGCTAAATGTCGCCCCTAAAATTGTCGTTGTATGAAAGGTATTAGTCGCATCCTCACCCAAGCACATTGTTTATTAAATCATTAAGATAGATGGCTTTTGATTCTACATGATTTTATGTAAGCATATTTGTTTGTAGACCATTAGCAAGTGTCACGTCCCCTTCCATCAATACAGTGCTTGGAAGGAAACATGGCCAACATACTAGACTTATTTGGAAAATCTCAGCCCATACAATACTAAGAAATTCATAATAATAAAAACTTATGTGTGCAAGCTCATACACAACATAAACACAGTGGAATTAAAACACAATTGCACCCACACAAACAATATTGCATCAATACATCTATCACAAACAGAGGATGATTCAACATCCAGGGATTCAATTCCATTCCAATGCTATGCACAGTCTTCATATCAATTCCATTAACATAAATAATTACCATTCTGAATTAATACATTACAGAACACAAAATGCATATAATTTAAAACACAGAGATTACTTATCTTTGAGAAGAAGCTATCCAACAATTGGTTATGTGATAGCAACATTCCACCCAACCATAGATATCTGTCCATCTTGTATTCTTTCAGCTGAGAGATCACCCCTGAGCTAGGTTGTGTATCCACTAAGGAGGAACTAGACAGGCTCACTCACAGCCATGGTTTCACTCAACAACTATGCTAATCCAACACATAGTTGGATTTATCAAGTATACAAGAAGATAGAGGAGGAAGGTGCTAAGCCAGTGAGCTCAACCACAGAGCTACAGACATCTCAGGCTAAATTCAAGCAATCCAATCCTCTGTTCAAACATTCACACTTAGATTTCTCAAACTTCTGTCACCAAATAACTCAATCCCGTCACTGGATTTCTAGGCTATAAAAACTGGGTTTTTCAATGGATTTCGAGGTATCTAATACTCTCAAATTTGCCACAAGGTTCATATCTATGGATCCCCCATTGGATTTTACTGTCAAATACCAAATCTGGGCATTTATGGCTCTTCAAAACGTGGGTTCTTGCAAAGTTGCGATTTCTGGTTTTGCTGACTGTTGGCAATTCATTTTTGGATGGAAAATGATGCTGTGATCTTCAACAATGGAATGGGAATGAGGAAGAACCCATTCCCATGAGGTAGAGTGACTTGTGGTACAAGAAAACGAATCCCATACTTTGCCAAACGAATTTATGGGCTTCCCATGCTCCATTGAAGCCATGGATTGATTTCTCAACGACTTCCTTACAACTGAAATAAATGTCAGCAAGGGAAGTCAAATGGGTTCTCAAAATGACATTTGGCATCATATGGTTCATCCCCACAACCCCCTCACCACTCCCTAGTGGATACACATGGCCCCTTCTCATTCGTTGCTTCGATATCCAGTTTTGGTATTTTATTGCATGATGTTTATCTACATCATTTTTACAATGTTTCATGGCTAAATAACACATGGGTAACATAATATCCAATACTTTCCTTTTAAATAAAATTCGAGCTTCCACTAGCGGGGCCTTGGCCTTGAGCTCCATGCTAGGAAAACATACATCACTTGTATACAATATTTATATTGAAAGCCAATATATCCTAAGGGTCAAAATGGGGTATTGCAATCCCCTCCCCCTTAGAATAATACCGTCCTCAATGTTCCAATACTTAGGAGTACATATACAATTTACACATCCAAAATTTTCAAAAATTTTGCAGATCTGCCCTGCATTCTATCATTTACCTCAAACTTTCAAGACCAAGTCCTTTGGCTTCGACAAACTGCTCCTGTTGGTTCTGACCTTCCAACTCATCGACAAGTCTGAAAGCTTTATGGCTGCTACCCTCTTGATGTTCCTTTGTTGGGTAGTTGCGGCAGCAATGATTCCCTCCACATATCCAACATTTCACTAGTTGCTTTATATTTTCTTGCTCAATTTTCTTTGAGTCTTCATGTCTGAAACGTTTCTTAGTGGACTGATTGGATGAATGCCTCCTCATTGATTCATTGTCCTTTCCTCGATTGACTGTTTCCAAAATTATTTTTACTTGTCTTTGCAGACAGACAGAGTCCTGCAAAACTTTATGGTTTATCTCATTCTGCTGCTTTTGCAGCTTGAGCAGTTCTTCAAGATTTTCTTGGGTCTTGGCAATTGTTTGAAGAAGATTTTCAGCCAAATCCAATAGCTTTTGATTTGTTTCCATGGCCAATGTACACATCATCCCACTCTTTGCTCGCTAGTACCACTGTTTTGTAACAGTTGCAACCAATTAAATTCCACTTCTCACTTGTGAAATACATCATTGAAATTTCTGTTAGGCCAAGCATAATAGAAACATTAAAATCACTCAATTAATTTCCCCATTGACATGGGTAGTCCATGCTTTATCCATGAGACTTTCATACTTTTCATGCTTTCCCAACAGGCACATGAGATTATTCATGTCCATTCTTTCACAGGGAATTAACTACTTCAACATTCACAATTTATTTCAAGCAAATAAACACACTCTACTTTCATCCATACATGCATTCAACAATTTTATGTTTCCTAAATGCATCAAAAAGAAAGGAAGGAGAGAGCAGTAAGAGTCTTCTCCTCTTAGTCTTGTTCCATTCTGGAACCCACACCACCACTGTTGTTTTCATGCTCCTAGCCTCTTTCACCTCGACGTGAATGCTTGACCTGCCCTTCTTGGCTATGACACTTAGTGTCTATGGTCTATTCCAGACCTCTCAACCATGGAGTCCCTCCACATGGTTTGTCTACAACTCTTGGCCGCTAGGACCCACACAGTCCCACTAGCACCATATTTCATTACTAATCATGCTGAGCTCTTTAGGACGGTCACATGTCTACATGCATCCCTAGGATTCCTTCATAGTCCTTGCTTCCAACAATACCTACACTCAAACATTGAATCAATTCACATGTTTAGTTTATTTTCATAGGTTTTATCTCTAAACAAGAGTATATAAAATCCTAACCAATCCATATACACATGTAGATTCATAAGCAAGAAGCTACAAGATAACCAAATACTTATATGTATTGTGCATTTCCTCTCTGGTCCACAGGGTCCTGCTTTGCTTTGCAAGCCTTGGGATTTCCTATGGACTTGGATGTTCGGCCAGCACGCAGGATGCTCCACAAAATCAAATAGTTAATGCTCAACCAATACACCTTCACGCCGACTGGATTTACCAAGCATTTGTGGTGCCCAACCAGTCCCATACCTGGTTGGCCCTCTCCATTGCCGAGCCAACACATCCGTCTGGGTCATCGGCCAATGGAAGGAAACTGTGCCACCGACCATTATAGTTCAAGGCTATACTACTCTACCTTAGGCTTGCATCATCTTTTCACATGTGTCACAACCCTTCATGCGCATCACAATTCTTCACCCACACAAGGATGGCACTCCTTCTCTTGTGCAAACCAGCGGTTCCCTTTAGGAACTCTTTAGGTGACTTTCTTGAGTACATTTTCTTCACTTTTCCCCTTTAATGTGCAGCTCCAAATTGCATTTGTATAAGCTGACAACACAAGATGGATAAGCAAGCTCATCAGTATTGCTGCTCTAAAACTGTAAACATATTTCATAACATTCACTATCCAACATTGAAACACCAGGAATGAGTCCATTCCCTTAAGGTGTAGTCAATATTGAAAATCCTGTCATAACTCGACATCGAAAAAGTGTGCACCCCTTTTCTGATGTGAGCCATGTAGGCCCTACTCATATTCAAGCAATCTTCCATAATGGAAATAAAATCAAAACATGCTCTGCATATTAACTCCAATAATTAGACATGCATGTATGTGTATATATATCAGTCAGGGTTTACAAAACACTTATCCATTTTGCAGATGTAATTTCTCTTCATTAATGAGGAATGGGGGCTCCTTCTCTGAGTTGATAGTCCCTTGGTTTTCCATCCCAACCCCTTTTGATGTTACATCACCCTCATATATCTTACTGACATAATACTTGCCATCTCACTCATATTGCTTACCAATCATGCAGTGCAAATGGGACATTACCAAAATATCCAATGGCGTTTCACCCGAAACCCATTTCCAAGATATGGGATCCTTCCCATGAAGTTTTTATTTTGCAAGCCCTCTCTCATGGTCTTACTGCAATGTGTCTTCCTGGCACACTTATTAAATATCCAAACAGTCAACAACATTTAATAATAAAAATTCAAATCTGGTTGTTCCATAACCAATCAATGGCATTAATAATTAAATTCAATATGAATTTGCAATTATGTCTACTACATAAATTGATTTTCTTAGCCATGAGGCTGTCCTCATATTACTTGGCCCTTGCAAGTGGTATCACTTCTCCTATTATGGTCTTATGTCTGCTATCATACATGAACATCCACTTACAACATGTTCTCTTGACACAATTCATACAAGCCAAATATTCATTAGTCTTAGCAAAATTCCACATCCGAGATTTACAATTCTTCTTTCTAACAGAACTTAGAGTTCCCAAGCATGAGATTCCTTCTCATAAGCTCTATATCAAAATTTTCAAATCTGTCCCTTACGGAAATTAGATTTGCAACCATGATATTATTCTCATACACTTAAATCAAAATATTTTCAGATTTGTTTCATGCATAAGTTAAATTTCACAACCTTGAGAACCTTCTCATAACCTTTGGCTTTTGCACATGGTAGAGTTCATTCTTTGCTACGGTCTTATCCTCATTGCCATATGCAAGACATTTCTACCTGGAATCTGAAACTTCAATCAGCCAAACATGTTGTGAGTATCTATGCATGTAATATTTCATTGTTGCAACAGTCATTGAAGCATTTCCAGAATTATAACATTTCATAATTCAAACACTTCTAGCTGTTAACCTATCAATATCACCCAAAACTCATTTACTTCACGTGAATCATTATCATACTAAAATTGCAAGGTACAGTCACATCATTTATGCAATTTAAATGAAACTTTAGATACTCATTATTTCACAGTCATATCATTTATACAACTCTGCCCTTCCACAGAGTATTCCGACATCCCATCGATCATGACTACCTTATTTATGCACTTACTATTCTGCATTCGTAACAGTCCATGACTTGATATTAGAATTATCATCGATTCATCATCTCATCCATTACTTAGTTTGCAATAACACAATACCATCCTCATGCATTCATGCAATGCATCACAACATGTGCATCCCCACTTATGCATACACATTTACAACATTTACTCAAACTTTTCATATGCATCCACTCAATGCATAACTACAAGGTTTATAAAATCTCTTAATGCATATCCACTCAATGCTACCTTGCATTGGTTCATGAATGTTCTGCATTCAAACATATTATAGCCGAAACATGACTACCTCATATAGCATGCATTACCATAATCAGGACCACCAGTCTTCATTTGCTTTGATTATTAAGCTCATAACTGACATACACATGCAATGACATATTTTTATATGAATGTAGTCTAAATTTCTAAACAGTCACATGGTATGAGGCCTCTTTCCTTCACCGCTCCATGCTCCACCACACTATGGCAGTATGGCATTCACATGAATTCATTTCAACTCTAAATGCATACCATTTTATGATTACTAACTATGGTTCAATGGATTCTTACCCAATCTCCTTTCAACACATATGCAATCATCATAATTAAACTATTACCTGTATGGATCCCATTTACACCTTTGATGTTAGCTGATCCGTTGGTCTCTTATAGAGGATTACAAAATTCTTCCACCAACCTCTTGATCATGGATTCGCTACCCTAACATTTTATTCATAAGGTTTTTAGTCACATGCAACAACATCATTACCATATTTAGCCATGCTTCTGCTGTCTTTGGTCCTACAACCAATACCAACACCTATAGTGATTATCAACCACAATATTTACCATTAGTGGTTCATTGCATATGTAAAATCCCACTAATTTTACCAATATGTAATATCATATGTGTGCACAAACATCTGCTCATGCACTGTGCATTGTTTATGAATATGCCAACTATTACATATTCATTCCCTAATCTTTGCATTTTTAGCATTCTCATGCCATAATTTTGTGTACACAAAGCTTATAAAATATAAATATAGTTAGCAAGACAGGGGTTAAGGAATTCTCCATTTTCAATCCCTCATCTTTGCATGGAATTCTTCTTCGACATAATAGTTGGCCTGATTTCATGGCTTTTAACAAACACACAAGGAATCATTAGCTATGATTTTATCGCCAAGCATCAATTCAATACGTATACTTGTGCATAATATTCCAACTTGCTACTTCTTGTACATTATTAAATCTTATGAGCTGCAAGCACTGTGCATTATGAAAATATTTGTTAGACATCTTAGGAATGCTTATAGAAACATAAAAAATAAACATTTAACATAATAAAACTCATGGAATCATTCACATAGCTGTTATGCATTCGTTCCTTTGCTCATTCATTTAAAATTCTAGAAATTGCCCATATTGTCAACAATTTGACAAAACAGTCACTGGCACTTTTCTGCTCTAATTATCTATGGTGTATGATAACCTCATTCAACTTCTAATTATGTGTCATTATTCCCTGCTGGATAAGCTTTCTAATGCCTATCCACTTGCTCCATTCTGACTTCGGGTGTGAAAATTACACTACTTCAAAAATGACAACTTTTACAAAAATTCTGCACTTTTACACAGTTGTATTTTGGTCTGGAATGCCAACTTCAACCACCTGTGGAAGAAAATCTATTAAGAATCATGAAAAAATTTCTACCGAGCGAAGTTAGCCCATATAGCAAGGAACACTCAGCAACTCGCGGATCTCTATTCTTATGCGCCATTCATCTTCTATAAAATTCTGGGTTTGACTACTTTCCACTTTTCACATTTTTCCAAAATTCCAAATTTTGGGCCAAAATGGCTATTTCCCAAACAGTGCATTTATGGAAAATCTTTGTCTAACGTGAATTGTCTATTTTCATGAGAATAAGAAATGTTGAGTTTAGTAAATTTCTTGAATCCTAATTATAGGGTCACTTTCATCCATTGCAAGCTTTTCAAAATCCCAAAAACGTGGCCCGAAATAGTGCTTTTTGGCCTTCTAACACACCCCGACTCCACATCCCTTGGATTTTGGCTCCAAAATTCCAAACTTAACACTATGCTTTCTCTATGACCGCTCCATATCAGTTTCGGCTCAATACAACCTTCTGTCAAGCGTCGGGATACCGTTTTGTAAAAGTCATTAATTCCAATTGTGTGCCAAATTGGAGCATAATGGGCTCAGGATCTTCACTGGTTCATTCATGGCCTCCGTCACTGGCCTAAGAATGCCACTGAACTCATCAAATTCCAACCTTGCATGCTCTTGTAATCCAAAAATCAATTTTCGATTTCTATACTTTTTTTTTATTTCTGAACCCGAAACCCGCAATCCGAAACCGAAATGCAGGGTCGGGATTGCGGAAACCGGAACGCGATTTTTCAGAAAAGTTGCATCCCCGTAACCTGAAACCCGAAATTGTGGGTGTGGAAGTCAAGTCGCGGTCACGGGAATGTAACCATCCCGCAACCCGCAACCCACACCCCGCAACCCGAAATTGCGGGTGCGGAAAGTCAAGCCGCAGTCACGGGGATGTAACCATCCCACAACCCACACCCCGCAACCCCAAATTGTAGGTGCGGAAATCCAAGCCGCGGTCACGAGGATGTAACCATCCCTCAACCCGCAACCCAAAATTGCGGGTGCGGGATTTCGGGAATCCAATACGCAATTTTTGGAAAATTGCATTCTCGAAACCCGACATCCGCAACCCTGGAACACCTCCGGCCCTGCAAATTCCGAGGTTCATAACTCCTTCGTCCCTTGGCCAAATGAGGCGATTCTGGTACCATTGGAAATTTGTTGGAGATCTCTATGCAATGGTGTAATCCTCGGCCGCATCTGAGAACTCTGGCCCTGTCATTTTTCCATCCCAAAATGTCGCCCCAAACTTCTTCAATACCACATTATAACATTCGGTTACCTGCCTGTAACTCAGAGTTTGGCCCAAGCAGCCCCAGTGCTGCAAGCTAGGCTCTGATACCACTCTGTCACGTCCCCTTCTATCAATCCAGTGCTTGGAAGGAAACATGGCCAACATACCAAGCTTATTTGGAAAATCTTAGCCCATACAATACTAAGAAATTCATAATAATAAAAACTTATGTGTGCAAGTTCATACACAACATAAACACAGCGGAATTAAAACACAATTGCACCCACACAAACAATATTGCATCAATACATCTATCACAAACAGAGGATGATTCAACATCCAGGGATTCAATTCCATTCCAATGCTATGCACATCCTTCATATCAATTCCATTAGCATGAATAATTACCATTCCGAATTAATACATTACAGAACACAAAATGCATATAATTAAAACACAAAGATTACTTATATTTGAGAAGAAGCTGTCCAAAAACTGGCTATGTGAGAGCAACGTTCCACCCAACCATAGATCTATGTCTAGCCTGTATTCTTTCAGCTGAAAGATCACCCCCGAGCTGGGTTGTGTATCCACTAAGGAGGAACTAGACAGGCTCACTCACAGCCATGGTTCACTCAACAACTATGCTAAGCCAACACAGAGTCGGATTTATCAAGCATACAAGAAGATAGAGGAGGAAGGTGCTAAGCCAATGAGCTCAACCACAGAGCTACAGACATCTCAGGCTAAATTCAAGCAATCCAATCCTCTGTTCAAACATTCACACTTGGATTTCTCAAACTTCTGTCACCAAATAACTCAATCCCGTCATTGAATTTATAGGCTATAAAAACTGGGATTTTCTATGGATTTCAGGGTATCTAACACTCTCAAATTCACCCCAAGGTTCATATCTATGGATCCGCCATTGGATTTTACTGTCGAATACCAAATCTGGGCGTTTATGGCTCTTCAAAATGTGGGTTCTTGCAAAGTTGCGATTTATGGTTTCGCTCACTACTGGCAATTCGTTTTTGGATGGAAAATGATGTTGGGATCTTCAAAAATGGAATGGGAATGAGGAAGAACCCATTCCCATGAGGTAGAGTGACTTGTGGTACAAGAAAATAGAGCCCATACTCTGACATACGAATTTATGGGCTTCCCATGCTCCATTGAAGCCATGGACTGATTTCTCAACAACTTCCTTACAACTAAAATAAATGTCAGCAAGGGAAGTCAAATGGGTTCTCAAAATGACATTTGGCATCATAGCGAGTTTTGGTTTCATTCCCACAACCCTCTCACCACTCCCTAGTGGGTACACATGGACCCTTCTCATTTGTTGCTTCCATAGCGAGTTTTGGTATTTTATTACATGATGTTTATCTACATCATTTTTACAATGTTCCATGGCTAAATAGCACATGGATAACATAATATCCAATACTTATCTTTTAAATAAAATTCGAGCTTCCACTAGCGAGGCCTTGGCCTTGAGCTCCATGCTAGGAAAACATACATCACTTGTATACAATATTTACATTGAAAGCTAATATATCCTAAGGGTCAAAATGGGGTATTACAGCAAGCCTCTCAAATTATGGAATATTACTATTATTTTGGAACCCCTTTGGGGGATACTCTCCTAAGGGACAAAATGATTGTGAGTAGCTTTCCTACTGTAATGTCCATTGTTAGGAATTTTATTAAAATTGCAATTTTTCACTTTTTTTCCTTAGTTCGACCTTTGACTAGTTTCGATCTCTAGGTCCCAAATTTGCCCCAAATGATCCCAAATCTTCTGAGAAGGTATATGAATGATATTAGAACATAAATATGTGTTTCAGGGATGCCTTTTTACCTTTAAAACACTTCTGCAAATAATCTTTCAATTCTGGTCAATGTAGGTAACTTTACTAGTGATTTCCCTTTGACTAGTATTGGTCTCTAGGTCTCAAATTGACTCCAAATGCCTTCAAATCTTCAAGGAAGGTGTATGAATGATATTAGGGATTGAATATGATGTTCAGGGATAACATATGGCCACCAAAATACCTCTGCAAACTCTCTTAAGATTCTGGACCAAGTATGCAATTTTACTAGTAATTTGGGGTTCAAATCCCCCTAAGGTAAGTACTGAAAATGGCTTCCCAAATGCCTCCAAACCCGATCAAATTTATGAACAGAGGTATGTAATGTGTTAATTATTTTATTAAGGTCTCATATGCACCATTAATGGTTTATTACAACTGTTTTCACCCTCTCCCATTCAACTGCAAAAATCACCAATTCGACCCTTGGGGAAATGGCACTATTTCTTCTTCCAATGCAATTAAACTGAGTAAAAATACTTCAAATGCTCAAGTACAGTACATGAAACTTGTAAAATATATCCATGGCAGTCCATTAATCACAAATGCATCATAGAATCATCCATTCATTCGAAATCATCATCAATACATTGGTTCACAACAAGGTAGTGGGGAAATGGCATTGTTCTTCCATTAAAAATGAGATTTATCCATTTCTACTTGGAATTTCGACCTGAAACTTTCTGGAGATGAAGAACAGAGTATTTACTTCATATTATAAAAGAAATGGGGCATTAGAAGCTCCCCCAAAGAGTACAATAGCTCACCAAAAACTCCCTCCCTCAAAGATCAAGAATATGCCATCAAAACTGGAAATGGTTGAAGGAGCGAGCTGAAATAGAAGAAACAATGAGATGCCCTGTAGCTTACACCTGCAAATAAAGACTCCATTAAAGCTCCAAATGAAAGGTCTGAATGGTCTTTCCAATTTCCAACTTGGATGGGAATCTTTCACCCTCGAAATTGGCTAAGGCAAGAAACTAGTCATCCACTAGCTCTCCCTCTTCACAAATGCAATTGCAAATTCTACAAATGATCAAAAGCCATTCTCATACTTCATTTCTACATTTTATAACCAACATTATCCTTCTAAGGGTCGAAATCCTCTCAATAGATTCAATAGATTTTCATTTAGGAAATATTCCACATTTGCCACTTGTCTCCTAGTTCCAACCTTCCATCTTCTCCCAAATTCGATTTTGAGTCTCTTTGGCTTCTCCAACTCCCAAATTCGCCTTATTTGAGCCTATTTTTGGGGCTGACATGTCATAGTGGTCAGATGTCAGAGGTCAGGTCTGCAATTTGTCATAGTTGTCATAGATGCTCCATCATTGGTGTCATAGGGGCTAGGGAATCTAGCCCAAGTGTCCACAAACTTCCACTTTGACTCTTTATCTTCCATGGAGGTTACCAATCCTTCCAAATTCGACCTAAGATGCTCAATTACATGTGTTATGACTTAACAACTCACCCAAGAGTGTTCACATTCCCATTAATTCGAATTTGCAAAAGAGAGATACCATGTATTATGAAAAATCAAGCTAGTGTGGGTCCCACATCCTCCATATGTCTCCAAAACCATTTGTCACTTAGGATTTCTCTTGAATTTTTTTATTCACTCTATTTATTAAATACTTGAACCCTTCTAATGTCTAAACATCATTTATTATCCCCCTTATTCCAAATCCCAAAGCTTCCACCCCAAACCTAGGAAACTAGTAATTTTCCTCCTTGGCAATTATTTGACCCTTAACATCAATTTTACAAACTCTAATGAATATGGCTAATGTGATTAGGCCATTGTGACCCAATTCCAAATTTGGGACATGACAAATCCTCCCTTCCCAATATTGCTTGTCCTCAAGCAATTTCAAACATGGGTGTTGAAGAACCTGCTTTCTGTATAATTCTTTGAAGTTGCCATTGAATTGCCAAACCTTGAGTCTTTGAGTTTCCATGAATATTTTAGAGAGGAACCACCATGCTTGCTGCTGCACTACTCTTATTAAAATCACTTTATTAAGTGGGGAATCCATCTCCCATGCTGCTTGCTTCCCCAAAATAAATGAAACCAATGAGACAAAAATTATTCCAGGGTCCCATTGCTTGTATTGCACCCCAACAATTAAGAGTGTTCTCCAACCTACACCATTAGATAAGAGGATTCATGGATCCCATTTTCTTGTATGCATTCTTCCAAACATCATGAGTACCAAATATATATCATCAAAGTACATAACAACATAATAAAAATGTACATCAAGGATATGCTTCATCAAAGAGTCATGAAAGTGCTTATACCTCCAAGCAAGTAGACCACCATTTTCCAAGTGCATACAAGCTTCAAGTGACCAATCAAATCTGCTCCAATGACATAGGTAAGGATCCCATGTCCTATAATGCTGCTCCAAAAGGATGTGATATGCATAAAAATATTCAGCCATGTATTCTTTCATCCAAGAAGTGAATGAAGAATCTCCACTAGAATCTGAACCAAATAATGAGCAGAAAAAACAAGGAGACTTCAAATGACTCAAAGAAGTCTCACCCATACATCCATGAATGTGAGAATCATAAAGATGTAACAAAGTATGTGGCTGCCAACAAAAATGTTCTCCCATCATAAATCTATTCATCCAAGTGTTGGATGAAGTTCCTCTAACATCAAATGAACCCAGTGTTGAGCAAGAAAAACCATGAGTATTCAAGTGACTCAAATCCATATCATAGGTGCATCCATGTAGATGTGAATCATCATAAAGTGACAAGTTATGCTGCTGCAAATGTGAATAAGAATGTGCTCCAACCATGTCATCATAAAAGTTAAATCTAGGAGTTCCATACTCCTCATGTGGCACCATCAAAAAGAACCCTTTCACCCATACTTCATTGAGACTAATACTGCAAAACATGGAATTGTAGGATGTAGGAGAATGTACTAACTCACCCAAATGATCAAAAAGTTCAGGAGTTTCATCATGGGAAGGATCCATGTGGGTAGTATCATGCAACTCCTTCAAAAGTGTGAACTCTTTGTCATAGTTTGGTTCCAATGTAGAGGAATCATGCTCTTCTTTAAAAATTGCATAACCTTCATCAAGAGGCAATTCAAATTCATCTTCCACCACATCAAGTGTTTGAATCTCTTCAAGTTCATCTTCAAACACATCAAGAACATTCAAATTTTCACATTTCTCATGATCCACCATGTCATGAGAATCCTCCAAACAATCTACCATTTGACAATCTGAAACATAGGAGGAAAAACAAGTATCTTGCATCTTTTCAAGAAGTTGCTCATTTTGAATTGTGAGCTTATGAATATCCTCATTATTCTTCAAGTATGCATCATGTAACAATTCATTAAGCTCAAACAAATGGTTTCTATCAAAAAGCAAAGACATGAAATTACCTTTGACGTGGCACATTGCTCTTTGAATCTTCTCCATGTCTTCAAGGAAGGATGTTTCCTCCAATGAAGTAGCTCTCCAACAAGAATTTGACACCAATGCTTGAGTGTCATGGAGAATGCTGAGGGACTCTTGGATATTATTTTCATTCATCTTTAAGGACCCTTCAAGAAAATGAGGCTCTTGCAAATGAACCTCCTCATCTTCTTCAATTTTGCTTGGACCAACTTCATGAAGCTCAAGTGGTGATAGGGAAGTTGATCTTGGTTCTTCTTCAACCGCTACAAGGTCTTCATTATCATGCTTAATGAAACTTGTACTTGTAGAAACACTTTCAAAAGTGATCTCTATGTCACCAACATAGAGGTGTGAGCACCCATCAGTAGGTACTCCTTCATAGTTTAAGCATCCATCAGTAGATGCTCTTTGGTTCATGTCTAAGCTAGAAGGTGTCTCGAAATGATCTTCCATATTTTCAATAGAATCTTCTTCATGCTCTTGTGATGTCTCTTCCTTTTGCTCATTAAAGCAAGCTGATGCATTTTGCCCCTTGTTTTCCTTAGGATCAATATATTTGGAATCTCTTCTTGAATAAATCTCAAAAGCTCTCCTCAAGGAGGACATCATTTCATGCACACATATATGATACTCGCTCCAAGGGTTTTTACAAGAAGGGAATAAACCTTTCTTCACTAACTCCACATCTTCATTTTTGGGCCTATTTTCAAAAACATGTTCGGCATAGTACTCAAAAGACATGGAATTTTGTGTATTTTTGCTAAAAGTAAGATATTCTTGATATTTTTGATATTGTTGGGGCAAGGTTTTATATTTTGCTCTCCATCTTTGGAACTCACTCATAGAATTATCCTTGGTTGGTGTGACACACTCATATTCATCAGATTTAAAGTCATAAGAATAATCTTCATTTATCTTGAAATTGTAAGAAGTGTTGCATGATGGCACCTCTTCCTCATACCATTCACATTCTGCTTCATATTGCTCATAAGCATCTGCATATTCCTCATAAGAATTGTACTCATAGGATTCATCATAATAGTAAGACATGGCTGCCAATTATTCTTGAATGTATGTACCTAATACACAGGTGCAAGGACCATGCTCTGATACCACTGTAATGTCCCTTGTTAGGAATTTTATTAAAATTGCAATTTTCCACTTTTTTTCCTTGGTTCGACCTTTGACTAGTTTCGATCTCTAGGTCCCAAATTTGCCCCAAATGATCCCAAATCTTCTGAGAATGTATATGAATGATATTAGAACATAAATATGTGTTTCAAGGATGCCTTTGTACCTTTAAAACACTTCTGCAAATACTCTTTCAATTCTGGTCAATGTAGGTAACTTTACTAGTGATTTCCCTTTGACTAGTATTGGTCTCTAGGTCTCAAATTGACTCCAAATGCCTTCAAATCTTCAAGGAAGGTGTATGAATGATATTAGGGATTGAATATGATGTTCAGGGATAACATATGGCCACCAAAATACCTCTGAAAACTCTCTTAAGATTCTGGACCAAGTATGCAATTTTACTAGTAATTTGGGGTTCAAATCCCCCTAAGGTAAGTACTGAAAATGGCTTCCCAAATGCCTCCAAACACGCTCAAATTTATGAACAGAGGTATGTAATGTGTTAATTATGTTATTAAGGTCTCATATGCACCATTAATGGTTTATTACAACTTTTCTCACCCTCTCCCATTCAACTGCAAAAATCACCAATTCGACCCTTGGGGAAATGGCACTATTTCTTCTCCCAATGCAATTAAACTAAGTAAAAATACTTCAAATGCTCAAGTACAGTACATGAAACTTGTAAAATACATCCATGGCAGTCCATTAATCACAAATGCATCATAGAATTATCCATTCATTCGAAATCATCATCAATACATTGGTTCACAACAAGGTAGTGGGGAAATGGCATTGTTCTTCCATTAAAAATGAGATTTATACATTTCTACTTGGAATTTCGACCTGAAACTTTCTGGAGATGAAGAACAGAGTATTTAATTCATATTACAAAAGAAATGGGGCATTAGAAGCTCCCCCAAAGAGTACAATAGCTCACCAAAAACGCCCTCCCTTAAGGATCAAGAATATGCCATCAAAACTGGAAATGGTTGAAGGAGCGAGCTGCAATAGAAGAAACCATGAGCTGCCCTGTAGCTTACACCTGTAAATAAAGACTCCATTAAAGCTACAAATGAAAGGTCTGAATGGCCTTTCCAATTGCCAATTTGGATGGGAATCTTTCACCCTCGAAATTGGCTAAGGCAAGAAACTAATCATCCACTATCTCTCCCTCTTCACAAATGCAATTGCAAATTCTACAAATGATCAAAATCCATTCTCATACTTCATTTCTACATTTTATAACCAACATTAGCCTTCTAAGGGTCGAAATCCTCTCAATATATTCAATAGATTTTCATTTAGGAAATATTCCACATTTGCCACTTGTCTCCTAGTTCCAACCTTCCATCTTCTCCCAAATTCGATTTTGAGTCTCTTTGGCTTCTCCAACTCCCAAATTCGCCTTATTTGAGCCTATTTTTGGGGCTGACATGTCATAGTGGTCAGATGTCAGAGGTCAGGTCTGCAATTTGTCATAGTTGTCATAGATGCTCCATCATTGGTGTCATAGGGGCTAGGGAATCTAGCCCAAGTGTCCACAAACTTCCACTTTGACTCTTTATCTTCCATGGAGGTTACCAATCCTTCCAAATTAGACCTAATATGCTCAATGACATGTGTTATGACTTACCAACTCACCCAAGAGTGTTCACATTCCCATTAATTCGAATTTGCAAAAGAGAGATACCATGTATTATGAAAAATAAAGCTAGTGTGGGTCCCACATCCTCCATATGTCTCCAAAACCATTTGTCACTTAGGATTTCTCTTGAATTTCTTTATTCACTCTATTTATTAAATACTTGAACCCTTCTAATGTCTAAACATCATTTATTATCCCCCTTATTCCAAATCCCAAAGCTTCCACCCCAAACCTAGGAAACTAGTAATTTTCCTCCTTGGCAATTATTTGACCCTTAACATCAATTTTACAAACTCTAATGAATATGGCTAATGTGATTAGGCCATTGTGACCCAATTCCAAATTTGGGACATGACACCTACAATGACTTCCCCTTTCTGCCTCCTACTTTGTGTGTGATACAAATGTTTTATACTTTCTTGATGTTGTTGGGGTTTTATAAGCCACTACTACCAAACCCTTCACCTATGAAAAATCCTCATTGACCTAGGATCTAGTGATGTAACATCTAAAAAACTAAGGCAAGGATAAAGATCCACTTGTCTCCATTTTCTAGGGAGGAGAGGGTTGATAATACACATCAATAGTCTATCTCCATTCCTTTTGTGTTCTAAGGAAGGTTGTGAGAAACCTCAATCTCCTAATCATCCTTCATATACTCTTGTTGAGGAGAAGTTATTGATAGAGTAGGATTTAAATTTGTAGGTTTTTAGAGCGTAAGTATTTCCTCCAACTTTGAGATTTTTTATTGTAGCCTCTTTTTTATTTCTAGAATATCGACATCTATTTTAACATAAGATTATTTTAACTTGATTGTTGCTTTGTCTACATCTTCTTGTTTGTTTTTTTCCCCTTTTGAAGGTGTGTTAGGGATTCAACTCCAAATTCTAAGAGGATCATGACCAAGTGAGTGATTCCTCTTATTTTTGTGCTCATCCATGGAATCAACATTGTGTGCATTTGAATGTCATATTTTTGTAGTGTAAAGACTAGATGAAAAGGTGTTCTCAACCCTTAATCATTATAACATCTAGAATACCTTGGGAAAGATATATTTCAAAAAATATTGTGGTCTACTTTACCCTATGATTTAGAGAAATAGAAAGATAAACGGAGATAAACAATTTCCAAAAACACAATATTATAAAGAAGAATAATTGAGAAAGAGAATAAGCAAGAGAAATGCAATAGAATTGGTTCTTGTATTATGAAAATCAAAGCTGGAAGCAATGTTAACACACCACTTAAGCTTGGATGACCTTTCACTTGAGCAAGGTTCAGATACAATAATTCTCAACAAATCAATTAATATCCTTCTAAATCTTTACATAAGCTTCCAAAACCCTAACTACCTGACATAGTCAAATAACTCATAAGTACCAAATTATTGGTGGGCCTTAATTAATATAGAGACCCTTTTTACCTTGGTTGTTGAATACTAACAACTCATCCTTATTCAAAATACATGGACATATACATTAATTCACTAACTCGTAAAGTAAGGGGGTTAAATTAGGATTGGCTTAATGTGCCCTCCCCTTTCAAAAGCAGAGTTTTCCTCAATGTTGAAGGTGTAGAAATTGTTGAAAAATCCATGTTGGCTCCCATGTGCCATCTTTTGGTGTCATATATTACCACTGGATCAAAAATTCTTTGATTGTATGTGTTCAAAACTAACGTTACATGGAAACCAAGACTGTTATCGTCTAGAGTCAAATGGATATTTCCTCATCCAATTCTAGTAACATGTTTTTGCATGTTACAATTAGATCCCACCACTTTTTTTATGCAAGAGACATGAAATATTGGGTGGCTTTTGGAGTGAGCTTGTAGGCCATGTCTAATGCATTGGATAATTGTGTAGGGACCATAGAAATTTGGAGAGGGATTCTAGTGGAATTGAGTCTTGAGGAGGTTTGTTTATAAGCTTGGAGTTACAAAAACACCTAATCCCCCACTTCAAAGGAATGCTTGGAGTGATGTTGATATGCCTATTGTTTCATTTTTTTTTAGCCATATCCAAATTTTCCTTAAGGGTGAAGAGAATATCTATTATGGAGCAAAGTGTGTCATCCATAGCATGAACCTAGGAGGTTCTTGGAAAATAGGAAATCAATGATAAGGAATTTTGGCCATACAATACTTCATATAGTGTCATTTTGGTGGATCCATGATAAGTGATATTATACCACCACTTATCTAGAGGAAACCATTGTGCCCAATGGTGTGGAATGTCCAACGAAAATCATATCAAATAGGTTTCCAAGCACTTATTGACTACTTCTAAATTTCTCTTGCCAAAAATTTAACTGAGATTCAACTAAGCTACAATAAAACTCAACATGCCATGTAGATTGAAAATATTATCCATTAATACTTGTGCCACAATGAATGGTGTAAAAGGGTGTGATAAGGCACAAAAGTGAGCATATTTGGTCAAGAAATCTACTATCACCATATTTGGTGAAGCATGGAAACCTATCCTTAATAAACTAAAAATTAATCCTAGAATTTAAATCTCTTTACAAATAAATTCTGCTCCAAAGTCAGATTATTACAAGTGATCTTATAATTATTAATAAATAATGAGGATATGATTTTACTTGAGCTTTCTTATCTCCTAAAGATGGTCCCTGATTTGGGATTGAAATGTTGAGAACTTCTTTCTAGTTAACGAAGTATCCAGATTTAATGAAAGAATTGTTAGCTGCATAAACATGAGCAGCCTGATGAATTTATTGTCTACTTTCAGGAATCACCGTAATAAAATCCATAGACATATCCTTCCATAAATGGTTGGGAATTGGAAGTGGATACAAAGCACCAAGTGATTTCATTGTTTCTCCCTTATGTCATTGACAAGTATCACATGATACAACAAAGTTGTGTATATCTTTATTCATGCCTTCCCACAAGAATGGGCACTTAATTATTTCATAGGTTTTATGAAATTCTAAGTGTCCTATCATGGTCAATAAATGTAAATCCTCTAAGATTCATTGTTGTAAGGCCAAATCCAAGGTGAGAAAAATGTGTTCCTTATACCATAATATATTTTGGTGCCATGTATACCCAGGATGAGTGATTAGGTCTTCTTGAATCTATGTGATGAGTTTTTGGACAGTGTCCTAGTCCATCCATTCTCAACATGCTTCATCGTGCCACCCTATAATTGGTAAGGACAATGCAAAGAGGTAAACCTCCTCCGCAAATTTCCTAAAAAATCATACCCCACCACATTGTCGCGACCCTTTTATAGATGGTCTCATAATCATATCCCAACATCTTAGCGACCCATTTATTCTACTTTAGTCAAGACAACCTTTGTTCCGGGAAGTATTTGAGACTGTGATGGTTAGTCTTGATTTAAAAATGCGCCTCAACCAAATATGGGCACCATGTCTCAACAACGTGAAGGATAGGCATCATTTATTTTTCATATATGGACTTGCCAAAGTTCCACTCACATAGTTTCTTATTGGTGAAGGCTAATGAGCATCCATTTTCTAGCAATACCACTCGAATCTACTACCAGAGGCATCACATCCTAAGATGGAAGTCTTCGTGAAATCCAACATGGCTAAAATGGGCATAGTGCACATAGAATCATTTAAGGAATACAAGGCCTGCTCCACTGCATCATTCTAATAGAAGGAATTATTTTTCAACAATGATGTGAGAGGAGTTTCAATCTTACCATATTTTTTCACAAACTTGTGATAGTAGCTAGTAAGTTCAAGGAGCCCCTCAAGTTTTGAGAATTTTGGGGTAGGGACAGTTCTACATAGCTTTCATTTTCTTGGGGTCCAAACATACACCATCCTAACACATAATATGGCTCAAATTTTCAACCTCAATCATCCCAAAAGAACATTTTGATAATTTCACAAATAACTGGTGATCCCTTAATAATTGTAAGGTATAAGCAACATGATCTAGGTGTATTCCCCATTTATAGTGGGGTTGTAGACAAATATATCATGATCTAGGTGTATTTACCATGTTAGATTCTTTCATTTGGATTTGATGGTATCCTGACTGAAAGCCAAGTTGAGTGAAGAATTTGGCTCCATGCATCCCATCTAAAAGATCATCAATGACAAGAATAGGAAATTTATATTTGATAGTTAACTTATTGAGATCCCAAAAATATGGACACATGCACCAAGATCCTTCCTTTTTTAGTGCCATAACAACCAACGATGAATAAGGGCTTGTGATGGGATGAATGATGTCATCCTCCAAAAATTCCTGAATTTTTTTTCGATTTCATTATTTTGGGAAAAAGGGTGGCAATAAGGGAGTACATTTAGAGGTTGAGTACCAATAATTAATGGAATACCATGGTCATTTTCCCATACTTAGGGTGGTGGTAAACCCTTGGGTTCCTTATTAAACTGTTGATATAGGGAGAGAACTTTTTGTAAGTCAAGGTGAATGTCCTATGTGTGTGTTTCCATGACTTGGATGGCATTGAACTAAGCTTTGATATTGGAGTGGCCTTTCTTCAATAATTTCTCCAAACAGTGGGATGAGTTAATTTTGGGAGAAACGAGAGTAATCCCTTTGACATTATGTGTGTTCCCATCCTAAGCAAAGATGAGAGAGATTATATTAAAATCCATGGTGGCAGTCCCCAAATTCATGAGCCATTCTAACCCGAGAACTATATCAAAATTGCCCATGCCAATAGAAAACATGTGTGATTTGATATGGTAATCACCCATTTAGAGTTTCACATTTTCGCAATGATCACCACATTTCATCATACCCACATTTGCTATCATAATTCTGAAATTGGATATAGGGTAGATATAACAACGGGTTTCTTCATCCTCTTGGCAATGAATGAATGATTATGGGAGTTACCATTGTCCACTAATACAATGACTTTATGGTGATTGATGCATCCAATCAACTTCAATGTATGAGGTGTGGAAAAACTTGATAAAGCATGGAGTGATATTTGGGGTTGATCCTCGATAACTAGCATGTCAGGAGCATCTTCCAAGAGTGGCATAGTATCATCCACATCTAGTTTTGGTAGAGCCTCCATGGTGTTTTCCTCGAGGGGATCATGTGGGATTCCTCTATTTGGAATAATTTATTCTCTTTACATCTATGCCCTCTAAAATATTTTTCGTCATAGTTATAACAAAGTCCAGGGCATTGATGTTCAAACATAGCATCCAGGTTCATATTTTCGATTAATAAGGGAGGTGTGTTGGAGGTATTAAAATTAGTAGCTAGGGGAAACACTATGTGAGAGGGAAAGGAAGGGTTTTTGGGTTGGGCATTGATCACTAGTTCAACTTCTCTAGCTTATCACAAGATTTAAACCAAGTGGAAGGTTGTTGCATAATGACACTGGCTCTAATTTCCTCCTTAATGCCTCTGATGAAGCATTCACATGGAAAAGAATCAGAGAGGCCCTTCGTGCAGATTGTCAATTGCTCAGAGGTTGTAATATAGTCCATAATTTTTTCACTCTGGAGAAATTTGGTCAACTAACCTAAGTAGTGAGTGTCACGATCAAAACTATCAAGAAGGATCCTCACAAATTTGCTCCAAGGGACATAACATCAATAATATTATGGGTTCCATTGCCACCATTGCCAACGTTTTGAGTATAAATATAGAAACCCAATTTTTAACTTTTGAAGATCATCCTTAATACCATGAAGAAAAAATAGCGTTATGTTTGGGTAACCAAACCCAATGGGTTGGATCCATTAAATTTGCGCATGTAAATCTTTAGGAAGTGGTGCCATGAACTTTTTATCCTCAAAGGAATGAGGCTACATTTCTAGGAAGATAGTGTGAGAACCCTAGTATTCAATGGCAATTGCTTCATTAGTTGGATCATTGAATTTCAGAGAAAATCCCACAAGTTGAGCCATAACATTCAACACAAGTTTATGATTAGTCAGCTTGTTATTATTTCATCCACGGTGAGTTTGACTTGGTCAATTAATAGTTTCAAGGATATGACCACGAATGTTAGTTCTTTAAGGTATTGGGTTTTATCCTAGTTGGTTTCCTCCATATGGATCTGATTGCGAGTGTGTACTATGGGAGCTAAAAATTATTAAACCACTAATGGGAGAATTGTCGGGTCCACACAAAAAGGTTTGTGAGAGATTTATATCAATATGATCAGCATGAAGCAAGGATTCAATTGAGATAAGTATCCTAAAAGGGTGTCACGTGTCCACCCAGAAAGGGTTGTTAGAAGTATATATCAAAATGATCACCAAGATGCAAGGATTCTTTTGAGATATGTTAAAAATAAGGGTTTATGGTACTCTAATAGGAGTATTACTCCCTATTGAATATTAATGCACTGGCAGAACTCCCAAATTCCTTTTCGATGGAAATATGTAGGAATTTCATTGCAACCCACAAAGAATATGGTTACTAAACTGACTACTCTAATAGACTATCCAAATTCCTTCTGGATGCAAAGATGTAGGAATTTCACTAATGGGCTACATAGATGAATATTTCCATGGTCCTAAGGAAAATGGATTTTCAGATGATAAAGCTCTCTGATATATGTGTAGGGTCCAACAGTAGTAGTTGCCCCAAACTCACAGTTCTCTAACCAAGGAGGACAATTGTTCCCTTTTTCATACTCCCCATGCACGTGAAATTAATATTCCTAAGTGTTCTCCTTGGTTCCACTATAGCAACAAGATGGCCAATTAGATTATCTATAACTAGTTTTAGGTTTCCCTTGGAAATTTTATTATACCTAAGGGTACATGGAAGGGAGATTCCATGTGTAGGTGTTGTCTAATGTGATACTAATCGAAAGGGGTTCCAACTTCGGTTACAATAGTTACCAACAAATGTGACTAAGTACCAATTATATTCTATATGTGTATGTTTCCCCAACCACATTTTACTCGTTTAACAATAGATCTTTGCATTTATTTAAAGACATCAAAACATGTCTCTAGCATTTAAAAAAATCTACAAAAATTTCAAGGCATGATGGCTCTGGAAAGTGGATGTTATACCACTTGTGTTATACTTTACCTTTCAAGTTATAGCAATAGAAGGATATATAGAGATAAACAAATAGATAATAATAACTAAACAAGAGAATAAGCAAGAGAAATTCAACAAAATTGGTTCTTGTATTATGAAAATCAAATCTAGAATAAATGTTCACGTGCCTCTTAAAGTTGGGTGACCTTTTATGTGAGCAATGCTCAAATACAATAATTCTCAACAAAACAAGCAATTCATAGATTTCTACATAAGCTTATAATATCCAAAACCCTAAATACTTGATATAGTCAAATAATTAATAAGTACCAACTTCCTAGTTGGACTTAATTAATATAGAGACCCTTTTTACATTGATTGTTGATTGCTAACTACTCATACTTATTCAAAAGATATGGTCATATGCATTACTTGAATAACTCCTAAAGGGAGTTAGGGTAAGACCCTAACACATATGACCATTATCTAAGTATTATTCTTCAAAACTATTCATTAGATCAATTTTGAGATAAAAAATTGGCCTCAAAAACAAAATTGTACTATTAAAATAAACCTTATAAGAATCAATAGAATTCAAGATGATGACGTCAACCATAAGGGTAAATATTTTTGTAGGGAAAGGAAAAAACTACTATTTTCTATCGTATTTTCAACTTATCTCTTTGTATGTTTATTTAAATTTTGAGTGTAAGCAATTATGCATCCAACAAGCACCTACTCGACATGTTGTCGACAGAATCCTGGTATGAAAAAACTTGAAATACATTTTTTTTATAAATCGTATTTGCTTGAAGGAAATACATTTTATATATCTTTCAAGTTTTTTCCTACTATTAACCTTTTAAAAGTATGTCAAATGGGTATTCATTGGACGTGGAATTTAATTCAGCTAGATAATTTTTCATCCAACGAGTGATCACACTCAAAATTTGAGTAAACCTACAAGAAGATAAGTTAAAAATACTATAGAAAAAAATATCGTTTTCCTTTGCTTACAAAAATGATCTCTTGTTTTATTATTTAACTCTTGTTTTGTTATTTTCCTTAGGAGGCTCATGTTAAACCTCAACATCCCTCTAATGGTAGCATGAGTTTTCAAATAGGTTCTCATTACATGAATGAATAATCAAGTGAAAATGCACCTACATGTAATGATATATACGTTTGTATGTATGCATGTATGTATGTATGCGAACAACAATTTCAAAATCATATATCTTAGTTTTACTATTAATGCTAACTCAAGCATATGATATTTGTGGTGTAAAATCTTATATATATATGGGGTTGAGGGTGGGAGCCAACAATGGATCCTCATTGCTCTCTCTGACAAGTCCAAGTTGAAATCTAGATACCTAATACAAATTTAAATAACATTGGACAAATCATTCTTCCATCAAACATTAAGACTAGCCTCAACCTAAATTTACTATACTCAAATACAAATACATAAATATAAAACAAAAAATTATTAAAAAAAACTTAAACTTTATTTCCATCCTTCTCTAAATTTGAAAAAATTTAAAATTATTTGTAATTCTTCACATAAAACATTTAATAAATCTATTTTAATATATTAAATAAAATCGTCGTAACTACACCATACATATAAAACACCTAAATTGAAAACACAGTAAAATACCATTACCAACAAAGATTTTCACATCTAATGACCCTGAATTGAAAAACACACTAAAATACCATTACCAACAAACCTTTTCACATCTCATTCAATAAATATGACTTCTCCTATATTGCAATGTCGATATCATTCTTACCAAAAAATATTGAACTATAATTTTTATTTTATATATCATTTATTTAATAAAAACTCTATACAAACATTACATTATTATTATTATTATATTTTTAAATGATTTGATTATATTATTATTATTATAAGCATTATACCAAAACGTTTCACTTACAAATATGTCTCACTTACCTACCAAAACATTTCACCATATCTTATTATTATATTTTTAAATGATTTGATTATATTTTTATTATTATAATCATTATACCAAAACGTTTCACTTACAAATATGTCTCACTTACCTACCAAAACATTACACCATATCCAATTATAGGTGTCGAGGGCAAGCTATAATGCAAACACTTTGAAGTCAAATTATTTGGACTTCATATTAATTTTTTATTTTAAAATTTAACCAATGTTTTGACTTCATATTAATTTTTTTATTTTAAAATTTAACCAATGTTTTGTTATATGATTTTTTTTACCAATGGTCTAAGGACAAACCCTGGAGAATAAATATGCCCTTAGCCCAGTTAACAACTATATGGAAATCACCAAAAACTTTTAGAGAGTAATACCATTGATATTTGCAAATTCCAATAAGTACTAGAGTGCCAAGTGTTCTGCTTTGGTATTTGAAGAAAAACCATAACCACACCATAAATAATAGAAATGATCATCATTCAACCTTAATATCATACCGCATCCACCATTTCCAGCTTGGATTGCTCCATCAAAAACCCAATAGCCATACCATCCACCATAATAAGACTTTGGAGAATCATATTTTTCTTTACAACATTCACCAGTGAAAAATATTTATAAAATCCTAAACACTTCATAGCATAGGAAAATATATTAGGACAAGTTTCCTCAAAAATTATCGTGTTCCTCATCTTCTAGATTTTCCAGCTGAGAAATATTGGGAAGAATTTATATTTTTACACATTCAACATCCACGAGAAAATGTTGATTTTCCAAAGTTTGATGTACCACAACTTAGTTTCCACGGGGAAAAGGGATTGAGCAATAACATCACATGCATTTTTAGCATCAATCTAACTATTATTTTTGAATTGATCATATTCATTGGGAGTGTAACTGTGAAGCAGGATCTCTGTCCAAGAAAGGGGTCTATGGACCTGAAGATGTTCTACAGGTTTTTGAATTCTTGGAGGGCTCATATCTTCTCCAACTCAGTAAAATTCATGTTCTAAATTCATATTTTAGAATATTTTTTATTAGTCGGTGTAATCAATTTGTGTGTAATTTTGTATCACTTAGAAGGTCTATGGTTTGGATTGTTCATCTGTATTTTTTTGGGCATAATCGAAGTCAATACAAGAGTTGTAAGCTAATTTTTAAAGTATGTTCGAAAGTAAGTGTAAGTTTTTTTTATGATAATTGGATATCTTCAAGTTCTTTCTCAAGAAGATCAGGATGTAAGGAACTCATTTTTTTTTATTCAATACGAATAGCAAGAAAGAAAAAAATTCTTGTTGAAAAAAAATGTTTTGTTATATGTTATATATTAAATATTAAATAATTTGTTTAAAATTATTTTAATAAAATCAATTTTTTAAAATCAAATGTTCTAAATTTTAATTGGTTCTCAACATTAATATGATAATTTTTATATGATTGAAAATAAAATTATCAAATCAATTAAAAATAAAGCATAATTATAAAGTGATGCATTTTGTTATTGTTTATGCTAATTGCAATAATTATACTTATAATAAATCTAAATATAACGATGATGATGAGGATGATGATGATGGTTAATATCCACTGAGACCACTTTAGTCTATCGGATGTTAAAATAAAAGAAAGGAATTATTTGGTTTGCTTTAAAATTTTATTCATATGCTCAAAAAACTTGAAGAGAAGCGTTCCTAACTCACCACGGTTTTGACATGTTAGAATTTAAGAAGGTCTATTTTGTAGCAAAGATTATCAAAATTGAGATCTAATGTGAGTGTATGCAAGGCACTCTAAAATAAAGTGATTTTCATCATCAACACTCATAGTCTCATAGAGATGGAAGATCCTTTCATCCCCTGGTGTTTTAGGAATTGTCCAATTCCTTGTTTCACTATGGAGCTCATGAGAGTTTGTTCGTATCTTGGCTATATTAATTTTATTTTTTGAACTAGTTAAAACAAAGATATACTTTTGATCAACTAGATTAGGTTTGATGACCTCCTTATAGTATCTTAATTTTCTTTTAACCTCTAAATATTTCTCGCACCAAATTTTCTCTTTAAATTTAGAAGTAATAATACTTTTAATGTTATTGATATTTTGCAAAGTGACAATTTTGCCAATCCCCAATGGTTTAACCAAGCCATGGAATCTTTATACCAACCTCGTTTGAGCCACAGGTGGTTTTGACTAGATTTTAAAGCAAATTTAGGAAGTCTCTAGTCTCCCACATTATTTATCATGTGCTTGTACATTTGGTACCTAGTCATATCCATGCTCTTGATGGGGGAAAGACACACTTCTATTAGGAGAATAGGATAGGGTGTATTACTTTTAATTTTGAGGTTATAAGTTATAAATGCTTCTAGATTTTCTCAATATTCTCCAAGGTTCTCTAGAGATTCTACAGCCCCAAACTTCATAATCGTACAAGATAACAAGAGTGACAAGAGTTTCAAAGAGGAACTTCTTGTTATCCCACATCATAAGGTTTGTTGATTTACAATTGTTTTTAAGACCAAAATAAGATTTCCATCCTCCAGTAATCCTTTTCTCAGTGCAATACTTCTAGTTGAGCTTGTGGTCAATATCAATTCCTAGATATTTGTAGGAATACACTTCCTCCAAGTTGTTATTTCCATACGCAAAATTAGTGTAAGTGACCTTCTTGGACTTGATAATCATAACTTGTGTTTTGTTGATGTTAATAGTCATAACCATATTAGAGCATAAATCCTTGAGCATTATTAATTGGCTATCAAGATCAAAGGGGCACCTTGCCATAAGAATATGATCATCAACATAGACAAGAAGGATGATGACTATTCCAGCTAATATCGTGCCAGTGCAACCTACTTATTCTAAACATTCTTCTAGTTTATTGATGTATATGTCAAAGAGGGTAGGGAAGAGGGGGATACCTTGATTAAATCCAATATTACAATTAATATATTTTGACCACCCTTCAGTGCTTTTAAACTTGGAAATGACATTCTCATACAACCTTATCACGACAGCTCTCAACTCAAAAGGAACATTTATCTCTTCTAATCTATTCCACGAGTTGTTTCTAGGCACCATATCAAAATATTTTCTAAAGTCCAAAGAGCAACAAAATATATCGGATTTATTATTACAACATTCTTTTGCAATGATTTTAAGTGTGACGAGGTGGTTCATCGTAAAGTGATTCCTTCTAAAATATTTATGACCTTTAGCCTGCTTACCTTCGCTTTATGGAATATGATAATATTCTTTTTCAAGATAATACCGTATAACATGGCTAAGGGATGGATAATCATAATGTTCTGATAAATAGAGGGGTTATTTTTGTCACCACTTTTAAAAATAGGAATAATGAAGCTCTGACTCCATGGCTTAGAGAAACCTCGCTTGACTGATAGATTGAAGAGATTGTGAATGTGAGGAATGACGACAAGCCCTTCATTTTTTAAGATTTATGCTTGGTATCCTTCAATGTTCTTAGATTATCCATTATATAGGTGCTTAACCCCAAATTCTATGTCTTCTAAAGAAAAAACATCTTCCATTGTGAGGAGGATTTGAATTTTATATATGACATCCGAGGGTTTGAATGTTATCAATGACATCCAAGGATTCATAAAGTTTTTTAAGATAGGAATTCAAGTCCTTCAAAACAAACATATTATTTTCTTTAGTTTTGCAAGTTAGAATTTGTCTCTATCATTTCTTAAGAGCCACCTTAGTTGTAAAATATTTTCCTATCTTCTATTTATGTAGTAATTTTTTCCTTTTAATTAGGGCTTTGTACCTATTTATCTTGTCAACTTTTAGAGAGTCTTCAATAGCTTCCTTAATTTTTCTTCTTGAAATTTTACACTCTTTATCATATCAGGGGTTGGTTCTTCTATTCCCCTTCTTACCCAAAATTTTAATAGAGAACTTGTTAATGAAAGCCAAGGGGGATGTAGTACAATTATGATAGAGGTCTTATATATTGACCATACTTGACAAGGGAAAAAAAAATTAATCATTTAGAAAAATATCATCTTTATTTTTGTCAAATATCAAGTGATTTTGGTCATGGTAATTTTATTCTATAGGAGTGCTATGCATGGAAAAATTGAGGGTTACAATAAAAGCTATATGATCGGGGTTAGGTTCGTGGTCATTTAACATGTAAAAATTTATTATTTCATTGTTTTAGGGATATTAGATATAACATAATCTACCACACTACTTCCAAGCCCATGAATACAAGTCATCCAAATAGAATTGGTCCATTTCATTATACCGTTGCAAATTATAAGATCTTGAGCACTACAGATCTTGACTAGCTCATAACATACCAAATTTTCACCTAGATCCTCAGAGCATCTAGCTAGAGCAAGGTCTTCATCTAACTAAAGAGGATTAGGGTTGGAATAATTTCTTAGAAGAATAGATTGGTTAGTTGAAGTTCGAGCATTAAAGTCGACAATTAAGAGCATATTGCTTTCATTCCTTAGACTAGAAATATTATTTTCTAAGCCATTGTAAGGGAATTTTTTATCTAAATTTATTTCCTTATAAAAGTTAGAATTAATAGGGGAAAAATAACATATTTCTATGTAGTTTTTTTTAGCATTAATGTTTGTAATCTCTATCCAAATATATTAGTTGTAAGGGTATTTCTTACAATGCCTAGCATGGGGGGAGATGTTCTTCCTAATGTAACAAACTATACCTCCAATGCCACTATAATAGGATTGCTTCTTCTAGATCGACCATAAGAAAATCCTTCTATGTTAGGGACCCTATATTCTTCATGTTCCCAAGTTTCAACAAGCAATATTATATCAACTTCACTCGGGATCCAACATAACTCGGGGCCTTTATTCCATAGGAAGCCCAGTAGTTCCAAGATGTTGAACTTTGGTTGTCATTGATGTCAACTAATGTCAAAGAGGATGTCAATTAATTCAGTCTGAGTCATTGATATCAACTAATGTCAAAGTGGATACTGCATTCCTACGAAAGTGTGAAGAAGTATATGGAAGCCACTTTGAAGAATATTATGCACAAGATGAAGAAGAACATGAATGCCATAAGTATATGTGCAAATGGTGAAGATAACAGATATGGATGCTAGTTTGAATAAGTACATAAGAAGATACATCATGTAGATCCAGTTCAAAGAAGAACAAAATTATTGTATCCTACTGCATGTGGTCCTTATGAAGATATCAAGCCCACCAAGTCATACTCTCTCATGGTAGCAATCAAAGGAGTTGGTTGGGAAATGGTACATGTGCACAAGCATCCAAGGAGTTGGTTGAACAAATGGTACAAGTGCGCAAGTATGTTGAAAGAATTACTTGGAATTCGCAAGCAGGTCTAAGTGTTTCTTAGTCAATGATTGGAAGTGCGCAAATAGTAAGGAATAACCTACGGTCAGACAGTCCTGAAAGAGCAGAAGCTTAGTCAATTAGAATATGATTTCAGTTAGTAGAATGTGCACAAGTTCCTAGAAAGGTACAGTATTTGAAGGCCATATATGAGAAAATTCCACAGTTGATGGTACAACAGGTGCGCAAGTCCCACAAGTGATGAAGCAGCAAGGGTCATAATCCTAGCAAGTAGAAGATGGAGTATGCACAGATTCCACAAAGTATTAATGCCGCAAGGGTGCAATACCCACAAGGGATGGTACAACAAAGGTTATAAACTCATCAAGTTGAAGAACAAGGATGTGCACATATTGCAAGGAAATGGTACATCAAGAGCTCACAAAGGTAGACCACCAAGGTGTAAAGTCCCACTAAATTGTGGAGCATGAGGGCGCTTGTCACAACAAGGATGACACATTAGCAACGCAAAAGATTACATGTGGCATATGCATAATCCATGAAGTATGGAATAAGGGATGCCACGTCCAACTTGTGAACATACAATATGTGCAGGACCTATATAAATAGAGATGCAAGTTGGATATTTGAAGTAAGCTTGATGGTGAGAGCATAAGAGCTTTGAGTGAAAGTTTCAGTTTGATTTTTGGGGCATCAAAGGGCTCATGGACATAACAAAATGATCTAGTGAGGAATCGAGTGTGCAGATGCAACAGAATGAAGTTTTGATGGTGCGCAGAAAGATGTTTTAGATCTGTGACAGATGCACTAGTACTGAAGGGAATAAATATTGAAGTATGTGCAAGTGCTTGATGTTTCGAAGGACAACATTATAGTCAGCATGCCGATAGTCACAGATTTTGTAGAGACAAAAGTGCAAAGACAGAACCAAAGTTTATCAAATAATGCACAGATGTCTTGTTGATGCATATGAGTAGAAGCAAAAGTGTGTGAAGTTGAGAACTGCATCTGATGCTCAACAACGGAACAACAACAGGATCCGACAGGTGCATCATGATGCAGATGATATGAGACATGTGCATTAACGAAACAGACAAATAATTTGATGCACAAAACATTGCATATTGTCTAAGAAAACACAGCACTTAAACAGAACATAAACATCAGTAAATGCTCAGTTCCATATGTTACTAGTGATTTATTTCAGAACAACAAAATATCAATTGAAAGCACAATATCAGTTGGTTATTGTAGTCACGCGGAGAAAAACATTGAGATAACCAATGACACAGACTGCGGTATCATCAAGCACATATTACATGAATTAAGTCATCAGTAGAAGTGTGATTTGAGAGGAATGAGAATTCAAGTGATGCATCCAGTGCAGTGACAGAGTATAGAATGCTTACGAAGGTAGTGCACAACAGAATTATTATCAAAATATCAGAAGAGTGCGCGGAGTTGAATTTCAGTAAGACAGCAACATACATTGGACATCAAGGTGGTCGAACGGGTAAAGAAGACAAGGAGTTGGAGATTCCTTGAGGTTGGTTCTTGTAAAACAGCAAGGAGATAGGGAACTGGAGATTCCTTCAAGTTGGTTCCCGTAAAAAAACAAAGAGACAAGGGGTCAGTGCCTCCTTCCAGTTGGTGCTGGGAGAAACACATGGAGTAGTAGCCTCCTTCAGGTCGGTACCTGTAAAACCAGGGGGTTGGTGCCTCATTCTAGTTGGTGATAGTAAACATAGGAAGTTGGTGTTTCCTTGAATGTATTCTTTCTCATTATAAAGATACATTCTATGGTTTTCTCTCGTTTGGGTTTCCACGTAAAAATCATGTGTTTTATGTATTGTTTATGTTGGTTCATATATGTGTGGATGTTTATTTACAGATGCATAATTGAAGATAAATATTAAAGGATAATCTACTAAATAAATTAAAAACAACTTTTAACTACGCTAATATTGATTTAGCCCCCCCTCTAAGTATTAAATTGATTCCAACAATTGGTATCCGAGCGGGTGTCTTCAGACAACAAATCTTAAAGACCCGACGAAGGATGAGCTTTAGGGTATTCTCACTACATATGAGATGAGAACTGAGAAAGAGACTCCCATCATAAAGGAAGTTGCTTTTAAAGCCACAAGAAAGGATAAGCACGATCATGACAAAGATGGTTGTGATGATTCGGCTGATGAAGAATCAAACTTTTTCAAGAAGCTGAAAAGAGGACGAGGTAAGTATAAGAACAAGTTACCCTTTAAATGTTTCAGAGGTGGAGTAGTGGGTCATTATGCCTCAAAGTGTCCTTTCAAAGAAAATGGAGACAATGATAGTGATGAGGAATCTAGTTCATATGATCAAAAGACTACGCGCTCACAACACAAACCTGAAAATAGAAGGAGGATTCCAAAATAGAGGAAGAGTATGTACACTGAAAAAGGAAGCAATGCTTCTGAAGGAAGTGACTCCAACGAAGAACCTAAATAAGTACTCTTCATGGCTCATGTAGTGGAAGAGAGCAAAGATGAAAGGAAGAGTAATAGCTTGAATAACACTCCAGTTGCACAAATAAATCCAGGATCACTAGACAAGTATTTCTTCAGTGGATTGTTCAAAACACCTCCAAATCTAGTCAGACCTCTGAAACCTGTTGAAGAGGCCAAGACTAACAATCAATCTGATAATGAATATGTTGCATACATTGACTGGGAAGTTGAATTGATTATTTCCTTTGATGAGTTAAAGAATTCAAAGAAGAAGAATAAACTCTTATAGGAACAATTGTTAAAGTATGAAGAATAGGACAGACCATGCTAGGAATTTTTTGGCACATATATTCGTGAAAAGATCACCAGCTATGATATGCAACTGAGTTGTGCACAATAAAAGGTTCAAGTACTTGAGAAAAATAAATATGCATTAAGAGATTCACTATAGGAATTGGTGTAGGAAATCAAAATTATGACAAATCAACTTGAGGAAAATAATAAAGAGATATCTATTCTAGAAGACAAGATGACTAAGATAAAGGGAAAGAAAAAAGTAAGTATTGCAAGCAGTAATCCTATTTGCGCACAATCAGAAAGTGACAAGACAAAATATGAAGATGAAGTGCAGGACAATTTAAAAGATAGCATGTCGATGTTGAACAAGATTCTGAAGTATCAGATACCACCAGAAAACAAAACAGATCTTGGTTATGTAAAGACACCAAAGAAGGTTTGCGACATAGAACATTTCCCAATTCATGATAAATCCTTTAGGTATGATGGTTCCTTCAGCTATAATTATTTTTAGTATACTAAATAAAGAAGGATCAATAGGGGAAGTGCACAAGATGCAATATTTTTGGCCATACTGAAAAATATTGTCAAACTGTGAGATGTTATGTATGTGATGGTTTTGGACACAAGGCCATGTACTGTCGAAAGAATCAATTTATCCAAATGAATATTTGTTGCACAAAGGCTATCACATTCAAAGAGACTTCGGTGGAAATTCTTTGGAGCACAATCAAAAGAGAAGTGCGCACAACAAAGCTTAGGTAAGGAAATCTTCCCAGAAGTGCACTGAAGATGCAAACAATCTAGGCCCAACAAGCAATTGTTGCCTCTCTGGCTAGTCCCATAATGAATATGGTATACTCTTGAGTTCAACACGATGCATCTTAAGGAATTCAATGGAATGTTAGTTAGTACAGATGCGAGAATAAATTGTTGCACAAGGAAAAACACACATTGTTGATTGATGAACATGAATCTGTGAAAATGGGGAACTTTTAATTATATTAAAAATGGTTCTGATTACAAAATTGCATGAGTCAAGACTCCATGTCGAAGTTGAAACAACATATACAAGAATATGGTAAAGGAGCAAAATTGAGGAGGTGTTGAATTATTCTATAACCACAGCTCAAGGTCAACCTTCGTGTCTGGTCGGTTCACAAGATGTAGCTCCAAATCCACCGAAACCAGTGTTGTACATTCCAAAGGACACAAAGGTAGAAGTTGTAGAGTGGCTGATGACGATGGTTTAGCATGTTGATGACAATGATGAGATAATTCATCCAAAATTTGTCACTGTTGAGCCTCCAAATTATCATCTCGATGAGTCAATAGGATCAGTTTCTCATAATGTTTGCTCAAGCGCAAAAAATCGAACTGTTGATTCTAAACTGCAATTCGCACATTCTCAAGGGATGTGTTAATTCTCTAGAAAGAATCCATTGGAAGGAAGAAGAAGAACTAGAAGAATAATCAAAAAACAAATGCAACACGGGAGAGTAAGAGTGCAAGAGGTAGTAAATCAAGCATTGTTCATGGAAATATTATAGATCTGATTGAAATATGTTCACGTGCATGAAATTAGTTTGATGAGATATGGATTCAATGTCATGCATGTCGAAGAAGGTGGTGGAGTAGCCAAAATTAAATGTTGGATTTAACGAATTTTTGGAATCAATACAAAAGGGCGGAAATTCAATTCATTACACCATATGATGAAGAATGTTGCCTTAAAAGGTTGGATTACGGAAGTGACATGTCATTGTTTCCACATGAGCTGAGTGTCATGTCTGCTTTTATGCCGAGTTGGTCGATAAATGAAAAATGTGTCATATCTTTGGTTGTCTTGGAAAAGGATGCGAGAACATTAAATGCGACAATGCCCTGTGACAACATAGTAAATGTGACAGATGAAGAAGTCAGGTGCATGAAGTGTAATGCAAAACTAGTAGAGGAATGACTTCAGAACTATGCAGTTGGCATGTAAGGATGACAATGTGGATCACTACGCAAAGAGTGATGAAGTATTGTGACAGGAACAGGAGATCAAGATGAAGGAACAATGTAACTTCTATATCAAGAAGGAAATCAAAGATAATTATGAAAATATACCAATATAGAAGTTCTGAAAAGAAATGAAGCATAAAGATAGGGGTAGTTAACCCTGAAAAGAGTTAAAGATGAGGCATGTGAAAAACAAACAAAAAAATCTACATCGCGCAAGTAAATGGAACCTCTTTTCCATTGATTTCAAAGGGGGATAGATGCATGATGTTGAGGCATGAAAAGCACGAATATGACATGAAGAGGATGAGTCGGATAGTTGCATGAAGTCAACAGGACAACATGAAAGGGGGATAAATGACAGAAAAAAGAAACAGCATGAATCCTTAGCAGATGTGAAAGAGCATGAATCAAATCATCAAAAGAACATCATGAAGCTACAACAGACATGAAAGACCATGAATAATATCGCTTGAAGATATATTCTGCATAGAAGTAACAAGAAATAGCATGCTTCACGCAGAAGTAGCACAAGTACTAACCACAGAAAAACGCAATAACCAAAATCCCAAAGAACTCAGGGGAGAATATACACAAGGGGAGCACTGTGACCAAGTACAGATGAAGCATACAGTTCAAAGAAGATTAGGCACAACTTCATAAGGTGTTGACATCAATGCCAAAGGGGGGTATTGTTGAACTTTGGTTTTCATTGATGTCATCTAATGTCAAAGTGGATGTCAACCGATTCAGTCTGAATCATTGATATCAAGTGATGTCAAAGTGGATACAGCATTCCTGCAGAAGTGTGAAGAACTATATGGAAGTCACTTTGAAAAATTATATGTGAAAGATGAAGAACAACATGAATTCCAAAAGTATATGCACAAATTGTGAAGGTAACAGATATCAGTGCTAGTTTGAAGTACATAAGAACATACATCATGTAGATATATTTCAAAGAAGAACACAAGTAATGAATCCTATTGCATGTGGTCTTTGCACAAATATCAAGTCCACCAAGTTGTACTCTCTCATGGTAGCAATCAAAGGAGTTGGTTGGACAAAGGTACATGTGCACAAGCAACTAAGGAGTTGCTTGAACAAATGGTACAAGTGCACAAACATGTTGAAAGAAGTCTCTAGAATGTGAAAGTGGGTCTACATGTTGCTTAGTCAATGATCAGAAGTGCACAAGCAATAAGGAAAAACCTATGGTCGGACAATCCTGAAAGAGCGCAAGCTTACCAATTACAAGATGCATTTAGTTAGTGGAACATGCACAAGTTCCTAGAAAGGTATAGAAGTTTAAGACCATCTATGAGAAAATTCCATAGCCGACGGTATAGCAAGTGCACAAGTCCCACAAGTGACGAAGTGGGAAGGGTCATAATCCCACCAAGTAGAAGCTGGAGTACGCACGGATTATACAAAATATTAATACTGCAAGGGTGCAATACCCACAAGGGATGGTACAACAAAGGTTATAAACTCATCTGATTGAAGAGAAAGGATGCGCACATATCTCAAGGAAATGGTACATCAAGAGCACAAGGTAGACCACCAAGGTGTAAAGTCCCACTAAGTTGTGGACCATGAGGGCACTTTTCACACCAAGGATGATACATCAACAATGCAAAGATGACATGTGGCATATACATAATCCGTGAAGTATGGAAGAAGGGATGCCACGACCAAGTTTTGAACATACAATATGTGCAAGACCTGTATAAATAGAGATGCAAGTTGGAGATTTGAAGTAATCTTGATGGCAATATCATAAGAGCTTCAAGTGAAAGTTTCAGTTTTATTTTTCAGGGAATCAAAGGGATCTTCAATAGAAAATAATGATCTACCAAGGAGTCGAGTGTGCACATACAACAAAATGAAGTTTTGATGGTGCACAGAAAGATGTTGTAGATCTGTGATGGATGCACAAGTACTGAAAGGAAGAAATATTGAAGTATGTGCAAGTGCTTGATGTTTCGAAGGACAACATTATAGTCAGCACGCTGATAGTCATAGATATTGTAGAGACAAAAGCACAGAGACAGAATCGAATTTTATCAGATAATGCACAGATGTCTAGCTGGTGCATATGAGTAGAAGTAAAAGTGTGCAAAGTTGAGAACTCCATTTGATGTGCAACAACATAACAACAGTAGGATCCAACAGCCGCATCATGATGCAGATGATCTGAGACAAGTGCATTAACAGAACAGGAAAATAATTTGATGCAGAGAATGTCACATCTTGTTTGAGAAACTACAGCACTTAAATAGAATGGACACATCAGTAAGTGCACATTTCCATCTGTTACTAGTGCTTTATTTCAGAACATCAAAATATCAATTGAAATCACAGTATCAGTTGGTTATTGCAGTCACACAGTGCAAAGCTGATCCAGGTGGATATTGGTGGCCACCCACCTATTCCACTTGGGGCCCCAACATTTTTCTTTCAGTTTCCTTAATTATATCACAACTTACTATTTTTAGCAATTTATCGGGTCCTAAACTTCCGGAGCTGTTTTGAGGCCCTAAACGATGTTTTTGGGGAATATTGCTCAGTGATTTCCCCCATTCATGTTTCTATCGTATTCCTCGAATAGATATTTCCAATGAGGTATCATTTGCATCAAATGGAGATTGTATGCAAAAGTTACGGCGTCGAGAAATTGATGTACCAATTTACCCCAACGAGGCCCATAGTTTTGCATGGTATCATCTCCTAGGGTTAGGTTTTTGGATGTTTAGGGTTTTCCTTTGTTTCTCAATAATAGAGAATCTTCAAGCCCCATTGTAGGTAGAGTTCAGAGGCCAGTAGCCACCACATATCTTCTCGGAGATAGCTACCAATGCTCTAGCTAGTTTTATTTCCATTTTGTCTGTAAGCATATTTTTGTTATGTGATATTAATGAAATGAAGTCTTATTTCTGCTGCACCTCTGCGTTTATGTGTATTTCAGTAACCCCTTGTGTTCCTTCATAAGTCTATATCAGTGGTATCAAAGCAAGTCTACTCTTTCTCGATCCTTCTTTGCATGTCCCCAACGAGGTTGGGGTATAAAGAGTTAGGGCTCAACTTGGTTGAACCCTTGCAAGATCAACCTCGCAAACCCCAACGGCCACCCATGGCGAATGAAAAGAAAGATGAGGGAGAAGGAGATCCTATCAAAATATTGCTTGAGGAGGCCCTCGAGCAACAAAGGAACGCAATGATGGATAACTTTTCCCAGATCCTTCAACAACTTCCCAGCAGCAGCCACTCTAGAGGCGCAACCCCTTTTAAGGTACAAGTAAACTTTGACATTCCCATATTTGAAGGCAAAATAGATGCAGACGTCGTAGATAGATGGTTGAATCTATCAAAAGGGTATTTCTCGGTGCATGAATTTTCCAACCGAGAAAGGATCACTTTTTCACTCCTCAAAGCCGCCCCCCATGTCAAGGACTGGTCGGAAACCTACTGTGAGCAGAAGAATGAGAGGGAACCCTCTCTGTTTTCATCTGCACCCACTTGGAATTCTTTCTGAGATGCCATCAAGGAACAACATTATCCCGTGGGAAGCTATGAGGACAAGTACATACAATGGACTACACTGCGGCAACAAAGGGATCAAGATGTGCATGAGCTGACGAACATGTTCCATACCCTCCGCAAAAAATTGGGTATCAAAGATTCAAAGAAAAACTTGGTGTTGAAGTACGACAGTTGTCTACACAGATACATTCGGGAGGAAATGGACTTCCTCAACATCTCCTCGCTTAGCGCAGCATATTAGTTTGCTACCAAGATTGAGCAAAAGTTCAAACATAAGAAGTGAGATTTTGGATCTGCGAATCAGAAGCAACGGAAAGGTTCCTTCAAACCGCAGAACAAAGGACAAATCCAAGGCGGGGCGACCCAGGATAACCCGCCAAAACCACAAGAAAAGAACAACACTGTGAAGCCAAAGAAGGACACAGGAAAGTTGTGTGAGTTTCAGAAGAGCTCCACGCACAACACAAGTGAGTGTCAGGCCAAGCAGTCACTGGTGGCCGAGTTGAAGACCTTTGAATCAAATGCATGCTCTGACTCCGAACCAGAACCAGAAAAGGGTATTGAAAGGGGGAAGCAAATTATCAATGCTGAGTCCACCATCACTGTTTCCACCACGAAGGTCCAGAAGGAGGAACCGGAAGATCCATAGGAGGGGGAGTGCCTCTTCCATTCCCAGATGTGGGTAAAGGGTTCTGTGTCGCGGTTCATTGTCGACAGCAGGAGCCAAAAGAACCTCATTTCAGCCAAGGTCGTGAAGCGGCTGGGCTTGCCGACCACAGCACACCCACAACCATACACCATTGGGTGGCTTCACCAAGGACGGGATCCCTGTGTCAGCCAACAGTGTCACCTCCCCTACAGCATCAAGCCCTTCAAAGATGAGGTATTATGTGACATTGCTCCTCTTGATGTTTCTGATGTATTATTAGGCCAACCATACTTGTGGAAGCGACATGTTGTGTATGAGTCTCGGCCTCACGTTGTTATTATTACTTTGGGAAATAATTTGTACAGGATACCGAAGGTAGCGCCGTTGCCGCCATATCTTTAGTTACTGCAAAACAATGCAGTAAACTCATTTCCAAAATAGGGAAATTTGTTTTCCTGGTAATCCGCCCTCAAGGAAAGAATAAGACTGTGGCCACAACCTCCAGACAGAGCTCCTCCACCCAACAACAACAAATGGACAAGGTCATGGAAGAGTATGTGGACATCTTCACCTCACCCACAGGGGTGCCTCTGCACTGTTAGGTCAAGCACCCAATCAATCTAACCCCAGGCACGCCGCTACCCAATGGACCAATATATCGACGCTCTGCTCTGGAGAATGACGAAATCAAGAGGCATATTCAGGAACTGTTGCAGAAAGGGCACATCCGACCAAGTTCATTTCCCTATGGGAGCCCGATCGTGCTAGTGCAAAAGAACGATGGGACTTGGAGACTATGTATTGACTATCGGGAGCTAAATAAGATCACTGTTAGAAATAGGTACCTGATCCCATGGATTGATGACCTTCTAGACCAACTCAGGGGGGGAAATATTTTAGTAAGATCGACTTGAAGTCCGGATACCACCAAGTACCAATCGAACCCTCTGGTGTATGGAAGACTACCTTCAAATCCAAGGAGGGCCTTTTCGAATGGTTGGTCATGCCTTTTGGGATGACAAATGCTCCCAGAACCTTCATGAGGATGATGGACGACATCTTGCGGCCATTCACCAACTCATTTGTAGTAGTGTACTTGGATGACATCCTGATATTCATTCAAACGTGGGGGGAGCACCTCCACCACATCCGACAGATCCTGCAAACACTGCGGCAACACAAGTTGTGTGCCAATTTGGAGAAGTGCACTTTTGGCATGACCCCAGTTCAGTATTTGCGATATATTATTGATGAGAGAAGGGTGCATGTGGATCCAACCAAGATCCAATTCATTCAGGATTGGCCAGCCCCTACCACTCTAACAGAGCCCTATAGCTTTCTGGGTCTTGCCAATTTCTACCACATGTTCGTGTTGGGATTCTCTCATATCACTTGGCCCCTGAGCCAAGTCACCAAGGGAGGGGCGAAAGAGAAATTATTTTGGTCTGAATCTCAACATGAGGTGTTCGTCAAGTTGAAACATCACCTTTGCTCTGCCCCAGTGCTCAGATTACGAGACTTGCAACAACCATTTGAGATTGAGACAGATGCCTCAGACTATGCTATTGGGGCAGTTCTTACTCAACAGGGGCATCCAGTGGCATATCAGAGTGAGACACTCTCCGACACAGTCCGGAAGTATCCCACTTATGACAAAGATATATTCCATTTTGCAGGCTTGCCAACAATGGAAGCATTACATTTTAGGGAAGGAAACGATCATCCACACAGACCACCGACCCCTGCATTTCATGCAAACCCAAGGGAAGTTGCAGAACGATCTCCATCAGAAGTGGTCCACATATCTGCAACAATTTCATTTGAATATCAAGTACAAGAAGGGAAGCACCAATAATGTTGCAGCCTGTCTCGGTCAACCATCGATCGTGGCGTTAACCACCGTGCTCAACTCTTGCATGCATAAGACTTCTGATTGGCCACTTCTTTACAAGAGCGACCCAGAATTTGGCCACACATACATGATGCTCTTGGAGGGTAAGCAAGTTCCCAATTTTCACCTCCAGGATGGACTGTTATGTCACCTGGGACACCTTTGTGTTCCTTCAAGTGAGCACGCCAAGATGATTTGGGAATCCCACTACGGTCGCTGAGCATTCTGGGGTCGAGAAAACAGTGGCAGTACTGCAGAATTATTTCTATTGGCCAAACCTTCGAAAGGATGTCGGGAAGTACATCAGGTTCTTCACTGCCTGTGTCATTTCCAAATCGGCCATCAAGAAGCAAGGCCTCTACACTCTGTTTCCTACCCCTAGTCGACCGTGGGAATCCATCTCCATGGATTACATGTCGGGCCTTCCTTCTACTAAGCATGGAAACGAATGTGTTTTCGTGGTCGTCGACAGATTCTCGAAGATGGCCATTATGGTGGCCTGCAAGAAGGATATCACAGCAGAAACCACTACTAAAGTCTTCTTTGAACGAGTGTGGGTACACTTTGGGATCCCATGGTCTATCATCTCAAATCGGGACAGCAAGTTCCTCAATACATTTTGGTCCAACCTTTGGTTGATTCTAGACACCAAGCTCACCCGAAGTCCACAACTTTCCATCCCCAAACTGATGGCCAGACAGAGGTCGTCAACAGGATGATCATACACATTCTACACATGTACAACTCCAAGAATCCAAGGACATGGGATGAGAGCCTACCCTATGTACAACGTATCTATTATCGATCTCTCCACAGCTCAACCGGCCATGGCCCCTTTCTGGTGGGCTTGGTATTCCAACCACTATGTCCCATCGACATAGCCATGCCATTTGCGGTCACTCTGGCCGATTCGGCTCATGTCCAGTCGGAAGATGACAAGGAAAACAACTTCATCGAGCGCATTCAGCACATCCACCAATAGGTTCATGACATATTGGACAGAAGCAATGCCAAATACAAGCAGCGACATGATCAGCATCGGGTGCCACACAAATTCCAGGTGGTCGACAAAGTGTGGCTACATTTGCAGAAGGAGCACCTCACTGGACCCTACCGTAAGATTCAGCCGCTCCGATAAGGGCCATAAACTATCACCAAGGCTGTAGGGGACAATGCCTTCGAGCTCAATATTCCACCATTCCTTGGTCTGCACCCAGTGTTCAATGTGGATCGCCTTCGGCCCTACTTTCTACCTCTATTGGACATCTCCGACATTGCAGAACAAATCACAGCGACAGAGTTAAACCCAGAATGCAGGGAATAGGCCACCACATATCGTATCATGGACATGCAAATCAAGAACACTCGCTATCATCAGATCCAATTGTATCAGGTTGTCAAAGTTGGCCAAGTCCTGCACCAAGGCAAGTGGCTCAATAGGGACCAAGTTCAGCAGAAGTTTCCCCATCTCATGGAGGAACTCCATGCAATGGGGACCATTGCCTCTTAAAGGGGGAGGAATGATCTAGGTGGATATTGGTGGCCACTCGCCTATTCTACTTGGGGGCCCAACATTGTTCTTTCAGTTTCCTTAATTGTAGCACAGCTTACTATTTTTAGCAGTTTTTCGGGTCCTAAACTTATGGATCCGTTTTGAGGCCCTAAACGATGTTTTCAGGGGAATCATGCTCAGCGAATGCCCTCATTCACAATCATTAGTGTAGTCCTCGGATAAATATTTCCAACGAGGTATCATTTGCGTCAAACGGTTATTGTATGCAAAAGTTACGGCGTCAGGAAATTGATGTACCAATTTACCCCAACGGAGCCCATAGTTTGGCATGGTTTCATCCCCTAGGGTTAGGTTTTTGGATGTTTAGGGTTTTCCTTTGTTTCTCAATAATAGAGAGGTTTCGATCCCCATTGTAGGCAGACTTCAAGGGTTGGTATCCCCCACATCTCTTCTCAAAGATAGCTGCCAATGCTCTAGCTAGTTTTATTTCCGTTTTGTCTGTAAGCATATTTCCGTTATGTGATATTAATGAAATGAAGTCTTATTTCTATTGCACCTCTGATTTTATGTGTTATTTTGTAACCCCTTGCGTTCCTTCATAAGTACAAATCAAAAGTGTTGAGATAACCAGTGATGCAGATTGCAGTATCAGTGAGCACATAGTACATGAAGTAAGTCATCAACAGAAGTGTGATTTGAGAGGAACGAGAATCAAGTGATGTATGCAATGCAGTGACAGATTATCGACTGCATACAAAGGTAGCACACAGTATAATTATTATCAGAAGAGTGCGCGGAGTTGAAGTTCAGTAATAAAGAAACATACATTGGAAATCAAGGTGGTCGAATGGGGAAAGGAGACAGGTAGTTCGAGCTTCCTTCAAGTTGGTGCATGTAAAATAGCAAGGAGACAAGGAGTTGGAGCTTCCTTCAAGTTGGTTCCTATAAAACAACAAAGAGACAGGGGGTTGGTGCCTCCTTTCAGTTGGTGCTAGAGAAACACAAGGAGTTGTAGCTTCCTTTAGGTCGGTGCCCGTAAAACCAAGGAGTTGGTGCCTCCTTCCAATTGGTGTTGGTAAACATAGGAATTGATTGCTTCCTTGAATGTATTATTTCTCATTATAAATATGCATTATGTGGTTTTCTCGCATTTGGATTTCTACTTAAACATATTGTGTGTTATGTGTTGTTTATGTTGGTGCATATATGTGTGGATGTTTATTTACTGATGCATAACTAAAGATAAAGATTAATTAAAGTTTAATCTGTTAAAGAAAGTAAAAACAATTGATTACTGAACTAATCTTGATTCACGCCCCCCCCCCCCTCTCAGTATTAAATTGATTCCAATAATTGGTATCAAAGCGAGTGTCTTCAGTAACAGATTAACATCTAGAATATGGATCATTTGTAGAAATGGATAAGAAGGAATACCTTTCTACCAACAGAGAACCAATATTTGGAGGCACCAATTATATTTTCTGGAAGGTACGTATGAAAGTTTATTTACAATCGTTGGGAGTGTATTTTTGGAAACCTATCATCGATGGTTATGGTTTCCTTGCAGTTGTACTAGTTAATCCTGTGAAAAGGAGAACCTATGAAAGCAATGCTAGATCCAGAAATTCTATACTATGTGGCTTGACAGGTGATGAATCTATAAAATTTATGCACTGTGCATCAAATAAGGAAGTTTGGGACAAACTCAGAGGTATATATGAGGGTGACGATAAGGTAAAGAAAGCAAAGCTACAAAATTACTATGGGAAATTTGAGTCTTTGGGAATTAAAGTTAAGATAATATTACATATTACCTATTAAGGGTAGATGAGATATTTAATGTCATCAAGAGTCCTGGGGTCACTCTGGACAAGGAATCAGTGGTACAGAAGATATTGAGCTAATATTGAAGACCTGACGAAGGATGAGCTTCAGGGGATTCTCACTGCATATGAGATGAGAACTGAAAAAGACACTCCCATCAGAAAGGAAGTTGCTTCTAAAGACACATGAAAGGATAAGCATGATCATGACAAATATGGCTGTGATGAGTCGGATCATGAGGAATCAAAATTTGTCAAGAAGAAGAAAAGAGGATGAGGTAAGTACAAGAACAAGTTACCCTTTAAATGATTCATATGTGGAGGAGTGGGTCATTATGCATCAAAATATACTTTCAAAGAAAATGGAGACAATGATAGTGATGAGGAATCTAGTTCATATGATCAGAAGACTACGCGCTCACAACACAAACCTGGAAATAAAAGGAGGATTCCAAAACAAAGGAAGAGTTTGTACACTGGAGAAGGAAGCAATGCTTCTGAAGGAAGTGATTGTGATGAAGAACCTAAAGAATCACTCTTCATGGCTCATGTAGTGGAAGAGAGAAAAGATGAAAGGAAGAGGAATAACTCGAAGAACACTCTAGTTGTGCAAAGCAATCCAGGATCACTAGACAAGTATTTCTTAAGTGGATCGTTAAAAACACATCCAAATCTAGTCACACCTCCAAAACATGTTGAAGAGGTCAAGACCGAAAGTCAATTTGATAATGAATATACTGCATACATTGACTGGGAAGGTGAATTGATTAGTGCCTTGGATGAGTTAAAGAAGTCAAAGAAGAAGAATAAACTCTTGCAGGAACAATTGTTAAAGTATGAAGAACGGGACGAAACATGTCAGGAATCTGTTGGCGTAAATATTCATGAAAATATGACCAACTATGAGATTCAACTGAGTTGCACACAAGAAAATGTTCTAGTACCTGAGAAAGAGAAATATGCATTAAAAGCTTTTCTAGAGGAACTAGAGCAGGAAATTAGAATGATGACAAATCAACTTGAGGAAAATAATAAAGAGATATCTCATCTGGAAGACAAGTTGAATGAGATAAAGGGAAAGAAATAAGTACGTATTGCAAGCAGTAATCCTATCTACACACAATCAGAAAATGACAAGACAAAATATGAAAATGAAGTGCAGAACAAGTTAAAAGACAGCACATCGATGTTGAAAATATTTTTAAGTATAAGAGACCACCAGAAGACAAAACATGTCTTGGTTATGTAAAGACACCAAAGAAGGTCTGTGATAGAGAACATTTCTCAAATCATGATAAATCCTTCAGGTATGATGGTTTCTTCAGCTATAACTCTTTTCAGTATACTAATCAAATAAGGATTAATAGGGTGAAGTGCACAAGATGCAATTGTTTTGGCCATATTGCAAAATATTGTCAAACTGTGAGATGTTATATATGTGATGGTTTTGGACACAATGCCATGTACTGTCAAAAAGAAGCAAGCTATCCAGATGAATATTTTTTGTGCAAAGGTTATCACATTCGAAGAGACTTTAGTAGAAATTATCTGGAGCATAATCAAAACAGAAGTGTGCACAAGTCTTGGTTAAGGAAATCTCCTCAGAAGTGCGTTGAAGATGCAGACAATCCAGGCACATTAAGCAATTGTTGCCTCTCTGGATAGTTCCATAAGTAATATGGGAGACCCTTGAGTTCAACACGATGCATCTTAAAGAATTCAAGGGAATGTTAGTTAGTACAAATGCAAGAAGAAATTGTTTCACAAGGAAAAACACACATTATTGAATGACGAACATGAATCTGTGAAAAAGGGGAACTTTTAATTATATTCAAAATGGTTCTAATTACAAAATTGCATGGGTCAAGACTCCATTTCGAGTCTGAAATGACATATACAAGAATATGGTAAAGGAGAAAAATTGAGGAGGTGCTGAAGTATTCTACAGCTGCAACTCGAGGTCAAGCTTTGTGTCTAGTTGGTTCACAAGACGTAGCTCCAAATCCACTGGAAATAGTGTTGTACATTCCGAAGAAGAACACAGAGGTAGAATTTGAAGAGTGGCTAATGGCAATGATTCAACATGTTGAGGCCCAATACGAGATAATCCATCCAGAATATGTCGTTGCTGATGCTCCAGATTATCATCCAGATGAGTCAAGAGGATCAGTTGCTTAGAATGTTTGTGATTCACCTAAGACTAAGAGTATTGATGAAATAATTGTGTGTCCTCCATTTTTTGTTTCTAGGAGCCCATATCATCTCTCAAGCGCAAAAACTAGGACTGTTGAGTCCAAAATTCAAGTTGCACATTCTCAAGGGACGTGTTCATTCTCCGGAAAGAAGTCATTGGAAGGAAGAAGAAGAACAGGAAAAAGAATCGGATAGTAAATGAGACACAGGAGAGAAAGAGTGCAAGAGGTAGTAAATCAGGCATTGTTCACAGAAATATTATAGAATTGGTTGAAATATGTTTGCGCGCATGAAATTATTTTGATCAGATGTGCATTCAATGTCACGCAAGTCGAAGAAGGTGGTGGAGTCGCCAAAATTAAATGTTGGATTTAATGAATTTTTGGAAACAATACAAAAGGGAGGAAATTCAATTCATTACACCATACGATGAAGAATGTTTCCTCAAAAGGTTCGAGTACGAAAGTGACATGCCATTCTTTCCACGCGAACTAAGTGTCATGTCCACTTTTATGCCGCATTGGCCAATAAATGAAAAACGCATCATATATTTGGTTTTCTTGGAAAAGGATGCGACAACATTAAATGCGACAAGGCCCTGTGATAGCACAGTAAATGCGACAGATGAAGCAGTCGGGCGCATGAAGTGTAATGCAAAATCAGTAGAGGACTGACTTCGGCATTGCGCAGTTGGCAAGTAAGGATGATAGTATGGATCACTGCGCAAGGAATGATGAAGTATTGTGACAGGAACAGGATATCAAGATGAAGGAACAATGTAACTTCTATATCAAGAAGGAAATCAAAGATAATTATGAAAACATACCAATATAGAAGTTCTGAAAAGAAACAAAGCATAAAGACAAGGAGAGTTATCCCTAAAAACAGTTAAAGATGAGGCCTACACAAAACAAATAGAAGAATCTACATAGCGCAAGTAAATGGAACCTATTTTCCATTGATGTCAAAGGGGGAGATATGCATGAATTTGAGGCATGAAAAGCATGAATCTGACATGAAGAGGCTGAGACGGAGAGTTGCATAAAGTCAGCAGGACATCATGAAAAGCGGAGAAATGACAGGAAAAGAAACAACATGAAGCCTTAGCAGATGTGAAAGGGCATGAAGCAAATCATCAAAAGAACAACATGAAGCTACAGCAGATGTTAAAGAGCGTGAAGAATATCACTTGAAAATATAGTTTGCGCAGAAATAACAGGAAACAACATGATTCACGCAGAAGTAGCACAAGTACTAACAGCAGAAAGCGCAGTAGCCAAAATCCCAAAGAACTCAGGGGGAGCATATACACAGGGGGAGCACTGCGACCAAGTACAAATGAAGCATACAATTCAAAGAATATCAGGACCAACTTCATAATGTGTTGAAATCAATGCCAAAGGGGGATATTGTTGAACTTTGGTTGTCATTGATGTCAACTAATGTTAAAGAGGATATCAACTAATTCAGTCTGAGTCATTGATATCAATTGATGTCAAAGTGGATACAAAATTCCTACAGAAGTGTGAAGAAGTATATGGAAGCCACTTTGAAAAATTATATGCGCAATATGAAGTAGAACATGAATGCCAGAAGTATATGCACAAATGATGAGGGTAACAGATATCGATGCTAGTTTGAATAAGTACATAAGAAGATACATCATGTAGATCCAGTTCAGAGAAGAACAAAATTAATGTATCCTACTGCATGTTGTCCTTGCGCAGATATCAAGTCGACCAAGTCATACTCTCTCATGGTAGCAAACAAAGGATTTGGTTGGACAACGTTACATGTGCACAAGTAGCTAAGGAGTTGGTTGAAAAAATGATACAAGCACAAAAGCATGTTGAAAGAAGTCTATGGAATGTGAAAACAGGTCTAAGCATTGCTTAGTCGATGATCGAAAGTGCACAAGTTGTAAGGAACAACCTATGGTCGGATAGTCTTGAAAGCGCGCAAGCTTATCCAATTACAAGATGCTTTCAATTAGTGGAACGTGCACAAGTTCCTAGAAAGGTACAATAGTTGAAGACCATCAATGAGGAAATTCCACAGCTGATAGTACAGTAGGTGCGCAAGTCCCACAAGTGATTAAGAGACAAGGGTATTAATCCCACCAAGTAGAAGATGGAGTATGCGTATGTTCCACAAAGTATTAATACTACAAAGGTGCAATGCCCACAAGGTATGGTACATCATAGGTTATAAAGTCATCATGTTGAAGAGCAAGGATGTGCACATATATTTAGGAAGTGATACATCAAGAGCACAAAGGTAGACCACCAAGGTGTAAATTAGTCCCACTAAGTTGTGGACCATGAGGGTGCTTGTCATACCAAGGTAGACACATGAACAACGCAAAAGATGACATGTGGCATATGCATAATCCATGAAGTATGGAAGAAGGGTTTCCACAACCAACTTGTGAACATACAACCCGTGCAGGACCTGTATAAATAGAGATGCAAGTTGGATATTTGAAGTAAGCTTGATGGTGAGAGCATAAGAGCTTCGAGTGAAAGTTTCAATTTGGTTTTCGGGGCATCAAAGGGATCTTGGACATAACAAAATGATCTATAGAGGAGTCGAGTGCGCACATACAGCAGAATGAATTTTTTATGGTGCACATAAATATGTTGTAGATCTGTGATGGATGTGCAAGTACTAAAAGGAAGAAATATTGAAGTATGCTCAAGTGCTTGATTCTTTTAAGGACGACATTACAGTCAGGATGCCGATGGTCACATATATTGTAGATATAGAAGCACATAGACAAAACCTAAGTTTATCAAATAATGCGCAGATGTCTAGATGATGCATATGAGCAGAAGTAAAAGTTTGCAAAGTTGAGAACTCCATATGATGCGCAATGACAGAACAACAACATGATCTAAAAAGCGCATCATGATGCAAATGATCCAATACAAGTGCATTAATAGAACGGACAGGTCATTTGATGTAGAGAACATCACGGATTGTCTGAGAAACTATAGCACTTAAACAAAACAGACACATCAGTAAGTGCACAATTCCATATATTACTAGTGCTTTATTTCAGAACAACAAACTATCAATTGAAATCATAGTATCAGTTGGTTATAGTAGTCACGCAGAGCAAAACGTTGAGATAACCATTGATGCAAACTGTAGTATCAGCAAGCACATAGTACATGAAGTAAGTCATTAGCAGAAGTGTGATTTGAGAGGAACGAGAAGTCAATTGATGTATGCAGCGTAATGAAAGAGTATCGACTGCATATGAAGGTAGCGCACAATAGAATTATTATCAGAATATCATAAGAGTGCACGGAGTTGAAGTTCAATAAGATAGAAACATACATTGGAAATAAGGGAAGTAAGACGGGGCAATGAGACATGGATTTGGAGCTTCCTTTAGGTTGTTGCATGTAAAACAACAAAGAGACTGGGAGTTGAAGCTTCCTTCAGGTTAGTGCCTATAATACAAAAAAGAGACAGTGGGTTTGTGCCTCCTTCCAGTTGGTGTTGGAGAAACACAAGGATTTGTAGCTTCTTTCAAGTCGGTTCCTGTAAAACTAGGGGGTTGGTGCCTCCTTCCAGCTGATGTTGGTAAACACAAGAAATCGGTGCTTCCTTGAATGTATTATTTCTCATTATAAAGATGCATTCCATGGTTTTTTCCCATTTGGGTTTCCATGTAAAAATCATGTGTGTTATGTGTTGTTTATGTTGGTGCATATGTGTGTGGATGTTTATTTACTAATGCATAACTGAAGATAAATATTAAGTAAAGGCTAATTTGTTAAAGAAAGTAAAAAAAGATTATAACTGTGCTAATATTGATTCACCCCCCCCCTCTCTGTATTAAATCGATTCCAACAAAATGAGAGGATTTTAAGGGTGCCAAATTGTTATTTATTAATATATTTCTTGTTTCTATTCCGAATAAAAAAAATTATATTTCTAATTAATTCCCATTTTCCTTTTTTCTTAGCTTACTTTAATTTTTGAGCCTCCTTTCTTCATTCGGCTTGGTCTTCTGGAATGATATTTTCATTTATAAATATTCTTGATCCTTTTAGACTCAATATTTTACTGAGTATGCCATATTTATGGTCAATAGAGCTAACCTTAACCTAGATAAGCCTTTATTTATTCTCAACTAATTTTCCCAACATTTTTTCTTCCATGAGACAAGTTCTTTCAATTTGTAACCTATTATGTAGTTCTTCCTTAACCTACGACTAGCGTATCCTCTTCCACCTCTTCCTTCAAAATAAAATTTGTGAGGTTCTAGGCTCATTTGTTACGCTCATGTTCTAATCATAACAACTTATTTGTTTCCTCTTTAATGGGTTTGATATCTAATTTATCTTCTATACTATTTAGGGTGATATTTTTATTTACTTGTGGTTGAAATTTGTTTATTGTTATACCTAATGTTCTTTTATTTATGTCATTCTCCAATTGGTGTATTCTCTCTTCATTTGACATTGTTTTGAATATGGAGTGCCACTTTTTTTTGTTTGATTCTATGAAATTCTAAATCACAGCAGATCTAAGAGTTGAGTATACCTCACAAAGAAATAATGAGCAAAAAAAATGAATTAGAGTGAAAACTGCAGTAAAAATGAGCAAACAATTAATCATGCATGAGAACTCAGATAGGAGCAAAATAATGTCACCTGATCCAATAATCAGTATTGTCAACAATGATGATACAATGGAGAGGATTTGAATCACACGGGAGAATTCGAACCTTAGTTGGTCTAGCATAGGAATTGTCACCACTGGAGTGCTCTGGAAGACTCAAAATCAACCAAACTGAACCTAAACCTAGTTAACTGAAGACACGATCAGTTAATTGACCAAGGAGGGCGCGTTATTGAGTTTGTCATGCAAAATAGTCATAAAAGGGCGCATGATGCCACAATCAGAGGCACCAGATCTCTACCGCCCCACAAGAGTCAACTAACTCAGGTGGACTAAACTGGAACACTGAGTAGGTTCCTATAAAATAGGGAACTAACTAAAGTGGTCCTAAAATGATGCATGCGGGGCTCAGAAGGTGGTATATGGATCCTGGATGACATATTCACACCACTAGGAGGCAAATGACATCATCAACTACTAGAAAAATGAAATAATGCTAAATAGGACAAGGATGGAGTATTAAAATATCCTAACACCCCCCCCTTAATCCATACTTTTGCATCCTAGGCCTTGGTTACTAAGACCAGAGGTCACCCGTACAATCAAATAAATGTTAAAAAAAATAAAAGAATTGTCCATGAACGAAGGAAATGGGGAAAAACCTCATGGGAAAAATACCCCCCCCCAAAATTAGGAACAATAGTAGGGAACTCAAAGAACCTTCATACTAAGCAGAGAAGGAAAAAATTTCATTAGTGAAATCCTTTGCAAAAATATTGTCAATATGCTCCTATGTAGGATAGCAATGCAGGTGCTCGATCTGGATCTAGATCTGGATCTCTGGTGTACCTTCCACTATGTTGAAGTTGTATTTTCCAAAACAAGTCTTTCAGGAACCCTTCTTGCTACTAGATCGAATGGCTCATTATGGTCCAAAGCATGAACCTTTGAGTACCATTTGTTAGACAAACGATATTTGTACTTGGTTGTATATCCCCCATGGAAAGTCTCTTCAATATATTGTGGATCAAACCCCACCATCATGTAGCACCTCTTTGAGAGAAGTGGATCTGCATGACATAGTGAAAGGTTTGCATGATACTAATATCTGGTGGTTATATGGTCAGATGGATCCCCAACTATGTTCCCAGAAGCTACAATGACTTTGTGAGCCAATATTGGCCTTAGACAAGGATTGGGAGCGTGTGTTGGATCTAGATCTGAATCTCCTTGAACTTTATTCTCAACATCAATATATTGATCCTCATCTTCATTAGAAGAGATATCACTCTGATATTCATCAGATGCCAATGGGGTAGGAAGAGAGTATGGAAAAAAATGAGGTAATTCATATGCCTTGGAGGCATGGTTTGAAAACCCTTTCTCTATAATCTTCCCAGTAAAGATCTCTGCAATCACAACTGTGTCAAGACCAAAGACTGCTCTCTTTTGTGGACCTCTATGAGTCAACTGATATACATACAATAAATTTGTTGACAAAGAAGGAACAAATAGAACATTGTTGAACTTTCCATGCTCTAGATGTGTTGTTCCCTTCCCTTCAGCAGAGATCTAAGAGTTATCTCCCATGTGAATAATCGGACAATCTTTGAGATGTAGAGAAGAAAATGATTCTCTGGATGCAACCATGTGGTTGGAGGCTCCTAAATCTATGAGGAAGGATTATGATTGTGACAATCCAACCTTCAGTGCATGGCATCTCTCATGACCATCAGACTCACTTCCAGAATCAGTCTCTCTTACGCCTTCTGAGAGGGAAATGTTATGATGTTCAAGGAGTTTGGTCATCTGATCTATGTTCTTCTACATGCAATATCTCTCTGCGTGGTTTCCTTTCTTGTAATAGGAACACTTGGATTTCTCAAATCCATTTTTTTTTCCTTCTTGGAGCTGGAGGCTCCTTTTGATGGACTACACTTGGCATTCTGCTTGGGTTCAATTTGACTCTTCTCTTTGCCCTTGTGCTTCCCTTTAGCATTCACACTTTTTGACCCCCAAGCCATAAGAGCCAGATTTTTGGAGGCTTGCAAAGCACCCATCTGAATTAGTTTGTCGTGTTCTTGGATGAGAGACTCGGTGAATGCATCTAGAGATTGCATTTTATAACCAGGGATTGACAATCTCTTTGAATGGAAGGTAGAGACAAATATGGAGAAATCAGGACCTAGCTTGCTCAGAACAGATAGCACCAACTACTCATCCTTATCCTCAATGCCACGTTGCTTGCATTCCATGACCAAAGATTTTAATTTTGAAAAGAATTGTTGAATGGTCTCAAAACTGCTCGGTTGAAAAGCAATCAACTCATTTTCCAGGATATGGCCTCTTAGATCATCTTTTTTCTGAATAGGGTCTCTAAATTCAACCATAGCTCTCTTGGAATCTTCAATCCATTGAGGTGGAAGACTAGATATCTAGAAATATGAATACACATGAAACTGAATGCTTCATCCAATCTATTCATATACTTGGCCTTCTCAACAGATGCTTGTGGTTCGACCTCCCCCATTTTTACCCTGTAAAGTGATTTGTTGTGCAATACCATCTACATATCATCCCTCCAATCAAGGTTATTGAAAGGTGTCAAGATCCTGGGAGAGAGAGGAGAGTTTGAATTGCCCATGAGAACTACTAGAGTGAATACAAGGTGAAAACTGTTGCAACTGGTGCACTAAAAAATATTTGAATGACCTGCAAATAACTCTCAATTTTGGAGATAGACTACTACTGAGCATTGCTTTAGGATAGTAGGAACATTTTTCTGGATCCTTCACACCTAGATAGACCTCAAAGGATTTCTCCAATGAATTCATTGCAATGGCACCATGATTTTGTGGAAATCCAGAGGCTTCTGGTGCACTACCGAAAGCAGCTACTCAACCTACACTCAAATGGCTCTGATATCATGTGAAATTATAAATCATGGAATATCTAAGAGCTAAGTATACCTCACAGAGAAATAATGAGTAGAAAAGATGAATTAGAGTGAAAACTGTAGTAAAAATGAGCAGACAATTAATCATGCATGAGAACTCAGATAGGAGCAGAATAATGTCACATGATCCAATAATCAATATAGTCAACAATGATGATACATGAGAGAATTCGAATCACACAGGAAAATTCGAACCTCAGTTGGTCTAGCATAGTAATTGTCACCACTGGAGTGCTTCAAAAGACTCAAACTCAACCAAACTGAACCTAAACTCAGTTAACTGAAGACACAATCAGTTAACTGACCAAGGAGGGTGCATTAGTGAATTTGTCATACAAAATAGACAAAAAAGGGCACATGAGGCCACAATCAGTGGCATCTACAGCTCTAACTCTCCACAAGAGTCATCTAACTCGGGTGGACTGAACTGCAACACTGAGTAGGTTCCTATAAAATAGGGAACTGACTAAAGTGGTCCTAAAATGATGCATGCAAGGCTCAGAAGGTGGTAGATGGATCTTGGATGACATCTGCACACCACTAGGGGGGAAATGACATCCTCAACTACTAGGAAAATGAAATAATGCTAGGTAGGACAAGCATGGAGTATTAAAATATCCTAACAGAGTCACACGGCACTTAACCTCAAAAGACACCAACAAGCAAATATGATTTTTGCCAAGAGTGGTGCTCAACACTTCACGCGATAATGAAAGATTTTTATTATATGTATGGTTTATTTCATGTAAAAAATTGTTGAGTCATATATTTTTTCTATAATCTATTATTAAAATTAATAAAAATTAAAAAAATAGTCTAATGATATTTTACTAAATTGTTATAATTTATGATTAATAGAAAGACCAATAAATAATCAAATATATGTGAATTTAAAAATAAGTAAATAAAAATACATTATTAATGAAAAATATGCAACACTTCAACCTTATACATTAGTATAAGGTTAATAACATATGGTAGTAGTAAAAAGGTCAAAGTAAAATATAAAACTAAAAAGGAAAATATGCATTTGTAATTGAATTTAAGTGTATTGATTACAAGTATGTCATCCATGTCAAAGAAGAAATTGGGGGAACAATATATTATTGAGGTAGGGCTATCACAATTTGAATCTCTCTATAGAGTGGAAGAAAGAGCTTCCATAGCAAAGATAGTGTGAATTTCACAGTATTTCCTGAGCTTTGTGACAACAGAAGACAATCAACAGCTTATGGAGTTTGTATCATTGGAGGAAGTAAATTTTACAATGAGTAGCTTCCAAAAGGACAAGATTCTAGGGTCAAACGGTTGGACTGCCGAATTTTTCATGGGTTTTCTCAAAAACATTGAATTGGATGTTTTTAGAGTAGTTGAAGAGTCTCACATGCATGGGAGAATGTTGACCACATCCAGATCGTCTTTTATTGCATTGATTCATAAGAGTGATAATCCGACATCTTTTGAATATTTCCTACCTATTTCGTTTTGTAACTATATTTACAAAATTGTGGTTAAAATTAATGCCCATTAAATAAAGAATATTTTGTCCAAATCTATTTAGGGGGAGAAGTTCGGGTTTCTTTTAGATAGACAAATTCATGAGGCGATAGGTGTGACCTAGTAAGGTCTGTACAGTATCAAGATTCAAAAGCAAAGGGTTTTGGTTATTAAAATCAACCTATTAAAAGCATACAATCGAATGAACTATTTATACGCCTGACTTATGCTAACTCAATTTGGATTTAAGTCCCTTTCATTACTTTGGTGATGAGTTGCATCCCTACAATATCATTTGTGGTGTTAATTAATAGAGTTGTGACAAATTATTTAGTGTGGGTAGAGGCTTGTGTCAGGGGTGTCCCTTATCGCCACTTCTTTTTCTCATCGTTGCAGAAGGTTTGAGTAGGTTTCTTTTAGAAGCTAAAAGGGTTGGATCCTTCAAATATGTGAGGTCAGGATATAGATATTTATTTACTCATTGTTTGTGGTGATATTATAATCATCTATGATAGATCATGAAGGGAACTTGTGAAGTTGAAGAACATTATGGGTGTGTATCGCTCCGTCGCAGGAATGCTTATAAATGAGACTAAGTAATCAATTTATTTTAACATGGTAGAAGATGATGTGTTGGCATGTGATTCAGAATTGTTCCCCTTTAGAAGAGAAGAGATGGAGGAAGGTTTAAAATATTTGGGTTTTTATTTAAATCCAAATAATTAAATGAAAAATGACCAGCAGCACTTGATTGCTAAATTTGAGAAGCATCTAGCTTGTTGGAGTTTTAGATGGTTGTGTAGAGGCAGGTTGTATTGTTCTTGTAAAGTCTGTGTTGGATGCCATTCCCATTTCTGGGATTTCTCTGTCATGGATCATAAGAGATGTACTAGAAAATCTCATAAAAGTTAGTTTTAAATTTATGTGGGGAGGAATGAGAGGGAGAAAGGTTATCCCATGGGTGAGATGGGATAAGATTGCTCTTCAAAAATCCCTAGAGGGATAGGGTGTTAAAATGTATTTTTGTTTCTAAAGCGATGGCAGTTAAAAGCGTCGAGAGGTTGATCAAGGGGTAGGGCCTTTGGTTTTATATTAAAGTGGAAAATTATATATCATTGGATTATATGGAAGGCTAGATCAAAAGAAGGGATAAGACTTATTAAAACATCCACGTTATATGGAAATTGGTCATCAGTTATTTCCCGTTGATAGAAAAATATTTGGCTTGGAATATTGGTGAGGGGGGAAATGGAAGAATGGGTGAAGACACTCAGATTGGGAGTGGGAAAAATCATCTATTAAACCAACATATGATTCTATATCTTTTTGATATAGGCATAATATACCTTTCTCAAATAGTAGAGACTGGGGTTGACTTCAATATGGGAACATAGATGGATTAAGGTAGATCACTTTGGATGGGAAGGAAAGAAAGCAAGGGCATGGGAGATAATTTTTTGTGTTATTGTGCTCTTTCCATATCTGGGTTAGTGATAAATTAGATGAGTTGGTTTGGGCAGTTGCACCTTCCGGTACCTATTCTTCCAAGTGTGGGTATCAAAGGTTATGTCTTAATTTAGATCGGAGGGAGATCCAATGGTGGTGGAAACCACTATGGAAGATCAAATGTCCTTTAAAGGAAATTTTCTAATGTGGTTATTATTATATAATAAGGCGTTGATGTGGGTGTAAGAATTTGTTCTGAAAACTATGAGATGTTTCTAATCATGCAATTTAACTTGTTTTGTAGGAAAGATCGTATACCATCACATACAAAAGAAGGACTAATTTGTTCAGCAACAAAGTTATCTATTAAAGATATTGAAGATATTGAAGTTCCCAAGATCCGGGAAGAATGCCATGATCAAGGAATACCAGTCGATCATGAAGAATGATGTTTGGGATGCAATTCCAAGACCTGAAGGGAAGTCTGTTGTGACTTCCAAGTGGATCTATAAGATCAAGCATGCTGCAGATGGTAGCATAGAAAAATACAAAGCGAGGTTTGTAGCTCATGGCTTCTCTCAGAAAGAGGGAATAGACTATGAAGAGACTTTTGCACCTATATCCAAGTACACTTCCACCAGATCAGTACTTTCCCTGGCTGCAGTGATGAAATGGAAGATACACCAGATTGATGTCAAGACAGCTTTCTTGAATGGTGTAGTCGAAGAGGAAGTGTATGTGGAGCAGCCACTTGGTTTTGAGACACATGACAGGGAGTCATATGTGTGTAGGTTGAAGAAAGCCTTGTATGGCTTGAAGCAAGCTCCTAGGACTTGGTATGGTGTAGGATAGACATATTTATATCTAGTTTGGGCTTTACCAAGAGTAAAGCAGATTCCAACCTTTACTACAAGGTTGAGGAAGACAATCCATTGATACTACGTTTGTATGTGGATGACCTGTTTGTAACAGGTGAGGATGGGTTGATTTCCGATACTAAGAGGAAGCTCGCTGCCGAATTTAAGATGAAGAACTTGGGGATGATGCACTATTTCCTAGGCATGGAGGTGTGGTAGAGTGCAGATGGAATCTTCCTTGGACAAGGGAAGTATGCAGTAGATATCCTGAAGAGGTTCGGGATGATGGACTGCAAGGCCATGGCCACACCTATGGCATCGAACTTGAAGCTTCTGTGTGATGTTTCATCTAATTCGGTTGATGTCACTGTGTATCATCAGATGATTGGGTCTTTGATGTGCCTGACGAACACTAGACCAGATATTTGCTTTGCGGTGAACACATTGAGCCAGTTCCTGACGGATCCTGGAGGTTTTCACCTGGTTGCTGTAAAGCATATTCTGAGGTACCTGAAGGGTACAATTGATTATGGGCTCAAGTATGATGCGAATCAAAAGTTTAACTTGCAGGGTTATGCTGATTCAGATTGGGCAGGCAGTGCTGCAGATAGGAAGAGCACTTCTGGGTGCTGCTTCAGTATGGGATCAGGTGTGATCTCTTGGTTTAGCAGGAAACAGTCCTGCGTAGCACTGAGTACAGCCGAAGCAAAGTATGTTGCAGCTTTTTCGGCTAGTTGTGAGGCAGTATGGCTTAGGAAGCTACTGTTTGAGTTATTTGATCTCCCATTGGATGCTACTGGTATTTTTTGTGACAACTAAAGTTGTGTGAAGCTGTCTGAGAACCCAGTGTTCCACAACAGGTCAAAGCACATTGAGATCAAATATCACTATATCAGGGATATGGTGCAGAGAGGAGCAGTGAAGCTCCTGTATGTTGCGACATATGAGTAGGTTGCAGATGTGTTGAAGAAACCACTAGCCAGAGTGAAGTTTGAATACTTCAGAGAGAGGCTTGGTTTTCTTCAGATTGACGACACTTCGAAGAAGAAGTGATGGACACATTTGCAGGAGCCATTCCAAGCATGGTGAGAGGAGGATCCTTCCCATGGCTATGGATGTAAGCGCTGGATTATGAGCGTCAGGACTATGCTCCAGTTACTGCTCTGTATATGCATCATGTTGGATGCTTGTTATGATCAGTTGGATCATGTATTTGTATATGCATCATGTTGGATGATGGATATGATCAGTTGGATCATGTATATGTATATGCATCATGTTGGATGCTTGGCATGATCAGTTGGATCATGTATTTGTATATGTATCAGGTGGATACATTGATATGATCAGGTAGATCATGTATTTGTATATGTATCAGGTGGATGCATTGATATGATCAGGTAGATCATGTATTTGTATATGTATCAGGTGGATGCATTGATATGATCTGGTAGATCATGTATTTATGTATGTATCAAGTGGATACATTATATGATCAGGTGGATCATGTATCAGGTATATACTTGGTATGCATCAGGTGGATGCATTGTATGATCAGGATGATCATGGATGACGAGCTTCAGGATGTTGCTCCAGATGATATGCATCAGGACGATGCAGTGACGATGATCAGGATGATCATGTGTGATGAGTATCAGGATGATACTTTGGATGATGTACATCAGGATGATGTACTGTTTGATGATGATCAATATGATCATGAGCATCAGGATGATGCTTCGTGCGATGATGATCAGTTGGATCATGAGTATCAGATTGATACTTGGAGGTCAGAGATGATATGTGGCAGGTTGTGCAAGTAGCATGTAATCAGTCCTCAGAGATCCGATAGGTTGAGCTGTGTGCTCGTAATCAGTCCTGGGATGAGGTATTGCTATGTAGTATGTAATCAGTCCTCAAAGATCCGATAGGTTGAGCTGTGTGCTCGTAATCAGTCTTGAGATGAGGTATTACTACGGAGACATGTAATTAGTCCTGGAGATACGAGAGGTTGAGTTGTGTGCTCGTAATAAGTCCTGGGATGCTCTTTAGAGATCTTGTCAGTTGTGTTGTGGCACATAAATGTTCCTGGGATGCTCTTTAAAGGTATTTCCTATTCACATGTAATCAGTCCTGGAGATCCGAGAGGTTGAGCTGTGTGCTCGTAATAAGTTTTGGGGTGCTCTTTAGAAATCTTGCCGGTCATGTTGTGGCACATAAATGTTCCTGGGATGCTCTTTAAAAATATTGTGAAGGGGATGCATGTAATCAGTCCTAGGAGATCTTGTTGGTCATGCTTAGGCACATAAATGTTCCTGGGATGCTCTTGTCTGGTATTGCATCAGCACATAAATCAGTCCTGAGAGACCACCTCTATCAGACCGTTCGCACATATGATGAAGAACTACAGGTGGTGGGGCTACATCCAGTATGAAAAAGGACTGGCTCTGTATAAATTCCTATGACGAGTAGATCGAATATTGATTGAGATAGCAGCAGCAGTGACGATGACGATGACAATGATTCGATGTCGATGATCCAGTGACGATGATCCAGAGAAGAAGACTTGTGCTAGAAGACCTGTGTCGAGAAATACCTTCCTAGTTAAGAGGGAGTGTTGATGTGTTTGTAACTTCAGAATGTATTTCATACATGTATATTGTATTCCTATAGAGATGTTATTATTCCTCTATAAGGAAGTGTTTGTATTCCTAAAGAGATGTTATTATTCCTCTATACAGAAGTGTCGTCATTTATATTGTAAGTGTCGTAACTTATACTTGATGGGTTATTAGACCACCTTGTTGGGGTCGGCCCTGTATAAATCATGTGGGTTAAAGGGTTATTAGACCACCCTATTGGGGGTCGGCCCTGTCAGCATTATGTTATGTGGTTAAGTTAAGGCCGACCTAGTAAAGGTTATTAGGCAAGTCAAGTCAAGTATAAATAGAGTGCGGGAGGCACTCTATTTGATCATTCACTTCTCACTCACACACTCATTGGAGAGTGGCGCACTAGTGGAGGAGGAGAAGCTGCTGCTAGGAGGACTATCTCTTGTACTTGGGTTGTATCATTGCTCTATCTATCTCTGAGGAAGTTGCAAGGTTTTTCACCTTCTTGGTTTTCCCCGGTGAAACTCTGTGTCTCTTGTGTGCTTGCATTATTGTGTCCATGATTGATAGGTTGTAGATATGTTGTACATGTTATTCTCTCTGTTAAGATCCTAGATCAGATTGAAATTTCTGAAAAACTAACAGTTAGGGTCCTACCCCAACCCCCCTATTTTATCTATGTACAAGGCCATAAGGACCACTAGTTGTTGGGTAGTGTCTTAATGTAAAAGGGATTTCCTTATTGAATAAAGGCTCCTATGTGGTTGACCCTCGTTAATATTGGGACCACAAGTAATTAGGACTTTGGCTATTGAAACATTATATATAGAGTAGTAAGACATGTAATGTTTAGTCAATAATTGTCTTTGTATTTGGAGTTTTTCTTTTAGAGGTTTCCCTCTTGAAGATGCAAGTGAACATAGTTATCTATTTTATCTATTATCTCTTATAGTTTTATATATTTTCTATGAATTCCTGGGTTTAAGCATATTACATTGAGGACATGCTCTACATGCAAATTGTTAAGTTGGTCATCAATCAAATAAATAGAGAATCTTCTCCTTGGATTACAATGTTTTATTTTTGCTAGTTAACTAAAAGGTACTTGATTGATGAATAAACACTTGATAGATTAGTTTCTTTTTCCTCAAAAAATCTACCATTAAAATGGAGTTGTTACAAAATATCATATACATTAAAAAGAACAACATTAACAAGGATAACATTAACAAGGATATCAGATAGGAATTTTAGTTATTACTTACTTGTATGTTTTTGTTTCAAAGCTCTATATTAACTCATTTTTCCAAACTAAATAAATTAACACGACGTCCTTCCTTTTCCCCTCAATGAAACATTAAAAAACACATTATTAACTTCAAATTAACATCTGAAATTCAAACGGATAGTTATTTTATGATCCTCTTACGCTCAAACTTACAATTGATTTATTAAAGTTGTAGAGCAATCTACCTTAGTTATTGATTTCAAATTTGCCAATATCGCTACATTGGTTCATATGCACCTATTATTGTTGTGATTCACAAATTCCACAATGTTAGGTGTCAGTTGATTGCAGAGAACTTTGTTGAAGAACATGATGCTCAAAATATAATAAAAAGATGGTGGCACTCTCATAAGGATTGTCAAATGATGGTAGGGACGACAATCCTAATTCCCACATTGTATAGAATCAAAGATACCACACATTTGAAAGAAACATGTATAAATTGATTCATGAAGTTTTGTTCATTCAATATATCTCTTTTTCATATATATACTTGTATTTATATGTATATTTAATTGTCCACTTTTACTAATCCATCCACTTATTATTTATATATTTAATTTTAACATTTTAGTTAAACAACAACTATTTAATTCATTGAATTTTATTACACTTTTACTAATCCATCCACTTATTATTTATATATTTAATTTTAACATTTTAGTTAAACAACAACTATTTAATTCATTGAATTTTATTAAATATTATTGTTTAGAGTATAATAAAAATTTATATATATATTTCTGTGAAAAATAAAATTTATATATATATATATATATATGAATTTGACCTTAATCTTCTTCAAAAAAAAACTATAAATTGATAAAATGGAAATATGACTTAATTATTAGAGTTTAATAGTAATTAATAACAAATGGAATTAATGAAAACACACTTGCATAAACCCACCTAACACACAATTTGCCTACTTCCATTTCTTTTTAGTCTAATTAGGAAGAGTTAGCATTAAGTCTATCTGACTCACTATTAAGCCTACTTAAAGAAAAGTAATAATTGTTTTTATTACAAGGAGATTTTATTCTATGTTGGTATTTAACACTTCTTCTAATATCAAGTACTTACTATACATTTGATACCTCCAAATGAAAATGTGATTTTCGTATTGACTTGTTGTTAATCATCTACTATTTTTCTATCAAATTGTTCTTAAGAGGCAAGTACTATACAACTTTGTTAATAATCTCGCTTGTTTATTTAACAAGGGAGATGGCCATGGAGTGGCTAATCGATGCCTTGATCAATAAAGTGTGAAAGGTGTTACTGTTATGACATAAAGAAAATTTTTTTGTTTTTCTATGAGTAGAGGAAAGGAAAGATGAATAGAAGGAAATAAGAAGCATGATGTTAACTCTCGATAGGGATTGAATGCATGGTTAACATGACATAAATTCTATTTTTATTCTCTCATGGTGAAGTAAGTTAATGTGACATGGGGAATTTAGATTACTCAATGTTTTTTGTTTCTTAATTTTAGACACGGGAATTTGATTTTAGGAATGGTAACTTGATTATACCGACATAGCTAGGTTAGGTATAAGGTTTATGAATGTTTGCTTGGAAGTGAAACTAGATTGATTTATACAAGCACTAACTTCTATTAACTAATGATATTCATATATTTATATATACCTTAAGGATATAAACTTATATAAGTTAAATTATATTACTATATTATTAACCATATACAATATGGATATTAAAATTATTAGTTAATTATATATCATTTGATATCTTTGTCTCCTACATAAAGACACATAAGGAATGATTAATCATGATACTTTATATGTAAGAACACTCGGTTTTATTATTACATATAGGGGATCATTGATATATAAATATGACCCTAATACGAAATTTCTTGGCATTCTCATAAGCATATTAAATCTGCATGTTTATATACATTTCATGATAACTTTATATGTTTATATATGATCATCATTAAAAAATAATCCTTGGGCATTGAATGCTCTTCTATATAGAGATAAGTCATGAACTAGATCAATCCCTTTGTATACATAACCCATATTAGAGGGTAATCATTTGTCCCTTTGTATCCATAACCCATATTAGAGGGTAATCTTTATCCATATGTTTAAGAATAACATATTAGATCATTTTGGAAGGCATCATCGCCTAGAACTTGAAACCGACCCTTAGATAATGTTGGAAGGCATCTTCACCTAGACCTTGAAATCGACCCTTTTGCAATTACTACACTCTCTCTCTCTCTTAGACAGTGTGAGTAGTGAGATTGTAGAAGTAAATGATCAATTATGCATGGAGGGTAAAGAAAAAGGATAATGGTCCCACATATCACTATAGCTACCACATTTATTATTGTCACGGTTACATCTCAGGGCATTAACAATATCATCCTAGCTAAACACATTGACTATGCAACTACTTATGAAGAGATGCAATAGAAATTTAAAACATTTTCTATTTTTTTCATTTAATATTTGAATAATGTAGAGAATCTTTAGTCTTCACAGCTTATCAATATCTCATCTCATTCGTAGGGTGTAATGATTCAAACGATGAAACCCTCATTGTAGGGAGAGTTTCAAATATGTTGTTCTATGTGCTCTAGGATTTCTTCCATGATGCCTAGGCAACCGACAATGGCCCTTCTTCTCTTCACTAGTACAAAATGAGAGATAAGTGACCAAAATCTGCATATAAATGACCACTTTTGATTTGGAAATCACTGGTGGCTAATTTCCAGGCTCTTATCACGCGACCAAAAATGTGGTCATATTTAGTTTGTCCATTTATAGGTTCTCTTGTGGTCATTAATTTGGTCATATATTTGGTCATATTTTTTGTCATTAATTGTCACGATTAATGACCAAATTAGTGACCAAAAATATGACCAAATTAATGACCACAGACAGGCTACAAATGACCAAACTAAAAGCAACCACTTTTTTGGTCGTGTGATAAGAGACCGGAAATTAGCCACCAAAACTGTCATTTGGTCACTTATATGCAAATTTGGTCATTTTTTTGGTCGCTTATCTCTCATTTTTTTGTCACTTATCTCTCATTTTTTGCTCACTAATTTAGTCATTTTTATCCATTTAATATGAAAATATTCACTGATTTCTGTAGATAGGGTATGGAGGAATCGAACCACCAATCTCCTTCATGTAAGGCAGGTGCTCTTCCATTGAGCTAGTACCCTTGAAGTCCTGTAATGTATTAAGAACCATGACACAAATTTCTGGAAGCATTGCAATTGAATCTTGCCTCCAAATCTAAATTTTATCTTAAATGTTATTTGAATAGTCTATAATACTCGAGCATATTTAACTAAAGCAATATTGAATGAAAAGAAAATATCATAAATCATAATTAAAATCACTCTCACGATCTCACCTCATATTCTTTGAAAGGAACACCAATCAATCTACTGATCTAAGGTAAATCAATCTCCAAATTCCAAATCAAGAGATCTGGATATGTTACTGTTTTTTCATCTGGGTTCATGAATTCAACTGGCTCGACCTCAAACTTCCTTTCACAATACATAGAAAACATTGTCTCCTACACAAATGTGAACAGAAACGAATATTTTCTTTGAACCCAAACTACACACATGTCATGTGATATTCTAAGCAAAGCTATTACTTAATTTATCCTCAAGGTGTTTCCTTTTTCAAAGAACATAATCTACTTTCTAACCACTACACACAGGTTGTACTTTATGGTATACTTTCAATAAACTACTAACATAATGCCATTTGTAACACACCAATAATTATATTGTATTAACAATAATCAGATTCAGAGGAATGTATATTGTATACAGAAGTGGAGAAAAACCTCTTAAACAATCAACTAGAAAGACCTCAAATCGTTGACCTTTTCTATGGAAAACATTGAATAATAACACATCAAATTATCACCATTGTGTTTAGAACAATTTATGCTTTAGTCAAGTCCGTTCATGTGCATTCAATGAATACATTCTTTGTTTCCAAAGTGATTGTAGAATGTGCACCATTGTTAATGGGAGGAAAATATACTATTGTTATGCACCATGTAACCACATTTACAAAGGGAAATGTCAACACGGCAAAGAAAAAAGTGAAATTGATCCAGAAAATTATGTAGTAGTAGAACCTATTGTCATCAACCACATATCAAATACCTCTCACACTATTGTAAAGAGCAATCTTCAATACTTGGATACCATTGATTCAAATGTCACCAAGGTTAATATTAGGCCCTTTGCACACGATCCTTTCAATCTACGAGAAAATGTGCAGACTACAATTTGGTATGACATTGGAGCATTGCTACAAAGCAAGCTATGATACAAGAATCTCAACAAGTTTTGAACTATTATAAACAACTTAGTCAAGCAAAAGTGACTTTGGAAATAAGGGCATAATTTAATATCCCATAAACTAAGGGTAGAGAGACGAATTATCTATATTTTGCTTCTACTCTAAACTTATATTTCTTGCATGCAATTGAATTATTACAAATTTGATTAGAAAATAATACAAATAATGACATCGAAAAGTTGAAAATTGCGTACTGAAAATTTAACATTTTAAGAAAATAAAAGCAGAGATTTTATAGAGTTTAAAAGTTGTCACTAACTAGAGGGTGTTGTTGAACACCTAAATGGGACTTGTTGCATTACCATAGTTTAGAACTTAGTGGAAGAGAACCAAATGAATGACATTTTCTATGTTATTCTCTTCCTTATTTAAGAAGCAGTGACAAATAAGGAAAGAGAACATGGCTGGGGAATGCATACCTGACCAATGTGGCATGTTATGAACCATCATGTTATGTGTTATTAAGTCAATGCATCACCTAAGGTAACTTCACCATGGCTTATAATTGAAATCAACACACAAATAAATCTCAGTCACATATAATCATAAATAATATACTAATACTCATCATACTCATGGCAAAGACGATATGTATGATACAAGACTAGAAAGACAAAATAATTTCAACTCTAATATCAAATTTAGGTCAAGAATAAATTCCAAACTCCTGTTCATCCTTGTCAAAATTACTCAACCTTTTTTTTTAACTTAGACCTCCAAAATACCAATCTAGTACTGGAGGATCTCTTATATCTTAAGGTCATTGCAGTCTAGGCAATCAAGACTCAAGAGTCTTTCCTTGCATTGCATTGCATTGAATTTTTTGGATTGTTGAGATTAGGCGTTGATGGTAATATGACCAGTCAACAATACACCTAATAGCCACTTCAACTGATATTTTACACCATTTCCTCATATACACCTTCATTATTTATGCAATCAAACAACAAAATATTATCTCAAGATCATAAGGATCATTTTTTCAGCTAGGGATGAAAAGGAGTCTAAATGAATCTCACGTCTAAAAGAATACTAGGCTATGTTTCAAAGATTGCAATAGGAATGGAACGCTCACTCATAGGAGCACCCTGCACGACACAAGTATAGAGAAGCATTAGAGACAACCTGATTCAAGGTCGATACACTTCATCAATAATCCTGAATTTAGGCTTGTAAATATGTATCCCATGCAAAATACATATTATGATATTATAGGATATAGCTTATTTTACAGTAGAAAGTAGAAACCAATGGAATTGCCAAGACAGCCAAGATACACAGTGTGTGTGAGAATTTCCAAGACAAACAACATACACAATGTGTGTGCACTTCATTCAAGATTAGTTGACACAGTCATTGAGAACAATTCAAAATTCAAAATATCAGCTTTGAATGTGACCTGAGAATAGCTTAGTGCACAACATAGGTGTGTGAACCGTACACTAATTACAAATAAAACTTGCAATAAAGAATCAAAGACACACACAAGTAGCATCTCATCAAAATACATGTAAAAATAAAACAATCCACGGGAAAAGTTTAGAATGAGATCAAAAGTGATGCCAAAAAAATGTTTCTATGGGAGAATACTTGACTATAAAAGATGACAAACCAATATTTAGTTATGCTGACCTATAGGACATGTAGGATTTATTGCAATTTTAGAAGGCACTTCCTTTACTGAATCTCAAATCACCCATTTTGCAATCTGATTATCAATCATTTGTCAATTAAAAAAAGATGATACAGTGGACTTGAATGTCAGTGTTGAATGTTGATGTTTTATTGCCAGTACAAATCACAAAAAGGCATAAGCTTCATTCATGAATACAATAGTATTATTATGCCATAAAAAGGCATAACATTTTGTTGAGTCTATCCTTAGTCCATTAGTTAGGTCAAATTAGGGGCCACATTTGGTAACTCACTTAAATATATAAATATATTTTATTGTAACCCTAGGAGGCTGGTCCAAACTTGATCACTCTCCAATAATTTTGCAACTCTATAATTAGATAATACAATGAAGAGTGTACCATATATGTATAGTTCCAACAATCTTCTCATATATTTGCATACTCGTCCTCTTATGTTTTTCTTGTATATAAGTATCTTTCCATCATTGATATTGTGCTCATATCAAAATGACTTGGGGGTTCACTGTGGTGAGAGATTCTTGTTGGCTGTCAAATATCCTCCATTTATACTAGAATAACATAAAGAGAAGAAAGTACTCATTAACTATCAGTGTATAAGACCAGGACGAAGCATATGCTACTGCATCAACCACGGTCGAAATAGAGAGGATGAAGAAGCAACATCTACTTCTGCATCAACTATACCATGAAGGTGCCTATACACTGCCCGATAATGTTATTAGGCGGGATCTACCTATGGATGACAAATTTCATTATTACCAAATGGAAAATAATTAATAATATTCTCAACAAGATCAAGGAAGGGCACATGCATCAGGGAGGTTCAATGTTAATAATCGAGGTAGAAAAATATTCACTGATTTTACTCAAAGCTCAAAAGACACGTCATAAAATTACTAGAAAGAATTATACATAACAAGGAACAGGAAACGAATAGCCAGATTCTTGTTCGGTGTCAATTTCACCCCTTTCTGATAATACTGACATGTAAATCTGATAATAGCACAGTATCAGTACCATTAACATTTTCTTCTGAAACAAATCAGTCATTATCAAGATCATCATCTGATCAGAGAGCTAATGAACTGGAGAATTAAGCATGTTTTTACATCTTGTAGAGTTTATTTACCGTTATTTCTTGGAAATTTGCTTGAAGATGCCCAAGTGGCAGGATAGAAGACTTTAAATAATAGGAAAAACTTATGTTTAACTTATTTTCAGTTTTTTTTCAAGAACAAAGGAGAGGCTAAATATCATCAAAGTGTTGTAAAGGTACATCACTATATATATATATACAAGCATTGAACATGAGCATGAACAAACACCATGTGACATTGTTTGGAAAGTCTCCCTAGATCCAAATTCAACACTTAGGCCTCTTTGAAAAGGAAAGGAACTTGTAAGGGAAAAGGTTGAAAGAATATGCCCAGAACCCTATTTATTGTCAGACCAAAGCTCATCGTGGATAAGATGATAGGAAATAACGGTTTATGAGATACTGTAGAAACAAAACTCTGTCAAGAACTGAAGAAGGAAATTCAAACTCCACCAGTATGTCATTTGATTGTTACCATGTGTGTGCGTACACACGTCATATCAGGGTTTTGCTAAATCTTATCCTTCTATCATGTATCCATAGTTTTGTCCCAGCTAGACCAGGCAGAATCTGGTACAGTTATGCTTGGCCTGTGACTTTGAAAGCACCGAGTAATCTCTTATTGGCCTTGCAAGGCATCCTAACCTGTTAAAATAATTTCAGCCAAAATGGTTTCCAAATTCCCCCTGATGTGATTTAATTTTCTAATCCTCTCTGCCATTCTGGTTATCAATAGATTTCCATTTCTTGATTTGTTTCGAGATTGCAAATGCAAGCTAGGTAGATAGTTGTTAACTGGTTATTTTCTTGTAACAATAATATTTGTGATTTTTCCCACTAAGAATAACAGCTAGATTAAAAAAAATGCATCCCTGGAGTGATGCTCTAATCAAATAATGTTTTGCACATAACTTGTTGTTTCTCCATATAACCTCTAGATTCCTCCATAGTTAACTCGTCAACCTTTCTATCAACACTGTTGGTTGTGACTATAGAATCTTGATACTAGAATAAATTTGTCTGAATTCTAACGTGTTGAATGTAGAGCATTACTATTACTGCCACATTCTGCAATTTATATACTAATAGTGATATTAAATATTGTTTTGAATAAACCAACATTATTCAGCATTGATATTGCTCTAATTGCATGTTTTACACATAATTTGTTATTTCTCCATGTAACCTCTAGATTCCTCCATAGTTAATTGCTTAGTCTCATCGTCGGCAATGTTGGTTGTGACTATGGAATACTTGATATATCGTTGAACAATTCAATACAGATCCTAACATGATGCACTATTGTTACTCAAGTTTTATGATCGACACATGTCCTAATGGAAATCTTAAATATTGTTTTGAATAAATCATCCTTGTCAACATACAACTATTCTCTATTCAAACACAACCTTGGTGCACCGATATAGATCAAACTCAGAGGCTCAATAAATTTGATCTTTCAATAAAAAATTTACCTAACCATGAGGAATCGCAGTCGTTCCTTGATGATATAATGGTGGGTAATCCATCTAGCATTTTTCCCTTTCATTTGACCAAATCGTGGCCATTCTTTGTCCAACTCAATAACACAGAGGTAAACCTTCAATATTTCCCTTTGTTGCTTTGTTTGTAACAGATATTGTGAGAGATAGTCAATGCCCAGGGTTTCTTCAAAGCTTAACCTGATTGCATCTACTCAGTGGCGGGGTCGGCTTCCTTCATCTACTTCAAGTCAATCCTGAATGGGGATTTTATTACATAGTTCGCCCATCGATCAAAGGACCAATCTATTGAGTCAACGCATATATTGTAAGCTGGTTGCAGGTATATCTATGTTTAGTTTGACCCCACATTTTATAATTTAATGTCTATTTTCATGGTAACCTTTTTGGCATTTCCATCGACTCCACTTAACTCAACAATGAAATGAGCAGTGTACAAAGTAACATTTATTCCCAGGTGAAACGTTCTTGATCTTGATTGATTTGGAATGGAAATAGCATCCATGCCCAGCCAACGCAATGTTGCAGATCGATGGAAATCATATCTTCCCCACACGCACCTCATTGTATGTTTTTACAGTATTTTTGTTGCTAACTTTCTAATCAGATCCATAGACCTCGCCTAGCTCGCAGTCACTGTGATAAACATCACTTAGCAAAGAACAACAACCCATTAACAAAGCCGAAGATTGGATGATAATTCCAATACATGAACGTTTTATGGAGCACGGGGCATTTTTATGTTACTGTATTCAAATCCAGATCCACTATATGAAAGATTAATGCAGGAAACACAGAGTATCTAATACAAAAGGTCTCCTCATATCACGAGCCTTCCATCATTTCAAAAAATAAAACAGGAAATATGTAGACTTTACTGCAAGCTCATGCTTATGTAAACTGAAAAAGGGAAGAAAAAAGGCTACAGTAAACAGAAACATTTGCAGAATACACACATAGTTTCAAATAACAGATCCAGACAACCACAGTAAAATGTTTCAAAAAATTGAGACGCAAGGAAAACTGTCTTGTTCGAAACCCTCTTCGCTAGAAATCTGGTAATATCCGTGTAACACTGTTAGGGGAAGCGACACAGAACTACAAGATCTGAAAAAAAATGGAAACCCCTAAAACTATTTGAACATCCCAACTCGCCATCTTCTCCGCTCAAATTTCCAATTTGAATTTACACCTACTAAATGTAGTGAAGGCCACCATCGACCATAACCTACCAGTAGACTTATCACCGATTTTTTGGAATCTGACTCTTCCACTTCGTTGATTCTCTAATATGAAATCCAATTTCTGGAAATTTAACTTTGGGGTCATAAAAAAGCCTAATTCTTGTACGTTGTATCGACTGTCAAGCAGGAAAATCTGAAATAATTATAAATGAAGAAAGGGGATTTCCCGTTCCTTTGCAACTCCATCATCTGTCGCTATCATCTGTCGCTAGAGATGCAAGAAGCCATGGAAGATCCATTGGACACTGCAACTGAGGAAGAGTTGTTCAACTCAATAAAATAGTCAGAGATGCAGGAAGCCATGGAAGATCCATTGGACATTGCAACTGAGGAAGAGTTGTTCAACTCAATAAAATAGTCCAAAAACCCCAGAAAATATTAAATTAAAACCATGTCAAAGAAAAGGGGGCATTTTCTAAATCACCAAAAATTAGCTGCAGGTCTACCCAAGAGGTCTCCAAATAAATAAATTTCGCTCCCAAATTCCGAGGTCTCCGAATGAACACATTTATGTCAAAGAAGAGGGGGCATCTTCTAAATCACCAAAAACTAGCACCAAAAAATTAGTTGGAGGTCTACCCATGAGGTCAGGAGGTAAGGATACTTTGGGCTAGAGGTTTTTGCTTTGTTTAGTGTTTTATGTATTGTTTGTTTTTTAAATATTATATAGAATAATATATTTATTTTTAATATATATAATACATAATAGTGTTATTTTTTGTTATTTATTTATTTATATAATATAATATATATAATATTTATTTGTTGTTTATTTATATAATATAAAATTGAAAATTTAATACTAATAATAATAAAATTAAATTTTTATAAAAAAAAGATAAAAATAACATTGCCATTGAACAAGTTAAGACCTTGGGTGGTTGGGAGGAAATATTGTTGCCCTCCCCACCCAGGTTCAATTCTTGTAACTGACATGATGCTCTTGTTGAGCCCTATTGTAATGATTGTATTTCAAGCTTTCCTTGATTCCTTCGGAATAACAGGCAAGTGATTTTTTCGCTGAAAAAAAAAAAAAAAAAATTCAGACCTTAGAGTTTTATTTTGCACCATTAACAATCTATTTATTCAATGTCAACATGAGGAAATATTAGAATCATGGTAACTCTTTTTTAAAAAGAATTTTAAAAAAGGGAGGAATTTTTTTCTTTTCAAAATGAAGGATATTGGCGATTTTTTGCAGGGGTGAGGCCCGAGGGGAACTTTAGAACTTTCCAAACTTAGGCGTAAAGAGAACCATGATGAATGGATGCATATGGAGAATTAATTGAGGTTGTGAAATTGACAATATTTAGCTAACAAGAAGCAAAATACATGAACTTACCGAAACTTTAACAGATTGTCGAGAGGGTAAAATGACGATGGTTTTTTTCAAATAAAATATGAACTTGCCCAATATGACAAGCCAAACACAATGACACCAACTTTACGACATGGAAATGCTAATAGGGAAAGACAACAAATATCCAATACTCGACTCAACCACACTATGATGATGCACATGATGCAACTTGGCCAATCTATCGAAGGGATAATACGAAGAAAAAAAATGGTGAAATAAGATATGGACATGATAAGCACATCAAAATGGATGTGACAGTATAGATGAAACAATATTACAACAAATTTCAGTAGGTCCGCCTATGACATCATGTTTCGACACTAGCTTGTGTCTCTGGATCCATCTCAATGTTACAAATTACTAAATTTTAACATTGCAGATGGATTCAGAAGGTCTTTGAATCCATCTGCAGTGTTAAAATTTAGTAAATTGTTCAAATTCATTGTCAAAATTGTAATTAATTTCCATTGTCGGAGTGACAACACTAAAAATGACCAAATAAATGACTAATTGTTATGTGGTCATTTTTAGTTTAGTTCTTATCACATGACCAAATTGGTCATTTATCTTGGTAATTTTTAGTTTAGTTCTTATCCCATGACCAGATTGGTCATTTATCTTGGTCATTTTTAGTTAGCTCACTTAAAATTTCTCAATTTTGGTCATTTATCCCTTGAAAAAATGGTGGTGACCAAATTTTTTGGTCACCTAGTCACTTATCTCTCATTTTGTACTAGTGTTTTTTAAGTATTGTATTATCATAAGTTGAATGATGGTGGTGAAAGTGGGGATGATTTTAAGCTTATTTGAATATATTTACTAGTATATCAAGGTCTTTCTCTAGTTTCAGAAGTCTCAAGAACTCATGCAGTCCCAACCAGATATGGCTCGAGCGATTGAATTGAGTTTTTTTTTCTTTTTACACCAAAAAAAATTCATTGAATGTGTGTGAACTATAGAGATATATATGAAAGGATAATGTGGACAGATGGGAAAAGAGGAGAGTGAGCATGAAAGAAATAGGTATAAAGTTCCCTCCATTACTTAGATATTTAGATATTGATGCTAAGAATATTTTTATTAAGGACAAAGTTATAAAGAGTTAACATGTATGGAAACATTGATATCTAAGAAGAGCTTACATTTAAATGGAGGTATAGCTTGAGCATGGATTTTGAATTGATTTTGTTTGAGCTTGGATGTCAAGTTCGGATTACCTTGAACCATAGCGAGATGGGATCAATTGCAGGCAATGGAATCAAGACCCAAATTCCTAGCCATGAACAGACTTGTGGATGGGAAAAGGACTTAGATGGGTGCTTGTATATTGTAGATTGGACATACTTGTACAATAATGTGTTAATTAAATCGGCCTTCAAACATCCTGAGACCTAACCATGAAGGGGTCACGATAGGGTCTTATGGAATCCTCCTCATGGTTTATCACAACCCTCTTCTTCTCATTTATTAGTATATGTGGAGTGCAGGATAGTGATATAATTCATCTCGATGTTGGTTTTCCTTGATAGGGAGTTTGAGTTGGGTGATTGTCCATAAGAGTCCTCATAGACTTATTTTCTAGAGTACAATGTCCACCTAGACATGGCTTCATGTCATTCATCTTCTTGGATTCAAAGGTTTTTTCCAAATTTGGAACAATGTTGGATAATTAGGAAGGCCAAAAATTTAGAAAGAAGGAGCAGCTAATGCAGAAGCACTACAATAATCATGACTAGTTTAGATATTGTAATCAATGGTGTTTACCTAGCTTATATGATTTTTTGAATTAGCTAGCTAATTGGTTGCAGTGGAATCCCACATACAGGACTACATATGTTGCATATGCATCGAGGATTTCCAAGTTAACACAATATCAAGTAAGCATTTTGTTTTGTTTCCTCACTATGGCATGATCTGTAATATTGCTATTCATTTCATTTTCCTTCATCCTCTTCATCGTCGGGGTTGTGGTTTGAAATCGGGAAGTTGGAAATTTGTCTTAGACCAGTTGACAAACAAGTCATCAGGAAAAGTATTAGCCCCCTCCTTCTTCATATTTTCTTGTTTTGCTACCTATGGTTCATCATTTTCATGGGATAGGTGGGTTGGAAATAAACTTAGTTGACTCTAAAATTTCTTAGGGGAAATTCCATTTGGTGTTACATCAGGGCATTAGGCTGAGGAGAATAGAGAGGTGTTCATGCAAGTAGCCACACCACATGAGACGTTAAGAGCTCATGGGAGTCAATAGGTTGAGGAAAGGTCTACTTTAAGGTCGAGATAGAAGAAATGTCGATAGTGGTAGAAGTAGCTCAATAATGCCAGATATCTTGAACTCGATCAACCATAAATATTTAAAAATAATAATAATAACTAATAAATAGAGAAAAGAAATACACATTAAAATTAATTAAGTTAAATCAAAGTTATTAAACTATTATATATATAAGACATGTTTTTTGAAAACTTAAAACATTGTTTTTAAAAGACATAATAAAAGCTTAAAAGTTTCCAATTAATAGTCCTTGGACTTGGAACATTAAATTAATTTAAATACCAACAATCAATGAATCACTTACCAAAGCAATTTACATAGTAGTGGCCGTACCTCAATTCTTGTAAAAAGATATTCATATATTTCATTTTTTTAAGAGGAAAAAAGTTGAAGGTTTAAATGATTTAGGTTTTTGTTTATGCTTATAAAAGAAATGTCTAAATATTAAAATAGTGGATTTGAAGTATTTACTCAAAAATAATTAATGCGAATTATATATTCGGTCTTATTTATGGATGTGAATTACATATTCGGTCTGATTTATTTATGGATGATTTAAATTATGTGACTGTAATTTTTTCTATGTATGTGCATGTGCATGATTTATGTTATATATTAGTTTGAAATTTTATTTTGTTAATGAATTCATAAACTCATTACATCTCTTAAGTGTATGAGCATATGTAAAAAATTTAAAATGTCTTTAAGGAATCTCACTTGCAGCGACTTTTGTAAGATTACAAATGTGATATGTGTTGTTTAACTAAGATATAATCAATTGTAAATTTAAGTGGACTTTCAACTCTCAATTGTTATATATCAAATACAATTGTTTCAACTAAGAGTTTGATGGTCCTACATTATATTCAATAACATTATTGGTCATAGGATTAATATGTATTTTATCTAATTTCATCGTTTCAACTAAGAGTTTGATGGTCCTACATTATATTCAATAACATTATTGGTCATAGGATCAATATGTACTTTCTCTAATATAAATCACCTATGCCATAGAAACAAGGTTTTGAGTGTATATATTGTCGATGTTTATAGATCTACATATACAAGGAAATTCAATGACATCTACTAACCAAGCTTAAAACATGCTAAGAATTAGCCAAAAAAGTTTATAAAAAAAGGTAAAACTAAAAATTTATATATGAGGGTATCATAGACTTCAATATCATGCATAATACCCTTTTAGATAAAGCTCGTTGCGTGGTTCATCCAATATAAATACGAGTTGAGTCTCCTTCGAAAAAGATATGACGATGGAAACTCTAATCACATTGAGCTTTGACATGCTTCGTATAGGTCATGTCTGTCATGGCATCATCTAGGCAATGTTCATCATGGCACTTTAGGTAGACATGACACTTCTCCTTGGCTGAGGTATTAGGCAAGAGTTCTATAGTTAACTTCAAAGAAGGGATTGCACAATCAATCAACGAGACTGAATCTAAGCCATATATGAATTGGAAAGAAGTAAAACCCATAACAGCCTTGATTGAGTTTAGCTAATCCCAAAGAGATAGAAAAAGCATCAAATACCAATTGGATTTATTTTTATCAAAGTCACTCTGAAGCATAGTATTCAATACCTCATTTACGGCCTCTACTTGACCATTGGCCTAAGTATATTATGGAAATGAATGCTCTTGGAAAAAACCCAACTAAACAATTAATTGTGTCATCCTCTTATTTTGAAAATGTGAATCGTTATCAGTAATTATTTATCTAAGCACCCCAAACCTAGAAATAACATGATTGAATATGACAAGTGATGTTAGTTTACCATCTTTAACAAGGTTCAATATTTCCTCTGCCTATATAGTGAAGTAGTCAATAGTCATAATAATGTACTTATGGCCATCTGTAGAGCCAAGACAACACTCCATAAAATCAACACACAATTTTACAAAGGCAATAATGGTGATGATGAGATGCAAAGAAGAAAGGTGGCAGCACATATTTTTAGTAAATACCTACCAAGGATGGCACTTCTTGATGGCCTAAATACAATATTTGAAGATTGAAGGCCAAAAGTACCCTACATAAGAAATTTCTTAAGTTGTTTCCATCCCAAAAATACGACCACCACGTGCTCAACTTTGGAAAACATTTAGGACTCTCTTAGCCTCCTCGACAATCATTTAAGACTCTCTTAGCCTCCTCATGGGTCAAAGATAGATGAAAGATCAAGTATGCCTCTTAATGATATAGTTTCACTAATAATCATGTATATTTTAGCTTGATGGAAAATACATGGACATTCATCATAAAATAAGTGAGAATTGAATTTTAGGGTCTAAAGATACACAAGTATATATCCATATTAGGAATCTATAGTGGCTTGATAAATAAATGTTCATTTGATAAGGACCCATTAATCATAGGTTCCACAGTGTCTTTGGATAACTCCAACTTCAAGTCAAAAACAGCTAAGGACTTCTTAAATTTTGACAGCAAAAATTATAAGTTGAATTCTTTCAAAATGACAATTATTTGGCATATTTTCCTAGATTATTTATCAAAACAAGAGATGTTTTATGGGGTTAGAATCTACGCTAACAATTGTATTCATAAGAAGTAGGTAGTGTTTGATTATTTGGACTCCATAGACAACTTCTAGCACCAACTTCTCAATATAGGTGTACCTCAACTCAAGGATGGAAAGCCCCTTGCTCAAAAAATAGGTCATGTGTTCATGGTGTGAGTCATCTTCATAAACCATTCCATAACAATGATCTATTTAGACACCATAATATATAAAAGAAAATACTCACTATAGTCGGAGGGAATCAGTAGAGCTAACAATAGAGGTTTCTCCAAAGCATCAAATTATAACTGTGCGTTATCATCCCATAGAAATGGAAATTTTTTCTTCAAAAGGAACATGAAACCTTTTGTACTCTTGACATAATTTGTGATGAACATTCACAAGCAACTCACCTTTCCTTGGAGGTTTCAAAATTGGTGAATCGATGACAAGGGAGGAAACTAAAACATTTGCTCAACCTTGAAGGGATCCACCATAATCCCATTCTTAGAAACAATGAATCCTAGAAACCTCCTAGTCGCAACAAAAGAAATGCACTTATGCATATTCAAACAAATTTAATACTACCAGCATATCAAACACAACTTGAAGATGGATTGGATGCTCAACTCTTCCTAGAGAAAGCAACTAAGTCATCCAAATGAGCTTCAACAATGTATTTAATGTCATGAAAGGCATACAAAGTGGGTTTCTACAAAGTATACTATAGCATTTTTTAGAGCAATTGAACTATCTGATAAGAAAATGTGCCCTAAAGATAGAGAAAAATGGTCTTATGTTGATAATGTTCATGAATATGAATCTTATTACAACAGAAAAATACATACATGAAGGAAAAGATTTCACTTATGGAATGCTAATCAATGATCTTATCAATGAAGAGCAACGAATAATTATCTTCATAGTATGGCTTGTTAAAATCAGAAAAAAAATAGTACATATCTTGATAGTCTCCTACTTTTTATCCACGGTAATTGGGTTGGGTACCCATTTAGTTAAGGGAACTAGGTAGATAAATCCAATGTTTAACCATTTATCTACCTCTGCATTAGTTGTTTCCTTCTTTGGATTAACTGGTCACAACTTCTGCCAAACAAGAATGGCATTGGCATATATCTTAATCTCATGTTTGACAATTATGAGGTTAATGCATGCCATTCCTTCATATGACCAAGAAAATATATTGTGGAAGTTTTTGAAAGAGTCATATATATTTTGACTTCTTTGGGAGAAAAATAATCTCCCATCATGATATCTTCCACAAGGTCAAGTTTCATGGGCATGTCAACTAGCATTTCTTAGATATATTTTTCACATTACTCTCAACATACACACCATGTGTGCGAATTGGGATTTGGTACTGTGAAATTGAAACACAGCAGATCTATTGAACAAGATAATCAATTACAAGAGATGCATAAAGAATAATGTGTGAAAACTGTGCAAAAGACTTGCAGCAGTGCTCTATTGAACTCAGAAGTAGAATACAATACAATGTGCAGTCACAATGACTGAATGATTCGAATTAACCAAAGAGGTCATTCGAATAGCCTGTATGGAATAGCTTGGCTCCACTAGGAGTCCTCATCATCAGATCAGTGGAGTCATCAATGCACAAGTAATGGTCAACCAGGTGTCAAACTGAGTCTAACTGAATGTAGGTAGGTGTAACTGGCGCATGGAGCACTAATGGAGTGAAGGAGAATCCAAGGAGGGCGCATGAGGAGCTGACTGGATTCAAAACTGGAAATCTAGTCTCACTGGAGGTCCAACGAAGTGTTTCAGTTAGTTAACTAGTCAATCAGTGCTTAAATCAAGGAAAGATCCACAAATCAAGCAACTAATTGAATTTGCAACTGGTGGTAGGTGAGGGAGGCGCAGATGTCAAGTAGGAGACTCAAAATAGGCGCATCATGGACTAGGAGGGATAGAACTAAACAGAAAGAAGCTCTCGGGGCTAGCAAACTAGGGACTAGGTGTTGGGTGACCCCTCACTGATGACTGGGATGCATGCAAATGCATGACTGCATGATGGTGAGAATATCCTAACAGCCCCCCACAAGCTATACTGTGTAGTAAAAAATAAAATATAGGGCCTTGGTAACTAGACCAAAGGTCACCCCAATACAGAAAATAATCCAAAATGCTAGAAAAAATCTAAGTGAGGAAAGAGGGAAAACCCAATGGGAAGAAAGCACTCCCTTAAGCTGAAAATAGAAGGATCTAATCTGTCTCCACCATAATGGAACTCACCCCCAACAGTGAACGGAGGTAAGAGAACTTCTTCTCAGTGAAGCTCTTGGTGAATATGTCTGCAATTTGCTCTTCTATAGGGAAATATTGCAAAACAATGGTTCTGTCATGCACAAGCTCTTGGATGTAGTGCATGTGGATCTCAATGTGCTTGGTCCTCTGTTTCTGAACTGGATCTGTCGAGATCTTGATAGCACTTTTATTGTCACAAAAGATAATAGTCGAAGTGGTGCTACCAAAATCAAACTCTGTTAGAATACCCTGCAACCAAACTACCTGAATGCAAGCATTGACTGCTCCTCGATACTCTACTTCTGCTGAAGATAAGGAAATGGCTTCCTGATTTTTGCTTGACCAGAAAATAGGGCCTATTCCAATCATGAAGACATATCCACAAGTGGACTTCTGATCAATGCTATCACCCACCCAATCTGAATCAGTGAATCCAACCAAATCTAGCTCAGTGATTTGTAGCATAGTGTATGCCAAATGTCTAGTACCCTGCACATAGTGCAAGATTATTTTGGTTGCCTTCCAATGAAGCTCATGGGAATGTGGCATATACCTTGATACAGCACTCACGACATAATAAATATCAGGCCTTGAGTGTGTCAAGTATAGAAGACTACCAATCAACTATCGATAGAGTGTCGAATCTGCAAGCGGTGTAGAATCTCCCTCCTCAAGACCGATTCCTGAGAGGAATGGGAATGGGGATGCCTTACAATTTGACATATTAAATTTGTTTAGTAGGTCTGAAACATATTTTTTCTAAGATATGGTGATCCCATCAAAATTTTGAGCAATCTCAAGCCCAAGGAATTGCTTCAACAAGCCCAAATCACTCATGTCAAAAGCTAGATTTAAAGCAATTTTTAGCTTGTCGATTGAAGCAAGAGTGCTTCCAGTTATCAAAATATCATCAACATAAAGGACAATAATCAGTAAATTACCCTCATGTTGTTGTAGGTACACATTTGGATCTGATTTGCATCTTTCAAAATTCTGTGACAGAAGGAAGGAGTCCATCTTTGCGTACCAAGCTCTTGGGGCATGTTTTAATCCATATAATGATTTCTTCAATCTGCACACTAATGTCGGATCTGATATGTATCCTTCTGGATGCTTCATGTAAATCTATTCTTTCATATATCCATGAATAAATGCACTCTTCACATCCATATGGTGCACTTCCCAGTGCTTAGATGCGGAAATAGCCAAAACTAGGCGGATAGAATCCATCTTTGCAACTAGTGCAAAGGTCTCGGTGTAGTCCACTCCTTGGACTTGGAAGAATCCTTTTGAAACCAACCTAGATTTTTATTTGCAGGTTGAGCCATCAACAGTAACCTTTGTTCTGTAGACCCATTTACATTGGACTAATTTCCTCCCAGGTGGAAGAGAAACTAGCTCCCATGTAGCATTCTTTTGAAGAGAACCGTACTCTTCATCCATGGCGGTTTGTCGTCTTGGATCTCGGTGGGCATGATAATATGATTTAGGATCTGAACCTATCATAAAAAATAATTTCTCGGATATCAAAGGATCAGAGAATGAAAGATCCATACCTTCTCTTTGAAATTCTACTCGAGTTCTCCTTGGATCGACAGGATTTCCAATGTTAGAACCAGCAGAATTTAGAGTATTTGGGGCCCACTTTGGAAACTGTTGGGGCACATATGGATCAACTTCTGAACTTGATATTTCATGTTCATCAAAATCTGATAAAATATCAGGAATATCATAACCAATACTTTTATCATCTTCTCCGAAATCTTCTTGTAGAGGCGGTAAATCAGCAGTTTCTTCCTCGACTAGCTCTAGATTTTGAAGCGGTTCTTCAAATCTGAAACTTTGCTAAATGAATATCTTTTTGGATCTGATATCCATGAGTTTGTATCCTTTTGATTCTTCATCATATCCAATTAGGATGCACTCAACACTTTGTGGATCCAAATATTTTATCTTCTCAGACGGATTTCTAGCCCAAGCAGTGGAGCCAAAAACCCTCAGATTGGACACAACAGGTTTGTGACCAGTGTAGGCTTCAAAAGGAATAGTTTTTTTCAAAGATGAATGTGGAACTCTATTTTGAATGCATGCAGCAACATTCATGGCCTCAGCCCAAATATTTGCAGCCAAACCTTTTGACTCAATCATACAGGTTGCCATCTCTTCCAGTGATCGGTTCTTCCTTTCCGCTACACCGTTCTGCTAAGGTGTGTACGGAACTGTGTGCTGGATATGAATTCCACTTTCAGCACAAAGTTGCAGCAGCTCTGATTTGATATATTCACCTCCATTATCATATCTTAGAGCTTTGATCTTGCTCTTGGTGGCAGTCTCAACAGAAGCCTTGAAAATCTTGAATTTTTCTAGCATTTCCGACTTGTTTTTGAGAAAGAAGACCCAAGTAAATCTAGAGAAGTCATCAATAAATGTCAGAACATACATCGATCCACTCATGGAGGTATGTGGCAGCAGACCATTGATATCAAAATGTATTAGCCCCAAAATAGAAGAAGCTCTGCTAGCTTTGCCTCAGTCAAACTTGTGCTTGGGGTGCTTCCCAATGATGCAACCTTTGCATATTCCCTTCGAGGATTTGATCTTAGGAAGGACATCGACCATGGAATGTTTCTGTAGCAGCTGCAAATATTTATAATTTAGGTGTCCAAACCTCTCATGCCATAGCCTACTAACCTCATTTCCATGAGTTAGAAGAGCAGTGGGATTTTCATGTGGCAGAAAATGTGAAAACTCATATTCGTTTGCAGCATGATTAGCTTTTCCTACCGCAATGAATTCTACACTTGCAATATCAGAAATTGCAACCTTGTTAGGGAAAAATACAACTTTCTTTGTTGAACCAGTGTGTGTCATCTGGTATACGGAAAGAAGATTCGAAGCTAAGGAAGGAACATAGAGGACATAATGGAAACTGCCATGCTCTAAATGAATGGTTCCTTTACCCTTTGAAGAAATTTGAGAGTCATCTCCCATGTGGATGGAGATGGTGTTGTTGGGGTCAAATGATGATAGAGAATATTTATTTGAAGCCATGTGGTTCGAAGCTCCAGAATCAATGAGTAGAGTTGTGGAATTCGAAACAGTTTCCATGAGTGCATGACCTCTTTCAGGGGGGTCATTTTTCTCCTTCTTCCTTGCACCATCAGGAAGGGTTATGTTGTTTTTCTCTAAGAGAAGAGCCATCTGATCTATGGTATTTTTCATGCATGAACTTTCAGGATGAAATCCCTTGATGCAATAAGAACATTTAGTCTTCTCTTTGCCCTATTTTCCCTTTTGCTTGTTTCTTGAACCGGATGGCTCATCCGACTGCTTGGTTTTCTCTCTTTGCTTGGAAGGATCAAACTTTGGCTTCTCTTTCTTTTGCTTCCCTTTTCCATTCATAGCTTTGGATCCTCCAGCAAAAAGAGCTTGATATTTGGAGCATATGGTCCCCATTTGAACAAGCTTATCATGCTCCTTTGTCAAGGATTCAATGAAAGCATTTAAGGTAGGAATTTTCCAATTAGGAATTGTGAGCTTTCCTGTATAGAAAGTTGAAACAAAAACTGAATAATCTTTTCCAAGCTTCGTAAGGATGCACAAAATCAATTTTTTATCTTCCTTTTCCACTCCACATTGCTTCAATAGCATAACCAAGTTCATGAACTTAGTGAAGAAGTCATTGATGGTCTCGAATTTTTTAGGATTGAGTGCAATCAACTCGTTTTCAAGGTGATAGGATCTCATCTCATCCTTTTTTCCAAAGAGTGTGGCAAGTTTCTCCCATACCTATTTTGGAGTAGTCAATCCACTGAGATGGAAAAGAAGATCCTTAGAGATGCTGAGATAAAGGAAACCATAAGCTTCATCAAGCTTATTGAAATATTTTGCCTTCTCTACTGCAGATGTAGCTTCGACTTCTAGGCCCATGGTAACTCTGTAGAAACCTTTAGAGTGTAAAATTATCTCCATATCAGCCTTCCACTGATAATAGTTGAATGGAGTGAGGAGATTTGATGAAGAAGTGCCCATCTTTCAAGAAGAGCGAATGCAATAGGAGTAGTGAATAACCTGCAAATCACAAGAAAAACAAGAACTATAAGGTCGACAACCCACACTTTTCAAGTTGCATCACACCCAGCATAAGATAATCAAGCAAGCTTGAAGATCCAATGATTCATATCCAGGAATTATGTGGAAACTCTCGACTTCTGGTGTGGAGTTGGAAGAAATTTTGGAGCAATAGCGAATGCAAGTGCATAAAATGCATGCCACTACTGCAAATTATTGTGGGCAAAATCACTCAATCTTCATGAATAATCCCTACCAAAAAAAAAAAAAAATCTTGTCCCTGCCATGGCTCTGATACCATGTGAAATTGAAACACAACAGATCTATTGAACAAGATAATCAATTACAAGAGATGCATAAAGAATAATGTGTGTAATTTGTGCAAAAGACTTGCAGCAGTGCTCTATTTAACTCGGAAGTATAATACAATATAATGTGCAGTCACAATGACTAAATGATTCGAATTAACCAAGGAGGTAATTTGAATAGCCTTCATGGAATAGCTTGGCTTCACTAGGAGTCCTCATCATCAGATCAGTGGAGTCATCAATGCACAAGTAACGGTCAACCAGGTGTCAAACTGATTCTAACTGAATGTAGGTAGGTGTAATTGGCACATGGAGCACTAATGGAGTGAAGGAGAATCCAAGGAGGGCACATGAGGAGCTTACTGGAGTCTGAACTGGCAATCTAGTCTCACTGGAGGTCCAACGGAGTGTTTCAGTTAGTTAACTAGTCAATAAATCCTTAAATCAAGGAAAGATCCACAAATCAAGCAACTAACTAAATGTGCAACTGGTGGTAGGTGAGGGAGGCGCAGATGTCAAGTAGGAGACTCAAAATAGGCACATCATGGACTAGGATGGCTAGAACTGAACAGAAAGAAGCTCTCGGGGCTAGCAAACTAGGGACTAGGTGCTGGGTGACACCTCATTGATGACTGGGCTGCATGCAAATGCATGCCTTCATTCCTACATGACTGCATGATGGTGAGAATATCCTAATAGGTACCACTCTGACTCTTGAAGTGGAACCAAACTTATTTTTTCAACTTGCAGTTGATCCATTCTAGGGAAAAAATATAATCTCTAATAACAAGTTATACAACTTGACGAGAACCCAACATTGTTCTCATTTTTGGGGGGATCAATTTTAGTAGTTGATTTTACATTCATTTCAGAAAGTGTGTATACGGGTAGCACCATTTTTCATTTTGAGTCCTTTTTTTGCGATTTTGAATCTTCTTGGTCATAAAAAATACTAGAATTTTTATTTACAAATGTGTTTTTTCAAATTTTACAAATAAATATACATTTAATAGTTAGTTGTATTGAAAAAATATATAGTTTTTGGAATTTTTTTCTTTAAAATTTTATCTTAAATAAGTAATTTATATGGGAAAATTTGTAAAAAGAAAAAGAAAATAAAGACGTTTCAAACTTTTTTTAATGCATTTTTAGCTATTTTATGTATAGACTAAAATCATTTACAGAAAATTTTAAAAAAAAACCCTAAAACAAAATTTAAAAAAAAATAAATAAATAAAACTTAAAAACTAAAATATAAAATAAATATAAAAAATTTACAACCAAATTTAAAAAACAATTTAAAAAAATTATAACAAATTTAAAACATTTAAAATAAAAATTAAAATAATAATAATAATAATAAACCCCCTGACCCCTCCGCTCCCCCTTCCCTCCACTGTCCCCCTCTCCTCCCATTCCCTTCGCTCTCATGTCTCTCGTCCCCCTCCCCGCCCCTCTCCCCCTACCCAGACAAACCCCTTGGGTTGACCGTGATTCCCATAATCGTGCTACCGTGAAGGGGCAATGCCTGGGCAGAAGAACGAGCGGACCCAAAGGGGGCTGCATGGGCAGGGAACAAGGGGCAGGGAGGGGGAGGGAGAGGGAGAGGGGAGAGTGGGGGGGGATAGGGGCATAGGGGTTAGGGGTTTAATTTTTTTTTTAATTTAAACTTTTGTTATAATTTTCAATTTTTTTTAAATTTTGTTTTTAAGGTTTTTTCTCCAATTTTTTGTTCAATTTTCTTTTAATTGTTTTAAATAATTTGATTTATTTTTAAACGGGTTTAAAAGAATTTATTTTATTTTTTATTTTTTGTTCAAACTCGTTTGAAGATTTTTTTTAATGTTAACCTTTTTCTTTAATTTTTAAATTTGTGTTTTTTTTTACATTTTTTAATATATTTTGGGAATTATTTTTTACATTTTTTTTTTGGTAAGATTGTAATTTTTTTTTGAAAATTTTGTTAATTTAGTTTTTGAATTTTTTTTAATGAATTTTGTTTTATTGAATTTTCACCTGTTTTTTAAGTTATTGTTTTTTTTTTAATTTTAACCTCAAATAAAAATGTCAGTTATTCTAGGAGGTCCACTTTTCAATCCGGTGGTTGATTTAGTGTTTTGATTGCAACCATACCACCCATCATTCGTTCGAGGTTGATTTTTAGTGTTTTTTATGCAAACATATGAATTAGTATACTAAGTTTCCTCCTTTGTGCGCCCACATATCATAACTTCTATTTTTTATGGTTTAATATATGGTTTTGTTATGAATAATATCATAAATTCTTTTATTTTATATGGAAAGAGTGGTGAAATAATTTCTTGAATAATTTGTGTTTAACTCAATGCTAGTTTTATATAGTGTTACTAAGAGATTTAATAAATACAATTTTAAATTATGATACAATGATGTAGTAATGCCATTTTTTGAACAAGTGTGCTACCGGTAGCATTAGTTTTCAATTCAAGGCTTGATTTTAAGGTTTTTATAAACAATAGTAAGGATGTTTTGGACCATGTCTATATTTCTAACCACAAAAAAATGTGTGCTACCGATAGCACCACTTTTTGATTCAGGGTTTTTTTTGTGTTTTTTATGCAAAAATATGAGTTTTTTTATGGCTAGAGTTCTGATTTTGAGTATAAAGTTCTCGTCAAGTTGTATAAGTTGTTTAATGATAAGGTGGCCATCTAAATCACTTGATAGATGACCTCAATCTTAGGCAAGGGCTTTGCAAAGCCTATATACCCAATCTCCAACTCAATTGTAGAAGGACCTGGTGTAAATCCGTAGTCCTTCCCACAATATGAAGTTAAATGGTAATTGAACACAATGGAATAGAGTTATTTGCACAGTATGACATTTGGAAAGGAACAAGAGAATTAATGATCAATGAAATCACATATACATAACCAATAGAAGGACAAAGAGAGAAAGTATCCATTAGAGACAAGTTTTTGAAAGTCCTAGTGCTTACACTTCTGAATGATGCGGCAGAACCATCCATGAATGGAATGTCCATTCCAGATATAAATCTAGGATCAAGTATATGGTATAACAACTATTTGATAGTTACATTATTTCCTTAATGAGGGACTTTGATCACCCAAAAGATTGAATAAATTGTTTCCTTATTCCCATACATCCATCTTTATCCTAGTGGAAGATTATAGTCGATAAGAGCATTAATCATTTCCACTTATACTATGCTAGTCTTGCCTCCTAAATCGAATAGGAGAGATGGAGAGATTCTATGTAGTTTAAAAGATTGACCAGTGAATACCTTTAACAAGTTCGTTTAAGGAGCAAGATCAAGAGAACCTTAAGCTCTCCAAACTAATAACGACATGATAGTAAAGAGCCCTTCATCAACCACACATCTAAGGAATTTTTTGTTGTGACAAGACATTTTGATTTAAAAAGTGGCATGGTGAGGGATGAAGGGCATGGCCTAGTTAAGATTGGACATAATCAATCTAGCATTGAAAGGATGACTCCCACCAAGATCATTTCATTGGGATGGGAAACTATGAAATACCTCTAAGGAAAACATGGTGCATGGAGTTGAAGATAACTATTCTAAAATGTTATATTTTTGGGTAGCTATGGCATTATGATTATGCAAAAAAAATTGCAATACACACTTATGGGGGCAAGGCATCATTAATTCTACCAAAGGCCATTTAGTTGGGACAAGGAAGCTTCCTTCTCAAACAATCCAAACTTGAACCATCATAATTATATGCATGAGTCTAAATATAAACATCCAAGTTACACATTTATATATTAGCATCTAAGCCATCAACCCCTTTCATAGGTTGACCATGATTTCCTCCTTGCACAAGTACATGATTTTTAGCAACCAATTGTCATTTCTAAGGAGGAAACTTATGAAGGGTTGTAAGTCATTCATGTTGTTCAACGGCATATTAAGAAATAAATTGTTGGGATTCCTCCATTTTGGGTCACTAATGCATAAGATGATCGTATTTACATGATTTTCAAGGGAATTTGAGTGTTTTTTTCTTTGTTTCTACATCAATGTTATTTAAACTATTATTCATTGTTGCAACCCCTTCTCCTTGGTTAGCATTAGGATTTTTTCATTGATTTTTATTCTTACCTTCAGGTTGTTGACTTCCTTTCTAGTTTGTAGATAGAATCACATTGACATCAGAAGTTTGGACAAGTGTTAAGGCATGCTGAGAATAACGCATTTCCACAAATGGGTTACTATACATAGACACTTATCCCATTTTTTCTCACCATCTAATTAATCACGTCATTTCCAAATGATCAAGTAACACCAACATCCTGAGGACCTAGTTTGGAATTCTTAGTGTTTAATATAGGAGCATTAAGAATAATCTCATATAACATTTGAGAATGGAAATAAACCAACTCCAATTGTTGGGCCTTAAGGCTAAATTGCTTCTCTATGAATATACTTGAAAAGGATACATTTTTTGCAATACTTGGTAACAAAGACTTCACAAACCATTATGTTAAGAGTTGATCTAGTATCTCAATGCTTATCATATAGCATCGCCTTCTCCACTCATGTATATGACCAAATATATAAGTGGAATTGTTATGCCTTAAGGATATTATGAGTTCAAATTCTAGTCTTGTAATGAATAGGCAATTGGAAGTGAGTTAAAAATGCTATCGCTATAGATAAAAAAAATTATGAGATGTTCAAAGCAACTCAATGCACCATTTAGTCGTGATCCTTGTTAGAGTTTGTAGGAACATTCATAAGCACATGCTACCCTCCATTAGGAAATGTGAGGAACCCAAATAGAATGTCATCATGTGATTAAAAGGGACTTCTCCAACTTTACCTTCAAACTTAGAAATGTATGAAGGTAACTTCTTGGGGATGGGAGTCCATGATGGGTCATGCATTATCAGGTCATTCATCAAACAAGACAAATCAAGAAAATTGTGAGTTTTCAAAAATGGCAAAGGAGACACAAGCATAGTATTAGGATTACGTACGAATAACTCAACACCCCACTCTAAATGGTGTTTGTATCCTATATGACTATCTCCAATGATGTTTCCTTTGTTGATGGTAGGGAATGTGTTCATATAATATCCAACACTATTAGTGAAATACTGACCAAACAGAAATCACATATTGGGAAAAGTCATATTCCTAATAGGAATTTTGACACTAAGATCACTATTGTTCCTTATAGAAAATATAGATCCAAGGACGTTTAATTTCCACCCCAAAAATGGGAACCTTGAATATTTATGCTCTTGGGTGGAGTTCTAGAACTCATACTAACAATGGCATTCCTAAAGATACATTTATTCCACTTAGAGGAGTGGCGATAGAGGGGTTAGCTATGCCAACTGACATTTCTATGTAAATGTTACTACCCCCAAGAGGAACTCTAGGTTGGCTAGGTTTCCACCCAATATGATTATAGAGATTCAAAAAAATTTAGCATATTTTATCATCTCATGATTAGGATTCATAATATGTTCATATTATTCATTTTGTGTGAACATGAATTTTAAAAAATAGTCATAGGTTATTATTTGGTTTTCTATTAATGGATGGTTGAGATCGTGTCTTTAACAAGACCTATTATCGTAATTACTTGCTAGGATTTAACTTATTGATATACTTTCTATGAAAAGCATGTTAAATTTCTTGATGTAAAGCTATTTAAGCGTGTATATTGATTAATACAAAAGTAGTCATGTTGTGTCAAAATTCCTCCATACTTATCGAGAGTTTGCATTGATCTTCCCCATATGTCCATCTATTATTAACAATTTATACAATGTTTTTTTGGTATATATTTTCATTTCTCGAGGAGGTCCCCATCTATTGTTGGTAAGATCCTTATATTTTATCTATCAAACAATTCTATGCCAAATACAATGACTACATGAACCATCGTAACACTTACACTTATAGAAAGGGTGGAAAAACTTGCCAATATCACTACCTCAATAGCCAATAAGGTGAACAAATTTTGGTTAGCAAGTTATCTCCTTGGCACACCAAATGTGGTATACTATTTACAATGGATCTTGTGATATGTAAGTTCTTAACAACTAGATCATTGATTGAGATGCATGGTTCAATTATAATCTTATTCATGAATATGAGAAGGTCCCATTCACCAAAATGAAGCTTACGGTGCTTGCCAAACTATTTTGTAGAATGTGTAGAAAATAAAAATCCTATCACCACTTAGATTATTCTTTTGGAATCAATTGCAAATTATTCTTAGCATTACTAATCTAGTTAACAAACTTGTCCTCAATTTTAAAAGTTGATTGCAAAAATATTTGTGTCATGAATTGAATTACATGGAAATCACCACCCTTGATTCAACTTACAATCAAGCACAATTGGTTGAAGAGAATCTTTTAAATCAATGCAAAATTCAACAACATTCATCCTCCTCCATTGTTTCAAGGTTTGCTTCTTCAAAGCATGCACCTCATGCTACTGTAGGGTCGTCATCTTTTTCACAATCTTCTTCTTCTACTACTCTTATTTTAATAAAAATTTTCAGTATTGTAAGAAACAAGGACATGATAAGTTTGAATGTTTCAAATTGAACAAGAAAATTTTGATTGTACGATATTCTAATGAGGAAGACAATGATGCTCCCATTGAAATTTTTCGATGAAGATACAACCTATGAAGACTTAAGGGAACTCACAAATTCACCCTATTGCAAAAATCTACTTCTTTTAAAGTTCAATATAATTTATTTATCATCCATGCACATCTCCCCTTTGATTTATCTACCACTAGTATTGTCGACAATGCCTTACAAAAGAAGTTGATTTCCAAATCCATTGTCAACACACTACACTTTCCATTAGACCCCGATACCCATCTGCCATTCCCTTGGATGGAAGGATAATGGTTTCTCATCCCTTATCACACACTCAAGCATTATATCATTTTCCTCTGGCCCTAAATTTGTGGATAAATTCACTTGTGATGTGACCAATATGGATTTTTCTAGTTTGTTTCTTGGACACCCCTATCAATATGATCAAAAGGACCAATATGATGCATTAAAAAATACTTACATATTGTGTAAAGATAACAAAGTATCTTATATGTAGTACACTTTAGCTACCAAATCAGGTTGTCCCTTCAATTAGTGAACATTCTTTAACCTTCATCTCACAACACTACACGCAACAACATCATTCATGTGTGGCCTTTAATTTTTTCAATAGTTTTGAAGGACTATTGTACACATCCACATATCATATTGCATCCTTTGACATTTTCTTTACTACCTCATGTCTCATCTCATTGAGATTAGTTGCTTGAAGACACCACAATGAGAGGACAATCTAAAAACTTCATTGTTTCTCAATTTTACAAATTTCTCTCTTCTTTTGGAAGTTCAAATTTGGTGGCCTCTTTTCACTGGTTCATAAACCAAATTGATGTTATCCATCCAATGAAGCTTCCATTCAATTCCGCAATGATTTCCATCATTATCCTCTAAATCAATGGGGTGTCCATGATATTGTCAACACTTATCATGGATCTACAATATTGACTAGTTGTCCTATAGAACCTATTCCTAATACAAAGACTCACCAAGATTTCACTACTTCCTACGTTATTGCTATGCAAAGTCATATTTTACATCAGGCTCATTCAACATCAACTACCTCAACATTTTCCCTCTATCTTGAAAGCATTGGAGACCAATGCTCTTATTGTTGGAAGTAATGTTAGGGATTCATAATGTTTCAGCATTGGTTAGCATCTCATGATAGGGATTCATGATATGTTCATATTACTTATTTTGTGTGAACATCAACACAGTAAAAAGAGTCATAGGTTGTTATTTGATTTCCTATTATCATGGCTAGTTGAAATCTTAACTAGATCTATTAGTATAACTAGTTTCTAGTTTTGAACTTGTTATGATACATACTATGGAAGGCATGCTAATTTTATTAATGTAAATCTATTTAAGCTTGTCTATTGTTTAATAAAAATTCAGCTAGAGATCTGTATTTGCAATTCGGTGCAGAAATTTCTTGATTGGTTTTGATCCACATCAACCTAAACGCGGGGAACAAACAACAATTGAAATTTCTATATTGGAATGGGGAACAAAAAGGAAGAATGATCCTTGGGAGGGAACTTGTTCACTTTAAGGATAATAGGATCCACTAAATCAATAAGCGAAGGATTGACATTTACCAAAGGGTTAAAATACCCTTGAGGAGGACGAAGGTCCTTGTCTCTTCTTAGGGGCATTTCGTCATTAAGACCATGCAAAATATAGTTCCCTTATTCCTCTCCAAATGAATAATATTCTTGATCTTGGTCCTTTGTAGGACCATTCAAAGTGGTGTGCAATAATTCTTCTTCTTCACCCAACAAGGCATTAAAAATTTCAAGTATATGCCTCACTAAGGTGGCCCCATGTACCTAGGAGGAAGAACTTGATTCCTCTTAGACTATAGAGGTGAGTGATTAGCCACTATGAAAATATATAATTAAGTAGGTTAAGCATGAATCTCATCAAACCAAAATAAAACCTATAGTCATTTAAGTGTAGCATCGATCAACACACTTCTACTAAGAGTCTCCTAAAAGATACAAACAAGCAAACTCACTTCTTCAGAATACAATGCAAGGTGAATAAATCCCAAGGTCCAACTAGTAAGAATCCAAAAATAGGGATGATGAGGGCCCAAGTCCAACCAACAAAGGTTTTACAAGTAGTTATAGTAACTCCTCAAAGTCATTGTCCAAGGTGTATGCACATATCACTAACCACTAAGAACTTCATCGATTCCTTGTTAAACACAGTATTCCCTTCATTCCTAAGAGAATATCCTAAGAGAGAGTGTTCAAAATGAAGGGGATGATCTACAGAAAATCTTTCAAAGTCTACAATTTTGCACAAGTCCTTAGAATTTATAAGTATGATGTGTTATTTCACATTTTATTTGCCTTTGGTGACTTCTAATTGTTCTTTTTTAAGGTCTTCTATGTGTAATCCGAAGGTTCTGGGAATATTCTTACCACCTCACTCTTTTCCAATTTATTCAAATAATAATTCAAAATGTTCAGCCTTCCCCGTGTTAGTCAAGACCTTGAAAAGTGTTACCTCTCGAATCTACACTCCATTGTAGGAAATTTCCCTTTTGCGGATAGATTGGATTTCCCTTGGATCTCTTTCCCTGGATCCAAGATAGATTTGGGGTACACATATGGTTTTCACTCTAGATCCAATATTGATAGCATAGAACATGGAAAGAAAGGATATTAATATAACACACATTGGCCTTAGTGATGTTCGTTGATGTAGATCCATGTTGGTGTAGATCTGGTAGATTTTTCTCCAACTCTTATGCACATGTTTCCTACACACAATGAAGCAAGCAATACCTTCCTCAATCCCTTTCAAGAAATAACACTAGAAATGTATAAATTATGACAAGATAAACAATATACAAACTAGATATAATCTGATCTACTCAAGGGTAGATCACATCCTCCACACATGACACATGTAATTACAAGAAGGACTGCCAATAATAATTTAGACATGAAATGGATGGGGTAATGCATATATCTATATATAAATCAATGAGAAATATACATCATGGACATACCTTGAGTCATGATGCAAGTATTCTCTAAGCTTTGTGTTCCAATCCTTCCTTAATCTCACAATATCTTAATGAGAGCAATAAGGATCCACTATGGAATCCACCAACGTAACAATACTCTCTTCAGAATCTCCTCCCTTTATCCCTTGAATTTCCTTCATTATATAGGTGTATGGAGGAGGAAAATTGGATAAATATAGAAACATAGGGCTTGTCACATTCTAGTTGAAGTTGTGAGTTCCCAAGCTCGTGACATATGGATCCAAATAATCACAGGTATCTCCTGGAAACTACTGCAAAATTGAAGGATATGAGGCTATCTCTCTCTCTAGTGGTGCAAGGATGGATAGGGTCTCTCTCTCCGGTGGTGCAAGGAGTGATAGAAAGGGGCTATCCCACTCTGTATAGTACATAGAGGGAAATAGGGATGAAAATAACCATGATACTCATAATTATGGGCTAGAAAGGCAGTGTCAAGGCACAACAAGCATAATGAGCCTCCTATGTAACCCATGGGGGAAAATAATGGTATAACACACTCAAGTGGTAAACTCCTAAGACACAAAGTGCATTCCAAGGGAACTCGTGAAGGTTTACCACTGTCACCACAACAACTTTTCCCCTCACTTTAGATCATCTCTCTTCCAACACAAGGGGGGATTCCCTAAGTTAGTATTATTATGTCAAGGATCAAGGTGAATTTGAAGAGTTATATTTAGCAAAACATAGTTATAGTTTAGTAAATAGAAGTGATGGAGGACCAAAACTATTATCTATCCAATATTGGAAAAAATGGAGTCAAGAGTTTAAACTAAGAGAGATATTTAATGAATGGTTAAGAAAATAGAGTTGTTGTGCATGCCACAATCTACCTTAACGTGTTAAATAATGCAAAAAAATATACGTCGAGGGCCGCAAAGGTTCCTCTAAAATAGTATTATAAGGGTGTGTCATACAGTGAAACATTTTTCAAGTAGAAAATTTTTGATTGATGCATGCTAATATGTTAATAGGTAAAACCTCAAAAATAATATGAGGAAAATATTTGAAATTTCACTAGATTGAGACTTCAATGCAATTCAAAATTTTCATCCTTCTTTCTATAAGGTTCCTTGGATCTTAGCCTTGGAATTTTCTTCCCTAGTACCATTGTAAATTAAAGTACAAAACAATAGTGGAAGAATTATAATATATCACTTTCAAACAACCCTAAACTTGCATGCAATTAAGGAAAAAAGACACCAACCAATGAGATAGGTTTTCAGCCCTTCTAGGGCATCTTATCAATCAATATTTAAATCTGAAAATGTACTTTTACAACATAAATAACAGCAATATTACAGCAATAAAATCGTCCCCTTTGTCTTCCTCTTTAGATGTCAAATCACTTAATGAGGATCTTTTACTTATGTCAAATTAGCAAGATCATAAATATATGTAAATTTCAAAATATGAAAAACACATGTAGTTGAAAATAAAATCTAAAATTGACATAAGATATGTATGGATGGAAACTTCATATATAAGCTCAATGATGAAGTAGATACCACAACCTCCTCTCAAGGCTATAATATTGAGGTTATTTACAAATTACCTAGAGGTAACTAATGTGATTGTCTCGGCCTCCTTTGGTTGGAAGTGAAATGAACTTGTTCCTCATTCTCCCTTGCTCTAGTAACACTCATTCATATTTTTATCATATATAAACATGACCTAAACAATGTTTTTGACTTTCACTTATCTACTCACCATTTACCATCACATATACATTTTAAGCTACCGCTATATAATCCAAAAACTTCCCATAATCTACTAACTCTACAAAATCTAGAAGATTCTTGTGAAATAGAGCAACTCTTTCCCTCTACTAACTTGCAAAATTGAAACTTTTGGGCATGAATATCAGTTATCTCTTCGACATATAGCTAGTTCAATTCATCAAACCCTAGCTCCAACCAGAAGAACAAGAGCAAGAATCCCTCCAACACTATCTCTAGGGAAAGACATCCTCCTCTTTTCTTTTTCTTCACAAGTCCACCCTAGCATTTTCTCCCAAAATCATTCTCCAATATCCAAGGGTGAAACCTTAATCCTATAGCTCCAAGTTTCTCCAAGAAACCCTAGAGACCAAGAAACCCTAGCACCCAAGAGAGAGAGAGAGAGGCATGAGTGAAGACCTTGAGATAGAGGACAAGCACACTCCTCTTTTAGGTCACATCTCTACACATGAGTGAGAAATAATGAACACACAAGTCATATTAATGTCTCCAATGTATTCTCCATAACATAAAATGTTGGTCATAGAAGAAATCTCCAAACCAATACATCATATTTCCTTTCCATAGCTTCTCCTAGGGTTCCTCGTGAAATAATGAACTCTAGTGAATCTCTCCAAGAAGACACATAGAAAGAGAAAGATACAAATGATGATGTTTATGGAAAAAACTATCCTTCCTCTATTTATATGATAGGTGAGGCCACCATACTATGTGGGAATAATCCCTTACAAGCAACCTACATGATCCCTTGTAGGCCACACAAGTGAGATGCCCACTCTAGAGTACAATTGTCATGCTCCAATGATGATGTCATGCACAATAAGGAATCCAAGGTGATGTAGCTACACAATGCAAGTCCATGCCACTCCATCTTGAGCATCCATGGACTCCATATATCTTCCAAAGAAAATTACTCCATAGAAAAAACTAACCCTTGCAAGAACATTGTCGAAGCCCCAAGCATCTTTGAGCCACCACCAATCCTCTAAATAAGAACCTGCTATATCATGCCATCTAGGGCTTGAATCCCTCCATGATGTACAATAATCCACATTCCGTGTAGGGAACTCTCCCACCAACTCCATATGGCCACCATGAAGTGCCTCTACCATTCAAGTAAGAGGTCTCCAATGCATAAGGGAAGAAAACTAACCTAACAATCGACTAAGTTCAAGAATCGACAAAGAAATCTATCTCAAGTGTACATATCCATCAAAAACCATCTAGGGCCTAAGCATACACCACACACCACATAACTCATGAATCAACCCTAAACTTGGTGTAAATTCTTTCAAAGTAACCCGAAAAATCTGATAGGAAACATATGCATGTTATACATTTCCAACATAGTAAACATACCCCTTATTCTCGGCCTATCAAGCATGTTCTTTGCAAGTAGTTCCTAACATACGTAAACAACAATTAGAAAAAAAAAATATTAGCTTCACATACAATAAGAGAGAATTATTGTACTTCTAATTATGTCTTCAAAAGGATATATGCACTCTCTCGTAGCCAACTCATGTGACAATTCCAACAAATGATAAAATAATGAGAGTGGTTATGCCATGTAACTCCTCCAAAGTGGTTGACCATGCCAACAAGATCCTTTACACATTACCCAGTAATTTACACATTTTTTATGACATCATCCTATGATGAGCAGCATTTTAATGATCACTCGCACATATTCAGTTGATCCAGAGTTTGCACAATTACATTCTCATGCCAGGACTGAGCCCCATGACCCCAGGCCGATGACTAAGATAGCCATTCCTCTATCATCTAGAGCAGATTGATGGTAGTGCCCATATTATATTCAGATGGAGTGCTTCAGTGTTATTCAAATAGTTTAGATCAGGGACTCAGGTATATGATCCAACATGTATATTTTGGTACAGGTGGGTGGTTGATGTGTTCTTCATCTTATCTAGGTAGTTTATGACTAGGTATATTATGATGGTTACTGGCACTATTTTATTTTATGCTTACTTGTTGTTTAGAATAGAAGTGGTTGGTTACTATTAGTTGGAGGTTCTTGAATATACTCGTTAGTCATACCCTTACTCCATTAAGTCCTGACTTGTCCATTCCCTTATTTTAGGGCCTTTGTTATCCAAGGCACCATTATTCATTTTCCATGTTCATATGTTATCTTCCAGTTTTGGTTTTATCCCGACTCAAACCTTAGCTAGTGATCTCGAGGACTTCCCCCACCTAGACCTCTGTGTTGGATAGATTCCCAGTTTGCATTGTGTCTCGGCTCTGGAGTGTGTGATTTTAGTCACAGTGGTTGTTCTCCTCTAGTCCTCCAAACCAAGTATTTCTACAAATAGTGTTGCTAAACACTAGAGCATCGAATCTTAAATGTTATATATAAGGAATGCTTAGTCAGCAAAAACAATGTTGCTAAACACTAACCATGCATATCTATCTTAGCTAGTCAATGGCCAAGGGAAGTGCACTCATCCTTTGTATGATGTAAGGTCATTTTCCCCTACCGGGAAATAGGGTGGTCACTCCATCGCACCTATGGAAAGTGGAAGGCAATGGAGGTCATATCGAGTCATTATCTGAGGCCCGCTAAGTTGTTCAGGGCACCTACTCTTGGAGGTTGGCTAGTGAAAATATATAAAGTTAAATAAATGTTAAATCCTAAATGTGAAATGTGACAAATAATAAATTGCTAAAAGGTTCCTTTTCTAGAGTCTATTGGAAGCATTCTCATCACTCTACCCATCTGTGAGGCACCACCATTGCTCCTGTTATCTTATATCCAGTATATGTGTAGGTGGTCTCCCCGGTTCCTTCATCCAAGAGATACAGTGTTGAGGTTGTTGAGTCCTTCCCCTAGCCTAGCCTTTATTTTTCCACCCTCACCCATGGTTAGCAAATTGTTTGAGTCAATAAACGAGTATACACTTGAAAATCATGTTTTTAGTAGCTTGTTACTTTGATCTAGGCTTGTCTTATTTATATTATTTACATGCTTACACTAGTTCAACATCATTCGATGCTTTGGTCTAGCTACCGATATAATTGAAGGAGCATATCATAACCATTTGTACTTGCAGCAACAGTTATTCATGGTCTGGATAATTATTTTGATCATTCTTAACCTAGTCAACCCAATTTGACCAGGTCAACCGTAGGGTCAAAGATGAGTTTGGGAAGAAAGTGTTCGAGATGCATTATTCATGGCCCATATGTGTCCATTAAATGGTTCCATGCCTCAGACAATAGTTTCATATGATGGTTTGATGGATTTGTATTGTTATTATTATTTACGGCCAATTATTTTTATTATTATGGGCATTAATGAGCTTACAGAGGTATCTTTTGATGGTCACATGGTGCATGAGTACTCATTCCTAGTTTATTTGAGTAGTTTGAGCTAATTGGTGCACTCATTTATTAGTTATGGGCACTAACAGGTGATGATATGGTCAGATTACCACTTTTCTCTAGTTTTCCATGCAGAAATGGCTTGTCCATCACTTTCATTGAGCTAGCATGTTCTCCTAGGGCGCTATAGAGGGAGATGGGGGTCCAGCTAGTCGTTATTACCATTTTACCCCATCCCCAAACATTTTGGTACAGTCAGATTTGTGTCCAGGATATGTGGCAGTGAGTTACAGGAATTTTTATACTTTCAGAGGTGGTTTTCCAACAAAGGAATGGCTCATTGAGGAAATCCATTTGGCTTAGTGGGGAAAGGAAATGGCATGAGATTGGTACAAAATATTTTGATGATGATTTCCACACCTTATAGCACTTGTTCCGACATGAGTGGGGTCCACACGTCCCAGTATTCGTCATTTTGGATATTTTATTGTGTCTTTGAGGGGTCACTATTTGCTCATATGGTAACTTTATAATGTTATATTGTCATATTATTTGTTATTGTGCCATGGAGACATGCTAGTGAAGGATATGTTACACCTCCTAGCTCCACCATGTGGTTATATCATGTGTCTTAGTCACTTATCATGTGGTGCATCCCCCTTAGACGTTTTAGAGAGTGTGCCCCCCTCTATTTGTGAGTTGATCCATGTATTGTATTTATGGGTCATCTTAGCCATTGATTATTATTGTTACATATTTTGATCTCCAGAACTCATTTAAAAAGTGGTTAGGGTTTTGGTCTCTCTCATTCCTATTTAAGGAAAGAGGGCCCCCTCATTGTATGGGGAATTTTGGCTCTTGGATTTTGGAATAGAAAGAAATATCTTGGAGAATTCTTGTGATGTTGGGTTGAATGCTTGGTTATGGTGATTGAAACTAGATTTCCATTGCACTAAAGGATCTTGGTAGCTATCTTGGATATTTTGTTCCACAAATTTTGATTTGCATGTGAAGGAGACGACTTGGGAGAGGGGTGCATTGGTTGGGGAGACCTGCCCTGCTACTTTCCATCAGATCTTGGTTTACATAGGGAGTAATTTTTTCTTTGCACCAATTATTCTCTATCTTTTAATTCTAGCTTGTATCTACCTTCATCTTTGTTTGTTGATCGAACTTTAGTTCCTTGGTTTTGCAGAGAGAGGAGGCACTTGTGGATCCGGGCAATTTGTTGGAGCAAGAGAAGTGACCAAGATTTCATTTGATATTTGTGGGAGTAATCCCTGTCATACCAGAATTCATCTTCATCATCCAAGTATGCTCACAAGGTACATATTTGGCTTCTTAACTTACCCATATGTCAATTTTATTCAAACCCTAACTTGCAAAATCTTACAAAAATTCCCTAGCTCTTTCAACTTGGAATTTGGGCGAATGATTTCTAGGTTTTTCACTTAAGTCCTAGCCCCAAGTGGGTCCTCAAGGGCGTCACCCTTGGGAGACTCCATCTACTCTAACCCTTAGGCACTGGTCTCTACCTATTGTGCCCTCCTTGATTTTTCCCCTTTTCTCGGTTGTTTGAGTATCATTTTTGGCTTGTGAGCTTAAACACTGTCGGATATATCATCAAGCCCCGCTAGGAATCCCCTATTCTTTCAAATCTACTCCTTGGGACTACTTTTCCATATTTTAAGTACACATTTCCCAAGGAATCTGATTTTGATCATTTACCCTAGCATCTCTTTCCTAGATTGATTCTTAATCTTGAGTTACTGTAATTGATCTACTTATCTCTCATATATAATATCCCCTAAGCCTCTACAGTAACTCTTTTCCTTAAATCTAGGGTTCATTACGTTTCACCATAGATCCCTCATTGAATATCTTGATATAGTGATTGGTTTCGGTCTCTCTCTCTGAGAGTAGATCAGGGTCTCCCCCTTTATTATCTAGGGCTTGGATAGCAAAAAGTGAAGAGTGCCTCGGTTGGCATGACAACCAATCCACCTTGGAAATCGAGGCCTTCTTGGGTCACCTCTTTAGTTTCCTAACACCTCTATCGTCTTGGATAGGATCACCTTTAGGGGAAACTACAAGTTGTGTGATAACATTTTGGCGTCATTGTCGGGGATGTAGAGGCTTACCTCTTTTCGCATCCCTAGAGGGTGATGCTCGCAAGTGGTTTGATTGATTCCATGCATCATCAATCACGGGATATGATGCTTTCATTGAAAAACTAAAACATGAGTAGTTTGTCAAGTTGGATGGAAGTTTTCTTTTGAACCATCTTTTTGAAGTTAAGAAAAAATAAAACGAGTTTGTTCATGAATTCAACCTCTATCTCGATAAGATAGTGGCCAACATACCTAATGATATTAGGCCTAAAGGGCAAGTAGTGTTGATTCATTACCTCAACTCATTTGAAGGTTACCTTGGTTACCATCTCAAAGACAAAAACCCGAAAGACCTCAAAGAAGCCCAGGAAAATGCTCGAAGGGATGAAGCCAATGCTACCTCCATGGGGAAGCAAAACTTTTTCGATTCTATTAGTGCTTCATCCTCTAGATTTGAGCCCAAAACTAGAAAAGGAAAAGGACCAGTTAAAGATCCCAATGATATGATGAAACACTTAACTCTCCTTACTAGGGATTTGGCTAAGAATAAAGAAGGATTTGGCTAAGAATAAAGAATCTGAGATATATAGGCAACCTTATGTCCCAAAACGTTATTAGAAACCTCAAAAGAGGCTCGCTAATGATGATAACAAAAGAACCCCCATGGGCCAAATGTCACCTAAATCACCTGGAATTAACTGCTCAGAAAAACAAGTTGAGGATGATATTGAGTACCTCACTCATGGGGAGGATACCCAAGATTCTCCTAAGCACATTAACTGGGTTGAAAATATTGAATTTGACCAGGACTTTGGACGTATACTGATAGATCAGGAAGAAGAAAGTGAAGAGAATCCTAGTCCTGGTATTCCCGTGTTTGCCACAGATCAACCTAAAAGCAGTGGGAAAGCTCCTGTTAGGATTTAACAGAGAAGAAATGATGACCAAAAGCCACCTCCTTTCATTGAGAAGAAAATTAGTGAGCAGCCTAGTCCAGTGAGTGAGCCAACCTCTGTTCTCCCTGATTATGACTTTGAACATCAATATTGAGAAAGAGTTGGACAAAGTTATGCACAATATTCCACTCACTGAATTAATGAAGATCCCATATGTTAAAGAGCGAGTGGTACAGTTTTTTGAGAATATTCCTGAGACTACCAACAACGATGGATAATTTCAACCTCCTTCAAACTTGAAACCTAGTGCGATGGTTGAAGATGAGGAATATCCTCCCATCAACATCCAGACAGCTTTATATGAGAGAAAGAATGGCGGTCACCAACCATTTTATCTAACACTTCACATAGGTGATCTCCTTCTTCACAATTGTATGCTGGATTTGGATGCTTCAATGAATGTCATGCCTGTACAATTTATGGAAGCCATGGAATTAAATATTACTAGGCCATATGGGAATGTGTGTGGAATAAACTCAAGACCGGTGGAAGTTTTTGGTTTAATCAAGAACTTGAGAGCTGACTTATTTTCATGCCTTGATATGTCCATGCTTATGGACATAGTAGTCATAGATTTACCATCTGTCTACGGAATGCTTCTATGTAGGAAGTGGTCTGCTGGATTAGGGAGTCATCTTCAGATGGTCTTATAATATGCTACTATTCCTAACTCTGATGGTGTTTTAGTTAGGATTTATCAAGAACCATTCTATGATGGTCATCTTGAGAGTTTTGAGGATGGTATCAGGAATACTTATGGTCGAGGGGATCTATTGCCTGAGGGTATTTGCATGGTCATGGGTAGCCCTGGTGAGGATCATAGTAGTGGAAGAGAAGAGATGTGGAGATCCTTTAGGGATGATCATTCCTCTGAGGAAAAAAATGATAGAACTGAATTTGATAGAGAGGTAAACCTTGAAATGCATCATGGTGAAGTGTCTGAAGAAATTCAAGCCTTGAATCAACCTGGTGATGTGGAGCCACAGAATGTTCAACCTAATCCCATCACTGAAGTAGATGATTCTGAGAACATTTTAGAGGAGGTAATACAGAGTGAGAGTGTGCCTGGAACAGTTAGGGAATTCCTTGCATTGGTTGATCATAATGTTGAAGGAGAAAGACAAGGGCTTGATCACATTCTTCCATGGATAAACCACAATGAAGGAACACATCCTTCTCCCATATGGGAAAGTGATGATGATCCGAATGAATGCCATTATTCTGATGTTCCTGATCATTTATCTCATATGACTTTGGAAGATGGTGTATTGAGGAAAGTTAGTGATAACTCTATGAGTTGGCAAGAACATGCCTTGGTACATGATACCCCTGAGGCAGAATTTTCATTGAATAACCTTGCAATATTTCAGGAAACTCCCCTTGTTACCACTACAAGCATTGAAAGTGAGTTTTCAATAAGATATATGTTATTGAGGGATGTCCCTAGTTTCTTATTACCTCGTGAGTTACCTTGTGATGAAGGAAGTATGCACTAAAATGATCTGTCTCACAATCCTACTCCTTCCCCAACTTACTTAGAATCAGAAGCGCAGAGGTTTCAAGACATGAGCTTGGATCATCCAACACCATCCACGATTCATCCTTCAAGTCTAGAAAGCATGGTTATTCCAATCCCATTTGGAGAAGGTAGTAGTAGAAGCGATGAATACCATAATATACCATCTCCCTTGGAAGAGGAGGATGAAGAAGTTGTCATATGTTTTTGGACTATGGGAGAAACTCCCAAGTATATTATTCACCCACAAAATGAAGAACCAAGAGAAGTACATGAAAGGAGAAGAGTGATTCAGGAAGTCCTTATTGGTAGTGTAGCCATTCCTTTGGATGGTGGTCCTCCCAGATTTGATGCAGTTCCTCCTCGAAGGAGCTCAAGAATAATTACCCCGCAACTGCAATACTGTGCTGATATCCATCCTATTCTGATCTGTAACATTGAAGTCATCCCTGAGTCTATAAATCACTGTATATTTGCTAGTGGTGACAGGGTCATAGTACCCAACCATATATTTTACACAAGATCTAGGGGATCAGATGGCATTTGGGTTGGACCATTCATGATAGAGAGTTGTCTTGGAAACATGTGTTTCCTCACTACTAGAAGTGGACAACAGATTTTCCTACCTATCAATCAAAGGGAGTTGAGGGATTACATCCCTGACTTGACTTGACTTGGACTTCCCTTTCCTGTTTAGTTTAGGGTAGGTAGGTCTCTAAATAATCTCACTTGAGCAGTAGTTATTATTTTTTGCCATTGAGTCTAGCGTTTCTTTTGTCTTTTATCTGCCATTGAGTCTGGCCCTTGTTATCCTTTTGTTATCTTAGTTTTATTTTCCTACAGAAAATTAAAACTTGTTAGTTGTTAGATTTGCATTATATTTCCAGCATTTTATTTCAGTATTTTACATTCAGCATTTTACTTTTAGTACTGATTATTTATGCTATGGTTGTGCTTATATCATGTTAGTGACGGCTGGTCTGTGAGATTGGTAGAGCTCTTGGCATTTTACACATACTTGGTACACACTTTGATGATGATGCGGAGCTCGAGTACAGGATAGTGGATTGATGCAGTGAGTGTTGTGGACCAGAGATCTCAAGCACTCTCTCCCTTAGATCACTTGTACCAGCCTGAGCCAGATGTTATCACATCCATAGTAGATGGGATACCACGATTGCATATCAATTTTCAGTATATTTTTTAGCCAATCCTTTACACATTTTTTACGAGATCAACCTATGATAAGCAGCATTTTGATGATCACTCGTACATATTCAATGGATCCATAGTTTGCACAATTACAGTCTCATGCCAGGACTGAGCCCCATGACCCAGGTCGATGACTAAGATAACCATTCCTCTACCATCCAGAGAAGATTGATGACAGTGCCCATATTATATTTAGATGCAGTGCTTCATTGTTATTCAGATAGTTCAAATCAGGGACTCAGGTATATGATCCAGCATGTATATTTTGGTATGGGTGGGTGGTTGATGTGCTCTTCCCCTTATCTAGGTAGCTTATGACTGGGTATATTATGATGGTTGTTGGAATTGTTTTATTTGATGCTTACTTGTTGTTTAGAATAGAAGTGGTTGGTTACTATTAGTAGGAGGTTCTTGAATATACTCATTGGTCATACCCTTACTCCATTAATTATTGACTTGTCCATTCCCTTATTTTAGGGCCTTTTCTATCCATGGCACCATTAGTCATTTCTCCATCCATTTGTTATCTTCCAGTTTTGGTTTTTTCTTGACTCACACCTTAGATAGTGATCTCGAGGATTTCCCCCACCTAGACCTCTGTGTTGGATAGATTCCCAGTTTGCATTGTGTCTCGGCTCTGGAGTGTGTGATTTTAGTCACAGTGGTTGTTCTCCTCTAGTCCTTGAAACCAAGTATTCCTACAAACAGTGTTTCTAAACACTAGAGCATCGAATCTTAAATGCTATATCTAAGGGATGCTTAGTCAGCAAAAATAGTGTTTCTAAACACTAACCATGCATATCTATATTAGTTAGTCAGTGGCCATGGGACGCGCACCCATCCTTTGTATGATGTAAGGCCATTTACAAGGTAGTCACTCCATTGCACCTATGGACGGTGGTGGTCAATGGAGGTTATACCGAGTCATTATCTAAGGCCCGCCAAGCTATTCAAGGAACCTGCTCTTGGAGGATGGCTAGTGAAAATCTATAAAGTGAAATAAATGTTAAATCTTAAATGTGAAAGCTGACAAATAATAAATTGTTAAAAGGTTGCTTGTCTAGAGTCCATTGGAATCATTCTCATCACTCTACCCATTTGTGCGGCACCGCCATTCCTCATGTTATCTTCTATCCAGTATATGTGTAGGTGGTCTCCCTGGTTCCTTCATCCGAGACATTTCAATGTTGAGGTTGTTGAGTCCTTCCCCTAGCCTAGCCTTTGTTTTTCCACCCTCACCCATGGTTAGCAAATTGTTCAAGTAAGTAAACGAGTATACACTTGTAAATCATGTTTTTAGTAGCTAGTTACTTTGGTCTAGACTTATCTTATTTATATTATTTACATGCGTATGCCATTTAAACATCATTTTATGCTTTAGTCTAGCTACCGATATAATTGAAGGAGCATATCATAATCATTTGTACTTGCAGCAGCAGTTAGTCATGGTCTAGATCATTATTTTGATCATTCTTGACCTGGTCAACCCAATTTGACCAAGTCAACTGCAGGGTCCAGGATGAGTTTGGGAGACAGTTTTCTAGATGTATTATTCATGGCCCATATGTGTCCATTAGATGGTTTCATGCCTCAAATAGCAGTTTCGGATGATGGTTTGCTGGATTTTTATTGTTATTATTATTTACGGACCATTATTTTTATTATTCTGGGCATGGATGAGCTTACATAGGTATCTTTTCATGGTCACATGGTGTATGAGTACTCATTCCTAGTGTATTTGAGCATTATGAGCTCATTGGTGCACTCAGTTATCAGTTCTAGGCACTTACAAGTGATGATATGGTCAAATTATCACTTTTCTCTAGTTTGCCATGCAGAAATGGCATGTCCAGCACTTTCATTGAGATAGCAAGTTCTCCTAGGGCGCTATAGAGGGAGATGGGGGTCCAGCTAGTCGTTATTAACATTTTACCCCATCCTTAGACATTTTGGCACAATCATATTTGTGTCTGGGACACTTGGCAGTGAGTTACAAGCATGTTTGTACTTTCATACGTGGTTTTCCAGCAGAGGAATGGCTCATTGAGGAAATCGATTTGGCTTAGTGGGGCATGGAAATGGCATGATATTGGTCTGGGATATTTTGATTATGATGTCCACACCTTCTAGCACTTGCTCTAGCATCAGTGGAGTCCACACGTCCCTGTATTCATCATTTTGGATATTTTATTGTGTCTTTGAGGGGCCACGATTTGGTCATATGGTCACTTTATGATGTTATAGTGTCATACTATTTTTTATTGTGCCATGGGGCCATGCTAGTGAAGGATATGTTACACCTCCTATCCCCACCATGTGTTTATATCATGTGTCTTAGTCACTTATCATGTGGTGTGTCCCCTTTGGACGTTTTAGTAAGTGCGCCCCCCTCTATTTGTGACTTGATCCATCTATTGTATTTCTGGCTCATCTTAGTCGTTGATTATTATTGTTATATATTTTTATCTTCACCACTCATTAAAAGTGGTTATGATTTTGGTCTCTCTCATTCCTATTTAAGGAAAGAGACCCACCTCATTGTAGGGGGAATTTTGGCTCTTGGCTTTTGGATAACAAAGAAATATCTTCGAGAATTCTTGTGATCTTGGGTTGAATGCTTGGTTATGGTGATTGAAACTACTTTTCCATTGCACTAAAGGATCTTGGTAGTTATCTTGCATATTTTGTTCCGCAAATTTTGATTTGCAGGTGAAGGAGGCGACTTGGTTGGGAAGACCCACCCTGCTACTTTTTGTCAGAGCTTGGTTTACACAGGGAGTAATTTTATCTTTTCTTCAATTATTCTCTATCTTTTACTTCTAGCTTGTATCTACCTTCATCTTTGTTTGTTGATTGAACTTTGGTTCCTTGGTTTTGTAGAGAGAGGAGGACGCACTTGTCGATCTAGGCAATTCGTTGGAGCAAGAGAAGTGACCAAGTTTTCATTTGATCTTTTCGGGAGTAATCCTCGTCATATCGGCATTCATCTTCATCATCTAGGTACGCTCACAAGGTACATATTTGGCTCCTTAGCTTAACCATCTGTCAATTTTATTCAAACCCTAACTTGCAAAATCTTATAAAAATTCGCTAGCTCTTTAAACTTGGAATTTGGGCAAATGATTTCTGGGTTTTTCACTTAAGGCCTAGCCCCAAGTGGGTCCTCAAGGGAGTCACCCTTGGGAGACTCCATCTACCCTAACCCCTAGGCACTGGTCTCTAGCTATTGCGCCCTCCTTGATTTTGCCCCTTTTCTCGGTTGTTTGAGTATCATTTTTGGCTTGTGAGCTTAAACACTGTCAGATCTATCATCAAGCCCTGCTAGGAAGCCCCTATTCTTTCAGATCTACTCCTTGGGACAACTTTTCCATTTTTTAAGTACATGTTTCCCAAGGAAGTTGATTTTGATCATTTACCCTCGCATCTCTTTCCTAGATTCATTCTTAATCTTGAGTTACTATAATTAATCTACTTATCTCTCATATCTCATATCTCCTAAGCCTCTACAATAATTATTTTCCTTAAATCTAGGGTTCACTACTTTTCACCATAGAACCCTCTTTGAATAGCCTGATCTAGTGATTCATTTGGATCTCTCTCTCTAAGAGTAGATTAGGGTCTCCCCCTTTGTTATCCGGAGCTTGGATAGCAAGAGAAGAGTGCCTCAGTTGGCGTCACAACAAATCCACCTTGGGAATCAAGGCCTTCTTGGGTCACTTCTTTAGTTTCCTAACACTTCAATTATCCTGGATAGGATCACCTTTAGGGGCAACTACAAGTTGTGTGATAACAGGAACAAACAACAAAATTATTATTTCAAATATATAATAAAAGGACACAACTTCCTCTCCTCACCCCACCCTCACCCTGTAGTAGTGGGTTAAATTGATTCCTTTATGGAGGCACAAGAGGGGAAGGTCGCACCCCCTCTTGCAATCCACACTGCTACAGGGCATTACTGGAGGTTAGGGGTCAAGTGAGTGGAGGAAAGAGAGGTGAGGAGGGGGGGTTGATTCCAAGGCTATATCACGAGAGGAGGCAAAGAAGGGAGTAGAGGGGGGTGGTTCTATAATAATAGGAGTTCTATCTTTTTTCATTTTATTTATTTATTCGATTATTTGTTTTTATTTTATTTTATTTTTGTTAAATTGTGTTTTTTAATTATTCTTTTTTATTTTTTTTTAAGTTGTGTTTTTTATTTATTTTCTGTTTTTTCTATAATTTGTTTTTTTCAATAATTTGCCTTTTTTAATTGTTTTTTGTGTTTTTTTAATTTGTTGGAGGTCAAACCTAGAAAAAAAAATTATATATATATATATATTCTTTCCAAAATCATTAACATAGGAAGTGAATGTGTCTCTAATGAAGGAAGTTTATGAGGATGAACTCAAGTGGATTGTACATTCTTTTCATAAGGGGAAGAGCCCTGGTCCAGATGGCTTTACTATTAAATTCTTTCAAGGCTTTTATGAATTCTTAAAGAGCGATTTGTTGTTGGTAGTCCAGGAATCTCAATATTCTGGAAAGGTGTTGGGCGCTATTAACTCAACCTTTTTAGCTCTAGTTCCTAAAAAGCAAAAGCATTAGACCTTTGATGAATTCATACCAATTTCATGTTGTAACACAGTCTACAAGATAATAGCCAAAGTAATTGCACATCGTCTAAAGCCTATTCTAAGTGAGATCATCTCGGAGAAACAATTTGGTTTTTTTTTCAATCGCCAAATTCATGATGCAGTAGCACTGGCCCAGGAGGCAATTCACTCGATCAACAAGAACAAGGTGAGTGCTTTTGTTTTAAAATTAGACCTTTCTAAGGCCTATGATAGGGTTAATTGGAATTTTTTGTCTTTTTCTTATCCAAGTTGGCTTTTCTCTAGATTTGGTAAATTGGATAATGAGATGTGTAAATTCAGCCTCCTTTGCCATCCTCATTAATAGCTCCCCTTCTCCATTCTTTTGCTCTACAAGAGATTTGAGACAAGGTTGCCCTCTTTCTCCTTTTCTCTTCCTTTTGATAGGAGAAGCTTTGAGCAAATTAATGTAGCAGGAAAAAAGCTTAGGGGATTTTAAAGGAGTAGCAGTTTCGGAGTCAATTGTTTTTACTCATTTGTTGTTCGTAGATGATGTGCTTCTATTTGACGAAGGAACTTTGGAGAAACTGAAATCAATTTCTCAGATTTTATCCCTTTATAAAAAAGCCACAGGAATAGAAATCAATGTACAAAAATCAAACTTTGTTTTCAACAGGATCCTAGAAGGTCTACAGCAAAGAGTAGAAAATTTTATGGCTTTTCCTTGAAGTCCCTTTTTCAGAAGGTTTTAAGTACTTAGGCTTTCTCTTAAAACCTAATGCCCACTCCTTTAAGGATTGGATTTGTTTGTTTAAGAAAGTGGAAGCACAAATTTCTTGTTGGGAAAATAAGTTCTTATCAAGAGGTGGTCGTTTAACACTTCTAAAAGCAGTGCTCCAGAGCATCCCTGTGTACTTGGCTTCGATAGCATATATTCCAAAAGGAATCCTAGTCAAGATTCGTAAGAAGTGTTTTTCCTTTCTTTGGACAGCCAGTAAGCCAAAAGAAGGCATTAGAGAGATTTTGAGGTCAAAAAAGGGCCTCCTAAGAGATGTACTACAAAAATATGAGATATATTAAAATATTATGAATTGGGGGTTTTATGGGGTAGGTATATATGACAAGTCACCTCCCACACTATTTTCTATGCACAATATAAATAACCATGGTTGAGTTACTTTTCAAAATTCACTAAAAATAAAATTAATAAAATAAGTCTACATTGATGTGACTAAGATTCATTGTAAATTCCCAAAAATGTATTGTCCTTTAACATTTATTTGTCTTGAACTTGCAAATGAAATTAAATAATAAAAAACATTTTTAAGAGCTTTTTTTAAATTTTATGTTGACTTTTTATATTTAGTACTTTTCTCATGAATTTAATAATGTAATTTAATTGAGACTTTATTTACATGTAAAATGTCAATAATATTATTATAATCCACATTGCATTATTATTATTATTATTATTTATTAAATCTATTATTATTCTTTATTAGTTTGACATTATGTTATTAAATAAAATGGAGTGAATATATAATTTAAAATTAAAAACATAAAAATGATAATATATTATTTTATAAAAAAATGTGAAAGGACTTTCTTTATGAATTAAGAGTACTTCACTTGAAAATGACAATAATATTATTTTATGTGAAAGTGTGAAAAGACATTCATTATGAGTACTTTACTTGAAAATGACAATAATATTATTTTATGAAAAGACTATCATTATAAGTACTTTACTTTATGACTTAAAAGTACTTACACCACTACCATGGTTAACTATGTGTTTTCATCCACCATAGAAAATTTGACAAATAAACATTCTTAACTCATGCAATGCCACCTCACCAAGGGGGATGATGTCATCTACTAGCATGTGATTGGTTGTATTTTATAGTACATTTTCTTTGTTTTGAGGCCCTTTTTTGACCTCAAAATTTCTCTAATGGATTCCACTGGTGAAATGGTCTACAATTTCAAATTTAAAAGAGTTGGGTGGTTGGGGGATAAAGAATCCTCTCTTATTTAGCCAAGCTCTAGCTGCAAAATCACTTTGGAGGTTAGCCCAAAACTCAGAATCCTTGTGGGGCAAAGCCCTAATTTCCAAATACTACCATAACTCTTCAATTATAGATTAGTTCAGATGCAGAGATAAATCTCATAAAAGAGGATCAGTTGGCTGGAAAGCATTCATCCTTTCCTTTCCTCTTATTGGAAATTGGACAACTTGGATAATTGGTAATGGAAGCCAGGTACGCATAGGTCGAGACCCTTGGGTTGGTGCAGGGGAAGGTTATAAACTCTCTGATAGTGTTTTATCTAAGCTTAAAATGTCCAATATTGTTGTGCTTGTTGATGCGAATATTACTGTGCTTACTGATGATAATCAAGTTTGCAGAATGTAAATCTGCTCAGGATCTGGGTTTAGTTGGAGAGGAAGCCAATGAATGGGCAAGTTACATAAACAATTTAAGATTGAATTTTGTAGTTTTGAACGAAAATAATTCAGATAAACTTGCTTGGACGAAGAACAGCACATCCGGCGATTTCTCAACTAAATTGCGATATGAAGCTTTCATCAACATTTTGTTTTCTGGAGAAAAGAAATGGTGGTGGACAACCATTTGGAAGTCCGGTGGTACACTAAAAGCAAAAATTGTCATGTGGCTTGCCTTAAGTGACAAGTTGCTCACTTGGGAAAATCTGCTTAAACGGGGTTGGGTTGGCCCAAGTCGCTGTCCTTTATGCCAAGTTTACTGTGAAACCACATCTCATTTATTTACCTCTTGTGCATATGCAGTTGCAGTCTGGAGCGATGCTTCAAAGAAATTGAGCAATTCAGATATTGCATTGGATTCAATTGTGGAGACTTGTTGCCAGAATTGGTGGAAGAACCCTTTGGTATGCAATTATGATGCATTTCCATCGTTTTATATTTATGGTCTCTGGTGGGCAAGGAACTCAATCATTTTCCTAGATCGGAGAGTCCCTATAGAAGTTACCTCGGTTTTACTTGTGCAGTGGACAAAGGAGCACAAGCAAGAAGAAAAACAAAAAATGTTGTGTGTTCTGAAACATCCAAGCTTCGATAAAAGAACTCCTTGGGCCTATTTCGATGGAGCTAGTCAAGGTGATCCTCCTCTAGGAGGTTCTGGAGGAATTATCTATCTCACTGAGGAAGCAAAGATAAGTATTATGTATGGTCCAAAGCACTGCACAAATAGCAAAGCTAAGTTGGCAACCCTTTGGTCAGTTCTTCACACAGCGTTGAATCGTAATATTCTGAATATTCAAGTCTTTGGAGATTCTAAGATGACAATTGATTGCGCAAATCATGGGTTGCAAATCAAGGCTCCTCATTTACAGCCTTTGTTGTTTCAAATACAAAAACTGATAGAGCATTTTTCCTCTATTAGCTTCAACCATGTATATCGTGAGCTTAATGCAGAGGTAGATTTGCTTTCAAAAAATGCGGTGCTTCTTCCACCAGGTTCTTTGAGAGTGGAAAAACAGAGATTCGGTCCTCACATTAATCTTTCTATCAACAAGATTCAAATCTTTCTCGTAGTTTGCAGCACATGTTTGTTTAAGAAGACATAAAGAGTTACAGGAAGTATTCATAGAAGCAGAACACTTTCAACAAGATTGAAGTTGTAATTTTTTGTGAACTCCATTAGACATTCCATGGAGTAAAGAAGTATGAATTTGTAATTTTTTTGTTCTTTCTATCAACAAGATTCAATTCTTTCTCGTGGTTTGCAGCACATGTTTGTTTAAGAAGACATAAAGAGTGACAGGAAGTATTCATAGAAGCATAACACTTTCAACAAGATTGAAGTTGTAATTTTTTGTGAACTCCATTAGACATTCCATGGAGTAAAGAAGTATGAATTTGTAATTTTTTTGTGAACTCCATTAAGATGTATGTAACTTCTTAAAGAATGTAAGTCCATTGAGACAGTCTATAATCATTCTTTTTGAATGATGGATATTTTCCATTTGGAAGATAGATAGATATAAATATATATATATATTAAAAACAAAAAAAAGTTAATATTAAAAGCACCATGTGGAAAAAACTTCTAATTTTAACATAAAAAATAGAAGGCATGCTACCAATACCACCACGTTTTGATTCAATATTTTGTATGTATTTTACCAAAAAGTATATGTTTTTAGAGTGTTTTGAGGTTATTGTTGGTCAAGTCGATAACTATGTTCCCTTTGTTAAATTGATGCAAAATTACCAGCATACCTTAGTTGTACATCTATCATCAATAGTAGCACTTGATCTAAAGACTAACTACCAAAATCATCTAAATACTTTCCCAATTGGTTCAATGAAAACCCCTAAACACAAATCATTGCATTCAACCCTATCATTATAATAAAAGTACAAGGAACCATTCAAAGCTACATCTTCATAAAGCAAAGATGCATTAAGAAAGAATGTTAATATATTCATATCCATTGAAAAATGTTTTGCCATTATTCAAAACCCTTTCTCTAAACTTCAAATAGTGTTTCCAACACAAATTTTGAGGTTTTATAATAAGGCATTGGCATGACTTAGTATGTGTAACTTACATGGTAATTTTGTTTCATTTTCGTAACATGCTTTGTATAAAATCACTTGTTGAAATAGAATTGATTGAAAGCACTTGGAAAAATGCTTAAAGTGAACCACTTGATAAGGCTATGTAAAAGTAGAGCTTCCCTCAACGCTTTAAATAATAAATAATAGTTAAAAAAAGTCAATGTTTTACAAGCTTTGAATTGTCTAAAAATTATTTTTTAAAACCATTATATTTGTGAATAATAATAAAAAATCTATATAAAACTATGAAATAATACACAAATAGAGATTTAAACGTTTTTGCATGAGTAGTATCCCTTCCATACTTGACATATCCACATACTTGAAAACCTCACACTCTATAAAGGAAAAGTGTTGTTCTTATACTCATAGTTTTAAAAAAAGTTGCCCTTATCGTACCTATAACTGCTCCCAAATGTTCCCATGCAACATAAACATAAAGTTAGACCGATACTTTTAAGAAGCTTTTATCCTTATCATGCATACAACTACTCCCAAAAGTTCCCATGCAACATAAACATAAAGTTATGATCTGACTTCATGTAAATGGACGACAAACTATAGAGTGAGGCAAGTGATCTTACATATGTTTTTGTCAGTTCATCATTTCCTTGGCTATAAATCTTAGCCATTTAATGTTGGATATATTTAACATTTAAGACTTTAAAGGGACATTCCACGTTTAAGACTTTGAAGGGACATGGGCATTTGATATTTAAGATTTTGGCATTTCATCGGTTTTTCATGGTGGTCGATGATTCAGGCTTCTCTGGCCAAACAGTGATTAGAGTCTGCTTCCCTAACTTGCTACCTCATTGTGACCTTGCTCTTATTTACTGCGAGGTAGTGAAGGGTTCACTGTCACTTTTTATGTATTTTCACATTTGTCTTTGTTGTCTTCTAGAAAATCGATACCCTAGTTTGCACAGCTGACTTGATTCCTTTATTGTGACCTCACTTTCTCTCTCTCTACCTACGCGAGGGTGTTCGTTACTGCAAGATTGAGATTCACCCTAACTTTCTATGTATTCACTTTCATTTTTGTTTTTATGTATTTTCACATTTGTTTTTGCTTTCTTCTAGAAAATAGATACCCTAGTTTTCTCAACTGACTTGCTCCCTTCGTTGTGACCTCACTTTCTCTCTGTCTACATTTGTTCGTTACTGCAAGATTGAGGGTATTCACATTCATTTTTATTGTTTTCTAAAAAGGAGAAGTCCCAAGCACTCCTCATTTGCTCATATTACTTGATATACACTTTAGCCCATTGACCCATCTTTGGTCATGAAACTGAACATTAATGTAATTTCTTTCTTTGTTTCTCAACTCTGTCGTCTGGTATCTTGGCATGAATGAATGCGTGCTTGGAAGAGTGGATATAAACATTCTTCCAATTCCTAGCGCAGAGAATATGCCCAAATTTGCACTCTCTCCACAGGAAAGATGAAAGCAAATGAAAAAAATGTTTGTGCACATATTGGAACAGCAGATTTTGCACTTAACGGCAACAAATAAAGTTGCACAGATCATGTCTCCTGCTAGAAAAAATACCACTATACTCATTGCAGATCCAAGGAGAATAAAACCACATATAGGCTAGCAAAATAGTACTAGCAAATGGTACCGTGGAAAAAACAATAAGGGACCACGGTAAATATAAAGTCAAATTTATAACAAATATGCCAGTCTGAACCATTTAATTCAGCTCAGATCTTCACTATCATTAAAATTATTTCACAAGAATGGAGATGCTTAGCATCATTACATGAAAAAATTACATCGTTACAGTAGTCCCCATGATGATGAAAAGTGAGGACAAAGAATTCTTTAAAATACTTGTCAATACAAACATGCAATGAATATGCAGCCTTTTCATGCTGCTTCGAACACAGCAAGATTTTACATTGACAAAGCATGGCATGATGGCACAAAATTGGCACATTGTCATGACCACACTGGGACAACCACCTCTGCTTTCAATCATATTGCCTTTGTACACAGTTCAGGGTATAAGTCAGAAACAGCTAGTCAATACTGTCACTTCAATTTGCTTGGTCTCCCTGCAAGTTGAGAACTGCACTATGTGCACCTCGAATACTGCTTGATGTATGTTTCATAATAGAGTAGTGAGCATCAAAAGTAGCTTTTAGTTGTCCACAAGTTGCTTTAATCCACTCCTCTGCTAAACTGATCGGCACACTATCCTGACCATCCTTCCCATGCTCCTGAATCACCGGCCTTACTTTATCATAAAATGAACCCAATTCCTCTATTGCAGCATTCCTTGCTTGCTGAAAAAAATTAAAAATTAAATACTGTGAAAGATCTAAACAATATAATACAACCAAATAGAATGATAAATCAACAGTTACTCAAGAAAAGGATACAGAACTATCATTTTGGGGGCACTACATTTTCAAGTAAACTATGGCAAAGTTTCAGAACATTTGATTTGTCATGTTCATCTAACTTATCAGTCTCAGAAAATCTGCAACATTGTGTTTATTCTTCTCAAACTGTCAACCACTTGGCAATTATTTAGGAGGTAGGTTCACAACTAAGGGTGCAACTACAATATCTTAAAGGATTAATAATCCGCATCCCACCTACAATAGAAGAAAATTAATATGAAGGTGCAACAATACGTTATAAGAGTAATGCTCCAATTAAGCACAAACTAATGAGTTGTGCTGGATAACATTGTGGTTTCTGTTATAAATATCTTTCATATTGATGCATGCCAGATTTTTATTAGATTTGCGTAAGTTTCTACAGAAAAACACTTATGAAAAAAGGATTCTGCCAGATAGTAAATTCGCCTCCTACAGTATTAATTATTTAGCAGAATACAATAACTGGATGCCGTGATAAGAAAAAGAATCATTATTACAAATATAACAAAATAGGGAAAAGATTGACACTTTCTTATTTCGATGACACATGTTATACGCTTGGCCCACTAAGTGATTAGGTATCTCACAAGACAATAAACATGAGAAGCCAGTGACAGACACATGTAGAACAATTCAAGAAATGTTGCACACTCACTGTTGATATTGTAAAAGCGAACCATAAGAACTCCAAGGAGCAAGAAATTGTATTCAACCAAATCTCTAAAAAGCTCAGATTGGATGTCAGGCAATTCCTATCTCTGCTTTCAAAACTTCTTCGCGTGCTTTATATTGATACAAGCTGGATTTTTATTAGATTTGCCTAAGTTTCCTACAGAAAAATTGCCTAAGTTAAGTTTTCTACAGAAAAACACTTGTGAAAAAAGGATACTGCCAGATTGGCAGATAGTAAATTCGCCTCCTACAGTATTGATTATTTAGCAAACTACAATATCTGGATGTCGTGATAACAAAAGGAATCATTGTTACTAATATAACAAAAAGGAAAGAATTGGCACTTTCTAATTTCAATGACACGATGTTGTAAGTTTGCCTCTCACGAGACAATAAACATAAGAAGCCACAGACACACTTGTAGAACAATTCAATAAATGTTGCACATACACTGTTGACATTGTAAAAGAGAACCATAAGAACTCCAAGGAGCAAGAAATAGTATTCAAACAAATCTCAAAAAAGCACAAATTGGATATCAGGCAATTCCTACCTCTGCTTCCAAAACTTCTTCACGTGCTTCTTTTGACAGTAAAATTTGATTAATGAGCTCTGCATTGACCCTTTTATTCACAAAATGTTTCGATTTCTGACACGAAAAATATAATGACTTCTTACTTGGCGAAACAATCTGTGGATCTGAACGGTAAATCAAAGCTACATTGGCAGATTCACTTTCAGATACTCTTGCATCCTTACTCATTGGACATTGTTCACTGTTTTCTGTATCAACTTTCATTACATCTGGAGCTGATTCAATTTCTCCTTCCTTTTCAATAGCCAATTCGTTCTGATCTAATGCCCCATTGATCATTTCCCGCTTCTCATAAGATATTGCAGTTTCTGCCAAATCCAGCAAAGTTAACTTCTCTTTGCATACTGAGACGTCAGAAGAGTTGTTCTCTTTCTTTTCTTTGACTGTAAATGAAATGGAGTCACAGCTGATTCTTCCTATTGCACCTGTAGGTTGAGAAATAGAATGCCTTTTTGCGGCTGCAATTTTTAGTTTCTTGCACACCTTGGCCCGTTTCAAGAAATTGGACAGTGGTTCATCCTCATCAGAGTCATAAAGTGGGACATTCTCTACAGAGTACCTGGGTGCTCATAACCAACAATTGCCGAAAGCAGGAACAATAATTTTAGACTGGGATGAACATGTTAAATATAGCAAAATAAACTTCAAAGAAGAAATGATAAAGTGTAATATCAAATTTATGGAAAGGCACTTTAAATGAACAAAATAAATAAAGTTAGAAGAGAAAGATACTTCTCATTTTTTTTTCAAATGGACTTTGCTGTCAAACTAAAAGATTATCAGGATAACACACGAGAAGGCTGAAGCTGAAAACATAGCATCATAGCACTTCCCTCCAAAGTTGTGGTGTTCAAGAAAAATCATCTATCCCAAATTTACGAATAATGCTTCAAAAAGCTCACCTGGTAGAGCAATGTCCCATAAATATGACATCGACTTGAGATACAAAATAGCAAAATGCATGTCCTCCATAAAATCATTTCTTGACTACACTTTCGATTGGGTAGTCATCAGTTAGTTTTCAATTCCTCCAGGGATTTTTAATGGTCATTATACCCTTGGAATGAAATTCCAACACAGATAAAAGCATGATATTCTAGAAGGCCATCAACACCACCAGGGCACTGCCCAAGCCTTTGCTATGCCTGGATTTGTCCAATGGTTCCACTGGGATAAGTGAAAACTGACCCAAACATAGAGGTTTTCGCCATAGTTAACATTTTTAATAGGTGCAGGAGACAGAGGGAAACAAAACTATGTTAACATACTCACAAGCTTCACAAATATGTTGATATAGGCACTAAGAGTATAAACATAACACTCTAAAGAGTGGCAGAATTCAAATGTCTAAAAGAATTATTTCTTAGCTGTAAACGATTTGCCATTTATATTGCATTCACTTGTGTATTTACGTAAGAATGAAAAATCTAGAGTCCCTTGGCCTCTGGTCTAGTGGCCAGTGCACTGGGATCCATTGGGCTGTGGTCTAGTGGTCATAGCACTGGGGGCACTTACCGCCACTGTGACCCAGGCTTGAGTCCCAGTGGGCATGCCCCACCCGACAAAAGGCTGTGATAAATCAAAAAAGGACCATGTTTACATTGTTATTTTACCGATTGTACATGGAGTTTCATAGCTTCCTGCAAAACAAAGGAAGTTTTACTGGCCTGATAAAAATTATGAAAAATATAGTCCTCGACTATTATCCAGATCTGGCAAAAGATTAATAATAAAAATCTTGAGTTTCATAGCTTCCTCCCAAACAAATAAATTTCTAAGAAAAAAGTGCTTTAACTTTATTTGGACAGGTAATAAGGAACATGAAGGGATTCCTATGGTTAAATGGTCTAAAATAACAAAGCAAAAAGAAGTGGAGGAATGGAATCTAAAAATTATTTATGTATTTAGTCAAGCTTTGGCAGCAAAAAGCCTGTGGATGCTCCTTTTTATTAATGGTCTTTGGGCAAAGGTAATAAAGGTAAAATATCTTGGAGACTGGTCTAAAGATGATTGGATAAGATTGGAAACAAAATCATTTAAAGGGGCTTCAAATGTTTGGAAACGCTTGGTTAAAGCATTCCCAATTATTGGTAATTGGGTTTTCTTGGAAGATTAACAGCAGTGAAACGGTAAGGCATGATGAAGATCTTTGGATTGGCTGTCATGGATTAGTGTTCAGCTGAAGATTTGAATTTACCAGGAAATTTAACAGAAGAGTAGTCTTTACGAGATTTGAATTTACAAGACGTTTTTTTTTTGTGTGACGAAACCTGTGAATCAATAGTACATCTCTGTCAATTGCACTTTAACAAAGTCTGTATGGACATAAGTCTTAATGCTGGTAGATGGTACAGTCTCTTGGGAACAAGGAACTCTGCTAGAAAACTTTACAATATGGTTCTCAAACTAGTCTATCTCAGCCAGCGTTTTAAAACAGACAAATCAGATTCAGACTCGGCGGAGTTGACCATGTTGACTCTCCAGCATATCAACTCGGCCTTCAAACTGGTTGGAGGACCGGTTTGGTACCAAACAAGTCCAACTTGGCCAAGTTTGTACCAACTCATCCAAGTCAATACTGATTTGATTCCTACAGGCCGCAGTGCTCTTTTTGGAGGCAAAAAATCAAATTTTAAAATTTTTCACCTAAACCCTATATTGTCTCACTATAAACAATAAAAGAACACTGTATAGAGACCACCCCGCCCCCACCGCCACCCCCAACCTTATTTTCCTCACACCTCTCCCATGTGAGCATTTGGAGGACTAAGAATTAGAGGATCATCCTGTAGCTCATATCAAGGATGCCATTTCCAACATTGGTGATGAGTATGATGACTGATAATGTTGATCAATGATATCAGATATGTAGTAGGCCAGTAGCTTGTAGCATGTTGTTTTTTGGACTTTAGAGGCCATTTAAAGCCTCATTGATTAGTGACCTGTTTCAAATATGTATTGCCGTCGGTGCTATTCTGATATATTCACCCTCACATGGTATATACATGAGAAAGCTTTGAATAATTTGTCTCTAATGGTTTAGAATCTATAAAATATTTTTTTCATTAAAATTTTAGAATTTGATGTATTTTTTAGTAAATCAAGTCGTAAAATTCAAACTGGTCCAAGTCAGAGCTGAGTCCGAATCCACCCTCGACAGATTCTGAGTCTGAATCCAAATTTTATAACATTAGCCGACTCTCAACTCATAGAACCTTACCCTGCTATGTTCTTTGGGGATTATGGTCATCTAGAAATAAAATGTTGTTTCACAATAAGACTTTGACAATAGGACAGGTAGCCCACGGGCCCCACACCAGAAGATTGTCTTATAGAGAAAGCTGGAAGGCTCCATCTTAAAAAGTTACCAGGATCTTAAAAGAACCAGTTTATGACACCTCTTTAGCTTGGGGTTTATACAACAGTGCTTGTCAAGGAACTCCAAGTAAGTGTGGGGTTGGAGTGATTCTTTGCAATTTTTTACATTAAAATATGGAGCTGGACCTGGAAGAAATAATAGAGCTGAATTATTTGTTTTATGGATACTGCTAAAGAATAGCTGCACATAAAGGCATAAGGAATTTACAAGTAATGGGTGATTCAAAATTGCTTATGGACTGGGCAAATGGCAAGTGTCAATGTACAAATCTTGCTCGAGAACCTATTATACATAGAATTTTGGCGATAAAGAATCCCTTTGATGTTATCTCCTTCTCACATATATAAAAAGAATTCAATTACAAAGCAGATATACTCTCAAATGCTGATCTCTCATTGCAGAAAAGGCCTCTGGCTATTCAAGAATTCAGAGGATATGAACTCATGTCTGAGTCTCTCAGAGGATATGAACTCATGTCTGAGTCTCTCATTATCATTTTCTAACTCTTTGTGGATGTGATCTCTGCAGGAAAAATGTTTTTGAAGCATCAATGCCCTAGTGTCCTTACAGGATAGTAATGAGTCCAATCTTGAGCCAAATGATGATGCCATTGCTAGTTGTAGAATCGGTCGAGGGTCAACTTGGACTCGGAGTTGGAATTGGTAATGACTCGGACGATTTGAATTTAATGACTCGATTTAATGCATTAATGCCCTAGTGACCTTTGATCTTATCTCCTTGTCACATATATAAAAAGAATTCAATTACAAAGCAGATATACTCTCAAATGCTGATCTCTCGTTGCAGAAAAGGCCTCTGGCTATTCAAGAATTCAGAGGATATGAACTCATGTCTGAGTCTCTCATTATCATTTTCTAACTCTTTGTGGATGCGATCTCTGCAAGAAAAATGTTTTTGAAGCATTAATGCCCTAGTGTCCTTACAGGATAGTAATGAGTCCAATCTTGAGCCAAATGATGATGCCATTGCTAGTTGTAGAATAGGTCGAGGGTCAACTTGGACTGGAGTTGGAATTGGTAATGACTCGGACGATTTGAATTTAATGACTCGATTTACTCAAAAATACATAAATATTTAAATTTTAAAGAAAAACAATATTTTTAAGATTCTAATCTATCATTCCAAAGCATTAGAGAGAAAATGTCCAAAGTCTGCTCATGTATATACCATATAAGGGTAAATATGTCAAAATGGCACAACGTGTGTTACGTGGTACCAATACCAGCGCACCTTCAGATGTGTCCCTAGGGAGAGAGGGTCAATTTTTTTAGACCGGGAGGGGTGTTATCTAGCATTTTCTGAGTGGAGGTTATGGCCAGACCCTTTGGTCCTTCTCTTGGGAGTACCATGGCTTAGTGGCATTGTTGTTTGCCTCATTATAGGGCTTGTAGCTCTGAGGTTGGTGTCCAGGGCTCCTAGGGGTGGGTCACTGGGTCACATGACCCCCCACTTGTTCCACTACTCCGGTGACAGTTCCATCTGTTGTGAGGCTCTTGCCTCTCTTCCAGGTCACCTCAGGCACCCTCCTAGTCCTTCTGCATCCTAGTGCCCTCTGTCCTTGGGCCTTTCCAAGGATGAGGTCATCATCCTCACCAAGCCATACTGCATGTTCTGGGGGGGGTTGAGGGATAATCAATACTATTGGGGTTAGATGGGGTATGGCATCCCCCCATGCCTACTGCAACCTTCAATTTGGAGTATTTTGCTCAGTTTTACCTATTTTAGACATTTTTGGGTGAACTCTTGCCCCATGTTACCCACAAATTTGATTATTTTATATTATTTTATGTTATAATATTAAGTTGACATGTTATAATTTTAAATTAACATTTTAAGGCATGTAAGCATGGTTATTTTGTAAAAGTGAGTGTGAGAACATATAAATAGTCTCCTCACTTCATTTTCACAACACAACGTATGGGATAAAATTCATTATGGTACTTTTTTACCCAAGATTAACCTTAGGAAGTGATGCACACCTCTTGGAGGGATGATTTTTCCAGTGTTCCACAGGGACGCGTCCCGGAGGTCGGGGATGCATTTCTTATGTCCTAGGGACGGCGAAACGTTTCTCGACGTTTCTCTTTTGGCGAAACTCGACTAAACTCACGGCAAAACATTTCGCTCTACTACGAACCTCGTTTCTTCAAGGAGAAACTTGGGGGGGACTTCCTAACGTCCCGCACGAAACTTCGAACCTCCTCCGAACCCTGTGGGCGTCCCCCATGATTTTTTCAATTTCCCAAGAATAAATTTAAAAAAATTAAAAATAAAACAAAAATTAAAAATTAAAAAATGAAATATAAATTTTAAAAACTAAAATCTAAAACATAAAACCTAAATCGTAACAATGTATTGACTTAAATGATTGACTATGAGCTCTTAGCATTTGCAACTGGTAAGTGAAGCTGCCGTGAAGAGCGAATCCACCGTGAAGACCAAGACAGAGGTTGTCACCATTGCAGGTGCCAAGACTATGGGAGAGTCGAAACCCATGGAGAGAAGAAGCCTGTGAGTGAGTGAAGCTGCCCGTGAGTGAGGAGGGGAGAGTTGGGACACCATTGCAGGATTGTGGGAGGGGAGAGTTGGGACGCCATTGCAGGATTGTGGGAGGGTCGAGACCCGTGGAGAGAAGCCGCCCGTGAGTGAGTGAAGTTGCTCATGGGAGACACATTGAAACTGCGTGGGATATTGAAGCAGCATGCGGGAGAGTTTGCAGCCCGCGTGGGCCAATTTGCAGTGTGTGGTCAGTTTGCAGCTGCGTGGGTGAGTTTGTAACTCATGTGGAGATAGTCGAGACAGTGCAACTGCGTGGGAGAGTCTGCATCCGCTCGTGGGTGAGATTGAAGCCACAGGAACAGTGCGTGAGGTGGATCAGACTGAAGCTTGAAGCTTGGAAGTGGCTGTGAGGTGGACTTGTGGGGATTGTGGGAGAAGAAGTGAGGCTCAACTTCCAAGCTAACAACTTGTCAACTTCCAACTTCCAAGCTGCCAAGGTAGGTGAATTTGATTCACTGAATCACTGAAAGTGAATACTGCATCATTGTTTTTTATTTTTTAATATCTGAGTGTTTTTTTTTTTAATTTCTTCAATTGTCTGCTTGACTGTCTTTTAATTTCTGAGTCTTTTTTTGTGCTTTTTATTCATCTACAGCCATTAAAATAGTGAATTCAGCCCTAGGGCATGCTTATCTACTGTTATATATTAAAAAACATAAAAAACATTGTTGCAGGTTGTCATAAATTATAAAACAACACAACAGTTTCAAAATTCAAATCAGCAATAGCCAATATGGGCAACTTGAGTGATAGCAACAACAGTGGCAATTATGAAACTGATTACGATTCCCTGGCAGTGTGTAACAGTAATAGTAATACTAATGTTGGGATAGATATGGGAACTAGAAATGGGAGTGGAGCTCCCACATCATCAAGGTTAAATGAAAATCAAAGTGATGTTGAAGGCAGTGCCAATCTCAACCCATCAAAGTCATTGGCTTACTATGCAAAGGGGATATTTGATCCGAGCAAACCACTTTTGTTATATGTAACCAAAGTATCTGCTCCCCCCCCCCAAACAAGATGGAAAGAAAAGTGGTGGATAACGTCGTTGGACATGCAATATTTGCAGCCATCATGTTAGTGGGAGTTATAGTCGGGTTAAACAACACCTTTTGGGCATTGGTGGCAAAGGGGTTACTACATGTGTGAAGCCAACCATCGTGCAAAAATCTGAGCTGTTGAGGTTGCAAATGGCAGTAGATGCAAAGGGAAGATTCTCTAGCCAAAATGTCATGTCACGGCAACATCAAAATGTGAATGCAAGTTCCAAAAACAAAACTAAGCTTAAGGGTAGCCCATCCACTTGTATGCCTCCACCAAATCATGACAAGACATCATCAAAAAGGAAGGATTCTCATTCTTGTGCTATTGGACCAATAATTACAGGGATGTACGGTAAGCTAAACCGTGAGATATAGATGATGCCATTGGCCAATTCCTCTTTTCCAATGGCATTCCTTTCCATGTTAATCACTCTCCTTATTATAAGGAGATGGTCGATATGATTGCAGGACCATGAATCTCATATGTGCCCCCAAGTGAGCATAAGTTGAGGATGGTGATTTTAGAGAGACAAGTGTCCAGGATTACTGTGCAAAAAGAGGAGATGAGAGCGACATGGGTGAAGTCAGGTTGCTCTAATTTATGGATGGGTGGACAGACATTACAAAACATCCACTTATCAACATCATAGTTACATGCATAGATGGGCCATTATTTCTTAGAGCTGTTGATTGTTCTGGAAAGCGCAAAGATGCAGCTTTCCAATTTGAGCTTCTTCGGGATGCTATAGAGGAGGTTGGGCCAGACAATGTTGTGCAGGTTGTGACAAATGCAACAGCAGTGTGTAAATCAATTGGGTTACTGATTTAGAGTACGTATAGACATTTTTTTGGATCCCTTGTTGTGTGCTTGCACTCAACAATGCACTAAAAAACATTGGGAAAATTCATTGGGTATCCACCTTGGTATCAACTGCGAGGAATGTGCAGATGTTTATTTGCAACCACCACACCTCCTTAGCCTTGTATAGGGCTCACTCGAGGAAGGAATTCCTCAAGGCCACAGACACTAGATATGCCAGTTATTTTCTCTTGTTGGAGAGGATGTTGGAGGTGAAATCAGCATTACAGACCATGGTCATGACTATAGATTGGAACAGGTGGACAAAGTCCAAGACAGAGGAGGGGAAGAAGATAAGGCTTCAAGTATTGGATGATGATTGGTGGGTAGATTGCAGTTATCTGGTCTCCATTTTGCGCCCTATAGTTGAGGTCATTCGCTACAGTGACACTGATTCTCCTAGTCTTGGAGAAATCTATGAGACCTTTGACAGCATGTTGGGTCAAGTAAGAGAAGCCATTTGTGAGAAAGATCCCTCCTTAGAGTTCTATACGAGCCAAATACGGCCTATTATTCAGCGTCGATGGGATCTAATGAACACACCTTTGCATATGGCAGCATATGCACTGGTGTTAGATTATGGTAACTTTGGGATGCCCTCCATGACTCAGATGCCTTGCATGGAGGGACATTAGTACCTTAGGCTTCAAGATGAAGTAGAGTGAGATGCACTCTACTCAGTGGCATGAGCCCAGCAGGGGCTGCATGCGGAGCTTCAGGGGAGATTGACCTATGCATGCATGAGTTTTGCATGACCTGCCAGCATTCAGTGAATGCATGCAAAAGTGACTTTTTGCATGCACCGAGAATTAGGGTTTGGAAAACCTAATTCATCGGTGAGATTATTTATAGAGGCAAGGGGTCCCCAGATGGGGTTACTCAGTTGCATTATCAGAGAGAGATACTACTAGAGTGAGGAGGGCGAATCTGTCCATGTGGGGCGACTTTCTGAGATAGGGAGGAGTTGCTGCAGGAGCTAGGAAGGTCAGATCTGAGCTAGATCAGTGACCTTCAGTTCCAGAGAGACTAGATCCTCAGTACTGTGAGCTGAGAGAGCTCCACAGTGTGATTACTGATCAGATTGGAGGAGGCCGAGTTTGCTTGAAGGAGGACATTTTTCCTAAGGAGGAGAAGCTCGTTGTGAGCTGGATTGACCGAGTTGGAGTCCGAGACTTTCAGGATAGCCTTGCCTTGAGATTTCAGGAAGGTTAGAGACGATCGGAGCTCAGATCTATTGAGATCCGGAGCAGTACGAGCATTTGACATCCAGAGGAGGAGGGCGTACTTGTGCATGTAGAGAGGGCCGATTTCATCAATGGGCAGTCTTCAGAGACAGCAGATCAGAGCAGGGTGATCAATAGAGGCCAAATCCATCAGAGGCACCGTCAGAGCACTCATATCCAGATTGGCAGTTAGGGCACACTTCGTCAGTGCATGCATCAGCTGGATGCATGCAAATTAGTGTTTGCCCTAGCCAGAGGGATTGAGTTACCGGCTGAGGTAATTATGTATTGTACTGCTTCTTTATTCTTCTATATGCTCTAGGCTCGAGATTGAGAAGATAGCCCCATAGTTAGCTGGTTTCTCCCGAAAGGGTTTCAAGGTATATGTCTTGTCTATTGTGGTTGATTGTTGTTATATGTTGTTGGTAGATGCAGATCTAGTGGTTTGAGTTTATCTCTTTATGAGCATATATTGATTTAGAGACACATACCACTTGAGGTCTCAGACTGATACAGAGGGAGTAATGATCTCTGTATCAAATATTTACAACTGGACCCAAAATGGTACATTTCTAGGCCTGGCAGAATTCCTCCCATTGATGATCCAGAGGTCAAAAAGGGATTTCGAGCAGCCATTACAAAGATGTACAGTGAAGAGGAGGGGCAAACACTTCAGAGACAGTGGCTTCAGTTTGAAGCTCTTAAAGGTCCCTTCAACAAGCCTAATGCCAGGGCAGACCGTAATGACTTAGGCCAAGATGACCCCATTGGTTGGTGGGACATGCATGGGGATGATGCTCCAAAGATCAAGCATCTTGCTATCCACTTGTTGTCTCATATTGCTAGTTCCTCAACAGTTGAGAGGAATTGGTCCACCTATAGCTTCATCCACTCTATTAAGAGGAATAGACTTACCTCTAGGAGAGCAGAGAAGCTAGTTGTAGTGCATAGTGCTCTACATCTTGACCACAGGAAGACACCAGAGTATCGGATGGGACCAGCTACACGATGGGATGTTGATCCAGAGGATGATGCATAAATAGATGATGAGGATGGACAGGATAAGATGCAGAATGGTTTGGTTGGTGTGTCATTGGTTACTCCTTAGAGTGACTCTGACTCAAATGGTGACATTCTCGTTGATGGTGCCGATGCCTTCATGCAGCAGATGGATGCAGAGGACCGGTCAATGGAATTGACTCCTTGATGTTCATTTCATGTTGATTTAGTTGATATTTCAGCTAATTTTCACTATTTAGTATTTTAGTTTTCACTCTATATAGTTATAGAGTATAGACTATAGTTATACTTATACTAATGACTAAGGCTTTGACTCGTTCCTATTTTTGAACAATCTTAATTTACTATTTAGTATTTTAATGTCTTTGACTTTAGTGTTTAGTAATTTTAAATTTATTGCGATATCTATTTAGAAGTTAAATTGTCATTTTGATGTGCATGCAGTATCATTGATTAATTTTTAAAATCACTCAAACGTCAAAACTGAAATATATTATTATTTATATGCATATCAAATGGCAAAGGGTCAAGAGTCAAGACTCACAAGTGACAAACATGAAAATTGAAAAATGATGATAATCATATATGATCATGATGAATGATGAATCATGTAATGAGTTTGCATTATTTATTTATTAGATTATAATTTACATTGCATGATTGCATCAGTGTTTTGAAAACTGGTCCAGTTCGAACCGGAACCAGCCGGTTTGACCAGCCAAGTGAAATGGAACACCGAACCGGCAGTCAACTCGGACCGCGATCCGGTTTGGTAATGAACCGGTCCTGAACCGACCGTTTCATTACCAAACCAGCCCTAACTGGCCGGTTCCGTAATAACCCGGCCAACCAGCTAAAAAAATACATCCCTGGGCCAAAACAAAAGAGAGAAGCATGTAAAAATTATCGCATAAATGTATCATTCAAAAACAAAAGAGAGAAGCATGTAACTAAGGGAAAAAGGCAAAAACATGAACAAGTGTACAACACACATAAAATTACGGTTTTAGTGATCATAAAGAATAACAAAGGTTTACTAGCAATCATACTGTGACCTAAGTATACCATGTAAAAAGTAGCATCTCTAGCAGGTATGATATTTAATAAAATTAAAAAGTTAGACTTCTATTTGTTCTAATTTTTTAGCTTCTTTTTTTATCATAAAAGAATTTCTTAAAGTAGTTCCTTGACAATAACAAACTCACTGACAAAATATCAAAAAGCAGTCTTCTAAATGTAAAGTCTCTACCTGAAAGAGGCCATGGCAATTTTTAAAAGTTCGCTGATAAATTTGCAAAAATATCTGTGTACTGAATTCGTCCCTAACATGTCTCTAATGGTTTCAAATATACATATTATGTGTCTAATGGTTTGAAATATAGCTTGGAATGTGAAATATAATTTTTATGATTAAAATTGTAATTTTTTTTTAATTTTTTAATAGTCCGGTTCATTGAAATCAAACCACTCCGGTTCATTACCGGTTCCGGTCCGAGTTGACCCCTGACTGGTTTGATTCCCGGTTTCGATTTTTAAAACATAGGATTGCACAATGATGAATGTAGCAGTTAGTATTTATTAATTTGCATGGGATGAATCATTGAATTGTTATTGTTGAGCTTTATATATTTTTAATTTTTTATATTTTTATGACCTCGGCGTCCCCCCGTCCCCCCTGAATTTCCCTAAAATTTGGGGGTGGTCTACACGTGTCCCGAATGTGTGTTTCCCCGCTCTCGCGTCCCGCCGTCCTGGAACATTGGATTTTTCTTTCTCTTGGATGAAGTTGGATGCTTTCTTTGTCTTGCTAATGCTTTGTGGATGCTAGAATGGTTGGAATAACTCATGTTAAAGTAAGTATTCTGCATTTGTAAGGTTTGCTTGGTGAATGGTAGGTAAGTTTTGCATCTTGAATAATTGAATGGTATCCCTAGGGATGCATTCTTTTTTAATAGGGCTTTTATCTGCCTTTCTATCCTCATTGCATAGTAAAAACGCTCCCAAGAGGAGGTTTTTACAAAGTTTGGCCTTGGAACTCCAACTATGCCCTAGTTTAGGCTCTTGAAACCAACCCTAGAGGTTGTTTCAAAAAGCCGTAACTTAGTTTGGCAAGGAGAACTACCTCGAAGAGGAAGGCTGGTCACCTTCCTCTAAGCTAGTGTTGAAGGGTATTATCCATCAAAACCCTAGGTTGTCATCTTTTACTAAATCTCACTTGCATTTTCATGTGTAAATTTGCATTTTCATGGTAGAATTAGGGTTAGAATTAGTTCTACAATTTTACGTCCCAAACCTTAAAAATCAAAATTTTCAATTTTTTTCAATTTTTGGCTTTCCTAAAATTTCGGCCCTCCCTCCTACAAATTCGGCCTGCCATTTTAAGCCCTAGGAACCCTAGGTAGAAATTTTAGGAAGCCCTAAAAATATATATATATAATTAAAAAAACCCAAAAAACTAAAAGTTTAACCTAAAATTTACTCTAAAAAACCCTAAAACAGTCCTACCCTAGTTCTCCCTTCTCCTTTAGGCCTCTGCCTTCTTCCTTCCTCTTCTCTTTCCTCTCCACTCCTTCCTCCTTCCTCTTCCTGTACCATTCAACCCTCGTCCAGCTCTGAAAGAGTTCGGCCTTGCTCTTAAGGGCTTCGCCCTAGCCCCCTTTAGCTACCCTTGACCTCGCCTTGTCCAAGAAGGGGTTCGCTCCCTGTTTTGGAGGCTTGTCCAAGGTTTTAACAGCCTGAAACAAGTCCTCTTTTCTGCTGCTAAAACAGTCTGCAAAATCAGCAGACTGTCTCTATTTGGCAGTCCTTCCTTTGCCATTGTCACCTACACCAAATTACAAGAAAGTGTTAGAAATTAATCCCATTTGGTTATTCTTCAAAAGTGTTGCCACTGTGGATAAAAGAGATCTGATTTTACTTCATATACAGTCTAAAACCTTATTTTAAATGCATGAAACTTTGTGATTAATGCATGACTAAAGCGGATGGGATTGGAATGCAAATTGTTCACATCATTTTACATGTCTCAAACTATCTTACTGTTGATTGCAAGCTGCTATTGAAGTGACATCTATAACACTGTTAGTACTATCATACACAGTCTGGAAATCTACTCTTAATTGGTTGCCATAAAAGTGGTTAAGTGTGGGAAAGCTACATTGGAAACATTTGCTACATACATTGCACCGAGGTTACTGTTCTTGCACACAGCTGTTTGTATTGTCTTCATACTGATATACTGTGTTGACTGTGGTATTACATCAGTCATTTAACTTTTCATTGAAAGATACTACTGCTGCCATATGTTGATATTATGGTACATGATCTCTAATATGCTTGGATATTATTGAAAGTGAATTTTGCATACCTTGGAGTGCATATACTAAATCGCTATATCTATTCTTAGCATCTACAAACACTTTTCTCAACTAGTATGTCTTCCTCATTCATATGATCATATTGATTAAAGGCACTAGCCACTAACTTGGTCATCTAGGAGGCATAGTTTTCTTTGTTACAAGTGTTTTGCAGATCATTGAACGGCTCTCCCCTTGGAGATTCCGACTCTCCGAAGTAGTTGAAGGAGTGACTAAGGTGACAGTGGTCACTTTCTCCGTATATTTGTTCATCGGATACTAGCCCTACTAGTTCATCCGGTAACAAGGTGTACCTGAAACAAAATACATAATCAATGAGGCCTAAATGGTCTGTGGAGTCCAACAAACAACATGCTATGATGCCACTACATCACACATCATACATGTCATTGATCAACATGATCAATCATCAAACTCATCACCACTGCTAGAACTAGAGTAGAATTAGAATCAGGACTAGTAATGGCATCATCATTTTGCTCAAGCTCGAACTCCTCAAGGTCCTCTACAACTACAGTAGTAGTACTAGTTGAACTCCTAGAAGCACAAGGTTAGGGTTCATCTTATAGCTTTAGGGTTAAGATTAGATTCCAAGTTGCACAAAACGAGGAAACAAGGATGCGCTGGAAACGTGACGCCCAAAAATTTTGGAAATGGGGAAATGCAATATATATATATGTATGTATGTATGTATATATGTATGTATGTATATGTATATGTATATTTTAAATTAATAAATCAGCAAGGACATTTAAAAAAAATGAATGTGAAACATAAATCATATATCATACATGTTGGCGAATCATTGCCTATATTGGAATCATATTCATCAATAGCACCCTATGCCTCCTTCCTCTAAGCTCTAGCCCTTGCCTCTACCTTGAATCCCAAAGTTGATCCTCTAAGGACATTAGTCAACGACTCACCATCCTAATTTTGATAAAACTTCCTAATGCAATCATTAAAATAAGGTAGAAAAAGCTTCTCATGCTTAATAAGTGATTTCCCTCGAGTGAAGAGTACACTTTCATTAAGGTCATGACAAAGGAGTTCAACAATCAACACCACCAACATCAAGGTATATAGAGGGGTTGATGTGCTTGATTAAATGTCAATCCCATACCCCCATACATGATAGAAATTGGTGGAAACTTAGCAATCCTGAAATCTTGAAAACAACTATTAAGTCTGTTCAATTCTAAATGGGATCTAAAATTCTACTTTTTGCATATGAAGTTCGATGAGGTTGGAACCACTCAAACATCCTGAAACAATTAATGGTAATGTTAAAAACTTAAGTAAAAGGATACAAAATGAAAGATGAGAATCTCACTTTTACTTCGAGAATTTAATATTACCATTTAGTATTACCAAAAATTCTAAGCAACTGATCAGAGCGGAATTTGTTTTATGGTCAACTAGGGCAATTAAAGTTGGGACTCTGCAAATTTACTAGTTGATATCGAACCGACCAAGTCGAACACTAATTCAGCCAGTTCGATACCGAACAATTTGAAGGTCGAGTTGGCTCGATCAATGGTCAAATTAGTCAACTAAGCCGAGTCTGAGTCTAAGTTGACCGAGTTTTAAAACTATGCTTCCAAATCACTCTCCATACCATTCTTGTATTCCACTCTCATATCAATCTATGCATGGCCCATGTGGATGGTGTTGAATGAACATAAAGCACGTGTTCACTATGTCATCTTCTTCTTCCTCCCAAGTTTCTTTCTCGCCAATTGTGCAAGAAATACAAGGACAAATAAGATCTTTCATGGCATTCATTCATTCATTCCATCATCCAGCAAGGGAACCTACTACAACAAATAAATCATAAAAAATAAATAGTGGGGCTCTAATTATCATTTGCGAGGAGACCTAATCTTAGTCCCTTAAGTCTAGGAAGCGACTCTTCAATGCATTGCTATGGGTCTTCATTGTCTTGATATTGGAACATATAAGGTCCAGAGCTCAATCCTTGCCACTAGAATCCCCAAAGTTTGGATTTCAATTTGAGCATGTGAATAACATCAAGCATATGCTTGGATTGATGATTTTGGTAAGAAGAAGAATCTAGGTTTTCAAGTTTTTCTTAATAGTTGAGGATGAATGATGGGCATTGTAATTTGAAATTTACAACAAGAGAGAATGAAAGCATTGTCCATTGGAATGAAAGAATGAGTTGGAAAAGTCAACAAGAAATAAAGTTTAGCTTTTATTGAAAGCTAATTTAGTTTTAACTAACCACTTCTATCAAAATGAATTTAAATTTTAAGATTTGTTTCATGTGGTTAGGATTTGTTTATCACAGCGACCCAACCTCAGTACTTCATCGAACCTTCCCTCAAACTTGATCATTGTCTAATTGGACTTAGATCAATGGCAGATATCTACAAGGTTGGTCATGGGGCAAAACAATGTACTTTCATGATATAATGAGGATTGAGACCAAACAGTGCTCGAGATTTCTAATGATCCCTTGTCAAGTCTCCAAAAAAATCCGATAATGCATGAGGACTAACAATCTAATCCTAATCAGACAATGGTTGGACTTTTCCTAGTCCCCTTCCGAGTTTCCTTTGAATGTTTCTAAGAGCTTATGAGAACCATCAATCTGACAGCAAATGGTTGTTGCTCCTCGTGAAAGTTGAGTGTGTGACTAAAATCCACAGTTATTGGGAATGAAGACCACAAAGAAAATAAGCGGGGTCAGATGACTGGATGGAATGCTAGTCAAATCTACCTATGTCTACCTCGATCTATAAATAAAAATTGTCTTCAATGTTTCATATTGTATGGGTGCCTACCTCCAATCAAAAGGAAGCAACTTCCCATTCACAAAAATGAGCTTATAGAGCCATTGAATTCCTATAGGTAAGTCACAAATGGGAGGGAGCTTTGAACAAGTGTGTTCACCAATGTCAGCCAGCATTATTCAGTAGGTTGGGTGTGCTAAAAAACTTGATCCCTTATTCTTAATGGATGAATTTGTGAAATCTTGAATTAAACATATCAAGTTTTCTTTAGTCCCAAAGATCCTTTTGTCCTCCTAGAAACAAAAACTACTCACTTTATCCTTCCAAGTTCTAATTTTCTACACACAACTTCAAGATTATAGTGTGATTTGTAAGGCACTCTCATCAAGCATTGTCAAATGATGTTGCCTAGAATAGCCTCCTTGTGTTGGAGCACTGCTAGCCTCTTGGACCTTCATAAAAACCTTTCGAAGTCTACTTCAAGAGTAGAGTTAGTGGAGGATATCTCGATATCAAAGTAGCATTTTAACTATAGGCCAATCAACAAAAATGGGCACATGGAGAATAATTCTATGGTTTATATTATTGGTGTTGTAATCTCGATTAATACTCAAAACACCATAATGTGGAAAAATAGAATTGAATCTCTTAAAAAATATCCTTAGTTCAAGGACATGCCAGTTATAGAGTGCAGTGTTAACTGGGCTAATTTTTACAATATATAACATGTTTGATATTTTGGACTTGCTCCAATTGTCATTACATATTGCATCGAAGATATGGGCACAATATGTATCTCTCTGTTTAAACTTTAAATCTATAAATCACACAATCATGCATGTGTGTGCAAATATCAAATTTATTTATTGGCCTAACATCACTTGTTCTTATCTTAACTCTTGTACAAAGATATATTGCCATGAGTGAGTACTCATACTAGCTGAATGGAGTTCCACTTGAGAACTGGTGATTAATTTTAAGCAGGATGTCCAAGTGGGTGGTTGGGGTCATTGTTGAGTTGAGGCTTAAGTGTGCATGGTTCAGTCACCAATGCAACTTGTTTCAATGACTAAGTCTATCTTCTCATCCGATTCAAACCTTTTTCCCCTAAAAAGTGCATAGTCATCCCATGTGAATGCCTTTCACAAGTTTTTCATATTGACCAAAGTTAAAAATGGTTTAATCCACCAAATTACTTCCCTGGCTTACAGGGCCATAGAGGACTACTCTTTGATATTGCGGGTCATTTTTTACTTCATCCTTTTATTTGACCACATATGTTTAACATTTTTTTCCAGATAAAGAATAGAAATTAGGAAGTTCGTTCCCATGTGCTTATAAATTACATATTCAAAAGATCATATAAAATCTTGGTATGTTAGCTATAGTTCTTAATAGATAGTGAAAATGGATGTGGCAATCACTCTTGTTGCTTTTGTCTACTTATCATTTCTCTTAACTTTTTGTTAATCATAATTGATTGTTCATTCAAACCTCTACTTCTCACTGTGGTGGGAATAAAGGAATGAACCTCTACTTCTCACTGTGGTGGGAATAATCATACTTTATTCTTCCATATTGCACTTTGGATCTCGTTTTATATATAAAAGTAACAAGTATGCTCACAAGCACACATTGACCAAGGGTAACTCATCCAACCACCTACCATCGTATGTCAAATGGAGCTAGGCTTACTACAACCTGCATGATTGATAGGCTCCATGGTTTAGACAAACAATGATGCCTAATTAACAGTGGGAGTTGCCTTCTGCAAGAACATCAAGAAATGTGTGATTCAGGAGCCTTCATGAGTTTGGTTAAGCCTGGTTGCAAAAGTGAGTTTAGTGGGAAGTATGTGGGGACAATTTCATCAAGCCAACTTCTTATAAACCCTGAATTTAAAGAAGCACACAAATTGAGGAACTCATTTCAGATGGAGGGCAGCTTCTCAACCTTAATTAAAGAGGGCGTAGTTAGTGGCAGAGTTGACATGCAAAAGTCGACTGCTCAAATTAGAGACGAGTGGAAGTTATTTGTGTTTTTTTAAAACATCTGATTTTAAAAAATTCAGTATATATAAATGTGTACTGATAGGTAGTTGTATCCAACAGATGGACAGTGATTGGAACTCATTTGAGAGGGAAGGCAGCTTCTCAATCCTTAATTAAAGAAAGCATGGTCAGTGGCAGAGTTGACATGCAAAAGTTGATGGCTCAAATTAGAGAAAAGTGGAAATTATTTGTGTTTTTTCAAAACATCTGATTTAAAATATTTCAGTATGGATAAATGCGTAATGATAGGTAGTTGTGTCCAACAGATGGACAGTGATTATTCCTCAAGGCTTTTGAAGTTCAGGGCAAGAGTGTACGAGAATTATTCAATGTGATTAAATTGGCCGATATAAACCTTTCATGTGGAAATAGAATGCTGATCAAACACAATCATTGGGCCTCACTTTGACGACATCATGTCCACCTTGACAACTTGCCAGGACACATCCCAGTCAGCATGCATGTAGCCTCCAGCTAAAGCTATGAGCACCCTTGGATCACAGAGAAGTAAATGGCATGCAGCAGAAATAGAATCACTGAAATTCATGATAAAAGCCATACTCTACCCACCACTTACGCTAGTGTGAATATTGAAAACAAATAAGGTATTCAAGTATGCAATGTTATTTTCATGGTATACCCTAAATTATCTTTTCAATAAGGCTATTCGGAATAATTTCGGATACTAATTCTTTGGAAGACATTGGGCTCACTTGAATCGAACTTGACCTCCAAGGCATGTGTTATGGGGCAAATTGTGGCATATTAATGCATAGCAAAATTTACCACCCTCTATTGAATTCAATAAAAAAAGAAAAATGAATTGAAATTGGGACTACTTGAATTGAACATGATCCCCAACTCCAAGGCATGGGCTATGGGGGATATTGTGGTGTAGTTATGCATATCAAATTTACCACTCTCTTGAATTTGAAAGAAAATTCTAACCAACAAAAACACGAACTTAAGAATGGCGAAAGTAAGTTGTACCTAAGTTCTAATTCCATATTGTTGAAATAAAATGCAGCTGTGGAAGATATTCTTGTATTGCATAAACCCTAATGTAAAACCCTAAAAGAATAATACTAAAGACATACTCTCAATAAAACAAGTGAAAATAAACAAGTCGGCCCCGTAGAAATCAATGGGCAAAACTTCCCCAGTGAAGACGGCCCTATAGTGAAAAAGTCAGCCAGAAAAGAGTATAAATAAGGGGGTCGAATTCCTCATTTGGAGACATCACACAAGTTTGCTCAAGCAAGAGAGAGACTGTTAATTTTATCCAGAGATCACTACTCCCTCTGGATAGCCCTGAGATCTCAAGCGGTTTGAGTCTCTATAAATCAATAATACTAAAGACTTAAGAATCAAATGCTATAGATCTCTTAACACTTAAACAATGAAATACTCAATCAATCACACAACACTAGATTTACCCTGGAAACCCCAAACAAGGAAAACCAACAATTTGTGGGGCTTTCTTCTATCTCGAGCCCAGAGCAATATATGAAACAAACAAGTACATACAATGTTACCTCAAATGTAACACCCAATCATGACTGGGTCAAGACCCTAGATCTGCATGCATCAGCTAATGCATGCACAGAGGAAATGTGCTTGTTATCACACCATAGTAGCAAGGCTACTATTCTTGCTTAGCAGTATTGTATATCAGATTTTTGTTAGACCTTGTGCCAAGGTTGAGCCTTGAGAGTTCAGATGATGACCGATGTGACCCTTTATTCCATACAGTTTCAGTTCAGTGCCCAGTGATGTTATTGCAGCAGTGTTTCAGATGATTTTGGACGATTATTGTTATGATGTTATATAGCCTATGGACTTCTGATTATTGACTATGGATTATTATCTTGTTGCTTTAGTTATCTTCACAGCATTAGCTTGGTATATGATTCATGATGTGGCAAACTATTTGAAATGAAATGAACTATCTTAATGATGTCATAAATTGTAAAATGGACAAATTACTTGCACACTTAGGTTTTTTGACAAAACTCACTGGTTGTATTACCCTCCTATGAGCATAGATATGGTCTTCCTTGGCATTCTTGTCTGTTAGCCTAGGCACCACATTCATTTGAATCCATCCATCCATGACCTTCCCGATTTGGCTTTCACCTTTGACTTGTCTTTCTTGATTCTTTGATACTGAGGACTTCCCTATTACTACCTCTGTGTTGGATCGCACCCATGTTTGTTTAGTCTCTCGGCTCTGAGTTGGTGACAGAACTTGCCTTTGGTGAGTTGGATTGTAGGCCTAAATCATTTTGGTCGGTTGTCCCGATGTTTGGCACTGGTCGAAGTCCCCTTAGTCACTTGAGATGTTGTTGGCTAAAACTAAAAGCTCATGTACTACCTATTGGAAATCTTTATAAATTCGCCCATGGAAACTGTAAACTCTAGAATGTGTTTCTTAACACACGTGAGTAAAGGGCAAGATCAATGAAATGCTAAAAATACTCCTTGAAGAGTATAAGAAAGGTATAAAAAGCAAAAGTTACTCAAAAGTTATATCTATTATTGCTGACCTTGTATATGTATGAACATGCCCTGGATGCAAGCTGCAACTAGTTGTGCTTTTTAGCACATCTGAAATCCGAAGGGTTTTGTAGGCCAAAAAGGCCATGAAATGAAATTGAATGATCCTAATGAACTTGGATCAGCTTGATGTAGACATGATGCCTAAGTTGAATAAGCACTCTCTAAACAACTTACCCATTTGTGAGGCACAGCCCTTCCCCGTGTTATTTGTCTGGCACAGAGTGTAGCTTCCCCCTCTCCTAGTCCAAAGTATCATCTAGTTGAGCTTAGGTAAATCATCCCCTTTGCCCAGCCTTGATTCTTAGCCTTCATCCTAAGCTAGCAGTTAGACCATGTCCAATGGTGAGTCTATCATTTAAGCTATTGTGCAAGTAAATATAAATAACAATGGAATATGTAAACACGATAAGTGCCACTGAATGATGTTTATGCTTTAAGTTAAGCTGTGAGTATGATTAGAGGAACATGTCTTAGTCTATTGATATGGTTTGTCCTTGGTTGTATATTGACCTAGTCAAACCTAGTTTGACTATGGTCATTCTTGGGATCTGTGATGATGTGGGCCATGTATGCTTATTGATGATGATTTATGGTCCCACATACTCTTGTTATTGATACTATATGGTGGACATATGATTCAGATGGTGATTGATGCAGTTCAACGGGTATTATTATTATTTCAGATCATCAGATTATGCATTGTCCATATATAGTGGACCCTACAGTTGGCCCATCAGGGAAACCCATGGTGTATGAGTACACATTCTTAGTAGTTTTGGGTCTTCTGGATCCAATGAGACACTTATCATTCAGTTCCGGGCACTTCTGACAGTGATAGATGCAGTTTTCCACTTGTTGACCACATTTGGGGTTGTTTTCCCAGCTTATCCAGCAAGGGCAATGAGAGGCCAGTTCACCTAGGGCGTTGTATGAGGAGGGGGTGGTCCAGCTACTTGATTTTACCATTATGCCCCCCTTCTGGAGAGCCTAGTGGGCTCAGTTTGACAGCATAGGCACCCTAGGTGGCAGTTTCAGCAGCTTCACAGAAACCGAGGCAGATTAAAAATGGAATAAAAGGGTCACTGAGAAATTCGATTTGGGCAATTGAGGAGGAGGTTTTTGCACTTGGTCTTCACAGAGGTCTTCCCGGGTGAACCCCCCATCTTCTAGCCAGTTATTATCAATCAGTGGGGTCCACAGAGGCCACAAGAGGCCTTTTACTGCATGTCTGTCACAGATTTTGAGGACAGGACTTGATCATTTGTATTATTTTGGACATATTATTTTATATTATTGTGCCATGGAGATGAGCTAGTAAGGATTGATGTCTCCTAGCCCCACCATGAGCTTCTTGAGTCATGTCCATGTCATGTGAGGTGGGCCCATGTGTTTTAGCCCCCTCTAGAGGATGACGTCACCCTCACTTAGTCACTTTTAGCTATGACGTCACCTCTATTTTGAGTGATCCATGTGATATTTTATGCTGTGAGATCTTTTAATCTCAACCACTCATTTCATAAAGTGGTTTTGAGATCTAGGGTTTTGGTCTTTATTATCCTATATAACGAGGAGACCCCTCATTGTAAAATTCATCTAGAGATTTTTGGCTCTTGGTTATTAGAATAAAAATACTTTTGGGGCATCTTGGATCTTGGAGTTGGAATGCTTGTGGTGATTGTAAATGCTTCTTCCTCTGCACTGATAGACATTGGTGGCCATCTTGATTTTATCTTCAACTAACATTATTTTGTAGGCAAAGAAGACATTTTGGAGGAGTGCGAATTGGTGGGGAGGCCTACCCTTCAAGCTTCAAGAGGACGTTTTGGTTGACAGGGAGTTGTTTTGTCTTTGTACCAACAATTCATGTTTATCATCTCTTTGTTTGCATCTCTTTCCATTCTTGATTGATTGATTGATCTTTGTGTCCTTGATTGACAGGAATACGGAAATCGATTTGGTTGAGGAGGCAAAATATTGGCAAGAAGGGCTCATCCAAGTTTGGTGTTTGATCTTTGTGGGAAGTAATCCTCGTCACAAGCCTCTTCCATCTTCATCTTCCAAGTATGTTCCAAGAGGTATGAAATTCTTCTATCTTATCCATCTATTCTCTTAGATCTAAAAACCCTCATTTTTCACTTTTTCCTAGATCTACTTGGATCTAGCTTGTCTTTGGGAATAATATTTAAAACCCACCTCTATAGCATCCGCGAAAATTCGGATCTATAGTTTGGTGGCAATTGGTCTCCATTTGGCACATTTTCCAAGGCACTTAGCCTTCCTTGGGTGAGGTTGCACTCCTTGGTTGGGTGAGTTTTGCTAGTTCCAAGACTTGGGTAGGTGAGATCCCACTTGATTTGCACTCCTCTCACTTGATAACCTACCCCTAGTGCTTCATCTCTTTGATTTTTGCCTTGTGGGCCCCATTCCTCATTTTGAGGGTTGTGCCCCACTTGGGTTATTGGGTGATGCACTTTCAACCTTAGATCTATGGAGATCTAGCTCCTCTTTGGCCATGCCATCCTAAACCCACTTTGACAATTGCCTTAACTACCCCAATCTACATTTTGGCATACTTTGGACTCCATTTGCCCCTCCATCTAAAGGCACTATTCTCCTTGAGTCAATTCGCACTCCTTGGGGTTTGAGTCATGTGCTAGATCCCATATGTGGGTGTTGCCTAATCCAACTTGGATCCATAGATTCACATCATCAAACACCCCTTAGTGCCATTCCACCCCTAACTTCACCTTGTGGGTCCCATTTGGGTCATTTCCATACTTTAAGGAAGTGGGCCCCACTTGTGTATTTCATGGTACTAGATCTATCTCTTTGATCTCCCTAGGTGACCTAACTCATTCATTGGTTGAAACACCTGTCACTTCTTAAGCCTCTTCAACCACATCATAAACTCTTGGGTCCACCTAAGCTTGCATTGGTTTCCGTAACTCAATTTACACACTTCCCTAGGAACCTTTGCTTTGGCTAATCTCCTCTGATTGGCTATAGGGTCTCCCCCTTGATCTTGTTTTGCCTAGATCTAAAGTGAAGAGTTGCCTCGGTTATCGTGACTCCCAACTTGCATTGGGAACGGTGGCATCTCTTGGGTCACCTCTTTAGTTGTCCATCTCCTCTACTGTCCTAGAAGGGATACCCTTAGAGACAGCTACAAGTTGTGTGATAACATTTTTGGCGCCGTTGGTGGGGAAGGTAGAGGCCTACCCTGGTTCGACATATGGGGGGTTCACCCTGAAAGACCTCTGTGAAGACCAAATGCCAAAACCTTGCCTCAATTTCCCAAATCGAATTCCTCAGTGACCCTTTTATTCCATTTTGTAATCCTCTGGAAAACCCTAAAGCTGCCCAAACTGACACCCAGAGTGTCTGCGCGGTCAAATTGAGCCCACCAAGTTGTCTGGAAGGAGGGTATAATGGTAAAAACAAGTGGCTGGACCACCCCCTTCCCATACAGCGCCCTAGGGTGAAACTGGCCTCCAATGCCTCTACTGGAGAGGCTGGGGAAACATGCCCAAACCTGGTCAACAGGTGGAAAAATGCAACAATCACTATCAAAAGTGCCCGGAACTGAAGGACAAGTGTTTCAATGGATCCAGAAGACCCAAATCTACTAGAAATGTGTACTCATACACTATGGGTTGACCTGAGGGGTCAACTGTAGGGTCCACCATACTTGGACAGTGTATAATCTGATGATCTGGAAATAATAATAAAACTGCGAAACTACATCAACCATCATCTGAATCATATGTCCACCATATGGAATCATCAATAAGAGTATGTGGGACCATCAATCATCATCCATAAGCATACATGGCCCACATCATCACGGATCCCAAGAATGACCATGGTCAAACTATGTTTAACTAGGTCAAAATATAACGAAGAACAAGATTATGACAAAGACTAAGACATGTTCCTTTAGATCATATTCACAGCTTAACTTAAAGTATAAACATCATTCCATGGCAGTTTAATACATGTAAATTACTAGTGTTATTTATATTTTACTTGCATATAAGCTTTAATGACAAACTCACCCATTGGACATGGTCTAACTGCTAGCTAAGGGTGAAGGCTAGGACAAGGTTGGGCAAAGGGGATGACTTGACCAAACTTAACTAGGTGAGACGTTGGACAGGGAGAGGGGGAGCTAATCTCTGTGCTGGACAAAATGACAAAGAGAAGGGTTGTGCCTCACAAATGGATGAGTTGTTTAGAGAGTGTTTATTCAACTTAGGCAACATGTATACATAGAGCTGATCCAAGTTCATTAGGATCATTCATTTCATTTCCATGGCCTTTTTGGCCTATATGACCCCTCTGGGATTTCACATGTGCTAAGAAGCACAACTAATCACAGCTTGCATCCGAGGCATATTCACGTATACAAGGTTAACAATAATAGATATAACTTTTGAGTAACATTTGCTTTTTGGACCTTTTCTACACTCTTCGAGGAGTATTTTAGCATTTCATTGCTCTTGCCCTTTACTCACGTGTGTTAAGAAACACATTCTAGAGTTTACAGTTTCCATGGGCGTATATAAAACATTTCCAATATAAAGTAGTACATGAGCTTTTAGTTTTAGCCAACAACATCTCAAGTGACTAGGGGGATTTCTGCACAGTGCCAAACATCGGGACAACCGACCAGAATGATTTAGGCATACAATCCAACTCACCAAAGGCAAGCTCTGTCACCAACTCAGAGCTGAGAGACAAAACAAACATGGATGCAATCCAACACAGAGGTAGTAATAGGGAAGTCCTCAGTAACAAGAAGTCAAGAAGGCAAGTCAAAAGGTAAAAGCCAATTTTGGAAGGTCATGGATGGATGGAGTAAAATGAATATGGTGCCTAAGCTAGCAGACAAGAATGTCAAGGAAGACCATATCTATGCTCACAGGAGGGTAATGAAACCGGTGAGTATTGTCAGAAAACCTAAGTGTGCAAGTAATACATCCAATTTATATTTATAACATCATCCAAGATATTTCATTTTATTTTAAATAGTACTTCCATGTCCTGAAATAAATACCAAGTCAATGTTATGAAGATGACTAGAGCAACAAGATAATAATCCAAAGCCCATAATCAGAAGTCCATAGGTCATATCACATCATAATAATCATCAATAAGTATCTGTACTGCAATATAATCAATGGGCACTGAACTAAAACTGTATGGAACAAAGGGTCACATCGGTCATCAAATCTAAACTCTCAAGGCTTAGCCTTGGCACAAGGTCTAACAAAAATCTGATACGGTACACTGCTCTAATCCATGAGTGATCACAAATAACAAGCTCATCATAGCCAATCTCTGTAAAATCCAAACTCTGAAAAGTGCAGATATCTGCTCAGCAAAAATAGTAGCCCAGCTACTATGGTGTGATAATAGGACCCTCACCTTGATTTAAAGGGAAAAAGATGTTTTATTTTGTTTCTATTTTTTGTGTTTTTATGAGGACACACGCTCGCGATGCCCAAAAGTATCCCCAATTATTGGGAGCATCCCATTTTTGTAGGGGATGTTGCAAGTACAATCCCCAAGTACTAGGGGCATATAGGGAATGTAAGGAAATGTTCCAAATGAACTCTCCAAGTTCTAAGAGTGTAGGGAACGTAGGGGACACATCCCCAACCCCTACAAAGGCATCTCGTGGAAAACTGCTTTGAAGTGTGTGCATACTTTCACATTTTCCTATTTAATTTTCCACCTACCAAGTATTGCCTGAATTTGGTCAAGGCATGTAAAATTGCAAGCATATCCTTATCATATATCGAATAGTGGCGCTCATACTCTTGTTTCCTACTCTCAAAGGCTATAGGGTGATGATTTTGCATTAAGACTGCTCCTATACCCTCACATGATGCATCACATTCTAGTACAAATGGTTGAGTGAAATATGGCAATGCTAGAACTAGGCATGAGCTCATCACCTTTTTCATTCTTTCGAAGGTCTTATGTGCCTCCTCTAACCAATTGAATGCCCCTTTCTTCATGAGATCTGTGATGGGTGCTGTCAACTGTGAAAATCCCTTAACATATCCCCTGTAGTAAGTACAAAGACCCAAGAAACTTTTCAACTCTATCACACTCCGAGGTGTGGGCCATTCTAATGTTGCACTAATTTTGTCCAAATGAACCTGCACTCCATTCGCTCCTACCACATGCCCCAAATATAACATCTCATGCATCTCAAATTCACACTTGGACATTTTTGCATATAATGGCAGCTCTCCCAAAATTCCCAACACCTCCTCTAGGTGCTATAGATGTTCCTCCCAAGTCTTGTTGTAGATCAAGATGTCATCAAAAAATACCAATAGAAACTTACGCAATTGTTTGTTGAATGTATGACTCATGCACGACTGAAAGGTGAAAGGTGCATTTGTTAGTCCAAAAGGCATCACTAGGAATTCGTAGTGTCCATAATGACAATGAAAAGTTGTTTTCTGAACATCCTGGTACCTTACCCATATCTAATGATATCCGGATCGGCGGTCAATTTTTGAAAAGTATTTTGCGCACTGTAGTTCATCCATCAACTTATCTATCGTCAAAATTGGGCACATGTTTTTAATAGTCTTCTTGTTCAAGACTTGTAATCTATGCACATGCGCAAAGTCTCGTTCTTCTTTTTCACCTGCACTATAGATGATGCAAATGAACTAAAACTAGGTTGTATGTGACCCAACCTAAGCAACTCTTCAGTGGTTTTTTCAATTTCATCTTTATATTTCTTGGGATGTCAATAGGGAGTGGTAATGACTACTTGTGTTCCCTCCTCCAACTCAATAATATGCTCAACCCCAAGATCAGGTGGCCTACCTGAAGGAATATCCTGGAATACCCGCTTGTGCTTCTATAACAGTACCAGCATGTCTGCTAGATGTTGTGATGTGCGATCTAGATGCTTCCTAAATGTGATCAAGCATTCTACTAACCACTCTATGTCCCCCTGTCGGAGTACGGCCTCCATCCTCTGTGATGACACTACCTTGGGGGTGTAAGTATGCATGCCCCGCAAGACTACCCTCTTACCATCAGGTACCTAAAAGTCCATCTCCATGGTCTAGTAATTCGTGGAGTATTTTCCAATAGAATAGAGCCATTGAACTCCAAACACCACATTTGTATCCGCCACATTCACCACATAAAAGGAATCGGTCATATTATAGCTTATGAGTGTTACGTTCAACTTCTATATCCAATGAGTGCATTCCATGCTATTATTGATTGCTACCGCCACTGTGAATCCCTCAAATTCCTTAGTGGGGATGCCTCGTCTAGCTACCCAAGCAACATCTATAAAATTGTGGGTCACCCCACCATCAACCAAGACTCCGACTATGTGGCCCTATATAACTCCTCTCACCCTAAGAGTATGAAACCTGGGAACTCCTGACAAAGTGGCAATAACTCCCCCCCTTTGATATCATCTCGAAGCTGCTCCTTGTCTACTGTACGAAGCTCTTCCTCCTGTACCTACTCCTAATCATCCTCATCCTCCCCACTATCTGAATATACCTCTATGTAATGAGCTTTTCCCTTCCCTAAACACTTGTGGCCTAGTACCCATGGTTACTGGCAACTAAAACACAGCTTCTATACTCTCAATTTTCTCCTGGTGTCATTGTCCATCCAATCCTTCCTTGGCCAAGTTCTCTGGAAAGGATTTTTATCCTCGTCTTTATTGGGGAAGGTTGGTTTGGGAGGAAAAATGTTCTTCTGTACTGAATCATACAAGTCCTTGGTCCTGCTAATAGCATCATGCAATGTGATGGGTTTATAGGCCTTAATCCATCCACGTAATGGATCGGTCAAAGCCTCTGTGAGCAACATTACTAGTTGGCTCTCTGAAGTGAATCTCTGGATCCTTCTTGTCCAAGCGCTATATTAGCCTTTGCGTGAAGTCCGAGTATGATGTAATAGTGTTATGGCCCAATGTCACCAACCCATGGTACCACCACTCATGGGCCTCCTCATCCAAATGCAACATAGCAATTTTTATCGCATCTACCTCCACCATTGGGTTGAGTTGGAAGTAGGTGTCCAACTTTTGTACCCAAATCCTCGCTGTGCAACTAGATGACCCATTAAAACTGGGAATGGTCAGCTTCCCCACTATATGTTGTAACTTGAAATTCTGATTGAATGCCCTAGGGCCTAGATGACCTACTATATATGTGAGGATGACTCTGCAAGGTGGTACATGCATGACCCCCCAATACCACTAGTGGATTCCCTATCACCATTGTTGATCTGTTTGTTTAGATTTTCCCCCTGTTTGTCCGCTAACCGATTTATTGTATTCAGCAACTCCTTTAGGCCTCTAACCAAATCATTCAAGGCACTAATAAGGATATTGAACGACACTTTATCATCATCCACCATGGTTCCTTTGCCCTTGTCCGTCTCTAGTTGAGTCTCTGTTTCTTCCTCATCTGTACTCTGTCCCTCTTGGTCTATTTTCTCTTCTTCTTCCCCTTCTTCGTTCCTACCTTTCTTCCTTCTGTAAGTGACAAATGCAGTATCCCCCGGACTTATTTAACCACTTATATTTGCATGCTTATGCCAATCACCATAGCTGGCAAGGAACATGCTCTAAACCACTATAATATGCCAAGTAATGGATTATGTCTATTGCATGTGTTTTCTTTTGCTTATTTTCTGTAGCTACTAGTTTACTTGACTTGTGGGTTGTTTGGCAATATTTTGTATGAGAATTCGTGTGTCAATATTATTTGCATACCATATTCGATTAACACAACATCATAAATCCAATGATATCAAACTTGAGAATTCCCGGAAAATATATAGATCTGATTATTCAATTATAATAATAGAAATTGTTTCCAATCAATCAATGGCAACCATATATCAGAGGAGTAATAATTGACCTTAAACAGTAATGAAGGTGGATTGTTGATGGATGTAACAGCTGCAATATATAACAAGCGTTGTGTATATAGCATGATGGGAGTGTGTTTGCATGAGGAAATCGCCCAACTAGAAGGGTCCACACCAAAATGCATAGATCACGCCCAAATCTTTGGAGAATGCAACCTTTAGAATGTGAACACGGTTCTCTTTTGCTTCAGACCTTCCCATGCATAAAGTTGCGATCCCTCTCCTGAGATACGAACTTTAGTTTGGTATCACGCTTCTCTTAAATATGATTTGAGGTTTCTTCTCAATAGATCTCTGCTAATATGGTGATTCGTTGCTAACGGAATGGAAGGCTACCTTAACAATGACTCGCACTCCTCCTTGGTTGTAATATGACTGCCCAAACGCCCACAACCTCAGTATGAATCCACGCAGAATATAAGAAGAAGGTCGTTGCTCCAACAATGGATAGATTTGCCCTTCTGCTACAAATGTTGATGTCTCTACTTGATGCGACTTCTAGTACTCAGACTTCCAAAGAGATGCACCCTCAGTGGCCAAACCCTTCAATATCAATCCTCAAATAACAATGATTCAGCTACCAACAATCTTTTGTCGTCTTGAAGCACGGTGATAGATATGGATGACCTATCCTCTAAATTGACTAGGATGGATAGATTTCACCATCGAACCCAATATTTGTCAAGGTAATTCGCCCTCAACACCAAAGAAGTTCAGAGAGCTCTCAAATTGATTCTCAAAAGTGAATAATAATTATCGCTGTCGAGCAATCCACTTTTCTTCTTTTATTACTCGCTTGACCTTTGCATGTCGCATGCAACTTTAATCACGAATGTCACTTTACAATGCTTAAGTGACCCCTTTTTCCACTAATGACTTAATATCACAGCTAATAGTATACTTTTTAACCAAGGTGATATTAGACATTAATTAATTCCCCTTTTCATTACCCGCTTGAACCTATGGGAATTGAATAGGTTAGCCGATTGATCTCTAGTGCTTAAGAAGAAGAGGACATTACACTCCCAAGTGATGTAGGAGATCGGGGCCTAGGCAGAGCAGTCGAAGATGATTGACAGGAAGAAGGCCGACCAGAGGGATTGCCGATGACCACTGGTGCGGAAGAGCGAATTGGCTGTCGAAGTCAATAAGTCGAGCAGGAGCAATCGATGCACGAATCGACGGAAGAAGCGGAAGGTCGAGAGTCGACATGTCAAGGGTCGACAGACGACAGGGTAGCAGCGGAGACGTCGAGGGTCGACATGTGGTCAAACCGCGACTCCGACAAGTTTTAATTGGTGAAGCCTGAAGAGTGCGAAAGGAACTCAATCGACAGGTCCAAGAATTGTTGGACATAGGATTGATCAAAGAGAGTCTGAGTCCGTGCGTGGTACCAGCAGTATTAGCGCCGAAGAAAGATGGAGAATGGAGGATGTGTACAGACTCCATAGTTATCAACAAGATCACGATCAAGTACCGGTTTCCATTGCTAAGGATGGATGACTTGATGGATTGCTTGAGTGGAGCGAAGTACTTCACGAAGATAGACCTGAAGAGCGGTTATCACCAGATTCAGGTTAGAGAAGGAGATGAATGGAAGACGACATTCAAGATGAAGGAAGAACTGGTGTACTTGGGATTTGTAATCTCGTGTAAAGGGTTGGTGATGGATCCAGAAAAGGTGAAGGCAATATTGGATTGGCCGAAACCGACAAGTACGAGTAGAGTAAGGAGTTTCCATGGACTTGCCAGTTTCTACAGAAAGTTCATTCGGGGATTCAGCCAGATTTGTGCGCCTTTGACAGAGTGCATGAGAGAAGGGGAATTCAAGTGGACGGAAGTAGCCCAACGAGCTTTCGACAAGTTGAAGGAAAAGGTCACTGAGAGCCCAGTGTTAGCGCTCCCAGATTTCGACAAAGTTTTCCAGGTCGATTGCGACGCGAGTGGAATGGCAATTGGAGCAGTGTTAAGCCAGGAGGGCCGACCAATTGCATTCTTCAGTGAGAAGTTGGATGATGCGAAGCGGAAATATTCGGTCTATGACCAGGAATTTTATGCTATTGTCCAAGCATTGAAGAAGTGGAGGCATTATTTGTTGCCCAAGGAATTTGTGTTATACACAGATCACCAAGCACTAAGGTATCTAAATACTCAGTCGAAGTTGAATCAGTGGCACATGAAATGGGTCGAATTCCTACAAGGATATACTTTCATGTTGCGACATAAGTCGGGTAAGTCGAACAAGGTTGCCGACGCGCTAAGTCGAACAAGGTTGCCGACGCGCTAAGTCGAAAAGTTGCATTGCTAAACACGACGACAGTTCAGGCAACAGGAATAGAGTCGGTAAAAGCAAAATATGAGACCGACGAGGATTTTGCGAAAGCATGGGAGGCTTGTCGTGAATCGTGGAGTGTCGACAGGACTCCATACTTGGATTCTTTTATCCAAGAGGGATACCTATTTAAGGGGCAACAGTTGTGTATTCCCAGAGGATTGTAAGGGAGAACCTAATCCGAGAGTTGCATACCGACGGATTAGTAGGTCATTTTGGCATCAACAAGACCAGGGCATTGGTCGAAGATAAGTATTATTAGCCACGAATGACGACAGATGTCCGAAAGTTGGTTCGACAATGTAGAGTTGGCCAGTTGGCAAAAGGAAGAAGTCGAAATATGGGGTTGTATACACCATTACCTGTACCGGATACCCCATGGGAGCACTTGAGCATGGATTTTGTGTTAGGATTGTCGAAGACACAGCAAGGAAGCGACTCAATCTTTGTTGTAGTCGACAGATTTTCGAAGATGGCACACTTTATTCCGTGTCGAAAGACAAGTGACGCCACAGGCATTGTTGTGCTATTCTTCAAGGAAGTAGTCAGATTGCATGGGTTGCCGAAGAGTATCACTTCAGACAGAGATACCAAGTTTATGGGACATTTCTGGAGAACCCAATGGAAGAAACTGGACACGAGGTTGCAGTTTAGCTCGACATATCATCCGCAGACAGACGGACAGACCGAGGTGGTGAATAGAAGTTTGGGAAATCTTCTAAGGTGTTTGACGGCCGACAGACCCAAGCAGTGGGAGAACGTGTTTGCGCAAGTAGAGTTTGCATATAACAATTCTGTGAATCGGTCGACAAGGTTGAGCCCATTCTAGATTGTTTAGGGAAGAAGCCCACATGGAGTGGTGGATTTGGTCGAGTTACCAACAAAAACCAGAAGAAGCGTTGATGCAGAATCATTCGCAAAACATATGAAAGAAGTGCATGAAGATGTGTGAAAGCGCATAGAAAAGAGTAACGCGGCATACAAGTTGAGAGCTGACAGGAAAAAGAGGCTACAATCGTTCAGCGAAGGAGACTTAGTCTATGCACATTTGCGGAAGGAAAGATTTTCGACGGGGACGTATAACAAGCTAAAGCTGAAGAAGATTGGACCATGTAAGATTCTGAAGAAGATTTCGGACAACGCTTATGTGTTGGAGCTGTCGAATGACTTGAGCATTTCACCAATGTTCAATGTCTCAGATCTGTACAAGTTTGAAGAAGGTTCAAGCAGTAGAAGCGAGGAAGTGTTGAATATCGACTGGACAGTGCAGATTCCAGATCGACATAAAGAAGAAATCGCAGAAGTAATAGAGTGCGAAAGGAATCCAACAGGTTATGTCAAAGGCTGACGAAAGACAGTAAGGTCGAGGTGATAAGACCGACTACTGTAGCAATGTCAGAAGGACGCGTAGAAGTCAAGGAGAGTACTTGGCAACAGTTCAGGGTTTCTAAGGAAGTTATGGAGAGTTATTGCAGGTGGTTGAAGACATGACAGATGTCGTCACAGGCAGAGACTGTGCAGCACGGCAGGGGCGCTGACAGTTGCAGGTCTGCAGGATTTGAGGAGATCGACAGACAGAGGAAGCGTGTCTCGGGGGTCGAAGTGATCTCGGGAACAGCAGCAGCAGAGTAGAAGGCTTGCGCGCAAGCACAGAGCGAGGGTTTAGTTCGGTCAGCAGAGGATCGAGAGAGCAGAGTTCGGGGAGAAGATTGGTAGATTGGAGAGAACAGTCACACGTCTTCCGAACGCAAAGAAGATCGAGCCATAGCTCAGAGTTCCGCAGTGAACCAGGAGAGGATGACGGTCGACGCACTGAGATAGCACACAGTTACTTCTGTATTGTATTTGGCTAAGGCCAACAATAGTTAGTTATTTCATTCCTTGCAGTTTGCATTGTAATCGTTTCGGTAGAAGTAATATAAGCCAGCTTCTGGCATCCTGTTTACATCTTGTCTATGTGAACGTGTGTGTTGTGTGTAATTGTTAAGCAAAAACCTTTGAGCTAAGGCGCCTTGCTTCACCAAGTCTTTTCATCTGGCCGAAAACTAATTTGAGTACTGCTAGTGGCCAATGAATCATCCAATATTTCTTGCTCACAACTGGATGCCACTACAAAACCAGATAATGATATAGAAAAAGGTTGAGCTTGTGAATATTTTACCAATAATTAAGCCAATCATCATCAAAAAAGTAGAGTAAATCAAATTGAAGGCTAAGTTCTTGTATTCAACTTTGTTTTTGATAAATGTTCATTAAAGTAATGAGCCATAGAAATATTTTTGTGCATTCTACACAATTGTCTTTAAACATTTTGATGTTATAAATCTCAACTGGTTTTGTTAAATCTCAAAAAGTAAATGTCAAGACTTATTAAATTGGAATTTGAACTCAAGCCTGGTGTACAGCTCAGAATGAATGGCAGTAGGTCAGATATGCAGGTAGAAGGACTCTCAAGCTGGGATTAGAACACATAGCTAGAGTAAAACCCATCCTACAAGATATATGACCCGGGACCCATAGGAGATGAACAGAGGAAATGTTGGAAGCAAATTGTTGCAAGATCCCCTTATACTTTTAAAGGATGACAGATACTGTACTATTTTAGTCTATAAGTTTAAGTTATTGCCTGTCAGTGTCATCATAACACACCAGAGACTGCATCACCTAAATCCAAAGTTCCCAAAAAAATTGACAAACTACAGTCATTAGAGTTTGCAGTTAATCATGGAAGGTTCTAACCTATTAATTCAGATTCATCGAAAAATAAAATTAATTAATAATTTCTAGCACCCAACAGCTCCTCTCCATCTCAAGTGGTCATCTGTTACATTAGCACGAACAGCACTTTTTTTCAAAAAATTGCTGGTATATTTATAAGCATGAAAGCCATCAATTTTCCAGACAACCTCACAATAGCAACTGCATATCAAAGATTTAACTGAGTGCCTACATAGTATAGCTCACTTACTAAAATATTTAAATAAGACATAATCCTCCATTGTGAACACTAACACCATTTGGTTAAACCCAAGATTTTGTTATCAGATTTTATAATCTCCCATTCTATAAATTACTAGAAATCCAAATTGAAGACATTATTTAATTAAAAGGCATGTATAAACAACTGCTAACTCCCTGATTACTATTTAACTATTATTGTCCAAAGGCATATTGTAGAAAATGTACAGTGTAAAATTCCAAACAGCTTTTACACTAAGGTTTTAGTGGTGCATACTGCATACCTTTCATCATTGTCTTCCCAGAGATAAGCATCATTCTGCAACATGCAGCAAAAGTAAGTTATCTATATGGATTTCTAGGAGATGGAATAATAATTTACACTTGAGTAAAAAGTGAAGCAAGAATCATTTTATGATCAACCACAAATTCCAAATGTCTAGAAAGTGTAAGAATAGAGCAGTGTGGTTGATAAAGATAATTTCCAGCAGCCACCAGCACACATGATTTAGGTATTAGATGACTTGCTTTGTTTAAATGATCTTCCATGCATGGAAGAGAGTGCATCTCCAAGTAGAATACCAAATGCTTCGCATCATATTAAATAACCCAACCGAGGACTCAAGAAACTATGGAGCAAAGTTTCACACTTTTAATAAGTTATATCTGGGTAGTTGAAGGAAAGAAACAGAATTTCAATATAACCAATTATAATTAGGAGAAGATCTTGGAAGAAGTGTTATCAGAACCGGACTGGAAGTTGGAACCGACCAAAACAGCAGGTCAGACACCAGAGGTGTTCCAGGTGGAACCAGTGGTTCCAACGAGATATGAAACCCTAAATCTAAACCTAAACAACTTCCCATTAAAACCCTATAACCTAAAAAATTAAAACTCTGAACCCTAAACCTAAACCTAAACTCTCTGCTATTTTGGTCATATGCACACTTGCTATATACTTGAGAAAACTTTGCATATTTGTGTCTAATGGTTTGGATTCGCATGGGTGTACATGAATACAGTTTTTATCAAAACTTGAATATTTTATATATCTTTTGGTCAACCGATTTTTTCCAGTTCCACTCTGGCTCTGGTCTGGTTTCTGTTTCTGGGGTCTGCCAGTTCGGTCACCCGTCTGGTTCTGATAACATTGCTTGGAAACAAGCACAAATGAAGATGAAATATATATCCAATGCAAATAAACTTATTCACGTGGACTAGTTACGGCTGAAACTCACAGCAAGGCACTTCTTCCAAAATATGGCAATGATTATGAAAGAGACAAACCTGGCCCATGAAAATGACCACTAAGAAGCAACAGAAATAAAATGAGGATAATTCACTGGCACAAAACAGCTCTTCTAGAAAAATATACATCAAAACTGAAATCAAAATGCAATCTACTGGTCAGTACTAGCAAACAAGCGTAATATCAAAAGACTAAAGAATGAAGAAGCAAAACCAAACAAAAAATAATGAAATGAAGCCCATCCCCCAGACAACACATTAACCATTTTTAAAGGGCCATCCGCATGAAATCTATTGATGATAGAGAAAAAAATAAACAGATGCAAAAAATCCTCATAATAGTTCTTTCAGTCATAATAATCAAAGTCCGGTTGACAACAGACTTTCTTGTTTTTTTAAGCCTCAAGTACAGTACATTGAATTACAACCAAACCAAAAAAGGAAATGACCATTGCCAACAAGACAACATCATTGATAATATCTTTCAGCTATCCTTTGTAAACCTCATCAATGAGATGACTCAAATATTAAGACAGGTCTTGCACTGAACCATTTATACTCCAGCTGTTTACCTGAAAACCACGAGACTTGGCCCCAAGAAATCCAAAACAGGATGGTGCACCACATAGACATCGAACCTTGGCACCACCATACCACTCAAACTTATAATCATATGATAACTCTGTTCCACAAGGGATGTCCCGCTTTGCAAAAATTCCGACCCGGCTTTCTCCAAGGACTGTCCACTTTCGAGTTTCACAATTTGGTTCGCTGTGTTATTTAACAACAGACGGAATCAGATACCCAATAGATACAATAACATTCATAATTCAAAGAAGGGAATGCATTAAACAGCAAAACTTAAGCCTTTTTAGCAGGCAGACTACAAATGAAACTGTGGAAACCTTGGAAAAGAACAGGCAAAGAATCCTGCATTTATAAGAAAATCTTCCTCCTACACACTACTCTATTGTAACATGTAATCATTGAGCAGAATAAGGCAGGTAAGCTTGCTTACAATCAAAAGTACTTACCAAGAGTGATTAATGAATCGAGCAAGGCTACCTTTTCTAGTAGCGTCAATTAATTCGGACTTATTAAGAGAAATGATAAATGCATCTCTCAACCCTGCCAAACATGTTCAACAGCATAACCATTCCCTTGAGAACATGTATGCAAAAGCCCAAACCCCATGCTGCTTTATATTAAAATATATATATATATTGTTTTAAAACATCACCTGCTGCTTCATAAGCCTGGGATCGTCTCCTGGCCTCTTCTCGAGATATGACTTCCCCACAGTATTCAATAACAAACTGGCCAGTCTAGTACAAAACCAAGGGTAGAAATATCCCATAAATCACCAGATATATTATACCTAAAGGAAGACATTCTATATAAAAAAATTCATTTATTCCATATATAGCAAGTAAGCTATGCAAGAACTTAAATATATTTCCAAGACCGGATCTAAATGCAGTGAATCAGTCTAGATATTGAAGGCTTTTCAAACAAAACATACACAAAAAGCAGGTACTAATCACAAGATGGAAAACATGGCCAACTTTGCTGATGAACCATGATTTCATGTGCACAACTATAGTCTATAGTAACCCAGGTAGAAGAAATCACTGAACAATCAATGGTTTTCCAATTTTTCCCCTGCCGATTTATCTGCCCTGCTTGTCAATGTTTTGCCAAGTCATTCCACTTTTTTCCATGTTTTCCTAATATTACAATTTATTGACCCTGGCCAAGTTATTCCCAAGTCTGATTTTTTCAATATTGATTTTAACTTCTTGTATGTCTGACAGGTCACAAAAAATGTTTCAAGGAATATTCCATTTAAATTCACTCATTTTGATCACTATGCATTTTCCTGGGAAATAATTTTGGAACAAAGTACCAAATACAACTTAAGATCCATTCCTGCCAGGTAACTATAATGACCACGACTAAATGTACCATGTACCCCACAGTACAGCTCCAGACATGTAAGAAATTGAACTGGCTTGCAACACAGCAAAGTTTACTACAGCAAAATTGGTACATGAAAATATATTACCAACGAAATTCAAGAAAAATGTATAGCATGAACGTAGATAAGATAAGATAATTGTATTAATGTCCAACCAATTACCACAAAAGTAGATCAATGGGACTGTGTTGTCAAGATGTCCATACAAAGCGGGAGCGCTAAGGTGTCTCCTATATAAAGGAAGATGTGAAAACTTATCATATAGCCAAAAAGAGATATCTCCAAATATGGAGACCAACCCAAAAGAGATAAGTACAAAGAGAGCCGACACAAAAGAAAAAAGTATGAGGGCGGATCTGGGATCTGCAACACAAAATTGTTGAGAATGTCATGGCACACTGGAGACACTGGGCGCACTGGAAGCGTTGGAAAATTGCACTTTCCTTAGACATTATAGGAAATTGAGGTGACAAAATAAGTCATTTGATGCTTAATTGCTGTCCATTTTTAAATTTTCTAATGCAGACAAATCAAATCACATATAAACTGCCCAAAGTCTGTCACCAAAAGAAGACAGTGATGAACTAATCAGCATAAATTAAAAATCGGAAGAATCTCCAACAAAAATAAATTATACAAGGCAACTAACTTGAAATATTACCATGCACATAAATAATTTTATCAATTATTGGTGAAAGACAAATTCAAACGAAAGAATTAATTTCCCTTTTGGACTTAAATTTATTACCATATTTCCACAATTCTAATATCATTGCACATGGAACAGTATTTATGGTTACATACACATTACCATAGAATCAATCAAGACATAACAGAGTTGTGTCATTTTGTATACTTATTTTACCTTGATATCTTGGTCTGCGAGAAGACCACATCCACGTCCATCTGTCTTGAACAATTTTGTCTTTACATATTCACATCGCTGAAATCGCTGTATAAAAAGGACATTCAGATATTAGAAATACTAGGATAATATAAGATATAAATCATAATCAACTACACGAGAAAATTCAAACCCATTCAGATTCATCACCAAAATCAGTGACTTTATATTGCACAGGCCAAAGCCTAGAATGAGTAGCATAGCAAAGGAGTCCAAAGAGTGCCTTCCTAGTTCCTAATAGCTAGAATGTTTTACTTTTAAGTTTTAACACATCATATCGTCAGAATAATTTTATTTAAATACTGATTCTAATAGAAAAAAATTATGTATGTGCCTTTGAATAACTGAAATCTGACAACAAGCAGCCAATATCTATGATGCCTGCTGAAACCTTCCATAATTGGCTGCACTAGAGTAAACATCCTCTTGTGATGCAAGAAAGTTTTAAATTTATACAACGAAGTGATGAAATAGCATCCAGGTTGCTCATCGTCAGCAGCAATTTTTGTTATACCAACAAGAAATATTGCCAACCACAGAATCTACTTATTAAAATATATTATGGCTGACCTGGTTTTTGCAGCGATCTCCGCAAGGGCAATACTCAGGAGTGCACTCCGTACTTGTCAATAAATTTAGGCACCTTTCTCCACACAGACTCTCTGGATCATCAGGTACATAGTTGCATACACATATAATAATGTCCTCCTCCTTCTGCTTCTTGTGCCTACATTCAAACTTCAACCAATTCAACAAAAAATGGAATTTGAGAAACAATTTTATACACTTAGAGCCAGTATCATCCCTGCGAGTATTTTATAATGTCTTTCAACAAAAACAAATCATATTAATCTTAGATCATAATTCATGGTAGAAAACAAGGGTTTGTTTTATTTTGCAAAGCTGCAAATGGTGAAAAGGGACCTTCCATGAAAGCTATAAAGATATGGCATCCCATCCATATGCCAGACAAACCATTTAACTTGGGGACCCATTCAATAAATGGAAAAAATTAAGAAACCCTTGTACACAAGCTTGATTTTCCCACAATCCATATTCTTCTATTAAATAGTTTCAATTGAGATATTATGTGATTCCTTTGGATGTCCAAGGTTATTGTATATCAGTCCAAAATTACCTCAATCTGAAATTTGAACATCAATTTTGCCACTCATCTAATAAAGATGGGTTTGCCAGAGCTTGACTGCATTCAAACATTTTTATCTTCAAACTTATTAAGCATGGTTCTTCATATATTTTTCCTTTGCTTCCAAAATTAAGGCATATGCCACTTATCCAACTTTTTAGCTAAGCTAATATTATTCACTGAACTTGGCTACAAATCTCACTCTTACCTTTCTTTAGTGATAATCATAGACATAAAGTTTTGCATCATCAAGGATCATACTTAAAGTTAACCACCTACTTGACACTCCTTTTTGGTAGTTTTTTATCTGATTGTGGTTCTATCTTGTTCTGTGGCATGGCTAGACATTCCTTTAATGACAGAAAGATGTTTTGTGATTGTTCAAGATGATGATTAACCTGTAAAATATCAATTTCACCTGCTAAAGGATCCTTTGTTAAGAGATTTTGATATCAACACAAGATTGGGAAAAGTTAAGTTTATGTTCTACCATGACTCCAGTAGGTGCAAGTTTCTATAAATATCCTTCTAAACATTCAATGTCATTCCAATTCATCCATCTATTTGGGGATCATATGTTTTGTTCATTATCATACGGTATACCTACTAGATGAAATCATTCCTTCCAGGTGTTACCTGTAAAAATTGGATCTTTATTTCTTAATTAGTTTTTCTGTTCCATCGTATCAACATGTAGTCCATAAGAATTCCTGCACTTTAACTATCCTTAAAATTAAGTTGGATTGTGATGACTTGAGTTGCGAGTCTATCACAAAGGCAGAGTTTTTCCCAAATTCCCATCCAATTAGGATAATCAAATATGAAATCCATTGAGATGTCCCTTTATTTATTGCCTGGTGTTACCGGGCAAATTAGCAGGGCTAATTCCCAGTAAGCATAACTAAGAACAGTGACCCAATGTCACCTCAGTCATCGTTCTAACTTCTTCGGAAGTCGAAACCTCCAAGGAGACGTATCCTTATGGAATCCTGTAGGACACTCAGACAACCAAAAACTCTATTTTATATGCAAGTGTTAGTTAGACCAGTGCCTAGATGGAGTCAATGCATTCAACTTTAGTCAATGAACCAATGAAATGTATATCAAATAATCAATATTGGATCAAAAGACTATATTGCCAATAATCATTAACCAACAACCAAGCATGCCTTAAGCGTAGTTTCAATATCCTTCATTCATTAGATATAGGCTTGTGCATGATAATTCAATAACCAAATGAACATTAAGAGATAGCTCGTCAATATCATGTACTAGAATACAATTATAGCAGCAGAAGCAAGTAATCGTAATGATGCAAGGACTGGTCATTTAATAAAAGAAACAAGTCATATATTCACTATAATAATGATACATCAGTTTTGTTCATCAATTAGATATAAGCAAAGAGATGTCATTAGCAAAGTCACCAACAAGCCCTATACTTTATGTAGTCAAGTAGGGTTCAATCAAATATATCAATACCACATGAACGTCACTTATGGCATGCCAATACCACTACGTAAGTATGCAGAGGTTATGAACACATAATAGGATTAATGAATATAATATCCAGTGATGATATTTAGCATTCAGCTCATTCAATACAATGTAAACTCAATATAGGTAAGTAATGAATAAAGTAATAACCAAATGTAAATTCAAGGTTATATGCCAAAATGTATCATTCAATATTATATTCAGAAAATAATTTAGCCGCATGTCCAAATCTATTGTATAGCAAAGACACACTCCATATTTATAAGTATATAAAAATGCAAAATTGTTTTAAAATTGAATTATTATTAATTTATTTTAAAACTGAGTTTTGTTCATGTTGCGTGTGCAGGTAAGGAAGAGGGGGACGAACACAAGGGCTGCCGGAAAGGGCAGTCCTGTGTAAAGGATAGAGGAGGGGAAGGCTGCAACGGAGGGATGGCCACGAACGTGGAAGGAAAGGAGGCTGCGAATGGAAAGGGAGCAGCGGAGTCAAAGGAAAGGGCCACGAGGTATGGAGGAGGTTCGGGTGATGAAAGGAAGTGGAGCCCGAAAAAAAGGAAGAGTGGCCGTGGATGGATGTAAGGGAAGTGGCCACAGAGAAAAGGGGAATGGGGGAGCCCGTGGGTAGAGGAGGTGGTGAGCAGCGGACTGAAGATTGAGCTGCGGGATAGAGAGGGAGCAGACCCACGGTGGGAAGGAAATGCGCAGGGAAGAAATGGCCGAGCGTTGCGAAAAGGACGCAGGAAGCAAGTAATGAAGGTAAGTCGAGGACGAGTGGGGAAGGAACTCGGGTGGTGGAGGAAGGGAGCTCAAATTGGGGCTGCAGTTAGGAAAGGATCCGAGGGGCCAAAAGGGAGTGCCGAGGGTATGGAAGGAGCTTTGTAGATGAGGGCGAGTTCAAAGGTGTAGAGAGTGAACAAAAGGAAGCCCTGAAGAGGTAGGTCGCATGAGTGCAAGGGCTGCAAATTCAGCGATTGGGTTTTGAACAGGGTTTAGTTTAGGGTTTAACATTAAACTTTAGGTTCTTCTAACATAAAAAATTAGCAACTAACTCAACAAATTAGGGTTTTATAAAATTAAGTAACTAACTCAGAAAAACAAATAATTAAACCTAATAAACTCAGAAATAAAAATAAAAGACTAATTAACATAGTAAAACAACTAACCAAAGCTTTATCGAAATAATATTTACAAAATAACAACTCAAAAATTTAGGTTTAAATGATAGATGAACAACTAGGGCATCAAAAGAAAGCTATCTACCAAACCCTAGGGCATCAATGAGAGGAGGTACTCTCCTTGAGATGGTACTTGGCAAGCTTGTCAACTAGGGCTAACCTCAATAATCTCTAGGATTCATTAAGGAAGCCTAGTCTTAGCAAGACATGAAGACCTAAAGCTCAAGCTTGAATGCTAGGGTGACCAATGACAAAAATGAAATGCAAATCAAGACAAATGAAGCAATAATGGCTTCCATTGAACCCTAACAAGCATCACTTTCATACAAATTGACTAAGAGACATCAAACCAAGAGTATAGATACCTCCAAATACATGTGTTAAGCAAACAACTCTAGCTCCACCTTAGAAATGGCATGAACAATAGTAAAACTTCCAAGAAATGCTTCAAACTTGCAAAATAACCTTCATCAAGGAGTGCATCCCTTCAAAGTCCCTAGTTAGGGCAAATAGTAGACATAATGATCTTGTCCCAAAAGTTAATGTCTAAAAATGAAGTGAGGAGATTGTATTTATATGATCTTGCACTCACTTTTACATAAAATAAGATCAATTAGAATTAAAATAATATAAAAATAATCAAAGTAGTGGGTAAATTGGGTATTTTCCCCAGATTTGACCCCTACTTGAATAAAAGTGGCTAAACAAGGCCAAATTCGACGAAACTGAAGGCTTTGACGCGGAGGGGGGGTCGTCATACACCAACTAACCCCAGACCCTCAACGCACCCCCTCAAAGCAAGCATTCTGCAGCCAAGGAAAGGATGACATCATCCTTTGTGGAGGCCAGGGAGAGCTAACGCTGGAGCTCTGGAGCATCAGGAGGGTACAGGAGAAGAACTGGGGCCATGAAAGGGGCCCCAGTGCTGAATAAAGGCATGCCGCCATGTTAGACACAGTGCTCACTGAGATGAGGGGGGTGAATCAGTGAGCCTATACTTTATTCAATTTCAACTTCAATTATCAATTCTTATATCAGCATATCATATTCATCAATGAACTAACTATAAATCCATATGTCATTCATCAAAAAAAGCACATCATCATTAACACTTTGCACAAGAGAGACACGATATAATTGTAATGTTTTTGTATGAGTCAACGGCTATAACCGTGAGGCAATTCAGCACCAACTCATCATCTAGGACCCAGCCTAGTCTTTTTTAGACCCAGCTAAGAAAATGATACAAGACCCTACTTGTATATGGAAGTACATCTCAGTACAAGACCCTGCTTGTACTACATGCAAACACTTGTCACATCACATTTCATCAATATGCCCTTACTATCACATCAACCACTGTCATATGTATTCACTTTGTCACTGTCATCACTGTCACATCCTGTCCAATCATCAACTCAGTCATGTCATCAACTGCAGCACTTGTCTCTTCTCCATATTCATAATGTCACCAGCATTGATCATCATGCCCAAATTCTCATCATTCAAAATGTCCAGTAAGTCTTCAACATCTCAGCATACTGTCATATCAACACCATCACATGTCTTTGTCTCAGAATATCACCATAAATGGTTATCCATGTATTTCTGACTGCCCTAGTATCAGACAAATTAACATGTCATCAACATTGCCAAATATGTCATCACTGTCCACATGCTCCAGCCAGCATTCTGTACACAACTTAATCATTTAACTGTCCACCATCATATCATGAACATTGTTCACCATCAAAATAGTCCAGCATCGTGTTATGAAAATAGTTCAGCATTGACTGTTCTTCATAGCATTACTCCATTAACAGTCAGCATGTTTATATCATACATGTCATCATCAAGCATCATGTCCCCATCAATGTTCAGCAAATTGTTCAAACCCCAAACATAACTTAAGTATGTTTTCAGCAGTATGCCAAGCAGTCATCGAAATCACAAAAGAAGAGGTAAATAAAAAGATGTCATGTTGCTGCTCACACCACCGAATTTCTTCACCATCAACAGTATGTCTTTATTCTGCCCTAGCCCATCATTCAATTCAGCATCTTCTCATTCTTTGTCCATGCATATTATGCTGTCCTAAATCAACTTTCTGTGCATCATATGCAGCCCCAATCAAACCCAAGGATGAAAGTCTTGCTGCTATGGAGCTTTCATCTATCATCCAACTCAGATATAAAGATAAACAAAGATTATTTCAATGCTGTTGACACTGCTCCATCTACTGACTGTCCTTCTGAACCATACGAACTGCTCCTCCACTACTCCACCGAGATTCTTCCACAATTTTTTCAAAACAACAAACTCATCTTCTATTTATACATGTTCCAGCGTAGAAAATTAATCTGGGCCGACTTGTATTTTTTATTTTATCTTTTAATTTTAGTTTTTATTTTTATTTGTTTGGTCGGCTGACCCAAAAGATGGGGTATGTACACCAAACCAACTTCAAAAATTCATATATTTTCAACCGTGAGGAGCCACGTGACGTGCCACCTATCGTTGGAAACGGCATGACGAGGGCTATCATCTTATGGCGGGCTTATTTGCAAATACATGATCCGTCATTTTTAAAATCTTCAATTTGTATAGGACGTCAAAGAGCCCACACATAATGGTGTCAAAGTGGCATCACTTCTTAGGATTTGTAAGTGACAATACCTTCATTCCATCATCAAGTGTGTCCACCACAATATCAACCCATAACATGCAAGCAAGTGTCCAAGTGTCATCACATGTGTGTGGGTGCCTTCATCATGCCATCATGCAAGCAATGGGGTTCATGACCTTTGTCATTAATGGCTTGTCATCAATGACAACCATAGACAACCATATTCATCACGCCAATGTAAAAGTAATGGGGGAAGTCATGTGGTCCAAAGACCCATCCCTGGGGGCCCCGAACACCAACCTCAGGATTTCAAACCCTTTATGAGGCAATCAGCAGTGCCATTAAGTGATAGTACCCCCAAGAGGGAGCTAAAGGATCTAGCCATTACCCCATCCATAAAAAGTGGCTATATCGCACCCTTCAAGACGAAAAAATGATGCCATCTCCCTGGGGTGTATCTGGAACATGCGTTGGTACTGGTACCACGTAACACCCGGCATTAGGCATATGTACTGATCATAACCAACCATGGTTGTTGTGTAACCCATATTTTCCGGGATTGGATTGCAATGGAATATGCAGATCTATTTGTGGGCCCTTTACAGTGGAAAAGAGTCTTTTGGAGATAATAGATGGTTAGGGTACATGGAAGACATATTGGTGACACAATGTTGTTCACGAGTATGACGTGCAAGGCAATGTTTAATAAGGAACCTAGCAGACTCAGCTTAGGGAGATTCAGATATCAATTCACAGCTAGTATTGGCATTATCGTGATGTAGACTTCTTGGACATCAAGCTAAAGCTGACATGTTGCCACTTATAGCAAATTTTGGGCAAGAAAATCACTAGCAGTGTTCCTCTTAGATACTTGTGAATAGCAGTGTTTTCACTTCATGGCATATGCTTGTTTCTCCATGATATTGTATTTCAATTCATCATCTTTAAGAGATTTACTGAAAAAATCTATGGGTTGTTCATGTCCATCACAGTTCTTTTGCAAAAGCACAGCTGCAATTGTGTGAGAGGAAGCAAAAGAAAATATCAAGAAAGGTTTGTATCATCAGGACTAATTAGCACTGGTGTTTCCCCAATGGCTTTCTTCAATGCTTCAAATGCTTATGTTGCCTCTTTATTCCATTTAACATCATTTCCTATTTTGAGCATGTTGGTAATGATTTTAATCAGTTCAGCAAGATTAGGGATGAATCTTCTCAAGAAGTTTATCCTTCCAATAAATGATTGTACTTCTTTCTTATTTCTGGGGGCTTCAAGTGCTTGTATAACTGCTACTCTTTTAGGATCTATTTTCACTCCATATTTATAAATTATATGCCCCAGCAGTTTACCTTCTCTCAAAGCAAAACTAGACTTTTTGGGGTTTAGAGAAAGGCCATACTTTCTGCACTTTTTGAAAGGTTGTTTTAAATGGGACAGACGTTCTTCATCAGTCTTGGAGAACACATTCATATCATCTATATATATGACTATCAACAATTCTCTTTCTCCAACAAATGCTATGTCCATGGCACGTTGGAAAGTGTCTCATGCATTCATTAACCCAAATGGCATCTTATCATAGATAAAAGTTCCCCAAGGAGTGGTAAAAGTTATTTTCTCCCTGTCTTATTTACTCATGGCCACTTGTTTGTACCCTGAAAATCCATCCATCATAGATATTCTATCTGCTTCAATAACTTTCTAGAAAATTTGATACATTTTAGGCAAACTGATAACTGTCCTTGAGTGAACTTTTGTTGAGATTCCTGAAGTTAACACACAGCCTTATTTCTCCACTCTTTTTTCTGACAGGGACCAAATTATCAACCCATTCAGAGTATCTAAGAGGAATTATTATGTTGGCATCTAATAACTTCCTCCCTTCCCTATCTATAATGGGCAGCATAGCAGTGTTTTACATCAGATTCTTGTGAATAGCAGTGTTTTCTTTTCTCTGAACAAAAGCATTAGAATTTTTTGTGTGCATGCTGGAAAACTAGTTGTTTGGGTTATTGTTTAAGATTGCAATTCCTTTGTTTTTACTAATCAATCCTCTCTATATTTTGAAGTCACTTTTGTTCTTTGAAATTACAAGAGTAACAATTTTCCTCTAAAATTTTACTTGAGGGTAGGTGGTAGAGAAACTTCACACCTACTCTGATACTCTGTAGCCAGATCTTCATATACATGTACATCTATTAAAAGAATAGATTTTTTAGTACGCAATGCAATGTACTCAAATCTAGAGGTAATTAGCAATGTATCTATTATACTAAGAATCTCAACTAAGGCGAAGAAGCATGCCCAACACCAAACCTCCCATGCAGCCATGGACACACATGATCAAAACCAGCTGAAATTTATCATTATTCATACAACAAAAGCCACAACAGATGGATCTGGCTCTTTAATCTGTGGCTCCACACAATTCCTCGTGCCCATCATCACTCACGTTTATAAGTGAACAATAACAATAACTGTTGTGGCCCAGAAAGGTAGTAACCCATTCCAAGGTATTACAACAACAATATTTAGCAACAATATTGACACCTGAAGGTGGTAACCCGCTTTAAGTTATTGAACCCCAGTGCAGCTGAATCAATATAATAAATTAAAATCAATATGGAGAAAGAACCAATACAAGCTTATAATCACTAATTATAAGGCCAAAACTATCACTTGTGATGAAATACATAAATATAATCATTATTAAGGGAGAACAAAGAGACATTCTGACCATGATTCATATATATGCACAAAGATGGAAATTGCAATATCTGTAGGAAATCATCCTCCTTGTGCTAAAGAAGAATCTTGATAAATGAAAACAGAACACTTGGGAGAGACGATGCAGTAAGATAGCCCAAAATAAATTATTTGTACTTGTAGCGAAGAATTGCCATAAAAATTACGGAAAGATTCAAATCTTTCTCAGAGATCAGACTGATTTTACATGTTTAAAGTATTATACCAATGCAATTAAATTATTAATGCCTCCATGTCTGATGTGCATATAAGACGAAATTATATCTATTTATAATATGTTACATGCACAATAGCCTGGGATGGCCCGGTAATACATAAAGGGCAGTACTAGAAATTAAAACAGAACTGTCTGCTATAAGTTCTCTAGTATGGTCTACATTTATAAAGCATTACAGCCTACGTTTAAGAAGAGTAGAGCCTGCACTAAAATAATGATACAAAACAAAATTAATAATGAGTATAGCGGTGTTTCAATGTAGATGTTGTCTTTTTCCATATTGTTACCTCTCTAACCCTCACCTCTGGAGAAAATGTCCTAAAAGCTCAAGTGATGCTTTGGGGGAAATAAGAGGGAGGCTCACCAACCCTCTTCTATAACTCTAGGCTGGCTCTCCTCCAGCACAAGGGAATAAAATGCAAGGTGAAAAGTAGAGGTTATTTTTTGTAACTGGGGGAATTGCCAATTAGGGCTGGGCTCATACTCGCATGACAAGGGGTCGATTCCGATCCATTACCAATATACCCCCATCAGGACCCACACTGCCCCATGTATCGCACACAAGGCTAATTGAGATTTGAACCTACGACGTCACAAAGAGTGCCTTAACAGTGCACACTATTGCCAACTAGTTTACACCCTAGGGGCAAGTGAAATGTATAGTTAATCCCAACAAAACAGTTTTATTAAGTTTGAGAAATAAAAGTGGATGAGTGGAACAAAGAATAGTGTCTTATAAATTGGAAAATGTAATAACTCCATCAAGTCAATAAGCAATATAATAATGGAGTAGTTAGGTCTCTTGAAGTTTGACAAGTCAAACAACTTCCATTCTTTGAAAGAGAGTTCTCTCCACTAGTAGATATGATACAATACGCAAGAAAAAACCCTCCAAAAGAGGGAGAGCACATCAGTAAAGAAGGCCAGTTGGCAATTCAACATGCTGAAATGTCCACCACTAGTGCGCCCTCCAAAATGCATGCATGCAAAATGTGATATAATATTCTTTGACATAGGATAGTGTGCTCAATGTCCACATAAAATAAGTCACAAAGTGCACCATCCAAGATGCATGAAATAAGATAATAATAATATAATACTCCTAGAAGAACACTCAACTAATTCCTATAAATAGTAATATGGTCCACAAGGTGCACGAACAAGTGTGCAAAGCACTTTTCAAGAAAACTCCTCCATACCAAGTCAACAAGGTGAGTGGACCCTCCGGTAGTGCCAAGTGTAAAGAAAGAAATAAGCACGCTTGACTATGATAAAGTGCAGAAAGAGCACATAGGAGAGTTGTGCTCTAAAAGAGTATGTAGAACAATCACCAACAATAATAAAATAATCTTCATATGAGGTGTGCCCTTGGTGAATGTGCACTGTAGTCACTTTGAATAGTCAACAAGCAATAAAAACAATCATTTTTCACAAGTGTACCTATTATCACATCCATGCGAGTTGAGGCTACCATGATGCAGAGTTATTGTTAGAGACATTATTTTTCCGAGCTAGAGCAGATATGGGCTGAAATGAACTAGACCTATGATCAGAGTGGGCACTATTGCATTTTGTACATCTAGAACATGATTGAGCAGCATTCCAGACCCCCTTGTCCTAGTTGCCCTTGCATGACCCCACAGAGATGGGTGGCTTAGCCATGATTTGATAGGAGCAACAGAGATCAGAGATGGTTTGCCACTTCTTTGCCCTCATATGTCAGAGTTCAGTCTTCAGATCCACTTGTCAGAGCAGGTATATGGTATGGAAAGTATATGGTTTATGGTTTATGCTCATAAGGTATGATTGTGGCTTGTTTATTTGCATTAGTACTTTAACTTAACATATGGTGACTTATTGGGTGATCTTCTTGGTTGATTGGATACTTATTTGTGGCCTTTGGTATGGGCAACCTGCCACTTTGGTTGGAGGCTCCCGTTTATGCACATTGGTTATTCTCCCCACTTATGGTATAGATTTGGTCATTTGTCACATGTTTGCTAGCCTTGGTCCCACTTATCACTATCCTCCACTCATCCGACCCATTCATGATTGGTTATTTCCCTGACTGAGACCAAGATAGGTGGCGTTGAGGACCTCCCCCCTTTGACCTATGAGTACACTATGACTCCATGTTTATTTGTGCCTCGGCTCTGGAGTGTGTGACTTGCACCTTCGAACTTGGAATTCACTCCTTGTCGGTTTCCCTCGATGTCGTGATGCAGTATAGGATTATGTAGACTCACCGAGTGTTCCCCACTTGTCCTTGAACCATGCACACTTGCCACCATTACATGCATTATGAGCACTATTATTCTATCAAAAGAGAAATGCAAATAAATCCAAAAAGGCTAAAAGAAAGTCAAATCAAGCCACAAAGGCTAAAGTGAAAGTAAATCATAAAAGGCCAAGTAGATGAGGAACACATATCATATCAAAATGATTGCTTGGCCACATAAATGGAAGAGAAATGTAAAGGTTTAATTCCTTACTGTGTCCCAATGAAAGACTAGGAGGTGAGATGGAGCAAGGGACTACAAATTCTAAGTGTCCCGTAGAACCTCAAATTACGGTCCCTTGCTTCCCCTAGTGTTTCTCTGGTGTACTTATGTCATTGTGGTCCCCTGCTTCCCATGTTTATCCAAAGGGTCACACAGTCATGGTCTTGGTCATTCCCCTTAGCCTTCAAGCCTTGTTGTCCACCTCACCCATAGCTAGCAGGATGGCCAAATCTATAAATGTGCATAACTGTGGAGAATTCATAAGAGGTGGTAGGCCCACCCTGCCTTAGGACTATTTTTGAGAAATGGTTTATATTGATCACCTTGGATTTGTCACTAAATGATTATAGTTGATGTACTAACATAAATAAGGAAGCCATGGCATCCTATGTTACATGCAGGAGCACACAGTTCAGTCCATACCATTATATGACCAGTTTTGACTTGGTCAACACTGTTTGACCAAGCCAAAATAGGGTCCCGAGCAACTTTGGATTCAAGGTTGCGATTTTAGTTATTTGATATCTATTGGGGTTCCATACAAGCCCCAAAGCATCAGTTTGCAAAAATATGAAGGCATTTGTGAGATTTTAATTTATTAATGGCCAGCAGGGCCCTGTTTTAATTAAAAAGGCCTAGATTGGGTAATTGCACCTACATGATGGATCGCGGTCGTTCAAGTGACCATTAATAGTGGATTTGGCGAATACGATCTCAACGGAACAGTTAGTTCGTGATTCTAGGCGAAGGAAGTGGCTCAAAATCACAATTTTCATGTTCAGCCATATAAACCAACAATAATTAAATGAGAAAATCAAATTTTGGCTAAGTTAAACATTAATGTGGTAAGTGTATGGGAAAATAAAGGCAAGGGGTAAATATTTAGTGCTATGGACTATAGTTTGGACATTATTTACTTGGAGATGGGGTCCACAACTTGTGCTTCTTAGGGAGGGCAAATTTGCTTCATGGGGACATTTCCAGCTCATGTTTTTAATGTATTGGCACAAATACTTTGTAAAAGAATGCACCTTAGGGAGACATAGACCCCTAGGCCGCCCCTTTCCTCATGTATTTCATGTTTCATAACATTGTCATATTGTTCTACTAGGGCATGTAGAGGAATTCGCCCCCCTCATGTGGCTTGCTCATTACCACTTTGAGAAATGATCTTGGCCATTGATTTGTGATTGAGATGATTTAATCTCAACCATTGATCTCTTTGGCTAGGTATTTTGTATTGAGATTCTCTACTTAGCAGAGAACTCTCTCATTGTACACTTCGTCTTGGAACTCTTGGCACTTGGAATAGAAATACATTGAGAATTTTTCAGCAAAATCTTGTGTTCTCGTGATTGAGTGTTTGAGAAATTGATTGCATGTTGCTCTTCTTCTGCACTAAGAATTTTTAGTGGTTGTCCATTTATTTTTTGTGGTGAATTTCTAATATTGCAAGCGGGGCAGCGATTTAGTGGCAGCTAGAGCTTGTGTGATAACAATACCCTAGATAAATGTGTAAAGGTGATTAACTTCATAAACAATTACTTTCCTTCAAACCATGAGCCCAAAAACCATCAAAAAATTTGCAAAACCATGTGCACAAGAGGAGGTCACTCTAGGAAACTGTGCAAGGAATCCCATGCATGTGGTTAACCAAGAAAATGAGTAAATAGTAAGTGCCATCCATTAATGAAATATCATTGGTTGGAAAGCAAAACCAAATCTTGGAAGGAAAAACCATGTGAAAATACCATCATCAGAGTTTGAAAATGATCAAAAATTCTCACACATATGTAATAATTCTCCAAATGTGGCACGTGTGAACTCTAATGTGAGATCGCAAATGTGATGGATGAGTGAAAATTTGTGCCCAACAAGATAAGCACTTCACTAAGTAACATAGCCTACATAACAAACCCAAATTCCTCACACACGTAATAATTCCCCAAATGTGGCATATGTGAACTCTAATGTGATTGCAAATGTGATGGATGCGTGCAAATTTGTGCCCAGCAAGATGAGCACTTCAATAAGTAGCATAACCAACATCATAACAAACCCAACCATGTTGAACATTACCAAAATTGGCTAGGACATTCAAGCAATCCACTAGTCAAACAATGGTCAAAACCACATGAGCATGCAACATAGGATCATATCCCATGTCTTGATAAAGTGACATATGTATGAAATACTCCAATATATGGTAAGCATGGGAGAGATCTGTACTCCAATGTCACCAACTTAGTCTCTCAATTACTTTTGGTAACTCCTAAACCCAAGAGAGAGCCCTATAAAGATACCTGCGATCATCAACAAACAGATACCTTTCTACAGCTTAATAGCATAGATCAATGCCTTAAATGGAGTCAAACAATGAGATAAAAAGGCAACCAGATCTACTGAGGAGTTAGTGCAAACAACTAGTTGCACAAAATAACAAATATCAATGATTTCCGGCACAATTTCACATTTACCAATGAATTTCATACAACCAAAGGGACACCTCAAAAGAGTGCACCCTCAGGAGGAGATGGACAAGTAGGGAAAAGCGAGGCCCTAGGAGGCCTTAGAAGGAAAACGTTGCCTTGGGTTTGGGAGATATAGGGTTTTCACATTTCCAGAGGCAACTCCAAGAATGAAGACGCCCTTCAATATCTGTGGATAAATCCACTAGGGCGAAATTGATGGGTGGACCAGATTTTTGAAATTCCAAATATTTTTAGGTTTTTGAATCTATGTAAATTTTGAGTGCCCTTTTGAGAATATATGATTTTTAGGGTCTTTTATAAATAAAATCAGGATGCCCTTCAGGATTTGTGGATAAATCAACTAGGGCGAAGTTGTAGGGAGGACCAAAATTACAAACTCACGACTATTTTTGGAGTTATGAATTTTCTAATTTTTAGGGTTTTGGGAATTTTTCGAATTTTTAGGTCTTTTAATGCATAAAATTGCAGTCACAAATATAATACAATAAATGCTAAAAAAATAGAGTAAAAAAATGACAAGAGAAGGGAATATTGAGAAGTCCAAGGCCCCAAAATAAATAGGAAACCCTTATGTAGGGCGTTTCCTTCATACAATGTTGATAGAATATTGGTAAAAAACCCTAATTCAGAGCAAATGCAACATAAAACTACCATTCAATCCACATAGTAACATTATTCACCAACATTCAACAAGAAATGAGCAAAGAAGACACCTTTAGGTCACACTTGTGCATGTGTTATTCCAACAAGTCTAGCATCAACCATAGCATGTGTAAGAAAGAAGCCCTAGATCATTCATCCATCCACCATCAAGCAAAAAAGATCATCCCAAGAGAAGAGAGCATCACCAAAAAGACTCAAACAGTAGGACAAAAAGAAATAATTTCATATTAGAACCCTCGTCTTATGATTTTACAATGTGGAGATGAGGTTTATTTATACCTTTCTCTCTTGAATATTTTAATTTTAGTCTACGAGTCTAAAACATAAAATAATATTATTTTTAGGGTAAACTCTACACAACAAAGGAATTTTATCCCAAAAAGTATAAAAATGATAAAAATAACCCTAAATAAGTTGCGAGATGGCTTAACAGGTCCAAGTGGCTGCAAGAAGATGTGCTAAGAGGAGACAATAGTCCTTTACAAAGCGCAATCACCTCTGCAAGTCAAATAACTAGGATGGGTATGTGCCCCAGTGTGTCACGCCCAGAAAGCCCCATAGCACCAACCCATGGGCATAAAAGCCCTGCATAGTGGAGATATCAACGCACCGAAGGGGCAGTCAGCAAAGCCACTAAGCCAAGTACTTTTGAGAGTGAAACCAAGGGGCTAGCCATGTCCAATCCAGGGGGTAAACAACCCCCAAACCAAATATCCATACGATAAATCCCACTTTGGCATATACAATAAAAAAAATTGGCCCCCTCCTCTAGCCTCAGCCTCGTTGGAACACTATAGTTGCTCAACTGCATAACAAGCTCCAAAAGGGATAGAGCTTTCAAAGTCCAACCATGCCAAATGAATGAGAAGCCAACCCTTATATAGGTTGTAGCTCAATCTTATCTTACAATAAAATAATATTAAATTCCTAGATCCAACCTAGGGTGGGGTAAACAAATGACAAAAAACCCCACCAAAGCTAACAAACTCCTAACAAAGCAATAAAATAGTGGTCAAAGGCCACTAGTACAATGCACAAGATACAAAAAGCTCCATCAAGTGAGGGATCCAATAGCTAGAAGTGTCTAAATGCAACCCTTCAAAGCTCCTTCCAAGGCAACACTCCACCAAACTTGCCCACATAACAACCATCTCACACTCCAAAGGCTTTCAAGAAGAAGTGCGCTCCCAAGAAATGGTCCATAGGGTAACAAAACAACCAAATAATGTCCACTCCATAACTCATGTTATCACATTCATGTTAGCTGGAGCTACCATGATGCAAATCCATTGTCAGAGACATTTTTGAGCTAGAGCACACATGAGTTGAGCAGAGCCAGAGTAATGATCAGTGACGGCACAGTATCATTTTGCATATCCAGAACATCATAGAGCAATGTTCCAGGCCCCCTTTGTCCTAATTGCTTTTACATGACCCCAATGAGATGGTTTACTTAGTCATGATTTTCTTGGAGCAATAGGGATCAGTGTTGGTTTGCCATTCTCTTGCCCACACATGTCAGAGGTCACTCTTCAGATCCACTCCAACAGAGTGGGTATATGGCAGAGCAGGTATATGGCATATGCTGATAGATGTATATTTTGGCTTGTTTATTTATATTAGTACTTTGACTTGACATATAGTGACTTATTGGGTGATCTAGTCTTGTGTTTGTTGCTTTATGGTGGCCTTTGGAAAGGGCGGTTTACCACTTTGATTGGAGGCTCCCCTTTATGCACATTGATCTTATCACAATCCTTGGTATAGACTTGGCCATTACATGTACTTTTGCTAGCCTTGGTTTCATTTGTCACTATCCCCACTTATCCGACCCATTCATGATTAGATCCTTCCCTTGACAGAGATCGAGATAGGTGACCTTGAGGACCTCCCCTCTGTGACCTCTATGTACACCATGACTCCATGTTGTATTGTGCCTGGACTCTAGAGTGTGTGAGAATGAACTTTCAAACCTGGGATTCACTTCCGGCCGGTCACCCCCGATGTTGTGATGCAGTATAGGACTGTGTAGGCTCACCGAGTGCTCCCCACTTGTCCTTGAACCATGCAGCCTTACCACCATTACATGCATATGATGTACCATTGTCCTATTCAAAGAAATGCAATAAAGCCAAAAAGGCTAAGTGGAAGTCAAATCAAGCCAAAAAGGCTAAGTGGAAGTCAAAATCAAGCCAAAAAGGCTAATGTGAAATTAAATGAGAAAAAGCCAAGCAGATGAGGAACACGTGCTTTATCAAAATGACTGTCTGGCCACATATGAAAGTTAAATGTAATGGTTAATTCCTCACGGAATCCCAATGAAGGATTTGGATGTGAGATGGAGCAAGGGAAAGCTAATTCTAAGTGTCCCCTAAAACCTCAAATTACGGTTGGTTGTGCACCTAGCACGACGATTCCAGCAAAGATCCTCACGGAGCCTACTGCAGGCTTGGATGTGAGTTGCAAGGTGTATGTTAAATGTTAGTGGTGGTTTCCCAAGCACTCTATCCTATTTGTGAGGCACCCTCCTTCCCCTAGTGTTCTCTAGTGTGCATATGTCACTGTGGTCCCCTGCTTTCCATGTTTATTCAAAAGGTCACATTCTCAAGGACTTAGTCATTCCCTTGTACCTTTTAATCCTTGTTTGCCCACCTCACCCATAGCTAACAAACGGACCAAGTCTATAAATGTGCATAACTGTGGAGATTCCATGAAAGGTGGTGGGCCCACCTTGACTTAGGGCTATTTTTATGAAATTGTTTTATAATGATCACCTTTGATTTGTCACTAATTGTTGTAGTTGATGTACTAAAATAAATAAGAAACCCTTTTGCATCCTATGTTACATGCAGGATCACACAGTTCAGCACTTGCCATCATTTGAACATTTGACTTGGTCAACCCTGTTTGACCAAGCCAAATATAGGGTCCCGGGCAACTTTGCATTCAAAGTTGCGATTTTGATTTTTTGGCATCCATTGGGGTCTCATACAAGACTCCAAGCATCAGTCGGCCAAAATATGACTTCATGAGATTTGTAATTATTAATGGCCAACAAGACCCTATTTTAATGTGAAAAGCTTAGATTGGGCCAAATAATACATACTTGGTGGATTCCAATAGTTCTAGTGACCAATAATAGTGGATTTGGGGTCTCTAGTCTCATTGGTGCAATCGATTCATGATTCCGGGTAAGGGAAGTGGCTCAAAATTGCATTTTTCAAGTTCAATCATATGTACCAGCAAAAAATTAAATAATAAAATTAATTATTGGCTAAGTAAAACATTGAAGTGGCTAATGTATTGACAACTAAAGGAAAAGGGGAATCATATTGATGTTTTGGACCATAGTCCATATATTTTTCACTTGATGTGGGGTCAATTTATGGCCCACTCCTAGAAAGGGGTGAATTGGCTCCATGAGGGGGGCGCACTTGCACATAGCAGCAGTCTATTTTGATGTAATTCATGATTAAACTCTAACGTAAGGGGCCAAGGGGGATAAAACAGCCAAAAGACACCCCCTTGGTGTCCCCACAAGTTGTTTCTCTCTAGCATTTCATGTTTTCTCTCCCATGGGGGGCACTTGGGCAAATTGCCCCTCTATGTGGACCGTGCAAAATGTAAATTGATGTAAAGAAAAATCTCAACCATTGATCATGATTGTGAGGATCTAATCCTAGCCATCCATCCTATTGAACTAGGGATTTTGTATGAGAACTCTCTATTTAAGAGAGGTGACATCCATTTGTAACTGCTTCTTGGAACTCTTGGCTCTTGCAATTGAATAGAGAAAACTTCTTGAGAAATTCTTGGTGATTTGTAAGTTGAATGTCATAGTGGTGATTGAATACTATCTTTCCACTACATTGTTGAGATTTATGTGTGATTTCCGGGATTATTGCATGTTGGTTTGGTTTACAGGAAAAGAGACCATCTAGAGAGGGGCACACCACCACTTGGAGCAAACTTCATTTTTGCTCTCTCCCTCCAGAATAATAACAGGGAGTGAATTTATATTTCTATTATTCTCTTCCTTATCATTTGTGTCATGATTTTAGTGGTTGATTTCTGCACTTGCTTCAAACTCTGATTTTATTCCCTTTATGGCAGGTGAAGGGGGGTGCACTTGGGCAATCCAACACAAGAAATTTGAAGAAGGAACTCCATTCAAACTTGGCATTTGATCTTTGCAGGGATAGTCTTCATCAATACAACACTCAACAACAGCCACCAAGTAAGTATTGCACTCCATTTTTCCTCTTTCAATTTCTAAGCACATAGAGGTAAAAATCCATAAGTTAAAACCCCTTAAAATTAATATCCCAAAATCTAGTCGTCGAAATTATTTTGTTTAAAACCCAAGTCCATTTTGATATGAAAACCTCTAAGAATAAGAGACATGCATTTTAGACTCCATTTACCCTTTCAAAGCACTGGTCTTGTTTGTTGGTATGCGCCCTCCTTGGGTATTTTTGGTCATTTTTTGTCATTGTTTAAGTTTCGGGACTTGGGTAGACTTAGTTCGATATTCTTAATCAAAAACTAAGTCTGAAAGTGCTAGGACAGCCTTGAACAAGCTATTTTATTTCTGCTCTAAACTTAAGATATTTAAGTACTCATTTACATTAATCCTAGGCAAGATTTCCATTTGTTGGTGGTTGGGTGTATTCCATTTAATCAGTGAAATCTCGCTATTTCAATTAATATATCAAATCTGAAACAAGTGTGCATTCACATTTATCATAGGCAAGATCTTCAACTGTTGGTGGTTGGGCGTAGTCTCAGGTCATCTAGGCACTATATCCCCATTCCTGATTGCTTATCTCTTGGGCATTTGTGTCTTATTTTGTGTGTTAACCATTGTTGGTTGACAAGGGTCTTCCCCTTGACTTGGCTTCTTGCCTTGTCTAAAGCGATAAGTGCTTTGTCCAGAGTGACAACCACTCCAAGAGTGGTGGACTTGGTGCTTGAAGTGTCACCAACTTTGCTTCCCATACCTCTACTGTCCCAGATAGGATACTTTTAGAGGCAGCTAGTGTTTGCGTGATAACAACTCCCATAGCAGCACTCAAGCAAAGATGACCCAAAGTGCAATGAAAAAATCCCAAACTTCCTCCAAGGGCAGAACAGTCTCCATGAAGAATGTGATGCATCCCTCTAGAAACTCCAAAAGGGCAACGTTCCAATGCAGAACGGTGCAAATGCTATTTAGAAATGGACATATGGCTTGTTTGGGGCTTGACCATCCCTTACAACTCCTCAAACAGCCAATCCATGCAACGTCTACATAAGGAAACTTCCAATAGGCATCGACCTTAATGGATTAGAGTATCATTAGACAACTATTAGATGAATAAATCCTCAACTGAAGATTAGAGTATCATGGATTAGAGTATCATTAGACCTTAATGGGCTCTCCTAAACAGCATGACTAATCTGCAAGCAACTAGCATTCTCCTCAAACATGGCCGAAATCACACTTACAAAGGCACTGAGGGCAGAAATCATCCAAGCAACTCCATGAAACAATGGCGGCCTGTCTCAAAAGCCAATGAAACCCTCTTCCAGGTTACGATATGAAAGTTCTACCTCTGCTGAGTTTTAGGACAGTTTCAATACTGTCATGTATGCTCTCTACGCTGTCATTTTGCCTCAGAACAAGCCCACTGTACCAAAACCTGCAAAACGTCACCCTACAGTGCTTGAAAATCAGCATAATATGCCACACAAGTTGCCCAGAACTGATGACTAGGCTGTTACTGTTGGTTTCTATATTTCGCCCAGTATTGAGGTTTATTGTAGTTTCATTGCTGCTCCAGTGCACAGACCTCCCAGAATTTGCTGCTGCTATAGGAAACTATGCCCAGAAGTGCTGACTCAGCTCAGAGAACTAGCCCAGAATTCATTTTACAGCTCCTTTACACAGAGATCTGCCCATAATCATGCACATAACTACTCAAAATAACGCTTAGAACTACCCAAAAAGCACCTAGGCTTACGTTTACTGCTGCAAAGGGTCAATATAGGCACATGCTTGGTCCAGAATCCACTTTTACTGTTGTTTCCAAGAGCATGCCTGAAAATATACTCAAAAATTTACTCTTTGGTTACTGAAAATTTGCCCCAGGTCACACTGCTGGATGCCATGAATGGCTTATCCATAGACAACCTGCTGTTCGATGCCCTAAGGATGCCCAGAAAACTCAAGAATCAGCCCAGGAAGCTAACGAATCCTCATGAAAACCTAAATGAGCACCCATGCAAATAGGGGGGTAACACATGTCACAGCTGTTTATAGTTCATTGCTATATACATACACTAAAATTTTGAACATGGTCATTTCAAATATTACCTTTTCCTTGTTTCATTTAGCAACATAATATATCACTCAAAATGTACTAGATACAAATAATAAGAAACCATACGTTACTCTCAAGAAGATAACTAATCGCATGAACCTTACCCACGATGCAAAAAGTCATTGCGTTCAATGTGTATGTAATCTGGGGGAACCTCTGTTAGCTGATCCTGAAAAAAAAATGAATATATATTTCAATGTCAAGGCTTGAACTTAGCAATATTAGAAATCAAATACAAACATAAATGTAAACACAATCTATAATTTCTCTTAATCTTAACATGACATTATAAGCAATATTCCTCGTAAACATAAGACGACAATGGTAAATGGCAATTTTTACTTTCAAAGAGAACTTAAGTCACCTAATTAAAATAAATTTCTTGTACATTCTTGAAAACCTCCTCAAAGGAATGAAACTGAGAGAAAAGAATAGCTATTTTAAAGAAAAAATTGGAGGAAAATGGTCCATATTGATACATTCTGATAAGTTATCTCAACAACAAGACCATTAGTTCAACATAGAAGTACCATCAATGGAAGAAATACAAAGCAATGTATCACAAAACGGTAAAATGTATTGGGAAATTCTCATTTTCTAATATAAGAAAATTAACAAAATATCACAAGTAAAACCTCAAATAACAGAGCAAAACAAAGAAAATCATCTATAGAGAAGAAAGAATGAAAGTGAAATTTACTTCCAAAACAAAGTAACCAAAGGTAAAACCAAAAACCTAGAAGGGCACAAACTATTTAAGGTCGATATAACCTCAACTAAATGTACTCTCCCAATCAGTTATACAACTAATGAAAGTAAAATTAGAATCCTCAGTTCATTGTGCTTTCACTTTGTCTTCTGCAGGTGTCTCTTCGTATTATATGATTGATGGGAGCCCCATCTCAATCTTTAAAGGCGAACACATTTTCAGAATCATTTACGTATGGCAGTAGAGATTTCATTCTATTGCTTTCAGCAAATATATTTCTGACTCGAGAACAATTATATTTTGGGATTATGACTATTTTTTAGCTCCTGATAAAACTACTAGTGGATGCATGACTTCTACGAATGTATTTTAACACTCTCTGCAAAAAAAATCTTTAATCTGCTTCCTCTTGTTACCAGCTAAGTTGTACTTAGTTGGATTATCAAGCGAGCAGGCAGAATGGAACATGATACATGTTCATTTTTGGTGATTTGATATCCAGCTGGCCTGTTAAAGGCCCCCGTTTTTGAATTTTTTCCACATGTCCATGGCCCTGCGGGGTTTGTAATAAAAACGTACTAGCATGGGGTTTTTGTAAAAGACTTGGTTCCCTAGGACTTTTTGGCTAAGTTAGGTATTCCAAGGAGTTTTTTCACCTATCTATTATGTCTTGCATTAGTGCATAACATAATTAATTGGTTTTTCTCCTGCTCCTCCAAAGCTGGAATGCCTGGGGAGGCTGACGGGCCTTAGGGAATTATTAGAGTCTATGGGTCAATGTATATGAACATGCTAGGCGTTAATTTTGAGTCATATGGACATGTGCTAAGTCCCCCTAGGTTGTTTTTAATTTTCGGCGAGTTTTGGTTTTTCCGTAAATTGGGCCATTTTTTAATGGTTCAATTAAAAAAAATTGTAATTGGCCTATAAGGGGCGTCTGGAGGTATTTTTTGCCTTAGGGGTGCTCGTTTTCTAACTCAGAGCACCCCCTTAACCCCTAAACCCACTTTTCCTAATGTTTGGGTGCTTAAATTTTTACCTATGGCCAAAAAACCCAAAAAACCCAAAAAAGTCATGAAAAAATAAAAAAAGTGAAAAAATGACTCATAAAAATATTAAATTTTGGGAGTGATTTATGGACTGATTTTTTCAGCTATGTTTTAGGGGTTGTAAGAGCTGATTTTGGAAAGATTCCGGGCAGCTATATTAGTGGGATTACTTCCCCATTTGAGGGGGGCATATTTCCCAAAATTGGGCCCCTTTAATCATGGAATTTGCAGCTATGTTTATGGGCTGTCACATGGCTGATTTTTAGCTGATTTGGGGCTGATTTTGGCAGCCCATTACATGGGAGTGGGAAGCCCCATTTTCTCCACGAGTTATGCCACTCATTCCACCAATTTCTCTCCATCTTTGGCTATTTAAGCATGGCTGCCCACTCCATTTTCTAGAGTGAGAATTGGAGCAAGAGACTTATGATTGTAATATTTTTTCTCATTTGAATAAAAGAAGACTTTGGAGGTCAGCTTGTGGTGTTTTGTCATATGTGGATGTAATATCTTGATTTCTTTTCCAAGATGACTTGTGCATAAGTTTCATTCTTCAAGGGTGTGGTGTGCTCATCTATGAGATAAGTTGTTTTCAATTTGTTTATTGTAGCAGCTTAGTGATGTGTGTTTGGTAAGAGATTATTTTTGTATCTTTCATTTGTTTATGGATATGCAATCATAGTTTCTTGTGAGTATATATCTACACTTAATATTTTTTTTGGTGAGATCTGTGATGTGCAGGTGTTTTCTTGAGTTGGCAAGAAGGAGGATCTTGTTTGTTTCCCCTTTTACTAATCATTGTTTGCAGATATAGTCCCTTCAAACATCACTAAACCATCTTCAAAGCTTCGATTTTCAACAAGGAATTGTTCCCTCTCTCTCTCTCTCATTCAAGAAAAAATCAAATTTTATGGTTACTAGTTACTAATCAAAAGTGGATCTGATTTATATACTGCTGTTAAAACTTAAATAAATCAGATTCTGTCATCAAGAAGTTTTATTTTTTCATTTCATAAAGAGTTTATTGTTCATAGATCAAAGCTTCTTGGTTATCTAGTACTTTCTTTTCAAAAACTGGTTTAAGTTGTCAAAATCTTTCAAGTTTTTTTTGAAGTAGTATTAGATCTGATTTCAAAGTATTACCTGGCTGCCCTAGAGCTTGAAATTTGCAGCCATTAAAGGCTAGCAAAGATCCCAAGTAGACAAGCCCCATAGCTTGTTTTACTTGGTTACTTTTCGTCATTTTTACTTAGTTTTTAACTTAGAATTTTTTGGGTTTTTTTAGGAGGTGTTCCAAAGACACTCTTAAAGTGTTTTTGGGCATCTTATACTAATCATTGCTTGCTGGTTTGCAGCAAAAGACGAACAGGTAGGAGGAAGTGCTGCCGAAATTTTGAAGATCCAGGCAATCCGGAGGACAAATTTTCATATTTTTCAAAAAACCGGTCATTTTTTCCTAGAATTTGTAAGCCACCAAGTCACTTAAAGTAGACTGGGGCACTTCTCTAAATCATTGTAAACAACTATTAAACGAGAGCAAGTGGGCTAGCCAGCGCCCACACCCCATCCCCCCAGGGGTGGCCTGTGTCGTCTCATTTTCATGGCGTGATTTTTAGAGTAGTTTATTTCTATGTTTTCCGGCATTTAATAAAATTAATTAGGATTAAAATAAACCTTGTTGGTCCGTTCCACTGGCGAGCTACAAGTTCACTCATAACATAGTTTTTCACATTTTTTTAACAAACTCATAACGCCCCCCTTGCTTTCCCGAAGTAGGGTTTTGTATGAGGGCTTGCCCAAAATACATGCCTGAAAAGAGACTCTTGGGGTTATAAAAAGATAAAATTTGGGTTCTTAAAATTTTATAAAAATATACCAAGGTCTTCTCCCGTATGCTCTGTGGCCAACTTGCAGCTTAGTCTGATCCAGTTGGTACACACCAGAAAGGAGTGGATGACTAGTAATAGGGCTTAACACCACCCCAATAAAAAACCCCTTTTGTGAAAATCCGGCACAACACGCAATTTGTTGTCGTGGGCAAATTTCCCAGAAGGCTTGGGATAAAACTGGATAGCGACCTCTTGGAAACCGTTAGGCTTGCCCTCGTTGGTATAGCATCTGAACACCTCCTCGAGACTCCGATCCAGCCTAAAGCCTGAGAGGGAAGCCACGCTTCAAATTTCCGGACATGTTCCCCCGTACCTTGCGTATATCGGGAACCCACCTGCCTTAATAAAAAAGATCACCATCACATTAAATTTTAAAATAAACCAAGAACACTCCACAACATTTACTTTTTCTGTCTATGCATTTGTTATTTGACTCCATAGCAAGGCACTGGTCCTGATGCAAATTTCATTTTATTGTTGACTAGTATGCAGTTGAAATGATGATTATTCTAAATGGGAGTAAATGATAAATGATGTTCTTTATTTGAAAAGGGTATATGTTGTCTGTCTTGGTTGCAAAAGTTTTTTTTTTTCTAACTCCTAGATTAGAGGCTTTAGTTTCTTTCAATTTTTTAGGGTCTACCCCCCTTGGCTTCGCTAGGAAAGCCTAGACGGAGGAGTCGAGTCCCAAGTGACAGCACTTGACTCTGACTTGCCCCCAAGGCCACACCAGCAGCTTGAAGACTTCTGCTGCGTTTTCCCCAGGTGTGGAACCAGGCGGCAACACCTCTAAATGCCTTTTGAGCAGAAATGGAAAAGTCCTAAAAAGTTTTCTAAACCCTCTATCACACTTTTCTCTTTTTCATGGTCCCATTCTTCAGAATCTATGTATGACTTTCTTAAACTTCACATAAATATTTGTAGATGGGGACTGTTTGTAGAACAATAATAGTGAAAATCAGAAAATCTTGTTCAAGTCATTGTGTCATCGTTGCATGGTCCTATTCTTGGGTAGTCTCTTATCCTTTTGATTTCAAGATGATAATGCATGACATCTTACCCAGACCTATTATATAAAACTTTGGGATTTGAAGTTAATTTCTACAATAAAAGTTTCTTTCCAGCACTGAAAATAGAGTTTGGATGTTTTATGTTGTGATAGAATTGAGATTCAAAACTCTCATTGTGTTTTTTGGTTTATTTACATCTATTTAGTATTTACTGGAACGTATATGGTGAGAACATTCGCTATGATAGATGATTATAGGAGAACCACCTCTTTAAAAATGAACAAGGGAGCCTTCTGACACCCAAATAGAAGCAAATTCTACCCTCCGTCAAGGAATGGTGTCAACAAACATCACAACCAACACTTTGTTCATGATGGCATACATGGAGACATTTTAAAAGCAACTGTACGAAAATACATTTTTGATTTCCTTACTGAATGTAAGTCCCATGGCTCATATTTATATTTGAATTTGACAGCAATGTAATTCAAAAAAATCGTCAATAAAAAATAGCATATGGCTAAAATTTGCCATTAAGTTCAACAAAGCTTATTGAACCAGAGAATATGATAAAACCCATTGTTAAAGAGAGAACACAACTAGGTACAGAAAGACAACATAAATTTTCGGAGAACTCAACAGCAATGATTTCGAGTTCTCCTGTCAAGTTTACCACACTATGCATGGGGTTCAAATGTGCAAGAGGTAGCTAGTTGCAGTGATAGTTCAGACTTTCCAAGCAATCTAGTTCACCAGTTTTCAAAGAATTCGGTGGTGGAATTAATTCGTTGAGACTGGCCAATTCATTGTCAGTCCTTGAAGATTGCAGATGTTTGAATTTTGTCCATTAAATTTGGAAAACCCAACAACTAACCTTGTAACTAGAGTTCGTGTTTGCAATACTACATGCACTAACATCAAAAAGCCTTGGAGTAAAAAATTCCATTTTCAAACAACACGATATGAGCTAAGTAAATGTTCCCCTGCGGCTAGCATTAACTCTAGCCGCCTTGCTTCAACCCTCCAAACATAGAAGACCCCTACAGAATGCCAATGATGGTGAAGAAGACACCGGTGGAACCAGAAGCCTATAGATCTTGTCACTTTAATCCCAACTTTGAGGGGATTCTAGCCAGCAAAGCCATAAAATCTCAGATAGAAACCATAGCATAGAACAGCCCCTCCATTTCTCATCAACACCACCGGTGATCAAGGCCCATACAGGGTGCCAAAGGGTCCTAAAACAATGAATCTATCAAACCCTTAAGACACCCATGTCAGAAAGGTAGTTAAATAAGTAGATCCGCTTGAGCCTGCAAACATGCAAGTCCATGCATTTACCTATGACAACATATTTATGGAGAAGTTACAATCCATCCCTATCCTAAACATCTCAACCCCAGATCCTAGAAACAAGATTGGCATCCTCTTAAAGCAAGCTCTAATAAGTTCATTGGTTTATGGCCCAGCCCGGTATCTTTAGAACAATGGATTGCAGAAGCTTGGAAACTTATGCCACAGGGGTCAACCTCTTTCTTTTCTGGCAGAAAAGGTTACTATGTCTTTCTGTTTCAGTTTCAGAAGATTGAGATTTTATATTCCGATCTAAAGCATATTTCATGGGTGAGGGAGGAATGTATTTAAACCATTAGTCTTTAGTTTTCAAAACAAATAAAAAATACAATCAGCCCTTGTTTAAATCTGCCTCCCCCGCCTTCCTCTAGCTTTTTAAGACAGGTCCACCCTCAAATACATTGGTGACCATCAGGAAAAATTCATTGCAACAGCAAAGCCAAAGAATTCTCAATATTCCTGTGCCTGCCTTTAAATAGAAGTTTCTTTTGATACAGATCTACCAGAGGCCATTCTACTCCAGCTTGGCAAAAGAATCTTTCATCCAGGCCTGGAGATCTAGATTTTGAGAATGTGCCATTCATATGCAAAACGTACCATGAATACTGTCAATTTGCAAGGGACTGCCCAAAATCTCAAACAGTATCGACTAATCAGCCATCTCTCTCCCCATAGAGTTATCAAAACCAGTTCAAGCCTGTGATAAACAAGAAAAAAAACAATCTAAACTCAGAATCAATAGACTGCCAGGGGCAATAATAACTCAAATCGGTTCCAACCCTACTTAACATAAATGCCCATCAGGACAAGGCCCCGAGTGTCAAGGACAAAAGTTAGGGAAGGGAAACCTTCAATGTGCAGGATCTCCTCCCAATAAAGGTCCCAACAAGACTCTCATAACCTTAGAAGTCTCCTCCAAAGAAGTAGCAGAAATTCACATCTCTATAGAGAAGCTAGCAAAGGGTCAATAGCACTAGAGGAAGTGGAAGATCAACCCCCATTATCAAAGGCAAAACAATAAATCGCTCTAGTCAACCAAAAATAACTTCCAACAGAAGAAGAAAAGGAAGAATGAAATGGTAATAAGAATTAATTATCAAAATTGGAAGTGCCCCCTCCCCATCAAAATGGAGGTCGCCCCCGAACCTTGCTTCCTCTTACTAGAGGCCGAAAATCCAATCCAAAATAGGGAAAACAAAGTAGAGAGAGATATAGTGTTGGGAACCCCCCTCCAATAAAGAGATGCCATGTAGTTGGACCAATTTACAAAATTGGCATGTATTGTTATTATTTTTGTTATGTAACCAATTCATGAGGATATACTCATGTAAGGCAAAAAATGAAAGCGTGTATGTAAGAAGAAGGAAATGTCACTGAGAAACCTTCCCATCCCATATAGGGTGGGACATTGCTCTCTTAGATGGAAAACCACCTAAATTACGCACTCTTCACAATACGGGTAAGGTTGATGCTTTTTGACACAACATAAATTAACCATTTCAATTACAAATAATAATTTTGTTTTCGAGCAGATATCATTGATTTCTTGCAATAGAACATGCCCAAAATGTTGTAGATTTTTCAAATACTCACTGAAAATCACAAATCCCAACTTGGTCTTAGGTCTCTCTAAGACACATGCATGTACTAAAACCCAATTCTCAATCCCCGAGAATATATTAGCATATACAATAACTTATAACATGAAACACATGAGATCTATCTACAACTTTGCAAAATATAGCAATCACACATAAACAATGGGACACAGATGTTTTTGGTCAAAGACCCTGGAAAAACCCTTGCGAGAAAACCAGTGAGAGAGTATAGAACATATTTTATAATCTTAACCAGTTTACAATAGATACAATGGAGTCAATCCAACATAGACTTATCTCTGAGCACACAGGCTCTGATGATCAAGTCTAATCTCTGATGGATAGCTAGGACATGTGCCCCTCTAACTGACTGCGCCCTCCACTCTGAATGAATGCACCCCTCACTCAACTGGATCTGCCTCTAAACTGTTATTTGACTAGGGCCTCTTGCCCCTCTGCCTCTGGATCACTGTCTCAATGATGCCCTCTCTAAGATCTACTGAACTCTGTGTTATCACATCTATGTTAGTTGGAGCTACCATACTGTAGACTGTGCGGCCGAGGACCGCACAGTACCTTTTTTTTCTAGATCAAAGATCCGATTCCTTCAGAGGAGGCACACAGTTTTGTTCAAATTGCCCCGAGCAGAGGGGACAGATGGTTGTACAGTGGTCCAGACATGTTACTTAGCATTTACCACAGGGTCACCCTTCCATGCCAAGCCTTGATATGAGCCCATTGAGACAGTTGCCTAGTCTTGCTTTGATTGAGACTATCGCAGAGTATTGTTGGTTTACTATTTGTGCCCGGATTCAGCAAAGATCCAGTTCAGAGACAGCCTCAACAACAGCTATATGGTGCGGCAGGTATTGCATTTGATGTATATTGCTCATGATTGTTGCTTAGACTTGTTTACACATGATAGTACACTAACTCTGCATATGATGATTTGATTTGGTGATCTAGCTATTGTTATGATATGTGATTGGGCCCTTGGTGATGTCAGTCCACCCCTTCCTAGTAGGCTCCTGTATATGCACACCGAGTTACACCCCTACTCTTGGTATAGACTTGGTCATTTAGTCCCCCTAGGCAGCTGACTTTGGATCCACCTTCACCTTCTCCATACATCTGACTCATACATGATATTCCTTCCCGACTTGGATTCCGATTTGTGACCTTGAGGATCCCTTTCCCCACTGATCTCTGAGTATGCCATGATTCCCTGTCTATTGTGCCTCGGCTCTTTAGTGTGTGAGATGCACTCTCAAACCTGGGATTTGCTCCTGTCGGTTGCCCTCGATGTTGCAATGCAGTTAGGATTGTGTAGCCTCACCGGGTGTTCCCCATTGGTCATCGAAGCATGTATTGCTCACCCCCATTACTTTGCAGTATGAGCACCATGATTATATCTATTGAGATATGTATGTAGCCCAAAAGGGCCTTGATGTAAATTGAAGAAATGAAGAAATGTAAAGCAAGCCAAAAAGGCTTTTTGTAAATGTAAAATCTAGCCAAAAGGGCTAAGTATGAAATTCATTGTAAAATCCATGCAACGTGTTTGTAAACACACATGGACACAGGTCAGCCGTACATGTCAGCATTTGTAGTGGTTATTCCTCACCTAGTCCTGCGGGGCAAGGAGGTGAGAGGGAGCAAGGGACAAGCTCAAGATTGTCCCCTAGAGTCTCAAGTTACGGTTTGTCGGACAACCAGTTTGGCGGCTCTAGAAAAGAACCTCACAGAGTCTTCGGGCACGGATGTGAGTTGTGAGATACTTGTTAGATGACCAGTGGCGGTTTCCCTGCACTATACCCATTTGTGAGGCACCGCCCTTTCCCGTGTTTTGTCATGGTATACTTATCTCAGTGGACCCTACTTTCTTGAGTTATCCGAGAGGTCACATGATCTTTATCCTTCCACATCACCCAAAGTCAACTAGGTGGTCAAGTCTATAGGTTGTGCATAGCAGTTGAGTCTTTTGGATGTGGTGGGCCCACCTCACCTGGGGCCTTGTATTTTTCCGAGATTTAATGCAATTTTTTATCACCATATTATTGTCATTTTGTTTAGTAATGTACTAACTTGTATAAGGAAGCCTTTCACTTCATGATTGCATACAGGTATTCAGCTAGCACCATTGTTGACTAGATTTGACTTGGTCAAACTAGGTTGACCAGGCCAAAAATGGGCCCAAAAAAATGTTGCGACCGGAATTTCGATTTTGGTCAATTATTATCTACAGGGGACCCATATGAGCCTCCAAGTGACGGAATGCAAAAAGATTGAGGCGTTTGTGAGATTTTTAATTATTATTGGTCATTAATGACCTGTTTTAATTAAAAATCATGGATTTTGGGCAAATAATGCCTAAGTGATGGATCGGGGTCGTTCGAGTGGTCATTCCTACAATTTTTGGGGTCCACGATCACATTGTAGCAGCCGGTTCGACAATCCGGGCACTCTAGGTGGGTCAAAAGCCCAGATTACATTTTTAGCAATAAAATACATGGAAAATCAAAAATTGACAAAGGCAACTATAGCAAAAGGCAAAAATCAATGGCTGGCAAATAAAAGGGTGATTCATAAGGTAAATTGGTAATGTTTGACATGGTATTTGTACATTGTGAGTCCCTCCATTGGACCAGCTCACTAGATGGGTCGAATTTCCCCATGGGGGCATTTTTTCCTCCTTGGCAAATTCGTTTTTGATGGTTTTGTGTATGTGGGACCTTGGTATAGTGAGTTGGGGGGATAAAACACCCTATAGACACCCTCCAACCACATCTTATGTATTGTAGGGGCCCCACAAGGGGACCCCCTCTCCACATGTGCACTCTACTTGGGCAATTCGCACCCCCATGAGGAGGCATCTCCTCCATTCGATTTGATCATTTGGGGATTAAATCCCAGCCCTCCATTTTGGGGGGGAAACTTGTTTTAAGAGTGGCCTTTCTCTATAAGAGAAGGCACTCACCCATTGTATAAATCTCTCTTGGCATTTTGTACTTGGAATAGAAGAGAAACGTTTTGCTGCTCTTGCTTGGTTCTTGTGTGATACTCTCTTGGTATTGTTGATTGCCATACTATCTTGATGCACTAGTTGTAGATTGTTGTTGTTTCCAGCATTGTTTCTCACCATTGTTTGCAGCGAGCACAAAGTCTTGGAGGAGGGCGCACCATTTGGCTGCCACTACTGCTCCACTCTCCGGATTGGCCACAAAAGGGAAGTGTTTTTGCCATTTTCAGCCAAGCATTTCTCTCATTTTCATTTGTGTTGCTGTAGATTTCACTTATTTGTCAATACTAATTTGATTTCTGTCCATTGGTGTTGGCAGGCAAGGAGGACGAGTTGGTGGGTAGAGAGCAAATCGATTTCACCTCGTAACTTCTACAACTGCTTCTATTTGATCTTCGGGACGTACAACCTCATCAAAATCAGAGATATCAACTGGTTTCAAGTAGGTGTTTCATCTTCTTCTCTTGTATTTCCATTTCTAGTTTGTTGAAGAGAGTAGATTTACATTAAAACCCTAAAAATTAAAATCTTTAAAATCAACTGTTAGAATTAGTTTTCCTTCAAAACCCACTAATGATATATGCGTAAACCTCTATATCTCAAGTTTCATTTAATTCCGACCCCGTTTACCCTTAAAAATAGGCACTGGTCTCCCACTGATTTCGCCCTCCTTGGGCATTTTATTTTAGCCAGTCACACTGTTGGGTCATTTTCCGGGTTGTGGGTATTCTTGATTTGAGTCTAGAATTTAATTTTATCATAAGAGATCAAGTTTCGTTGGCTGGAAGTGATTATAAATACTAATTTCTCGCTGCCCTAGGTCCATTTGACTCACTGTTTAACCATTTCCTGGGCAGTTTTACTTCAGCACTTCACTTCCATTTTTGGTAACTCCCTAGACTATTTCAGCCATTAAATCACTAAGTAATCTTATTTCCTAATCATACTTGATTGTTGGTCACTCATTACATCACTCTTATTTCACCACTTGTGTCCATCAGTTGGCTGAATTTAGACTTAGGAGCTCACCTACACTCATTCCTTGTTTTCATCTCTTATTCTTTTGGGTTTGGGTGTATTTTTGTCTCTCAACCATCACTGGTTGAGCGGGGTCTCCCCCTTGACTTGGCTACGTGCCTCGTCTAAAGTGACAATAGCCTTGTCCGGTGTGACTTCCGTTCATTGAGCGGAGGACTTGGCCATTGCTGGTTACACCTTCCTAGCTATCCATCCTCTACCATCCCTGTTAGGACACCTCACTTTAATAGCTAGAGTTTGTGTGATAACACTCTGTCTTTGGAATGCACCCCTCCTCTGCTCAGGAATGTAGCCTCCTCTGACTCATCAATCTCGATCTCTTAACTACTGAATTCTATCAAGTATTGAAGCAATCTATACCTCCCTGAAGGATCCACCTCAAGTGTGCCAAATCTATCTTAGATTTGCGCCCTACTCCAAAAAGAAAATGCGCCCTTCTCTCAAGAATGGGCCCCTCTGCTGCTGCTCCTCAATCTCTAAAGAGATTTCGTTGGAAGCCTCTCACACACTGGAATATTATGCCCCCTCGGTCTCGGAAGAAACAATGCACCCTCACTCAGCCAAGAAGATGCCCTCAATCTCTCTAAGATGAATGCGCCCCCTCTGCGTGCACTGAATGCGCCCTCACTCTATCTCTCTTCAATCTCTGAAAAAAATGCTCGAGTAACCTTTGCCCTTTTCCATTGCCTCCTTTTATTAACTCACTGCATCATTAGGGTTTCCAAAACCCTAATATGAGTGCATGCAAAAATCCTGCTTTTGCATGGAAAATAACACAATGCATTGAAAAATGCATGCATGCAAAGTTGCAAACTCAACAATAGAGTTTTGCTTATGCATGAAGCAAGGCTAAGGGTCGGACAACTTTCCTAGTTAACTTTTCAACAAATGTTTCATTCAAGAGAATGACTTTACATGACAACAACTAATATTGCTCAAGATACATGCTCCTGGTGGTTAAAACAAAGGACTCCGCAAAGCAACACCACATTTCTATCACCTTAAAAGTAATGTAATGGTTTCAAACTATTACCCCTTGAGAATGCACAGTTTCTTTTGCGTTTTCAAGGACCTTTCCTATCTCACTGAGCACAAATGAAGAACCTTGGAGTTCAAAGGCAATTACAGGTTGATGGAAGCACATGGCACCAACATGATTGAGGAAGGAAGCCATATAAAATGAATGCTGATCTATGGAAAGTTGAGGTGTCAAATGCAAACAATAACAAGAGCACCCCACACATGGGAGGTCAAGAGTATGAAGGATAGCAAATGCCATATGTTGGAGGAGGCTTGGGGTATGACAAATGACAAAAGAAAGAGCCAATGGAGGTAAGCCCTAGCTTGGAACACTATTTTAGTCAAACAAAATTACTTGATGACATCATCATTCCACTTCAAGGGAGCATTGTAGTGACTTGATCATGACTCTACCCCTTGCAAGGACATTTTGGTGCAAAAAGGGCTTTAAAATCATGAAAAGTGACTTTAAGAGGCATTACACATTATCCAAGGCATATTCCACATACTTGGAGACATGTTTCAACATCAAGACATTTTGGGCAAGGACACTTGGTTCAAGGCATGTTCTACATATTTGGATAAAAATTCATTGCATAAGGAACCATCATGTGGCACGATTGACATAGTCCAAGTGCTTACACATGGAATTATTGCATACTAAAAAGAAATGAAAGATGACAAGTGGCAAGTGGACCTCTACAAGGGAGAAAAAGTTTCAAAGTCAAACATGCACCTATAAGAAAAAGAAAAACATAATGGAAGATCATTTGTAGTCTACAAGAGGAGCGCTAGGGTATATGGGCTCTCTAAGGGGTGCACTAGGGTTTGAGGAGACCTAAATGCACAAGAAAAGGCCCTAGGGAGGTTCCACCGAGGTAGGAGGAGACTCTCAATGAATTAAAATATTATTTTTACTCCTTAAAAGCCTAGATGGATGAAGCCATAATTTGGGATAAAAATTAGGTATAAATAGAGGAAAGATCATTTTCTAGATGCATGGTTGGTGTTGTGGGAATTCCTACTTTATCTACCTCATCTTAGGTTTCATATTATATATATTATTTCTTTGTTCAATGATTGCAGGTTCTTGGTTGTAATTTCATGGTTGTGATAATGCATCTCTTAAGGGATTTCACATATTCCTACATAATCTAAAAATCTATTTTGGAATAATTATGGCACATTATAGAACAATTTAATTATGTCTTCTCCATTCCATTTAAACCATCTTGCTCTTTGATCTTGACTCCATCCCAAATTGAATAGGCATTGATCTTGGTCCACCATCCCTTTTATTCTAAAAAACATCTTAAACATTATTTTCTAGGGTTTCCCCTCTTGTGTTGGAAAAGAACCAACCCAAACTGAAAGGAAGAGTTGTTCTAGATAGTGGACAATCTTCCTAAGTGCCTCTAGGCTTGTACATCATTTAGGGATTTGAATATCTTTGAGTGCAAGGCTAGGAGGTAAAAAATTGATGTCCTTTTCATGGACAAAGTCTAGCTCCCGAGATTCAACAGATTGCTACAATGATTTGTTGAGTGCATTTGTTTGAAGATCGTATTCTCATCTTGGCAACTCCAAGAAGGAACAAATCCCTGTTCTAGACAATTTAAAGTGATTTGTTGTTTGTCAAGGTGAGGACATCTAGTAGATTCAAAAGGCATTTGAAGACTGACCCATGACTCCACTGATATGGAAATGAGGTATGATGATGATGTGTTTTCAAATTTTCATTTCAATTTCAATTTCCATTTTGAATATTTAAGAGTGAAGAAACACGACATCACTCCAAGAAAAGTTGGATGTCGATGTTTTTGGTCCACTGGATTTCTCAAGTATCCCAAGTTATCCAAATGATGTCCCTGATCCAAATTGGAATGAGCACATTGCAAGGTTCCATGGACATATTGATTAGCGAGACTGCATATTACATCCATCACAAAAGCTATTTCGGATTTTGATGTTGTCCATGAGGATGCCAGGATAAAAATGTTTGCACTTACCATGGGAGGTTCTGTAGAAATATGGTTTGAAAATCTTGGTAGAAAGGAAATATATTCACTAATGACACTAATCCGTGGACATATTAATTAGTGACACTGCATATTACATCCATCATGAAAGTTATTTCAGATTTTGATGTTGTCCGTGAGAATGCCAAGATAAAAATGTTTGCACTTACCTTGGGAGGTTCTGTAGAAATATAGTTTGAAAATATTGGTAGAAAGGAAATATCTTCACTATTGACATTGATTAAAGCATTTCAAAAGTGTTGGAATCCTAGTTATGAGAAAAAAAAATTGAGTACCTAGTTGATATTTGCCAATATAGGGAAAGTGAGATACATGACCTGTCACTAGCACATCAAAATAACCCCTCAATGCTTTCTTGGCTAAAATCAATGAGAAATATGACACATGTATATCCTCGATTAAGTGTATCAAACAAAAAATGTGTAGAATCCAGCTAAGAGGATTTCTTAGCAGATGACCAACCCATTCTTTCATCGCACGATCCATCAATACTTAATAATGCAAATCCAAATGAGAAGTGTGGTGATGAAACCCTTGAAGACCTTGTTGCAGCACCTCATGACAACTTTGATGTTGAAGATTCCATTGAATACTATTCATTCAATCTTGATTTAAAAGACGCAACTTGAGACAATGATGTACACTCACATGAGGACATTCCAACAACCATCATCATTCCAAAGGACAACAAGGGTTTGGTAAGTTATACGTCTTTTCAAATATCTGAATGTGATGATGAATCCCTCGATGATTCAAAGAGGATAGAGGTTGTAGAGAAACCCTTAGGGAATAGAGAAATTGCAGGTGCTTCCACTAGCTCATGTAACAAACAACATGGCAACAAAGAGGACAATGATGTGAACACTCTTTTTAGGATTGTAAGACATATATAGGATGTAGATTGCTGTCATGGAGATCCCATCTATGACACAAATAATGAAAGCTTGATGGAGGAAAGTATGAATTTGCACTTTCAACTTCCAATCAACATTGGGAATTTGGGAGTGCCACTTCATGGACCGTCAAGAGGAAATTTCAAATCTTATTTTCTTCAATTTTGGACAACCAAAGGATGTTCAAATATGTAATGCACTATCTATTGTTAATCCACATCTGTGTGTCCTCATTAATGAGGCAGATGATCACATTATACATGCATAAATTTCCCAGCCAATGATGTCTTCTGCTGGCACCCAATTCATGTATGGAAAATCAGCAAGGAGATGTGTTTTGTGGGTGCAATATGTTTGAAGCAGCAGCATGCACAATCTTTAGTGCATTGCAAAAATGTTCAGGCTTTCAAAGGAGGGCATCAAGTCCCAAATCATGAGTTGATTTCATTTTCCAGATTCAAAATTTTGTGCCATGCTTCATGTGGATGTTTGATAGAGAGCAGCAAAGAAGGACAGCAGATTTTTTGCAGGTTTATATTGGAGCCACCTTTACACACTTGTTGCTTGAGAGTATAACAGGTGATTTTCATGGCATCCAAGGAAGAAGGATGTTGAAGCATGTAGATCAGCTTTTGGAAAGGCATATGGTGGTAAGTAGAAATGATTCATGGCTTCCTAATGGTTGTCATATTCACATGCCAAAGGTGATAACTATATCAGCCCTATCCAATATTGGATAAAGCAAGCGTGCAGCAGCACATGCCATCCTTGGTGGGGTTTTTTCAACAATACAATGACATGTTGAAATTTCTCAAAATTCAAAATTCAATGCAAAACAGAAATTTCATCTTCAACCTAGAAGGTTTCTTAGATCTTGGTTGCATGGATTTTCAGCTTTAGGCTGCTGTAAAACAAGGTACAAAACAGCAGTGGAAAGAGAACAGTGTTTACTTCCAAACAGCCCAAACTTCCCAGCAATTCAAGGAGAAAAGATAACAATCAAAGAGGATAAGTTTCAACTTTCAACACTTTTAGGGCAACTTATCGACCGATAAGCAGATCTGAAAATACTCTATTACAGCGGTATAATAGTAGTAAAATCAGCCCCTTATATTCTTCAATTAGATGTCAAATCACTTAACAGTTAACAATTGTCATTTTAGTTTTGTCAAATCAGCAAGACATATATGGCTGTAAATAATGATGCATAAAGAACATATATAGCTAAAAATCAAATCTAGAAACTGCACAAGTTTGGACAGACGAAAACTTAATTAATATGCTCAAGGTAAAATACATGTACATACCATTGTCTTCTCTCAAGGCAAGTACAAATCCTCCCATCTCTTCAAACCCTATCTAGGACAAATCAACAAATCCCTAGCAACTAAGAGAATCGAATATGCAAGAATCATTCCAACACATCCTCCAAGGCAATACATTCTCTTCTCTTCTTCTTCACAATTCCACCCTAGTGTCTTCTCACAAAACCCTAATCTCCAATCTCCAATGGGATAAACCCTAACCCTAGACCTCCAAAATTCTCCAAGATACTCCAAGAAGACCAAGAAACCCTAGTGACTCGAGAGAGGAGAGATATCAAGCACATGTGACAAATAGAGAGAGAATCTTGTGCACACTCTTCTTTGGGTCACATCTCATCACAAGAGTGAATACAAGTCAATGAATGAAGATATATAAATGGAAATACTCTCTCCTTCCTCTATATGAGAGGTAAGGGAGGCCAACAATACAATGTCCTTAGCCCTTACAAGCAACCTGTTGAGTATGGTTGTCATTGATGACAAGCCATTAATGACAAAGTAGTAATAAAGGTTGATGACATGGCTTGTATGATGACATGGTATTGATGATGTGGTCATATTAGTTATGATGATCCTTGGGTCTTGAACCCACACACTTGGTAGCTTGTTGATAATGATGTATGGTCTTCCTTATGGTTAGATGGCTTGGGATGTTTGTGGAGCCCATAGGCATGCTTTGATAGGTTGAAGAAGACTTTGACGAAGTACTGGGAACTCTTGTAGTTTATGGTGTAGTCTTCGGCACCCTTGTGTGTAGGGTCTTTGACGTCCAGTACAAATTGAAGAATTTAAGAATGAAGGACCCTGTATTTGCAAATAAACCCCTCATAAGATGATAGCCCTCATTCCGTTTCCAAGGGTAGGTGGCACGTCACGTGGTTCCTCATGGTTGAAGAAATATAAATTTTTGAAGTTGAAGTATTTTTACCCTTCTTGTGAAGTCGGCCAGCCTTTATACATTGCAATAAAAATATTAAATAAAACAACATTTGCAAGGTTGGCCCAGTAAATTAATTTATAAAAAAATGTGTATAAATAAAAGCAAATTCGCCTCATTTCATGTGCAAAAAAAAAGTGGAGAAGATAGCTCTGAATTTCGACCACTTCTGAGGCAAAAAATTCAGTGGTTGGATAGGGTACAGTGGACTGAAACAGCCACAGTAGAGGAGGATGATTTAGCTCTGTTTTGGAAGTTTTTTATGTGCTCGGAATTTCAGGTTACACAGTGACTGAGGCAGCCACAGTGGAGGCATCCAAACAGCAAACTCGACCTCTTTTAGCTCTGTTTTTGGTAGCAGCAGTGACAAAAGGAAGCAGCAACCTCGACCTCTTTTAGGTCTGTTTTTGGTAGCAGCAGATGACAAAAGTTGCAGCATATGCCACCTCTCCTTTAGCTCTGATTTTCGGACAAAACTTGCAGCAGAGAAATTTTTTGGTCAATTTTTTCTGAGTTTTGGAAGAGAGTACAGTTTGCTTATCAGCAGTTGACAAGTCGCCTTGTCAACTTCACATCTCCCAGCTCTGAGGATGTGGTTACGGTCTTGAGGGTATGTATAAAATAGCCTTGTGCCTTGATGCATTTGACATAACAAATTAACAGAGATGTATCAATAGAAACATGAACTAAAATGATATAGTAGTGTATGAAAAATTATAATGTATGCTCAGTCAGTGATTCACACAGTGATGGCATGAATGCTCAGTTAGTGATTTACATAGTAATGTGGCAGTCTGTATGATCATCCACAGTATGTATGATAATTCACAGTATATATATATATGCATGCAATGTTTACACAGTGACATATTTCAGTATGCAATGATATGATGGTCATACAGTGAATTTGTTAGCATACAGTGATATAACGATTACACAGTGAGTTGTTAGCATACAGTGAGATGATGCTTATACAGTGACACAGTGACTTATTCAACACACAGTAAGACAATGTTTACACAGTGATGTACTATGATGTATATGAACAGTTTGTGACACAGTGAAATGATATGAGGTGATGGCAGCAGCAGCACTTTGACAGTTGACAGAGACTTGAATAATGATAGGGAAGATGTGATGAGCAGATCCTTGATGTGTATGGCAGTGAAGTGACATTGATATGGCAGTGAAAGATATGATTGTAAAATCTGACAATTGGTTGTGATGTAAGTGTTCCTTTGTATCTGAGGTTTGGACACCTCACCACTTCTTAGTTGGAGCTAAGAAAACCAATGTAGGCCTTGGAATAGGAGTTGGTGCTCTTTGGTCAGTTGGTGCTGATGTAATCGCGAAGATTGAAGTCTTCATTGTAATTTATATCAAATTATAAATAAAGCTTACTATACTTGTTTGGTGTTATGTCTCTTGTTGATAACATGTTTATGTAGATAGGCATTTGTTGATTAGTTGATAATGTACTTGATAGTGTTGTGCATATGATAAACTCTGTATAAGTTTTGAGAAGTAAAAATTGTTTAAAAGTGCTAGCACACTGATTCACCGCCCCCCCAGTGTGCCATTGTGTCCAACACAACTTACAATGAGAACTTGTAGGCCAATACATGTAAGACACAACACTCTAAAGTACATGTGGTCATGATCCAAGGTGATTTCGTGTACAATAATGGCTTCAAAGTGTCCATAAGGCAAGTCCACATCCCTCCATCACAAGCCTCCATGGACTCCATTGGTCCTCCTAATCAATGTACTCCATTGAGTCAGCTACCCCTGCATGAATATTGTCAAAGCCCCACCCATCCCCGAGCCATCTCCAATCCTCTGAACAAGAATCTATGCCACCACACGCTAACTAGGGCCTAATGCCCTCCACCAAGTTGCACAACGCTCCTCATCCCATGTAGGGCACTCTCCAAGCAAGTGGATCCTCCAAGAAGCCCCAATGAAGGGCATCCACCAAACTATTAACAAAACTCCAACCCCTAAGGGAAGAACACTAAGCCAATAACCATCTAAGGTCAAGCATCCACTAAGCAAGCTTTCTCAATTGTGCAAATCCATCACAAACTATCTCTCATGTGTCAATCCATCTCGAACCATCCAGGGGCTAAACATACACAAGAAACCCCAAATCTGATGAAGCGCCCCAAACATGGTGTAAACAATTTCGAAAGCACCCCAAACATGTTGCAAACACTCTCGAAGTGACCCCAAAAATTAACATGATAGAGATTCCAACCTATTCTTGCGGGATGGTAGATATAGCCCCCTGTTGGTTTATTGCCAAACACAAGAGGAGATCTCATGTTGTTGATGAGATGATACGTTGGTTGCATTGGCTCTCTAATTTCAATTAGCATTGCATCTTCTTAATGTAGAATAGGTTAGGAATAATAAGTTCATTGTTTACGTTCAATAGGTTTCATTTATATGTTCCCTTTAGCATTTTGGGCTCATGTTTTTATATGTAGCACCCCTTGAGAAGTAATTAGACGAACATTCTCAAGTCTTTTGTAATAAGTTAGAATTGAAGACATCTATATTATGTGGGTAGATGTGAAGTTTTTTATCCATCTAGTTATGAATAGCCAACACTTTGATTCACCTTGCAGGTACAATAGATCTTGATTTTGGAGTTCTCTTACACCTCACTAGGGAGGGAAGGTCCCATATGGAGCTAATTGTTACCCTTTGAGAAGACATGCTTCAATTCACAATTTCATGGGCCTTTCCTATCTCACCTAATATAGAAAAAGACCCTTGGAGTTCAAGGATAGTGACAGGTTGATGAGCACATGGCACCAAGAGATTCCACTCTAGCATACTTGGCATAGTTGAGGAAACATACCCTATGACATGAACACACTACATCAGGACGTCTAGACTCAAGAACATGATCTATGGCAAGTTGTGTTAAATATAGCCTAGAACAAGAACACCCTACACATGGCAAGTCAAGAGCATGAAGGATAGTAAATGCCCTAGCTTGGAGGAGACTTGGACTATGACAAGTGACAAAAGAAACGGCCATGAAGGAACACTCTAGCTTGGAACATTGTTTTGTTCTATGTTGCACAAGTTTCCGGAACGCGGGAACGTAGGGAACTCGGGTACGGGTGTCTGATACGGCTAGAAGTTTCCCCTAAATTTGCAGGAAACGGCGGGTTGGGAGCGACGATAATATATATTAAAAAAATATAAAAAATAATATAATTAAAAAACAAAATTAAACTTCTATGATAGGTTCTAAATCTTTTATTTAGAAATAATACATTAATTAATAATTAGCCATTAATACTAATTTAATAACCTAAAATTTAAAAAACAATATGTAATTGATAAAAAAATTAAATTATAACTAATAAATAAATTTAAAATTATAAAAATTTAAATAAACAAATTTGAAACTTTTAAATTCAAAACTAATAGTAATTTAATATTAATAACTTAAATTTTATAAATTAAAATTAAAAAAAATATTAAAAATTAAAAATATAAAACTTTACAACATTAAAATTTAAAATCTTAAATATAAATATTAAAAACATTTAATAATTAATAATTAGAACAATTTATAATTTAAAAAATAAACATTTAATAAAAATTAATTTTATAATTAAAAAAACAAACATTTAACAAAAAAAAAATTAAAACTTTATAATAATTAAACAAATAAACATTTAAAAAAAATTAAAACTTTATAATAATTTAAAAAATAAACATTTAACAAAAGATTTAAAACTTTATAAAAATTAAAATATAGCGGCCGACACAATGAAGCAGCTGTAGCTGCACGAGCACCCGAGCCAACACCGTCCCAGCCGCCAACACAGTGAAACAGCTGCAGCCGCAGGCGCAGCCGAGCCAACACCGTCCCAGCACATTTAAGCGGCAAGAAGCAGCCGCCAACACAGTCGCCATTACCCGACCAGCAAGAAGACGCAGTCGAGCCGCCAAGACCGTCCCTGTAACCCGAGCTCTGCCAACGCCACGAATGAAACCGCGCCACCAGCAGCTTCGAACAAGCTCGGCCTCTGTCAAGCTCGGCCTCGCGGTGTCAACGAACAGTAACACTCCCGACCGCCGGAACGGCAAAAAACACGTTCCCGAGTTCCCGAAATTTTAAGCTAGAAGTTCCCGAAAAGTTCCGAAGCTCCCGGAACCGTTCCAGCTGATTTTGGAACGTTTCGTTCCCGTTCCTAAGCTCCCTGGAACGCGGGAACTTCTGGAACGAGTTCCCTGAACTCCAGGAGCGGTTCCCGTGCAACGAAGGTTTTGTTCAAAGGAGATAACTTGATGATGAACATTCCACTTCAAGGGAGCATTGTGGCGGCTTCATAATGAATATACCACTTGCAAGAAGGATGTTTGGTGCAAAAGGGCTTTAAAAGTATGATAAAGTGACTTTATGGGGCATTACACATTAGTACATTACCCAAGGCACATTCCACATATTTGGGGGCATGTTTCGGCATTGAGACATTTTGGGCAAGGACACTTGATTAGAGGTATGCTCTACATATTTAAAGAAAAGTCTATTGCATAAGGAACCGCCATGTGGCATGGTTGACATAGTCCAAGCACTTAGACAAAGAAGTAATGCATACTTCTTTGTGGACCTATGCTAGAGAGAAAGAGGTCCCAAGTCAGACTTGGACCTATAAGCTAAAGAAAGACAATGTAATATCATTTTCACTCTACAAGAGAAGCACTAAGGTTTGCAAGCTCTCTAAGGGGAGAGCTAGGACTTGAGGATCCCTATATGCACAAGAAAGGGCCCTAGGGAGGTGCTCCCTAAGTAGGAGGAGACTCTCCATGTATTAAAATTTTATTTTCACTCCTTCAAACCCTAGATGGATGAAGCCCTAATCTGGGATGGAGAAAAGTATAAAGAAAGAAAGATATTCTTTTGCTAGATGCATGATTGTTGTTTTGTGAGTTCCCCTCCAAGCTTAGTTGGATATCTTTGGGTGGAAGAGGTCTATGAACAAGTTCAATGTGAGATTTGTCCATCTCTGTTTTCTTTTCATGGATGAATTTTTGCAAGGATTGACATGGTTTTTTCCGCTGAAATAATCTTTGCAAACACATGAGAACAAATTAGGGTGGAGGTTGTAAGTCCTTGCTAATTCTTGATGTGACCATAAAATATTGAAGGATATTTATTGTTGTAATTTTCTAATTAGGTTGTTTTCTCCATTTTTTAAGGTTTCCTAGCTAAGGAGAAAAATTAAGTGACACATTATGGTTCTCTTGATCTTGTTGTGAAATCAGATTTGAAGAATGATGTATTGGTGTTCATTCATTAAGAAGGTTACCATACCATGTCTACTTCATCTTGAGTTTCATATTATGGTTGTTATTTCTTTGTTCAATTATTGCACATTATTCTTGGTTGTAATTTCACAATTGTGATGGTGCATCTTTTATAAGGGCTCTGACTTGTTCTTGCAAAATTTGAAAATCTGTTTGACTATTTGCGGCACATCAATGAATGGCTTAATTACGTCTTCTCCATTTCGTTAAAACCCTCTTGTTGTTTGATCTTAACTCCATCACCCAAATTGGATAGGCATTGATCTTGGTCCACCATCCCTTTATTCTGAAGAACATCTTAAACATTCATTTCCAGAGTTCACCCCCCTTAGTGTCAGAGGATAGTAGACCTATAAGTGAGAAGAAAGGTTATTGTGGTGACAATAGGCAACTTTCCTACAAGCCTCTAGGGTTATACTTTGTTCAAGGACTTGAATATCTTTGGGTGCAGGTCTAGGAGTTAATGAGCTACTTAACAAGTGAACAAGATTAACTAACAAACAGGATATTTTGATAGAATTTTTAAAAGCAGGTGTGCTCAATATCATATACAAAGGATCACTTTACGGCCTACATCATGGGGATAGAAAATGCTGCCAAAGTACTATGCAAATTATAGTTCCATGCTTTGGAATTTAACTATTTTCCTACAATGATGTTTAGAATTGAGAACGAAATTGAAAAGATACCCAATTAAGGATGATATCAACAAAAGATACGAAAACACCTGTTGTTGCTTCTCATTGCTTTTTGATGTTGAGAATAGCAATCCTTGTCTCGATCTTTTTACTCCTGCAAATAAACACAATTTCCATTTCAACATCAAAAGATTCTAAGGATGAACACATTTTAGCAAATAAACTACAATCAGTGGACCAAGATGTCTTAAACAATGTGCAAACAAATATTAAACAATATGCAAACTACATATCATACAATCTCTAAATTGACATCTTGCAACTAGTACTCTAATTAACTAACTACAAGACAAAGCAAATAAATTTCTGCTAACTTACCTGAAACAAAGATGCAACAAAGTTTCAAAAAAATGATGGTTTTGTAAACAAACTTTCCCAATGTGAAAGAGGGAAACAATAAATATTGATATACATTATGTACATAATATAATATACTAAACATGAAAATATTTCTTTTGGTTTTAATTTTTTCTTATTTGTTTCAATCTTTTAGGGATTTCAGTTGTTCCTTAGGTTCTAAGTTACCAGGACTTGGATACAGATCCATTCAATTGTAGATGCAGATGCGAATCCAAATCCAGATGCAAATCCGAATACGGATCCATCAGAGTTTTGAAAAGAAGCCAAGATCCGGATACGATGGGGAAACGATAGGTACAAACAACATAATATTTTTCTTCCAAAGCAAGAAAAATCCTACAATACGCTGGGGTCCTGGCCTAACCTCTATTGATACAATCTCAAGACCCTAAAGTCCAGTTGCATCAATATGTGTAGACAAAACCTAACCACATGAAATAACCCACTAGTGGTATTTAAGGGGGGAAGACTACCATTCATGCCGAAGTCCTTTAGGTCTTGGATCGTTAACATGTTTTCTTTTCAATTATAATATAAATATAAAACATAAGTTTAAGGCATAAATTTAAAAGATCTAATTAATATACACATGATCTTTAATAAATATATATAACATCTTAATATAGTATAAATTTATAGTCAAGTATCACTAGCGTGATTGGTCTCTAAGGGTTCCATTTGTTAAACGGCCCAGGGCTCAAAACTCCGCGGTAGTGGGAGGAGACAACTGAAAATCCAGCCATGCTAAGGGTTGGTGTGGCCCATGTTGAGTGCGATCCCCATGTGATTTTGACAACTTAGATGCCACTAAGTCGTGGTTTCTTAGACCATAGGCTAGTCTTGCAAGTCATGGAGACTCTAGTAAACACACACACACACACACACACACATATATAAAATTTATATATTATATTTATTAATATAATGTTATTAACATATATAAATTTACATAAACACATTATATATATATATATATAATTAAAGTTATAAAGTCCATTGTAAATGTTTTAATACACAAAATAAATTTAAAATCTTCACCCAACATTCACTTTGTATGTAACTAGGGTTGACCCTTGAGCTCCAGCTGTAGCTGTACACCCCTCCTTCAACTTCCGACCTGTGTGTACATTTACTCCTATAACTGCATGCACATCAACGATGTTGGATTTGTTTGTTTCCATATGTACATGGTAAACCATAAAGGTTAGTTTTGCCTTCTAATTCAACACATCAATCCTACTCCATTAACAGTTGTGGGCTACAATACTTTGAAATAGGATTGAATTCAAATTTCAAGGCAAAACTTGTGACTTATAGTTAAGCTACAAGTGATGAATTTCAAGGCGGTACCCATGAATTAGGAGAACTACTGACTTACAATCGAGCTACGAGTGAGCACGAAGACCAATGTTTGGCAAATACAAAGTGGCAAGAAAAAAATTATTTTTGAAGTATGAAGTGGATGACTCATGTTCACTATCAAAATGACAAAATATTTATGCAATGTATTGAATAGTGCATAGATGTTAGAATGATAATTACAATGAACCTCGTGACAATATATTTACACGCATTGCCTAGTCACGAGGCTAAGGGGTAGGTACCTGTTATCACATTCATAGTAGCCAGGACTACCATGTCTTCAGACCAGACTCCAGTACTTTTATGAGCTAGTCCTTTACTATGAGATGCCTGAGATCAGCAGTTGATGAGCAGTTATTCTATGATCACTCATATTTTCAACAGCCCCATGTTGATGTAATTGTAACTTCGGAAGATATTCACTTGTATTTTATATTGTTATTATTATTGTATTTTATTTGTATCTCCGACGGAGATGTTTATTCCTCCAGTCGGAGATGTCATTATTACATTTGGTCATGTAAAGTCATTGAGGTAAATCCTCCTTTGTAAGTTAGGGCATTAGATCGCCCTAGAGTCAGTTGTATTAGGGTTATTGAGTCCCCTAGAGAAGTCGGCCTAGTCAGATTTAGTTGGGGCCGACCTAGCAAGTGAAAGTAAAGTATAAATAGAGAGCTTAGCTCTCTCATTTGAACACACACTCACTCACACAAGTTTGCATAAGTGAGAGAGAGAGAGAGGACAAGTTCGCATAGGAGAAAGGGAGAGGAACTGCAGAAGACCATCTTTATTTTGGGGTTTTACTTTTGTGATATTGTATTGGTGACGATTCTATCTCTGAGGAAGTTGTGGGATTTTCTCCTTTATGGTTTCCCCGAGGAAAATCTTTGTGTCTATTGTGTTATGTTGTGCATGTTATTCTTTCAGTTAAGATCCTAGATAATATTGATTAAAAGTAGAAAAACTAACATGGTATCAGAGCTAACCTGAAAAGGACACTGTGCAGTTGCGGGAAGCTAGGGCTTCTAAATTTTGGGTCTTCTCTCCACAAATCATCAACGAAAAGAGGCTAGGCCAACTCGCCCTAGGAAGGCGCATCTTTCTGTCAAAGCGGAACTTGATTCCGAGAATTTTCATTTTTTGGCCCGTCACTACTGTCGGAGGAAAACTAGGCCATCAGATATTTTGGGTTTTTGTTCACTGATTTGGGGAAGTAAGTACATTAGACAACTAGCCTTGAGGAGGCGCATCTACCTGTCCAATCAGAAGTTCCAAATTCCAAGTTTGAAAATTTAGGGTTTCTCTAACAAAACCCTAGGGCCAGCCAACTCCAAAGAACCAGTTTGGGCATCTAAAAGTGGTAAGACCTAAAAGCTTTGCTATTTCCATTTGAAGTTCTCATTAAAGATGTCTCACCACACCAAGCTTGAGGATAAGCTTGAAGGGGCTGATAACTTCCAAGCATGGAAGTATAGGATTGCCCTTGTCCTTGAAGAGAATGAATTGGACATGTATGTAAATGAAGATGTTTCGGCACCAAAGGGAGATGAGGCTAAAGCCTTACACAAGAAAAACTTGGTTAAGGCCAAGAGAATCATTGCAGATTCCATTAAGGATCATCTCATCCCACATGTGTCACCGTTGAAAACACCTAAAGAGATGTTTGATGCTTTGACAAAGTTATTTGAAGGGAAGAATATAAATCGAAAGATGACCTTGAGGAACCAATTGAAGAATGTGAAGATTCAAAATGTAGAGATCATGCAGTCTTACTTTACAAGGGTCTCTCAGCTCAAGGAGCAACTTGAAGCTGTGGGAGAAAAGGTAGAAGGAGAAATTGTGATGACCACCTTGAATGGTCTCCCAAGATCATGGGACTCATTCATTCAAGGGATTTGTGATAGAAAGAAGTTTATCACATTCAGTAGGCTATGGGAAGAATGCTCACAAGAAGAAGCTCGACTTGTGGCTCGAGAAGAGAAGATGGGAACAAACGACGATGATCAAGCTTTCACAGCACACACCAGAAGGAATAATAACAAAAGGGAGCACCATCATCACAGTAAGAGGGAGAAACACCACCACCAAAGTCAGAGGGATAACTTTAGAAGATCCAGGAGAGATCTATCTAATATTAGATGTTATACTTATGATGAGAAGGGACACTACTCTAGAAATTGTCCCAAAAATAAAAGTGGCCCCCACAACAAGAAGAACACCAAGAAAAGGCATCATGCCCACAAATCAGAAGATGATGAACCTCCGAGGAAGAGAGCTAGAGAAGAAAGTGATGAAGAGTTTGTCCTAATATCAGCACTCACGGGCAATGTTACACATGGAAGTAATGATTGGATTGTAGATAGTGGGGCTTCTAAGCATATGACAGGATATAAAGAATCCTTCATAAATCTATCTGAGCATGAGTCACCTCACAAGGTGAAACTTGGGGATGATTACCAATACCCCATAAAAGGAAGTGGAGAAGCTTCATACAAGCTAGACTCTGGCAAGTCTCTGAAGATGAAGGATGTCCTATATGTTCCAAGACTAAAGAAGAACCTTCTCTCCATATTAGCACTAGATGCTGAAGGTATGAGGGTTGCATTTGTTGATGGCCAAGTCCTAATGTGGCCAAAGGGGAAGACAATAAATTATGCGATTGTGATTGGAGAGCAAGAGGGATGTTTGTACAAATTGAAGGGCCAACCTAAACAAGCCTTGGTCCATGACTCCATGGAGCCAAGTGAATTATGGCATAGAAGGCTTGCACATGTGCACTATAGAGCACTACCCATTGCAAGCAAAGCAGTTGAAGCACTTCCAGAAATCCAGTCGAAACATGAAGGCGTTTGCAAAGGATGTGCGAAGGGAAAAAACGTGAAGAAGGCATTTCCAAGTAGCGAAAGCAAAGCAAAAGGAATATTGGAAATCATCCACTCTGATGTATGCGGTCCTATGTCATCCAGTTCATTGAGCGAGTATGTATATTATGTTTCATTTATTGATGACTTTTCCCGTAAGACTTGGATATATTTTTTGAAAAGTAAAGATGAAGTATTGAGCAAGTTCAAAGAATTCAAAGCCTTGATCGAGACCGACACTAAGAAAAGGATCAAGACCTTTCGATCAGATAATGGTAGAGAGTTCATCTCGAAAGATTTCAAGAACCTGTGCAAAGAATCTAGGATTAAGAGGGAGTTGACCACTCCATACAATCCACAATAGAATGGCATTGCAGAAAGAAAGAATAGAACAATAATGGAAGCAGCAAGAGCAGTGCTTCATGACTAGGATCTTTCGATGCACTTATGGGCAGAAGCTGCGAGGACAGCTGTGTATGTACAGAATCGTACTCCTCATAGAATACTAGACAACAAGACTCCAGAAGAAGTATTCTCCGACGAGAAACCAGAAGTCAGCCAATCTAAGGATATTTGGCTACCCAGTGTACATACACATTCCGAAGGAGAAGAGGACGAAGCTAGATCCTTCAGGAAAGAAGGGTATATTCGTAGGATACAGTGAAACTTCAAAGGCCTACCGAGTATACTTACCAGGATTCAAAAAGATTGACATTAGCAAAGACATGACATTTGACGAGGACTCAGCCTACAACAAATCCAGAAACTAACCTGTTAAAGACACTAAAGAACCTGAAGTTCCCAGGATCAGAGATGTAGTAATGGAAGAAGCGATTCCAGAAGATCATGGAGACCGAGAGATGGAAGAACCACAAGAACCTGTAGATCCACCTCGTGAGAAGGACTCCCACAAGAGGAAACCAGCATGGGTACGAGAAGCAATACAAGATGCAGAGAGGTATGGCGCTCCAGAGGGGATGCATAGAGAAAGCAAGAGACCTAGGCCATACTCCAGCTATGTAGCCTTGTTGTGTGACATCAATGACAAAGAACCTGCCAACTATGAGGAAGTAGCAAAGAAGAAAGAATGGAAGGATGCCATGATCGAGGAGTACCAGTCGATTATGAAGAATGATGTCTGGGAGGTAGTTCCGAGACCAGAAGGGAAGTCTGTAGTGACTTCTAAGTGGATCTACAAGATCAAGCATGTTGAAGATGGAAGCATAGAGAAACACAAGGCTAGGTTTGTGGCACGTGGCTTCTCCCAAAAAGAAGGCATAGATTATGAGGAGACATTTGCACCTATAGCCAGATACACTTCCATCAGATCTGTACTTGCATTGGCTGCAGTGATGAAATGGAAGGTACACCAGATGGATGTCAAGACAATGTTCTTGAATGGTGTAGTAGAGGAGAAAGTGTGCATGGAGCAGCCACGCGGATTTGAGACACATGACAAGCAGACTCATGTGTCCAAATTGAAGAAGGCCTTGTACGGATTGAAACAGGCACCCAAGACATGGTACGACAGGATGGATAGTTTCCTGATGAGTTTGGGCTTTACCAAGAGTAAAGCAGATTCCAACCTTTACTACAAGTTTGAAGTGGGAAATCCAGTGATACTTCTACTTTATGTAGAGGACCTGTTTGTAACAGGGGAGGATGAGCTCATTGCAGATACGAAGAGGAAGCTTGCCGCAGAGTTCGAGATGAAGGACCTGGGTATGATGCACTATTTCCTAGGCATGGAGGTGTGGCAAAGTGCAGATGGAATCTTCCTTGGACAAGGGAAGTATGCAGTGGAGATTTTGAAGAGGTTCGAAATGATGGACTGCAAGGCTATGGCTACACCTATGGCATCGAACTTGAAGCTACTATGTGATGCTTCATCAGAGTCAGTTGATGCCACGATGTATCGTTAAATGATTGGTTCATTGATGTACTTGACGAACACGAGACCAGACATATGCTTTGCTATGAACACATTGAGTCAGTTCCTGACATATCCGAGACAAGATCATTTGGTTGCTGCAAAGCATATATTGAGGTACCTGAAGGGTACAATGGATTATGGTCTCAAGTACGAGGCGAATCAAAAGATTAACCTGCATGGTTATGTTGATTCGGATTGGGCAGGCAGTGCCGCGGATAGGAAGAGCACTTCGAGATGCTGGTTCAGTATGGGATCCGGTATGATCTCTTGGTTTAGCAAGAAGCAGTCGTGCGTGGCACTAAGTACAGCCGAAGCAGAGTATGTTGCAGCTTGTTTGGCTAGTTGTGAGGCATTGTGGCTTAAGAAGCTACTATGTGATTTGTTTGATCTCCAGTTAGAGGTGACTTGTATATTCTGTGACAACCAAAGTTGTGTGAAGTTGTCCAAGAACTCGGTGTTCCATGACAAGTCAAAGCACATTGAGATCAAGTACCACTAAATCAGGGATATGGTGTAGAGAAGAGCAGTGAAGCTCCAATATATTGCGATGGACAAGCAGATAGCCGATGTGTTGACCAAGCTGCTAACCAGAGTGAAGTTCGAGCACTTCAGAGAGAAGCTTGGTGTTCTCCAGATCAAGGTTCCTTCCAAGAGGAAGTGATGAGTTCGGAAGACACAGATGCACATGGGCCATTCTCGCATAGTGGTAGGTTTGTGCCTCCTATGTTCGTAGATGTAAGGGTCGGGCCATTCTCGCATAGTGGTAGGTTTGTGCCTCCTATGTTGGTAGATGTAAGGGTCAAGCCATTCTCGCATGGTGGTAGGTTTGTGCCTCCCATCTTGGTAGATGTAAGGGCTGAGCCATTCTCGCATGGTGGTAGGTTTGTGCCTCCAATGTTGGTAGATGTAAGGGCTGGGTCTCGCATGGTGGTAGGTTTGTGCCTCCCATGTTGGTAGACAAGGGTCTCGTATGGTGGTAGGTTTGTGCGTCCCATACTAGAGACGTCCACCTGTCATAAGACACTGTGTGCGCCTAGGCGGGATCTCGCATGATGGTAGGTTTGTGTCTCCCATGCTGGTAGACGTGGGCTGACCGTTGTGGGACATGTGATGTGCATCTGGGCTGTGCTCCGTGTGATGATGAGATGATCTGAAGACGATGAGGCGACAGTAGGAGACATAGGTGTTTGCAGGGGCAATGTAATGACTGGTCCGAAGCTGTACCTACTTGATGGCTTGCTTGCAGAGATGATGAAGACCTACATGAGGGCTAGGCCTACATCCAACATGAAAAAGGGTTGGCTCTGTAAAACTTTCTATGACGAGTAGATTCGAGAGATGTCACCAATAAATGATGGACATGATGAGGATTGCAGCAGCAGCGACGATGATGATCCACTGTTGATGATGATGTTCCAGCATTGAAGATGATCCAGCGATGAAGACTTGTGTCCAGATCAAAAGAATACCTTCCTCGTTAAGAGGGAGTGTTGATGTAATTGTAACTTCGGAAGATATTCACTTGTATTTTATATTGTTATTATTATTATTGTATTTTATTTGTACCTCCAACGGAGATGTTTATTCCTTTGGTCGGAGATGTCATTATTACATTTGGTCATGTAAAGTCATTAAGGTAAATCCTCATTTGTAAGTCAGGGCACTAGATCCCCCTAGAGTCAATTGTATTAGGGTTATTGAGTCCCCTAAAGAAGTCGACCCAGTCAAATTTAGTTGGGGCTGACCTAGCAAGTGAAAAAGGTCAAGTGAAAGTAAAGTATAAATAGAGAGCTTAGCTCTCTCATTTGAACACACACTCACTCACACAAGTTCGCATAAGTGAGAGAGAGAGAGGACAAGTTCGCACAGCAGAAAGAGAGAGGAGCTGCAAAAGACCATCTTTGTTTTGGGGTTTTACTTTTGTGATATTGTATTGGTGACAATTCTATATCTGAGGAAGTTGCGGGGGTTTCTCCTTTATGGTTTCCCCGAGGAAAATTTTTCTGTCTATTGTGTTACGCTGTGCATGTTATTCTTTCAGTTAAGAAGACATTACAGCCTTATGCCATTACTGAGCCTCATGACCTCAGATTTGATGACTGAGGTGACCATTTCCTTCCATACAGAGCAATGTGATAATGCCCAGAGTTATACAGCAGCAGTGTTCCAATTACAGTTGATGGTTCAGATGATGGATACAGGTATATGACCCAATAGGTATATGGTTGTGCATTGGATACCAATATTGTGCTCTTTTACTTATCTTAGTAGCTTGACTAGGTATTTAGTGGTCATGATCTGGCGATATATATATAAGGATATGGTTATTTGTTGACTATTTAGAATTAAAGTGGTCTAATTACTTAGAATCAGAATTTCTTGTGTATACTTGTTGGTCTTGCCCTCTTAAGTAGTATGGACTTGGTCATTCCCACCATTTATGGCTTGCTAGTTATGGCATCACCTATTACCTTTAACCATCCATCCATTCTCTTCCATATTTGGTTTTATCCTAACTTACACTTCAGCCTATGATATGGAGAACTTCCCCAATTATGCCTCTATGATGGATAGACTCCCTGTTGTTTTGTGTCTCGGCTCTGAGTTGTGCAATAGAACTTACCGAAGCTTTGATCCTTCTGGGCCAGGAGAACCCGCTGGTGTTGGTTCCTGAGCTTAGGTGAGTTGGATTTGAAGCCTTGACCTCTCTGGTCTGTTGCCCCCGATGTTTGGTCCTGATTGTGAATGATCCCCCTAGTTGCCTCAGTTGTCTCAGCTAGACTTGAAGCAAATTGTACTACCATCATTACATGCATATGTGACTCATTGGTATATCGTCTATGCAAGCCCATGATTATAAATTAAAATTGTGCTTTTAAGCACAATGAAAGACGGCTATGAAATGAAATGTAAAGCACCCTGGATTAAAGCTGCAATTAGTTGTGCTTCTATGCACATGCAAAATCCTAAGGGTCATGAGGCCTAAAAAGCAGTGGTTAAATCTATGCTAAATCTAAAGACTGTTGGTCGTGATTCAAGTGTAATGATTAATTCTTCACGGATCCTACGGATTGGGATGTGAGATAGAGTAAGGGACAGCTATTTCTAAGTGTCCACTAGAACCTCAAGTTATGGTTAGTTGTGCACCTAGTCACGGTGGTCCTAGAAAAGATCCTCGCGGAGCTTGATTCAAGCTTGGATGTGAGCTATAGACATTTGCTAAAGTTGAATACGCACTCCTCAAATCAACTTATTTCATTTGTGAGACACCGCCATTCCTTGTGTGTTTTCTGTCCAACATACGCTTAGGTAATTTTCCCTTTTCCCTTTATCTAGAGTGTCACAATGTTAAAGATTGTAAAGTCATCCCCTTGTCCTAGCCTTGTCTTTTCTACCTTCACCCATTTCTAGCAAAATGGTCACGTCCATGAAATGAGTATACACTTGAGGGTCTTTCTCTTTGTAATTGATTTCTTTAATCTAGACTTGTATTTGATGTATCGTTGCTTAATCGCCAATGAAATGCTACTTTATACTTTAGTCTTGCTATTGAAATAATTAAAGGAGCATATCTTATCCATTTGCACTTACAGCATCACTCAATTTGAGCCTGGGTCATTATTTTGATCAGTTTTGACCAAGTCAACCGCAGGATCCGGGATGAGCTGGACCGATGATGTTAGCGAGTGATTATTTGTGGTCCTATGACGCACATTTGATGGTTCCATGCATCAAACACAGATTTCATGTGATGGTTTGATGGATTTTTATTATTATTATTATTTACAGACCATTATTTTTATTGTTCGGACATGGTTGAGCTAATGGATGATTATCCAGGTGGTCACATGATGTATGAGTACTCATCTCTACTACATTTGGACCTTCTGAGTCCATTGGTACACTCAGATATCAGTTTCAGGCACTTTCAAATGAGTTTATGGTCAAATTATCACTTCATTTCATATTTTCCATATAAAATGGCATGTCAGCACATTTTGAGATATTTTTGGTTCTCCTAGGGCGCTACAGAGGGAGTATGGTGTCCAACCATTCGTTATTACCATATTACAATGCTCCCAAACATTTTGGTGCAGTCAGATTTGTGCCTGGGGCAACAAGTAGAGAGATATAGGCATTTTATTATTTTACAGGTGATATTCCAAGGATAAAAAATGGAAGAAATGGCCATTGAGGAAATCGATTTGGGCAATTGAGGCAAGGAATTGGCATGAGGTTTGTTCAGAGGATTTTTGTGATGCATCCCACACCTTCTGGCACAGCTTGCAGCATTCAATGGGGTCCACATACACTCTAGGCTATTATTTTGGGCATTTTTATTATGTCATTGAGGGGCCACGATTTGGTCATATGGTCACAATATGATATTATCTTGAGTTATTATATGTTATTGTGCCATGGGGTCATGCTAGAGAAGGACATGTCACACCTCCTGGCCCCACCATGTGCCTATGTCATGTGTCTTAGTCACTAGTCATGTAGTGCGTCCCCCTTGGACATCTTAGTGAGTGCGCCCCCTCTATTTTTTGAGTTGATCCATGTATTGTATTTTTGGCTCATCTTAGCCGTTGATTATCATTGATGTATCTTTTAATCTCAACCACTCATTCCAAAAGTGGTTGGGTTTTGGTCTCTCTCATTCCTATTTAAGGAATAGACCCCCCTCTTTGTAAAGGGACTTTTGGCTCTTGGCTATTGTAATAAAATTTGATTCTTGTGAGAAAGTCTTGGATCTTGGTTTGGATGTATGGCTATGGTGATTGAAACTACTTTTCCATTGCATTGAGGATCTTGGTGAATATCTTGCACATTTTTCTATCTATATGTTTACTTGCAGGTGAAGAGGACGATTTGGTAGAGGGGCGCACTGGCTGGGGAGACTCACATTGTCTCTCTCTCAAATCCGGTTTATTCAGGGAGTAGTTTTCTCTTTGTACTAGTTATTCTCTGCATATTATTCTTTATTTGCATTTACCCTCATTCTTGTTTATTGATTGAGTTGATCTCCTTGGTTTTGCAGGAAGAGAGGGGCGTACTTGTGGACTTGGACAAATTGTGGGGGCAAGAGAACAAGCCAAATCTTCATTTGATCTTTGCGGGAGTAGTCCTCGTCATGCCAGCATCTATTCTCATCATCCAGGTACGCTCATAAGGTGAGTATTTTATTTCTCTAACTTACCCATCTGTCATTTACTTTCAAACCCTAATTGCTAAATCTTATAAAAATTCTCTGGGTTTAACTACTTAGAATTTCAGCGAACCATTTCTAGGTTTTCACCTCGAAGCCTAGCCATAGGTGGGTTCTCTAGGGCGTCACCCTCTGAGGACTCCATCTTTGCTTTTCCTGGGCACTGATCTTTCTACCCTTGCGCCCTCCTTGGTTTGTTTATCTTTCGGGTTGTTAAAACCTTGTTTTTCGAGCTTGTGTACTTTGATACTATTAGATCTACCTTCAAACAGTGCTAGAAAGCCTTAACTCTTCCAAATCTACTACTTGGAGCCATTTTCCCCATTTTTAACTCACGTTTCCCAAGGCAATTAGATTTGATCATTTACCCTAGCACCTAAATCCTAGAGCCTTTCTTAATCTTCAAGTCAATGTGTCTAATATATTTAAAGTCAAATCTCATCCATCCTAAGCCTCCACGGTGATTTCATCCCTTAGATCTAGGGTTCCTCACCCATTACCTTACGTACCTTATTTTCATAGCTTGATCTGGTAATTGGGTTAGATCTCTCTTATCGGGAGTAGATCAAGGTCTCCCCCTTTGCTATCTAGGGCTTGGATAGCAAGAAGCGAAGAGTGTCTCGGTTGGCGTGACAACCAATCCATCTTGGGGATCGAGGCCCTCTTTGGTCACCTCTTGAGTTGCCTAGCTCCTCTACCGTCCTGAATAGGATCATTGTTAAGGGGCAACTACAAGTTGTGTAATTATAGTACCCTTTGTGTTTGTATTTAAATTGTTATTATTATCATTATATTTATATTTGTGTTTGTTACATTGCCACCCTCTCAAGGAATTATTTGTCCTCAAAGCATAATATATAGGATTCTCTCTAGCCAAGAATGTTATATTGGCAGCATCATCTTCATGCTTGTCTAGTTGTAAGTCTTGACTTGGTTCTCTCTTTGAGCGCTAGCAAGTTTCTTTTGTAGGCATCACATCTTGAAGTCTTTGGACCTATTTGTTGAAGGTTAACTCTTGATTCTTATTGGGTGCATACTTGACTTGCTTCTATTGGTGTATGATTGTATTTGTTTCATGCACTTTGTTCCTTTGTGGTAATTCACCTTTCTTGAAAGTGGACCTTTTAGCACCATATAATTTATAATGTTGACCTTGTTAATTAAACTCCATGAATTGTTCTTCAAGGTTGGTGGAATATGTCACCAACTGCATCAACCATTTTGAACCGAGTACCATATCCATTTCATCAAGTTGTAGAACATAGAAACATGTTTGTACCACCTAGTAGCATATCCATTTCATCAAGTTGTGGAACATAGAAACCTGATTGTACCTCCAATTCTTGGATTTGAACTAAGACTTTGTGGCATCTACCTACTCCTTTGACTTCTTGTCCACCAACAACTATAATTGTGAGGTCCTTGGTGGGGTACACAAAAAGGTTTAGTTGTTTAGCAACAATGATGTCTATACAATCAGTGTTGCATATATCGTCTCGAGGAAAGTATCGGCGAGGGTCTGGAATATAACTTCTCGGTGGTATCGGCAGAAAATATTGGAAAATCTTGAAAAGCGTCGAAATACCTCCAAAAATACAAAAATACTCATTTTTTTCAATTGTTTAAACATCTTAAGCAACAACAAGGTCAAATAGACACATTGCTACATAAATATGATGATACAACTAATAAATAAGATGCATAAGATGTCAATTGGTCACATATTGTTACTAAACTAAAACTTAGGATTGCTAAAGTATATGTAAATAAGACTCATGGTGATGTGAGGATTCAATTCAACAAAACAAAAATTGTAGTATGATTTTTATAAATAGAGTGGAAGGAGGACCGAGACCAATGCCTATCGATGTTGGACAAATGGAGTGAATAAGGGAACAAGGAGAGCCGGAAATAAGTGATTGGGGATAGTAAGAAGCATTGTTACAACATGCAACATTTAATCTATGTATGCTTGATTAGATTGCTAGAAACTTGACTAATGTAGGCCATTGAAAAGGTGCTCTACTTGTCAACATGCTAAAACAACTAGGTGTGATCCTACTCCAAGATTTAATGCATGATATATGCTTAGATTGAAACACCATTACATAAATGTATCAATCATAAAATAAGAACAAGAAGAAAAGTAAACAGGAAGGACTTGTTTTAGCCTCCTTATTCAAAAAGAAATCTGTCTTGTTGAAGCCCTAGTCTCATTAGATGTGGTTTCTAACAGGTCAAATCAACAAAAAATGGTATGAACATGCACAATTTTTCACACTTTCCAGCAACAGGCCGACATATTCGAATATATCGGAAATGTCGCGATATTTTAATTCCGATATAACGTAAGGGAGAAAGTCTCGGCAATATATCCAATATTTCCAATATATCGCCGATATGTGCAACACTGTATACAATTATGGGTACTACCAAAATCTACAAGTATCGTTCTACTTCAATTTTTTACAATTCCTTTAAGCTTCAAGGTCTTGTGTTGCAATTTCCTAATTGTGGTTGCAAGTGGTTCTTGTGTTTGTTCCTTTCGAGAAATAGTTCCTTTTTAGACACATCATTCTCATTCCTATTCGGTAGTGTGCAAGAAATTGATGTTGTGACACTTTATTTTCAATAGTCGGTGTCTTGATCTGAAATTTATTGGGTTCACTTGTTTTACCCTTACCTGTTTCAAGAATTGTTCTCAACGAGTTTGAAGTTACTTGCAAATTTTCTTCAGTTTTTGGTTGAATCGCTGATTCATCTTGTCTTTCAGCTTGTCAGTTAATCCTTTCTCTATGCTAATTATTTATTATTGATGGTTTGTCCTTGAGAAATTTTGACTCACATAATGTCCTATACTACACCTCTTATTGTATTCACGACAAATATCTCCCTTCTTTATTAATGCTTGCTATCATCTTCAAGAATCTTAAATAAATTTGTTAATTTTGTTTCCCATATCTACAATTAATTTGTTAACTTTATACCCTAATTCCTTGTGTCCCTCTAATAACTCTTTTTGCAACTTCTTGATCCGATCCATAAATTTTGTGGCACTATTGGCCTCATCTTCATAACGATAACCCTTTGCTTGCACTTCCTCATTATTCTTATCATGTTGGTGATGGCTTCTTGCAGAGTCACTTTAAATTAGACTTTATATATAATATATAAAGTTTTTAATTTTTGAAAAAGTGACTTGAAAATAAAAATAATAATAATAATTAAAGTTTTAACATGATAACCAAGCCAACTAGGATTATAGAAGGCCAAGATATAAAAAAAAATATTTTAAAATGATGTTTTTATGGAGGGACACAACTGAACGTATGAATAGGTCATGCATGATCTAAGAATGAGGTTGTAGGATCTGACAATTTTCTATGGAGAACAGCGTACCAAATGGTTATGGTTGCAGCCACAAGGTAGGGCTAATTTGACAGAAAATGATCTGAAACATACAAACAAATAGTATGATAATGTACAGAACTAAAAGAAGGTGACAACTAAATACGGCAGCATCCAGAGGCCGAAAACAATGTAATAAAGATGGCACCAAGTGAATTGTTGGGCAAATGGGATGGCGTACAAACTAGAGTTGACGTCAGTAATTTTGTACAGTGACTGAGAAAAGCATACGAATGGTTGTTATAATTGAATAGCAGTTGGTGGTTGTGCAGTGATCTGTACAAACAAATCAGAATTGAAGAGTGTATTGTTGGACCTGTATGGCAGATCTATGTGGATTTGTACGAAATTGCAGCGAAAGAGGGTACAGGATTGCTCAATGAAAATTAACACAAAAATTGATTCATTGTTTCATCAATTTTAACCACAAAATGACCAAGAGTTGCCTCTAATAAGTAATAACAAATGAAGAAGACAGTTCTTGTTCACTATTACATTTATTAAATTGACAGAAAATTTGTGCAATGTATAGAAGAATATATTGAATAATGAATAATTGATAGAATGATGATTACAATGAACTTTGTGACAGTATACTTGGTACTTGGTCACGAGGCGGCAGAGGGGTATGTACCCTTTGACTTCTCATTAATGTATTTAATATTTATTATGAGTATTGTTATTACTATCATTATATTTATATTTATGTTTGTTACATTTTCATATTAAAAAAGACGTAAAATTGCAGGATTTGCAGATGATCCTTGGAATTCGTTTGACATGAAAAGGATCTAGGCGGATCCAGATCCAATCTGATAACACAGCTTAGGTTCTTTGGCTATAAATAGACCCAAAGTCCCACCTAGCCCACTATTTTCAGGCCATTAATGGGAGCCATCCAAAAAATGGTTTGGAGATGTTTCACACGTTGAAAGCATTTCCTTGAGTTTGCCAATCATTTTTTGAGAGTTTTGGTTTCAAAATGTTTCTGGTACCAAAATACTAGGAGATCATGCTTTTTGGAAGATGATTCACTGAGTGGCATGCTGATAAATACAGTGACTGGTGAGTATTTTGCAGGCTAATTCATTAAAGATTCATCTTTACACTAGAATTAAAATCTACATATACCCCTAATCTACAGAAGCATATACACTAAAAACCAATTAAAATGACCTAAAGGAAGGAGGTGCAAGAGCCTCTAAAGAAAAGAATGCAACTCCTTCAAATTGAAATGGCAAATAACTTCTAAGAGTCGTCTTCTTCCTCCATGGATCTTAATGTCAGATCCTAAGATACCAAGATACAAACACAGATACAGATCTGCATATATTTTTTAAGCCAGGATTTGGATAAGGTAGGGAAATGGCATGTATAAAAAAATATAAATATATTTAATAATTTATCGAAAAAAATATAGAAATTTCAGAATTAAGAGTCACCACATTCAAGAATCATGTATGCATGTATTGACGATCTGCAGAATATTTTTAAAGCCAGGGTCCAAATACAGTAGGGAAATGGCATGTATAAAAACCAGCATAGATCCTCTTAAATCTGGATCTACCAAGCACCGAGAGGGATCAAATTTCTTGAGATGTAAATATTTTCATGATTTGTAAAAAATTTAAGATAAAAAATTTACCCCTCGATAAATTTGATCCCTCTTGGTGATTGATAGATCCGGATTTGACACGGATCTATGCTGGTTTTAATTTTTTATAGCCTTTGTGTAAAATTTAAAATTGAGCTGACATATGCTATCCACTAGTGTTTTTTTTTGTCATGTACATTACGTGACAACATCTCCCCCATACTAGGCTATAGAGCACCTCTCTACTCTCAATGAAAATATAAATATATTTTATAATTCATTAAAAAAATATAGAAATTTTAGATTTAAGAATCACCACATTCAAAAATCACGTAAGCATGTATTGGCTTATAGGTGCAAGTAGGGTTTTGCTTCCGAGATTGATTAACTATGGTTTCATTTTGCAATGTCATATATGATATATTATATATACCATCTAGGCACAAAGAACCATCATATATGAACACTACGATAAGAAACAAAACTCTAAGAAGGTGGCTTTCTTATTGACACTTCAACCTGGCCCCTAGGGTGTCCATGAAAATCATTCCACTTTGACAGGGGCCCAAACAGAGTGGTATCATATAGTTGCATGCCATCTACTAGAGTGTCCAAGGCAATGCAGTTGTCCTGATCATTCATAACACTTATTTCAATAGTGTCCAAGGCCCACTTCCCTTAGCTGCAAGGAATGAAGGGAAGTGGGCCGTTATCAAAGACCTCAAAGCCATCATTCAGGACTCACCCCCCCCACCCTTGGTCCAAATGACGAGTTCATTTAGGTGATGGACATGCTAGGGTTGACTTGTCCACAATCTCCACTAGCTATTGGAACTATAACATTATGTTTTGGTCTTCACCGGACACACTTCACAATGCGGCACTTCATGACACGGTTGAGACCCACAATCTCCTTTTCCTCACAAAGACACATGCAAGCCCCTTTGTAACATGAATACCACTGGGCATGGTCCTACCGACAAGAGACATGATCTAGGGGGTTGCTTGTCTCATACAAGACTCCCCTGAGAACTAAGTTACTATGGTGGCATCAAACGAGCACACTAGGTTTTTGTGGGTCAGGACTCACCAGAGTAACCCCCTACTTCCCCCTCGCCTCATCACACTTCAAACTTCTTAGGGAGTTTGAGGGGTACCCTTTCCTTGATCTTTATGCAAACATCTGCCACTGCTCCACTCTCGAGGAGGCCATTCTTCTGGGAGACTTCAATGCCCATACTAGAAACTTACAAGTGCCCCTACATGACAAAACGAAGGATGCACTTTGCCTCCAAGAGTTAGAGCTAGAGTCCATGGGCATCCACAAGAGTTCTCAAGATTAGACTGGACACCTCACAAGATATGGGAGACACCTTTTACTCCTTGGTGAATCCACAATCTACTGATCTTGAATGGGCTCCCTTGTTTCCCAAGATCAAGAGATTTCACTTGCTTCCCCCACAGCAAGGGGGCCAATGCAGTCGACTACATCCTGTCCAGCCAAGACTGTCTCCCACACATCCGACACCACTCTATATACCCCTCCCCTTGGCAGACCACACCCTCCTCACTTTCTCCCTTTCTACATCTCCCACCTCCCACCACCCCCGAACTCCCCATACCACCTTCCCGCACCACCTTCCTTTTTGATAGAGATTATGCAAATTCCTACACCACTCGCCTTAAGGAGTTGCTCCCCCCATCACCCACTTCAGGACACTTGATATAGCCGCAACCAAGTATGAGATACCACGATCCTTGGGGAGGCAACCCTGGACTCCTATCATAATCAACTCAAAAACACACCCATAAACCCACCCCTAGCTCCTGCCCCATAAAGAGTTGGTTCAATGAGGAATGCAAAAAACCTTCACAAGCATCTCCACTTGTGGGTTTATGGGTGTGTTGACCCATAAACCTGACCCTTCATCCTCACACATGACCCTTCATCCTCTCCTCGCCTCTGTAAAATCTATCGTAACCTCCTCAGCTACAAAAAACAAGCGTTCCTCTCCTTGGGGCAACATAAACTTCATACAGCCCTCCACCACTCCCCTAAAACCTTCTAGCAAGCCCTTTTTCGTTGACATCATACCATCCCCCTAACCTTGACCCCCAAGCCATGTTCTCCTACACAACCTCCCTTTACGACATTCTCGGACAACCTCCCACCCACATCCCCTTCCCCACCTTCTTGTCACATTTTCTCTAAGAGGAACATCAGGAGAGTAGCCAAAGTCGTGAGCACCAACAGAGCAGCAAACGAGCAAGGCCTCTAAGTCGAGCTCCTCAAGCATGGCAACAGATCCCTTGACTCACACATTGTAGATTTATTTAACCACATGGTTTGCTTTTGTTAAAAAGTGGCAACAAGGAAGGTCTTCTATCATTGCATGTGTCCTTGCATGCTAGAAGACATAAAACAGGAAGCCAAATGTATTAATGTCTTTTCCAAAGTTTAGATTTAGGAAAAGTGCATTATGTGATCTAATTATTAATTGACTTAATGGAGTTACTTTTTATAAAGTTCAAGTGAAAATAATTTAAGTGATGGCTAATCTAATCTTGGCCATTGATCTCACCGGAGGATCTCATCCATTGATCCATAGTTGGAAGTTAGGGTTTTCGCTTGGCCATTGAGTTAAAAGGAAAATTGATTTGGTGGAGAGGACACACACATACACACACACAGATTTTCTTGCTCATAGCTTTCAGCCGGAGAGTGAGAAAGACAGCTTGCAGGATAATTTTACAGAGAGCAAGACTGAGGAACTTCTATCCATAGGTTGACAGGGCGACTTGGGCAAATTGAAGGAGGTCGTACAGATTTGCAGGGAGGTCGTACAAACACGCAAAGGCCATACTCAGCGACGCAGGCAGTCGGCCATACATCTGACACAGAGGGTCGTACGGGTGACGCAGGGCCATAGGGATCTGTCTGTACGATGACACAGAGCCATACACACTGACACGAGGCCGTACGGATCTGCACGTACGCTAACGCAGAGGGCCATACATTTTGTGGGGTTTTCTCAGTAAGGTTCGATTGTATGATTTTTCCAGGTTGGGTTCAAAATCTATTTTCTGGATTGTATTGTTCTATATCTTGCTAATAAAATATCTTCTCAGACTGTTACATCGGTTTTCCCATCTTGGGTTTTTCCGGGGGTTTTCATACCCAAAATATTGGTGTCTCTATTGATGTTCTATTTCTCTCAGTATTTATTTTCCGTTGCATTGTGAAGAAATCCATTTGTGGTTAAAAGTAATATTTGGGGTTTAATAAAAAAAATAAACTTGCATACTTTAACTCAAGAGTGGATTTTAAAGAAATTTACATGGTATCAGAGCTCTTCTAAGCAGATCTGAGAGAAAGCAGCAGTTGTTAGATAGATCAGGGGCAGATCTATTCCAGGGTTGACAATACACTTCATTATGGCCGTACAGTTGAGAGTTGAGGATAGACTCTAGGGGGCTCAGAACTTTCCTACTTGGAAAGAGAAGATCACCAAGATCATGGATGTTAGTGATGCAGAAGAGCACATTGACAACCAGAAGGTTGCTCCCACAGATCCGACAGAGTTGGCAAGATGGAAGAAGGTAGATTATAGAGCTATGTTGATAATCTTGGATGGGGTGAAGGACCACATAGTCCCTCACCTTTCCGGGAAGAAGACCGCATTGGAAATGTGGAAAGCTTTGGAAAGCCTTTACCAAAGTTAGAACGAAAACCGGAAGATGGTGCTACAGGAGAGGCTACGTAGTACCAAGATGGCCAAGGGTGAAGGTTGCTCCCTTGACAACCAGAAGGTTGCTCCCACAGATCCGACAGAGTTGGCAAGATGGAAGAAGGTAGATTATAGAGCTATGTTGATAATCTTGGATGGGGTGAAGGACCACATAGTCCCTCACCTTTCCGGGAAGAAGACCGCATTGGAAATGTGGAAAGCTTTGGAAAGCCTTTACCAAAGTTAGAACGAAAACCGGAAGATGGTGCTACAGGAGAGGCTACGTAGTACCAAGATGGCCAAGGGTGAAGGAGTGGTGCCTTATCTCACAAGGCTCGCACAGATCAGGAATGAACTTGGAGCAATGGGCTCTAAGACTGAGGATGAGGAGCTAGTTCGGATAGCTCTCAATGGCTTTTCTTAGCCATGGGACGTCTTTGTCAAAGGCGCGGTGGCTAGGGAGAAGCTCCCTGATTGGCAAAGATTGTGGAATGATTTTGTGCAGGAAGAGATCCGTATGGGTCAAGGTTCAGGTTCATCCAGCAGTGCCCCACAGATTGTGGATGAAGAGGCTCTAGCCCTAGCAAGCAAAGGCAAGGGTAAGGCAAAGAAGAAGGGTGGTAAGAAGAACATTGACATGTCAAAGGTCAAATGTTTCATCTGCCACAAGCATGGACACTTTGCTTCCCAGTGCCCACATAGGAACAAGAACAACAACACACAAATGGTAAGTTCGGCAGAGGTGGATGAGTTCAGCAAGAGTTTTGATGAGGACTTTTGTTTGATAGCTTGCATGGCAAGCTCCATCAACAACAGCATCTAGTACGTTGACAGCGATGCATCTTGTCATATGACAGGACATAGATCATTCTTCAAGAGCTTGCAGGAGGGTGGAGTAAATCTCCACATTGAGTTGGGAGATGATGCACGGTATCAGGCGTAGGGAGTTGGTATTGTTTCGTTTCAGAGGGAGTCCGGAAAGCCCATCAGTTTTGTTGATGTATTATATGTTTTGGGGATGACAAAGAATCTCATATATGTTTCCACACTGGAGGACAAGGGTTTTCTAGTGACTTTCTGGGATAGGAAAGTGCATATCAAGCCCAAGGGATCAGATCAAAGGTTGGGTCGGATGATTGGGGTCCAAAGTGGGAAGGTGTACATACTACACTTCGAGTCTGCAAAGGCTCTAGTGGGTAGCAGCAACAGTGAGAGTGAGTTGTGGCATAGGAGGATGGCACACTTACATCATGGAGCACTGAGGCATTTGAGACAGGCAGTTATTGGAGTTCCTCCCGTACAGGAGGAGAAGCATAACCACTGCAAGGGTTGTGCGTTGGGGAAGAACATCAGGAGACCTTGCCCACAAAGTGAGCACAAGTCTAAGGGGACCTTGGACTTGATGCATTCGGATGTTTACGGACCAATGAGCGTCCATTCTTTCAGTGGTTACAGTTATTGCGTCACATTCATTGATGACTATTCCAGGAAGACCTAGATCTATTTCCTGAAGGCCAATACAGAGGTCTTCGAGCGGTTTCGAGAGTTTAAGGCTCTTTTGGAGAACTAGACAAGGAGGAGGATTCAAATATTGAGGACAGACAACGGGGGTGAGTACACCTCCAAGGAGTTCTTGGAGTTTTGTTCATCGGAGGGCATCAAGAAGGAGCACACCGTTCCTCACACCCCACAGCAGAATGGAGTGGTGGAGAGGAAAAACAGGACACTAGTTAGTGTAGCCAAGGCCATGTTGTTTGATTAGGGATTGCCACTATTCATGTGGGTCGAGGCATTTCGAACTGCAGTATATGTCTAGAACAGGTGTCCTCACTCAGCTTTGGGGAGGAAAACACCTGAGGAGGTATTCACAAGCACTAGACCAGATATGAGTCATCTACGCATATTTGGGAGTGTCTGCTATTGCCACATTCATGCTGACACTAGGAAGAGGATGGACCCTTCAGGAGAGAAGGGGCTTCTAGTTGGTTACAGTGAGACTTCTAAGGCGTATAGGGTATAAATCCCGGCTTGCAAGAGGATCATTATGAGCAGGGATGTCCAGTTTGATGAGGACAGAGCCTTACAAAGATCTATGGACTTAGCAGCACAGGAGCAGCCAACACAGGACTCGGGAGTCAAGTTGGAGAAGTCACGGGTACAGGTACAGACACAGGGCACAGGTTTTGGTAGTCAGAGGGAGTCAGGTGGACAGGATCCTTCGATCATTTCGATCATTGATTTGAAGGATGACCCACAGCAGGAGGAGGATATCCAGCAGCCGCAGCAGGTAGACATTAGGCCATGACCTAGGTGGTACAGGTCCACAGTTCAAGATTCCAGGCAGGTGAGTCTTCCACAGAGCTCCATGAGGCGTTGCAAACCACCAGATAGACTTAGCTATATGGCATTGATGACAAAGTTGATTAACTCCGAGCCTTCCAGTTTCGAGGAGGTTGCACGACATGATGTGTGGCAAGAGGCTATGGTTGAGGAGTATGACTCAATCATGAAGAACCAGGTATGGGAGGTTGTGTTGAGGCCAGAGGGAAAACGAGTGGTAGGATACAGGTGGATCTACAAGGTAAAGCATGCAGCAAAAGGAAGTGTGGAGAAGTATAAGGCACGCTTCGTGGCAAAGGGGTATTCACAAAAGGAAGGTATTGACTATGAGGAGACCTACGCCCCTGTCGCCAGATACTCTACTATTCGGACTATTCTCTCATTGGCAACAGAGATGGGTTGGCACGCTCATCAGATGGACATGAAGACTGCCTTCCTCAACGGAGTTATAGAGGAAGAGGTATTTAGTGAGCAGCCAAAGGGGTTCAAGGTGGAGAACAGGGAGTCGCATGTATGCAGGTTGCAGAGATCTCTTTATGGGCTCAAGCAGGGACCTCGAGCATGGTACTCAAGGATTGACAGCCATCTACGGGAGATGGGATTCCAACGGAGTGAGGCAAACCACAACCTGTAAATCTTGTCAGGTGAGGTACCTCTCATACTGGTGTTATATGTAGATGATCTCTTTCTTACAAGAGATTAGAGGTTGATCAGGGACTGGAAGTCCAATCTTGCAGTAGAGTTTGAGATGAAAGACCTTGGGTTGATGCATTACTTCCTAGGTCTGGAGGCTTGGCAGAGAGATGGGTGCTTCTTCATTGGTCAGGGAAGTATGCAGTGGATATCTTGAGGAGATTCAGGATGGAGAACTGTATACCCATGTCCACGCCTCTAGTTACCAACTGGAGGAAGATTGATGCATCGAGGTCAGAGCAGTTTGATCCTACATTGTATCGCCAGCTTATCGGGTCACTTATGTATCTAGTCAACACTCGACCAAACATTAGCTTTGCAGTTAACTCTTTGAGTCAGTTCATGGTGAACCCTCGAATAGTGCATTGGACAACTGCGAAGCATGTACTTCGCTATATCACAGGCACAATAGAGTATGGATTGGTTCATGAGCGCAGTGGGAGTATACAGTTAGCAGGCTTGACAGATGTTGACTGGGAAGGATGTGTAGAAGACCGGAAGAGCACTTCAGGTTGTTGCTTCAACATTGGGTCAGGGGTTGTCTCTTGGTTCAGCAGGAAACAGTAGTTAGTTGCATTGAGCTCGACAGAGGCTGAGTACATGGCAGCCAGTATGGCAGCATGTGAGGGGATGTGTTTGAGGAAGTTGCTCTAAGAGTTATTCGAGAGTGAGTTGGAGACTACGATAGTTCACTGTGACAATCAGAGTGGCATTAGCCTTTCTAAGAATCCAATGTTCCATGACAGGAGCAAACACATAGACATCCAGCATCACTTCCTGAGGGATTGTGTTCAGAGAGGAACCATTCAGTTGGAGTACATTCACACAGATGAGCAGGTGGCGGACATATTCACCAAGGCACTTTGCAAGCACAAGTTTGTGAAGTTCAGACACAAGTTGGGAATGCTACCGAATCCCTTCCTTATATAGAGGGAGTGTTAAAAAGTGGCAACAAAGAAGGTCTTCTATCATTGCATGTGTCCTTGCATGCTAGAAGACATAAAACAGGAAGCCAAACGTATTAATGTCTTTTCCAAAGTTTAGACTTAGGAAAAGTGCATTACGTGATCTAATTATTAATTGACTTAATGGAGTTACTTTTTATAAAGTTCAAGTGAAAATAATTTAAGTGATGGCTAATCTAATCTTGGCCATTGATCTCACCGAAGGATCTCATCCATTGATCCATAGTAGAAAGTTAGGGTTTTCACTTGACCATTGAGTTAAAAGGAAGATTGATTTGGTGGAGAGGACACACACATACACACACAGATATTTTCTTGCTCATAGCTTTCAGTCGGAGAGTGAGAAAGACAGTTTGCAGGAGAATTTTGCAGAGAGCAAGACTAAGGAACTTCTATCTAGAGGTTGACAAGGTGACTTGGGCAAATTGAAGGAGGTCGTACAAATTTGTAGGGAGGTCGTACAAACATGCAGAGGTTGTACTCAATGATGCAGGCAGCCGACCATACAGTTGACGCAAAGTGTTGTACGGGTGATGCAGGGCCGTACGAATCTGGTCGTACGCTGACGCAGGGCCGTACGAATCTGGTCGTACGCTGACGCAAAGGGTCGTACAGTGATGCAGGAGGGTCGTACGTTTTGTGGGGTTTTCTGAGTAAGGTTCGATTGTACGATTTCGCCAGGTTGGGTCAAAATCGATTTTCTGGATTTTATTGGTCTATATCTTGCTAATAAAATATCTTCTCAGGCTGTTGCACCGGTTTTCCCATCTTGAGTTTTTCCGGGGGTTTTCATACCCAAAATATTGGTGTCTCTATTGATGTGATTGATGTTCTATTTCTCTCAGTATTTATTTTTTGCTGCATTGTGAAGAAATCCATTTGTGGTTAAAAGTAATATTTGGGGTTTAATAAAAAAAATAAACTTGCATACTTTAACTCAAGAGTGGATTTTAAGGAAATTTACACCCTCCTAACCTTGACCCCCAAGCCATGTTCTCCCACACAACCTCCCTTTATGACATTCCCCAACAACCTCCCACCCACATCCCCTCCCCCACCTTCTTGTCACATTTTCTCTAAGAGGGACATCAGGAGAGTGGCCAGAGTCGTGAGCACCAATAGAACAACAAACAAGGAAGGCCTCTAAGTCGAGCTCCTCAGGCATGGCAATAGATCCCTTGACTCACATTGTAGATTTATTTAACCACGTGGTTTGCTCTAAGTTTCCCCACTCCTGGACTAAACACATTATTCACCCGATACACAAATCAAGGAGTAGATTTGATCCGAACTATCATGGCGGGGCATACATTCTCCAAGCTCCATGCCACACTCCTACATTAGTGGCTTTCTAATGAGCTAGAGAACATCTCAGGGCCAAATGGTAGGCTAACTTCTGCTTGAAGTACCAAACAACAAACCACATCTCCACACTCAAAGCCATTATCGAGGAGGCCCATCATCACCCATCAAAAATTTATTGTTGTTTCGTAGACTTTCGAAAAGCATTTGACATGGTATCAAGAGAGGCATTATTCTAAAGGCTTTGTGATATTGGCTTGTCTGAGACCCTCTTCACGAGCATGAGATTATACGAATCGATTCTCGATCACCTTTCACCTCAGACCTTTCTGACTTCATCCAAAGGACCATTGGGGTGAAATAGGGATGTCTCCTCTCGCAAACCCTCTTTGGGATCTATAATGATGAGATGGAGTCTTCCCTCTATGAGCACATCCAAGAGGGGGATGGTTTCCTTCTACAATAGGTGTTGATTTTCTTGCTCCTTTTCACCGATGACTTGATCTTGTTGGCAACTACTCCTGAGTACCTCTAGAGGCAGATTGATGCATTGTCTAGCTTTTGTGACCTTCAATAGTTGATGATCCACTTGGGCAAAGCCAAGGTTATGATCTTCAATGCATTGAAGAGTTCTCTCTCTAATATACATTTCTACTTCCGAGGGGAAGAGATAAAGATCACCATTACTTACACCAACCTGGGGGTCCAATCCATGAGGCCTCATTTTAGAATGTGACGAGCCCTCTAGCATTGACTTGGAAAAGGACTTGGATCTCTACACCTCATCAAGAAACAGTGCTTCTAGGGCCAATTTCAAGACATCTCATCCAAATTATACCTCATGGAGGCGATTATCAAACCCATTGTTCTCTATGGTTCCTAGATTTGGGGACCGAGCTTGCTACAAACAAACTAGGCCAGGACAAAGAGAGTTCAGACCTTACTTCTCATGCACATTATCTACTGCAAATGTACAATTCCCTAGCACATCATTCAAACAGAGTTCAAAGTCCACCCCTTTCGCCTCAAGGTTATCTTCCACCTAGTCTCTTTTCTACATAGAGTCAAGGCTTTCAAGAATTCTGCCCCTGCTAGAGAAATATACCCCTATCTTGCACTCTAGTCCTCATAGGCCCTAGCCTCAAATTGCACTACAAGCCATGCACAAGGTTGGTTTCAAAGTCGACTGGACCATCTTGCTTGAGATGGTCATCGACTGGAGGAGTCAAGATGCACTGAACAATCTCTTGTAAAATAGACAAGGACTGAATTGAGCTATTAGAGAGGATATTTACAGATTGTACATGTAGGTCACCTTCAACAAGTCTAGGCTTGAAGATGTCCTTCTACCTAAAACATTTTTTGGAGTTGCAGGATGGCATCATTGTCTGTCCCCCATACACATGCAAGCACTGGATACATTCACTGAGAATCCCTCTAAGCCAATATTGAGTCAGCTCTCATCGACTTCAAGTGGAGACCAACCACCATATCCCCCAATCAGATAGGATCAGTCAGTTGTGCCACCTACAGAAGCCGAAGACAAAGATGCACCTCATTTTCAGATGCCCCTCATACTATGAGATCAAAGGATGTTACTACTCCCTCTCTACTATTTTCAAATACCATGATCAAAGATGCCTAGCCCTCTTCATTAGGGATATTTTCAGACACAAAACCCAAGTCTTGCACGCCTCATCCCACCATGAGACTACTACGAGGATCACCTCATACTTTCAGGTTGCTCCAATAATCGAAGCAACAAGCAACAGGCAAAATCTCAGAGACTTTAGACATTAGAGCATTGAGACCTCAGGCCTCCCCTACACCTCCCACCTCAACCAACATCCTTGAGGCCAGTACAAAGGTGTTGGACTAGACCTCATACCACACAGCATCATAGTGACAAATGGACCAATGCCATACAGGCCTAGAGTAGGGTGCCTCCCACTCGTTGGACTACCGCCCAATTACAGTTGAGCATCAAGAGTTCTATCTAGAGGTTCTTTCCTTCAACCTTGGATGGTAGGAGAGTAGGGCTTCTTCACTCTTACAACCCCCCCCCATGTTCATATAGTCAGATCCCATTATGGAGACGGAGGACTCTAATAGTGAGCCAACACCCCGATCACCCTCCTCACCATCGATCATCATGCCATGGATAACTTGACATCAATTCTCTCTTCGTCAGCAACATAATGTTTCCAGCCTCATACCCTCACTTTGTATCACAACACTTATGATACCGCTATAAATACCTTTTGATGTTGGTTAGCCCTGTTGATTTTTAGTGCAGCTGCGAGACCCATTCCCGGAAAGAACGGTACCCTAGTCAGTTAACTAGGGTTCCTGGTCAAGATAACCAGGCAAAGTAATGAGTAAGACCCTAGAAGGTACCCTAGGGCCCCCAGCTGTCTCCTGGGGTTCTTGGTCGAGGACCAAGCAGGTTGATGCCATGGCAAACTCCCTAGCATGTGGCTAGGGCCCTTATTTGTCTCTAAGGTATTTTGGTCTAGAACCAGACAGTTTCTTGGTCACAAGGACCAAGCAGATCCTGTAGGTTGAGACAGAGACATCCTAGGTCTTGCAGATGGTTGATCAACATTCAGTCTAGGACTGAATGCTCAGCTTGAGGCTGAGGACCATTCTCTGGGAGAATGAAGAACCTGGTCATGGACCAAGTGGTTGATCAACATGTCCCAGTCTAGGACTGAGGCTCAAACTTGGGCGGAGAAGCCATTCCTTGAGAATGGAGGCACTTGGTCAGTTACCAAGATTATGATGTGTGATGTCCTCTTCTCCTAGGTCTTCGAGATGGATGAGTTAGTTGGTCTTCTCAAGGGACTAGCCACCCCTTCTGGAAGCTACTAACATTTGACCTAAGGAGCAGTTTAGAGGACCACATGATCACACCATCTGTGTGAACCCTTCCTTATACAGTGATGATGAACTTTCAAATAGTTAATGGAACATTTGTACATTTGAGAGAGATGACTGGTTGTACCTTTACCCCATCCTGGTTGATTTACTTTTGGGTCCTTTTGATTTTTGGTCTTGTGGTACCTTGTACTTGACTTGTGGTCATTAGGGTCATTTACCCACCTTAAGTTTTTCTTGGACTTATTGTGTTTTGGTCTTATGGGTACTATGGTTGTTAGCCCATAGTTGTGGTACACCCTTTGGTACTAAGGGCTATGGGCCATAACACCCATTCTTGTTTAATGGGTTTTTATCTTGTACCACTTTATTTTTATAGTAACATTACCTATTTTGACTTGACCCTAATACCCACCTAAGTCAATTTACTTTTAATTAATTATGTGACTTTATTTCACCTAAGTCACTTGACTTTATTTTTTATTAATTAATTAATTAATTATGTGAGACTTTATTGTTTGGTATCTAATTCCACCTAAGTCAGTCTACTTTATTTTTTATTTTTATTGATGACCATTAATATTTTTATTTTTTATTTTTACTTTTTATTTATTTTTTATTTTATTTTATTTTTTATTTCTTATCTTTTATCTTTTATTATTTTTATCCTTTTATCTTTTATTTTATTTGTTTACTTTTCTTTTATTTGGTCATACCCTATTTTGAGATCATAAATTTATGGATCTCACCTTCTATAAATAAAAGTCATTTTCTTTTTATTTTTACTCTCTCACACACTTCTTTTAAGCTCAGTTTTTTTACAGCTAGGGTTACTGCTGCTTTATATTCTCTGTTGCTGCTGTACGGATTTGTTTTCTCTCTCTTATGGGCTGCCGTACGACCTGTCCTCCTCTTCTCTGCTGTTGGGTTGTTCCCCTGCTGCTTCCATGACTCTGTGTGTTGTTAGGGCTGCCTCCTTAGGGCTTCTGTGACCCTGTGTGTTGTTGGGACAGCCATTACTCTGTCTACTGCTGGGTATATCCCTTTAGGGATGCTGTTTGTTGGGCATCTCTCTTAGGGCTGCCTTAAACCCAGTTTTATGATGGGCATTTTCATGTGGCTGCCATGAGACCTATTGTGTTGTAGACTTCTCCTTTGGGCATGCTGTGAGTTTGTACAACCCAGATCTGTGTGTTAAACTGAGTTATGTGGGGGTGACAGTTTGTTAATCTGAGACTTGCATTTGCTCAGATCTGAACTTGGCTTTATGTGCTAAGTCTTGCACTTGCCCAGATCTAAGCCTTATATTGTGCTGAGTCTGACTTATGATCAGACCTATTGTTTTGTGATTCTTTGGGTAAATTTCTTTATGGTGAAGTTATGTTCTTGTCTGTCTCTGTATTTCAGAGTGTCCTTGACTTTCTAGTTTCACCTCAGCCTAGTCATCTCTCTCTGGTTTGTACTTACCCTTAATTGGGTTTTCTAGTTCCTAGTGATTGACTGGCCTCTACGAGGCACATTCCTTTATCTGGAAGTAATAATTATGAGTACAACACGGGAAGGGCTTCACACCCAAGTAAGTATCTTCAACTAAATCTCTGTTATCAATTGTTATTTTGCATTACATGTTACTGAAGACTAATTCAGCACAATGACCTAACTGGTAGTGTTAAAATCATTTTAACACGATGACCTACCTGTGAGTGCAGAGGATGTGAAGTTGAAAGAAGTGAAAATTATGTTATATCAGAGTTTACTACTGCGCTATCTGTAAATGCTTATTAAATGTATCTTATCTGCATTAAAGTATGTTGAATTGTAGTTCTTCTGCATAAAACCCTAACTTGTTAAATATTTTAACAAGCCCTAGTGATTAGCTCAATTTAGTTAGAGACTTATCTATGCTACACTTTTTTTTTCATTCACATATCTTTTAATCCCATTGACCTATTTTTGTTGTCATTTGTTGGACATTAACAAAATTATCTTATCTTATTTAATGTAAGAAGTTGTCTTAATGATTAGGCATGACTAACCAATCTAATTTTTTATTTCTTGTTAGGTATATAAAAGTTTTCTTAGGCATGACTAAGAAGTTTAATTTTTTATTTCTTGTTAGGTATATAAAAGTTTTCTTATTACAAAATGGAGGGTTTAGTTTTGTCATTCTCCTAAATATGATACAAAAAGACCTAGATTTGGTTACAAATTCACTCAAAAGTGCAAGCGCAAGATTCCAGGGGAAAACAATATGGCTAGGCACCAATGACAATTGCATTCGTGTGGAGCCATCAAAGCAAAGGGAGTTAGTTGCCTCATAAAAGGCCCAAATAGGCATTATATATATATATATATATATAAGGCATTATATATATATAAGAAAAGTGAAAACACACCAAGGTATCATGTCAATATCAACTGTGGTAACATATACCTCAGTGGGCAAAAAGTAGGCAAGTACAAATATACTATATCCATGTTTAAGACTATCATGGCTATTCTTGAAAACATAAAGCTTTGATATAACCCACAATTCTATATGTATATGTTATCTATTTTTTCAGTTTTTGCCAGTATTACAAAATTTCCTTAGCAGCATAAAACCACTAACATAGAAACAAAAACTGAGCTGTAAAGTTTTGAGCTTGAATGCTACTTTTTACAATATAGACTTTTTCTTTCCCCTCCCTGCTATCATTCTACTCCCTCTGCTTGCTTCCTTCATGGCTTTAGTTTTTTATTGTTTTCCAATTGATATAACAATATTAACCCTTTTTTCCCAAAAAATGTTTTTTTAGGATTCATGTGCTCAGTGCTTCAAGTTCGGTGGGATACATTTCCAAGGACAGATCTTAGGCATTTCCAATTGTTGAGGTGGATCCTAACAGAGCTAATCTGGGGATTCTCAAAATTGTAGGGTGTAGAGTCATTTGACTAATGTCCTTGGAGGATCAACTTTGGGATTCAAGGTAGAGGCAAGGGCTAGACCCCTTGCCTACTGCAATTGTAGATGATCTTGAGGAGTCCGAGCTTGAGTCAGATAATGATGCCATTGCTAGTCCTAATTCTTGTTCTACTTCTAGTTCTAGCAATGGTGATGAGTTTGATGATTGATCATGTTGATCAATGACATGTATGATGTATGATGTATGATGTAGTGGCATCATAGCATGTTGTTTTTTGGACTCTACAGGCCACTTAGGCCTCATTGATTATGTATTTTGTTCCAGATATGTATTGCATAGTACACTTCGTGCCATTTTGATATATTCATCCATATATGGTATATACATGAGCAGACTTTGGATGTTTTGTCACTGCTACTTTGGAATCATGGATTAGAATCTTCAAAATATTGTTTTTCTTTAAAATTTAGACATTTTATGTATTTTTGAGTAAACCAAGTCATTAAATTCAAATCAGCCGAGTCATTACAGATTCCGAGTCCGAGTCTTTAAAACATTGGTAGCGAATCAAAAAAATTGCTGAATGACATGACCACACCCTCTGCCCTATCACATAAGCATACTGTATCTTAGGAAAGCTATCCAACTGTGAAAGAGCATTCTATGAAAGGCAATCATGCATCAACCATGCATTTTTGGTCCATATCTACCTCCAATGGGCAATCTGTAAAGGAGAAGATCAATGTCCACAGATTATTAATGTTTAAATAACTTAGTCTCAAAGGATTACTTAACATATATCTGATAATATGATGACGAGCAATTTCAAAGTCCTTCTGCGTAATTGGTCTATCAGTTGGCAAAAACCACAGTCATGTAAGAACATTGCAAAGGTGTATGCAGATTATACAGGCTTCTCCGTTCTCTCTTGATCCATCTCAGTGCACATTCTTAATTGCTCACAGAAGACTGTTGGGGACAACATGCTTTCAATCAAAGATTGAAGAATGGCACAAACAGGATCAAAGTCATCATAAAAATGAAATCTGAAATACCCATTAGCTTAGATGGTATCAAAATTGCACAGCCACTGGAGAAACTGACATGTAAGAGAATAACATTCCAAAGGGAATAATAGTAGCTGGAAGATTTTAAGGAATTGAAATAAGCATAGTGAGTACTCCAACACTGATATTTCCCAAGGAGTTCAACATCCATCTTGTGCATCAGAAGTTACCATAAGTTTATGTTGGCTTACGAAGGTGAACCCGGATTGGACCTCTCATATTTTACCAGGAGGCAACTAGCACACGCAGGAAGGCATTACAGCACAACGGAACCAGGAATTGGAACAGTATAATTTATCCAAATACTCAACCATTACTTGTTAGACAATTCCTTCACAATTTTGGTAGATTGCCAAGCCCTTGCTAGAAATGATGGTCATTCAATTAGACTTGAGCGTTACAATAGATCTGTATTAGGTTACAATAAATGTTAGTGAGTGATTAAATACTGTTCACCTTGTTAATAAAATTTTGTAAATTGAAGTTTCATTAGGTTTATTTCACAGGTTAGGGTGATTTCCACCTTTCAAGTGGTTATCAATTTTTTGCATTGACTTATGTAACATAATTGTTGCATAATAATCAATGAAGTGATCAATCATGGTATTCTCCTTCTCTTCTTTTGTCAATTCATATTCACTGTCTTTTCTTTCATGAGTTCTCTTTTTTTGGTGTGCTGTGATCATTCATCATATTCACCTTCTCTTCTTTTGTCAGTTCATATTCGCCTTCTTTTCTTCCATGAGTTCTCTTTCTTTGTGTATTGTCTCAAACAATCAGCATGGTATCAGAGCTAGATCAATGGTGTGGATAATTTTGCCAAGGATAATGTTTTTTGCAGCTAATTGCTATGATGTGCAGACCTTTTGTCAGAAGTACCAAGGAGAATCAATCAGTGGCATTTATTGGAGCCATATGCTGGAAGTTGAATATTGGTGTTGACTTGTTGGACCCATACACTGAAGATTGGTGGAGCAGCATCAGTAATAATATGTTTGAGCTCAGGAGAATTGCATCGCTTAATTTATTGCAGACACCAATGTTGCTTTTCTGTTAAATTATTGCAGTTGTTTGTATTAGTTATTACAGTTTTGATACTGGGAAATTGTACTGTCACTTTGTGAGCCATACAGATAAATCATATAATGTATGGATGCTGTATGCATTTGCTGCACAGACACTGTAGCGTAAGAAAGGATGCCGCCAGAATGCTGAGGTGAAGTTTTTTGTGTGCTGAAAAAGTTGTGAATGCAACAATTTTTTTGCATCCGCTCGATACCTCTGTGGTTTTCCAATTGGTGTGACTGCTGATTCTTTGTTCCTTGTAAAATGTGAAGGCATCAAAGGATTTCAAGTAAAACTCTTCCAGGTGGAGAATTTCATGCTGTCACATATTTCTCCTGATTTGAGGTCATTCCTTACCACTGCTATTGAATTTGCCACTTCTGATAAACTTGCGGTTTCATTCATGAAAAATTAACATGACACATTAAAGAGACCACTGCTGGACGGTGATGTGGCTGCCATCATGAAGAAGTGGCTACTGATAATAATAGCACATTGCTGCTGAAAATCTCATCTCTTTGGTTCGTTTTCTGGAGACTTTTGTGGCCAGCTGCCAATTACACAAGTTTGTTATTGCTCCTGTCCAATGGCTGCTATTGATGTTTACTGTTATGTCAAGGCAGCTGGTTGTTTCTTCAGGTTCCAGTTATTCTTAAAACTTGATCATCAAAAAACAAAGAGGAAGGACTTGAAGGTGTGGTATATTTTCACGTCTTGTGGTTGATTGGAGAAAAACATTGTTGTTTATATGGTCTATTGGATGAATGCAGGTGACTACTGGTGGACTGTAGTGTTGGAAAACAGCTGGTATGATCAGAGGGTTGAAACTTGAAAGGAAAGTGTTATGTTAGACAACCAACAAAACCTGTGTTTTGTTGTTTGGGGCTAGATTCTTTGTCATTAATTTTTTATAAATAGTTGAAACCAGACTACAGGATGGAGGCATTTAAAAGACTGATGTGTGTCTAGGAAAGAGCAGTTATGGCAGGACTTAACCAAGGAGTAATGCTCTCTGACTACCATACATTAAATGTTCAAAATTATGCTGTTTGGGAACAAAGGATGAAGACCATTCTTACACACCACAATTTAAGGGGTATTGCTACTAGGATGAGACTAGAGAACTGTTTCAACAGGATGAACGAAAAGAGCATAAACAAGGAACCCAACTTTCTAGAAAGAAATAAAGTGGCTTTGATAACTGCCACACTGTCAATTGCAGATAATATCATTCTCCATGTCCAGGATGTTGAGAATGCCCTTCGAGGCTGGGAAAAGGTTTGGATTTTATATGAAACTCTCAAGAAGACCAAAATTTTGTATTTGAAGAATAAACTGAATAGCTTGAGGATGTCAGAAGGTTCAATAACTAATCAGCTGACAAATCAAACGGATGTTAAATATCAGTAAATTGCAGTTGGACAGAGGATTGAACAGAGAGTTGAAATTAATTAGTTTAAATAGTTTGCCTTGCTCTTTTAAATTTTTTGCAACAACTTTGAGAATTACAGTAACAACAAATGCTTTGTCCTTTGAAGAACTCTTGTTGCAAAATGAACAGCACAATAAACAATTTTGCCCAAAGGAAAAGAAAAGCAGAAGAATTTCCAGGACAAATGTAACAAGGAAGATTTCCAGCAAGGATATGGCAGAAAAGCCAATCGGATATGTCGTGTGGAAAGTTTCATAGACAAAAATAATTCCATTGGTGATAATTCACCTGAGAGTGATTTGCAGTTGTTTGTAACCTCACAGGCTGACAGGGAAGAATCCACAGATGCTTGATACGACTTGGGTGCCACATGACACATGACCCACATAAAAGAATGGTTCACTCATCTTTAATGGGAACAAGTGTAGAGAAGAGACTGTAACACTTGGATATGGCAATACACATGAGGATCGAAGAGTTGACTTTGTTCCATGGTTTAAATTTAAAGATTTTAAACCAGTAAAAGTTGGAAAAGGAAGCAGCTTGGTAGGCTAAGCATTCCTCGGAACTGGTGCATAGTGACATTAGTGGACCCATGCAGACACAGTATCTTGGTGTCTGCAGATATTTTTACCTTTTTGCTCAAACACACTTGATAACAGGCATACATTGAATTAAGGTAAGCACTCCATATGATATGCTTTGAAAGGCACAGGTCTGTACCTAAAATCCAATAGAACTTAAGGCCATACAGACATAGAGTAGCAGCCATGGATAACAAAAGAATACCCAGCAAGATCACTAAGAATGCTTCAAAAGGAGGAAGAACAAATGGGACCTACAAAGTAAGAAGGAAATTCCACAAACATGAATGCTGCAGAAGAGATAAGTGGAAAAGAAAAACAAATAAAAAACAGCAATGCTATATGGTTAACTTCAATCCTGAGGGTACAGAACTATTTGAAGTAAAGCATCCCACAGAGAAAACAAGGTTTGACTCAAATATGAACCAGCTCACATAGGCTAAGGCATGAAACAAGAGGATGGGAAGAATCATAGGAAGAATGGAAATAATTGTATGTCTGGTAATGCAGAAAGGGAGAGCTGGAGACTGAACAGCATTCCTACTACAATGCAAAGCATACAACCAAATCAGCAAGGGAACCAACTTCGAAAACAGCAGCTAGTTCTGCGAGGGTAGAGTAGCCGTGGACAAAAGAGCCACAAGGATGATGTGTCGCACATACAAAGTTATCAAAAGCTAATATAGCGGATGCCTACTGAGAGAAGAAGGCCAAATCCATATGAGTGGTCCAAAACTTCTTTGTATCACTTTATGGATCTTGCATCCTTCTTAACGTATCTTGGAATTCTTCAGTCTTTATACTATGCATTCGTATTGCATTGGGCGTAAGCCTTTGTTTCCCCTAGGCCAGTTGGCCTCCAAGACATTTTAAAAGTCAAATCAGTTCATCTCTCTCCGTCGCACACAACACCTGATTCTGTCCTTCGTATAGTTACAACATAAAATGATACATTAATTTGCCTTTAGGTTTTCATACTTGCAACCTAAATCCCTTACCCCTCTCGGACATACACGTAGAGAAAGATAACCATGAATGCCAATACCCTGATCTCGTATGAAATGTCCGCAAATGAGAGCCAAAAAACCAATCGTATTTGGTGAGATGGAATGAAACAAAGGCCAGTAACCAAGAAACTGAAGATCTAAATATTGCATAGCACGATCTTATCTGCTCTGGATATTAATGTCTTGATTGTACCAAGACTAGCATGGCCTCTTGAAGTATTTTTCACAACAATCTACACCTAGGGTTTCTGCAAAACTATCCCTAAAAATGCGCAACAACAAAACGTCCCTACTGTACAAAATGGATAAACATCCGCAAGATCTGATGTTAACTCCTGTGAGCATAAATCCAGTCAAAGCATTGTACATTGCGAGGTTTATTAGATTGAAGGATCGAATTTCACTCCCTCCAAAAGATAAATGTAAAGTCCTGAGGATTTTAAATGCTCATTTAAATGCAAAATTCTCTGGATTCAAAATAATTCTTTGATGGAACCGTTACCTCTTCTAGCAGAACGAGTGCCCTTAACTCCAGTCCTCGGCTTGTCTTGCTGTAAAATTTTCCCCATCTACAGCTATCTGAGCGATCAATTCCGCGGAACTTGATATTACTAGCCACTGAAGCCTTCCGACGACGGCTTCCTCCCTCCCTGTTTTAATTCAGTCTTGCCAATAACTGAAATTTTTAAACTGATGGTTATATAAACCAAAATATTAATAATAATAATAAATAAATCCAACATAATCTCAACCTATTAGGACGACGAAGAGTATTAAAAAACAAAAAACAAGGTATTGAGAAATCAAACGCCTATTGGTTGTCATTTATGTTAGAATTTCTATTTAGTTTAGGATTAGTTTTTAATATTTGATATTATATTAATTTTTTTTGTTTTATTTTGTTTTATTTAATAATAATGAGGTTATAGTTTATTTATAATTTATATGTATGAGATTATTAATAATTTATTGAGGAGTAAGTTAATAAGTACATAAATTTAATTTATTTTTTGTGAAAAGTTTTATATTTACGTTGAAAGCGTTCTTTAAGGAAGCGGTTCTTCTCAGGCCTTTGTTGTCTATCGACGGCCTATGAGGAGCCACCACCTGTCATATTCCTACAAATCGCCAGCGGCTATGTTATCTTGACGGAGGGAATGCAATGGAATGAAAAGTCTCGCACAAAACGACCCCGGCACCGAGAAACGGGAAAATAAACGGTGCCCAATGTCCCGTCACCACGAGCTCATGGCAAGATCGCTGCAGCAGATCCACATCACAACATAGTGAGAATGGATTTACAGATTATTCTTCTTCTTCTGTATCCGTCGTTAGAAGAGCAGAGACATTCAAGGTATATCCACAACCACATTCTCCTAGGAATGGAGAGATGAAGCATAGATTGGTCAGGCACTACAGAGGAGTCAAGCAGTGCCCGTGGGGAAAGTTCGTTGCAGAAATCAGAGATCTTGCCAGGAAGGGCTCTCGAATTTGGTTGGGGACTTTCAACACTGCCGAAGACGCAGCTCTCGCTTATGACCACGCTGCCTCCTTCTAATATGTATGTAATCTAAATCTACTGTCATTTCACCACGCAGCTCTAAGGGTCTATGCATGATGGCACTGCCCATGTTATCTACCATGTACGTTGGATAAGCGTTCGCCTACGTATTGCTTATCTCGTTTGCATGGGTGTGCACTGTATTTTATTTCGATAAGCCCGAAGCTCGAGAGCTCAGTGTGCCGAGTGGAGAGGTAAGCTAAACTGATTTTGCATGATGTCGGTTTTATTTTCCCTGGTGGTAGTACTCTGTTGAACTGTTGCGTGGGTTGCCTTCATTTCTCATGCGCACCTGCCGGTTGTACTCTACGTGGGCAATTTTGTTTGTTTTCTTTGTGTCCCCTTTGCCTAATTTTTCTTCATTTTCCATGCCACTTCCAGATTCATCCACCAGGTAATATCATTTGCCAAGTTGTGTGGATGATGTGGTGCCTTCGCTTAGATGCGACATGTGCTCGTCCGCATGTTGCTCATGGCTGCTCACACGTTCTATTATGAAACGCCCATCTCCCACCTGCTGGCCAATGTGTGTTGTGTATCGCCTCGTGTTCTTCGATTTAGAATTATAACAAAACTCTAATGTCTTCATATCAGTCTTGTTATCTTCCTAACCTTTCATAGCAGCAGAATTCTTTGCCATTAGTTCAAAGTGACACTGAAGGAAACACCTATTTACGAGTCAAACTCACTTTAATTTTAGAGAAACCTCACTTTGCACTCAATCTCAAATTTTTTCATTGCGGATCCCTAAAAATGTCTATTAAATTTCATGGGAAATCAGGTAAAGTTAGGGAGGTCAACTTCTGTGGTAGTGTGATCTTTGACCAAGTGTGCTCAAATTTCATCAGAAAAATTATTGACGGGTGAACTAAATCCATTAACCATCATCACTAAAATTAACTTTCAATGTTGATTATCAAAATTGAAAACTGACGATGGACCGTAATTGCGTTTGAAACCAAGGTACATTAGAAAAAATATTTGAACCCAACTGAATCCATTAACCTTCATCACTAAATTAAAATTTCAACTGTGGCATCAAAACTGAAAAAGTCTATAATTTCATGAGGAAAATTATTTGAACAAGTGAACTAAATCCATTAACCATTATAACTTGATTTAAATTTTAAAGATGGCCATAGAAACTGAAAAGACATAGATTACACTCTTTATAACGAAAAGTGGTTCAAAACGTGGAAGTTTAGACTGGGTAAAGCCATTATTTCCCATGATTCCCAGGACGTGGTTCAAATGAATGTAGATTGCAGGCCATGACATCATCATTGGATAGTTATCTAAATAAAGTAGGAGGTGACATCCTATTAACTAATTTCAATTCAAAATATTGTTAAGACTATAGAATGTTTGAAATTAGATATATATTAACTAATTTCAATCCAAAATAAATTAGAACGTTTAAAATTAGATATATGGATGTGCAATTTCAACAATTTATCTTATTTTTATATTTCTAAGAATTTCAATTGAATTTTGGGTTCAATTTATTGCTCATCTATCGCACCTTAAAAATTACACAAGAATGAAACCCTTTAAACTTATAGTTAAAAATATTTTGTCTCTAACTTATCATTTAGAATAAACATAAACATTTATGTTGAAGTTGAAAAAAATAAAAGATTCTCTCAATTTTTTAAAATTTAATTATTAACATGCCTATAAGCAACGGCAAATCCACTATTTATCAGTACAAGATCATTGGTTTACTCAAATGACTATAAGGAGTTTACACATTTTAGTATTTAGTCATTTTCCTACTTTTGTGTTATGACAATAATTAAAATCTCACGTGTTGTAGATCCTAAAGTTGACTCATTGACACTATGATATAATGTTTTAAACTATTGAATATGCTCAAAGCAAACACACAATACTCTCCCCTTGCTTTCACTGAAATTTGCAATTCCCCAAATAGCTTATACACTTGACATTGTTTTTAAAATCCTATTTGGCTATAGTGCAGGGACATTACCATCATGTAGATGTGTTATAACCATGCATCTATAGTTTAAGTTGTATTATTTGGGGTTTGATTGGTTGGTGCAATAGTTGCATTCCCATTCCATAATTATAATTAAAGGTTTCAATAGAGCTTGCAGAGTAAGTCTTTTATTTCGTGTAGTCTAAAAGTTCGACGATTTTGAACAAAAAAAATTGGTTTTTTCGGCACGATTTAAAAAAAAAAACGTCATCAATTTTTAAAAATCTTGATTATAATTGTCAAACTCTCAAATTTTGGGTGCCCCGTGGGGTTTTTTATGGTGTTGAATTGGTTTCTACCATCAAAATCACCATTAAAACACAGTTAAATTCAGATTTTTCAAAATAAATAACATTGGATTTCGGCGAAGAGCCCCCCATTCGAGCCAAATCGTCGAATATTTAGACAACTTCCTTTTATTTTAGCAAATGATCTTGGAACAACTTGCAAGACTTGTAAACTCATATTCATATTTCGTACGTACAACTAAGAATATGGAGGATATGTTTCATTATGAGTGTAATGAGAAGAGAAGAAATAATGCAATCTTGAAATTAGTCCATAGTTAGTGTTTTTTCTTCATGATTTTTTCTCTATCTACATATCCTTCTTCTTTTTTCTAACACATGACGGCCTACCTAAGCTTGTAATAATAATATACAACACTACCGGTATTTTCACTTATGGCTATGTATATAATATGGAATCTGTATTTGACTTATGGGCGAGACAAGAAATCCAAACCGTGTATGTGAATTAGGGAGACATAAAATTATTACAACTTCCCTCACTCTTAACACAATTTATTTCTATGGTAAGGGCATAAGAATAAGAAGTATCTCAACAAATACTATTAGGTTAGGATTTAGGAAATGAGAAACCCTACAATGTTTAGCTTTCTCTGGGTCGAAAACATAAAAAACATGTGCACATATCTATTTACAAGCAAGCAATTCAGTTTAGTCCAGCGTTTGGATTGTCATGGAGCTCTGTTATAAAGGTTCCCAATATCCATAACGGTCCAAAGGCAAGCCCATAAGCATCTCTACAATTGACAGGGTTGTTCTTCCTGCTTTTTATGACATCCTTCATACGGTCTTGATCTCAGTGGAAAAGGCCAATGACATTTTTTTTTACGAGCCCATCCATGTATTTAACAAAGAAACTGTCCCACAAACTCATAACTCATGACAAGCATTTTACAAGTTGTTCACGTTCTCTAAGAATTTTCATCATTACAGTGTGCAATACGCATGTCAAGGGAAACTTGGAAGGATCCATTTGAGCACAACGCATGACGGAACCTGCCACTATCAATTGTATATTGTCTTCCATTTTAAACTTCATCCTTTTCAACAACTCAGACCATTTTGTTACACTACTTAAGATATAGAGCTATCCTATACATTGCGTCCAGAATGACGAAGCCGCTCATTTCGGTTGGAAAAAATAGTTTCAAATCTCTCCAAAACCTCTACAACCGCAAGAAGACCTACAATAGCCGGATTTTCCTTCCCTGCTTCCTTCTTGACACTCTTCCACCAATCATCATAATATTCTTCACCATGTAGAGTTCAACAATATCCTTTTGAATACCATAAAATAAAATAAAAATAAAGAAAATATAATTTAAATATTTCACATAGAAGTGGACGACTAATTTCATGTTTAAATAAAAAGTACTTAATGTCTTTTGGGGGAGGTTTAATGCAAACAAAGGCTATAATTAGATATTTAGGCAAGTATATATTATTAAAATTGTTTAGGAAAGTAGTTAACGATTAACAATTATGTTTAATAGTATTTTTTTAAAGTTAACCCATTTTTAATGGATAGATAGTTACCTTGTAGGATTATAAAAGAGGTAGGACCCATAAACAAGAAAGTGTTGCGTGGAGCTCAAGAAACATTAGAAGAAAAGTGCGATTCAATGCCCAAGTCAATCAACGGGTCATCTGAAGATGAAAGTGAAGAAGATGATGGAAGTGGTGTATCTTTTGAAGATGATGGAAATGGGCATCTACTTCTATACTACTATGAAGAATAAAATACAAATGTTAGTAAAGCAGCCATGACATACGGGCATTTAAAATTCTACACAATAAGATACTGCGTCTATATGCAGCACTAACCTTAATATGCTTACATTATAAAGATATGCAGGAGAAGATATGTTGCAAGGAAAGATTGAATAAAGAGACTTCGAGAGACCACAATGTATATATAATAAACAACAACCTCTTTTTGCATTTTCCAATAGGTACTCTTCAATATCATGGCCATCCACATGCTACCCAGTCTTTCTGCAAACGAATTGATGCCTTTTCTATCATGCATACATGTACTACTTGTATGGAATCATATCCTAGTAGTCTTACTCATCCATATCTCAATGGACACATTTGCAATCGATTCCATAGAGAAAATGATGGTCATTGATTCTCAAAATGGAATAATATGGACCATGGTGACAAACCCATTGAACTATCCCTTTTCAAATTGAAGAAATGCTCATTCCTCGTGCTAGCCCAATTTTGCAGGTTAGGAACGCTCGTGGTGGACAATACAAGTATAGTGGTCACATTATTAGTTCCTCCAACAAATTGTTCAAATTGCAAATTTCCCTCAACCCCACCTTTCATATATAATTGATTTCCATAAACTTTTGAACCAAAAAAACATCGTTTAAGCCCTCAAATGGGTCTCAAAAGGTTTTGGAACCCAAATCTACAAAGTAAGCCCTACCCCTAAAATACACCCTACAAGCCAATTCATCCAATTTCGCCACCTACAAAGCACCAAAATAGATGAAAAATCTACATTGATCCAATTCATATCATTTGGGCTCAAAGGATCACCATTTTTTGTCTTTTATTACTTTCTTATATAATGATGACAACCCATTGAGTTAGCCCCTTTTATAAAATTGTATTGTCTACGTACACACACCTTTCTCTCATTTTACAACATATTGAAGTTATTCTCGGTGTTTCATTTCCCCTGCTTTGGGGGTATGCTAGTTATATTTTATTTTATTTTGATGATAAAGTTTGGTTGAAAAAAGTTTTGGATGTTTTTGAAACCATTTAAACCATCAAAATTTATTTTTTATATGTATAGAATTTTTCTTAATTTAAAAAACAAAAAATAAATTCATTAAACAAAATTGAATTTCTTCTTCTTTTGTTCTTAAAAAAAACTTTTTCAGTCCCAAATTGATCTGTTAATTATTGCCTATTGATAATTATAGACATCATAACAAAAACAAAAACAAACAAACAAACGTTAATCCTTGTCTTCAAGGAGATAAGACTTGTTAAAAATGAAACTTATATGAATACTCGAATTATATAGTCAACATTTTCTTAAAGATACTAAAAGTACTCAAGTGAACTATCAAGAAAAGTGGAAATGGAAATAAAACAAAAGGTTGAGTGATAAAGTGAGAGAACAATCTCATATCAACTTGGGTAAAGACCAGGTTCTAGTTCAACTAAAGTGTCTCCTACCATCTCCCACCTGTGTCAGGTTTTGAGTTCCATTTGTAGACAAGCCTTAGAGAGTCCATCTGCAATCTCATTCCTTTCTCTGTAAATATGATTGAAAGAAATCTCCTCAAATTCCCTTTACAACAAATGAATCTCTTCATATATTGATCTTAGATGGATGTTCCTAAGAGGCCAATTATATCGAAACCAATCTATCACCACTTTTGAGTCACTAAATATCACAATTTTTTGAATTCTCCCTGTATGTCAAGCTATAGGTCAGAGCACCAACAACAGGGTTGAGATGATGGCTCTCAAGCTCTTGCTCATTATTGCACATAAAATTGAATTTCTCCTCTTATTAACTTACTACGTTCATTACACCAAGAGTAGCTAGGTGCTCTGACAGCCCAACATGGGGGAGATGTTGTATTTTTATTTTTGTAACGTTATGTTACAAAAATAAAAATAAAATAATAAAAATTACATGTCAGTTAAAAAATTAAATTTAACAAAATAATAAGAACATGTTAGCGCTATGTCCACTTAAAAAATACACACATCACGTTCTCTCATAAAATACAATAAAAATAAAACCGACATAGATCCAGGTTTAAATGCAAACATCATGTTTTCTCATAAAATAAAATAAAAAATAAACCAACATAGATCCATCTTAAACTTGGATCTGTCAAGCACCGAGAGGGATAAAATTTCTTGAGGTGTAAATTTTTTCTTGGTGTGTAGAGTTTAAGATTAAAAAAAAAACACCTCAAAAAATTGGATACCTCGCTGTGCTTCGTAGATATGGGTTTAAGATGGAATACATTTTACATGAGTGAGATATGATAAATAAATTTGTGTTACAATATGAACCCAACCTTATCAAATCAAAGTTATAGTAATTTAGGAATGCTTCTCTCGAATCTTTTTTAGCACAAAAATAAAATTGTGTAGCACATCAAGTAGTTCCTTACTTTTCTTGTTAAGGCTCGATAAACCAAAATTGGTATAAGTGGACATTAACTATCATCATCATATATATATATAACAAATATTTAAATATTAATCATAAATAAATAAATAAACATATGTGTATCATAAGGATTAGTTTATATGGTATACCATTTGTTTAAGATACATTGTTTATTGGAGACCATAGGTCACATATTCAAATTTAATTGAATCACTATGGGTTACTAGACACTATAATAACTATTTTGAATCCCCATAAGTTAGGTGTATTAATGTATGTTGGCATGTATTAATAAGAAATTAATATAGCTCAAGATAAGAACTAACTCTCATGAGCTTCATAGTGAAATAGGGCGTTGGACAATTCTTAAAACGCCATGGGTGGAAATGATTTGTCATCTCTATGAAGCTATGAGCATTGAGGACGAAAGGCACTTTCTATTATAGTGCCCTACGTATGCCCACATTAGATCGATGTTCCATAATATTTGGTACAATACATACTGTTAGATTTTGAGCATTAATTCAACATACTCTAGGATCTTTACTGAGAGAATAACATGTACAACATATCAATCATATCAAGCACAACAAGCAAACACATAAGACAATAGATACATAGAGTTTCACTGGGGAAAACCATAAAGGTGAAAAACCCCACAACTTCCTCAGAGATAGAAAGAGCAATGATACAACCCAGGTACAAGAGATAGTCCTCCTAGCAGCTACTCCTCCTTCCTCACTTGTGCGACACTTTCTGGAGAGTGTAGAAGTGAATAATGAAGTGATCAAATAGAGTGCCTCCCGCACTCTATTTATACATGACCTGACTTGCCTAATAAACTAGTAGGGTCGAATTGTCTAACTCAGTCTAATAACCCATGGTAATACTAATTAGGGCCGACCCCACACTTGGTGGTCTAATAACCCATCATATGCAAGTTGCGACACTTGTCAATACAAATGACGACACTTCCGTATAGAGGAATAATACCATCTCTATAGGAGTACAATATACATAGGTGAAATACATTCCGAAGTTACATATACATCAACACTCTCTCTTGACTAGGAAGGTATTTCTCGACACAGATCTCCTAGCACAAGTCTTCTTCTCTGGATCATCGTCACTGGATCATCATCATCGAATCATCATCATCGTCATCGTCACTGCTGCTGCTATCTCAATCAATCTCCAATCTACTCGTCATAGGAAGTTCTACAGAGCCAGTCCTTTTTCATACTGGATGTAGGCCCACCACCTGCACGTCTTCATCATCTACAGATCCATCCCTTTTTCATGCTGGATGTAGGCCTAGCCTCCATGTAGGTCTTCAACATCTCTGCGAGCAAGCCATCAAGTAGGTACACCTTAGGACTAATTACACTACCTCTGCAAAACCTGCAAGATCTCCCAGGACTGATTACACTGCTTCTGCAAAACCGACAAGAGCATCTCAGGATTGATCATATGCCTCTGCAAAACCTATGTACCATATTGTCACATCATCATCTTCAGATCACCTCATAGTCCACGGAGCACAACCCAAATGCACACACACAACACTTACACTCATCAACATGGAAGGACTTTCCTCTAACCATCTAGGAAAGGCTCAACACTCACACTCACCAACATGGAAGGACTTTCCTCTGACCATCCGAGAAAGGCTCACAGCACTTACATCGACGACCATGGAAGGACTTTCCTCTAACCATGTCAGAACAGCTACAACGATTACATCACGACCATGGAAGGACTTTCCTCTGACCATGTCGAAAAAGCTCGACAATTACATCATGACCATGGAAGAACTTTCCTCTGACCATGTCGGAAAATCCACACCCAGCCCTTACATTTCACCATGGAAGGACTTTCCTCTAACCATGTGAAAATGGCCCAGCCCTTACATCTCACCATGGAAGGACTTTCCTCTAACCATGTGAGAATGGCCCCAACCCTTACATCTACGCCATAGAAGGACTTTCTTCTAACTATATGAGAATGGCTCGTGTGCATCTGTGTCTCCGGACTCATCACTTCCCCTTGGAAGGCATCTCGATCTAAAGTACACCAAGTCTCCCTCTAAAGTATTCAAACTTCACTCTGGCCAACGGCTTGGTCAACACATCGGCTATTTGCTCGTCTGTTGCAACATACAGGAGCTTCACTACTCCTCTCTGCACCATATCCCTGATATAGTGATACTTGATCTCAATGTGCTTCAACTTGTCATGGAACACTGGGTTCTCTGACAACTTCACGCAACTCTGGTTGTCGCAATATATACAAGTAGCACTCAGCTGGAGATCAAACAAATTAGACAGTAGCTTCCTAAGCCATACTGCCTCACAACTAGCCGAACAAGCTACGACGTACTTTGCTTCGGCAGTACCCAGTGCCACACAGGACTGCTTCCTGCTAAACCAAGAGATCATACCGGATCCCATACTGAAGCAGCACCCTGAAGTGCTCTTCCGATCAATGGCACTGCCTGCCCAATCTGAATCAACATAACCCTCCAGGTTAAACTTTTGATTTGCCGCATACTTGAGCCCATAATCAATTGTACCCTTCAGGTACCTCTGAATATGCTTTGCAGCTATCAGGTGAACATGTCTCGGATCTGTTAGATACTGGCTCAAGGTGTTCACCGCAAAGCAAATGTCTAGTCTCGTATTCGTCAGGTACATTAAGGACCCAATCATCTGACGATACATCGTGGCATCAACCACCTCAGATGAAGCATCACACAGAAGCTTCAGGTTCGATGCCATAGGTGTGGCCATGGCCTTGCAATCCATCATCCCGAACCTCTTCAGGATCTCTAATGCATACTTCCCTTGTCCAAGGAAGATTTGATTTGCACTCTGACACACCTCCATGCCTATAAAGTAGTGCATCATACCCAAGTCCTTCATCTCAAACTCGGCAACAAGCTTCCACTTCGTGTTGGCAATCAATCTATCCTCTCCTGTTACAAACAGGTCATCCACATACAATAGTAGTATCACTAGATTTCCTTCCTCAACCTTATAGTAAAGGTTGGAATATGCTTTACTCTTGGTAAAGCCCAAATTGGATAGGAAGCCATCTATCCTGCCATACCAAGTCCTGGGTGCCTGTTTCAAACCATACAGGGCTTTCTTCAGTTTGCACACATGAGTCCCACTGTCATGTGTCTCAAACCCAAGTGGCTGCTCCACATACACTTCCTCTTCAACTACACTATTCAAGAAAGCTGTCTTGACATCCATCTGGTGTACCTTCCATTTCATCACTGCAACCAGAGCAAGTATTGATATGATGGAAGTGTATCTGGCTACAGGAGCAAAAGTCTCTTCATAATCAATCCCTTCTTTCTGGGAGAAGCCATGAGCTACAAACCTTGCTTTATATTTCTCGATGCTATCATCTGCAACATGCTTGATCTTATAGATCCACTTGGAAGTCACCACAGACTTCCCATCTGGTCTTGGGACACATCCCAAACATCATTCTTCATGATCGACTGGTATTCTTCGATCATGGCATTCTTCCATTACTGCATCCCGAATCCTGGGAACTTCAGATTCTTCAATATCTTCAATAGATAGTTTCGTTGCTGGAACAAATGCTATAGTCCTTCTTTTGTAGGTGATGATCTTTCCTACAAGTCAAATTCAATTGCATGATTAGAAACTTCTCATAGTTTTCAGAACAAAATCTTACGCATAAAAATATATATGTCATACAATCATGCAATTATCTTAGCCAATGCTTCAATACAACATTCATCCATATCCCGTAACTTTCTAGATGTTAAATTTTGAGCATTAATTCACAATACTCTAGGATCTTCACTGAGAGAATAACATATACAGTATATCAATGCATAACAATCACAATAAACATGACAAGCATCACAAGAATCAAAAGCATGAGAGAAAAGAGACACAGAGTTTCCGTGGGGAAAACCCTAAGGTGAAAAACCCCACAACTTCCTCAGAAACAGAGAGAGCAATGGCTCAACCAAAGTACAACCAAAATACACTGAGATAGTCTCCTAGTAGTAGATGATCCTCCTCCTCACTAGTGCACCACTTTCTGAGTGAGAGAAGTGTGAGTTTCCGAGTGATGCAAATAGAGATCTCCCGATCTCTATTTATACTAGTCTGTTTTCCCAGTTACACTATGGGGCCGACTTGTCTAGCTAGGTACATCCACAATATAATATATATTTCAGGGCCGACCCCACACCTGGTGGTCTAATAACCCATCGCCAAGTACACACACTTGCGACACTTGTCAATACACATGACGACACTTCCTTATAAAGGAATAACACATCTCTTGTAAGGGTACAATAAATATATATGAAATACATAGATGAAATACATTCTTAAGTTACATATACATCAACACTCCCTCTTAACTAGGAAGGTATTTCTCGACATAGTTCTGCTAGATAAGTCTTCTTCTCAGGATGATCGTCATCGATGCATCTTCATCATCATCGTCATTGCTGCTGTTATCTCAACCAATCTCTGACTCTACTCGTCATAGGAAGTTCTACAGAGCCAGTCCTTTTTCATACTGGATGTAGGCCCACCACCTGCAGGTCTTCATCATCACTGGCCATACTGTGGAATCCTCAGGACTAATTACGTGAGTCAACAAAACCTCGAAAGAGCATCCTAGGACTGATTACGAGCACACAGCTCAACCTATTGGATCTCCCAGGATCTTTTACATGTTACTGCACAACCTATCCACGACCACAGAGTATCACGAAGCACAACCTAGATGCACACACACACAACACTTACACTCAACGGCATGGGAGGACCAACCTACCACCATCCGTGAAGGGCTCACAACACTTACATCAACGACCATGGGAGAACACATCTGCCACCATGTCGGAAAGGCCCTGCACTTACATCAACGCACATGGGAGAACATATCTACCACCATGTCGGAAAGGCTCTGCACTTACATCAACGCACATGGGAGAACGCATCTACCACCATGTCGGAAAGGCTCTGCACTTACATCAACGCACATGGGAGAACGCATCTACCACCATGTCGGAAAGGCACTACACTTACATCAATGCACATGGGAGAACGCATCTACCACCATGTCGGAAAGGCTCTGCACTTACATCAATGCACATGGGAGAACGCATCTACCACCATGTTGGAAAGGCTCTGCACTTACATCAACGCACATGGTAGAATGCATCTACCACCATGTCGGAAAGGCACTGCACTTACATCAACGCACATGGGAGAACGCATCTACCACCATGTCGGAAAGGCACTGTGCATCTGTGTCTTCGAAACTCATCACACATAATCCAACTGATTATGTATTGTATCCACCTGATACATATGATCATCCTGATCATCATCACTGTACCGTCCTGGTACATATCATCTGGAGAAACATCCTGAAGCTCATCATCATGATCATCCTGATCATACAATGCATCTACCTGATGCATACCAAGTATCTACTTGATACATATCATCATACATGATCCACCTGATCATACAGTGTATCCACCTGATACAAATACAAATACATGATACATATCACCATACATGATCCACCTGATACATATACAGATACATGGTCCAAGCATCCAACATGATGCATATACAAAATACATACACATGATCCAACTGATCATATCCAACACCCAACATGATGCGTACATATATAAATGATCCAACTGATCATATCCAGCATCCAACATGATGCGTACATACATATACATATAAATGATCCAACTGATCATATCCAGCATCCAACATGATGCGTACATACATATACATATAAATGATCCAACTGATCATATCCAGCATCCAACATGATGCATACATACATATATAAATGATCCAACTGATCATACAAAGCAGAAACCAAAACATCATCCTGATGCTCATCATCCATCGCTTACATCCACAGCCATGTGAAGGATCCTCCTTCCAACATGTTTGGAATGGCTTCAGCAAATGTGTCCATCACTTCTTCCTCGAAGTGTCCTCGATCTGAAGAACACCCAGCCTCTCCCTGAAGTACTCGAACTTCACCCTGGCTAGTGGCTTCGTCAGCACATCTGCAATCTGCTCGTCCGTCGCAACATACAGGAGCTTCACAGCTCCTCTCTGCACCACATCCCTGATATAGTGATATTTGATCTCTATGTGTTTCGACCTGTCATGAAACACTGGGTTCTCAGACAGCTTCACACAACTTTGGTTATCGCAGAAGATACCAGTAGCATCCAACGGGAGATCAAATAACTTAGACAGTAGCTTCCATAGCCATACTGCCTCACAACTAGCTGAACAGGCTGCAACATACTCTGCCTTAGATGTACTCAGTGCTACGCAGGACTGCTTCCCTGATCGCATATTGAAGCAGCACCCAGATGTGCTTTTCCTATCTGCAGCACTGCTTGCCCAATATAAATCAACATAACCCTGCAGGTTAAACTTTTGATTCGCTTCATACTTGAGCCCATAATCCACTGTACCCTTTAGGTACCTCAGAACATGCTTTACAACAACCAGGTGAACACTCCTCGAATCTATCAGGAACTGACTCAATATGTTCACAGCAAAGCAAATATCTAGTCTCGTGTTCGTCAGGTACATCAAGGACCCAATCATCTGACGATACATAGAGATATCAACTGGCTCAAATGAAGTATCACATAGAAGCTTCAGGTTCGATGCCATGGCCTTGCAATCCATCATCCCGAATCTCTTCAAGATATCTACTATGTACTTCCCTTGACCAAGGAAGATCCCACCTACATTCTGCCACACCTCCATACCTAGGAAATAATGCATCATTCCCAAATATTTCATATCGAACTCAGCAGCAAGCTTCCTCTTAGTATCTGCAATTAATCTGTCATCTCCTGTTACAAATAAGTCATATCCACGTACAGAAGTAGAATCACAGGATTCCCTTCCTCAACCTTGTAGTAAAGGTTGGAATCCGCTTTACTCTTGGTAAAGACCAAGCTAGATAGGAAACTGTCCATCCTACCATACCAAGTTCTGGGAGCTTGCTTCAAGCCATACAAGGCTTTCTTCAATCTACACACATATGACCCCCTGTCATGTATTTCAAAACCGAGTGGCTGCTCCACATATACTTCCTCTTCAACTACACCATTCAAGAAAGCAGTCTTGACATCCATCTGGTATATTTTCCATTTCATTGCTACAACCAGGGCAAGTACTGTTCTGGTGGAAGTATACCTGGCTACAGGTGCAGAAGTTTCTTCATAATCTACTCCCTCTTTCTGAGAGAAGCCACGAGCTACGAATCTTGCCTTGTATTTCTCTACACTGCCATCTACAGCATGCTTGATTTTGTAGATCCATTTGGAAGTCACAACAGACTTCTCTTTAGGTCTTGGGACAACATCCCAAACATCATTCTTCATTATTGATTGGTATTCCTCAACCATGGCATCCTTCCATTCTTTCTTTTCCGCTGCTTCTTCATAACTGGAAGGCTCTTTGTTCATAATGTCACAGAGTAAAGCAACATAGCTGGTATGCGATCTGGTTCTCTTCTTTGCTCTGTGTTCTTCTTCTGGAATGCCAAATCTTTCTGCATCTTGAATGAGCCCTCTAGCCCATGCAGGTTTCCTCTTGTGAGAGTTATCCTCACGGGGTGGATCTATAGGTTCTTGCGGATCTTCAAACTCACAAACAACTTCTGGAATTGCTTCAGTCATGGTAGTGTCTTGAAATCTAGTTTCCTTAGGTTCTTCATAAACTTCGATAGGTGCCTTCCTTGATTTGATGAATGCTGAGTTTTCATCAAATGTTACATCCCTGCTGACATCAATCTTCTTGAACCCTAGAAAGTATATTCTGTAAGCCTTCAAGCTTTCACTGTAACCCACAAAGGTACCCTTCTTTCCTGAAGGATCTAGTTTAGTCCTCTTTTCCTTTGGGACGTGAGTGTATACTAGAAAACCAAATATTATAAGATGGCTGACTTCAGGTTTCTTACCAGAAAAAGACCTCTTCTAGTGTCTTGTTGTCCAATATCTTGTGGGGTGTTTTGTTCTGCACATATATAGCTGTTCTAGCTGCTTTTGCCCATAGATGCATAGGTAGATCCTGGTCATGCAGCATTGCCCTTGCTGCTTCCATGATTGTTCTGTTCTTTCTTTCTGCAACTCCATCCTGTTGAGGATTATAAGGAGCAGTCAACTCCCTCTTAATCCCTGAATCACTGCAAAGCTTCTTGAAGTCACCTGAGGTGAATTCTCCACCATTGTCGGATCTGAATGTTTTGATCTTCTTGTTAGTTTGATTCTCCATCAAGGTTTTGAATTCCTTGAACTTATCAAACACCTCATCTTTGTTCTTCAAGAAGTATACCCAGGTCTTCCTGGAGAAGTCATCAATAAATGAGACATAGTAAACATACCCACTTAGAGAACTGGATGACATAGGACCACATACATCTGAGTGGATGATTTCCAGGATATCCTTTGTCTTGCTTTCACTGCTTGGGAAAGCCTTCTTAATGTTCTTACCTTTTGCACATCCTTTGCAAACACCTTCATGTTTGGTCTTGATTTCAGGAAGACCCTCTACAGCCTTGCTTGCAATTGGAAGTGCCCTATAGTGCATACGAGCAAGTCTTCTATGCCAAAGTTCACTTGGCTCCATGGATTCATGCACCATGGCATGTTTAGGTTGTCCCTTCAATTTATACAAACCTCCCTCTTGCTCTCCAATCACTACTGCATCATCTATGGTCTTTCCCTTTGGCCACATTAGGACTTGGCCATCCACAAATGCAACCCTCATACCTTTTGCATCCAATGCAGAGATGGAGAGTAAGTTCTTCTTGAGCCCAGGTACATAAAGGACTTCTTTCATCTTCAAAGATTTTCCAGAATCTAGGTTGTAGGAGGCTTCAACACTTCCTTTGATTGGGTATTGATAATCATCCCCAAGTTTCACCTTATGGGGTGATTCATGTTCAGATAGATTCACAAAAGATTCCTTAAACCCAATCATGTGTTTGGAAGCCCCACTGTCAATTAACCAATCATTACAACCATGGGAGATAGTGCCTGTGAGAGCAAAGATTAGAACATATTCTTCTTCACTTGATGAGTCGTCATCACTATCATCACTTTCTACCCTAGCCTTCTTCTTGGGTGGTTCATCATCTTCAGCAGCATGAGCATGATATCTTTTCCTACTGCCCTTCTTCTTCTCGGTGTTGTTGTTCCTTTTGTTCTTGGGACATTCTGAAGCAAAATGACCTTTCTCATTACATGTGAAGCATCTGAGATCTTTCTTATCTTTATGTTGATGATAGTGTGAAGATTTCTTGGTATGAGAGTGCTCTCTCTTTGACCTTCCTTTCTTGGTGTGTACTGTGAGAGCTTGATCTTCACTTCCGATCTTTTCTTCTTGGGCCATGAGCCTTGTTTCTTCTTGAGAACATTCTTCCCGCAATCTGTTGAAGGAGATCAACTTCTTCCTTGCACAAATTCCTTGAATAAAAGAATCCCATGACCTGGGTAGGCCATTTAGAGTGGTCATGACAACTTCACCATTCTCCACAATTTCATCTACCGCTTCCAGTTGTTCCTTAATCTGGGAGACCCTAGAAAATAAGATTGAATGGTTTCTCCATTTTGAAACTTTACTCCTTTCAATTGGTTCAGCAGGGTCATCTTCCGATTTATGTTCTTCCCTTCAAATAACTTGGTCAAAGAGTCAAACATCTCCTTGGGTGTCTTTAGAGAAGACACATGGGGTATGAGATGGTCTTTGATAGAATCAGCAATGATTCTCTTTGCCTTGACCAAGTTCTTCTTATGCAATACTTTAGTCTCTTCATCCTCTGGGATAGGGATGTCTTCTTTTACATATGAGTCCAACTCATTCTCTTCCAGGATTAACCCAATCCTATACTTCAAAGCTCGAAAGTTATCAGCCCCTTCAAGCTTATCCTCAAGCTTGGTGTGGTGAGACATCTTAAAGAGTACTTCAAATGGAAATAGAAAAGATTTAGGTCTTACCACTTGAAATGCTGAAAACTGGATCTAGTCCTGGATTAGGGTTTGTTGGAAAAACCCTAAAAATTGAAAATGTGAATTTCAACTTTCTGAAATGATAGAAAGATGCGCCTTGATGAGCTGATCAACCTGGTGTATTCATAATTTCAGATCAACAAAGCTTTACCCTTCAGATTTACCTTTTTATCCTCCCGGGTTCACTGGGGAGAGCCCTGAATTAGGGTTTGAGTTTTCTGGAGATCTACCCAGCCAAAAATCTCGATCCAAAGCTCTAAACTTTGATTTTTGCAAGGAGCTTCCAGTTATGTCTTCAGATTTCAGAAATTCCTATTTTTGTGGAAACCCTGATTTTTAGGGCCAAATCTGAAAATGCTCATAATTGAATTCTGATTGGACAAATAGATTATCCTTAATGAGTAGAGTCAATCTACTATACTGCTTTTCCAAAAACTGTGAAGAGAATCCCAATAAACAAGAAACTCAAGTTTCCGTCACTGCAAAATGTCTTCTTCTCAGGTTAGCTCTGATACCATGTTAAATTTTGAGCATTAATTCACAATACTCTAGGATCTTCACTGAGAGAATAACATATACAGTATATCAATGCATAACAATCACAATAAGCATCACAAGCGTCACAAGAATCAAAAGCATGAGAGACAAGAGACACAGAGTTTCCGTGGGGAAAACCATAAGGTGAAAAACCCCACAACTTCCTCAGAGATAGAGAGAGCAATGGCTCAACCAAAGTACAACCAAAATACATTGAGATAGTCTCCTAGTAGCATATGATCCTCCTCCTCGCTAGTGCGCCACTTTCTGAGTGAGAGAAGTGTGAGTTTCCGAGTGATTCAAATAGAGATCTCTCGATCTCTATTTATACTAGTCTGTTTGCCCAGTTACACTATGGGGCCGACTTGTCTAGCTAGGTACATCCACAATATAATATATATTCCAGGGCCGACCCCACACATGGTGGTCTAATAACCCATCGCCAAGTACACACACTTGCGACACTTGTCAATACACATGACGACACTTCCTTATAGAGGAATAACACATCTCTTATAAGGGTACAATAAATATATATGAAATACATAGATGAAATACATTCCGAAGTTACATATACATCAACACTAGATGCCTTCCATCTCTACCAGAACATTGTTAAGAGTTTGCACTACTCCCAACATGTCAGCAAAGAGGTTTCATTCTAGATAAGTAGCAATGGAATGTTGTACAATTCCATAGGCCACTTACCCATCACATGCATATTAGTAGTATACTATTCATTAATGCAATTATTCTAATATGCACAACCTAAGTCTAGGAACATAAGTATATACATCATTGAACAACATTATTTAAACAATCATAATATACAAGAAATGACAATTCAAATACTTATCTTTGTTTGTTTGTTGGGTAGATTCCCTCTCAATCTTTGCTTCCTTGCAAGAACCACTGGAGTCTCTGATAGTGTGCACCTTAACTAATGCTGAAAATGGATGAGAGGTTCATCCATAGATTATTTGTCTTCCGGAGTAGCTTCTTGAAGTCTGTTGAAGTGAATTCTCCACCATTGTCGGATCCACTCAAAGAATTGGATGACATCGGACCGCATACATCAGAGTGGATGATTTTCAAGATTCTTTTTGCCTTGCTTTCACTACTTGGAAATGTCTTCTTTGTGTTCTTCCCCTTTGCACAACCTTTGCAAATGCCTTCATGTTTTGTCTGGATTTCAGGAAGACCTTCTACAGCTTTGCTTGCAATTGGTAATGCCCTATAGTGCATGTGTGCAAGCCTTCTATGCCAAAGTTCACTTGGTTCTACTGAATCATCCACCATGGCTTGTTCTGGTTGGCCCTTCAATTTGTATAATCCTTCCTCTTGCTCTCCAATCACCACTGCATCATCTATAGTCTTACCTTTTGGCCACATTAGGACTTGGTCATCTACAAATGCAACCCTTATGCCTTTTGCATCCAATGCAGATATGGAGAGTAGATTCTTCTCGAGACCTGGAACATATAGTACATCTGTCATCTTCATAGACTTTCCAGATTCTAGCTTATAGGAGGCTTCACCACTTCCTTTTATTGGATACTGGTAGTCATCCCCAAGTTTCACCTTGTGGGGTGATTCATGTTCAGATAGATTCATAAAGGATTCCTTGAATCATGTCATGTGTTTAGAAGCCCCACTATCTATAAGCCAATCATTACTTCCATGAGTAATGGTTCCAGTGAGAGCAGAAATCAAAACATATTCTTCATCACTTGAAGAATCTTCACTTTCTTCTCTAGCCCTCTTCCTAGGGGGTTCATCATCCTCTGCAGCATGAGCATGATGTCTTCTTTTGATGTTCTTCTTCTTGTGAGAGCCATCTTTCTTATTTCTGGGACAATCCCTGGAATAGTGTCCCTTCTCATCACATGTATAGCAACGGATATAGGACATGTTTCTTCGAGGTTTGGGACTACCCCTTTGATTCTGATGGTGATGATGGTGAGCCATTTTGTCAACATGTCTTTTGGAATGTGCTATGAGAGCTTGGTCTTCATTCCCCATCTTCTCTTCTCGAGCTACAATTCGAGCTTCTTCCTATGAGCATTCTTCCCACAGCCTACTGAATGAGATTAGTTTCTTCCTAGCACAAATTCCTTGGATGAAGGAATCCCATGACCTAGGAAGGCCATTAAGAGTGTTCATTACCACTTCTCCATTCTCTATATCTTCTTCCACAGCTTCAAGTTGTTCTTTTATCTGGGAGACCCTTGAGAAATAAGACTGCATAGTCTCTGCATTCTGGATCTTGACATTCTTCAATTGATTCCTTGAGGTCATCTTCCGATTTATGTTCTTCCCTTCAAATAGCTTGGTCAAAGAGTCAAACATCTCCTTAGGTGTCTTCAAAGATGACACATGTGGTATGAGATGGTCTTTTATAGAATCAACAATGATCCTCTTTGCCTTGACCAAGTTCTTCTTGTGTAAGGCTTTAGCCTCTTCTCCCTCTGGGACAGGGACCTCTTCACTTATGTAAGTGTCCAACTCATTCTCTTCCAGGATTAACCCGATCCTATACTTCCATGCTCGGAATTTATCAGCCCCTTCAAGCTTATCCTCAATCATGGTGTGGTGAGACATCTTAAAGAGTACTTTAAATGGAAATAGAAAAGATTTAGGTCTTACCACTTGATTTTGCTGAAAATTGGATCTAGTGCTGGATTAGGGTTTGTTAGAGAAACCCTAAAAATTCAAACTTTTGAAAGGATAGAAAGATGTGCCTTGATGAGCTGATCAGCCTGGTATACTCAGAATTTGAAAACTGCAAAGTTTCACCCTTCAGAAGTGCCTTTTAGTCTTCCCGGATTCACTAGGGAGGACCCTGAAATAGGGTTTGAGTTTCCCGGAGCTTCACCCAACCAAAAAGTTCGATCCAAAGCTCTAAACTTCGATTTTTCCAAGGAGCTTCCAGCTATGGTCTCAGATTTCAGAAATTCCTATTTTTGTGGAAACCCTAATTTTTAGGGCCAAAAATGAAAGTGTCCGGAATTGAATTTTGATTGGACAGAAAGATGCACCTTGCTGAGTAGAGTCAATCTACCTTACTGCCTTTCCAAAATATGTGGAGAGAAACCCAATAAACAAGAAACCCTAGTTTCCGCAACTGCACAGTGTCTTCTTCTTAGGTTAGCTCTGAAACCATGTTAGATTTTGAGCATTAATTCAACATACTCTAGGATATTTACTGAGAGAATAACATGTGTAGCATATCAATCATATCAAGCACAACAAGCAAACACATAAGAGAATAGACACACAGAGTTTCACTGGGGAAAACCATAAAGGTGAAAAACCCCACAACTTCCTCAGAGATAGAAAGAGCAATGATACAACCCAAGTACAGGAGATAGTCCTCCTAGCAGCTACTCCTCCTTCCTCACATGTGCGCCACTTTCTGGAGAGTGTAGAAGTGAATAATGAAGTGATAAAATAGAGTGCCTCCCGCACTCTATTTATACATGACCTAACTTGCCTAAAAAACTAGCAGGGCTGACTTGTCTAACTCAGTCTAATAACCCATGGTAATACTAATCAGGGCCGACCCCACACTTGGTGGTCTAATAAACCATCACATGCAAGTTGCGACACTTGCGACACTTGTCAATACAAATGACGACACTTCTGTATAGAGGAATAATACCATCTCTATAGGAGTACAATATACATAGGTGAAATACATTCTGAAGTTACATATACATCAACACATACCTCCCTAACCTTCTAACATGTCAAAACTATGGTGACCTAAGAACACTTTTTTCTAAGCCTTTTGAGCATAAGAATAAAATTTTATAGCAAATCAAATAATTCATTTTTATCCTCTTAAGATCCGATAAATCGAAATTGGCCTCAATAGACATTAACCACCACCACCATCATCATCATAAAAAATACCATCCACAAATAAGAGAATCATCACTTGAGTTTCCAAAAAAATAGTTTAATAAATTATCATATAAATGTTATTGGATATTTAAATATTTTTAAATAAAACACATTAAATTGATGAGTTTATTAAGTTTTCTATAAATTTTAGAAAGAAAAAAATTGAAAAAAAAAATAAGAATAATTTTTTTACCTTATATTAAATTCACTAAAATATGTTTTTGAATAAAAGAAAGGAGAGAAGAAATATTCATCGCTGTGAAAAAAACACTCATTAGAAGTATTATATTGGAGGGAAAGAAACTTAGAAGTATTTCTAGTTGAGAAAGGTAATAATGGTTAGGGTTTCGATTGGTTTTGCCATTAGTTCCATGTCATGAGCAGTTCCTTTTCAATGTGAGAAAGTAAAAGCAATATTTTAACTTAGGATTTCCATTAGGCCATTTGTTCCACGTCATCAACATTATTCATTCTCAATGTGACAAAGTACATGTGCATTAATATGTGGAAGTAGTTGCATAATGAGATGTAAGACTTAGCCGATGCAGAGACGACGAAACATTTGTTTGGTGACTGTGTTTTCATTAAGGACACCGTGCATGAGATGTCTACTCTACTTACGGTCCAGCTCCAGTGGCCGGTTCTACCTGTGAAGGAATATTCTACAACACTGGAAGAGAACCCACCACCAGTTTTCTGCCTTACTGCCTATTTGCTTCTGGGGGGTGTGGCTGGCTCGAAACAATGCTATATTTAATGGAGTCACTCCATCTTCCCACAGGGTGGCTGCTAGCTCTCTGGCCATTTTCTCGGTGTATCGCCCACAGGTTCGTGTTCAAGCTCCTCGTGCTATTAATCAGGTGACTGCGGATTATCCCTCTCCCCAGGGGTTCTTTGATGGTGCTGACTGGGAGGTGCGGTGCTGGGGCTCTCCTTCGAATCAACTCCACTATTTCGTTTCACCTGTACCTTGCGGCCGAATCGGGAACAAACACGTGGGCCGAATTGGTAGCCCTGTGGGCATTACTGTATTTTGCTTGCTCAAGGGATATTGATGTCCTCTGGATTTTCGGGGATTCAAAGTGTATTGTGGACTAGGCGGGATCGGGAGTAAATCTCCATTCTCTGCAATTAAGCCATTGGATGCAGCGATCCAGATTGTTGATGCAGTCGTTCTCCGAGCTTCACTTCAATCATATATATCAGGAACTTAATGGAGTAGCTGATCAGCAGTCGAGACGACTATTGGGAGAGATGAATGGTGTACTGTACTGCGAGGAGTTTTATGACGGAGTACTCCTCAAGTCTTTTGAGCTGCTCTTTTGATCTGCACTACTGCTAGAGTTAAACTTTTCTGGTAACTTAGATGCCTCATTTTGAGTTAGAACTCACTGTAAGCATTTGATCATATGGTCTTGGAGGATAGTTTTTTGGTACTGTCTGGCTACTGTTAGAGATTGATGAGTATTGTTTTTAGGCTTTCATATGTATGTTTATGGACCAACAGGATATTTAAGAACCAAGCATCAATGATTTTCTGTAATGATCACGTCTTGTGGACATGTCAAGTATTCCTATTCCTTTTTAACATAATAAGATATAATAAGATATTAAATGTGAAGGTGCTTGCCTTTTGATCATTAGTATGTTAATAAAGAAGTTATGTGTAAATAAAACATTTTGTTTTTAAGAATTATTTTTCAAAGTGGAGGGGTAAATGGGTTGATTTGTGAGGAGGTAAGTTTTATACTTTTTTCACCTAGGTTTAAATTTTTAATGAGATATTGGTCCATTATGTCTTGGTTGAAAGGTAGGTACTCTACAAATGGGACGTCTTGACCCTAGGTTGAGTCAAAGTCACGAGTTATTGGTATATGTGGCTTGTGGGTAGTTGCATATACTTAAGGGGTATAGTGACAAGCAACTCAATTTCATCTCAAGCCTAAACCAAATCACTCTATCCAATTAGCAATCTCCTTGGTTGTGTGATTGTGTGTGTGTGTTTTGAAGGAAACTCAATTTTTTTTGTGAATTGGGGTTGATAATGTTGGTAGTACAGCTGTCGTTACACCAAAACCCGTAGGTGATTGGTAAACTCACCACCACTAGATTTCAAGGATCCATGAGAGGCGATTAGTCCCTTGTCACGATACACTGGGGAGCGTTGACTACTTGCAATTTCGTGCAACAATCTCCCCCTCAGCGCGAGCCGAGTGTGTATTGAACTCGTGACCTCTCACTTTGATACCAATTGTTGGTAGTACGGCTGCCGTTACACCAAAATCCGCAGGTGATTGGTAAACTCACCACCGCTAGATTTCAAGGATCCACGAGAGGCGATTAGTCCCTTGTCACGATACACCTGGGAGCGCTGACTACTTGCAATTTCGTGCAACAGATAACTAGCTTGAGAGTTTAAAGAACAAATTAGCTATTATGTTTGTGATTTTGCTTGGTTCTCTTTCTAAACATAGGGATTTGTTTTGGGATTAGTAGAAAAAAAAAATCAAATTCGTGACTTTGAAGAAGAGAGGAGTGTTGGTATGGAATGAAATCTCAACATAGAGATCGTTGTTATATTAAGATAGACTATAACACCGTATAAATAGAAATTACGAGTTAAAGATAGACTATAACACCGTATAAATAGCAATTACGAGTTAAAGATAGCCTATAAGGTGAGACACTAAAATCATTGACGATGTTGGTATTAGAGTTAGGAGGATGTCATCACATTAAACCAAAAACTTTCACCCCAAAATCAAATACCATACTAGTAAAGTTTTGGTGTTAGTCGTGCCATAAAAACCATCTCCACCGCACAATTGTCATGCGTATGCGATTATTCACACACTCCCACACAATTAAGAATGAATATTAATGTGGAACAAAATCGCAATATAAGATATGTGATAATTCAAGAGAAAGGTCAACCAACATGACAAGCTACAAAATAGGGTTTGTAAAGGTATGTTAACTTGAAACTTGGATAAATTTTGATTGGAATATCTATTTTTGGTGATTCAAAATGTGTGAGAAAGAGAAAACAGAGAAGAAATCTATTAAATAATAGTGGGCTCAAATGGAAAGAGGTAAAGAAAAAACTTCTACGCCCACCAAACCTCTTGAAGGCTCATCCATGACACAAGACGAGCATGACAATGTGGACATTGGGGTGTCCAAGATTAACTAAAGAGTGGAGACCGTTGAAACTACTTGCTAAGAAAGGTGGGCATCATGAATATGGTAAATAAGGATGAATTCCAAATATTCAAAGATGAATTCCAAACATTCAAAGGTGATAGACAAAATAACTTCAAAAACATGAGGGGGGAACTTGTGAAGGGTATAAGTGGCCTACTTACCCAAAAGTAAAATAGTTGAGAAGAGGATAAGGAGAACATGGTGGAGTCCCATTCACCTCGGGATAAAATTCTATTATAGTTAGAGAATAGGAGATTTGAGTCCTGGACACTTGATCATTCATCACTCCATAATCCACATCATCATGGGTTCAACCCGAGATCAAGGAACAACTTCATTCCCAAGATTGATGTGAGAAAGTTTGATGGCAATGATCCAATAACATGGATATTCCCGATGAAGCAATTTTTAATCTACACCAAGTTCCAACTTTACAAGAGGCAACTATTGCATCCTTATATTTAGAACCTAATCAATTTGTGTGGTACCAATGGCTTTGTGACTTTAAAAAAAGCTCTATTGTTTCTTGATCTATATTTATGGATGAATTGATAACACATTATGGGGGTTTTAAGATAACACCTTCTTTATCCAATTGATAAATCTCAGGCAAAGAGGTCCAATTACAGAGCACAATAAACAGTTTCAAAATTTGAGTTTTAGAGTGAAGAGCGTTATAGAGGATGATTTGTTGGATCTATGTATGGGAACTTTAAAAGATACCATTCAGCACGAGGTATGTCTCATTGAACCTAAATCATTGGAGAATTCTTTGAGTTTGGAAGGAAAGTTGAAAGTAAAAATATGGCTGCTAGAAGGGTTTTTACTAACACCTATACAGAGGCAAATGTTCCTCCCCCTAACCTCAGTCGACCAACAAGGTTAATGCCTTGGCAAGTGGAGGAAAGAAGAGAAAAAGGAATATGTTTCAATTGTGACAACAAGTACAATAAGGTGCATAAGTGCAGTGAGAATAAATTATTCTGCATATATTGTGAAGAGGAACAAGATCCAAAACTAGAACAGACTCAAGAAGCAGAACTAGAAGATACTAATCCAACCAGTTCTCGCCATGCATTGGTCAGCATTAGCACTCCTCAAACTCTTAGGATAGAAGGATATATCAGAACAAAAAAGGTAACAGCGTTGATTGATTCGGGTAGTACCTATAACATCATTAATTGCAAATTAGTCAAACTTGTCAATTGCTTTATATATCTAGCACCATAGTTTCAAGTAATGATTGCAGATGGAGGTACCATGAATTGTTCAGAGAAGTTCCATAGTATTAAGCTTACTATTGGAAAGTATTCATTGGATAGCCCAATAATTATGATCCAAATGGATGGTGTCGATGTTGTATCAGGGGTCTAATGGTTACAATCATTGGGAATCGTGCTCTTAATTTCCAAGAACTTTCATGAGGTTTTCTTCATTAGGAAAGGAAATTGAACTCAAAGGTATTCTAGGGAAAATATTTAAAGTGGTAAACTCTAATAGCATGACAAAATTGCTAAAAAGGGAACACCATGGTGTAATTGCACATTTCTTCTCACTAGATGTTCAAGCATATATACCCTCTATCATAGTGGATCTCCAAAGAATTATTAATCGTCATTCCAAGGTATTTCGAGAGATGCATAGAGGTCGTCCACTTGCTTGATATCATGATCATGTGATTCACTTGTAACTAGGAAGTGTACAACCTAACGTCAAAACTTACAAGTACCCATATGCACAAAAGAGTGAGATGAGAATATGGTTCAAGAAGTGTTAGATGTTGGCATCATTCAACCTACCCAAAGTGCATTATTTTCACCAACGGTGGTGGTTCGTAAAAGGGAAGGTTTGTGGCATATGTGTTTAGATTATAGAGAATTCAACAATATGACCATTAAAGATAAGTTTCATATTCACGTCATTGATGAACTATTAATTGAATTACAGGGAGCAATTTTCTTTACCAAGTTGGATCTTTGTTAAGGATATCATCAAATCAAAATGAGGCAAGAAGACATTCCAAAAACAACCTTTAGAACACACGAAGGTTATTGTGAATTTATGGTGATGCCATTTGGCATTATCAATGCACCCTTCACATTTCAAAGCTTAATGAATTCTATTTTTAAACCCTTCCTCAAAAAACGTGTCTTAGTATTTTTTGATGATATACTAATCTATAGAAAATATTGGGAAGAGCATGTGCAACATGTTGACATGGTCTTAGCCTTAGAGTGGTCGATTTGTGATGCCTTGGTTGGAGTGGTCATGAATAATAGATTTATTCGGTGATGGCCCGATTGGCCATGCCTTGGTTGTAGTCAAGAATAATATATCTATTATTGTTGGTTTTCTTTGGCTTTGGTCTTTTTGGTTTGCACATAAATATATTCTTCTTCATTGTAAAAAAAAACATGTTGACATGATCTTAAAACTATTGGAGGAGCAACAACTATATGCCAAGCCTTCCAAGTGTGCCTTTGGGATTCAAGAAGTGGAATATTTGGGTCATATTGTATCTCATGAATATGTCAAAGTGGACCCTAAGAAAATTAAAGCTATAATGGAATGGCCAGTTCCAAAAACCTTTAAAAATCTTAAAGGATTCTTAGTATTGACAGGCTATTACCACAAATTCGTCAAGAATTATGGTCAACTAACAACACCTCTAACAATAATATTGAAAAAGGAGGCATTTTATTGCACTCAAGAAGCAACCAAAGCTATTGAAAAACTTAAAGTGTCTATTTGTACAACTCTTATAACCATGCTTGACTTCAGAAAAAAACTTTTTATCATGGAATGTGATGCCTCATGGAATGGAAATGGTGCGGCTTTAATGCAAAATGGAAGACCCCTTACATTTGAAAGTTGTCAACTTAGAGGAAAAAACTTACTGAAACCAATTTGTAAAAAGGAAATGATGGCCATACTACATGCAATTAAGAAATGGTGCTCTTATCTAATAGGGAAACACTTCAAGCTAAGAACAAATCATGATAGCCTTAAATACTTATTGGAACAACGACTATCTTCAAGAGAAACAAAAATGGTTACAAAGATGCTAGGTTGTGACTTTGAAATAATATACAAAAAAAGAAAACAAAATGTGGTGCCAGATGCACTTTCAAGGAAAGAAGAAGACACCGAGGACTTACTTTGTGCTATTTCCATTATGCAATCTAATTGGTTGGAAGAAGCAAGGATAGTGTGGAAGTATGATCATAAGGTATGCAAGATAATTCAATAACTACAAGAGGTTACTAGTGCATTAGATAAATTTGTGTGGAATAATGATTCAATATGTAACCAAGATCGCCTATATTTATGTCATAATTCCCAACTCAAACAAAAGGACATTCTGGAATTGCACACTTCTCTTAGAAGAGGACATTCACAATTCTTGAAAACTACCATAGGATCAAGAAAGAATTTTAATATGAATGTCTTAAAACCGATCTCCAAAAGTTTGTGGGAGTGTTTGGTTTTCCAACATAATAAGGGAGAGACAATCAAGACACTGGGTCTTCTACAACCACTAGCCATACGGTGTAAGTGTTGGGAAGAGGTCTCAATGAATTTTATCATGCGTCCACCAAAGTTTAATCAAAATAATTTCATCGTGATAGTGATGGATCAACTCACAAAATATGATGATATATTCTTTCTTTCTCATCATTTTAAACCAAGTACAGTAGCTACAACATTCATGTAAACAACTTAGAATCTACATGGAATACTTGAGATTACTGTAAGTGATAGAGATAATTTTCATTGGTAATTTTTGGAAGAAAACATTTTATTGTTTGGGCACTCAATTGGCTCACATCTCCTCCTACTATCCTCAACAAAATGAGAATGTGAATAAATGTCTAGAAGAGTATCTATGTTGCTTTGCATCTGATAAACAAACACAATGGGTCATATAGTTTACCTTGGCAGAATGGTGGTACAACACGTCCATCCATACTTCATAAAAATGTCACCATTTATGGCACTTTATGGCTATCAACCTCCATCCATCACATCATCCACAAAAGAGAAATCCAAGGTTCAAGCAGTGGAGGATCACATAGATCACCAACAAAAGGTTCTCCAACTATTAAAAGACAACTTGGTTATGGCACAAAATAGGATGAAATAACAAGCATATCAACATCATAGTGAAAGGAAATTTGAAGTGGGGGATTGGGTATTTTTTAGGTTACAATCATACAAACATATGTCCCTCAAGCAAAAAAAGAAGGATGATAAATTAGCATCCAAGTACCATGGTTCCTATAAGGTGTTACAGAGGATTGGAAGTGTGGATTACAATTGGAGTTGCCTCCATATTCATTGTACATCAAGTCTTTCATGTTTCTTTCCTAAAAAAGGTAATTGGCAATAAGATCCCAATTTATACTATTTTACCAAAAATTGATGAAAAGGTTAAAATCATACTAGAACATAAAATAATTCTTAAAACACAAATCAAGCAATTGTTGAGTACCTCATCAATTGGAATAACTTGCCAATAGAAGAGGTGACATGCAAAGATAAGTTCTTCATGCATAAACATCCACAATAAATCAAGTGTTAAGGAGGAGGGGCATGTTAAGCCCTATATATTGTGACATTACATTTCTATATTGTATTAGATTGTCTTTATTGGTCGGCTAGGACCTTAATGGTAATTATATGGTTAGTCAGAACTTTAATTGCAATTGTACCATTTGTCTACTATATATGTATACCAAGGAAACCTACTTTTAGGATCATGTTATCTCATCTTGTGCATCTTATACAATGTAAAAGGAGATTTCCCTCTCGAAGAAGTTTATTATTTATCTCTTTATTTCATTCAAATGGAGTTGGGTTACTCTCTCTTTATAATTTTATGTTATTTTAGGAAATTGGTGCATAACACACACACACATATGGATGTTGTGTTTTTTATTTGGAGGATGTCACAGTCTAGGGTTTCTGAAACTTCAATGATTTTTCCTATCATTTGTCAATGTTAATTATACAACATCAGGATACATTCTCCAAACCAATCTTGTGTAGATAGGATTGATCCTCCTGTATAGAGGTGAGCACTTTGAATGCCTTCTGTGTAAAGGTTATTCCTCCCGTATAGAGATAATTGATCAAAGTAATGATGTTGTAAAGTCTTGTTGGAAAAGGCTCCAGACTTGTGTGTGTCAAGTCATGATTCTCATGTGAACCTTCTGTATAAAGGTATCCATGGGATGGACCTCCTGTATAGAGGTGGACCTTCCGTATAAAGGTCATGCTTTACTTCTGAAAAGCATTTAATGTTGTGTGTTGTATTATTAAACATGATCACCAGATTGCTATTAAGTCTCCTTTAGAGATTGATCACCTCTAAAGTGAATTACTTTAACATATGATCATTTGTTCTGGAATAATATAATATGATCACAACATCCGATAATTCTTCTTAGTATAATGTAATGTGATGGATAATTAAAGTTAGCACATATTGACCATGCCGTAAGAGATAAAGAAATAAAAGATAAAGCATAGAGATCAAGAGAATTCGAAATTTCCCATGCAGACACTTCAGCTAATTAAAGAGAACTCGAATTTTTAAAGCTTCAATTATAAATTTTTAGTTATAAAGCTTATGTTAAGTATCAATGTATGCCTCAATCAATGCTTTAGTTAAAGCATTAGTTAAAGATATGCCTCTGTTAACTAAAGAAATCATAGTGGTCACTTCAAGTAAATCAATCAGCATGATTTCAGTTAACTAATTAGTTAAAGATAGTTAACTAAGTGTTATTGCATGACGACACTTGTGTTAAACTAAAAGATGACACATGAGTTGTGACATTTGCAAGTCAACACTTAAGTTAGCCACCTAACTAAGTGGGAAATATTTCAGTTAAGAGGTGATTTCATCCTAAGTGACATCTCAATGAGATAAAGCACTACATGAGAAGTGGGGCGCATTTTTGCATGCAAGATTGATACATGGAGTTTGAGGGCGAGTTCATCCTGAAGTTAGAAGATAAAAATAGAAGAGAAGAATGTATAAATATGTTATACGGGATTGATGAATCCAACGTGAAGCGAATTCTCTTCTCCTTTGAAGGAAAGGCTCTTCTCCTTGTGTGCAGGATATTATTATTGAAGACAAGGCGCTTCTCCGATTGATTTCTCTTCTCTATTTCTTATGTATCTTCACCAAGAGTGTTTGGTGATCTCTCATCTTCCGAAAGCAATCTGCTATGTTGTAAAAGAAAGAATTCTTTGCTATCCATTATATTGTATTGAGAAGAATTGATGGGGTTTTTGTTCTCATAGTTTTGAGGATTTTCCCAGGCATATCTTGTGTTATGGCTGTATGAATCTCATGTGATTGAATTGTCTCATTGCTTCAAGTCTCGACATCTAAAATAATTAAAGATCAAAGCTCAACCAAATATTAACATGGTATCAGAGCTTGGGGCATGAAGGAGATTAGTTTTGCATGTCGGCTAGAACCTACGTAGATCATGAGAAGTTGAGCACAAGATTTGAAGACTGTGGCATTAGTCTCTGTACGACCGGAAGACCGTCTTGAGGGCACCTCAAACTTCAACACTTGGAAGGCTAGGATTCTCAACATCCTAGAGGAACATGACTTTGATGTCTACATATCCACTATGGTGGAGGAGCCTACATCTAATGCAGGGTGCATCAACTTCAAGAAGAACCAAGCTAAAGCCAAACAAATCATCTATGATTCGGTAAAGGACAATTTGATGTCCGTGATCACTCCGTTGAAGACTGCAAAGGATTTTTTTGATACATTGACAAACCTTTATGAGAAGAAGGCCTCGAGTCAAAAGAGGGCATTGAAGAATAAGCTTCGAAACTTAAAGATGGAGACGGATGAGACAGTGGCCTCCTTCTTCACCAAGATCTCTCATATAAGAGGTCAGCTTGCTAGTATTTGTTGATGTATTTGTAACTTCGGAAGATATTCACTTGTATATTGTATTTGTACTTTATTGTATCCCCAACGGAGATGTATTATTCCTCCGATTAGAAGTGTCATCAGTTGTACTTGCATGTGTCCCAAGTTATATTGTAAGTGTCGTAACTTATACTTGATGGGTTATTAGACCACCTTGATGGGGTCGGCCCTGTATGAGTCTTGTGGGTTAAAGGGTTATTAGACCACCCTAGTGGGGTCGACCCAGTTAGTATTATGTTAAGTGGTTAAGTTGGGGCCGACCTAGTTAGAGTTAAAAGGCAAGTCAAGTTAGTGTATAAATAGAGAGTGTGTCTCTCTCATTTTACACATTCTATTATTCACTCACTTCGCATTAGTGAGAGAGAGGAGGAGTGCGCACAAGTGGAGGAGGAGCATGCTGCTGAATATATCTATCTCTTGGGTTTGATCATGGTGATCCTTGTATTGATTCTTATTCTATCTCTGAGGAAGTTGCGGGGTTTTTCACCTTCTTGGTTTTCCCCGGTGAAATATGTTGTGTCTCTTGTCTCTTGTCTCTTATGCTTGATATGTTGTACATGTTATTCTTTCAGTTAAGATCCTAGATCTATTGAATTAAATGATTAAAAACTAACAGTATTGGAGTAGTGGTGGATGAAGATGATCTTCTCCAAACCGCTATTGATGGTCTCCCATCTTCATGGGAGACATTCTTGGTTGCGGTAAATGGCTTAGAGGTACAACCTAACTTCGAAAGGTTGTGGCATGACTTCCTCCAAGAGGACGGGCAAATCCAGAGCAAGTCAGTGTGCATCAAAGAAGAAAACCTTGCCCTCACAACAAGAATGAAGAAATGAAAGAAACCTTTCTTCTAAAAGAAGTTCTCTCATCCAAAGAAGAAGGAGTTCAATAAAGACTTTGACAAGTCAAAAGCTAGATGTTTCAATTGCAACAAGAAAGAAAATTTCTCAAGAGAGTGCAAAGCAAAGTGGAAGGGAAAGTTTCATGCTTCTACTGCCATAGAATATGCAATCACTCAAAAGAATGCATCTGAAGAAAAGGAGACAAGAAGGGAGTTTAACCTTGTCTCATCCCTTTTGGGATATGTCATCACAAGTGTAGACACATGGTTGATTGACATTGGCGTATCCAAACATATGACTAGTTACAAGAGGTCCATCACTGACTTAAGGAAGAAAAATTTCACATGCATGGTAGATGTTAGCACTTAGAATTTACCCTTTGGTTGTGGAAGGATAATCCTAAGGTAACTATTTCAAACCAATCTTTAGGAGGAAAACTAGCCTTTTTCCTACCAGAGAGGGCTCTCTCAAAAATATATAAAATGGCTAGAGATATTGGAAAAGATTATGTTTTTAAATGGGTGTATGGCTAAAACACATAAGAACCATTGGGCATGGAGTCACATCTGAATAGTGAAAGACCAACATAATTTAACAATAGGGATTTTCACAAAGGTAAGTTAGTTGTCATTTTACAGTCAATTTCTTGTTTGGCAGGTGGTATTTGAAAGAAAGAATGATAGTCCACCAATATTAGGCATCAAACATGGATGAATCCAACATTGATTTTAGAGGAAAAATATGAATGCTTTGATCCAATTAAAACAGAGCATGGTCACATGAATTCTGATTTAAACAAAACTTTCACCAAAGCATGACAGGAAAACATAATGGAAAGAGTTTCACTGGAAAATACGAATCACATAAAGGAAAGAAAAATACAGACTGTAATAGGAACAACACAGGAATCTTTGCTCTTCAAAAATGCGCTTCAACTTTGCAGGGCTATCTTTATTCAGAAACTGAAAACGATATTGATACAAAAGTCTCTCTTTATTCACGGGTTCCAACCCTTACAATATTGCCAAAATAGTCTTTTATACAAAATTTATTTGAGACAAACCCTAACTGCCTCATAACTAAAACAATAAATATTAAATTAACTATTACATTTCACTTTGGTCAAAATTTATACACATGTCAAAATTTCTCAAAACATAGATTCTTGATGTCTTTCTACTAGCTAATGGCTGTTTGACAAACCCGAACATAAGTCTTCAAGAGTGCAAGCTATACTTCATCTTTCCATACTTTTCTACTGTCTTCCATTGATCTGCAGTAGGTATTTCATAACTTGTCATCTCTTTGGCCAAAACCTTCATTTCTATGTGATCAACAATGGAAATTGGAGGTATCCTTTCACTTATCATGGTTAACTGATTTAAGATCCCAAAGTCACCTGAAAGTTTTTCCAATAGAATTTTCATTGTTAAAACATGAGTTAATCCTTCAAACTTTTCATGATTTGTTCTGACCTTAAATAGAAACTCGTAATTATTATGAGGAATCAACTCATTATTTTCTTCCCAGAATGAAGGTAATCCTTTCTCAAATAACTTTCCAAATCCTTTCTTGAAGTCTTCAGCCTGTTTTTTCATTTGTTCTGCTCTGGCTTGAACATTTTCAATATGTGCATGTTTCCCAAGCACTCTCCTTACCCAAGTTATGCTTGATACTCTGTTTTTTATTTGCATCTGTTTCAGATCATCTTCTGTCAGAGTATTCAGAAAATCTATAGTGTTTTGGGCTATGTCTTTTGGTTTTCTGTTTAAAACTTCCTTCATAGCCGTACAACTTTGTAAGCTTTCATCTGCCACTTTTTCTTTTGCCTTCATGAAATTCAAGTAGGGTATAAATTTTGCAGCTTCATTTATGATTGAATCCCATATCAAATGCTTTGCTCCTTGCATTGGAATCTGCCCTATTACTTGGTTTATGAATCTTTGGTTTATGTCTGTCAACTCTTAATTTTTGTCCTCTAATTCTTTTATCTCTTTATATTTTTTCTTATTTTCTTCTTCTAATTTATGTTTTTCTTCCTTTAATTCCTTTATCTCCACCTCTTTCAAGCTAACCTGAGACATAGCTTGGATGAGGTCATATGTATTTGCTTCTCTGTCTGTTTGACTAGTTCCTTGCTGCTCTTGTGCTATGGCTGCCAGTTTTCCTTTAAGGTCTTCAACTTGACTTTTGAGACTTATTCTATCTTTCTCCCATTCTACTTCTTTTTCTATAAACTTTAGCAACTTTTCTTTACTGTCATCCAAGTCTTGAGATAAGATTTGTCTTTCTTGCCCCAGCACAGTCAATTCAGAAGCTTGAATTAACTGTGTTGCTGGGATCTTGAGTTTCTTCTTGAGAAGATGAATAGTATTCTCTTTTTCCATCAATAACTTTTTTCTTGCCTCACCCTTGTTGGCTCCATAATTATCTTCCATCAGATCTATCTGCAACCTTTTAATTTGTTGTTGGTGAGCTTTATTCTCAGTTTTTTCCTGCCTCAGCTGAATTTCCAACCCGTTAACTATGTTTTGCAACTTTGAAACTTTCAAAGTAGCCTTCATTAAGTCTGTATAAATAACTTCCCCAGTCTGCCTGTGCAGATGAATCTTATCTAGGACTGTTATTTTTGCCAAATTCAACTTCATTTCTGTAAATCTTTCATTAGATGACACAACTAAATTCAAATTGTTTTCTTTAGGATCCCTACTGGCCATCAAGGTGACTTTTGATTTCATTAGGCTTCCCACTTTTGGAAATAAATTATAAGTTTTTTCTGAGGTCGCTTGCTTATCCTGTCCATATTTAACATACATTTCTGCTCTCGACTGAAATCTACTAGTGTCACCAGCTTCCTTAGCTTCCTGGAAATTGTAATCAAGCACTTGAACTTCTGGAGCTTGATATTTCTCTTTGTTCTTGTCTTTTCCACCTGCAAATACAACCAAATCACTTTGGGGGTCTGCTTTAAGTCTCTTTTCTCTTTCCTGCTCTTCAATTTCTGCATCAATAATTTCTTCAAAATTCCTTTTACTAACCATCTCCACCTTACCTGGAGTAGGTATTACTTTTGTTGAAGATATTTCTGGTTCCAGGATTTGACTGTGAACATGTTGAAACCTCTTTATCTGATTCATACTATAGATGATTAGCCATTTTTGATAATCCCTCAACTTCTTGATGTTCAAATCCCTTACTCTTATTTTGTTCCCTCCTTTGAGAAATAATATGGCAAGGATCATAGTTGACAACATCTGCCATTTTAAAATCCAATTCTTCTAACTGTTTTTCTACAAAAGACAATGCATTCTTATTCTTTACAATGAAAGGCCCAACTTTCAAAGGAAATTTTATATCAGAGGCCTTTTTAAAGGCTAGAAAGTGATCATTTTCAACAATCAACTTTTGCCTGATAAACTCCAAGGCAAATACTCTTGAGGTTAGAAAAGCTGGTAAGATATAAGGTTGTTTGATGAACCCATACAGTCTAACTACTGTATGTTCTTTTAATAGAAACCAATCCCCTACTGCCATGTCCTGTTTCAGCTGCATCAATGTCTTATTATCCAGTAGTACCCTTGGCAATTCTTCTCCAAAAATCAATTTATATATTTCTGATACAATATTGTTCATGTAATTAAACATATTATCCTCCAAAGTATTTGAAAAAACCACCTGTGAAAAATATAGATCCTTCTGACTTGAAAACAAAATCATCTTCATTAAATAAGACTAGAATCTGAAATGCCTGGTATTGTGGAAATCCTCCAGCTGAGAGTGAACACTTTCAGCTAGGAATTCATCATATTTAAGACAAGGTACCTGATTGTACTCTACCCCTGGTATGCCAAAACTTATTCTAAAGAGCAGACGCAATTGCACTTCTGTCACCACTGCATCACTGTCTAACCCTAAAAACTAAGCAATTAGAGATAATGCCAACTGTGTATTCTCATTGAAAAAATTCATATCTAATGGGTAAGGAGTATCTTGAATTTCAAGGTCGGACTTAAGAAAACTGGTTAAAAAAGCTTGTTTAGTTTTCGGGGACGACTGATGGTATTGGGTGACAACGGCTTCTTCGATAATATTTTCTTGTTCATGACGTTGAGGCAAAGGTACTTCAAGAGAATTCCAGACAGTAGTGGACTCAATAGGGCAGATAATTTTGGACTTAGACACATTTATGATAACTTTTTCACTCTGGGAATAATTCGTTACACACCACGAAATAAACTCGGGGAACCCTATAATTTGGTCTGGGTAGAAAAATATGAAGGAAGACTGAAAAACTCTGTGTATATCTGCACCTTCCTTATACAATCTATCCAATCTATCTTTTACCTTTGTAATTGACATTTTAACCCTGGGGTCATAAATATCCTTATCCCTGTCTTCTAGGGCATCATTTATTGTAACATGCTCGACGACTAAAGTCTCTTTCATTCCTTCCATTATATAAAGAACTTATCTGACTGATAGCATGAGTTCCGAAACCTACCTGACACTGACGATTCTGCAATAGGGCGTGCTCTGTCGCTTTCCTGGTCCACACACGTTTCGAACTTTCTGGAGCTCCATTGTTGTTCAATCGATGATGATACTTGCTCACTTTTTAATCCTTTCCAATTTTAATGCTATCGACGGATTCTCGGCTATCTCCCCTGCTCCTTTCCCAGAGGAAACATATTTCACCCGTCGATCTCCCCTGGCACGATCCCGACCGTTGGATCATTCATCATTTTACCATCATTTCTACGAGTATTTTGGAAGATCACCTCCACCGTCGGATCTTCTTTCACCTTGATCCTGACCGTCGGTCTCGTTGTTAACTTTTGATCTCCAATAATACACGTCCAAGGTGGTTTTTGCAGTAGTGAAAAGCGGTTTCTCTTACCACTTCCTCAACTTGCGAAATGCTGAGGAAGTGACACATGGTAAGCGGCCTTTTTTGAATCAAAAGAAAATAAATCTTTATATGGTCTTGTAATTTCTAAACCCATACTTTCTACCATGACCTTTGGCATCAAATTATGGGAAGCTCCTTAATCAAGAATGCAATTATGAAGAATCATATTGTTAGGATATTCCTATACTCCATCCTAGTCCTACCAGCATTTTCATTATTTGCATTTTCAGTCTTGCATGCATCCCAGTCATTAGTCCCAACACCTAGCCCTTAGTTAGCTAGCCCCGGGAGCTTCTCACTGATAAGTTTTAGCCCTCCTAGAGCTTAGTGCGCCCTGCATGCAGTTACATGCATCTCATGCACCCTCTCTCACCTACCACTCAGTTGCACTTCAGTTAGTTGAGTTATCTTTAGTTCTTTCCTTGATTTAAGGCTAGACTGACTCTCAAATGACTGTATCACTCCGATGGACCTCCAGTGAGACTAGAATGCCCATTCTGATTCCAGTTAGCTCCTCATGCGCCCTCCATTGAGCCTCCTTCATTCAGTTAGTACCTCCATGTGCCAATTACACCTACCACACTCAGTTAGACTCAGTTTGACATCTAGTTGACAGTTACTTGTGCATTGGTGACTCCAGTGATGATGATGAGGACTCCTAGTTGTGCTCTGATGACACTCTATTGATATGATGATCACTCTATGAGAGGCTAATTCAAATTGCCACCTTGGCATTCGAATCCTCTCCACCATTGTACTATTTATTGTTCACATTTGTGATTAATGAATTAGTGTGTGTGAAGTTATTTTGCTTCTATCCGAGTTCTATTGTATTATTATTCTGTTGCTCATTTACATTGCATTGACCACTCTTCTTTTATCTTCCTGCTTAATCATAATCTTTCTTGTGAGGTATACATCAGCTCTTAGATCTGCTGTGAGGATTTTCACACATATCACGGACATTCAGATTCACATAAAAAGGGGGAACTTCTTCCAAACTGCTACCTTCCATTTTAGTACCCATAAGAATAGTTGGGGTATCATCATTCAGTTCTAATGTATCAGGTTCTATTTGTCCTTCACTCCTAACCATCTTTGAAATCTGTTCTTTATATTCACTGTTTTTCAATATCTCTTTAAATGGGATAGAAATCTTAATTTTTGAAATTTCACTTTGCAAGTTGAAAGGAGTGAGTGCTTTATCACCTTATTTGATTAAATCTCTTTTCATCTATGGAACCTTCTTCAATACAACTTCTTTTGGTTTTTCCTTTTTAAGTTGACTGGGTGAAGGTGAATCAATAGGACCTTTCCCTTTATTCACAACCACATCTCTGTTTCTAAGGTTGATTTTTCTTTGAATATCATTTACACCATTTTGATATCCAACTTGATATTGTTATGTTTCCAACTCCAAACTGTTACAATCCCCCTCTTGAGAAACCATGTCATGCTCTTCTTTAGTCAAATAAATCTCAGAATCAACCTCATCAAAATAATGTATTTCACTTTCCACAAGTCCAACTTCGTCTTCTTGATCAACATAATTCTCAGGAAATGGGGGTCTTACTTGATGATCTTTTGCATTTCTCTGATCTCTATGATCTCTCTAATCACTCTGTCTTATCTGTGGAGGAATTTGTCTTCTGAAATTCAGATTTCTAATTTGAGGCTCTTGTTGATATCTATTTTGGGGTTTATTTTCCAAGGCTAATCTGTCCATTATACTTTCCATTGTTTTCATCATCATATCAATTCTAGCATTGGTGGAAGAGGATGTTGAAGCTTGGTTTTCTTCTCTAATTTTTCTTCTATCTATGTCAGTTTTCTGTTTCATCTTTCCAGAAGCCATCAGATTTGCCTCTACCTCTACTGCATCTTTTAACATGTCTGGCAAAGTGGCTGATTTTCTTTTTCTCAACATATAAGAAAAATCACCATCAAAAGCATCTGCATAATGTAACTTGGAAACCCCCACTAGAGGTTTAACATCAACAGGAATTGAATGATAAACCCTCATAAATATTGCAGAAAATTCTTGAACAGACTCAAAACCCCCTTTTTTCAGATTATTATATTGTGTTAGAATTTGTAAAGGGTTTTTCTTGTCTTCCCATCTTTCAAGCAAATGGGTTACAAACTCATCATATGAAGGGATAGATCTTGTAGTAAGAGTTCTAAACCATTTCTTAACCTCTCCTGATAAACTTTGAGCCAATAATCTCATTTTTGCATCAGCATAATCCACTTCTTAAAGATCAATGAAATCATTAAACCTATCAACATGTTGCTGGGCTGTGTAATTCCCCTCTCCATCAAACAATGTGATTCTTTGTGCATAATTCTGAGGGAGGTCATGCAAAACAACAGGCAGAGCAAGTGGAGCAAATCTAGCAGCCATGACTATTGGAGGGTTTTGAACAATATTATTGTAATGGCGGTTTTTGAGTTTTAGGTTTTTTCAACTCAACATTTCCAGGTTTTTGTAAATCTTCCCAAACAGACTGCAATAGATATGACTGAAACCTATTCTGATCAATAACAATTTCTTTTAAATATGACTCAGACTTAGATCTAAATACAGATTGCTCAAAACTTTCACCTAAACCAATTTCTTCAAAACTCAACAGTTCTTCTTGAAAAGAAGGGAACAAAGTTTTAGACTGAGATGTACCTTCTTGATATTTCCCCTTAATCCTTCTCAGAAGTTTTTTCTCGACTTTCTACTGCTTGAAATAACTGGGAATCTGGATTTCCCCTCATGTGAATCTTTCTGGAAGCCACAATTTCTTTCTTGGAGTCGCCTTTAAAATTGAAAGCTTTTAAACTGAAGTCGCCAGGGCAAAATACAACGAATAACAAATATCAAACTTATTTTTCCACATAAATCTGATCACAATGTCGTTCTTCCTAGGGAAAATCTGAACCTTCGCTACCCGACAATGGTGCCAAAATGTTAGCACTTAGAATTTACCCTTTGGTTGTGGAAGGATAATCCTAAGGTAACTATTTCAAACCAATATTTAGAAGGAAAACTAGCCATTTTATATCTTTTTGAGAGAGCCCTCTTTGGTAGGAAAAAGGCTAGTTTTCCTCCTAAACATTGGTTTGAAATAGTTACCTTAGTATTATCCTTCCACAACCAAAGAGTAAATTTTAAGTGCTAACAATAGAGTTGGGGGACAACTCAACATATTCGATCCAAGGTGTTGGATCCACCTCATTCTAGCTTGAGCATCGATGATATTTTACATGTGGAGTGTTAATATTATATGCTACCATAGACTAGATTGCAAATTCCTTAGCATTCAATACATTATTCACAATAGAAGCATAATAAGGATCTCTTAAAGATGCACAATCACAAAGCACAAAACAATTTATCCTCGGAAACCCTCAAGGGGAAGAAAACCTTGAAAGAAATTCCTCAATATAGATGATCAAGTACAATACCCCAAAAACATGTCTCACAAATAAGAGAGACAAAAGACCAAACTCTGGACTCAAGACACTCCTCCTTCTGCTCCGTAGATCTCTCTCTTTATCCTCTAATGTGAATTGCACAAGTGAGTGAATGTATAAATGAGAGGAACTCACTCTCTATTTATACTTTACTTTTCACTTAACTTTTAATCCAACTAGGTCGGCCCCAATAACCTAATTGGGATGACCTCTCTAGGAAGACTCAATATAATATTTATATTATATTCTTTTGGGTGCTAACGACCCGACTTACAATGGAGGTTTAACCTCATGACCTTTACATGACGAAATGTAATAATGACATCCTCGACGGAGTTACAATAATAAAATACAAGTAGAATATTCTTTGAAGTTACATTAATTTAACACTCACCCTTAATAAGAAGGGTATTCTACTGACAACAACATTTGCATGTGTACCTCTACACAACATCATCAGAGAGAGGAGGGAATCAACAATAACATCATTTGATACATCTATAAATCATTGGAAGTTCTTCAACATCATCATCAACAACTGGAACAACTGTTGTAACATCATCATCAGCAACTGGAACAACTGCTGTAACATCATCAACATCATCTTCAGTACAGAGCTGAAGTATCATCATCTGCAGCATCGGAGCATCCTCATCTTCAGTACTAAAATATCATCATCTGCAGCACTGAAGCATCCTCATCTTCAAGACTGGAACATCATCATCTTCAGCACTGAAGCATCCTCATCTACAGTACTGGAGCATCCTAGAACCTCATCATCTACAGCACTGGAGCATCCTCATCTATAGTACATGGACATCATCAGGAGCATCAACACCTACAACACTGGAGTATCCTGGAACCTCATCATCTACAACACTGGAGCATCCTCATCTACAGTAATGGGACATCATCAGGAGCATCAACACCTACAACACACATATGATCCTTCCTTTTGGAACTGGGGATCATGGACAATCCTTCCTTTCAAAACTCAGGATTCAGTCCAACAACTTTGGTGATCCTTCCTTTCGGAACAGGGATCATGGACAATATTTCCTTTTGGAACTCGGGATTTAGTCCAAACACTTTGTGATCCTTCCTTACGGAACTGGGATCGTGGATAATCCTTCCTTATGGAACCAAGGATTCAATCCATCAACACTGGTGATCCTTCCTTACGGAATTGGGATCATGGACAATCCTTCCTTTCGAAACCAGGAATTAAGTCCAACACTCACAGACAATCCTTCCTTACGGAACTAGGGATTCAGTCTAAGGATCAACATTTAAGACAATCCTTCCTTTCGGAACTTGGGATCTTTATCTAGGGATGATCAATCCCACCACAATCATTTAAGACATCTCTGTCTAGGGACGATCGATCCCACCACAATCATTTAAGACATCTCTGTCTAGGGACGATCGATCCCACTGTTGGATTTTGTTCAACTTCGGAAGATATTATTCATTTGTATTTTATTGTACTTTCATTGTACTTGATTGTACCTCCTAAGGGAGATGAACCTGATGTAATTACTTATGTAAACACATGAAAGAATCAATGTAAACCTTGGGGTGCAAAGAAGCAAAAGAAAAATATTAAAAATAAAATTATTAATTGCGCCCAGGTGAAGTCGGCCCAGTTAGGGATTTTTTTGGTTTTTCACTTGTATAAATAAGAGGTAAAGTGCACCTCATTATCTCATTCACTCACTTGACATTTGCACATCACTTGGGAGAGAGAAGAACTTTGCACAAGCTGGAGGAGGAAGTTGTTTTTGGGTTTCTACTTGTGGAAAGCATTTTCACATTTTCTCTTTTATCTTTGTACTCTGATCTCAGGATTATCATCTCTATACAAAGGTTGCTGGGTTTTTCCCAATTGGTTTCCCAGGATAAAATTTGTGTTATTGTTTTGTGCTTTGTCTTTCTTCTAGTTATCTTAGTTATGCATTTATGTTATTATGCTATGAATGTATGAAATTTAACATGGTTTTAGAGCAGTTCTAGAAGAAGCCATTGCCGAAACATTGTCTGAACCCTGCTGGAACTAGGGTTTCATCTTGTGAAGTCTTCACCCATCATCTTGGAGAAAAAGAGCTAAAGGAATTTCCTTTTTTGCAAGGCGCATATTTTGGTGAAGACAGAATTCAATTCCGAGAATTTTAAAATTTTGACCTAACTCTGTGGCTGCAATAGAATTAGGGTTTCAGTTGTAACTCACTTCTCTCCACAGATTTGGATCAGCCCTACCTCAACTCAACTCTCCTTGGAAAGGCACATTTATCTGTGGTTTCAGTTTTCCAAATTATCAACTTTCATTCTTGACCTAGCTCCTGCTAGGGTTTCTGAACCAGATCTGCAATCAAGATGATTGGTATGAAGGTTGAAGATCGTTTGGAAGGAGATTCCAACTTTATCTCTTGGAAGTCTAGGGTTATTCTGCTTCTAGAAGAAAATGAACTCTTACTATATGTAAATGAGAAGGTTCCTGGACTAGAATCCGAAGAGGACAAATCCCGATGGAGGAAGAATGATGCTAAAGCAAGAAGGATACTTGTAGATTCAGTAAGAGATCACTTGGTCCCACAAATATGAGGAAAGAAGAATGCTAGGAAAATGTTCAAGACCATTATGAAGCTGTTTGAACACACTAGCCTCAATGTATCCATGACTTTGAGAAACCAACTCTCAAATATGAAGATATCCAAGTCATAATCTATTGCCTCATACTTTATGAGGATCACATAACTCAGGGACAAGCTCAGCACCAGTGGAGATCCTATTAATGATAAGGAGCTTTTCCTCACCACTCTAAATGGTATCCCACCATCTTGGGAGTCCTTTGTCCAAAGCATAAGTGGTAGATCCAAACTACCAAACTTTGATAAGCTTTGGGAAAATTGCACTCATGAGGAGACCAGGATTGCAACATGTCAAAGACTCCATGCCACTCAACCCGAGGAGGACCAAGCCTTTGTTTCCCATGCCAAGAAGGGTAAGGGAAAAGGTAGGAAGTTTCATAAACAAAAGCACCAAGATAGGAGATCAAGTCCTCTCCCAGATCAAAAGGAGAAGAAGGACATATCTCAAGTTCAATGCTATAGGTGCAGAAAATATGAACACTACGGCAATAGCTGTCGAAGTTCAAGTAAAAGGAAGCATGAAGCATCCACTACTGATGTTGAAGAAGATACTCCTCACAAGAAGTCAAGGAATGATGATCATTCAGAGTTCCTCTTCTAAGATATGAAGATCCATATTGCAAGAGTAAAGATCTCTCTTGGTTCCCACAAGAAGGCAGTGGGGGCCCACACACAAAAACAATAAGAGATAAGTATTTGTTTTTCTTGCTTACATAGATCTGTCTTGTCTTATCTATCTTCATTATATGCAGATCTATCTGGAAGTACATTGAGCACTTGATATAGTTTACATTGTTATATTTATTATGCATATGAGCTACACAACACTTCATTAAACATAATGGAGCTAGTCTAGATCATATCTCATTCCTGCATGCTTAGGGTAGTGCACACTCTTGATGGCATGTTCTAGTGGAGATAGCAGAGATCTAGATATTTCTCATATGTGTTTACATGTTCATGATTGTTGTGCTAAAGTATTAGCTAAGATGCATGTGTAAACTATTGCCATCATATTTGATTATGCAATGTCATTGATCATCAGTTAGGATTTGACTTGTAGGGAAAATACCATGTGATTTGTCTTACAAGAGAAGACTTGTTCTGATGGACATATGAATCTTGTTGATGTTCAGCAAGAAGCTTCCTAGAATATGACTCTCAGCCTAGAAGGATGACCTCAGAGGAAGCTTTGACAAAAGTGAAACCAGAAGTGAGCCACCTTCAGATATTTGGTTGTCCAGTCTTTATACATGTGCCCAAGTTAGAACCTTCAGGCAAGAAGGGAACCTTTGTGGGATACAGTGAGTCTTCAAAGACTTACAAAATCTACATCCCAGGATCCAGACAGATTGAAGTCAGTAGGGATGTGACCTTTGAAGAAGAAATAACTGTTAGGAAAGGTAGAGGATCAAACATGGAGATCGATGATGAAATGCTAGAACCAAAGGAGATGAGATCATCTCCCCCTCCAGTTCAAGAGGGAGTTAGTAGAAAAGGATGAACCTATCGATCCCATTGATCCAGTTGATATCCCCATCAATTTTGCAGTAGGTTGGAAAAGACTTAGATAGGCACAACAAACTTAGCATGGAGCAGATGGCAATGTTGAGAAATACAAGACCATATTTGTAGCCAGAGGATTCTCTCAGAAAGAGGGAGTCGATTATGATGAGAAATTTTCTCTTGTGGTTCGATATACTTCCATCAAATTGATCATTGCTATTGCTTCAACTATGAGATGGAAGGTGCATCAGAATGAAGCAGACCCCAACCTTTGCTTCAAGGTTGCAGATGATCAGCCACTGATTTTGGTACTATATGTTGATGACCTGTTTCTCACAGGAAATGAGAAAATTATTGTATGGTGTAAGAAGAATCTCGCCTTTGAGTTTGAAATGAAGAATCTTAGATTGATGTACTACTTCTTGTGATTAGAAGTATGGCAGAGGCAGAAAGAGATTTTCCTAGGACAAGGAAAATACATCATTGATATATTGAAGAGATTCAGAATGTTAGATTGCAAGTCCATGGCTACTCCAATGGATGCAAATTGGAAGAATTTGAGAGATTCTACTTCGGATTCTGATTTGATTGATCCCACCATGTATCGCCAGTTGATTGGCGCATTGATGTATCTAACCAACACCAGACCATATATATGTTTTGCTGTGAATGCCCTCAGTCAGTTCACGTGCAAACCGAGGTAGATTCACTGGATTGCTGCAAAACATGTGCTCATATACTTATGTGGTATTGTGGGATATGGATTGAAGTATGCTTCAGATTGTGACCTGAGATTGCAGGGGTTTACAGACTCAGATTGGGCCGGATGTGTTGCAGGTTGGAAGAGTACTTCCAGATGTTGCTTCAATTTGGGTTCTACAATAATTTCCTAGTGTAGTAGGAAGCAAAACTTGGTAGCACTCAGTACTGCAGAGGCCGAGTACATGGCTGCTAGCACAACAGCTAGAGAAGCAGTTTGGGTTCGTAAACTCCTGGCACGGATTCCAGAGCCGACCGCGATTCACTGTGATAACCAGAGCTGTGTGTAGATGTCAGTGAATCCCGTATTTCACGACAGGTCGAAGTGTATTGAGATTCAATATCACCTCATTCGTGATATGGTGTAGAAAGATGCGGTCGAGTTACAGTACGTGCCGAAAGATGACCAGATTGCAGATGTTCTCACCAAGGCCCTTCTCAGGATGAAGTTCGAATACTTTCGCGAAAGACTTGGAGTCGAAGAGAACATGTCCCTCCTTGAGAGGGAAAGATGACATTGAGATGATTGCCCTGCTTTGCCCAGGTACCTTCTGCAGTCCAGTTACTCAGCCAGATATGGGAGAAATCCCATAGGCAGATCAATAGGACAGTCAACAGTTGGTCGGGTTCACACGGGTGCCTCTGCAGTCTAGTTACTTAGCCAGATATGGGAGAAATCCCATAGGGAGATGAGTAGTATAGTCAGCAGTTGGTCGTGTGATTGCAAAGGTACCTCTATAGTCTTGGTACTCACCCAGATATGGGAGAAATTCCATAGGCAGATAAGTCAGACAGTCAGTAGATGGTTGTGCACATTTGCTCATCCAAGATCTCAGCCAGGTATAGGAGGACCCCATTGGCAGATGAGACAGACAGGTAGAAAATGATATAGCAGAGATGGCACAACTGATAATCTCAGATATCCAGGATTGAGTGATTCTCCTAGATCCAGGATTGAGTGATTCTCCTAGACTCATCGAAGGACTGGTGAAGATGTCTTAGATATTCAGGATTGAGATATTCTCCTGAATCCAGGATCGAGTGATTCTCCTAGACTCACTGAAGGACTGGTGAGGATGTTTCAAATATTCAGGATTGAGAGATTCTCCTGAATCCAGGATTGAGTGATTCTCCTAGACTCACCGAAGGACTGGTGAAGATGATGCATGACGACACTTCTTGATGAATTGAGACTATGTGGACAACCTTCAGTATGTATAGAGATGATGGAGACATAATGGATGTACAAGATGAAACCCAGATGTTCGTGATGCAGATGAAGACCGAAGAATACCTTCCTTGTTGAGAGGGAGTGTTGGATTTTGTGCAACTTCGGAAGATATTATTCATTTGTATTTTATTGTACTTTCATTGTACTTGATTGTACCTCCTAAGGGAGATGAACCTGATGTAATTACTTATGTAAACACATGAAAGTATCAATGTAAACCTTGGGGTGCAAAGAAGCAAAAGAAAAATATTAAAAATAAAATTATTAATTGCCCCTAGGTGAAGTCGGCCCAGTTAGGGATTTTTTTGGTTTTTCACTTGTATAAATAAGAGGTAAAGTGCACCTCATTATCTCATTCACTCACTTGACATTTGCGCATCACTTGGGAGAGAGAAGAAGTTCGCACAAGCTGGAGGAGGAAGCTGTTTTGGGGTTTCTACTTGTGGAAAGCATTTTCACATTTTCTCTTTTATCTTTGTACTATGATATCAGGATTATCATCTCTATATGAAGGTTGCTGGGTTTTTCCCAATTGGGTTTTGCCAGGATAAACTCTGTGTTATTGTTTTGTGCTTTGTCTTTCTTCTAGTGATCTTGGTTATGCATTTATGTTATTATGCTATGAATGTATGAAATTTAACAACCACCACAATCATTTAAGACATCTCTGTCTAGGGACGATCGATCCCACCACAATCATTTAAGACATCTTTGTCTAGGGACGATCGATTCCACCATAATCATTTAAGACATCTCTGTTTAGGGACGATCGATCCCACCACAATCATTTAAGACATCTATGTCGAGGGACAATTGATCCCACCACAATCATTTAAGACATCTCTGTCTAGGGACGATCGATCCCACCACAATCATTTAAGACATCTCTGTCTAGGGACGATCGATCCCACCACAATCATTTAAGACATCTCTGTCTAGGGATGATCGATCCCATCACAACTCAAGATCAACATTTAAGACTATATCTGTTTAGGGATGATCAATCCCACTGCACCACAGTATCATCAGCACTACTCCCCCTTTTGAGGGAAGTCCTTACGGACTACACCAAGCTTGTCACGAAAGTGCTCAAACTTCACTCGAGACAGAGGCTTAGTCAACAAGTCTGCAACCTGCTCATCCGTGCTCACATATTGGAGTTTTATAGCTCCCTTATGCACCATATCACAGATGTAGAAATGTCGTATTTCTATGTGTTTTGACTTCTCATGGAACACAGGGTTCTCCGTCATCTTTATACAACTATGGTTATCACATAGAATCACTGTGGTATCAAACTCCAGATCAAATAGACCTGATAAGAACTTCTGAAGCCATATATATTCACAACTCGCAGAACATGCTGCAATATACTATGCTTCTACAGTGTTGAGAGCCACACTGGATTGATTCCTTCTTATCCATGAGATCATGGCTGACTGTAACATCCATCTGAAGTGCTCTTCTTGTCTAAGACACTTCCTGCCCAATCGGAATCTGTATAACCACATAGTCTGAACTCATGATCTCGAGTATAATTGAGACCATAGTCTATTGTACCTTTTAGGTACCTCATCACATGCTTTGCAGCTACAAGGTGAACACGTCTGGGCTCTACCAGATACTGACTCAAGGTGTTCACAACAAAGCATATATCTGGCCTGGTATTCGTCAGATGCATCGACGACCCAATAATCTACCTGTATAGAGTCACATACACTAATTCTGACAAAGTATCAAATAATAACTTCAAGTTGGTATCCATGGGTGTGTCCATGGCTTTGCACTCCAACATATCAAATATTTTCAATATTTCTACTGCATACTTCCCTTGATTAAGGAAGATTCCCTCTGGGCTCTGCCATACCTCGAGACCTAGAAAATAATGCATTAATCCAAGGTCTTTCATCTCGAATTCTGCAGCGAGCTTATCTTTGCACTCTAAGATTCTCTTCTCATTACCTGTTAGGAACAAGTCATCCACATATAGCAACAATATGACTGGTTCATAATCCATAACCTTGAAGTAAAGGTTAGGATCAACTTTATTCTTAGTAAATCCCAGCTCGTCAGAAAATATCAATTCTTCCATACCAAGCTATTGGAGCTTGCTTCAACCCATACATAGCCTTCTTCAATTTGCAGACATGCGTCTCTTTGTTTTCAACCTCAAAACCTTGTGGTTGTTTTATGTACACTTCCTCCTCAATAAAACCATTCAGGAAAGCTGTTCTCACATCCATCTGGTGTAACTTCCACTTCATTGTGGATGCAAGTGCCATGATGGTTCTAATTGAAGTGTACCTTGCTACAGGAGCAAATGTTTCCTCATAATCGATTCCTTCCTTTTGAGAGAATCCTCGAGCCACAAACCTAGCTTTGTATTTCTCAATACTTCCATCCGCAACATGTTTTATCTTGTATATCCATTTGGAAGATACCACACTTTTACCTTATGGTTTGGGAACTATGTCCCACACATTATTGACTGGCATTCTTCCATTATAGCTTCTAGCCATTCTTTCTTTTGAATGGCCTCTTCGAAGCAAGTAGGTTCTTTGTCTACAAGATCACACATCAAAGCCACATAACTGGAAAATGGCTTTTGCCTCTTGCTTTCTCTTGCGGGGCCTTCTAGAGCTCCATACCTCTATGCATCTTGAATGATTTCGCGAGCCCAAGCAGGTTTTCTCTTGTGAGAGATAGGCATGGATGGAGGTTCTTGGGGCTCCAACATATCATGATCTTTCGGAGTGTCATCATCGGGAGAGGGTGCAACCTCTGCAACTCTAGGAGGTACATCTTCTTCATATACTTCTTCATGTTGGCACTTTCTGGATTTATTAAGAGCTGCATCTTCATCAAATGTCACATCTCTTCTAATCTCCATGTGATGATAGCCTGGTATATGGATCCTAAAGGCCTTGGAGACCTCACAGTATCCAACAAAGATTCCTTTCTTTCCGGAAGCATCCAATTTGGTTCTTTTCTCTTTTGGAATATGAACAAACATTGGACAACCAAATATCTCGAACTCTGTTGCAAGTTCTCTCTTGCAACCATCTATGAGTTTCTCATCTTCAACCTTGTAGCAAAGGTTGATGTCTCATCACTCTAGGTGATCATTCTATCCCGTAGAAAGTCTTCTTCAATCTACACATATGTGCTTCTCTGAGTCTTGGAGGTTTCTCGATATCTTGATCACACCATGAGTCTAGCTACTAGAGAAACATATCGTCATAGTTGAATTCCTCTATAAGTCTTGTTTATAGTTGAAACATCATCACTTGTTTTATGGAACAAGTCTCAACATTCTTCATTTGTAAGTGATCGTGTACGATACTTCCTACAAGTCAAGTTTAATAGCAGGGTTAGAAAATTTCATAGTTTCCAAATATATGCATAGAAACATAAGTCATACTATCTTAACCAATGCTACAACATTCATCCATATGCCACATTCATATGGTAACTTTCTAGATGCCTTCCATGTTGATGTATATGTAACTTCGGAATGTATTTCACATATATGTATATTGTATTCCTATAGAGATGTTATTATTCCTCTATACGGAAGTGTCGTCATTTATATTGTAAGTGTCGTAACTTATACTTGATGGGTTATTAGACCACCTTGTTTAGGGTCGGCCCTGTATAAGTCATGTGGGTCAAAGGGTTATTAGACCACCCTATTGGGGGTCGGCCATGTGGGTCAAAGGGTTATTAGACCACCCTATTGGGGGTCGGCCCACTCAGCATTATGTTATGTGGTTAAGTTCGAGCCTACATGAGTTAGGTAAAAAGGCAAGTCAAGTCAAGTATAAATAGAGTGCGGGAGGCACTCTATTTGCTCACTCACTTCTCACACATGCACTCAAGGAGGAGTGGCGCACTTATGGAGGATGAGGATCTGCTGCTAGGTTGTGTCTATCTCTCATGGTTGGTTGTATCATTGCTCTATCTATCTTTGAGGAAGTTATTGGGGTTTTTCACCTTTATGGTTTTCCCCAAGTAAATCTTTGTGTCTCTTGTGTGCTTGCATTATTGTCTCCATGATTGATATGTTGTAGCTATGCTGTACATGTTGTTCTCTCAGTTAAGATCCTAGATTAGATTGAAGTAAATTCTGAAAATTTAACATGGTATCAAAGCTAGCCTAAAAGAAGGCATGATATGGCATGTATGACACTTGTTGCACTTACGATGCTAGGGCTTGATATAGTAAAAACCAGTCGTCGTAGCACTTTCGCTATAAATCCATTTTGGCGAAGTTTTCGGATCTGAAATCCTTACAGGTCGAATATTAAATCTCCAGGTATCTTGTGTCCAAAGGACAAACTCTAATTCATTGTACTTTGTGATTTATGATCTGTACAATATAGGGTTTCTGCCTCTTCCAGATCTGAGTCAAAATCAGGTGACCTTGGGAAAAAGGTCATAACTTGGGCTAGGAAGCTCCAAATGAAATTTCGTAAAAGGTGACATGTAGTACACAGACTGTACTATCTCAGAAAAAATTTGCAGAGGCCGAAGTTGAACCAGTGACACGTGGCACGCCGTACAAGTGCGCTCTCCTGTATTATCCTATAAACAGGTCACGTTGCGACACTTGGCATAACTCTCTCTCAGAGAGTCCAATTGAGGTCATACTTATCAAGATGGAAATATAACAAGCAGAGATATCTCAGGAAATGTTTTCAGAGGCTGAAGTTCAAACAGTGACACGTGGCACACCGTACAAGTTCGTACTCCTGTATTATCCCAAAACAGGTCACGTTGCGACATTTGGCATAACTCTCTCTCAGAGAATCCAATTGAGGTCAGACCTGTCAGGATGGAAAGGTAACAGGTCAGGCTATCTCAAGAAACTTTTTCAGACCCTGTGGATCAAAAAGTTCGGAGTTACACCAGAAACAATCAGGTACATATTTCTGTCAAAGCATAATTATTTTTGAGTACCTTCATTCATGGCTTCCGAAATTTAGGGCTTTGGAGAAAGTTGGAATTTTTGTAATCGGAGACCACGGCTGAATGCTACTCATCAAAATAAAAATTTAGATACCAAGATCAGAATTTTTGGTTGGGAATAAGGCCGGGCTTGATCAAACCCTAGTTTAGGACTCTGATCAGAAAAGTGGAAAATTAGGGCTTCTATAAAAATGGGAATTTTTGAAATCTGTGACCACGGCAGGAAGCTCCTCAGAAAAATAGAAGCTTAGAGCTTTGGATCAAATCTTTTTATTGGGCAGAAGAGTGGGATTCATCAAACCCCAGTTCAGGGTCACGTCCAGTGAATCCAGAAGTTTCAAAGGCAAAATTGAGGGTGAAAATTTGCAGTTTTCAAATTCTGAATATACCAATTTGATCAGCTCATCAAGGCGAATATTTCTATCCTTTCGGAAGTTTGAAATTCAAAGTTTGAATTTTTGGGGTTTCTCTGACAAACCCATATCCAGCTCCAAGTCCAGTTCTTGCAATTCAAGTGGATTGGGTTAATCCTAGAAGAAGATGGATTGGTCACCTACATAAGTGAGGAAGTTCCTGTTTCAGAGGGAGATGAGGCTAAGGCCTTACATAAGAAGATTACAAGCGATCTCGACAGGTATGACTCATCGAGGTATGTTTCGATATTTGTCCATGATTAAGTTTATGGTATGTTTGTCTTCATGTTATTACGGTTAGTACAATCTTGATTTTAGATTTGTCGTATCACCTTAACAAAATTATGAATGCATGATAGAAGATATTCATTGGTTAGGGTGTTGACACTTATGATTGTACTAATGCATTATGGTGTTGTATGAGGTTTATGTTGTCTACTAACATGAAAGGTACACCAAGAAAGACAAATCATGTTCTGGTCCAAGAACATATGATCATGATAACATGAGGACAAAGATTCATCCATTGTCATGGATCTCATAGAAGATCCATTTACGAGGTATGTATAACTTGATTTTGTAATAGTTAACCTATGAGATATACAGGTTACTAGCACAAGTCATTGAAGAAGAACAAGAAGACATCATGTGAGTATGTTAGACATAAATAGCTAGCATGCTAATCCAAGTACGTTTTTTCCTATATCAAGATAGAATCCTACCTTGTGTTAGGATCTTATACTGTTGTGTTGTTTGATAATGATTATTCATGAAGTCGTAGGTTTGAATAATCACAGGTTTTATGCATATTATATCTCTTATCTTGATTGATGATTCAACTAACCTGAAGAGTCATAGGTTTGAGTAATTGTAGGTTTAGACATGTTATGCTTCTTATGATTTGACTAACCATAAGAATCCCACATAAACCTTGAATGCTAATTCTTATTATTCTGTTTGAAATGATCATGACTATACATGCTTGAAATTATTGTGTTTTAATAGTATACTAATGAATGTATGATTTTATATGAAATCACAAGGATAACACAATCATGTTACTAATAAGCATGCATAGGGACCAAGGATGAATATGAGTTCAAGAACAGGTAATTCAGGAAGCAAAGATCAAGAGGGAGCACACTCCAGTTGCTCCTGCAAGAAAGCAAAGGAGCACACTCCAGTTGTTCCTGCAAAAGGAGCACACTTCAGTAGTCTCTGCAAGGATGCAGATATTCAGAGGGAGTTGACCATCTTTCTACATTCCACAATAGAAAGGCGTAGAAGAAGCTACTTCAGATTAGGACTCCAACAGCTTCTGCAAGGAAGCAAAGACTCAGAGGGAGTCCACCCAACGAACAAAGACAGATAAGTATTTTAATCATCATTTCTTGCATATTTGTTTGTTTAAATAAAATTGTTCAATGATGTATATGCTCATGTTCCTAGACTTAGGATATGTATTGTGCATATTAGAATAGTTGCATTGATGAACAGTATACTACTAATATACATGGGTCAGTGGCCTATGGCACTGTACAACATTCCATTGCTACTTATCTAGAATGAAACCTCTTTGCTGACATGTCGGGAGTTGTGCACACTCTTAACAATGTTCTGGTAGAGATTGGAAGGCATCTAGAAAGTTATGGGATATGGATAAATGTTGTATTGAAGCATTGGCTAAGATAATTGCATGACTGTATGACATATTTCTTTATGTGTAAGAATTTGTTCTGAAAATTATGAGATGTTTCTAATCATGCAATTTAACCCGTTTTGTAGGAAAGACCGTATATCTTCACCTACAAAAGGACTACAACATTTGTTCCAGCAACAAAGATATCTATTGAAGATATTGAAGTTCCCAGGATCTGGGATGAAGAAATGGAATGCCATGATCCGTCGATCATGAAGAATGATGTTTGGGATGTAGTCCCAAGACCTGAAGGGAAGTTTGTTATGACTTCCATATGGAACTATCAGATCAAGCATGTTGCAGATGACAGCATTGAGAAATATAAAAGTGATGAAATAGAAGATGCACCAGATGGATTTCAAGACAACATGGTGTAGTCATATATGTGTGCAGAACTTGGTATGGTAGGATAGACAGCTTTCTATCCAGTTTAGGCTTTTCCAAGAATAAAGAGGATTCCAACCTTTTCTACAAGGTTGAGGAAGGCAATCCAGTGATACTACTTTTGTATGCGGATAACCTGTTTGTTACAGATGAAGATAGATTGATTGCCGACATGCAGTGGAAGCTTACTGCCAAGTTCGAGATGAAGAACTTGGGGTTGATGCACTATTTGTTTTTGGCATGGAGGTGTGGCAGAGTGATGGAATATTCCTTGGACAAGGGAAGTATGCAGTAGAGATCCTGAAGAGGTTCGGGATGATGGATTGCAAGGCCATGGTCACACCTATGGCATCGAATCTGAAGCTTCTATGTGATGCTTCATCTGAGCCAGTTGATGTCTCTATGTATCGTCAGATGATTGGGTCCTTGATGTACCCGACGAACAGGAGACCAAACATTTGCTTTGCTGTGAACACATTGAGCCAGTTCCTGACGGATCCGAGGAGTGTTCACCTAGTTGCTGTAAAGCATGTTCTGAGGTACCTGAAGGGTACAGTGGATTATGGACTCAGGTATGAGGCGGATCAAAAGTTTAACCTACAGGGTTATGTTGATTCAGATTGGGCTGGCAGTGCTGCAGATAGGAAGAGCACATCTGGGTGCTGCTTCAGTATGGGATCAGGTGTGATCTCTTGGTTTAGCAGGAAGCAGTCCTGCGTAGCACTGAGTACAGCTGAGGCTGAGTATGTTGCAGCCTGTTCAACTAGTTGTGTGGCAGTATGGCTACGGAAGCTACTGTCAGAGTTATTTGATCTCTCGTTGGAAGCTACTGGTATCTTCTGTGATAACCAGAGTTGTGTGAAGCTGTCCGAGAACCCAGTGTTTCATGACAGGTCGAAACACATAGAGATCAAATATCACTATATCAGGGATATGGTGCAGAGAGGAGCTTTGAAGCTCCTATATGTTGCGACGAACTAGCAGATTGCAGATGTGCTGACGAAGCCACTAGCCAGGGTGAAGTTCGAGTACTTTAGAGAGAGGATTGGCATTCTTCAGATCGAGGACACTTCGAGGAAGAAGTGATGGACACATTTGCTGAATCCATTCCAAGCATGTTGGGAAGAGGATCCTTCACATGGCTGTGGATGTAAGCGCTGGATGATGAGCATCAGGATGATGTTCTGGTTTCTGCTTGGATATGATCAGTTGGATCATTTTATGTATGTATGTATGCATCGTGTTGGATGCTGGATATGATCAGTTGAATCATTTTATCTATGTATGTACGCATCATGTGGATGCTGGATATGATCAGTTGGATCATTTTATGTATGTATGTATGCATCATGTTGGATGCTTGGACCATGTATCTGTATATGTATCAGGTGGATACATTGTATGATCAGGGGGATCATGTATGGTGATATGTATCATGTATTTGTATCAGGTGGATACACTGTATGATCAGGTGGATCATGTATGATGATATGTATCAGGTAGATACTTGGTATGCATCAGGTAGATGCATTGTAGGATCAGGTGGATCATGGATGACGAGCTTCAGGATGTTTCTTTAGATGACATGCAATAGGATGTTGCAGTGATGATTAGGATGATCATAGATGACGAGCTTCAGGATGTTGCTCTAGATGACATGCAGCAGGATGTTGCAGTGATGATCAGGATGATCATAGATGACGAGCTTCAGGATGTTGCTCCAGATGACATGCAGCAGGATGTTGCAGTGATGATCAGGATGATCATAGATGACGAGCTTCAGGATGTTGCTCTAGATGACATGCAGCAGGATGTTGCAGTGATGATCAGGATGATCATAGATGACGAGCTTCAGGATGTTGCTCCAGATGACATGCAGCAGGATGTTGCAGTGATGATCAGGATGATCATAGATGACGAGCTTCAGGATGTTGCTCTAGATGACATGCAGCAGGATGTTGCAGTGATGATCAGGATGATCATAGATGACGAGCTTCAGGATGTTGATCCAGATGACATGCAGCAGGACGTTGCAGTGATGATGATCAGGATGATGTATGGTGAGTATCAGGTTGATACTCTGTGGCCGTGGATCAGGTTGTGCAGATGAGCATGTAATCCGGTGCCCTGGGAGATTTGCAGATGGTCTTTCGAGGTTTTGCCTATGGCATGTAATTCGGTGCCCTGGGACATCTAGAAAATGCTCTTTCGAGGTTTTGCTCTGGGAGGACATGTAATTCGGTGCCCTGGGAGATCTGCAGATGGTCTTTCGAGGTTTTGCCTATGGCATGTAATTCGGTGCCCTGGGACATCTAGCAAATGCTCTTTCGAGGTTTTGTCCTATGGCATGTAATTCGTTTCCCTGGGAGATCCGATAGGTTGGGCTGTGTGCCCGTAATCAGTCCTGGGATGCTCTTGTGAGGTTTTGCCATGACCACATGTAATTCGTTGCCCTGGGAGATCCTATAGGTAGAGCTGTGTGCTCGTAACAGCCTGGGATGCTCTTGCGAGGTTTTGTGGTGAGGTCACATGTAATTCGGTGCCCTGGGAGATCCTATAGGTAGAGTTGTGTGCTCGTAACAGCTTGGGATGCTCTTTCGAGGTTTTGTGACGCACGTAATATGTCCTGAGGATTCCACAGTATGGCCAGTGATGATGAAGACCTGCAGGTGGTGGGACTACATCCAGTATGAAAAAGGACTGGCTCTGTAGAACTTCCTATGACGAGTAGATTCAGAGATTGATTGAGATAGCAGCAGCAGTGATGATGATGATGACTCGATGACGATTATCCAGTGACGATGATCCAGAGAAGATGACTTGTTCTAGAAGAACTGTGCTGAGAAATACCTTCCTAGTTAAGAGGGAGTGTTGATGTATATGTAACTTCGGAATGTATTTCACATATATGTATATTGTATTCCTATAGAGATGTTATTATTTCTCTATACGGAAGTGTCGTCATTTATATTGTAAGTGTCGTAACTTATACTTGATGGGTTATTAGACCACCTTGTTTAGGGTCGGCCCTGTATAAGTCATGTGGGTCAAAGGGTTATTAGACCACCCTATTGGGGGTTGGCCATGTGGGTCAAAGGGTTATTAGACCACCCTATTGGGGGTTGGACATGTGGGTCAAAGGGTTATTAGACCACCCTATTGGGGGTCGGCCCACTCAGCATTATGTTATGTGGTTAAGTTCGAGCCTACATGAGTTAGGTAAAAAGGCAAGTCAAGTCAAGTATAAATAGAGTGCGGGAGGCACTCTATTTGCTCACTCACTTCTCACACATGCACTCAAGGAGGAGTGGCGCACTTATGGAGGAGGAGGATCTGCTGCTAGGTTGTGTCTATCTCTCATGGTTGGTTGTATCATTGCTCTATCTATCTCTGAGGAAGTTATTGGGGTTTTTCACCTTTATGGTTTTCCCCAAGTAAATCTTTGTGTCTCTTGTGTGCTTGCATTATTGTCTCCATGATTGATATGTTGTAGCTATGCTGTACATGTTGTTCTCTCAGTTAAGATCCTAGATCAGATTGAAGTAAATTCTGAAAATTTAACATTCCATCTCTACCATGACATTATTAAGAGCGTGCACTACTCCCAATATGTCAGCAAAGAGGTTTCACTCTCGATAAGTAGCAATGGAATGTTGTATAGCACCATAGGCTACTTACCCATCACATGCATATCACTGCAAACACACATCCTAAATAAATGTGTATACACCTGGATACTATCATTTAAACAGACAAAAAAATGACAATTCAAATACTTATCTTTGTTTGTTTGGTAGGATCTCTTTGATCCTAGTCTCTTTGCAGGGATTATTGGAATGTTTCATGGTGAACTCTACTCCATCACCAGAGTTCCATAATCAAGCTTGTATGTTGCTTCTCCTATTATCCTAGTGAAACTTTCTGAGGGGATTCCTTTTCTTTAATATTGGAGAAAGTGCTTCTTCTGATCTGTCATGTGCTTTGAAGCACCACTATCAATTAACCATGTGTCATATCCCAATGTCACGGACCCAGAGGGAGCAGAGAATAAAACATATTCTTCTATTTCTTTCTTTGCTTGCTTCCTGAGAGGTTCTTCATCTTCATGCATTCTAGTTAGGGCATAAAAAATCTCCTTTGGAGTCTTCTTAGAGGACACTTGAGGAATTAAGTGATCTTTAATGGAGTCTGCTATGATCCTCATAGTCCTAATCATATCCTTCTTCTGCTTCTCCTTAGCTTCAGCTTCTTTGGGTTCAGGTACAACTTCTTTAACAAACTTGGTAAGACCATTCTCTTCCAGAATGAGTCCAATCCTATACTTCCAAGCACGGAAGTTCTCTATGCCTTCTAACTTGTCATCAAGCTTGGTGCTTGGTGCCATCTCATCCAGGGGAGTAGAGAATAACAAAAAATCAAAATTTCTCAAAATAAAAAATTGAACTCACCAAAATATGCGCTTGAATGAGGCAAGTATGCTGGTACACTTGGTTTCTAAGGATTCCAAAATTTCACCCTTCAAAATTGACTTGCGAAATTCTAATCTGCAGTTTCTGTTTTTTTTTGGTTTTCTGGTTTTCTACAGTTCCTGGTCCAAAGTCAAACTAGGGTTTGAATTTCTGGGAGTTTCACCCACAAAAAAATTTCGATCTTGGTACCAAAATTTTGATCTTGGAGAGGCACACCTTCCTATGCCAATTGCACTCCAAAATTCCAAATTTGTGAGAAGCCCTAATTTTACACTTCCAGAGAGAGAGAGAGAGAGTTTTACCTTGTGAAAGTTGCTCTTTTCAGGCAAGCTCTGATACCATGTTAAGATTATATGCTACCATAGACTAGATTGCAAATTCATTATCATTCAATACATTATTCACAGTAGCAGCATAATAAGGATCTCTGAAAGATGCACAATCACAAAGCACAAAACAATTTATCCTGGGAAACCCTCAAGGGGAAGAAAACCCAGCAAGAACTTCCTCAATATAGATGATCAAGTATAATGCCCCAAAAACATGTCTCACAAATAAGAGAGACAAAAATACCAAACTCTGGACTCAGGAAACTCCTACTTCTCCTTCGCAGATCTCTCTTTCTTCTCTAACGCGAATCGCACAAGTGAGTGAATATATAAAGGAGAGGAACTCACTCTCTATTTATACTTTACTTTTCACTTAACTTTTAATCCAACTAGGTCGGCCCCAATAAACTAATTGGGCCGACCTCTCTAGCAAGACTCAATATAATATTTATATTGTATTCTTTTGGGTGCTAACAACCCAACTTACAATGGAGGTTTAACCTCGTGACCTTTACATGACCAAATGTAATAATGACATCCTCGAACGGAGGTAAAACATCCCCGACGGAGTTACAATAATAAAATACAAGTAGAATATTCTTTGAAGTTACATTAATTTATCATGGTGGACATTCTATATGTTCCAGGCTTGAAGAAGAACCTCCTTTCAGATTCAGTTCTTGAAGGCAAAGGTTTCCGAGTTATTTTCATGGATAACGAAGCACTTTTATGGTCGAAGAACAAAATCCTAGAATATGCTGCTGTGATTGGAGTTCGAGAGGGAGGACTCCACAAGGTATCCGAGAAGTACATTCAATCTATGATTTACCACACTATCAGTCCATGCAAGCTATGGCACCGAAGGATTGGACACCTACACTACAAAGCGCTACCAGGACTTCAAGAGATGTTAAAAGGTATGCCCATATTTGATTTTGAGCATGATAGTGTATGTGGGGGTTGTGTAGTTGGGAAGAATGTTAAGAATTTTTTTTTCCAGCAGTACTACTAGATCTAAAGGGATTTTAGATTTAATACATTTTGATGTATTTGGTCCCATGTCATCCGCATCCCTGAGTGGCTTCTTATATTATGTATTGTTCATAGATGATTTTTGTAGAAAGTCATGTATTTATTTCATGAAGGCTAAAAGTGAAACTCCTAGAAAATTTAAAGAGTTTAAAGTCCTAGTTGAAAATCAGTAAGAAAAACAAATATGTGCATTAAGGTATGATAATGGATGTGAATTTGATTCACATGCATTTAATGAGCTATGTAGCGATGCAAGAATATGTAGACAGTTAACAATACCATACAACCCTCAGCAAAATGGGGTTGCCGAAAGGAAGAATATAACCATATGTGAGGCTGCAAAAGCCATGATGCATGATCAAGATATGTCTACCTCATTATGGGAAGAAGCCACCCGTACAGTTGTGTACATCTAGAATAGAAGCCCGCATGCCATTCTAGATGAAAAGACACCAGAAGAAGTGTTTACCGGTGAGAAGCCAGACATCTCACACTTGAGGATTTTCGGGAGCCCAGTATACATTCATGTATCAAAATAAAAGAGAACAAAGATGGAGCCTTCTGGAAAGAAAGGCACCTTTGTGGGTTATAACGCGTCATCCAAAGCATACCGAATATATTTACTTGGTGAGAGACACATTGAAGTCAGTCAAGATGTTACCTTCCATGAGGAAGTTGCTTTCAAAAGTTCGAAAGAGATTCAATGTGATTCAAAGATGGAGGATCCCGAGTCTGATTCTCCCCCTTTAGAGTTTGAGAGGGAGAAACGAGAAGATGCCTTGAGATTCGCTAGCTCCTGAAGAACCAATAGAACTAGTTAAGAGGTCATCTGATGAACCTCCTGCTAAAAGATCTACTTGGTGTCGAGACATATTACAAAATGCAGAGAAACATGGAGCACTAGCAGGCTCATTCGGAGAGTGCAATCAACCTGACAGATATTCAGGGTATGTTGCACTGATGAGTCACATCAGTGTTTCAGAACCACCTCATATGAAGAAGATGAAAAACAACAAGTTTGGAAAGATGCAATGACATAAGAGTACACCTATATAATGAAGAATGATGTTTGGGAGGTTGTTCCCAAACCTGATAAGAAGTCCATTGTGACTTTCAGATGGCTTTACAAGATAAAGCATGTTGCAGATGGTAGCATTAAGAAGTATAAATCCATATTCATTGTTAGAGGTTTCTCTTAGAAAGAAGGAATCAATTATGATGAGACCTTTTCCCCTGTGGCAAGGTACACCACAATTCGAGCAATGATTGCACTTGCATCTATTCTATGATGGAAACTTCACCAGATGGATGTGAAGACATCCTTCCTCAATGGTGAGGTTGAGGAATAGGTTTATATTTAGCAATCTGAAGGATTTGTGGTGCATGGGAAGGAGTCCCATGTTTTCAAGCTAAAGAAAGCTCTATATGGGCTTAAGCAAGCCCCGAGGGCTTGGTACTCCATAATTGATAGCTATCTTCAGAAACTGGGTTTCTGTAAGAGTGAAGCTGATCCAAATTTGTACTTCAAAGTAATGAAGAACCAACCGTTGGTATTGGTTCTATATGTTGATGATTTGTTTTTCACTGGAGAGGAACATATGATTGCTTGGTGCAAGAGGGAGCTCACCTTAGAGTTCGAGATGAAAGACTTAGGTCTAATGCACTGATAATAACAAATAGAGCAGGGACGTGTCTACTCTAAATCTGCTATATTACTAAGAAATGGTGAATTTCTATATTAGAAATGAAATGATTAATACAAATTTCTTAAGATCTAGATTCAACCATTAAACATTCATTAAGATCTAAAGCCATTTGAGGATTCAACTCAAGCATAATAAGCAAAACTCAAACCCTTGAATGGAAAAGTTCGAATAATTTCATATTAAAATAAGGAAGAAGATACATATTTACCATGGTTCTTGATGTGCATCCTTCATCCATTGTCATGAACTATCCTTTCTCCACCCTTGCCTATGATGAAGATGAGCTCTCTTTTCTTCATAATCTCTCCATCATGCCTTTGATCCTCTTTGCCTCACATGCCTTTTTTTTATAGCATTGGGAAATGGGATTTCAAGTTACTCTTTTCAATGTGGGATAATAATTTTTGATTATTTTCTCTTAAAAAACCCACTTTCCATAGTTTATTAGGCTTTTTTCAAAACTTAGCATATTTAAGTACCTTTTTAATGCATTTCTTCTCACTATCTAACTGTTAGAGCTTTGATTTGAGCTTTTGGTGAACAGTTCAATCACTGAACTTTGACTCTATTAAGCTCCTTCATTCTTTACTCAATCTTTCCAGTTACAGAAGTAATGATCAGATTAGAGAGGATTGTTCTCTCTAGTACCTGTTTTGTCTTCATGTTGCGGGCGAATGTAAAAGTATGCTTCCACCCTCACTTGGTTAAGGGTGTTGATTTGATTGATAACAGATGCCCCCTAATGTGTGAGGTCCGAAGCAAAGCAAAGGGCCGGAATGCATTATATATATATATATATATATTTTATACTAATACTCTTTATCGATCAAAGCAAGGATGAGGCAAGGATAGTTCACTGACGTAGGATTTAGGATCACACCTGCAAGTCAAACATAGCAATTTCTGAAATATATATAATATCTTCCTGAGGCGGGCATACCCATGCTCAGCAGTAAACAAGCATGGCCACGAACAATACAAAGTGGATCCATGTCAAAAGTAAATTTTTCAGAAGTGTAAACATGCACTTTGGTGAGTGCGAGAACAAGGTCTTTATCGGACTTCTGACATGGTAGTTTAATCTTGCGCAACTCGGGCAATGCATCGGTGAGTGATACAACTATTTTTCCCAAGGTCTTCAATACAAGCCGACGATAGTACAAGTTTATATCATGCGAATAAATGAGCTGATGTCGAGCATAATAAAACACCATCTGATTACCAGTCATTGATGTATACCGTTAACAAATGCGAAGAGACCCACCGATAATGATGATGGTGTTAATATTTAATATGCTAAGACAGAAAATAGCAGCATTACATTCCATTTCACAATAATAGCATATACAGGATCACTGAAGAAACAACAAGCACAGCATAAACACAAGAGACAGAGATTTATCCTGGGAAACCCTCATGGGGTAGAAAACCCAGCAAAGCTTCCTCAATATAGATGACCAACAATATACAAAGATGAAACCCTGAGACATGATCTCCTCCTCCACAATAGCAGACCTCTCCTCCACAAGTGCGCTATCCTCAAGTGAGTGAATGTGTATAATGAGGAACACACCTCCTCTATTTATACACTACTCTGATATGTATTTTACACAAGTACATGTAGGCTCGTATTTAACCATTAGGTTAAATACCCCATTATAACTGACTGGGCCGACCCCTCTAGGGTGGTCTAATAACCCTTTGACCCACATAACACATACAGGGCCGACCCCCACTAGGGAAGTCTAATAACCCAAGTTACCACATTCCGACGGAGGAATAAACATCTCTGGATATACAATAAGATCTTCACGGAGGAATGAATCATCTCCGGAATAATAAAGTACAAATATAATATTCTTTGAAGTTACAATATCTCAACACTCCCCCTTAACGAGAAGGATATTATAACAGCATCTGCACGAGCAAGGAGTCATCAACATCATACATGATACATCTATAAATCATTGGAAGCTTTCTCAACATCATCAGTAACTCAACCAGTTACTGGAATATCTTCAATACTGGAACATCAACATCTTCAGTACTGAGTCTTTATCTTCTGCAGCACTCAAACAGCTACAGCAACATCAATATCTGAATCCTCACGATTGTCAGCATCGCCATCACACGATCATCAGCATCGTCATCACATGATCAACAACATCCTCATCTCACTATCATCAACATCGTCATCACACGATCATCAACATCGTCATCTCACGATCATCATCATCGTCATCACACAATCATCAGCATCATCATCTAACGATCATCAGCATCGTCATCATACGATCATCAACACCGTCATCTCACGATCATCAGCATCGTCATCACACGATCATTAGCATCGTCATCTTACGATCATCCGCATCGTTATCTCACGATCATCAGCATTGTCATATCATCTCGATCTACAGCATCTGTATCATCTCGATCTACAGCATTTGGATCATCACGATCTACAACATCTGGATCATCTCGATCTACAGCATCTGGATCATCTCGATCTATAACATCTGGATCATCTCGATCTACAGCATCTGGATCATCTCATCTACATCATCTGGATCATCTCGATCTACAGCATCTGGATCATCTCGATCTACACCATCTGGATCATCACGATCTACAGCATCTGGATCATCACGATCTACAGCATCTGGATCATCTCGATCTACACCATCTGGATCATCTCGATCTACACCATCTGGATCATCTCGATCTACACCATCTGGATCATCTCGATCTACAGCATCTGGATCATCACGATCTACAACATCTGGATCATCACGATCTACAACATCTGGATCATCTCGATCTACAACATCTGGATCATCTCGATCTACAGCATCTGGATCATCTCGATCTACAACATAAGTATCCTCAACCATACAAGTACATTAATCAATACATGTATCATCAAAAGTATGTATTCTCACCAATACATCTATCATCAAAACATGTATTCTTACTAATACATATATTATCAAAAGCATGTATTCTCACTAATACATCTATCATCAAAAGCATGTATTCTCACTAATACATCTATCATCAAAAGCATGTATTCTCACTAATACATCTATCATCAAAAGCATGTATTCTCACTAATACATCTATCAATACAAGTATCCACACTGATACAAGTATACACAACAGCAGCATACCCTGCAACACACATGATCCAATTACGGGATGGTCAATCCCTCTCACTTTAGGACATAGGTCCAAGGATGATATAATCCTGATCCACTTATGGGATGATCAATCCCTCTCAATTTAAGACATCTCTCATGTCTATGGATGATGCAATCCAGATCAACTTACAGGATGATCAATCCTTATCCTTTTAAGACACCTCACCATGTCTAAGGATGATGCAATCCCGAATCAACTTACAGGATGATTAGTCCTTATCACTTTAAGACACCTTACCATGTCTAGGGACGATGCAATCCCATTCTACTTACAGGATGATTAGTCCTTATCACTTTAAGACACCTCACCATGTCTAGGGATGATGCAATCCCAATCTACTTACAGGATGATTAGTCCTTATCACTTTAAGACACCTCACCATGTCTAGGGACGATGCAATCCCAATCTACTTACAGGATGATTAGTCCTTATCACTTTAAGACACCTCACCATGTCTAGGGACGATGCAATCCCAATCTACTTACAGGATGATTAGTCCTTATCACTTTAAGACACTTCACCATGTCTAGGGACGATGCAATCCCAATCTACTTACAGGAGGATTAGTCCTTATCACTTTAAGACACCTCACCATGTCTAGGGACGATGCAATACCAATCTACTTACAGGATGATTAGTCCTTATCTCTTTAAGACAAGTCTCATGTCTAGGGACGATGCAATCCCATCACGTACATTTTGAACCCAGTTCATGGACGATGCAGTCCTCACGTACATTTTGAACCCAGTTCATGGACGATGCAGTCCTCACGTACATTTTGAACCCAGTTCATGGACGATGCAGTCCTCACGTACATTTTGAACCCAGTTCATGGACGATGCAGTCCTCACGTACATTTTGAACCCAGTTCATGGACGATGCAGTCCTCACGTACATTTTGAACCCAGTTCATGGACGATGCAGTCCTCACGTACATTTTGAACCCAGTTCATGGACGATGCAGTCCTCACGTACATTTTGAACCTATTTCATGGACAATGCAGTCCTCACGTACATTTTGAACCCAGTTCATGGACGATGCAGTCCTCACGTACATTTTGAACCCAGTTCATGGACGATGCAGTCCTCACGTACATTTTGAACCCAGTTCATGGACGATGCAGTCCTCACGTACATTTTGAACTAGTGGTTCCGGGATGATGCAATCCCCACTTCTCGGAGACCTTACGTCTACGGCTCAATTCAGGGACCAAGGTCCGGGGATGATACAATCCCCACTTCTCGGAGACCTTACGTCTACGGCTCTCTTTAGGACTGAAAGTCCAGGGATGATCCAATCCCCTCAACTGTCCACTAAGGACTTCATTCTCGGAGACCTCACGTCTACGGCTCTCTTTAGGACTGAAAGTCCAGGGATGATCCAATCCCTTTTCTTTCTCGGAGACACCTGTCTACGGCTCACTTTAGAACAAGTGTTCAAGGATGATACAATCCCCACGTGTATTCTCATCAATATACTATCGATCCTGGGAACCCATACAGAACCTGATTCACACTTCTTCTTTAATTGCACCATTAAGAGAATGGTCTTATCTAGCCACTTGGAGCAAACATCTCATCATGATTCTCTTCCTCTTTCTAAGAGAATCTTCTAGCCACAAGCCTTCTATATTTTGTTTGATTTGTAAATCTTCTTGTTGAACATCCATCACTTGTTCGGTGTTCATTATTCTTCATGATCTTTCCTACAAAACAAAATTAAGTACATGATTAGTAATCCTTCATAATCATGAAATCATGATAACCTATTATGCATACAGATATCATTTACATAGTTATGCAACTATCTTGACCAATACTTTGGCACAACACTTTCCCATATCCTGTATGCATACAGTGGCTATCTAGATGCCTTCCATCTCTACCAGAACATACTATCGAGAGTGTGCACAGCTCTCAGCATGTCAGCAAATAGGTTTCATTCTAGACAAGCAACAATGGAATGTTTGTCCAACTTACCAATCATATGCATATTAGTAGTATAATGTTCAATGCTCTATGAATGTTTGCACTCAGCATGATATGTTCTAGGAATACAAATATGCATACAAGAAATATCATTTACTATTTCAAATAACAACTCAAATACTTATCTTTTATGTTTGTGTGGTTGCCTCCCGCTTGATCTTCTATATGTCCTTTGAACTTCTATTCATTCTGTACCACTGTGCATGCTCAAGTGTGCACTAGTGTCATCCTCATGATCTCATACACAAACATTCATTCATTAGTATATTCTCAAAACATTCTAATTCTAAATAATCTTGAATATGTATAGTCATGATCATTAGTATTCAGGGTTTCAAGTAAGTCTTCTTTTACTCATGCATATTCTTGTTTGATCATAGTACTCTTCTGGTTAATTAAATCATGCATAAACCCTTGATTACTAACTTTATGAATAAACATAACCAATCATATCAAGTATACTTATATAAGGGATCCTAACACAAGGTAAGATTCATGGGAAACATACCTGGATTAGTATACCTACATGGTTATGTACAACATACCTAAACAATCTCTTCAATGATTTAGAGATCCTGAGCTAGAACCTGCATGTCTCATAGGTTAAGCATAATATAACAAAGTCATACATACCTCGTAAGTAGAACAAAGATTATGGATGAGTCTTTGTCTTCATGTTTTCATGGTCATGGAGCCTGATTTGTCTTTTGTGATGTACCTGTATCTTGTTAGCAGACAACATCAACCTCACACAACATTATAATGCATTAGTACAATCATAAGTGTCAACACCCTAACCAATGAATATCTTCTATCATGCATTCATAATTTTGTTAAGGTGATACAACAAATCTAAAATCAAGATTGTACTAACCGTAATAACATGAAGACAAACATACCATAAAATTAATCATGAACAAATCTCAAAACATACCTCGATGAGTCATACCTGTCGAGATCGCTTGTAATCTCCTTATGTAAAGCCTTAGCCTCATCTCCCTCTGAAACAGGAACTCCTTCACTTATGCAGGTGACCAATCCATCTTCTTCTAGGATTAACCCTATCCACTTGATTTGCAAGAACTGGACCTGGAGCTGGATATGGGTTTGTCAGAGAAACCCCAAAAATTCAAACTTTGAATTTCAAACTTCCGAAAGGATAGAAATATGCGCCTTGATGAGCTGATCAAACTGATATATTCAGAATTTGAAAACTGCAAAGTTTCACTCCTCAATTTTGCCTTTGAAACTTCCGGATTCACTAGACGTGACCCTGAACTGGGGTTTGATGAATCCCACTCTTCTTCCCAATCAAAATGTTTGATCCAAAGCTCTAAGCTTCTATTTTTCTGAGGAGCTTCCAGCCATGGTCACAGATTTCAAAAATTCTCATTTTTACAGAAGCCCTAATTTTCCACTTTTCTGATCAAAGTCCCGAACTAGGGTTTGATCAAGCCCGGCCTTCTGCCCAACCAAAAAATCTGATCTTGGTCTCTAAATTTCTATTTTGATGAGTAGCATTCAGCCGTGGTCTCCATTTACAAAAATTCCAACTTTCTTCAAAGCCCTAAATTCCGGAAGCCATGAATGAAGGTACTCAAAAATAATTCTGTTTTGACAGAAATATGTACCTGATTGTTTCTGGTGTAACTCCAAAATTTTCAATCCACAGGGTCTGAAAAAGTTTTCTGAGATAGCCTGAACTGATATCTTTCCATCCTGACAGGTCTGACCTCAATTGGATTCTCTGAGAGAGAGTTATGTCAAATGTCGCAACGTGACCTGTTTTGGGATAAAACAGAAGAGCGAACTTGTACGGAGTGCCACGTGTCACTGTTTGAACTTCGGCCTCTGAAAAACTTTCCTGATGTATCTCGGCCTGTTATATTTCCATCCTGACAGGTCTGACCTCAATTGGACTCTCTGAGAGAGAGTTATGCCAAGTGTCGCAACATGACCTGTTTATGGGATAATACAGGAGGGCAAACTTGTACGGAGTTCCACGTGTCACTGGTTCAACTTCGGCCTCTGAAAAAGTTTTTTGAGATATTACAGACTGTGTACTACCTGTCACTTTTTACGAAATTTCATTTGGAGCTTCCTAGCCCAAGATATGACCTTTTTCCCAAGGTCACCTGATTTTGACTCAGATCTGGAAGAGGCAGAAACCCTATATTGTACAGATCATAAATCACAAAGTACAACGAATTAGAGGTTGTCCTTTGGACACGAGGTACCTGGAGATTTAATCTTCATCCTGTAACAATTTCAGATCCGAAAAATTCTCCAAAACAGATTTATAGCGAAAGTGCTACGATGACTGGTTTTTGCTATGTAAAACCCTAACCTTCAAATTGTCGTAAGTAAAGCAAGTGTCGTTAGTGCCATACCTTGTCTTCCTTCAGGTTAGCTCTGATACCATGTTAATATTTAATATGATAAGACAGAAAATAGCAGCATTACATTCCATTTCACAATAATAGCATATACAGGATCACTGAAGAAACAACAAGCACATCATAAACACAAGAGACAGAGATTTATCCTGGGAAACCCTCATGGGGTAGAAAACCCAGCAAAGCTTCCTCAATATAGATGACCAGCAATATACAAAGATGAAACCCTGAGACATGATCTCCTCCTCCACAATAGCAGACCTCTCCTCCACAAGTGCGCTATCCTCAAGTGAGTGAATGTGTATAATGAGGAACACACCTCCTCTATTTATACACTACTCTGATATGTATTTTACACAAGTACATGTAGGCTCGTATTTAACCATTAGGTTAAATACCCCATTATAACTGACTGGGCCGACCCCTCTAGGGTGGTCTAATAACCCTTTGACCCACATAACACATACAGGGCCGACCCCCACTAGGGAAGTCTAATAACCCAAGTTACCACATTCCGACGGAGGAATAAACATCTCCGGATATACAATAAGATCTTCACGGAGGAATGAATCATCTCCGGAATAATAAAGTACAAATATAATATTCTTTGAAGTTACAATATCTCAACAGATGGACTCTAAGGTACTTAGTACAAACTAACAAGTGTGAATAGATGTTCTGAAGTCGAACACTTGTAGAATCAAACAATCAGGGGTCATTGATGTATACCCACTGTCATTTGCGAGGAAACCTGCCACTAATGACTACAAGATCCAAGGTACTCCTGGGTTTCTAGATCCATTTCCTAGATGATGATTTGGTGTCGATAGGAATAGATCCATCGGAAGGAGGGCATTAATGCATCCCACATCAACCGATACGAAACAAAGATCAATAGTCTAATATAATTTGGTAGAACTGCGAGATCCAACACTGTATACTGACACAAGGAAGGCCGACATGATTGGTCAGGAATATTTGAGGAATGGCCGACTTTGTTTGAACTTCCCTTGAACACATAACACGATGCAGAATGGACACTTGGAAACATAAGACCTTAAGTAACTGACTTTAATGAAATCCGCCAATGCCAGATGCATTAACGGAAGCTCCATAGGTGACGGGAAGGATAACCCATCGGTGGAGGATTGCTCAAAATACTGGTACAGTTTCCTAAGGAAAATGTAGATGGTGTACTGATAGAGGAGACCAAATTATGTGTCGTGTTCAAGGGCGACAAGGACTGACTGTTTCCGTTTTCTTCAATATTATACTATGAAATTGTTCAAATCTTTCCCTTTTTGGATTTTTTGTGTTTTTTTATTTTTATACTTTTTCATTTTATCTCATTGAAAAAGAATAAAGAATGCTATAATACATGGGAGGGAACGAGTGTTGCATGGGTGTACACCTATTCTTCAAGGGCACGGGTCAGGCCAGGGCAAAGAATCATATTGCAAACGAGGGCTGAGCTAGTTGTGCACACTCTTACAGATGTTCCCTCCATGGGTAGGCTATCTGAAGCAGGATTATGTGTCGACGGACGATGAAGTAATACCATGTGACTGAGGGTATCCAATTTGGTAGAATGGTCAAGTAGGAAATTGGGGTTATATGGTGTATTTCATATTGAGTCTTGTGAAAAATGCCAAAGTCATAAGTCACCATGAGTCATGGTCTATCTTCAATTGCCTGAATCAAATAGTTCAAACTGTCAAAGTCTCCAAGTCCTGTAATCAAAAACCATTTCACTACTCAACAGTTTAGTTAGAAACTGGTTCAAATGTACATTTAATATCTAAAAAGTTAGCCAAAATTGAGGAATTATGCAACTTTCTATCATTCAAAAGGATACAGTTTGTACATGTATGGATAAAATATAAGTAAGAAATACTCATGATTTACCATATGCATTCGTAGTGCAGCCGATGTATGAGAGGAAGTATCCTCTTTCAACTTGAATTTCTAGAAGCTGTGAACCTTTAGTCTCTGATCTGCCAGTTGTGGGTTAGTTTCGATGTCGAACTAGAAAATTTTGAAACAGTTTCCCTGTTTTCGAATTTTTTAAAAAAAAATCATTTTTTTTTATGAAAGTTTTTTGGGTGTTATCTGTAAGAAAAAGAATAAAAAAGAGAAAAGTATTTACACTATTCTTTTTGGTGTGTGCAAAATTTACACACTTTTTGGGTTATGATGTAAGCTAGGTTATTTCGGTTTTACTTATGTCCTTAAATGATGTGTTCAATTAAATTGGCCATGAAATAATGTACATGCTTGCTTTTTGGTATGATATTAATGACTTAGATGCCAATCAAGTACATAGTTGGCTAAAGAATAAGCCAAACTATTCAGACTTCTAGGAACGTGTATATATTCAATAAACTAGAACTGACGCTCTAAAAGACGTACTCGTAGAAACTTTCTAAATAGTGTAGGATGTCGAACTTGATACTGACCATTTAACTGGGATACAACAAATTCTGAGTCCAGTTTGACGATTATTCGTCGGATGCCAAGGGTGATAGCCTCGACAAGAAGCTCAATGGCTGCGCTATAGTCTGCAACATTGTTGGTTACAGATCCGAGAAAAATGCCTCCTGAACTAAGAACTTCGTTATTAGGTGTGAAAACGACCCATGCGGTGGAAGCAATGTTCCGAGAACTACGGCTGGCACCATCCACATATCCCAAAAATGTGAAAGATTCTTGTGCCATCTGCCAAATTGACAATGCCAAGCAAGATAAGTGTGTGCCCGAAATAACTAATGTACAAAAGTTTATACAAAGAATACAACATAATACAACAAATGGTGCGAGGCATCAGTGCCTACGCAAAGTATTTCTTTAGATAGAGACCATTTCTGATCTCCGACATCGGTTCCCCATCAAAATTGACCAATTCATAAGCTCCTTTTTTTAACACAGTTTTGACTACAGGTGGGCCAAACCATTTAGCTACAAATTTACCTTCTCCTATTTTATCTTGGTCTTGGTCATAAACTAAAACCAGATCACCTTCAGAAAAAACTCGGGGATGGATGGACTTGTCATATTGTGTTTTAACCCTCTTCTTGTGTGCTTCTATATTTAGAGAGGCTTCTCTTCTAGTTTCATCAAGACAATGGAGATGGAGAAGCCTTTCCTCTTCTGCAGAAGTGTTAGGTAGGAGTTCGACAATTATCTTTAATGATGGGATTTCACATTCAATTGACAACACAACTTCTTCTCCATAAACCAGTTGGAAAGGAGTGAATCCGGTTGCAGTTTTAGCAGTTGTTCGGTAGGCCCAAAGAGCAGTAAACAACATCAAGTGCCAGTTATTCTTGTTTCTATTAATCGTCCTCTGTAACATGGTTTTCAAAACCTTATTGATGGCTTCTACTTATCTGTTAGCTTGAGGATAACATGGCGAGGAAAAGTCTTGCCGCAATCCTAACCGGTTTGTAAGTTCATCCATACAGGAATTCCCAAAATGACTTCCGTTGTCTGTAGTGATCTCTTTGGGTACACCAAACCTTGCTATCACATGATTGAATAGAAAGTATGCTGCAGTTTTACCTGTGCAATTGAATGTAGGCATCGCTTCAGCCCACTTGGTGAAGTAGTCCACTGCTACAATGATGTAGTGGTGGCCATTGGCTGAAGGTGGGTTGACTGTCATATAATCAATGGCCCATTTTGAAAATGGACCCACGGTTACTACAAGGTGTAAAGGAGCAGGATGTGCGCGCATTTTTCTTGTGTAAATTTGGCAAGGGTGACACTTTTTGACAGCATTAATGCAATCTTTAAAAATTGTAGGCCAAAAGTATCCTGCACGCAAGATTTTCTGGGCAGTTGCCAACCCAGAAAGATGACCGCCACATGCCCTAGCATGGCAATCATTCAAAACTTGCTCAGCTTCCTCGTGTACTAAACAACATCTTAATATCATATCGATTCCTCGACGATACAAAGTATCCGTGATGATGAGGTATCTTCGAGATCGGTGTCGAATACGACGTCGTTCAATACTAGAAAGCTGAGGATCGATCCTTTGGGTTTGAAGATATATAATGAATGCTCCATACCAAGGATCAGAATTTACAATGAGGAATATAGGTTCATCTGCCCAAGTTTCAACAGATATAGTATCCTCCTTCTCTATGGGTAACTCAGACATTAATTCAGCAAATGCCAACAACTTCTTGGCTTTAGCATTTTTGAATTCGAGGTCAAATTATTGTAAAATTACTATCCATTTTGAGTATTTGCCACCAATGACACAGCGCGACAAAATGTGTCTCATGGGGTTCATTTCAACCACTATGGTTGTTTTCCTTGGAAGTATGTAATGTCTAAGTCGTTGGACAGCTTGGACTGTTGCCAAGGCCAACTTCTCGACCTGGGAATACCTCAATTTGGGACCTGTAAGGCCCTTACTAAGATAGTAAATAACATGTTCTTGAGATGATTCGTCTTCCTGTGCTAAGACCATTCCAATTGTGGAAGGAGATGCAACCAAATATAGCAGAAAGTCTCAATTGTAGTTTTGTGGACTAAGCACTCGGGTAGAGACTAAAGCTTTCTTTATTTCATCAAATGAACATTGAGCTTGGTCATCCCATATGAATATTGCATCTTGTTTTAAGAGATGCATGAAACCTTGTTATACCTCTATATTCCACAATGTCGCATCTCCACCACAAACAGAGTTGACGACACTTTCCCTACTGTTTGAACCACCCAGAAGATGAGTAATCCTTGAAGGTAAATCCACCCTGTTAAGATCAACCAAAGAACAAACATGCAAACTTCCAAATACCTTGAATGCAAAAGTTAGATTCAAATCTAGATTAGATACATTTCATGCTAAGAACTTATGCTATACACATGAAATGGGAAAAACAAGACAAGTTATCTTATTACAACTTGAAGAATACTTACAAAGGTTGCTTGATGTCCAAGCTAGTCCTCCAGCTCCAAGTGCTTCCTCCTCTAGCTATCTCCACAATGCTGCAAGATCATAGGTTTGATGCTCTCAAGAGTCCCTCCTTTTTCCCCATGGAATGCCTCTCTTTTCTAGTGTAAGGTAGGGTTAACCAACAAGAGAGATGGGTGGATCTAGGGAGAGATAAGTGGATCAGGGTTTCTAATCACAGAGAATGAGTTGAGATCGAATCAGGGACCCCAATATTCCATTATCTTCGAAAATCCAAAATCCCACAAGCCATGGAAAAAAGGCTAATAAAAGAGTACCGCGCTCTGCAGTCTGAGCATAACGCGGTAGTACCGTGTTCTGGGGACACATCATAGCGCGGTAGTGTACACTACCGCGCACCTATAACTGAGCAAGGCGCGACAGTGTGTGTAAATAAGGCCTCAACTGGGTTAATTCTTGACAGGGTGGATTTACCTTCAACGATTACTCATCTTCTGGGTGGTTCAAACAGTAGGGAAAGTGTCGTCAACTCTGTTTGTGGTGGAGATGCGACATTGTGGAATATAGAGGTATAACAAACCTTTAGCTTTTTCAGAAAAATTCTCGACAAATCTCCTCAAGTAGTTAGCTTTCCCTTGAAGGCTTTGAAGTTGAGTGATTGTTTTTAGGGAAGGCAACTGAAGTATTGCCTCAACCTTGATGGGATCAACCATGATCCCTTTTTGAGACACTACGAACCCAAGTAAACTCCCAGAGTCCACACAAAACATGCATTTATGTGGATTTAACCTAATGTTGTACTTGCGGCAACACTCAAAGATGGACTGTAAATGTGCACCATGTTCAGCTCTCTTTTTAGATTTAGCTGCCAAATCATCAAGGTAAACCTCGACGATGTCCTTAATGTCATGAAATGCATATGACATGGCTCTTTGAAAAGTAGCTCCGGCGTTTTTAAGGCCGAATGGCATTTTCCTATAAGCGAAGGTCCCCCAAGGGCATATAAAAGCTGTTTTATGTTGGTCTTCCTTTTTTATCTGGATTTGGTTGTAACCGGAGAAGCTGTCCATAAATGAGAATATTTCATTCCCGGCACATTCATCAATGATTTGATCAATGAAGGGTGTGGGATAGTTATCTTTGGGACAAGCTAAGTTTAGATCTCTAAAATCGGTACAAACCCGGATAGTTCCTTGTTTTTTGTTAACGGGAACCGGATTGGATACCCAATCAGTCAAAGGAATAGGATAGATGAATCCAGATTTTAAAAGCTTTTCGACCTCGGCTTTAATGGCAGCAGACTTTTTAGGGTTCACCGGACGTAGTTTTTTCCGCACAGGTTTGGCATTAGGGTAGGTTTTGATCTCATGTTCTACGATACTGGGATCGATGCCTGGCATTTCGTCATAAGACCATGCAAATACATCACGAAACTTTTTAAATAAAGTAGTGTAAAATTTTATTTCCTCAGGAGAACAATCTGCACCTATGTTGATGTACTCAACGATGCCAGGTTTGATAGATATATCAATTTGGATGGTTTTCGAAATGTTTGCCAAATTGCCTTCTGAATTCACATCGTAGATTCGGACAGGGCATTGGTACTTACTATTGTCATCATCGAAGTAAAACTTTTCAGGTTTAACTTCTAATGAGTCGATCTTAGGAAGAAATGAGGATTTGTGATGCATATCCTCCCAGGGTCGTTCCGAGATGTTCATAACCTCTAAGATGGCTTCATCCGAAGAGAAAGTTTGATCTAGGATATCATGGTTACTTTGAGAGTTCAAGGCCCAAATAGGTGAAGTATAGGGATCATATTCCTCCATCTTGGGAGGATTTTGATTTGGTTCCATCGAGGCCATTTGAATAGCTTGATAAGCGAGCTCTACAGTAGAAAAGGGAACATTACTCTCCATTTCCTCATGGTGTGTAGAAGTATGTGTATTTCCATCATTCTTTTATTCTAAAATACTCTCTTTGGAGGTTCCAACCGATGAGGTGGAACGAACCTCCGAAGTGGAATTAGAAAAGACTCTTAATGGAAAGTATACCTCCGATGTTATGGTGAAAATTGGAGCAGTGTTAGGGGTCAATATTGGTGGTAGAATTGGGAAAGTTCCCAAAAGGGATGAGTCTTTAAACATTCCTATCCCAACATCCTGAATCAGCGTTGTTGAATCCCCTACAAAAGGGACATTTGAGTGGAGACCAGTTTTAGGTGTGCAGTAATCTAGTTGATCGATTGTTACAATCTTCCCTTGGTGGGGGAATCGAATGACTTGGAATATGGAAGATACTACAGTCGTCATCTTATGAATCCAATTGCGACCCAAAAGAAAATTGTAGTCTATGGGTGTATCCACTACCTCAACATCTACTTGAACCGTTTTGCCCCCCAATTCAATTGGGCAAGCCATGATTAGTCCATGAGGTGGGAATGAATGACAATCAAATGCCTTGAGAATTGTGTGGGGTGGTACTAAGGTGGGTGATCCCAGAGCTTTCCAACAAGCTAGTGACATGACACAAGTGGAGGCTCCATCATCCACAATGGTTCAAAAAATATTTTTTACCATGTGAAGTTACTTTAATTTGGAAAGCAATTTGTGAGGGAAGCCTACATGTGGGTTGTTCTAAGTCAAATGTGATCAAATTAGTATCTGATGGATCAATAGCACCGATAGCAGACAATAATGCTTTCCGTTGAGCATGACAAATTTGCAACACCTCCAAGGTGGACATTGCACAAGGATTTTGAGCTAAATCTTCAACCACATTGTAGTTTTGAGCATCTCGCACATTGGGGTTGTGTGTTGTTTTGCGGAGGACCCCTTTTGGAGGTCGAGGCACCATGTCTATGGTTGGTTTTATCAATATTTAGAAAGCCACTAGGCTGAGATCCAGTTGTTTCAGCATATTTTGAAGGTATTTCATAAGAACGAGCCCTTGTTTGGATATGGATATCATGTTCACCAATTGTGAATATATTAGCGTTGGGTGGATTGCCCCTTGTGGGGGGTTTGCCTGGTTTCCTCCTGGCAGAGGTGTTGGCGCCGCAGCAACCATCTGTTGTTGCTAGGGAAAGGGTTGAGTTAGGACGACAGGTTGTTGTTGCCCTCCTCGTTGTGCCAACATTCGATGGATATCATCCATATGAGGACAAAGATGAGTAGGATGATCCCCTTGACAAATTTTGCAAGGGTATTTGTTTTTCCAGTTTTCATGATTGCCCCCAATAGGATTATTCACTTTGGGTGCATCTCCAGTCCCAGGATTAACATTGGGCTTCTTCTTCTGTTTTTTCTTCTTTCCTTTTGGGTCTACAGTTTGAACAGTAAGTATTTCAGAAGTTTGGGTTGAAGTTGCGGGTTGCTGTGTTGCCTGGCCAGCTGTGGGTTGCGAATTATGAACCGTCATTTGTCCCAATTGTTGGTTGACTTGTTCAAGTTGGTTAACAGATCCAATCACACCATCGATATGAGGTCCTTTTGGTGGCCTAGCTGGATCAGACGCAGGTCTTACAGCATGAGGTATTAAATCGTAAAGTGTGCTTGATTGGGAATATACCAAATCCATGTGGTGAGCACTCTGAATGAGTTGTTCTTCAGTCATGGCTCCTGACATGGCTACATATTTGGAAAGATTAGGCAATAGGGATTTTATGAACCAATCTGCTAAGAATTGGTCAGGGATTTCAGCTTTTATAAGCCTTCGACGCCTCCTCCACTCATGGATGTGATCCAAGATGTGAGTAGCGGTGGATTGCCTAAGAGAAGTTAAAAGTTCTATTCCCGTCTCATAGCGGATAGGTAATTGAAAATGTGTTAGAAAATCCATAGCCAAAGATGAAAATTCCGTAAGTGTATTGCGTGGCAATTCAGTGTACCATTTGGTAGCAGTTCCTGTTAGGGTTTGCTGAAACAATCTCAACCTAATACTGTCATCAACTAGGGAATTAGATGAACACCACAAATGAAATGTTATCACATGATTTGATGGATCTTCCTAGGTTTTCCATCAAACTTAGGTATGTCCAAGGGTAGTTTGGTTGGTATTGCTGGCCATCCATTCAAATGTAGAACAAGATCATTAGTCAACCGGGATAAATCCGAAAGATTCAATGTGGCCAGAAATGGTGACTTGGATGGTGCTGGAGCAAACGTTTGATATGAGGATGAAGCTTGATGGCTCCATTGTTGTTGTCCCTGGGATGGGAAATCATTCCAAGGAGAGTTACCCCCTTGCGAAGGTTGCATCCAAAAAGACTGGTTACTTGCAGAATGTTGTCCACTCCATTATGGAATAGGTTGCATGTATGAATTGCCCCCTTGTGGAGGTATGTTCCAATAAGATTGGTTACTTGGTGGAACATTAACATTCCATTGCGGCATAGGATTAATGGGTGGATTGCCCCCTTGCGGAGGTGGGCCCCAATAAGATTGGTTACTTGACGAAAACTGACCACTCCATTGATTGTTTCCTTGGTTTAGATAAGCGTTCCAAGGTTGGTTTCCCCCTTGCGGAGGTGGTACCCAAGAAGATTAGTTACTTCCTGGAATTTGCCCACTCCATGGAGGAATGGGGTTGTCAGGTGGGTTACCTTCTGGTGTGCTACCTATGGGGGGTATGGCATTGCCCCCAGGATTCATGTTAGGAAAGTTTGGATGATTACTTCCCGAGGCACTTCCACTCACTTGTGGAGTAGGACCCCAATTGGCATTATTATTCCATGGTTGATTAATTCCGCCAGGGATGTTGAGATTCCATGGTAAAGGATTCCCCCCAGAAGTGGAACTAGGAAAAATGTTTGGTATACCAAGAGGATTTTGGTTCACTCCTTGATTATTTTGACCTTTATTAGCCAAACCATATGGGAAACCCATGTTTGGTAAGGCACACCCTCCAGTAGGGATTCCTGCAGATGAAGTGGATATACTTCCGGGATTGGAACCCGAAACTGTACCAACTGGCACTGAAGTGCTGGTTGAACTTTTGCTAATGACAAGTATACTGACTGGTGGGATTGATGTAGTGGTCACATTGGAAGTATTGCTACCTCCTGCAACTGTTTGTGGTTGTGTTGACGTAGTCCCTTGCGCTCTTGATGAAGCCATAGGGTCAGTTGTGGGATTTTGCATATTAGCCCAATATCCAATAATAGGGTTGATGTAATCAAGTGGCTCATTGATGTGAAGTAATGCCGGGCTTGAAAGATCTGTCAAAGGTGGGTTTACATGAGTTTCTATGTTGTCCTCTAGCATTTCAATTTCAAAAGGAGCAAGATTATCAACAATATCTGTATTTTCCTTGGTAGGTAATGTTTCAGTATTTGTTTGATGTTGTTCTTCTCTATTGTTGTTAATTGAATCTAGAAGTTTTTCAGTTTCAAAGTCACAAGGTTGTGGGTTTTGTATTCGTCTCCGTGATGTAGTAGGGCCTTCAGGTTCTAGTGACTCACCTCGCTGCCGCCATGATTGGCGGATCGGGAGAGTAGCCACTTTGAAGAACTTGAGAAAAGGATGTGTTTAAAAAATATTTTGATAAAAAATAGAATCAAACAATCCTAAAGCTGTCTAGACTCAACAAAATATAAAAATTTTCCACACACTAAAAATCCCTATGGGTGCAAGAAAGCAAACTGACTTTTCAAAAGAACCGAGGCTCAATGAAAAGTTGAATTAGAGGGCCTTTCGAAACTAGTAGTAGTTGAGGGATCTCAAGCCTCAAACAATTGCTAGTAGCGAAGGTATGAGAAACAGTGACAATAAACTTTTGTCACGTCCCCATTTTGACCCCCTTTTTCATTAAATCGTAAATGATGTAAATATTGATATTTAATCATGGTGAGGAGATCAAGGCCAAGGCCCCAACATTGATTTAGCGTTTTATGTATCGGCAATTAAAAATAGATGCCTATGGTTCTTGTGCTAGATAGGCACAATGTAAATTAAGACATCATGTAAATACGAATTTTAATGAAAAACCCACAACTAGCTATGCAATGCAACAAAGAGATGGGGGCATGATTCTACAAGGAATAGGGAGGAAAATTATTCAAACCCTTGAGCCAATGGTGTTAATCCATGTGTCAATGAGAAAACCCATAAACCACCAACTACCCATTTTGGGTTATGGACCCAATCATTTAATTCTTCCAGAAATTTGTTGAGGCAGTTAATGCCTTGGGAATGAAGAGGTATGGCAGCCAATTTCGTGTATGGGCAAGCCATCAACCTAGGAAATCATATTTTGTCTCCTTGGGCAAGAAAACACCCACGAAATGGTGCCCAAAGCCATTCCTCGCCTAGGACTTTGATCCTCTCACGCAGATGGAGACTGTTGGAAGTTACATTCACGGTTTTCATAAAAAACGCAGGGTTTTCCTTGCCCAAAAAAACTCATTTTTGGTTTTGGACAGTAGCTGGGAAGAAGGGGCTGCGATTTGGGACCGTATGGAGGTCGTTTTGTCCCAGAATTTCCATGGGCATTTTTCCTAAAAACGATTTCTGCTTCCTGGGGTTTTCCCAAACCTCCATTGTTCATTTTTAGCCTTCCCACGTTTTTCTGAAGCTTAGGGAATCATTTTCATGCTTATCACTGTACAAACATTTTTCTCCTGTCCAGCCATTGTAGTTAGCTGATTATCTACATCCCTGTTTGATTTGGAGACTGTAAGCAAGAGATTGGAGTGGTAGTGGACAGAGAGGGCTTGATAAACCTAGTGGGGGAGACAACCTCTCAAGAAGATCAAGAGGGCTTTGTCTACTCTTCTATGCACACCCTGAGAGCACTAGATGGGGAAGGTATGGCTTGAGGGACCGTACAACAGTGAAAGGAATACTTCCTTGTGCTGGGTGTGTAGGTATTATGGGTGCCAAGCTAGATAGATCTTGTAAGGTTATCCCTGGCTCTGTGCTTGAGCTCACTAGCTTAGCAACTCTTCCTTTCCATTTCCTAGCAGCCTAATAAACCCAATTGTAGATTGGCTTTGCTCATCTTGGTGTATGCTTGGCTATGTGTGAGTCTGCTGTTCCTTGGTTCCTTGTAGAAATCATGCCTAGCTCGGGGGTGGCAATTGTATCAAGAGGTTGATAAGCACAACTGGTGTATGGTTGGGTGGAACGTTGCAGATGCATAGCTAGTTGCTTTGGACTACTTTGTTAAGATAAGTATTCTCTTGTGTTAACTTTGAAATTTTTATTTGATGAATATCTTGAATGTATGATGGATGTGTTATTGAAATTACTTCCGCTGTATTTTCTTATAATTATACATTCCCATATGTTCTTTCATATTATGTGAATGCTTATTTAAAAGTTCATGGGGCTAGATGCCCGGTTTCAGCATCACGATCCTCTCCATTGCACTGGTATGATGGGAGGGGACGTGACAACTTTAATCGCTAGGGGTGCAAGCGTTGGTTCCTGACGAATCACCCTCCCAAGGAGTAAAAGTTCCAAAGTCTGTCTCAGGTATTGCAAGTGTCCCCCACTCACAATAGCCTATATGATATCCTAGGAATGGCCACTAAAGTTACCACTTCACAATCGACTGTCGGGCGGAACAGTTGTAAGTCGAGGACAACTCTCATAACCAGGAACTCTAGAAACAATGATGTCACCCCGAGGACTTGTCACTTAACATAGAATCCCTTGATGAGCTCATGTCCCACTAAATAAGCAAGAGGGGGGAACCACTCTTATTTATCTAGATTGACCTCGTGCTTAACGCATGTTTAAGAAGCGCTTTCCCGACAAGCGTTTTTTTCTACTAATGGATTTACTCTCTTTAATCAATGCTAGTTTCAAATTTTTGCAGGCCAGGAGTGTTAACTCTCCAAACCTAATCCAGGGCACTAACCTAATCTTGTTGGTGATATGAAAATGGTTTTTGATTTCAGGACTTGAAGACTTTGACAGTTCGAACTATTTGACTCAAGTAGTTGAGACAGACCATGATTCATGATGATATATGATTTTGGCATTTTTCACAAGATTCAAGCTGAAGTAAACCTCATTGAACCATTCCTACTTGGCCATTTCACCAAATTGGATAATCTCAGTCACATGGTATTACTTTACCGTCCGTCGACACATAATCCTGCTTCAAATAGCCTACCTTGGGAAGGAATAGCTGTAAGAGTGTGCACAACTAGCTTAGCCCTTGTTTGCAATATGGATCTTTTCCTTGGCCTAACTCATGCCCTTGAAAAATAGGCGTACGCCCATGCAACACTCGTTCCCTCCTATGCATCATAACATTCTTTATTCTTTTTTACAAAAAATGAAAAAGCATAAAAATTAAAAAACACAAAAATCCAAAAAGGTAGAGACTTGAATCTCTTCATAGTATAATCCTTGGAGAAAACGACAATAGTCAGTCCTTGTCACCCTTGAACACGACACATAATTTGATCTCCGCTGTCAGTACACCATCTGCATTTGCCTTAGGAAACTGTACCATTATTTTGATTAGATCTCCACCAATGGGTTATCCTTCCCGTCACCAATGGAGCTGTTCGTTAATGCATCTGGAATTAGCGGATTTCATTAAGGTTGGTTACTCAAAGTCCTATGTTTCCAAGTGTCCATTCGGCGTCGTGTTATGTGTTCAAGGGAAGTCCAAACCGAGTCGGCCATTCCTCAAATATTCCTGATCAATCATGTCGGCCTTCCTTGTGTCAGTATACAGTGTTGAATCTTGCAGTTCTACCAAATTATATCATACTATTGATCTTTGTTTTGTATCAGTTGATGTGGGATACATCAATGCCCTCCTTCCGATGAATCTATTCCTATCGACATCAAATCATTATCTAGGACATGGATCTAGAAACCCAAGAGTACCTTGGATCTTGCAGTCATTAGTGACAGGTTTCCTCGCAAATGACAGTGGGTATATATCAATGACCCTTGATTGTTTGATTCTACAAGTGTTCGACTCCAAAACATCTATTTACACTTGTTAGTTTGTACTCAATACCTTAGAGTCCATCATCATTATCGGTGGGTCTCTTCGCATCTGTTAACGGTATACATCAATGACCGATAATCAGATGGTGTTTTATTATGCTTGACATCAGATCACTTATTCGCATGATATAAACTCGTACTATCGTCGGTTTGTATTGAAGACCTTGGGAAAAGCAGTTATATCACCCATCGATGCACTGCCTGAGCTGCGCAAGATTAGACTGCCATGTCAGAAGCCCAAAAAGACTTTGTTCTTGCACTCATCAAAGTGCACCTTTACATTTTCAGAAAAATTTGCTTTTGACATGGATCCACTGTGTATTGTTCGTGGCCATGCTTATTTACTGTTGAGCATGGGTATGCCCGCCTCAAGAAGATATTATATATTTGAGAAATTGCTATGTTTTGCAGGTGTGATCTTCAATCCATCGCATGTGAGCTTTCTTTCCCTTATCCTTGCTTTGAACGATAAAGAGTATTAGTATACAGAATATAAATTTCAGTAATGTATTTCGGCCCTTAGCTCTGCTTTGGACCTCACACATTAGGGGGCATCTGTTAACAATCAAATCAACACCCTTAACCAAGTGAGGGTGGAAGCATACTTTTACCATTCGCCCACAACATGAAGACAAAACAGGTACTAGAGTGTCATGTCCCAAATTTGGTATTGTGTCACAATGGCCTAATCACATTGGCCCTATTCATTAGAGTTTGTCAAATTGATGCTAAAGGTCAAATAATTGCCAAGGAGGAAAATTACTAGTTTCCTAGGTTTGGGGTGGAAGCTTTGGGATTTGAAATAATGGGGATAATAAATGATGTTTGAACATTAGAATGGCATAAATATTTAATAAAGGAGCTAAATAAATATATACAAGTGAAAATCAAAGTGGCATTTCATCATGAAGACACATGGAGGAAGTGGGACCCACATATGGCTAGATTTCCCCACTACACTTGGCATCATTCTCTCACCAATTCGAATTCAAGGTGAATGGTAACATACTTGGGGGAGTCCAAAAGGTATTATTCATTGCATGACTCATCCAAGGTCGAAATATAGAGGAAGAGTAACTCCCATGGAAGAGGAAGAGGCAATTTGGAGCTAGTGAGACACTTGGACTAGATTCCCTAGCTCTATGACAACAATGATGAAGATGCTATGACACCTATGACACAAATCAGACCTGAAGGCTGACATATGACATATATGACATGCCAGGGCTAAAAATAGACTCCAAGAGGGCGCTCAAGGGTGTTAGGGCAGCTAAGATGCTTCCACATGTGATTTGGTGGAAGTGGGAGACTAAGAATTGTTGTACAAGTGGCGTTCTTTGGAATCTCTTCCCAACTTGAGTTGGCATGAGTCTCTTGGAAGGAATTCGACCCATGGAGGACATTAGAAGTTTATAAATGTGAATAACAAAGAATGAAAGCATCTTTTGATCATTTGTAGAATTTGCAATTGCATTTGTGAAGAGGGAGAGCTAGTGGATGACTAGTTTCTTGCCTTAGCCAATTTCGAGGGTGAAAGATTCCCATCCAAGTTGGCAATTGGAAAGGCCATTCAGACCTTTCATTTTGAGCTTTAATGGAGTCTTTATTTGAAGGTGTGAGCTACAGGGCAGCTCATGGTTTCTTCTATTGCAGCTCACTCCTTCAACCATTTCCAGTTTTGATGGCATATTCTTGATCCTTGAGGGAGGGCGTTTTTGGTGAGCTATTGTACTCTTTGGGGAAGATTTTAATGCCCAATTTATTTTGTAATATGAATTAAATACTCTGTTCTTCATCTCCAAAAAGTTTCAGGTCGAAATTCCAAGTAGAAATGTATAAATCTCATTTTTAATGGAAGAACAATGCCATTTCCCCACTACCTTCTTGTGAGCCAATGTATTGATGATGATTTCGAATGAATGGATGATTCTCTGATATATTTGTGATAAATATACTGCCATGGATGTCTTATACAAGTTTCATGTACTGTACTTGAGCATTTGAAGCATTTTTACTCAGTTTAGTTGTATTGGGAGGTGAAATAGTGCCATTTCCCCAAGGGTCGAATTGGGGATTTTTGCAGTTTAATGGGAGAGGGTGAGAACAGTTGTAATAATCCATTAATGGTGCATATGAGACTTTAATAAAATACTGAACACATTACATACCTCTGTTCATAAATTTTAGTGGGTTTGGAGGCATTTGGGAAGTCATTTTCAGTACTTACCCCAGGGGGATTTGAACCCCAAATTACTAGTAAAATTGCATAATTGGTTCAGAATCTTAAGAGAGTTTGCAGAGGTATTTTGGTGGACATATTTCATCCATAAAAATCATATTCAAGTTCTAATATCATTCATACACCTTCCTTGAAGATTTGAAGGCATTTGGAGTCAATTTGAGACCTAGAGACCAATACTAGTCAAAGGAAAATCACTAGTAAAGTTACCTACGTTGATCAGAATTGAAAGAGGATTTGCAGAAGTATTTTAAAGGTCCAAAGGAATCCCTAAAACACATATTTATTTTTTAATATCATTCATATACCTTCTCAGAATATTTGGGATCATTTGGGGCAAATTTGGGACCTGGAGATCAAAACTAGTCAAAGGTCTGACTAGGGAAAAAAGTGAAAAATTGTCATTTTAATAAAATTCCAAACAAGGGACATTACAGTGGTATCAGAGCATGGTCCTTGCACCTGTGTATTAGGTACATACATTCAAGAATAATTGGCATCCATGACTTACTATTATGATGAATCCTATGAGTACAATTCTTATGAGGAATATGCAGATGCTTATGAGCAATATGAAGCAGAATGTGAATGGTATGAGGAAGAGGTGCCATCATGCAACACTTCATACAATTTCAAGAGAAATGAAGATTATTCTTATGACTTAAGATCTGATGAATATAAGTGTGTCACACCAACCAAGGATAATTCTATGAGCGAGTTCCAAAGATGGAGAGAAAAATATAAAACCTTGCCCCAACAATATCAAAAATATCAAGAATATCTTGCTTCGAGCAAAAATACAAAAAATGCCATGTCTTTTGAGTACTATGCTGAACATGTTTTTGAAAATAGGCCCAAAAATGAAGATGTGGAGTTAGTGAAGAAAGGTTTATGCCCTTCTTGTAAAAACCCTTGGAGCGAGTATCATATATGTGTGCATGAAATGATGTCCTCCTTGAGGAGAGCTTTTGAGATTTATTCAAGAAGAGATTCCAAATATACTGATCCTAAGGAAGACAAGGGGAAAAATGCATCAGCTTTCTTTAAAGAGCAAAAGGAAGAGACATCACAAGAGCATGAAGAAGATTCTATTGAAAATATGGAAGACCATTTCGAGACACCTTCTAGCTTAGACATGAACCAAAGAGCATCTACTGATGGATGCTTAAACTATGAAGGAGTACCTACTGATGGGTGCTCACACCTCTATGTTGGTAACATAGAGATCACTCTTGAAAGTGTTGCTGCAAGCCCAAGTTCCATTAAGCATGATAATGAATACCTTGTAGCAGTTGAAGAAAAACCAAGATCAACTTCCCCATCACCACTTGAGCTTCATGAAGTTGGTCCAAGAAAAAATGAAGAAGATGAGGAGGTTTGTTTGCAAGAGCCTCATTTTCTTGAAGGGTCCTTAAATATGAATGAAAAGAAGATCCAAGAGTCCCTCAGCATTCTCCATGACACTCAAGCATTGGTGTCAAATTCTTGTTGGAGAGCTACTTCATTGGAGGAAACATCATTCCTTGAAGACATGGAGAAGATTCAAAGAGCAATGTGCCACATCAAAGGTAATTTCATGTCTTTGCTTTTTGATAGAAACCATTTGTTTGAGCTTAATGAATTGTTACATGATGCATACTTGAAGAATAATGAGGATAATCATAAGCTCACAATTCAAAATGAGCAACTTCTTGAAAAGTTGCAAGGTACTTGTTTTTCCTCTTATGTTTCAGATTGTCAAATGGTAGATTGTTTGGAGGATTCTCATGACATGGTGGATCATGAGAAATGTGAAAATTTGAATGTTCTTGATGTGTTTGAAAATGAACTTGAAGAGATCCAAACACTTGATGTGGTGGAAGAGGAATTTGAATTGTCTCTAGATGAAGGTTATGCAATTTTTAAAGAAGAGCATGATTCCTCTACATTGGAACCAAACTATGACAAAGAGTTTACACTTTTGAAGGAGATGCATGATACTACCCATATGGATCCTTCCCATGATGAAACTTCAGTACTTTTTGAACATTTGGGTGATTTGGTTCATTCTCCTACATCCTACAATTCCATGTTTTGCAACATTAGTCTCAATGAAGTATGGGTGAAAGGGTTCTTTTTGATGGTGCCACATGAGGAGTATGGAACTCCTAGATTTACATTTTATGATGATATGGTTGGAGCACATTCTTATTCACATTTTCAGCAGCATCCTTTGTTACTTTATGATGATGCACATCTACATGGATGCACCTATGATATGCATTTGAGTCACTTGAAGACTCATGGTTTTTCTTGCTCAACACTTGATTCATTTGATGTTGGAGGAACTTCATCCAGCACTTGGGTTAATAGATTTATGATTGGAGAACATTTTTGTTGGAAGAGACATACTTTGTTATATCTTTATGATGATCACATTCATGGATGTATGGGTGAGACTTCTTTGAGTCATTTAAAGTCTCATTGTTTTTTCTGCTCATTATTTGGTTCAGATTTTAGTGGAGATTCTTCATTCACTTCTTGGATGAAAGAATACATGGTTGAATATTTTGATGTATATCACATCCTTTTGGAGCAGCATTATAGGACATGGGATCCTCACCTATGTCATTGGAGCATATTTGAGTGGTCACTTGAAGATTGTATGCACTTGGAAAATCGTGGTCTACTTGCTTGGAGGTACAAGCACTTTCATGATTCTTTGATGAAGCACCTCCTTGATGTACATTTTCATTATGTAGTTATGTACTTTGATGATATATATTTTGTACTCATGATGTTTGGAAGAATGCATACAAGAAAATGGGATCCAGGAATCATCTTATCTAATGGTGTGGGTTGGAGAGCACTCTTAATTATTGGGGTGCAATACAAGCAATGGGACCCTGGAATAATTTTTATCTCATTGGTTTCAAGTTTTTTGGGGAAACAAGCAGTATGGGAGATGGATTTCCCCACTTAATTAAGTGATTTTTATCAGAGTAGTGCAGCAACAAGCATGGTGATTCCTCTCTAAAATCTTCATGGAAACTCAAATACTCAAGGTTGGGCAATTCAATGGCAACTTCAAAGAATTATACAGAAAGCAGGTTCTTCAACACCCATGTTTAAAATTGCTTGAGGACAAGCAATATTGGGAAGGGAGAATTTGTCATGTCCCAAATTTGGTATTGTGTCACAATGGCCTAATCACATTGGCCCTATTCATTAGAGTTTGTCAAATTGATGCTAAAGGTCAAATAATTGCCAAGGAGGAAAATTACTAGTTTCCTAGGTTTGGGGTGGAAGCTTTGGGATTTGAAATAATGGGGATAATAAATGATGTTTGAACATTAGAATGGCATAAATATTTAATAAAGGAGCTAAATAAATATATACAAGTGAAAATCAAAGTGGCATTTCATCATGAAGACACATGGAGGAAGTGGGACCCACATATGGCTAGATTTCTCCACTACACTTGGCATCATTCTCTCACCAATTCGAATTCAAGGTGAATGGTAACATACTTGGGGGAGTCCAAAAGGTATTATTCATTGCATGACTCATCCAAGGTCGAAATATAGAGGAAGAGTAACTCCCATGGAAGAGGAAGAGGCAATTTGGAGCTAGTGAGACACTTGGACTAGATTCCCTAGCTCTATGACAACAATGATGAAGATGCTATGACACCTATGACACAAATAAGACCTGAAGGCTGACATATGACATATATGACATGCCAGGGCTAAAAATAGACTCCAAGAGGGCGCTCAAGGGTGTTAGGGCAGCTAAGATGCTTCCACATGTGATTTGGTGGAAGTGGGAGACTAAGAATTGTTGTACAAGTGGCGTTCTTTGGAATCTCTTCCCAACTTGAGTTGGCATGAGTCTCTTGGAAGGAATTCGACCCATGGAGGACATTAGAAGTTTATAAATGTGAATAACAAAGAATGAAAGCAGCTTTTGATCATTTGTAGAATTTGCAATTGCATTTGTGAAGAGGGAGAGCTAGTGGATGACTAGTTTCTTGCCTTAGCCAATTTCGAGGGTGAAAGATTCCCATCCAAGTTGGCAATTGGAAAGGCCATTCAGACCTTTCATTTTGAGCTTTAATGGAGTCTTTATTTGCAGGTGTAAGCTACAGGGCAGCTCATGGTTTCTTCTATTGCAGCTCACTCCTTCAACCATTTCCAGTTTTGATGGCATATTCTTGATCCTTGAGGGAGGGCGTTTTTGGTGAGCTATTGTACTCTTTGGGGAAGATTTTAATGCCCCATTTCTTTTGTAATATGAATTAAATACTCTATTCTTCATCTCCAAAAAGTTTCAGGTCGAAATTCCAAGTAGAAATGTATAAATCTCATTTTTAATGGAAGAACAATGCCATTTCCCCACTACCTTCTTGTGAGCCAATGTATTGATGATGATTTCGAATGAATGGATGATTCTCTGATATATTTGTGATAAATATACTGCCATGTATGTCTTATACAAGTTTCATGTACTGTACTTGAGCATTTGAAGCATTTTTACTCAGTTTAGTTGTATTGGGAGGTGAAATAGTGCCATTTCCCCAAGGGTCGAATTGGGGATTTTTGCAGTTTAATGGGAGAGGGTGAGAACAGTTGTAATAATCCATTAATGGTGCATATGAGACTTTAATAAAATACTGAACACATTACATACCTCTGTTCATAAATTTTAGTGGGTTTGGAGGCATTTGGGAAGTCATTTTCAGTACTTACCCCAGGGGGATTTGAACCCCAAATTACTAGTAAAATTGCATAATTGGTTCAGAATCTTAAGAGAGTTTGAAGAGGTATTTTGGTGGACATATTTCATCCATAAACATCATATTCAAGTTCTAATATCATTCATACACCTTCCTTGAAGATTTGAAGGCATTTGGAGTCAATTTGAGACCTAGAGACCAATACTAGTCAAAGGAAAATCACTAGTAAAGTTACCTACGTTGATCAGAATTGAAAGAGGATTTGCAGAAGTATTTTAAAGGTCCAAAGGCATCCCTAAAACACATATTTATGTTTTAATATCATTCATATACCTTCTCAGAATATTTGGGATCATTTGGGGCAAATTTGGGACCTGGAGATCAAAACTAGTCAAAGGTCTGACTAGGGAAAAAAGTGAAAAATTGTCATTTTAATAAAATTCCAAACAAGGGACATTACATAGAGAGAACAATCCTCTCTGATTTGATCATTACTTTTGTATTGGAAAGATTGAGTAAAGAATGAAGGAGCTTAATAGAGACAAAGTTCAGTGATTGAACTGTTCACCAAAATCTCAAATCAAAGCTCTAACAGTCAGATAGTGAGAAGAAATGCACAAAAATGCATTAAAAATGTACTTAAATATGCTAAGTTGTGAAAAAAGCCCAATAAACTATGGAAAGTGGGTTTTTTAGGAGAAAATAATAAAAAATGATTATCCCACATTGAAAAGAGTAACTTGAAATCCCGTTTCCCAATTATATAAAAGAAAGGCATCTGGGGCATGGTAAAGGGAGGCAAAGAGGAGCAAAGGCATGCTGAGGAGATTTTGAAGGAAGGAGAAAAGCTCAAATTCTTCAAAATCAAGGGTGAAGGAAAGGAAGCTCATGGCAATGTAGGAAGGATTCACGCCTAGGTCTATGGTAAGGATGTATTTCCCCATTGTTCTACTATGAATGGATTCAAGTGTCTACCATTATAATGTTTAGATGTTGCTTGTATTGTGTGATTTAAACTTTTAAATGGCTGTAGATATTAAATTTGCTTATCTTAATTGATGAATGAATCTAGATTTTAAAGTAACCTGTGATAATCTGTTTATCTCTGACATAGAGATTCACCATCTCTTAGTAATATAGCAGATTTAGAGTAGTCACATCCCTGCTCTATTTGCTATTATCAGACTAAAAGATCTAGAAGAAGAACAATGATCCATGCCGTATTCCACATGGGAAAACAAGTTTTAATGGAAAGCAAATTTGAAACAAATTTTTTGAATAAACAACTACAAAAACTTAAGCAAAGAAGGTTATGAAGGAGATCTAAACTCTAAGCTAATAAGTTCTTAAGCTCATGATAAACAAAGAACATATAGGAGCAGATCTGAAGAAAGAACACCAAATCATGAAGAAAAATCAAGAAATTTCAAGAAATTTCCCCAGCGGAGTCACCAGTCTGATAATAGCAAATAGAGCAGGGACGTGTCTACTCTAAATCTGCTATATTACTAAGAAATGGTGAATTTCTATGTCAGAAATGAAATGATTAATACAAATTTCTTAAGATCTAGATTCAACCATTAAACATTCATTAAGATCTAAAGCCATTTGAGGATTCAACTCAAGCATAATAAGCAAAACTCAAACCCTTGAATGGAAAAATTCGAATCATTTCATATTAAAATAAGGAAGAAGATACATATTTACCATGGTTCTTGATGTGCATCCTTCCTCCATTGTCATGAACTATCCTTTCTCCACCCTTGCCTTTGATGAAGATGAGCTCTCCTTTCTTCAGAATCTCTCCAGCATGCCTTTGCTCCTGTTTGCCTCACATGCCTTTCTTTTATAGCATTGGGAAATGGGATTTCAAGTTACTCTTTTCAATGTGGGATAATAATTTTTTATTATTTTCTCTTAAAAATCCCACTTTCCATAGTTTATTAGGATTTTTTCACAACTTAGCATATTTAAGTACCTTTTTAATGCATTTCTTCTCACTATCTAACTGTTAGAGCTTTGATTTGAGCTTTTGGTGAACAATTCAATCACTGAACTTTGTCTCTATTAAGCTCCTTCATTCTTTACTCAATCTTTTCAGTTACAGAAGTAATGATCAGATCAGAGAGGATTGTTCTCTCTAGTACTTGTTTTGTCTTCATGTTGCGGGTGAATGGTAAAAGTATGCTTCCACCCTCACTTGGTTAAGGGTGTTGATTTGATTGTTAACATGCACTACTTTCTTGGCCTTGAGATTTGAAAAGAAAAGACAAAAATTTTCTATCTCAAGGGAAGTACATTGTGGATATATTGCGCAGGTTTGGCATGATAGATTGCAAATATATGACTACACCGATGGTTTCCAATTTGAGGAAACTTCATGAGTCAAGCTTTGGATAAGATCCAATAGATCCCACTTTGTATAGACAACTTATAGTCTCGCTAACGTACTTGATACATTCGAGTCCTGATATATGTTATGCTGTGAGCATTCTGAGTCAATTTATGTCTGATCTGAGACACATACATTGGACAACTGCTAAGCATGTGATTAGGTACCTTCGAGATACAATTTCACATGGACTCAGATATGCCTCTTGTGGAGGAGTCATGTTACTTGGTTATGGAGACTCAGACCGGGGAGGAGGCATTGTGGACCATAAGAGTACATCCAACTACTATTATAGCCTAGGATCAACTATGATATCTTGGTCCAGTAGGAAGCATGGCTCCATAGCCCAAAACACTATCGAAGCAGAATACATAGTTGCTAGTGTTGCTTGCCGAGAAGCAGTGTGGCTCAGAAAGCTACTTACAGGGTTGTTTGATGAAAATATTGAGCCTACAGTTATTAGGTGTGACAATCAGAGTTGCATCAAGCTTTCTGAAAACCCAATGTTTCATGACAAGTTGAAGCACATTGAAATGAAGTATCAATTCATCCGAGACATGGTCCAGAAAGGTACAGTGAAACTTCAGTACATTGCTACTCATGAGAAGATTGTAGATGTGTTAACAAAGCCTCTATCAGTGACAAAGTTCAGGTACTTCCGAGACAAGCTTGGTTTGACAGAGAATGCCTCCCTTGCTGAGAGAGAGTGTTAAATATACAACATCAAGAGACATTCTCCAAACCAATCTTGTGTAGCCAAGATTGATCCTCCTGTATATAGGTGAGCACTTTGATTTCCTTTTGTGTACATGTTATTCCTCCTGTATAGAGGTAATTGATCAAAGTAATGATGTTGTGAAGTCTTGTTGGACAAGGCTCCAGACTTGTGTGTGTCAAGTCATGATTCTCATGTGAACCTTTCGTATAAAGGTATCCATGGGATGGACCTCCCGTATAGATGTGGACCTTCCGTATAAATATGTTATACGGGATTGATGAATCCAGTGTGAAGTGGATTCTCTCTCCTTTGAAGGAAAGGCGCTTCTCCTTGTGTGTAGGATATTATTATTGAAGGCAAGGTGCTTCTCCAATTGATCTCTCTTCTTTATTGCTTACATATATTCACCAAGGGTATTTGGTGATCTCTTATCTTTCGAAAGCAATCTGCTATGTTGTAAAAGAAAGCATTCTTTGCTATCCATTATATTATATTGAGAAGAATTGTTGGGGTTTTTGTTCTCATAGTTTTGAGGATTTTCCCCAGGGTATATCTTGTGTTATGGTTGTATGAATTTCATGTGATTGAATTTGTCTCATTGCTTCAAGTCTTATCATCGAAAAGATTTAAAGATCAAATCTCAACCAAATATTAACAGTCAGTGATGGCCCCAGATGAGGATATAGTGGACTACGAGGGTTACACGAAAATCTCGTCACCATGACTGATGTGTCATCTGTATGCCCTAATCCCTAAAGTCCCCAAGCTAAAACATTGAAAGAGAAGTTGTGTAATATCCCGATTTTAACCCCATTGCATTAAAATGTAAATGATGTAATATTGTTATAAAATCATGGTGAGGAGCTCAAGGCCAAGGCCCCGCCATTGATTTATTGATGCATATGGTTTACGTGCTAGCCAAGCACAATGGAATTGCAAATACCATGTAAATATGCATTTTAATGAAATACCCACAACTAGCTATGCAATGCAACAAGAGATGGGGGCATGATTTTTACAAGGAATTGGGAGGGAAATATTCAAACCCTTGGAGCCAATCAATTCAAGCCAAGTGTTAATGAGAGAACCCATGAGCTCTCAACTACCCATGTTGACTTTTGTACCCATTCATTTAATTCTTCCAAGATTTGGCTGAGGTAGTTAATGCCTTGGGGAATGGAGAGGTATGGATGTCCAAATTCGAGTATGGGCAAGCCACCCTTCATGGAAATTCGTGTTGGGATTCTTGGGAAAGAAATGAGCCACAAAATTGCTTCCAATGCCATTATCCATCAACCAGTTTTTCCACTCTCACGTTTTTGGAACTACCTGGGCGTTTTTCCCTCCATGTTTTTACAGTTTTTCCTTGTTTTCTAGCAAGGAAGAGGGTGTTGTGGTGTTGCAGAGCTGTTGGGAGGAAGGGATCTCAATTTGGGGTTTCATTGAGGCCGTTTTGGCCATTTGGAATGCTCATAACCTGTGGGAGAAATCGGTTTTGATCCCTGTGGTCGGATTTCCCCTTCCCACGGTTCGTTCAGGGTGAGCCACGAGTTGGGAGAGCCAATGTGAACCCTGTTTCGTAAATCCCTTTGTAAAATTGTTTATCGATGCCCAACCATTGTGATTGCTGTGTGTGGAAAGAGTATGCTGTTGGCATTATGATTCAGTTGGCATTGATGGTTGGTAAGTAGACAAGGCGGGAATCCTTAATGAAGGCTGCGGGCATAATGCAAAGGTGCATTGCGGGCATATGTGAGCCCCTGCGGGCATCACATATAGCCTACTGCATGCATATGGAGAATCCCATTGCGGGCATCCTTGTGAGGCACATTGTGGGAATCCTATTGCGGGCATATGGAGAGCCCTCTGCGGGCATCCTGGAGAGGCCATTGCGGGCATAAGGAGAGGCCACTATGGGCATAAATCAAGATAGCCTGCAGGCATAAATGAGGGTACATGAGGGATAAGGATAAGGCCCCTGCGGGCATCATTAAGAGCCACTTGCAGGCATTTTAAGAAGCGTATGGAGTCAAACAAGGCGGGCAACAAATGAGCCAAGATGCGCGTTTTAAATGTCCCATGTTTTTATGATGGCAGAAGGAAATATTGATTCCATTTATGATGATGTTACCATTACAGTTACAGCGAGTGTTGAATGAGCTCCCGACAGTTATGAAGACAAGAAATTTGTTCTTGGGTCAGTTATTGAGTTGGCAGGTCTGGAATTCGAAGAGACTGAGGCATATACTTCCATTGTCTATATAAACCCGTCGATGAGGAATTTACAATGGCTGAAGAGAATCATATGAGAGGATGCTGACCAAAGTAAATAAGATGAAGCTACAATCTTAACATAAGAGAGCAATATAGAAGAAAAGTGAAATGTGGCCCGAATTTGTGAAGAAAAGAATGTACAGAACTGTGAGAATGGTCAGATAAGGACAGAGAGCTGAATGTTAAAGAACTAAGGCTCAACTAAGGCAGAAAATGAGCTGTAGTAAAACAGAGCACATATAGAATGGGTAAGCATTTGCTATATCTGAATCATTGTAATGTAATTAACAAGTAGAAAGTTGTATATAAGGGTGGCAGGGAGGTGCTAGGGAGGACTTGTAGTCCTCTCTGTGCAAGTTGGAGCTTGTGCAAATGGAAGTGGGTGCTTCCATCCAGTTGTAGCTCGAGAACTCAAAGAGTTGGTGCTTTCTACAAGTAGGAGATTGTAAACAAAGGTTGCAGCCTCATTTGAGTAGGTGCTCAAAAAAAGATGATGTAAAGAAGTTGGAGCTTGCTTGACATCCTAAGAAGAAGAGGTTTTTTTCCCTTTATGGGTTTCCTCATGAATATCTGTCTCTGTCTCTATCATGTGTGTGATTGATGATTATCACTTATGTTTTTATATTTGTTATATTATCATGACTGTAAATTTGTGAACAATAATAAAGTTTTGAAAAGATTGGAAATTGTTTAAGCTTAGGAATAACTGATTCCCCCCCCCTCAGTTATTCAAATAATTTCAACATATGCTGGGGGTATGAGTTATGGGTATCCATTGTTTTGGCTCGAGCTTGAGTGCAAGCATCCAGAAATGAAGAGGGTTCAAATTTAGCCTGATAAACCCAGCTGTGGATTGGATTGGCTTAGATGTGATGTTTGCTTGGGCTGTGCTGAGCTCGAGAGTCCCCTTTTTCTTGTAGAAATCATGCCCAAATCGGGGGTGGTCTCTGAGAGATGAAATAATACAGGCTGGGCAGAGACCTATGGTTGGGTGGAACGTTGCAGCAACATAGCTAGTTGCTTGGGATCATTTCACAATGAAGATAAGTATTTTTCTATCTATGTGTTTTACTTTTGCAATGTTTTAATTTGATGACGGTTATTGATATGCTGAATGCATGTGAAATGTGTGTGGATGATGTTTTATTCCGTTGTGCATGTTTGCTTGATTTGTATCTGCACACATTTGTTTTTATGAATCTAATGAATCGGGTTGAGTTTATGAAAAAGCCCCATAAGTGTAGTCATGTTCCCTTCCTTTCATTGGGTCTATGGGAGGGGACGTGACAGATTGGTATCAAAGCCATAGGTTACAACATTGGGGCCTCTATGGGCCAAATCTGATCACAGTTGCAAAGGGAAGACCCCTTCCTGATCACCACAGGTCATCAGAAGAGAAAGAGAATTTTTTTTATTTTTTCTAAGTGTTTCTCAAATTTTTGTCTAAGTATGTGTCGGCGCCGAATCATGAGTTCCGCTGAAACGGGTCGACGACGAATCGCGAGTTGCACCGAAACGCATAGGAGACAAATTGTGAGTTCCGCCAAAATGGGTCGGCGACGAATCACGAGTTTTGCAGAAATAGATCGGCTAAAAACTACGAGTTTTGCTCCGAAACGTGTTAGCGTCGAATCGCGAGTTCCGCCGAAACGGGTCGGCGACGAATCATGAGTTCCGTCGAAACGGATCGGCGAAAAATTGCGAGTTTTGCTCCGAAACGGGTTGGCGCCAAATCGCGAGTTCCGTCGAAATGGGTCAGCGACGAATCGCGAGTTCCACCGAAACGGATTGATGAAAAATTGCGAGTTTTGCTCCGAAACGGGTCGGCGCCGAATCATGAGTTCCGCCGAAACGGGTTGGCGATGAATCGCGAGTTCCGCCGAAATGGATCGACGAAAAATTGTGAGTTTTGTGCCGAAACGGATCGGCGAAAAAATTGCGAGTTTTGCTCCGAAACGGGTTGGCGTCAATTTGTAAGTGCGCCGATTGGAGACAAAAGATGAAGTTCGCCGAAATAGTCGGCGCCAGATCGTGAGTTGTGCCGATCAGCAACAAAGGCCAAGTCTACCGAAATGGTCAGCGTAAGATCGCGAGTTGCTCCGAAATAGGTCGGAGGAAAAATGACAAGTCCCCCGAAATAGGAAATTTTAACAGTTTTCCAGGGAAATCTCTCACCTTAAACTATTTATGTTTATAACATAAGAATTGCATGCTTGGAAAGTAGCAAGAATGAATGGTATACATATATATATTGAATTACTACTTGGTGAGAAGATCATAGCTAATAATTGCTTGTGTCCTTGTTAAGAGGCCATGAAATTGGATCAACTATGATGTGGAAGAGGAATTCCATGCTATGATGAGGGATTGGAAAGGGAGAATTCCTTAACTCCTCTCTTGCTATTGTATTTATATTTTACGAGTTTTATATACATAAAACTATGACATAGGAATGCTGAAAATGCAAGAGATTAGATAGATGAAGTGAGTAGGCACTAGTAGGAATATTGCCAGATATTGCATCGTGCATGTGAAGGTGTTGTGCGTGTATATGATGTTGCATGTTGGTAAATCTAGTGAGTTTTACATATGCAATGAGCCACTTAAGTTAATCAATGTGGTTGATAATCACTATTAATGTTGTTGATAATGGTTGTAGGAATCAGACCATAAAAGCATGACTGAAAATGAAAAGAAGTCATAGGATGTGACCAACAAACCTTTAGAGGGAAGGCTGGAGTAATGATTCATGATCAAAAGGTTGGAAAAAAGGACCATGTAACCTTGGTAAGAGGCCAATTGATCACGTAACATCGAGCGATGTTAATGACAACCATGCAGATAATGGTTATTTGTGCTTAATTGCATGAATGTTGAAAGAGGATTTGGTAAGATCCCTTCAACTATGTTGATTTGGGTTGCGTGTGGTACTGAGTGCCAGAATGTGAATGTCATCCTACCGAGTATGGTGTGGTGTGGGTAAGTGAAGGCAAGGAGCCTTACACACTATGGTTGCTTAGAAACCTCAATGAATTCATATGAATTCATATGAAATTATATCATGCCATTTGTGCATGTTGGTTGTGAGTTTAACAACCAAAGCAAGTGAGGACTTATGGTCCTGTTCTGGTAGTGCATGCCATGTGAGATAGTCATGGTTAAGGCCATAATGTGGTTGGAATAATAATGCTATCGTATTACACGAGTATCCCATGAACCCCCTATTGGTGTTAATTTGGGATGAAACCTCTTTGCCAACAACCAAGGAGTGAGTAAACTCCTGACGTGTTGTTCAGGTGGAGAAGGAAGGCACCCAAATAGTTAACCAAGTGATTGGGGAGATGGTTGGGTGATGTGTTGAGGCAATAGCCATACTTTCCAAAACATCATGGTGGAATGCATGACATGACATTGTGGTATTCATGAATCCATGCAAGAAAGCATTGAGTGAGTGCACATTAAAAGATAATGTGAATAATTTAGGTGTGCATGCATGTGTGTGGGTGCACATGTTGAGATGCACTGTGTGAATGCATGGTTGTGTTATGTATGTTTCATTGCAATTAGATAATAGATGTAATGATGAATTAATGATAATTCTGAGATTATTTCATGAGCTGCTATGAATGCAGGAGAAAGATTGCATGAAGAAGGTAGTCGTGCTTGATGGGCTACCAAGAGTGCTATGTTGAAATGACAAAGTTGCATAAAATGATATGGTTGTAAAGTAATGAATATTGGAGTTTTTTTTCAAATTGCAGGGATAATGTGGCTGTGTCTTGCAATTTTATTATGATAACGATGCATATATATATATATATATATATATATTTCATTGCATTTCAAATGTTAACAACTGAAAGTGTTTGAATTATTGAGTGTTATAATTCTGAGATCACTTCAGTGACTGTTGTAGCAATGAGAAGATTATTTGCATAGATACTCACCACGTGTTTGGCTGAGTGAAAGTTTCAGATTTTAGGTGGAAATGTCTTGAGTATGGCAATGAGGATAAGTCCATAGTAAAGACCAAGATCTACCATGTGCAGAAGCCAAGGGTTATGAGAAGGTTCTCATGGTGGTGAAATTTAACTTATGCATGGAACAGATTTGTAAATTTCAGATTTGAAATTTTGCCAATAATTACTAATGGTTGTTTGGCTTATCTAGAATTGTGTCAAGAGGACGTGTTGTAGGTGGATGTTCATGTTATGGAATCAAGTGTAAAACCATAATGGATAGAGTTACAAGAGCCAAACAATATGAGGATGGCCTCATGGTTAAACAAATCAATTTCTGTAGGAGACAGAATTGTAAATTCATGTTTGAATTTAATTATTAATGCCATTGACTGATTAGGGAAATCATATTTGAATTTGATTGTCAAAATTTTGCTGACTATTTGATTGTTTGAGAAGTGTGTCAGGAAGACACGTTGCAGGAAGACCATGTGTGATGGCCTGCAGAATCCAAACTCCATGGGAAGGATCCCATGCTTTGGAAATGGGTTTAGGGTGAAACGCCATTGTAAATTTTGATAATGGCTCAGCTGAACTGCATGTTGGTAAACCATGTGAGTGAGATGGTAAAATTATGCCAAGAAGGCATGTGTGGGTTATGGAGTGTGAAAATATTGGGGTGGCAAACCGAAGGACTATTGACTCAGAGAAGGGATCCCCCATTCTTCGCAAATAAAGAAAATATGCATCTGCAAAATAGATGAGTATTTTGTAACCCTAACTAAGAATGTACATGTCTGGTTAATAGATTTAAAATGCAGAGCATGTTTTATTATTTCATTATTATTCCAGACTGCTTGAGTAAGACTAAGGCCTACATGGCTCACATCGGAAAGGGATGCATACCTTTAGGGTGTTGGGTTATGTTAGGGTTGTCAATATTGACTACACCATAAGGGAATGGATGCATTCCTGGTGTTTCAATACTTGATAGTGAATGTTATGAAATATGGTTACAATTTTAGAGCAGCAATATTGATGAGCTTGCTTACCCTTCTTGTGCTATCAACTTACACATATGCAATTTGGTGTTGCACGTTAAGGGGCAAAGTGAAGAAAGGGTACTCAGGAGGACTGTATGGGCATTGGTAACCTCTCTACGGTCACACTAAAGAACACTAGAAGGGATGGATAGGCCTGAGGAGCTGTGTGGTAGAAAAGGGGTATCATCTTTGTGTAGTGTGAGTGGGTATTGTGGGGCCATACTAGCCTGCAGTAAAGAAAGTCACCTATAGAGTTCCTAAATGGAACCACTGGTTTGCATAAGATAAGGAGTGCCATCCTTGTGTGGATGAAGAGTTGATGTGTGTGTGAGGGGTTGTGGTGTGTGAAGGTGTGGTGATATTGATGAAGGCATAAAATCTTTATTGGGTCGGCAATAAGGTGGGATACCGAGATTGACTGGAAACCCTGAGATGCCTATGTCTCCGTAGTATAGCCTTGACCTAGAAATGGTCGTGGTGCAGTTTCCTTCCATTGGCTGATGACCCAGACGGATGTGCTGGCTTGGAAATGGAGAGGGAAAACTAGGTATGGGACTCGTTTGGCACCACCAATGCTTGGTAAATCCAGAGAGTAATCTGGTTGGGCATTAACTACTTGATGTTGTGGAGCAACATGTGTGTTGGCCAAACATCCACCCCACAGGTGATCCAAGGCTTGTAAAGCAGAGAAGGAAACCTGTGGAGTAGCGAGGAACTTCCCAATACAGATAAGTATTAAATTTTCATTCATTTATTTTTTTATTTTTTGGATATTGAAAATTTCATGACAAGTCTTATGACAACCAGGCTGATATGCTGTTGTTTCTTTGTTGGAAACCTTGGTCATTGTAGGAAGCAAGGACCTTGAAGGCACCATAAATGCTTCGTAAATCCAGTCGGTGCACTGGTTGGGCATTAAATGTTGTGGAGCAGCCGACGTGCTGGCCAAACATTCCTTGAATACTTGATAAACCCATTCAGAGTACTGGCTTAGCATATTGCTAAATGGGATGTCTGATAAACCCAGTCAGCATATTGGCTTGGCATTGCCTATTCGAATGATTGTGGAGTAGCCTGCGTGCTGGCCCAACATTCGTTATTGTATCCCTAGGCAATCCAAGGCTTGTAAAGCAAACAAGGAGCCTGTGGAATAAAGTGAAGACATCCAATACAATTAAGTATTTGGTTATCTTGCAGCTTCTTGCTTATTTAATATGAATATACATGTGTACATGAATTGGTTGTGATTCCTTAAAATCTTGTTTAGAGATAGACCCTATGAAAATAAACTAAACATGTGAATTGATTCAATGTTTGAGTGTAGGTATTGCTGGAAGCAAGGACTATGAAGGCATCCTAAGGATGCATGGGGACACGTGACTGTCCTAAAGAGATCAGTCTGAGCAGTAATGAAAGATGGTGCTAGTGGACTTGTGTGGGTCCTAGCAGCCAAAGGTTCTATAGGAAACAATGGGGAAGGGTTCCATGGTTGAAAAGCCTTCGACAGACCTTAGACACTAAGTGTCATAGCCAAGAAAGGGAAAGTCAAGCATTCACATTGAAGTGAAAGAGGCTAAGGAGCATGAAACCACAGTGGTGGTGTAGCTCCGGATGGGAACAAGACTAAGAGGGGGAAACTCTTACTCTTCTCTTTCCTTTTTGATTGATGCATTTCAGAAACAAAAGATTGTTGAGTGCATGTCATGGTTGAAAATAGATTGTGTTTAATTGCTTGGAATAAATTGTGAATGCTGAAATAATAAATTTCCTGTGAACGGATGAACATGAATGAGTTCATGTGTATATTGGGAAAGCACGAAAAGTGTGAAAGTCTCATGATTAAAGCATGGACTTTCCATGTCAATTGGGCTAATAATTGACTGATTTTAACATTGTGTTATGCTTGGCCTAACAGGAATTGCCATGATGAATCTCACAGGTGAGAAATTGAAAGCCATTGATTGCAGCTATTACCAGCCAAGTGTTTCTAGTGAGAAAAGTGAGAGCCAGTTGTGCACATTGGCCACGACAACAGACCAAAGGTTATGGGGTTTGGCTAAAAATATTCCTCAAATAGTTTCCAGGACAACAAGAAAGATGGCAGCCATGAAATTCCATAATTGTAGATCAACTGGAAGGTAAATAAATGAAAGGGATTGTTGTGGATCAATGCCCACCTGCACAGTTGGAAGAGCAAAGCCAACTGGAGCAGCTTGTGGAAGCCAAAAGACTTGGTCCTAAAAGTTCAAAGTAAAAAAAAAAAGATGAAATGCAGGACAGACCTGCCACATTTTGTGAATTTGGACGTGTAAAGTGGGTATGTATTCTTAAGTGTTGGAACATCGAGGACGATGTTATTCCAAGGGGGAGGGGATTGTAATATCCCGATTTTAACCCCATTGCATTAAAATGTAAATGATGTAATATTGTTATAAAATCACGGTGATGAGCTCAAGGCCAAGGCCCCACCATTGATTTAGTGATGCATATGGTTTACGTTCTAGCCAAGAACAATGGAATTGCAAATATCATGTAAATATGCTTTTTAATGAAATACCCACAACTAGCTATGCAATGCAACAAGAGATGGGGGCATGATTTTTACAAGGAATTGGGAGGGAAATATTCAAACCCTTGGAGCTAATCAATTCAAGCCAATTGTCAATGAGAGAACCCATGAACTCTCAACTACCCATGTTGGCTTTTGTACCCAATCATTTAATTCTTCCAATATTTGGTTGAGGTAGTTAATGCCTTGGGGAATGGAGAGGTATGGCTATCCAAAATCGAGTATGGGCAAGCCACTCTTCATGGAAATTTGTGTTGGGATTCTTGGGCAATAAATGAGCCATGAAATTGCTTCCAATGCCATTATCCATCAACCAGTTTTTCCTCTCTCACGTTTTTGGAGCTACTTGGGCATTTTTTCCCTCCACGTTTTTACGGTTTTTCCTTGTTTTCTAGCTGGGAAGAGGGAGTTTTGGTGCTGCAGAGCTGTTGGGAGGAAGGAAGCTCGATTTGGGGTTTCATTGAGGCCATTTTGGCCATTTGGAATGCTCATAACATGTGGGAGAAATTGGTTTTTCTCCCTGTGGTCGAATTTCCCATTCCCATAGTTCGTTTTGGGTGAACCATGAGTTGGGAGAGCCAATGAGAACCCTGTTTCGTAAATCCCTTTGTAAAATTGTTTATCCATGCCCAACCATTGTACTTGCTGTGTGTGAAAAGAGTATGCTGGGGGTATGAGTTATGGGTATCCATTGTTTTGGCTTGAGCTTGAGTGCAAGCATCCATAAATGAAGAGGGTTCAGATTTAGCCTGATAAACCCAGCTGTGGACTGGCTTAGATTAGATGTGATGCTTGCTTGGGCTGTGCTGAGCTTGAGAGTCCCCTTTTTCTTATAGAAATCATGCCCAACTCGGGGGTGGTCTTTGAGAGCTGAAAGAATACAGGCTGGGCAGAGACCTATGGTTGGGTGGAATGTTGTAGCGACATAGCTAGTTGCTTGGCACCATTTCATAATGAAGATAAGTATTTTTCTATCTATGTGTTTTACTTCTGCAATGTTTTAATTTGATGACGGTTATTGATATGCTGAATGCATATGAAATGTGTGTGGATGATGTTTTATTCCGCTGTGCATGTTTGCTTGATTTGCATCTGCACACATTTGTTTTTATGAATCTAATGAATCGGGCTGAGTTTATCAAAAATCCCTAGAAGTGTAGTCATGTTCCCTTCCTTGCATTGGGTCGACGGGAGGGGACGTGACATGTTGTCTCCCCCTTTAACATTTTGTTGTCACTTCGATGAGCCATGCTATCCAGCAAGGTGCATTAGGTTCAAGGTGACGTGCTTTGCAACTTAGCAGAGTGCGTTGGTGACGTAGTGTGCCTTTGTACAAAGTGCGTTGATCTCTCTTTGGCGCATGTTTCCTTTGTGCAAGGTGCGTCGTAGTTGGTTAAATTGGATAAAGAGAAGCTTCGAGCGACTTCTCGAAGCTTGGATGGCATGGAGACTTATCCCTACTTACCTGGAAAGGTGGCAGTCGATCCCCTTACCTAGTGGGATGATCCCTTAAGCCTCTCCCCTAAATCCTCAACCTCTACTATCCATTTAGCTCTATATATATGAGCCCCATCTCCATTGTCAAGGGAGGAAGGATAGGGTACCTTTATGCTGGTGAAATTTCTCTAGGTGATCCTCTTCATCCATCAGGAGGCTAAGCATTCAATCTTGGAGGCTAGGATTGTTGGAAGGAGGTTATGACATCAAAGCTTTGGTCATAACATCTCTCCCTTTGTACTTCTTATCATTACATTTAATACAAGTTCTTTCCATAAATGTTATTGTGTTAATGATGTTTAGGATTTTCCTCTTTGACTGTTAATCTAGATCAATTCACATCCATGTGTTTTTACCACTTGTTTGTTTCCACATGCTTTGATTGGTTTTGCAGCTAAAGATCTCAAGACTTGGAGCTTGGAGCATCAAGGAGAGAGGAATTGCATAATTGAGGTAAGGAACTTCTTTATTTGTCTTGCATTTCAATTGATCTAGGAAAGATATTCGTGTTATGTATTCATTTGTTTTATTTCTAAACCATTTAGACTAGGGAGATCTATTTGAGCCCGCTCATACAGATTGTTCGTAAACAAATTTGGCGACCATACTGGGGGTAGTAGCCCATGTTTTTTATTTAATTACATTTTGGTTTCTTTGATTTCTTTCCAAATAGCCTCTAGCCTCAAAGTTGCTTTTTCTTTTTGGATCTGACCATCAGAGAGTCTCTGGGCTATCTAGACTCTGTTTGGGATCTTGATTGGGCCTTTTACCTTTATATTCTTGGGAATTTTTTATTTTTTGTGGCTTAGATCCCGCCTGACTCACCTGGGCCATTCATCACCCACGTCACTATGATTATGATGCACTTAGCCAGTTTGTAGACCGCGCCGCTGACACTCTCTGTTAGTTTACAACCTGCGTTGTTGACGCAGTTACCCATTGTGCAAAGCGCGTCGTTGGGTCTCCCAACGCTCTGGTGCACCTTTGTAGGGCGCATCGCCCTTCATTATTTTGCATTCAGTTTTTGAGTTCTATGTGTTTTTCATTGACTGCTACAGAACCTCCTAGACCCAACATACCTCATCCTTGGCTTATTTTTGAAGTTTTCATATTGATTTGAGTCCTATCTAGTCGAGCAGGTGTATCCCTTGTTGTGGGAAATTTCAATCCCCCATGACAACACTCAGTCTTGTGACTCCTTATCTGACCATCTGATCTGTTCGATCTGACTTCTAAGCCCTTCCACATTTGATTGTTGTCATTTTGCTCGATTTTGTGTGTTTTTTGAGATTTTGGGTGATTATTTTTCTTTGAGAGTTTCCAATCCATCAAAGTCTGCAGTAGTATGTTCTCTGATTTCTCTGAATATAGACTTGAAAAGTGGTGTAATTCTCAGATCTATTGAGTATATTTCATTGGAAAATCAAATTTGTTTGTTATCTTCATTTCAAGCTTGTTTCTTGGAATTGTTGTAGAGAATTTTTATGCTTTGGAACAAGTATTAAGAATATCTTTGAAGAGTTTAAAGGATCATTATTGGCTTGCATTTTCTTGGGTTTGAAAAAGTTATTCATCGTTTCCTTGAAAATTCTAAGTACGTTTGTTTGAACTTTTGAAAAGCATTCCAAAGATAGTGAAAATTCTTGCATTTTTTATTTTCTTTCCACTTTTTGATCCTTATTTTGGAAATTAGGAGTTATTACATTCAAAAGGAAATTATTCTTTTCATTTTTTTGTAGATACGCTTAACTTGAAAAGAAAAAAGGAAAAAATGTTTGGATTTGGTGTATTATTCATTTTTTGTTGGATTAGTGAAAGAGTGCTTTTGAGTCTTTTTGGTTGATTTTGAAAGTTTAGAGGTACTTGTTCATTTCATTATCGAAAACGAACTTTTTTATCCTTACCTTATCTAGTTTTCATCGAAAAGAAAAATAAAAGATTTGCATCTTTTTAAATTCCTGTCTACACCTCATGCATTCACCTAACCGTCAAGATAAAATTTAATGGTAGCACTAGGTTAAAACTGTATAGAAACTTGTGTGTTAAGTTAGAGACGTGTTCCAACGTCTTTAAGAGTGGCAATTGTTGTTATTTGCCTGCACTGCATCCCGAGGGCTTGTAGTTCTTCCACGTACCAATCGGTATATCGAATGGCCTTTCATGTACCCTTGGGTATATAGAAAGGTACTTCACATACTCGATAGTATATCGGAAGGCTCTTGTCGTGTGGTTGTGCATTAGAAAACACCACTGCATATTTGAACTCCCATGTATGTTGTGTATATCGAGAGACCCTACTAGGATTCCTGTAACCATCCGAGTTAACCTATTGGTTGTCTTGGCGTGGCAATACACCGAGAACAACACTCGCGGATCTACTACGCATGTGCTATCAAGTAGTCGAGTTATACAGTCTAGGGTACGGTCCTAATCCTCCCTGGTTAGTGCTCTTAAATATTGGGCCGAGTATAACTGATGGACCCTGTGGTATATCGCAAGTTGCACCGCCTTGATAATCCCGTGAGGTTCTAGAACATTGAATCCACACCTACCACATAAGGTTGCTTGCGGCTTTAGCTTGTGTAGATTTTGGATTGTATTTTTCTTTTTGTATATAAAACAGTTAGGAGAAATTTTAGTTCAGTCATTTTGGTTGATCAACCTTTAAGAAGATCCCACAGGATTTTGAACTTGCCTCCTGAATATCCCCTTAAACAGGAGGAGAACTTAGGCGCAAATATGGATCAACCTACCACATCTGTGTCACATGAAGAAGATACTTCTACCATGGAGTCGGGAATGAACTATTCAACTCCTGCAAATCCACCTATCACTGATCTTATGGGACCTTTGATTGTGGAACAACCTCCTTCACATGACACATCCTTTCATTAGTCGATGGAAGGACATCCTGGAGCCATAGACTGGATTTTTAGTCGACCCCGGGACGACCCGGTATCGACAGTTTTTGGTCCAACTGCATCGTTTTGGGACACTTCTTTAGGGCATCATGTTTTCGATTTTGAGTCACTTCTGACGGTGGAAACTCCATTTCATAGGCTTCCTCCATGGATCCCCAATGACGTCTCTCTCCAACCTATTTATGATACTATCGATCGTTTATGAACATTCGGTAACGAAATTAGATGACATAGTTTCCCACTTAGGCCTAATCCGGAAGTGTCATCTATTGAACAACGTTCCCCTATCCATTCTTTATCGTTTTCTTCACTGGGAACATCTACACCTACCTTGACCACTTATGAACCAAGTCAACCATCATTCCCAATGAGTACACCTTAGAGTCAGGCGACTGGTTCAACATCTCATTTGAACCCAACCACTGGAGGGAAACCTTCATCCATTGTTAACTATGTTACTGGAACATTACCTCCACCACCCCCACCTCAAAATTCGAGGGGAGGTTATAATCTACTTGTTAGCCTACAGTCAAGTGGAGGACATCCCTTAGTTGGTAGTCAACAATTAGTTACGATTCAACCTACGATTAGCGGTCAACATTTGGTTACTGGGCACACTCTATAAGTGGAAAATTCTCAACTGGGGGGCAACCCCTAGCGAGTGGACCCAATCTAATTGGGGGGCATCACCCAGTTAGTGGACATAACGTGAGTGGAGGACATAGTTCACATTTGAACTATAGTATGGTTGGAATTTCTCTCCCAACCATGGGACAACCTATGTGGACACATCACATGGGGGGACCATCTACTTGGACCCAAACCCCATGGGGGTATATCTATCCGGGCAACCGTAATGCTACTACAGGACAAAATTATCCAGGAAACCTTTTTCCTGGATTACCCTATCCCAGAAACACGAACACCTCATGGGGGAACCATAATATTCCACCGCCTTGACCTACAGTTGGTGGACCACCCCCACCACCTCCACCAGTTGTCCCACCACCTCCCCCACCATCCGGTCCATCACCACCACCTTACTCTGGAGGAGGAGAACCCCACCTTTTGGTAGAGGACCACCTTATTCCGGAGGAGGAGGACCCCCGCATTCTGGTGGAGGCCCACCTTATTATGGAGGAGGAGTACCCCCACCTTCTGGTAGAGGCCCACCTTATTCTGGAGGAGGAAGACCCCCACCTTCTTGCAGAGGCCCACGTTATTCCAGGGGAGGTGGAACCCACATTTTGGCGGAGGACCACCTTATTCTGGAGGAGGAGGACCCCCACCTTCTAGCGAAGGACCCCCTTATTCTGGAGGAGGAGGACCCCCACTTTCTGGCGGAGGACCACCTTATTCTAGAGGAGGAGGACCCCCTTCAAGACCACATCCCAACCCAGGAGGCCCACCCCTTATGGCCAATTTCCTACGGATGGACCTTACGATCAATCTATCCATGGTCATACTGGTACACCGATGCCTTATCAGTATTACCAATATCCATAGCCAAACCAACAATTACCATTTCTGACTACACTTGATATGCCAGACTTATCTCAGTTGACTAATGATCCCATTTATCATGGCGTAAATTAGCCTACGATTCCTGTGAAGTTACCATCAGATATTCTGAAGTTTGACAAAAAACTCGGTGAGGACCCTAACAACCACGTTATGACCTATCATTTGTGGTGTTCTTCCAATTCCTTAATGGATGATTCCATCCATTTGAGGTTATTTCAATGAACCCTCACTGTCACTGACGCAAAGTGGTACATTGAGTTACCACCACATTCCTTTCCCGAGTTTCGATCTTTGGCTATGTCATTTTTTACTCACTTTCAGCTACCGATCCACTACAAAACCAGCACAGATATTTTGACTTCTCTCCGTCAAACCACTGCCACTCACATTTTTGATCATATTCATGAGTGGAGGAGGAGACGACGCCTTATTAAAGCTCCCATTCCAGACCAACTTCTTGCAGATTGGTTCACGAAGTCACTACTTCTCGTCATAGCTAAAGACGTAGCTATGGGTGGGGCTTTTACAGAGGAACAAGCTATATCTCGTGCCCAGTACTTAGACCTTGTCTATTCTCAATCGGGTATCTCATATGATATCATTCTTGATTCTCCCCTCCCTACATATGATCCAGCAAAACCACCTATGGGACCTCATGCCGATGGCATCATTGGTTCCGTTCACACCCAGCCTGCTACAAAATCCGATGGATCACAAATCCATAGCTTAAACCCACCCGCCACACAGGCTGCTCATCACACCAAACCATCACCCAACCCTTCTTCCACTGAGGAAGTGAATTTAGTTCAATCTGCTTCACCTCAAAAATCCAGTGGTAAAAAGAAGAACAAAGGTAAATCTAAAAAGTCTTCTGACCAACAGGATCCAAGAAACAATCCCGAAGACAATAAACAAAAGTAGAAGGTAAAATATCCTTGTTTACTGTGCGGTGATGATCATTTCACCAAAGAATGCCCACATCGGGAGGAAGTGCAAAAGTTCCTTAAAGGGAACCCCACGCCCACAGTCTTAACTGATCCCTTCCTCACACAACAACAACAAATGATTGCTCAACAATAGTCTCCTTCTCAAGGAGAATCGTCCACCACCTCTCATGTTCTCATGATTCAGAGAGAAACAATCAACTTAAATACTTGATCACGATCATATGAATCTCCTTCTACAAAGGAATCTAACGAAGGTAATCCTGAAAAATCCCTCGCATCTACATTCCTTCACCTCAAGGTCCTCTCGTCATAGAGAAACCTTTACTGGATTTAGTATTGCATCCACCCAAGATCACGATTCGAAAAGCCATTTTCAATCCAAATGCTCAGGCTGCTAAAAAATATAATATAGTAGAGGATTTAGCGCAATATCCTTGTGCTATGTCGATGTTATAAGTATTACAAAAATGTCCCATTCAGCGTAAGATCCTGTTATCCGCAATTGGAGTTGTAGATCCAGATTCCTCCAACACCATCATGTTCAAGCTAGAGTATTTCAAACCGAGGCTTTACCACCAACTTGTGTTCCAAATCATTACTAACGTTTATGGGAAAAGCATCCATCATACTGTCTTAGACGAAGGAGCCTCTACCTCGGTTATGTCATTATCTTGTTGGCGAGCCATTGGCTCCCTTGAGTTGAACCATTCCCCCACCACATTGAAAGCCTTTGATGGACGTGGCTTTCAACCTCACGGGTTGTTACAATCTTTAACCGTCGATTTGGGCGGTAAAATCGTTTCCATTAACGTGGAAGTTGTCTCCGCCCCGTTGGATTACAACCTATTACTTGGTCGAAACTGGTTCTATGCCATGACTGCGGTTGCATCATCCATCTTCCGCATTGTACAATTTCCCACCAAGGGAAGATTGTCACTATCGAGTAATTAGACTTCTGTACACCTGACACCACTACTCATCCCACGGACAATGTCCCTCTTTTAGGACACTCTACGTAGATATATGAGAGTGTGGGGGTAGGAATTCTAAAGATTCATCCCTAATGGGAGTCTTTCCAACACTAGATACCCCTTCCCATGTTTCCACGGTGAACATGATTTCATCCTCTCATTACTCAATGGACCAATGAATTGTGCTCGATCCAGATCATTTGGATACGATTGGATATTTGATGCCTCTTAGCCCCGCAGAAGCTACTTACTAGGCTATCCAATCTGCCCCTGATTTACCAAATGTCTACTCTGTCGTGGCATCTACCTCACATTATCTACCATTACAGTGGACTTCATCCCTACTTGATCCTCTACTCCAGACTTTTCATCCTGACGAGTCAATCATGGAGATTATGAACATGGGTGAACCCCCATGGGAAGACCTCCACCATTGATCGTCTTTCCTTCCACCATTAGATTCAGTAGAGAACGCCATTGAAACAATTGTTTCACAGGATGTCTTTCCTTACCCTTAATCCCCTATCTTGACAGTGGATACGGAAACCATAGGAAATCTGACTAACATCACGCCTACCTTTCTGATCGACATCTCGGTAAAAACTGGATTTGTGGAACAAATTCACCTAAGACAAACTTGTTCTCCGTAATAAGTCACTACTTTCAGGACCTTATTTAAACAGTTCCGCAACATCTTTGAATGGAGCTATGAGGAAATGCCCAGGATTGATCCTACTATTGTCATGCATGAGATTCAAACATATCTCGACGCAAAACTTGTTCAACAAAAACTCCACCTCGTGCACCCTAGGAAAACTGTAGCTATTAAGGCAGAAATAGAAAATCTCTTGAAGGTTGGGTTCATTTATCCCGTTCCCTTAACAGATTGGGTCTCTAATGTCGTCCCCGTTACTAAAACACAGGGCACCATTAGGGTTTGTGTTGATTACAGGGATTTGAATAAGGCTTGTCCCAAGGACAATTGCCCTACCCTGTTCATTGACCAAATCATCGACAACTGTGCCAAAAGCATCATCTTCTCATTCATGGATGGCTTTTCTGGCTAAAATCAGATAGAGATCCATCCTGTCGATCAACACAAGATGGTTTTCATCTTCCCGTGGGGTACGTTCACGTATCGCAAACTCCCTTTTGTCCTTAAAAATGCTGGTGCTACATTCCAGCGAGCTATGTCGTATGATTTCCATGACGTGAAGGACTTTGTGGAACCCTACTTAAACGATCTCCCTGCTCATTCGAATTGTCGAGACTTCCACATTGATCATCTGGCGACTGTATTCCTCAGATGTAGACGGTATAATATCCATCTAAATCCTCACAAGTGCATCTTTTGTGTCGATTCTGGATGCTTATTAGGATTCGTCATTTCAAAGGATGGGATCTGCATCGATCCCCTCAAGGTGGAAGCCATTGTTTCTCTACCACCGCCCACAGATATTCCAGAACTTCAAAGTTTGTAGGGGAAGGCAAACTATCTAAGGTGTTTCCTGTGTAATTTCACTAAAAATACACAGGGATACATGTGATTTATCAAGAAGGACGTCCCATTCATTTGGGATGATTATGCTCAACAATCCTTCGACAACCTGAAACATGCTATCACTCATGCACCTGTGTTACAACCGCCAAATTACACCAAGGATTATATATTTTATCTTGCTGCTTCCACTTCCACCATCACTATTGTCCTGGTCCAGGAAGGTTGTCACACCCATGATCATGCAATATACTACCTCAGTAAGGGTCTCATTGACTCTAAAACCCGATATTCACATGTCAAAAAGCAGCAGTCATTGCTGTCCAGAAGTTTTGTGATTACATCCTCCTCCGCACTACCACTATCATCGCCGACTCTAACCCCATGTATCATGTTCTCACGCGCCAGGTACTATGGGGCAAATATTCACGCTGGATTGTGATTCTTCAGGAATTCGACCTCCAGTTTGAGAAGGATAAATCAAAGAAGTCTTTAGTTTTTGCGGAATTGATTTGTGATCTTCCCTATACTGATTAGGAAACTGAGCCCATGGACTCTCTCCCCGATGAGTACTTGTTTCTTATCAATAATTCTGACTCGTGGTATGGAGACAACACAATGTATATCTAGACCCAACGCTTTGGTACTCAACTATCTCATGACGACTGCCGTTGTGTGTGGCGCTATGCAAAGTATTACCTCATCATCAGTGACACATTGTATCGTTGCGGTGTCGATTCTATCCTCCGACGTGCTTAACTCATGAGGAGGCCGAGCATGTACTAAATGATTGTCACTCAAGGGTATGTGGAGGTCATCTTTCTGGGATGGCTACAGCCCAGAAAATCCTATGCGCTGGATACTATTGGCCTTCCATCTTCAAAGATTGTATTGAAGCAGTCAAGAAGTGTCCTCCTTGCCAGCTTTTTCATCTCAAAAAGTGCTCACATCCCACCCCATTACATCCAATTATTGTTGTCGGTCCCTTTTCCAAATGGGGCATCGAATTCATGCACTTTAAGCCTACCTCGACTGGGGGCATGGTTATGTTATTATCGTAGTAGATTACTTCACCAAATGGGCCAAGGCTATGTCTACGTACAAAGAAGATGACGCAACTGGCGCACTCTTTATGTTCAATCATATCATTGCGTGATTCAGAGTCCCTGGAGCCATCGTCACTAACCACAGATCACATTTCCAAAACAAGATGGTGGATGAACTAAGCGCCGGGCTGGGTTTTCGACATGAGAACTCAACTCCCTACTACCCTCAGTCAAATGGACAAGTAGAGGCCATTAACAAGGTCTTGAAAACCATGATTCAACGTATGGTAGGGACACATAAGTCCAACTGGAATACCATGCTTTTTTCATCCCTATGGGCATATAGGACTTCCGTCAAAACTGCCATTGGTTTTACACCATTCCAATTGGTCTACAGACTAGAGGAAGTACTACCTATAAAGTGTGAGGTTCCGTCATTGAAACTCGTTGTTGAACTCTTACCCAACACCACCACCAAGGAAGAACATTTTCTATACTTGCAAAAACTCGACAAAACCCGCCATGATGTAGCTCTGGCTAATGAATCTCATAAGAAGCGCATCAAGGCCCAGTATGACAAGTTAGTCAAACCTCGTATCTTCAACGAGGGATATTTGGTCCTCACTTACGACCAAAAACATGATAAAATAGGGGTAGGTAAACTTGAGTCCATGTTGCACAGTCCATATGTGGTAAAGCGTGTGTTGGAAAAAGGAGCATATGAACGTGAGGACTACAAAGGGATATCTTTAGGGGAGCCTCGCAATGGGCTCTACCTGAAGCGGTACTATGCCTAAATCATTTACGCATTAGTACTTTGTATATATTGTACATGCCGTGTGTTTTGCTTGGTGTGACACTTTATTTTTAGTGTGTTAGGATCTTATAATTCCGCTTATACCATGTTCTGCCTGATGTGCAGATGGCAACATGTTTTGGATTCACATACGACGCTAGCTGGCACAATTGTTACCTCACTTTGATAGCTTGGGTACTTTATTACCCTACCGACGGACTGATTAGCTCAGGAGGAACTTGCTTAGGGTTTGCCACCAATAATGCCACCGAGTATCATGTGGTAATCGGATTATTGAACAATGCTTGTTCCTTGGGTGTGGACCACCTTGTTATCTATCTTGATTCGCAACTAGTGGTCTCCCATATTAACCGAGTCTATGCTATCCACGATCCCATGTTACTCCACCTATTCCGACGAGTACGTCTCTTGGAGAGGTCCTTTGAGTCAATTCAATACCTACATATTCCAAGAGACATGAACATTGTTGGTGATTCCCTAGCCACTTTTATATTAGATTGGTACATTGCATATTCATAAGCATTTTCATCAAAAGATGCATAAAACGACACAACATGTAAAATACCCATAATATGTAAGCAAACATCCATAAGATCCTCAATCATCATGGAGCACATAATGTATAAAACCGCAAAATAGTGTTTATATATATATAATCATCATGTATAAAAATGTGGTACTGATACAAAATCTGAAGCACATAAGGTTTCAGTAGGTCCCAACTAAAAAAATATGAAGCCTATGGATTTCAAGTAAATATACATCACACATGAGTTATCCCCATGGATGCTCGTGATAGCATATAATGGCCCTAGCTACTCTACGGATCAGTGGACCAAAGCGTGCCAAGACTCCAGCAGTCTGACGTTGGTAGAGGCGAGGTAGGTCATCTATAGATACATCGGGTATGTCCAACGCCAATCTCTGGAGGTTATCCTCTAGCTCGCTCAACTCCTCCGCTGCATCCTGATGAGCAACCGCTATATCCTGGACCACCCCTCTTCTCTCAATCGGAGAAGCGCCTATAGGGCGAGACGGACCAACATCTGCATCAAACATGTGTGAACCATCAATACTAATCCTAAAAACCATTTAAAAATTATAAAATGCCAAAAAAAAAATAGGAGTTTTGTTCTTACCTAGGTCTCCCCATTGCTCACCCTCAGGAAGGGCCAAGTCTGGGTCTCCCCTGAAATATGTGCCCGCGGACACATAATCCCCAATCATGAGGAGCTGCCCGCATAACCACCTGAAGAAGGTGGGACCAAAAATGATGATGGGACCCCTGCCTCCATGGCGGGCCATGTCCTCGTACCACCTAACCATGTGAGGATATCGCAGATCGAGATGCTATATCTCAACCCGTGGCCTCAGTAATGGGACCAGTTCCAAGAAGAATGAGACCACGATGGACCAGTATCCAAACTGTTTCATCTCACCCTGACGACATTTGGTGAGTTGTTCCCTAACATTAGTGAGGAGACCCTCACACCAGTTGAAGACAGTAGGTGCCATACACTCATTGGCAAAGAGCATATGGGCCTTGGTGGCCTAATGAGCAGCCCTGCTGCTCGCCATCCGCTCTATGGTGAAGAGAATAGTATGCAGGGGTCGTTCTCTGATATTCTTGATGGGAATTTTCCCAGAAAGCATTTGTGTCCCCGGTGTGCAAAATTGAGCCACCAAGCTCTTAGTAGACTGGTCACTACCCTGCAGACCAGATAGTGAAACTGGGGCTCCCCTCTTGGATAACCCCGTCAGAAAATGTACATCCTCCACATCCAAAGTAAGAATGTGGGCACCCACACAAAAGTGTTGTTGATCCGGATCCTTGTTGATGCCTCGGGGGTGGAGGGTAAGTGCAAAGTGTTGGAATGGGTTCCAAGGCACACAACAGGGGATGAAAACCCAACCAAAGGCTTCGAAATATCCTGCGTAAGGGAAATTCTATCCTCGAGCTGTTTGGTGTGGTAATCACCCACGAATATTTGGCCTTCACTGGCACTATATGAGTAAAAGATTTGATCAATAATATCAGTTTCCCAATTTAGAGAAACAAAGGTGTGAAAAACAGTTAACCATTCTAACTAAGCCTATTTAGCAAAGAACCTAATTTTAAGTCAGATCTATTCTAACATGGAAAGATGAGTGTTGATGCAGATCAACCTTGAAGTGTAAGAGAGAAAACATTCTCTCACCTGTAACAGAAATGCCTTTAGATGAGATATTTGCTAACTTAAAGTATGATTTATTTAATGAAAATTAAAAAAAATAATCCAAGCTTAAAGACCATCAAGATATAACCTGTTATCCTTTTGTTGATTGAAAAATCAACAATGATAGAATATATATGTGATCAATTGCATAAATCGATAAAGAAAGTATTTAATCAAAGAAATTTAATCAAATATTTTCATACACACATCAGTTATACAGAAAAACCAATACAACAGATCTATGTATTCATTATATATTCAACAAGAGATCGTATGCATAACGGATGACAATCTGGAACATAAAGTCAGAAATCCTTAAAGAAATTTAAGTGATAATCAGAAGATGGATCTGAAGATAACATTACTGTATTAAGATGCCTTGTACCAAAATTACAATGACTCTGACCACAGAGTATCTTCAGTCTTATCTCCTGCCGAATTACAGTTCCAAATATTCCAACCCCTTACTATCAGAAGCACTCCCCCTTAAATACTAATTAACATAGGAGTCCAAAAGGAGAAATTCTACAAAATAGGGATTACAAAATCAGATATGATTAAAGATCTAGGAAATCCTGCCATTTTTCATAAATATCTAACAATTCATCTATATTTGGGAAGATGACAGATTCCAAGGATAATTGAGCATTGCATGTGCTGTTCTCCATATCATGCTTCACTAGTTTGTGCCAAATACGTAGGTACATGCGAATCCTCCCTTCCATGATGACCGGTTCTTTAACCAAACGATCTACATCTTGAATGCTGACTTGTTCCAAATCCCGAATCTTCCGTGCAAATTCTTCACATATGCTCTCGAGTTCTTCAAGTTTGCATTTTGGTGGCAGAGCTCCCAAAATAGGATTCATGAGTGGCAAACCTAGGTCATTCATGATATTGTCAATTGCATACCATCGTCTAGTGCAGATGTCCTGTGATTTGTTAATGATTTCCTCAGCTGATTCATTCAAATCAAGCCACGTGTTCAAAGATGCCTTGAATTTCTTAATCTAGAAAGTATTCATGATTGGGATGTCCTCTGGAACATTCTTGATTTACAATTGCCATTGATCGATTTCTTCTTCAGCTTTACAAGCTTGGAGCCTCTTTGCCTTCTGTTCTTCAAGAGTAGAAGACATCTTAGAAAAATTGATGAAATTTTCCCTGATTTCATCTAAGGCAATATGTAACTTCTTCAGTTCTTCATGCTGACTCTGATTCACTTCAAGGGCTGAATTTTTGAAGTCACAAGATGTGAACTTGAGAACATTGGAGGAAGCTGCACTTGCAGTTGCATCTTCAACCTGCTTTTCCAAAGAGGCTATCTTTACGAGATTAGTAGAATGTTGAGACTGCAAAAGGTTGAATTCAATAAGAAGAGTAGCATTATTCTGTTCCAGGTCTTGTACTTTGTCTGCCCAAGTTCTCCTGAGGTCAGCCACATCAACAGAATGCTGATTCTTTGTTTTAGCCAACTCTTCTTTTAGGTTTCTGATTTCTTCCTCCCTGAGGTCAACTTCTTTGTCCAAGACCTGGACCGAATCCCAGTTAGCAGTGGCAAAATCCCCTAAGGCTGCTGCTGTTTCAACTACTTCAATTCTTGGGTTATTAGTTCTGGGGGCCCATATCACCTGATCTGGTTCATGTGTTTCCAAACCACCTTGGCCTTCACCCCTCTTCCTGCGTCTTTTAACAACTGCCTTGTCATCTTGACGATAGAAAATGTTCCCAAGAGGAACCACATCTGTATCTGTATACTCAACAATCGATTGTGTAGGAACAAAAGCGACACTAACTGTGGAAATCAAAGAAGGTGTCTATGTAACAACAGAGGTAGGGATAGGTAGAGTGACTTGAGTGGTAGCTAGAGGGGTACTAATGACTTCAGGAGCTGACACACCTTTGTCTGGGGAGGGAAGTGAGACAAAGACTTCAGAAAGTGGAACCTGAACATGACTACTGACTTATGGGAGAGGAAGTGGAATCTGATCTTTACTAGGTGAGTGTGTAGGAGAAACCTTGGAGGATGCATCGATGGAGGTTATTAATAAATCAACTGCAAATGATTGCGGAGGGATATCCGAAGGCTGGGATTCTACAGTGACAGGTGATGAAATGGAAAAAGGGACTGAATGTTCTGGTGATGAAGTAATGGTGTTGTTGAGGGTATTAAACAAGTGGGATAATGAGAATGGAAGTGTTCCTCCTAAAGGCACAGTAGGATTTGGCTGAACAGATGGCAACACAATTGCTGATGATGTGATACCAGGGGAAACATTAAACTCCAACACTGACTGTTCAGGGAAAGACTGATCCATATCAATGTTCTTGAGCAATTCAATATCAGTCTTAGTATCTCTAGTGATTTCTTCAACTATTGGTACTGTAAGAGGTGGAACTATTTCTTCATCACAGTCAATTATATCGGCAGTAGAAATTTGTGATGAGGAAGGCATGACCTTCTGTCTTTTAGTTGGATTAGCCTTGGTTATGACCAAGTCGTCATCTTCTGGAGTGTTTGGAGTAGAGACCTGATCATCCAGTGTAGTTGGTGGCTGAATTTTGTCTGCAGGTCTTGGAGGTTCTAGCAACTGAGTCTGCAACATTGATGACAACTGCGCCATTTGCTGTCTGGATTCACGAGTTGTCTGCAGCATGAGTTTAGCTTCCTCATTAGATTTCTCTTTGAATGGTTCCCCTTGAATAGTTTTACCTTTGTCTCCATCAGGACTCGTGACCAAAGGAGGAGCGTTAGATTTCTGAGCTTCTTTCTCTTCCTTGTCCTTTCTTGCTTGTTCAACAAGTTTCAACTGCATGGCCCTGTAACTTAGGATTCTGTCCTTTAATTGTTTCTGATACTATAGAATGTCATGTTGTTCTTGAGAGTCTTTTGCTTTGGCCAAGACTTGAGAAAATGTGTCTGCCCCCTGATATATGGAATCATCAGGGATTGACTCATGTGTGTAGTCTATTTTCATGTGAACTTGCTTTAGGTGTGCATCCAAGAATTTCTTAGGATCATGTTTCCTTTTCGGGGCAACACCTAATCTCAGAGCAACTATCTGATCACCCAGAACTGCAACCCAGGTTGAAGTTGGGATGACCAATTGCCCAAGATTCAGAGAGAACTTAGGCCAGCCTTTCTTCTTGGGACCTATGAGTTTCTTACACATACCATCAGTGACAGTTTGAAAAGAAACCTCCTGTATTACCATCCCGTCTGGAACTATTCTGGGCAAGAAATGAACTATTTCACTTCCCCAGATTCTCATGTATGAAAAGTACTCACCTACATACCAGTCACCAATTGTGTTGATAAAAGCTTTGGCATCCTCTGAGAATGCAGGTGGCTGCTGCTGGAAGATCTTAAAATAGATGGTACCCAAAAAATAGTCACAAATATCATATATCATAGGTGCAAAATATCAACTATAAAATATTTGGCGATATTTTTATAAAATTATTTCAATTTCTAAGGATTTTATATATTTTATATAATAATTTGGCGATTTTTAGAGTGAAAAAAATTTACCCCATCAAAATTGGGCAAAATGGGGCTTCAAAAAATGCAAATTGGTGAATCTTTTTTTGGAAAAAAAATGGAAAAATAGCCCATGGGCTAAATTTCGGCCCTAAAAATTATCCTTGGAACTTGCCATGCTTTTTCACTGCTGAGCATGGGTATGCCCGCCTTAGGAAGATTATTATGTATGTTGGAAATTGCCTTGTTTTGCTTGTAGGTACTTTCCAACTCCAGTTTCCATGGTTCTTCTATTTAGCCCTTCAACCAAGATTATCAGTTGTTAAGTTAATGTGTTTCGGCCATTATCTATGCTTCTGACCTTACACATTATGAGGCATATGTTATCATAATATTTAACACCCTTGATGACGAGGGTTGGAATCACATACTAAGTCCACCCAACATGAATATTGAGTAAAATCATTAAAACAAAGTACATTTTCCATAGCTTGATCACTACTTTCCTAGAAGAAAGATTCAAGTGATTACCATATTCAACACTCAAGAGGAAACTATGGTCATCATGTTGCTAAATTAGAGTTAAAAAGGTCACTACCAAGCTTCAAATGGAGAAAAAAACCATGAAAAATGTAAATTAAAGGTGAAAAAGGCTCAATTGTGGAGAAAAAATGGATTAAAAAGTGAAAAGGGCTCAATTATGGAGAAAATGTGATTTAGGTGCATATAACATTGGAATATTCACCCACATTGGGATCTCCGCCTATTTGACATAATTCAAGGCTATAAAATAGACCTTTGGGCCAAGGAAAATTTTAAGCATCCATAATTTTTTGAAAGTGTAGAAACCTAAGTTGGTGAATCTTATCTATTCTTAAATTTCCAACCATAAAATGTTGAGCGATGTTTTTCTAAAAAGATTCAAATTTCCAAGAGTTTTATATAGTTTTTGGATAATTTTGGTGATTTTTAAAGAAAAAATTTATACCATGGAATTTGGGCTAGTTAATTTAGAATAAATAAATAAAATTGTTGAATCGTTTTTTGGAAAAATAGGTAAAAAATAATCCCATGGGATAAATTTCACATGTTAAAGTTTCCCTAATTTTGGGTTGAGGCTTGGGAGGACGATTTGGAGGATAATTTGAGAGAGTTAAAATGCTACAGGAAAAGGGAAAAAATCTCTATTTGTTAAATACCTTGGTGTTGATATAGCGTCTGTCAATAGGGGTTCACTTTGCAATATCGTCAACAAACACCAACCCAAACTCCCTTAAACACCGGACCGGAAAGGTTTAACCTTTTCCAGCAACACTTGAAGAGTGAGTGAAGTCTCACCCAAGATGGATAAGGGGGCTAAAGGAACCAAGTTTCCGCAGTGGAGTTGAGGACATGCATCAAACACACATTACAACCGCAGAAACCAGAGATTATATCTTTCGCACTATGCTAACAATTCATCATTCTCATATTCATCAATCGCAGAGTCAACACATGATAGACATTTGCATCAACATGATCTAATTACTCATTTGCATGAACATAAATTACCAAACCCATAGAGTATTAAACATCTCGCAAACATTCGTATTCATCATCTAACGGAAACAAAGACAAAGATAGAACCATAATCGAACATCTTCATGCATTCATTAAAACCCTTTGAATGACCTTCGTAGAAACAATCAATACATCATATCGCGGATACAAAACGGATCAAAGATCAAAAACTGGATCAATCGCTTTATTGATAGATGGATTTCCCTTAGGCTTACAATCATGCTCCTATTTATATGACACTATGTGGTTACAAAACGGTCCACATGACCAATTCTAACAACCTAAACTAATATTGCACTTCCTCGTTCTCCGCGAATGACCCTTCTTTCGCGGATTATCCCTTTCGCAGCTGTCGGCTTCTGCACTTCATGCGGACTAATCACGTGCCAACAGGACCCCAACACAAACTTGTGGCTCGCCCTCGAGCCACCTCAGCTGGACACCTTTGGTACTATTCTCATCCTTGGCTGTGTTAACTTCTGAAGCTGTTCTTGCCGTTTAGAGCTCGCTATCATGTACTTCTCGAATTCCTCCTCGAACCTCTGGTTTGCTGTTGTGTACTTCTCGAACTCATCCTCCAGCTTGTGGAAACCTTGATCATCTACCTCGAACTCATCCTCCAGTCACTGGAAACCTTGATCATCTACCCCTTTTGTGCTTGCTCTTGCGCTTCAGGCTTGCTGCGGTCTGGGGATAAGTTCATCTACTTCACCGAGATGGGAAACAAGCCAACATCTCTGGCACATCTAGTTCGCACCCTAGGCGGTCTGATGCTGGAGCCAATGAGCCTCCGCCCCTGGTGTTATGGTGGTCGTAGGGACCACAGGTCTTCTAATGACTACCACGTTCTTAGACATCTCGGGTGAGACCTCGTCTATGTTTCTCCCAAGTGTCTGCTCTACTTCCTTCGCTGGTTGTTCGTGCACACTCGTCGTTCTGGCCCTTAGCACACCTGGAGTGCTGCCGCATGAAATGAAATGGATCATTTCCACAACTTCCTTGGAATTTCTCAGTCAACTTATTGCCTTACCAATTTGCAGGATGGATTTTACTAAAATCCTCTTTCGACTTATGGATACTTCCTTGCTCAACTGATCTTCTGCACCTGTATTTATGCTTGCTCCTCGTGTCCTTGACGCCTAGTTCTTCAATCATTTGCGAAATCTTTCCCATAACCTGCCGAGTCTATCATCATACTCCTCCATCGTCTTCTGGTGATGTTGAGCCGCAGTAATCATGCTCGGATTTGACTCTCATGTGCTAATCGTGCGAAGCATCGATAAGCGACCCGGTTGGCCATGCTTCCACTTTTTGTCATCATTGCTCTTTTTTTTTTCTTTTTTTTTGTTGGTTCTCAACTGCTGTGCATCGGATCATGGCGATTGGGTTTCAACTGATTCCCATTTACCAGCTTAGGCAACAATACCCCATCTAAACTTTGTAGCTGCACTGCACCTCTGTCAATGACAAAATTTATGGTGTAAGGACCCAACCAATGCATTTGTAACTTACCTGGGTGCTTAGAAAACTTACTATCATATAACAGAATTGTGTCTCTGCGTTAAAAATTCTTTTGTTTAGCATGGCGATCGTGCCAAGACTTCTGTCAGTCCTTTTCTACTTTCCGATGAAACCTTGCGATGAACCAATCCTCATCAAGTTGTACCAGTTGTGCCAATCGTTCCTCCAATGCTTTGTCATCACTCATTCCTATGGCTGCTACAATGCGCAAATTTGGTACAATATAATCCATTGACATGACTGCTTCATGTCCGTAAATGAGCTTGAATGGGGTCTGGCCCATCAGTCGTTTACATGTTGTGCGATACGCCCAAAGTATCACCGAAATTTTAAAATCCCAGTCATCTCAGTTTACGTTGCACACCTTGGTGAGTGCATGTTCCAATATCTTATTGAACGCCTCAACTATCCCATTCGCTTGAGGGTGATAGGGGTTACTCTTCTTATGCTGAAATTGAAATTCCTCTGTCATTGTTGCAATCATCTGATGAACAAAATGAGTCCCTTGGTTACTCATCAGTATTTTTGGGCACCCAAAACTGGTGACCACATTGTCAAACAGGAATCTTGTTGCGGTTGCAGCTGAGCAATCTCTCACTGGTGCAGCTTTTTCCCATCGCGTCAAGTAGTCGGTCGCAGTGATTATGTAGCATGACCCTATTCTTTTTCCTAGGGGGTTGATTGGTCCCACAAATTCAACTGCCCACTTGTCAAAATCCTGCAGTGTCAATTGGGGGTACCAACGACATTTCATACCTTCGTGACAGCTTCCCTGTCAATTGACATACGTCGCAGCTCTTGGCGTAGTCTGTAGCATCTCCATGCATCGTCGACCACCATAATCCTGCTCGAAGGATCTTCCTAGCAGTTGCGTGTCCTCTGTAGTGTCCTCCAGTGATCCCACCATGAGCCTCCACTAAAATCCTTTCCTGTTCATGCGGAAGGAATTATCGACAAAGTATCTCATCTGGCCCCATCTTATACAACTGCCCTGCGATCAATTGAAAATCTGCAGCTCTGATGACTAGCTACTTCTCCTTGTTGGTAGTGAAACCTTCCGGCGCCTCCCCTGTTGCTAAAAACTGAATGATTTGTTTGTAATGGTCATCAACCATTCCGACCCTGAACAACTGAGCATCTGGAAATCCTTGGTCAATGCTCCTTGGTTCTTCCCCGGACTCTATTCGTGAAAAGTGGTTTGGTACCGAGTTGTCATGGCTTTACAATTATCTCAAAATCAAATTCCTGGAAGAGTAGCAGCCATCGACAGATCTTCCCCCCCAACACAGGATTCTTCACTAGGTATTTTAGTGTTGAATGATTGGTGAACATTTTGAAATGGCCCCCCTAAGAGGTAGTGTCGAAATTTTTGTAAAGCGTAGACTATCGCCAACCCTTCCCGTTCTATGGTCGTATAATTCTTCTCCGCAGTAGACAACTTCCTACTTGCGAAGGCTATCGGGTAGTCGATGTCACATGTTCCTGGTTGGGCCAAGATGACTCCTAATGCAACTGATGACGCATCGACGTGGACGTGGAATTCCTTCATCCAATCTGGAAATGCCATTATAGGTGTGGCGACCATCTTTGTTTTTAATATGTTCGGACTCTTCTGGCACTCTTCATTCCATTGAAACTTGGCATCTTTCTTCAACAACTTCTCTATTGGTTTCGTGATTGCTGCATACCCTCTTATAAGCTTCCTGTAGTAGCTCGTGTGTCCCAATGTCGCTCTAAATTGCTTGACTGTTGTCGACGGTGGGAGGTCGACAATAATTGCAATCTTTGTCGGGTCTACCAGCATTCCTTCCCTGTAGACAATGTGCCCCAGCAAAATCCCAAATGGAGCATAGAAGATCCACTTTTTCAAGTTCAATGAAATATGGTGTTGCCGACATCATTCCGGCATTAGCCTCAGGTTTGCGACGTGATCTTTGACCAACCCATACATTTTCCAATTGTCCATATGGACGGCAAGAAATGTATAATGTAGTCTTTGAACATCGAAACTACTAATATTGAAAAAATTGTTGGAGCATTCTTCAGTCCAAATGGCATCACTGTATACTAAAAGCAGCCCCATTCTATGACAAATGTAGTCTTATGGCGATCTTCCTTCACAATTTTGATCTGGTGATAGCTCGAAAACCCATTCGTAAATGAGTATATTTCATGGCCTCCTACTCCTTCAAGCACCTCGTCCGTGAAAGGTGTCGGGAATGGATACTGTAGGCAGGCATCATTCGGCTTCCGTAAATCGACACAGATCCTAACTTCTATGGTTTTCTTATTCTGGACCACCATCGGGCTGATCCACTATGATTCTTCCATTGGTTCTATAATGTCTGCCTCCAACATTCTTTCGATCTCAGCTTGCACCCATTCCTTGTACCTTGGATTCAACAGGTAGGGCCGCTGCTTGACTGGCTTCGCATTGGGTTTCAGGGGGGATCTTCATTTCGCATAAGTCCCTAAAAAATCCTTTCATCTCAGAGAATTTCGTTGGGAACAGATCTTGAAACTCATACAACAGATCAGTCATCTTCACAATAGTTGAATCATCCCAATAATCCCCAATGCTAGCGAACTTCGGATTCTCTTCCGACCCAATGTTTACTTTCTTAATTTTCAGCAGTTGTTGAAACCTATCGGAAGGTATTCCTGGTGCCTCAACACTGCAACTACCTTCTGATTCTAGCACATATATAGCCCTCGGATCATCCTCATCATCGGGCTCTCCCATGATATTATAGCACTCCATTATCATTTCTGGTGTCGCAGTCCACCGAAGTTCCAACGGTTTGCTCTGTTGGTACTGCTTCAAATATCTTATCATGGATCACCGTAGCGCACTATGGATGAAGGGGTTTTCATCTAAGAAACAAAACGATTGGTTGAAGCCAATGGTGAGATGTTCCCAAGAGGTCATCCCATATCGTAATTCTGGTGCGACATACCAACTCCGCGAAAATTCATCCAGTGTGTGAAAAAATGCATGTACCCACCCCTACTTTGCTCGTGAGCCCCATTGGTGTTGACATGCATTTAGATGTTCCTTTGGATCTCCTTTCCCATCATATTTCCTTTCGTCATATCCTAATGCGTTGCCGAACCTAACCTCCATGAGGTGTCGACATAGTGGCCAGTTTGTGATATTAGACTTGTGCGCCGCCCACCAGCGCGCGGGAGTAGCCTTTAAGGCTTCCTCCAAGGCCAATAGAAATTGCGATTCCACCACCTTTTCCTCAAATTCAGTGAGAAAGGTGCTCAAATTGGGAAATCCCTCATATGTTGGTAGCGTGCACTCCTCTGTGGCTACCCATCGCAGTGACTGTGTGATCCAGGCACACCTCCTGAACGACACTTCGTGTAGTCGGTTCTGCCAGTTCTCGAGTGCCTCATGTGAGTTTGATGATGCCGAACTGACACTGTGCCATCCCAATTCTCCATCTATGGTAGGATTAATGTAATCCTCGGATATATTGTATACACTATCCCATCCCTCCGTAAATTTATCTCTTGCTAGTTCAACGTATCGCTGCCCTTTCGCAGGATCAAGAGGTGCAACAACCCTCATCTCACGATTCTTGAATGACATAGTCCGCTTCTTGAAGTTGATGATAGCTAGATTATCCATCACCCAGTCTATCCCTAGAAGTGTTGGGTAGGGACTTGTTTTATCAACAATCTCTATTACATCGAAGTCGGCGTATGTCTTTAGTCCCTCAATTTCAACTGGAAGCTGGCATAACCGACCAAGTGGAGTAACCTTACTCTGATTTTCTAACCGCAGCTATACTGGTGACCATGCCAACTGTGGTTTTCCCATTTTTTCCCATGTTTGCTTGGTCAGAATGTTGACGTCCAATCCTAGGTCCAAAATGATTGAGTTGACATCAAATGCTCCGATTTGTACCAACATTGCATCTCTCTCCCTGTCTTCCTCTTGTGTATGCGATTGAAATTTTGCTCATGGCGTGCACCCTCCCATCGATGCAACAAACTGGATATTTCTTCCAACACATCCTGATCCTTTGCCAACTCCAAGAAACTCTCCAAGAAGGCTTTTAAGATGTTATCCTTCCTCCGTGAATTCATTGTGTTGAACATCGGTGGCATATCATAGATAATTTCTTCCTGAATAGGTAACTGCCTCCTCTGTCTCATCGCCTCCTGCGCTTTCAAGAAAACATCCCTTTCAACCTCCGCATCAAAGGTGACATGTTTCCATGCTATTGGTCGGAAAGTATCCTGTGACCTGTCAGATCCTGTCACAGCTTCTCCTTGTGTCACTACTCCAACAGTCGCATGGTGTCTTCGAGCCTCCATTGATATCATCTGTACAGGCGGTAGCGTATTCTGATTCTGGTTCTGTGGAGGTGGTGGCAGCTTGTTGGTCTGCCATTTTGCGATGATCTGTGGACAATATTCAACGCCATGATCCACATCACTGCAATAAGTGCACCGTGGTGTTGGATTCGGGAAATCCCTCTGATAGTGCCCCTTCTGCCCACAATTGTAACATATAATCGGTCCTCGTCCCCATCCAATAGCTCCTCCCCGTCCTACGCCACTGCCTCGACCTCCACGGAATCCTCCTCTACCACCTTCACGTGGTGGTCCATATGGGGGGTACTGCGGTATCCCATACTACGGTTGTTGATATGGTGGTTTCCCATATTGTGGTGGTGGATACTGCGTTGTCGGATACTATGGCTGACCATACTGCGGTTTCCCATATTTCCCTTGATCATACTGCTGCGGTTGGTGATTATACTAAGCCGACAGCTGATTATACTGCTTCTGTTGCTAACCCAATGGTTTTTCTTCCCCCATCATGAAGTATGTAGTCGCAGTCCTCTCCTGGAGTAGGCCATAAGCTCTGCAGTCGTTCTCATCATAGCCAACCGATTTACAGAACTTGCAATACAAGTTCGCTGGTTTCGACACTATCTTCTGTAGATACACACACTCTTCTGGTCGATGGCCTCTCATCTAGAAGACACGACAGCAAGGAAACCCTCCCTGACTAAGGGGATTTAGTGCACCTGATTGCAAATGTTCTCAAAATTCTGGGCACTGATCCTTGTGGTGTCCTTCTGTCCTACACCTAGTGCACCAGACGTCTTCGCGGGCCTCTTTTCCTTTCTTCATGTCTTGTAGCTAGATTGTCAAGTTTTCCAGCTACGCCTGTATTCGATCCATGCCCCAACCCATTTCGTCGATTGGTGAAGCCTCCAGCTTCATCACAATATCCAACGCTTTGGCTTGGGTTGAAACCTTCTGTTGCATTAGTGGTTCGTGGATGTGTGGTACCAATCCTACGATAAACCACTCCTTGTGCTGCATATCATTTATCCCAAAAGTTACCTTCGTTATTAGCATTTTGTACCGCTGATCAAATTCCCATACCAGCTCATTTGGGTATTGCTTGATTTCTTTGAGCTCAGTGACATACTGCGACTCCGACTTTGGATTTATAAATTCATCGACCATTCCTGCTTTGATCTGCGCTAATGACTTGGCTGGTGTTCCCACCAAAACCCTTGTAAACTTCATAAACCAATCTAGTGCACGAACCCTAAGGGTCGTCGCTAGCTGTCCATTTTTAATATCTTCATCCTGGACTTGCTTCATAATCCATACTGCTTCGCACAGAAACCAATACTGCTCGGGATCCTAAGTCTTGTTCCCCTGGAAAGTGGGATTTTTTGTGTCATCTTCCATTCTAACGTTACTACTATTATTGTTTACTGATGCACTACTTCTACTGCTGCACGTAGAAAAACTTTGTGAATAGCTTGTGTTTTTTCTTGTGAAATTCTGAGCAGTGCACATGGTTGTAGGTATGTTGTAACTTACGATCTATCCTTCTTCTGCTTCTGGGGTAGCCGGGTCACCGTCTTCGTCGCAGTAAGGACATTTCCTCCCTTGTGGTCCTGTTTCGCAGTCTTCTATTCCAGTCCTCTCATGATACTCTCTCTTAGTCCTCCTCTTCTTCTCAGGACGCCGGAATATCACCCGACTCCTCAAGGTACTACACTCTTCGTTAGCTTCCCTTAGAAACTCGTCGTCGCTCATGTCCATCTAACCCACATTTTTCTATCGGATCCGCATTCACGCGATACCCACAACCTGTGCACACTGATATTTCTACTCGTTGGAAGTCATCCTCAATATGCCCTTTTCGTAGACGAGAATCTTAATCCATAGTTTTAGCAACAGTAAGAACATTCCCCTCGGTTCCTTGAAGAAGTTCCTTTCTGTGTCGTTGTACGATTTGATTGTGTCTACTGCGAACTCAATAATATATCCCTCTAGGATACTATCCACCGAGAAATCGACAGCCCTTGATACTTTGTTGTCGACATGTTTCAACTGTCGAATCAATTCTGGAGTCCAGTGGTTAGGTTCAGTCTCTTGGCAGTGATTTTTCTGAAATGTCAACTGTGCTAGCCACTCGTGCAACAACACCGGGAATTCACAGAAGATAATATCGTGGATATCCGAATAAATATACTTCTGCAACCAACTGTTTACTGTCTGTCCAAAGTTCTGATTTTCTCCTTCTACGAATTCCTCTATCTTCTTGTCAAACCACTCTTGAATCTCCGGTTTCGTTGGGTGTCACAGCATATCCTCTTCTTTTCCTCTTCAAGGTCTTGACAACGGAACCATTTGTTGACATAACGTCTGTCAATAGGGGTTCACTTCGCACTGTCGTCAACAAACACCAACTCAAACTCCCTTAAACACCGGCCGGGAATGATTTAACCCTTTCCAGCAACACTCGCAGAGTGAGTGAAGTCTCACCCGAGATGGATAAGTGGGCTGCAGGAACCAAGTTTCCATAGTGGAGTTGAGGACATGCATCAAACACACATTACAACCGCAGAAACCATATATTATATCTTTCACACTATGCTAACAATTCATCATTCACATATTCATCAATCGTAGAGTCAACACATGACAGACATTCGCATCAACATGATCTAATTACTCATTCGCATGAACAGAAATTACCAAACCCATAGAGTATTAAACATCTCGCAAACATTCGTATTCATCATCTAACAGAAAGTCGACGTATGTATTGAGTCCCTCAATTTCAACTGGAAGCTGGCATACCCGACCAAGTGGAGTAACCTTACTATGATTTGCTAACCACAGCTGTACCGGTGACCAGGCCAACTGTGGTTTTCCCATTGTTTCCCATGTCTGCTTGGTCAGAATGTTGACGTCTGATCCTAGGTCCAAAATGATTGAGTCGACATCAAATGATCCAATTTGTGCCGACATTCTCATTTCTCTCCCCGTCTTCCTCTTGTGTATGCAATTGACCTTTTGCTCCTGGTGTGCACCCTCCCATCGATGCAACAGACTGGATATTTCTTCCAACGCATCCTGATCCTTTGCCAACTCCAGGAAACTCTCCAAGAAGGATTTTAAGGTGTTATCCTTCCTCCGTGACTTCTTCATGTCGAATGCCGGTGGCATATCATAGATAATTTCTTCCTGAAGAGGTAACTGCCTCCTCTGTCTCATCGCCTCCTGTGCTTTCAAGAAAACATCCCTTTCAACCTCCGCGTCAGAGGTGACATGTTTCCGTGCTGTTGGTCGGACAGTAGCCTGTGACCTGTCAACTCCTTTCATAGCTCCTCCTCATGTCCCTACTCCAACAGTCGCATGGTGTCTTCGAGCCTCTGTTGATATCATCTGTACAGCCGGTGATGTATTCTGATTTTGGTTCTGTGGAGGTGGTGGCAAATTCTTGGTCTGCCATTTTGCGATGAGCCACAGACAATCTTCAATGCCATGATCCACAGTGCTTCAATAATTTTACTATGGTGCTGGATTAAGGCAATCCCTCTGATAGTGCCCCTATTGCCCACAATTGTAACATATAATCGGTCCTCGTTTCCGTCCAACAACTCCTCCGTGTCCTACGCCAGCACCTCGACCTCCACGGAATCCTCCTCTACCACCTCCACGCGGTGGCCCATATGGGGGGTACTACAGTTTCCCATACTGTGGTTGTTGATATGGTGGTTTCCCATACTACGGTGGTGGATACTGTGGTGCCGGATACTGTGGCTGACCATACTGCGGTGCCAGATCCATTTCCTCTTCAAGGTCTCGGCAACGGAACCATTTGTTGTCACAGCGTCTATCGATAGGGGTTTAGTTCGCACTGTCGTCAACAAAAACTTACCCAAACTCTCTTAAACACCATCCCAGAAAGGTTTAACCGTTTCCAACAACACTTGCAGAGCGAGTGAAGTCTCACCCGAGATGGATAAGGGGGTTGCAGGAACCAAGTTTCCGCAGTGGAGTTGAGGGCATGCATCAAACACACATTACAACCGTAGAAACTAGAGACTATATCTTTCGCACTATGTTAACAATTCATCATTCGTATACTCATCAATCGCAAAGTCAACACATGATAGAGATTCGCATCAACATGATCTAATTACTCATTTGCATGAACATAAATTACCAAACCCACAGAGTATTAAACATCTCGCAAACATTCATATTCATTATCTAACAGAAACAAAGACAAAGATAGAACCATAATCGAACATCTTCATGGATTCATTAAAACCTATGGAATGACCTTCACATAAACAGTCAATACATCATATTGTGGATACAAAACGAATAAAAGATAAAAAAACTGGATCAATCGCTCTATTGATAGATGGATTTCCCTTAGTATTACAATCATGCTCCTATTTATATGACACTCACTAAGTGGTTACAAAACGATCCACATGACCAATTCTAACAACCTAAACTAATCTTGCGCTTCCTCATTCTCCGCAAATGACCCTTCTTTCGCGGATTATCCCTTTCGTAGTTGTCGGCTTCCACACTTCATGGGGACTAATCCCGTGCCAACACTTGGCGATCAAGGGAAAAGGGAAAAGGAGAGAACTGGGACTATGGAGAAGGATGGTATTGCAATTGCAATCAGGATCGTAAGTGTTGTTCTTCATATGATTTAATGCAAATGAATACTATTTTTCCCCAATGCATGTCGTGGTGTACATAATTTAATTTCATGTATAAGATATTAGAGTATTTCCTTAGAATGTATTTCCTTCATCTATAAATATTGTGCATATATGATGTATGAATTCCTAGCGTGGAGCTCAAGGCCAAGGCCCCACTAGTGAATAATCGACTTTAAAAGACAAGTATTTTATATTCTATGAGCCGTGTGTTAGTAAACCATGGAAATTGTAAAATCATGTGAATATTTAGGATGCAAATAAAATTCCAAGAACTAGCTATGGAAGAAACTAAAATGAGGGGGTTAAATGTATCCACTAGGGAGATGTGAGGGGTTGGGGGATTTAATCCTTTGTTTCCAAGTGTCATTTTGAGAACCCATCTTGACTGGTATGATGACATTTAATTCTATTAGGAAAAAGAAGCTGAGAAATCAACTCATGAAATTAATGGAGCATGGGAAAGCTCATAAATTCGTATGGTAGGCTATGGGCTCAGTTTACTTGGCCTAGAAGTTAATTTCCTCAATGAAAAATTGTTTTCAATCATCCCCATGAGATTGCACAAGAACCAGACATCAATTCTCAATCATTATGCATTCCCAACAATGACAAATTACAGAAATCGCAACCAGGAAAGAAGCCATGATTTGGAGTGCCAAAAATGCTCAAAATTTGATGTGAGCAATGAAATCCAATCGATAATCCATAGACATAAACCCTAGGGTGAATTTGAGAGTGTAAAGTGCATAGAAACCCATAGGAAAGCTTAGATTTGGAAGCCCAAAATTTTAATTTCATGATTGAGTGTCACATGGCGAGAATTCAGAAAAATCCAAGAGTGGATTGGATTGGGAGAGAGATCAATGGTTGGAATTGCTTGATAAACCTAATGAAGGCAAGAATATCTGTGTATCTAGTAGCTTGGACCTTTCTATTCCCACCCTAAAGAGCACTGGAGGGAAGGGGGCACCTGGGGGACTGTGTAGCAGAGAAGAGGACCTTCCTTGTGTTGGGTGTGGTAGGTATTGTGGGTGCTAAGGCTGTCTAAGATTAGTTAAGATGTCTGTAGACGTGTGGTTGAGCTCACTGGCTTAGCATTCTCCTTCCCTATTTCCCTGCATGCTTGAAAAAACCAGTTGTGTGCTGGCTTAGCATGAGTGATTGTGCCTGTGGTTGTGAGTGAGCCTAAGTAGTTCCTCCTTAGTGCATACATAGCCCAACTCAGGGGTGGTCTCTCAGCTGAAGTATTATAGGTTGGACAGAGACCTAAGGTTGGGTGGAACGTTGCTTCTCCATTTATCCAGATGGATATCGGTGGCCACCCACCTATTCCACTGGCTCAAAATAGTTTCCCATTTTTTCCAATTTTCTAGTAATTTTTCTACGGTTTTTCAGGTCCTAAACTTCCGGGGCTATTTTGAGGCCCTAAACGACCTTTTTTTGGCAATTTGGGGGGGTAAATGGTTTCCAACGGCATATAGCATCATTTGGCCTCATTCAAAAGTTGTAAATCTTGGATAGACCTTTCCAATGAGCTACCGAGCGCCCCAAACGGAGATCGTATGCAAAAGTTATGACCCCAGGAAGTTGACTATTCAACTAACCATCTTGGGGCTGCAAACTTTATGATGGTTCATCTTCTAGTGTTAGGTTTTTGGATGATTGGGATTCTTTCCCTCATGCTTACGATAAATAGGCCCTTTCGGCCTCTCTTTGTATTCATCTTGGCACGAATCAGCATAGCGTCCACATCTCTTCTTAGAGATAGCTACCACCATTCTAGCTATTGTATTTTATAGTCTGTTCTATTTCTGCTATTTAATAGAATATGTGTTTACTGTATCACTGTGTTCTTGCAATATATCTCTAGATATGATTCTGTATATGCTATCTTTTGTTTCGTTCCCACATAAATCCGGATTAGTGGTATTAGAGCGGTCTGCTCTTTGATTGTTTCTCGGTGCATGTCCCCGACGAGGTCAGGATACAGAGAGTTGGGTCTCGAACTAGTTTCACTTGGGGAAGACCACTCTTGCCGCCCCAAACGGCCTCCCATGGCGGAAGAAAAGAGAGACGACGGAGCAGTAGATCCTATCAAGTTGTTGCTCGAGGAATCCCTCACGCAATAGAGGAACGAGATGATGGATAATTTCGCCCATATCCTTCGATGCATGCCAACAGTGGCAAATGCACCCTCAACGAGTAGCCATTTCGGAGATACAACTCCCTTCAAGGTACAAGTTAATTTTGATATCCCTTTATTTGAAGGCCAAATCGATGTCGATGCCCTAGATAAATGGTTGAATCTACTAGAAGGGTATTTCTTGGTCCACAATTTTTTCGACAAGGAAAAGATCGTCTTTGCACTCCTCAAGGCCGTCCCCCATGTCAAAAATTCGTAGGAAACTTATTGTGAGCAAAACTCATCAGACGAGTCAGGATTGTTTGAATATTCCAATCCCACTTGGGCCTCTTTTATAGATGTCGTAAAGGAACAATATTACCCTGTTGGAAACTATGATGACCAGTACACAAAATGGACCATTCTGCACCAAGAGAGGGACCAAACGGTTTCGGAGTACACCAACAACTTTCATACCTCGTGCACAAAGTTGGGTATCAAGGACTTTGAGCGGCACCTAGTACTGAAATATCGCAATGGCCTACATCGGTACATACGAACAGAGATGGATTTCCTAGAAATCTCTTCACTCGGATCAGCCTATCGATATGCTGTCAAAATCGAGCAGAAATTTTAGCAAAAGAACAAGCGTGACTTCGGACCTCCGCAGAAGCAGGGCAATGGAAACTCTGGCTCGCAGAACACGGGGCAGGGAAAGGACAACCAGTCCCAACCACAAGCAAAGAAGGGTAAAGAAAAGACAAAGAAGGACACTGGGAAGTGGTACGAGTTCCATAAAAGCCCCTGGCACAACACTGATGAATGTCGCTCAAAACAATCATTGGTGGCTGAGATCAAAGCTTCGGAATCAGATCCCAGTTCCGATTCTGACTCAGAACCTAATTTCACAGCCGCGCAAAAAGGGAAGCAGATCATTGATGCAGAACCTAGTGCCATTGTTGCTACCACACAGATTCAACCAGAAGAACCTGAAGAGTCGGAGGCAGAGGAGCGCCTTTTCCACTCACAGATGTGGGTGAAGGGAATTTCCCTACACTTTGTTGTGGACAGCGGCAGCCAAAAGAACCTGATCTCAGCAGAAGTCATCAAGAGACTGGAGCTACCAATAACACCACACCCACAACCATACACCATTGGATGGCTAAGCCAAGGATGAAGGATCCGTGTCAGTCACCAATGTCACCTACCATATGGCATTAAGCCCTTCAAAGATGAGGTATTATGTGATGTGGCCCCACTCAAAGTATGTGATGTTCTCTTAAGACAACCATATATGTGGAAGCGTCATGCTGTATATGAATCCCGACCTTGCAGTGTCATTGTCACTTTGGGAGGACAACTCTATCGGATACCAGAGACAGTTTCACCTACCCCAACCCAGCAGGGCAGGAAGATAATCTCCCACACTGGGAAATTTTTCCTATTCGCAAATGCCACTAAAGGTGAACATCAGATCGCAAAGACATCCACAACCTCTACAGATTATCCTTCTACTCAGCAGAAACAAGAAAAACAAAAAGTCAGGGCAGCATCGCCTATTCGTGTACCTCTGCAATGCAAGGCCACGCATTCAAGGTGTTCCTCCAAAAAGAAACCATCCACACCGGTGCATACCAAGGATACCACAACAACCAAAACTGTTGAACAACTCCAGCGCATCCATCAACAACAATTACAACCCTCTAAAGATGTCAAAGTAAGGCAACCTTTCCACTTCAGCAAATGTCGCACCAAGAGCTCAACTCGACACACAGCTCGACATATGATAAGAGATTTGATGCAATGGAGACCATTGCTTCCTAAGGGGGGAGGATTGATCCAGATGGATATTGATGGCCACCCACCTATTCCACTGGCTCAAAACAGTTTCCCATTTTGCCAATTTTCTAGTAATTTTTCTATGGTTTTTCGGGGTCCTAAACTTTCGGGGCCATTTTGAGGCCCTAAAAGACCTTTTTTGGCAATTTGGAAGGCCAAATGGTTGCCCATGGCGCACATTTTTTCCCAATCGAAAGTTGTAAATCTCGGATAGACCTTTCCAACGAGCTACCGAGCGCCCCAAATGGAGATCGTATGCAAAAGTTATGACCCCTGGAAGTTGACTGTTCAACTAACCATCTTGGGGCCGCAAAATTTATGACGGTTCATCTTGTAGGGTTAGGTTTTTGGATGATTGGGATTCTTTCCCTCATGCTTATGATAAATAGGCCCTTTCGACCTCTCTTTGTATTCATCTTGGCATGAATGAGCATAGCGGCCACATCTCTTCTCAGAGATAGCTACCACCATTCTAGCTATTGTATTTTATAGTCTGTTCTATTTCTGTTGTTTAATAGAATATGTGTTTACTGTATCACTGTGTTCTTGCAATATATCTCTGTATATGATTCTGTATATGCTATCTTTGGTTTCATTCCCACATAAATCCGAATCATCCATAGCCAGTTGCTTGGGCAATTTCCATTAAAAGATAAGTGTTCAATGTTGTTTCTAACTATGCCAAATTTATGCATTATGAATGACTATTTATTTATGTCAAATTGAATGAAATGATCCAATTTGATTTGTTAAAATTGAGTGCCTGCAAATAGCATAAGATGATTTTATCTCTGTGCATAGTTTTTACTATTATGCCTGTGATGAGCATGCTAGTATATGCATGCTATGCGTGTCTAATTGATTTAACTTCCGATGTGTATCTTTAATATGAATTGCACACACATTTACATGTTAATGAATTTGATAATACAACCTTAGGGGTGAATTTTAGCATCCCGTGCATCCGTCATGTTCCCTCCTTTGGTCGGTTCGGTGGGAGGGGATGTGATAGCGTTGTCATGGAAATATATGTGACAACAATAAATGTGACAAGGAAAGGTGACAACGCAGTAAATGTGACAGATGAATCAATTAGGTGCATAAAGGAAGCAAATGAAAAGGCATAGTAGAACCCATAAATAATTGGCACTGCACAGTTAGCACAAAAAGATGTTTGCATGAATCACTGTGCAAAGAATGTTGTAGTTTTGTGACAGGAACAAGAGATCAAGATGAAGGAATAATGTAACACTTGTATCAAGAAAGCAATCAAAGATAATTATGAAAGGATTTCAATGTAGAATTATAACAAAGAAATGAAGCATTGAGACAGGAGAGTCATCCCTGAAAACAGTTGAGGTAGAGGCCAACGCAAAATAAAGTAAAAGAAGAATCTACATTGCGCAAGTAATGGCACCTATTTTCCATTGATGTCAAATGGGGAGAAAAGCATGAAGCTGGTTGCACATTGATTGTACATATGACATGAAGCGGAATGTGGCAAAGAAGAACCAACATGAAAAAAAGCGTGAAGATAATTGAACAGATGGCATGAAGCTCCATCAGACGTGAAAAAGAGTGAAGCGGGTTATTGAAGAAACAACACAAAGATGCAATAGACGTGAAAGAGCATGAAGTATATTATTGGAGATGATTGTCCATATGGTCTGCACAGAATTAATAGAAAGCAAAAGAAGTATTGATAGAAGAAAGTGCATAAGTCAAAGGCCCAAAGAACTCATAGGGAGAATATACATAGGGGGAGCACTGCGACAAGTACAAATGAAACATTCAGTTCAAAGAATATCATACACAGATTCATAAGGTATTGACATCAATGCTAGAAAGAGAGATTGTTGAACTTTGGTTGTCATTGATGTCAACTAATGTCAAAGAGGATGTCAATTGATTCAGTTTGAGTCATTGATGTCAATGAATATCAAAGTGGATACAACATTCCTATGCCAGCTTAAAGAAGTATATGGAAGCCACTTTGAAGAAGTATATGCACAAGTTGGTGAAGGACGTGGAGGTTAGTTTGAAGAAGTGTATCCAGAAGTTGCATCCGATATGAAGATGTGCATCCAATGATACATCATGCATGATCATTTTGAAGAAGCATCTAAGGAAGGTACATCATGCATATCTAGTTCAAAGAAGCACATAAGTAATGTATTCTACTACATGTGGTACCTGCACAGATATCAAGTCCACCAAGTCATACTCTCTCATGGTAGTAGTCAAAGAATTGGTTGGACAAAGGTACATGTGCATAAGCAGCCAAGGAATTGGTTAAGCAAAGGTACAAGTGTGCAAGCATGTCAAGAAAGGACTTTGGAGTGCACAAGCATTGTTTGGTCAAAGATAAAGAGTGCACAAACAGTAAGAAACAACTTATGGTTGGACAGTCCTGAAAGCGCGCAAGTATTACCAATCAGAAGAAGATTTTAGTTAGTAAAGGGCGCACAAGTTCCAAAAAGGGTGCATCTGTTGAAGTTGTTTATGTGAAAATTCCACAAGCCGACGATATAGCAGATGCGCAAGTCCCACATGAATGATACTACAAGGGTCAAATTTACACCAAGTAGAAGTTAGTTTATGCACATATTCCACAAAGCATTAACACATCAGGTGCACAATACCCACAAGAGATGGTACAACAAGGATCAAAGACTCACCAAGTCGAAGAGTAAGGATGCGCACATACCTCAAAGCAATGGTACATCAAGAGCACAAGAGTACACCACTAAGGTTTAAGTCCCACTAAGTTAAGTACCATGAATGCGCAAGACCCACAAAGGATGACACATTAGTAGCGTAGAGGATGACACATGGCAAAAGTATAATCCATGAAGTCTGGAAGAAGGGATGTCACAACCAACTTGTGGACATACAACCCATGCATGACATGTATAAATAGAGATACAAGTCTGATATTTGAAGCAAGCTTGATGGCGAGATCATAGAGCTTCAAGTGGAAGATACAAATTTATATTCAGGGCATCAAGGGCTCGAGGATAGAACAACGTGATTTAGCGAGGAGCCGAGTGCGCACATACAATAGAATGAAATACTGATGGTTCACAGAATGATGTTGTAGATCTGTGACGGATGCGCAAATACTGAAAGGAAGAAACACGGAAGCATGTGCAAGTGTGTGAGGACTGATTGACAATATCGCAGATAGCACGCAAAAAATCACAGATGTTGTATGTCATAAGCGCATAGATTGAACTGAAGTATATCAGATGATGCATAGATGTTTGGTTGATGCACGAAAGTTGAAGTGAAATGTGTGAAGTTGAGAAGTCCATTTGATGTGCAATGACAGAGAAGCAGCAAGATCCAGTAAACGCGTCATGATGAGGATGACCTGAGACAAGTGCATTAAACCAAAAGGATGAATCACTTGGTGCAAAGTATGTCACAGATTTCCTAAAATATTGCAGCACTTAAACAAAACAGACACATCAAAGTAAGTGTTTAGTTCCATCTATTATTGGTGCTTTATCTCAGAACAACAAGCTATCAATTAAAAGCACAATATCAGTTGGTGAATGTAGTTTCGCAGTAGCATCCCAACAAAGTAAAACTCAATGCAGATTGTAGGATTAACATCACACAGTAAATGAAGTAAGACATTAGCAGAAGTGTACAATTGAGAGGAATGAGAAGTCAAGTGATGTATGTAGCACAATGACAGTGAATTGTCTGCATGTGAAAGTAGTGCACAATAGAACTAATTTTAGAATATCAGAAGTGTGCCCAAGTTGGAAGTTCAGTAATTCATAATCTTATATTAGATATTTGGGCAGCAGGACAGGGCAAGGAGCAGGAGGCTGTAACCTCCTTTCATTTTGTGTTAGAGAACACAAGGAGTTGGTGCTTCCTTAAGCTCAGTGCTTATAAAACCAGGGCGTCGACGCCTCCTTCTAGTTAGTGCTAGTAAATACAGGAAGTTGGTGCTTCCTTGAATGCATTCTTTTCATTACAAAAGAGCATTTTGTGGTTTTCTCCCAATTCTTGTGTGTTATCTATTCTTTGTCTTGGTGCATATATGGATGAATGATTTTTTTTACATTAGATGCATAACTAAATATCAAGATTAAGTTAAGACCAATCTATTAAAGAAGGTAAAAACTGCTGATGACTGCACTAATACCGATTCACCCCCCTCTCAGTATTAAATCGATTTCAACATTATACTAGACTTGTTGTCTCAAGCTTGTTTTCTTCAAGTAACATCTCTCAACTATGTTAGGTGCAATGTAACTATGGATAGCTCTATAATCAATCAAAATGGCTATAGGTACATTAACAATCTTACCTACTACCTCAATCATGCGGGACTGATGATCAACTTGTTTACCATCCAGGGCTGCATAGCTTCTGGGAATGCTTCTTCCAACATCACCAACAGTTGAGGCTTCTTGAATGTTGTTAATGGTGCTTCTCTTATGTGGACATTTCCCAACATAGTGATTCTCCTTACATATCCAAAATTCAATAGGTGGTCTTGTCCCTTTGTCTAAATGTTCTTCCCCTTTGGTTTTGTGTTTCTCTTGTTGACAAGAATTATTACTATTTTTGAATGATGGAGGCTTGAATCCTTTCTTTCTCTATTCTTGCTTATCTCTTTTCTTATCTTTCTAGTTGTTCTGATATGGAGCTTTTCTCTTATTCTGGTCATAGATGATTTTCCTTCCAAATGGAATCTTTGAGAGTCTTTGGTCTGTCATACTGGATCTTGTCTTTATAGGAATCTAGTAGACCATTGAGGAACCTCTGAATCTTCACTTTCTCATCCTTTATGAAATATGCATACTTTAAGAGATCTAGGAACCTTTTCTCATAAGCTACCATGGTCATGCTACCCAACTTGAGTTCAAAGAACTCCTCCATCTTCTTGTCATAGTAGTGCTCTAAGAGATATTATTTTTGGAAGTATTTCTTGAACTTTCTCCAAGAGATTCTATCTTCATCAATGTATTTTGACTTGACTAGATGATCCCGCCAAATGGATGCTTTACCTTGCAAATGGTAGATGGCTACCATTGCTTCCATGTTTGATGTGTATTGATGCAACTAGAAAAAATTTCTAAGTCCCAACAACCAAGCTTCAACATCTTCACCCTGCTTTGCTTCTCCATCAAAGTTTGGGGGTTTGATTCTTGTTGATTCTCCCACCAGTTCATTCTGCGCAAACCTTCTCTTCTTATATCTTACTATGGATCTTTCAGGGATGCTTTCTGAGCGGCTTGACGAATACCTTTTCTTCTTCACTATATAGGAAATATGATGAGGTCTTCTTGAGGATGATTTATATATTTCATAATCTCTTCTTGGTACATGTCTTTTGGCATCTTGATTGTCTCTTGGAGATATTCTTTGAGTTCTTTGCAATTTTTTTAGGTCACGCATGATTTGTTCTTGGATGTGAATGATCCTTTCATTATCTTCTCTGCACTTTCTTATTGAATCTTCTAAACTTAAGGGTTCATTGCTTCTCTTGTGTCCATTTGTCTTAGTTTCTCTTCTTTTGAACTCCTCTTCAGGTCGGTATGGTATCTGTCCTTCTTCCAAATCCATCTTTGATCTCTGTAGTTGATTTATGATCTCTTTATACTATAGCTTCCTCTTCACTCTACTTATTGATTCTTTGGTCTTCACTGCTTCGTTTGGGGTTTAAAATTTGTATTTCAATCACCACAATACATGCTCATTTATTAACTGACGTAATGGAGCTGCAATGTGTTCATTGTCAATCATTGTTAGTAGACTCCACATCTTTCTCACAATACATATATTATGATTCCAAAATATAAACCCAGAATTTCAAATCTATAGAAGGCCCAACAGTTGCAGAGTTAAAACCTAAGCTTTGATACCACTCTGTGATGTCCCCATCCTCTAAACCAAGACCAAGGACACCTGGGATGCTAAGGGGAAGGCTGAATCAAGGTAATGCACATCAGAATAAAAGTAACTAAGGCTAGTCCAGCATGCCAAAAATCCCATAAAATAAAACATTCAGTCTCTTTATTTTGAAATGCAAGAATACAATGCAAGTCATTCCCCAATACACATGTTATGCAAGGTAAATGCATGCATGAAATGCAATCAGATATGAGAAATATATTAACATAATTTCGAGCATGATATATCAGACCTATTATAGTGATTTAAACTTTAAAATAATCAGGTTTACAAGCCACCATAAACAATGTAAATAAACATATTTACAGGGTGCCACAATCAACCATATCAACAATGTTAAAAACCAGATCTACTGATTGCCACCAACAACCATATTAACATAAACAAAACTAGATATGATGGATGCCATCTACAACCATATAAATGATAAATATATCAGATCCCATGGTTGCCACCTACAACCATGTAAATGACAACAAAAATCAGATCTAAGAGCACATTAACAGTGTTAAAAATCAAATCTACTAGCTGCCACCTACAACCATATAAACAAAAAAGGAACTCAGATATGAAGGCTATCATATATAGACATATAAACGATAATAACATCATAGGACATGGTTGTCACCTACAACCATGTAATCAACACTAAAATTAAATCCACACACACACACACCGGAAATTGCAATAAACCAACATAGATCCATCTTAAACTTGGATCTATCAAGCATCGAGAGGAATCCAATTTCTTGAGATGTTTTTTGTGTTGGAGCAAACTTCCTATGGCTTGGGGTAGACCACAACAGACCGCTGACTACCAGAAATTAACTCAATTCTCAGTGCTATGATATATAAATGTCAATGCCAAGATAATGAAGAATATAACCAACCTCGATCTAAACGTTTGATGTAGATCCTCGTTGGAGCTTTCAATCCGTGCACTTGAACCTGCAAATTAGTCTTGACAGCCAATATACAACAAGCGCATATGATCTATGAAAGGCATTAACATCATCAATAGCAATGGTCCATGATATTATAAGTAAATGCAACCCAATGTAATATAAACAACATTCACAACATTAATGGACGAGAATATGCGTATTTCTATTAATAAATAACAAGAAGTACAATGTGATACGACCTCTTGTCGGAAACCAATCTGAACCAAGATCTGGGTCTCTCCACTTGTTCCTCCACCACTTCAATCCTCCATGGAATGGAAAACTCAAACTACGATAGGAGTTTGGAAGGAGAACATTAAGGGGTTCACAACTACAAGGATCAATGAGTGTAGCCTCAAGATAGGGAAAAAATCCACTAGAGTTCTCTTGCTCTCCTTTCTCCCCCCATCCATATGCCATATGTGCTCAATATATAGTCCTCCCAAAGGTAAGTGAAAGGACACATCGAGATGTTTTGGGGAAAATGGAGGGCCAAAGGTCACCCTATGACCGCTTTTTGGGAGTAAAAAGTAATTAACTAGTGATTTCTACCATTTTACATGCTACCCGCTGGCTATAGTGATGCAACTCGCGGGTACGCCCACTGAAGTGATACAGCTAGCGTACAGGGGAAAAAATAGGGAAATAATGTGTCTGAAGGATATAAAGTGGATCTGAGTCAATAAAATGGATCCTGCAGGCCAAAGAGTGTTGATTCTCACAAGGTGGAAAATTACATTGTAACAGATGCCCCTTAATGTGTGAGGTTAGAGACTGATGCTACGATGGCCGAAATACATTATAAATCTCAGAAGTGGAGTGATGGAGACACAAGTGGAAGGAGCATCTCACTCGTCATAATACAATAGTATCCTTGAGTACATGTCGGTATAGTTGCAAAGAATTCTACCTTGTCGACTTTCCATATGAAATAATCTGTAGTGAAGTTGATTAAACCTGGAACTGCTACAACTATTATGGATGCCATGATCCAGGTGGATATTGGTGGCCACCCACCTTTCCAACTGGCTCAAAACAGTTTATGGCAATTTTGGTATTGTACTATTTTTAGCAGTTTTTCGGGTCCTGAACTTCCGGGGCCATTTTGAGGCCCTAAACGACCTTTTTTGGCAATTTGGGGGGGCCAAATGGTTGCCTCCGGCATACATTTGGCCCTAGTCGAAAGTTGTAAATCTCGGATAGACCTTTCCAACGAGCTACCGAGCGCCCCAAACGGAGATCGTATGCAAAAGTTACGACCCCGGGAAGTTGATGTACTAACTTACCCAAACGGGGCCCACATGACTTTTGGCGCTTCATCTCCTAGGGTTAGGTTTTTGGATGTCTAGGGTTTTTGACATTCCTGTTTATTGTAAAAGGCCTTGAGAGCCTCATTGTAACCATCTTCTTGCGAAATGAGAGCAGCCGTCACATCTCTTCTCAGAGATAAGCCACCACCATTCCAGCAAGCTTGTTTTCCGCTGCATTTTTACAGTTCTACCTTATTTCCTTATTGAATAGAAAACCAGTTTTACTGTATCTCTGTTATTTTGTGTTAAGCATCTGATAATAATCTGTATTCATTTCGTTCTGCTCATAAAATCCGGATCAGTGGTATCAGAGCGGTCTGCTCCTTGTCGTCTTAATGCATGTCCCCAACGAGGTCAGGGTACAAAGAATTGGGTCTCGAGCTTGTTTCTCTTGAGGACAAAAGCTCTCGCACGCCCAAGCGACCTCTCATGGCAGGAGAAAAGAAAGATGACGGGACAGGAGATCCTATCAAAATGTTGCTTGAGGAAGCCCTCACGCAGCAGAGGAACGAGATGATGGATAATTTCGCGCAAATCCTTCGGCGACTACCAACAAGCGACGCATCTTCCTCGAGCGGAGGCGCCGCCCCCTTCAAGGTACAAATCAACTTTGATATCCCTATATTTGAAGGACAGATAGACGCAGATGCTGTAGATAAGTGGTTGAATCTACTAGAAGGGTATTTTTCTGTCCATAACTTTTCGAATAAAGAAAAGATTACTTTTGCGCTCCTCAAAGCCGTTCCCCATGTCAAAGATTGGTGGGAAACATTCTGTGAGCAAAAGGACACAGAAGAAGGCTCATTATTTTCAGTTACGGCCACCTGGGAATCCTTCAGGGATGCTATTAAGGAACAATACTACCCTGTTGGAAGTTATGACGATTTGTATACCAAATGGACCACACTGCGACAAGAAAGAGACCAAGCAGTGCCAGAGTTCACAAATATCTTCCATACCTTGCGCACCAAGCTGGGTATCAAAGATTCAGAGCGACATCTGGTGCTCAAGTATCGCGGAGGTTTGCACAGATACATCCAGACCGAAATGGAATTTCTGGACATCTCTTCCTTGGGCGCGGCCTATCGATATGCTGTCAAAATCGAGCAGAAGCTCAAACAAAAGACACGGCAATTTGGGCCTGGGAACCCTTCACAGCAAAAGACAGGAAAGGGCAGCCCCAACCCACAGAATAAAGGACAGAGCAAATATGGACAGCATCAGGACAACCAGTCCAAGCCGCAAGCAAAGAAGGACACCGGAAAAACAAAGAAAGATACCGGGAAGTGGTGCGACTTCCATAAGAGCCCTTGGCATAACACTGCTGATTGCCGCTCAAAGCAGTCGCTGGTGGCCGAAGTGAAAGCATCTGAATCAGATGCGGGTTCTGACTCTGAGTCCGAACCAGAAAGGGGAAGACGGATCATTGACGCGGAACCCAATGCCACCGTTGCCACCACCAAGCTCCAGCCTGATGAACCAGACGAGCCAGAAGAAGGAGAACGCCTCTTCCATTCACAGATGTGGGTAAAAGGCACCCCGCTGCATTTCATCGTTGATAGCGGTAGCCAGAAGAATCTCATCTCAGCAGAGGTCGTCAAGCGCCTGGCCCTACCGACAACGCCGCACCCACAACCCTACACCATTGGATGGCTCCGCAAAGGAAGCGATCTCCGCGTCAGCCAACAGTGCCGACTGCCATACGGCATCAAGCCCTTCAAGGACGAGGTATTGTGTGATGTTGCTCCTCTCGAAGTTTCAGATGTTCTTTTGGGCCAACCTTATTTATGGAAACGTCATGCTGTATATGAGTCTAGGCCTCGTAGTGTTATTATTTCTTTGAACAGGAAATTGTACAGGATACCCGAGGCAGTCCCTCCTAGTGCTATTTCCTTGATCTCTGCCAAGCAATGCAGGAAGGTCATCTCTCAGACCGGGAAATTTGTCTTCTTCGTGATTCGCTCTCAGAGTGAAAGAAAGATCGTAGCCACATCCCGGGCCTCCGCGACTGATCTATCCACACAACAGAAGCAAGTGGATAAGGTGGTGGAAGGATACTCAGATATCTTCTCCTCTCCGACCGGGGTACCTCTGCACTGCCAGGTCAAGCATCCCATTGATCTGACCCCAGGTGCACCGCTACCCAATGGGCCAGTCTATCGTCGCTCTCTATTGGAAAACGAGGAGATCAAGAGGCAGATCCAAGAATTGCTCCACAAGGGGCACATCCGTCCCAGTTCATCACCTTGTGGGAGCCCAATCGTGCTGGTGCAGAAGAAAGATGGGACCTGGCGACTCTGCATTGATTACCGGGCCCTGAATAAAATCACAGTCTGTAACCGGTACCCGATTCCCCGAATCGATGACCTCCTTGATCAGCTCACAGGGGCCAAATACTTCAGTAAGATTGATCTGAAGTCGGGCTACCACCAGGTCCCAATAGAACAGACAGATGTATGGAAGACTGCCTTCAAGTCAAAAGAAGGTCTTTTTGAATGGCTGGTCATGCCTTTTGGTTTGACAAATGCTCCAGCAACTTTTATGAGGATGATGGACGATATCCTACGACCTTTCACCAACAATTTTGTAGTGGTGTATCTGGATGACATCCTCATCTACAGCAAGACTTGGGAGGAACACTTGCAGCATATTCAACAGGTTCTGCACACCCTGCGGAAGCACAAACTATATGCAAACTTGGAAAAATGCTCCTTCGGCATGGACAGGGTCCATTACTTAGGCTACATCGTTGATCGACATGGTGTGCATGTGGATCCAGCCAAGATCCAGGTCATCCGTGACTGGCCAGCCCCAACCACACTCACTAAACTTCGGAGCTTCTTGGGCCTCGCCAATTTCTATCGCCGGTTCGTGCTGGGATTCTCTCATATCGCATGGGCCCTCAGCCAAGTGACCAGGGGTGGTGGTAAGGCAAAATTTGTGTGGGGCCTGTCCCAACAACAAGCCTTCGATGACTTGAAGAAGCGTTTGTGCTCATCGCCGGTACTCTCATTACCGAACCTGCAACATCCCTTTAAGATCGAGACAGATGCTTCAGATTATGCTGTGGGTGCCGTTCTCACTCAACACGGCCACCCCGTGGCATATCATAGTGAGACACTATCAGATGCTGTTCGCAAGTACCCTACCTATGACAAAGAAATGTACTCCATTGTACAAGCCTGCCGCCAGTGGAGACATTACATTCTTGGGAAGGAGACAGTCATCCACACTGATCACAAGCCCCTACAGTTCATGCAGACCCAAGGAAAGTTGCAGAATGACCGCCATCAGAAGTGGTCAACATATTTACAGCAGTTCCACCTCAACATCAAATATAAAACAGGGAGTACCAACCGAGTTGCTGACTGCCTCAGTCGACCTCCAGTCGCGGCACTTACCACGGTGCTAGACTCTTGTGGCCACGAGACCTCCGGATGGCCTCACCTCTACGAGACAGACCCTGACTTCTCCGCCACCTATCAAATGTTGGGCACCAACTCAGTGGTTGCTAATTTCCATCTTCAGGACGGGTTGTTGTGTCATCTGGGCCATCTCTGCGTTCCATCAAGCGAGCGTGCGAAGCTGATTTGGGAAGCTCACTATAGTCGGGTGGCAGGACACTTTGGCGTCGAAAAGACAGTGGCAGTGTTGCAGAAACATTTCTACTGGCCGAAACTTCGACAGGATGTCAGCAAGTATATCAGGTCCTGCACCGCTTGCGCTAGTGCCAAACCGACCACTAAGAAACAGGGCCTATACACCCCTCTACCTACTCCTGACAGGCCGTGGGAATCCATCTCAATGGACTACATGTCGGGCCTCCCGTCCACCAAGAGGGGAAACGACTGTGTTTTCGTGGTTGTTGATCGCTTTTCCAAGATGGCGATTCTAGCCGCTTGCAAGAAGAACATCACAGCAGAAGCCACTGCCAAGCTCTTCTTTGAACGAGTATGGGTACATTTTGGGATCCCACAGACCATTATCTCAGACCGCGACAGTCGGTTCCTCAGCTCATTCTGGTCAAGCCTCTGGTCACTGCTGGATACCAAGCTCACCAAATCCACTGCCTTCCACCCCCAGACCGATGGACAAACGGAGGTCGTCAACCGGATGGTCGTACATATCCTGCGCATGTACAATTCAACACACCCCCGCACATGGGATGAGAGTCTCCCCTATGTCCAACATAGCTACAACCGAGCCTTGCATAGCTCAACTGGCCACAGCCCCTTTCAGGTGGGGTTGGGATTCCAACCATTGGGCCCCATGGATGTTGCACTTCCCCTTGAGACCACCTCGGCCGACTCGTCCCCAGAAGCTGACAAAGCCGCCCGGTTCATTGAACGGATCCAGCATATCCGCCAACAGGTTCAGGATATTCTACAGAAGTCTAATGCCAAGTACAAGCAGCGCCATGATCAACATCGGGTGCCACATAAGTTTCAGGTGGGCGACAAAGTTTGGTTGCATTTGCAGAAAGAACGCCTTACAGGGCCCCATCGAAAGCTTCGCCCACTCCGTTATGGGCCGTACACCATCACCAAGGCGGTGGGTGACAATGCTTTTGAGCTCAACATTCCCCCCTTCCTGGGTCTGCATCCAGTCTTCAACGTGGCTCTCCTTCGGCCATATTTCCCACCACTATTAGACACCTCAGAGATAGCAGAGAAGTTGACACCAACAGAGCTCAACCCTGACTGCCTACAACAAGCATCCAGTGATCATATTGCAGACACACAGATCAAGGGCACTCGACATCAAAGGATCCAGCTTTATCGAGTTGTCAAAGCAGGGCAGCTCCTGCACCAAGGCAAGTGGCTCACCCAAGGCCAAATTCAGCAGAAATTTCCTCATCTGATGGGGGAACTCAACGCAATGGAGACCATTGCTTCCTAAGGAGGGAGGATTGATCCAGGTGGATATTGGTGGCCACCCACCTTTCCAACTGGCTCAAAACAGTTTATGGCAATTTTGGTATTGTACTATTTTTAGCAGTTTTTCGGGTCCTGAACTTCCGGGGCCATTTTGAGGCCCTAAACGACCTTTTTTGGCAATTTGGGGGGGCCAAATGGTTGCCTCCGGCATGCATTTGGCCCCAGTCGAAAGTTGTAAATCTCGGATAGACCTTTCCAACGAGCTACCGAGCGCCCCAAACGGAGATCGTATGCAAAAGTTACGACCCCGGGAAGTTGATGTACTAACTTACCCAAACGGGGCCCACATGACTTTTGGCGCTTCATCTCCTAGGGTTAGGTTTTTGGATGTCTAGGGTTTTTGACATTCCTGTTTATTGTAAAAGGCTTTGAGAGCCTCATTGTAACCATCTTCTTGCGAAATGAGAGCAGCCGTCACATCTCTTCTCAGAGATAAGCCGCCACCATTCCAGCAAGCTTGTTTTCCGCTGCATTTTTACAGTTCTAGCTTATTTCCTTATTGAATAGAAAACCAGTTTTACTGTATCTCTGTTATTTTGTGTTAAGCATCTGATAATAATCTGTATTCATTTCGTTCTGCTCATAAAATCCGGATCATGCCAACACAACTCCAAGTGTGTAGTAGAATAAAGGCATTAGAAGGAGAAGGGTCACCATGACTGTTAAAGCCATCACTATATTTGATATTGCACTCTGGCATCCAAAATTATAATTCACTGTTAATTGAGAAAATGACATATTTTATTAAAGAAGCTTAACATATGTTTTAAAAATAAAAAACACAATTATGTTTACAAATATGTAATATTTATGAGCATAACGAATGAGATAAAGGTTGTTGCAGGTTTGGATATAATTGAATTATGTCTCTATCTATATATATATGTTATAACATACATTCCATGTTCATTAATCCAATCACCATCTATTCCTGTAAACTCTTGGAGATAAATATGTTTCCCACAATCTCTACATAAAGACACATAATACATTGGAGTAATGAAGGGTAATATTGCAGTGAAGTCAATTGAAGAATATCTACAATCACTGGCATAGGACTAGCATAGATTCATCTTAAACCCGGATCTATCAAGTACCGAGAGGGATCCAATTTTTTGAGGTGTATTTTTTTTTATAATTTAAACTCAAAAAATTTGATTTCTTTTGATTGATAGATCCAGGTTTAAGTTTTAAGTTTTTATTTTATAGACAATATTGATTTTTTAATTACTTTTCATAATATTTTATTTTATGAACCAACATGAAATTTATAGATTTTTTTTAAATACTTTCCATAATTTTTTATTTTATGAATAGACAGAATTTTTTTAAATTATTTTATTAAAAACAAACATTACAACATTTTCCATACTAATTTTTTTTTTTAATAATTTTGTTAGACTTAAATAGTGCTATATAGTAACCATATGTGTGACTCCACCACCCAGCTTGCTAAAATGTTACACTACGATATTAAGAGCTTCGAAGATTGCAAATGGATTGTGCTAGAGAGTAATGACATTCAAACAAAGTGTAGTAATGCAGAAGACTCCAGAGAAGGGAAGCCGTGGATGGAATCGAGGAAAATGATGACAACTTACATACATTAACGCTCGCATTAAAGCCTCCATCGACCAAGCCTGCAGCTCATTGCGTCATCCATGACACGTGTCGAATGCAACCAAGGGGGTGTTGTCACATAGAAGTTATAATTCAAAGCTTTAGCAAATTTTGGTAAAACTATTGGGAAATGTTTTTCTGGTGCAATACAGATTGAATATAACAAATGAAACAAATAACTCAATACAAAAGGTCCCACGGGGACGTAATAATTTTTTCTTATGATGGTTTTGTTTTTAAAATTGTTCTTTTCATGATGTTTGAGGAGTGGGTAGTTGGAATTTTGGTAGTCTCTAGCCTATAACTATGTAATTTTTTAATACATCTGCTGAATTTTTTTTAATACATGTTCATGCTAACAAAGTGAGAGTTGTGACATACTTCAATTGAAAAAAAAAATATCATGGAAAAATATCCTTACAAAATACTTATTTTTATATATATCTAGTTCTTGACTATTCATATACACTTTACAATTATACAATTATAGATAACAAATATACGATGTTGAAAGCAAAGAGATGCATGCACCTCCTTTTAAGTTTTTGTATACTTACTTTGAAATAGGCCATCACATAAACAAAAATAAGCACACTACAACCTGCAAGGAGTGGGGAATTGCCAATACTTAATTGCAATAATAAAGAAAGGCACCTTATAGACCATTATAAACCTAAAGCTCATCCATTTGATCATGGGATGCAAGGCTTGCTAAGTACCACCATCGGTTTCCATTTAGGCAGTGACCTCTTATTAATTATGGCATGAAATCTTAACTAACTTATACTATAGAGTACAATTTCCATTTAAGAGATAACTACATTTTTCATTTAAGGAGTGGCATGGATATATTATTATTATTATTATTATAATTTTGAGAAGAACAAATTTTTAATTTGTTTATTAAATTTAGGGTTTTGAGAATTAAAAAAACGTGATAATGATATGGAGGTTTTGAAATTAATAGTTAATGATGATTAAATAACATAAAAATAGATAAATATTCATCAAATTTAACTCCCGGTTATGATGACCAAAACAAAATGAATTAAGAAACACTGAAATTATTTAATGATACTTTGTCTCACATCAAGATGGAAAAATAAATATCTTGTCATTTTTCTTTTTATTAACTAGAGCCACAAGGCGGTAACGTCATTTCCCACAAATTTAATGTTTTTTTAGAATTTTTAGATTTTTTAAAGATGTTTTTAGATGTTTTTGAAGTTTGAAGTTATAAAGTTATTTACATTAAATACTATTTTTGTGGTGAATGGGGAATGCATCTCAACGATGAGAAACTAGTAATCACCTATAAATTATGACTATTGATGAATACAATCTAATTTTTGTAATGAACACAAACCATATAATCTCTAATCCAACCTCTTCTGAGTCTTTAGGAACTTTTACTTGTATTAAAAAGCAATGATAAGAAGCTTTGGATTTTTTCATATTAATTAGCTTATGCTTGCACACTAAGTCCCTAATTATGTCTTAAGGTCTTTTTCTAGGAGGCAAGTCTATAGCCATTGTAGCTAGATTTGTCATCTCTTTGGCCAACCATCATCTGCCACATGCTTGCCTTGTTATCCAATATGTAGGGTATTTTTATGCTTTCCACACATCTTCCAATTTGGGTTTTCTCTATTGGTTTTCACATGGATTTTTGTTCGAGGTGTAGGTTTTTGGCCCACAGAGTGTGGTTTGACCTACTTTATTTGATGGTTTCTATCCAAGCCGCGGGTTTTTGACCTATTATATGCAGATTAGTTATTAGGGTATTTTGATAAAACCCTCTTTTAATACCCCTGGATCTGAGACACAACTGATGTTGATCTGGTTGTAATGTGGTCGAATTAAGTAGCTTATATTTTGATGTAGAGAATGGATTGAAGATGGATATATGGGCACGGTTTGATTCCCTTACTTTGTAGTATGCAGTCTCTAGTAGCTCACTCTATGCCATTAATAAGCCCCTCCTGCGATTGGAACTCTGTGTATCAAAACCCCTGATGCAGTAAAGGAGTTGTTGGGGAAAAAATTGCACAAGGCTACATCCTTCCACTTGGTAAGGGGCTAGGCCTTGTAGGATACAACAAGGCCTCAGTCCTTGGAACCCCTTCGGGGAGTGTGAGTTCTCCAAATGATCCTGCAAGTGGTTGTTAGTGAAATTTAAATAAAAGAAAGAAAAAATGAACAAAATATAACAAAGATAATGGGGGAAGAATGCAAACTCAAACAACCAAATGTATGCAAAACCACTTTGTATTGCCCAATGTTCAAGCATGTACAACACCTAGGAGGTGTAGGCTTCAAGGGAAGCCAACAATGTCCCTTAGGGAGGTCATTCTTGTTCAAACTAAATGCTAACTGGGTGAGAGAACAATGGAGAGAAACTCTAGCTCCTTGGAGGAAGGAGTCAAGGGAGATTTGGAATGCTTTCAAAGGAGGGAAGAGGTGAGCTATGACAGAGCTCTAGCACAAATCCAATAGCATAATTTTTCTCTGTTTTATCTCCACAAGATGCATGCCCATGGCTTCCTTTTATAGGCCAAGAGGTGACCAAGAAACAACTACCTCTAAATGTGAATGCCATCACATCATGAAGTGATTCCAAGTACATAAGGGGGGCTATTTAATGCCACAAGGAGTGTAAGGAACCCAAATTCGAATTGTGGAGGTGATTGGCCATTGATGAGCCTTCAATTGCACAGTTGGTGGGTGATATTTGACAGTTGCGTAGATATCAATGGAATTTTTGCGCAAGGGTCACGCAGGTTTTGAATTGGTAACATGCGCTATAGCGCATGTTAATGAAGGTTCAGCCACGTGACCTATCCATTTGAATGTTCTTGGGAACTTATGGACTCATGTTTCCTTTTGGATTTGTTGAGGATGCCTTTGGTGAGATGCATTCTATATGTTGATGACACCTTACTGCAAGAATCGCCAAAATGTTGCATGTCTGTGAGATTTAGGCATTAATAGATGCCCCTTGATGTATGAGGTTCAGAAGGGATTGTAGAGTCAATAATGCATCATCGTTTCATGTGTTTCCCTCCTGTAAGACAATCGACAAACTATAGTTGGACAAGAGGGTCCTCCCATGGGGGAATATTACCGGTGATGGTCAGTGAAGCTGTAATAAATAATGTTGTGGTATACAAGCGAGGTGGGCATACCCATGCTCGTGAAAAGATGTCAAGCATATTACAATAAGAGAAGACTGAGGGGTTAACTTTAAATATATTGTTGGGACAAGCATGAATGCGAATTCAATCTATGTGAGAGTATCTGAACCTCGAACTATTGTTGAATACTAAATAAGTGGGACTGTTGATGATCATGATGGGCCCATGGGGGTGGGGGACCAAACTAGTGGTGAAGCTTTACGAGGAGGAACTTCATTGGACCCAATGGACTACTACCATGTTTTTGAAAATGTGAACATTGCTACCTTCAAAAGTACGTCCCCCCCAATGGGATAGAGATCTTTACGTCAAGCATAAGGGAAACCACTAAGTTCGGGAGCACTAATGACTCTCCCTACTTAGTTCAAGGTGATACCGTATAGTGATTGAAAGGGACCCCAAGGTACAACTACAACTACTGCAACTCTTAGAATATGGTAAGCTGATGTCGATGAGAGTTAAAGCATATGAGAAGATGAGAGTATCATCATAGGAACCAATACCATATTGTAACCAAATGTAGGACTGACAGACCTGACACAATATTGGATAATAAGCGTGGGGGTCATAAATTCCTTTGATTGATGTAATCATGGCGAGGGTTGATGACAACATTCCTTTAGGAAAGATACATAATGAAACATAGGGAGACAAACTACAAGTGAAAGGGATTTGATGGAGACACAATACTGAGAGTAATGGTGGCGACAAAATTGATAATGTTGGGAATATTAAGACTCAAATACATCGATCAAAGGAGACCATGGGTCGCTACCAAAAGGATCACAAGTTCCCCTTTTTTTATGTGGATGGGGGGACTTGTTTGTACATAAAGAATAATTGGTGGGGTCCCCACAATTTTATGTTTGTTGCGGGACCAATTTGATGATGGCAGGAGTTCCCACGGTTTTGAGTGGGTGGGGGGACACTTTCCAAGATGAGGCGAGGGTATTTTTTGTGAACGTGAAGATGGGTTCCCCATGAATCAATTCCATGCAGATTGTTCCTATGGGAATAACTGAATAGAATTGGTTATTTCTGAGGGTGGGGGCCCAGTGGTGTCTTCACGGGGGGAATGATACGAGGAAGATTGCAAATGGTAGAGTAGTCGTGTAGGTATGAGTGGGAAATGATGAATATTGACTGTATCATATGCCGAGGAATTAGATGGCATCGACTGTTGAAGGGGGGGAATAAGTACGTAGCTCTAAAATGATGAATTGGGGGTGATCCTTCCAAGCTATATCAGATTCCTTGGGCTTGTGGGGGGCTTGACATCATGGGTTTCAAATGATGATAGGGAATGTAATGGTGTGCACACCCATGGGGGAACATGCTATTCACAGTGATAATGTTGATGCCACATCATGACTGGAAATCAGGGCCTTATGGTTATTGGTAGGAATATTGGTAAATGCAATGTGAGTAGAGGGAAAACATTTCCTAAATGCCAGTTTCGTAATGATACCTGTGATAAAATATCGACACCTTGGCTGAGGGATGGAGGCTTGTTCTTATAATGGAAAAATAAGGGGTCTCTGTCATGTCTTGGTCGCAAGCCTACACATATGGTGCACATACCCAAGTGTAGTAAAGAACGTGACGTATTGGCAATGCAAAAATACAAAAGAAAAACATGGCACACCTATGGGGTGCAAGTGGAAATAAAGGGCTCAAATGTAATTGTTCAGAATAGGGGATGGCCAAATCCATGATGTATATATAGAGTCTCTGATCGGGGTGGTATGAACGGTTCGTCAAATGGAGTTACGGTTTGTCCATAATGTGAGTGGAAAGTTTGGGGAAAATGCATATAAATAGGAGGTGGGGCCCAATTATCAACATCATTTGTACTATTCCTCGACATCATTGGAGAGTGTGTTTGTGCTAATTCTGGGAGATCTGTGTACCTCTTGACGATCCGCGAGTTTTAGGTATGCATTAAACCTATTCTTGTGATTTGGGTCGGGGTAGTGGTAGGAAAAGTGGGTCCTTGGGGCCTCAGGGGTGGTTTTTAGTGCCCAAATGGCCACCGCGAGAGACTTATCCCATGTGAGCACATGGGAAAATGGGAAAATTGTGCGTGATGGTAATGCGGTATTTTCTTTGAAACGTGCGTCGTCGTAACACAAGCACTTTGCATGGTTAAAATGCACTGTTAAGCACTTAGCGTGAGAGATGAGTGCTTCAGCTGCGCACTGATGTAACGTGATTGTTAGGGGGACAGTCACGCTATCGAAGTGGTTATGTCTCATGCACTGGTGTTGCATGGGTAACCATGATACAATCTCTTAAGGCACGGCTTTACTAAGGTGAAGTTGCACTACGCACGAGATTCCTAAGGGGAGTGGCATGCGTATGCATAGGTTTGTTGTTAGATTTCTGATGGAGGGGATTTTTCCTTATGTAGGACATTATGAGTACATTATGGATGTTGTTGGTGCTGTGGAGTGGCGGGAGAGGAACTATGATGAGTTCATGCTGTTAGTGCTAAGGGACATGGTAACGACTCAGACACTACGGGATGTGGTGCACTTGAATTTTTTGAAGTGCCCCTTACTGTGATCCTCTGAGTACCTGCTGTGGAGGCTTTTGGACATGTGGGACCTTGTTAGGGGGGTATTTAGAGTCGATGGAGAGGACCTGAGCATCACGACTCATGATATCTATTTTTTGACAGGTTTAGCTCACCGCAAGTTACAGGAGCTGGTTCCCCCATTAATGGAGGGACAGATGATCCATGGCTTGGTGGATCAATATTGTGATGGAGATCAGAGTGCTCTAAGCTTTGGTTAGATTTTGATGAGTCACCCGGCGGCCATGATAGTGCGAGTGGTGGTGACAACTGTAGTGAGGGTTTCGTGGGTGGGATCTTCCAATAGGATCAAAGGGGGGCATTTGGTGCTCGTGGAACATGTGATCTCCGAGCAGAATGTGGCATGGGGATCGTTGTTACTCCGTACTATGATGAAGAAGATGAGAACATTGCGGCGGGGAGGTCCAATGAGGACCTTTTGTTATGGGAGTGTTTTGTGCTCCTATTTCTTGGAGAAATATCTGAAACGAAGGCTGTCGATAGTGGTGCCTCCGAGGGGACCTTAGGAACCTTATATGATGTACTGGGAACGAGTGATGCCTTGGGCCGATGGTGGGGATGTAGGTGCATTTTATACCCCACACAACTTGGATATGTGATAGCAGCGGATCAACCAGATGGAGATGTACCCTTGGAGTGGCATGGATTACTGGGGGGATTTAGAGTTACCACCTTATATAGGGGGTTTTTATGCATTAGGTACATTTTTGTTTTTGTTGATAGTTACATACATTTCTGTACGCATTTTGATTATGCACATATATTATATGTTTATAATGTATTGATGGTGGTTTCCCCTTGTGATGTATATATTGGGTCGATACAACCACCTCGATAGGAAGAGAATCTACTTAGACGAGACAAGGGAGTCATACCAACAAGAGGAGTTGGGGTGGTTATTGTGAGTGCGACGCTAGCTAGTGGAGAAGCGATGGGGGGAGCCTCTATTGGGGGGCTATGGAAAGGGAGCAGATGACTGCCATCTTGGAAAAATTGGAGAGGTGGCTAGTTACTATGTTGGAGGGGATCGATGGTAGAGGTGTCACCGATCTTGATGAAGAGGATATGACCTTGATGATCTAGCTACCGAGAGAGTGTGGATCTGCATGGCATCAGGTGATGTGGAGAGTGATAGTTTCTTGCCACATGGCGAGAGAGGTACAGGGGGGACAATATCCCCCACCACGTCGGAGATCGAGGTTGGATTCAGGTGCGGGTCTAGCAGTAGTGGGGGCCGTGGGGATAGAGATCCATCCTCTGGCGATTATGGGGCCTAGGGATCCATTAGCTGGGGATGCTGTGTGTTGGTTGTGGAGCCTGATATTCCTGATTCATAGGTTATGTTTCAACCATGTTTGGATCCCAAACCATGACGGGTGGGGTGTGGGGGGGATTTCCCCCCCACTACTATCGCCATGGGGGGTACAGGGGGTGGCACCCTCGTAACGAAAAATTTCAGAAAAAATCCTTGTAAAATGTTCTAATTTCATTGTCATGACTTGGTCAATAATGGGTGATTTATAGGCCCATGGTATTTTCCCATGGTAATCCCTCTTTGAAAGGAAGGCATTGTAATATGGCTGGGTATTGTAGTATTGTAAATATCTCTATGATTGTGTGAGAGAGACTGTGATATAGTGAAGAGGAAGTTGCAATGGATGTGCTGCGGGTTGCATCCCTTCATTTTGTTGGATGGTACAATAAAAAAAAATAGTAATTTCTTCGTGGACGTAGCCTAAATTGGGTGAACCAAGTATATTGGTGTCTCTCTTGCATTGTGCTTATGTGTTTTATATTTCCATCTTGTTTATTTTTATTGCTCCGCAATCCTGTTTTTCTAACAATTGGTATCAGAGCCAAAGGTCTATTTGGTAGATAAAATCGCAGGAAAGAAGGGTTCCTTGGTTCAAGTGGGAGCATTGGCAGAAGAAGGAAAGTTTAAGCTCAAGAAATTTAATGGACAAAACTACCAGTTATGGAATATGCAAATGGAGGACTATCTATATCAGAAAGATCTATTCCTACCGTTGGGTGGAAAAACAAAAAATCCCCAACTATGAAGGACGAAGAATGGGAGGTTCTCGACAGAAAGGCATTAGGAACAATATGGTTGTGCCTGGATTTATCGATGGCTTTCAATATTTCAAAACAAAAGACAAAAAAGGGTATGATGAGGGCATTGGGTAAACTGTATGAAAAACTCTCAGCCTCCAACAAGGTATTTCTCATGAAGCGTTTAAGTTTAATATGAAGATGTCAGAAGGTGGATCTGTTGTTGATCATTTAAATCAATTTAATACAAATAAAAATCAACTAAGTTCTGTAAAAGTGAAATTTGAAGATGAGGTTAGGGCTCTTCTAATCTTGTGCTCATTGCTAGAAAGCTGGAATGGCTTAGTCATGGCTACAAGTAAATCTGTCTCTGGTTCAAACACTTTGAAATTTGATGATGTTGTTGGTGTTATTCTTAGCAAGGAAATGTGACGGAGAAGCATAGGTGAGACATCGGGTAATGCGTTGATCATGGAGAGCAGGGAAAGACAAAGGGAGATAGGAAAGATCCCTGTTAATCACAACAATTCTAGGAAGGGAAGATCCAAGTCTAGTTTAGGAAAGATAGAGTGCTAGGCCTATGGAAAGAAATGACATCTGAAGAAAGAGTGCATATATCTAAAGAAGAAAGGATATGGATAGAAGGAGACTACTTAGGAAGCAAATGTAGCAGGTGATATGCTAAAAGATGCTTTGATTCTTGCATTAGATAATACTAGTAATTACTGGGTAGTAGATTCAGGGGCTTCATGTCATGCTACACCCCATAGGAAATTCTTTCATGATTATGTTCTAGGTGATTTTGGACATGTTTTATTGGGTGATGATGAACCATGTAAAATTGTTGGAATGGGTAAGGTACAAATAAAGTTAAAGAATGGAGGTGAATGGCTGTTGAAATATGTAAGGAATATTCCTTCTATGAAAAGAAATCCGATATCAACAAGGCAGTTGGGAGATGGTGGTTGTTTATCTACGTTTGGAGAAACATGGTGGAATATCACTAAATGATAAATGGTGATAGAAATAGGAGACAGGATAGGTACGTTGTATTTATGTCCTCATAATACTGACTATTCTATCTCTTTATCTTCCATAGTAACATATGCAACATTGTGGCATCATAGGCTTGGCCACATGAGTGAGAAGGGGATGCAGATTGTCCACTCAAGGAAGTTGCTGCTAGATCTAGAGCAGGTAAGTTTGGAATTATGTAAGAACCGTGTTTATGGAAAACAAAAGAGAGTCATATTTCTCAGGGTTGGGAAACAAAAAATGAGTGAAAAGTTAGAGCTTGTGCATTTATATGTATGGGGACTGGCTTAGGTACAATAGTGGCTCTCGTTATTATGTTACTTTTATTGATGATTCAACTAGAAAAACTTGGGTTTATTGCATTAGATAGAAATATGATGTGTTTGCTACTTTTAAGAAGTGGAAAGATTTGGTTGAGAACGAAACAAAAAAAATGTTGAAGTGTCTCAGATATGATAATGGAGGTGAATAATGTAGCAAGGATTTTGATAGTTACTATTCATACCATGGGATTCATAGAGAGAAGACAGTCCCAGGAACACCACAAGAAAATGGTGTGTTAGAAAGGATGAATAAGACGATCATGGAGCGTGAAAGGTGTATGAGATTGCATGTGGGATTGCCCTTACAGTTTTGGGCAGATGCTGTAAGAACTGCTATTTACTTAATAAACACAGGGCCTTCAAGAGCTTTGGATGGTGGTATTCCAGAGGAGACATGGACAGGTAAAAAGGTAAACTACTCATTTCTGAGAAATTTTGGTTGTGAAACATTTTTCCATATTGATAAAGGAAATAGAAAAAAGCTCGAGGCTAAATCCAAGAAATGTACCTTTATTGGATACCGAGTTGATGATTTTGGTTATCACTTATGGGATTATGAAAATAACAAAATCATTAGGAGTAGAGATGTGGTATTTAATGAAAAGGTCATGTATAAAGATCAATTGTAGGGAAAGAAACATGGAAAGGAAAACAAAGAGTACATACTACTTGATGAAATCAAAGAAAGTGAAGTTCTAAAGGTGCCAAAAAATCAAGAACAACACTAGGTACCTCAAAATCCTGCAAGTGTTAGAAGATCTCCTAGTTCAAGTAGACCCCCTGAACGATACTCTCCTTCAATGTATTATTTATTGATGACTGAATCTGGTGAACTAGAATGTTATGAAGAAGCAATCCAGGTAAAAACTAAAAATAAGTGGGAGCAAGGCATGAATGGGGAGATGGACTTATTGGTAAGAAGACAGACTTGGGATTTGGTTCAGTTTCCTGTAGGTAAAAGAGCATTGCATAATAAATGGGTTTACAGGTTGAAGGAAGAAGATGGAGGAAAGAACCGGTACAAGGCCAGACTTGTTGTAAAGCGGTTTGCACAAAAGAAAGATATATATTTTGATGAAATATTTTCTCATGTAGTTAAAATGATTTCAAGTAGGACTATTTTAAGTCTAGTGGCGGTTGAATATTTGCATCTTGAACAGTTAGATATAAAAATAGCCTTTCTCCATGGGGATTTGGAGAAAGAAATTTATATGCAATAGCCACATGGGTATGAGGTCAAAGGGAAGTAGAATTTAGTATGCAGGTTGAAGAAGAGCTTGTATGGCTTGAAGCAAGATCTAAGGCAATGATATTTGAAATTTGATAGGTTTATGACATGACAATGTTATAGTAGATGTCATTCTAACCACTGTGTTTATTTCAAGAGGCTAGATAAAGGAATACATATTATCTTGTTATTGTATGTGGATGACATGCTTGTTGCAGGGTCTAATATGAAGGATATAAATGTGCTCAAAATGAAGCTAGCTAATTCATTTGGGATGAAGGATTTGGGTGCTGCAAAGAAAATCCTTGGTATGAGAATAACAAGAGACATGAAAAATCGCAAATTGACATTGTCTTAGGGTGAGTACATAGAAAATGTGTTGGAGTGGTTTAGAATGCAGAATGAAAAATCAGTTAGTACACCTTTGGCCATCTATTTCAAACTAAGTAAAGATATGTGTCCCAAGACATAGGAAGAGATAGATTACATGTCCAAGGTTCCCCATTCATCAACAATTGATAGCTTGATGTATGCCATGGTGTGCACAAGACCAGATATTGCACATTGTCATGTCCTCATTTTGACCCTTATAATATTTGGGCTATAATGTAAATATTGTATGCATATTATGTATGATTCCTAGCATGGAGCTCAAGGCCAAGGCCCCACTAGTGAACGCTCGACCTTGAAGAGGCAAGTATTGGATATTATGCTACCCATGTGCTAGTGAACCATGGGAATTGTAAATATGCATTTTAATATAAATCCCCACAACTAGCTATGCAATGCAACAAGAGATGGGGGCATGCTTTTACAAGGAATTGGGAGGAAAAACATTCAAACCCTTGAACTAATCAAGTCAAGCCAAGTGTCAATGAGAGAACCCATAAAACCCTCAACTACCCATGTTGACTTTTGTACCCAATCATTCATTTCCCCCAAGAGTTGGTTGAGGTAGTTAATGCCTTGGGAATGGAGAGGTATGGCTGTCCAAATTCGAGTATGGGCAAGCCACCCTTCATGGAAAAACATGTTTTTCTACTTGGGCAAGAAAAGAGCCATGAATTGCTCCCCAAGCCATTACCCATCAACCAGTTTCTCTCCCTCACGAGTTTGGAGCTACCTGGGCGTTTTCCAGCCATGTTTTTCTGGTTTTTCTTTGTTTCTCAGCTGGGAGAAGGGCGTTTTGTGTTATATACTAGTGGGGAAGAAGGGGAATCAAATTGGGGTTCCATTGAGACCGTTTTGAATATTGAATTCTTATGTATATGTGGGAGAAATCATTTTCCTCCCTGTGGTCGGATTTCCCTCTCCCAATCCGTTTTGGTGTGCCCATGATTTGGGGAAAACCCATGGCCATCTTGTTTGTAAATCCCATTGTTGGAAATGTGTATCCATGCCCAGTTTTTGAGTTTGCTGTGTGTAAGAGAATGTTGGGGTTGAGATTGATATCTGTTGTTTTGGCTTGAGCTTGAGTGCAAGCATCCATAAATGAAGATGGTTCATATTTAGCCTGATAAACCCAGTTGTGGACTGGCTTGGCTTAGATGCAGTGATTATTGGGCTGTGTATGAGTATGAATGTCCCCTTTTCCTTGTAGAAATCATGCCCAACTCGGGTGTGGTCTCTGAGTGCCGAAATAATACAGGCTGGGGAGAGACCTATGGTTGGATGGAACGTTGCAGCAACATAGCTAGTTGTTAGGGACAAATGCACAATGAAGATGAGTATATTCTTATGTATATTTAATTCTGCAATGTATTAATTTGATGACTGTTGATATGCTGTATGCATGAGTAATGTGTGTGGATAGTTTAATTCCGTTGTGCATGTTTCATTTGTTTTGAATCTGCACACAAATGTTTTATTCATATGATTCTAATGAATGGGCTGAGATTATGTGAAATCCCCACAGATTGGTATCATGTTCCCTTCCAGGAATTGGGTCCGCAAGAAGGGACGCGACACACATGCAGTGGGAGTTGTGAGCAGGTATATGAACAATACAGGTAAAGAACATTGGAAAGGAATACGGTGGATTCTCATGTATTTGAGAGGTACTACCACTCATGCATTATGTTTTGTAGGTTCAGACATTGTTCTACAGGGATATGTTGATGTATATATGGCAGGTGATAAAGATACCAGGAGGAGAACCATAGGGTATGTTTTTACTGTAGGTGGAACAACAGTAAGTTAGATTTCAAAGTTGCAAAAGGTTGTTGCACTTTCAACAACGAAAGCGGAGTATGTTGCTGCTACAAAGGCTAGTAAAGAGATGATTTGGTTACAGAGGTTCATGGAGGAATTGGGTAAGAAGCAAGAGAATAGCAAGTTGTGCAGTGACATCCAGAGTGCCATTCATATTGCAACTAAGTCAGCCTTCCATCCTAAGACTAAACATATCCATCTCAAGTACCATTTCATACGATATGTTCTAAAATATGAACTGTTGAAGTTGGAAAAGATACATACTAGCTAGAATCTTGTAGACATGTTGACAAAGGTGGTAACCAGAGAGGAACTGAGTTCATGCTCGGTTTCAATTCTCCTTCAAGCATGAAGGTGAAGATGAGAAATTCTCTAGGTTTAAGGTTCAGGGCATATTCCAACAAATGCAGCAGCGGTGGAGTTATTGTGATCAGTCTCCAAGTGGGAGATTCTTGGTTGTGGAGCCTGATCTTCATGATTCAGATGTCATGTTTCAACTGTGTTTGAGTTCTATCCCATGATCGGGGGATGTGGGGGGGATTTCCCCCCACTATAGTCGCCATGGGGGGGATTTACCCCCCACTATAGTCGCCATGGGGGGTGATGAATTTCTTGGGATCCCCCACCTAGCGAGGTTCAGCGGCAACGCCCCCATAGCGAAAATGTTAGAAAAAATGCCTTGTAAAATGTTGTAATTTCATAGTCATGACTTGGTCAATAATGGGTGATTTACAGGTCCATGGTATTGGGTGTCCAGTGGTATTTTCCCATGGTACTCCCTCTTTAAAAGGAAGGCATTGTAATATGCCTGGGTATTGTACTATTGTAAATATCTCTATGATTGTGTGAGAGAGACTATCAGATAGTGAAGAGGAAGTTGCAGTGGATGTGTTGCGGGTTGTATCCCTTAATTTTGCTAGACGGTTTAGTAAAAGAACTGACAATTTATCCGTGGACATATCCCATATTGGGTGAACCATGTATATTGGTGTCTCTCTTATATTGTGTTTATGTGTTTTATAGTTGCATCTTGTTTATTGTTATTGCTATACGATCCTGTTTTTCTAACACTGTGTGAGTGCAAGGAACTCATGATATATATATATATATATATTGGCGTCATTTTTGTATATATGATCTATGTTTATGTGTGATGATGTGTTTATGAGATGTATGATGTATGTTTTCTATATGTTGATGTGATGTATATGTAGTAGTAGATACTTAGTCATATGATGTGGATGGTTATCAACATACGATGCATAGTTTATGATGATGATATATGTATGTGTAGAGATAAGTGCATACACATAATATATATATATTTTTTGTTGGATGTGCAGAATTAGGAAGTTGTGTAATGTGTCAAGTGCCAGTTCAAGAAGACGTTGGCGACAAATTCGTCGAATGCATTGGAATTTCTCAGTTTCAAACTGTCAGATGAGAAGGTGCACTTGCAGGAACTTACGAAAAAGGAGGGGATTGAGGACACGAAACACATTGTTTAGCTGCAAGACAACTAGTTGCGAATATAGGTTTACTTGTAGATGGTGTATGCCAAGGTGGGTGGTATCACTTAAGAGACCTGTGACAACATCATATTCTACTTTGTTTTTGGTGAGAGCCCCCAAACAAACCCCGCTAGTGTGGTAGAGGAATTGGGAGGGGGAATAAATAGCCCAGGAAGTTGATTCTAGGTTTTTGGACCATAAACTTGTGCCATCTGCGTAGCCGATATAAATGTCTGGTCAAGGGGTCATCTACATAAACATAAGATAGACTTATTCTCAACCAAAAATGGGTTAGACATAAGAAATAAAAGTAGAAAAAGATGAAATAGGAAGGGTAACAAGAGATGTTTGGATCCTTCTTTGTATTGGGGGCCATTAAATGTGGGAACCTATGGTGGTACCATGTTTATGGGGGAATATCCAACATTTACAGGGGGGGGGGCAAGTGGTATCTAAATACTTGGGAATGCTAGCGGAGGGTACAAGTCTTCATCAGAAGATGAGGAGTCACTAGTAGTTAGGATGCCAAATAAAGGAGATACGGTATCGATGTTATCTAGTAAGGGAGAAACAACTTCCTTAGTTGGTAAGAAGTGAGGGGATGTGCTAAGGTAATTAAGCTGATCTTGGAGTCTCATGAGTTCAAGACGAGCTTCTCATTATGCACGTAAAATGGGACATTGGAAGGATAAGTGAGAGGTATCACCATCAGACCGATAGGGTCATGGTAATTGGGCACAGAGGGGTGTCTGTTTCGTCGGGGAGTTTGCTTGATACAAAATGACGGTGATGGACCCAGGAGGGAGCATGTGTGTGTGATGCACACAGGAGAAGCATCCATTATGTGGTTCTATTGTTGTAATATCAGGAGATTGGGGGTCTTGCAACATTGCAGGTTCCACAACTGGAACTGTCGTAAGAGTAGGTTGGTATGGGGGGGAAACTAGCATTGTCACTGATATAGTGACAACATTGATAGAAGATGCTTCTTGGGTTGGAGGGAAAGAGTTCTCAATGGTTAGTTGAGTGAGGCGAATGGTATCCAAAGAATCTCAAAATCGAGGGATATCGAGACAATGGTGTGTGTAATGTCCATACTGGGAACAAATTGAACGGGCATGATTTGTACACAATGACTTGGACTTAGGTGTGGGTGATGATGACTTGCTACCTTCTATTGTCGGTGGAGCATAGGTTACACTAACTGGGGTATTGAGAAAGTTCCAAATTTTGGGAAAGGTGGGGCATAGGTTGGTCACATGGCCTTGTTTCATGTAAAGAGTGCATGGTGTAGTGACTCTCCGGGTGGGAGTATTGGTCGATACTGGGGATTTTAACCATTGTTGGTTGATTCCTCCTACTTTAGGCTGAGTGAATCCAACAAGTCAAGTGCAGGGTTATGTAGGAGGTGGCCTTTCAACTTTGGTTGTTTCATGCCCCTTGTGGTGGTCTTAGCGGTGATCGACTGTGGTTTAGTTACGGATGTCGTAGATCCGACTGGCGGTATGGAAGGTGTAACTGGACTAGTAGGCGTAATAACCGAACCAGGACAAACTCATTGTGGGATACAAGTTTAGACACCATTTTTGGGTAGGGTGGTGTAAGGTACCATACTGGAATATCCGAAGTGAGTTTAGGTAGAGTTAACTAAGCCACAAGTCTTGGCAACGGCCGACTGCGGTTTAGTTGCAGATGTCGTAGGGATGACTGGAAGTATGGAGGGTGTAACTGGCCTAGTAGGAATAACAACCGAAACATGGACAGAATCATAGTGGGCTATGGGTTTACACACCATTTCTGGGTAAGGTGGTGTGAGGTACCATACTGGAATACCCAAAGTGAGTCTATGTGCAGTGAACGTATCCATTCACTAAGTTAACCGTGTCCGGTTAAGGGTTAAGAAGCGAGACCGTCTTCCATATTTGAGGTAACTGATAATAATATATTGATAGATGATGATAAAGTTACAATAAGCTCTCCTTTATAGGGCTTGAGAAAGAATAGCGAAGGGTTACACCCTTTCGCTTATTAACCTAATAATCTATTTAATATATAAATAATAATATTAATTAAATATTCACAGCATTGCCTTCCCCTTTTGGAAAGCTTTGTCCTCAAAGCTTGAGTATTTTCCTAATGTCATCCTTCATTCAGATTCAGTGTCGGTATTAGAATAGGATGCAATTTCTTGTGTAGAGACTTGCACTTCCTTTCCATTGATGATTTTGCACTGTATTGTCTGATTGTTCCTACATTTATGGCCTGGGATCCAATAATCACCACATCGACGACATATGTTTTTCTTCTTCTTTCTATTATCAGAGTAACTGTTAGATGGCTTTGATCTATTTTCCATTTCATAGGCATATGATTGAGGTTTGTGGCATTGATGGCCGGGTGACCACGTATCTTCACAGTACCTACATTGTGTCTCTTTTTCTTGTTGATAATGGTTTTCGCCTCTTGTTTTTATTCCTTCCAGTTTGCGTTCTGCGGCTTTTGCTTTATGTCTTGCTACCTCTACGTTAGGTATGTCGTGTAACTTTAACTCTTTTTGGAGGTATGGTTTAAGACCTCCTAAATAGGTTTCGAGTCTTTGCTTGTCAGACAACCCAAATACTCGTGTCGACAAGGATTCCCACTAATGTGTGAATTCCTCAACACTTCCAACTTGTTGTAATCTCGTAAGTTTACTGAAAAAATTCATCTTCCTTGATTCCTTGAAACCTATTAAAAAAAATCATTTTTGAACAAGTTCCAGGTGTAGGAAAAATTGTCTCTCTTCCACCATAAGTACCAATTATAGGCGTACCCTTCCATATGCATTGACGCATATTTCACCTTCTCCTCGTCAGATTGAATATTGTAAATGTCGAAGTATTCTTCTGCTTTGTTTAGCCAAGCAACGCATTGGTCTTCACTTCCATTGTATTTCGACAACTCCATTTTTGCCTTAGGTGGGTACACTATGTAAGGGTGATATTGATTCCTTTTTGCTTTATGGTTTGATGGTGGATCGAAACTACTGGACGATGTAAGTGACATATTTGAACTACTTCGTTGTTGGCGGTGATTTTTATCTTTTTTATTCTCTACTATCTTACTGATAGCTTCTATTTGGCTGTTTAATCGTGCCTCCATATCTGGCAGTACTTTTGTTTCTATCTCTTGCTTAAGCATCGCATTGTTAATCTTTATTTCTTTTTGCAATTCTTCTTGATTCTTGGCAAGTGCTTCCTGTGTGAAAATATGAAATGAGGCATCTAGCATGTCTGGACTGCTGACTTGGTCTGTCTTAAGCGTTAGTCTTTGTAACGCCTCCATTAATGTATTATGGTTCTGCGTCATGGTGTTCAAGTTCTGGGTTATGGTGTTTATGTTTTGAGTCATAGCACTCATTTTGTCATCCAAGTTTTTTTGTTTTTCGTTCAGAGTGTCAAATTTTTCACTCAACCTTTTTTCTAGTACTAGAACAACTTCATCTTTGATTTCTTTTTTAAGCATGGCATTGTTATTTTTCATCTCTTCCTTTAAATCTTCTCGAAACACTTTCTCAAGTTCGTCCATTCTGGAGTTTAGACCTTCGACGATTTTTAAATCTCTAATTTGGTCTTTTTCTAATTTTTCTAGTCGGTCTCGTAACTCGGCCATGTTTCTTTGACCTGGTGTGGAGAGGTGAATATTTGGAATCAATCTTGGAGTAAGGGAAAATATAATTAATGTCTTAGGGAGAATTTAATTAATAATAATTATTACTATAATTATTGATTGAAATTAAATAAAAATAATAAATATAATGGATATTATATTCAAATACTTTTATTATAATTTGAATTAAGATTTTTTTTAACAAAAATAAATATTAATTTTTATTAAAAGTTAGGGTTTCACGTGGAGGGAGCATGAGAGGAGTTGGGAGTGCGGTGGAAGAATGGAGTAGCGAGGGTGAGCAGGGAGACGAAATGGTGGAGAAGAGATAGGTGATGGTGGCTACGGAGGATAGTGGAGAGAGGGGTCGTAGAAGGGAGAGAGGGGGTCAAAATGGTGGAGAAGCAGGGAGATGGAGGCAAGCGGGTAGGTTGCAGTTCGCGTGGAGGAGGAGGGAAGGAGAAGATGGGATGCGTGGGGATATGGGAGCTGGCTTGGAGGTCGCAGTGTGTTGGAGGAGCTGCGTAGGGTAGATGCGTGGGGACAGGAGTGTGCAAGTATGAGGGACGAATGGAGAGTGGGTAGGCAGGGATGGAAGTGCGTGGAGGGAAAAATGGATTGTGGCGGGAGCGTGGGAAATGGCGAGGGGAGTGGTGTACTATGGAGTGAGCAGGGATTGAGCGTGGCGGGATGATGAAGGAGTGAGGACATAGAGGGCTGGAGGATAGAGGACGAGCGGTGGCGGATGTGGTAGAATTGGAGTAGTGTGAGTGGGATGATGTGAACAGTTGATGAGCCGAAGTAAGTTGAATGCAGCGGAATGGAGGAATGAGCTGAGTCTGAGCTTTACCTAAGGAGGAGCGAGTCCGCTCCGATTTTGAGCCGAATCCGAGTTCAGGTCGAAGGAGCCGAATCCGGCTCTGATACCAAATGCAGTGAACGTATCCGTTCACTAAGTTAACCGTGTCCGGTTAAGGGTTAAGAAGCGAGACCGTCTTCCATATTTGAGGTAAATGATAATAATATATTGATAGATGATGATAAAGTTACAATAAGCTCACCTTTATAGGGCTTGAGCAAGAATAGCGAAGGGTTACACCCTTTCACTTATTAACCTAATAATCTATTTAATATATAAATAATAATATTAATTAAATATTCACAGCACTATGTAGAGTTAATTGAGGCATAACCAACATCCCTTGTATGACTGTGGGGAGATACAAGAAATAGATTTTAGAGATCAGAGGTACCGATGGACTCAACGTTTGTTCAATTCCATGACTTAGTGGCGGTGATGATTATGGTGATGAGGAGGAGGTGGGCCCATTTTCAGTGGTGAAAATTATACACATTACACCGTTAGTAGATGTGGGGATCTTAGGTGGTGGACCAGAGTACACTCCTAGTAAATTGGATTCCTTTTACATGTCGAGGGAATATCAACATAGGGGGGTTGATTTGTGTTGGAGACAGTAGGTAGGATATTGTCAAGTTTGCTAGTGGCATTGGGATTATAGTAATTGAGTTGTTCGAGGGTGACAATATTCCCATTTAAGGGAAACATCATGATATGGAAGACTAAGGAGATGATATCCTTCATGGTGTACATATAAATATGTCCCAAGAGGATGTTGTAATCGAGTTGGGCATCGACTACCTCGATATAGATCATGATCGTCTTCCCCCCTAGCTCTATGGGGACATTTGGTGCAATCCTCTAGGTTGGGATGGTCCCCCATCATATGCACGAAGGGAGATATACGAGGGAACCAGCTTGGGTGACCCTAATCGTTTCCAAACATTAGAGGACATTATGCAAGTGGATGTGCCTTCATTTATGATACATTGATGAATCATAATGTTCTTTATTTTGAGGGGGATTGAAATGAGACTAAAGAGGGTAGTTGTGGTTCACCTTTGTCGAGATCAAAGGTCATGAGGCACAAGTCAGAAGGATTGATGGCACTAAGTGCATTGAGTAAATCCTTTCATTGGGTTTGGCATGAATGTATCACTTCTAATATGGACATGGCTATAGGGGACCGAGCCAAGTCATCCACAATATTATAATTGTGGGCGGATTTCATATGGGGGTTATTAGGTGTGCACCGAAGTGAGAATTTTGGAATTGATGGGATCTGTTCGACACTTGGATGTGGTATTTGTAAAGGCCCGACCAAGGGGAGAGGGATGTCTTCCACTTGGGGAGCTTCATGCCTATCAAAACCTTTGGTTCGAGTCTAAAGATTAACATCCAACATGTATATATTTTGGAAAGAGCCATCACCGGAGGGGTGGGGATATTTTTGTTGCATAATGACGTGCGACCCCTTGATTGGAAAAGGGTTGCTGTAATACAGTGGTTTGGAGTTGTGGAGAAGTTGGATCTCTAGGAGGATTTACATTGTCTTCTTCTTGGCTTCCACTAGCTGCTGGCAGTCAAGGATAAGAGGGAAGTGATGGGTATAATGACCATATTCTCTGCAAATGGAGCAAGAGTATTTGTGCCTCAAGTTTGTGTTCTTCCCTTTCTTGGGGGGTTTGTTTGTCCCCATGTTTTGATTACTTGGATTCTGTTTTTCTAGGGAGGAGGGTTGCCTCCTTTCCCTTGTTGTTGGTTTTGCTTGTTCTTTCCTTTCTCATTCTATGAATTTTGAGGATTATGTGGATTTGCAGTGTTCAACTGCTCAAACTGTTGATATTGTTATGTGAAAGAAGGTTGAACAAGGTTGACCCGCATGTGAGGTGTTGGGTCTGATCATTCGAGAATGGAAATGGATAGTAAGGGTTATATCCTGGTGGTGTGATAAAGGTGGTTTGCATTCCATAAGATGTGGATATAGGAATAACTTGTGCTATTTGTGGTGTAGGAACCATGGCTGCTTTTCTAGCACGTAGATAAGTAGGACTATAGGGTCCATACTGTAACTAACCAATTGGTGCGGTTTGTACAGGAGGAGGGGGGTACCGACATGGGTGGCATGGGTGGCTATTGTGGGGACATATTAAATGGTGCCAAGGTATTAGGAGAAACCTTTCTTAGATGGGAAATGGACCCAATAAGCCCATCCACCAAGTATTATGAGCCCGTAGGTGTAGGATCCAATGACCGGTGTTGAGGGGCATTGGGGAGGATAGTGTAAAGGTAGCCATATTGTGCACATATTAGATCAAAATGATCGGATTTTAGAATAACCTCTTCCTCACTTTGCGGCATGGAGGTGGCTACATCTTTGTTGATGGCTGTTTGGAGTGATTTGATGAACCAATCCAACAAGGATGGTGGTTATATTTTGATTTTACACAATGTTCAACATTAACGCTGCTCATGGATATGGTCCACGATTTGGGTAGATGTATTTTGCAGAAACTCTATGAGAATTTTGAGACCAAGGTCATGGAAAATCAGGAGCTAGAAGTATGTGATAAATATGATGGCCAATATTGCAAAGGAGGCATGAGCTGATCTCGTTAGGTTCATGTACCATTTGGATGTCGTTCCAATGAGGGTGAACTGAAAGAGATGAAGCATCACTAAGTCGTCTAATATGTTATTGGAGGAACACCATAGGTGGAAGGACATGACATGGTTGGTGGGATCATCCCCTTGCTTCCCTTTGAATTTAGGAATATCAGAGGGAAGTTTATCTAGCATAAATGTCCATGTTGGAATATGTGTAATAGGGTCATTGATCTGTTTGGCCAAATTTGGGAGATTCAGGCTAGCCATGAAAGGTAGGGTAGGAGGATTTGGTCCTGCCATTGTATGTTGTGTGTGGTTTCCATGAGGGGGAGACTAAGGTGGTGTTGTGTTGATGTATTTGTAACTTCAGAATGTATTTCACATATGTATATTGTATCCCTACGGAGAGGTTATTATTCCTTTGTACGAAAGTGTCGTCATTTGTACTTGATGGGTTATTAGACCACCTTGATGGGGTCGGCCCTATATGAGTCTTGTGGGTTAAAGGGTTATTAGACCACCCTAGTGGGGTCAGTCTAGTTAGTATTAATTTAAGTTGTTAAGTTGGGGCCGACCTAGTTAGAGTTAAAATGCAAGTCAAGTTGTGTATAAATAGAGTGAGGGTGTCACTCTATTTGATCATTCACTTATTCATCTATCTCTCTCATTGAGTGATGCGCACTAGTGGAGGAGGAGAAGCTACTAGGAGTCTATCTCTTATGCTTGGGTTATTGTATCATTGCTCTATCTATCTCTGAGGAAGTTATTGGGGTTTTTCACCTTCTTGGTTTTCCCCAAGGAAACTATGTGTCTATTGTCTCTTGTGATTGATATATTGTGCTTGTTATTATTTCAGATAAGATCCTAGATCATATTGAATTAATGCTCAAAATCTAACATGGTATCAGAGCTAACTTGAGAAGAAGACACTGTGCAGTTGCGGAAGCTAGGGATTCTTGTTTTTGGGTTTCTCTCCATAGATATTTCAAGGCAGGAGGCTAGATTGATTCTCCTCAGCAAGGCACATCTTTATGTCAAAACAAAATTCGATTCTGAGCACTTTCATTTTTTGACCTAAAACTTAGGGTTTCTGCAAAAATTGGAATTTCTGAATTTCGAGACCACAGATGGAAGCTCCTTAGAAAAATCAAAGTTTAGAGCTTTGGATTGAACTTTTTGGTTGGGTAAAACTCCAGGAAAATCAAACCCTAGTTTGGGGTCTTGTCTAGTGAATCCGAAAATTAGGGTTTCTGCAAAAGTTGGAATTTCTGAAATTCGAGACCACAGCTGGAAGCTCCTTGGAAAAATCAAAGTTTAGAGCTTTGGATCAAACTTTTTGATTGGGTGAAGCTCCGGGAAAGTCAAACCCTAATTCAAGGTCCTCCCTAGTGAATCCGAAAATCTAAAAGTCAATTTTGAGGGGTGAAACTTTGCAGTTTTCAAATTATGAGTATACTAGCTTGATCAGTTCATCAAGGAACATCTTTCTATCCTTTTAGAAGTTTGAAATTCAAAGTTTAAATTTTTAGGGTTTCTCTAACAAACCCTAATCAAGCACCAGATCCAGTTTTCAGCAAAACAAGTGGTAAGACCTAAAATATTTTCTATTTCCATTTGAAGTACTCTTTAAAGATGTCTCACCACACCAAGCTCAAGGATAAGCTTGAAGGGGCTGATAAATTTCGAGCATGGAAGTATAAGATTGGGTTAATCCTGGAAGAGAATGAGTTCGACACTTACATAAGGGTTGGTGCAAGCTAATGCTGGCCACTCATGACACGTTAGTCGCAATGGACTTCTGGAAAAATAGAAATCTGAACGTCAAAAAGCAATATTAGAGCTACCTACACAACTTTTTGGAATATGGCGCAAGAAGATCAAACGTAGAAAATCGGATTACCTTCCGGAATATATAAATATTATTTATGGAAATTAAGTATAACTCCCAAAAAATGGGGTTCTCCTAAGGTTGGTATGTTATTTTTTTAAGAAACTATAATGAATATGTTTGCGTTAGCCTTCTGATTCAGTATTCAAAGGGTGGATTTTTGTTAAAAAAATTATATACAGTCGTAGATAACAGGCCGTTCTAGTGCGTCGTTATTTTTCCATATTTATTTATGTTAATTTTAAATTTTTTTTAATTAAGGAAGTCAGCCCATCCCTAAAATGATTAGGCCGAGCGTTAGCCCTCGATATCATGGTCTTAACCTAATCAATCAACAATTTTTTTTTTTAGGATGTATGTTTTTGTGTGTACTTGTGCGGGTTCTTTTCCGTTTTCAAAATAGGTGAGCCAATAAAAGGTTATAGATGGAAGAAATAACCTACTCTTTGTGTAAGATTGACGTTAGTGCAATTGAAATTAACTAAAAAATAGGAACAAATAATAGTTTTAATAAAAAAATACATATTCGGAATCTGCACACATAGTTCTACAAGTGTGTGCAATTTCATTAGCAGTGGACAAGTGTAGCATACGCAAAATCATGCTCGAAACAGAAGAAGTTATAGAATACGATGTATTTTGTTATAAGATGTATTTTTTATATATTATTATATGTATTTTGGCAACCTGAACCTAAAACCATAGCAGGCAAGTCATCCACCACATTGGTGGGAAACGAATTAACCGCCAAAATTAAAAAACTAAACTGGCGCGTGCGTGTGTATTTAAAAAGCGCGTACGCACACAATGGTGCGTAGGCACAAAATGGCGCGTGCGCGTCCAAATGCGCGTACGCGCAAAATGGTGCATGCACGTTGTTTTTACTAAAGTTTGAAATTTTCCATAGTGATTAAATAATTTTATAAATTATATATATTTTTAATAATTAACAATGTTTTAAATTGAATTAAATTAAATTTATATCATGATGATGAGGAGGAGGATGGGGATGATGATGAGGAGGAGGATGATGGGGATGATGACAACGATGTTGATGACGATGATGTTGATGATGATGATGGGGATGATGATGAGGAGGACGATGGGGATGATGACGATGATGTTGATGATGATGATGAGGATGATGACAATGATGACAATGATGTTGATGATGATGATGAGGATGATGGGGATGATGACGATGATGTTGATGACGAGAATGAGGATGATGATGCTGATGATGACGAAGATGATTATGATGATGATGATGATCATATTCGTCATCATCAGCATCATCATATTCATCTTTGTACTCATCTCCATCATCATCCATCATCTTCATCATCATCATCTTCGTCATCATCATCATTATCAATGATGATGATGAAGAAGATGATGATGACGAAGATGCCGATGATGATGTTGACGATGATGATGACGATGACGAAGAAGATGATGATGATGATGATGCTGACAATGATGATGATGTTGATGATGTTGATGATGATGATGATGAGGAACTGGGTGATGACGACGATGATGAAGATGGAGATGATGATGATGATGATGATGACGATGATGATGACGATGATGATGATGTTGATGATGAAGATGATGACCAAAATGATGATGATGATGATGATGATGATGGGGATGAGGATGAGCATGATGATGATGATGAGGAATTGGGTGATAACGACGACGACGACGACGACGATGATGATGATGATGAAGATGATGGATGATGATGAAGATGATGACGATGATGATGATGTTGATGATGAAGATGATGTCCAAGCAAGATGATGATGGTGATGATGATGAGAATGGGGATGATGACGTGGATGATGATGACGACGAGGACGATGATGATGAGGATGATGGTGATGATGATCATATTCGTCATCATTAGCATCATCATCTTCATCTTTGTACTCATCTTCATCATCATCCATCATCTTCATCATCATCATCATCATCATCATCTTCGTCATCATCATCATTATCAATGATGATGATGTTGATGATGATGATGACGATTGAAGATGATGATGTTGACGACGATGATGACGATTGATAATGATGATGATGATGAAGAAGATGATGATGATGATGATGATGGCAATGATGACGATGTTGATGATGATGAGGAACAGGGTGATGACGACGATGATGATGATGGAGATGATGATGATGATGATGATGATGACGATGATGATGATGTTGATGATGAAGATGATGACGATGATGATGATGAAGATGATGACCAAGATGATGATGATGATGATGATGGGGATGAGGATGAGGATGAGGATGAGGATAAGGATGAGCAAGTGGGTGATGATGGTGATGATGATGATGATGACGATGATGATGATGTTGATGATGAAGACGATGACCAAGATGGTGATGATGATGATCACGGCGATGATGATGATGGGTATGAGGATGGGGATGATGATGATGATGAGCAAGTGGGTGATGATGATGATGATGATCATATTTGTCATCATCAACATCATCATCTTGATCTTCGTACTCATTTGCATCATCATCCATCATCTTCATCATCATCATCATCATCAGTGATAATGATGATGATGATGATGAAGATGATGTCATCATTGATAATGACGATGATGACGAAGATGATGATGATCATGATGACGATGATGATGGATGATGATGAAGATGATGATGATGATGTTGATGATGATGATGATGATGAAGATGATGGCCAAGATGATGATGGTGATGATGATGAGGATGGGGATGACGACGAGGGAGTGGGGGATAACGATGATGATGACTATGGAGATGATGATGATGATGTGGATGATGACGATGACGAGGATGATGATGATGAGGATGATGATGACGAATATGATTATGATGATGATGATGAGGAGGAGGATGGTGATCATATTCATCATCATCAACATCATCATCTTCATCTTCGTACTCATCATCATCATCATCATCATCATTATCAATGACGATGATGAAGAAGATGATGATGATGATGAAGATGATGAAGAAGATGATGGATGATGATGATTCCGATGATGACGATGTTGATGATGAAGATGATGACCAAGATGATGATGAGGAGAAGGAGGAGGAGGAGGATGATGATGAGGAAGTGGGTGATAACGATGATGATGATGATGGTGATGATGATGATGACGAGGATGATGACGATGATGAGGATGATGATGATGAGGATGATGATGAAGAAGATGATTATGATGAGGAGGAGGAGGAGGAGGAGGAGGAGGAGGATCCTTGTAGAGGGATAGTGTCATGGATTCTATGTGTTATTGATGACGCGTGAGGTATAGAATTTTCAATTAAGGCCCAGGTGGAATTCAATTGAGCTCAATATGTTTCAATAAGATCTCAAGGAACCGGTTTTCATTCTTCGATGATGTTCAATGCTTTTCAACATATCCACGGTCTTGCATGGTAGGATGAGGATGCATTCATGGCATTTGATCTTTACAAAATATGTGTTTTGTCAAAATGAAATTCAAATTGCCTCTTTGATGAATCCTCCTCTACAAGACTTCATTTATTGCATGAATGTCACAGACTCACAGAAACTCTAAACAACACTCAATGGCATGCAACTATAACCACAAACCAAGAAGAGGTTGATTTTATGCATTGATATAGAGAGGTGGCAGTGGGAAGACAATATGGAGAAACAATGAGTTAGAAAAAACATTTGGACCAAAGAACCACAATGCTTATTAATAAAATTAAAAAAAACAATTTTTGGCTCAGGAATTGTGGTTTAACACCACGTTTCTCTTCGACACTCGCCATCAAAATACGTATAAAAATAACACATCTTTACATCCTCTTCCTTTTAAATCCTCATCGCATAGTAATAAATAAGGATTATTATGCATGCACATCCTCACCTTACAATGTCAATTGGGTCAAGGTGCATAGAAAACCATAAATGATCAAATGTGCCGAAGAGTAAGCCTTTCCAATAAAAATTAAGACCCACCCTTCAAACTTTATCAGCGAGTCCAATTTATGCAAATATTTTCGAAGTGGGGGAAGGTTTGGCATTAAATGGTGTACACGTTGGGGAATAAAGGGTTTAAACGTTATATAAGGGCACGCGCGCGCTCCTCACATGTACGTGCGAAAAACACGCGTGTGCGCGTTTTAACACGCGTGAGCGGCCCTGTTACTGTTTAAAAAAATAGAGTTCTCTGTTTCCCGGGAATTCTACCGAGAACACGGGTTTCACTTCTTCCACGGGTTTCAAGCTCTCATGGGTTGCTCATTGGCTCACACTCATTGATATTTTGGACACTCTTTGATCTATTGAACACAAAATCACCCTTGGAATCTATCAAACATATTCAGTGTTCTTGGAATCTAGTGGATTCATTCAAGCTACCAGTTTCCATTGCAAGTGGAGATCATTTCTATAGAGGTATGGTGAATTGTAAATGAGTCTTTTCATTCACAATATTTGAGATGAGCCCATGCCTTTTTGTTTTTGTCATATTCCCACAACAATATCCATGCATAGACAACAATGAATTTGACAAGAAGATTTCCCACGTTCACATCTAAAAAAACTTATATGGACACTAGACAAGATGAAGTATGCAACCTCCTCATTGTGTAATTAGTTCCCAAGTTAATTTTGTTCTTTTCGCCTCATATTATGCTAGCAAAAAAAACCACACACTCACTAAACATAACTAAAAATATCACTTCAACTCATCCACAAAACCTCAACTCTCTCATCTCTTATTCAATACCATTGTATGGAATGAGGATATCTGTAAGTATATGCACCTTTCCTTTCTCTATGAATCCAAATATGATAATATTCATCCATATTTACTATCCTTACAATATCCCCTCACCTTTAATAATGATTTTTTTTCCAAAAACCAAGACTTTCCCACTTCATGCTCTATTCAACATGATGATTGTTGGTATAGTCCCTAGTTCCCCACTCTCCAACACCTCCCCACCCTAGATATTGCACATTGAAAGGTCAAATTATATCCCCCCTAATCACCCTTCCCAAGACCATGATCCTGGTTAGAAACCTTTGCATCCTCCTTAAGGTTTTGCACAAAACAAGGTATACATTCATTCTATTGTGATGCATTGTTGAATTCAACCATGGGTATTTTAAACTCAAAATCACATTCTATCATCTCAAGGTTTATAGATCTAAGGAAATAGTTTGTTGTTGTTTCTTTAACTCCTAAATGTGTTATATAACCTAGCAATTTACGATGGTAAAGGACATTGCCTCAAATGGAAGGATATACCATTCCACTAGGAAGACAAAGCAATCAAACTAGGTGCAAAATTTAGAATTGATAACATTAAGGGAGAAAGCAAAAAATTCAACTAATTAAGGTTACCTTATTTGATGTAGAAAAAATATCAAACTATTCGCAAGGCATCTCTAGCCATCTGTGTTGTAGGGTGTTACTACCATAACTTTTATGAATTCATGGCCAGGCAAAACACTAGTTTCTCCTCTCTACACTTGACCAAACATCATCTATATTGATTGGAATTGTAAGGGATAATGACATTTATTCGAACACAAATAAACCAACATAGTCTATAGTTGTATATGTTAATTTGTAAAGTGGTAAGCTATGTTGGAATGTGTTAGGTTCATTGTATAATGGCACTAATATCTTATTTGTTGTTTGTTTTGAAGGGGTAGGCCCGATAGTTGTGTTAAAGAGACTTTTGGACATGGGAAACCCACGAAACGCAAAAAAAAAAATAGAAGGAATCTTCCCATTGAAAAGGTCAATGACTTAAGAGAAAATGCCAGTTTGGGAATGGAAACATTGAGACATGGTCCTATCATTGCCCCGGATAATGCCACTGATCCTAACACGATTGTTGACACAACAACCTCTTGTTCAGAACCACGGGTAAAGCGATCACGTCCAATGGACCCAACTCAAATTCCAACATCAACACAATCTCCAACCAACAATCCATCAACAAGTCATTCTGAAGTTCCTCACGACACAATAATTTTGGGAGATGCTGCATGTGTAGAGATGGACATACAAGCCTTGCTTAATTTGCAATCTCCCCAAGAATACCACAACCCTATCGACCACACTCCCATTATGGCCCAATCTATGAACCAAGCACCACAACAAACAAGCTCAGGTATTCATGTATCATGTCCACCCTCCCTACCTCGACTGTCCAGTGCAAGAAGAAGAACTCCTAGACATATTCATGTGGATGAGAGTGCTATGTCGGGGCTTGAAGGCAAGTTGCCAAAACGCACTATCGAATGGCAATGCAACAAAATTGTCAAAGAATATTTTGAATCCAAAGGTGATGCAGGTAAATGTCAATTATTGCTATGTTTTTTAAAGTCACGTTCTTTAGATATTGTTAGGAGAATTTTGGGCATAAAGATGGTTAAAAGTTCAGAGGCCAACAGTCATATTGTTAGAAATATCCAATCTACATTTAATGCGATTGGGAAGAAGTCTCGTACAAAATATCTTTGTGCAGCTTGTCGTGTTTTAGCGGAATCAGTTGTAAGCAAGTCCACAAGGCAACGTCGCCTGCTATCACACACTTCTCACATACTCAAATTAAATAGAAAAACTATTAAAAAGTACTCTGTTATAAGAGAAAATCTTGACACTCCGGGTGGAAACGATTGTTGGGATTTTGTTGGTAGGTTGCCTCGTGCAGATAGGAAGCTAATTGATGCTGTTAAGGAGTTAGTACAAAAGTTTTGGCATGATCATACTAGACCTTCATCAAACCAAAGAGACGTGCTAAAACTGAGAAAAGGTTCTACTGAACGTGAGCCCCATGTTAAACACTTCCTTGACACCACACAGACTGAACTCTATGAGAGATTCAGGAATGAGCACACACAATTGAACCTGGGCCAAAGGTCCTTTGAGAAATGCAAACCATGGTACGTTCGTATATGCATTGATTGGAACACTTGTTGTTGTAGATACCACGTAGAATATGAATACTATTACGACACATATAAACATATATTTTGTGATTTGCATACTAACATTGTGCAGGGCTGCAATGAATCCATACTACCACCGAATGCATCAAGAGACTTTATCCACAACATCATGTGTCCAAGGCCCGAAGGACAAAAGTATTATGAAAAATCCTGTCTATATGGGACATGTTCTATGTGCAGTGGGTTTTCTCTTTTGAATCGTTGAATTCATGAAAGCAAGGACACAGAATTTGGCATGATGGGTGTGGAGATGCAGAGCTTCAAGTACGTGACCTATCAATTAGACAGTGTCATAGAAAGTAAAAAGATTGCATTGGTAAAGTCACAGGTACAAATGAATATTGCATATTTTTCATATTACACGTTCAATTTATGCCATATACATTTTTTCAAAGGCCACATTGTAATATTTCCCTTGTTTCCATGGTAACATGTACCAGTATGTGACTTCTTGACGGAATTCTACGAGAAAACTGAGCAGTATGTTCAACATGTGCATGTAGCGCGATGGCAAGATGAGCAGTACAGAAAATGCAGGGACACATTTCTCGTTGGAACCATAGTGTCAATTGTGAATTTTGCAAAAAATTACACCCTTCAGCCACAAAATGAAATCCAGAGTCCATACTACCATTTAGACCAAGTCAGCATCATGGTACATATTATGTATAGGCATGGGCCAGAGAGTAGCAATGACAAGAGGATAATACTGAAGGAGACAAACTTTTACATAAGTGATGATAGAACCCATGATCTGCATTATGTGCAGCATTGTTTTTGAATTTTCTATGATCAGTTGAAGGAGAGAGATATACAGATGGATCAGCATTGGATATGGTCGGATGGTTGTGCGGGCCAGTTAAAAAATGCCCGAGTATTCCAATGGATGAGTACTTTGCATAAGACTTATAATGTGCCGCATATCTGGAACTATTTTGAGACCAGGCACGGCAAAGGCGAGCATGATGGGGCCGGTGCATGCATCAAGACCGCACTACAAAGGGAATATATGAGGTTTGACAAGGAACCTCATATCCGAGATGCACAGTCCACAGTTCAATAGTGCTCCGCTACAATGTCAGAACGAGTAAGAGATCAACAAATATCATCAGTGGCAGGATGTGTGGCGAGAAATTTTTGTCTAGTGGTTGACATAGATCGATCGCGTTCCTATAGTTGCGGCATAGTACAAGGAACACGTGGATTTCATTCAGTTCGAAGCTCAAACAACCACTTATTTGAAATATGGACGTGAAAGCTTGCATGCTTTTGCAACCCTTGCAGCAGCGGTGGATGGGATGAATGCGAATACATGGACTGGGTTAATGAATGGGATCGTGTGTCACTTGCAGTAGACCAACGTGCAGTTGTTGAAACAACCCAGTTAGAGGAGGGCCAGTCAACGATTTCTACAGACTACGACCATATCTCAGATCTTGTACAACCAGGACACATATACGCAGTTGTTGCACCGAAAGACAATGAATGGGGTGTGGATTATTTGTTGGCTCAAGGTAAGCAAACCCTCTATGGATCATTAATCGACGATGAAGGAATTGAATTTCCTACTTGCTTGATGGTGGTTAAGGGGGAATATCTTACACTAGATGGGAAGTCAAGAAAGACTAGTGGGCATGTATTCATGGATTACAGACCAGGTTCAGTGGTGTATAACTTCACAAACTTGATCGTTGGCACAAACATCCATCTTCAGACAATGTCAAGCAAGAGCTGAACTAAGGTACGCTACTACCTGCCTCATTCAGAGCACGATAGATTGATGGAGACAATTAGCAACAGAGAGGATCCAGATGGATTTATTGAATGAGGCCAGTCAACTTTACATAAGAGAAAGAATTGCATCAAAGAATGTTATGTTCTACATCGAGGTATGTGTAGTTTTATGTTATTTCGTTGGTGCATGCATTTTTTGTTGATACATACATACATACATGTCTTTGCCTATGTTTTTTTATTTTTCCTATATGTATTAAACTGTTCCATGCTTCTCTTTTGTGTTGAATAAAATGGTGATGTGATTTGGATCAAATTTGAGTAAATTGAGTTAGTATTTTCTTAAATATATCTATTTATGTTTGTAGCATTTGAAGATAGCGGTTTTGATAGGTTCTCAAGATTAGAATTACCTAGGTTTTAGGAAATTTTTTGAAGTACATAATCTATTACAATGGTCTTGAAAATTTAACTTGGTAGATGAAACCTTATAGGAATCCATGTATGGATAGAAGGGTCTTCCACTTGGGGTAGGGAGTTATCATAAGGTTTCAAGGGTGGTATTTTTGAGATCTATACTTGAGAAAAGCATTGGGGAACTGTGAAATTCCTTATCGATCAAATATCTCTTTAGTTTCTCTCTCTTTAGTTTTGTGTCCACCCAAACCTTTTTCATGCTTTGGGTACCTTGAGGTATATCCCCAACCCAAAAAACTCTTATATTATGATGATTATGTTGGTTTAGGGTTTTGGTTCCCCGTGCTCTTATAACCCAAAAAAATCTTATATCCCCAACATTTTTCATAGATTTGGTTCCCCATGCTCAATGCTCACCCAAATCTAGCTATATTTTGAGTTTTTGCCCTTATCCAAGCATCGTGTCATCAACCTAGGGTTTCCACTAATATATTTTAAAACATGCTCATTTATGGTTGGAGATTGATGCTTTATTCCTATAGATAACCACTTAGAGGGAATTGTCATCATCATCACCAACATCATCTCTAGGCTCCTCATCAACATCTCCATCATCATCATCTTCTTCATCATCACCATCACCATCACCACCATCGTCAACGTCTTCATCATCGCCACCATCTTCATCATCATCATTAACTCTAACTCTAACCCTAATTCAACTTCCTTCTATAACTCTAGCCCAAACCCTCACCCAAACCCTAGCACTAATCCATCTTCTTCATCATCGCCATCACCATCACCACCACCATCACCATCACCATCATCGTCACCATCACCATTGCAGAGTTGACCCCCGTGTGCAAAAATTGCACACTCCCTCACTGAGCAAAACCCTAGTTTCCAAGATGGACGTACAAGATGGCACCGGGGCCACGGGACTGGAGGAGAGGGGTGCCCCTGGCACTATCTCGACATCATGGATCCAATGGAGTTGACGGTTCGTCGATCGAAGCCACGGTCGTCATTCTATGGCTTGTTCCGTCTCGCATCCAAAAGGCCTTCAGGGACACCTGCTGGATACCTGCCGGGGGCATAGAACTCCAACCGTGCAACAAAATCAGGTTCTAGGGAATCCTGTAGGTGTGTCGAGGCAGGTTCCGACCAAGAACTCTAGCCATAAGTGCCCGGTGGAAGATTTTCCAGAGTTGACCCCCGTGTACAAAAATTGCACACTCCCAGACTGAGCAAAACCCTAGTTTCCAAGATGGACCTGCAAGGTGACACCGGGGCCACTGGGCCGGAGGAGAGGTGCACCCCTGGCACTATCCTAGCATCCTGAATCCAACAGAGTCGAAGTTCGTCGATCGGAGCCACCGTCGTCATTCTATGGCTCGCTTCGTCTCGCATCCAAAAGGCCTTCAGGGACACCTTCATTTTGCATTTGTTAACAGAAGAAGATCAATTTTTCTTTCGACGAAAATTGTAACAGGGTTTCCATTTATAACACAGGCATATTTTTTACTGGTTTCGTCAAGAGAAAGGATCATTTCCAATAACAAGTGGAACCAGGGAATCCTTCGTTGTGTTCCATTAGCCCTTTGTTTAACATTTCGTGCTCTAGTAAGTGGTAATTCACCTCTATCATCGAAAAATTGGGTCTATAGGTACCCTCCCTTTCATATTCCTCGTAATGCACACATAGTCCATCCTTATCTTGATAAATAAGAGTTTTATAATAGCTTGAATTTTTTGGGCATGGTTATCTCCCTGTATTCGGTTGTCTGATTGGTTGACAAGCTTGCCTGAAAATCTGTACATTGAACTTCTTTGTTTTATTGCTGAAAATTGGAAGGGATTTTCAAGTCACCTGCAAAACGCTCCTTTGTTGAAATATGTAAGTTCTTCCAACAAAATTGATTTGGCTAGTGTATCTGGGGAGCTTGGAAATGCCGCCAAATATTATTCCATGCCTGAATCTACCCAGAAGGCAATTATAAATTTTGATCCTCGACAATGCCTAAAACTACCCAAAAGGCAATTATAAATTTAGATCCTCGAGAAGGTGAGAAACTGTATGAGTGGTTGAATCAGTATCCTAAAATTACAGAGCTTTCTATCTCAAAGTTTGCTGAGCGGCTCCTAGATGTAGTATTAGACTCAACAGACAATAAACTTGTTATCACCACTGCACATTTTTTGCACTATTCATCTACAAATAACTACGTCTGGCCTGAAGAGATTACCGGTCTTTGCAAGAATATTCCCCTAGTGGATGAAGGTGGCAACATCATTAGGGTACGAGCCTCTCTGAAGATTCTCCAGCCTGCATCCACAAGTAATTGGGCCAAGTCAATGGGCCAAGTTAATTGGGCCAAGGTGTCCTTGAACGGCCCCGGGGTGCTCGACTAGATTGCCCATAGCACCCAAACCATGGCTCGGTTGGTGAATCCATTGATTCCGGTGGGTCCGGGACGGTGGGTTTCAGCTCGAGGCCCCTCCACAGCATCCCCTGAAGACCCGGAAGCGGTGCCAACGGGCCATCTCCGGAGCTAGGGTTTTGCTCAGTGAGGGCCATTCCAAATTCGCTCAAGGGGGACATTTCTCGTCCAGAGGCCCCCAGGCGTGCATGGCCACCGTCGACAGGTCCAAAATGGCCACGTGGACCTGTGGGAGGTGACGAAATCCAATTCTGCTCTCCGGTTTGGGTTCCGTGGCCCCGGGGCAAATCCTTTAAGCGTCCCTAAACGACCCTGGGGTGCCCGACTAGAATGCTCATAGCACTCGAACCGTGGCTCGGTTGGCGAATTCGTCGATTTCGGTGGGTCTGGAATGGTGGGTTTCAGCTAGGCCCCCCCCCACAACGTCCCCCGAAGACCCGGAAGCGGTGCCAATGTGCCATCTCCGGAGCTAGGGTTTTGCTCAGTGAGGGCCATTCCAAATTCGCTTAAGGGGGCCATTTCTCGTCCAGAGGCCCCCGGACGTGCGTGGCCATCGTGGATAAGTCCACAATGGCCACATGGACCTATGGGAGGCAACGGAATCCAATTCCGCTCACCGGTTTGGGTTCCATGGCCCTCAGGCAAATCCTCCAAGTGTCCCTGAACGGCCCAGGGGTGCCCGACTAGAATGCCCATAACACCTGAATCGTGGCTCCGTTAGTGAATCCATCGATTCCGGTGGGTCCGGGACGGTGGGTTTCAGTTAGAGGCCCCCCCACAGTGTCCCCCGAAGACCCGAAAGCGGTGGCAACTGGCCATCTTTGGAGATAGGGTTTTGCTCAGTGAGGGCCATTCCAAATTCGCTCAAGGGGGCCATTTCTCGTCTGGAGGCCCTCGAGCATGCGTGGCCACCGTGGGAAGGTCCACAATGGCCACGTGGACCTATGGGAGGCGACAGAATCCAAGTCCGCTCGTCGGTTTGGGCTTCGTGGCCCCGGGGCAAATCCTCCAAGTGTCCCTGAACGACCACAGGGTGCCCGACTAGAATGCCCGTAGCACATGAACCGTGTCTCGGTTGGTGAATCCGTCGATTCCAGTGGGTCCAAGACGACGGGTTTCAGCGTCCCTCGAAGACACAGAAGCGGTGCCAACGGGCCATCTCCGGTGCTAGGGTTTTGCTCAGTGAGGGCCATACCAAATTCGCTCAATGGGGCCATTTCTCGTCCGGAGGCCCCTCGACGTGCGTGGCCACCGTGGGCAAGTTTACAATGGCAACATGGACCTGTGGGAGGCGACGGAATCCAAGTCCGCTCGCCGGTTTGGGTTCCGTGGCCCCTTGGAAGGTTGAAGCTGTAAAGAAACAGGTCTCTAGTATTCATCCTGAAGCTCTTTTGTTTATGTCTAAGATAAATAATTTTTCAATTCGTGAGCTAGAACATATCAATTTTAACAGGATTTATACAATCTCTATTTTATGAGAAACTGACCTTAGAACTTCTCGTAGCAATGACAATGAATCCTTCATTTTGCATTTGTTAGCAGAAGAAGATCAATTTTCGACAAAACAATATGATTATTACATGTGGAGGTAGCGGGTTCCCGTGGAAAGATGTTGGGAAATGGGCTATTACATTAGCTCTTCCGATGGGAAAGCAGCTTACAGAAGGACATATGGCGGTTGTAGGAAATATGGCCATATTTCCTTCTATAAGACACTTGCCCATCGGAAGAGCTAATGTAATAGTCCATTTCCCAACATCTTTCCACTGGAAACCACTGCCTCCACATGTAATAATCATATTGTTTTGTTGAAAATTGATCTTCTTCTGCTAACAAATGCAAAATCAAGGATTCATTGTCATTGCTACGAGAAGTTATAAGGTCAGTTTCTTGTAAAATAGAGATTGTATAAATCCTGTTAAGATTGATATGTTCCAACTCACGAACTGAAAAATTCTTTATCTTAGACATAAACAAAAGAGCTTCAGCATGAATACTAGAGACCTGTTGCTTTACAGCTTCAACCTTCCCAGGGGCCACGGAACCCAAACCGGTGAGCGGACTTGGATTCCGTCGCATCCCATAGGTCGACGTGGCCATTGTGGACCTGCCCACGGTGGCCACGCATGCTAAGGGCCTCCGGACGAGAAATGGTCCCATGGAGCGAATTTGGTATGGCCCTAACTAAGCAAAACCATAGATCCGGAGATGGCCCGTTGGCACCGCTTCCGGGTCGTCGGGGGATGCTGTGGGGGGTCCCTTAGCTGAAACCCGCCGTCCCAGACCCACCGGAATCGACGAATTCGCCAACTGAGCCACGATTCGGGTGCTACGGGCATTCTAGTCGGGCACCCCGGGGCCGTTCAGGGACGCTTGGAGGATTTGCCCCGGGGCCACGGAACCCAAATTGGCGAGGGGACTTGGATTCCGTCGCCTCCCACAGGTCCACATGGCCATTGTGGACCTATCCATAGTGGCCATGCACGCCCGGGGGCCTCCGGACGAGAAACGCCCCCCTTCAGCAAATTTGGAATGGCCCTCACTGAGCAAAACCCTAGCTCCGGAGATGGCCCATTGACACCGCTTCCGGGTCTTCGGGGGATGCTGTGGGGGGTATCCTAGCTAAAACCCGCCGTCCCGGGCCCACCGAAATCGATGGATTCACGAACCAAGCCACGGTTCGGGTGCTACAGGCATTCTAGTCGAGCACCCCGTGGCCGTTCAGGGACACCTTGGCCCAATTAACTTGGCCCATTGACTTGGCCCAATTACTCGTGGATGCAGGATGGAGAAACTTCAGAGAGCCTCGTACCCTAATGATGTTTCCACCTTCATCCACTAGGGGAATATTATTGCAAAGATTGGTAAGCTCTTCGGGCCAGACGTAGTTATTTGCAGATGAATAGTGCAAAAAATGTACAGCGATGATAACAAGTTTATTGTCTGTTGAGTCTAATACTACATCTAGGAGCCGCTCAACAAACTTTGAGATAGAAAGCTTTGTAATTTTAGGATACTGATTCAACCACTCATATAGTTTCTCACCTTCTCGAGGATCTAAATTTATAATTGCCTTCTGGGTAGATTCAGGCATTCTCGAGGATCTAAATTTATAATTTCCTTCTGGGTAGATTCAGGCATGGAATAATATTTGGCGGCGCTTCCAAGCTCCCCAGACACACTAGCCAAATCAATGTTGTTGGAAGAACTTACATATTTCAACAAAGGAGCGTTTTGTAGGTGACTTGAAAATCCCTTCCAATTTTCAGCAATAAAACAAAGAAGTTCAACGTATAGATTTTTAGGCAAGCTTGTCAACCAATTAGACAACCGAATACAGGGAGATAACCACGCCCAAAAAATTCAAGCTATTATAAAACTCTTGTTTATCAAGATAAGGATGGACTATGTGTGCATTACGAGGAATATGAAAGGGAAGGTACCTATAGACCCAATTTTTCGATGATAGAGGTGAATTACCACTTACCAGAGCACGAAATGCTGAACAAAGGGCTAATGGAACACAACGAAGGATTCCCTGGTTCCACTTGTTATTGAAAATGATCCTTTCTCTTGATGAAACCAGTAAAAAATATGCCTGTGTTATAAATGGAAATCCTGTTACAATTTTCGTCGAAAGAAAAATTGATCTTCTTCTGCTAACAAATGCAAAATGAAGGTGTCCCTGAAGGCCTTTTAGATGCGAGACGGAACGAGCCATAGAATGACGACCGTGGCTCCGATCGATGAACTGTAGACTCCGTTGGATTCGGGACATCGGGACAGTGCCAGGGGTACACTTCTCCTCTGGCCTCGTGGCTCCAGTGTCACCTTGCAGGTCCATCTTGGAAACAAGGGTTTTGCTCAATCTGGGAGTGTGCAATTTTTGCACACGAGGGTCAACTTTGGAAAATCTTCCACCGGGCACTTATGGCTAGCGTTCCCGATCGGAACCTACCTCGAAACAAATGAAGGACTCCCCAGAACCCAATTTTGTTGCACGGTTGGAGTTCTATGCCCTCGGCAGGTATCCAGCAGGTGTCCTTGAAGGCCTTTTGGATGCGAGACAGAATGAGCCATAGAATAATGACCGTGGCTCCGATCGACGAACCGTCGAATCCGTTGGATCCAGGACGCTAGGATAGTGCTAGGGGCACCCCTCTCCTCCGGTCCCGTGGCCCCGGTGCCATCTTGTACGTCCATCTTGGAAACTAGGGTTTTGCTCAGTGAGGGAGTGTGCAATTTTTGCACACGCGGGTGAACTCTACAAAATCTTCTGTCGGGCACTTACGGCCACTGTTCCCAGCCAGAACCTGCCTAGACACACCTGCAGGACTCCCCGGAGCCCTTTTTTGCTACACGGTTGGAATTCTATGCCCCCGGCAGGTATCCAGCAGGTGTCCTTGAAGGCCTTTTGTATGCGAGATGGAACGAGCCATAGGATGACGACCGTGGCTCGGATCGACGAACCGTTGACTCCGTTGGATTCAGGACGTCGGGATAGTGCTAGGGGTGCCCCTCTCCTTCGGTCCCGTGGCCCCGATGCCATCTTGTACATCCATCTTGGAAACTAGGGTTTTGCTTAGTGAGGGAGTGTGCAATTTTTGCACATGGGGGTCAACTCTACAAAATCGTTTGTTGGGCACTTATGATGATGATGATGGTGATGCTGACGGTGATGGTGATGGTGATGGTGATGGTGATGGTGATGAAGATGATGACGATGGAGAAGATGATGATGATGGAGATGTTGATGAGGAACCTAGAGTTAGAGTTAGAGTTAGAGTTAGAGTTAGGGTTAGAGTTAGAGTTAATGATGATGATGGATATGGTGGTGATGATGAAGACGTTGATGATGATGGTGATGGTGACAGTGATGGTGATGGTGATAGTGATGGGGAGGATGAAGAAGATGGCTTAGTGCTAGGGTTTGGGTGAGGGTTAGGGATAGAGTTATAGAAGGAAATTGAATTAGGGTTAGAGTTAGAGTTAATGATGATGATGAAGACATGATGATGATGGTGACGGTGACGGTGATGGTGATGGTGATGGTGAGGATGAAGAAGATGGCTTAGTGCTAGGGTTTGGGTGAGGGTTAGGGCTAGAGTTATAGAAGGAAATTGAATTAGGGTTAGAGTTAGAGTTAATGATGATGATGAAGATAGTGGTGATGATGAAGTCGTTGACGTTGACGGTGACGATGATGGTGAGGATGAAGAAGATGGTTTAGTGCTAGGGTTTGGGTAAGGGTTAGGGCTAGAGTTAGAGCTAATGATGATGATGGTGACGGTGACGGTGATGGTGATGGTGATGGTGAGGATGAAGAAGATGGCTTAGTGCTAGGGTTTGGGTGAGGGTTAAGGCTAGAGTTATAGAAGGAAATTGAATTAGGGTTAGAGTTAGAGTTAATGATGATGATGAAGATGGTGGTGATGATGAAGATGTTGACGGTGATGGTGATGGTGATGGTGAGGATGAAGAAGATGGTTTAGTGCTAGGGTTTGGGTGAGGGTTAGGGCTAAAGTTATAGAAGGAAATTGAATTAGGGTTAGAGTTAGAGTTAATGATGATGATGAAGACATGATGATGATGGTGACGGTAACGGTGATGGTGATGGTGATGGTGAGGATGAAGAGGATGGTTTAGTGCTAGGGTTTGGGTGAGGGTTAGGGATAGAGTTATAGAAGGAAATTGAATTAGGGTTAGAGTTAGAGATGAAGATGGTGGTGACGATGAAGACGTTGATGGTGATGGTGAGGATGAAGAAGATGGTTTAGTGCTAGGGTTTGGGTATCCTAAGAGTGTAAGACTCTAACTCTAGAGCGCCTTGTTTGCATGGATAAATGGGCCAACTAAGTGCACCTGCACTAGGATTATCTGAGGCATGCAAGCATGTATCCTCCTAGAGATCTGCCCCCGTTAACTTAGACTATAATCCTCACGTATGAGTGCCTAGGGAACTGCACTCTCTCACTATGCATGTAAAACTAAATAAAACAAAAAATGTAGAATTAGAACTGAAATGCTAATTTAGGAAAAACATCTAAACTGGAAATTAATGGAGGATGGCGCATGCATGCACTCCCTATCTCTCTCATCCATAAATGATAGTGCATCCTATTACATCTTGTTTTCACACCCAAATGGAAAAGTCCTAATCCTCTAATGCTACAAGTGCGACTTCTGAAGATGATTGCCATTGTCACCTCAACAAAGATTTTCCCAAGTTTTAGGCCTACTTTAAAGGCCAAGGGAGGCTTCTAGATCAAGGTTGGAGAAAAGGTCTTGGGATTTCAAACTTGTTTGAAGATTAAGATGTGTTTTCCATTAAGTTAAAGTCCCATGTGAGTGCTTAATTCAGAAAGTTGCAAGTGAATTAATCCAATAGACACCTTTCAAAAATAAATATTTGCTCGTGTGTAAAATGAAAGATCATTCATGGATAAATAAATATATTCACAAAACTTAAATCAACAATGAACCATAATGTTGTAGAATCAAAATTCACATTAAAACATGTTGGCTTATTTCCCAAAATCATCCACAAATGATATTATCTAATAATGCCAAGGTTATAGTTATTAGTTTCCGAGTGATTATTGAATGAGACCCTCTTGGAGAGAGTAAAATCTTTGCAAGAGGGTGTTACCCAATCTATTAAGGGTCCAACTAGGTTGTAGTGATTTGAATCACTTCAATAAGGATGGCTGAAATCTTATCTTCACAAAATTAATTAATTAAATGTTTTTCCATATGATCCATGAGCATATAAATATAAAAAGATGTGGTGGAAATAAAATCAGTAAACCACTTGCGCAGGTTTGGTAACTTCTAGAATGTAAATGATTAGATGATTGTAAACATTCATTCAATAAACCATAAACATTTAGGTTATGTTGTGTGTAATTTCTTAAGACAAATTTGTGAAATAATAACCATTCAAATAACATGCAATTAACACTATGATCCATAGATGAGAGTTGTGAATCAAAGACAAAATCATGTATGCAAAAATGTAATCAAAGACAAATTCATATACACAAGTGCAGATCCATCTATTAATATGCAAAAATGATCCAATCATGTACACTTTTTTGGAAAAATGGAACATCGTTCCCAGCGTCTATATAATGGCAACTCGTGCCCCGTACAAAAAAAGGCAACTCGTGCCCTATACAAAATATGGCCCATTGTGCCCTGTACAAAATATGGCAACTCATGTCGAAAATGCCACATCGTGGCTACTGTACATAGGAGGGTCTCTCAATCCTCCTGCCCACCCTTGGAGCTCCCAGGTGCATCTCCAAAATCAATCTTCCTCTTCTTCGTGCTAGAGGAAGCTGGGTCCTTCCGGCGTCTTTGAGCACGTCCCCCTAAGCCCTGAAACAACAACAATAATATGTCAACTTTTCCTGGCAATTATACAATATAAAACATAATTTCAAAATAAAAATAGTTTTTAAATCTTGGATAACTCATCGCATGTGAGACTGTAAGTCGTGAGGGGGTCTCTCTCCTCCGTGATCTAAGTCTCTCAGCAATGCCACCCTACAACATTTAGAACAATCAAATCAATGCTAAAACTAGATGCATATAGTAATTTCCGTTAAAATTGAACGAGATTTTGATAAACTAGTCAATCTCACCGTGAACAAAATCGGCTGGTCTTCGGGGCTGGCGGATGGAGCAGTCGGCTGGACAGCCTACTCCGATGCTAGGGTGGACGGTAAAGGGGAGGATGTAGCCACATCAACGGTGGCTACACCACTGGGGGGAACAGTGGAATAAGGGGGGGGTGGCAGGAGGAGGCATGGACTGGGGTGGGCGAAGTGGAGATGTACGTCTAGGGCTATAAACCCCAACTGGCTGTAGTATGGATGGGCGCACCCTGCAAGGGGAAGCGAGTGTGGTGGGGGGATGTGGGGGGTGGCGAGGTCTGTGTTGCGGTAGAGCGATGGGTGACTGTGGATAGGTGGTGTGCCGTGGTCGGATGGGGGAGGGTGGGAACATGGGAAACTGGTATGGAGGTGGAACTGGATATGATGCGTAAGGGGGAGCTATATGGAATTGTGGTGCTATATAGGAGGGGGGGCTAGATGGAATGGGTTGGGGAATGGGGCATGTATTCTAGGGGATACAACTGGCATATAGGGTGGCCGAAAGGTTGGGGAGGGAGGAATAACGGCACTGGCAGGCCGAGGTGCTCGCACTTGCATACACATTTATAACCTCATAGTTTAATATACAAAAATATCAATATACACAGACAATTCATCGTATTTGAAATTAAATTTATGCTTTAATACACACGATACCTGCGCACGGGGAGAACTGCTGGTCCCCGGTGGCGGTGGCTGGTCACTGGTGTAGCTAGGGTTTTACCCCTAGCTTGTGCAAATGAGCACCTACTAAGGAGAATGGACTCCTTAGTAGCAGTTCAGTAAATTAAACTAATTAAGCTAAAACAAAAATTAAATTACTTCTAAAGCATGCATGAAACATAAACAATAAATTTAAAGAATGGGTTTTTGTATTGAAATTACCTTCAATGTGAAGGTTTGATGAAGCCCTTTGCAGTGTCCAAGAGGATGCTCCAAGCTTCAATATGCTCCTTCTCCTTCTCCAATGATGGGAATGGGCCAAAGGTGGCTCTCAAGGTGAAAATAGTTCAATGGTGAACTAGGGTTTCCAGAGAGATTTTGGCAGAGTAAGGGTGCTTGTGATTGTGGATATGAAATAAGGGATCTCCATCACCTATTTATAGTTTTTTGGTGGTGGAGTGCTGACCCATGGTTTTGGGAAACACATGGTTTTGGGCAGCTGTATAGGGTTTTTTCCTCCTTTTCCTCATTATTTTATATTTTTTATTCCCTTTTTAGGGGATTTTTGCTATTTTTGGAGGAAAAGGGGGTTTTTTAGCCTTTTTTAGGCTATTTTGAGGGTTTTGTGGCCTTTTGGAGGCATTTTAGGCCTTTTGGAGGCTTTTTAATGGGATTTTTTTAGGATTTTAAGGGAAAAATGGTAGGAAAATGGACAAATGAGCCATATAATGTGGTAGATGAGGTAGTGAACACTTTTTGGGTGTTAACAGATTGCCCCCTGATGTGCGAGGGCAGGAGCTCATCGTATGGCCGATGGACATCATAAGTCATGAATGGTTTTCCTGGGTGTGGAGAGAAGAGAAGAAACAAACTGAAGCCCTGAACAACGATCCCGAACAACTGCAAGAACTGAAAGTACATAACCTCAATAATGGATGAGGGATCATCTGATCATATGGACGAGGCGGGCATACCCATGCTCGTATCAGGATATAACATAACAATAACAATGGGGTCCAAAACATGGGGACCTGAAATATACATGACCTCAAATACTGACTGAGGAATAATCTCAATATATGGACGAGGCGGGCATACCCATGCTCGTATCAAGATACATAAACAGAACTGTAAGGCCCGAAAAGGGGGACCTGTAAGATACATGATCACTGTGTACATCATAAGAGTCCAGAGGGGACACAAATCTGAAACATACTGCTGAGCGGATCATGTGTGAACTGAAAAAATGGTGCACTGGAACAATCAACAGTGCTACTGAGTGTGGTACCAAAGGACCTGATGAGCTGCTGGATCATAGTGACTGGGGTCATACTCTCCATGGTACACTGGACTGGAACTGAAATGGGTACTCGAGGAAGCATATAGCTGGATGGCTTCCGAATACAATCGCCAACACAGCCCGGACATCCACAGGAACATAGAACTGGGCGTTCCGAAGTGACTCACCAATGTGCTAGAGTCGGGGGAAATCCGGGGTCTTCGACTAAAAACTGATGGAATATAATCCGACGCGATCCTCAACGATGCGATCAAGGTGCTGAAGTCGAGCATGTGAGAAACAACCACTCGGAGAGGCAATGATGATTCCTCTCAGAATGGTCCGTAGGCACTTACCACAGATGGTGATAAGTCCAAGGCGTAGGGACCTCTGGGCCTATCCTCTGGAATAGAGGAGCTGTCGTCGACAGAGGGAGACCTGCAACTATCAAGGCAATGATTTTTCCTTGACAGGAGCGCGAGGTACAAGACCGAAATGTGATAGTACTGATGGCAGGACTGACAAACTTGTGGGGGGAAAACTGGGCAAGTAGAGTGGGTGGACTCAAACTTCCTTTGTTCAGAGTATGATAATGGGAATGATTTGGCAGCATATGAAACGGACTGAGGGGAAAGGGATCATAGCTGTATTGGATCTGGGAAGGTTACTGGGCTGAGGGAGACTCAAGCTGGTAAAATGGCAGGAGACTGCAGAATACTCTGAACAAAGGCGACCTGATTGGGGGTGCTGCCGAGATGATAGATCAAAGTGCCAGGAGGCACGAGAGGGTACTTCTTCATGGGTTAAGGAACTAGAAGAAGTGTGTAAAAAATGATACTGTCGTGCGGATTTTACGAGCCCAGGACAGTTCATGCTCGTGGTGGCTTTCAATTTTAAGGAGTCTGAAAGCGATAAGAAGACTCTGAAGTGATGGAATGGTGTTGTCGTGTGGATTTTACGAGCCCAGGACAGCGCATGCTCGTGGTTGCTTTCAATTTTAGAGAGTTTGAAAGCAAGTAAGAAGACTCCAGGGGGTTGCTTTTTCGTAGATTTAGTCTCCAAGGCCCAAAGAAGCATAAAAGGATGCAATGAAGAACTCTTCTAGCCGGTGTGACTAGAGTATTCCTTTTTCGTAATTAGTCTACCAGGTCCGGAAAAGGGTTAAACTTATACCAGATAGACGCCCTTTCAGGTACTTTAGCGAGCATGAAAGGAAGCAAGATTGCTCGGTGATCTTTTCATTCTTTTAGGAGTCAGAAAAGAGCTTAACGGAAACTCCCGAAGTGCCTTTTTCGTAAAGGACTTGTCCGGCCGAAAAAGGGATAAAATTATACCGAACAAAAGAAATGGCCAGGCAAGGAGGAAGTGTTCAATCAAGGAACAGTAATGATGACCAAGAACGAGGGTAGTGGGGAACACTGGTGGGCCTCCTTGCGGGGTAGATGAAATGGTGGCAAAATAACGAGACATTTGCAGTGTGACAGGAGTGAATGGCTCATGTAAAAATGTGGAACAATTCGACAGCAGCCGATGTGGCGCGCAAATCGAGGCAGCAAGGTGTTGGGACACAATGTTGAAATTGTACCAAGTGAGAGCGAGAAATGATCTCAAGCATCATCACGAGCTCGGAAAAATGAATCCGGCGATATAAAGGATGTCAAAAACGGGTAACGGCCGATGTGGCACGCACACCGAGGTGACAAGGGCGTTTGGGAAAAATACCCGAAAGATCGGGGGGTGAGAGCGAGAAATGATCTCAAGCATCATCACCAGCTCGGAAAAATGAATCCGATGATATAAAATATGCGAAAAACGGAGAACGACCGATGTGGAACACAAACCGAGGCGACTAGAGGTGTCTGAAAGAATACCCGAAAGATCGGGGGGTGAGAGCGAGAAATGATCTCAAGCATCATCACCAGCTCGGAAAAATGAAACCGGCAGTGCAAATGGTGCGAAAAAATGGAGGGCATAATACTAGGTGTATCATGATGGCCCGCGGGGGCAGAATACTAGGTGTATAAAATCAAATCAAATCTACAAGTGATGTGTGACCTCAAAAAATGGTTGAGATCACAAGTGTGAAAAAGTGAGCAGGGTTAATGACTTGACCCCATGCTATGTGCATGGGGTTTGTGATTATGGATCACATATGTGTGGGTTTGAACAATGGGTTCATCGACGTGCTGAGATAGATGTGATGGGGAAGGTTCAAAATGATTGATCATGCCCCCTATCCCAGGGTCGAGGTAATCTACTATGCCCCTTGACTCAGAGGTGTCAAGGTGGTGCTCTATGATAGTGGGGTCAAGACCGGGCATTTCGGTATAGGACCAGGCAAAGACATCGTGGAACTCTTGGAAGAGTTGTTTTAATTCCCCAATCTCTTGTTCACTGCAGGAGGCTCCTAAGGCAATGCATTCATTGACGCCAGGGGGGTCAGAGATATCTATATGGATGACGGGTGAGATGTTGGCCATGTTACCCTCCTCGAAGGTGTCAGGAGCAGGAATAGGGTCCTTGAACCAGTCGACCTTGGTGGGGAGAAAGTCTTTGGACTCAACTGTGAATTGGGTAGCTGTGCTAGAAGAGGATTCTTCTGGGATGAAATAGGAACGGTGGTGCATGTCATCCCAGGGATAATCCGGGGCAGTAAGGGCCTCAAGAATCGCCTCATCAGTACAGAAAGGTGGTTTCGTCAAATCGGTTGGCGAGTGAATGGTAGTGGAAGAGATCATATAGATGATATTAACCTCTCCAGAAGGGGGAGAGACCAGGGGGTAAATCTCCTCAATGGTGGGTGGTGCTGTCTCAAGATCCAGATTGCTCATCTCATAAAGAGCCGCTCTGTAATCCGGGAGATCGGGACAATGATGTGAATAATGCCCGTAAATACCGCATATGGCGCAGGAGTGGTTTGTACGTAGGGAATTATCTTTAGGCTTGGGAGTGGGGTTTAGTTCGACAGTTGGGATGTTGGGGTCATCGTCGAGCATCTGCATGTGCTTCTGCAATGCTGGCAACTGTGGGCATTGGTGGGTCGCATGGCCCAACTCATCGCACAGCGAGCATTTGGGAGGAGCACGAAATACTGGAGGGTTTTTTACTGTCTTGGGAGGTGGTACAGCAGTGTAAGGTTGTGGACCTCTGCCCCCAGTGGGTTTGGGAGTAGGAGGGGGTGTCGTGGAGGACGAAGGGGTAGAGACACCGGGAGGTGGCTGAGTGGTAGTAGCCATGGGTTGCACCGGTTGGAGGACGACATCTGGTGTCGGCGGGCGAACGGGAGGCGAAAGGTACCAGACAGGTAATCCCAAGGTTAACCCCGGGAGGCTAAGGGTAGCCATAACCGGGGCGCTGACTACTCCCGATGGAGGGACTAGAAAGGGGATGGTATGGATCGGTGTAACACCAATGTGGCTAGGTACCAATGGTGGTTTTGGCAACAAGGGTGGTTGAGTATTAGTTGGTAGGTTGTCATGGGACAAGGTACATAAGTCAGACACTTCGGGCGTAGATGACGGGGGAGGAATGGATTGAAAGGTGGAGGTCATCGGCGCGTCTGAGTAGACTCCAGGCCCCGTAGAGGAAACAAACGAGGTGGTGGCACAAGAAACAGGTTGTTCAACCATGGGGAGAACATTTTCAGGTGCCGCATGAGCACTAGGATCATAGTAGGTGAGCTGGTCAACCTTAACCACGCGTCCCTCATGGGGGAACATCATGGTGCGAAAGACGGAAGAGGCAACCGCCCGCATGGCATACATGTAGCTGCGGCCAAGTAAAAGGTTATAATCCAATTGGGCATTGATTACCTCAATGTCAATGAGGACAGTTTTGCCGCCTAACTGGACGGGGACATTGGCTAGGAGGCCTTGGGGCTGAGCCGAACGACCGTCGTAGGCGCGTAATGCAGTGGTGGACTGCTGGAGGGGAGGGGATCCCAGCTTCTGCCATACGAAGGTGGACATCACGCATGTGGAGGCACCCTCATCGATGATGCACCGATGGATGACAAGGTTCCGAACGGAGACGGTAACTTGGAACGCTAAGCTGGAAGGGAGGCGTGGTTCAGACTGGTCTAAATCAAATGCCATCAAATTCGAATCATTTGGGTCAATCCCCCCAATGGCGGAAAGTAAAGTCTTGCGCTGGGAAGGGCAGTTCTTCAAGACTTCTAACGCAGACATGGCTGCGGGTGATTGGGCGAGGTCGTCTACAATGTTGTAGTTTGACGCAGCGCGCGCGTTGGGGTTATTGTTGATTCGGCGAAGTGGGAAACGAGGTGCTTTCGCAGCGCCGTCGATGGGCGGCGGAGGTATACGTAACGCCTGATCGGTGGGATGGGCGTGAGTAGGTTTATCCGTGGGAGGGGCTTCAGAGGTGGAGCCATATTGGTTCCGACGGGTCTGGAGGTTGACGTCAGCAGATGACATCATCAGCAGGTGATGGGTACCTGAGTCAAACATGGGTTGATCAGGAGCAACGTAAGTGATTTGTTGTTGTTGGGGCGCATTGGCTTGATGGGGAGCCAACGGCTGAGTATTCACCACGCCTTGGGTCGGTAAGGGGTTTTGCAGCACCAAAGGGGGTTGTTGAGGTTGGGGGGGTTGGGCGGCGCTTGGGGAGCCGCATGCCCTTGGCGATGGGCCTCGTCAACCCAGAGTTGCCGAGCTCGCTCCAAGTGTGGGCAAGCGTGTGTGTAATGTCCATAGACCCCGCAAATAGAACAAGGGTGGTTCGTTCGCAAATTGGAGTTTTTAGCCTACTTGGGCGGGCGATCAGGGTTTTGATTAGCGGGGGCCGCATTGTTGTTGTCGGGGGGATTCGCCGGTTGCCCAGCTTGGTCTGTAGGTTGGTTGTTCCCCCGATTACGGCCCTTGCCGCGGTTCTGTTGGCCCTGGTTTCGTTGGTTATTCTGGTTTTGCTGCGGGTTTTGTTGGGCGTAAACGTGCCCTTGGGCAGCAGGTGGATTCTGAGGTTGCGCATGTGCGGGAGTAGGCTGCGGTGGATGGTATGCAGGTTGAGGCTGAGCAGGTGCAACAACTTGAGGGGGTTGCTGATATGGCTACGGAGCAGGTTGTGGGTTTGCCGCAGGGGCTTCCTGTGGCGGATAATAAGCGGGTTGGGCTTGTGAAGGCGCAGGAGCTGGGGCAGCCTGCTGATGGTAGTAAGGCTGAGGGGCGACTGGAGGAGCATAAGCAGGAGTCGCATACCCGAAGCACTGAGGTGGACATGAGGGTCCATGGGAATGGTGATGTGTCATGGGAGCATAGGAGTTGGTTGCTCCAGACTGTGAAGTGGCCCGCGACAGGTCGGGGCCAGGGGTAGGTCGTGCTATAGAAAATGGTTGGGGATGCGAAGAAACACGGCCAATGATACCATCTGCAGCGTGGGATGCCCCCGGCGCATCATGCTGGGAGGACTCCCCGCGAGGGGCGTCAGGTATAATGGTATAAAGGTAACCCGATTGAGCATAAATGAGGTCGAACTGTTGAGCCTTAAGGATGGCCTCTTCCTCAGACTGGGGTCTTTCTGAGGCCACATCCTTAGCAATAACAGGGAGAAGGGATTTGAGGAACCAATCTAGGAAGATACGGTCGTCTAGTTTAATCTTGCATAAGCTACGGCGTCGACGCCACTCATGGATGTGGTCCGTGATATGGGTAGCCGTGTTTTGTCTGCAGGATAAGAGAATCTCAACGCCCGCGTCATATCGGACAGGCAACTGGAAGAACTGCAGGAAGGTAGAGGCGAGGGAAGCAAAGGTGGCGTGGGTCCCATGTGGTTGCTCGATATACCACTTGGCTGCAGAGCCAGTGAAGGTGCGTTGTAAAAGACGGAGGCGAACAGAGTCGTCCATAATGGAGTTAGAGGAACACCATAGGTGGAAAGACATGATATGGTTTTGTGGGTCCTCACCGGCCTTGCCCTCGAACTTAGGGATGTCAGAGGGGAGTTTGGTAGGCATATGAGGCCACGTAGGGTCGTGTCGAATAGGATCGTTGGTCAATCTGGCCAGGTCAGGTAGGTTGAGGCTAGCCATGAATGGCAAACTGGAAGGAGGATGTGACACAGTAGTGCTTTGGACCAAGTTGGGGCCAGTGCCCCCAAGTGGAGGGACAAGATGTGGGGTGGTGCCCCCAAGTGGGGGAACTGAGGTAGTGGAGGATGGTCCAGCACCACCATGAGTAGTGTGAGCCACTGATGTAGTGGGGATAGGTATTCCCACTGTGGGAATAGGTACCGTGAGGGGGACGGTAGATGGGGGCCCCATGGAGGGCATACCCAAAACAGGTGTAGTAACTGGTGTGGTGGTGGATGTGCCACCAATGGTCCCTATGACAAACGGAGTGGAAGTCGTGCCAGCCATGGGGCTAGTAGGGGCAGTGTAAATAGGGTTCTCAGACTCTTCGTCAGAATCCGAGGTAAAGTAGGGAGCGTCACTATCTGGTGATGGAGACCTACGTCGCTGACGAGTGGAGTCAAGTGACAAGGCTCTAGATCTGTGATGGGTGGTATCAACGGATGATGATCAGAATCTATGACGAGTGGTGTCAAGAGAACCGTGCTGTGGGGGCTCGCCCCTGAGGCGCCGAGAATGTCTCGGGGACTCAATGGTGACAGATGGTGTGTAATCTCTGTGGGTTGAGGTGAGTATAAAAACAGCTCAAAAAATCCTAATGCAACCGAGTGTGCAGAAGGAGAGCTAAAAAGCAAGGCACTCAGGCCAACAACCAACTCAAAACACCCACTGCAGCAGCTGTGCTACAATAGGTGGAGTAACAACAAAGATGGTCAGAATACCAACAAGCAGCAGGTTTCCTATAAAAAGAAAAAATGGTGGACTCACTAGACCAAAGGGAGGTAAAGGAGCATGCAAACACCTAGCTAAAAGTATTCTGACTCAACTAAACATATCCTCTGCAAGGTGATGAAATCCAAGTCAGACAATATGAGTAGGAAAGCCAAGTGGCTATGATATCCCCCTACCGGGAGGGACACCGGGTAGTCAATCCTAGAAGAATGGCAACTAAGATACGCCGTTCATGACACGTCCAGAAAGGTGAATCTGCCGTTTAGTTCGTTGACCGCAATACCCCTATACAGGGATATCCCGCGAATCGCGAAAGGTAGCCCTTCGGTTACTGAATGGAGTGCGGTATTCCACTCAGGCCTCCGGAACCAGTCTCCTGACTTCAACCCTCCTAAGGGAGAGGCCCTCTGATAAACTGGTCGTGACCGTGCCAAAAAGTACTAGGGGATTTTGGTTCCCTATTTGGACAACAACTATGTCTCAAGTGAAAGTGACCGAGGGGTGTTATTGGAAGCCTATCCCCCCGACCCTACCTAACTACAATGATTCTTATGTGTTCCCCAAGTGGGGTTAGAATGTTGGTTCAATTAGGTACTTTTTAAGGCTCACTTGAGTTATGTGACAGAGTGTGTGCTCATGAGGTGATGAACCCAAAATAGAAGTGCCACAAGGGGTGCAGCTTCCAACTATCAATAATACTGAAATTGAAAGTTTAACTTGCAAAATTTTCTGAATTAAAAATAACGAAATTTTAAAAGAATTCTGTAAAGGGCATAGAAATTATGTTGCAGAAAGGCTGTAAGGTAGTGAGGCTGCAGGTGGGACAGAGGGCTGTTCAGATGCAGAAAAATATTGCAGCAAAAGGGGCTGGGCTCAAGATAGGAAAAGAGCAGAAATCAGACCGCGGGTCTGTGGCGAGCTGGAACAGGCCGACCGCGGGTTTGAGGTAAACAGCGGCGGTCAGGTCGCGGCTATCGGGCCAACAGAGGCAGTCGGGACGCAGGAAACAGGGAAAAAGACGCAGTCGGGTCGCGGCAAAAAGGCTAACAGGCACATTCGGGACGCACGAAAGAGGCAGAAAGCCGTAGTCGGGACGCGGGAAAAAGGCCGACAGGCGCAGTCAGATCGCGGCAAACGGGCTGATTAGCCACGGTCGGATCGCAGGTAACAGACTTGAATCCGCCGGCAGGGCGTCGGAAGCAGTCTGAGAGCCGCGGTCGGATCGCAGGTAAAGGCCTGAAAGGCGCGGTCGGGACGCTACTGCAGAGGGAAAAGACGCGGTATGCGGCGGCCGAAAGGGACAGCCGAAAGTAAAAAATTCAAAACGGAAACCAGAAATTCAAAATCTAGGGGAGTCGCCAAAACTGTAGCTAGGGTTTTACCCCTAGCTTGTGCAAATGAGCACCTACTAAGGAGAATGGACTCCTTAGTAGCAGTTCAGTAAATTAAACTAATTAAGCTAAAACAAAAATTAAATTACTTCTAAAGCATGCATGAAACATAAACAATAAATTTAAAGAATGGGTTTTTGTATTGAAATTACCTTCAATGTGAAGGTTTGATGAAGCCCTTTGCAGTGTCCAAGAGGATGCTCCAAGCTTCAATATGCTCCTTCTCCTTCTCCAATGATGGGAATGGGCCAAAGGTGGCTCTCAAGGTGAAAATAGTTCAATGGTGAACTAGGGTTTCCAGAGAGATTTTGGCAGAGTAAGGGTGCTTGTGATTGTGGATATGAAATAAGGGATCTCCATCACCTATTTATAGTTTTTTGGTGGTGGAGTGCTGACCCATGGTTTTGGGAAACACATGGTTTTGGGCAGCTGTATAGGGTTTTTTCCCCCTTTTCCTCATTATTTTATATTTTTTATTCCCTTTTTAGGGGATTTTTGCTATTTTTGGAGGAAAAGGGAGTTTTTTAGCCTTTTTTAGGCTATTTTGAGGGTTTTGTGGCCTTTTGGAGGCATTTTAGGCCTTTTGGAGGCTTTTTAATGGGATTTTTTTAGGATTTTAAGGGAAAAATGGTAGGAAAATGGACAAATGAGCCATATAATGTGGTAGATGAGGTAGTGAACACTTTTTGGGTGTTAACAGCTGGAGCTCGCGGACACCTTTGCAAACACTACAATTTTTAGACTGAATTTATAAAAACAATATTAACAATATTAAACACAATGAAAATGAGAATGACAACGATGGTACTTAAAAACATGACTGCAATAAATTTATATTCAAGTTAGATGATATTCAATATTCTGAAAGGATAGAAGGTGGCATGGCATGGAATTAAAATTAAATAAGGTGAGAGGGCATAGAAGGTGACATGGTGAGATTTTCCTTTTCTAGAGTCATCCCCATGAGTAGGTGAGCTTTTCCTTTGGCCCTAGAGAGATGTGCAGTGTCTCATAAGCGAATGGAATTCATGTCCATTACAAATTTGAATTGGAAACCTATGTATTGTGTTTGGGTTCTTGATGAAGAGTTCCTAGGTTTTGATGTCTTCTTATAGATTTGTAGTTTCCTACAAGCTTGATTCACCCAGTGGAAAAGTATTTGCATCCCTAGAGTGAGGATCTCGAGTCCCTTTATTTCCATAACATTTACATCATCAAATAAAATGGCATCTCATTGTTTAAATTTGCAAAGAGGTTCTAAATAGCAGTTAAGTTAGTGTGCATGTTATTTAATACACTTTAGAGTGTTGATCGTTAGAAAAAGGAAGAAAGAGAAATCTTTTTCATGATTAACTTACTTACAAGCTTGAATGTGCCATGTTCTTTTGCATTGAATGAGTAATTATGTGTTCTTGATTGAATATCTATGTCGTCAGAATGATATCACTTGATTGAAATCAAAGAAATCTTGAGTGAAATGAGTTAAATGAGTATTCTTGATGCCAAATCTTTTACCAAGTTGAATTTGAATCAAGATAATAGCAAGGCCCCATAGACCATATTTGTAAGATTATCGCTTTTCCTTATGGGCCTTACATCATTTTCAAAAACTTTAGTGACAATACATTTGATAAGTTGTTTTATGTTGTTTATATGTCTTTCTTAATAGCATGTTCTAGGGGTAGTAGTATGATTACTTTCAGTTTCAAGCATTAGAATAAATTGGAAATCCTGTGATAATAAACTAGGGTAATAAGAACATGAGAAACATCAGGTTCTTGAATTTCTAGAAGCTTGGCCACTATGAAGACGTTGATGGTGATGGTGATGGTGGTGACAACAATAATGACAAAGTCTTGAGGAATGGCAAAGAAGATGATGATGTGGATGGATTGAAGAACACACATGGCATGAAGAACCATGGAGGTGGGCGTTGGAGCCATTGGAACACCTAATGAGCCAAATGACCCATTCTGTGGTCATTTGTGGTTTGATGGGGCAATGGAACCCTTGGTGATGGTCCATGATACCATTTGATGATGGGCTTGATGTCCATTGAAAGCATGTTGATTAAATACTAAATGATTGACTCTTGATGGTGGAACCCACATTGAAACCCACATACAAATTGAATAAGCCCTTATCTAATGGCACTTACAATGGATGTTGAAGCCCTTGAACCTTGAAGATGTCCATATGTGGAATCCTTGATGTATGGTGATGAAGACATAATGTATTGTTGCCTTGGGTTTCTTGGAATTGTTTGTGGTCTATTATTGTGGGTGTGATGGATCCCTTGCCCTTATAATTGCTTGACAAAACCTTTGATGCTGAAGTATTTAAACATGATGATGTAGAAGCCCATAAAAAAAATGAGGAATCCCTAATTTTCTAACGTGGCGTTTGATGTGGTTGTGTGAAGTCAAACCAAAACAAGCATGCAAATAAAACATTGTATGTGAACTATTATGTGTCCATTCAAAGGACAAAGTCGGCTCAGCAATTAAAAATAAAAATAAAATGAAAATTACATAGACAGGTCGATTGAATATCCTGTGATATGATGTGCATGTACAACAGAAAGACATGATGATGTAGACAATATCAAGAGACTATGATATTTTGGGCAGCAGTATGGTGAAAGGAGAGAATGATGTATTTGTGTATATGCTGGTTAAAATTATGACAGAGTGATGATGAGCAGAAAGTGATATAAATGTGGATATGTTTGATATCTTGACAGCAGAATGATAATTTTCCTATGGTTAATGACAGTTTGATGACAGGTTAAAGATGTGCATGCAGATAGAATATCGATATGTTTGAGAAGATGCTGGAATGATGAAATAGGGACAAAATGATGATTGAAGACAAGGTGCTGGCAGTAGATTGATGAATGAGATGATGTGAATAATGACATGACTGTGATATGTATGATATGTGACAAATGAATCTTATTTTCGACATTGTTATCATAGCTTTGGTTTCAAAAGTCATTTTTAGATTATCTCGAGTTTGGAGGATTGGAAATCTTATTGAAAATAAGGGACAAGAATTATTGCTAGAGCAAAGTCATTAGAAGTCCATATAAAGTAAAAAAATATCAATGTTACTTCATGGAAGGCCTAATTTATAGCAGAACGATTGTTAAAATTGAATCGTTAGTGGATCTGTGATAAATGCATTTTTTGTTTTATTTCTCCATGAATATTTCCTGTAGTAGAGAGAGGTTAGGCCATGTTATGTAATGAGTTTGTGAGAGACGTGGATCTAAAAGAGGATTTATATATGTTGGTGTAGAGAGCATGGAGAGTAGACAACCTAGACTCATCAACCATTTAATGAGAAAGGATATTACATATGTTATTGGGGTAGACCAATTCAAGACATGCGAGGCATTGTAGCTAGGAAGTCATGCTAAAGAATTTTTATGGTAAGGGTGTTCTAGAAAAATGAAATGAGCATTGCATTGGAATAGAAAATTAAGCTAAATGAATGAACTATATTATAGAACTATTATGAATGAAGAAAAACAAAACAAATTTATTTTATCAAATTCTCATCAAAGTGCATCATGTATAAAACATAGACAACTCCACTTCCGTGAAAGATTTGCTTAATATAGTTGAGGAATACTGTAGACAACTCCACTTCACATGCAATAAAGTTACCTGTGTGTATGGTGCTGCAATCTCCTCTGCTACCGCCATGGCTCCATCGAGGTCAAAGGAACCGACATCCTCCCACCTGGGGGATGGAGACCCGGCACCGAATAGCTGAACATTAAAACAAATAAAGTCAACAATGTGTAATTCAAAGTTAAATATATTAAACAATACAATATCAAATAAAATACAACAAATACTTGAACATTAAATAAAAAAATAGAAAACCTGATCCATGAAGCTCCCTGTGGCATGCTGCTGCGTATCACCATGGCAAGAATGACCACAGTGAGAACAACGATGTGCCGTTGTTCTAGCAGAACTAGAAGGCCCCACGTGGGTTCCACCTGTACCCGGCATGTCTCGGCCACCACCCATAGACTGTGCAGCTGTCTGTGTCTCATCGATGTCCTCCCGGCTCTGGGAAGACATGGCCACAAATTTGGTATGTCTAAGCAAGTCATGTGTGGCACGTATGACGGAGTCATGAATCTCATCTAGACCGCTACCAAACCTGGGTGGCTAAGGAGGGGGGTTTGGCTCTCTCCTAAGTGTAGGAGGTCCTCTAAGTGGGTTGCGATGCGCCTAAGGTCGATCTTGGGCAGAGGCAAGACCGACACCTTGAAACTCAGTGATGTCAAAATAGTTGACATGGTACCCTAGCTCAAACTCAGCCCATAATTTTCAAAGGAAATACTGTGGGACCTCCAAATTGTTGCACAGGGACCTGTCAAACACCATGAACAACCTTTTCTCCAGTTATCTCTCCATGGTTGGTAAATGTACCAGTCCATGCAAACCTGAGGCCTCGTCATAGCTGGAGGCTATCCCGTCGAGGGAACTATGAACTTGCTATACAACTAGGCTTTGGTGATGTTGAGGTCTTTTATTTTCTCTTTGGACAACCCAGTGGAGTAGTGTTCCCTCATTCGAGCCCTGTATTGGCTCAAGTTTGTTATCTCACTGTGTGCAATATTGATTGATTCAATAATGTTTTGAAGTGATGAAGCCAAGGAAACCTGAGAGGGTTCCTTGGTACTGTTCAATTCATTACTTAGTGCCCTCAATTGATTTAAGTCTTGGTGTAATTGATCTTCGGGGTTTTCATTGGGTTCATTATCAGTTCCCATATTGTCTTCTGGAGGTTGGGTTTCATTGGATGGTTCGGGTGTGTCTGACATCTTGTTAGGTGTGTAGATGGCCTGCAATTAAATTTTCTTGGTTTTTTAATGGATTGTAAATTTTTTTAAAAATTAAAATTCAAATGGAAAACAAAAAAGAAACAAAAATAAACACAAATTTGTGCTTTGAGGAGCACCTACCTGGAGAAACGGATGGCACCGTGGTATAGGGGCAATTGCTTGGTGTCGAGGATGACTTGGGTACATGAGGACGCGTTCGCGGGGTTGAGAGTGCGCTCGCGGGTTGGAAATTCGGCTCACAGGTCTGTAAAAAATGACAGACCTGTGAGCTCTATTTTTTTTATTTTTAAAACAGAGGCGCGCACGCGCCATTAACACATGCGCACCAATTTGTGCGTACGCGTCAAAGACGCGTGCACGCCCCTTTTGTCCATGTGGGCTGAACCACGTGGACGTTCGGCATTGCCGAAGCAGAGATGCGTGTGCGTCCTTTTATTTTTTCCGCTCACACGCTGTTGTTGCGGTTATTTTGGGTACCAGCTTCGTGCGGGTACCCATAAGTGAAGAGATCCCTGTCCCAGAGAGAGAAGAGGCTAAGGCCTTACACAAGAGGAACTTGGTCAAAGCTAAGAGGATCATTGTTGATTCTATCAAATATCATCTGATACCACATGTGTCATCTCTGAAGACACCCAAGGAGATGTTTGATTCCTTGACCAAACTATTTGAAGGGAAGAACATAAATCGAAAGATGACCTTGAGAAATCAATTGAAGAATATCAAGATCTAGAATGTGGAGACCATGTAGTCTTATATCTCAAGGGTCTCCTAGATAAAAAAACAACTTGAAGCTGTGGGAGAAGATATAGAGAATGGAGAAGTGGTAATGACCGCTCTTAATGGCCTTCCTAGGTCATGGGATTCCTTCATCCAAGGAATTTGTGCTAGGAGGAAACTTATCACATTCAGTAGGCTGTGGGAAGAATGCTCACAAGAAGAAGCTCGAATTGTAGCTCGAGAAGAGAAGATGGGGAATGAAGACCAATCTCTCACAGCACACTCCAAGAGGCATGGTGACAAGAAGACTCACCACCATGATAAGAAAGAAAGACATCACCATCAAAAGGGTGATTTCAAACCTCAAAGGAACATGTCCTATGTCCGTTGCCATACTTGTGATGAAAGGGGACACATTTCCAGAAATTGTCCTAGGAACAAAAAGAAGAACAACAAGAAAAGACATCATGCTCATATTGCTGGGGATGATGAACCTCCTAGGAAGAAGGCTAGAGAAGAAAGTGAAGACTCTTCAAGTGATGAAGAGTATGTTTTAATTTCTGCTCTCACTGATACCATTACTCATGGGAGCAATGATTGGCTTATAGATAGTGGGGCTTCCAAACATATGATAGGAATCCTTTATGAATCTATCTGAACATGAATCACCCCACAAGGTGAAACTTGGGGATGAATACCAGTATCCCATAAAAGGAAGTGGTGAAGCCTCCTATAAGCTAGACTCTGGAAAGTCTATGAAAATGAAATATGTACTATATGTTCCAGGTCTCAAGAAGAACCTACTTTCCATATCTGCATTGGATGCAAAAGGCATGAGGGTTGCATTTATAGATGGCCAAGTCCTTATGTGGCCAAAGGGTAAAACTATAGATGATGCAGTGGTGATTGGAGCACAAGAAGGAGGATTATACAAGATGAAGGGATAAACTGAACGAGCCATGGTACATGAATCCATGGAGCCAAATGAACTTTGGCACAAAAGGCTTGCACATATGCACTGCCAATTGCAAGCAAAGCAGTAGAAGGTCTTCCTAAAATCCAGTCAAAGATGAATTGTTTTGATAAGTTCAAGGAATTCAAAGCCTTGATAGAAAATCAAACTAATAAGAAGATCAAGATCTTTAGATCCGACAATGGCGGAGAATTCACTTCAAGGAACTTCAAGATGTTATGCAGTAATTCATGGATTAAGAGGGCGTCGACCACTCTTTACAATCCACAACAGAAAGGAGTAGAAGAAGCTACTTCAAAGTCAGACTCCAGCAGCTCCTTGTTGGTACCCCAACAACTCCCCTTTGATTTTGCAAATAAAGTGGCCCCGTTAGAAATCTTGTAAATATTTAATGTTTAGTTTTCTTTCATTTTAGCATGCTTGATTTGTTAGGTGACTCCATGGTCTTCTTTCTTTGAATCTTCGCTCTTTGTGTTTCTTGTTATTTGAGCTTGGCTTTCATTGCTTTAGGTTTAGGTGATTTTATTATCTTTTTCATTAAATCTTTTGGCTCTTTGGTTTCTCATCAATGCTCGCATGACCTTGTCTAATCTTATTTGGGGTTAATCAGATCTTTCGATTTGGCTCGGTTGGGTTCACATGATGCTTCAACAATCTTGCTAAATTTTCATCCTTGTTACTTTAGTGATCAATTTTTTTTTTTGAAGGATCAAGATTGATTAGCTAATTGCTTAATTTTGAGATGATTAACATATGCCCTAAAATAACATGCACCGAAGATTGGAATCAAGTTATCAATATTTAATTTGGATAAGGTATCAAAATTAAACTTTCATTAAAATCATTTATAATTCATAATTTTCACACATATTATTCACTCCTAAGTCCATTATTGAGCAATTTGTAATCCTAAGTCCTTTACTAAGCAATTTGTAAACATAATTGTGTTGATATCTTACCGCCATAAAAATCTTATCTTTTAAAGATGATATTGAAGAAATTTAAAATAGTCTAAATTATCTATATCCTCTTTAAAAAATATTAATTATTTATTCATGATATCTCACAATTTATTTCAAATCCCTTTTTGGTATATGAACATGTTAAGATTTAATATGCTAATACAGAAAATAGCAGCATTACATTCCATTTCACAATAATAGCATATACAGGATCACTAAGAAACAACAAGCACAGCATAAACACAAGAGACACAGATTTATCCTGGGAAACCCTCATGGGGTAGAAAACCCAGCAAGGCTTCCTCAATATAGATGACCAGCAATATACAAAGATGCAAACCAAAGACATGATCTCCTCCTCCACCATAGCAGACCTCTCCTCCACAAGTGCGCTACTCTCAAGTGAGTGAATGTGTCAAATGAGGAATACACCTCCTCTATTTATACACTACTCTGACATATCTTTTACACAATACATGTAGGCTCGTATTTAACCATTAGATTAAATACCCTATTATAACTGATTGGGCCGACCCCACTAGGGTGGTCTAACAACTCTTTGACCCACATAACACATACAGGGCCGACCCCCACTAGGGAAGTCTAATAACCCAAGTTACCACATTCCGACGGAGGAATAAACATCTCCGGATATACAATAAGATCTTTACGAAGGAATGAAACATCTCCGGAATAATAAAGTACAAATATAATATTCTTTGAAGTTACAATATCTCAACAGAACGTGGAAAGCAGATTTTATTATAACGTATGTAAGTTTTCCAAGGAGATGCCAAATTATTATTTTAAATATTTCATTTAAAATGTTGACTTACCTTTTTAGTCTCTAAAAACTTACATTATTTTTTATAATTTGTCTTCACTTACCCATCACATAACTTGGCGATTGCTTTCTTTTGGAAATTTGATGTTCATTTTGTGAAGAAAATGACAACACACCAGCCACATGTGATCTCGATGAATTAGCTTACATTGGTGGGTTTAAAGCAACAAGATGCCATTAGCTAGCGTGATAATTGAAAGATAATCAGATTTGGGTTTTTGTTGCTACGAGCTATGTAAGATTTAGTACCAATAGAAACATGTCAACATCCTTTACTGGTATATTATTATGAATGAATGAAAAAACCATTGAGTGACGTGTTGAAGATTCTGCCTTCATATGAAATTGAGAAGCCATTTGGCATATCACCAGTTGGTTATCTCGTTGAAATTCCTTGGGTGGTTGAGACTGATACGGGAGTGACAACATCTGGCTTATAATATTATTTAAATTGTTGCATAGCCGTAGGGAAGAAGATTTGTTTCTTGAATCCCGTTGATACCGCCGAAACTGACAAAGCACTCCCAGGAATAACGATTTTGCATGTTACCTATACATAAGCTGCTTTGATATCCGAAGGTCTGGTGTCATGAAATCACTATAGGAATTCTGGAGGTCAATAACAAATGGATAGTCCGAAATTCGTTGCCTAATTACTACCACAAGAAAATGGAAATGATCGCTATCATAAATATCATTAATAATTTCATTTAAAGATGCAACTGCATGTACCAATTGCAACAGATTCGAGATGTAGTTCAGGCAATTTATTCCGGCAGTTAGTGAGAACACCTCGTCTTGCAAACAGAAATGTTATATTTTGAAATAAGATTCAGAGATTTGACTGAAGAATATACGCTATATTAACTGAAAAATCTTTTTCATTTTCCTTATATCAATTCTCTTTTCTTAAAACATTGCAGCACGTTAGACAGTGAAGATGGTAAAAATGCATCAGAATAATTTCATAGAAGCAATTACGCTTACCGAAAATCAGAAAATTGGCGACCAGAGCTTGTAGAAACAATATTCATCAATTCAACACGAGTTTCACGATAAAATGAGACTGCAGAGTTAAATATCAGCTCGTAAAAGAACTTACTAGTCACATGAAAGCGACTACGAAGATTGAAGAGTTTTTGCTCAAAAGAAAAGGGAGATTTCTATATTTCTCTTTTAATTTTAAACTTCGTAGTAATTTAAATCTTTTTCTTATCAATGGATGCACTTAAATATCAAGCTTTATGTCCCTTTATTTAATATTGCCTGGATGTGCAGGAATACGACGGCAATTTCATAAGATTACAGAAGGTGAAGGAGAATCGAGTTATTGAATCGTAGAAAACGGGGAATTGCAGATCCGACTGGCCACCACATCAAAAGAACTAATTGCTTTAACTGCGTTTTAGGAGGTTGTTCTTGGGCTATATAAACAGACCAAATTTCGACTGACGGGGAGGAACGTTCCACGAAACTGGACGAACTTATTTTTTTTCATTTTTCTGTATGTTTCTCTGCTAGAGGGGGGAAGCTCTGTAAAGAAGGATGGGAACTGTTTCCCAGAGGCTCTACTGTTTTCTCCTTGTGTTCGATTTCTGAGACATTTGAAAGGACATATTATATAGTATTATACTTGTTCGGCTTATATCAATGTTCTTGGAACTTCTTCTGAGAATTATTGAATATTGCAGAATACTGAAAACCCTAGCTAAGTCTTTAGAATATCTATGTTGTGTTGTTAATCACTCTCTTTTGTTATCTCTACTTTCATATATATATATATCTTGTTATTATATGTGAAATACCTTCGATGTATTTCGAATGACTATGTTTATCTGAAATATAAATGGTTTATTTTTATATTGAAATTAACGAACTGTTTCATGATTTCAATTGTTTGTAAATCAATTTTAATTATTTGCTAACTTGTATTTTGACCTTGTTTCTTTTACAAATTAAAACATGATTAAATATTTATATTTTTCAGAATAGTGTATCTAGTTAATATTATTGATATTTGGTTTGAAGTTCTGTTACAATTACTTTACAATAGATTGTTATCTTATTGTGAAACAGTTGAGATTTACTTCTACAGTTGGGGACTTCTCTGCCAATCCAGAAGTTAATCATTTTTTTAAACCTTATATCAATTCAATAATTTATGCTCTCGGTTGAGATAGGTAGCAAGCATTTAGGTTATCATAGAACATAATTAGGAACTATTAATTTTCTGCATTTAGCTTTAGATAGTCTTTAGCATTAGTTAGTCATTAGGTTAAATTTTTCTCTTTTGTTATAAGATTGATTCAAGTAAACTTGACACTCACTCACCTTAGAGAGACTCTTCACTTTGAAGAGCACATCATATAGGAAGTAGGGCCTTGATCTTGTGAAAGACAGTTACTTTAAACACATACAAGATTGCATTAAGTCGAGTGTGTGGGCTGTCTTTCTGTAAGTTGGCTTAGGATAGTTTTCTTGGCCAACACTCCTACAAGGAAGCAAAGATTCAGAGGGAGTCCACCCAACAAACAAACAAAGATAAGTATTTGAATTTCCATTTCTTCTATATTCTGTTTGTTTAAATAATGTTATTCAATAATGTATATGCTTATGTTCCTAGACTTAGGTTGTGTATTATGCATATTAGAATAATTGCATTAATGAACAAGATACTCCTAATATGCAAGTAATGGGTAAGTGGCCTATGGTACTGTACAACATTCCATTGCTACTTATCTATAATGAAACCTCTTCGCTGACATGTTGGGAGTTGTGCACACTCTTAAGAATGTTCTAGTAGAGATGGAAGGCATCTATAAAGTTACGAGATATGGATAAATGTTGTATTGAAGCATTGGCTAAGATAATTGCATGACCGTATGACATATGTTTTTATGCATAAGAATTTGTTTTTGAAAACAATGATAAGTTTCTAATCATGCAATTGAATTTGACTTGTAGGAAAGATCGTGTACAATCACCTACAAAAGAAGGACTACAACATTTGTTCCAGCAACGAAATTCAAGAAAACTATCTATTGAAGATATTGAAGAATCTGAAGTTCCCAGGATCCGGGATGTAGTAATGAAAGGATTCCATGGTCGAGGAATACCAATCGATCATGAAAAATGATGTTTGGGATGTGGTCCCAAGACCTGAAGGGAAGTCTGTTGTAACTTCCAAGTGGATCTATAAGATCAAGCATGCTGCAAATGGCAACCTAGAGAAATACAAGGCCAGATTGTGGCTTTTGATTTTTGCTCCTGTAGCCAGGTACACTTCCATCAGAACAGTACTTTCTCTGGCTACAGTGATGAAGTGGAAGATACACCAGATGGATGTCAAGACAACTTTCTTGAATGGTGTAGTCGAAGAGGAAAGTGTATGTGGAGTAGCCACTCGGTTTTGAGACACATGACAGAGGGACACTTGAAACAGACACTTAGGACCTGGTACGACAGGATAGATGGCTTCCTATCTAGTTTGGGCTTTACTAAGAGTAAAGCGGACTCCAACCTTTACTACAAGGTTGAGGAAGGCAATCCTGTGATACTACTTCTGTATGTGGATGACCTGTTTGTTACAGGTGAGGATAGATTGATTTCCGATACGAAGAGGAAGCTTGCTGCCAAGTTCGAGATGAAGGACTTGGGTATGATACACTACTTTCTAGGTATGGGGGTGTGGCAGAGCGCAGATGGAATCTTCCTTGGATAAGAGAAGTATGCAGTAGATATCCTGAAGAGGTTCAGGATGATGAACTGCAAGGCCATGGCCACACCTATGGCATCGAACCTAAAGCTTCTGTGTGATGCTTCATCTGAGCCAGTCGATGTCACGGTGTATCGTCAGATGATTGGGTCCTTGATGTACCTGACGAACACGAGACCAGATATTTGCTTTGCTGTGAACACATTGAGCCAGTTCCTGGCAGATCCGAGAAGTGTTCACATGGTTGCTGTAAAGCATATTCTGAGGTAATTGAAGGGTACGGTTGATTATGGGCTCAAGTATGATGCAAATCAAAAGTTTAACCTAGAGGGTTATGTTGATTCAGATTCAGCAAGCAGTGCCATTGATTGGAAGAGCACTTCGAGGTGCTGCTTCAGTATGGGATCCGGTATGATCTCTTGGTTTAGCAGGAAGCAGTCCTGTGTGGAACTGAGTACAGCCGAAGCATAGTATGTTGCAGGTTGTTCGGCTAGTTGTGAGGCAGTATGGCTTAGGAAGCTACTGTCTGAGTTATCTGATCTCCCGTTGGATGCTACATGTATCTTCTGTGACAACCAGAGTTGTGTGAAGTTGTCTGAGAACCCAGTGTTCCATGACAGGTCGAAGCACATTGAGACCAAGTTCCACTATATTAGGGATATGGTGCAAAGAGGAGCAATGAAGCTTCTGTATGTTGCGACGGATGAGCAGATAGCCGATGTGTTGACCAAGCCACTGGCCAGAGTGAAGTTTGAGTACTTCAGAGAGAGGATTTGTGTACTTTAGATCGAGATTCCTTCCAAAGGGAAGCGATGAGTCCGGAGACACAGATGCACATGAGCCATTCTCACATGGTGGTAGGTGTGTCCTCCCATGGTGCAGATATAAGGGCTGGGGACATTCCGACATGGTTGAAGTGTGTCTTCCCATGGTCGTTGATGTAAGAGTTGTGCCATTCGAGCATGGTTGAAGAGTGTCTTCCCATGGCTGCGATATAAGTGTTGTGCCATTCGAGCATGGTTGAAGTGTGTCTTCCCATGGCTGCGATATAAGCACTGTGCCATTCCTAGCATGGTTGAAGTGTGTCTTCCCATGGCGATGAGTGTGATGCCATTCTCGCATGGTTGAAGTGTGTCATCCCATGGTGTAGATATAAATGCTGAGCCTTTCACGAGTGGTTGAAGTGTGTCTTCCCATGCCGGTGAGTGGAAGTGCTGTGTGATGTGCATTTGGGTTGTGCTCCATGGACTATGAGGTGATTTGAAGATGATGATGTGACAATAGGGTACACAGGTTTTGCAGAAGCGGTAATTAGTCATGAAGTGTACCTACTTGATGGCTTGCTCGCAGAGATGATGAAGACCTACATGAAGGCTAGGCCTACATCCAACATGAAAAAGGGTTGGCTCTATAGAACTTCCTATGACGAGTAGATTAGAGATTGATTGAGATAGCAACAACAGTGACGATGACGATGATCCAGTAACGATGATCCAGAGAAGAAGACTTGTGCTAGAAGATATGTGTCGAGAAATACCTTCCTTGTTAAGAGGGAGTGTTGATGTATTTGTAACTTCAGAATGTATTTCACATATGTATATTGTATCCCTACAGAGAGGTTATTATTCCTCTGTACAAAAGTGTCGTCATTTGTATTTGATGGGTTATTAGACCACCTTGATGGGGTCGGCCCTGTATGAGTCTTGTGGGTTAAAGGGTTATTAGACCACCCTAGTGGGGTTGACCCAGTTAATATTATGTTAAGTGGTTAAGGTTGGGCCGACCTAGTTAGAGTTAAAAGGCAAGTCAATTTGTGTATAAATAGAGTGAGGGTGTCACTCTATTTGATCATTCACTTATGCATCTATCTCTCTCATTGAGTGATGCGCACTAGTGGAGGAGGATAAGCTGCTAGGAGTCTATCTCTTATGCTTGGGTTATTGTATCATTGCTCTATCTATCTCTGAGGAAATTATTGGGGTTTTTCACCTTCTTGGTTTTCCCCAAGGAAACTCTGTGTATATTGTCTCTTGTGATTGATATACTGTGCTTGTTATTCTCTCAGATAAGATACTAGATCATATTGAATTAATGCTCAAAATATAACATGTTGAAAATACCGAATGACCTCCTACAAGAGAAGATGGATCAAACTGGTCCAAAGGATATCCAAGAGGAGAATCCAAGGGGGAATATATTCCAACAAGAGGGGGGTATATGTGTCTATATTCTCTCCAAGGGGAGAAAATGAAGGTGCACCTCTTTTGGCTAGGGAGGAGGTAGAAGGATTAACACTCTCTCCAAGAGAAGAATATGAACTAAGCAAGGAGTGATCTCGCCTAGATAATCCTATTGATGTGTCCTGGGAGAGGCCCTGACTAGAGTGTCTTCCTCTTGAACCACGGGGAGATGGTGTAAAAATGCCCCTCGAGAGAGGGGATAGGACTTATAGTCTACGAGACTTCCTTAGGGGGTTGTTTTGTTCCTCTATGATGAAGGATTTGTGTTAAATGAGAGTGATGGTGGAATTAAACACAATTGGACAAATGCAAAAATATTCCAACCACAACATATGCAATATGGTGCAACGAGTATTGAGTGATATGTGCAAAGTCGGTCTAGTTCAAGAGTTCCCACATGTAGGTTCTTTTTAATTATGAGTTAGTGAACTTTTATTTAAAAATAAAACATGTGTAAATTCCCTAAAAATACGTATTGTCCTTCCTATCAATTGTAACCGAGCCTTCCGAAGTCACAACTGATGGTGATAATGGGATCCACGCACCAATTCATGACTAGTGAAGGTAACAAAGAGCAAGTTCTACTGGAAATGGGGACAATGTTCCAATCAAGAAGACTTGGTAACAACTCCTAATGACAATAGTTGACTTCAGGAGTCAATTGCACCCACAATTGATCCTTGGTGATGTCCTAATTTTGGCCACTAAGAGACCTTGCGTCAAGTGTGGATCAGTGGTTTGGCCTACATGGTATAATGTCGTATCCCTACAATGAGTTGAGTGACTCATAGGGGAGAGTAGGGAAACTATTCCTTGGATTTCACCTCCTTGGTCACAACACACTTCTGATCTGGGTTTTCTTTGAACACTTGCTTATAGAAGGATTTTGAAAGTACCCTGTTATTAGTCAAAATGGTACTTGTCCAACCGTGATGACACCGCAATGTCGGTCACACAAAATGACTTTATGGATTGAAGAGCCTTATTGGATATAGATGCATTTGACCTTAATCATACAAACTTTTCTCCAATTATCTATTTTTGTAATATATTTTTAGGACATAAACGCGACTCTTATATCTTCCATCTCACGGGTCACCCGCAGGTGCTCCACTGACCACATGCGGTTTTCCCCAAAAAAATTGAACCCGCTACTTGTTGGCAGAAGACTCGCGGGTCACCCACTAGTTGTCAAGTTTTATACCAATGGGTACCTTCTAAAATCACTAAAAAATAAAATGAAAATCGAATGAGAGTTAGTTATGGTAGTTCTTTTAACTACCATACCTTCCCTAACTATTTATCTCTCGAACCTATCTTCTCAAACTTTGTTATAAATACAAGGGGAAGGCTATAGGAAGGGGGGAGAACCCTTTGTGTATTGAAATGTCGGAGAAATATCTGTAGAAGGAAGAAGATCAAGAGCTCAGGATCAGGTTTCAAAAGTGCTTGTTGCAGAATCAGGGATATCTTATTGTCATTTATATGATTAATACAAGATATTATCTTTTCCCATAAACTATCTTGTCTATTTCATAAATTCAATCTAATAAATCTGTCATATCTCCTTTATATATGAGTTTTATATTGGATTGTTTATTTCTATGTAGCCAAATGTTTTGAGGAAGGTATCTCCTTGTTGCAGGATTCTTTGCTTGGGATTGCGGATCGAAGACTCATATTTTCAAGCTTGGAATGAACTTCTTATATCCAAGGTACTTTCATTTAACTTGTAACCCTAGTTCTTCTTCGTTAAATAAAAGTCTTGTTGTATGCTTGCCTATTGTTTTGATTATGTGACTTCTCATTAGTATGTTGGTGATCTCTATAAATTTCCTAGTCCTAGGTTAAAATACCGAACAACAGAACTGGCGACTCCACTGGGGAGTTTTTTTGTTGCTCTAGGAGTCCTTGTGTAGGATTTTCTTCAGTGAGATTCAGTTCTTGAGTTCTCTGGAAGGGTTTGCAGGGGGTACAGACACTTGTTTATGACTTATACTTGATCCTTTTTAAAGTTTTTCTTCTTTTTTTAATTTTTTTAAGCAGACTCACGACCTGCAAGTATATACAGTCGCGAGTTTCCATGATACCCATGAGTTTCCTATTTTGCATCTGCAAGCCACCCGCAATTTGCAATACTTACAATCGCGGGTACCCCTGTAGGTTGTGGTTTTCCTCCTAGAGTTGAAATTTTTGGTCTTTGCTTTAATTTCTATGAAGTTGGTTACTTTTAATTGTATCATTTTAGCTTGTTAGTCCGTGTTTGAGTCTTTTTACTCTTCCTTTAGATCATTTTGGTCTTTTTTACTTGATGCAGGTGTGCCTAGGTCTTTCGAGTTCAAGTTTTGGTTGGTAGACACTTGGAGTGATCTATTATGATCCCCGAACTAATTGAAATCGATTTGATATCTTTAAAAAGAGTCCTTGTTTTCTTCTTCTTGTCGGTTGGTTTTGAAGTGTCCTTATGTCAAGTTAGTTACTTCTTTGTCTTAGTTGAGGTAACTATTTGAAATTTTTATTTTCAGATTTTTTTGAGGATAGTTTTTTGTCTCTTATAGGTTTAGGTACACCTTGTATACACTTGTATTTTCATAGTGTTTTTTACTTGTTCATATTTACTTGTTCTTCTATTGTTTAAAAAGAAAATTGCAAAAAGAACAAGTATTTTTCCCCTTAGCAAGAGCAATTTTTTCTTTTCAATAGTAATAGTTACATGCATTGATTTTTGAAAAAGAAAATAAAAATTTTGGAATTTTACTTAGGTTTACTTTATCAGCATTTTGGATTTAGAAATATATAAGTGAAAAGAGAAAAGAAATAAAAGTGTTTGCACATCTTATTACACATTTTGCTTTTCTATTTTCAGTCATAACCACTTCATGCACACATACACTACCTTTGAGTAATAACAACCTTAAAAAGAACTTTAAAACTAAAATTTAATACTAAGTTTTATATTTTAGGCTCTTACACCAACTAGCTTAGGTTAGTGCTTTGGATTAGGTTGATTAAATTATCCAAAGCAGTTAAACTCAAATCATAGTGGCCTTTGGGTAGGTAAAATCCACCTCTGTAGAAGTTGAACCGAGAATCTCCACTCACATTGGAGCTAAGAACGAGGTCGTGTGAGATTGATTAGTTGGAGATACTCCTCCACTTTTTGATCGAGCATCTACTAGAGTCAGTACGCATACAAGGATCCACTAGTACCTTCTGGTGCTTTTGGATATCGGGCTCAATTACCCTACCCATGCGTGCTGATTCGATGTGCGACTGTCCCCACGGACCCTCTCTATAGCGTTGGTAGCCTTAGTATCCAATACTTTTAGAACTCTACACGGGTGGTAGTGGAAGGATATTTCCATTACACCTAAGACAGATTCCAAAGGAAATCCTCTACAAATCTTTGGGAAGGCGTTTGGGTGATTCCAATGCTTGGCCCCATCGTGTCTTTACTGTGGACCTCAGATAACTGTTCTTCATCAATTCAATGGTCTTTTCTGGGCCCTCATCATCCCGAAATCTCCTTTGGAAGATTATCTGCTTGCTTGGTTTGGATCACTATAGGAATTTTTAAGCTTTGTGTTGATTGTTTACTTTTGTTCTAGTTGTTCCTATGTACTAGTTACTTAGAACATTTCTTGTAGCTGTGGAGGACCAACCTCCCCGTAGGTGAAGAAGGTCGAGAAACCTTCCTCTACTCATTGTGGAACCTCCACCGCAACCTTAGCAGCGTAGAACAAACTCAAGCGGTTCTTTTTAACCAACAGGTACGATTGAACCACCTAAGCAACCTCAACTTATTACTCAAACTTTGACGGTCCCACAGACCATCAAGGTTGTGGATTTGCAAACCGAAGACTTTGTGAGACCCTTTAACCCTCCTTTAACTGGACCCGACGATCCGGTGTTAGTGAGAGTCATCTCTTTAGGTTTACTCGAGCTTAGTGTGTGTAGGATTACATCTAGATTTACCATGGATAACAGTGGGGACAGATGAGGAGTTCCACACAGTCCCACATCTGCTATTATGCCAGGACATTTTTCTCCTCCTCATATAAACACTCCGATGCCTAGTTCGTTGCACGGGGGCTTCACTCAATAAACCGCTATCATAGCGCATCCGTTCAAGGCATATGAAACAATACCCTTAATTTCACTAAATATTGGAGAATACCTTCCAAAATCGTTTTTTTTAACCCCCTCCCAATATGCCTTCCCAATTTAAAAAAAACCCCTATTTTCACTAGATATTGTATGTATCAATTTTTTCATGAACATTTTTTATACCCCTTTATATTTCTACCTAGTATATCGATATGATACCCCTCTTATGACCCCACATGCATTCTACAATGCACCTTGCTTCTTTCGATGTATATTGTGGATGCACATTACTTCACCCACAATGCAATTACTCAACCACATATCATTATGATTTGCAACATCTAATGATCTAATGAAGAGATAGGAGATCACTTCTTGTATGTCACTAGAGCCAATGCACATAGTACAACATTTAGATTGCATGTTGTAGTTCCCCAATCGCTGGCTAAGCCTGTTGTGGGCTAGGTATCCAAGCCCCCAGGGCCTGTAACAAGCTCTAAGAGGCTGAATAAACCTCCCAATGCCTATAATAGGCACAAGTGGTTGGGTATTCAAGTCCCCAAGGCCTATCGAGGGCCTATAACAGGCCCTGGAGGCTTAGATCCTCCCAAGGTTATTGGTAACAACTAGCTGAGAGCTATTGGTAACAATTGGCTGTTAATGACCATTGTCTCTCGACTATGATCGATTGGAAACCCACTTCACCAAGAAACCCCCTGGCCTCAAGCATGCCTCAAGACACGATTTCCCTGCGTACTAGTAAGCCTGAGCCTTGCCTCAACCTGATTTCTCATCCGACCCTGATCCCGCCATCTCCATTTGGCGGATATTTGTTAGCCCGCCCATATAAAAAAGACCCCAAAGTATTTTTGTATTGTTACATTAAATAGAAAAATCATTTGCCCCTTAATATATAAGCAATATAATTTTTAGGTTTTGATAAATATTTAATACCACAATATGAATGAACGTGGTATTATATTGCATTCTAGTGAAGCCCCCGTGGTTCGTTGCAGATGTCTTATGCTCCAAACACTTCACTAAAATTTAATACAGGATCCTTAGGGCCGTCAACCACTCAGATTACGTTGACTTCTATACCTTTTGGATCAAATGTTGGTTCATCTAATGTCCCTTTCACTAGGATACCCATGGTATTGTTTACATCATCCCTGTTTGTTCAATAGCTCAAGGCTAACCCTACTAGTTCATCTCCTTTTACTCACAGATTCTCTTGGCATGGAGGGAATATTGCTCCTTCAACACCTTTTGTAGGTATGATGCCTATCCCCTCCATTTCATAGTTGCCAAGTTCAACCCCCTTTAAAGGTTATAATTGAAAATCGTCAAATGTTCAAACTTCTAACATACCTATAGGGAACACTCCTTTTTCACTTTTTGGTGGAGGAGGAAGTAACGCTTATACTTCAACTCCTTTGGGAGGCACCTATACTTGGCCGCAATGGAGTGGACCTCAAGGGAGCAATACACTAGCTTACAAATTGATCACTTTTCAAAATGTGTTCTCATCACAACCGATGGCTGGGGAAACCCCAACAAGCCTTCCTGGAGTTATGGTTCAGGTAATTTTTTCTAAATATACAACATCATGAGACATTCTCCAAACAAATCTTGTATAGTCAAGATTGATCCTCCCGTATAGAGGTGAGCAATTTGATTTCCTTCCGTGTAAAGGTTATTCCTCCCGTATAGAGGTAATTGATCAAAGTAATGATGTTGTAAAGTCTTGTTGGATAAGACTCTAGACTTGTGTGTGTCAAGTCATGATTATCATGTGAACCTTCCGTATAAAGGTATCCATGAGATTGACCTCCCTTATAGAGGTGGAAATTCCGTATAAAGGTCATGCTTTACTTGTTAATTTAAGCATTTAATTTTGTGTAATATATTATTAACCATGATCACCAGTTGCTATTGAGTCTCCTTTAGAGATTGATCACCTCTAAAGTGAATTACTTTAGCATATGATCATTTAGTCCAGAATAATATAATATGATCACAACATCCGATAATTCCTCTTAGTATAATGTAATGTAATGGATATTTAAAGTTAGCACATATTGGCCATGCAGTAAGAGATGAAGAAATAAAAGATAAAGCATAGAGATAAAGAGAATTCGAAATTTCCCATGCAGACACTTCAACTAATTAAAGAGAAATTGAATCATTAAAGCTTCAGTCATAAAGCTTTAGTTAAGTATCAATGCTTCAGTTAAAACATCAGTTAAATATATGTATCAGTTAAATAAATAACTCATAGTGGTCACTTCAAGTATATCAATCAACATGATTTCAGTTAACTAAGTCTTAAATAAAACGAGATTAGTTAACTAAAGTATTTTCACTTTAGTTAAACTAAAAGACGACACTTCAGCTAAAGAGAGTTAACTAAGTGACAACAAAGAAGATATAGTTAACTAAGTGATATTGCATGATGACACTTATGTTAAACTAAAAGATGACACTTGAGTTGTGACACTTGCATGTCGACACTTAAGTTAACCACATAACTAAGTGGGAAAACTTTTAGTTAAGAGGCGAGTTCATCCTAAGTGACAACTCAGTGAGATGTAGCACTGCATGAGAAGTGGGGCACACCACTCCATGCAAGATTAATACATCCAGATTGAGGGCGAGTTCATCCTAAAGTTGGAAGTTAAAAATAGAAGATAAGTATGTATAAATATGATATACATGATTATTGAATCCAGTGTGAAGCGAATTCAATTCTCCATTGAAGGCAAGGCGCTTCTCTTTGTGCAGGGTATTGTCCGTGCTTGTTATTGTTGTGCTGGGAACACATTCGATTGATCTCTCTTCTCTATTGCTTCTACATCTTCACCAAGAAGTTTGGTGATCTCTTATATTTCGAAAGAAATTTTCTATGTTGTAAACGAAAGCATTCTCTGCTATCCATTATATTATACTGAGAAGAATTGTTGGGGTTTTTGTTCTCATAATTTTGAGGATTTTCAACAGGGTATATCTTGTGTTATGGCTGTATGAATTTCATGGATTGAATTGTCTCATTGCTTCAAGTCTCTGCATCTAAAAGAATTAAAGATTAAAGCTCAACCAAATTTCAACATGGTATCAGAGCTTAGGCCGTGAAGGAGCTCAGTTTTTCAAGCCGGCTAGAGCCTATGTTGATCCTGAGAAATTGAGAACAAGATTTGAAGACTATGGCATTAGTCTCTGTATGACCGGAAGACCATCTTGAGGGCACCTCAAACTTAAACACTTGGAAGGATAGGATTCTCAACATCCTATATGAACATGACTTGGATGTCTATGTATCCACTGTGGTGGAGGAGCCTACTTCTAATGAATGGTGAATCAACTTCAAGAAAAATCAAGATAAGGCTAAGCATATCATCTATGATTCGGTAAAAGAGAACTTGATGCATGTGATCACACTGTTGAATACCGTGAAAATATGTTATGATACATTGAGTAATCTATATGATACTAAGGCCCCAAGTCAAAAGAGGGCATTGAAGAATAAGCTTCGGAACTTAAAGACTGAGATGGATGAGACAATGGCCTCCTTCTCTAATATATCTCAGGTAAGATATCAGCTTGCTACTATTCGAGTAGCGATGGATGAATATGATCTTATCCAAACCGCTATTGATGGCCTCCCATCCTCATGGAATACATTCTTGGCTGCAGTAAATGGCCGATAGGTAAAACCTAACTTCAAAAGGTTGTGGCATGACTGTCTCCAAGAGGAGGGGCGGATCCATAGCAAGTCAGTGTGCATCAAGGAATAAAATATTTCCCTCATGGAAAGAATGAAGAAAGGAAAGAAACCCTTCTTCCAAAATAATTTCTCTAATCCAAAGAAGAAGGAGTTCAAAAAAGGCTTTGACAAGTCAAAATCTAGATGCTTTAATTGCAACAAGAAAGGCCATTTCTCAAGATATTGTAGAGCAAAGCAGAAAGGAAATTTTCATGCTTCTACTGCCATAGAAGATGAAATCACTCAAAAGAATGCATCTAAATAAAAGGAGACAAGAAGGGAGTATTATCTTGTCTGTTTGACAGTGGTGCATCTAAACATATGATTGGTTACAAGAGTGCCATCGCTGATCTAAAAGAGAAAGAATTCACATGCATGGTAGAGTTGGGGGACAAATCAACTTATTCGATCCAAGGAGTTGAATCCACCTCATTCCAACTGAGCACCAGTGATATTCTACATGTGGAGGACATTCTATATGTTCCAGGATTGAAGAAGAACCTCCTCTTAGTTTCGGTTCTTAAAGACAAAGTCTTCCGAGTTATCTTCATGGATAACAAAGCAATTTTATGGTCGAAGAAAAATATCCTAGAATCTACTGCTGTGATTGGAGTTCGAGAGGGAGGAATCTACAAGGTACCCAAGAAGTACATTCAAGCTATGATTCACCACACTATTAGTCCATGTGAGCTATGGCACCGAAGGATTGGAAACCTACACTACAAAGCGCTACCATGACTTCAACAAATGGTAAAGATCTAAAGGAGTTTCTGATTTAATACATTCTGATGTATGTGGTGCCATGTCATCCCCCTCCCTGAGTGGATTCTTATATTATGTACTTTTCATAGATTATTTTTCTAGGAAGTCATGGATTTATTTCATGAAGGATAAAAGTGAAACTCTTAGAAAATTTAAAGAGTTTAAAGCTCTAGTTGAAAATCAGAAAGAAAATCACATTCGTGCATTAAGGTCTGATAATGGAGGTGAATTTGATTCACATGCATTTAATGAGATATGTAGTGATGCGGGAATATGTAGACAGTTAACAATACCATACAACCCTCAGCAAAATGGGGTTTCTGAAAGAAAGAATAGAACCATATGTGAGGCTGCAAAAGCCATGATGCATGATCAAGATATGTCTAACTCATTATGGTCGGAAGCCACTTGTACAGCTGTGTACATCCAGAATAGTAGCCTGCATGCCATTCTAGATGAGAAGACACTAGAAGAAGTGTTTACCGGTGAGAATCCAGACATCTCACACTTGAGGACCTTCGAGAGCCCAATATACATTCATGTACCGAAAGAAAAGAGAACACATATGGAGCCTTCTGGAAAGAAAGGAACCTTTGTGGGTTATAGCGAGTCATCCAAAGCATACCGAATATATGTATCTTGTGAGAGACACATTGAAGTTAGCCAAGATGTTACCTTCCATGAGGAAGCTGCTTTCAAAATATTGAAAGAGATTAAATGTGATTCAAAGATGGAGGATCCCGAGTCTGATTCTTCCCCTTAAGAGTGAGAGATGGAGAAACCGGGAGATGCCTCATATTCACTAACTACTGAAGAACCAGTAGATTTGGTTGAGAGGTCACCTGATGAATATCCTGCTAAAACAAGATATGATTGGTGCCGAGACATCTTACAAAATGCAGAGAAACATGGAGCACCAGTAGGTTCATCTAGAGAGCACAAGAAACCTGACAGATATTCAGGGTGTGTTGCACTGATGAGTCACGTCAGTGATTCATAACCATCCTCATATGAAGAAGTTGCAAAGCAACAAGTTTAGAAAGATGCAATGACATAAGAGTACAACTCTATAATGAAGAATGATGTTTGCGAGGTTGTTCCCAAACCTGATGGGAAGTCCATTGTGACTTCCAGATGGATTTACAACATAAAGCATGTTGCAAATGGTAGCATTGAGAAGTATAAAGCCATATTCATTACCAGAGGTTTCTCTCAGAAATAAGGCATCGATTATGATGATGCCTTTTCCCCTGTGGAAAGGTACACCACAATCCAAGCAATGATTGCACTTGCATCTGTTCTAGGATGGAAACTTCACCAGATGGATGTGAAGACAACTTTTCTCAATGGTGAGGTTGAGGAAGAGGCTTATATTCAGTAGACTAAAGGATTTGTGGTTCATGGGAAGGATTCCCATGTTTGCAAGCTAAATAAATCTCTATATGGGATTAAGCAAGCCCCCAGGGCTTGGTATTCTAGAATTGATAGCTACCTTCAGAAACTGGGTTTCTGTAAGAGTGAAGCTGATCCAAATTTGTACTTCAAAGTATTAAAGAACCAACCATTGATATTGGTTTTGTATGTTAATGATTTGTTTCTCACTGGAGAGGAACATGTAATTGCTTGGTGCAAGAGGGAACTCACCTTAGAGTTCGAGATGAAAGACTTAGGTCTAATGCACTACTTTCTTGGCCTTGAGATATGGAAAATAAAAGATGAAATTTTTCTATATCAAGGGACGTACTTGTTGGTTGTGGAGCCCGATCTTCGAGTCTCATAGATGATGATTCAATCGTGTTTGTACCCCAGGTTTGGTTATGATCCGGGAACACGCAATAGGGGGTCCGAGGGAGTAGTGCACTCCCCCGGTTGGGGGGCGCGGGTGTTAGAAAAATAGGATCACAGAGCAATAACAATAAACATAAATGCAAATATAATCACACACACATTACAAGAGAGACAAAGATATATCGTGGTTCACCCCAAGATGGGCTACGTCCACACTGAAGTTGCCAATCCTTATTATTGTTCCGTCCAACAAAGTGAAGGATACAACTGCTGCACTTCCTCTTCATTGTCTCACAGTCTCTCTTCTAATCTCAGAGATCTTGATCATGCATAAAACATAATACATATTACCCTAGCCGTATTACAATGTCTTTATTTTATAAGGGAAATACAATGGAAAAATACCACGGGTTACCCAAAACCATGGACCCAAAACCTGTTGAGGCATGAGTGTACAGTCCTCTGGGGTGCACGGCTTAGACAATATCATCTATGAGACTAAATATCTAGCTCCACAACCAACAATCTCCCACTTGGAGACTGATCACAACAACTCCACCGTTGCTGTACTTGTTGGACCTTGGACTTGGAAACTTTCTCATCTTCACCTTCATGCTAGAAGGCCAACTGAAACCGAGCAGGAACTCAGTTTCTCTCTGGTCACTACCTTTGTGAACATGTTTACAGGATTCTGGCTAGTATGTATCTTTTCCAGCTTTAACAGTTCATCTTCCAGAACATAGCGTATGAAATGGTACTTGAGCTGTATATGTTTAGTCCTAGAATGGAATGCTGAGTTCTTTTCAAGATGAATGGCACTCTGGCTGTCACTATACAACCTGCTATCCTTCTGCTTCTTACCCAATTCCTCCATAAACCTCTGCAACCAAATCATCTCTTTACTAGCCTCTGTAACAACAACATACTATGATTCCGTTGTTGAAAGTGCAACAACCTTTTGCAATCTCGAAATCCAACTTACTGTTGTTCCACCTACAGTAAACACATACCCTGTGGTGCTCCTCCTACTATCCTTATCACCTGCCATATCTGCATCAACATATCCCTGTAGAACAGTGTTTGAACCTCCAAAACATAATGCCTGAGTTGTAGTACCTCTCAAATACCTGAGAATCCACTGTACTGCCTTCCAATGTTCTTTACTTGGATTGTTCATATATCTGCTCACAACTCCCACTACTTGTGCAATATCTGGTCTTATGCACACCATGGAATACATCAAGCTGCCAACTGTTGATTGATAGGGAATCTTGGACATATAATCTATCTCTTCCCATGCCTTGGGACACATTTCCTTACTTAAACTAAAATGGTTGGCCAAAGGTGTAGTAACTGGTTTTGCATTATGCATTCTGAACCTCTCCAGCACCTTTTGTATGTACTCGCTCTGAGACAATGTCAATTTGCGATTTTTCTTGTCTCTTGTTATTCTCATACCAAGGATTTGCTTTGCAGCACCCAAAGCCTTCATCGCAAATGAATTAGCTAGCTTCCTTTTGAGTACATTTATATCCTGCATGTTAGACCCTACAACAAGCATGTCATCCACATACAATAACAAGATAATATATCTTTCATTGTCTAGCTTCTTGAAATAAACACAGTGGTCAGAATGACATCTACTATAACCTTGTTCTGTTATAAAATTGTCAAATTTTAAATACCACTGCCTTGGAGCTTGCTTCAAGCCATACAAGCTCTTCTTCAACCTACATACCAAATTCTCCTTCCCTTTGACCTCATACCCTTGTGGCTGCTACATATATATCTCTTCCTCCAAATCCCCATGGAGAAAGATTGTTTTTACATCTAACTGTTCAAGATGCAAGTCTTCTACTGCCACTAGACTTAAGATAGTCCTAATTGAAGTCATCTTAACAACAAGAGAACATATTTCATCAAAATATATAACTTTCTTCTATGCAAACCCCTATACAATAAGTCTGGATTTGTACCGCTTCTTGCCTCCTTCTTGTTCCTTCAACCTGTAAATCCATTTGTTCTGCAATGTTCTTTTACCAGTAGGAAAATGAACCAAATCCTAAGTTTGGTTTCCTACCAATGAGTCCATCTCCTCATTCATGCCTTGCTCCCACTTCTTTCCTGTTTTCACCTGCATTGCTTCTTCATAACACTTTGGTTCACCAGCATTAGTCATCAATAAATAATACATTGAAGGAGAGTATCGTTCAGGGAGTCTACTTAACCTGGTAGATCTTCTTGCACTTGCAGGAGTTTTAGGTACTTGCTGCTGTTCTTGATTTTCTGTCACCTTTGAAACTTCATTTTCTTGAATTTCATCAAGTACTGTGTACTCTGTATTTTCATTTTCCTATTTCTTTCCCTACAACTGATCTTTATACATGACCTTATCATTGAATATGATATCTCTACTTCTAATGATTTTGTGATTTTCATAATCCCATAAATGATAACCAAAATCATCAACCCCATATCCAATAAAGGTACATTTTTTGGATTTAGCTTCAAGCTTTGTTCTATTTTCTTTTTCAATATGGACAAATGCTTCACAGCCAAACGTTCTCAGAAATAAGTAATTTACCTTTTTATCCGTCCATGCCTCCTCTGGAATACCACCATCCAAAGCACTTGAAGGTCCTCTGTTTACTAAATAAACAACAGTATTTACAACATCGTCCCAAAACTGTAAGGGCAACCCTGCATGCAATCTCATACACCTTGCACGCCCCGTGATCGTTCTGTTCATTCTTTCTGACACACCATTTTCTTGTGGTGTTCCTGGAACTGTCTTTTCTCTATGAATCTCATGGTATGAACAGTAACTATCAAACTCCTTGCCGCAGTACTCACCTCCATTATCAGATCTGAGACACTTCAACCATTTTCCTGTCTCATTTTCAACCAAAGCTTTCCACTTCTTAAAAGTAGCAAACACATCAGATTTCTATCTAATGCAATAAACCCAAGTTTTCCTAGTTGCATCATCAATAAATGTAACATAATAATGAGAGCCACCAAGAGATTGTACCTGATTTGGTCCCCATACATCTGTATGCACAAGCTCTAACTTTTCATTCTTCTTCTGTTTCCCAACCTTGAGAAATCTGACTCTCTTCTGTTTTTCATAAACACAATTTTCACAGAATTCCAAACTTACCTGCTTCAAATCTGGCAGCAATTTCCTTGAGTGGATAATCTGCATCCCCTTCTCACTCATGTGGCCAAGCCTATGATTCCACGATGTTGTATCTATTCCTATGGAAGCTTGAATGGTCGGTATTATGAGGACATAAATACAACTTACCTACCCTATCTCCTTTTGCTATCACCATTGATCCTTTAGTGATCTTCCACCACTTTTATCCAAATGTAGATAGACAACCACCATCTCCCAACTGCCCTGTTGAGATCAGATTTCTTTTCATAGCAGGAATATGCCTAACATCTTTTAACAGCCAGTCAGTTCCATTCTTAACTTTTATCCATACCTTACCCATTCCAACAATTTTACATGGCTCATCATCACCCAATAAAACATGTCCAAAATCCCCTGGAACATAATCATGAAATATTTCCTATGGGGTGTAGCATGACATGAAGCCCCTGAATATACTACCCAATAATCACTTGTATTATCTAATACAAGAACCAAAGCATCTTGTAACACATCACCTGCTACATTTGCTTCTTGGGTAGTTTCCTTCTGTGCATCTCCTTTCTTCTTTAGAGATCTGCAGTCTTTCTTCAGATGTCCTTTCTTTCCATAGTTCCAGCACTCTATCTTTCCCAGTCTAGACTTGGATCTGCCAGTTTTAGACTTGCCACGATTACCTTGGCTCTTTCATCTCTCCTTTTGTCTTCCCCTGCTCTCCATGGTCAACGCATTACTTGATGTCTCACCTGTGATTTTTCTTCGCATTTCCTCGCTAAGAATAACACCAATAACATCATCAAATTTCAAGGTGTTTGAACCAGAGACAGAGTTACTTACAGCCATGACCAAGCTATTCCATATTTCTGACAATGAACACAAGATTAGAAGAGCCCTAACCTCATCATCAAAGTTCACACTTATAGAACTTAGTTGATTTGTAACCATATTAAACTCATTTAAATTATTAGTAACAGATCCACTTTCAGACATCTTCACATTAAATCAACACTTCATTAGAAATACCTTGTTGGAGGCCGAGGGTTTTTCATACATCTTACCAAATGCGCTCATCAAACCCTCCGTTGTCGTTTCTTTTGAGATATTGAAAGCCACCGACGAAGCTAGGCTCAGCTGTATTGTTCCCAGAGCCTTTCTGTCAAGAACCTCCCATTCTTCGTCCTTCATAGCCGTCGGCTGCTTTGCTCTTCCTCCCAACGGTAGGAATAGATCCTTCTGGTATAGATATGTAACGTCCCCTTCCATCAATCCGATGCAAGGAAGGAAAAGTTAACCAAACTACCGGGCTTATTGGTAAAACTCAGACCCAGTCAATTTCTTTACAAATGCATGGTTAAATAAAACTTGTGCATACCTATTCATACTCAACAAGAACAGTGGAATTAAACACTATGTATGCACACAGTTTCATCATGCAATCAACATGTAAACAACAATCATTAATTAATACATTGCAGGGCATGGAATTAATACAACTCAATTAGTAAACACAGCAGAATAACCATATTGACACACACACGAACTGGAATGCATCAACATATTTCTTTCAGGCATAATGTTGAAACAGTCATACAATAATCAATCTCATTCTCATGCTATGCACAGGCTTCATGCCAACTAGTTTGAGATAATCATTTAAGTCAATTTACATGAATAATTAGACCTGCGGAACATAACACATAAGGATCATAATTTAAACCACAGAGAACACTTATCTGGGAGAGGAAGCTGTCCAAACGACTAGCTATGTGAGAGCAACGTTCCACCCAACCATAGATCTCTGTCCATCCTATATTCTTTCAGCTAAGAGATCACCCCCAAGCTGGGTTGTGCATCCACTAAAGAGGAACTAGACAGGCTCACTCACAGCCATGGGTTCACTCAAATGGTCATGCTAAGCCAGCACACAGCTGGGTTTATCAAGCATACAAATAGTTCATCCTGTCCAAACGACTAGCTATGTGAGAGAAACGTTCCACCCAACCATAGATCTCTGTCCATCCTATATTCTTTCAGCTGAGAGATCACCCCCAAGCTGGGCTGTGCATCCACTAAAGAGGAACTAGACAGGCTCACTCACAGCCATGGGTTCACTCAAATGGTCATGCTAAGCCAGCACACAGCTGGGTTTATCAAGCATACAAATAGTAGAGGAGGAGGGTGCTAAGCCAATGAACTCAACCATAGAGCTACAGACATCTCAGGCTAAATTCAAGCAATCCAATCCTTTGTTCCAACATCCACACTTGGATTTCTCACCATTCTGTCAACGAATAACTCAAATCCGTCACTGGTTTTCTGGGCTGCAAAAACTGGGTTTTCCTATGGATTTTGGGGTATCTAATGCTCCCAAATTCACCCCAAGCTTCATACCAATGGATCCCCCATTGGATTTCACTGTCAAATACCAAATCTGGGCATTTTTGGCTCTTCAAAACGTGGGTTCTTGCACAGTTGCGATTTCTGGTTTTTCTCACTGCTGAAAATTTGTTTTGAATGAAAAAATGATGCTGGTGACTTCCACAATGGGATGGGGATGAGGAAGAAGCAATCCCCATGAGGTAGAGTGACTTGTGATACAAGAAAATAGATCCCATACTCTGCCATACGAATTTCTGGGCTGCCCATGCTCCATTAAAGTCATGGACTGTTTTCTTCAACCACTTCCTTACAATAGAATTAAATGTCAGCAAGGACAGTCAAATGGGTTCTCAAGGTGACATATGGCAGCTTATGGTTCAATCCCACAACCCCCTCACCACTCCCTAGTGGATACACATGGCCTCTTCTCATTCGTTGCCTCCATAGCCAGTTTTGGTATTTTATTGCTTGATGTGTATTTACATCATTTTTACAATGTTTCATGGTTAAATAGCACATGGGTAACATAATGTCCAATGCTTTGCCATTTTAAATAAAATGCGAACATACACTAGTGGGGCCTTGGCCTTGAGCTCCACACTAGGTAAACATACATCACATGTATACAATATTTACATTAAAAACTAATATATCCTAAGGGTCAAAATGGGGTATTACAATCCCCTCCCCCTTAGAATAACATCGTCCTCGGTGTTCCAAGACTTAGGAATACATATACAATTTACACATCCAAAATTTTCAAAATTTTGCAAATCTGCCATTCATTCTAGCCTTTACTTGAACTTTCAGGACCAAGTCCCTTGGCTTCCACGAGCTTCTCCTGCTGGTTCTGATCTTTCAGCCCATCCACAAGTCTGAAAACTTTATGGCTGCTACCCTCTTAGTGTTCCCTTGTTGGGCAGTTGCGGAGGCAATGATGTCCTCCACATTTCCAATAGCCTATGGTCTGCTGCCATGGTCACTGTGCACAGCTAGTTCTCAGTTTGCTCATAAGTAGCACTTGCTCGTAATAGTTGTAACCAATGGATTTAATTTCCACCTGTGAAATTCATCATTACAAATCTTGTTAGGTCAAGCATAACCTAACATTAAAAATCAGTTAATTTTTTTCTCCAATTGACATGAGACTTTCACACTTTTCATGCTTGCCCAGCATACACATGAATTCATTCATGTTCATCCATTCATAAGAAATTAACTACTTCAACATTCACAATTTATTTCAAGCAAATAAACACACTCTACTTTCAGCCATACATGCATTCAACAATTTTCTGTGTTTATAAATGCATCAATAAAAAGGAAAGAGAGAGCAGTAAGAGTTTTCTTCTCTTAGTTTTGTTCCATTCTGGAACCCACACCACCATTGTGGTTTTCATGCTCCTAGCCTCTTTCACTTCAACGTGAATGCTTGACCTGCCCTTCTTTGCTATGACACTTAATGTCTATGGTATATTTCAGACCTCTCAACCATGGAGTCCCTCCACATGGTTTATCTACAACTCTTGGCTGCTAGGACTCACACAGTCCCACTAGCCCCTTCTTCCATTACTGCTCATGCTGAGCTCTTTAGGACGGTTACATGTCCACACACATCCTTAAGATGCTTTCATAGTCATTGCTTCCAGCAATACCTACACTCAAACATTGAATTAATTCACATGTTTAATTTATTTTCATAAGAAATCATAACCAAATCATATACACATGTATATTCATAAGCAAGAAATTACAAGATAACCAAATACTTATCTGCATTGGATGTCTGCACTTTATTCCATAGGGTCCTTCTTTGCTTTACACGCCTTGGAATTGCCTATGGATTTTGGTGTTTGGCCAGCGCGCAGGCTGCCCCTCAACATCAAATAGTCTTGTATGTTTGTCTAGCACGCAGGCTGCTCCACAACATCAAATAACCTTGTATGTTTGGCCAGCACGCAGGCTGCTCCACAACATCAAATAAACTTGTATGTTTGGCCAGCACGCAGGCTTCTCCACAACATCAATAATCTTGTACGTTTGGCCAATACGCAGGCTGCTCCACAACATCAATAATATTGTATGTTTGGCCAGCACGCAGGCTGCTCCACAACATCAATAACCTTGTATGTTTGGCCAGCACGCAGGTTGCTCCACAACATCAATAATCAATGCCCAACCAGTCACTCTCTGGATTTACCAAGCAATTTATAGTTCTTTCAGGGTCCTTACTTCCTGTATGACCAAGGTTTCCAACAAAGAAACAATAGTGCATCAGCTTAACTGTTACAAGACTTATACTTGTAATATTCATTATTCCAAACAAGAAATAAATGAAATTGAATACTTATCTGTATTGTGCATTTCCTCTCTGGTCCACAAGGTCCTGCTTTTACTTATAAGCATTGGGGTCTTCCTGCGGACTGGGATGTTTGGCCAGCACGCAGGCTAATCGAAATCATCAAGTAATTAATTTCCAACCAGTACACCTTCACACCGACTGGATTTACCAAGCATTTGGTGGTGCCCAACTAGTCCCATACCTGGTTGGCCCTCTCCATTGTCAAGCCAGCACATCCGTCTGGGTCATCGGCCAATGGAAGGTAAGCGCCACCGACCATTATAGGTCAAGGCTCTACTACTCTGCCTTAGGCTTGCATCAGCCTTTCACATGTGTCACAATCCCTCAATGCGCATAACAATTCGTCACCCACATAAGGGTGGTACTCCTTCTCTTGTGCAAACCGGTGGTTACCTTTACGAACTCTTTAGGTGAATTTCTTAACTGCAGACTATCATGGCCCCATGATACCCACTCACACTATACAAAGGTTACCACTGCTCATACAGTCCTCTTGAGTACTCTTTTATTCACTTTTCCCTTTAATGTGTAGCACCAAATTTCATATGTATAAGCTGTCAACACAAAATGGACAAGCAAGATCATCAGTATTGCTGCTCTAGAACTGTAAACATATTTCATAACATTCCCTATCGAGCACTGAAACACTAGGAATGCATCCATTCCCTGAGGGTGTAGTCAATATTGGCATCCCTCCATTCCCTGAGGGTGTAGTCAATATTGGCATCCCTAACGTAACTCAGCATCAGAAAGGTGTGCACTCCTCACTGATGTGAACTATGTAGGTCCTAATCATACTTCAAGCAGTCTGAATAATATAAACAAATGGAATATGCTCTACGTAGTAATTCTAATAATTAGAGATGCCCATGTACATATATATATACAGATATATATCAGTCTGGGTTTACAGAACACTTATCCATTTTGCAGATGTAATTTCTCTTCACTAATGAAGAATGGAGGCTCCTTCTCTGAGTTGACAGTCCCTCGGTTTTCCATCCCAACTCCTTTTGATGTTACATAACTCTCATATGTCTTACTAACATAATATTTATCATCTCACTCTTATTGTTTACCAATCATGCAGTGTAGATGAGACATTAATAATGTCTAATGGCGTTTCACCCGAAACCCATTTCCAGATCATAGAATCTCTTCCCACGAAGTTTGGATTCTGCAGGCCATCATACATGGTCTTCCTGCAACGTGTCTTCCTGGCACACTTGTTAAATAGCCAAACAGTCAGCAACATTTAACATTACAATTCAATTCTGATTGTTCTATAACCAATCAATGGCATCAATAATTAAAATCGATATGAATTAGCAACTCTGTCTACTACAGAAATTGATTTCCTTAGCCATGAGGCTATCCTCATATTGCTTGGTTCTTGTAAGTGGTACCATTCTGTCCATTATGGATTTATGTTTGCTGCCATACATGGACATCCACCTACAACATGTCCTCCTGACACAATTTTACATAAGCCAAACAGTCATTAACAATTATTAGCAAATTTCCAAATAAGAGATTTACAAATCTGAGATTTTCAATCCTTCTTTTTAACAGAGCTTAGATTTCTCGACCATGAGATTCCTTCTCATAAGATCTAAATCGAATTTTCAAATATGCTCCCTACAGAAATTAGATTTGCAACCATGATATTATTCTCATAAACTTAAGTGAGAATATTTTCAGATTTGTTTCATGCATAAGTTAAATTTCACAACCATGAGAATCTTCTCATAACCTTTGGCTTTTGCACATGGTAGATTCCGGCCTTCATCATGGACTTACCCACATTTCCATGCCTAGAACAATCTACCAGAAATCTGAAACTTCAATAAGACAAACACTTGTAAGTCTCATTGCATATAATATTTCATTGCTGCAACAGTCACTGAAGCATTTTTCAGAATTATAAACCTCCATAATTCAAACGTTCTCCACTTCTAATATTTCAAATGCAATGAAATGTATAGGCCTATGTTATATGCACCCGGAGCATAATAAAATTACAGGACACCATCCATGCAATCAACTTAAATCTTTTAAATACTCATTAATCCATAGCCATATCATTTATACAACTTTGTCTTTCCAACAGAGCATTTTGAAAGCCTGTCAATCATGACTACCTCCATGCAATTCTTCCCCTGCATTCATAGCAACTCATGAAATGATCCCATAATTATCATTAATTCATCATTTCATCTATTGTTCAATTGTAATGAAACATATACATATATCACAATCATGCATGGACACAATACAGCTCCTCAGGTGTAACTACCCACATGCAAGCATACTCACAACATTTACTCAAGTTTTTCATATGCATTCACTCAATGCCAACTTGCATTGGTTCATGAATGTTCTGCATTCAAACATATTATGTCTTAATCATGACTATCTCATATAACATTCATTACCATAATCAAGACCACCTGTCCTCACTTGCTCTGGTTGTTAAACTCACAATTGACATACTCAAATGGCATGATATAATTTCATATGAATGCATTGAGCTTTCTAAGCAATTATAAGGTGTAAGGATCATTGCCTTCACTTACCCACACCTCACCATACTTGGTAGGTTAACATTCCCATTCGGGCACTCAATACCACATGCAAACCAAATCAACATAGTTCAAACATAGTCGAAGGGATCTTACCAAATTCTCTTTCAACATTCATGCAATTATGCAACAACAACCATTACCTGCATGGTTGTCGTTAACATCACTTGATGTTACCTGATTGGTTGGCCTCTTACCAAGGCTACACAGCACTTTTGCCAACCTCATGATCACAGATTTGTTGCACCATCCTTTCTTCATAAGGTTGTTCGCTTTATGCAACAACATCATCATCTCTAGCCATGCTTCTGTTGTCTTTGGTCCTACAACCAAAACCAATCACCAACGGTGATTATCAACCACAATATTTATCATTAGTGGTTCATTGCATATGTGAAATCTCACTAATTTTACCAATATGTAATGTCATATGCATGCAAAACATATACTCATGCACTGTGCAATGTCTATTAATATGTCAATCAATGCATCTTCATGCCACTCATCTAATCTCTTCCATTCTCATGCCATCATCTTATGCACATAAAGCTTATAAAATATAAATGCAGTTAGCAAGATAGGGGTTAAAGAATTCTCCCTTTTCAATCCCTCATATTTGCATGAAATTCATCTTCCACATCATAGCTGGTTCGATTCATGGCATGCTACTTCCAGGCATGCAATTCTAGAATCTGTCCATATTGACAACAATTTTCCAAACAACCACTGGCACTTTTCTGCTCTAGTTATCTATGATGCATGATAGCTCCATTCGAATTCTGATTATGTGCCATTATTCCCTGCTGGACAAGCTTTCCAATGCTTGTCCCCCTGCTCCATTCCGACATCAGGTGTGGAAACTACATTACTTCAAAAATGACAACTTTTACCCCAATTCTGCACATTTTATACAGTTGTATTTTGGTCCGGAAAGCCAACTTGAGCCACCTGTGGAAGACAATCTATGAAGAAGCACGGAAATTTTTCTACCGGGAAAGGTTATCCCATATAATAAGGAACGCTTAGCATCTCACGGATATCTGTTCCGATGCAACATTCATCTTCTATGAATTTCTGGGTTTTACTACTCACTTTTCACTTTTTCCCCAAAATCTCAAAATTTGGCCAAAAATGACTATCTCCCAAACTATGCATTTCTGGAAAATCTTCGTCTAACGGAAACTATCCGTATTAATGAGAATATGAAATGTTTAGCGCAGTAGAATTTTTGATTCCAACATCTAGGGTCACTTTTACAATCCACAAGCTTTTCAAAATCCCGAAAAAGTGGCCCGAAATAGTGCTTTTTGGCCTTCTTGCTCACCCCGACTCCACATCCTTTGGATTTTGGCTCCAAGATTCCAAACTTAACACTGTGCCTGCTCCATGGCTGTGCCATATCGATTTAAGCCCAAACCGACCTTCCGTCGAGCCTCGAGACACCCTTTTGCAAAAGTCATTATTCTCCATTTCCTGTCAAATTGGAGCATACTGGGTTCGGAGCCCTCTCTGGTTCTTTCATGGCCTTCATTGATGGCCTCCGAACTCCACAAGAATCATTCCAATCTGAGCTCGATTACTCCTTCTAACCAAAAATCATCCATTGCCGCGCCATATCGATTCCTTTGGATTTTGGCTCCAAGATTCCAAACTTAACACTGTGCCTCCTCCATGGCCGCGCCATATCGATTTAAGCCCAAACCGACTTTCCGTCGAGCCTTGAGACACCCTTTTGAAAAAGTCACTATTCTCCATTTCCTGTCAAATTGGAGCATACTGGGTTCGGAGCCCTCTCTGGTTCTTTCATGGCCTTCGTTGATGGCCTCCGAACCCCACGGGAATCATCCCAATCTGAGCTCGATTACTCTTCTTCTTTTTTTCACTCCTCCCATTGCTAGTCGCGGCTCAACTTCTGCGACCATCGCCAGAGTTGACCTTAAATTCCCCGTCGTAGCGCAGGTTTTATCCTTACCATTGCCGCCCTTGACACTGTATCTAACCCAAAAATCATCGTCGTAGCCCAGGTTTTATCTTTAACTCCGCCACCGCGCCTGGTGCAAAATTTCAAAAAGACGCTTAGAATTTTTTTTTAATCTCTCTTCCCTTCAACGCAGCATTTATGCTAATTTTGGCGCCGTGCGCACAGAGTTATGCTTAACTTTGTCGCCATGCGCATCGCAAAAATTAACGCTAATTCTGCCGCCAGCGCAGCGCAAAAATTAACGCTAACTCTGCCACCGCAACGCGTCGCAAAAATTAACACTAATTCTGCCGCCGTAGCGCGAAACTTAGCGCTAACTCCGCCGCTAGTGCTGCGTGAAACTTAGCGCTAACTCTGCCGCCAGTGCCGCGTGAAACTTAGCGCTAACTTTGCCACCAGCGCCGCGCAGAAATTAACGCTAAAATCATCGACAGAGCCTTTGGCAGAACTCATAAATACTTAGAAAAATTGCAAATTTTCACAAACAGACAGAAATTTTCATAAACAGTTAGAAAATTTTCTGGAATGTGCCCTTCATTCTTTACAGAGGTGAGTTACTACCGATCAAACTTGCATAAAAACAGTAAGAGAATGGCAAGAACTTGCATCTCTAAAAAGAGATTTTCTTTTCATTTCAAATTCAACAATCCAACCAATGGATTCACAATTAATCTGCAAGCATCCAACAAGCATGGGCAAGAAAAACTCATGAGCATAAGGGCATAATTCGCAAGTTTTCCTCACTTCCGAAAACCGTCAATCGGACACATAAATGTTGGTTCATTTGTAATTAACAAACATCATTAAGATATGGGGCTGTAACAACCAACTATTTAGGTTCTCAATTATGAAATTAACACACAGAAACTCATTTCCAGCCATGCTCAACATTCAATTCCATGCATTCAAAATATCATGGACATCCAAGGGACAAGGAGTCATAATTAATCAAGGCCTCAAGCACATGATGCGTTATCTCATATGCACAGCAATTAACTATAAACAATAACCAATACACAACAACATGTCCTCTTTACAACACACAAAATCATATTTTCCTAATCTGCTGGGTGGATGTCGACTCAACAACCGTAGTGTTGAACCTTAAGCTCTGATACCACTCTGTAACGTCCCCTTCTATCAATCCGATGCAAGGAAGGAAAAGTTAACCAAACTACCAAGCTTATTGGTAAAACTCAGACCCAGTCAATTTCTTTACAAATGCATGGTTAAATAAAACTTGTGCATACCTATTCATACTCAACAAGAACAGCGGAATTAAACACTATGTATGCACATAGTTTCATCATGCAATAAACATGTAAACAACAGTCATTAATTAAGACATTGTAGAACATGGAATTGATACAACTCAATTAGTAAACACAGCAGAATAACCATATTGACACACACACGGACTGGAATGCATCAGCATATTTCTTTCAGGCATAATGTTGAAACAGTCATACAATAATCAATCTCATTCTCATGCTATGCACAGGCTTCATGCCAACTAGTTTGAGATAATCATTTCATTCAATTTACATGAATAATTAGACCTGCAGAACATAACACATAAGGATCATAATTTAAACCACAGAGAACACTTATCTGGGAGAGGAAGCTGTCCAAACGACTGGCTATGTGAGAGCAACGTTCCACCCAACCATAGATCTCTGTCCAGCCTATATTCTTTCATCTGAGAGATCACCCCCGAGCTGGGCTGTGCATCCACTGAGGAGGAACTAGACAAGCTCACTCACAACCATGGGTTCACTCAAATGGTCATGTTAAGCCAGCACACAGCTGGGTTTATCAAAAATGCAAATAGCAAAGGAGGAGGGTACTAAGCCAATGAAATCAACCATAGAGCTACAGACATCTCAGGCTAAATTCAAGCAATCCAATCCTCTGTTCCAACATCCACACTTGGATTTCTAACTATTCTGTCAACGAATAACTCAAATCCGTCACTAGTTTTCTGGGCTGCAAAAACTGGGTTTTCCTATGGATTTCGGGGTAGCTAATGCTCCCAAATTCACCCCAAGATTCATACCTATGGATCCCCCATTGGATTTCAGTGTCAAACACCAAATCTGGGCATTTTTTGCTCTTCAAAACGTGGGGTCTTGCACAGTTGCGATTTCTGGTTTTTCTCACTGCTGGGAATTCGTTTTGGATGAAAAAATGATGCTAGTGACTTCCACAATGGGATGGGGATGAGGAAGAAGCAATCCCCATGAGGTAGAGTGACTTGTGGTACAAGAAAACAGAGCCCATACTCTGCCATACGAATTTCTGGGCTGCCCATGCTCCATTAAAGCCATGGACTGTTTTCTTCAACCACTTCCTTACAACAGAATTAAATGTCAGCAAGGACAGTCAAATGGGTTCTCAAGGTGACATATGGTAGCTTATGGTTCAATCCCACAGCCCCCTCACCACTCCCTAGTGGATACACATGGCCCCTTCTCATTCGTTGCCTCCATAGCCAGTTTTGGTATTTTATTGCTCGATGTTTATTTACATCATTTTTACAATGTTCCATGACTAAATAGCACATGGGTAACATAATGTCCAATGCTTTGCCATTTTAAATAAAATACGAACATATACTAGCGGGGCCTTGGCCTTGAGCTCCACCCTAGTAAACATACATCACATGTATACAATATTTACATTAAAAACTAATATATCCAAAGGGTCAAAATGGGGTATTACAAGATAGTCTTCCATTTGCATCTTCCATAACTAGAAGTTTTGGCCATTAAACTTCTCGACCTTAAACTTTCCTTCTTCTGCCATTGTTCCCACTCGAACCAGAAACCCTTGCTTCCTGCGGGTTTATCTGCCAAATAGACCTTTGGCTCTGATACCAATTGTTAGAAAAACAGGAATGCAGAGCAATAACAATAAACAAAAATGCAAATATAATGACACACACATTACAAGAGAGACACAGATATATCATGGTTCACCCCAAGATGGGCTACATCCACACTGAAGTTTCCAGTCCTTATTATTATTTCGTCCAGCAAAGTGAAGGGATACAACCTGCAGCACAATCGCTGCACTTTCTCTTCACTGTATCACAATCTCTCTTCTGATCTTGGAGATCTTTACAATGTATAAAACCTAATACATCTTACCCTAGCCGTATTATAATGTCTTTCTTTTATAAGGGAAATACAATGGGAAAATACCACGGGTTACCCAAAACCATGGGCCCGAAAACTTTTGGCGAAAACAAACCCAAAAAATTTTCTCGGGGGCGTTGCCCCCGAACCCCAAGGTTGGGGCATGAGTGTACAGTCCTCTAGGGTGCACGGCTTAGAAAATATCATCTATGAGACTAAAGATCTGGCTCCACAACCAACAGCGAAGGGCAACAGGCCGAAAGAATTTTTTTCTTATGGGTTGGTTTTTCGCCAATAGATTACAGGCCCATGGTTTTGAGTAACCAGTGGTATTTTCTCATGGTATTTCCCCTTTAAAAGAAATACATTGTAATATGGCTAGGGTTGATGTATTAGGTATTGTGCATTGTAAAGATCTCTGAGATCATGTAATAGAGACTGAGAGTGTGTGAAGAGGAAGTTGCAGACGTTGTGTTGCGGGTTGTATCCCTTCACTTTGCTGGATGGTATAATAATAAGGACTGGCAATTTCTGTGTGGACGTAGCCCATCTTGGGTGAACCGCGGTATATTGGTGTCGCTCTTGTAATGTGTCTGTGTGATTATATTTGCATCTTGTTTATTTTTATTGCTCCGCGATCCTATTTTTCTAACAGTATTATGTGGATATATTGCACAGGTTTGGCATGATAGATTACAAATCTATGAATACATCAATGGTTTCCAATTTGAGGAAACTTCATGAGTCAAGCTCTAGATCAGATCCAGTAGATCCCACTTTGTATAGACAAGTTATAGGATCGTTAATGTACTTGATACATTCACTAGTACAAAATGATATATAAGTGACTATGCGACTAAAAAATTTAGTCACCACATATTTTTCAAAGGATAAACAACTAAAATTGAGCAATTTTAAATAATCCAACTAAAAACGACTAAGAAAAATTAGTAATTTAGTCACAAGATAAAATATACGACTAGATAACAAGTGACTAAAATAAAAGTGACTAACGTAAACGACTAAATAGTCATGGGAATACAAATATGACTATCTAACAATGACTAAGAATATGAATTAGTCATTTATGTTAGTCATTTTTAGTTGTGTCACCCTAGCAATGGAAAATTACAATTTTGACAATGAATTTGTACAATTTACTAAATTTTAACATCCAATATGTTAATGGGGTCTTTGAATCCATCTATAGTGTTAAAATTTACTAAATTGTAACTTTTTATATAGATTTAGAGACCTGAGTGACGTTAATGGTGTCACACGGCAATAGAAAATTGCAGTTATGACAGTGAATTGTTATGATTTTAACAATGTAGATGGATTCAATGATCTCTAGATCTACTTGAACCATGTTAGTGTTAATTCTTAACATCGATTATTTTGCAGTGTTGAAAACTAGTGACTCCAACACACCTATCAAATTTTGTCATCCAACCATTTTGATCTCACCATCATGTCTAGTTTGAAGCACTTTTCATGTGCGCATCTCATTTCATCATTTTCACAGCTTCCATTGGACCCCTTCGACAAACTTACAATTAGTTTGCATATCATGTGTGGTCGTTTTGTGGTTAGGTCAAGTTTGGATTTTGGTAGTTTCTTGTTAATCATATTGCCATGCCGCGAATTTAGTGTCATAGGTGTATTCAACTAGTCACACTGGTCATGTCCATTTTTCATTTGACGAAAATCATCATCGTTTGATCCTCTCAACACTTAGTTGAAATTTCAACATTTCATGTCATGACAATTAAATTTTGTCATTTTTGTGTCATTCATTAATTCACAGGATGCGTCAGTGTGTCTGTCTTCTCTTACGTCTATGCTTGAAAAGTTGAAAAATATTCCACCCCTAAGTCCTAAATAAAAAAAAGCCAATATCCCATCTTTTATAAAATAAATATTAGTCCTTCCCCCTTTTAATTATTTCCCCTATCCTAGCTTTTAAACCCTTGTCTCTTTAAAATCCTCACTCCTTCCCATTTTCATTTACATAAAAAAATAATAAAGCACCTTTAAATCCCAAACCCCTTCATCTCACCCTTCCAAAAGTCTCCTCCCTCGAGCTCCTTTTGTCTTATTTTAAGTTTCCGATTCCCCATTTTAAATGAAAAAAGTGGCATTTCTCTAATCCCTAATCCCCTTTACAATGTACATAATGTTTTTAATCCCCTTTATAATGTATATATTAAAAACATATAATATACCATTCCCCTTTATAATGTAATGTTGACAAAACAATGTCAAACATGATAATTGGGTGGAATAAAGTAAATGAAATCCCCTTTACAATGCACAAAATGTTTTTAATTTCCTTTATAATGTATATATTAAAAACATATAATATACCATTCCCCTATAATGTAATGTTAACAAAACAATGTCAAACATGATAATTGGGTGGAATAAAGTAAATGAAAAAACATTTGGACATTGGAATTTTTAAGTGAAAAACATTTACAAGTAAGGCATTTTATCACTTTGGATCCTTCGAAGATAGATTTATGACTCACAAGTGTAATTTTTTCCATCTTTTCATGTTTTAAGTAATCATTTTTTTTATGTCAATGTTTAGCAAGGCATTAAATTGATGTATGAGTTCCTTGTTTGTAGGACAAGTGAATCCCTCCCAATTATTTCAAACTTAATTTACTGAGATATACATATTTTACCACACCCATAATCTTCAAAAAAACACATGTTTTTAATGGTCAGACTCATTCATGTACCAATGAATACATTTAAGACAGGTCTATACCAGTAAATATAAGAATGCTAGTAAGAAGACTAATAAGTTTATAGTGCACACTTTTTTTTCACACAAGAAAATTTGTTATACGGTTTGCGCACTTTAATAGAAAGGAAAGTAATTCTGGCCTTTTCCAAGTGCCGCAAGAATAAGGCATTTAGGGATAAAAGACACAGAGTAGAGGGCTTATTTTAGGGTTTAGCATATATCTAGGGTTTAAGGTTTTTGAGCAATGGAAAAAATTAGCAGAAGATTGGGGATACCTTTGAGGTTTCTTAACGAGACAGCCAGGCATGTGGTGATAGTTAAGCTGAAGAGTGACGAGTTGTACAGAGGCAAAATGATCGAATACGAATATAACTAGAATTACAAACTCGAGGGCATCACCTACACTGCCAAGGTACGCATAATGAATACATACTCCCATTTTCATATGTAGTTTAGGGTTTATATGTGTAGGCATTTAGGGTGTAGGGAACATTTTATTCTTATTTCTATTTTCACAATTCAATTATCCTTGCAATTGTATAATGATCTAGATCCATGCAATTGTATAACGATTAGACAATTTTTCAGATTATTATTTATAAAATCTAATAATTTAATAGTAATTTTTCATTATTCATAATCCATTTTTTATTACATCAATGGATTCAACATTCTCAAAAACCCTGGTTTCACCTCAGAGTGTACAATCTCAACACTTTATGTATTGGATTCCAACCATTCTAACCCGAGTTTAGAGAAAAAAATGGTAAAAAAACTAACAGATAAAAACCTCAAATTGCTTATTTTTTAAAAACACATCGCTATAGGTTTGTAAACATAATTTTTGTAAGTTTTTATTGCTTAATATGAATCTTGAAGTATGTATACATGTAAACAGAGAAAGAAAAGATTCGTCAATACTACAAGTTTCCCTTGTCTCTATCCCTCTCTGTCTCACACATGTTTCATTTATTATCGATTTGCTTTGCAGCTCATTAAGACATGTTATTTGAAATGTACTTGGTGAACTAGCTTTGAATCATTGCCTGAAAGAAAAATTCATTTAGGAAAACCTGTATTTTAATTTCATTTAATAATCTCTATTGACTTGATGATGATTTATCCATGTGAGAGTCGAAATTTGACATGTGAGCTGAGATGGAACACAATCGAGAACTTTTTCAACCTTATGAGTTCAAATCTGGCCCATGGTGCTGCAAAACTGTTGAAAATGTCTGGAAAATAGGTCATAAAGAAACACTTGTAACTCGCAAACCGTAACACCCGTGTGAAAAATGAGAGAGGATTTTTTGTATGGGCTCATTCTTGATATAAGCCTCTTTAATTTTTCCAAAATTCCTCTGCAGCTCCTCATAATCCGTTCCCAAAAATAATGACTAAAATAGGAAATCATAAATCTGGAAAAATAGACTGTAAATATCCATTCGGATCTTCCAAACCATGACACATGTGAAGAAACTGAGAGCGGATTTTATAGATGAACCCATGCTAGAGGAAATCCTCTTTCAGGTTTTAAAAATTCATTTCCATTTGGCCAAAAACGACGTTTGAAGTTGACTGATAAAATAATCATTTCCAGAAAAATTTTGTAGCACTTTTCCTGTTTTCTGTGTATTGGTGCTACAGACTGATGACTGAGCGCTTTCATGAGAAATAATGATGGACAAATGGAAGTGAAAAATGGATAAGGTTCTTCAATGATAAAAATGAATTGGGAAACTTGTGACACAAATTAACCAACATTCCCCTTTGACATGATTACAATGACACTCATGTTTATATGCCAACCAACCCACTTGCAATGACATGACTTAAGACATGACCAAGGTGACTAACTTTTGATTATTACTCGAACTCATGCTTGAAAATGACATGATAAAGATATACCAACATGAACATTAACAAGGGATGAGGATCTTCAACTAAGAAAATGACTGGACCCAGTTTTAATGACTAATCTAGAAAAGAACACAACTTAACACTTAGACTTTGAGATCTTAGACTAAAAATTTATATCTTAGAGTCGAGCTTGCTGTTGTGGAGATATGTAGAAGCTTAGTTGTCACCGTGCGATTTCTTGAAAATAAGTTTAAGAATGATACCAAACTCCACTTAACTTTTTTCTATGAAGACTGTAGGTACACTACCCAATCCGTAGCGTAATCCCCTATTTCCCGTGTGTAGGTTCTACAGATAGGCCAGTTTATGTTCTGTTCTGTAATTGTTTTTTGCAAAATCCTTCTCCCAATGATTTTCAACTTCTAGAACCTAGCCATTACTTCATGCAGGAGCCATAATTCATAAAAAACCTGGTCCAAGGGTTGGAACACTCCCAACTAGCTCCTTTTTCTCAAAAAACGAAACCCTAGCATGCCACTAGAAAACCGAGTTTTGGGTCTATTGTAGGTGTTCCAACCATCTTTTCATTATTTTATCCCTATTCTTGATGTAGGTGTGAGTGCTTGAACTGAACTTAAAACACAAAATACTACAGGTGCTTGAAGTATCTTGACAGAAAATATACCCCCATGCAGCATAGAATTTAACCAACCCAACTATCTCTCTTAGCTCATACCATCAAAACCCTAGTTGAGTTTTAGAAAATCACACTGTTCCAACACCACTCATAAAATGTATTGGTATACATCCTACACATGTGGCATAGGGTATAAAGACACCTATATTCTTATGTTTACAATATAGATGCTAGACCAGACAATCCAAACTAGAACATGGAGAGGGGTAACATCATATTTTTGATGTGCCCACATAGAAAAGTAAGGAATTAGGGTATATCCCATTGTAGCAGTTTCTAGACCTTGATCATAAGTGTTTCCAACTGAATGTGAAGTTGAGTGAAATACATAGGAAAATTTTGTTGATGTATATGTAACTTCGGAATGTATTTCACATATATGTATATTGTATTCCTATAGAGATGTTATTATTCCTCTCTATGGAAGTGGTTGTATTCCTATAGAGATGTTATTATTCCTCTTTACGGAAGAGTCGTCATTTATATTGTAAGTGTCGTAACTTATACTTTATGGGTTATTAGACCACCTTGTTGGGGTCGCCCTTGTAGAAGTCATGTGGGTCAAAGGGTTATTATACCACCCTATTTGGGGTCGGCCATGTGGGTCAAAGGGTTATTAGACCACCCTAGTGGGGGTCGGCCCAGTCAGCATTATGTTAAGTGGTTAAGTTGAGGCCGACCTGGTTGAGTAAAGGTCAAGTCAAGTTAGTGTATAAATAGAGAGTGTGTCTCTCTCATTTTACACATTCTATTCTCTCACTCACACTGTGGAGAGTGGCGCACTTGTGGAGGAGGAGGCTCTACTACTAGGAGAAGACTATCTCTTGTATTCTGGTTGTATCATTGCTCTATCTATCTCTGAGGAAGTTATTGGGGTTTTTCACCTTTATGGTTTTCCCCAAGTAAACTATGTGTCTCTTCTGTGCTTGCATTATTGTGTCCATGAATGATATGCTGTAGATTTGTTGTACATGTTGTTCTCTCAGTTAAGATCCTAGATCAGATTGAAGTAAATTCTGAAAATTTAACATGGTATCAGAGCTAGCCTGAAAGAAGGCATGATATGGCATGTATGACACTTGTTGCACTTACGATGCTAGGGCTTGATATAGCAAAAACCAGTCATCGTAGCACTTTCGCTATAAATCCGTTTTAACAAAATTTTCGGATCGAAAACCTTTACAGTTAGAAGATTAAATCCCCATGTACCTTGTGTCCAAAGGAAAACCTCTAATTCATTGTACTTTGTGATTTATGATCTGTACAATATAGGGTTTCTGCCTCTTCCAAATCTGAGTCAAAATCAGGTGACCTTGGGAAAAAGGTCATAACTTGGGCTAGGAAGATCCAAATGAAATTTTGTAAAAAGTGACAGGTAGTACATAGACTATACTATCTCAAGAAAAGTTTTCAGAGGCCGAAGTTGAACCAGTGACATGTGGCACGCCGTACAAGTTTGCTCTCCTGTATTATCCCATAAACAGGTCATGTTGCGACACTTGGCATAACTCTGTCTCAGAGAATCCAATTAAGGTCAGACCTATCGGGATGGAAATATAACAGGTCGATATATCGCAAGAAAAATTTTCAGACCCTGTGGATTGAAAAGTTAGGAGTTACACCATAAACAATTAGGTACATATTTCTGTCAAAACAGAATTATTTTTTAGTACCTTCATTCATGGCTTCCAGAATTTAGGGCTTCGGAGAAAGTTGGAATTTTTGTAATCGGAGACCACGGCTGAATGATACTCATCAAAATAAAAATTTAGAGACCAAGATCAGAATTTTTGGTTGGGCAGAAGGCCTGGCTTGATCAGACCCTAGTTCGGGACTTTGATCAGAAAAGTGGAAAATTAGGGCTTCTGTAAAAATGGGAATTTTTTAAATCTGTGACCACGGCTGGAAGCTCCTCAGAAAAATAGAATCTTAGAGCTTTGGATCAAACCTTTTGATTGGGCAGAAGAGTGGGCTTCATCAAACCCCAATTCAGGGTCACGTCTAGTGAATCCGGAAGTTTCAAAGGCAAAATTGAGGAGTGAAACTTTGCAGTTTTCAAATTCTGAATATACCAGCTTGATCAGCTCATCAAGGTGCACATTTCTATCCTTTCGGAAGTTTGAAATTCAAAGTTTGAATTTTTGGGGTTTCTCTGACAAACCCATATCCAGCTCCAGGTCCAGTTCTTGCAAATCAAGTGGGTTGGGTTAATCCTAGAAGAAGATGGATTGGTCACCTGCATAAGTGAAGAAGTTCCTGTTTCATAGGGAGATGAGGCTAAGGCCTTACATAAGAATATTACAAGCGATCTCGACAGGTATGACTCATCGAGGTATGTTTCGATATTTGTTCATGATTAAGTTTATGGTATGTTTGTCTTCATGTTATTACGGTTAGTACAATCTTGATTTTAGATTTGTCGTATCACCTTAACAAAATTATGAATGCTTGATAGAAGATATTCATTGGTTAGGGTGTTGACACTTATGATTGTACTAATGCATTATGGTGTTGTATGAGGTTTATGTTGTCTGCTAACATAAAAGGTACACCAAGAAAGACAAATCATGTTCTACTTCAAGAACGTATGATTATGGTGACATGAAGACAAGGATTCATCCATTGTCATGGATCACATAGAAGATCTACTTTCGAGGTATGTATAACTTGTTTCTACAATGGTTAACTTATGAGACATGCAGGTTACTAGCACAAGTCACTGAAGAGAACCAGAAGACATTATGCGGGTATGTTAGACATAACTAGCTAGCATGCTAATCCAGGTATGTTTTTCCTATATCAAGCTAGAATCCTACCTTGTGTTAGGATCTTATACTGTTGTGTTGTTGATAATGATTATTCATGAAGTCATAGGTTTGAATAATCATGGTTGTATGCATATTATGTTTCTTACCATAATTGATGATATGACTAACCAGAAGAATCATGAAGGTATAGGTTTGAATAATCATGGGTTTTATGCATATTATATCTCTTATCTTGATTGATGATTCAACTAACCAAAAGAGTCCTATGATCAAATAAGAATATGTATGAGTAAAAGAAGAATTCCCTGAAACCTTGAATACTAATGTTTATTATCTGTGAATGATCATGAATATACATGTTTAAGATTATTGTGTTTTGATAGTATTAAGATTATAATAATAAATGTGTGATTATGTATGAGACCTCAAGGATAACACAATGATGATACTAATAAGCATGCATAGTGATTAAGGATGGATGTAAGTTCAAGGACAGGTAATCCAGGAAGCAAAGATCAAGAGGGATCACACTCTAGTTGTTCCTGCAAGAAAGCAAAGGAGCACACTTCAGTAGTTTCTGCAAGGATGCAGATATTCAGAGGGAGTTGACCACTTCTCACAATCCACATAAGCATGGAGTTGCAGAAAAGAAGCAAAGACTAAGAGGGAGTCAACCCAACAAACAAACAAAGATAAGTATTTGAAATGTCATTACTTGCATATTTTATTGTTTAAATAATACTGTTCAATAATGTATATACTAATGTTCCTAGAATTAGGTTGTGTATTCTGCATATTAGAATAGTTGCATTGATGAACAGTATACTACTAATATGCATGGGTAAGTGGCCTATGGCACTGTACAACATTCCATTGCTACTTATCTAGAATGAAACCTCTTTGCTGATATGTTGGGAGTTGTGCACACTCTTAACAATGTTCAGGTAGAGATTGGAAGGCATCTAGAAAGTTACGGGATATGGATAAATGTTGTATTGAAGCATTGGCTAAGATAATTGCATGACTGTATGACATATTTCTTTATGTGTAAGAATTTGTTCTGAAAACTATGAGATGTTTCCAAATCATGCAATTTAACTTGTTGTGTAGGAAAGATCGTATGCCATCACCTACAAAAGAAGAACTACAACATTTGTTCAGCAACAAAATTATCTATTGAAGATATTGAAGTTCCCAGGATATGGGAAGAATGCCATGATCTGTCGATCATGAAGAATGATGTTTGGGATGTAGTCCCAAGACCTGAAGGGAAGTTTGTTATGACTTCCATATGGATCTATCAAGATTAAGTATGCTGCAGATGGCAGCATAGAGAAATATAAAAGTGATGAAATAGAAGATACACCAGATGGATTTAAGACAGCTTTCTTGAATGGTGTAGTTGAAGAAGAAGTGTATGTGGAGCAGCCACTTAGTTCTGAGACACATGACAGGGAGTCATATATGTGCAGAACTTGGGTATGATGCACCACTTTCTAGGTATGGAGGTGTGGCAGAGTGCAGATGGAATCTTCCTTGGACAAGGGAAGTATGCAGTAGAGATCCTGAAGAGGTTCGGGATGATGGAATACGAGGCTATGGCATCGAACCTGAAGCTTCTGTGTGATGCTTCATCTGAACCAGTTGATGTCACTATGTATCGTCAGATGATTGGCTCCTTGATGTACCTGACAAACATGAGACCATATATTTGCTTTGTGGTGAACACATTGAGCCAGTTCCTGACAGATCCAAGGAGTGTTCACCTGGTTGCTGTAAAGCATATTCTGAGGTACCTGAAAGGTACAGTGGATTATGGGATCAAGTATGAAGCGAATCAAAAGTTTAACCTGCAGGTTTATGTTGATTCAGATTGGGCAGGCAGTGCTGCAGATAGGAAGAGCACATCTGGGTGCTACTTCAGTATGGGATCAGGTGTGATCTCTTGGTTCAGCAGGAAGCAGACCTGCGTAGCACTGAGTACAGCTAAGGCAGAGTATGTTGCAGCCTGTTCAGCTAGTTGTGAGGCAGTATGGCTATGGAAGCTACTGTCTGAGTTATTTGATCTCCCGTTGGATGCTACTGGTATCTTTTGTGATAACCAGAGTTGTGTGAAGCTGTCCGAGAACCCAGTGTTTCATGACAGGTCGAAACACATAGAGATCAAATATCACTATATTAGGGATATGGTGCAAAGAGGAGCTGTGAAGCTCCTGTACATTGCGACGGACGGGCAGATTGCAGATGTGCTGACGAAGCCACTAGCTAGGGTGAAGTTCGAGTACTTCAGGGAGAGGCTTGGTGTTCTTCAGATTGATGACACTTCGAGGAAGAAGTGATGGATACATTTGCAGAATCCATTCCAAGCATGTTGGAAGGAGGATCCTTCACATGGCTGTGGATGTAAGCGCTGGATGATGAGCATCAGGACGATGCTTCAGTTACTGCTCTGTATATGCATCATGTTGGATGCTGGATATGATCAGTTGGATCATTTATATATGTACGCATCATGTTGGATGTTGGATATGATCAATTGGATCATTTATATGTATATGTATGTACGCATCATGTTGGATGCTGGATATATAAAATACATACAAATGATCGGTTGGATCATTTGTATGTATTTTGTATATGCATCATGTTGGATGCTTGGACCATGTATCTGTATATGTATCAGGTGGATACATTGTATGATCAGGTGGATCATGTATGGTGATATATATCATGTATTTGTATTTGTATCAGGTGGATAGACTGTATGATCAGGTGGATCATGTATGATGATATGTATCAGGTAGATACTTGGTATGCATCAGGTAGATGCATTGTATGATCAGGTGGATCATGTATGGTGATATGTATCAGGTGGATACACTGTATGATTAGGTGGATCATGTATGATGATATGTATCAGGTAGATACTTGGTATGCATCAGGTAGATGCATTGTATGATTAGGATGATCATGGATGATAAGCTTCAGGATGTTGCTCCAGATGACATGCAGCAGGATGTTGCAGTGATGATGATCAGGATGATCATGTGTACATTAGGATGATGTATGGTGAGTATCAAGTTGATACTCTGTGGCCGTGGAACAAGTTGTGCAGATAAGCATGTAATTTGTGCCCTGGGAGATTTGCAGATAGTCTTTCGAGGTTTTGCCTATGGCATGTAATTTGTACCCTGGGATATCTGGAAAATGCTCTTTCAAGGTTTTTCTTGGGAGGACATATAATTTGTGCCCTGGGAGATCTTGAGATATTCTTTCAAGGTTTTTCCTATGGCATGTAATTTGTGCCCTGGGATATCTGGCAGATACTCTTTCGAGGTTTTGTCCTATGGCATGTAATTTGTGCCCTGGGAGATCCGATAGGTTGAGCCGTGTGCTTGTAATCAGTCCTAGGATGCTCTTTCGAGGTTTTGCCATGACCACATGTAATTTGTGCCCTGGGAGATCCGATAGGTTGAGCCTTGTGCTCGTAATCAGTCCTGGGATGCTCTTTCTAGGTTTTGTGGTGACCGCATGTAATTTGTGCCCTGGGAGATCCGATAGGTTGAGCCTTGTGCTCGTAATCAGTCCTGGGATTCTCTTTCGAGGTTTTGTGGTGGGGTCACATGTAATAAGTCCTAGAGATCTGGACAGGATGAAAAAGGCCTCAGATGCTCTTTAGGGTTCTTTCTAGTCAAGAGACTCTTTTAAGGTTTTGTGGCGCACGTAATAAGTCCTGAGATTTCCACAGTATGGCCAGTGATGATGAAGACCTGCAGGTGGTGGGCCTACATCCAGTATGAAAAAGGACTAGCTCTGTAGAACTTCCTATGACAAGTAGATTCAGATATTGATTGAGATAGCAGCAGCAGTGATGATGATGATGACTCGATGACGATTATCCAATGACGATGATCCAGAGAAGATGACTTGTGCAAGAAGACCTGTGTCGAGAAATACCTTCCTAGTTAAGAGGGAGTGTTGATGTATATGTAACTTCGGAATGTATTTCACATATATGTATATTGTATTCCTATAGAGATGTTATTATTCCTCTATACGGAAGTGGTTGTATTCCTATAGATATGTTATTATTCCTCTATACGGAAGAGTTGTCATTTATATTGTAAGTGTCGTAACTTATACTTGATGGGTTATTAGACCACCTTGTTGGGGTCGGCCCTGTATAAGTCATGTGGGTCAAAGGGTTATTAGACCACCCTATTGGGGGTCGGCCATGTGGGTCAAAGGGTTATTAGACCACCCTAGTGGGGGTCGGCCCAGTCAGCATTATGTTAAGTGGTTAAGTTGAGGCCGACCTAGTTGAGTAAAGGTCAAGTCAAGTTAGTGTATAAATAGAGAGTGTGTCTCTCTCATTTTACACATTCTATTCTCTCACTCACACTGTGGAGAGTGGCGCACTTGTGGAGGAGGAGGCTATGCTACTAGGAGAAGACTATCTCTTGTATTCTGATTGTATCATTGCTCTATCTATCTCTGAGGAAGTTATTGGGGTTTTTCACCTTTATGGTTTTCCCCAAGTAAACTCAGTGTCTCTTCTGTGCTTGCATTATTGTGTCCATGAATGATATGCTGTAGATTTGTTGTACATGTTGTTCTCTCAGTTAAGATCCTAGATCAGATTGAAGTAAATTCTGAAAATTTAACAAATTTATTCATGATTTCTAAATTTTATGAATTTAATTCTAAATATTTAAAACACATAAATATGGTAATGGTATTATTTCTCGTAGTTATAATAACTTGGCTCACTTACCTTTTCATTTATTGGAATGACATCCATACTATCTTGATCCAGAATTATTTAGAAGTCAAAATATGTATCAATTTTGAAACTAAATTGTATCAAGATTGTAGCAAAATGGAAAAGGATGTTGAACATTCCAAATATTGATAGTTTTATGTTTGGATAAAAAAGCATATCTCGGTAGAGGTAAATTACCGACAGTTACAAATTTCAGGCACTATAAATAAGATCTGGCCATTAGAAAACTTTAGCAACTAAAAACACTTGCACTCTTCTTAAGTGTCCATAAAAAATTTTGATCTCCACTTAGCCTCTTGTTGAGGAGATCATTGGTATTACATTTTCTAACTAGCATGTAAATGTTTTTTTCAAGGTAATATTCTATGTGCAATGTCAAGCAGTTTACTTCCATGTGTATTTTCATTCCTCTTTTGACTTCCTTTTTATTGATATCCTAATGACTAAGAAGGTAAGAAAACTCTCAATTCCACAGCTACCTCAATGCCAAGAGTTGTCAGCATTGGGTCCATATCATGCAAATCTTGTTTCAGAAGGTTATATAGCAAATAAGCGACATGCTTATGAAAATACTGACACACATGTGATTATTGTATGGTGGAATTCATGTGATATTTGAGAGGATATGTGCTCTAAATGAACATATTATGAAAGGCTAAGTGACCAATCATGTCAATGTAATCTTGTCGATTTATACAAGTTCGGGCAGCTGAAAGCTTCCTAGCAGTATTGAGAAGCTACTTGGAATCTATATGCACAAACATGCATGCTCATACTATTACAAATGTTTAGTCCAAGGTTGAAAAGGTTTGTATGCTTTTATTTATGCTCAATCTAGCAGTGAAATGTACATGAGGGTTTCATGACAAACACATGTATTTTATGGTGCTTGGAATATTGTTTTCTTTTAGATGCATCATGTTTACACATTTTTCTTTATTCGCTAGCTCTTTCCATTGGAAAATAATTAGACTTATTAACTATCATGTTGTATTGCCAAAAATGTTATGCTTGATTTTGGTTATATTACATCTTTTTCTCACTTTTTCCTTATGTGTGGGTTCACATTATAGTTCCTTTAGAATTCCATCTTCATTGTATTCCTCTCTTTATTCAGATATAGTTTGTTGATCCTCATAGACCTTGTTGCAAATGCATAAAGCACAAGATGCTCTTTATCATATTCCTAGCACATGCGTTATGTTCTCAAAACAATAACCATATTTCAATCCTGATGTCATTAGGAAATCATTTTCATCTATGATGAAAAGGATAGACAGTTTCAAAGAAATATTATTATCAATAGCACATCCCCACAACCTACACTTGTAATCAATGCTACCAACATTTAAAACCTGAATGGAACAGTTTTGCCAGAAATGTTGACATGAACTAGAATCGTCCATAGAAAAGGTAAATGGCTTAGTTGAATAAAAATTACATAGATATATATTCATGTACATCAATTTAAATCCAAACCATTAGACAGACACCAAGTATTCAAAGTTTGTTAATTTATATTGCACCCAAGATGCAAATAGAAAAATTGCATTGATATATAAGTTATGAGGTACATGAAATTAAAGTTATGAGAGAAAATACATAGATATTAAGGTTTTGATTGGCCTCTAGAGCCAGATAATCACCATCATTGTGGATGCCTGTGGTGTGTGAACATAAAAAGCATGAAATCATTATATTGTAATCAAATGTCTACATAGAACCATGTTTATTAAATTAGTAAATAAGAATGACTCATCAAAATCATTGTTTTCCTTATTGGCTATATTGATTAAGTATATATTTGGGTTCTAACAGAGTAAGTGAAATTTTTATCTCTTATATCATGGTTTCAAATAGATAATTGGGGGCACAAAGGGAGTATGCAGCAAATGGAGTAAACAGAGTTAGGACTTAGACATTTTCTTGATATTTTCCTGCTCTACTCTCTGCATTTAGAATTGACTGTTGGCACCTAGAACTTCTGCTTGAACTTGAGATGCATCTCTCTATTGCTGCCATCCTTGTGTACTTGGTACAAATATTCACAATTCAAGAGTTATTTGACAAACATTATGTTGGATTTTCAACATGGACTTATTGTCTTATGGGTTTATATGCATTGTCCACTATATGTATTATTTTTCACCACATTCCCAAAACCAAAATAAATCCTTATAGCATCACATGTTGCACTGTTCTTCCTTCGTCCTGCTAAATATGTTGTTAAGGTAAACCACAATGAATTTACCAAGAAAAGTTATTTTTTACAAGTAAGTAAACTAAGTGTAAAGGTAAGAAAACTAAGATTAGCAATATTACCATATTCTAATGAAGACCTGTTTGTGCATGTCCTTCCTGATTGTTTCTTATTCCATGGATAAGGAGTATTTATCACAACCAAATTTTCTTGTTTTAAAGGTTAATGTTTCAATGGGGATCCCTATTTTCATAATTTGAGATTGAACAATGTAACATACATTCCAATTCAGACATAAATGCAACATATATCCATGCTATTTTACATATGATCTAAAGTTGATGTATTCTATATGAGCTAGTAATCAATAAGTTTTAGATTCGAGATCTAGCGCCATGGAAATTTATAGTAGTGCATTAAAGTCCACTTGATTCTTCATTTCGTATATATGTTTTCCTTTCCTCTGTTTTCCTTCTATGATGAGTTTACTTTGTTCATTCATGAAATTCACTATTTTAAATTGAATAAAAAGCATACGATTGTAATTTTCAACATTTTACAATTCTAACGGAATTGTGTGCACCTTTTTAGCTGTATACACAACTACACACTTGGTAATTTGAGCAATTTGATGCACATATTCTCGAATTTGTGTTGATTATAGTGCATCTAAAGGAAGAGGCTTATTTACTCTTCACATTCCTGCTTCAAACATGGTGTCAGTAGTTGTTGTTGTCAACCCTTTCCAGAACAAGGAGGTCTCCTCTGCTCAGATTGAAAATCAGTTCCGTGAAGGTTTACGATGCAGTGGAACATCAAATGTGGATATGCACTCTGATTATATTCCTACTATATTCAAGGTGCACATTTATTTTCTTGTATTTTGAGTATGATAATGCCTCAACAACTCTAGAAATTTTGAATTTTATGGGATGATAACACATCTACGTTTTGTGTTTAGGTGGATTATGTCAGTTCTATTTCAGATGCAGGAAAACTGCTGCAGAGAACACTAAATGATTACAGGTGACATGCATGTCTATAATTTTAGAAGTCCATTTGTCACATTCCCAAAATTTCGTAAAAATTTTAAAAATTTTCTAAGTGGTTTAATTGCCCATAAATGCTATGCGGAAGTATAAAGTTTAACATTTTAAATTTACTGTTTTAAAATAAAATACGACAATCAAGTAATTCACATTCTATCAATAATTATTTAGTTGTCTCAACGACAATTATCACAACACTTTAAGAAATTCAGCCGTATTCATAACTCTAAATTTAAATATGTAATACAACCTATTTTATGAAATCTCTTTATCACCCTTTGGACGGTTATATGAGTAAGTGGACAATTTATACTTGATCAATTATTTCCCATAGTCCTGAAATTAATAGCAACTAACACATTCATCATTGTTTACATACAAAAATTTCTAACTTCATTTTACTCATCAAGTGGGTTTCTAATGACTCATATGAGACACATCCAAGGAATGCATTATTACATATAAATAATCAACATATCAATACATGAACACATAACTCGCAAGGTACACATAAAAACATTTGATTTCAACACAAGTACACACATAAGAGACCAAGACATACACAAGAGGCCAAGTTAACGTGGTTCACCCGTACACGAGCTAGTCCACAAAGGTTTGTGTGTGTATTATTTAACAATTCCCAAAGGGATTACATTCTACTACAAAACCATTATCGCAAGGCTTATCTTCTTCAAGCCTTTCTTACAAGAAACATTTCCCCAATAACATATCCTTCAATGAAAATGGAGGTGCTTCATATAACAATATGAAAGTGGATGTAATGAAAATCGTTCTATAATTCCCTTCTATAACTTTTCTTTCCCCATACATCACATGGTAATGTAATAATATATATATTCATAGCCTAAATATTTTAGAATATTACAACATATTATAATGTACTCTACTGTCACATATCTCTTTTTCATATTCCACTATTTATCCACGCAATAATAAAATATAAGTTCATAACTTAAATATATTATAATATTACAACATATTATAATATACTCCCTTGTCATGTTAAAATGTATTATATTATCAAATGTCTTGTACTTATCAATCCTATTCATTATGCAAAAGTACTTTTAACTTACGAGAGTATAATTGAAGACCTTTAACCATAACATTAACCTAACATTGAGATATGTCTATAACTAAATCAACGGTGTCCAAGTCTACTTACTCATCATTTTTATGCGACCTTCTTTTATGATGCAGAAATATATATATAATACATGTGAGGAAACCGAAATCTAAGCTTTGGTTCAACACTAGCATTTAAACTTTAGAACGGGGATAATTTCCACTACCCAACTTCACGTTAGTTACGTTTATATATTATATTTTTTTTTTATTAAATCAAAGATGATCAATTATCAATTTCATCTTGATAGGTATAGATATATATCATTCTTGGACGTTTTAATCTAGATAAACATCTACCAAGATCCGTCTTTTATTTATGGTAGGTATATATATATAATTTCTACTTGGCGTTAAATCTGTAGAGAAACAAAAATATAAAGAACAGTAAATACTTCATAGAATTGGGATCGAGCTATGTTTATTAAAAACAACGAACTTCACAGAGTTTTCAAAGCATTCGCTGGAGATTAGTGCAGCATAAAGAAAAACAAATATACGCAGGAATCCTATCCGATCATTTTGACTTTTTAGCAGAGATCTATATACGAAAAGAATAGATAACAATATCATCGAAATACTATATTACTCTTTTAAAAGTGACCCTGATCTATTCAAGTCTTTTAACTAAACCTAAATGCGTTAGACAATATGAACAAGTATCTATAGAAACAAACGTAAGCCAGCTCTTGCAAACCAGGTTTTTGGCTGGGAGACTGTGTCTTCTCTTACCAGAACGCAAGCAGGGTTTGTACTTGGGTCAACCCATTTCTTTTCATTAATTAGAATACTGGCAAGGGTTGAAACCGCATAAAAGATAACCATCGTAGAGAACACAGCGAACCTAATGTTGAGATCACCTACTACATGGATCAAGATACACAGCTCTCTTATGAGCTGAGGTCGCAGCCATCCTTAAATAACATATGGTGACTTCAACAATTGATATTACATGCTACAATAGTCAGACTTATTACATCGATCATATGCACTGAGATAACATAATGAGACTTAACTTCTAGTCTTCTTCTTCTGGTTAACCCTATCCATATCTAACCAGAGATCAACTATGAGTAACTTTTACCCCAATTTTAATGCTATAGATCAGATCTAACAAGGTTTCAATCAGAGACAAAGACCAATTCGGTGTATCTTTTTAATAGGCGTTAGTTGTTAAACATCTACAGAAATTATTTCACACGGATATTCATATCACAATAGAGGTCCGAAAACACTTACTTGGTGACTATGGTAGCTCTGTCCGTTCCAAGCTCTAGCTCAGCTGTACGCGAACTATATTCGTACAAGGATTTAGATCATAGATAGAAGTTTATCTTTTTTGAGATCTACTCCAGCTGCATGTCGATGGTAAATCTATCTATTTTTTTTTTTAAGATCTAGTTTATCTGCCCCTGAACGTATTCACCCCAGGATTTAAATCACCATTAGAAGTTTATTCTCTCCTCGGGTACCTAAATCAATGCGTGATTGGAAATCTTTCAAACGAACTAGATCTCCCTCAGATGAGATTCCTAGGTTTCGGTGATATGTTGAAAGATCAAATATCTCACGCAGAAAACGGTTAACACGTCTTTGCTACTATCCAACAGCCAACGCATGATGGGAGTTATGTTTATCCTCTAGATCTCTATCAAAGAGTTGCTCTATCAACACGAAGAAGAACCAATCTAACCCAAATACTAACCGACTGTGTTTTTTTTTCCCACAACCTCGACCAGATGGCGTTTATAAAATCTTCTGTTGTTACTACCACTAACCCGCAAACAGTTTGTCACTAATGCTCCATTCTGATGAGGAAAACACGCCACGGAAATAAAGGAAGACGGTTAGTTGGAAATTTTTAAAATTTCTTTTTCTGATCACAACGGTGAGGCTCGGGCACTGTCATCCCTTAGCCATCCTAACTAAAGTCCATGTTTGTATTTCTAGCAAAATACTTAATTACCCCACCTTTTCCTCTAATATCAGTTTATAATTTAATAGTGAACACCTCATTAAAATTCGTGGTGGAGATCGTGGAGTTTGTTAGGTTGGTGTCGAGTTCCACTAGCATTTTGAGTAATGGTAGTAAGACATGCTCTGACACTCCACTATGTAATAAATGAAACAAACAAAAAGTTCCAACCCACTTTCCCTCGATTTTATGGAGTTCGCCGAGCTAAATGAGAGTGTCCCTCCACGAAGCAGACATTTGCTATAATCTCTCCTTCATATTCTCCTCCATGTCTTCTTTTCATTTAGTAGATATATATGTAATTATTAAAATTACATACCTATATATTGTCATAATTTATTAAAAAGGGGTCTCTTTATATTGTTATACATATATATAAGAAACACTAAGATTTGCCGAGGTCTTTTTAATATCTAACATGTAGTGGTTAGTCGTCTTCTAACCTTATTACCTAAGGTATAGATTAAGGTATTTCACCGTTTCTCCGGTGCTAGTAGCCTTTGGATGACCTACGTCATTATACATACTCCTCCTAGTGAATTTCAGTTGTTCGTTATGTAGTTGCAACCCAACTTCCAGTAACCTAGGTCTACAACTTTTAAGAAATAATACTTTAACATACAATGTTTACTGGTGGGGCCTTGGCCTTGAGCTCCTCACCAGAAACGATTACAATAATTGTTTATATTTATACAAATTTATTAGGTCAAAAATGAGGGATGTTACACCATTTCAATGGATTCAGAAAAATACAAATATTATGTTAATTGTGATGGCATTACATGATTTTCAAATTTTGTGATCACTTTCCTATGTGCTTTCGTATTGCTTTTGAAAGAGATTTCGCACTTATGTTGAACTGTCGGTAAATATGATCAAAATAGAAAATATCAAAGGAACCATGTCTTTTAAATGCATAGCTAAATTATATATACATGTTTTCTGAATCTGATAATGTCCTTTCATTCACTGAATCACAAAGTTTGAACTTCCCATATATTTGCAAAATTTTAATATCTCTTTGTTGGGCCGCTTTTAGCAAAAGATGGAGGGATTTCAATTCACTGAAATTGTTGGTTCCAGCTCCCAGAAATGATTTCTCAGTGAAATAATGGGATTCTGAAGCATGCAACACATATTCAACACCACATCTCAAACCCCGATTCTGACTGGATCCTTAAAAAAAACCAGGGCAAATTTTTAACAATCGAGGGGGGCCTGACAAGTTTATCTTTACTCGCCTTGGGAGTGGAATGGAAAAAAGAAAGAATGGAAAGAGTTTGATTAGCCACAAACAAGGGATTACTTTGTCATCGAAAATTGATTGATTCTAACAGTTCGAATGTGCAAATTCTTGAATCTTTCGGATATATTCTTAGTACAATTAGAGGTTCTATAGTATGTCCAACTTACAATCGTTGTTCAATTTTCTTGCACTTAAAAGTTACGATCTTTTTAATTCATTCTCTTTGCAATGGATTTGTTGGAACTAATTTTGTAAATCATGAGCCCAACTGTAAATCTGCACTGTAGGGTGATGCCATATGTCAAAATCATTAGATGAATTCAAATATCTAAAAGTAGATGACTATTGTATTCTTTGAAATGTATCATATAGAGATTTTCCCTTGTCTTGAGGATATAGATTATTATCTTGATATTAGCATCTTATGTATTTGATCTATGTTTCATAGTGGTCCCGATTTACTCATTTGTGATGAGGCAAACATGATTAAAAACACAAAATATTATATAACTCAGGCATTAAAACAAGTGAAGACCCAACGCAAAATTGCATTGACCGGTTCTCCTTTACAAAATAATTTGATGGAATACTATTGTGTAAGTAACATGGTTGTAACTTTTAAGTGTGGATATGATATTAAAATGTTTCTTTTGAGTTGGGATGTATATATAGTCTGTAATATTTTATATCAATTGCAGGTGGTGGACTTTGTAAGCGAAGGATTTCGGGGAAAACAACTAGAGTTCAAAAACTTGTAAGTGCTTTCATTGGTCAAGTTTATTCTTGCTTGTCTAAGTGCTTTTTTGTTCAATTGTCTCTCATTTGCATCAGGATTATAATAGCGTACTGGTTGTAGGATTTCTTCCCCTCAAACTTTCCCATAGTAATCAGTGTCCTAGACTAACAATGTTCAACTGCAGGTTCCAAAATCCTATTGAAAATGGGCAGCATGCGAATTCAACCGCAGATGATGTGAAAATAATGAATCAAATATCACATGTCTTATATGAACAGTTAAAAGGTTTTGTACAATGTATGGGCATGAATGCGATGAAGATGAGCTTCCTCCAAAACGTGGATATGTGATATTTGTAAAAAAAAATTCATTATAGTGGAAGTTATACATCAAATTCTTACAAGTTACTCGGTTTATGAAGAATGACACGAATGCATGCATAAAAGGGGCACATAGGAAATTCTTATTCAATGCATATCATTCCTTAGCCAAGGTGCTGACAAATACTGATTTGATCATTATAGATTAATCAATGATTTGGGTGTGCTTTTCCATCCCAAATTCGCAAATGAGATTGTGCTTCTGAAATATTTTTAATTTTTCTCGTGTCTAGATTTGGAATCATCCAATATTACTGCAAATAGCCAAAGAAGACAATGACTCTCATCAAGGTGATGTCACAATTGAGAATTTCATTTTGGATGGTAGCTTTAGTGATGATGATATGGATCAAGACTTATTGAATGGAGGTAAATATTAGTTGACAGTAGCGATCTACATCCTTGATCACAAAAAGAAGATTCCATATGGAATATGCTTGCTAGTCATCTAACAAGAAAACCATTACCTAGGCATGTCACAATCAATGTTGTTTGCAAAGTGGGTCTCTGACTCCCTGTAATATTGTTGGTTTGATCACTTGCACATGTGGTGAATCATCCAGAAGGATACACTTGAAGTTTAGAGTTTATTACTTCAATTTGGGCTCTGATTTTGTCATGCTTTTTCTTAATCTTTAAGATTGTAGTAGTAGAATTCAAGTCTGCAGCCTTAGGTAGGTTTGTTCCATTTCTATATATAAGATGAAGAGGACCTTGAATATAATACAATGAATAATGCACTGATTCCTTGTCTAAGGGTAATTATATATCAAAGCTTCTGGTTTCCTCTTTTATAAGATTACTTGTTCCTGGTGAGGACATTACTCATGGTAAATTGTTCTTTAAACGAACATTGTTGTGCCATGGAATACTACAGCAACATAATTGCACTTTTTTCAGTTGGTTGATTTTCATCTTCCTTATATTAGAGTTCTTCCATTCCAATATATTAGTGCAAATCCTAGTTAAATCATTTGTAATAAACAATGTTCAACCTACACAGGACTATTGGAAATAACATTTTTTGGGATTTAGCTTGGACTTCCTACAAAAATGAAGTAAAAAATAACACAATTGCCACATTAAATTTGAATTATGTAAATCCTTTTATATTTTATTTCAATTATGAAAAAAACTTGTTGAGCTACTCCTAAACAAACAGTCTAATGATCATGACTCAAAAGTTGCCACTATTGCAAAACCATTTACAAAGTTTTAACACATTAGAAATGGATCCCCATGAACCAGAAAGACTCTGTTCACATAGTTCATCAAAATTTGTGTTAAGTATTGACAGATTACTAACAAGTCCCCAAAAGATTGATAGATTGGCGAGTAAATTGTGTTGGATGCATGCATTATTGATGATATTTGAATCTGCGCTTCTTGAATCTTATTGTGTCTAGGGAAGAAATAAATGTGGTTGGACTAATCCATTAAATGGCATGAGATCATACCAGACAAGTAGGTAGGATGAATGGTTTTCCATGTAAAGATAACACTCAGCTGCTTTGAGACCCTTCTCTTAGGGGATTTACATGGAGAATTTGCTTAAGACCAAGTTCCTTAACCCACAAAAAGTTTTTGAAGGAGCTGTAGTAGACTATACTGTTCGAAGTTTGTACTTCTTTTACCATGGTTTCAATTGGAAACATGCCACGATCTTGCACGTTGAAGGAACAATAGTTTATCATTGTTATTTACGCGGTCTTTATTTTCAAAACCTATACTCTGTTTTCGTGCATATTGGAAATGCAGGTGTCAGGGTTTTAGACTGAAAGCAATACCAAGGTATCCATTATATTCAATTATGCTATACTAAGAAGAATATTAAGTTCATAGGTGTTTTGCAGCATTCTTTAATTCAATATTAATTGATACCTTGTCTCTTCACCTTTGCAGTGTCGAATTTTCAGAGGATGGAAAATATCAAGTCTCAAATCTTAGATTCAGAAGATTGATTATACACTGGAAACCCTACTGTTACAGTTCACACAGGACACACTCAGATACCTAACAGTTTGGTAGATTTAGGAGCAGCTATCAATGTTATTACCATAGAAACTGTGAAGCAACTTGGACTCACTAATATTCGGCCAACCCCTACCATATTAGAATTTGCTGACATATCAACAATCAAGCCCGAGGGAATCCTGGATGACCTCATAGTCTCTGTCGATTCGTGGGAATACCCTGTGGACTTATGGTTTTGCAACCGAAGTCACAGCTAGGGGGACACCTGCTGATCCTGGGAAGACCTTGGTTAGCCACAACAGATGCTTGCATCAGCTGTCGGTCAAGGTCCATGACTATCTCGAATGGTACTGAAATTAAAAGCCTGACTTTATATCCTCCATCCCGACCAAGCTTAGAATCTGAAACTCCACTTTGGGTGGATCTGGAGGAAGATGAAGGCGTTCAGCCATTGTTAACGATAGGGAGAGCCTTAACCTTTAAGGATGAAACAGAGGACGACACTATTAACAGTTTCATCAGTGAGTCCACATCTATCAATAAACATGCTTACTAGATTCTGAACAGTACTTTAGATGAAGAAGAACAAGAAAATCTAACTGAAGAGACTCTAGTCAGTGATGCCAACATAATTCCAGTACTTAAAAATTTGAAAAGCATCCCAGTAGAAATTGAGCCGGGAAAAACATTGAAAATTAACCTGAATCTTGCTCCCAATGAGCTGGAATGCCTGATCACTCTGTTGAAAAAAATAGGGGAGCTTTCGCATGGGAATACACAGATATGAAGGGTATCCCCTCTAATCTGTGTACCCACCACATTTACATCAAAAGCGACTCTAGAGCAGTGTGCCAACCACAACGAAGGATGAACCCGAACTTAAGGGACATAGTGAAGGAAAAAATCCAAAAACTTTTGGAAGCATGATTTATATACCCAATTTCAGACAGTGAGTGGGTTTCTCCGCTTGTGATCGTACCAAAAAAGAATGGGAAATGGAGAGTCTGCATAGATTACAGAGAATTGAATAAATCAACGTAGAAAGACCACTTTCCCCTACCTTTTATTGATCAGGTCCTTGATACCTTGTCTGGAAAGAAGTATTTTTCCTTTCTAGATGGATTCAGTGGTTATGACCAGATCCAGATTGCTCCTGAGGACCAAGACTGTAACATACCAAAAAATTCACAAAAGTTTAAAACTTTTAAAGTAGCATTAAATGCTGAAATTGCTAATGCGGAAATAAAATAATGGCTAAATCTTTTAACTAATAACAATTAACGATAACGACACTTCATAATTCTTAAATGAAAATACAACAATAGTTTTGTTTGTGTGAAATTGTACATCTAAATGTTGTAATTAAGTTTATCTTGTGATATAGTTTTCTTGACAAAGTACTGACAGTTTGCTCTTGGATGATGACGAAGGGGTCCTACGAGGTACCCTGAGGTTTACTTAGCTATGTTAGCTAAAGCATTTAAACCTGTTTCTTTGCGCAGATCTGCAGGTAAGAGTATTACGACATGTTCAGGGACTTCCAGTAATTCTAAGAAGATTTAATTTATATTTTCAGTTGGCCTTCAATGCTTTATGATAACTCTAAGTACTTCCTTGCATGAGAGTTATTAATGGTATGGATCTCTATCCTATTTCTGTAAGTGTTCCTTGACCATACTTACAAGTTGTAGAAGTCGTAACCATTAATATCTACACTAGATTCTTTAGTGAATCATCAAAGAAGAGATACTTACACTATGAATTCTCAATTACGTGCTAGATTACAATGTATAAGTGCTATTATGATCCTGTTATCATTTCTCCATTTGCAAAGAGTGGTATTATCATATATATTTATTACGTGAATGTTTCAACTTATATGTTGCTCTACATTATAGAAACATGAGCCAAATGTTATTTTAAATACGTGGGTTAACTTGAAAACATAATATAACTATAGTAGCTTATACTTTTCTCAATTTATAATTCATGAAGAATCATATTAATATAGCAAGGTTTACTATAATATCACCATAATAATTATGATGATACTATATTGAATTTGCAACACTATAGGATTTAGACCTTTTTAATTTAATATTTATACGTTGTAATATGCTATGTAACCTTGTTATAGAGATGGCAATGTGAACAAATATTACGATGTGCATAATATGGAATTCTAAACTATACACTAAGTATTGAATACATCCCATAAAAACGAGACCTATATAACATGAAGCTTTTTGGGGAAACATGAAACATATATTGACTATGAAATAATAAGATCAATACCTTGGAAATGAAATGAAATGTACTTTGCAGCACTAAGTCTTTTCACTGACATGTGATATTGACAGGGCATTGAAAGTATTGGTGCTATCGTGCTGGCAGACTATCGAAACCGGTCTTTGGAATTTAAGTCGTATACCTACTATGTTTAGTGGAATTCTTGTAGGCTGCCAACATGATATAATTCACGTGAATGTCCTGTGACAATTCTGCTCAACAATCTGAGCTGTGCATGGTTAACTTGGTGATTTTCTTCCGAGCTGGACTTTACGTTGGTATGGTCATTAATGAGATTTGAATGCAAATTGAACTTCGTAAACCGTGGTGCTATGTTGGCTCGATCTCACCCGTTGATCTCGATATGTCTCGGGTGTAGCTAGGGTTTTACCCCTAGCTTGTGCCAATGAGCACCTACTAAGGAGAATGGACTCCTTAGTAGCAGTTCAGTATATTAAACTAATTATGCAATAAACAAAAAATTAAATTATTTCTAAGACAAGCATGAAGCATAAACACCAAAATGAAAGAATGACTTTGTATTGATGTTACCTTGAGTGTTAAGGTTGGTGAAGCCCTTTGCAGTGTCCAAGAGGATGCTCCAAGCTTCTGAATGCTCCTTCTCCTTCTCCAATGTTGGGGATGGGCCAAAGGTGGCTCTCAAGGTGAAAATAGTTCAAAGGTGAACTAGGGTTTCGAGAGAGATTTTGGCAGAGTAAGGGTGCTTGTGATTGTGGATATGGAATAAGGGATCTCCATCACCTATTTATAGTTTTTTGGTGGTGGAGTGCTGACCCATGGTTTTAGGAAACACATGGTTTTGGGCAGCTGTATAGGGTTTTTTCCTCCTTTTCCTCATTATTTTATATTTTTATTCCCTTTTTAGGGGATTTTTGCTATTTTTGGAGGAAAAGGGGGTTTTTTAGCCTTTTTTAGGCTATTTTGATGGTTTTTTGGCCTTTTGGAGGCATTTTAGGCCTTTTGGAGGCTTTTTAATGGGTTTTTTGGGATTTTTAATGGAAATATGGTAGGAAAATGGACAAATGAGTCATGTAATGTGGTAAATGAGCTAGTGAGCACTTTTTGGGTGTTAACAGATTGCCCCCTGATGTGCGAGGTCAGGAGCTCATCGTATGGCCGATGGACATCATAAGTCATGAATGGTTTTCCTGGGATGTGGAGAGAAGAGAAGAAACAAACTGGAGCCCGGAACAACGATCCCGAACAACTGCAAGAACTAAAAGTACATAACCTCAATAAAGGATGAGGAATCATCTGATCATATGGACGAGGCGGGCATTCCCATGCTCGTATCAGGATATAACATAATAACAACAATGGGGTCCAAAAATGGGGACCTGAAATATACATGACCTCGAATACTGACTGAGGAATAATCTCAATATATGGACGAGGCGGGCATACCCATGCTCGTATCAAGATACATAAATATAACTGTGAGGCCCAAAAAAGGGGACCTGTAAGATACATGACCACTGTGTACATCATAAGAGTCCAGAGGGGACACAAATCTGGGACATACTGCTGAGCGGATCATGTGTGAACTGCAGAACTGGTGCACCGGAACAATCAACAGTGCTACTGAGTGTGGTACCAAAGGAACTGATGAGCTGCTGGATCATAGTGACTGGGGTCATACTCTCCATGGTACACTGAACTGGAACTGAAACTGGGTACTCAAGGAAGCATGAAACTGGATGGCTTCCGAATAAAAACGCCAACGCAGCCCGGACATCCACGGGAACATACAACTGGGCGTTCCGAAGTGACTCACCAATGTGCTAGAGTCGGGGGAAATCCGGGGTCTTCGACAAAAACTGATGGAATATAATCCTACGCGATCCTCAACGATGCGATCAAGGTGCTGAAGTCGAGCATGTGAGGAACAACCACTCGGAGAGGCAATGATGTCTCCTCTCAGAATGATCCGTAGGCACTTACCACAGATGGTGATAAGTCCAAGGCGTAGGGACCTCTGGGCCTATCCTCTGGAATAGAGGAGCTGTCGTCGACAGAGGGAGACCTGCAACTATCAAGGCAATGATGTTTCCTTGACAGGAGCGCGAGGTACAAGACCGAAATGTGATAGTGCTGATGGCAGAACTGATAAACTGTGGGGGGACAACTGGGCAAGTAGAGCGGGTGGACTCAAACTTCCTTTGTTCAGAGTATGATAATGGAAATGATCTGGCAGCATATGAAACTGACTAAGGGGAAAGGGATCATAGCGGTAATGGCTCAGGGAGAGTGACTGGTCTGAGGGAGGCTTAAACTGGTATAAAATGGCAGGAGACTGCAGAATACTCTGAACAAAGGCGACCTAATTGGGGGTGCTGCCGAGATGATCGATCATAGTGCCATGAGGCACGGGAGGAGACTTCTTCATGGGTTAAGGAACTAGAAGAAGTGTGTGGATAAAATGATACTGTCGTGTGGATTTTACGAGCCCAGGACAGTTCATGCTCGTGGTTGCTTTCAATTTTAAGGAGTCTGAAAGCGATAAGAAGACTCTGAGGTAGTGGAATGGTACTGTCGTGTGGATTGTACGAGCCCAGGACAGTGTATGCTCGTGGTTGCTTTCAATTTTAGAGAGTCTGAAAGCAAGTAAGAAGACTCCAGGGGGTTGCTTTTTCGTAGATTTAGTCTCCTAGGCCCAAAGAAGCATAAAAGGATGCAATGAAGAACTCTTCTAGCCGGTGTGACTAGAGTATTCCTTTTTCGTAATTAGTCTACCAGGTCCGGAAAAGGGTTAAACTTATACCAGATAGACGCCCTTTCAGGTACTTTAACGAGCATGAAAGGAAGCAAGATTGCTCGGCGATCTTTTCATTCTTTTAGGAGTCAGAAAAGAGCTTAACGGAAACTCCCTAAGTGCCTTTTTCGTAAAGGACTTGTCCGGCCCGAAAAAGGGATAAAATTATACCGAACAAAAGGAATGGCCAGGCAAGGAGGAAGTGTTCAATCAAGGTTTAGTAATGATGACCAAGAACGAGGGTAGGTGGGAACACTGATGGACCTCCTTGCGGGGTAGATGAAATGGTGGCAAAATAACGAAACATTTGCAGTATGACAGGAGTGAATGGCTCATGTAAAAATGTGGAACAATCCGATGGCAGCCGATGTGGCACGCAAACCGAGGCAGCAAGGTGTTGGGACACAATGTTGAAATTGTACCAAGTGAGAGCGAGAAATGGTCTCAAGCATCATCACGAAATCGGAAAAATGAATCCGGTGATATAAAGGATGTCAAAAACGGGTAACGGCCGATGTGGCACGCAAACCGAGGTGACGGGGGCATTTTGAAAAATGCCTGGAAAATCTGGAGGTGAGAGCGAGAAATGATCTCTAGCATCATCACCAGCTCGGAAAAATGAATCCGATGATATAAAATATGTGAAAAACGGAGAACGGCCGATGTGGCACGCAAATTGAGGCGACTAGTGGCGTCTGGACACAATGTTGATATTGGTCCAAGTGAGAGCGAGAAATGATCTCAAGCATCATCACGGGCACGGAAAAATGAATCCGGCAGTGCAAATGGTGCGAAAAACGGAGGTCATAAGGACTCCAAAATAGTCAACGAAAAGAACTATGCGTATCAAATCAAATCAAATCTACAAGTGATATGTGACCTCAAAAATGGTTGAGATCACAAGTGTGAAAAAGTGAGCAGGGTTAATGACTTGCCCCCATGCTATGTGCATGGGGTTTGTGATTATGGATCACATATGTGTGGGTTTGAACAATGGGTTCATTGACGTGCTGAGATAGATGTGATGGGGAAGGTTTAAAATGATTGATCATGCCCCTTGACACAGAGGTGTCAATGTGGTGTTGTTTCTGACGAACGGGGGGTACATCAGGCCATGTGTCGATGTGGTGCTCTATAATGGTGGGGTCAAGACCAGGCATTTCGGTATAGGACCAGGCAAAGACATCACGGAATTCTTTGAAAAGGTGTATGTAGTCCTCAATCTCTTGTTTACTGCAGAATGCTCCTAAAGTAATGAGTTCAGGGGCATGTCCTGGAGCAGCAATGTCAACTTGGATGACAGGTGAGATGTTGGCCATGTTACCTTCCTCGAAGGCATCCGGAGCAGGAATAGGGTCCTTGAACCAGTCGACCTTGGTGGGGAGGAAGTCTTTGGATTCAACCGCGTATTGGGTAGCGGAGCTAGAGGAAGACGCTTCTGGGATGAAATAGGAACGGTGGTGCATGTCATCCCAGGGATAATCCGGGGCAGTAAGGGCCTCAAGAATCTCCTCGTCAGTACGGAAAGTTTGCGTCGTCAAATCGGTTGACGAGGGAGTAGTGGTGGAAGAGATCATATAGATGGTATTAACCTCTCCGGAAGGTGAAGAGTCTGGGGGGTAGATCTCCTCAATGGTAGGTGGTGCCGTCTCAAGATCCAGATTGTTCATCTCATAGAGAGCCGCGCTGTAATCCGGGAGATCGGGACAATGATGTGAATAGTGCCCGTAAATACCGCAGATGGCGCAGGAGTGGTTGGTACGTAGGGACTTATCTTTAGGCTTAGGAGTGGGGTTTAGTTCGACAGTTGGGATGTTAGGGTCATCGTCGAGCATTTGCATGTGCTTCTGCAATGCGGGTAACTGTGGGCATTGGTGGGTCGCATGGCCCAACTCGTCACACGGCGAGCATTTGGGAGGAGCACGAAACACTGGAGGGTTCTTGACTGTCTTTGGAGGTGGTACGGCAGTGTAAGGTTGGGGACCTCTGCCCCCAGTGGGTTTGGGAGTAGGAGGAGGTGTCGTGGAGGACGAAGGGGTAGAGACACCAGGAGGTGGCTGAGTGGTAGTAGCCATGGGTTGCACCGGCTGGAGGACGACATCTGGTGTCGGCGGGCGAACGGGAGGCGAAAGATACCATACAGGTAATCCCAAGGTTAACCCAGGGAGGCTAAGGGTAGCCATGACCGGGGCGCTTACTACTCCCGATGGAGGGACTAGGAAGGGGATCGTATGGATCAGTGTAACACCAATGTGGCTAGGTACCAGTGGTGGTTTTGGCAACAAGGGTGGTTGAGTGTTAGGCGGTAGGTTGTCGTGGGACAAGGTACATAAATCAGACATTTCGGGCGTAGATGACGGCGGAGGAATGGATTGAAAGGTGGAGGTCATCGGCGCGTCTGAGTAGACTCCAGGCCCCGTAGAGGAAACAAACGAGGTGGAGGCAGGAGAAACAGGTTGTTCAACCATGGGGAGAACGTTTTCAGGTGCCGCGGGAGCACTGGGATCATAGTATGTGAGCTGGTCAATTTTAACCACGCGTCCCTCATGGGGGAACATCATGGTGCGAAAGACCGAAGAGGCAACCGCCCGCATGGCATACATGTAGCTGCGGCCAAGTAAAAGGTTGTAATCCAACTGGGCATTGATTACCTCTATGTCAATAAGGACTGTTTTTCCACCTAACTGGACGGGTACGTTGGGTAGGAGGCCTTGGGGCTGGGCCGAACGACCGTCGTAGGCGCGTAATGCAGTGGTGGACTGCTGGAGAGGAGGGGATCCTAGCTTCTGCCATACAAATGTAGACATAACGCATGTGGAAGCACCCTCATCAATGATGCACCGATGGATAACAAGATTCCTAACGGAGACTGTAACTTGGAAGGCTAAGCTGGAAGGTAGGCGTGGTTCAGACTGGTCTAAATCAAATGCCATCAAATGCGAATCAGTTGGGTCAATCCCCCCGATGGCGGAAAGTAAAGTCTTGCGCTGGGAAGGGCAGTTCTTCAAGACTTCTAACGCAAACATGGCTGCGGGAGATTGGGTTAGGTCGTCTACAATGTTGTAGTTTGACGCAGCACGCGCATTAGGGTTATTGTTGATGCGGCGCAGTGGGAAACGAGGTGCTTTCGCAGCGCCGTCTGTGGGAGGCGGAGGTATACGTAACGCCTGATCGGTGGGATGGGCATTAGTAGTTTTATCCGTGGGAGTGGCTTCAGAGGTGGAGCCATATTGGTTCCGACGGGTCTGGAGGTTGACGTCAGTAGATGACATCATCAGCAAGTGGTGGGTACCTGAGTCAAACATGGGTTGCTCAGGGGCAGCGTAGGTGATCTGTTGTTGTTGGGGTTGCACGTTAGCTTGAGGGGCCAACGGCTGAGTGTTCACCACGCCTTGGGTCGGTAAGGGGTTTTGCAGCACCAAAGGGGGTTGCTGAGGTTGGGGGGGGTTGGGCGGTGCTTGGGGAGCCGCATGCCCTTGGCGATGGGCCTCGTCAACCCAAAGCTGCCGAGCTCGCTCTAAATGTGGGCAAGCGTGGGTGTAATGTCCATAGACTCCGCAAATAGAACAAGGGTGGTTTGTTCGCAGATTGGGGTTTTTGGCCTGCTTGGGCGGGCGATCAGGGTTTTGATTAGCGGGGGCCGCATTATTGTTGTCAGGGGGATTAGCCGGTTGACCAGCTTGGTCTGTAGGTTGGTTATTTCCCCGATTACGGCCTTTGCCGCGGTTCTGTTGGCCCTGGTTACGTTGGTTATTCTGGTTTTGCTGCGGGTTATGTTGGGCGTAAACTTGCCCTTGGGCAGCAGGTGGATTTTGAGGTTGCGCAGGCGCAGGAGCAGGCTGCGGAGGATGATATGTAGGTTGAGGCTGAGCAGGTGCAGCAACTTGAGGGGGTTGCTGAAAGGACTGCGGAGCAGGTTGTGGATGTGCCGCAGGGGCTGCCTGGGGCGGATAATAAGCTGGTGGAGCTTGTGAAGGCGCAGGAGCTGAGGCAACCTGCTGATGGTAGTAAGGCTGAGGGGCGACTGGAGGAGCATAAGCAGGAGTCGCATACCCGAAGCACTGTGGTGGACATGAGGGCCCATGGGCATGGTGATGTGTCATGGGAGCATATGAGTTGGTTGCTCCAGACTGGGAAGTAGCCCGCGACAGGTCGGGGCCAGGGGTAGGACGTGCTATAGAAAATGGTTGGGGATGCGAAGAAACACGGCCAATGATACCATCTGCAGCGTGGGATGCCCCCGGCGCATCATGATGGGAGGACTCGCCGCGAGGGGCGTCAGGTATAATGGTATAAAGGTAACCCGACTGGGCGTAAATGAGGTCGAACTGCTGTGCCTTAAGGATGGCCTCTTCTTCAGACTGGGGTCTTTCTGAAGCTACATCCTTAGCGATGACAGGAAGCAGGGACTTGAGGAACCAATCGAGGAAGATACGGTCATCTAGTTTAATCTTGCATAAGCTACGGCGTCTACGCCACTCATGGATGTGGTCCGTGATATGGGTAGCCGTGTTTTGTCTACAAGATAGAAGGATCTCAACGCCCGCGTCATAGCGGACTGGCAACTGGAAGAACTGCAGGAAGGTCGAGGCCAGGGAAGAAAAGGTGGCGTGGGTCCCATGAGGCTGCTCAATATACCACTTGGCTGCAGAGCCAGTGAAGGTGCGCTGTAAAAGACGGAGGCGAACAGAGTCATCCACAATGGAGTTAGAGGAACACCATAGGTGGAAAGACATGATGTGGTTCTGTGGGTCCTCACCGGCCTTACCCTCGAATTTAGGGATGTCAGAGGGTAGTTTGGTAGGCATATGAGGCCACGTGGGGTCGTGTCGAATAGGATCGTTGGTCAATCTGGCCAGGTCAGGTAGGTTGAGGCTAGCCATGAACGGCAAACTGGAAGAAGGTTGTGACACAGTAGTGTTGTGGACCAAGTTGGGGCCAGTGCCCCCAAGTGGAGGGACAAGATTTAGGGTGGTGCCCCCAATTGGGGGAACTGAGGTAGTGGAGGATGGTCCAGCACCACCATGGGTAGTGTGAGCCACTGATGTAGTGGGGATAGGTATTCCCGCTGTGGGAATAGGTACCGTGAGGGGAACGGTAGATGGTTGCCCCATGGAGGGCATACCAAAAACAGGTGTAGTAACTGGTGTAGTGGTGGATGTGCCACCAATGGTCCCTATGACAAATGGAGTGGAAGTCGTGCCAGCCATGGGGCTAGTAGGGGCAGTATAAATAGGGTTTTCAGACTCTTCGTCAGAATCTGAGGTAAAGTAAGGTGCGTCACTATCTGGTGACGGAGACCTACGTCGCTGACGAGTGGAGTCGAGTGACAAGGCTCTAGATCTGTGATGAGTGGTATCAACGGATAATGATCGGAATCTACGACGTGTGGTGTCAAGAGAACCGTGCTGTGGGGGCTCGCCCCTGAGGCGCCGAGAGTGTCTCGGGGACTCAATGGTGACAGATGGTGTCTAAATCTCTGTGGGTTGAGGTGAGTATAAAAACAGCTCAAAAATCCTAATGCAACCGAGTGTGCAGAAGGAGAGCTAAAAAGCAAGGCACTCAGGCCAACAACCAACTCAAAACACCCACTGCAACAGCTGTGTTACAATAGGTGGAGTAACAACAAAGATGGTCAGAATACCAACAAGCAGCAGGTTTCCTAAAAAAGAAAAATGGTGGACTCACTAGACCAAAGGGAGGTAAAGGAACATGCAAACACCTAACTAAAAGTATTCTGACTTAACTAAACATATCCTCTGCAAGGTGATGAAATCCAAGTCAGACAATATGAGTAGGAAAGCCAAGTGGCTATGATATCCCCCTACCGGGAGGGATACCGGGTAGTCAATCCTAGAAGAATGGCAACTAAGATACCCCGTTCATGACACGTCCAGAAAGGTGAATCTGCCGTTTAGTTCGTTGACCGCAATACCCCTATACAGGGATATCCCGCGAACCGCGAAAGGTAGCCCTTCGGTTACTGAATGGAGTGCGGTATTCCACTCAGGCCTCCGGAACCAGTCTCCCGACTTCAACCCTCCTAAGGGAGAGGCCCTCTGATAAACTGGTCGTGACCGTGCCAAAAAGTACTAGGGGATTTTGGTTCCCTAGTTGGACAACAACTATGTCTCAAGTGAAATAACCAAGGGGTGTTATTGGAAGCCTATCCCCCTGATCCTACCTAACTACAATGATTCTTTTGTGTTCCCCAAGTGGGGTTAGAATGTTGGTTTAGTTAGGTACTTTTTAAGGCTCACTTGATTTAATGTGACAGAGTGTGTGCTCGTGAGGTGTTGAACCCAAAAACAGAAGTGCCACAAGGGAGGGCAACTTCCAATCTATCAATAATGCTGAAATTGATTCTTTTAATTTGCAAAATTTTCTGAAATAAAAATACTGAAATTTTAAAAAGATTCTGTAAAAGGAACAGAAATTATGTTGCAGAAAGGCTGTAAGGAAGTGGGCTGCAGGTGGGACAGAGGGCTGTTCAAATGCAGAAAATATTGCAGCAAGAGGGGCTGGGCTCAAAACAGGAAAAGAGCAGAAATCAGACCGCGGGTCTGTGGCGGATCAGAACAGGCCGACCGCGGGTTTGAGGGAAACAGCGGCGGTCAGGTCGCGGCTATCGGGCCAACAGAGGCAGTCGGGACGCAGGAAACAGGGGAAAAGGCACAGTCGGGTCGCGGCTATCGGGCCAACAGTGGCAGTCGGGACGCAGGAAAACTGGAAAAAGACACAGTCGGGTCGCGGCAAAAAGGCTAACAGGCGCAGTCGGGACGTCCAAAAGAGGCAGAAAGCCGCAGTCGGGACGCGTGAAAAAGGCCGACAGGCGCAGTCAGATCGCGGCAAACAGGCTGATTAGCCACGGTCGGATCGCAGGTAACAGACTTGAATCCGCCGACAGAGCGTCGGAAGCAGTCTGAGAGCCACGGTCGGATCGCGGGTAAAGGCCTGAAAGGCGCGGTCGGGACGCGACTGCAGAGGAAAAAGACGCGGTATGCAGCGGCCGAAAGGGACAGCCGAAAAGAAAAAAAATTTAAAAACGGAAACCAGAAATTCGAAAACTAGGGGAGTCGCCAAAAACTGTAGCTAGGGTTTTACCCCTAGCTTGTGCCAATGAGCACCTACTAAGGAGAATGGACTCCTTAGTAGCAGTTCAGTATATTAAACTAATTATGCAAAAATAAAAAATTAAATTATTTCTAAGACAAGCATGAAGCATAAACACCAAAATGAAAGAATGACTTTGTATTGATGTTACCTTGAGTGTCAAGGTTGGTGAAGCCCTTTGCAGTGTCCAAGAGGATGCTCCAAGCTTCTGAATGCTCCTTCTCCTTCTCCAATGTTGGGGATGGGCCAAAGGTGGCTCTCAAGGTGAAAATAGTTCAAAGGTGAACTAGGGTTTCGAGAGAGATTTTGGCAGAGTAAGGGTGCTTGTGATTGTGGATATGGAATAAGGGATCTCCATCACCTATTTATAGTTTTTTGGTGGTGGAGTGCTGACCCATGGTTTTAGGAAACACATGGTTTTGGGCAGCTGTATAGGGTTTTTTCCTCCTTTTCCTCATTATTTTATATTTTTATTCCCTTTTTAGGGGATTTTTGCTATTTTTGGAGGAAAAGGGGGTTTTTTAGCCTTTTTTAGGCTATTTTGATGGTTTTTTGGCCTTTTGGAGGCATTTTAGGCCTTTTGGAGGCTTTTTAATGGGTTTTTTGGGATTTTTAATGGAAATATGGTAGGAAAATGGACAAATGAGTCATGTAATGTGGTAAATGAGCTAGTGAGCACTTTTTGGGTGTTAACATCGGGTTTGGGACTTAAACCCTAAATTACTTCCACTACGTCTCCGTTGAAGTTACTCTTTGGAATTCATTTGGTGTTACTGGGCTTGGTGGAGAGGACGGCCATTCGCAAATATGTAGGGTTTGACAGTTGAGCGTCTGAGAGATCCTTCCTCGGATTCAATGGTCAGACTAGCTACTGAACTTGATGTTTCAGGTTTTAAATGGGGACTTAAGTGTCAACCACATTGCAGCATTCGTTGGTGTTTTCAGGAATGACTTTTAGAATTTTTCTGTTAGTTTGAGAGTACAGTTTTGAACCAGAGGTCAATTCTCTTGAATGAAAGAGTAGGTAATTCTCAAAATCTGAGTTCTCTCTTCACTGTGTTTGCTAGATGGATTCGTCGTCTTGTTTGCTTAGGGTGTTTCTACTTCAAGAGCTTCGTCACAAAGGTAATGTTTCAACAATGAAGTAGCAATGTTATTTGTATTGTTCACAGTTAAACTATTCGTTTAACCTCTCAAAGGTTTTTATGGCAGGTGATACTTCGGCGAACGGTTACTGTGTTTGAAGCTTGGTGGGAGAATGCTACCCAACCACCCGGTAAGCCTCAATGGTTCTTTACCCTCGTAGGTACTCCTGGCACGGTGTGGCTGATGCTTTGATGTTTGGAAAGAGTTTGTTATTTTGGTTCCTGGTAAAGGTTTCTTTGGCCGTGAAGATGATGTTTATAGAGCATTACGATGCATGGGCAGGGGTTGAATCCTCATCCTATTTTGCTTAATCGACCCAGTAACGTTCTACTATGGCGTTTGCTTAAATGTAAAAATGAATAAGGGATGAACCCTATGTTGTTTACAATGTTAGGAAAATTAAAATGTTTCAGTACAAAATCTCTATTTATCTGAATCGATACTTTGACTGAATTAATACATTGTTAATACTAGCCGAGAGCCGAGGGCTAACTCGCTTGACATAGAAGATCTATGTGTTACTAATGTTTTAAGAAAATGTTGAAAGGTGATGAGACTCAGTTTTGTATCGAACCCTAACTTAAATAAATATTACGATTTATAATATTTCATTGTCTGAGTTTGATTTGTACAATAGATAGCTATCGTAAATGTAATAGTTGGACTATAGCATTGCGTTTCGTTTTGAAATAATGAAAAGTATTACGAGACTGTGATAAATGTTTTTTATTATAAAACTAGGTGGAAGACTTTGGAAATAAAACCTAGAATAATCCTTTTTCTGCAAATTTTGGAATATAGCAGATTGTTTTAAATAATGGGAAAAATGCTAAGTTTAATCCATGAATGTTGATGAAGGAAATGAAATGAGGTTATAGTCCTTTACAGTTTTTTGAATGAAATGAGAATAAAAATGCATAGTATGTGTATTTTGAAATGAAGTAGATGATCTAAAGTGTAAACCCTAGATTTTTATACAGAAATGGGATATTTATTTTTTGACAGTGGATAAAAGAAAAATATTAAAATGCCTGTATTATGAAATGCTATTTTCTATCCTACATCTTTTAATTATCCTATTTAATTCTCCACCTCCTGTACTAGAGTACGACATCTCTGATGTGTTGAAAAATACAGGAAAGTAATTTATTTATTCAAAAATAGAACTATTCCAACCTATCCTAACTTAATAGAATATATAGTTCAGCTAACCAATTTAGTCAATAAGTCTTCATTTTCAAACCAGGAAAAAGGGTTAGAGGTTTAATACAACAACTTCGTTCATTCAACTGAAAATAAACAAGACAGAACAATAGACCTGATGAATGTAGGAGAAACAAACAACCCAAGGAGCCTGTTCCACACAACCTACTCTTGAAGACAACCAAATTACTTGCATTAGGACCCCAGAGCCTGTTCACTGAACCACTAGGAAGAAGAATCTATAGAAGCTTTAGGTCATCAACTTGCAGAAAAAATGTAGATCATTCAGTCATATAGACTTAGCAGTCAAATAGACCTGCACCGGCACCTCTGGTTTCCTTCTTAGAATAATTTCAGCAGACTCACAACGCACTTCCACTTAGCCTCCCTATTCAAATCTCTCAATGATCACCTGATACACTTAAGGAATTATTTCTGCAGAAAAATAATTATGGAGCTCCCTGCTCAATTCGAATTGCCTTCTCTACGCTGCCTCGGCCTTTTTAGTGGTTAACCTAGTCATTAATGAGCTAACATCTCTATTCCACCCACCTGGGGGATAATTCCAGAAGTTTAGGGGTAGTTTTCCCATAACCAACAGCTAGTGGTGGAGTGCAAATGTTGACACCTGTCCCAAGCCTTCTAACAGCTTCCATTCCTCCTAGTGGGTCAGTGAACACTCATTCAATAGTTCCCTTGGTGTTTGTCTCCTATTTTAATTTATTAAATAATAATAATATGTCATTACAATTATCCTTGATTAGATTTGGTCATATTTACAAAACTTTGTAATTATAATTTAACATAATGTTTTTGCAATAAAATAAATGGTCTCAAAATTTGGGTAGGTGACAAAGACAAAACTAACTTCACCTGTCCTTGGGGCACTTTTGCATACAGGGTACTTCCTTTTGGGTTGTGTAATGCACCAGCCACATTTCAGAGAGCGGTGATTGGGATATTTTCTGAGATGGTAAACGACTGCATGGAAATTTTTATGGATGACTTCACTCCATACGGTAGTGGTTTCGATGAAGCATTGAAAAAATTATAGAAAGTCTTAGAACGTTGTGAACGAACCCAACTATCTTTAAGCACTGAAAAGTGCCATATGATGATGAGCGAGGATGTAGTTCTGGGGAACTTCATCTCTGCTGATGGTATCCAGGTAGACCCATCCAAAATTAGGGTAATTGAAAACATACTCACTCCTGGAAACCAAAAAGAGGCATGTTGCTTCCTAGGGCATGCTGGTTACTATAGAAGATTTATAGAAAACTTTTCCAAACTAGCTTCTCCTTTATTCACCCTATTGATGAAGGATGTACAATTTGATTGGAATGATGCATGCCAAACAACTTTTACTGAACTTAAGAAAAGGATATCCACAACACCCATCTTACGAGGGATCAATTGGGATTTGCCTTGTCATATCTCCTCAGATGCTTCAGATATTTCCATTGGAGCAGTATTAGGACATCAGGAAGGTCATGCCCCATATGCAATTTATTACATCAGTAAGAACCTAGCCCCTACTTTACTGAACTACACTGTTACAAAGAAAGAACTCCTTGCCATTGTTTATGCCATCAATTAATTTAGATACTACATTATTGGACATTCCACCTTTGTGCACACTGATCACTCAACCATTAAGTACTTAATGAATAAACCTATCACGAATGCTAGAGTAACTAGATGGCTGTTACTGTTACAAGAATTTGACATTACAATTATTGACATACCAGGGAAGGAAAACGTTGTTGCTGAATTTTTATCTCGACTTACTAAAAATGATGACAGTTTACCAGTCGAAGATTCCTTCCCTGATGAACATTTGTTTGTAGTCTCAACTCATTCCCCATGGTACGCAGATGTTGCCAACTATTTGGCTGCAAGAAAGCTTCCAACACACCTATCAAAGAGAGAAAAAAGAAAGATCATACAGCAGAGTGCTAGGTACTGCTGGTTAGATGGACATCTTTTCTACACAGGCCCTGATTTGGAAATCAGAAGATGTGTAAGAGAGGATGAAATTTACAGTATCTTGAAAGCTTTCCATGATGAGCCCTGTGGGGAACATTTTGCTGACAAAAGGACTGGTCATAAGGCACTAAGGATGGGATATTTTTGGCCGACATTGTTCAAGGATGCAAAAAAAATGTTCAGGATTGTGACAACTGCCAGAGGATGGGCTAGCCAAATAGATTATATGAAATTCCTCTTCAACCACAGCTTGTGGTTGAACCTTTTGATAGATGGGCTCTGGATTTTGTAGGGCCTATCAACCCTCCCTCAAAGCAGAAAGTTTATATACTGGTTTGCAAATATTACATGGTCAAATGGTTGGAGGCTGTGGCTTTGGTCAAATCTAATGATCAAGCCGTAATGGATTTCTTATATGAAGAGATCTTCACCCGTTTTGGAGTACCCAAAGAGATCGTTATAGATGGAGGACCGCAATTTGTGTCTCATAAATTGGAAGCCCTATTGTAGAAATATCACATTCAACACAAGATAACATCGCCATATCATCCATAGGCCAATGGTCAAGTGGAAAGTACTAATAAGGTAATTGAGGCTATTTTGACGAAAACAGTGAAGAGTCACCGTAAGGATTGGGCTGAAATACTTCCAGAAGCATTATGGGAATACCGTATCACATGGTGCAACATTACAGGTTTCTCCCCATACAAATTGGTGTACGGTAAGAACGTTGTCTTTCCTATTGAATTTGAAATTAAAACTTTAAATACAGCCATAGAAGCTAACCTGGATTTGACAGAAGCACAAAGGAATCGATTGAATAAATTAAATGAACTTGACGATAAGCGCACAGCTGTTGTGCATCAGATAGTGTTAATTCAACAGCAATGTTCTAAATGGCACGACAGGTACATAAAAAAGAAAGTCTTCTATGAAGGAGACTGGGATTTACTATATGACTCGCGGTTTAAGAGGGATTTCCAGGGAAAATTGCGTACAAGATGGATAGGACCCTATCAAATTGACAAGGTGTTTGATAATGGAATAGTCCGCTTGACCACAATTGATGAGAACCAGACACCATCATTCGCTAATGGTCATCGGCTGCGACTGTATCATAAGCTGATTTCAAAGAATGCATTCATTTCGCATGTTGTAGCTGATCCAGATTATCAGTTAATGCAAGGCATGAATCTTTTTCGGCCCCTGTGATTTTTTAAACTTCAATTTCCACACATTGTTGGCAGGCGGTTGGATGAGGATTTGTCGCGGTACTGATGACGCTGTGACATGTGGACGAGGGGACAAAAGGAGTATAATATACCACAGTTGGTGGGTTTTGGGTCACTTGGACCATGTATTTTGTAGTATTGAGTCAAGTACACCGTAGTTGGCGGGTTTTGGGTCATTAGGACCACATATTTTGTAATATCGAGTCGTTTGTACCGCAGTATGTGGGTTTTGGGGTCGTTAGACCAAGTCAGTTAGTCGATTGTCCATAGTGTCGGTTAGGAAAGTGGACAAGTATTGTAATTGGCAGAAGCCTATCAATAGAGGAGAATTGTAAGTGTTAGGAGGGTGAGGAATGGATAGAGAAGGTAGCAGATAGATGCGGAGAATGATAGAGATATGCGGGAAGCTGAGTAGATATCTATGTACTGTTTTTGGTTTGATACAATAATATAAGGATGATGATTTGGTGCTATCTCTGTGTCATGTTGCAATACATGAATGTTGTTATCTTTTCTTAATGCAATTATCGATCTCTGTCGCTATGATGCTAATGCGGCAATGATATGTTATAAATGTCTGCTTACTGGAATGTTAATGCTGCAAGTAGAATAATATGTTATAACCTCATGATGGATGTTTAGAATTGGCGTTAATATCATATTGCCGCAACTCGCCTCCTCTCTCGACGGAAACATGGTTCCGTTTTCTCTTCCTGGTCGCCTTGGGTGACACCTCATTCGCTCTGTGGGTGTTGCTGGGTGGGCTAAAACCTGTCGGGTCGGTGCCCAGGGAGATTGCGGTATGTGTCAATAGTGAGGTGAACCCCTATCGACTAGGTGGTCGTGGTTTGGTCAACAAATGGTTCCATTGTCGGGACCGTGTGCAGAGTAATAGGAGGCAATGTTGTGGCACCCGACGAAGCCGAAGAAACAGAACTGGTTTGATCAGAAATTGCAGGACTTTGCTGAAGAAGAAAGTCGGAACACGCGACTAACAGCAGAACATTGGTCGGGAAGGTACATTTACGATGGACCGCATGAATGGTTCTTCTCTGAATTCCCGGTTATTCTTTATGAGTGGTTGTCAAAGCTGACCTTCCAAAAGAGAAATTTCTAGGGAGGCGAGCCAACTACTTGGACCCCGAAATTGATCAAGGAACTGCAGGAAGTTGATAATAAGGCATCGCGGGCTATTGAAGTTTGGCTTGATAGCATCTTGGAGGGATACATCACTGAATTTGCGGTTGACACGAAGAAATCCTATAGTGAAGCTGAAAGATACTTCTTTGACGGACCGAGGGGAAGGTTTTTGCTATCACTCCAACTATCGATTAAGATGCTAATCTGTGAAAAAGGTATATTAAAGATGCACCTCAATCAGTAAGTATCCTGGTGGGCGGAGGCCGTGGGTATCGCGACTGTCGGGGAGCGGTCGAAGGAATGATAAAGGGGTAGATGGGTGTAGACCATGAGGAGACTGTGAGTGAAGCGGAGGAAGAAAGTGGCCTAATGAGGGGAGGAGCAAGGTTCTGACAGGAAAAGAGGCAGAGGATAGGATAAGGTCTTGCTGCGATCGGACTACAAGACCGTGAAGGAAGGCCACACAGGACGAAGCGACCTCACAGTCCTGACAGGGACGACCATGCTACACCTAGGATAGAGGCAGGACCAAACCCCGACACAAACATACCCACCCCTTCGCTCATTGAATCACCAACCAACAAGGAATACTACTTCGACACCACCAAGTTTGTCGATTCAGCAGAAGTTAATTGGTAGTAGTACAGCGACAGGAGGAAGGAAGCCCAAAATGGTGGGTGATGATGCAAAATTACCATTGTTTCACCGAAGTGCTACAGACAATCCTGAACAGTATTGGTTTTTGTGTGAGGCAGTTTGGACCATGAAACAGGTCACTGATGCTAATGCTAAGAAAGGGCAGCTGGCCACAACCTTGCCAGGTCGTGCATTAGATTGGTTCATGAAGTTTATTTTAGTTCCCACGGGAGCATTAGAGAAATCCCTGGATGAGATTCGGAAGGGACTGATTGCTGAATTTAGACGGCCCAAGTCTAAAGCATAGTATATCACTGAATTGAAGGAAATTAAGTAGTATCCTAATGAGACAGTTTGGGATTTTGACTAGCAATTCAAGACGCTGATGGCCAAAGTTAGGTTCGATATGAGCGCTGTCCAACATAAAGAATGGTTCATTGTGGCACTATTACCCCACATTCGGTTGCCGCTGATGCAGCAAAACATTTCGACGCCTAGCGAAGCTCTAGAAATTGCAATGCGATTAGAAGCATCACCAATTGGAGATAATGCAGCTAGGATGTCGCAGATACAGGCGCAACTTGCTAATTTGACTATATAGTTGCAGGATTTAAAGAAGAACAAGGAACAACGCAAGGAAGTATGGTGTACGCAATGTCGACGAGAGGGGCATACGAAAGATGATTTCCTAGACTTCCATAATTATTTGGTATTTGGTGCGCCCAATCTGTTGAATGGCGACAGTATGCAATGGTGTCGCGTTTGCCAGGTGTTTGGGCACAGTCACGATACTTTCCTGTATATGCAGAAAATGGTTACAACTCCACAAAATATTTATTGTACCGTCTGCAAATCGGTGGGACGTGATGACAAGTATTGTCGAGCATATGGGTTTCTACAGGAGAGAATGTGTGATGCATTCTATGTCAAATATGACCAGCGCACTGCGCCACTACAGCCACCGGTAGCTCTGCCGATACCTCAACCACAGATGTCGTTTGTACCGCAGCAGTTCATACCGCAATATCCACCAATGAACCCCCCACAGCCTCAGTACGTACAACAACCACAGTATGCACCACAAGGGCAAGGGATGTTGCCAACACCCATGCAGCAGCAGTTCAACCAACCGCAGTACCAGCAGCAGGGTGGTTCCCAAGGAGGATACCGGGGTGGACGCGGTGGTGGATTTGGTCATGGAGGAGGAGGTCGAGGTGGTCGTGGCCCTATTCAATGTTATCACTGTGCGGTATGGGGACATTATCAAGGCGACTTCCCATTGCTACAGAACCAGTGTACATTCTGTTATGGTAATGATCATACGGTTGAGAATTGTCCGCAATTTATTGCACGATGGCAGGCTGGGAACGCTCTACAGCTACAGAATTAGGCCCAGACGCAACAAGCAATACAGAATCAGATGTAGAAACTAGTACAGAACCAGCCCCCGCCGCCACCGCCGAATGCCAATTAGAATGTAAATCAACTAGGAAACCTGCAGCAGAACCAGACACAGGGTGCCAATATTGCGACTATTTCAGCAGAACCGCAACCACAGGATGCTTCGATAGCTGTTGTCACTTGTGGAGGCAAGACAATTGGGGAAGATGGTTCACGACCATTGATTAGGTTGGCTGGTCATAAGACAGTACCCTTCGATATTGATACAGAGCGAGAGACATTCTTGGAGACATGTCGCACCTTGGAGAAAGATCGCGGTAAGGCTGTTATCTACGATATGCCACCTATATTTGACACTACCGATGATGCTGATCGATCGCCACTACCCGGGACATTGCAAAAGTTTCTTCAGAGATGCCTGTTATTGGCCCGTGACCCGGTTTCTTTGGTTCAGATTGAAGGATGGTTACAGCGATTTCAGAAAGGACGGCAGGAGTCGGCCGTAAACTCCTTACAGCGACAAAAAACTGGCAAGGAAATGCGAATGAACATTCAGATTGGCGACTATGATGTTGATTCGGTTATTCTTGATCTTGGTTCGGATGTTAACATCTTAACCAAGCAGCCATGGCAGAAAATGGGGAGTCCCCCATTGAGCTGGTCTCCTATACAGCTCCTGTTGGCTAACCACGCAAAGGTAACACCCATTAGGCGGGTTCTGCGGCTCACGATTGATATCGAGGGTATGAATACTTATGCTGACTTCGACGTCATTGAAGTAGTTGAGGGAGGAAGCTCCTACCCTACGCTATTAGGGATAGGATGGGCTAACGATAGTGGAGCTGTAATCAATTTCAGGAAGTGCCTGATTACTTTTGAGAATCGTGATTTCCGAGTCATATCTCCATTGGATCCGGCTGAAGGACGCCGATATGTTGATCCCGTCAAAGACGAAGATCACACTGGCTGGGATCATGCATTTAATATTTCTGAGGACTACATTCATCCTACTGTCCACGGTGAGCTAGAGTGGCACAGTGAGAGTTCTGCGTCTTTCAACTCTGATGATGCCTTGGAACACTGGCAGAACCAGATGCATGAAGTACCATTCCGAAAATGTGGCTTAGTTACGCAGTCTCTATGTCGAGTGGCGACAAAAACCATCACACTACCTGTCTATGAGGGGTTGCCTAACCTCACTAAATTTTTGGTGGAATTTGAAGAACGGGTTTCAGAAACTCAGCGATTAATGGAATTAGCGGACTCATTGAAGGTTGCTCCAGCACGTTGGTGGGCGACACACAAGAAGTTCATTAATGATTGGTCACAGTATCAGAGGTTGATGCTAGTTCGGTTCGGCGACACAGAGGTTTACCATGCTGGCAATTTCGATGGCCGAAATAATCCCCAGGAACATGTGATGGAATGTCAACGGTTATGGATTGCGCGACCTCATGACGAGTGGGTCCATTCTTTTATGTATACCTTATATGAGATGTCGTGCTCATGGTACACCACAGCTGAGTTACGCCGAGAATTTACAACATGGGGGGAATTGACGGTCTACTGCACTCATACGTTCACTTTCGCGGATGCTAACCCTGATGTCCATAATGTCTTGCAACTCATCCGCGATGTGGTACTTCAGGTTGTTCTAGTGTCCTACCCTATCGACCCGCACACACATTGTCAAATGCAGTCTCTCATGGAGTGCTTCAATATCAGTGGTGGGCCAGAGGATGATGATGATCCCCGTAATGTCAATATTCCCGAATCTGAAGGATGTCGCGATGTGGTTCCACCTGCTGTGCCAAGTAATCTGTTTAGTCAACCGTTGCAGATCCGTAAGACGAATATCGGCACTGAGGCTACTCCCAAGTTTGCTAATGTGGGAGATTATTGGGATGATGAGATGATGAGTAAGGTCACTGAGTTACTTCATGAATTTCAAGATGTGTTTCCCACGAAGTTTTCTGAGATGAAGGGAATACTGGGCGATTTAGGTGAGATGAAGATTCCCTTAAAGCCGGATGCTAAGCCGATCCGACAGCGACCTTATCGGTTGAACCCGCAACATAAGGAAAAAGTCAAGGCAAAACTTGATCACATGTTGGATGCTGGTATTATTGAACCTGTGGAAGAGTCCGAATGGATCAGTCCTATGGTAGTGCAGGACAAGAAAACTGGAGAAGTGCGCATTTGTGTCGACCTACAGAAGTTGAACGATGCCTGTTTGCATGACCCTTTTTCGACCCCATTTATTGATGAAGTCCTTGAAGGCATGGGCGGCTAGGAGATGTCCTCATTCACTGACGGATTCTCTGGCTACCATCAGATCCACATTCCCAAAGAATATTGCCATAAGACCACTTTCGTTACCGAATGGGGTTGCTTTCAGTACACAATCATGCCCTTTGGCCTGAAGAATGCACCTACGATATTCTCCCGGGTCATTGTTGCAGCATTCAAAGATTTCATTCAGAAATTCCTGCAGGTATATATGGATGATTGGACAGTTTACGAATTGATTCGTGATCATTTGGCCAATCTGCAGTTAATGCTTGAGCGATGCCGACAGCACCAGATATCGCTGAACTTGAAGAAATGTATTTTTTTGCGCCCCCTTTGGGATATTGTTGGGTCATATCGTGTGCAAGTAGGGTTTGTTGGTTGATCCAACCAAGATTGCACTTATTTTGGGTTGCAACCGCCAACCACTGTTAAGCAGCTGCGTGCCACTTTGGGCCATACAGGATATTACCGCAAGTTTATCAAGGGTTACGCTGCGATCACTAACCCTATGGAAAAATTGTTGAAGAAGGATGCAACATTCCAGTGGAGCTCGGAATGTCAGGATAGTTTTGACACACTCAAGGCGAAGATGGCGTCGGCTCCGATTTTGGTTTTTTCGGACTGGAGTAAGGAATTTCATGTCCACGTGGATGCCTCATCGGTTGCACTAGGCATTGTATTGGCGCAACCTGGCGAGGGTGACCTTGATCATCCAATCACTTTTTCTAGTAGGAAGCTATCCTCTACCGAACGTAATTACACTACCACGGAATGGGAAGGTTTGGCCATGGTTTACGCGCTGCAAAAATTCAGGCATTATTTGTTGGGTGGTCACTTCAAAATGTTCACTGATCATTCTGCGTTAAAATACTTGTTTAATAAGCTTGTGTTGGGGGGGAAGATATGACGGTGGCTACTGTTCTTTCAGGAGTTTGATTTTGAGGTCGTTGTCAAGCTCGAGCGACTGAATGTTGGTCCAGATCATTTATCAAATATTGACACAGGGGAGGAACCGACTAATATTGAAGATGGATTGCAGATGCCCAACTCTTTACAGTTGCTGCTGCTGATAAATATTTCGATGACATTCTTCAGTTCCTAGTAACTGGCAGTGCGCCTGAGGAATTTACCACCAGTCAGAAGAAGCAGTTGGTCGTCAAGGCTGCTGATTTTCAGTTAATCGCAGGAGAATTATACAAATTGGGTGTTGATGAGATATTGCGCCGATGTGTCTTTCCTCATGAACAAGCACAAATCTTGGCTGAGGCACATGGTGGAGTAGTGGGTGGACATTATGGCTGTTGGGAAACTACCAGGAAGATACTGCATGCTGGACTTTGGTGGCCCACGTTACATACAGATGCAATAGACTATGCACGGTCTTGCGATGTTTGTCAACGAACTGAAAAATTGTCCAGGCGGGATGAAATGCCGCTACTACCCCAACTGACTCTGCAACCATTCAAAAAATGGCCTGTGGATTTTGTGGGGCCGATCAATCCACCAGGGAAGCGTACGGGGGCGCGATACATTATCACGGTGATAGAGTATTTGACCCGATGGGCTGAGGTGGCACCTGTCGTTGATTGTTCCACAGCAACGGCTGCCCGCTTCTTGTTTGATCACATTATCACTCGTTTCGGCTGCCCTAAGATTTTGTTGAGTGATCAAGGCAGTCACTTTCTCAATCGCACCATCAATGCATTGACTGAGGAATTGCAGATACAACATAAGAAGAGTACACCCTATCATCCATAGGCGAATGGGATGGTGGAGGCATTTAACAAAGTATTAGAACATGCGCTAACGAAAGTGTGCAATGCAAACCGCGATGACTGGGACCTAAAAATCCCGGCGGTATTATGGGCCTATCGCACTACATGTAAAAGATTAACTGGTCAGACACCTTTTTGGTTGGTATATGGGAAAGACGCGATTATGCCTATGGAGTACATTGTCCCAAGTCTACGCATTGCGGCTGTTACAGGTATGGACAATGTTACAGCATTAGAGGACCGTCTCGCGCAATTGGTGCAGCTAGAAGAAGATCGATTTATTGTTGGGTTCCACCAAGGGGTGGAGAAGGATCGACAAAAGGCATGGCATGATCGCCACATCAAAAGTAAACAGTTTCAACAAGGTGATTTGGTACTATTGTATGACAGCAATTTTATGAAACAACCAGGCAAGTTGTAGATGCATTGGCTTGGTCCCTATCGCATAAGTCAAATTACTTCCGGTGGAGCGGTTCAGTTGCAGAAATTGGATGGGGTGATGCTCCCTAAGTTGGTAAATGGTCATCGGTTGAAGCCCTATCGGTCAGGCTTAGAGCAGCGCGATGCCTAAGTCGCATCACAAAAAAAAAAATGGGAATGTGTTGCAGGTTGCTTGATGGTCGACGACAGCAGAAGGACTGTGTGTGCCTGGAGGCTTGCACTGCAAGATTGGCGACACATAACTGCATGGTGACTGATTCAAATCAGCCATACGTGCCACACATGCAGGAAGTTATTTTACGGAATTTCGTTATGTATTAATGCTAAAAGTTGGTTAAATGATGGGCATTAATGGCGGATCCGTCCGATCGGCGGGCCGGATCGATGGCGGATTTGCGTCATTAATACAGGATTGGGTGGAGTTAATAAGGGCTTTAATAATGAGTACGGCGGATTTAGTATTGATGCTATAAATATAGCCTGGTGTTGGTCGGAAGATACCGCAGAATTAGCAAGAACTGTTACTCTCGTCTGCTGTAGTGATTTGCGCCAGTTGCAATTAAGTATATAACAAGGAGTGGTGAGGTATGCGAGGTGACTTAGAGCCAGTATACATTAGCAGTGAAGTGGAATCTCCATTTGTTCTGGCTATTGTTGAACAAGAAGATGCATCCTCGAATACTGTTAATCTTGGAGACGAGGTTGCTAACATGTCGATGGGCACATCAAGTGTGGCTAAGAAGCACCGAGGGGGTCAGCCTTCTGAATCCCCACAAAATAAGAGGCTTCTACCGTTGGCGGTGACTGTCGAAGTTCAGGAGCAGGCCGGGCAGTCTAGTCACCCCTGTCGTCTAGCCGCCTAGTGGTCGGGACATTCAGCAGGTAATATTCATGGTTACATCCCTCCTGTTCGGCCGGATGCTACTCCATGGATGTTAAACCCGCGTCAGAAACACACGATAAAGATGCCCGCACTTCCAACTGGAATAGTATGATCTATGGATATTGTACCAGCATTGATGGGTCTGCGCTATGACGACCATGACTTGGTGGCCCAGAATGAGATTGCAGTGGCGCCATATATCCCTGAGACCCACAATTCATTCGTTCCATAAATACACGACTGGGCCCGAGGATTGTGGCAGGCCGGTTTGCTAGGGTTGATCAACATGCCCCATTTTGGGCACCTACAAGAATTTGGTGCCTGTGTAAAGCAGCTCCTGGCATGTTTCCATGGGGGTTTGTTGTGGTTGGACAGAGAGGTCCCGGTTACTGTTGATTTAGTTTCACACATTACCGACTTACCTAAGAATGGTGTTGATCTGGTGCAATTTCTTCAAGGAAAGGCCAATGAAAAGAAGCGGGCGCGACAGTTGGCTACGAAGTACGACTTGGCATCAGACGGATGGGTGTATTGCATCAGTAGCTGTAATAATCAAGCAGTACTCATGGGTGCTAAGATACTGTCGTGTAAGGTGATTAGGGGAGGCCACCCTAATCAATGTAATTCAGGGATAATTGCTTATGCAGAGCAATGTGCGGAGGGCGTCCAAATGAATTGGTCCCTATATCTCCTTAATCAACTGCTGGAGGACGTTGCAGCTGTCCAATTGGGTAAGGGCGCCTTTTCCTATAGTTGGTTGTTGCTGCTGATTACTCTGATTGCATGGAAGGAGCCCGACACTTATCAGGGCATGGATTGTCCGGCTGCCAAAGAACACCGAGGGGTCCGTTATCAAAATATCTGGTTTTTCCACGAGCAAGAGTGAATTCGAGAATGCCAATTGCAGTTTTGGCTATACTGGGAGATGCTTCAGGCTGCAGCCATACAAGTTCTCCGCCTCTCTGATGATACTATGGCCCGATTTACACCTATTATGGCATTTTCTATACGGCCCAGCGTCATACACATCCAACCTCGTCGCAACAATGATCACCAGTGGTTGCAGACTAGGTATAAGGTCACCTCGGTTGATTTGGAAGGTATTGTGAAAGAATGGCCGAAGGCATGGCACCGACCCCTGAGTCCTGTTGAGATCGTTGCTGGAGGTCCACTGGTGGGCCCCGATGACCAGGTATCGGCACAGGATCAGCACAGTCATCAGGGTTCTAATTGTGATTCGTCGAGGACCCCCACCGCGAATGATAGCAATTGGGCTCTTGAAGATAATCGGTCAAAATGGCACCATAAGCACGCCACGATCAACGGGCTGCCTTTTCCAGCAGAGGCACATTTGGGTCGATTAATGATATCCCTGAACCACACAGGCATAGTGGCTACCGAGAAGATGTCCTTCAAAGTGGAGGAGGGTTTCCATGAGCTTACTGCTCAAATGGATTCATTGTGTGATGCAATCATGAATAAGGAACTAGCCGATATGCCTATGCAGGAAATGGTCATAGTCCGCCTCACACCCCATGTTCAGATGGTCAGTATTCCCTCGGATGTGGTTGTGACCGACAACGAGGCTTTGACAACCGCACTGCAGACGGTTGACCAGTTGACAGTCAATGTCAATTCCTTACCGGTGATGGCCTTGACGACACTGCAGATGGTCTCATCCCGAGAGATTGCAGATAGGATGCATGAGATCAACAAGAGTTATCGGCAATTGCAGGAAAGAAAGATAGCCACCACTACCGCCAACAATGAGCTTACAAATAGGGATGCTACTACACGACAGGTGGTAGATGACCTTGAAGTCGAGATTAAGAAGCAGCAGGCCGAGAATGCTTGCACATTCGAAACTCTGAAGAAGGAACATGATTTCCTTATTGTTGAAAAGGCTCGTCTGTGGGACGATAGTGTACGTGTCGACCAGGCAATCACGGAAGCATATCAGCATGTGTCGAAGCCTACTGAAGAGGTCAACGTACTCCACCAGGTGCAGCGACTAGCGGCTACCATTGTTCAGGTGTGGCAGGAGAACGACGTGCTAAAGGCACAGCTGAAACCAGGGACACCTCAGTCCGAGGTGGATGAGCGACGTCGGGAACTCGAGGAAGTTGCCACTCAGATGGAGGAGCTAGAGACGCAAGCAACAAGGATCACTACCGACACAGTCCAATTTTGGGGCTGCATTGTCCAGGATGAGCAATTTGAGCAGCTGACAAATTCCAGGAAGGAAGCAAAGGGCCACTTGGCCACATTGAAAACTGCGATGAGAACATTACTACCTATGGATCAAATCGCTAGGTCAGAGGAGCTGAAGGACTTGCAACATAGGGTGGCCAAGGAAAATGACTGACTAAAATCCAGAGCGGCTCAGTTGGAAGAATACCAGGATATTGGCAAGAGATTGATGTAGCAGGCAAGTGACGCTCTGCAGGTAGTACAAAAGTCTCGGCAACAGGTCATGGACAAGCTGACTCATCATCCCTCCGCTGATGACGTGCTTGACAGCAACATGGCGGCTACAGATGCCCAGGAGCTAGTGCGGAATGTTGAACAGCCATACATAGATTTCAAGGAAAAGACCGTTGCGTGCACTATGTCTAGTAGTTGATGTGGCTCGAGGGTGAGCCACAAGATTGTGTTGGGGGCCTATTGGCAGGAGGTTGGATGAGGATTTGCGGCGGTACTGATGACGCTGCGACACATGGACGAGGGTGTAGAAGGAGTATAATATAACACAGTTGGTGGGTTTTGGGTCACTTGGACCATGTATTTTGTAGTATTGAGTCAAGTACACCGCAGTTGGCGGGTTTTGGGTCATTAGGACCACATATTTTGTAATATCGATTTGTTTGTACCGCGGTATGTGGGTTTTTGGGTCGTTAGACCAAGTCAGTTAGTCGATTGTCCATAGTGTCGATTAGGAAAGTGGACAAGTATTGTAATTGGCAAAAGCCTATAAATAGAGGAGAATTGTAAGTGTTAGGAGGGCAAGGAATGGATAGAGAAGGTAGCAGATAGATGTGGAGAATGATAAAGATATGTGAGAAGCTGAGCAGAGGTCTATGTATTGTTTTTGGTTTGCTACAATAATATAAGGATGATGATTTGGTGCTATCTTTGTGTCATGTTGCAATACATGAATGTTGTTATCTTTTCTTAATGCAATTATTGGTTCTTTGTCGCTATGATGCTAATGCTGCAATGATATGTTATAAATGTCTGCTTAATAGAATTTTAATGTTGCAAGTAGAATAATATGTTATAACCTCATGATGGATGTTTAGAATTGGCGTTAATATCATATTGCCGCAACTTGCCTCCTCCCTCGACGGAAACATGGTTCCGTCTGCTCTTCCTGGTTGCCTCAGGTGAGACCTCATCCGCTCTACGGGTGTTGCTGGGTGGGCTCAAACCTATTCGGGCCGATGCCTAGGGAGACTGCGGTATGTGTCGACAGTGAGGTGAACCCCTGTCGACTGGGTGGTCGTGGTTTGGTCAACACACATAAATTTGTACATAAATAAATCATTGTTTTTATTTTTCTTTTATGCTTTGATCGTTTTTTTTTAAGAACTATGTACAGGAATCAACTTGAGGAGCAGCAGTCGTGACTAGGCCAAACAATTGTAGGCACCCTAGCTTATTTTCCTGTTATGAATAATTCCTTGAAGAAAATGAACAATTCAGCAGCATTAATCAATCAGCCGAATATTTTCCAATTTCCATTTTTCACAGATGCAACTCCGCCATATTTTGCCTATTTTTCCTGCTAGCGCAGCTGCAACTCCACCAATTTGTCACATTTACCCTATTTACGCAGCTGCAAATCTGCCAAATCCATCCTATTTTTCTTGCTAGCGTAGCTGCGACTCCTCCAAATTTTGCCCATTTTCCCTATTTCACGTAGCTGCGACTCCGCCAGATTTGTCTTCTATCAGCTATGACTCCACCAGATTTGTCTTCTATCAGCTACGACTCTGCCAGAATTGTCTTCTATTAGCTACGACTCCGGGAAATTTTGCCCATTTTCCCTATTTCGCGCAGTTGTGACTCCGCCAGATTTGTCTTCTATCAGCTGCGACTCCGCTAGACTTGGCCTATTTTTCCTATTATTTCCGCCATACCTCTACCGGATTTCTCTTATCTACCAGCTGCAACTCACTAGATTGTTCATTTCTTGAATAATCTCATCGCCAATGACTCAACCGAGCTCCAATTTAGCCAACTCATTTCACAGTTCCAACTACAGTGCCGCCAATTTAGCCAACCCATTGGACTGGCACGGATGTTTGTTAGCATGGAGGTACTTTCCCACTCAGTTGGCGGTGTCCAACTCATAACAGCACATGTGCAATTATGTTTTTGGACGTGATGGTGAAGTCGGATCAGTTTGGAAAGTTAAGGCTTAGCTTATATTGCAAAGGTACGAGTTCTGACCATGTACATGATTAGGCATAAAATTAATGTGGCAATAATAATTATGCTTTGTCTTTAGTCCTCGTCAGAAACCGTACCCATTTAACCGCCAAGGAATGTGTCAAAATTAACACTCGTATCCATTACACAACCGTCACCCTTACCCAATCAGTACCAAAACATGCCAATTATTCCATTTTTCATAACTGTATCACCTTTCCGTGGGTTGATAACTGTGCCATCTTTCCTAAAATACCCAATTCCAACTTCAGTTGTTCGATGAATGTCCATATGCTGCAACTTCCACGTCCGAATTGGTAATATTCTCTATTAACCATACAAAATTTGTTTCATTTTAAATGCATCACAAAAATGTTTTCATTTTGCGTTTGAAATATTTACATTTTGTGTTTTAATTTCTTATATTAACTTTTATCTATTGGTGGTTTCATGTAATTTTAAAGTAAAGACATCCTACGGCATATCGTCAGAGGAAGTGCTTCCAGAACAAGTACCGGAGGAACATGGAGCTATGAATAATGGAGAACAAGTTAATGATCATATTGAAGAAGATGATCACACTGATAACAGAGTTGAAGATTATGTTACAAATACTTTGATCCATGATTCATTTAATGTTAGAATGGATCATGATCATGAAAATGATGATCATTTTGATGATATTCATGATATACCTCTTCTTGAGAAGGCATACGAACCCCTTTATGAGGGCTCCAATACAAATATTCTCTATGCTATATTGTTGATAATGAACTTGAAGGTTATGAATAGTATTTCAAACATATCAGTCACATGGATATTAAGGTATGTAATATATTCCATCGCATAATATATATGATCGTCTAATAATTTTATTGTTAATTCATAAATCAAATTAATACGGATGAAATGTGTTTCATTAATATTATTTCTATATTATATTAACTAGATTTTTTTTTAATTTGTTGTAGCATGATAGGTGAATATTTGTTACCACTGTCAAATATTTTACCTCGCACATATCAAGATTTATCTGCCATCATGAAAGAAATTGGAATGCAGTATGAACCAATTCATGCATGCCCCGATGACCATGTTATATATTATAATCAGCACGAATTTGCAACAGAATATCCTGAATGTCATATCAGTAGATATCGAACAGATCAAGTAACAAAAAAGGTGCCTCGCAAGGTTCTTCGTTATATTCCCATTATTCCACGTTTGCAACGACTGTTCAGGTGCAAAAACATAGCGCAATTTATGGATTACCATGCACGAAACAGAAGTTAAGACGATAGTATTCGGATGCCTGCAGATGGGTCTGCTTTTATAGATATGGAGGAAAAATGGCCTCACTTTAAAGAAGAACCTCGTAATATTAGGATTTCTTTGGCAGCATATGGTGTCAATCCATTTGCACAGATGAGATCCGTTTACTCAGTGTGGCCTATTTTTGTTATCAACAATAAAATTCCTCCATGGTTGTCAATAAAGAGGGAGCACATTATGTTGTCGATGATTGTTCCAGGTATATTGTGTCTACAGTTTTTTTTTAATGTAGTGGTATCTCATTTGTCGTATTTTGCCGCATAATTTCATATATATATTTATTGTTTTTCTCTTGTGCAATATGTTTTATATATCTAAATGGTACGTCTCATAATTATATTTTGTATATGTTCATATCAATCAGGTAAGTACCAAGTCAAAGATATGAATGTATATATCGAACCTCTTATTGACGAGCTACTAAAGTTATGGAATGGAATCACTAGGTATGACGTATCTAGACCAATATGACAAAGGCAATTTCAATTCCATGCAATGCTTGTATGGACAATACATGATGCCCCAAGGTTAACCCATTTTTGCGGTATGTAATTATAAGTTCCACTTTATTTGCATTTAATTTTATGAACTAGTTAATATACTACGCACGCATGTTTTTCTAAATAATACATTCATTTTGTATATAATTATAATTGACTTAGATATTCCATCTCTTTATGTAGGTCTTCAGACAAAGGGGAAATTTGCATGTCCAGTTTGTGGTCCTAAGATCAAATCTCGTCGTTCAAAAAGCTTAGGAAAGGAGGTGTTTGATGAGTATAGGCACTTCCTCTCTAATAACCACAGGTATCGAACTACCGAAAAACATATGTTCAATGGCAAGCAAGAGACTGCATTAAAACCGTAGAGAATGACACCTCACCTGTGGAAGTTGCAATATAATAGAAATCGTCAAGGTACGTATAATGAATCATCGTATATGATATGTTATATTGTATTTTTTTTGTGTGTTGTTTACTGTAATTGGCATTGATTTATGTAATTTCTTTATAAACTACTATTCATGATTGTCATTCATGTGATCATGAAGGAATTAATGGGCTTCCACGAGGAATGAAAATTCATCCTAGATAATTTAGTAGGTTTCCCTACTATGAGCACCTACAAGTTGCTCATTTGTTTGATACAATGCATATCGGAAAGAATGTGACTAAAACATTATGGAAAATATTTGATGGAAGGAGTGAGAAAGAAAAAATTGTCAAAATTTGCAAAGACATTCAAGAAGGCAACCATGCAATGAAAGATGTCATTCAATTTCATAACAATGGAGAGCAAATTAATATAAACTCACTTCCATGGATGTTAACAGACCAGCAAAGTAATGTTGTAAAAGAAGTCATGCGAAAAATTAAATTTCCAACCGGATTTTGTGCGAACATGAAGAATATCATAACAAAGAAAGGTGATTTTGCGGGGGTGAAAATGCACGATTGGCATGTCTTCATGAAGGTAATTATTATGGTATGCATTTAATTTATTTATTTTTCTATTCCAGTGAATATGGTTGGTATTTTTGTTTGTCTACTCCTTATTTACAAAATGAAACGATTTGTATATTGTTACAGTTTGTTCTACCTCTCTCTCTCCCGGACAACTTTGACAACAATATCAAACAAGTAATATATAATCTCGGGAAATACATGAGGTAAGTGGCCGTGATTTTTTCCATGCGCTTAGTGTTTGTTTAATTCATCGTAGAACTTATATTTGATGTTTGTTCTCTAATTCATGTTATGTAATTATATAATGTTTTTTTCTTTAATCTCTTGATTGGGTTGTCATGTCACTTGTATATGGTTGTCATCTAAAGAATTCCATAAAGACGATATAAAGTATTGGAGGAGAGAAATTCCTTGTCTCATGTGTGAAATGCAGAAGCATCTACCTTCGGCATTTTTCAATGCACAGGAACACTACCTCATACACCAAGTTGAGGAGATTGAATTGTGTGGACCTGCGCACTACAGGTCCATGTGGATGGTTGAGAGGCACTTGAAATTTATGAAGGGTTTGGTCAGACAACGAGCATATGTTGAGGGTTCTATGATGGAGGGATATATGGTATACCAAAACATGTTGTATATTAGTGAATATCTTCCTATATTAGTGTGAAAGCTCAATTTACGTCGCATTTGTGATCCGGAGTCCAATAAATATTTCGAAGGGGATTACCCAAAGGGGAAAGGTAGATCGAGGAAGGTGAAAGGTAATATAACACATTTGACTGTTGATTTTTATGTATATATATCATACATATTCTATTTTTATATTCAATATTTTGCATCAATTTAGAGTGTAATATACTTTGATAAGTGACTATACATTTGTATTGAATTTTAATTTTACTGTCATCAAACAGTTGGTCGAGAGTGGGATGCAATTCATTTATACATCGCAAACAATCTTGACTAAATGAAGGTATGGATTGAACGATGTGAACAATCTGGTCATGGAATATCATGGAAAGGTGTGGCTTCATTGGTTAAAGCCACACATCGCAATGGAGATACCAGTCTAACACAAAGGGAAATGGATTTAGCATATGGTTTAAAAGATAAGCAGGTAAGCAATATATTAATCAACCACACTATATATTTATTTTTTTGGAAAAAATATTGTCGTCGTACACGCTGATTTTTTTCCCTGTATGGCATTATAAACATGCACTAGTTAATCATAAATATTGGATCATTATGTAACATTTTCTTGTATGGCTTGTTGTAGGTAAAACACCATAAGGATATGTGGTGCAATGGCTGTAGATATCGCATCAAAAAGTTGGATGAAACAAAGAAAACATCAATTGTGGGATATCTGCAGTCTTTGAGGTGACCAATGTTTCCTCTAGAAGTGACAGACATCCAGAACTCTCTGGAAATCGATACTATGGGTATCTGGAAGACATTCTTCAGTGTGACTTTAACTCCTTCAAGGTATTTCTATTCATTTCCAAATGGTACAGGTGTCGATTGAATCAACGTGATCCCAATAAAACAATTATTGAACATGATAATGGATTTACCATGGTAAATACAAGGTTGTTTGAGCCAAGAACAGAGCCCTATGTTCTTCCAACCCAATGTGTACATGTATTTTACTCTGAGGTTCCAGGTATAGCGGGTTGGTCATTTGATGTGAGACACGATCCAAGGGGAAGGCCGGTAAAGTATAACGTAAATGAAGGTAATGAAGACGTTATCGAAGAAGAAGACGTTGTTGAAGATGATCATGATCAACATGAGTTAGATGATCATGTTCCAGAATAAGATGTCGAAGAATTAGTTGAATTAGATGATGTATCAGACAATGTCGATGAAGATGATATCGACGATGACATGATGATCGTAACTGACATCGACGACGATGATGATATGGCCAATCCTTACAATGTTGAATCTGGATCATCAGATGATACAGATGATGACTCGGATGAAGAAGACGATGAATTCCATTGAAGTGTACGAGGTATGCAGTAATATAAATACTCTATATATTTTGATTTAATATTGCGATAGAAATATTGAAATTTTTTGCCGGTACGTATAATAAATTAACTGTTTCTCAGTGAGTTTCCATTTTCCTGTATGTTATAATTAGAAACATTGCTTGTTATAGTGTATGACAAAAAACACATTTTTTTTTGTACATAGATATTTTTGTCGGGTTATGGGGAATTGAAAGTGATGTGAGGGGGGGCAGGGGCCATAAGAGCTTCCACCTTCACGTGGTTGGCCCTATTTAGTAGAGAATATTAAATTATTCTCAAAACAGAGAGAAGCTTAGTAAGGAAATTCACAATTATCATGATAACCCAAATGGCATGCTTGATCACCATCATCTTCATCATGATCATCATCATTGTATGATATCCGACGTAGCTACCTAGAAATACCAACGACATTTTTCGTTAGTGGTTTAGAGAGCTCATCGAATTCTTTTGAAGTCATAAGTCTGATATCTGACACCTCTTGCCGTCAATGGTATGGTGAGGTCGTCGGATTCATCATCATCATCATCATTGACGTTGCCGTCGTCATCACCACCACCATCTTCATCCTCATCATCATCATCATCATCATCACCATCGTCATCATCATCATGATGATCATCATCATCATAATCATCATAATCACCATTGGCGTTGTCATCGTCATCACCACCACCATCATCAACATCATCATCATCATCATCTTCATCATTATCATCATTTTCACCATCCTCATCATCCTCATCATCATCATCATCTTCATCATCATCATCATCACCATCTTCATCATCATCATCATCATCATCATCATCATCTTCATCATCATCATCATCAACAGCATCATCATCATCACCATCATCATCATGGACGTTGTCGTCGTCGGATTCTTTTGAAGTCATAAGTCTGATATCCGATGCCTCTTGTCGTCGGTGGTATGGCGACACAATATTAATAGAATTAATAAAACATAGATAGATTACATGTCTTAAGAAGCTAAGGAGAGAATATAATGTTCTCACTTATCACGTTTATATATATTAAAAGGATTTGGTGAATATGATACCTTAATTCAAATCAAGTAGCATGTTCCTTTCTTATCACTTTATTTTAAGGAGAGTAGGAAAAGAATAAAGTGCAATGTTGAAAGCCTACTCACTTTTAGTGGTGAATTACATGAAGCTCTTACTTTTACTATGAAACTTTGATCATTTACTTATCACTAACGTTCAATTAGATTTTGATTATCCTAATTTTTGTGATTTTGATTATCCCAATTTTTGTGACAAAGTTGGTACAAATGGAGATACACTAAATGCCAAGTAATTTTATGTTGCTAATTTTTTTTATGACATATAAATATATTGTATGTCATATTAAGAGTTACTTGTTTATTGTGTTAGCTTGAGTAACATAACATATTGACGAAGACAATGAGAATGGTCATGTTGTTTATGATGATGACGCTAATTAATGACAACAACTATGTTAATGATGATGCTTATGATGATGATGACGGTGATGATGATTAATGATGATGACAACGTTAATCATGATGCTTATGATGATGATGATGATGATGATGATGACAATGACAATGATTGATGGTGACGACGTTGATGTTGTTGTTTATGATGACTATGATGATGAATAGTGATGATGAAGATTATGATGGGGATGGTGATGATGAGGATGCTCATGACCATGATGATAATGATCCCAATCATGATGATGATGATGATGAAAATGAATACGGTGATAATGATTATGATGATGATGATGATGGCGATGATGACGATAGTGAAGATGGTGATGATGATGATGATGACGATGATCATATGTATGACGATTATGATGGTTGTGATGACAACGACGATGACCATGATGATGGCATTCATGATGACGATGGCGTTCTTGATGTTGATGACAACGAATATCATGATGATGATGTCGATGTTGTTGTTTATGATGATTTTGATGATGATTAGTGATGGCATCGACGTTGATGATGATGATGATGACGACGATGACGATGACAAAGGTGTTTTTTATGATGATGATGACATATTTAATGATGATGCTTATGATGGCAATGATGTTCTTGATGATGATGATGTTGATGATGATGCTAATGATGATGGCAATGATTATCATGCCGATCATGACAATGATGATGATGATCGGGATGGTGGTGATGGTGATCATCATCATCATCATCAACACTAGTTTCATCAGCGTCATCATCCCTTACATTGTCATTAAATTTTTAATTTATTTATTTTTATCAATTTTTTAAATAAAATCTTATTTTAAATTTTTTTCAATATATATATATAAATTAAAAAACATATATATAATAATAACAATTAAAAAACATTATATATAATAACAATTAAAAAAAATTATATATATAACAAAACATTATATAAAAATTAAAAAAACAAACATTATATGTATTAATATATATATATATAAATTAAAAAAACCCCATATGCATTTCATAAAACAAAAACATAAACCATGAGCAGGACTTTTCGATTTGGCCAACCTGCTCTCGTTTTGCTCTCGATTTATAGCAGAGATTAACCTACTCTCAACCTTCTCTCTACCTAAGAGATTTTACGATTGCGGCAGGGTAGAGGGAGTGTGACTCGGTTAGCAAGAAGTGGGAGTGACCCAATGCGCAAACAGTGGGAGAGGTGGTTTGGACCAGTGGATAGTTGGAGTTTTTGGGTGTGGTTTCGACTAGTGGATAGCAGCAGAGGCGGTTTGCATTTGCGGCAAGGGAGAGGGAGTGACCCGGTTAGCAAGAAGTGGGAGTGACACAACGCGCAAACAGTGGGAGAGGTGGTTTGGACCAATGAATAGTTGTATTTTTGGGGTGTGTTTTCGACTAGTGGATAGTGGCAGAGGCGGTTTGCATTTGAGGCAAGCGAGAGGGAGTGACCCAACAAGCAAGTAGTGGGAGTGACCCGACGAGCAAGCAATGGAAGAGGTGGTTTGCAATTGCGGAAGGGGAGAGGGACTCCAAGTAGAGAAACTATCTGAGGAACCGAAAATGCCTCCCAAGTCTGTGAGTACCAAGCCCTAATTGAATCTACATTGGGGTTTCTATCTTCCAAGAGGGTTTCATTTCTAATTCAATCTACATTGGGGTTTTTATCTAATTGGAATGTGTTTTGAAGTGTTGAACGCATTTGATGATGATGTGGTATAATCCTCTAGTGAATTTGAGACTATTTTTTCCATTAAACATCAATATAATCCATCAAACATTGTGCACACACCCTCAACTATAGTTCTGGGCACTCCAATAGCCCTGAACTGATCTTCTTGTGACTACTTCTAGAACAACGTTGGTTGTGGCAAAAGGTATTATATATTGAGGTCTAGAATATTATGGGCATCGAAAACAATTTGTTATGGCAATAAACATGATTTCTCAGTGTATGCTAATCCTCAAACAATAGGAATGGAATCCTAAAGGGAAAACTAGGAAATATTTGAACATGTAATCAGCAGATATATTTCATCAATTGTCAATTATGTGCATTGTTGTTGGTAAAGGTACCCTATAACTCACCTTTATGCCCTATTAAATAGTAAACAAGCATCAAAAATCATATCTAGGTACTATTGATGGACATTCTGAGCACTTCCCAGGAATAAAAGTGGTAAATACAAGATCCTATAGCAGCAATCTTTAAATCAGGTGCATTCTGCTTCTTTTGGATCCCAATCAGTTTCATGCCTTAGAACATCTTACCTCATCCATGTTTCAGTCTCTAGGGAAGAGTCTCTAACCTAAAAAGGTCTCTCCTCTGCCTATTGCACCCTCTGACCAACACGTTGTTTGGCTTCAGTTATTAGGTCAATGCTTCACTCCACTAAGGGAAGCATCAAGCATTCATTAGGTCTAAAATGTTCCTATCCTTAGGGAAAATTTATATCATTTGAGAAAGCGTTTATGTGTGGGGTACTCTTTCATACTTAACATCCTCTAGTTTGGGAAAATTTTCAACATTTGTTTCCACATGTGAAGACTTTTATTGGTTATTATGTGGACATGGATGGTCGCTTCATTTTCAAAAGTGGACAATCTTGATGGGTGCAAACCCCGTTTGAGGACCTTGCTTGTTGAATAGGTAATCTTGAAGGAATCCCCCATAATGTTTTTCTTTCACGGTGCCACCATATGAGTGTTGACAGTAAGATTACTTGGCCCCATCCCATTATGAAGTAGAACCATGTGAGATAGATACTATAACACCATTAGCATCATGATATTCCCCTGAATTATTTGTGGTGGATTGGCAATTGTGAAGTGCATCCAGGATGATAAATATATCCAAATTGAGTATACCTGAGATCAAATTGTTGAGCTTTGAGGATTACGTCCTATTTAGTCGTAGGCAAGGTTTATGCAATGTCTTTAGTGATGGATGGAAGCAAATATTTAAAGAACCATTCAAGGATAACAATAGCTTTACATGAACTACATTGGTGATGTCACTAATGGATATGGTCAATCATATGGGTGGGATTATGTTGGAAACAGCCATGAACAAGGCCTACAACCACCCCACATGACCTGTATATGAGATCTTTGAACTCCCATGATGATTACAACAACCATTAGTTGGTTTCAGACTGATTACATTTTAACTGTTTACATCTTTTAAGAGTTTATTGTGGATGATGGATTTCTGGTCATCCTCTTCAATAGTATGAATCTCAAAATATATACTCCCTTCTACATCAACATAATAGGCTAGGACCTGTTCAAAATGGTAATTGGGTTTCCTCATGTCCAAAGGGTAGGTTCGTTTGTCGGTTTCATAGTGTGTGGTCTGTGCATCTGTCCTGGATAAACAAAAGGCTTATTATCAATGTCAATAGAAATACTATACAAGCTGGAACTCATGCACTGGTCATTACACATATCATTATTTGTTGATGCTTCCTTTTCAAGCAGTGGAAATATCCAGAGCAGAGTTACCAAATATGGCATTTTTTTCCACATTATTTACATGTATTTGGAAATATTGCATATTTTCCACTATAAAGAAGAAGCTATGCAACAACACAAATTTATTGGTGGATATTCCAATAGTATTGTCAAACAATTATTGGAAAAGTGGCCCCTAGGCCACTCATGATATTGAACATTCTTTATGAATGTATTGTTGTTTACACCCTTTAAAGTACCTCCCATTTTGTTTTATCCATTTGGTCTTCTTCACCTAGAACCTATATCAATTTATGTGCTCACCTTCATGTTGTAATGGGATGTTTTATAACCTTTCTTGGATCTAAAAATAAACTACATCATTAATTTTAGCACTTGGGGAAGAGGATATTGCATCCTCATTGTCAACATTCATCCCAAACAGATCTTTAAGAGTGTTGTGATCAGTATTTGTTGAAAAAAAATTACTTGCAACAAAGTAGAGGCCTCATGAGTATTCCTTTAACAAATTTATTCAAAATGAACAATCCTCAAGAGTTACATCTATCATTTAGGCATCAACATCCTCGTCTTGGAATGAATGCTCCAAAATAGTTGGCCCATAGTATACTTGTACAATAGGAATTAATGCTATAAAACACATATCAAATGAATGGATGCTCCAAAAAACATTTGATAGTTGTCTTTTCATTTTCTAATAATATGCAAAATTCCTATTGTAGTGATGTCACTAGGATGCCAATATCTAAAGAAACCTCAGCATTAATCTTGAGATGTAGATTCTTCCTTTTCTTTTCAAATTGTCTATTAGATGGGATTATCCATACATGGGATATCTCAAGGATGAGAGGACCACAACCAAATACATTGAAAATAATAGCAGGACAAAATCTATGTGGGAGAAAGAACTTGTCATTTCAAAATCAACACTCTAATTTCAACATTAAAACTCTGTCATTTCTAAATTTTGATCATGAACTTTTATCATGATGACACTTATTGACTCAACGTGTAGACCAAAAAACTCAATTGATACACCTACGTAGACTCTACACTGAATGCCTGCAATTCTTCAGGTTTTCATCTTTTGGTGACTATGCACAATATCACAATGTCATGCTTATGCTTGATAAGGCTTAAACAATGTCATGCATTTTACTCATTAGAAGTAGAAGAAAGTTATTGTTGGATTCATTTAATTTGAAAGAGTAGTTATAGTTTGAAAGAACTCTCTCCTTACCTTAGCTAGCATTCATTGAAAGGAAAGGATTATTTTATTCATATTCATTTACATGGTTTGAGTCAATCATCACACCACGAGTTGCACTTCCATCACCTGACTAAGTAATACAACCATTAAAATTTAACTCGCTAACTCAACACACTTTAACCTCGCTTGAGGATAAAAAGAATTTGGTAGTTAGGTAGGACATCGGGGATAGGCATCCAAATAATTCCCCCTTGTCATTTTCATCTGAGACATAGTTGTTGTCCTCTAGGGTACTAAAATCCTCTAGTACTTATTGACACGGTCATCGACCAGTTTGTGGAGGGGCCTCCCGTTTTTTGGGGGGTTAAGTCACGAGGATTGATTCCTGATGGACTTTGTCAAATGTCGCACTCCACTTAGCGCCTACAGCATATCGATCCATTGTCTTCCTTGTACTCTACCGTTTTGGTGATATAGGGGCAATAAGACAGAAGTGCCGAAAACCTTCTCCGACGTGTGATGAACGAGGTAGCTTAGTGACTTTTCTTCTAGGGCTCTTTTACCCAAGATCCCTTTCGGTAGAGGGATATCCTTCCACTATTGGTCTCTCATTTCGTATTGTTTGACTTGGATTTCATCACCTTGCGAAGGATACGATTTGTCGAGGTCTCCAGCTCCTAGTTAGGAATTTTGCTTGATATTTCACCTTTTTAGAGGACCTTTTTCTTTTTAGTGTTGCTTGTTGGCATTCTGGCCACTTTTGTTTCAGCTCACTTACTGTGAAACCGGTCCCAGTATAGTTTTTTGAGCTTGCTTTTTTGGCCTGAGAGCCTTGTCTTTTCCTAGATCCCCTTTTGCACACTCGGTTGCTTTAAGGTTTTTGAGTTCTTGCACGGTCAGTTACCAATTATCTGATGATGTGTGATGTCCTCTTCTCCTAGGTCTTTGAGATGGTTGACTTAGATGGTCTTCTCAAGAGACTGGACACCCCTTGATGGAGCCACTAACGCTTGATAGAGGACCACGTGATCACATCATCTGTGTGGACTTTTCCTTTTACTGTGATGATGGAATTTTAGGTTATATGGAACACTGGTACATTTGAGAGAGAGATGATTGGTTTTACCCCACCTTGGTTGATTGTCTTTTGGTCCTTTCATTTTGTTGATAAAAAATTTGTGGTACCTTGCCTTTTACCTTTTGGGTCTTTTACTCATCTTGGGTTATCTTTTGATTTGTACCACCTTTTATGTTTTTGGTCTTGTGGGTAATATGGTAGTTTGTCCACATTTGAGGTACACCCCCTTTGTCCAAATTGTTATGAGTCTTTATACCCACTTCGTACCACCCTCCAGACCTTAGTTAGGAAGATTGCTTGCTATCATACCTGTTAGAGGTCCTATTTGAGTTACAAGGATCTATTTCATATAAGAGGTAGTTACAAGGAGCTATTGCATATAAGAGTTAGTTACAAGGAGCTATTGCATATAAGAGGTAGTTACAAGGAGCTATTGCATATAATTGACATTATTTGACCTTCCATCACTTTAGCATCTCAAATAACAGATATTTACAAGGAGCTATTGCAACATATATTTGACCTTATGTGTACCTTCCCCACAATGGTTGATTTACTTTTGGTCCTTACACCCTGTTGTTTATTGGTCTTATGGTACCTTGTCCTTTCATTTTGGTCCTTTCATTTTTTTTGTGGTACCTTGCCTCTTACCTTTTGGGTCTTTTACTCATCTTGAGTTATCTTTTGATTTGTACCACCTTTTATGTTTTTGGTCTTGTGGGTATAATTATGGTAGTTTGTCCTCATTTGAGGTAGTACACCCCCTTAGTCCCAAGGGTTATCAGTCTTTATACCCACTCTTTTATTTTTGACTTGTACCTTACTGGTTAGTCTTTGTGCCCTTTGGTTGGTCCTTGTACCTTACTGGAGGCCGTGAATCTCTTTGGCCTCAATCTGGTGGATGTCAGCTCATCTTTATTGTGATTGTACTGATCCTTTTGATTGTCATTGACTTTCTTTGATTGACCGTACCATAGCCCAGTCATCTGTCTCTCTCTGGTTTGTACTAACCCTATAATAGGGTCACTTGGTTCCTAGATTTGACTGGCCTCTAAGAGGCACAGTCATTTCTGAAAGTAACTCTTCTGAGTATATTACAGGAAACGTCTACACCCAGGTAATCAAATATGTGTTGGTAAGACTTAAGTAATCAAATTGTTGGTAATCAAATATGTGGTAAATAATTTGAATTAAGTAGTTAAGACTTGTCATGTCAGACAAAATTGTTGGTAATCAAATTATATGTGTTGGTAAAGAATTTTAAGAGTGGTGGAACTCCTCGATTGAACTTGTGAGGAAATTATTTTGGAGAATAAGTGTCCTGACTATGGGACAACAACAAATATCTATTCAACAACATATGAGATATTCTGGGCACTAGGTGGGAAAATAATTATAAACCTTCAATTACCAAGTACTATAGTGATGAGTGACTTAATGAAAACCATGCAAATTCCATAATTCAATAGGAATATTTGACAAGAGAATAGTTGACACAGAAGTATCCTATTAATTTTTAACAAGTGAGCCTGAAAGCAAGCAAGCCTGAAAAAAGCGAACCTGGAGCAAGCGAGCCCCAAGCAAGCGAGCGTAGAAGGTCGAAGCGGAATCCAGTGGGCCCATAACCTACAAGTAAACATGGAAATCTCTTCTTGGATCGGAGGAAAACATCAGATCTATAATATTAATGATAATATGAGTTGGTTGGATTATATGCAAACACGAAACCTAGGTGTGAGTTGAGACATACTGAAATATTAGATGCTAACTTACAGGGATCTTATGCTTTTATTAGAATAGTGCCAAAACTCAGAAGAAATACTATGGGATCCAATATTGTACCAGAGATGATTTACAACAACTCCCTGAGAAAAGCAGCTGATGCAAGCAATTGGTTAACACACCTCTGCCATGATCTTAACTTAATCACGACAGAGATCTCTACACATCACCCCATGCTACAACTAGACCATCAATACTATTGTATTAATCGGATACGTTCTTTAAAAGCATGGCCACATCAAGATGCTAGCCTCTGGTTTCCAAGTACTACCCACACTTATGAAAAATATAAAAAATTATGGTGGGATTTCTTGAGAAAATAAAATAAATATAGAACATATTATACCATGCTAAAGTTTGGACATCAAAGTACACATATACATGAGGATCCTCCATTCTACGGCCTGATTGGATGAGAGACTGGTGGCAATCATTCGGCATCAACCTGACAGCATTAGAACCAGCTGTTATTTATAATCTAAAACAGGATGTTGGAGAATCTCTCGAACAAGTCAAAGATATTTTGCAGACAAAGATTACTGAGGATCAAATCCTTGAGTACTACATGTCACGTCCCCTCCCATCTATCCAATTTAGGGAAGGGAACATGATACCAATATCTTGGCTTTTACATAAACTCATCCCATTCATTAGATTCATACAACTAAATCAATGTGTGCAGATGCAAATCAATTAAACATGCACAACGGAATAAAAACTATCCACACACATTACTCATGCATACAGCATATCAAAAACAACCATCAAATTATAACTTTGTAGAAGTAAAACACATAGACAGAGAAACACTTATCTTTATGGTGAAATGGTCCCAAGCAACTAGCTATGTTGATGCAACGTTCCACCCAGCCATATGCCAGTTGTGTTCATCAATTCTCTCAACACAACTGCCACCCCCGAGCTGGGCATGATTCTTACAAGGAAAAGGGGACATTCAGCTCATACACAGCCAATTAATCGTTTCATCTGAGCCAAGCCAGTCCATAGTTGGGCTTATCAGGCTACATTTGAACCCTGGATGCTTTCTCAAGCTCAAGCCAAAAAAATGGATTTACCAACAGGATGGACATGGGTTTTCCCCAAATCATTTCCAACCAAAAACAAGTTGTGGGATGGGGAAAAACATCCATAGGGAGGAAAACGGTTTCTCCCCAACTATCTAAGCATTTAACAGCCAAAACAATCTCTATGGAACCCCATTTTGATTCCCCCTTCTTCCCCACTGGTATACAACACAAAAACGCCCTTCTCCCAGTTGAGAATGAAGGAAAACACAGGAAAACATGGCTAAAAACGCCCAAGTATCTCCCAACTCGTGGGAGAGCCAAACTGGTTGATGGATCATGGCTTGGGGCGCAATTCATGGCTCTCTTCTTACCCAAGAAGCCCAACATGATTTTCCATGAAAGGTGGCTTGCCCAAGGCATTAACTACCTCAACCAACTCTTGGGAGAAATGAATGATTGGGTACAAAAGTCAACCTGGGTAGTTGAGGGTTCATGGGTTCTCTCATTGACATTTGGCTTGACTTGATTGGCTACAAGGGTTTGAATGTTTTCCCTCCCAATTCCTTGTAAAATCATGCCCCCATCTCTTGTTGCATTGCATATCTAGTTGTGGGTATTTTATTTAAATGCATATTTACATGATATTCGAAATTCCATTGTGCCTGGCTAGCACGTAAACCATATGCATCAATAAATCGATGGCGGGGCCTTGGCCTTGAGCTCCTCACCATGATTTTATAACAATATTACATCATTTACATTTTAATGCAATGGGTTCAAACTAGGGACATGACACTACATTCAACAAAAAGTACAATGGCTTGTCAAAACCTGCATAGATGTCCACATGCATCAGAATAGACGAGTGGTCCTGAGGTCTGTTTATTCAAAGGCATGGGATACTCAATCCAATGTCTTTCGAGAATTATATGGTCCCCCATACTCCAATGATTTGTAAATATCTCAAAAGTATTTGGCTATGAGTGGGACCTGTCCATTCAAACTGTCATAATAAGATTCCATTCGGCTAAGAGAGTGGGCCTTTCCTCTCTAAGTTTTAGGTAGAGAACCATTTCAGGCCTTCGAGTTTGGTCTCTCTCTGCTCTGTGTCTGAGTCTGAGAAAAGGTGTATGCTCTACAACTAGCCTTTGTCGTATTAGATTGCAACGAAAACCTTGTCTCTCCTTAAGTCTAGCGTCTGTTAGGAAAAGGAATAACAGGAGTATGCTCTGTGGCTAGCCCTCGTGGTATAATATCACGCTAGAAACCTGATACTTCCTTAAGTATAAATCTTGAGTCTGCATTTGTCCGGGGAATTATGCTTTGTCTGTATTTCAGTTTAGATTTTGAATAAGATTATACAAGTTTCACAACATTATATAAAATATTGTTTTGAAGATTTGTGAACACTTATTAGTTATTAACCACCTCAAAGATCTTAGTTTTGAAAGTCATAAAAACTTTTAGAATTTTTGCATAATGGTTAGTTATTTTTATTTTATGTTATTATTGCTAAATATAAATATCTTACTAAATGTGAGTGTAATTCAATTACCGAGGTGATGAACCCAAACTGATGGGATGAGAGAGACTGTAGGGCCATGACGACAAAGATAGTTACATGGTGTGATATGGGACTCAAGACCCAAAGGAGCAATAAAAGACAGCTCATAATTGCATGAATTTATACTCCTAAGAAAGATAAAGTGATCCTCTTCCTCATCACTTGAATGCCTACATTTTGAGAAAGGGAATGCGGTACAAGTCACCTTATAAAAGGTGCTACACATCACCTTTTAAGAGGCGCTATGCCTTGCGGTCCTATCTAAACTTTTTTCCCATGGTGCAGGTGGAACCAAACAGGTATTTATCAGATTTGTCTTCCTCGAGCGAGGGGAGTTTAGGAAGGCTAGAGGAAAGTGAGACATTTAGTACGTCTACAAGAGTTTTATCGACTAGATGTCAAAATACCAGAAGAAAATTCCATAAACGCATGGAATATTTTCGCACTCAAGGGGGGGTCATGTTCCTATGATGATGAGACAATAGGCGACGTCGAGGTGCCCTTGAGGTACAGACATTTAGTGAAACAATGGGTACCCAAGGATCTTCCTCAACCGAACACAGATTTTTGTGTGGACGAGAGGATATATCGAATTGTACCGTCATCATTACATGGTTTGGGGTTGTTTTGCATGGATGGCATAAAGGTTCGTTACAGCACATGTACAGAATTGATGGAGTATGTCGGACCCTGTTACAACTACAAAGATTGGATGCGCCTGGTCCAATATACACGAAGTATGCGTAGATATGGATTGTCAGCAAACTATTTACAGTTGAAAGACAAAGATCAAAATAAAGGAGCAATGTTGTACATTGACGGAAGGCCAAAGGCCATAGGGAATATTGCGGGGTTTATAAATAGTACACAACCAGGATCTGCAATTAAGCAACCAAACTGTGAATTTGAGGGGCATGAAGGAAATCGTGTTTTTGTATGTGCCATTAAATCAATATCTGCAGGGGAAGAGTTGCTTATTTATTACAATTTGAATCGAGTAGATACAAAAAGAGTTACTATGGGAGTGGTACATATAACAATTTACCCAACCTTTTATTAATGAATTTAACATCTTAAGGATTTTTCATTAGTTTATTTCGTTTAAATTTTCCATATTTACTTCGCAGGCTAGTTATCAGGAAAAATCCCTGCCAGTAGATGGTCGGAGGAGTACATCTTCCTCGAGTGAGCAGGTATACATCTTTGTAATAGTAAAAATATAATAAGAAAAAATAGTTTTTTTTTGCTTTGTTTTTTCATTATTAGTATATTGGTTTGGTTTATATAATGTTATCTATATTTGATGCAAAATGTTGATCGGGAAAGCCACCCGAATGTTCATCAAACGACAACAGCCTCGGGGCAACAGGTAAACCTGATTGTAATTGTACAATTTAAATATGTCAAAATGTTTTCTCATTATATTAATGTTTCAATGAATATTTTGGTTTCGTTTATGTCATTTTATCTATGTTTTTTATGCAGGCCGGTTCTGTAAGGGTCACAGTAGCCTCGACGCAACAAGTATACATCTTTGTAATAGTAAAAATATAATATGAATAATAGTTTTTTTTATGTGTTTTTTCATTAATAGTTTTGGATTCGTTTAGGTGACTTTCACTATGTTTTTGATTTAGGGTTCTGTAAGGGGCAACTCCCAGATATTAGCAGATCGGGGCAAGTCACCTATGACCATTGATCCGATGAGTGGATCACGATCCTCGAGGTTGCAGGTATAATTCATTGGAATTGTACCAATATAATACGTAGCATAATGTTTATTTTGTTATGTATTTTTCGTGTGTATACTGGTTTCGTTATGATAATGTTTTCTACTTCTTTTTTGCAAGGGCTCGATGATCGGGGCAATTCCACAGCTGTGGATCAGACAACACCATCGTCCAAGCATCAAGTAAACCTAGTTGTAATTTTAGGAATCTATCATGATAGATATGTTTTGTTAATATAATTTTAGGAATCTATCATGATAGAACGCAGTAGTGTTTTATAAATTTTTGTTGCGGCCAAGTGAATCGCTGTATGAAACAACATCGCAAGAATATTCAGTAGATACTGAAGTGGCTGAGATGCTTAATGATCCTGACATAATTGGTGAAGCCACAAACCCGTTTAAGATGATAGACAAAATATTGAAAAATATAGTGCGGAAATCGTTTCTCTGCTAATCAAGGTTCCGCAGACAAGCCAGATTATAGCAAGGATTTAATTGTTGGAACGGAGATATGAAACCTTGTGAGTAAGCTGAGGAATCTTGAATCATAAAATAATTCATTTATAACTTTATAATTTTCTCTTTTATATGATAGTACTGAACATATAAAATGTGGTTTGTATTTACAGAATTATCAGAGACCACATAATAGTGGTCAAGGCGGTGTTGGCCCCAGTGAGGCTCATGGAGAGATGTCGCATCATGAGCAAACGACTCCATGTGCATCGACTCCTTTGCCATTGTTGTTGACCGAACAGTCGGCAACACGTTACGAAACACCTCAGACCCCAACTGTGAGTGCACCGGCTGCTAGTGACCGACGCACACCAGATCATCCAGAAGAAGGGGTCGACACCAAGACTCTTAGTAATATTGATATCGCTGAAGCTGCATTTCCAGGATCTTCCCATGTCACTATCACGGGAACAGTCGAGGAAACATTTTTGGTGGACGAAGATCTCGTCCCAATAAAGATAGAGAATATCCTAGGTAATTAATATACGTTGATCAAGTTAGTGTTTATAATTTCATTGTAATATATCGATAAAACATTTTTTTCAAGTAATTATGATCGTTTTGCAGGAAATAATGTTTTCTATAAACAAATGAATGAATTGTCCTTGGAGATCTTCGAGCCCACCATCCGAACAAGGTGGGATAGACAACCGAAAAATTTAAAAGATGAGCTCACTAATCGGTTGGTTGGCCTGTTCGGCGACAAGTCAAGGTCCTAAAAAAGGCTGGACAACATATGAAGATTGTCCAAGACCAATATAGGGTCCACTTGGAAAAAAACGATAGTTATGATCGCCCTCCAATGATTCCAGCAATGGAGTGGAAAGCTCTAGTGGATGACGGAAAGGAGAGGGCTCAGAGAAAAGAAGGAAAGATAACACCAGGCAAAGGGAGGTATGCAATACTTTCCACAATGTAATTATGAACCTTATTATTATTGATTTCTATATCGAATTTGGAACATCGAACGTAGTTCAACACTTGCATAGGCTGTCAGACACATCAAAGGCCACAAAGGAAAGACTGGAAAAAATAGGTCAGCACAAGCTTGGGCCTGGTGGTTATTCAAATTTGGTGGCACGAATTGTAAGTTTCGAAAAACCAATAATGCATACAAATAATAAATTGCAAATTATTTTTCATTTTATTGCACCGCAAAATGTTAATTAACGACGTTATGCAAATATGCAGGTCGACCGATTCAAAGAATTTCCCACTGAGGAAGACATGAAGCTTGGCTTCCAGCATGGCTTTGGAGCTGTTGTTGAACGCCGAAAAAGCTTATCTGGGCAAACACAGTCTTCTCGTACTAATCCATCTGGTGCACAGGTATATAGAATCTATATAGTTTAATGAAGATTTATTACTTGTGCAATCTATTCGTTATAAATAATCGAAATAAAATATTGACTCTGTTTTTAGCAGGAAAGCGATGATCCTTGATTAATGTCGAGGAGGGACCACAACAAATCGAAGATCATGCTTCAAATCCTAGTAATGAATTTATTCATATGCTACAATTTTATGTATAGCATTGCAGATGGTGAACATTAATTGTAGTTCACCGTATTTCAACTGCAGAGCATGTAGAGGGTGACACTGTACAGGTTGAGCCTGGAGAAGAACATGAACAACATGATGTGGCCACACCAGGTAAAAAAACACCTTTGTAATGTTTTTTTAAATGAAATACTTGTAATTACAATAGCAAAATATAACGATGTAATATTTTCCCATTGTTGCAGTAAATACGAACCCCTTACCGCAAAATCCACGTCTAGAACAGAACTCTAGGATGCAGACATCACGAGAAGCGCCTGATGAGGAACCAAGAACTGGAGGAGAAAATCCACAAGATGGTCTTATTAGAGATTTTGTACTAAAGAGAAAAAGAATTAAAAAGAAGTGACTGGAAAAATATTGTCTAATTATTTTTGAAAATAATATGTCATCCATGATTTTTGGCTTAATGAATGAATGAATGGTTTAATGATTCAGTGTAGTAAACTGTTGCCTTTATTCAATGTTAGATTTTATTGAATGAATGTGTTCACTGAATGAATGAATGGTTTATTGAATGTTATCTTTTATTGATTGAATGTGTTGACTGAATGAAACAATGGTTTAATGAATGTTAGCCTTTATTGAATGAATGGTAGATGTTTGTTTATGATGAAATATGCATGCATTTGCACGTAATTTTTTTCAAGTACATGCATTGGGTATGGGGAATTGAGAGTGATGTGAGGGGGGGGAGGGGCCATAAGAGCTTCCACCTTCACGTGGTTGGCCCTGTTCAGTAGAGAATATTAAATTATTCTCGAAACAGAGAGGAGCTCAATGAATAGATACGATGTTGGCTTTCTACAACCCACTCGCGTGTCATCTAAATTTTGACAATTTCTTGGAACTTGTTGTGATGTTTGGTTACTCCTCATAACCAATTTCGAGTTTCCACAACTTCAAAGGTTGATTAAATGATACATTGGAACCAATATCCTTCACCTTCTCTTTAATTTCCTTGGAATCTTCTTGAGAATATTTGAATGAGATATGTCTCAAATCCTCTAGATCATTTGCATCCTCTCCATTATGTCCAATATTCCTGCAATAGAGAAGATATCTCGCCTCTTTTTCTGGGGAGAATAATGTGGACAGTGAAGATTAAAGAGGATGAGAGGTTGTTTGTATCAGAAACCCAAGGATAAGAAATTGTCTAGAGAGTTATAAGAAAACTGAAGGTCAATGCTGTCAACAAGGTGGACGTAAGTTGATGCTGACATCAAGGGAAACTCCTATTTAATTGTTGTTGTTTATCTTCCCATGTTCACATGAAGTCAACTGATATCAATCTTAATACTTAAAAAATCAATGCATAATGATAACTAAGGATTATTATGCATGCACCTCCTCACCTTATAATATCATTTGGGTCAAGGCGCAAAGACAAGCATAAATTATCAAATGTGTACGCAAAGAGTAACAGACAACTATAAGTAAGCCTTATATTAAATTTACCATATTATAAGTCTTTAATTGGCACTATCATCTGAGATTAGACACGTTGGATTGTTGTGATCTTCTTATCACTCCTTACCAATGTGATTGTAAGGCATCTTTGATGGTGAAGTCCATAATTTTAAGTCTTCTTCCTCGTTCTCATGCCTTTTGGTAAGACAATAAGGAGGGCAATGGCCCGCATCAATATGGAAAACAGTTTCGACATAGAGGTAGATAAGATCAATGTCTTGCACTATACATAAGATCACGCAGTTACAATATCTAGTTACAACGTCTTGCACTATACATAAGATAACGCAGATGCCCCAATATGGTTATTGCATAGTCTAAGTATTTTTTCTGTATAATGAAGTGTGGTCTAACCCTGAAAAATACAACAAAATAGTTGTTATTTTAATGAACTGTAAAATTAATGTTACATATATATCAAATTAATGTGTTCAAATTCATTTTTATTGAAAATATACCATTTTATCATGTAGATATTAAGGAGTGCTCAATTGTTTAAGATTGTACAAATATGGATGAGCAATATTTGTTTCTTGCACTTTTTGGGGGAAAGGGTTTAGTTAATTTATACTTGTCAATTGAAGTACAATTATTTAAATTTCCCTTCATCTTTGAAGGGCTCCAAGAACAAATTACCTTCCAATAAAAACTAAGACCCACCCTTCAAATTTGATCACAACATAATATTGTAATTTTTTTTTAAATTACCATATTTTTGTCGGATATCCGACTTCTTGATCTATGATATCTGACGTTCTTGCTATACCACTGACGGCTAAGAACGTCGGATATCAACCATTTGTACATGGCACTGCCGTCGGATATCCAACTTTTTGCTCTATGATATCAGACGTTCTTGCCATACCACTGACGGCTAAGAACGTCGAATATCATCCATTTTTACATGTCACGGTCGTCGAATATCCGACTTCGTGCTCTATGATATCCGACGTTCTTTCCATACCATCGACGGATAAGAACGTCGGATATCAGCCATTTTTACATGGCATGGTCGTCGGATATACAATGTCAACCGCTAAGATAACCAACTTCATATTAAGTGTTAGGCGTCGGATATCCAACTGCATATTAACTGTAAGGGGTCAGATATCCGACGTCATATTACGGTCGGATATTCAACGGAGAGTCCTACCATTGGATATCAGCCAAATTTGGACCAACATTTAAACAAGACGAAGTTTGTCGGATGGTCTACGACAATATGTAGAAAATTCGACATTCTTGCCGTCGGATTTTGGGTCCAAAAAACCTAGTGGTAGAACAGTCGGTGGAAGGTGATGGTTAAGACACCCCTAAGCAGAAAGGTCATCGGTTCGAAACCCCGCTGATACTAAAATCCAACCATGCTAAGGGGTTGTGCGGTCTAGGACAAGTGCAATCCCCGGGTGATTTTGACGGCTTAGATGCCCCTGGTTCGTGGTCTCTCATCCAATGGCGAACCCAGCTAGTCAGGGGGTACTACCACTTGCCAACAAAAAAAAAACAACGAAGTAGCATCCATTAATGTGATCACCACATTAGCGACACTGTCAGTCACCCCTCCCACAGAAGTTGCACCAACTGCAGAAAATGTGGTAGAGCCTGTAACACCACAAGACCCATCTAAAATTATGACAATGCAATGACACAATGAATGCTCATCATGTGGGACCTCCGGCCATACGCTCCCTCCTAGCACCATCGCATGCATAATGGATCAAATCAACACTCACTAAGACCAAGAACACTTTCATCCACGTGTACTAAGACCTTGTCGATCTTGTGGAGAGACCACCCATTACTCCTTTCAATGCCCCATTTTGTGCGTCGAATAACAAACTCGTCTCGAACTAATGAGAATGCAAGGTCAATTATAACCCCTTCGTATAACCTCGCAAAGCTCACAAACTAAGTAAGTAATACCGACCTTGCCAGATACCATCAATGTTGAATCTCCTTTAGCTGGTGTCCTCACTTGCAGTGATTCCTCGTCCTCTAACGTCGATGTAGACCACTTGCAAGCATTCCCACAAAACTAATAAATAAAAAGGGGGTTTGTACCCCCTCAGCACAAACAAGACATCCGACACCAACCGTTGATATTCTTATTTTGTGTCATAAAATTTACTTTCGTTTCACACTATCTCAAATTAGAAAGTAAACTACCTCTCTTATTCAAATGCAGATGGCCTCCTTGATGGACATCTACATAGGATATGCGTACGTTTCCATTCGATGGTCCAAACATCGAACATTTGTTTCCTGGGTTATGTATTCCCCCTCCCATAGACTTCACACATTGGCGGAGTGTGCTTGGGGGCACTAACAAACAACCAAGCAGAGTACGATGCTGTAATAGGTCTCTTCATTGATTCCCTACACCTAGGAATTCACCATCTACAAGTACACCTCGACTCCCAACTTGTCGTATCTTAGTTGAATAATGTATTCCAGGTCCGCAACTCACTCCTCTTCCTAAATTTTATGTGCGTACGCCTTCTCATTCGATAGTTTGAAACCCTAACTTTCACACATATACCGAGAAACGCCAATGAATTCACCGACTCTGTTTCCAATGAGGTATTGAGTTGGCACCTAGTACATCACCCAGCTACATAACCCTACATACCATTCATACATAAATATGTCTATGTGTTTCACCTACAACTACACATACATGAATCTCATAATCACAAGTCCTACAGTCAATAATACATGCCCAAACAAAATATGCTAGTATCAACTACTACATATGCATTACATCAACACATAGGCAACATACAGCAAAATACACATACTTCACATACATACAGATACGCATACATCATGTGCCACAAAAATGGTATATATATATATATATATATATATATATCATCAAAAAATGTCTGTCATGTACAAGAAATGGACCTCCTGGGGCATATACATAGCAACTTTATAGGGGATACATCAAAAACCCTCCTCCCATAGGCTCATCAAAAATGTATACATACAAAATGGGGCTCACCATCCATATACAAAAAAAAATCAAGTTTCCCCGCTAGTTGGTGGATATCGGGGTCCCGAAATGGCCAGTGGCCGCACATCCTCCCCTCGCGTCGGCTCTAATCCCTGTTGTGGCCACTGTCGTGGAGGAGGGGCTACTCCTCCTTGCATCTCTTGTACCATATGGCACACTACCACTACCCTCCGCATGATGTGCCTCCATGCTAGCCCACACTCAACCGATAAGTGAAGTGTCAGATCTAACTCATCATCCTCGAGGTCGACCCAACCTAGCTCATCAATGCTAGCAGTCATCATGCCAAACCTCCGCCCCAAGTCTTCCACTACAACTTCCATTAGGTCCCCGGCAGTCGCCCCCCCTGCCACAACTCCTCCAACACCAGCACCACCCTCAACCATACCTACCCCTCCAACGGCATGCCTAACCCCAACAGCTAGTTGATCTCTCCTCGGTCTCGGCCTCTGAGGTGGCCTCACAGGACCAACATCTGCATCACAAAGGAGAAAACCATAATCAGTACCTGATAAATATATATATCATAAATCTGCAGAAATAAAAGTATGTACAAATATATATGCAAAAGGTACAAAACCATAAAAACATACCAATCACGTCGAAACAACTAGCAAGAATGGGAAGCTCTAGATCTCCACGGAATTCCATCCCGCTCCAAGGATATCTCTCTGGTCGGCCTATGCAACCCTCCCATATGTCTAGCACCTTTGGCATATAATAGGCCCCCACGATCCCGCCACCAGCACGAAGCATAATACGCCCCCAAAATTCCATTCATCGCTTTTGTGGCCCCCTCGATGGCACCACTACCTGTGGTAGAAATGACGAGTAGTGCTAAAATAAGTAGGAGCACAACATATTATCATAATAGAAGGTGTGTCGCCCCTACCTTGATGAAAATATGTCATATGTTGCATCAGCGAACCCCACACCACGGGATGACTAGCCATCACCCTCTCTAGCAGCTGGACATGGCCCCCTATGATCCGGTTTAGGGACACGGCCCCCAATACATGAACAATAGTTTGTGCAACAACCTTCACCAGTAGAGACCTCAGGTGGCTCACCAACACTCCACTAGAGTTCACAAAACTCTGGTCACCACCGCAATACCAATACACTAATGTGTGGATCGTCTCCCCCACCAACTATGGAGGGATTGGCTCCCTCACCCTCGGGGTGTCAGTCCCGTAAAGAAATATATATCATGAGTAATGATGGCCAGGCCCTTGCCTCCTATACAGAACACTCCTCAATCCGGGACCCACATGTCCAAAAGCCGCCACAAGAGGTAATCGACCGACATCTCAGAGGGTACTTGAAAAAATTAAAGCACCCAGCAGCATGTAAGGCCTCGGTTGTTGCTCGGTCGAATAACACAACATATTGAAGACCATCATACTCTCTCTCTCTCCACTCAACATCTTGGATGTGTGCCATCACTAACCAGCAACCACCTGCACAAGGAAATGATCACCCATTAGACTTGTACAAGCATCAGCACGGGCTTCTCTAAAAAGGTTCACGCGTAGCACGGCCGAAACACTATTTGGCCACACGAAACCAATGCGCGGGATATATACAGCTCGGTTGCGCAGGTCGTACGACTATTCAAGGAATAGTCACGCTAAAACCAGCATGCGGCTAAATCATATACATCTCGCGCTATGCATTGTACAATACATTATTTCCATGCTAGTGAGCACGCTACACTGCACACGATTTCTGGAAAATATTGAGCTAAGACATCGAGATATTTTCCAAAACTATCGCGCTACCATGCGAGATTTTCTCAAAATCCCGTGCAGTAGTCCTAAATACATAAAAAGAATCCCTGGCCACTCAAGGGTCACCCAACCCTAAGTTTACCTGGATAAAATTAAAGAGTACCAGGGTCAGGCATACCTGGAACTCATAGCTCGACAAACGGTGCACCGGATCTCCCAGAAACACTCGAAATGCAAACTAGGAGGTCAGTGGCACAAAGTACGAATGATTTCGAAAACTGGGCCCCACCCCTAATTTATACTCATTTGACCCAAACCTTCCAACTAATGCCACGGACACACGGTAACTCCGTTTCCAACACCATTATCACCATGACTACCAAAGCTTCGAGCTCTTCGGCATGGAACCAACCAATTTGGATTCCCACCAATGTCACAGGGACACTATTTTCTAATCCAAGTACCCCATAGGTACGCAATGTTTTGGTTATATGATTTCTGCATTTCCAATACCTTGGTTATGTCCTTCACTACACTTGGGTATATGCGCCATATGTGTAGGACCGTGATCAGGACAATATGGACCCTCTTGTTTTTTCATTATAAGAATAAGACTCCAAGATCTAACAACAAGGGGCACTTACCCTACCACCAGTATCATTCCAAAAATGGCATATAGACTCTATTTAGCCTCTGTTTATAATGCATATCCTAGTATTCCCACTGATAACCATAGGGTCCTCATTCATGGCCTTGATGTGCCATCAACATCATTACCATGAATAGCATGTTCCCCCATGGGTGTGTGAACCATTTCCATCCCCATCATCAATTGGAACCCATGATGTCGACCCCCCACAAGCCCGAGGAATCTGAACCAACTTGAAAAGACCCTCCCTTAAAGTATCATTTTGTAGTTGTGCATTTACTCCACCAAGTCAACACTTGTCAGATACCTCGTCACTGTTGAAACAAACCCAGTCGACAGGGGTTCCTCACTCTGTCGACATCCAACCCACCGCGATCTCCTTGAGCACCAGCCCAGACAAGTTTTACCCTGTCCAGCAACACCTCCGGAACAGATGAAGTCACACCCGAGATGTTCAAGGGAGAGCTGATGGAACCATGTTTCCGCTGAACGAAGAAGGACCCTTGTGCATCCACTTATCAACTTATCGCAACATTCAGAAATAGATCTAAAATTTTAACTTATGCATTTAGACAGAACTGCATCATCATTCAACATATCTTATTGTTAAATAAACCATTAATGCGCAATAGATCTAGCAGTAAACATCATTTGGAACAAGGAAACATTGCATCATTCATGTGTTCAAGTCGCACATCACATTCATAACAGGAAAATAGAAAGAGACACGGTAATTCTACTCAAAATCACATCATATTAACCTTCACAACAATCCACAAATACAACAATATAGTTCTTCCGTCGCATACCCAGATTAACAGACAACAACTAGCAAAATCATCCGTGCTCAACTCTTCAATTCATCGATTGATTTCTTCTACATGGATCTATCAACACTTACAATGCTATGTCTATTTATAGGCTTGCGCCTTTACATTTGTGGTCCACTTAGGTAACCGCCTAACTACTTCTTAACAAACTCTACAAAAATTATGACCCAAAACCCACATATTGCGGTCCAAATGACCCAAACCCGCCTATTGCGGTCCAAATGACCCAAAAATACATAAACTCATTGACTTGCGTGTTGTTTTCCTTCTTATGTAGCACCTTTGACCCTTCGCAGCATCTGCGACGTTGCGCAGCTGACTCATCCAAACCACCTACCAACAAGCCCCCAACACAATCTTGTGGCTCTCCCTCGAGCCACATCAGCTGGACATGGTGTACTCGGACTCGTTTGTCGCTTGACTATTCCTCTGCAACTGTTCTTGCTGTCTGGAGATCGTTGTTGTGTACTGCTCAAACTGATATGGTGATCTTCGGCTCGCTATCATGTACTTCTCAAACTTATACGGTGATCTCCGGCTCGTTGTCATGTACTTCTCAAACTGATACGGTGATCTTCTGGCTTGCTCTCATGTACTTCTCAAACTCATCCCCCAGTCTCTGGAAATCTAGTGCAGACTGAGGAAAAGTTTATGAACAACACCGAGGTGCGAAACAGGCCAACTACTTTGGCACATATGTTTCGCACCAAGGATCACCTACTACCAAGACTAGGGGGCTGTCGCCCGTGTCGTTCTAGTGGTCGCAGGGACCACGAAGCTTCGAACTACCACCACATACTTAGACATCTCAGATGAGACTTCGTCTCTGTTGCGCCCAAGTGTCTGCGCCACTTCCTTCTCTAGGTGTTCATGCACACTCGTCGTTTGGGCCCTCAGCGCACTTGGTGTGCTTCCGCACAAAATTAAATGGATCATTTCCACAGCCTCCTTGGAATTCCTAACTTATCTAGCTTCCTGACCCGCTCGCAGCATGGATTCCTCTCGTCGGATAGATACCTCTTTACTCAATTATCCTCCTGGGCTTGTATTTATGCATTTTCATCGTGTATGGGATGCCTGTCTCTTAAATCATTTGCAAATCCGTTCACGTAAGTTCCCGATTATGTCATCATACCATTTCATCGTCTCTCGGTGAGGCAAATCCGCAGCAGTTGTGCGCAGACTTGACTTCTTACGTGCGGAGCAGTGACCATGCTTCCACCAGTTGTCATTCGTGCCAACCGTGTGAAGCATCAACCATGGTGCCACCGACCATGATACCACCTATGGTTATGCGTGCCAAATGTGCCTAACTCTGATGTCAATCCTGGAAATTTAACAGTAAGAGCTGTCAGAAAGACCTATCACATGAAAAAGTGTCATCTACTAACGATCTGTAATTATTGTTGATTTGACTGTGTCGCGACCCTGCAGTTGTCGCGGCATGGCTCCTGAACTGTGATACTGTCGCTCCTACTTGCCGCATCCTGTCCTTGCTGGTGCGCCTGTTATAGCTTGAAATGACACCTCTCCGTCCATGACGACACTTGCTTCCCTTGGTCGCATGACGACACTTCTTGAGATCAAGTTTAGGCACACAACAAGACACTTGTGGATGGAGGAGTCATTTGGGACACTAAAAATGGTTAAAATTACATCATTCTTGACCCATTTGATGATTACAACCCTTAGGAACATTTTTCCAGACCAAACCATCTCCTGAAAATGAGCAGAAAAGCCTGTTTTTGGCCATTTTTCAACATGGGCGCTGGTACACAGGCATGATAGTAGCGTGTATACCCTACTCTGCTTCATTAAAGTAGCACCCACCTCCACCTGTATGCTACTTTCTCTACTGTAGAGTAGGGTACATTCCTGTACAAGTCAAAATCCTGAAATTTTGGGAAGTTAAGTTGGTTGGGGAACCTCCTACTCCGTTATAACTTCTTTTCTTATCCTTTACTGACTATATAAGGAGGGTAGAAGGGCCATGTGAGGGGACCAAGCCTATAACAAAGTTATGCTAGAGGAATGGAGACCCTCATCCCCCTCTCTTGTGTTTAGTTTTGATAAACCCTAGTACAGTTTCTTAGAGGTTGGGATCCTTGGAGAATAGAAGCAGGAGACCTTGAATCTAGGTTTCGTGAAGTGCCAAGCTTGAAAGAGGGTATAACTTTATGTACTTGCTTTCATTCATTAATAAAGATCAGACGTTCTTCTCTTTCCAAATATGATCTATCTATGTGTGTCTTAGATTTGATTACAGTTTGCTTATAATCTGATGTCTTCTTCTATTATGAATATCAGTCTTATATATGTAGTCAAATGTATTTGAGAAAGGTATCAAGTTGTTTTGCAGGTCTGGGCATTGCGACACTGGATAAGCATTGAAGAGCGAGGGAGGCAAAGCTAGGATCAACCTTCTGAATAAGGTGCATACATTTCTAAACCCTAATCTCTTCACTTATTTGTTGTACTTGTAGAATGCTTGTAAGTCTATCTTTATCACCGTAAGTTAGTAGTTTCTCCCCTGAACTATAGGTGCATTTTCCTCACAACAGAATGGCGACTCCGCTGGGGAAAAGCCTAACTGCTTAGGGGTATCCAAGGTCATTTCTTCAGTCTTGTTTGATGGTCTTTGTTCATTTTCTTCATTAGGATTAGTTAGTAGGCTCTGTTTGACCCTCCTTGGCTCTTACAGACCCTTCCTAGCCCTTTCAGACCCTGGTGGACCCAAGTTGGGGGGTTTTAACCCCATTTTTTCAACTTTTCCCACCTATACGCTACTGTTGTGAAGCACAGTAGCACCCATACGCTAGTTTTCCTCTACAAAGTAGCGCCCACCCCTGTTATGTGCGCTGGTATGCCTCATACACAGTAGCAACCACAATCTGGGTTTGATTTTTTTGAGTTTTTGGGTTGTGGACCCAAATCTGGGGGCTATGGCTACATTTTTTGGGGTCCCCGATGACCCTAGGTGTAAGTTAAACCACTGTAAGTGGTCTCCCATCCTTGTATTGATCCTACATTCATGATTTGAACCTCTTTTGATCAATTTGGGCTTGTTTGGAAAGTTTTGGGGCTTGTTGACCCAAGTTGGGGGGTTGTGGACCCATTTGGTGTTTTGTACCCTAATTTGAGTTTGACTGAACCTGCTTGCCCCATTTCCACTGGATTTGAAATCTCTTGAGTCTTCTTGACCCTGTTTGTATCTATTTGAGTGAAATTTCTCTTTTAGATTGGTTTTTTATCCTCCCTTATGCTTTTAAGTTTTCTTTTGTAGTGAAAGCTCAAGTGTTTTGGCGGTTGTTCAAGACCTTGTTTGCATTGTTTATGTGCAGACCTGAATTTACCAAACCATACGTCTTCGTAGGTCATTTGCTTCGTTTGGGTCTAAAAGTAGTTTTTGTACTCTTTTCCCAAAGTTTCTTTGCTTTGCTTTGATAGTAGGTTAGTTTCAGTTTTGTTTCTTACCTTTGAAAAGCATAAAGAATTTTGATTCATTTTCTGAATAGAGTACCTTGCAAGTGGCTTAAAAGATTTTAGAGTGCTTTGCATCAAAAAGAACAAGTTTTCTTTTGCATACCTATTTGTTTTAGTAGCTGCATTCTTAGGTTTTGATTTTAATTTTGTACATTTAGACTTTATTTTTACCCTTTTTGTATTCGAAAGATTAAAAATTGCATTTGCATATGCATTCTAGATCGTAATTTTAGGACTTGCATTGAAAAGAAAATATTTGTTTAGTGGTGAACATTTCATTTTCAATACTCTATCTCTATTATAACCACTCTCACATACCCACTACCTTTTTGAGTAAGCAAGTAACCTTTAAAATGAACCCTAATAAAATGTACTAGTAACATTTTCTTTTCTAGGTTACACTACACCAACTAGTCTTGGTTAGGATCTTGGGTTTAAAACACCTTAAACCACCCAAGATCACACATTACGCAAAAATCGTAGTTCAACTATCACAGGTAAACCCACTTCATTAAAAGCTTGCATGGAATCTATGCACTAGGTCTTGTGAGATTAGATTGTTGGGAATACACCTCCTACTTTCTGTTTCGAGCATATACCAGGATTGGATCGCGTTTCGGGACTCTTTTGAGTTTCGGGCTCAGTTACCCTGCCCACGCCTTCTGATTCGACCAGAGACTGTTCCCCCAGAGTTTTCGGTGTGGTGGTATCCTTAGTATCTGACCATAGGTTCATACACAGGTGACAGCGGAGGGTTATATATGTTGTACCTAGGATAGATGTGGGAGGAAATCCCTTGCAGGTCTTTGGGAGGGCGGTTGGGTGATTCCAGCGCTTGCACCCTTAGTCATTGTATTGTGGACCCCGGGTAACCGTTCTTCATCCTCCGTTGATCTGTTATAGGCCCTCATCATCCCAGACTCTTCTCCGGAAGGCATCTGTTTGCCTGGTTTGATTTACCTAGGACCATTTTTAGTGGTGTGCTCTTTGTGCTACTTGTCTTAGTTTGCCTTAGAGAACTTCTTGTTCATTTGAGCAAGAAACTATGTCTAGTGTTCCGGCGAGTGCCAATCAAGGTACCCCTGTTCTGGGGGATCCTTGTGTTGTTCCATTCATTGGAAACATTGGCACTCCCTTAATGGCTACTCTGAATCTTCCTGGATTCACCATAGGGCTGCCGGTTTGGTTGTTTTCCACTCCGAATGCCTTGCATGTTCCTGATGCTTCTTTTGTAAGCACCTCAAATCAAGAGCATCAGAACCCCAGGCCTTCTTTGCCAGTAACATCTTCTCCTCCTCCTTCTACCTCATGTGGCGAAAGTAGCAATACTAGTAACCAGCAGTCTAAAAGGAATAGATGGGGGAAGAATAGGAAGAAGATGCCAAAACAAGGGGGCAACAACCCAGCCTCTACAAGTCATGCTGGGGGAAAGCACCCTGCCTCTACAAGTCATGCAGGGGGCACCTACCCAGCCTCTAGAGGTCATGCTGGGAGAAAACTTTTAGTCACTGAAAATCATACTGAAAGTTTTTCTTCAACCACTGTCAGTCATGTTGGGGACACGTCATTGATCATTGCTAGTCATATTAATGACAAGTCACCAATTCCTGTGAGTCATACTGGAGACACCAGATCAGCCACTGCAAGTCATGCTGAGGGAGTTGACATTGTCGACAAACCAAACAAACAGAAGCTTAAGTTCCCTTGCAAGTTTTGTGAGGGAGACCACCTTACTTATGTGTTCCCTGTACTTCCAGAAGTGCAAAAAGTGTGGTCCTTAGTTCAAAAGTCTTATGCTTCTGAGCAACCAGCCACTGCAAGTCATGCTGGGGGCAAGCTATCAGCCAATGCTAGTCATGATGAGAGTACTGACATTGTAAAGGAGTCTCGACCTATAGGACGGAAACCAAAGTTCCCTTGTAAACTTTGTAAGGGAGATCACTTTACTCACCGATGCCCTGCCATTCCAGAGGCATGAAGAGTGTGGTCCATGTCTGAAGGAACCTCTGTTCCTAAGTTGTCTATAGATTCCCTACGGTCATATCAACCTTTGGTTGATAAAGTGGTTGAACCAATGCAATCCTTGGTCGACCCCACTCTTCCTTCGGAGAGTGAAGTGATCGAATCGATGCAATCTTCGACCAATCCCATCAATCCTGCCAAGATTGATGCACCCACTGTGGATGTCTTCTGCATTACCAGTTTGGATGTGTCTGAAAAAGGGGACACTTCATCTGTGCCATGTTAACCCCTACGAAGCCCTAGGATTGTTTCCTTTTATTGGAATAGTCTAGCCGAGCCTCGTCTTCCTTCTTCGACACCTTTCCAGATAAAGGTTGATATCGAGAACCATACAGTTGATCGATGCATTGTAGATGAAGGAGCTTCTATTAGTATCTTATCCGCTTATGCTTGGAGAGATTTGGGTTTCCCTAATGTTATTCCAGCTGTTAATTGGCCGTTGACCTTCGATAGAAGACCTAGTGAACCGATCGGATTCCTCTGTCAGGTACCTGTTACTTTGGGTGGAAAAACAGTCTTAGTTGATTTTATGGTTTTAAAGGACCCTATGGACTTTGATATGATCCTCGGGCGTGATTACGTTTATGCTATGCATGCTGTGGTGTCTACGCTCTTTCGTGTGATGCATTTTACTCATAACAAAAGCATCGTCACTATCGACCAGCTTGCATTTGTTGATCCTCCTTATTACCCAAATGTAGACCAGTCTGATCTCTCATCATTAGGAACCACTATGTCACATGGGACTTATGTGGCATATTGTTCCTTGAGTTCAACTGCTACTGAGAAGAAGTCTCTGAGTCCATGCTTACCTTCTCGGGATTTAGTCCCATCTTTTGACCAAATGACACCTCCATCTGAATGTTTAGATATGTGTTCTATCTGGGACGATATACTTCCTTCTGATGAAGTTTTCCTAGAGTCCATAGTACAGTCTGCCATTCATTTGGATGTTGATCCAGTCGCAGTTATGTCCAACCCTGGTTTGACCTTAAAGTACGATCTTCCTACTATTGAGTCTATGGACTACTCTCCTATAGATCCGCAAATCGGTGTTCCTGCTGAGTTTGATTCTGCTTCTATACTTTTCAACTCCCGTGATGATGAACTTGTTTCTACAGATTCCATCATGACCTTCAACTTTGATCTTCATCCTGAAGTCGATCTTGTTGATTGTAAGTCCTCGGGCTTGGAGTCTTCATTTGAAAACTCTGCCTTGTTTATGATTGTTGTTGATGATAGTGAAGTTGAAAGTATTTCTACCACAGTGACTTGTATCGGGTCTTTCTTTACATATGTTTTACATATGATCTTGGCACTAATGTTTCTTGGAGACGGGATTCTTAGCTGGATTTATACTTGCTTACTGGTCCTTTTCGACACCTTGTACGACCATGCCAGGTATATTCGGAACCTTGCATATAGGTTTAGGCTTCCCCGTTGTTATGTTGCATTTGCACCTTTTGCCATCTGAATTCGCCATAGAGTCGAACCTGTTGGATATTGGTGTGTTAGCCATCTCTTTATGCACTATGCACCAGTCCGACAGCAGAGCCTACCTAACATGGGTCACCCTAGTCAGCACCCTTATGCCATTTTGGTGCCCATGTCGAGTTTTTCTCATAGGCTCGGGAGCCTTTTTAGATTGACCATGACTTTGAGAAGAAGCCTCATATCTTTCTTCCTCATATATTTTTGTCCATCCCTGACAAGGCTCCCATATTTGTGTTTAAGCTGCATATGCATCTGTTATGATCCCGCTTGCACTAATGAGCCTGATGTCGGCTTCCACGCTTTTAGCTCGTTATATAATCCTCCATCTCTAATCTCATTTCCGCTAAGCCCTGTATCATTTTACCTTCGCAATTTGACACCTTTTACCTGGAGGAGACACACCCTGAGTGTCTTTATCTTGCTCATGTCCCTTGCATTAGGCATAGCTCTGTTCCATGAGCTTGGAGCTAGTTTTGCATGTCCCTGACACTCGTCTCCTCCCATTTCGAGCATTCTTCTACCTTTACTTCGAGCTCGTTAAAAACAGTAAGTAGGTTATGAGCATTCTTATGCCTTCACTTCGAGCTCGTTAAAAACAGTAAGTGGGTTTCGAGCATTCTTCCACCTTTACTTCGAGCTCGTTAAAAACAGTAAGGAGGTCATGAGTTTACTTTTTCGGACTCATTAAACCTTTATGGAAAAGATCCCTATGGAGTTCTTTTAAGCCCTTTTCAAACTCCTTAAATAGGAAAAGTTTTCCAAGCATAGTTGTCTTTTCGAGCTCGTTAAAATAACTGAAACGAAATCCACTTAGGTATAGAATTACCCATTTTCCGGGCCTTGGTGGATAAATTACGGAAAAGGTATACTCTAGGTATACTCTGGTATGCGCTAGAAGAGTTCTTCTTCCATTATTTTATACTTTTTCGGGGAAGGAGACTAACTTTACGAAAAAGGACTTTTGGAGTCGTCTTTAGGGTTTTCAGACTCTCGAAATGTGAAAACACCAAGCAAGCATTCACCTACTCGGGCTCGATGTGAAATCCACGAGAGGGTAAATAGACGATTGTTTAAGTTTTTTAGACTCTATAAACAAGAAAACACCGACGAGCATTAACCTACTTGGGCTCGATATTAAAATCCACGAGTAGGTGTATAGAGGATTGTTTAAGTTTTTCAACTCTATAAGCAAGAAAACATCGCCGAGCACAGACCAATGCGGGCTCGATATAAAATCCACGAATAGGTGTATGGAGTTTTCTTCTAGGTTTTCCAGACTCCTTAAATATGAAAATACCGTCAAGCATGCTTTAGTTCTTTGTCAAGCTCGTTAAAAAAACAAAAAGGAAAGGGAAGGGAAGAATGTTAAAATATCTTTCAATATGATGGCAGCAAGTCAACTATCTCCTTGAACAAAGCACCTGTTTTGAGTCTATCAAACAAGTTGGGTTCTAGTGTTGGCCTTAGGGTAAACCTGATCTTAGAGTTCTTACTCCTCCGTTTGGTTAGTTTTCCGATCATTTGGAGAATCTGTTAATGTCTCCTACATTGTAGATTTGCATCGTGGTCTCTTTGTGTTAAAAGCTGCCTAAGTCACTCTTGTGTCGTGCTCACTGTTCAAGGATATAACCTATGCCGGCCATTCTGCAGTTGCCTTGACCTCATGTGTCGGCCATTCCTTGGTGTCAGTATGTTTCATCATGTGTTCAGTCCTACTCCAAATAAGCTCATACCTGTTGAGTGTCCCTCGTGCTGGATGATGGAGGATGCCTTAAGGCCTCCCTTCCAACGGACTTCTTCCCATCGACTTCAACTCATTGTGCTCTGGGAATGAAGTTTAGAGTTTCGGTTAGTACCTTGGGGATTGCAGTCCTTAGTGGCAGTTTCCCTCGCTATTGGATAGATGGGAATACATCAATGTCTCCTATCCGATGGATTCTTCAAGTGTTCGACAGCAAGACCATTTATTCGCACTTGCTTGAATGTACTAGGTACCTTGGGTTCCATTTTCATTATTGGTGGACACCCTCGCATTTGTTAACGGTATACATCAATGACCGATAATCGAACGATACCTCCCATGTTCGACATCAACTCATTTATTCGCATGGATAGGTTTGTACCTTGGGTTGTTTTTGAATGAAGACCTTGGGATCCTCGATAGCATCACCTCATTTATGTTATCGCCCAAGTTGCACAAGACTGAGCCACACTTTTTTGGGCTCTTGATGAGACATAGATCCAGCTTGTTCTTTATGGATATGCTCTCTTGTTTTGACATAGATCCACCTTGTATTTATGTGGCTATGTTTACATTTATGTTCCTCATGGATCCACGCTTGTATTTTAGTGGCCATGATATATGCATCAGTATTTGGATCATTATTGTATCCTCTTGGAGGTCATGTTCCACCATGTGAACATGGACAGTTACCCCAAGGATAAGTTTGTCTAACATTGCCTTTGCTTTCAGGTACTTCATTTGAGCCTATGATTCTTGGTTTCTCCGTTCCTCCATGATTCAACTCTTTGTTATTTATAATGTATTTCGGCCATCGTTTCCCGCACTCCCTCTGACCTCATACATTATGGGGCATCTGTTATAGCTTGAAATGACACCTCTCCATCCGTGACGACACTTGCTTCCCTTGGTCGCATGACGACACTTCTTGAGATCAAGTTCAGTCACACAACAGGACACTTGTGGATGGAGGAGTCATTTGGAACACTAAAAATGGTTGAAATTACCTCATTCTTGACCCATTTGATGATTACAACCCTTAGGAACATTTTTCCAGACCAAACCATCTCCTAAAAATGAGTAGAAAAGCCTGTTTTTGGCCATTTTTCAACATGGGCGCTGGTACACAGGCATGATAGTAGCATGTATACCCTACTCTGCTTCATTAAAGTAGCGCCCACCTCCACCTGTACGCTACTTTGTCTACTGTAGAGTAGGGTACATTCCTGTACAAGTAAAAATCTTGAAATTTTGGGAAGTTAAGTTGGTTGGGGAACCTCCTACTCGGTTATAACTTCTTTTCTTATCCTTCACTGACTATATAAGGAGAGTAGAAGGGCCATGTGAGGGGACAAAGCCTATAACAAAGTTATGCTAGAGGAATGGAGACCCTCATCCCCCTCTCTTGTGTTTAGTTTTGATAAACCCTAGCACAGTTGCTTAGAGGTTGGGATCCTTGGAGAACAGAAGCAGGAGACCTTGAATCTAGGTTTCGTGAAGTGCCAAGCTTGAAAGAAGGTATAACTTTATGTACTTTCTTTCATTCATTAATAAAGATCAGAAGTTCTTCTCTTTCCAAATATGATCTATTTATGTGTGTCTCATATTTGATTACAGTTTGCTTATAATCTGATGTCTTCTTCTATTATGAATATCAGTCCTATATATGTAGTCAAATGTATTTGAGAAAGGTATCAAGTTGTTTTGCAGGTCTGGGCATTGCGACACTGAATAAGCATTGAAGAGCGAGGGAGGAAAAAGCAAGGATCAACCTTTCGAATAAGGTGCATACATTTCTAAACCCTAATCTCTTCACTTATTTGTTGTACTTGCAGAATGCTTGTAAGTCTATCTTTATCACCGTAAGTTGGTAGTTTCTCCCCTGAACTATAGGTGCATTTTCCTCACAACAGTGCCATCCTTTTACCTAGAATCCTGCATCTTTTTTTTTCACAATGTGGTTAGGCATCACGCTGCTCCGAGACCGTCCTGTAGGGCTTCAACCTGCTACCATTTACTAGATTTGGTAGCATCACTCCGTCTAACTGCTGCAGCTGTACTGCGCCTCCTAAAGTTATGCAACTAATGCGATATGGAACGAGCCAATGCATCTGTAACTTCCCTGGATGCTTCATGAACTTGCTGTCATACAATAGCACTAAGTCACCTTGTTGAAACTGTCTGTTTTTTATATGGCGATCATCCCAAGATTTTTGTCGATCCTTCTCCACGTGTTGGTGAAAACCTGCGATAAAGCGGTCTTCCTCAAGATGGACCAGCTGCTCCAGTCATTCTGCTAACGCTGCTTCATCATTCATGTCTGTCGCTGCCGCTATGTGCATACTCGGAACAATGTACTCCATAGGCATAACCGCCTCTTGCCCATACACCAATTTGAAGGGTGTCTGTCCCATCAATCTTTTGCAGGTTGTGCGATATGCCCACAAGACTGTTGGAATCTTCAAATCTCAGTCATTGCGATTTACATTACAAACCTTTGTAAGCGCATGCTCCAACATTTTGTTGAAAGCCTCCACTGTTCCATTTGCTTGCGGATGATACGGCGTACTCTTCTTATGCTGGATCTGAAGCTCTTATGTCAATGCGTTGACTGTGCGATTGATGGAGTGACTCCCCTGATCACTCATCAATATCTTCGGGCATCCAAACCGAGTAACAATATGGTCAAACAAGATCGCATTGTTGTCGTAGCGGTGCAATCTACAACTGGTGCGACCTCCACCCATCTTGTCAAATAATTTGTCGCTGTGATTATGTACCATTCACCAGTGCGCTTCCCAGGTGGGTTGATAGGTCCCACGAAATCCACAGCCCATTTATCAAATCGCTGCAATGTCACTTGAGGTATTAGCGGCATCTCATCCCTCCTAGAGGGTTTTCCACTCTGTTGACAAACGTCGCAAGTTTGTGCATACTCTGTTGCATCATTGTGAATAGTGGGCCACCAAAGCCCTGCGCGAAAGCACCTTCCTGGTAGTCGCACAACTGCCGTAGTGTCCACCAGCCACGCCTGCATGTGCCTCTAACAATATCTTCCCTTTCTCATGAGGCAGGACACAACGCCTCAAGATCTCGTCTGGTCCTAGTTTATATAGCTTTCCAGGGATCAACTGGAAATTTGCAGCCTTAACCACCAGCTACTTCTTCTGACTTGTGGTGAACCCCTCTGGTGCGGTTCCTGTCGCTAAAAAGTGAATTATTTTTTCATAGTATTCGTCAACCACCTCGACTTTGAACACCTGCACATCTAGCAAGCCATCCTCAATGTTGGTTAGTCCTCCCCTGTCTCAATTCGTGATAGATGATATGGCCCCACATTCAAACGACCTGGCTTCACAATTACCTTAAAAACAAATTCTTGAAAGAGAAGCAACCAGCGGCATATCTTCCCCCCCAACACAGGCTTATTGACCAGGTATTTCAAAGCATAATGGTCTGTGAACATCTTAAAATGACCCCCCAACAGGTAATTCCTAAACTTCTGCAGCGCATACACCATTTCTAGACCCTCCCTCTCAGTAGTCGTATAATTTCTCTCCATAGACGACAGCTTTTGACTCACAAAATCAATTGGGTGATCCAGATCTCCTTCCCTTGGTTGCGCGAGCACTACTCCCAGCGCAATCGATGATGCATCCACATGGACATGGAATTCCTTGCTCCAGTCAAGGAAGACCAATATCGGTGCAGAAGCCATCTTAGCCTTCAGCGTCTCGAAACTTACTTGACATTCTGGACTCCATAAGAATACCGCATCCTTCTTTAGCAACTTCTCCATAGGGGCGTGATTACTGCATAACCACAGATGAACTTGCGATAATACCCTGTGTGCCCCAGCGTCGCTCTCAACTGCTTGACATTTGTAGGTGGTGTTAAGCTCAAAATGAGTGCAATCTTGGCTGGGTCAACCAACAATCCTTGCTTGCAAACAATGTGACCCAACAACATCCCAAATGGTGCACAGAAAATGCACTTCTTCAAGTTCAGCGATATCTGATGTTGCCGACAGTGCCCCAACATAAGTCACAAATTAGCCAGATGATCGTTGATCAATCCGTAAATTGTCCAGTCATCGATATAAACTTGCAAAAACTTCTAAATAAAATCTCTGAATGCAACGACAACAACTCGGGAAAATACCGCAGGTGCGTTCTTAAGCTCAAACGGCATCACAGTGTATTGGAAACAACCCCATTCAGTCACAAATGTCATCTTGTGGCGATCCTCTTTCATGATTCTGATCTGGTGATAGCCAGAGAAACCATCCGTGAAATAATACATTTCTTGACCGCCTACTCCTTCCAGTACCTCATCAGTGAAAGGTTTCAAAAAGGGATCATGCATACATGCGTCATTTAGCTTCTTGAGATCGACACAAATCCGAACCTCACCTGTCTTCTTATCCTGCACCACCATGGGGCTAATCCTTTATGATTCCTCGACTGTCTCAATTATTCCAGCATCCAGCATTCGGTCAAGTTCAGTTTTGACCCTCTCCTTGTGTCGCGGATTCAGTCGATATGGTCGCTGGCTAATTGATTTCGCATCTGGATTCAATGGAATCTTCATCTCCCCTAGATCCCCCAATATTCCCTTCATCTCGGAAAACTTTGTCGGGAACAAATCTCGGAACTCATGCAACAGGTTTGTGACCTTCACCATCATTTCTTCATCCCATTAGTCCCCAACATTCTCAAACTTTGGGTTCTCCTCCATCCCAATATTGACTTTCCTACGCTTCAGCGGCTGACTGATCGGATCGGTCGATGCGTCAGGTGCTACGACATCCTGACTCCCTTTTCCAGAATATTGATATTCCGCGGGTCATCACCATCATATGTCCCTCCAGTGATATTATAGCATCCCATCATCGACTGCATCTGACACTGTATATGCAGATCCACAGGGTAGGCGACTGGAACCACCTTCAGAATGACATCGCGGATGAGCTGCAGGGCATTGTGGACATCTGGATTGGCATCCGCGAAAGTGAAGGTATGAGTAAAGCGAACCGTCAACTCTAACCAAGTGGTAATATCCCCGCGCAATTCAGCCGACGCATACCAAGATCGCGGCATTTCATCCAAGGTATGGATAAAGGCATGGACCCATTCATCCTTTGGTCGCGAGGCCCATAGAGTATTACATTCCATCGGATGACTGCAAGGGTTATTCCTCCCATCATACTTACCAGTGTGGTATACTTCTGTGTCGCCGAAGTGAACCATCATCAGTCTTCGACACTGCGACCACTCGGTAATCGAATTTTTATGGGTCGCCCACCAACGTGTTGGAGCATCCTTCAGTGCCTCTTCCAGAGCCAGCAATCGTTGTGGTTCTGACACCTTGTCTTCAAATGCTACCAGAAATTCAGACAACCCGGGCAATCCTTCGTATACAGACAACTCAACAGTTTCAGTTGCGACGCGGCACAACGACTGCGTGATCAAACCACACTTCCTGAACTACACCTCATGCATGCGATTCTGCCAGTTCTCTAATGCATCATCTGAATCGGAAGATGCAGAGCTAGAGTTGCGCCAACCGAGTTCACCGTTGGTAGTTGGATGGATGTAATCTTCTGAAATGTTATATGCGTGATCCCAGCCTCTTACAACTTCATCCTTCACTGGTTCAACATACCTGTGCCCCTCAGTCGGATCCAACGGAGCTATAACTCTGAGGTCTTGATTTTCAAAAGTCATCACCCTCTTTTTGAAATTAATCACTGCCATACTGTCATTGGCCCAGCAAATCCCTACCAACGGGGGATAGGAGCTTCCTTCATCGACAACTTTGATAACATCAAAATCAGCATATGTCTTGATCCCCTCAATATCCACAACAAGGCGCGAAACTCTCCCAATTGGTGTTACCTTGGCCTGATTAGCCAGTCGCAGTTGTACGGAAGACCAGTTCAGCATTGGGCTCCCTATCTTTTACCATGCCTGCTTTGTTAGAATATTGACATCTGATCCTAGATCCAAAATGACTAAATCTGCATCGTAGTCCCCAATCTGGACATTCATGCACTTCTCTTTTCCTGTCTTCTTCCGTTGTAAAGAGTTCACCACGGACTCTTTCTGTCCCTTGGGCAGTTGATGCAACAGACCCTTGATCTCGGCAAGAGCATCGGGATCGCGTGCCAGCGATAAGCAACTTTCAAAGAAGTTATGTAAAGTACCATACTGTTGCGATGGGCTTGCTTCTGAAGTTGAGTCAAAAACAGGGGGCATGTCGCAAATAATTGTCTTACTAGGATTTCTTCCCATCGCATGGCGTGCTTGAAAGAATGTATCTCGTTCGACATCAATATCAAACTGTACCTTCTTCTTCCTAGCTATCCGGATGAGTGGATGCGGACCATCTCCTCTTATCGTCGCACCTTCGCGAGTGATAACAGCAATAGCAGCATATTGTGTCCTCGGTTCTGCTGAAATCGTCGCGACAGTTGATCCCTAAGTCTGGTTCGGCGGTTGGTTCGCGGGTTGATTCACGTTCTGATTTGTGTTCTGGTTCGAATGTTGATTTTGGTTCTGCAGTTGGTTTTGATTCTGCACTCGCTGTTGATTGTGCAACTGATTCTGATTCTGTAACTGCTAAACATTTCCTGCCTTCCATCTCGCGATCAGCTGTGGACAGTTCTCAACCGTGTGATCAATACCAAAACAATACGTACACTGTGTTTGCAACTGCGGGAAATCTCTTTGGTAATGTCCCAATACTACGCAATTATAACATTGCACAGGTCCGCGACCTCATCCTCCTCCTTGACCGAAGCCTCTGCCGCGTCCTCCGCGAAATCCTCCTTGCTGTTGATATTGCGGTTGATTAAATTGTTGTTGCAAGGGGTTCGGTTGCAGCTGAACACACTGCCCTGGCTGAACATACTGCTCCGGCTAAACGTACTGTGGCTGCTGCAAAGCCATCTGCATCTGATTATAATGTGGTTGTGGTATGAAGCGCTGTTGTGGTTGCGGTACAAATTGCATCTGCGGTTGAGGTGGCGGCTGGGCCACCTGTGGCTGCAACTGCGGTTGTTGTATTGCACGATGGTCATCCTTCACGTAGTATGAATCGTACGTACTTTCCTGAAGTAGGCCATAGGCACGGCAATCCTTATCTTCATGCCCAACAGACTTGCAGAATGTACAATACAAATTCATCGGCTTCATGACCATCTTCTGCATGTATTGAAACTCCTCATGTCGATGCCCATACACCTGACAAATGCAACACCATGGCATACCTCCGCCACTCAATGGGTTCGGCGCTTCAGATACCAAATAGTTGCGAAAATATGGGCAGCTATCCTTGGTATGCCCCTCTGCATGACAACACGTACACTAAGCCTCTTCGCGATGTTCTTTACCTTTCTTAAGATCTTGCAACTAAATTTTCAGGTTGGCCAACTGTGTCTGAATCTGAGACATGTCAACTGCATTCTCGCCAACTGGCGAAGCTTCTAACCGCATTGCAATCTCCAGAGCCTCGCTCGGTGTTGCAATGTTTTGTTGCATCAACGGGAGTCGCATATGAGGTGGCAACATAGCGATGAACCATTCCTTATGTTGGGCGTCGCTCATCTCAAAGCTGACTCTTTCCATTAGCGTTTTGAACCTTTGGTCAAAGTCCCAAATAGTTTCATTCAGATACTGCTTGATCTCCTTCAGTTCCGTAATATATTGTGCTTCACACTTTGGTTTCCTGAACTCTGCAATTAATCCTTTCCTAACTTCATCCAATGTCTTCTCTGGACTTCCTGTAGGAACTTGTACAAACTTCATGAACCAGTCCAGTGCGTGACCCCGAAGAGTCGTCGCTAATTGACCTTTCTTGGCCTTATCATTCGTAATCTGCTTAACAGTCCACACAACTTCACATAAGAACCAGTATTGCTCTGGGTTGTTAGTTCCATTTCCATGGAACAGCGGTAACTTCGCATCTTCACCCGCCATCCTGGGCTTCCTTCCTATAGTCGTTGATCCGCTAGCAATTAAGTGTTGTTTTCACGATGAACACGGCGGTGTCGAAGTCGTATTTCTTCCTAGTTGTGAGATAGTGAGCAGAGGTGTGGGTACGTTACTGCAGGGCGTTAGTCCTGCCTCTATCCTGGGCGTAGCCTAGTTTTCTTTGTCGGCACTGTGAGGTCGCTTTATCCCGTGTGGTCTTCCTTCGCGGCGTTGCATTTCGATTGCAGCAGGACCTTCTCCTGTTCTCTACCTCTTCTCTTGTCGAAACCTTGCTCCTCCCCTTGTAAGACCACTCTCTTCCTCGGCTTCCTTCACAGTCTCATCATAACTTGCACCCATCTACCCTATATCATTCCATTCACATCCCCCTTGCCTGCGCGGTATCCACAACCTCCGCTCACCAGGGTTCTTCTACTCGAGGTTCATCTTCAGTATGCCCTTTTCATAGATGAGCATCTTAATGGACAACTGCAGCGACAACAATGTTGGGTATGTTATATCTCTTCACATGGTCGCTGCGTGTACAACACGATCCCCTCCCAAGTAGTATTTTTTTGGGTTGTTTTTGCTTTTTCGCGATTTCGACCCATTGTACTCTATCTAATCCCGGTAAAAGGGATTAGGGTTGTAACCTAATTTCGGGTAAACAAATTAGGGTTTTAGATGCTGCAGAATCCCATATATTGTATTCTAAATGGTTGAATAAACATATAATGAAAAGGAGCAGTGCGGCTCTAAGTTTTGCTGGTTTTTTCCTGGTTAAGGGTTTCCAGGTGAAAATCTCTGTGTTATGTGCGTGTCGTTGTGTATTTTATGTTAATGCTTAAGAATCAATATAAGTTTGTACTTCATTGTTAAGGTTTAAAACTTACAAACAGGAACCTACCTCTTGGTCCATTGAAAAATTCTCTTTCAGCTTCGCTATAGGATTTCATTGTATCGACCGCAAACTCAATGATATAGCCCTCCAATATACTGTCGAACCAGACTTCAACAGCCCGCGATGATCTCTTGTCAACTTCTTGCAACTCCTGTATCAACTCCGGGGTCCAGGATGTTGGCTCACAGCCTTGGAATTTTACCTTGCGAAAGGTCAATTGCGCCAACCATTCATACAAGATAATCGAGAATTCACAGAAAAAATATTAGTGCGGACTGTCTGTATGTACTTTTCCAGCCACCAATCTGTCATCAGCTCAGGGTTCTGATTCTCTTTCTCAGCGAACTCTCGCAACCTTTGATCGAACCAATCTTGAATTTTCGGTCTTGTCGGATGCCACAAGATGTCCTTCCCTCACTTTGCACTATGGTCCCAGCAACGGAACCATTTGTTGACACAAACCCAGTGGATAGGGGTTCCTCACTCTGTCGACATCCAACCCACCGCGATCTCCCTGAGCACTGGCCCAAACAGGTTTTACCTTGTCCAGCAACACCTGCGGAGCAGATGAAGTCTCACCCGAGATGTTCAAGGGAGAGCTGACGGAACCATGTTTCTGCCGAATGAAGAAGGACCCTTGTGCATCCACTTATCAACTTATCACATCATTCAAAATAGATCTAACATTTCAACTTATGCATTTAGACAGAACTGCATCATCATTCAACATATCTTATTGTTAAATAAACCATTAATGCGCAATAGATCTAGCAGTAAACATCATTTGGAATAAGGAAACATTGCATCATTCATATATTCAAGTCGCACATCACATTCATAGCAGGAAAATAGAAAGAGACACAGTAATTCTGCTCAAAATCACATCATATTAACCTTCGCAACAACCCACAGATACAACAATATAGTTCTTTCGTTGCATACCCAGATTAACAGACAACAACAAGCAAAATCATCCATGCTCAACTCTTTAATTCATCGATTGATTTCTTCTATATGGATCTATCAACACTTACAATGTTATGTCTATTTATAGGCTTGCGCCTTTACATTTGCAGTCCACTTAGGCAACCGCCTAACTACTTCTTAACAAACTCTACAAAAAAGATGACCCAAAACCCACATATTGCGGTCCAAATGACCCAAAACCCACATATTGTGGTCCAAATGACCCAAAAATACATAAACTTATTGACTTGCGCATTGTTTTCCTTCTTGTGCGGCATCTGCGATGCTGTGCAGCTGACTCATCCAAACCACCTGCCAACAGTCACATGTTGCGAGAACGATTTACAAGGCCCCCTCAAACCTCCATCAACACTTTAACCATTGCAATCATCCTCGTATCATCACCCTCGCAAAGACACCTGTGGGGCCCCCACCCTCAGAAACAACCAGTTCTATTAATTTATCCCACAGGTATATACTGCATAGCATCATTTCATGGGGCACTTGCCTTTGCATATGTAAATTTACCCTCACTTCATCATTGGAAAGTGTCCCTTGATCCACTGAAAACTGTGGGGACTCCATCATCAAATCGGTCCCCAGACAGGACCCCACCAACATTCTTTATGTACAAATAGTCTCTACATCACCTCACATTGTGGGAACACCATATTATTTTGGAAGCAACGCATGGTTGCCTTTGATCAAAGTATTTGAGTCTTCGTATGTTCTGCAGTATTTGTTTTGTCGATCACCATTACCCTTCATTTTGTGTCTTCATGGAAACCCCTTTCGTTTGTAGTTTGTCTCCATATGTTTCAACCTGTGTCATCCTGGAAAAAAAGTTGTCATCCCCGCTCCTCATGTTTACATCGATCAAAGGAAGTTATGATCCCCACGCTTATCAACCAGTCTTGTATCAGGTCTGTCCATCCACCATTTGGTTACACTATGATCCTATTTCTCAAGATAGGATTCTCTTCCTATCATGTACTTTAGCACTCGTCGATGTCAAAACACTATATTCCGAGAGTTGCAGTAGTTGCAGTTGTACCTTGGGATCCCTTTTAATCACTATAAGGGATCACCTTGAACTTAGTAGGGAGAGTCATAAGTGCTCCCTAACTAAGTGGTTCCCCCCTGTGATCGACATCAACACATCATCGAATCAGGGGGAGACGTAATTTTGAAGGTAGCAGTGTTCACATTTGGAAATCCTGATAGCAGTCTATTCGGTACGGTGAAGCCCTTAGGAAAATTTACATACCAGTTTAGTTCCCCACCATAGTGGGTTTATCATGGTCACCAACAGTTCCACTTCTTCAATATTTCGCAGCAGTCCCTAGGGCATTAACTCTAACATGGATTGAAGCCGCCTTCATCCATGTCCCATAAGTATAGTAGAGTTGACACCTTTGTCCTCTCTCATTGTAATCTCTTTGACAGCATTTCACGAGCATGGGTATACCCGCCTCATTTGTATAAAAACTATTCTTTATTATAGCGCCAAAGGTCGTCACTAATAATCTTCCCCCATGGGAGAACCTTCTTTTGTCCACATATGCTTCATCCTACAGAATAGGAGAGACACAACAAGAAACATGATGCATTATCAGCTCTACAGTACCCTCCGAACCTCATACATCAGGGCGCATCTGTTAACGCCTAAAAGTTGCACACATGCGACATTTCGGCAATTCATCCAGTAAAGCATCATCAACATAAAGAATGCATCTCACCACATGCATCCTCAACATATCCAAAACACATCATGAGTCCATAAGTGCTAAGAAACAGTCAAAACAAAGGGTAGTGCGGGTATTACATAGTTGACCTGTGCTATAGTGCATGTTATCTAAATAATGCATGTGCTACACTCGTGTGGCTTTTCCTTTGATAGCCATGCTACTAACAAAATGACAGGATCACTCACTCCCAGTGGCTCATTGAAGACTCAATCCTCCCCAAGGATTAGAATTCGGCTCCTCGCACACTTGGGGGCATTAATCATCCCCCCTTGTGTACCTTGGAACTAATTCGTGGAGGAGATTTCACATTTGGATGTAGTTGTTTGATGGCCACCTCTTAGCCTATAAAAGGAATCAATTGGCATGCATTTTGTAGAGAGAAATTAGAGCGAGGTTATGTTATTGGATTTGAGTTGGAGCTTCCTCGTAGCCCACCATTTCCTACCATTATAGACATTCCCAAGCTTGATTGCCACCTCCCATCAAGGGGAAAGTGTTTCTCTCCATTGTTCTACCATTTACTTGGCATTTAGTTTGGACAAGGAAGGCCTCACTAAGGGAGATTATTTCCTTCCCTTGAAGCCCCCACCTCCTAGGTGTTGTACAACTATTCCATTGGGAAATACAAGAGTGGTTTAGCATATATTTGGTTCTTGTTGGAGTTTGCATCCTTCCCCCATCTCTTTCATTTTATTTGTATCAATATTTTCATGTTTGGATGTGAACTACACTAACAATCTCTTGCATGCGCACTTGGAGGAATACCAACCATCACACAAAAGGGGCCCTAAGGACTAAGGCCTTGTAGAAACCTACAAGGATTATCCCCTTACCAAGTGGAATAAAGTACTTGTGAAATTTTGTCCATAACAGGGGCCCCCACCCTCGGAAGAAACCAATTCTATTCAGTTATTCCTGAAAGAACACTATGCATGGCATTGATTTAAGGGGAACAGTCTTCGCATTTGCAAACTAGCCCTCACATCATTATAGAAACAGTTCCCCGACACACTCAAAACTAAGGGAACTTCACCCATCATCAAAATTGATTCCCTAATTCACCCAAAACCACGAGAATCCCACCCATCATCAAATTGGCCCCTCGACACCCTCAAAATTGTGGGGACCCCACCAATTATTCGTTATGTACAAATTGTTCCCCAATCAACTCAAAATCATGGGAACATCATTATTCTCTTGGCAACAACCCCTGATCACCTTTGATTGATGTCATTGAGTCGCACTCCCCCCAACATTATGAGTTTTGTTAGTCACCATCACCCTCAATGTCGAGTCCCCAACAAAGCCCTCCATAAGCAATTTGTCTCCCTCCGTTACACTATGTAAATTTATTTGAAGAATGTTGTCAATAGTTCCTAACCAATTTGACATCGATCAAAGGAATTTATGAGCCTCTTACTTACTATCCAGTCTTGCGTCCGGTCTATCAGTCTTACATTTGGTTATAGAATGATCTTGGTTCTCAAGATAAGACCCTCATCTTATCATGTGCTTCAGCCCTCATCGACATCAAATCACTCTATTCTAATAGTTGCAGTAGTTGCAGTTGTACCTTGAGTTCCCCTTCAATCATTATAATCGATCACCTCGAACTAATTAGGGAGAGTCCTTAGTGCTCCCTAATTAAGTGGTCTCTCTTATGCTCGGCATCAACACATCTATCACATCAGGGAGAGTTGTATGTTTCGAAGGTAGCAGTGTTCACATTTATAAATCATGATGTACCAGTTCGATGAGGTTCTACACTCAGCACCCGTAGTATCATTATATTCCCCCACCCCCATGGGACTATCATGGTTATCAACAACGTCGCTTCTTCAACACATGTGACAGTATTTCTATGTCATGTTACTATTGCATGGATCAAAGCCGCCTTCATTCATGCACCAATAGTTTATTGAGTTGACCCTTTGGTCTCCTCTTTTTGCAGCCCTTTGGGAGGATTTTCATGAGCATGGGTATGCCCACCTCATTTGTATAAAACATTATTCTTTGTTACGGCTTCACCAGTAATCTTACCCCATGGAAGGACCTTGTTCGTCCACACATGCTTCACAGCTTCTAAGAACACCAGAGAGCACAAAAGAAACAATGATGCATTATCCGCCCTACAGTACCCTCTGAACCTCATACATCTAGAGGCATCTGTTAATGCATAAATCCCGTACACGTGCGACATTTTTGCAATTCACATAGTAAGGCATCATCAACATATAGCATGCATCCCACCAAAGACATCATAATCAAATCCAAGAAGCAATATGAGTCTAGAAATAACAAAGAATAGTCAAAGGAGAAAAATGTGTGGCCTTATCTTTGTTTAGGTATACTACGACTCATATTATCAGTTATGTGCTCACGCAACTCCTGCGCAGATTTCCCTTTGATATCCCCGCAACAGTCAAAATGGCGGGATCTCAACCACCAGTTGCACATTAAAGGCTCACAAAATCCCATCACCAACACAAATTTGAACTTGTCTTCTCAACATGATGGATTGGCATTCAATAGCCCCCATTGTGTACCTTGAAGCTAGTTCATGAGGTGATGGGGTTCACACTTGGATCTAGTTGTTTGTTGGCCACCTCTTGGCATATAAAAGGAATCCATGGGCATGCATCTTAGAAGAGAAACCAAGAGAAAGGTTATGTTGTATAAATTGTATCGGAGCTTCCTCATAGCCCATATCCTTCATATTTGTTGGCATTCTCCAAGCTCCTTTGCCTCCTTCATTTAAGCAATAACTAATTCTCTCCATTGGTTCTTTGAGCTATCTAGCATTTAGTGTGGACAAAATAGGCCTTCCTAAGGGATATTGTTGGCTTCCCTTTGAATCCTTCACCTCCTAGGTGACACTGCATGTATTTGTTTGACCATTGGGAAATCTAAAGTGGTTCATGCATCGGTTCTTTGTTGTGGTTTGCACCCTCTTGTTCCCTTATATTAATTCGGGTTATTTTTGTTTTTATTTTTATCTTTCACTAACAAAGCCTTGCAGGATCTACTTTTTGGTTATCACATTTGCTTTTTTGTTTCTAAATACTAGGCCTAGTCAACAACCTCAATGGCTTTCACCCAAAGTGGGAGAGGTTGCACACCTTTGTGCATAATTTCCCACAAGAGGAACCAACCTACTGGAGACACCAATCCCCTCAAATGAGAACCAACTCAACAGTATGTAGGAACCAACCTTTTGGAGACACCAATCCCCTTAACTAAGCACCAACTCAACAATATATAAGCATCAACCTACTAGAGACACCAATCTCCTCAATTGAGCACCAACTTAGTAATATGTAGGAACCAACCTACTGGAGACACCAATCTACTCAACTGAACACCAACTCAATAATATGTAGGAAACAACCTACTAAAAAACCAGGTACAAGACTACTGACATAATTACCTCAAATATAACTTCATAATCAACTTCAATCTACTACACAATCAGCCTCAGATTATATCCATAATCTTCCTTTGATTTACTTTATAATATGAACTTGATCTGCTTCATAATCTACCTCTGATCTACTTTATAATTTTCCTCTAATATACTTCATAATCTTCCTCTTATCTGCTTCATAATCTTCCTCTTATCTGCTTCATAATCTTCCTCTAACCTACGTCATAATCTGCCTCTAATCTGCTTCATAATTTGTATATGACCTACTTTATACTATACAAAACCCTTACTTTTATAAGGCATATCTCTGAAACTATATCGAACTAGTATTTGAAACTTGTACCTCATGTACTTCAATATCTCTACTTCATCTTCTCCACGTTTCATTGTCTGAATCATCTTAGAAAATTCCAACCTTACTTGTTTGAAGTTAATTTCAGGATCATTCAAAAACCCTAAATTCCCAAGTTTATATCTCCAAAAATACAGTGAACCAGCATCTAAAACTTGTACCACGTGTTTTTCAAGATATCTACTTCATCTCCTCTAAGGATCACTATCTTAATATTCCTAGAACAAACGTTATATCAAAAATTCCAAACTAGCATGTTTAAAGTGGATTTTAGGATCATTCAAAAACCGTAACTTCCCGAGGTCATATCTATGAAAATATAGCGAACCATAATCTAAAAATTATACCACAGGTTATTCAATACTCTACTTCATATGCAACAAGGGTCACTATTTTAAGCTTCATAAAACAAAAGTTATAATGAAAATTCCAAACTAACATGTTTAAAGTTGATTTCAAGATCATTCAGAAACCCTAACTTCCTAAAGTCATATCTCCGGAGATATAGTGAACCAAAATATGAAACTTGGAAACATAGGTACTTCAATATATTATATGTATATCCTCTAAGTGGCATAGTCTGAAATGTCCCAAAAAATATATAGAAAAAATTCCAAGATGACTTGAAAATATCCCCTATTGGAATGGTACTCAATCATTGCTCATGCTCTTCTTCAAATGTTGCAACCGTTTTCACTAGAGTTCCTCTCCTATAATATCTCTATGTCTTGGATGTGTAAGTGGAAAAATCGAGAAGTGATCCTCTTATTTATACTCTTCTTAAATCACTTTTTGGGTCAACATAACATTATTCAATATCCTGGCTGGGCTAACAAAAATTCTAGTTGGGTTGACTTTACAAATCCTTTCATATTTCCTCATTCCTATGGAGTTAGAGAGAGTTCCATATACTGTTTGAAATGTATTGTAATAAATTTCCAACCATGTGACCTATACTCCAATTTTATATAGGTATATAGATTAAAAAATCCTTCAAATACATTTTATTTAAATTGGGCATCAATGACACAATATTTCCAACAATATTCATATTCCTTTGGTTTTCTTGCCTCCATAGGTGGAAAAGTGAGGTGTACATAAATATATTCACTTGTGCATCATCATTACCTATATTTGAGGTGGGGTCACATCAATATCTTCACTTGGGAATCATCTTTACCTGTGGGGGCACATCAATATCTTCACTTGGGATTCATGTCAAGATCATCATTTATCTTTATTGGGGCTTCCTGTTAGGGTCATCTTTCATATTCATTTTGGACATATGTAGTATCAACAAATCTTTTACATCATTGAAAACAATATTTCATTTCCTTTGACATTAGTGACAATAATATTTCCAACAATATCCCCCTTTGTCATTGATGGAAACCTTTAGAAAATTGTGCAACAAACATTTAGATATTCCCCTTGTCTACAAATTCCCCCCCTTTGACATCAATAGAAAAGGGATGCTATCCCCTGAGCTTATGTTTATCCTTGTGTCTACACCTCATTTCATGTCTATTATTCTTTCTCTCCTTGCAGCACCTCATCATTGGAAAGGGATTGCTCCCCCTGGACTTATGGTTCACCTTGGGAATACTCCCCCTAAGACTATGCTTTATTTTCTTTGTTGTAGCTTTTGTTGTAACTCCCCCTATCTTCATGATCCTTCATTTTATCCTGTTCTGCATCTTGCAATTTGTTTTATTGTTTCTCTCATTGTCTTCTTTTCTCTATTTTGAACCAACTACCTATAATTCTTGTATTCATTGCTACTTGTGGAGGGATCTTTTCCTGAAGTTTATGGCATAGTACCTTCACCATCACAAACATTTCTAGAATTTATTCATCTAAATTAGATTCATAAAACAACCACATGCTACTTATCTTTATCTCCCTATATATAAGGTTAGGTAAATTAATATCAATAGTAGCCAATCCATTTGGGTAAATCGTCCACATTGAAGCTTCTAACTTTTCTATTCCTTCTTCCCCAAAATCCATCTCATTTTCTATGAGGTCTTCTTCATTTTACAGATTTGAGAGTCAATTGTTAAGACTGAGAGGATTATCTTTCAAATCCTTAACATACATGACATTTTTTTTTCATCATCATTTGTAAGAGATCCCTTTCTTTCGAACATTACACTGTTTTTGTTGTCCTTCTTCAAAATGAAATACTTGGTCTGGTTCCCTATCATGTGTCTTGAACATCCACTATTAGCATATATTGTTGGTCCACAATCTTCCTGCTTTTTCTCTTCTAATTTCCTCCTCCATACTTTTGTGCATTCCTCATGATGTTTGACATGGGTATTATCTTTCCCATTTCTTTGAAGTTGCTTCTATAGAACCTTGCTATATGTCCATAATTGTTGTAATTGTAGTAGACGATGTTATAATTTAATGACTTGTAATTTCTCCTTCAGAATCCATGGAACTTTATGTTGTTGTTTCTTCTACAATCTATAGCTGTATGACCAAAATCATTGCAAGAAAAATAGTAACCAAACAAGTAACCTTGATACCTAGTTGTGAAGGGTATTCTTGGTGGAGCAACTTGTTTAAACTTATCCTTATCTTTCTTGAGTGAGAAATCAGTCTTTTATTAGTCATGATTTCTTTCCTTTTTGTTGTTTTCTATGTAGTTGGAGTTTTGAAGAACATTGGCATAGTTTTCAAGCTTCTTTTCAATTTTCCTCTCATGTGACTTAGGGCTTGCATTTTCTTCAACTGTCTTCTGATTGCCATCATAACCCAAACCTATCTTTATAAATGGTGACATTTGACAGTTGAGAATCTCATCTAGAATTACAATACACTTTTCAAATTTCAAATTCGTGTTCAACTAGGTGACTTCTCTTTAATTTTGTTCTTAGAGAGGTAATTTTTGCTTCAAGTTTTTCAAACTTTTCTTGCTTTTCTTCTAGTTGAATATTTAGTTCAATGATGATCCTCTCTAATTCTTTGATGTTGTGTGACATATCTTCTTTAGAATTCCAATATTCCTCTTAATACTTATGTAGTTGTTCCCTTAGTGATTGGTTCTCTCTTATGAGTTTTTTTATTTCATCTACATTACAAATAAGTTTTTCAAGATTAGCTTCCTGATCTATTTCAGAATGTTCTTCATTTACTGTATTTGGATTTTGATTGTCCTTATATTATTGATCAACTATTTTTTTTCCATGGAGAGATATTATTCTTCATCATCAATACCTTTCCTTGCATATGGACATTTTGCATCAAAAAATTTTATTCCACCACAATTAAAGAATTTGGAGGATAGCTTATCTTTGTATTTTACAGGTTTTCCTTTTGGATTTGACACGGATTGTGCTTCTTCTGTCTCGGATTCACATCTTGAAAAATTACCATATTTCTCTTCATAAATATTTTGTAGCTTGTTCCAAATTTGTTTGGATGATATACACTTTTTTACCTTGTCAATTACATAATATGGTAAGCCACTCGAGATGGCATCCATTTCTTTTGTATTGCTTTCTCGTGACTCCTCTATAGATTCTATATAAAATGTTGTGACTGATTCCCACATATCAAATCCAAGGGCCATCAAATATGTCTTCATTTTTATGCTCCAAAATAGATAGTTTCTTCCATTGAACAAAGGGGCTTTGTCCGTGTTGAAACCAAATTCCTCACAAGCCATATGTGCTTGAGATCTTCCTTCCAATGGTTGAGTTGTTTCGAAGGAACCTTCTCTAATACCAATTACTAAACTTATGCTTATACTAAGAGGGGGGTGGATCAATATAAGATACTTTTTATCACTTTAAACATTCGCCACTTATTCAATAAATTTAAAATGGTAAATACACATAAATTCAATTAACAATACACAGAATTTAACGTGGAAACCCTTTTGGAAGAAAACCATAAAATATTATCTTTGTAAATTCATGTAGGAACCAACCTACTATTATAATTTTTGTAGGATCCAACTTACTGGAGACACCAATCCTCTCAAACGAGCACCAACTCAACAATATGTAGGCACCAACCTACTGGAGACACTAATCTCCTCAAATGAGCACTAAATCAATAATATGTAGGCACCAACCTACTGGAGACACCAATATTCTCATACGATCACCAACTTAGTAATATGTAGGAACCAACCTACTAGATACATCTATATCCTCAACTAAGCACCAACTTAGTAATATGTAGGCACCAACCTACTATAGAATCAAGTACAAGACTACTAACATAATCACCTCAAAGATAACTTCATAATCAAGTTCAATCTGCTACAAAATCATCCTCAGATCATCTTCATAATATGCCTTTTGTCCGATTCATAATCTTCCTATGATATGCTTTATAATCTACCTCCTATCTACTTCATAATTTTCCTTTGATCTGCTTCATAATTTGTCTATGATCTACTTCACACTATATAGAAACCCTTACTTTGAGAGGGAATATCTCTAAAAATATAGAGAACTAGTATATGAAACATGTACCCTATGTACTTCAATATCTCTAGTTCATCTCCTCCAAGGTTCACTGTCTGAAATGTCCCAGAACAAAATTTATAGAGAAAATGTCAACCTGACTTGTTTGAAGTTGGATTTAGGATCATTCAGAAACCCTAACTTCCTGAGGTCATACCTCCTAAAATATAACAAACCAACATTTGAAACATTACCAAAAGTTCTTCAAGATCTCTACTTTATCTACTCCAGGTGTCACTATCTTAAGCTTCCTAGAACAAACATTATAACGAAAATTTTAAACTAACCTGTTTAAATCGGATTTTAGGATCATTCAGAAACCCTAACTTATCGAGGTCATATCTCCAAAATATAGTGAACCAGTATCTGAAACTTATATCACATGTTCTTCAAGATCTATAATTAATATCCTCCTAATTTCACAGTTCGAAGCTTCTTAGAACAAAAGTTAAAGCAAAAATTTCAAACTGACCTATTTAAAGATGATTTCAAGATCATTCAAAAACCCTAACTTCTCAATGTCATCTATTCTAAAATATAGAGAACCAGAATCTAAAAATTGAACCACAGCTACGGAAATATCTGCTTTACATATCCTCCAAGTGGCACAGTCTAAAATGTCCTAACACAAAATTTATATCGAAAATTCCAAGATAACATAAAAGCTCCCCTTTTGGAGTGGTACTCAATGTTTGCTCAACCTCTTCTTCAAATGTTGCAATCCTTTTCACTAGCACACCTCTCTTGTAAGATATCCATGTCTTGGATGAGTGAGTGAAAAAATAAGGAAGTGCTCCTCTTATTTATACTCTTCTTAAATCACTTGTTGGGGTGACATAACATTGTTTAATATCCTGGCAGGGCCGACCAAAATTCTAGTTGGGTTGAATTTACAAATCATTTCATATTTCATCATTCTTATGGAGTTAGAGAGAATTCCATATACCGTTGGAAAAGTATCATAATAATGTTTCCAAAAATGTAGCCTATACTCCAATTTGGGATATGTATCTTTGGTAAATATTCCTTCAAATATAGAATATTCAAACTGGGCATTAAAGATACAATATTTCCAACAATATTCATATTCCTTTGGTTTTCTTGCCTCCACAAGTAGGAAAGTGAGGTGTACATCAATATGTTAACTTGGGAATCATCATTACCTGTCTTTGAAGTGGGGTCACATCAATATATTCACTTTAGCATCATCATTACCTATGGGGGCACATCAATATCTTCACTTGGGAAATATCTTTACTTGTGGGGGCGCATCAGTATCAACAAATATTTGACATCAATGATAACAATATTTACTTGCATTTGACAGCAATGATAACAATATTTACTTGCCTTTGACATCAATGAAAACAATATTTCCACCAACATTTCTATTATTGCAAACCTTGTATCTTTGTGGATATGCAATGTGTCGCAAGGTAGTAGTCTTTCATGCTTGTAACATGTTGCATGTTCAAAACCTTTTGGATCGGAGACACATCGCAAGTCCCAACCTTTTGTATTGGAAACACATCACAAGCTCCAACCTTTTGGATTGGAAATACATAGAACTTGTTACAAATGGAAGGTATTTCATGTCATATCCCATATGTTTAGTGGGGTCAAGACATGTCGTACATGGAATATTTTCGTGTTGCAACACACGTTATTATAATGTGCAAATTTTCACATTTCAAATGCCACATGTGGAGAGACTTCGGTGTTCACCATGTGTCATGTGGTAGAAACAATTGTGTTTGTGATATGTTGCCTTAAAATAAACTTTTGTTTCATGCAAATTGTTGCATGGTAGAAAAATTCCCAAGCACCACACATGGCACTCTCATTACGATTTGGGAGCCTCTTATGTCACACGAAGAAGTTGTTGAGATATTAGTTATGTTGCATGCTTGAAGTGTATGTGAATAGTTATACATCATAATATACAAGTTCTTTGGATAGGTGATACATCACTCAAGAACATTATTTTCGTGTTGATACATGGATATAAATAGATCATTCAAAGGTATTGTATTGGAAAAGATAGAGAGATGCATGGTATGTGTAGAGTTCCCATCAATATTATTGAGTCCGAACATGAATAAACAATCATAGGAGGATAATTCATCGGATAGGATAAGCAATTAAAACAATGTCAAGAAGAAAATTAGTCCAATCCTAAAAGGTAGTTGATCAAACACACAATTTCTAATATGGATTAATTATAGAGATCAAAGACTTGAAGATAAACCAAAGATTAAAATTCAAAGCGGCCCCTTAGATTTCTTCTGGGAAAGAATACTATGGGGTGGTACTTCTTGCTTAGCAATTGGTGACACACTAAGAGGTCCCTAGATCTTTGTAGTGAGTTAATAAACTACATCAGTATAAAAGAGAAAATAATTTGACTTCATTGGAGGGTATTTTATTTTGCTTGTTGGGATCCCACTAGAACATGTTTTCTAAAAAATCTTTAGGAATGTTCATTCTCAATGCCAAGAAATGTGTTAGCTAGAATCACAAGAACATATATTTGAAATTATTTTCTATCTTTAGTTCCCTAACAAATGACATTTTTGTACCACAAGGTTCCTATATACAAGTTGCATGCGAATCTTTCCTAGGCCATTTTATTTATGTCCCTTGATGTTGCTCCACTACCGGTGAATGTACATAACCCAAATAAAATCACCCTAGTATCACAAGCCTTGCTCCGCTACCATTGAGCTTCCATAGCCCTAGTGGAGATACCTACATGTCCCATTTGATCTGAGTTTGTTTCCCAACCTTTACCTCTTTCTTTGTTTCCTTATATTTTCTTCTGTGAACAAGAGGTGGATGGGGAAACTCATTTATCCTTTAAAGGCACGTGAGATGATACCTATAATTGAGAGTAAATTAGATATGCCTCGGGTGTATTAGATTTCCCTCATATGCATAACCTTGAGTACTATCGTGAACTTCTTGGGCGAATGTATGTCATTATTATTATGCACAAATGAATTATTAGGGGTAATGAGCAATATTCTCAACATTTGCGTTTGGTTTATTCATGGTTATTAATTCATTCAAGTAATCTTCCACCATTGAGCTAAAAGTTCATGTCTGGTGAAATATTTAGACCAATTATGCAAACTAGTTTCTTACTCAATTGGCTCATAGCACAATTTTAGAATCTAATGAATGATGTAAGGAATATGAGGAAGATTGAGATTTGGTTGCTACATGATCTGCTAATCATGAATGAGTGAATAAAGGAAATTGTGTGATCAAAGTCAAAAGAAGAATGCAAATGTTAAAAAAACATTAACAAAGCAAAAGTAAAATAAAATACAAATAAAATGATATAAATGAAGAAGTGAGTTTATTTAAGTTTAGATTAACTACAAGATCACAATAAAGTTTTTATGATAGTTTGGTTGTACATTATAATATGCATAAATTGTCTTTATTTGTCGTTAATTCATCATATTGATACATGTGGAATCAATGCATTAAGCAATATTCTTTTGTTTTATAACACGTAGACATCTGTATTACTAGATGAGATTTATGGTAGTGAGCAATCGGTTTTTCAACCACATGTAATTGATCGAGGAGACCTGTAGCACCCCACATTTTGATGGGATTTCTAAACAACATTTGAACCTATGTTGTATTTCTTGCTTATTATCTGTTGATTGAGTAAACTATGTGTGCAAATTTATGAACCTAATTATATGCGGCAGTTATGTTTTAAGTTTATCGTTCCTCTTATGTACAATGACAGTTATGTGTTTTGATTTTAGTATGCAAACTTTAAATAAAATGGCGAGGTACATGGACACCATTGTATGTTATGATTGAATGAATGAATGGACGCAATGCACATGATAGTTATAATAAAAAATATATATTAACCAATGGTTGATCAATTGGTAATTGACATGAAAATAATAAAAGAATATTATGTATGAATGTATGTTTTGGATAAGACTAACACCCGGGTTAGAGGGGCTAAGCAATAGCCAGAAACTTGTTATCATGTGTGGGCTAGTGCAATCTATGAAGGAAACAAGGTTTCCTACAACTAGCAGCTAAGTTGCTTGTTGGATAGGAGGACTAATCCCATTTTGGGCAATCTTCAACCTAATTGGTTGGATGAGACTACTTGGACTGGACCAAGGACATGCTTACAACTACAACTATAGGTGGGTTCACCAAAACTAGATTTCAAGGTATTCTACAATTCTTACTCGTGCATTTGATTACAAGTTTACTTAGTAAAATTAAATAAAATGGTTATGTTGTGAAATATTGTATTTTAGGCCTTAAGAATTGTACAGAGAATTGAAACACATGCATAAATCAAACACACATAAATTATATTATTAGTTGCATGCATGATAAAAACAGAATAAATTTCAGAAATTTGCTTAGAATTGTTGGATAAATTTGAAATAAATTTAACATTGTTTATATAAAGATTACATAACACCCATCAGTTGGATGGATGTTACATTTGGTATCAGAGCCCCATTTCAAAAAATGGAGCCTTAAGGGCCTACCTGAAAATAATGAGATATTGAACAGAATGGAAATTAAACTAGAAACCATTATTAACTAGACTGGATTTTTTTAAATACCTTGTTTATTGATAAGGGGAAATCTTGATAAGCTACTAGATTTCCATACATAAGCTCAAAAGAGAGCACGAGGCCTCTCAAAGGGTTGCTTTATAAACCGAGAAAGGATACTTAAAGGTAGGGGTATAGTGGAGCACCCCCCTTGAGATTAAACCTGAAGCATCTCATGAAGAAAAAATGAAACAAGAAAAGTAAACCAACATCCATAGTTGAGACTGCATGAGAGACCCTTGTCACCTACAAAAGAAGAAAGGAAACCTTGTCACCATAAAAACTGGTAAAAAAAATTTAAAATTACATATATATATACATGTGTGTGTGTGTGTGTGTATGCTCTAAAATGAACGGACAAACATGGAATAACAAAGGATAACCTAGGTTTTCATTCCCTGAAAATCAATTACCTGGTGTGGCCTCTCGGCCCACTTCTCCCACTTAGCATGGCTCGGTAATCCAATCCATCATGGCAAGTCGTGCTTCACTGACTCACATATCACCACCTCACAAAATCTCTCATACCCATGCCTTCTAATTATTTCCCAACACTCTCTCCCCATATAAACCAATTCCCCCTCTCATCCCCTATTGACCACCCTCTACTCTTGACCCTGCTCTCGTCCGAACCAACCCATATTGAGCCTCCCCCCTCTATGGACCCCTCTTGCCCAGTACAAGGAAGACGACCCCAAAGGTTACAACCCATGTACATTAAATGTTACACAAGTGAAAAGAAGGCAATAATAGATCCAACCCTTTTCCATGAGAAAGTGATACTATACATTAAGAGGGATCTTGTAGGAAACTTCCATGCATGTCAACTCACCAAGAAAGGACTTAAGAACTAGATTGTGCACACCAGGGAACATATTCTTGCAAATGTCCCTCTTTCACACATAGGCACCCTAGGATACATCACTTTCATATTCCACTCAGCTAAAGACCGTGAATGGATATTAATGGATGGCCCTCGGTTTAGGGGAAACACGACTCTCACTCTTTTTTGTTGGCACACAAGTTTCAACCCCATCAAAGAGCACGTATACATTGTTTCTCTATGGGTAAAAATGTCATGCAAAACTCTAGAATTTGGGAAATACTCATATTTAATATCATCGAAGACTCGCTAGGTAAATTTCTAAAATTTGCCTCAAAACAAAAAACAAATCCAAAAAATTGGTGGAAACAATTTGTGTCAAAATGGACATTTTTAGGGACTCCTAAATGTGATCATGCTTGAAGCAAACAAACACCCCTACATGCAAACTTTGAGTTACAAGAATGTACCCTTCAGGTGCAACAACTATAAATATAATGGTAACCTTCAGATAAGTTTCCATTTTGGTAAACCATCTAAGGAATTCGGAGGCACTCAATTTGTGATGATCCCTTCATATTTCAAGACCGTCTCTAATGCAATATCAGAAGGGGGAAATAAAACTGTGATAAATCGAATCTAATCGTGATGTCTTAACCCAAAGAAAAATTGATAATGAAGTTGTAAAGGTAAATGCACAACTCCTAAGTCAATTCAAAGAACTAGGGGACAAACTCTTAACTTCTCAACCTAAGCCCCATCCTCCTCCTAATACAGTATGCTTTTAACAGAAGAAGGATATCCCTTCTCCTTCTCCATCAATATCCTCACCCATATTGTCCAACCCATATCCTGGAACAAACCTCTCTTATTTTGAGGATTCATACCATCATCAAAGCACAAATCAAATACATCATCCAGTGCTATAACTTCGCGAACCTTCAAGAGTTGATACCTCACTAGATCCCAATCAAAATTCAAATATCATAAATCAAGAGGATTAAGCATGACTTTTTATAGCTCTACATCGAGAGTACGTAGGAGGTGATCTCATCTCAGTCATAATATTAGTAATGTGGAGCGAGAAGTACTAACAAGAAAACAACAAACAATCTATGGGGTCCTAAACAAAGCAACCTTTTTAGGGGTTAAGAAATGATCTTACTATCCCACAATATAAGAGGTATAGGGTTTGCCCCGAATAAAAGCGCCCTAAAGAGACTCTCCAACAAGTTTCATCCCTTGATTATGTTCATTCAAGAGACAATTTGTCTAACGAACAACTCAAAACAAATTTCAAGAAGCTTTTTCCATAATGGAAGTAATAATGGTGGATGCAAGCAAAAATTACGAAGCGCTAGAGATGGGTTGGGATAGCACCTTCGTCTTAAATACTTAAGTAAGTCATCAATATGGTATCCTTGCATTAGTTTTATCCTTAACCCTAAAATGCTCTCTGGATCTGCTAAATATTTACGCACCATCCCATGACCAAATAAATTTTTGGTAAACTCTATCTTCTTCACCTTTGTTCTCCCTCCCAAATATTATCATTGGATCAAGAGACCTAAATTTTACCATTCACAGTTCTAAGAGTTGGGGCATTTCGGCTAGACGTGACTCGCTCTCAATTTTTTTTCTCATTTCATCAGTGGCCACTCTCTTGTCGATACCGAACCTCTAGATAATGGACTCACATGGTCTAACAAAAGGGTAAATGATCAACATATCTCCAAATGACTAGATTGCTTCCTTGTGAAAGAATCTCTTCTCCTCACTTTGTCAGTAAACAAATATGAATCTATAAAATGGACCATCTTATATCACTACCCTATGCTCCTAGAAATCTCTAACAATGCATCTAAGCCACCGTCTCCTTTTAAATTTAATGCCCACTAGCTCCTTTATGAAGACTTTACCTCTATTGTTTCTAAACATTGGTCCCCATTGTCGGCTTCCCCTGAAATCCCAGCCATGATATCCTTCCAATAGAACCTATTAAATATCAAAATCCTTACCAAGGGCTGGGCCCAAAAGACCTTCCAAAATGATGACCAAAATATCATGACCATAGAGGACAAGATATCGAGGAAACTAGCATCCTTAGCCTGCCCTCAAGTGGACAAAGAAACCTTGGATGAAATTGCTATTCTAGAGTAGGAAAAATCAAGACTCCTTGCTTGGATGGAGAAAAAATGAAAAATGAAGAGAATATCCATCTGGGTCTCAGAAGGGGATAACAACACAACTTTTTTTCATCATTAGTCGAACAAAAGGAAACCAATCAATACGATATGGAATGTAAAAAACAAACAAGGTTAATATTGCTAGGATTCTCCTATATTTCACAAGCAGTTGTTAAATGTTATAAATGTCCATATCTAAAGATCTGAAAAGAGAACATTTTGGACATCGTGGCCATCTCATCTCTCTTTGATAGGCGGTTATCCCCATCTCAGGTTGAGGAAATACAAAAACCTGTCACAAAATCTAAAGTACACAGTGATCTCCTTTCCATTCAAGTAAGAAAGTCCATGGGTCCTGATGGATGGACCTTCGATTTCTTCCTCCACTTCTAGGATATTATGGCTAAAGATCTAGTTGTGGTTGTTGAAGAATTGAGGATCTCTAGTGAGATTCACCTTCCTTTCAATTTGACATTTAATGTAAAAATTCCCAAGAGTGAAACCCCAACAAGTTTTGACCAATATAGACCCATATCCCTATGCACCTGCATTTAAAATCTTACCTCTAAGACTATTGTTCACACAATCAAGCCCATATAGTCTTCAAACATTTCTTTTGAATAGTTCATATTCCTAGACCAAATAAGTATTCATGAATCCATTGGGGTTGCTTAAGAAGCCTTACACTCCATAAAATCCAAATCTCAACCCTCTTTTATCTTAAAAATTGACCTCTCTAAGGCTTTTGACAAGGTTAATTGGATCTACCTTCACCTCATCCTCACTCAAGTAGGTTTCCCCCATGCATTCATAAATTGAATCAAATATTGTTATCAAAGTGTATCCTTCATTGTCCTCATAAATGGTTCAGCCTCATGCTTTTACCCCCCTACCAAGGCCTACGCCAAGGGTTCCCACTGTTCCCTCTACTTTTCCTTATCATTGTTGATGCTCTCAGAAGACTCATTAACAATGAACCAACAAAAGGGAACCTCATTGGGGTGAAAATTGCAGGTTCCCTCTACATTTCCTAGGTTCTATTCATGGATGATGTTGGGTATGTGTTATATTATCTGCATGACCATCCACCTTCTAGCAGTGGTTCAGGGGGGGCCTACCCCCTACCTAGGGGGAATGGGGGACAACGGGCCCCCATGCAAGGTTTTGGGGGCCCCAAGAAAAAAAAATTGGGTTGTTTTCGCCTCGTTTTTTGTTGTTTTTTCGTCCAATGGTTTTAAGCACATTGTAATCTAATTCCAGTTTGGAATTAGGGTTTTGGAGGTTAGTGAGTGCCTATATATTGTATTGTAAATGATTGAATTAATACAATGACAAAAAAACAAAGAGAGCGGTAAAGCTCTAAGTTAAGTTAGTTTTTCCCATCATGGTTTACAGGGTAAATTTATGTGTACTATGTGTGAATGCCATTGTTTACTTTATGTTTTACTTAAGATTTATATGTATCATTAAACTTGAACAAGTTTAGAACTTTTAGTTTGTATCAAAGCAATATTTGGCTTCATGGGGACGCCTTTGCTGCTAAGGGTTTAGCTCAATCCCGGGGTTTGTAATAAACTTGGTTTCAGTGGGAGCTCTGGAAGGGTGGTTCTTTTGATAAAAGAATGGCGAGCAGTTCGAGAGTGGAAATCGAAAAATTTAATGGACAAAATTTTGAGTTGTGGAAGCTCAAGATGGAGGATCTTCTAGTAGACAAGGAACAATGGGGGCCCATGGATCCGAGTACAAAACCTATTGCTATGTCAAAAGAAGATTGGGATAAGTTGGATAGAAAGGCAAGGAGTATGATTTGTCTTTGTCGCTTAGATTTGGTACTATTGAATGTCTCTAGGGAAGACACTAGAAATACGTTGTGGGAAAAGTTAGGGAATCTTTATCAGTCAAAGTCCCTGGTAAATAACTTTTTTTGCAAAAGAAAATGTATTGTCTCAATATGGAAGATGGTGTCTCCATGACAGTGCATCTAAATGCTTTCAATACTCTGGCAAGTTAACTAACCTCGATTGATATTAAGATGGATGAAGAAGAGAAGTGTATTACCCTATTATGTTCTCTACTAAACTCTTAGGGTAATCTGGTGTAGCAATAGGTAGTGCTACTCAGTCTACATTGAAGTTTAAGGATATATTTGCATCCTTGTTATAAGAGGAAATGAGGAGAAAATCCGTGGAAAATCATAGCACCGATGCCTTATCAGTGAGAGGTCGTCCCAAAGACTGGAAAAATAGATCTACAGAGGGGGGATCTAAATCTTGGGGAAGGTCTAAATCTCCTGGAGAATCTTTGAAGAAATTGTGTTGGAAATGTGGTAAGGATGGGCATTATAAGAAGAACTGTAGATCAAAAAGTGTTGAAAGAGGTGAAGGGTCAAAGGAGTATCCATCCAAAGAAGGAAAGTCCTCCTCGGGAGGAGAGGATGCGTACTTAGCTTCTACAAGTACACAGTCAGGAAATAATGATTGGTTGATTGACTCAGGTGTTTCTTTTCATATGACTCCCACCAAGGAGTGTTTCTTTGGGTATGTAAGGTATAATGCACGGGGTTTCCTCCTAGGTGATGATTTTCCAACCAAATTCATAGGGCATGGAAAAGTGAATTTATTGCTGAAGGATGAAAGGATTAGAACCCTTTCTAGCATTTTGCACATTCCAGATTTGGCCAAAAACCTGATATATGTTAGCACAAAGAGCAATGCAGATGTAAATACTATATTCAAAAAACACAAATGTAAAATGGTCCAAGGAGCAATGGTTTTGATGAAGGGAGTTCAGTGTGGAACTTTGTACAAGCTAGTTGGAAGCATTATCATTAATGGGTGTAAAACTCTATTGTTCCCAATAATAAAAGTGAAGAAGGCAAATATCCTGATGTCTCTGGAGGAGATATTATGCCGTGTAATCAAAGGTTAGGACATATTGGAGAGAAGGGCATTAAAGAATTACAAGGTAAAGGTATGGTTGAAGGTATGTCTAATTACAAACTAGATTTCAATTTCTGTGAGCATTGTTTATATGGGAAGAAAAATAAAGTGAAATTCCCTTCTGGTGCTACAAGGGCAAAGGAGATCTTGGAGTGAATACACAGTGATGTGTTTGGTCATGCACTTGTTCCATCACTGGGAGGATTTGTATATTATGTGTCATTTATAGATGATTTCTCGAGGAAAACATGTTTGTATTTCTCAAAAAGAAAATTTGACGTTTTCAGTAAATTCAAGAAGTTTAAGGATCTTGTGGAAAACCAAACAGGAAAGAAAATAAAAGTGTTGAGAACTGATAATGAAGAATGATGTGTTCTCTCTCTATATATAGAATACAAATCTATCATGAAGAATGATGTGTTGGAAGTGGTTCCTAAACCTGAAGGGAAGTCAGTAGTAACTTCCAAGTGGCTTTATAAAATTAAGCATACAACTGATGGAAGTATTGAAAAGTATAAAGCAATATTTGTGGCCTGTGCCTTCTCGCAGAAAGAAGGTATAGACTATGATGAGACATTCTCTCTTGTGGATAGGTCCTCTACTATCCGAACCATAAGTTTCCTTGCTTCAGTTTTGGGTTGGAAACTTCACCGGATGGATGTGAAGACTGTCTTCCTCAATGGTGAGGTTGAGGAAGAGGTTTACATACAACAACTTGAGAGATTGTAATTCATGGGAAGGAGTCCTAGGTATGCAAACTTAAGAAAGCCTTGTATGGGATTAAGCAGGCCCAGAGGGATTGGTATTCGAGGATTGACAACTATCTTATGAGCTTCGACTTCTCCAAAAGCAAAGAAGACCCCAACCTGTACTTCGAGGTTTTGAAAAACCAACCATTGATCTTGGTTCTCTATGTTAATGACTTGTTCCTTACTGGGGAAGAGCAACAGATAGCCCGGTGCAAGAGGGAGCTCATTTATGAGTTCAAAATGAAAGACTTAGGTGTCATGCACTACTTTCCTAGTCTAGAAGTTTGGAAAAGGAAAGATGTCATCTTTCTTTCTCAAGGAGAGTACACGGTTGATGTATTCATGAGGTTTGGTATGATGGACTATAAGTTCATGTCTACTCCAATGGTGTCTAATCTAAATAAGCTACATGAGTCAGATTCCAGATCGGATCTAGTGGATCCTACCATGTATAGACAACTCATTGGTTCCTTGATGTATTTAATACATAATAGGCCATACATATGTTATGCAGTTAGTATCTTGAGTCAATTCATGTCTGAGCCAAGACATATACATTGGGTTGTTGCTAAGCATGTGCTTAGATACCTTCGAGATATTATTGCTTATGGACTCAGATATGCTTGCAGTGGTGGAGTGATGTTACAGCTTGGATATGCCAACTCCAACTAGGGTGGTAGTATTTTGGACAGAAAGAGTACATCCATATTTTGTTTTATCTTGGGATCAACTATGATCTCTTGGTCCAGCAGGAAGCAGGGATCCGTAGCCCAGAGTACTACAGAATTAGAGTATATTGCAGCTAGTACCGCTTACCGAGAAGCTACGTGGATTAGGAATCTACTTGTTGGGTTGTTCAGTGAGAAGCTTGAGACTACCATCATTCGCTCTGGCAATCAGAGCTGCATAAAGCTCTAAGAAAACCCTATGTTTCATGACAAATCGAAATACATTGAGATGAAGTATCACTACATTAGAGACATGGTCCAGATAGGTGCCATTCTACTGGTGAGCATATTGCAGATGTGTTGACTAAGTCTTTGTCCGTGACGAAGTATAGGTACTTTCGAGACAAGCTTGGCATGGCAGAGAATGCCTCCCTCGCACGAGTCATTCTCCAAGTCAATCTTGTGTGTCAAGGTAGAGCCTCCTATGTCGAGTTAGTGCCTTAAAGGAGCTTGAGTTGGAATTAGAAAACTTGAAGAAGAATCTTGTGTTCGACTCAATAATGGATAAGATTCACGTGTTGAGGCAAGTGCTTTGTATGTTAAAGTGATGGTGTTGTACAATCTTGTTAGTCAAGGCTAAGGTATTGTGTGTTAAGACAAATCCTCATGTGTTGAGGTGATGCTTTGCATGTCGAAGCATGTATGGTGTATGATGTAATACTAACAATGGTTGAGCTATTAGGTCTCCTCTGGAGACTGACACCTCTAGAGTGAATTACTTTAGCATATAACCACTTGGATCGATAGTAGAACAATACGATCACGTCATTGGGAAAATCTCCTTAGTATATTTGATATGATAATTAAGTTGTCACATTTGGACCATGCAGATAAGACAAGAGATAAAGATAAGATGTGACAAGATATGAGAGAATCTGAATTGCGCATAAATAATTGATTAAGAGAGAATTCGAATTGTTAAACTTAAATGATATTAACAAAGAAGACTTCAGTCAATCAAAGGAGAACTCGAATTGATCACTACATAATGTTAACAAGAAAGATTCAGTTAAGAGAGTTAACTAAGTAATAACAAATAAGATCTAGTTAACTAAGTGTTATTGCATGGTGACACTTATGTTAAACTAAAGGATGTCACTTGTGTTAACTAAAAGACGACACTTGAGTTGCGACACTTGCATGATGACACTTAAGTTAGCCACCTAACTAAGTGGGCAAGATTTCAATTAAGGGGAAAGTTCATCCTAAGAGTCAACGCATTGCATGAGAAGTGGGGCACACTTCTTTAGGCAAGATTGATGACTTTAGTATTGGAGCAAATTCTATTAAAGGCTATCTTGTGCATATGACCAAGATAAGTGAATTGGTTGTGTGGATAATAATTATTCTAAGTCTCTCTTCTATATCTATCTTTCTCTTGCTCTGTAATTGCACCGAGGGTGCTTGATGTAAAAGACATTCTCTGCTATCTATCAATATACTAAGGAAGGTTTTGTTGGGGTTTTCTCTCTCAAGTCATAAAGGGTTTCCCCATGATAAATTCATGCATCGAATGCGATTGCTTATGTATATGGTTGTTGCTTGATTTCAAGTATTATTGCAGCTCCAAATTAAAGATAAAAAATTAACAGTACATGGAATTCACACAACAATTGGTGGACATGTTTGAATGGAAGGATCCAAAATTGCACTTCAGGGAGCTGGCGCAGCTCAAACATACAGGTATTGTGGATGCCTTCAATACATAGTTCCAGAGAAAGCAGTCATGGTGATTGATGTATCCGAGCCCATAATCATTATGTTGTTTACTGAGGCACTATTCAAACCATTGCGTGGTGGGTTAAGGCCTTCAAAGCCACAACATTACAGGATGCCATCATCAGATCTCGGGACATGGAGGATGGCATCCCAAAGAACAAATCTCAATCCAAATCTTTCACCCTTTAGAAAGACAAAGATAATAAGCCTATCTAGAAGGAAGAGATCGGGAAGAACAAATTGGATGATGAGACCCATAATGAGTTGAGGAGGAAGAAGTTATGTTGTAGTTGCAAGAAGCCTTGGGCACCGGGGCATAGGTGCTTGGGTAAAGGTGCGGTACATTACATAGAGGTGCACTCAGATGGAGATGAGGAAGAGGAGGAATAGCATGGTCATGATGGTGAACAGAGCAATGGGATTGGGGAGTAGCCACAGGTACAAATTCTGAAAGGAACCATTGCCTCCCTATCCAGTGTTCTTAGGTTCAACACCTTCCGAGTCAGAAGAGTCTTACATGGCTATCTAGTCACGGTCTCAATAGACGATGGGGCAACCCAAAACTTTATAGATTCGACATTGGTGACCGGGAGAGACATTCATACTGATGACCTTGGAGGATTCAATGTGGAGGTGGCTGGTAGGCACACTCTGCTATGCACACGGAGGGTTCCACGGTTGACTGTATCGATAGGTAGCTATTGCCTGATAGATGACTTCTATGTGGTTGTGCTGGCGGGTACTCATGCAGTCTTGGGAGTACAATGGCTTAGCACACTGGGAACAATCTCAATGAACTACAAAACAATGGAGATGTGATTCAATACAATAGGAGGGAAAATGATAGTTTTGAGAGGTAAATCCAAGGGTGCTCCATGGAGGGTGTTAGCCAATGGGATGGAGATTATGTTAGGGCACAAGGAAACAACATACACAACAAAGCTTATGCCAGGTTGGATTATGAGTGTAGTCTACCTATTTGAGATGAGTTTGCACGTGGGGTACCATCATACTAGTAGAGGGAGTTTCTGTGAGGTGATGGATGACCTTCAAACAATTGTTGAGCGGGCGACCAGGTTCACGCACTTCACCATGATTACATCAGGGCATGAGGCATTGTAGATGCCAGTGTTGGCTTACAAGGAGATGCTGAGACTCCATGGGATGCTTGCGTACTTCTTCAGTGAGAGGGACAGTCGATCTTTGGGTACATTTTAGCTAGAGCCTAGCAGATTACCATGCATAAGGTAATTCAATGGAATGTAGTCAGGGACGGTTGGTATGAGGCATAGGGGATTCTTGGTTTAGATGTGGACTTCAATATCACATATGATTGGTATGCATCATTTTTGTGACGCCTCGACATAGGATGACAAGGCGCATGCCTTACGACAGGATGGATTTTTTTCGACCCTCCAAATCGAGTTTGGCAGGGGAGTGGCAAGCCATGACACCATTGGGATACGATTGAAAGAGGTGGTTCTTGATAATGAGGACGTATCTTCTGAATTCTACAGCTTGGGGTTCCGGGAGTGGAGTATACAATTTAGGCATGGGGGTCAGATATTTCTGATTAGAGTGGTGTCATGACATCATGATGGATCCTCTCTAGATATATCATGGGGCTTGGGGACTTCATGGTTGGACAACAAGGCAACTAGTATGGATGGAAAAGTCTGATTTCACTATCTAGAGCCCACTCCTATAGGGCATTGGATTGGGTTCCCACGAGGATGAGTATATGGGAGGAGGATTGAGTATCTACAATATCTATTCACTCTATTGATTTGTGGCTTACAGGGGACCTTTTGTGTTAGTACTTTGCTAGACGAAATGATATTCAGTAGGTGCTCCATATCCTTTATACTGGTTTGGGACCCCAGATCATTCACAGGTTCAGGTTGTATAGTGGTATCAGTGGTTGGTCAAGAAGCTACGACGATGTTACTTGAGGACAAGCAATCATGGGAAGGGAGCACTGTAATGTCCTTTTTCGCCTGAGCACCATGGGGACAACTTATTAGCTTATCCAGTTCACGTAGGCTATAGTTAGTGAAAGATTGAATTAATTAATTATTAAATGTCACCTAGGGTTAAAAGTATTTTATAAAGTGACATTAATAATTAATTCCCAAAGTATCTTTGGATTAGTAGTAGCAAGAAAAGTGCAAAAAGGCCCAAAATGAAATTAAAAGAAAAATGTGATTTTCTCACAATAGTCATTTTTTAATATTTTAATGAGATAATCAAATAATATTTTAAATATTTTAAATGATAAAATATAAAAATGACATAAGAGCCCATTCTTCCTATTTTTATTATTTTCCATTTCCTAAACTCTAGAGCTTTGCTTGGCTTTCTCTTCGGGTAATGGAACTATTTACCTTAGTCAATTTCTCAAGGGCCCTTCATTGCCGTGGTTAGATATCGTATTTTTGTATTCAGATTTGAGCCGAGATTCCATAGTCGAGGAGAGAGGGCGCACTTGTGGGAAAAGGTTGGCCATATCGCACTCCACTATTCAAAGAGGGAGAAAGGGCGAGTTCCCTTTGCGCTTCACGTCAGAGTTTTACCCAGCTGTGATTTTTGTGCTCCCCGGAAGGCGAACTTGCAGACTCGAGCGAAGTCGCACCAATCCAAAGTCCCAGTCCTTAGCTGCCATATTTCATTGAAGGGCGAATTCATATGTTAGGGAGCATCATCTATTTCTATGGTGGTTGAATAAGCCTTTGAGAGTGGGCTCTGTGGTAGAGAGGCGCACTTGCTTTCATTTCCGTACTGTTGGTTTCTGTCGTCTCTCTGTTAATGCTTGCCTTCGGAAATATATATATATATCAGATTTGAAGTGGACGGAGAAATGATATATTGTGAAGTTTGGGCGCCATAGAGAAAAACGAAGGGGACATATCAGTCTGAAGATCACAACCTTGGAAGAAGCCGCTACAGTTGAGGAGGGCGCATCCTTAACTTATTTGATCAGTTATCTGTTGGAACTCGTGCTGCTACAGGAGTGACTTCATCTCTGTCCAAGTTCATTAGTTATTTGTCAGGGATCTACTTGTTAAAAGAGGTTGGAACGGCTGACTGTAGGTGAAATCGACCAGAAGGAAGAGTATTCTCAGCATGCTACAGGCTACCATCTACTGAAGCGCTGTTGGATAAAGTCTGAATTGTTATATTGCATTAAACCAATAATCTACAGCACTGTACACTTTCTTTCTTGCGTTGGAATAAGGTACTCTTGCACTGCAGATTTCATATTTTTAACTGTCAAGTCAAAGTGTTTTCATGTGGCACTTCATTAACTTAAATCTACAGGAGTAACCCCCCTTAGTCTGGTGTGAAAGCTCTTATGTTATGAATTGAATTCTGAATTGTATTCATGCATATGAATATGTGAAACATGTTGAGCATGTCACTGTTATTTTTGGATGGGTGTTAGACAAATTGTTGACCTTCAAACCTATGTCACAGGGTTGCGAATTTCTTCCATGAAATTTGAAATTCACCGAACTTTATCAAAAACTTGAAATTCGTTCCTGTTCGCCGATTTTGAAAGCCGAACTCCAAAACAAATCGAACTCGAACTGTAACAAGCCGAACTCCAACGGATCGAATCGAACCGAATTTGAAATTGAAATTGCATTTTAAAGCAAATTGCGTTGAAATTCGGCGGATTACAAGCAAATTTATTTTTTAATATAATAATTATTATTTTTACATAATTTCTAACCCTAGACGTCAATCCTGCCGTCGCTTTCATTTTTTTGTCGCCCATTTCCGTGTTCTCTTCTCATTTCGTTGCCCGCCTTTGTTGCAAACCTTGTTCGTTGCTCCCGAGTCGCGACTCCCCTGCTCGTCCGGAGTCCGCTACGTTCAGCATTGTGCACGCTGCCACGCACCAGCAGACTGCAGTCCAGGCTTCCGCTTCACGTTGATTCGAATTTGTAGGTGAGTCACACTCGTGAGTGGTGAGTCAAGAGTTCGAGACTAGTCCCAGTCCTGGTAGGTGGTCCCCGGAGTGACTGTGTCTGCAGTAGTTACATTGCAGCCGTCGAGTGCCCACTGTCAGGCTTCCAGCCGCTCGGTGGAGCTCCTACAGCCCTGGTTTGGTCGTGACGCCGTCTGGGTCAGGGTAAAGGCTCTCTCAACCAACACTCCATCGAATTTCAGTGCATAGTGCCACATTTTGATTTCTCTAGCATAAATTTCAAATTTGTAATTATCTAATATTTTCTTGGTTTGTTAGTCATTTTAGATTATTGTATATTTTATTTTAATTATATATATATATGGAAAATTATGATATTGGCGAACGTAATGCTGAACCTCATCCCGAACCTAAAAAAAAATTCGAATTCGAACCGAATTTCAAGGTCGCCGAACTCGAATTCGAACCCGAACCATGTGACATATCAAACAAAATAAAATCACAAAGGAAATAGTTCCAACAGTGCTCAAAATACAACTTGCTATCAAATACATAAGTGCCAAGAATTTGACATAGACTACAAACACGCCTCAACAGCAGTTAGATCGAAATCAGATTCTGTGTTATTTTACATCCAGTATTGACAGTCATCCTAAGCTAAGGTGTCTGAATGGTAAGCTACAGCAGTTGAACACCAAATATTTGATGAAGTTCATAACCACTTGCCAGGCAATCTGGAATTTTTTTTGATATCCTTGGGTTGGGGACTTTACACAATCATCATACATTGCTATGCCAATAGGAAATGGCATATCATAAACAAACTACCCTTTACTACTTTTTTCGATATAGATTTTGAAAAAACATCGACACACTTTCACCGAAAACAAAAACAGAACCATTTATAATAAAGACGAATTTTGATCTCTGTTTGTAGCTGTCCCTCACTGAATTCCTTTTCAACCAAAGTACCCTGCTGAAGTATAATAGCCTGTTTAGAGCACCTCGCTACTCTCGGTGCAATAAACAAACTAAATTCTACAATTATAGATTTTGAAGTTTTACAATTAGGTTATATTGGTTGTTTCTACCATTTTCCTCATAAATCAATTCAAGGAAACATAATGCTCTTATGTATTTGCAAAAACCTAGAATTACCATATCACGAATATTGATAATTTAAAGTTCTAGGATCAAGTAAAATTGAATTATAATTACTTCAAAAAATAAAATATTTTCCATTTAAACATCATTTTACTCTAAGCTCCCATCTCTGAATTGTTTAGTCTCCTCTATGTAATATTTTTAATGATTATTAAATTGGTCTATTGCTCTATTCTGCTCATGAGATAACGGTAGATTAAATTTAACAAAAATATATAATACTCCATTTTGCAGGATATTGAGAATTAATTTTAGTGAGATAGCTGGTGCCTTCGAGAGATTCAGAGCAAAATGGGTCAAGATAAGGAGTAAGTCGTAATTTTGCATCCATGCTTTGTTATTAATTTTTCTAATTTGGTATTATAGTGACATTCTGCAATATCTTCTATAACTTTAAAAGGCATACTTATAATTGAGTAAAAATATTTATGGTAATAAAATGATTATGGGCATCAAATTATACTTCTTGATGGTCTTTGCTTCCAAATATTATCATCTTTAAACTATGCCCTTTATTATACTGACAAACGATGTTTTAGAAAGGCGTACATTAAACTGAAAATGTCATGGATTGGTCTTCTTGTTGAGTGGGGCTAACATCCAAATGTATCTACTAATTCGTTGCAAGGATGGTGGTGATCAACCATTCTTAAAATCCTCGAGTGAAGAGATAAAATATGGGCATTGTGGTTCCACCAACTTAACATATCTACTCTCATTTAGTAAATAAATAAGCTATAACAGGACAAAACCTTTTGGAATGAAATAAAAATAAGTGGATGAAACCACATAGAGACAACTTCAATCATCATTCCCTATAACATTTGAATTGATGGAGAAGGGAACGAAACCCTAAACTATATATAAAAGAATGGATCAAATCCCTTGGGGTTGATACTCTAATATAGGAAATATCGACATAACATTTTATGAACTAAGGCTTATGATGATGCAGTGCCAGATGCGATTAAAGCATAATTAAATAAAAAGAGGCCTCGTCATAAATTACATCAGTAATTATAATAAACTTGAAAAATGATTAAAGTAGAACCTACATTATGTTCTTCAGTGAAACAAAGATATTGTATCTTTCAGTAGAGTTGCCATAATTGAATTTTGTTTGTGCAAGTGTAGATGTTGTAGTGGCAGCCTAAAATCATGGGTCTATGGCTTACTTATGACTCCAAATATAAACGTTAAGGCCATCCAAAGTTATGGGTTGACAATGCTAGCGATTTTAGGATTTATACCTAAAACACGATTTCTTCGTATTAAGGAGTGGTGCATACTTTTTCAAGAACAATCTTATGTGATATTGAAAGTTGTGTCAGAATATGGTATATTAAATAAGCAAAGTTCTCAATAAGTGTTCTTGCTATAGGCCAGTCTAGTGGTTCCAGTTTTGTTATTGTTACTATTCATTTAACTTATCTCATATAGGTTGGCTTGGTGTCCTGTGGGCATCTCGCATGTATGACCTCAGTTTGCCTATTTGAGTATTGTATAGATATGTGGGAAAAGGTGCAACTAGTTACAAGGGGATAGTTGTGCTCAGGTTTTATAATTCATTCCTCATAAAGGGGCATTGACAAACTTATGTGAATTCATTTGGTAGCTACAAGGAAGGATAATGACGACTAGGGATAGATGTAGACTTGTAACCAATCAATTGGGTTCACACAAATAGTCGTTTCAGTCCTCCAAAAAGTGCCTTAAATGATTCCTTCCTGTGCCATGCATGGGAGACCCTCGGTGAGGATGGAATAGGACAGATCACTGAAACAAACATAGTGGAGGATTGACTAGATTCTATGGTATCATTCTAGGTTCAAGCTAGTTTGTCAACGACAAATTAGTCAGTATGATGTACATTGTATGGTATATTTAAATTTTAGACCATGCCCAACCCAAAGTTGCCCCAAGGGGATCTTGCAAAGAGAATCATCAATAAAATGGTTATTACCATTTCAAATCCATTTGGTAGAGAAATACCCGTAATTCTTTGTTGCATATGAGCTAATTCCTGTAAATAACCCAATGCAAGCAGCTAGCACACACAAATAAGGGGCAAGAGGATTGGATGATGAAGTTGGATGCGATCGATGAAGGCATTGTTCATAGAGAGAAAGGATTAGGTATTGGAAAAGAGAGTATTCACCATGGCAACAGAGTTGGAACCAAATCCAAGGCACTAAAGCATCTTCGTAATAAAGGACCAATCAGTCCTATCACATGCCTTGTCAAAGTTGATTCTAAGAAACAAAGAGTCTTGGCTAGTCCCCCTATCCCACTCTATAGCCTCCCATGTAGATATCATTGTGTTAGGGATGAACATGTGCTAGATAAATTCCATTTGTTCTTGTCTAACAATCCTTGAAGCAACTTTTTGCATTTGGAGAGTAAGCACCTTGGCCAAAATCGTGTATGAGATGCTAAGAAGAGTAATGGGTCCAACCCCCTATGGTGTTGAAATTAACTTAATAACCCCATGATTGAGAGAGGTCGTCAAATTGCCAAAGGAGAAGGTCTCATTGGCCATACAACAATGGTTCCCCGCTAACAACTGTTAAAGTTAGTGCAGCTGCGAGACCCATTCTCAGAGAAGATGGTACCCTAGTCACTTAACTAGGGTTCCTGGTCAAGTTAACCAGGTAGAGTAAAGAGTTAGCCCTAGAAGGTACCCTAGGGCCCCCAGTTGTATCCTGGGGTTTTTGGTCGGGGACCAAGCAGGCTGATGCCATGGAAAATTCCCTAGCATGTGGCTAGGGCCCCTATTTGTCTCTAGGGTATTTTGGTTTGGGACTAGACAATTTCTTGGTCAAGAGGACCAAGTAGGTCTTGTAGGTTGAGACAGAGACCTCCTGGTCTGGGACTAGGAAAATTCTTGGTCACGAGGACCAAGTGGTTCCTGTAGTGACATACCTGGTCAGTTAACTAGGTGGATCTTGGTCAGTGGACCAAGATGATGATGTGTGATGTTCTCTTCTCCTAGGTCTTCGAGATGGTTGAGCTAGTTGGTCTTCTCAAGGGACTGGCCACCCCTTGATGGAGCCACTAGCAATTGACCTAAGGAGCAATATGGAGGATCACAGGATCACATCATCCAGTGTGGACCTTTCTTATACAGTGATGATGAACTTTCAGGTAGAGTGTGGAACACTGTACATTTGAGAGAGAGATGATTGGTTGTACCCCACCTTGGTTGATTCATATTTGGTCCTTACATCTTGTTGTTCTTGGTCTTTTGGTACCTTGTGTTGTTTACCCACTTTGAGTTCTTTTGATTTGTACCACCTTGATGTTCTTAGTATTATGGGTATTAGGGTTATGTGCCCACCTTTGTGGTACACCCCTTGGTCCTAGGGTTATGGGTCATGTACCTCACTCTTGTTTTTATGTTTTGACTTGTACCATGTGTTGGTCCTTGTACCCTCACCTAATTTAATTATATGACCCTAATACCCACCTAAGACATAATTATTTTTATGTGTGTTGTTACCCACCCTAATCTATGGAACCCTAATAAAAATATTAAAATAGTGACCCTTCTAGAAGTCATATAGATCTATATATTGAAGCGCTTACTCTCTCTTTTGGATATCATCTGATCCTCATCATACCTCAGTTCTGTACTACCTAACGTCAAGGGTTTAAGGGATATTTTCTGCTGTTTGTTCACCTACCAGTTTAGATTGCACCTCTGTTGGAGTCCATCACATCGTTGTGGCTGGTTAAAGTTTACATTGAGGTTTTAATGCAGATCCTAACCAAGCTGTCAGCCTTGGTAGTAATATTTTGCCACCCGTAAGCTTTGTTGAGGAAGGCCGCACTCTACTACTGCTCTATCTGTCCAAACCATGGTCTAATCTTCTAAGTGTCTGGCTGCTATAACCTTGTCTGAGCTCCGATCTGCTGCGATTGACCTGCTTGTGACCTGATCTGCTGATTTAGAGGTCCGATCCATGTGTGGAGGGTTTGCCTGAGGGTTGGTCCTACCTTGCTATTGAGGCCGCAGCTTGTTGAGGGCGCAAACATGAAAGCTGTGACCCTGTACTGCTAAGACGTGAGCTCCTTTGGCCCCGATCTGCCTACTGTGTGCACACGTATGGAGGATAAGTACACTGTGGGTTTGATTTTGACCTTATGTGGGTCTGTTCTATCTGCTAGATAAAGGCCGTGACCCTTAATGGTTTGATCCAGCCTGTCATGAGGTCACCTGTGGAAGCCGAGAGCTAAAAGAGGCTTGTTGAAGCCTGCCGTGACGTGCTGTGATCTATTTGTGGGCTCAACTTTTGAACCTAGGGCTTATCCTTTGATCCATTACTTTAGTGTGTACCTGTTGGGCTGCCATCTTGTTTGCTTGGACTATCATCTTAATTGAGAACATCTTGTGATTTGTTACCCTAACAGTGAACTACTTATTTAGTTCTGTGCTGAGATCTTATTTGGGACTGTTATATATATTACTGAAAATTGCCTTTGACCAGATCTATATTTGACCTTTGTTTTGAAATATATTTGCTGAGACTTAATTGTATCTATCGTGCTGAGACTTACCAAGGGTTGATTTATTATTGTGATTTTATTTGTGCCGAGTCTTGTACTGTGCTTTGACTGTCATTGACCATCTCTAATTGACTGTACCTCAACCCCAATCATCTCTCTCTCTCTGGTTTGTACTTACCCTCTAAGTTAGGGTCAGTTGGTTCCTAGTGTTGAGTGGCCTCTGAGAGGCTCAGCTCATTCTGAAAGTAAAATTTCTGAGTATAAAACATGAAGGGTTCCACACTCCAGGTAAGTACCCTAACTTGCTCTTCTTAATAATTAGATTTGTTATTGTTAGTCTTATACTGCTGGTTACATGTTACTGAAGATTACTTTAACACAGTGACTCAATTGGTAGTGTTAAAGTTGAAAAGTTAAAAGAGATGAAAATTATGTTTTGAATTATCTTGTTTAAGTTACTGCTGTACTATTCTGCTTAGTATAAATTTGTTATATTGAATTTTTGCATTAAAGTATATAAGAGTTGATTTTTCTGCATCAAACCCTCACCCTAACCAAAATTTAACAACATCTCACATTGCCTTGAAGAATTCAGATGAAAGTCCATCAATGCCAAGGGACTCTTACCATTCTTCATAGAGGTAAGGACCTCAAAGAGTTACTCTTTAGATGCCATCCCTGTTTGCCACATCAACCTTCTTGGGGATCCCTTTGTAGCATGCTTTCCTAGCCTCAAGGAATGTATCAGAAAGTGGATATGGAGAGAAAATGTGACCCAAATAGTGCTCTGATCTTGGTCGTCAAATTGCCAAAGGAGAAGGTTCCCCCCTAACAACAATGGTTCCCCCCTAACAACATCTCACATTGCCTTGAAGAATTCAGATGAAAGTCCATCAATGCCAAGGGACTCTTACCATTCTTCATAGAGGTAAGGACCTCAAAGAGTTACTCTTTAGATGCCATCCCTGTTTGCCACATCAACCTTCTTGGGGATCCCTTTGTAGCATGCTTTCCTAGCCTCAAGGAATGCATCAGAAAGTGGATATGGAGAGAAAATGTGCTGAAAATGTGACCCAAATAGTACTCTTATCTAGGAGGTATCCTCTTCCAATGATCCATCCTCCTTTATGAAGCCCGAGGATTTGTTCTTCAAAAACTTTGCACTTTAGGTAGTCAACATAAAATTTACAGCCCACATTTCCTTCATTGATCCACTATGAACCTTGACAGCCCTGGCAATGTACTCCTCCTTGTTGACAACCATTTCGTAGTATGTTACTTCCTCTTGTAGTGAGGTATTATACCTATGTTGCACGAAACTTCTAAAATACCCACGTACCAGTACCAGAAACTCGGAAACTTCTCGGAAACCTCCAAAGGCCCATGGGCGACTTCAAACCCATAGGAAATCTAAAAAACCTTTGTTTATGGAAAATGAAAACAAATTAACCTCTAAATTGTTTTTAAACCTACCTAGGAATTAACCTCTTATTCTTATTTTATTGTGAGATAATGTATTATTAAAAAAAACTATATATATAAATATATAGTCCACGTTTCCCTTGACGTACCCATTTTGGGGAGGTCACGTTTCCAAGCGTTCCTGTTTCCGAAACTTGTACACGTTTCCACGTTTCATGCAACTCAGTATTATACAGATCCTCAAAAAATACTCGTACCTCCTCATGCTGCTTTTGAGACTCTTTTAGTTCTCTTCTTTGTTTTTGAGCAATCAAATTTCCCCGTCCTGCATGAACTTGACAATCTAGCTAAGGGGAAAATTTCCAAACAATGTAGATTGATGCTCTAAAATCAAGAGTCTAGAGATGCGAAACCCGTTTTTAATCCCTTGTAGCCAAGGGGAAAATTTCCAAACAATGTGGACTAATGCTCTAAAATCAAGAGTCTTGAGATGCGAAACCTTCATCTTGAATAGAAATGAAGGAGGGGAATCATCCTGTTTTCCTAGTGAGATGGTAGTCTTAATGGGAAAATGATCAGATCTTGTGGTATCCACCAATATCTCAACAGGTTGAGGTATCCTAGTGAGACCAACCCATCCTGAGGTGCATAAAATGGATCCACTTGCACCAGGTGAACCAACCCCCATAATCCATCTTCCTCTTCCTCCAATTACGATTAAACGCTTGTAAAGCAACCTCGCAATGGGACCATGATTGTTTGTTAAGGCCATATACAACATTGCAGGCGCCACCATCTTTGTCTCTTGTCCATTCAATCATGTTGAAGTCATGCTTGGGCCTCAGTGATCCACTCTGCAACAACCTGCACTTGAATATGTTCCTCACCAAGACCCACCTCCTCCAAAGGAACCCCAACCATCTTTCTCAAAGATTAGATGCTAAACCAAACTCTCTTCCCATTCTTCAGCAACTGCCTAGCCTTGCCCTTCTGCACTTGGTTCTATGGAGATTGCAGATGGGTAGACAGTGTAGGTGAATAAAGGAAGGAGCCCAAGTCTCCTTCTTGGGCAGTGCAACAACTTAGGGATTCAGGGACCAAGTCATGACCTCAATTCTACATGGATGCAGCTATGCAATCGCCTGAAAGACAAGCCTTTAACTTGGGTTGTATTGTTTCCAGCAACAACTTTTGTAGTAGCCTGAGTAGTGGGTTAATCCCTAAATTAAGTTCTCTGTTGTGCCTTGAAACATCAGAGAGATAACTATCCAAAGTTGGAAGATGTATGTTAGGGCTCTGTTGTGGAAATCAAAACCTGATGTGATTTTTCTTCAGGAGGTCAAATCTGATAGATTTGAGTTGAGATGATGGGTGAGTCACAGCTGGAAGGGTCCTTATTGGACTTAGGAGCACAATCAGAGAAGTGGTGGAGTGGTATTAGCTCTCTCTCGTTTTTTGCAAAAAATTGTTGTTGGGCATGGTCTGACCTTTTAAAAAGGTGTGTGTGGGTCAGGGTTTTGTTACAGGAAAGAGTATTGGGGTTTTGTTCCGTCTATGCCTCAAATTCTAGCACTGACAGATGTTGTCTTTAGGATTGGATGGCCTCATTTGTAGACTTGTAGTACATACATTTGTGTATATGAATTCACAGAATTTGTAAAGTCTATCTTTAGGATTGAAATTCCCTTCAAAATGACATCAAAGTTGCTACTAGTGTCCTTCACAACAAACTTATCAGACCAAAATTCCACCTTCTTTCATGTCTGTGTCAATTAAGCTACCAACATAAGATTAGCACTGAGCTGAGGTGCATGATACACATCAGTGATCACTTCTTTCTTGCAGTCGTCTTCTCCACTTCCTTTGGTGTTCAGTGCATAATCATCTGCAACACATATATTCTCTTCCTTGGCTTTACTCAAGGAGGTAAGGAGAGAAGCATCCTTCGGCATGCGATGAGAACAACCAGAGTCCATTGTCCATACCTTGTGAGAAGTACAAGCATGCAATGCATGAGAAGAACTGACAAAAAGGTAGGATCACCATTAGTTTCTTTGTGGTCCTTGTGAATGCTTGTTCAAAGATTCACATTGATGATTTTGCACAGTACAAGGACCAAATATGTATTTCCATGCTCCTACATTTCTAAGTCCAATATCACCTTTTAAGTCTAGCCTCTATATGGATTTAGTAGCAGGAAGCATCATTAGCAAATCTCCAGTACTAGATCAGTCAGGCAATGTAGATTCTAGGTCACACAACCAATGGACGACAGGAATCTCATTAGCTGCTTCTTGTATTTGGATGTTAGGAGAGCTGGTGGTTGACAATACTGTTGTTTTAGGGCTACTTCCTTGATGCCCTTTCAACCATCTCTTATTTTGTTCTTTTGAGTTTCGTTGTATTTTGACTGTATCTCTTTTGTTCACTTCATACTCTTCTATTGCTTTTGCAGTACTCTCAGGGATGTTATAGTACTCTCAATGGTCACTCATCTTTGTACTTTTGGAGTCCCATTGGCCAATTATGATTAGTAGTGGACAGTATATTTAAATTAATGAAATCCTCAGGGATGAAACCCCAATAGAGGAAGTGCCAACATAGCAATTTCTTATTACTGTAAGGCCATGAATTTATTGTTTTGATGATACATGCATAATGTAAATGGAATTAAAGTAATTAAATGAAGAATAGTTTTATTTACCTTCTAAATGAAGAATAATTATAAAAAACTACAATACTGAAGGAGTGAAATTGACAGGGTATTTAGAAAAAAAAGTGATGAAAATCCTCCATCTTTCATCAAAGATTCTAGAATCAAATATTGTCTGCATCAGTGAGGAGATCTTTTTGTGGTACCTCAAAATTGTAGGTCATCCAGTATACTTACCAAGATGACAGAGATTCCCCTTTTCTCATTCGTCTTCTTTCAATATTGTAAAATGTTCACTATATCCGTTGATAGATGAGCCTTGAAATTTGTATATTTCTCCCATCACCTGCATAATAATATAACAAAGAACTTGATTGTCTCTTAACCGTGCGTGTAAGATGGAAATCCAGACCTTCTTTTTTCTTCATATGAAACATGAACCCTTTATCGGACTTGAACCGATGACTTATGCCTTACCATGGTGTTACTCTATCACTGAGTTAAAAGGGACCCCCCATCATATATTAATGAGTAAGTCTACTACTGTATATGGACAACAAATTGGATGCACATGATCCATCTATATTTATAGTTATCAAGTTGAGAACATATATTAGTAGCTCGTAGGTTTACATGAGAGGAGGGTAGGGATAGCTATACTGGGAACTCTGGGCTGAGATGATACGAAGTGAATTGCAGACAAGTTATGTTATGCCTAAAAACAATATGTTCGTATTCTTAGAAGAGCAACAGGATCAATGGGCCAGGTCAAATCGATAAAAAATCTCATGAGGCAATGTGGAAAATGTGTCCAAATGTGAGGTATCAATATGAGTAAAGCCTGCAATAAATGTTCTTGTTATAGTTTGGTTTGGTCGTTCCAATTTAGGGGTTGTTAGTCTTCATTCCTAATGCAGGTTGACTGGGCTGTTCAGGTTCAGCACCATTAGTCTGGGTTGAACTCATCCTTTATCAGTATATATTGTGACTAGCATCCAGGGCTTAAGTTGGCTTGTTTCAATGATTTTGGACTGTAATATGAATATATGGAAAACACATGATAACAATGCAAACTTTGAAATAATCTTGTAAATAATAAGTGTGAGTTTTTTATAACTGTGGTCTGTATGTTTGAAATGAGTGGCAGGTTGTTTGGTTCCAAAAACCTAGAAGCTCCTGTTAAAACTGCAGTAGATAAATTTCAGCTGCTTCCAGCATTTCTCAAGGTTTGTGTTTTTGTTTTTGTCTGGCTTCATGCTTTTTCCTTTTATGGGAATGGACTTTTTGGCATAATAGTTTCAATTTTCAGGTTAGAGGACTCGTAAAACAGCACATCGATTCATTCAACTATTTTGTGAACCATGAGATTAAGAAGATTATTCACGCAAAAGCAAATGAAAAAGTCTCAAGTGATGTTAATCCTAATTTTTATCTCAAGTAAGTGCACTTGTTGCTCTAAATGGTTGAATTTTTTTTAAGAATTGCGGATATCTTTTATTTCATAATTTTGTTTGTGTGCCTCAGTTCCCCAGTTATGTTAATGAAATTTGCAAAATTTGCCAGGTATACAGATATACATGTGGGTATGCCTTGTGTGGAGCAAGATTACATTTTGGAGTCAATCACACCACACCAATGTCGATTAAGGGATATGACGTATGTTTATAAAGACCTCACTTTTAAGTTGCAATTTGCAAATGTTCTTAGCTGCAAGATTGTTAGGTTATGAAATTGTTAAGAAAGAAATTGCATTCATATAGTATTGTTTCATTGAACATCCCTTTATTTCCTGGTACACAACTTTTCTATGGATGTAGGTATTTTAAGGGAGCCTGTTTGTTCTAACTCCACATAAAAAAAACTTGGAGGCATTTTGCAGGAATGAAAACTAAAGATTATGGTTCCCATAAGGCAAAGAAGTGAACTGATCTAAAATATTCAAAATAAGAGATAAGTAAAGTATGAGATGGAACAATACCTAAAAGGTATTGCAACATGTCCAAATAGCACTCTGATCAGTTGATAGTCCAATAGAGTAAATAACTTCAATAATTATATCCCTGTAGTGGAGCATGCAGTAACCTCCAGGACTAAATTTACTATCTAAAAACTAGAATTTCTATGACAACTATTGAATATTTTGAGAATCGAGAAACCCTAAGTCGGGTTATGTTACGAAACACATGATATCAATAAAACATATAACAATATTATTCATAAACGGTACAACATTACAACAATGGTCCTCGCTCTTATAAAGAGTTTTGAGAGACCAAAACTCTAAGATGTCTAAAACCCTAAGACGCCTAAAACCCTAACTTTTATTCTAGGTCACTTAAGTGACTTTATTACATGTGTAGCCTTATATCTTAACATTGAACTTATAGAATCATTACTATAATGGGATGTAGATCGAGGCAATGCAACCAAAGCCTTTTTTGGTCAAAGCGAGCTGTAAAGTTAAAGTACTTCTGTATTATATCAGGTCTTATGATATCATTTGGGTAGGAGTAGCAGGATGCAAGAGATGTTGGTACCACATTAGCGACTGATATCCATGTGTACACACTCAAAGCTGGAACTGAAGACTCAAATGTCACATCAAACCACCATATGAAATGTATTAATCTTGTAAATTAATTATATAAAGATTGTTCTAGTGAGACTAGCCTAAGGATGAGGCAGTGTGTGATTATTGAGCATTTATGTTTCTCTGTTCCTTCATGAGGGGTTGGTAAAAGAAGGATCATCTATGTGTTGAGAAACTAGGCAACTTGCCATATTGGGATCTTAGCTCAGTGGTTAATAAACTAGGAAATATCTTATGCTAGGGATGCTATTTGGGAACTAGTAGTCAAATAGAGTTATATCCAATTAAATTTTGACCATGTTTAATGCTTATGATGTATATCTTAAGCATCCATGCCAACTCTTGCATTTCTTTTTGACTTTTGGAATTGTTGTCACATGATTTGATGATCTTGGGTTTGCAAGGATTAAACAATCATTAGACCGGTGGAACCTTGGGACACTAACCCGAAGTGTTGCATAGGCAGGGTCCCCTCTATTTAGGTTTCCTAGGTCCATAGAAGTAGACCTAGACTAACCACGAGAGGTGTTCCCAGTCAAGCTTTCCTGACTACTTGCCGGAATAACCTTCTTTCCCACAGTAGTCACAATACTGATTTGTAAGTGAAGGAAGTGCCTTGAAAATTAACAATTTGGGAAATCGACACCCTTGGGGGGAGTGCTAAAGGGGACTTCAATGTTTACAAGTGAAATGAGATGGCCCCTAAAGCTAAAGGCCAACAACCAAATAGATGGAAGATCAAATGCACAAGTTGCTCTTGAAAATGAAGGCACCTAAAGCTAAAGACCAACACCAAATAAATGGAAGATCAAATGCACAAGTTGCTCTTGAAAAGGAAGGCACCTAAAGCTAACTAGACTCAAATTAATGATGGCTGCTCTATGGATTAATTAATGTGAAGAAAGATGACAACTGAATATGGAGTCTAGAGTTTAGGATAATAGTGGTGCCTATGGGATTAAGGTATTAGGAGAAGAAGATACCGACACTTATATGAGTTATATTTGGAGTTATATATCATTTGATGTCTCAAAAGTGAAGTGTAAGGGTTAGATTTTGTTGCTAGTTTGAATTTAAATGCATTCCTAACACAAATAACTTGCTGGTTTGTTTAAATTAGACAATAAAGTGCGTATATTAGCAAGCCTAAAAGACATATACTAAGTTAAAATAGCCCCAAGTAGCTGAATATAACAGTTTTAGGAGATTAGTGCATAATCCTAGGGTCCTTTTTGGGGTACGCAAAAAGGTTTAACACTTTAGCGACATTGATGTCTACATAGTTATGAGTACTACTGGGATCTATGAGGATTGTTAGTTCCTTATTTTTTACAATTCCCATGAGCTTTACTGTCTTGGGTTGTGAGTTTTTGGTCTTAACTGTAGATGAATTGTCATTTTTTTGCCTATTTTTTTGGAACCTTGACCTCATTAGTCTTCCTAAGACGAGGGATATATTTGGTGGTTACTTGTGTTTCATTTTTTTGAACATTTCCTCCCTGTGACATATCATCATCATCATTATTCGGTTGTGTGCATGAAATTGATGATAGTGATACGCTTCGTGATGTTTCATCGTCTGAATCTATGTTGTATTTACAATGATTTCATAGTTGCCATTCACTATTTGATAGTAATGTAATGACACATCTTCTCACATTTATACCCTGGAGTCCAGTGTTTCCCACATTTACGACAAGGGTTTTCCTTCTTTTTGTCCTTTTTTGAATGGGCATATTTGTTGTTATCTCTTGACGTGCTATAATTGGATGATTTTGTTATAATAGTAGCCTCGTGTTGAGTATTAAGCTTTATTTCGATTATTTTTGCCATGCTTCTAGACTCAACCAAATTTCTTGGTCTTGAAAGTTTTAGCTCGCTATAGACAATGGGCTTCAACCCTGAAATATACAGTCTTCAATGGGATTCATTTGTAAGGTAGGGAATATTACAGCTAGGACTTCCCATTCATTGGTATATTCATTCACTGTCCCTATTTGCTGCAAATGAGTGAACCTGGTAAAAGTGTTGACTTCATCGTCGTGAAATTGCTTAAGGAAGTCTTCTATGAACATTTGCCAATTTACGGATAACCCTCTAGTTTTCTTGGACCACTAAGTGAACCAATCATATGCATCACCTTCTAAGTACATGGATGCCATCAATATTTTTCTAGTTCGTTAGTACTTAGTAGGTGGGTTCATAGCTAAGATTCCTTCGATTTTACTGACCCATGTGTTAGTTTTTCGATCGCCTAACCCATATTACTTAGGAAGCTCAATCTTGATGTTATTCCGATCACTTGTGTTATCATGATATCTTTGATGACTTGCAATTTTTTTTTTCAGGGCTTGGTAGTGGTCTTCTATGTGCTAATGGTTGTGCTGATAATGCATCTACCCTTCTTGTTAGGTTAACGATTCTTTCTACTTGATCACAAATTATGCCCATTGCTTCTTCCTTGCCCCCCGTTCCTCTGTTTTGTCACCTCTAACCATAGTAGCATAATTCGATTGTGCTGGTATTTCGTGTACGGAAATTTGGAGCAAATTTGAATTTGTCAAATATTTGGTGTAAGTGTAATACAGATATGGATTCTTACTAGTGGACAATTAAATTTTGAAAACCAATTTAAAAAAACCAAACTTTAATTATTTAAACACTTTAAAACATAAATACCATTCAATTTCGTACTTTTTTATTAAAATAATTATTAATATCTAGTTGCCGTCTCTCAAACTCGCCATATCCCAGGTTGTTGAGATCATATATTTTTGGTTTTTAAATATATGTTTGATTTTATTATATACATGTCTGTACATTTTTTTGTATATTTGTGAATATTTGATTAAAAATATTACATATAAATAGCTAAGTTGTAGGAAACTTGGGTCTAGCACCCGTTTCACCCTCGGAAACTCGCTGAAACTCGGAAACCCGTATGGTACTTGACGGAAACTCTTTTCCGTCCGTATGAAACACGTTTCCTAAATGGGAAACGCGTCCGTACGAAAGGAAACACGTTTCCATCACGTTTCCTCTCTTGTATGGTGCGTTTCCTGCCAAATAAAAGCCCGTCACTTAAAAAACCAGCTCGTAAAGTCTCTTTCCGCCCACGGACTTCAGTAATTAAAGGTTAATATAATACATTAAATTTTAAAATAAAATTTAATTCTAGATGCTTCTAATTAGGTTGAAGAAAGTTATAAAGAGAACATCACTTCATTCTTTCCTCACACAAGCGACAAAAGCACTCAGGTCCCAGAATATAGCAATAGGCCTTGTGCAGATTGGGATGTCGAGTCAAAATTTGTTGACTTGGACATCTCTCTTGCTGCACTAAGTTGAGGAACCTAGAAGTGGAATTGGAAATACTTCTTCCACTCTCTACATTCTGCTGCTGAGCGTGCTTCTTGTTCTATTTTTGAGGAAGACTATGAAGATGAGGATGACTATTAGTATGAGCTTATGTTTTACTTTTATTTCTATGTTAGTATGCTCATTGTTCACAGTTTGATACATTGTACTTGTAGCCTCATACATAAAGGTTAATTTTGGATATAAATTATATAGCCTCATTTATAAAGGTTGTTTTTGGATATTACTACTTGCATGAATGAAATGATATAAACTTGGGTTCACGACTAAAATGTGATGTTATATGTATGATTTAAATTTTGTTTGTATCATTTAACATTTATCACTTAGCAATGTTGCTTGCAGCTAAATGTAATTAATAATTTATGGTTTATGTTTTATAATAATTTTGTCCTTGTTCATATATATATATCGCGTTTCCCCGTTTCCAAAATTTTGGGGGGTCACGTTTCCAACGTTTCCTCGTTTCCCTGTTTCCCCGTTTCCCCGTTTCGTCCCTGTTTCGTGCAACTTAGATAAATAGTCTATTTCTACATTTTTTTCGTACTAGATTTTTTAGTTACGTATTTTTTCCGTATCGAATTGTATTCATATCCATATTCGTACTCGAATTATTCTACTATGCCTCTAACCAACGTTCTTCAGACTCTTCACATACCTTGTTATCTTTCTAAGAATAATTAATGCATGTTCTCAATTAGTCTATTTGTTTTGTCGCCTAGCTCTTTCTATACATCCATCAATTCTTTTTGACCTTTCTCAACGCTACTGAGACGGTATCTTATGTTGTTGACTTCATCTTTAAAACGGTTTAAATCAGCATGTAATTTGTCGTTGTTGACCATCTTAAAATTTGTTTTCTTTGTGGACACCACTTTAATTTTTTTTAATAATAATTTTGACTTTATAAGCCAAAATAAAACATAAAAAATAAAAAAATTAAAAGGGACTTTTAAAAAAAAAGTAAAGTTTTCCTTCATAAATTTCCTAACCCAACTCGACTTGTACGGATGGGGATGTACGTACGCGACTTAAACAAAGCGTCATGTGCTAATTTAATTGGTGACTTGTATGAATTACATGAACACATTGTATATAAGTTAGATGATTGTATAGAAATCGTGACAGCATATAGACCTAAGTTGCACGAAACGGGGACGCGTTGGAAACGTGACCCCCCAAAATTTTGGAAACGGGGAAATGCCTCCTAAGGTTAGTTAGGGTTTTTTACCCTTGGTCCTATAAAAGTGATACTAAAGGCTTCATTCTTTCATTTCGATGTTCCTTCTTGTTGTTGCTAATCCTAATGAATTCAAAGTGAATGTTTCCTTGACTGAAAGGGGATAATTATCATAGTTGAGTATCTCAAATGACTCTTCTTCTTTGAAGAAAAGGTTTATGGAGGTATTTGGCAAAATCCCTTTTGGTTGCTAATGATGACAATTATGACCTTGTATGTTTGAAAAAGGATAATATCTTGGGTTGATCACTCTATATGCTGAGTTAAGTCTAATTCATCATACCAAGGGCAACAAAGGTTCAAAAAATATGTGGGACACCTTCAAGAGTCTCTTTGGAAGGAGTGCATTCAAGTCTTTTGCTATCATATTCTACAGTATCGCTTTATTTATCAAGGGTGCTACAACTCCTTCCCTTGAGAAGGTTTACTCTAATCTGATTCAATATCAAGGTACTTTGAGGAACATGGGCGGATTACTCCCTCCAGATCAAGCCCATCTAAAGGATATCTAGGCTTCTCCTAAATTTGAGTCTAATATGGTCAAAACTGTCCCGATAGAAAATACTCGTATGCCACTAATGTCATAAAGAGAAGTATTTCTTTAATTCTTGCTTCGCTCATCTTCAGAAATTCGAAGAGCTTGCGAGATCTATAGTAGGCATTGAATAGCCTTTTGATGAGAATGTTTGATCCTCTCATTGTGCACACTTAGCAGTGTACTTTGTATGTTGGTCCTCCTCTTCTTAGCAAGAGTGGATTGCTGATTTTGGAGCTACTTGACTTGGTTGGTTTAGTACCAAACTGGTCAAATCGACCGAGTTGATCTTAAATTGGCCGGGTTGACTTGCAAGAGGGGTTCCAACCTCATCAGACTTCATATGAAAAAAGTAGAATTTTAGATCCCATTCATAATTCAACAGACTTAACAGTTTTAAGGATTTTAGGACTGCAACGTTTCCATTGGATTCTATCATGTATGAGGTTAAGCACATCAACCTCTCTATGTACCTTGATGTCGGTGGGGTTGATGCCCAATTGTTGAAGTTGATTGAACTCCTCTGTCATGACCTTAATATAAATGTACCCTTCAGTCAAGCAAAATCACTTATGGAAGCTTTTTCGACCTTATTTTAATGCTTGGATTAGGAAATTTCATCAAAATTGTAGGGTGTTGACTAATGTCCTTGGAGAATCAACTTCGAGATTTGAGGTAGAGGCTAGAGCTTAGAGGAGGGTGGAACATGGTGCTATTGATGAATAGGATCCCAATATATGCAATGATTTTGATAATATGTAGTTAATACTTAATTGTTGCAGCATGAAGTTTTTTGGATTCTACAGGCTTGTTATCACAATTCTTGTAGCAACCCAATATAAGTGATCCTATCCAGGATGGCAGAGATTGATGGTTGCTAAAGTTGTGACCCTTGATGATCTTACCCCCCCTACAAATGTTATGGTTGTCACACCGGTAAGATTATCATCACTTTAAACTATCTGGAACATCGACCAGTGAACCAAGATGGCTATGGGGGAGACCCGACTTAAACCCAAAGGCTAAACTAACCTACAGGATACCAAAACTAGATATGAAATTGAAACGTAAGATACCTTGGATGAAACACTAGATCAGAGGGATACCTATTGAGTATGGTTATATGGATTGATGGAAGTTTTGTCAATGTTTTAAATGCAATCCAATTCAAGGATTTCTTAGTATGCAAAGTTGAGCTTAAAGATATAAGGTAATAGTGCTAGGTTCAAATGATCAATTCGCTACCTTGGGGGGAATGGATGTATGCTATTGATGAAATCCCCAAAGTGAGTGAATTATAAGAGTTTAGAGGTCTCCTAACACTTGATTAATTGCTTGATATAGTAGATATGATGATTGGAAGAATTTACTAGCAAGAACAGTCACACAAACTGCAAGTTAAACCTCCAAAACCACAAGTGTGACTTGCCTAGAACAGGTCGGTGCCAAGGAAACGGGCTACGGGTTCTCCAAAGATGACGCCTTAGGGAGATTAGAGGCTTAAGACAGTAAAGAAAATTAAGAATGTGCCTAGTGTGACGGGATTTTTTTTTGTATTTTTGCTTTAAGGGTTTGATTTTTACTTTGATTTATCTAGACAATGTAATGAAAGATATTGCAATAAAAACTTTGTATACTTACTTGGATCCTGATGGTTGATGTAGATCCTTTCTCCTTGCTCAACGACACCATATAAATCCTGGCCTTCCATTCCCAAGCATGAGAATGAGTTCACCAAGTGCGCCTTGCCATAGACAAGAGAAGCATCATTAACTACTTCAATAATAATTATCAAATGTAAATGACAAAGCTATTATATTGGCAAGAGAAAACAAGAGAGAGATAGTAAAAGATAAATAGCAATTGCAATAGATATCCAATTCGCAGTAAAACCCCCTTGGAGCAAAGTTGCTTTGTTTGAGAGAGAATCCCCTCTCCAATTCGCACTAGTTGAATTTGCCCTCCCTACCAAGACAAGTTTTTATCCAAAGATATTCTCAAGAACAAAAGATTTGCCAAGATTTAGTGGTAGAAGAAGCTTAGCAAGAAAGAGAAGCTCATCAAATCCACAAGAAAACCAAAGAGAAGTGCACAAGAATGTTTTTCTATTAAGATCTCCCAAGAGCCAAAGCCCCCTTTACAATGCACTCTTTTATAGCATGGAGAGGCACCAAATCCTTAACCACTTTTTGAATGAGCGGTTGAGATTAAAAGATACAATGTTGATGATCAATGGTGGAGATTTTATCTCACTCACATATGTATCAACTAGACAATACACTTTTTGAGGGGGGCGAATTACCTCTTACACCCAAAACAATGATATGATATGTCAATAAAGTACATTGGTCACCTAGGGAACTGGTTTCACCCTTAGGGACATTACATTACACCTTTCACATGGTACAACATATAAACATAAGTTCATAACATACATCAACAATAGAAGTTGCCCTCGCTAGGAGAAAATGCCCCCTTGGAGGGGAAATGAAGCTCATGATGCCAAATGATGATAAGAAGCCACGCAAAAGTGTGTAAAACATCTCTAGAGCCATATGAAGAAAACCCAAGTCACCACTTTGTCATTCACTAGTCCCTTGTTCAACATGCCATACCTTGGTCACTTTAATTAATTAATTAAATCTCCACCCAATATGCCATACCTTGGTCACTTTAATTAATTAATTAAATCTCCACCCAATATGCCATACCTTGGTCACTTCAATTAATTAATTAAATCATCAATATGCCCAAAATTGACTCTTCCTTTGCCCAAACTGGAAATTTGACATATTAATGGACTCAAGAACATCAAATCCACTAGAGATCACTACTCATACACCATGGAGAAATATGGAATAAAATCTATGAATAATTTTCCATCCTTTTAATTAAAAATTGGCTAGCTGGCTTTGTAAAAAATTAGATAATAAGGCAATTTTGATCATCTGAAGCATGGAATGGTCTGATTTTCCTCCAAAGGCACTAAGATGAGCATTTGAACACTTGTAGTGAAATCCGGCTACAGACCCTACTTGTTGACCAAGTCAAGAGAGTTGACAAGGTCAAAACTGATAAAAAATCAAATTGAGCATATAACTAAAGGTCTTTGTATGCAAGAGGCATTAGTAAGCTTATCTTAAATGTATTGAAAGATGACTAGAAGCATCAGTAACATTTAACAGTGGTGATCGACTCAAAAACAAAGCATAAGAATTTTCATTCAAAATAGTTACACGACAAAGATGAAGTACCAAGTGCATACTTTATTTCACATTAATTCCAACTATAGTTTATAGATCAATCCTCACTACCCTGGGTGAGATGGATTGATAACAAAGGCTAAGGTCAAAAAGAGGTTTGACTTTTTGAAAAGACTTGACTCACCTTCAGATTTTTGGGAAAATCAAGGCACCAAAGTGACATTAGTTGGACAAGAAAACACTAGGGGATTGAGGTGTCTCACAAATGATTAAAGTGCTTAAAAGGCACCCCATTGATTCTAACAAGCATCCTTTTAATTTCACTTTGCATTTCATTTGCACATAGTTATTTGATTTATTCACATTTGCATTTCCTTTAGATATAGCATTTAAGCACATTTTTGCATTTGATTTCCTTTAGTTAGCTTTGTGACTAAAAGTTATTGGACTTGGAAAGCCTTGTGTGCCCTAGTATTGTCATGGCCTTAATCTCCTGCCAGTGAGCGTCCATAGCTCCGATGGAGTTGCCATAGTAATGCCTTTTTACGGGCAAATAAGCCTTACATCATACAAAGGATGAGTGCTTACCTTATTTAGCCACTAACTAATTTCAAGGAGCTTTAGATTTCACTCTATGTTGCACAAGTTTTTGGAACGCAGGAATGTTGGGAACATGGGTACAAATATCATATACGTCTAGAAGTTTCCCCAAATTTTCAAGAAATGACAGGTCGGGAACGACAATAATATATATTAAAAATATTAAAAAATATAAAAATAAAATAATTAAAAAAACATTAGAAGAGAAGAAAAGAAACATTAACACAAACCAGATGACTTAGCTTATCCCTTATATTACCGTTGTAACTAGAACCTCTTAGTAGATGGAAATGGCAATAAAATCAGGATTACCATCCCCATCATTGATTATATAAGGTAGACTCTTAGTTATAGTTCCTATATTTGTGGCTATAAGTATAAAGTTTTCTGTTTTGCGTCAACTATGATTAAAATGGATTAGAATATTATATGTTTACAAGACATTCTATGCTACGGTGTTTGCAAAGGTGTATAAATAATCAAATTTAAATTATTATAAAAACTAAAAATCAAGATAATTTTTACTTAAATGTAATATATGAATTTAGTTTTAAAGTAAGATTTAAAACTATTTTTGATTAGTTAAAAGTTTCTTTTTTTAGTCATAAAGTAAATAGTAAAATATATAAAATTGCTTTCTTTTATTTAATATATAAAATGTCAAAAAGGATTTACATTTATTATTGATTAGCGGTAACTGCAATTCAGTGTAGGGAAGAGTGAATACTCTAGCACAGGTGGTAGACAGAGATCAGTGCACCAACTCAACAAGGTAGCATGAAATTGACTTTTATTGCAACTTAGTTTTCTAGAGAAAAAACACTTAGTCAACCATGAATATGTATGGTTGCGAGGAAATAGGAATGCCATTAACAACCCTCCAAGGATAGGGTCCCACACTTTCAAAGACATGCACGAATAAACCAGAAAGCGATAAAGATCAAATGATCTAACAAACATTGATGGGTGGGTCAGGTATATATTTAATTCAAGAACTACTCATATAAAAAAGTTTTATGATATTGTAACTTTGATTTGTTTTGTCTTTCGTGTTCCATACATTCACTCCCAGGATGCAAAATGCCTCAGGTGCATCCTCGCATCTCCTTTTCCTCTTTCCTGGAAATTTCAATTCCGATTGCTGGCGATCATGAATGCATGGAAGTTCCTGGTTAAGGAAACGAACAAGAAAAAGTCCCAAAGTTCCCGATTTTAGAGGGAAAAAGTTCCCAGTAAGTTCCCAACCATCTGGAATGGTTCCCACTGGATTTGGAAAGTTTCCTACCAGTTCCCAAGTTCCCTGGAATGTTGGAACTTCGGGAACGAGTTTCCTAAAAGCTAGGAGTGGTTCCTATGCTACACAGATTTCACTTTAACATTGCACATTTTACAGATAAGGAATACTTGCTTCGAGACTAAGGGATACACTTTTGGTGACATATACTATCGTAACTGTACTCAGACATCCTACGTAAAGGACAGAAAGAGATCAATAGGTCTAACAACATAGCCACACACTTCAGAGATGAGACAGAAGCAAACATGGGGGTTTGTTCGAACCAAGAGGTCACAGTGGGGGAATGTCTTCCGGTTCATTAGTGATATCCAAGTCAAGGGTGTTTTTTATACATAAAGGAGCAATGGATGGACGAAAGTCAATGATGATGGACCTAGAAACAGGGGAGACTGATCTATCACCTACATGAGGGTTAACCCAAAGGAAAGCATGTACAGGGGACTTGACAAACATGACCACTTCATCATCTTAAATTCAAGTCCTACTAAGAAAACCAAAATGACACGTGATCACCATGGTGAATATGACTAAGCATAGTCAAATCTACCAATACAAATAAGAAATCCATAAATGCTATACCTCAAGCCATTTACTTGCTCAATCATCTGTAATTGATCCTGCAATCACTCTGCTCTGGCATTGCATGGCAAGTAAGAATCATCATTAGCTGACTGCTTTGCTGCTCTGCTAAAGCGACCCAAGGCATGAACAAGTATCCTAAAAGATGTTGTGAAGAGGACTCTGTAATGATATGGGTGGCTCTACTTCTGCCCCTGATAGTCTATGGAGAGAGAAGAATGGGTGAAAGCAGAAAGAAACGTAATGTATAATGTAAAATGTATATTTGATAGATGTAGAAGATGGTGAAATGAATACAATCGGTTGGCTTAAATAAGCTTGTCTTGCACTTTTTCACGAAAGGGCATGACTATAATAATAAATTAATATTAATTATATTTAATATTAGTTTATTATTATTTTATTGTTACAGTCTAGCTGTCTGAAAGGTATCATCCACTAATCATCATCTCTGATAGGCTCATCTCAATGTAAAGGACTAGCTCAACAGTGACATTTGCTCTGGAAAATGATTCTAGCTCCCAGCTACTAGTAATGTGATAACAAGGTCATTTAGAGCCTCTTTGTTAATGTATTTTGGGTAAAATATGGTTTGCACTCGATGTTCTATGAGGAGAAACATCCACCCTCTATTTGCCTCACACCATCTTCATTGAGCATTTGTGAGCATTTAGAGGTTTTGGAGCTTGTTGGGCAGTTTTCTTGGACTGTTTGTAATGGATTTGGCATCTGATTGAGGAGGCTACAATCCAGCTTGAAGGAGTTGCTGTCCATCTCATTATTATTTGTGGCCATTGAGCTGTTTTGTTGGTTGTTTCCTCAGCTTTCCACTATCCTAGTCCAATAGTCAATTGGCTACGTATGCTAACAGTCTGAAATGAGTCAAATCTGCCCCTGTGATGAGTTTGACCTTTGATGATTGATCATATTGATCTTGTACCCTTGTAGGCATATCATGTTGTTTTTTGGACTCTATAGGTCATTTAGGCCATATCATTATGTATTTTCAATTTTGTTTCAGCTATGTATTGCACTTGGTGCCATTTTGATATATTTACCCTTACATGGTATAGACATGAGTAATCTGCATATTTTGTCTCTAATTGTTTGGAATCTTTAAAATAATTTTCTCCCTTGAAAATTTGAATATTTCATGTATTTTTTAAAACCGTCATTGAAATCAAATCGGTTCGAGTCATTGCCGAGTTCGAGTCTCAGCTGAATTTATCCTCGACCGATTCTGAGTTCGAGCCTATGTTTTAAAACATTGGTCTCGACCGAGACAATTTGACCATATTGTGCCCTTTGTAATTGACCAAGATACAATTAAGAATTTTCATTTAAAAAGGACCCATGATCTCCATGCATTGTGGAGCTTGTGTCCACTTCCATTGAACTGTTCCAACTCAGGTTCCGCGATCTTCCTTAAAGCAAATGTTTCGACCAAATGATGGCCCAAAAACTTAAGTGGAATGCCTAACACTATGCCCTTGGAACCATGACAGGCTTGCGATTTCCTTGACCGCTTCCAGAATACATCTGTGGCATAAGAAAGACAAGTGGCGGCTCCGCATGCAACCATTCCGTTTATGAGTAATCTGTTAGCTTCAATAGTTCTGAAATTTCTCATTATCCAAAGGCTCTGCGATAGGATTGTCCAACAGTCAGTGAGATCATTTGAGGGGATCCTCTTTAAGAAATTTTTAGACTGATCTGTATCAATCCGCCAAGACTGACATGAAATCCGCATCCTCCTTTGCCTCGCTCATTGGAAATCTTTATGCTTCTGATTGTTTATGCGCACTACTGTTGGGATTGGCTGTATTATACCTTCGACCTCGATCTACTCTGGGTTCTCTGCATCAATGTATATACCCCCAACACCATCATAGGAGAGGAAAACAGGCCCAATCATAGTGTCCAACGGCTATTTTTATGAGTGGATTATGCCACTTTCATTGTGTTACCGTTTGAACTAGCAGCCCTGAATTAGCAACATAATGTGGTTTGCATGCTAGTGAATGGTAAGCATATGGGAGAGATCTATGCCCAAATGTCACCTTAGCCCAACCTCTCAACTACTTTGGGGGAGAGCCCTTTTAAGGTACCTGCAAATACCAACAAGAAATACCTTCCACAACCTTTATAGCAGAGATCAGTGCCTTTATGGAGTCAACACAGAGTTGTAAAGATATATAAGGAGCAAGACTTCGATACTGTAGCGAATTTCCAGTGCTCCGATGTAAAGTACAGTTTTCCAATTGCAATATCAATCACTGTAGGTTAGTTTGGTAAATTGGATGTTACTACTGACATTCAATTGCAAATCAAGGTCTGAATAAAAATGCAAATGTAAAATAACCTTTGTAATTAGTTTCTGTCAAGTAATATCAGTCAAGGCAACACGGCCCCCCTTTTTTTAAGGGAGGACCTGAACCATAGCTTTGGCCTTTGCTACTACTACTAGAGGTGCTCTTGTCTATGTCTATACCTCTGCCTCTGCACCTTGCTTTGCTACTGGTTCTGTCCTTGCGCAGATGATATTACCATTAAATATGTTCCTCCTCATGTCAATATATTTTATTGTTTAGGGGGGATCACACTTACCTGTTTTTTAGTACAAGTAGGTACTAGTTCTGCTATGACTTTTTACTATCGTTTGATCGTTACAGAAGCTTTTGCCCTCGGAGTTAATGCATTTTTATCGGGGTGTGTTTGGATTTAACATAACTTCCCAACCGTCAGAATGAATATCAGCATTGAAAAATGCTTTAGAGACCGTAGAAAAGGCTTGGCCTTGGAAGGTAGACAACAAATGGATAGGGCGAGTTTATTACCCAGCCAAACCAGCAAACAAGGCCTGTTAAACTTTGTTTTGACAGTTTACAGACATTCAGATTTGACTGTCTGCAGAAATTCTGATTTGATAGTCTGTTGAAAATGTATTTTATGCAATTTCATGTCTCTCGAGGTGACATGTGAAGATGCCCTCAGAGGTTCGTGGACAATTCCACTAGGGCGAATTTGTTTATTGGATCAGGTTTGCCAATTTCCAGTATTTTTATATATTTTTAGGAAGTTTTCAGATTTCTAGGGTTTTTAGGAGGTTTTCAGATTTTTAGGGTTTTATGCATAAAATTGGGACGCCCTTCAACATTTGTGGATTTACCAAATTCCAAATATTTTTAGGGTTTTTAATTTTTATGAATTTTTAGGGCTTTTACAACCACAAGATCTGGTTTTTAGGACTTTTTTACCCTAAAATGCATGTAAAATAAAATACACAAGGAATTTAGTAAAAGGAGAATAATTTTGTGACAAGATAGGGTATATGATTATCATCTCAAACCCTAGGGATTTGAGAGATTGATGATCAACGTCTCTCTACTTAGAATGTCTTTCAACACTTGCAACTAGGGCATTACCTAACAACCTAAAGGGTTCGGCAGGAGAGCCTAGTTAGGGCAAATGAAGAAGTCCAAGGCCTAATAAAGTTATAAACATTGGAGAACTCCTCTATAAGGATGATCTCCTCATACAAAGTTGATAAAATGCTAGCAAGAAACCCTAACAATTTAGCAAAATGCACCATAAAAGCACCATTCAACTAGGGTTAGAAGCTAAGTCACATGACACGAGGACACGGGACACGGTGACCCCCAAAATCAGGACACGTTTTATATACATATATATATATTTTTTTAAATATATTACAATTTAAAAATATAGACATATAGATCCAATAAAATTTAACATTTACAATTACAAATATTCAATAGAAATTACATTTACAATTACAATTTACAAATATGAAATATTCAATAGAAATTAGATCATTCACAAATCACAACACATTTGTCATTCACAATCACAAATCACAATGAGACATTGAGACACATAGATGCATGTCAGAGACTCGGAACCATATTTCTCATTAAGTCATCAAAATCAAAATGTATTACATAGATGTCGGAATGCCACTGGGCACTGGCAAATGCATGGGGGAATCATAAAGGGTTTAATTGAATGGTCCAATATCTATTCTTAATAGTCAAAAGCATATATACTAGTTCACTAAACCATTCAATTTCAATATCAATCTGTTCAAGCTTTGAACTATTGATAGCCTCTCATGGGCACAAATCTCAAATGCAATAACAATTCTGTTATTTCAGTAATCCTATACACTTAAGAAAATGTGCACGCATATGCTACGTACAGGCAGGGGAAAGTTGAGATTCAGAGGAGAAAAAACATTGAGACCGAGACGGAGAGAGAAAAAACGTGAACTAGCTTACACGAAAATCAAGCTATGAAAGAAACAAGGTATATGATAACACGTGAATCATTACAGATAACAGGTATCAAACATATTGTGAAGCTCAGCTGAACTTTCTTGCAGAAGACACGGATGCAACTAATACCAGAATGATTAAACCATAGGAGATGCAAAACAGGGTACAAGAAAGAATTTCAACAAGGAATCAGAACACGCAAAATTCACATTTCGGGACACGAAAAATCTCGTGTCCCCCACGTGGGGCCAGCGTGTCCGCGCCCAAACGTGGCCCAAACGTGGCCCACGGGACACGGGGACCCCTTAGAAGTAAAACTTACCAACATTTAACAAGAAGTGAGCAAGGAATAGACCTTAGGTCACACTTGTGCATGAGTTCTTCCAACTATTCTAGCATCAACCATAGCATGTGCAAATTTAAGCCCTAGAGCATTCCATCATTCACCTTACAAGAAAGAGCATCCCAAGAGAAGTGCGCATCACATCACCAACTTAGAGTAAGAGAAAAGGATAAAAGAATATATTTGAACCCTTGTCTTATGATTTTACAATGATGAGAGGGTGTCCATTTATACTTTTCATCCTCTACTTTTTTAATTTCTGCCTCCAAGTCTAAAATAAAGTTAAATTAAAAATATACTATTTTTTAAGGTAAATTCCCCACAAGTTGGAAAATAAGCCCTAAATAGACATAAAACAACAAAATAGACTAAAATAAGGCATCACTTAATGAAATAGTAAGCCACAGGGGGACGTCATGCCCCTACTAACCCCAAAATGATGCTTGTCCCTCAATGCCCCCCTTTCCAAGCTTGTAGGCCCAATGGTGGAAGGATGACGACATAAGGCAAAACGCTAGAGAAGGGGTTTTTGAGTTCTAAAATTAGGTCCAAGTGGGTCAAGGAGGTGTGCTAGATAGGGGATAACAGCCCTTTACAAGATGCAATCACCTCAGCATAATAAAAACCAAGGTGGTCATGTGCCCCAGTGGGTCACCCCTAGAAGCCCCAGACTGGTACTCATGGGCTTAAAGCCTTGCATGATGGGGACATCCACACACCGAAGGGGCAGTCAATTGTGCCACAAAGCCAAGCACTTCTAAAAGAGAAACCAAGGGAGCCTGCCATGACCAATCCTCGGGGGCAACAGCCCCCAATCCAAATATCCATACAAAATAACCACTTTGGCCTTTATAATAAAAAAATTTAAACCACGTGTTTTAGGTTTGGCCTTGCTGGAATGCTGCAGTAGCTTTGAGGCATAACACATTGTTCAACCAATGTTTGCACCCAGGAAATTTGAATCCAGGCTTGCTGCTACAGGAATTAGTTGAGTATGACAACCACCAAAAACTGCTGGATCATATCTTGATCGAGACTTCCTGGAAATGTATATATATATATATGTTGAGGTCAAATGAGTTTAGAAAAAGATGTTGAATTGGTTCCACAACAAGAATCAGGGATCTGCCAAAAGTCCAGATCTTACAGCTACCTTGAAATAATACCCTTACTGGAAATGCGTTATTATCCTGCTATTTGTGACAGCCAATGTGATGATATCATCTAGGGGCTGTCCGCTTATGAAATGTGAAGTATCATCAACACCGTCACCCAAGTCTGGACTGCCAAACTTATGCCAAGTAGAAGCCTTTGAAATAGCCTTGTGTTATACAAACACCCTATTTGTTTCACTACTACAGGTTGCCCTTACAGGAAAAGTATTCAGAATGTGCTAAAACCTGAGGATGCCACTGCTGTTATGAAACTCAAAACAGACCCTCTTCTTCTGCTACTCATATTGGGTTCCAAAACAACAAGGATGAGGCTCCCGGATTTCATCATAAATCCCTTTGTCCCTTGCCTTCTTTATTCTCATGGGAGATTGGTCAAATACATTACAACAGTTAGGGCACTGCAGTGTTAACTTTATCCATGGTCACTGTTATATCCCAAATTTTGTCAAACAGATTTGTATCCAGTGCTGCCATGAATGTTCTCTTATTTACCTGCAAGATGCTACTGATCTGATCATAGGAACACACAGATTTCCATTGTGATGACTTCCAAAAGCTGGTGGCGTGAAAATGGATTAAATAGAGGGGTAACATCTGGCACCAACTGTGGGACATGTGCTCTTCCTGGGAGTGCATGAGAATGCCAGAATCTCTGCATATACTTGCTAGCAATGACCATCAATGCAAGAAAAAAATAACACAAATCATATCAAATTTTATTTTTCAGAACAACACATCAACCTACTTGCTCATGCAAGAGCTTATTCAGCACCTATCTATCTACCCTAAGCATGAAAAATCAACATGCTAAATGAAATCATACAGCCATTGAAGCCACCTTAGGATTTGATCTATGCTAGGGTTTCTTTCCTTGTCTTTGGCAATGGACCCAGACAAAACTATATCAATAACAAGCTGAGGATGTACAATTATCTTCAATGCAATGGGGCTGGAACAATACATGGAGCCATGGGGAAAAATTCAAAAATGCCTTCAAACCCTTGCTAAGGAGGAGGACCCCTTTCACAAGCTTCCTCTATCGAAGATTGCATAGGGAATGAATACATATAATCTTCATCATAAACCTGCTGTTTCAACTCTGTTTGCTGCCCAAAATCACCTTCAAAACTAGCAAGGCACCCTTAAAGATATGGCTGAAAATGAGGCCTCAAATTTGCCCTAGGAGAGAGCCAACTTTGATGCTCCAAATCTGCCCTAGAGGAAGGAAAACCATGCTGTTCTGGACCTGCAACAAAAGATTCTCTTTGCTGTTCCAAACCTGCAGAAATCCCTGAGAAACGTTGCTGAGAATGACAGCCCAAATCCACCCTAGGAGAGGGAAAATCTGGCTGATAAGAATCTACATTACAAGCCTTCATAAGCAACCTTATATTATCATCATTAGTGAGCAAGTGTGGCTGAAACAAATCATGAGAGATGTCATCAAAAACAGGCTGTCCATGGTCTTCAAAGTCTACACTTCCACCATTAGAAGAATCATATATGGGGTTTCCTACAGATCTCCAATGGTCCTTACGCAAATCATGATCAAAATCATCATACCCATGGATACGATCTTTATTAGTAAAATGCTCCTCAAACCTATCATCCTTAAACAATTTGTCTTCAAAAGCAAGAGAAAGAGGTAGGCTCACCAAACCCTCATCATGAGGAGAACATAAAGATGCATCAACTAGTGTTTTTTCAAAATGGTCTTCAATAGACTCTTCTTCATGAGTTTCTTCAAGAACTTCATGGATTCGATTTTTAGTAGTATCCTCTTCGTCGTGTTTTTTCCAAAGGATGTTCAACAATTTGCTCCCTAAACATATCCCTAGCATATTCAACATAGGGCATCCATTTCTCATGATCCTCAAGGTTCCATTTCCCGCAAAATGGTTTCAACCAACTCTGCAAATGATGATATCCCTCCCTTTACCAAATATCTCTAACATCACCACATATTTTTTCCTATAACAAGGGCAATTACAAAAAATTCCATCACTTTATCCTCATAACCAAGGCCAAGGTTGGATATTATTTTTAGGAAAGATACAACAGGTGCCATTGTTGAGTCATGATACCCATGGAAAACTAAGCCATATTTTACAAATTTTCCAAAAGAGGTTTCATTAAAATCATGAGGATATCTAGGGATGTTTGAGAAATCAAGAGGAGCGAAGAAATCATCGAACCTTGGAGGCCTTGCCATCTTTGTTTACCTTTATTTTTCAAGAAGAAGCTACCAAATCTAAAAATGCACATGATCATACCTTTTACTGATACCAAAATGTGTTGAGTCACCAAGGTGAACCTTCAATGCCTTCACAATATTGCTTACTTCACTTAAGAGTTACGTAATGGGTGTGAAGATTTGTCATTGTATTTGGAGCTTTGCTCTTGGAGGTTGCCCCCTTGAAGATGCAAGTGAACATAGCTATCTATTTTATCTATTCTCTTGTGTTTTTCTTTATTTTCTCTAAATTTTTGGGTTTAAGTATATTACAACAAGACATCGTTCTCTTCTCTTCTTCACAAATCCACCCTAGGGTTTTATCACAAGACCCTAATCTCATATCTCCAAGGGTAAACCCCTAACCCTAGAATTTCAAGGTGCTCCAAGATGCTCAAGAAGACCAAGAAACCCTAGCACCTCAAGAGAGAGAGATACTAAGCACAAGTTAAGATTTGAGAGAGAGAGAGAGAGAGGTGCACTCTCTGTCACATTTCATCACAACAGTAAATACAAGTGAGTGAATGATTATGTTTGATCATCATCTTCATCGTCTCTTCCACAAGAGAAAACCCTAGTCACAAGAGAAAACTCTAAACCAAATTGTCCTCTTTCCCTTAACTTTTTCCAGGGTTTCCTGATGAACAAACCCTAGCTAATCTCTCCAGGAAGATAAGTACAAAGAGAAAGATGCAAATGATGATATGAAAGGAAAGATTCTCACCTTCCTCTATTTATATGAGAGTAAGGGAGGGCAACAATATTATGTGGGCCTAAGACCTTACAAGCAAACCAAATGAACCTTTTTAGGTCACACAAGTGAGACATCCACTCTAAAGTACACGTGTCATGTTCCAATGGTGATGTCTTGCACAATAATGACTCCAAGTTGATGTAGCTACATAATGCAAGTCCACACAACTCCATTGCAAGCCTCCATGGATTCCATCTATCCTCCAAAGCAATGTACTCTACTGGGATAACAACTGTACTCCATTGGGAAAGCAACTCCTTGCAAGAACACTGTTGAAGCCTCAGGCATCCGATAACCATCTCCAATCCTCCAAATAGGAAACCAAGCTACCACATGCCAACTAGGGCTTCAAGCTCTCCGCCATGATGCAAAACGCTCCACTTCCCCTGAAGGGCACTTTTCAAGTAAGTGGCTCCTCCATGAGACCTCAATTAAGGGCGTCTAAATAACTGCCAAGAGATCTCCAATGCTTAATGGAAGAAAGCCAAGCCAACACCATCCTAAGGTGAAGCGTTTATTGAACAAGCTATCTCAATTGTGCATATCCATCACAGACCATCTCATGCTACAATCCATATTCAACCATCCAAGGGCTAGTCACACACCATTTACCCCAACTCATGACGCACTCGCAAACATGGTGTAGACACTTTTGTAGTAATCCAAAAACTAACATGGTGATTGCGAAGGTAGTACAATTATTTTCATTAGTGGTGTTGAGAAGTAGTTTTGGTCTCATTGCAAGGATGCTCTTCAGGTGTTGGACCTCAATTGGAAACACAAAGGGGGCTAAATATGGTGGATGATTCACTTGGACCAACTATGGCGAGGTACATCCAAGGTAAAAGCTAGACTAGATTGGATCTATGGACCCAAGGAGGACATCTTGTTTTCAGGCAAGCTTCACTAAAAGGATGTTTTGATTGATGTTATATTCTCAAATATTTTCCTATAGAGACTATGACCTCAGTTCATAATACGATTGAATCAACACCCTCAAACTTTGCTCAAGTGAAATGTGTCTCATTTGGAGTTAATGGATTTCCTTGCCCTTGTTCAGGGCGCTTGGAACCTTTCCACGAGGCCAGTGTAGGGTTGGTTACATTGGTGAGAGGTTGTTGTATGTCATACAATCAATTTCATGAGAGGATGCTTAGCTTAGATTTGAGGAGGTTTGCATTTTCCTCGAGGAAGATCTTCACAATGTGGTCCTTCAAGAGGATGTTTTGAGGATGTAGATGATGGCTTGGAAAGGAGGGGACTACATTTCTAGTGTTGCTAGGGTTCGATCTTGACTGTTTGGATACAAGAGGGGAATGTGGGATTCACATTTTACTTGGACTACCTGAAAATAAAAGTGGTAGTTTGTTAGTTGATAGGGTTATTGGTTTGCACCGATTGGATGACCTCTTATAGAAGATCCAAACAGATGTCAAATGTATGTTTATATTGTGTTTTTAGAATATTTTTTCTCCATATGCTTTGATGGATCGTGTGGTGGATACTAGGAATACTTGTTGTAGGGTGATCCCACCTAAGGTTGTTAGTGGTGTCAGAGTCAGATTGGATAGTGACTTCTTGAAAGAGGAGTTTTTTTTTGTAGTTCTTAGTTCTATGAAGGATGGCAACTCGTTCGGTATGAATGACCCTCCTTGTGAGTTCTATGACAATGTGGGACATGATTGGAGGTGAAATCTGTTGTTTGACAACAAAATTCTTTTGTTCTGGATGGTTGTTTGAATCTCTTATTCAAGGTCTTATCAAACTCATTCCCAAGAATGTGGTTAGGGACACCATTGGGGGTTGGAGGACCATTACCTTGCTCATTGTCGCATACAAGATTATGGCTAGAGCAATGGCTTAGTGGATTTGCTTCGTTGCATGGAAGGTGGTTCGACAAGAGTAGACAAGTTTTGTATAGGGTCGATTTAAGTTGGACATTGTGATTAGTGCTTGGGAATCCTTGGAGTGAGCTTGAGAGATAGGCCAACCATCTCTTTTTTGAATATTAATTTTGACAAAGCATAGGATTGAGTAGATTACACCTTCATCATGGAGATGTTGACTTGTTTGAGGTTTGGTTTGTGGTGCGTGGCCATGGTAAACACCATTCTCTATTGTGTCAACATTTAATTTTGTTAATAACTGAGTGTCTCCTTAGATTTTTTTGTCAAATCATTTGTCGGGGGTTCACCTTGGTCCCTTGTTTGTAAGTTTGACGATTGATGCCTTGGGTTACCTATTGGAGGTTGCTTATATTTAGAGGAAAGAGTAAGGCATCTTGCTTTCTAATGGGTTAAAATGGTAAACGACCATTTTGTTGATGACTCCCTCTTTTGTGAGTGTTTATGTCGTTTATGATTGCTTGGATCTCTTCTGTCCATATTGGGTGTTGTGGTCAGTGATCATCAGATCGACTTTTGGTTGGTAGGGTTAGATTCTCTAGTAGACTGGACGGATGTTTGGCTTGAGGTGCTTGTGAGGTATCTAGGCATTCCCTTTGGAGTGGGACACTCATCGGTGGCCATGTGGGATTGGTGCTTGCAACTGGTTCAGAGTAAGCTTCATGTTTGGCATCATAAGGACCTCTGGCTTGCTAGGAAGTTGACAATGATTGGATGGACTTTCCATGCTTCACACATATATGATGTGTCTTGTTGGTTGCCTAGTAGGTGTTAGTTTTGGATTGGCGTCTATAGCAGTTCGAAAGTAGGCTTCATGTATGGCATCATAAGAACCTCCTGCTTGCTAGGAAGTTGACAATGGTTGGATGAAATCTCCATCCTTCACACATTTATTATGTCTCTTGTTGACTATGTAGTAGGTCTCTGTTTCGATGTCTAGAATAGATATTGCGGTCATATCTGTGGTCGAAGTATGCTGGGAACAGTGTCTTCCCCTGCTCCCTTGGAATGTGTGTACTATCCAAAAGGATGAGGGAGGGCTCGAGTGGATTGATGTTGCCACTTAAGTAGTATGTTGGCTTCCAAGTGGGTGGTGAGGTGCTTGGAAGGGCCCATGCCTTGGCAGGTTTTGTTTTGGCATTGGATGATGACTTTGCAGTATGTTGGCAAGGTCTGGGGCACCTTTGACTGGAAGGCCATAGTCCTAGATCTTGCAGTCCCATAATTCTGTAAACTTAAAAAACATTACTATTGTTCAAAAAATATATGTGCAGATTGCCGCCTGGATATTGGTGTACAAACTAGCCTAGTAAACACACAAAATACAAAGCATCTAAAGTAAAATAGGAAACGTCAGCTCTGCCTGGATGGGGTGTACAACTCATGGTGCATTTGGGTGGATGGGTCTTTTGATTCCATAGTTGCTGTAGTAGATGTGAGCAGGTGGGAACCCATCTTGTTGAACCTAGTGAGCACAACATGCTCCACAGAATTGCTGTGTTGTTCAGAGGATGCAAAGTCCACAGAATGTCCATACAACTTGGACGAGAAGGAGCCACAAAATCTGGGAAAGGTTGAGATAAACCATTATGTGCTCCAGTAGAGACTGCATAGAGGCTATATCAGAGGCCATTTGAACATGTTTACCCCACAACACTACCATTGATGCCTGAGACTCCTCCCATTCATGGGTGTTGATAATATGCTATCCTGTGTCAATAATAAATTGGTCACTAATTTTATTCTGCTCCTTCAACTGCTTCTCAAAACCCTCCTTCTAACTATTCCACTAGAGTGCTGAATAAATCATGTTCACTTTGGTTTATGCAATGTCCTCGTATTTCCTTAGCCCCTTACTCCCCTCTCCTTTTTGCAACCAAACCTTACCCTAATCTGTCTCCAAGGTTTGCTTGAGAGTTTTCCTTTGTGTTTAGATAGCGAAAGAACATGGAAAAATGATATGGAGTCATTGTCCTCTCCCAGTGCAAGCATGTGTTCATAGAGTCTAGAGAGTTTTAGGTTGGAAGGAGGCTTCCAGTGGTGAAGTGCCCTTATAATGAATGATTGAATTGCCAATTATCGTGATTTTGCGAACTCTTTTTTTTTTTGCAAGGATAAGTAATCCTTGGAACACAGCTAGAGCCTAGGAATCGGATAAGTAATCCTTGGAACACAGCTAGAGCCTCTCCCTTGTTGTTTGTGGCAGTGTGTATGCCCATGTGTATTCAAGTACTTTGTTTCTATTGAGGTTATAGGCCACCCCCTCCACCCATGCCACCCCTAATGGTCGGGCTGTGCTTGAGTGGGGCATGAAATGTGAGTGTTATGTTTCTAATCACGATCATTTATCTATAATATATTAATCTGTCAGTCATTTGTTTGCATAGGAAATAACATATTCAAATGTTTTCAGCATTAAATAATTTATTACCATGTTCATATTTCCATAAGTTAGACTGAACTTGGAGATAAAAGAATAAAGCAGCAACTGCAACTGCAATGCATTTTTCTCAAAATGATATTTAATTGGTTTGACATGAGGTACACTAATTCTTACAGATATTCTGCACCAATCAGCGTTGACGTAGAGTACACTAGAGGAAATGAGATTGTTCAACGGAAGGGGAAGGTAGTGCTTGTGGTTTTGCTTTATTTGCACATCTGGGGAGTTGTTTCACTGCTTTAGTAGCTTATCATAGTCCACATGCTAATGCTTTCAATATGTAGGGAGCCCTTACAATTGGAAGAATGCCTATAATGCTACGGAGTTGCCGTTGTGTGCTCACTGGCAAAAACGAGGCTGAACTTGCACAGCTTGGTCAGTTACATTTTAATTATAAAAATAACATTTTGATATTGGTTATTTCTAATTGCTTGAGTATTTTTTTTTAGGAGCACAGGTGCTTTTATGATTTATATTTCAATATTATTAAAATTTCTAAGTTGAATTTGCAGGTGAATGCCCTCTTGATCCAGGAGGCTATTTTGTTGTTAAGGGGACTGAGAAGGTATACAAATTATTGCAGTCGTGCTGCCTATTTTGGTGAAGTTTAAGATTAATTTCTGTGAACAAATATTTGGCCTTTTTGTTGACAGTGAACAATATTTGGCTGTGGTTGATGGTTCTTCAATGTTAGTGTAATTAATATTCCACCTTGTCCATTAATAGCTGTGATTGATAGCTCTTGAATGTTAGTGTAATTAATACACCACATCATACATTAACTGTAATATCGACTGCTGGCAACTAGTAGCCATTTACGTCATTTATGATTCAACTTTAATGGGTAGTTAATTACCCACATTGGTAGTTAGTGGATGACATAAGCAGTCTTTATTTTAGAAGTTGCAGGTATCTAATCTAAACCCTACACCTATGTATTTGAGGCCTTGCATCATCTATAAAACCATGTGAAGCCTTTTTAATGCAATTCATTGTTTTATTTGGGTATCAAGGATACCTACCATATTGTTGTGTTCTAGGTTGTTCACGTGTTCATTGTTGAGGTGCCCAGTCTCCCTAGCGTTGATTTCAAGTGCTCAAGCTTGTTGTGGAGTTCATTTGGATTCAACCATTTTTTTTCATAGGTTATGATGCTTGGGGAAAATCCCAAAGGTCTTTCCCTCATGTTTAGGATTGTACCTAGGGGTAAACCTTGGATTCTTCAAGGCACAAGGTTCACCCTTCATTGGTTTTGTTTCTTCTTCACTCCATATGCCTTGGGGATTGGAACTAGTCTTCATAACCTTCCCATCATCTATACTAGTACAAAGGTCTCAAGTTTTACGAGGGCTAACTCTTCAAATCACCTTTGTGCTATGATTACCATAGCCTAGCAATCCTATCGAGGGAAGCACCCCCTCGAGTTAGAGGAGAGCCAACTGGAAGTGTAGGGAGTTAGTTATCGAGGTGACAATGTGTAACAACTCTAGGTTGTTGCTGGGCTAGCCACATTCTTTGAAGATTTAACTACACCTGCGAGTTCATACTATAACATTTTTGGCGCTATTACCGGGGATAAAGCGTTTTCATGGAAATTTAAAGATCATGCTTTATGACATTTTGTGGGAGGTTACTATTGCAAATTTCTCTTCTCACATGGCGACTTCATGAGGGGATGAAGCCCTTGTCCTCGCAAATTTTGAAGACTTGTTGTTTGTAGGTGTGAAGCAAGCAATAGTTGAAGGCATCTCAAAGTTGACCTTGGCGACTCCACACATTTCAACATTGCTATGAGGTATGATTACATCCATTTTTCAGATTGGACACGTCATGTTTGAAGATCGGAAAATGATATAGCATTTCTTGAGCAACCATGGACGTGTAATTGGTTTAATCCATTGGATTTCTTAGACATCCCCAGATATCCTCCTTGTTGCACAACCTAGTAGCATTGAGATTGCAAGGATTAATCAACTGTTAACTCAACTAATCTAGACACTACCCCTAGGTGTCACATAGGAAGATTCCTCTCTCTTTAGGTCTTCTAAGTCCTCCTACACTAACCACAGAAGGTGCCCCCAACCAAGCTTTCTTGGATATTTGCTCGAGTTTATTCAACTTTCTCAAGTACGAGCTTCATCAATTTATTGGAAGATAGTATGCTTGAAACGATTATAAAAGGTTTTGAATATGACACACTATGGGGTGAAAATTAAGCCAATAGTTTGTTTAAATTTGAGATTGAGATATAGATCCCCTAGCTACATGATGTTCAAGATAACTTTAAGAGTGTGTGATGTGTGTGTATGCAGTTACCATGAAGATTCAATTATTGAGACAAGTTTAAGTGTAAATGTTTAAGCATGTATATGATCATATGGATACGAATTACATCAGTGAATCTGACTTAGGACAAGCAGGAGTGTCATGCCATTGTAGTTCTCCAAAAACAATGATGCTTGGCCCAATGTTTCAGAGCACTAACCAAGGAGGATTTCACTATATCCTCTGGCCACATCACCAGACTACCCAAGGTATGTGGAGTAATCTTCTCAAATGTTGTGTTCGGTGCACTACAATGACAAGACAGTTGATAGGTTGGTTTCATGTGCCTTAAGGGGGTATCCGATATATGCAAGGTATGTGGAGTCTAATTCCATGTTCAAGTCTTGTCTAATATAATACTACTCACATAGGGTATCGACGAGAGTTGTAGTGGTGGCCAACACTACACCCTAGAATATCTAGGACACAACTTGTGCTTAAGTACCTGCTATCACACAAACTGAAGTTGCCTCTAAGTGAGATCCTATCCAAGACGATAGAGGTATGGGCAGCCAAGTTGGTGACACTTAAAGTACCAAATCTACCACTATTGAAGTGGTTGTCACTCCGGATAAGCTGTTTGTCTGTGTCACTTTAAGCCGACTCGGGAGATGGCTAAGGGGGAGACCCTTACTAACCTATAAAGGCTAGTGGAGACCAAGACATACACACACGCTCAAAGACAATTAAGAACAAGAGGTATCTTGATTATATAGGCCTAGACCACCAATAGCTGTCACCAAGTGAGATTGGTAAAAATTATTGTAGGATGAGAGATATATTAGTATAAAAATCAGATTGCAAAGCCTTGGTGACAAATAGTTTAAATGTAGGATCTAGGTTGAGAAAGAGTACTAGGAATTAAAGGATGAATTTCCACCCTGGGGGGGTTCTAACTTGGAAAAATGAAATGGCCCAAGAGATAGAAATTTCAACGATTTAGTGGCTGTCCCAACTCTTCAAATGCATTACTTGGACAAGATAATAACAAATTTTAAAATTCCAAGCAATTTGCAAGTCAACAACAAGAAGCCCTAGGTAGATAGCTAAGCTTGGGTGCACTACAAGGACATATCAACGCTTAAACTATGGGCAAATGGAGTCGGAAACACTTGAAAATCAGGCTTTAGAGTTTTTAAATTATAACAAGAAAAACCCAAATGCTAGTTTTCTAAGACTTCTAGTTAATGACTTGTCGAAAATTATGTGAATGGTGTTAAACAAGTAGATTTTTATGATGACTGTGGAATGGAATCTGAGATAGAGGAGTAGTAAAATCCGTACCTTGTTTTTGGAGAGAAATGCTGATGTATTGACAATTATCCCCACAAGGATCAACTGAAAGAAATTGATAGAGTTCCCGGCTTGCCCCAAAATGTCCAAATGGTCAAGTGTGCCCTCCTCCTGCCAAGCCAACAACAAAATGTCAATCAGATTGTCAAGAGAAAGATGCAATTTGTGAACAGAAAATTCTTGAGAGAAAAATCATTAGTAAAAGACACAAAAATTTCAATCCCAAGTTGCTCAACAATTTGGAGAAGGGAACACAATAGTTTCCCACTAGAGCACCCTCTCCAAATAGCTGCCCCTGCTCACAAGTTAGTTTCACCACTAAATTCACTAAGAACTTCAATCAAACTTCTCTAGTGCGGAGGAAAGACAATATGCAATCAATATTTCAGACATTAAACACCATGGAAACAAGTTTTCTGCTGCAAGATTTCTTCTCTATTAACTTCTCCAAAGAGCCAAGAGTCAAGACAATATACTATGAGCTGCTCTCTCCTTTAAATAGGAAATAGAGAGCACAATCCCTAGCATCAATGGCTGGGTTATAATCTTGATTTTTAGTGATCAATGGCCGAGATCATTTCTTAAGATACATTATAGCTAGCTAGCAAGAGGGGGGGCTAGATCCATTCAAATCTTACCAAACAATAAATTGTTAGAAGTATCCAAAGACGAGAGTTTTGAGAATATGACACTAGATACAAGGATACCTTATCGACGTCCTAATCATAAGAGTTGATTCCTTAACCAATCAACATATCAGCATCAACAAAAGCAGTTGACCTATGTTTTGAAGAATACTCATACCAATACAATTCAGTCTCAAAGTAGAAGTCACACTGGAGATTGCAATATAATATGTTCTTTCCAAGAATCTTATAAATGTCCAGTTCCACAGAAGATTGAATTAAGGTGGGCACACACTTTGACAACTCGAGAATTATGCTCAGCACTTAGAAGATCACATCAACTTGTATCATCTACCACGACGAGCTTAAAAACAAAGAATTTGGAGAAGACATTACACGCTCAAACCAAGACTTCTCAGGTGCTTTACTCTCTTTGACTTCTCTCTTGGGTTTTCCAACTCAGAAGCTTCCTTCATCAATTCTTTGAGCCAACTTGGATTCCTCTTCCTTGAAGTAGCTTCCTGTGGAGAAACCTCCTCTACATCCTCATCAGCTACCTGCCTACCTGAAGAAGTAGCACTTGAAGTTTGAGATCCTGTAGCTAGTGAACCTGTACTAGGTGAACCTGAATCATGTATAGGTGTAACCCATGACCTTGTGACTTGAGAACCTGTACTTGTACTAGAAGTCTTTGTAGACTGAATCCTTGAACTTGAAGATCTTGAAACCTGTGGACCAATCACCCCTAAAATCTGTGACCCTACACCCTCACCTGTGAAGTAGGAACCTGTTGCTCCTCCTGCTCTAACTCCTGAGACTTCCGCAAGGCCTGCTCCTCCTCAATTCTCATGTCCCTCATCATTGCCAACAAAGATGCCTTTCTCTGCAGTGGGCTCTAACTTTGTCCTCTTCTAAGAAGGGACATGAGAATATGTAAAGCATCCAAATATGCAGAAGTGGCCTTTCTTAGGCTTCTTCCCAATGAGTATCTCCTCAAGAGTTTTGCACCCCAAGGCATGGTGTGGATCCCTGTTATGTACATAAACAACAGTACTATAGGCCTCAACCCATAGAAAGAAAGGAAGACTCTGATCATGCAGCATGGCTCTCGCTGCTCCCACTATAGATCTGTTCTTCCTTTCGGCAACTCCATTCTGTTGTGGAGTATATGGAACAATCAATTGCCTCTTGATCCCCTCATGTCTACAAAACTCATCAAACTCCTTGCAGGTATACTCACCCCCATAGCTTGGGTTCTCCACAAGAGCTTTGAACTCTTGGAACCTCTTCAAGATTTCCTTTGATTTCTTGTTTTTCAGGAAGTAGATCCAGGTCTTCTTGGAGTAATCAACAATAAAGATAAAATAGTACTCAAATCTTGTCAATGTAGCAGATGACATAGTTCCACATAAATCAGAATGTATTAAATCGAGTACTCTTGATCTACTATCACTGCTCGGAAAAACAGTCTTGGTGTACTTTCCTAAAGCACACCCTCTGCATACACCACTTTGCCCTGTGTTGAACTCTGGTAAACCTGTAGTCATATCTATCAACAACCTCAAAGCTGAATGATGTAGATGGGCCATCCTCCTATGCCACAGCTCGCACAAATCACTGTTATTGCTATTGTGTGCCAATGCATGATGAGGCTGGAAAAGAAGTTTGTACAGTTTTCCGCATCTGAATCGAATGACATATGAGGTAGATGGTCTTGCTGCCTTGGGAAAGACATGCACTTTCCCATCCAGGACGTACTCTCCAAAGCCTCTGTCCTCAATAGTGGAGACTGAAACAAGGTTCTTTTTAAGCCTAGGGACGTATAAGACATCCTTCGATGTCATGGGCTCCATGGACTCCCTCTGAAAGTTGACAGTCTCACACCCAACTGCTCTCACAACAGTATCATCACCCAACACCATCTCCAGGTTCAAGCCAGTCTCAGTCATCTCAATGAACATATCTTGTGCACCTGTCATTGTTAATTTTTAGTGCAGCTGCGAGACCCATTCTCAGAGAGAATGGTACCCTAGTCAGTTAACTAGGGTTCCTGGTCAAGTTAACTAGGCAGGGTAAAGAGTAAGACCCTAGAAGGTACCCTAGGGCCCCCAGCTGTCTCCTGGGGTTCTTGGTCGAGGACCAAGCAGGTTGATGCCATGGCAAAGTCCCTAGCATGTGGCTAGGGCCCCTATTTGTCTCTAGGGTATTTTGGTCCAGAACCAGATGGTTTCTTGGTCACGATGAGCAAGCAGATCCTACAGGTTGAGACAGAGACTTCCTAGGTCCTGCAGATGGTTGATCAACATTCAGCCTAGGACTGAATGCTCAGCTTGAGGCTGAGGACCATTCTCTGGGAGAATGGAGATCTTGGTCATGGACCAGATGGTTGATCAACATGTCCCAGTCTAGGACTGAGGTTCAACCTTGAGCTGAAAGCCATTCATTGAGAATGGAAGATATTGTTGTCCCCTCTCCTAATCGGTTATTACTAGGTTGCTTCTCAAGGGACTGGCCACCCCTTGACGATGTCCCTAGTATCTAACTCTTAGGAACAGTATTAAGGACAAAAGGATTGTACCATCCGTTTGGATCTTCTCCCTTATACAGTGATGACAATATATATAAACTATGTATCCTGAGAGAGAGAAAAGTCTTTGGTCTTTATTGGTCCTATTTAATTGCCTGTCCACTTTGATCTTGTGGTTGTTGACTCATGGTCCTATTCTTACTTGGTCCTAGCACTCTCACTTGTATTATGATGACTCCTACTTTATGGAGCATTTTTACCTATGGGTTTATTAAAGACCTTTGGACCATGTATTATTATACTTACCTTATGTTTTGTTAAAAGGCACTTGACCCACTTTTGTTTTTGGTTCACTTACTTTATATTGGACCTTTGGACTTTCACTTTATGATAAATTCATTAAATATTATTATTAATAAAATCTTTATTATTTTATTAATAAAGACTTTATTGATTTTATTAATAAAGTTTTTTTTGGGACCATTTAACCTTATTCTAATTTTTTTTTTTTTATTATTATCTTACCTTGGACCATTGGTACGTTATCTTTCTGACCTTTTAACTTATTCTTTTATTTTATTTTATTTACTTTATTCTTTTTTTAAATCCTAAGTTTTTATGATTTACTTTGTTCCTTTTTCCTAAGTTTTCTAAGTCTAAAAACTATATATAAACTTAAACTTGTGCTCTAAATTATCTCACGGTGAGCTCATCCTTCACGTGTTTTACTTCTCGGCGGATTATCTTGTTTTGGGTCTGCTTCTCTGCATTTTGCACGAGCTTGCACATGTTTCTCTTTCTGCTCCACACTACTCTCATCACGTGTCTGTTGCAGCTGCTGTTTATCCCTTCACGGGTTCATCCATCAGTAATAGATCTCACGGGTTTGATCTCTCTGCTGTTCCACGTGTTGATTTTTGTTTGTTTGCTGTACGGGTTTGATCTCTCTGCTGTTTCACGTGTTGATTTTTTTGTTTGGGCCAGCAGCACGAGTTTGTTGCTTACTCTCTCACCGGCCAGCTCTTCTCACGGCTGATTCGAGGCCCCACTCTTCTCACGGCTTCATCATCCACGGGTTCTTTCCTCCACAGCTGTCTCACGGTTTGCCTCACCCCTTCACGACCTGCTTCACGGGTTATCCATTCTCAGCTTGTCTTTCATCCTCTTGCAACCTGTCTCACATGATTGATCTCTGCTCAGGTTTATGTCTGCATAATTTATTCTATTTTATTCAGGACTGATTGATCTTTGCTCACACCCAGAGCAACCCACCTTACCTCTGCAATTTACTTCAGCTGTGATTACAGCCTTGACTTATCTATGTGTGAGTTCTTATGTGTGGGAAATTATTTACGTGCTTGACTTTCAAAGTCTGTTGCACCTATGTGTTTCTTTTATCCCTGTCATTTGCTTATTGATTGAAGAACTCGAGATTTGTTTGTTTTTACCTGAACCTTTTCTCTCTCTCTAGGTACGTATATGGTTTAACCAGTTTGACTTGTCCTTTCAGTGACAAGATCAAACTCAGAAATATTTGAGTATAAGGCCGATCCAAATAATGGTTATAATTCTTTAATGCTACTTCTCATGTACATGACATTTGAAATTTAGTTTACTATTCATGTCAGTTGAAATTTATTTTATATATTGTGCATTTGATGATTCTCGAGGACCAACTCTAATGCAGTGACCAAATGGAGCATTAAGTTGAAAGAGATGAAAATTATGTTATTTATGTTTTAATTTAGTTTAGATTTAATTAAGCATTACTTTTGCTTACATGTTCTTGTATCAAGTTTTTTTTATGCAATAAAACGTACCTAACCTGTAATTTTAACAGTCATATGGCTTGAAGCCCCACTATCAATGTACCAAGTGGAGGAGTGGTGGAAGCACTCAACGAATGACCAACTAGTAAGGAATATTCTGTCTTATCCTCCACATCACTGCTGGTAATAGATGCTCTCTCTGTACAACTAGCATAGAGAGAAAACTATCTCTCAAATTGTGCTGCATACTCATGAATCATAGTTGCAGTTGCCGTCTGCTGTTTCTTCTTCTTCTTGTTCAGACATTGTCCAACATAGTGTCCAAACTTTTGGCAAGCAAAGCATTTGACTTTGCTCATGTTTTTCTTTTGTTCGCCACTCTGCTGCTTGGCCCCACCCTTAGGACCCTTGAAATTTTTCTTCTTTCCCTTTGCTGCCAATGCCACATTCTCCTCATCCTCCCTACTATGAGACAAACTACCTTGTACATACCATCTTCGGGTCTCCTCCTGAATGAAGTCGTCCTAGAGACGATCGTAGGAAGGCATATGCTCACGAGCAACTGCGGATTCTACAAATACACCCCATGGCTTTGTCACGCCATTCAAAGCTGTCTGCACCAACTCACTGCCCTATACACCCTCCTCGACTGCTCCAAGTTCATCTCCGACTTGTGTGATCCTAGTAAGGTATGAAGCCATGTTTTCACCCTTGTTCATGCGAATGCCTTTCAACTTTTCTCTCAATACCATTTTTCTATTTTCATTTGAGCTTTGGTAAAGATTAGTTAGGGCGGTCCGCATCTGAAATGCATGGCATTTTCCTGTAATATGTGGAATCACATGATCCTTCACAGCATCAAGTATGATCCTCTTCGCTTTGATATCTTTCTAACCAAAAGTAGCCTTTTCTATAGCATCGGTAGGGACTGTGACTAGTTTAGACTGTGTACTGTTGAAAATATCCCCTTGTTCATTTTCTTGCAAAATCAGTGCAATTCTAGCCTTCCATGGGCTAAAATTTACAGCCCGATCCAGCTTATCTTCAATTCTAAACCCAGTGGCCATAACCCCAAACAGCCCAAGAACCTGTAAACTTCACTAACCACCTGCTCTCCCTTCTTTTCCAAGTCTGAAATTTCACTCTGAAACTTATTTCTGCCCTTTATATCAGCTCTGATACCATGAAAATTTTTAGGATTCCCAACCCGGTTTCAAGTTTTTATTTTCATATGAAGCTTAATGCCCAAACCCCATAGCTGCAAAATCACTTTACATGCATAAAAATCTCTTTTTCTTGAAACACATGGAAAATTTTCTAACTTTAAACAACTCAGAAAATGATATGACAGCCACACATAAATTTTTGACACAGTGATTTTTTGACCAACTTGGTCCAGGATAAAACCCCAAAGGGAAAACCTGTTCAGAGAGAGAATTTTATTATGCTAGGCAAAAATACAAATTCAGAACAGCAGTACTTATCTCCTTATTTCTTCTCGAAATATGTGCCAGAATCACTCTAAAAAACTGCTGTACAATTTTCTTAAATTTTCTGCCTGTACGGCCTCACACTTGTGGCTGTACAGACTGTACTTTTTCAGCAGTACGGTCTACTTTTTCTGGAAAAACATGCCAGCTCTCTGTCTTGAAATCTGTGCTCTCTTTCCTCGATTTCAGTTCCTGTATGAACAGCAATTAATGCCTGTCAGTCCACCTTAGGATTTGTGCACAGTCTGCACCTGTATGGCCTTCACATGTGCCAGCAATTACTCAGTACAGCCTTATTAAATACACCAGCAAACTCATAAATTTGTCTCGATTTCTGTGCCCAAAAATGATGACTGTACAGCCTGCATTAATTGCACTGATTGCTTGTCTAGAAAATCGTGCCCTCCATTGCAAATCGTGCTCTTCTCAGCTCCTCAATTTCCGTGCAAGGGTTTTCTTTCTCTTTTGTCCTTGATTCCTTTTCTTTTCTCTCTTGTTCTCCAAATCTCATGGGTAACAATGAATAATGAATTCCAATGCCTTTCCCTAGTTTTGTTTGAGGTAACCAACTCCTTTCATTCAATGGCTAGAATTAAAAGTTAATTTGATGAGATCTAGGGTGCTCATTAATTGCTCACCCTTTTCTCATTAAATGAATTTAAGTCACATCATTTAAATAATTAGTGAGCACTTCAAATAGTTCACCCACCTTTTAATTTCTCATAAAGTCAATTTAGTTTTAAACTCAAACCTCCTTTATAAAGTGACTTTATAAAATTAAAGTACATCACACTTAATAAAGTACTAGGGACCACATTTAATGTTGTCCACCCCTAGGCATCACATGAGTGAACAACACTTGCCTTGGTACTTTTTCAACAATATTAGCTCAACTTGTGACTTATGGGAATAGAACATGGGTGGGGAGGATAACATTTGATCCTGCAACCGCTCAGGCTAGACCTAATTGATACTTGGCTTCAACCATATGAACATAATGCGAAGCATTATTGATCTCTTGAATATTGTTCTAGAAAAAGAAGGCCTTCATTTTGAGCTTGTCTAGAATAATTTTCTTATCAAGTTATTAAATCTTTATTGTAGTAAAATCTCCTTGGAAAATATTTTTAAGGGACTTTTGAGATTACGTACCCGTCTATTGCTTTTTTTGTTTTATTCATTGAGGACCTTGAGGGCACTTCAAACTCTTTGTTTATATTTATATTTGCCGATTTATTGTTGTGTCTGGGAGATGAATTTTAATGCTTGATTTTGTTTTCTTTGAGTTGCGTGATAGCCCTTAGTTGCATCGTAGCCCCTACTTCTAGGGCTTTGACTTGGTACCCAAAGCTATGACTAGTTTGCCAGTTTTTAAGCTGCTTCAGGACATGTTATAGTGCTATTATAGGCGCACATGTCTCTTGCACCGTCTTACGCTGGTTCTGTTCCCATGCATGTTTGTGCTCCATAGATTTGATGTAGCCGTATTTAGAAGTATGTGAGTTTGCCTCACAAACTCCTTTTGGAAACAAGTGGTGTTTGTTCTTCGTCTTTAAGCACGGGGAAAAGTGCTCCTTTGGTATTGTTTTCTCCATAATTTGTTGTTACCTCTTCTGTAAATTATTCAGTTACAATTGTTCTTACATCTCTCATTGCAAATGTTGTTGTGTCTTCGAAGACTAATCAAATGGTACATAGGTGGACATCCAATGGGAATTTGAGGTTTGATGTTGATGAGCAGGTAGTTAAGTGAATGTAGGATCTATTGAGAGCCCAAGAGTTGTCAAATTGTGTGCTCATGTAGTTCTCATGAAAAATAAAGATTGAAAATTTGATTAGGGAGTACATGGATGTGTTCGTGTGGTCTTATGATCTTAAAATTTGCAACACAAAGATTATTAAGTATGCCATCCCTTTGAAATATAAGGCTAGGCCATATCGGTAGAGACAGAGGTATATGAACCCAAAACTTACCCCAAACATACAGAGGGACTTGCATAAGTTATTGAAGGCTAAAATCATTGTTATGAAGATTGTTGTCATCTATTTGTGACTAGCAATTTCTTGGATAGTTATACATTGAAAACCAAGTGAAAATTGTTGCCAGGTCTCTGGTGGTGGCATTGTGATGTTTGTGTCTTTTTTCTGTTTTATAAATGTTAGAAATGACACTGTTTGACTACAATATGTACATGAAAATGTAAGATGTTGCACACTATATACTCTAGTATCTATCACGTCAATGATATGCTTTTATAGATCAAGAAGATCATACTCAAGTTTGGAGCTAGAGTCTTATGATTGCTGAAGGGCCGAATTCGATTCTGATAAGCATTTGAAGATGCATGCATTTTTATGCATGTGGGCTGGTGTTTGTTGCTATGAGTGAAAGTGCCGAAAGATGCATTGAATTGCATGTGGATCTACAACTCATTAGTCAAATAAGCAAGACATATAAGTGCTGAAAATTACCAAGCCAAGAAGACAATGATAGTTGAAAATCAAATCTGCAATAAGAGAATTTTGGATATAGCTGAAAACCTCATATATATACATACATATATAAGAGATGAAGTTCAAGTACTTACTCTCAGCTTAAGATAAATTGGTACAACCCTCCAAACTCTCTAAAACACTAGCTAGGAAAAAACAGGAAAAGCCCTAGCTCCACCAATGATGCTCCAACAAGCTAGAGTACACTAGCAAGTCATCCTTGGCCGCATGCAAGGCATCTCCTCTTCTAATTCTCCTCAATAAGTACAACCTAGGGTTTACTTCTATAAGACAAGTACAAAGAACATAGTAGAATGATGATGATGAGAATGACTCTCTTCTTCCTCTATTTATATCAATAGTCAAGGGAGGTCTACAAGTCAAGTGGACCTAGTTTGCTACAAGAAACCCACAAGATGCAACGAGGTCCACACATGTGAAGCACTCCTACAAGTGACACATTTCAATCAATAAGGTGATAATGATTGACAAACAAGGCTCCAAGTCAAGGGTACTACTCATCAAAGGTCCATTGCTTCTCTTCCTAGGGCTTTAATGTTCCAATGTGTCTCCTAGGCTATGTGCTCCCCCAATGTGCAAGTCCATCACGGATCAACCAAAGGTTAACCATACATCAGACACTCCATGTCTCATGAGGTACCCTCGAACAAGGTGTAAACACTTTTGGAGCAACCTTGAAAGCTAACAATCCCTCTTTACGAGGAAAGCTTTTGCACCAACACTAATCAACTCTCTCTACAACTCAACTAAACCTGCCATTTGCAAATCTAAACCCACTGTAATCTTGTAATCAACCACTGTCTTCTAAAATGGAACTATCACTTATCCATCACACTCCTGTACCAAGGTATCACATTGAACCTCCTCAAAACAGCTGGTAGCTCACAAGTGGAAGAACCTAATGCAACATGGTTAGATTATCTCCTAAGAGGTATACTCACCCTCACTGAATATTTGGGCACTCTAACTTGTTCAAGTGCTTCTTTTAATGTTTGGGTAAGTCATCTTGGCTTTTTGCATTTTAGAGTAGAAGGTGAGGGCATATTCATTGCTAATTTCACCTTGTCCACCCTCGATTTTGACTCATCTTGAGTCTCTGAGTTAGTCTTTGGAATAAGAGCCTCCTCATTCTCCTCAATCACTGAAGGATAACTTTGGGAACTAGAAGACCTCACATCAAAATTGAACATCACTTCTCTTCTTGCCACTGTCTTTCGCTATGTTGGAATATGATTCTAAAAGTCTTAGAAGTATCACTATATCCAACAACACAAGATTCCATCACAACATCTCAAACCTCCAAGGAATGCTGTCCACTTGTGAATTTGAAAGAACATAAATTTGGATCATTAGCAACTTGCCAAACTCTATCATCCCTCAAGTTAGTATCAAGGGCCAAAACTGTCAACAAACTGTGATCATGGGTATCTCACCCATGCACCTCAAGTGCATTATTGATTATAAGATCATCATCATTGACATCTTGTACACAAGATCAAACCCTAGCTGCTAGCATCTTAGAAGAGTGAAGGGAGGTCTACAAGTCATGTAGACCTACTCCACTAAAAGCAATATACAAGATGCAAGTAGGGTCCACATGTGAAGTGCTCCGCAAGTGACACATGTCAAGATTAAAGCTGCCAAGGATTCACAAGTAAGGTTCTAGGGCAAGGGCACTCATCTAACTTCCAATCACTTCTCCTTCAAGGGCTCCAATGCTCCAACACCTTTCCTACGCCATGTGCTCCTTTGAGTCCACTCCATCTACATGATCACTATCACAACCCAGGCATCCCCAGGTCAATTCCATGACTCCATGCAAGCATCCAAGCAACCTAATGCTGTCCAAGGCTCAACGCTCTTTGCCAGAATGCCAATTGCTTCCCCTTCAATGCAGGGTGTTCTCCAAGTAAGCAACCTCCTCCATTTGGCCAGCATGTCAAATGTCACCAAGCTGTCTCCAATGCTCCAAGGAAGAATGTCAATCATGCATCCATATGAGGTCTAGCAACCAATTAGTAAGCCACCTCCAATGTGCAAGTCCACCATGGATCAACCAAGGGGTGACTGTACACTGTGCACCCCACATCTCGTGAAGCATCACCAAACATGGTGTAAAGTGTAAACACTTTTGGAGTAACCCTGAGAGCTAATGAGATATAGGCAGATATAGTCTCTGTTTAAGGCTCTAGTTCTCTATGATGGACCTTTGAAGGAAAAAACTGATCTCAGAACAACATCTTGTATTTGGAAAATTATTGCTCCACTTCCTTCGGTTGCAGAGCACACCCTAACTGTATAACTTCTTGTATATTATTAATAGATCTAGTAGCTAATTTACAAAAGGAAAAGGGGGTTGTTGGAGTGGTAGCAGTGAATACTTTCATGTTTACGAGTGATTAATGTTTTAGAGACAAAAAATGTATTAGTGACTCATGATTAATGCAATGTAGTATTAATATTGATGATAGTGCTTAAGTGGTTAAACGACCTAATCACCTTGGGTTGCTATAAATTAGTCATAAATGATGAAATATGAGTGTGTGAGAGATGTATGAATTACTGAATCCATGAATTACTTTCACTATATTCTCTTATCCACAATATTTTTTTATAGGCAGATACTCTGATTCTTCCTTAGGGAAAGTACTGTCCTTCAGTTAGCAACTAGAATATGCATGGGTAGCAAAAACATCCAATCTTCCTCCAGTTAGTAAATGAGTGAGCATAGTAGTGTTGGTTGCCACTTGTGCTTGCCCCTTGTCACACATAGCCTGCTTGATCTCTTTTTCGCTCCTAGGCAATCATTGTGCTTTATTTTATTATTAAAGCACAGGGCTTTGCATTAAATTACTTCATATAATTTAAGATATTTTATTATGCCATAGCTTCAAGTGATGGATCCTTCACTAATGAGCACCAACTATTCTAATTCCTAAGTACATCAAGAATGCAGAGCGTTGTGCTACATATGGTAAGTTGGTAACCTTATTAATATAGGGAGCCAAAATTGTGGTATTACATACCCTCCCCCTTAGACATAGCACTGGCCTTGGTGTGACCTTTTTCTTGGTTTGTTTCAACAACATTGAGCATTGCTTTGCTCAACTTTCCACAACTAGATCATAAGCAATATTGGCCAACTTCACTTCATCTTGTTGGCCTATCTGTAACAAGGTTATCATCATGCTAATCAATTTTATCCTTACATGAAAACATAGTTGATTATTCTTTTTCATTATGGAATATGTTTTCTGTATTTCTTTGCTGATCTGCATTTTTGTTCGTACCATGAAAATAGAGTTTATTATTCTATGTCATTATGCAATATGTTTTCTGTATTTTTTTTGCTGATATGCATGTTCACAGACTGAACAAAAGGATGGTTATTTTTTCAGGTCATTTTAATTCAGGAACAACTCTCAAAAAACCGAATAATAATTGATACTGACAGTAGTGGAAGGTATGGTGTTCATTGACAGACTTTTTATCTGGGCTGTTAATTCTTGAGCGCTTTTATTGTAAAGTTGCAGCTTGCTAGTGCGAAAACACAATGAAAAATTGTATTATGGCAAATAGCCTTTATTTGCATAAAGCAGTGGTCATTCTCTTGTTTCTTGTTCTGCAGCAGCCTTTTTTTCCTGAATAAAATTCTTCTTTTGACTATAAATATAAACAAATAATGAGCATATTGGGAATCTTATACAATAAGCAGGCTGCTAAACAACCACCACAAGCTAGCCCAAAACTGGGCAGATTCCACTATCAAAGATTCAAAACTGCCCAAGGGTATTAAGAAAAACAAAATTGCAAGGAGTTTTTCTTTGAACATACATTCCTTGTGGGATCTATGAAGTTCAACATATTCACTCTGTTCATGCTTTTAGGCTTGAACAACTAGGATGGTTTTGTTTTAACAGTTGAGCCTGTCCATCTTTTCCTTAGGGACCTCCCAATGCTTTTTTTTGTGTCCATTGTCAACCTTGATAGTCTGATAATGTGCTAGAGAAGATAAGACTTAAAATAATCTGTAGATATAGGCCTGAAATGACAAATCTTGATTTGTGATAAAAATGAAAATGCAGCGTAAGATGGAAGTCTTTCAGGGTCAGTCTGGAAGTTATGATTATTGGATCAATGTGGCAAAACACCTGCTCCCCTCTCAATGAAACATTGATAATTTGTTACACAAATTGCTACTTCAAGTAGTTTTACTTGATAATCTTGGAACATTTCAGTAACTCAATAGATGACTTGGAGTGTTTTAAATTTAAACTTTGTGATTTCCAACTTCCACAGTAAGGACCAGAGTGAGGTTTGAGACATCAATATGGAAAATTCAAATGTAGCTCTTCCTGAAACATCATTATCAAATAACTAGAACTTGTTACAGATTGTAAGAAGAAGTTTCGATACTTAGGCAATTGATAATTGCCACAGAACATCTTTATGTTTCATGTCTAGGAATGATGAAATAGGCTGCTAAAGTATTAAGAAATCTATGTATGTCACAGTCAGACATCATAGTGAGCTTCATTAAAAATGGTGTTGGAGTTCGAAATGCTCTGAATGCGTTTGTGCATATTCTCAAGATCTCTTGAGATGCTTGCCTTGCAAATAAGAACTAATGCCACATCTATTACTTCTGTGCCTCTTGGATCTGTATACTATTTCTTTTGGTTACTGTACCAGTGTTAGATTTGCTTGCCTTAAGGATACTATTTTTGATGATTTATGATCTAGCTTCAACCTCCCAGGAAGCTGCTCGTCTTTATGGCACTATTGTTGATGAGTTATATTTTGGTTTCCATCTCTGAGGAGGTTTGAGATCAATGCTTTTCTGATGCATTGGAATGAATGTTCATTTCAAAAGTGGTGGGAAACTGGTCACTGGTTGCTGGGTGCATTTACGTGTGGAATTATAGCCTTTTAAGTCTTTTACCATGTGTGGATGTGATGTCGTGGGTTGAATGCATGTCTACAGTGCTGTCAGTCAATGCTGCCTTCTAAATTTCTAACTACAAGAACAAAACTGCTCCGCTGTTTGATGTATTATAGTATTAGTGATGCCGTGGAGCCATCTTTCCTTACAAATTTTATTGGCAAGTTATTCGATGCTGTGGTTTTCCTTAATGCTTAGTACTTCTATTGAAGGTTCTTTTTCCTTGTTTGGCACATTTCCTTCCCATTCCACATTACTTTCAAAATTAGGATTGTATTTTATTGAGATTTGTATTTGGATTTTGGATAGCTGGATAAAATGATAAAATGTTTTGCATTTTTTGATCGTTCTTTTTGTTATTCTAGGCTATTTCATTGCGATTGGAGGGTGGGGGAGGGGTTTAGTAAAATGCTGAATCTTTAGCATTTTCATTTTGTGTGTAATTGTTGATGCCTGTCCTTTTGTCTGTGTTTTGTTTTCATTGCTGGGGAATATTTTTAAGAATAAGAGCCTATAGGAATTCAAACCGAGTTTTGGCTGGAAGTATTCCAAATAGTTCATATTATTTAGGTCATAAGCTGTAATACGTAGTATTTGCATTCAGGAATGATCTGATGATGCTTTTCTGTGTTTTTGAATCAGTGTTACGGCATCCGTTACCAGTAGTACCCATGAAAGAAAAAGTAAGACGAACATTATTGTTAAGCATGAGCGAATATATTTACGGCTAAACACCTTCACGGATGATGTATGTTTGAGTACATGTTTCCATTTCCTAAATATCACTCTTGTTGAGTGATTCTCAATGAATAAGTTTTTATATCAGCTTGATAAATTCAAATTTGCAAACTTTTATGAATAGTACTTTTAGTCAAGATATTGTTATTATAGTTACTATTAAGATTTCTGCTGTAGGTTCCAATTGTTGCTGTCTTAAAGGCTATGGGCACGGAAAGTGATCAAGAAATTGTACAAATGGTAGGAAGGGATCCAAAATTTGCAGGCATACTCGCCCCATCGTTGCAGGCACGTATCTACTCTCTCATTCGGTTACTATTAATGTTCCTATGTTTGAATTTGTAATTTCCATTTTATATGGGCACCTATTTTTGCTTAAATTAGAAGTATGGTAGCCAGTGTTGCATTTTTTGTGAGAAATACATCTTATAGCATCACTTTAGCCAAGCTGTCACTCTATAAGGCGCATATCTATGCCATGAAAGTCATTGAGGACTTGCACTTGGCATCATTCGCATCCACTTGGGGGGTTTTGATCCTGGCTCTGTGTTAGTATAAGCCCAATCTCTTCATCCTTTAAATCGACAAATGGATCTTGGTTTAAGCAAGAATAAGAATCCTACCTTTTTTTGCTTGAAATCCCTTTTGGTTTCTTTGTGTGTATCATAAGCAATGACTTGCCATCATTGATCAATGTAGTCTCAAGGCCCTCACCTGCTTCATACCTGACTTCTTCACACCATGGCTGTAATAGCATATTACAAAAACCAAACAAACAAAGAAACCAAGCAACAACACGAGAAAACATGAAAGAGAGAAGTACTTCTTGGATAAAATAATGAGAGATCAATCATCTCTTTGTAGGAGGTAGACATCATAAACTTTAATTCATCATTGACATAAAACCTAAACCTCGATTGCAAATGCCAAAACCCTAATCATACTTTGATTTAAGTTACTGTCGAGTTATTGACTAAGTTACCAGGATACCGATATGGATTTTGTCAGATTTTTGAAAAACTAGGATCTGGATACAGTGGGGAAATGACAATTACAAACAAATACAAAAATATTTTTATAATAAATAAAATATAGAGTGAAGAATCAAAACTACTCAGGAAACACAAGAGTATATAAATTGTAGCCAAAAAGAGAGTTTTCATGCATATTACTATGACTGATAATTTGATAAGTTATAAGCATGATTGATAATTGATAATTTTGATTCTTGAAGACCATTTCAGCATGAACATGTAGGTCATAAACCACATCCACATGTGCATATCAGCAGTGAATAAAGTCGTTTTACTGAAGGCTATGGTAGGACTAAATAAGAGGGTGGATGAAGTGAGCAGCATGTAGCACATGAGGATAGATCAGATCTTGACCATTAAGATGGATCAACGAAAACCTTGACAGAAGACCTTCAGAGTTTGAGAGCAGATCTTGACATAAGAATAGTAACCTTGACCAACAACGGGTTTATGGCTTTAGCCTTTATGTGTTTTTGGTTTTTGAAGTTTTTTCATTATAAAAGTGATTTTTGGGGGGAATCAGTGGGTCACAAAAGCACTGGAAGTTTTAGGACCCATTTCAAAAATTCAGGATTTATTTGATTTTCCATGGGATCTGTTTTATGGGCTCAGACTCCATTTCCTTCTCTAGGGGATATGTTTCCATGACGGATTCTAGGCAGATCTGGTAAACATAGAGTTATTATTACATTACTTTATGAAAAGTAAACAAAGTCATCAATGTGACTTTATTTAGCCCAAGTATAATATGACCATTATAAACAATATTTACAATTATTTTCTTTTTGTCTCCTCGTATAAGTACACTTTTTTCTTTTCTTAAGAAGGTAGTTGTAAACCCTCTACGTTGCTTTCATCTTCAATGTTTACAATGAGTGGCAGAGGTTATGAGTCTATGGAGGGCCTTACAGTGTTTATCAAACGGAGCATTATGAGGATAGTGACCGTACAGGAAATGTTGCATATCTATGACTTCTATGGGGAAAGGAGATACAATTAGGTGATCAAATTGTGTTAGAAAGGGGTTTTACCTTTCCAAATAGTTTTAGATTTGATCAATATTGAACATTATCATATAATTTCATGGTGTATACATCTGGCTTGGGGTCAGAGTAGATGTGAGTGATAGATTGAGATTCGGAATGCTGTTAGAAAAATACAGTTAAAGGAACTTTTGAAGGTAATGGGTGTGTGGTTGTGATATGAGCACACAGAGGAAGCATAAAAAAGAGAGAATATGTTTCTACAAAACTATCACTCTTAGTTATTACTCAAGAGTCAAGAGTACATAACTATAATAACAATTTGTGATAAAATTTAGAAACTGGGGATGAAGATTATTTTAAACATAAACATCATCTTGAAAATCTTTAGAGATATTTGCATTTAACTTATAATAGACGTGATTTTCTAATATAATATTCCTTACATGAAGGGGTGGAAAATAGGTGATGTTTGAAATAGATAATTTTTAACAATAATTAATTCCTAAAATAGATTAAACCTCCTAACGATGATGATTTGTTAGGAGATGAACAAAGAGTGAAATTGGGTCTCTCTGCAGATTTAGGAATCTTCTAAGCGGCAAATTGATTAGTCATAAAATACTGAAATAGTCAAGAACAGTAGCATCGTTAGCCTGAGGAAAACATGTAAATACTCCCGAGCTTGGGAAGCATGACAGGCCATCAAGTAAAAATAAATCACGAGACTCACCCAGACTGATTAAGTGACTGTCATAAGCTATCTTAAGGTTATCAGGTTCAGATCTTAAAATATCCATTTGTGTGGGTCTTGTTACCCCATATATTGTATGTGGTCCTACATGTGTGATTTTCATTACACGAGCTTGTTGGCAGGTTGATGGAGCTACTGGATGCCTTGGGTACTTGATGCTAGAGTTATGCTTCATGATGCCCTAGTCAATGATTGGTTGGTGGATCTTCATGATATATTTATGCTAGTTGCTATGGACTGTGAAATATCCATGATATTTTGATATTCTCTCATCTTGATGACATTGGCATGCTTAGAATATGTTTTGCTTAACAATTATATAACATTTTCTGCCTTCATGGAATGGGAACCCATCAACTTAGGGTCTCCCTTACAAGCATTGCCTATGGGATGTTATTGATGAGGTTATGTGGTTTTGAGGCCTCCTAGCTAGAACACTCTAGGAGATAATGGTGTATTTCACACAGATGCCACTTGCTTGATGGAGCACCCTCGCTTTGTGGGTTTGATTTGGCATCTTGATGACATGGAGTATCATTTTCAGTGGAGTGTTTTTCTTGTGTGGAGGATTTGATGATGTGTGGAGGCATTCCATTGGAGTGCTCTAGCTGTTTGGTTGTGTTTCACACTTCTAGATGGCCTATGATTGGTTTTCCTTAAATCACCGTTGCTCCTAGACACTTGGTTGATATATTGACTTGGTTATTTATCATTATTAGTGGAATGCTCCAATTACTTCTCCCTTACACACATCTAGAGGCATGTTCATGGCTTGTAGAAGGGGCCATCCCCTTCGTTATGGATTTGGTAACTAGTATGGACACCTTGCAGTTGGATTTGATGCGTCTACTTTTGATTGGTGGGCTCCTTTTACCATGGATCTATCTTATGCATGTATTGACGAGTTGGCACATAGATATGGAGCCATTTGGAGGCCATCCTCCTAGAACACTCCCTTTTATGGCATACATGTGGGGCATTTGCATGTATTTGGTGTGGCTGTTCCCCTTTTTAAGTGACCTATTGCACATGGATTTATTTCATGGCTGAGGTTTTGACCCTGGAAGAGGTCAAAGGAAGGAAGACATCCACTCTAGGCGATTACTTGCACAATTATTCATGCCAAGTTGATGATACATTTCCTTTGGAGAGCCACACGTGTGCTGTGCATCATTGACTTGGTTCTAGTCTTAATTGATGGGATGTTCCACACGAAAGAGCTCGCACGTTTCACATGGAGGATTGCTAGCACTCATTTCTATGCCATCTAGATGGAGAGTTCAATATTATCTAGGATCTTTAACTGAAATAATAACAAGCACAGCAAAACACAATAGACACAATAGTTTTCCTCGGGGAAACCATAAAGGACAAAACCCCGCAACTTCCTCAAAGATAGATTTGTCACTAATACAATATCAAGCCAAAAGTGGAAAACCCAAAATATGTCTTCTGCAGCTTCTCTCTTTCTCTACCAGCGAACTTTCATTGTTGATATAGGAGTTGATTTCACACTCCCACATTGTATTGACGTCGGATGTTTCTTTTAGTCCCATTGACCTACTTTTGTGGCCATTTATTTGACGTTAATAAAATTGCCTTATCTTATCTAAGGTTCAGAACTTCAGATCAATCCCGTGAAATTATATTTTGTGATTCAAATTGTTCTGAGAGGTTCTGACCCACCTTGTTGAATTTATTCTGCATTTTAATGTCTATCATTTCCAGAGAAATATTTAAGCAGATACATAGAATAATGCTGCTTTATGTATAGAACTGGAGTTTCTTAATGAAACATTTCCACTTTTTCAGGAATAACTTAAGTGTTCTGTTTTTTCAATCAAAGTGAAACCATTTGAAACTGCAAATGTCCTTGCCTGAAACTGCAAATGTCCTTGCCAGCTGAAGTTACTGGTGTGCTCTTTCCCATATATGGGGTGTTCTGTTCTTGCATTTAAATTTTTAGTTTTACCTGTATCATTTTAAAGCTATATTTTATACTCATAAGTTTTTTGAAGCATTTTCTTATGATCAATATGACTTGAGCCTTTTTTCAATAGTAGTTTGTTAAATGTCTTTCATGTTCAGGAGTGTGCTTCTCTGGGAATCTATACACAACAACATGCACTGGAGTATCTTGGAACAAAGGTATTCATTCAAACAATACCACTTTGCTGCATGGGGTGACTTAATAATATTCTTTCCAAGTAAAATAGTAGTTCCAACTGAAAAGGATATCAGAGAATTGATAAATGAGATTGGTTGAGCGTTGCTGCAAATTTGGAATGCACTTAAACTATTTGTCATTCTAAACTGTTAATTTTCGAGGTTTTTCATACAGTTCCATTCTTGTTTATGAAATGCTTGATGGAGTTATTCTATGACACTGTGAGATAGGGTAGTTGCACTTTTGTTCCCCTTAAATGAAACAATTGATTTTTTTAATTATTATGTTTTGAAAAAGTAGTCTTTGACTTTCCAGGTGAAAAGCTTGAGACCATCTTGGGTGAAGGCAGAACGATCAAAGGTGACACTTTTGCATGGATGTGAAGTGCTTTACCATTCTTATATCAGTAGCAAATGATTTCCTGTTCATTGATAATGCAGTGTGTCCTTTTTAACCATCATATTATGTTGACATGACAATTTATCTGTTCTTTTGTAAACTAGATCATTATTATTATTTTCTGTACTATATGCAATATGAATATCTCCCTCCAGTTGTTACAGACTTGAGATAAATATAATGGCACCAGAAATGTACACAAATATATGTAAATAATGATTGATAACATTATGATGGATAATATATTGAAGAGTGCGATTTCCTTATATAGTGTTTAAACAGATTGGTCACAATGAAGGGTTGGGAGCAAGTTTTAATAAATATTAATTAATGATGTCTGGATATAAAGTTAGGTGTTATTTTAATTTTTAACATATATTATATACTAATTCTATTAGTAATATACAATAGGTATACTACACCAGTTCCATTGACTGCATTTGGTTATATGTGGGTTCTAACATGTTTTCTCTCTTTTTTATTCAAGGTTGATGAAGCTCGGGATATCCTTCTTAATGTCTTCCTTGCAAATGTGCCGGTTAGATCCTTTATTGATCTGTCAAGTTTTGTTCATGATTTTTGGTGTTTCTACTTTACAGTTGTGTACATGTTTACAATGCTACCATACTGCATTGAGAACATGGAAATTTATATTGGCATATAAGTCTGTTGATCTTTCTAAAATCTTATTTCAATCTTGTCGCATATTTTACTGATATAAAATTACTATAAGAATGTCTAAAGTAATTGCTTTCTTCTTGGCTTGAGCTACAGGTATATCAATATAATTTTCGGCCAAAATGTATCTATGTTGCTGTCATGTTAAGACGGATGTTGGAGGCCATGCTTAATTCAGATGCCATCGATGATAAGGTATGGTGAATGGAGTTTGAAGGTATTGGCCAGAAAAGTAGTTTTTGCATTTTATATATGGTAGGAAATATTAGGTTCTATAATAGCAGAGATTTTTGCAACAGCAATTGAGAGACAAACCATGAAAATTACATTCTCCTATTTCAAAAAATCTTCTGTGTGAGTACATGGAGGTTGTCACAAGTGAAGCCTTCCACTCCAAGGGTACACGTCATGCTCCAAGGTTATGTCATACACAATATGAGCTGAATATGGTGTACACAATACGAGTTGAATATGGTGTAGCTACTGAAGGTGTGTCCAGTGTCCACCTCTCCATTCCAATCCCACATGGACTTCATCTCTCCTCCTAAGCCATGTAATCCACAGGGTTAGTTGCCCCTGCCAAATAGGGCCTGATGCCCTCCTCAAAAAAGCACAATGCTCCTCCTCCAAAGTAGGTTGTTCTCCAAGCAAGTGGATCTCTCCACGTTTCCACAATGAAGGGAATCCACCAAGCAATCTGGAGAACTCTAATGCCGTAGGGAGGAATGGCAAGCAAGCATCGACTTGAGGTCAAGCAATCATTGAGCAATTTGTATCAACTGTACAAATCCATCATGGATCATCTCTCATTTGGTAATCCATCTTGGACCATTCGAGCACTGAACATACACCATGTAACCCAAAACTCATGAAGCACACCCAATCATGGTGTAAACACTTTCAGAGTAACTCGAAAGTTAACACAGACTAGGCATCCCAATATTCATTTTAAGCAACTTGTACTTCAGAATAAGCCCAGACAAATCCATAATAGACACCTGGCCAGGGGCAAGGAAGATCATAATCTTGGCTAAAAGCATGCCACTCCTTCCAAGAATGAGATGCAGAATCCCAGAAATTGCACTAGAAGAAGATGCCCTTTCGACTCAGTCTACAAGCCTGAAATCGAGGCAACTCAACGATACAAAAATGTTGCACTTGCAATCTCCAAATGGGACGATGGGCCATGTTGAAATTTTGTCAAACACTTAGCCAACAACTAGATTTCAGTCTCCAATAATTATTTACCATTAATGCATGTTAAACCCACAAGCATTCAAATGGAATTATGAGCAGAAATAAAAGTGACTAAGAACCGAAAATTTGCAGGAGAAAACGAACAGTAGACAAACAACCATTCATTTGACATAGTCATTTTCTGGGCAATGCCCCTGGAAAAACCCCAAAAGAAAAACCAGTCAAATGAGAGAGAATTTTTATTACTTAGCCCACAGAGAAAAAATCTGGAAATTTACAGCATTAATTACAGCAATTAGAAAGCTGTACCAGACTTGAAAATCATGCCCAGAAATAGATGTATGACCTGTACAAACAGTACGGCCTCCACACCTTCAATTTCTTCCCTCAAAAACTGTGCTCGGGCCCCGAACTGTATGGAACAGAGTATGGCCTGTATGGCTCTGCTCCAGCAATAAATGCGGCCTGTAGAGCCCCAGCAAACCTCCACATGTGTGCTGTACGGTCTGCAAACTTGATGCTGTACAGACTGCAAGTTTTCTCCCTCGATTTCTGTGCCTCCTTGATTTCTGTGCTTTTGCTGTCTTGGGATATGCACCCTCTTCCCTTCCTTGGAATCTGCATCCTCTTCCCTTCCTTGGAATCTGCATCCTCTTCCTCTTTCTCTTAAGCTCTCCAAAGCTCTCTCACTCAATGTGCCCCTCCACTCTCCTTAGGTCTCTTTTATAACTTCATTAATGACTCTTCAACTACCTCCAGATCTCAACAGTCAGTATTAGAACTTGGCCTCACTAGATCTACTGTTATGACTTAATCTCTCATTGAGATGACTTAAGTGACTTAAGTCCCTCAAACTATATAAAAGTCACTTTAGTCATTAAAAATAATAATTGTCACTTTATAAAATCACTTTATAAAGTGCTCACCTAGAGAGTGTCGCTCGGACACTTCCACATGCTAGACACCTCGAATGTAGAAGTACTTGTCCAAGTCACTGCACTCATCAATCAATAGGCCAAATCCCAACTGGCTCAGTTGCCCTCCCAATTCCAGCGAAAGATTCTTGCAACAAATTTTTCTGCTATCCAATGCTCCTGAAGGTGAGAGATCCGGACACTTGAAATAACTGGGGAGATAAGATAATGGCACCTAGCCCAAAAATCCCTTGAACTCGGTCTGTATGATGTGCAACGCTCAATTGATGCCGAAACAAAACCTGCTAAGTGCTGAACCCTCAAGACAACTGGCCACCCATTTGGCTGCAAGAATTCTACCTTGCATGGGCACATCAATCAAGCTAAGTCCCCCCTTTTTCCTTGGGGATGGTACAGACATCCCAAGAAATCAAAGGAAGACCCTGCTCCCCACCATGCTTCGACCAGAGATACCCCCTCAGAATCTGTTCAAGACGTCAGAACTGGGCTTGACTAGGGAACCAACAAGACACACTTTATGATGCTAACTTTTTTATGACTTATTACTATTTATGACTTTATTAAATGTGTAACACTAAAGTACTAAACTGTGACAAATACATCATCACATGACCGTTATAACAAGCTAACTCTTAACATTCTCTTTGGCAAAGGGTTATTAATTTAAATGCATTCTGTTGAACTTTTGAATTGTTTTCAGGATTACGTGGGTAATAAACGACTGGAGCTTGCGGGTCAGTTAATTGCTTTGCTCTTTGAGGTGAGCTGTTACCAGATGTACAACTGTTGAAGATGATGTGTATTGCCAATTTATTTGGATGACATACTATTTGTTTAGCTAAACTGTAACGACATTGACTTGGATCTGTGATGCTGACATGTCATTCGGAACTTACTTTGAAATCCAACTGTCTTTTATTTTTTTCCAGGATTTGTTCAAGCGTATGAACTCAGATATCAAAAGGACGGTTGATACTACATTTTCAAAGCAGATTCGGGCAACCCAATTCGATGTTGCAAAGGTGGGTCACGTTACTGGTTTTTTAATGTGCCAGTTGAAACTTTTCAGGCTCTAGTTTTAAATTTCAAAATTGCACAATACAGTAAATAGAGTTGCAGGAAGTTAGAACAGAAATTCTGTTATTTGCTATGCTAAAAGTAGCAACCCATGACTTAATCCATCCATGTTATTGCTTTATAATATATGCAGTAACAGTTTTTTATCTTTCCTTCATATGTTTCCCAATCATATCCTTTTCCCCTCATTTCTTCGTGCCATAGAAATCTGTTTTGTATTGCATTTTATGGCACCTAAAATCCTTGTATCTGCGCAACCTCTTTGTCTTGGGTGGTTAAACTTAATATGTATATTTTAAGGTGGTGTGCACAATTTTTTTTTTAATTTTGTTTTGGAAAAATATTTATTATATTCAGTAAACATATTTACAAACAAAAGTGTAGAGCTCAAAAGGGTATATACAATGCCTATCACAACCTCTTCCTCAAGCTAAGTAAAGCAGAAATAAAGTTTAAATTACAAATCAAGAGCATCCTTGATCAACAAGACTCCTTTAGCCAAAAGTTGGTGATGTACATCATATTTCCATAAAGCAACAAAAGAAGACACAAATTTCTTGCTAAAACACATACACCTGAGCCTCCATATCACAAACAATGTGAAAATCCCTAACCATTGCCATAGACCAAGGAAGGAATTCTGCACAAAAGCACACCCATTCCCAAAACAACAGCACTCCAATACAACTTATTTTGGAGCAAGCCAAGATGCATATCCTCAATGTAAGTCCAACACTACTTGCTAAGCTGACAACCCCAAAAAATATGCTTGACCATTTCTGATCACTGCCATCCTAGGCACAAACCATCTGAAAGGCTAGTCTTAGCCATCCTGGACTTGGATGGAATCCCTTGATAGATAACCAACCACACAAAAAGACAGCTTGTATGAAAGCCACACAGACCACAGATTGTGAAGATGACAAACCCATCTCACCTTCGGATCTGTCAAAGCGCACCTCACATTAGGCAGTGACAATAGTCTGTGTCTTTGATAAAGAGCACAGTAGAGATGACAAGAATCTTACTAAATCAATGGTTTACCAAAACTCCACTCCCAATCCCTCCAAAAGGCCAAGGCATCTCGATATTCATTTTGATTGGATCGTAGTCCAGAATAAAAGAATGCAACTCCATGATTGTAGGACGATCATACTTTAGTAGCCCAAACTCTTGAGCAAGAGATCGCCATTGTTTCCACGACATGATCCCAGGATCCCATAAATCACACTAGTAGAAGATACATTTTTGACTTAGGTGATGTGGCCAGTAGCGTGGAACCTTCGCTGCACAAACTGCTTGATCATGTCAACTCCATATCTATGTTGCATGAAACTCCTAGGTAACAGGCATACCAGTACTGAAAACTTCCCGAAACACCGAAATCGGTACGAAACGCCATCCAAACATCGACGACTGTACCATACGTCATTTCGCAATTGCGAAACGTCATACAGTACAACTACTGGTGTTTCGGCCCGTATGGGTGGTGTTTGGGTGTCAATTTTGCCTTTTGTGTGCCCATACGGGCAGTGAAGAGGGCTGCAGGTCCCTTAAATGGGCTCAAAAATTGTTTTTTTTTTTCCATTTTTAAAAAATACACTACTGTATATGTAATCAATGATATAGACATGGTTTTCCTTCTAAAATATCATTTGTCTGTGTCATTATTTTTTCTTGCAAATACACACACACACAAACACACGATGTTTCCCTCGACGTTTCCCCCGACATTTCCATTTTTAGAGGGTCGCGTTTCCTGTCATCCTCGTTTCAGAAACTTCCAGATGTTTCCCTATTTCGTGCAACTTAGCTCCATATAGGATGAGAGGCTAGATCCCACCCTGCTCGACTACCCTCCTAATTCCATCATGCCAAAATGGACACCAATCTCTAAGCCACTCAAATAAACCGAAATGGGATAGACCCACCAACTTGAAACATGGAGGGAGAAGGAATGATTTCACATAGAACAAAGCTCCGCCTTATCCTACCAATATGGTGAGATGAAAGGAAGCGATGTCAGAATAGAACTTGGCAAGGCACCAATGCCACTAAACATCTCACTACCCACTAAGTAGCCGAAATATTGGCCTAGGTTGCAACATCAATCAATCCTAGCCTCTGTTGAACCTTGGGTATGGTGCAAACATCCCAAGCATCTAAGGGTAGATTTGTAGTGCCCCCCCATATTTTGACCATAAATATGACTAGAGTATCTGCTCCAATTGACGAAACTGAGCTTGACTGGGAAACAAACCAGAAACATAGTAAACATGGGAGGCTTGAGAAAGTGGCCCACCATCGCCAACTTTGCTACAAAAAGAAGATCCTTGTGATGCCACACATGAAGTTTGTTCTACAGTCTCTGTAGACACTAATCCCACATAGCCATAGGCGATAAACTTGTACCAAATGAGATACCAAGATACTTGACAATTAAGTTGCATGAAACAGGGAAACGGGGACGCGTTGGAAACATGACCCCCCAAAATTTTGGAATCGGGGAAATGCGATATATATATATATTTATGAGCAAGGACATTTAAAAAAATGAATATGAAACATAAATCATAAATCATACATGTCAATGAATCATTGCCTATATTGGGATCCTATTCATCAATAACACCTTATGCCTCCCTCCTCAGCACTCTAGCCCTTGCCTCTAACTTGAATCTCAAAGTTGATCCTCCAAGGACATTAGTCAATGACTCAACACCCTACAATTTTGATGAAACTTCCTAATAAAATCGTTAAAATAAGGTAGAAAAAGCTTCCCATGCTTAATAATAATAAGTGATTTTGCTTAAGTGAAGAGTACATTTTTATTAAGGTCATGACAAAGGAGTTCAACAATCAACACCACCAACATCAAGGTTCATACATGGGTTGATGTGCTTGATTAAATGCCAATCCCAAACCCTCATACATGATAGAAACTGATGGAAACTTGCAATCCTGAAAACTCTCATGTTTGCTGAATTTTGAATGGAATCTAAAATTCTACTTTTTGCATATGAAGTCCGATGAGGTTGGAACCACTCTCAAACATCCTGAAACAATTAATGGTAATGTTGAAAATTTAAGTATAAGGATAGAACATGGAATATAAGGAGAATGTCACTTTTACTATTACCATTTAATACTACCAACTACTACTGAATAGGGCGATATTTTTCATCAGCTAGACAATTTTTTGTTTTTGGAAATGTGGCCTTACAGACCACATTCTTATCGGAAATGCGTTTCCATATGGAGGGGACGCGTTTCCATCTTGGGAAACGCACCTGTCCGTACGGAAACGTGTTTTCATGCTGTACGGTACGCGTTTCTGCGTTTCCAATAGGAAACGGCCTGGGGACCTGGGGGGAGTGGCGTTTCCTGCAACATAGCTTGACAGTTGTTCCCTAGATGAATGTCAGACCATGCAACTGAAATCCATGGTGGCGGAAAATCCAACCCAATTAGCTAGAGGTCAGTCTTGTGAGAACTAACTATGAAACCTAAAGTGTTGCAAAAAAGTATCCAAACAAGCAAGGGCCATCAACTGAACCTTGATAAACCCTAACAGATAAAAGAGAGTCATCTGCAAAGTGGTTATTGACCATCTCAGAGCCATGTAGAAGCAAAACACCTTTGATCTGACCAACAATGCGAGTTGCTTTCAATAGGTATCCTAGGGCATCTATAGTCAACACATAAAGAGTAGGTGCCAAAGGGCAACCATACTTGATAGACCTGTGTAAAGCAGTCTGATGGAACAAGGCTTTGTTCACAAACACAAAGTTTGAGGCACTGGAGAATAAGCTGTTCAACATACCTACACAACAGGAACTAAAACCCAAGCATGTCATCATCCTTGAGATGAAGGACCAATTAACATGATCATAATCTTTGTCAAACTCAATCTTTAGCATCATACACTGTTGACTTGTCTCCTTAGCTCACTCCTTAGCCTCCCAGATTGAGACCACTGTATCAAGAATGAACCTCCCTTGAACAAAGCCAGTTTGTTTCTATTAGACCACATACTTTGCCACTGCACAAATTCTGTGTGCCAAATCCTTAGCCATGATCTTGTACACGATTGAAAGAAGTGTGATAGGCCTCCAATACCTATGGATTCCCGTGCTGCATTCTTGGAAATGAACTTAATCAACCTGTGATTAAGAGACTTAGAAAGGTGATTAGAATAGAAAAATTCAGTTGCTAAACAGAAAAAGTCATCTCCGATGTAGTCCTAGATGGACTTATAGAACTCACAAGGCAAACCATCCAACCCATGGGATTTTTTGTTCTTCATGGACGTTATTGCAGTAAAAATTTCATCTCTATCAATATCCAAATCCAATATGTTGCTGTCAACACACGAGATCTTTCAGGGGACTAGCCTGCAACAAGTATCTCGAGTAGCAATCACACCATTTATCAGTGCAGGGAAGGGCGGTGCCTCACAAATGGGTATAGTGTAGAGAAACCACCACTAATCATCTAACACACACCTTGCAGCTGACATCCGTGCCTTCAACAGACTCTGTGAGGATCTTTTCTAGAGCCGCCATGACTGGGTGTCCGACAAACCTTAACTTGAGACTCTAGGGGACAATTCGCATAGCTGTCCCTTACTCCATCTCATCTCCTTGCCCCGCAGGACTAGGTGAGGAAATAACCAATACAATGCTCTGAAAAAAATGGCTGGCCTGTGTCCGTGTGTGTTGAAAACACATTCTTGGACTTTACATTTCACTTTCATACTTAGCCTTTTTGGCTTGATTTACATTCGAATAGCCTTTTTGGCTTCATTTACATTTCATTACATTTCATAGCCCTTCCGGCTTCATACATATCTCAAAAGATATAACAATGGTGCTCATATTGCAAAGTAAAGGGGTCAAGTGTGCATGCTTCGATGACTAATGGGGAAGACCCGGTGAGTCTACACAATCCTATACTGCATTGCAACATCGGGGGCAACCGACAGGAGCAAATCCCAGGTTTGAGAATGCATCTCACACACTAAAGAGCCGATGCACAAGAGACAGGGAGTCATGGCATACTCAGGGGTCAATGGGGAAGGGGATCCTCAAGACCACATATGAAGGTCCAAGTCGGGGAAAGAACCAAAAATGGATGAGTCGGATGGGTGGAAGGAAGTGACAGGTGGAACCAATGTTAGCTTCCTAGAAGGAGTACTGACCAAGTCTATACCAATAATGAGGACAGGAACCAGTGTGCATAGACAAGAGTCTACTGAAAAAGGTGGACTGACCTCACTAAGGGCCATCAATATCACAATGAAAATCGAGATCACCACATCAAACATCATACATCAAGTCCATGTACTATCATAAATAAACAAGTCTCAAAGCAAACTGTTGGTTTTTGTACCTAGGGAAGTGTTCCCCAAGTGACATTTGCCTAAGTCACTTAGAAAGGGGGAAAAGGGTGACCCTCACATTAAAAGCACTTAATGAGACTTTATAAACTCAAAGTCACTTTTTGATAAATTTAAGTGGGTGAGTGAACTTAATTATTTATGAGAAATAAATGGAGCATTTAATTTCAACCGTAGATCTAAATCTATCTCATCCATTGGATTTAGGGAAACCCTAGGGTTTGATCAAAAAGCATGAGGGAGGCATTTTGAGATTACTTTTGCAAATTGAAGTGAAGAGAAGAGAAGAGAGAGAGAGAGCTGGGAGAGGGCATGCAAATCAAGGCAGCCAGTTTAGAAGTTTTTCTTTGGTTGGCACGAATATCGAGATATAGTACAACATCACGATTTCCAAGGAAGATTCCAGCACATAAATCGAGGAAGATTCCAGCATTAATTGCAGGCACATTTTTCTAGATAGTCGTACTATATGGATTCTCTAGCACGAGTTTCAAGGTTGATTCTTGGCACATATTTCAAGAAAGATTTTGGGCACATTTCCCAAGATTGTTAGCATTCATTTCTGGCACAAATTTCGAGGCCGTACAGTTGTATTAAATACACAGTTCGTACAACACACAGTTCGAGACTATTTTGGGCACTTTTCCCAAGGTTCTGGGCACAAGTTTCGAGGACTGTACTTCAGCATTAAATTGCTGTACGATACAACAGTTTTGAGCATAGTTTTCGAGGCAGTTTGGGCATAGGTTTTGAGGGCAGAACAAAGCTGATTTTTGGTACAAATTTCGAGAAGGAATTGCACAGAAATCGAGGCAACATTAGCACAGAAATCGAGGCAGTCAGTTGGGTGCATTTTCTGGTTGAGACAAGTTGTATTTTTGACTGAAAATTACTGCTCTGATTTTTCTCAGAAGAAATAATAAAATCTCTCTCTCTAACTGGTTTTCCCCGTGGGTGTTTTTCCAAGGCACAGTTGCCAAAAATTTCTGAGTCTCTATTTTTTATGGTGTGCATGTTAAATATTTATTTTCTGTCTGTTAGTATGATTTTACAGCGTGTTTAATTGTTGAGAAAATTTCATAAGTAATTTCCAGCCTATGCAAAACCGGCTGGAAGTGGAAACCACTGAAATGTTGACATAAACCAGCAAGCAGTAAACTCAGAAAATTTACACAAACAACATGAGCAATAATCCATAAAGTGCTATACCTGCCATACCATATACCTGCTGCTGAAGCTGAACCTCTGCTGAATCCGGGCAATAAGTGGCAAACCAATTGAACTCTGTAATGCTCTCATCACAATATGGCTAAGTAACCCTCTCAATGGGGTCGTGCAAACCAAGGCAAGGAAGGGGGACCCTATAATCACTGCTCTGTAATAGCTCTGGACCAATACAAAGTACAATCTGTCCCCTCTGATATCTCTGCTGAGGGCAATCTCAATACAATAGATGCCCCCTCTGAAGTCATCTGATCTTTGATCTAGAAAAAAAAATGTAGTATGGTCCCTGACCACACAATCTGCAGCATGTTAGCTCAAGCTAACATGGATGTGATAACATCTGGCTCCAGCTGGGACAAGTGCTCTAAGGGAGAGAGTGCTTGAGAACCACAGAATCTCTGGTCTGTAGCACCCCTCTCGTCATCATCAAAGTGCATGCACATACATGCCATCTGCATCATCATCATCTGTGTGTACCTATCCCTGTAAAATACAGACGCTATACCAATATCTGCAGACCGCTCGTCAGGACATATAGTATATATATAAAATCCAGCAGAAATGTAAACAAAACGATAATGCTGAAATGGAAAAATGTTTACAATGAAATGTACTCTACAACATTTTAGGTTTTATTACGCCAACACATAAGGTGTAAAAAGGTGAGAAACAAAGGAAAGAAAACTAGGCTACAAACGCAAACCAGAAAAGAAAAAGGGCGTCAAAGGTAAGGAAAAAAAAACCAAAACAAAAGGGCAACAGGTCGTCAAGTAAAGGTGGGACAGTCAAAGACAAAGGACAATCGGCTGCTGCTCTCGAGAGCTTATTAGCCGCAAAAAGGGGAAGAGACAAGGTTCGAGGTCAGGAAACATCTCCTCGGGTGGACCCGGGAACGTATCCCTACAGTTGGTGACCACTCACCAGAATAGAGAAATAGTGTCCGTCCTCGGTGGACAAGAAGTACACGTCTCTCTCACAGATCTCCACTCTAAAAGGACCAACTAGAAGACCGCTATGGTTGCCAGTCATATGATGAAAGACATGACTCGGTATGACTACTTGATCACCTGTAGCAAAACTTATTCTATTTACCGAAGGGGGGTCCACCCCTATGTCCCGAAACATCGACACATCGACATTCCCCCTATCGTCAGGATGGTGGTCCCTATGGCTGATATGCGAGACAAACCTATGGGAACCTCCATCTAGAGGGATCGCAACCTCACCGATCAAAACTTCCCGAGTCACCTCCCTTACAGGGGTAGGGCTGGCACGGGGACCAAAGGATCTAGGATGAACAATGTCTATCTGAGTCTCGCCAATGGTCCAACGGAGGCTGGGCAGACAGGCTCCTGGTGGATGGGTGGGTGGAGGGCGAAGAGGCAGCATGAGTGCTACATCCTTCTCCCGACGGAATGGGAATCTCAGGTGGTAGGAGGAAGCTCGGGAAATTAGGTGGACGAGGGGAGGGAGGTGGGGTATCTATCGACATCGGCTCAAACTCACCAGTGATGTCTGTAGAAAGGGAGAATTCCTGAAAAATAGTCTGGTCTGACAACTCGCTCTCCAACTTAGGGGGATCCCGAGAAGATGGCTCCTCCCACCAGTAGTGTGGGGGTAGGCCTCTACCCTGCCTCACAAGGTTGTCATCCATAACGACTAGCATCTCAGAGAGCATTCTAAAACTTCTCTGTTCTGGGGGGAGGCTCCCTCTCACTTCCCAATCCTCGAGAGGGTGGGAGGTGTCATCAATAAGGTCCTCTATCTGGTGATCTCCCTCCCTATGCGTGGATAGCTTAGGTGTGATAGCTCCAAACTCAACCGGCAGGGAATGCCTCGCCTCCTCATCTATGGTGGTGGAATGGTCATCTAAGGATAACTGAGCCAACCGGTCCCGGGGATTTGAAAGATGGAGATAACCCCTAGAGGCCCCCTCTCGTATCTCTGTAGGCTCATGCCCCTCGAGGGGCGGGGTCAGCTCGCTCATGAGGTATTCATGGATAAGTTGGCGGATACATTCTTCCTCGGAATCATCCTCGGACAAGTGCATCCCAGGGCTAGAGAGCCATCGCTCAAACTGGTGCCCTACTTTGGCTTGGTCATCAATGTCCTCTCTATCGTCACCGAAAGCCATAAACATCCCCTCAAGGCTCGGTTCGCATTCTCCATGCCCTCAATATGTCCCTCGTAAAAGGGTTCCGGGTAGACCCTCACTAAAACCCCATTAGGGTCAGGAATGGAGGCGTAAGATGGATCCATATGCAGATGTCCTCCTAACCCGGTTGCCCATTTTCTAGACAAAAGCATGCCGTAAACAGGGGGAAGATCAATAACCACCACATCCATGAGTGTGGATATGTCCAAACATGAGAAAAGATCGGCTTTTAGGTTCTTAATCAAGCCATAAGCTGGAACTTGTCTGGAATCTATCCAACACGTTTCTGTAGGGGCGTGTCACTTCCAGGCCTAAGGCCTTCATGATACGTAGTGGCATGACATTCATAGACGCCCCTGAGTCAAGCATGCAGTTATGCAGCAGCATGTCTTGGATACGAAGGGTAAGATAGAAGGGTTGATGCCCCCCATTCTTCCTCTCGTATATGGCAGTGTGAATGGTAATCGGGGGGTCCTCCGTATCCCTCTCATCCTCATGGGCTATCTCAGTGCTACTAGGGGCATCTGTGGAGGTAGTGAGTAACTCCCTCTCTATGGGAATGCTATCAAGGAACTCAGTAATCTGGTCCCGCACTGAAGGGAGCTTTGCGAGCTCAGTAATGGGGACACTCTACATGATTCTAGCCAACTCCTTTTCCAATTCTATACCGCACCCAAAGGCCTCATCAGATGAATGGAGGCTAGTGTCAAGGTCGGGTTGAGGGACCTCGTGCCTCTCCATGAAGGGAGTAGGTCTTGGTTCATCCCCGTGTCTCTTGTAGATTCTAGTTCTTTGGAGATCCTCGCTCACAGGGTGAACAGGAAAACAGGAAGGGCCCACCTCCTCTACAATCTCTTCTTCTTCCTCCTCGTCCTCAATGACGATCCGGCCGAAGTCCAAGTCAAAAGGTATGTCATTAATGAAGTTAATGTTTTCCATGTGTTCCTCAGGTTCACTGTAATGACATTCAGACTCAGGATGCTTGTCCTCACAATTTTCACACCAATGGATGGCTCTCGTGTTAGGGGCATCGGGGGTAACATGGGGCCTTTTGTTTTCTTCAATATTGGGCCTACTGTTGGGGTTCCAATACGGCTTGGGGCCATATGGAGCCTTGTATCTATCCGAGTCCCTATTCTTTGCAAGGTCTCTAGTTAGGAGAGTCAAAGTCTTTATCATTTCTTGCATATTTTCCGTTGTCTCAGACTCAGTGTGTTCTTTTGCAGGCTCTTTGCCCTTGCGGACACGGGAATCGATGCGTGAAGATGAGGGAGCGTAATGGTCGAAAAAGTTCTGTTTTCTCACGGATGGTGCATTTGCTTCAACTTTTCTCGCATTATCCTGGGTTATTTTTAATGTGGTGAGTTCCTTATCCTTCAGATGGTACCCTAGCCATCCTTCAAAAGAATTGAGGTAATGTATGAGAATGGCTAGGTCCTTTGGTCGTATTGTCTCAGGGATTTGTGCTACAGCTTTGTCGAATCTTAGATTAAATTCATGTATGGTTTCATTTTCTTTTCTCTTTATTTCGCCTAGTTGGTTGAGTAGATACCTGCCATCTAGCTTGACCGACCAGTGCTCGATGAGCTTGGTCACGAAGTTATCGTAACCGTCGATTGAACCAGCTGGTAACCGGTCAAACCACTTGCGGGCATTGCCCTCAAGTGACATGAATACCCTGTCATGAACACGCCTCCATGTATTGCCACACGGACTCGATGTGATCCTCCATGGTAATGGCACTGCTCCCATTAAATTTAGGAATCTTTTTGAAATATTTATCCATCATATCATGGGGAGCTCCTTGAATTTGGGAAAAATCTAAAGCTGAGGCTCTCGCCTTATTTCTAAAGACACGTGGACTGGGGTTATTGTGGGCCATCAAATTGTTTAAGGGTGGATTAAGGGTTGTGGAATTGGGTGGCACTACAATGCTAGGAGAAGCAGCAGAGCTAACTGTTCGCCAAAACGAGCTAGGGGAGTGCTCTCCAAGGGTTCTTCTGACGTAAGTAATGGGCGTATCGTGTAATGTGTCAGAACGGTCTGAGCTACGGAGGTTGTAATAGTGGGTTCAGCCTCCAGTGGAGCTGCGGGGTGGAGTCGCCAGGTGAACTACGAACCTTGTTCACCGAAGGTGAGATGTCATGATGGGAGTGGAGAGTGAAACAAAATGATGTTGGCTGTAATAAATTATGTAAATGAAAATCAACCAACAGAGTTTAAGTATGAAATGATGAAAAAGAAAAAGGCAAAAAGACTCAAACTCGAAAACCACGGGGGTAAGCCTCTACCTCCCCGACAACAGCTCCAAAAATGTTATCACACAGACTCTAGCTGCTACTAGAGATATCTCGTCTGGGATGGTAGAGGGCAAGCAGCCAGGCAGGTGACACCTGCAAACACCAAGTCCACCATTCGAAGAACGGTCGTCACACCAGATGAGGTGTTTGTCGCTTTGGACAAGGCAAGTAGCCAAGTCAAGGGGGAGACCTTGCTCAACCAGTGATGGTTGAGAACCAAAAATAGACACCCAGATCCCAAAAGATAAAACAAATGCAAACAAGAGATGAGTGTCAAGTGAACCCAAACTCAATTCCAGCCAAAGATTGGACACCAAGATGAAATAAGCGCGGTATGGAATGTGACCAGATCTAAAGTGTGATGAAATAGATGAAGTAAAACAACAATTTAGTGGCTGGAAATTAACTAGGGAGCACAATAAACTAGAAGTGTTGGAATGATGACATTCTGCCTGAGGAAAAGGATTGGTTAAGTGATTTAACAGGCCTAGGGCAGAAATTCTTACCGATGCTACAATCATCCCTATCAACGAGGGAGGTATTCTTCTTGCTCATTCTGCTCGAACACATCTTGGGTTTCTTCAAAGGGTTCACGCCATGACTTGTCTACAACTAATCATCTCAAGGAAAGGTTGATCACGGACTTGCTTGAGGTTGATGCTTTCGAGTTCTCTTATCCATGTCTCATGGCTAAATCCATGCACTTGCATGAGTGAGCATCTAGGGACTAATCTCCCCATCCTGTCACAGGGTGTCTGAGAGAAGGCACTGCCTCGCTCCGAGCATTCTTAGGGTGTAATCTCTCAACCCTGTCACAGGATGTCCGAGAGAAGACGCTACCTCGTTTTGAGTCGTCTTAGGGACTAATCTCTCCACCCTGTCACAAGATGTCTGAGAGAAGACACTGTCCCACTTGACCCACCCCTATCCAAATCTCACCGCCAACATTGGAGAAATGCTCGATACTCAACCTCTGGGAGGATAAGTGTGCAATTGAGTGTTGATTAAGTTGTCATTGATGCCAATAGTGCCTGGTCATTGATGCCAACAGTTGAGTCTTGGTGCCCCTTGTGGAGCCCCTGAGGGTTAGGAGACCTGTTGACTTTGTCCAAGCCCAAGCTTGAAGCCCTTGGAGGCCTTGGGACAATGGCAAAAGCCCTGGCTATCCTTGACTCGGTTAAGTGCCCCTAAGCTGTAATCTTGGTCCCATTGAGTCCATTGTTGTATCCTTGCTCTTGGTTGTCTTTTGGTTGATGGTTTCTATGCTACTTATACTTGTTGTGGTCTCTTGATTGGTTGTTGAATGAATGTTATGGTAGTTTGGTCTTTGGAGGCCTCACATAGTTGACTTGTGCCCTTACATAATGAAGTCTTTCTTTTGATGATGTCCATGAAGAGGTCCTGCACAAATTAAAGAAAACAAAGTTGAAGGAACCTGCCAATGCAAGCAAGACCCTCATAGGGTGAAAGCCCTCGTCAAGCTCTTTCCGTTGATATGTGGAGTGTCTCCTAACTCTATACGGTTGATGACTTATTGTCGTTTAAAGTTGATGTGGTCATGAAGCCCTTAGTACCCTTATCTTGGGGTTTTGATGGCTATGAACCCATTTGGTAATGAAACCATTATATATGCCTTTAAGGCACCTATGATGACCTTGTGCCATTGAAGAAGCCCTTAGAAATCATGATGAAAGCCTTTTGCTTGTTGGTCATAAGCCACATTGTAAGCCTTAAAACCCTATGCATGCTACTTGAAACCCTTAAGGTTGCATAGATGGTACAGTACCATTGAAGAAGGTAATGGAACCCATGATTGTGACAAAAATCTTGCTAAAAGAAAGATTAAAAATATTAATGAATATTTTATTGAAATTATGCCCTCCCCAAACAAGTCGTCCTGCTCAAAAGTTATTCTTTATGTTAAATTAAATTTTTAATTATGCCTATTGCAAGTTGGCCCAGTCCTGAAGTAATATTTAAATCAAATTTAATTTAAAATAAAACATTCATCTTTTTATGACCTAGGTCGGCCAGCCCTAAAAAAAAGGAGAAATAATTTAAAAATATAAAATTAAATTACTCCTAATATCTAGGTTTGCCCAGAATTAAAAAAAAAAAAAATGTCTATAAATACAAATTCGACCTCATTTAAGAGAAGATGAATTCGTGGAGCTGGCTCTGAATTTCAGGCTACTTCTGTCAAAAATTTGGACTGTCTCTCTGCTTAAAATTTCGGGCTACTTTTGTCAAAATTTCGGACTGTCTAAACTGCAGAATTTCAGACTGTCTTTTTACACCAGAATTTCAGACTGTCTCTGTAAATTTCGGGCTGCTACAGCACCTCTGTTCTCTAAAATTCGGATCTGGTTCAGGCATAAGTACAGTAAAGCCAAGTCTTCTTTTGAAGGTACACATCACAGTAAACAAATTTGTTCTTGTTGATATAATTACAGCTATGTTAACCTTGTATATTGCTGGTTGAGTTGCATAATACTGAGATATTCCTCCTTGAAATGATGGTGTTGCTAATGTAGTCCTAATTGCTGAGTGCGTGTTGCTGAGTTGTCAATGATGTGAGTCATTGTTTAATACCTAGTTGTCTTAGTGTTGAGTTGATGTGCAACTATCCTAAAAGTTCTGAGTTGATGTACTCTTTGACAAAGAGTTTTGAATTTGACAAACTTCCTTGTTTGAATTGCAAGCTGACTAAGCAAGAATTCATTTGACAAGTTTGCTTTGGCCTTGGTGCATTTCTTAACAAGTTGACAGGTGCCTTTGACAGTATGTGAACTCCGAATATGTGATATATGACAATTTCCCTTGCATGTGCTTTGACAAAGCAGACTGTATGACACTCTTGATCTAGTTGACAAAAGGATTATTTTTGATAGACTGAATTGACTTCGTTTGACATTTTAATCTTGAGAATATGACTTTGTGTCAACATAATATGAGTTGATAAGCCAAGTGTTTGCTTAATTTTGCCAAGTATGAAATAAACTAGCCTGAATTGAAGCATCTCTTGACAGTACTCTTTTGGCAAGATTGAGTTTGGTTATAAGCAAGAGAGTGTATTGATTAAGTTTGATTTGACAAGTTGTCATTGACTCAATATTCCTCCATAGTACCCTGAATAGTATTGACTGTGTTTAGCTGAAAGTATTCTTTGATTGCATGACAAGATGACTTTGACATTGTTGTAAGGGTTTGTCATTGACTAAGTGTGTTGACCTAAGAAGTTGACTTGTAGGTTGACCTTACTTAATTGGTTTAGTAAATTACCTAAGCTGATCTAGCAAGTGTGTCTTAGGGTTTGTTGGTTGACCATCTTCTCTTTGAAGTTGGTTGGTTGATGTTGTCTGTCAAGCTTTGCTTAACTAAGTTGTTTGTTGAGTCTTGAGGGTGGTTATGGTGCTTATCTCAGGTACACAAGCAACATGGTATAGGTTGGTTCAGTTGAGCAGAATTGGCACAGGCTGTCCTATGTGCAATTGGTCTAACTCAGATTGGCTGAGTTGTATGAGCAGTTGGTTTGACCTAGGTGGTCTGATATAAAATTGGTATCAGAGCAAGAGGTCACGAGTTCAATACACCAAAACCCGCAGGTGATTGGTAAACTCACCACCGCCAAATTTCAAGGATCCACGAGAGGCGATTAGTCCCTTGTCACGATACACCGGGGAGCGCTGACTACTTGCAATTTCGTGCAACATTGAGGACTAATCTTCCCACCCTGTCACAAGCTGTATGGAAGAAGGTGCTGTCTGACTTTGAGCTATTCACCCCTAGCCAAGTCACATGGCTAATATTGAGTGAATGCTTGATGCATCAACACTACTCATCATGCAAGAGTCAATCTCCCCACTTTGTCACAGGGTGTTCAGGAGAAGATATAACCCTGCCTCTGGGCCATTCACCCTAGTCAAGTCACATGGCTAATATTAGAGAATTGTTTGCTCGATGCAAACATCACATTTGTCTTCAAGCATCACATCCACTGTAGCTGCTCCCTTTGTCACAGATGCCATCTTGCTCCCTCTGCATCTGGACAGTCATCTCCCTCTGCAATTGAGTATCCTGCGGTAAAGCAACTTGCTGCCTTGGAACCTGAAGCCAACTTCCTCTGACAATGAGTTTCTCTACTCCTTCTGAAGCTCAAATTCATCAAGTACAAAAATCTGCAACCATGGGACATCTTCCCATTTATCTTTAGGCTCTGTGATTGCTCCCTTTGTCATGGAAGCAATACTTCCCGCTTCATATGTATCTAATGAGTCATGACACTTTCCCTAACACAATGATATCATCATATTTAACATTAAAAATTTGAATAAATTCTTTTGGCCTCCCGTACTAGGGAAAATGGCCCAATTAAAATAATGATAACCTAAAAAAAAGAGAAATTTGTTGGACTCCCGTACCAAGGAAAATGGCCCAATTACAAAAAAAAGTCAAAAGAAATATTCTGTTGTCATCTCATCTGGTTTTGCCCTTTTCGGTGGATGTTTCTCATCGAAATGAGTTGTTGATGCATGTTGCTTCCCTCTCTTTCTTTGAGGACAATCTATAGCATAGTGACCAAACTTATCACACCTATAACACTGGATGTGTGAAAGATCCTTCTTCTTCTTTGGTTCCTGATTTGAAGTTGGGGTCGGTCTTCCAAACTTTCTTCCCTTTCCTTTCTTTGCATGTGCAGTACGGGATTGATTTTCTACATCATACGGTTGCGGAAAATTATTTCTAGCTGCAAGTCTAGACTCCTCTTGAATGCAATCTGCCCATAACCAGTCAAACTTGGGCAATTTGGATCGCCAACTAATGCTCTGAATGAATGGTTCCCAAGAATGGGGAAGACCATTGAGGGTCATCATGACAAGCTCTCTATCTACAACTATCTCCCCAATGGTGCCCAACTGATCCTTTAGTTCATAAATCTTCATGAAGTAAGGTGCAACTGAAACTGCTCTAGTCATCTTTGTTAGAAAGTGACAACAAGGAAGGTCTTACTGCATTGCATGCGTCCTTGCATGCAGAAGACTTAAATAAGGAAGTCAATTGTATTTAATATATTTTTTGTAAGTTTACTTTGGAAAAAATAATTCAGGTGATCTAATTATTGATTGACTTATTGGAACACCTTTTATTAAGTGAAAGTGAAAATATAATAAAGTGATGGCTAATTTAATCTTGGCCATTGATCTCACCGGAGGATCTCATCCATAGATCTATAGTGATATTAGGTTATTCGCTTAGCCAATGAGTTATAAGAAAGGTCAATTGGTGGAGACAGAGAGAACAATTTTGAGAGAGAGGGTTTTTGCAGAGAAGAAGGAGGAGCAATGATCCAGAGAGGACTGTATGGATTTGCAGGAGAGAGCCGAGGTTGATTCGCAGAGGGAGGCAGTACAACAACCGTACGGATTTCGTACAACTGACGTCAGCAGGCCGTATAGCAGCCAGTCGTACAGCTGCACAACAACCCGTACCTTTCAACAGGTTTTTCTTAGTGAGTTTGTTGTGGTACGATTTTGCCAGTTGGGCATAAATCGATTTCTGAATTGTATTGCTCCATATTTTTCTCAATAAAATATATTCTTAGACTGTTGCACCGGTTTTGCCATCTTGGGTTTTTTCCGAGGGTTTATACCCAAAAATATTATGTTGTCTCTATTGGTGTGATTGATTGGTATTTCTTTCAGTATTTATTTTCCGCTGCATAGTGAAGAAATCCATGTGTGGTTAACAGTAATAATTTAGGTTTAATTAATTAATTGGGCATACTCTAGCCCTAGAGTGGATTTTAAGGAAATTTACATGGTATCAGAGCTCTTCTGGGCAGACTGAAAGAAAGCAGCAGGTTGGTTGGATAAATTATTGGCATATCTATCCTAGGGTTTACAGGCACTATTCACTATGGCCGTATAGTTGAGAGTTGAGGATAGACTCCAGGGGGCACAAAAATTTCCTACTTGGAAAGAGAGGATCACCAGGATCCTAGATGTCAGTGATGCTGATGAGCACATTGATGATCAGAAAGTGGGTCCCATAGATACGATAGATTTGGCTAGATGGAAGAAGATAGACTCCAGAGCTATGTTGATCATCTTAGATGGGGTGAAGGACCATATAGTCCCTCATCTGTATGGGAAGAAGACCGCATTAAAGATGTGGAAGGCTTTGGAAAATCTCTACCAGAGCAAGAATGAAAATCGGAAGATGGTGCTGCAGGAGAGATTCCGCAGTACTAGGATGGCCAAGGGTGAAGGAGTGGTGCCTTATCTTACGAGGATCACACTAATTAGGGATGAGCTTGGAGCAGTGGGCTCTAAGACTGAGGATGAGGAGCTAGTTCGTATAGCTCTCAATGGCTTCTCTATGCCATGGGATGTCTTTGTTAAAGGCGTGGTGGCTAGGGAGAAGCTCCCTGATTGGTAGAGATTGTGGGATGACTTTGCACAGGAAGAGACCTGCATGGGTCAAGGTTCAGCTTCATCCAATGGTGCTACATAAATCGTGGATGAAGAGGCTCTAGCCCTAACAAGCAAAGGTAAGGGGAAGGCAAAGAAGAAGAAGGATGGCAAGAAGAAATTGGACATGTCAAAAGTCAAGTGCTTCATTTGTCACAAGTGTGGAAACTTTGCTTCTCAGTGCCCAGAGAGGAAGAAGAAGAACAACAACACTCAGATGGCAGGTTTTGCAGAGGTGGATGATTTCAGCAAAAGTTTTGATGAAGGCTTTTGCTTGATAGCTTGCATAGGAAGTTCCGTAGACAACAATATCTGGTATGTAGACAGTGGTGCATCTTGTCATATGACAGGACATAGCTCTTTCTTCAAGATCTTGAAGGAGGATGGAGTGAATCTCCATATTGAGTTGGGAGATGATGCGCGGTATCAGGCGCAGGGTATTCGTACTGTTTCGTTTCAGAGGGAGTTTGGCAAACCTATTAGCTTTGCTGATGTGTTATATGTTCCAGGGATGACGAAGAATCTCATATCAGTTTCCACACTAGAAGACAAGGGTTTTCTGGTGACTTTCCGGGACAAGAAAGTATATATCAGGCCACATGGGTCAGATCATAGATTGGACAGGATGATTGGGGTTCGGAGTGGGAAGGTTTACAGACTACAGTTTGAGCTTGCAAAGGCTCTGGTCAGTAGCAGCAATAGTGATGGTGAGTTGTGGCATAGGAGGATGGTACACTTACATCATGGTTCACTGAAGCATCTGAGACAGGCAGTTATTGGAGTTCCTTCAGTACAGGAGGAGAAGCATAACCATTGCAAGGGTTGTGCGGTTGGGAAGAAAATCAGGACACCTTTCCACATAGTGAGCACAAGTTTGAGGGGGCCTTAAACTTGGTGCATTCGGATGTATGCAGATTGATGAGCGTTCATTCTTTCAGTGGTTACAGTTACTGCGTCACATTCATTGATGACTATTCCAAGAAAACCCGGATCTATTTTCTGAAGGCCAAGTCAGAGGTATTCGATCGGTTCCGAGAGTTCAAGACTCTCATGGAGAACCAAACAGGGAGAAAGATCTGGATATTGAGGACATACAACAGTGGAGAGTACACCGGCAGAGAGTTAATGGAGTACTGTGCATCAGAGGGGATCAAGAAGGAACACACTGTTCCCCACACCTCGTAGCAGAATGGAGTGGCAGAGAGGAAGAACAGGACACTGGTGAGTGCAGCTAAGGCCATGCTATTTGATTAGGGATTACCACTATTCCTATGGGCCGAGGCATTTCAGACTGCAGTATATATCCAGAACGGATGTCCCCACATAGCATTGGGGAGGAAGACACCTGAGGAGGTATTTACAGGTACTAGACCAGATGTGAGTCATTTGTGCATATTTAGGAGTATCTGCTATTGTCACATTCATGCTGACACTAGGAAGAAGCTGGATCCTTCTGGTGAGAAGGGGCTTCTAGTTGGGTATAGTGAGACTTCCAAGGCTTATAGAGTATATGTCCCAGCTCGCAAGAGGCTCATTGTGAGCAGGGATGTCCAGTTTGATGAGGACAAAGCCTTGAGAAGATCTATGGACTTACCAGCACAGGAGCAGCTAGCTGAGGACGTAAGAGGAGTCACAGGTACAGGTATAGACACAGAACACAGGTTCTAGTAGTCAGAGGGAGTCAGTTGGACATGATCCTCCTATCATTGATTTGGAGGATGAACAGCAGTAGGAGGAGGATATCCAGCAGTCGCCACAGGCAGACATCAGGCCACAACCTAGATGGTATAGGTCCACTGTTCAGGATTCCAAACAGGTGAGTCTTCCACAGAGATCCATAAGGCGGAGCAAACCACCAGATAGGTTGAGCTATATGGCACTGATGACAGAATTGATTGACTCTGAACCTTCTAGTTTGGAGGAGGCTGCACAACATGAAGAATTAGGTATGGGAGGTTGTTCAGAGGCCAGAAGATAAGAAAGTGGTGGGATCCAGATGGATCTACAAGGTAAAGCATGCATCGGACGAAAGTGTGGAGAAGTACAAGGCACGCTTCGTGGCGAAGGGGTATTCGCAGAAGGAAGGTATTGACTATGAGGAAACCTTTGCCCCTGTCGCTAGGCATTCTTCTGTTCGGACTATCCTATCATTGGTAGCGGAGATGGGTTGGCGCATTCATCGGATGGACGTGAAGACAACTTTCCTCAATGGCGTTATTGAGGAAGAGGTTTATATTGAGCAACCATAGGGGTTTGAGGCGGAGAGTAGAGAGTCGCATGTATGCAGGTTGCAGAGAGCTCTTTATGGGCTCAAGCAGGCACCTCGAGCATGGTACTCGATTATTGACAAGTATCTACGAGAGATGGGTTTCCAGCGGAGTGAGGTAGACCATAAGCTGTACTTTTTGTCAGGTGAGGTACCTCTCATACTGGTACTATATGTGGATGATGTCTTTCTTACAGGAGATGAGAGGCTGATCAGGGACTGCAAGTCAAATCTTGTAGTGGAGTTTGAGATGAAAGACCTTGGGTTGATGCATTACTTCCTAGGTCTGGAGGTTTGGCAGAGAGATGGGTGCTTCTTCATTGGACAGGGGAAGTATGCAGTAGAGATCTTGAAGAGATTCAGGATGGAGGACTGTATACCTATGGCCATACCTCTAGTTACCAACTGGAGGAAGATTGATGTATCGGGATCAGAGGAGTTTGATCCTACACTGTATAGGCAACTTATCGGGTGGCTTATGTATCTGGTCAACACTCGACTAGACATCAGCTTTGCAGTCAACTCTTTGAGTCAGTTCATGGTGAACCCTTGAATAGTACATTGGACAGCTACGAAGCACATACTTTGCTACATCGGAGGCACAATGGAGTATGGTTTAGTTTATGAGCGCTGTGTGAGTATACAGTTGGCAGGTTTCACAGATGCTGACTGGGCAGGATGTGTAGAGGATCAGAAGAGCACTTCAGGTTGCTGCTTCAACATTGGATTAGGAGTTATCTCTTGGTTCAACAAGAAGCAAAAGTCAGTTGCATTAAGCTCAACTGAGGCTGAGTACATGGTAGCCAGCATGGCTACATGTGACCGGATGTGGCTAAGGAAGTTGCTCTCAAGATTGTTCAAGAGTGAGATAGAGACTACTATAGTTCACTATGATAATCATAGTGGTATCGACCTTTATCAGAATCCTGTGTTCCATGACAGGAGTAAACACATTGACATCCGATATCACTTCCTCAGAGATTGTGTTTAGAGAGAAACCATTCGGTTGGAGTACATTCAGACAAATGAGCAGGTGGCAGACATATTCATCAAGGCACTTTGCAAACTCATGTTTGTAAAGTTCAGAGACAAGCTGGGGTTGTTACCGAATCCCTTCCTCATTGAGAGGGAGTGTTAGAAAGTGACAACAAGGAAGGTCTTACTGCATTGCATGCGTCCTTACATGCAGAAAAATTAAATAAGGAAGCCAATTGTATTTAATATATTTTTCCTAAGTTTACTTTGGAGAAATTAATTAAAGTGATCTAATTATTGATTGACTTATTGGAACACTTTTTATTAAGTGAAAGTGAAAATATAATAAAGTGATGGCAAATTTAATCTTGGCCATTGATCTCACCGGATGATCTCATCCATAGATCTATAGTGAGATTAGGTTATTCGCTTAGCCAATGAGTTATAAGAAAGGTCAATTGTACTCTCCATCTCTGTCGAAATGAATGTGTGTGTCCTCTCCACCAAGGACATACACATTCATTTCGACAGAGATGGAGAGTACAATTTTGAGAGAGAGGGTTTTGTAGAGGAGGAGCAGTGATCCAGAGAGGACCGTATGGATTTGCAGGAGAGAACCGAGGTTGATTCGCAGAGGGAGGCCGTATAGATTTTGTACAGTTGATGTCAACAGGCCGTATAGCAGCATGCCGTACAACAGTCGGCCGTATAGCTGCACAACAACCCGTACCTTTCAGCAGGTTTTTCTTAGTGAGTTTGTTGTGGTACGATTTTGCCAGTTGGGCATAAATCGATTTCTGAATTGTATTGCTCCATATTTTTCTTAATAAAATATATTCTCAGACTGTTGCACCAGTTTTGCCATCTTGGATTTTGTCCGGGGGTTTATACCCAAAAAGATTGTGTTGTCTCTATTGGTGTGATTGATTGGTATTTCATTCAATATTTATTTTCCGCTGCATAGTGAAGAAATCCATGTGTGGTTAATAGTAATAATTTGGGTTTAATTAATTAATCCGACATACTCTAGCCCTAGAGTGGATTTTAAGGAAATTTACAATCTTGACGTTTGAGAGTTGTTGTCTTAAGGCAAGTGCTCCATTGACATTGCTATTCTCAAATAGCTTCTTCATGACATCAAACATTCCTTTGGATTTCTTCTTCTGGGACATCTGAGGTATCAAGTGATCTTTGACATAATCTATTAGAATCCTTCTTGCCTTAGCATCATTCTTCTTCCATGATGACTTCTCTACTTTTGGTTCTGGTTTTGATGCTTCTTCTTCCACAAATTTTAGAAGATCATTCTCTTCTTAGATGATGAGTACTCTAGACTTCCATGGATTGAATTTGGAAACCCCATCAAGTCTATCTTCAACTTTGACATTGTTCATCTTGATTGTAGGATGGAAACTGAAACCTGATTGAGAAACCTGAGCAGAAGAGGGTTCCACAGATGATTGTGTCCTCCTAAAACACTCTTTCTAGATCAATTTATGGTTTGGAAACTATGGAATTGGAAGCACTAGTTTATGACAATGGATTCTTTCAACACTGCTCTGATAGCATGTTAGAGTTTTAAAAGAATATCCATGCGCAGAAACAAAGAAACACAAAGATTTTATCTTGGGAAAACCCAAACTCGGGAAAAACCTAGCCAACCTTTCTCATTCAGAGATTCAAGATACAAGTACATCAAATATAAGAAGAAGATAAACCCATAAAATAGTCTTCTTCTGCTTCATCCTTCTCTTCCTCAGCTGCACACTTGTCTTGGAAAGCATAGCGAATTGCTTGATGTCCCAATGAGATAGGCGTCCTTCTTATTTATACCTTCATTTTCTATTTCCATGCTTTTCGGGGCTTTCTAGAACTTTCCGGGGGGGTTTCCTTTCTAGAAATTTTCGGGGGTTTCCTTTCTAGAACTTTCCGTGGGTTTCCTTTCTAGAACTTTCTAAGGGGTTCATGTTCGTTCTTTTGTCACGAGTTTATGTGTTCAATTCTCATTTTTCATGATATCTTCCATATCAATGGTGGTCTTTATACACGCCAAGCAAGCCAAATTAAACCAAGTAATTTGCCTTTTGAATTGAATTTCCTTATTATTTTACCTGGTATGGTTGCATTTGGTTACTATTCTAAAAATTATGTTGACTACAAATATAATGCCTAGTTTGGTGGTAGTTAGGTAGATTCAACTCCCTACCATTGTTTTGTATAAGGCTTTGTCGATTAGTTTATTGTTTCCATTTTGAGTCAATTCACACCTTGTATCCATATGCACAAGAGTTGATTTGTTCTAACATATTGAATTTAAGAAGTAGTTCTTTGACATGTTTTTATAGGACACGGAAATTTGGTCACTGCCTTGAATTATATAACACCTAGATAGCAGTGTAGAGGTCCCATATCTATCACCTCAAATGTTTGCATGAGAACTCTTTACTTGATCAATATTCTCCATAGTACTTCTTGCTATGATTAGATCACAATGACAAAACTCTATGGGTAGACATGCGAGTCATTGAGTATATGTGACTCTCCACCCTAGACATGGGAATTTAGTTGAGACTTAATGGTTCTAACCCAAAGATAGGTTGATTGGTCCAAAATTGGCAAAAGCCCCTAAACCAGGTGAGTGTTAGCGAGAAATGTTGAGTTTAGTAGGACCCGCCAATTCTTAATAGTGATTGTCATGTCAACCATTACCTTGATTTAATCATTACATGAATCTCGATCCATGGGGATGAAATGCTTGGGTAAATAGTATTATTTCACTCCCAGGGATGGCTCATTGTAATTATAAATTGCCTTTGCAAACTGATAAAATAATTACAAATGAACATAAAAACATTGAGCCATATGATATCAAGTTTGACTTTTAACTCTTAAGTCTTGACTCTTGACATTGGCCAATGTGTTTGAGAATCATTGTTCATTTTGGTTCATGAATCATAATTTCATGCCATGGTCCATGGCAATTTTTAATATTCATGGATAAAGGATGATATGATAATCTATTGTGAATGTATGATATACTTGGTTTTGTTTGGATATGTTATTTTTTGCATTATATGTAGTGTAATCTCTCATGTAATCTAAAAAATATTTTTCTTGAAAACCTATATTTTGTATTTTTCATAGCATTGAGTCATTGTTGGATTGACTCATTAGTTTTTGCGAAGCATTGAGTTGAGTTTAAATGTTCAGCCAACAAGTCTTGCATTGAGTAGAGTCTAGTGACTTTGGATTAGATCATCCACTTAAACTACCATGATAGTAATAAGATTTGACTCTCTAATCATGATATATAGGTTGGGGTTTGAGTCACACTTTGCCACTCTATGCATGCCCTCATGATTTTCTTGATCAATTTTGGGTTAGTTCTCACCTACTTCAGGTGTAATCCGATAACAATATTCGACTAATGGAGAGGGCTTAGCTCTACCACCTACGGGAGATTGAGACAGAGGAGCATTTCATTTTCTGATCCCCAATCTATTATAACATCCGAGGTCGATACCATGACCTTTTCAAAGAGTCTCAGAACTCCCTCATCATGTTCATTAGATATCCGGAATAGTGGTGCTTGGCTTTATACACGAGGAAGGTCTTTGGGCTTCAATTGCTTATGCTCAAGACACCCCCATTAGTGGACACCACTAGGATGATCACTTCCTCCTCAGTGTTCATAGACAGAGGTACCAAGAGGCAGGCAGAAAGCAGTTCCACTTCCAGATCCGTGAGATCTCAGGGAGAGCCACGACCTTTCTCGTGAGACCCTTTTGACAATGCTGGGTCCTGGCTTAAGACGATTCTTCCATTCACAACAACCACCCTCTTTCCCACTCAGCAAGATATCAATAGAGTGTGCTTCTTCTAGGTGTCATATTGTACCTAGATCTTCCAATATATACAAATCTTCTAGTTTATTCGCATAGTTCTCCACAAAGGGTTTCTTTACATTGGCCTCGAAAGATAGGAGAGTTCCACCTACTGCCAGTACAGATTCATAGGTTAGCGGCTTCTCCTCCTCATCATGAAGACGTGATGACTCTTCCAAACCTTGAGCACATTCTTCATGCACCTCCAATTGTGTTTCTCTCGGTTCTCGAGTTCTTGAGAGGGAGACTTTCGTCTTCAGGACTTCCAACTTTGTATCTTTTAGTTCTTAGATGATAGATGTTAGATTCTAGGTCTTGGACCTCATAGGCTAGATATATTTTATAGGAGCTGCACCTATTTATGTTCACTTGTTGGACATTAATAAAATTATCTTAACTTATTGAATCCATTCCTCTGAAACTTCTGGTCTATTTTAGCATGCCAAGTTCTAGGAGCTTGCAGTAGACCATATAAAGTCTCTTTCAGTGTGCGAACCAAATTCTGTTGACCTTTTTGGATGTAACTAGGAGGCTGTTGATGTTCCATATAAACTTCTTCACCTAAATCCTTATTTAAGTTCATAGTAACCGGAAAGGAAGATAATAAATTGTACAATTTAGAAGGGACAAAAATCAAAATTAGAAGGTCATAGCAGAAGGAAAGGAAGTAAATGGATTATACAAATTTCTAGCTGGTCCTTGGAAGTTTTATTTGCTAACACACTTGTTTCATTGAATAAAAGTTGACTGCATCTTCCTCAAGACAAAATATTTTTAGTAGGGAAAAAGCAAGTCAAAATTTTAAAAGTCATCTATCCTCTATGCTTTTGAGATTTAAAACTTACCAGTAAAATTCAGAGGCTGAAAAACAAGCTCATCTTAGTCTGTTTTTCTTGTTAGAATATAACACGAAAATATAATATATTGAGATTTATATGTAAGTTGCTTTAGTTGTCACTTGATATGTAACTAATGTTATATTATAATAATAGGTTAAGGGTTAGGTGGCTTAACCACCTTGACCAACTTAGGGGTACCATATATTGATGTTATGAGAGGTGATTATATGAGAGTGGTACTTGTGTAGTTGTGACTGAATTACATTAATTTATTTGTAATCAAGAACGAAACATTATTTGTTCCCTGCTGTTTATCCATTAGTGTCTTTTGAAATACATGTTTTTGTCAACTAAGGCTGGTGATATGTTCTATGGATTTTAAGGATCTGTAGAAGTAAAAAAGACACAGTTTGTGGGGCCATGTCCTATGACTTTTGAGGATTTCTAGGAATTATGAACCATAGCTGGTTTGACATGGGGCAGGGAGGCTGGGAAGAACTGCTTAGAGAATTTTATGTGATAGTACTTTCAGACTGGAAGGGCCTGGAAACTGTTGTTCTCCTAAAAACCCTCTTATCTGCCAGACCATTGCAGTCATTTACAACCTTAGGAAATATTTTTGTTGAATTGAAGTTTATCTTTATTGTTTCGTATTTATTTTTGAATAGTTGAATGCCAGATATGATTTAATAGATGCCTAGGAACATAAAGACCGATTGTTGAGGAAACTAATGCAATGATATGATTGTTCTTGCAGGTTATACGGCATGACATGCTTTCTGTAGGATTAGAGCATGCTATTTCCAGTGGAAACTGGACTGTTAAGCGATTCCGAATGGAGAGGAAAGGTGTCACACAGGTAGGTGTCTGATGTCATACTTTTTCTGGAACTGCCGTTTATTTTATTTAGAATGTGTAAACATCTTATACTATGAGGATGCTATTAAATGTCATCAATTGATATGTTGTATCATTGATGTGTTGTAGCAATTTGTTCTTATTTGTCTGTTCCTTTTAATTTATAACTCATTATGAAATTCATTTTTTGATGTTTTATACAGATTTGTTTGTTTTTTTTTGGTTGGCAAATTAGATTGTTTCTAGGTTGTCATTTATAGCAGCACTGGGACATATGACAAGAATTTCGTCTCAGTTTGAAAAGACCCGGAAAGTTAGTGGGCCAAGGGCTCTCCAGCCAAGCCAGGTCCCTTTTCGGATCCTTCTTTATTTGCATGAATAAACTTGATTTTCCAATACATATTTTTTCTTACAGTACTTTATGCTCTTGATGAGTTACTTGTATATTTCGTTTAGGTTGTCTAAAGGAAAAGGTCTTACTCTTGAAGCCTTATTTTGTTATTTATATAACTCGTGTAAGCTACATGACAAAGTAAATCATTCTTGTTGAATTTTAACTTGTCATTTCTTGAGCAGTGGGGCATGCTTTGCCCATGCGATACTCCTGAAGGAGAAGCATGTGGACTTGTAAAAAACCTTGCATTGATGACTCATGTCACAACTGATGAAGAAGAGGGTCCTCTTATTTCACTGGTATGCTTTTTATTTTTTAATATAATGAAAATGCAGTGTATCTTGATTAATCTTAGGATTTCCTTTTCTTAATGTATTGCTGTGAGCCATGTTACTTTTTCTGATGTATCTCTATTTGGTACATGTAAAGAATGCTGATTAGAGCAGAACATTGTGGTTCTGTTGCTTGTCTTTAATCTGTCTCATTTTCTGTTTAAAAACAAATCATAGTATTTAGGTTTTATAGATGCAAGAACCAGAGCTGTGTTATACTCTGGCAAGCTCTATTAATGGAGTTTCTCATTAGTCTAATGCCAATTTGAATGGGTATATAGGCAGAGCTTGATGCTTCTTGTAATCTGATTGATCAAAAGTCTGATAATTCAAAATCAACATAACTAGTGCAGGGTTTGATGCTTCTTGTAATCTGATTGATCAAAAGTCTAAAAATTGAAAATCAAGATAATTAGTACAAAACAGATGTCCACAGAATTTGTTAGAAATTCAAATTCATCACTATGAGATAAAACACTGAAGCAACAAAATTTTACAAAAAGGGAATCCCATGCTTATCTATCCAAAGGGTGTTCAAATCCAGTTTCAGATTTCAAGAAAGAAAAATTCTAAAAATTGAAAATTTCCAAGATTGCGAATCTTGAAAATCTGAAGACTGAAAGTGCCCATCAGAAGAACTCAAAACCGGGTCCCCAAAACTGTCGTTTGCTGCTGTAAAATAGAAACTGCTAAAAATAGTTGAATCAAGATTCTGAAAGTGCCCATCTGACTGTCCCCAACTTCCCATACATCCTCCAAAATCTGAATGTCCAGCCAATGCATGGGAAAAGCCTGCTAAAAATAGCAGAACATGTGCTGTCCTCTTGGAATATTGACCTTTGGATGATCTCCTAAATTGCTTTCAATTTGCCAATCTTAATTTTTTCAGCAATTCTTTCGCATATTTTGTTTGTGAGATGAAAATGGTCTCCTTATCCTAGCGTACTTCCAAACGATGACAATATTGAAAAAGACCTTATTTTATTATCTCGAAAGATGTTGCAAGATAACTTGTACTATTTCTTGAAATTATAAGATCATCTACATAGACACAAAGATTGAAGTCATTGCATTATGTCTTGATGTACAAGTTAGGATCTGAAGCGCCGCTTTGAAAGCCACTTGTTCTCAAAAGCTCATCAATATGCATATACCAAGCTTTAGGTGCCTCCTTCAAGTGATGAAGTGATGGTCTCTACCCTTCATGTCAAATCCTTCCAACCATGTCATGTACACCTCTTCTTCAAGGTTTCCATTTGGGAATGCACTTTGCAGGCTGAAACACTGGATGTTCGAACCAAACCATGATGGTAAAGCCAACACTAACTTGTTATTAATTTTGTAGTCAGGGCAAAACTTTTTAAAAACTCAATCCCATCCCATTGTGCATAATCCTTTGCAATCAACCATGCGGTATAGTTATTGATGGACCCACTTGCATTATATTTTGTACTGAAGAGCCATTTGCTGCCAATGGGGTGTAAATATTTGATCCAGAGATCACTACTCCCTCTGGATCGCCCCAAGATCTCAAGCGGTATGAGTCTCAATATCAATATATGCTCATAAAAATAGACTCAAACAACTAGATCTGCATTTACCAACTGAAATATAAATGCAATCACACACATAAACAACAGATATACCCTGGAACCCTTTCGGGAAAAACCAGCTAACTGTGGGGCTATCTTCTCTCTCGAGCCCAGAGCATATAGATATAAATGAGACAATACAATACATGATTACCTCAGCAGGTAACTCAACCGGTCCAAAATTGGACAGACTCTACTTTGCATGCATCCAGCTGATGCATGCACTAGATGAGTAAGTCCCAATTGTCAAACTGGATCTGAGTATTCTGAAGATGCCTCTGACTGATCTGCCCTCTCTCTATCTCACTGCTCTGATCTGCTCTGAAACCAAAGAAGCCCTCTGATGAATTCGGCCCACTCTGCATGCACAAGTGCGCCCTCCCTCTAGATGTCAAATGCTCGTACCGGACCGGATCTCAGCAGATCTGAGCTCTGATCGTCCCTAACCTTCCTCCAATACCGAGGCAAGGCTATCGTGGAAGTCTCAGACTCCGAATTAGTCAATCCAGCTCCAAACAAGCTTCTCCCTCCTCCAATCTAATTAGAAATCACACTTTTGAGCTCTCTCAGTTCACAGTACTGGGTGTCTAGCCTCTCTGGAACTGAAGGTCACTGATCTAGCTCATATCTGACCTTCCTAGCTCCTGCAACAGCTCCTCTCTCTCTCAGAAAGTCGCCCCACATGGACAGCTACGCCCTCCTCACTCTAGCAGTATCTCTCTCCGACAATGCAATTGAGTAACCTCATCTGGGGACCCCTGCCTCTATAAATAATCTCACCGATGAATTAGGTTTGCCAAAACCCTAATTCTCGGTGCATGCAAAAGGTCAATTTTGCATGTAGTCACTGAATGCTGACAGGTCATGCAAAACTCATGCATGCAAAGGTCAATCTCCCTTGAAACTCCGCATGTAGTCCCCACTGGACTCATGCCACTGAGTAGAGTGCCTCTACTCCATCCTGATGCCTATGCAGCTAATGTACCTCCATGTAAGGCATATGAACCATGGAGGACATCCCGAAGTTACCACACTCTAACATGGGGTTCTTGCTTTCAGGTAACTCAACTGACCTCTAGGTTTTATTTTTCTGAAAGCCTTCAAAGTCAATGTTCATGGCATCATTCCAATCTTTTTTATTTTTAGCCTCTTGGATGAAATGATTTAATGAACAAAGTTCATTTACTACAGAATATCCAACATAAGAAGTACAAATAATTAAAATCCATATAGGATAAGTAATATATAAAATAATGAATCAATATGAGATAAGATAATGTGATTTTCCTCTGGAACAGTCATACAAATTTGCTAAGTTACCAGGATACGGATATGGATCTGGATCCGGATACAGATTCGCCAGATTTTTTAAAACCTAGGATCCGGATACGGCGGGGAAACAGCAAGTACAAAAAAATATAAAAATATTTATATAATAAATAAAAATATATAGTGAAGAATCAAAACTATTCATGAAACAAAAGAGTAGAACACGTTATTGCCAGAAAAGAGAGTTTATGTACCATGGTCCATAACTGATAATTTGATGAGTTGTTAGTTGTAACTATGATTGATATTGATAATTTTAAAAACCATTTCAACATGAACTTGAAGCAGGTCATAATAGTGTTTTTGTGAGCCACATCCACATGTTCCTATCAACATGGAATAGAGTGGTTTTCTTGAAGGCTATGGCAAGACTGCATAACAGTGTAGGTGAAGTGAGCAACATCATAGCACATAAAGATAGATCAGCCCTTGACAACAGACTTTGACCATAAAGATAAATCAAATAAAAACATTGAGAGTAGAACTTGATATTGATATATCAGAATTCAAGAGCAAATCTTGACATAACGATAGATCAGACCATGAGCAGGAACGGGTTTTACACTTTTAGCCATTAGTTGTTTAGGGTTTTTAAGTTTTTCATTAAGAAACAATTTTTTGGGGGGATCAATGGGTCATAGAAGCACTAGAATATTTAGGATCCGTTTGAAAATTTCAGGAATTGTTTGATTTTTCACAGGATCCGTTTCATAGGACCAGGATACGTTTCCTTCTGTAGGGGATCCGTTTCCATGGTGGATCCTAGGCGGATCCGATCCGGATACGTATCGGATCCGCGGATCCTACACACTGGGGTGGCGGATCTGGTAACACAACGAATTTGCAACCCTACTCCACATGAATCCAATACTTGTCTGCAGGAACAATGACTACTGTGATGATACTAGCAGATGTCTGCTGTTAGTATTCTTTTACAGAAGTTCTTGCTATAAAGTAACTCTACCATCTGATAACACCATATTATTGTGGAATAGATGTAGTGAAAAATCTAGTATTGAAATTCTTTTTTTGCCAATTATGTTTGATCAAAACTTTGTCAAATAATCTTTAGTCGTTCAATTCATCATTAGCTAGCCATCGATGAATATATTATATATGCTATATCCTAAAGGTTGCTACTCAGGAAATATTTACTCATGATAATGTTGTGTGGTGATAAAGAAGGCTAGGAAAATGCCCTATATTTGATTCTAAAGGTCACATTTTCTATTTCCCTTTTGTATTGGCTGTTATGTGTAGTATGTCTTTTACAGGTATTATGTGCTCTTCTATAATAAAAAACTAGGAATATGTTTTAATTTTAAGGATACATGCAATGGAAAATTTATGTAAATAATGTTTTGTCCGTTTTAAGAAAACATGTTTATGCAATTTTGGGTATGTTCCTTTTTCCACTATTCAAGAAATTTTTACCTTCACGTTTTCTTCATATTATGTCATTTAGTTTCCCACTTTTTTTATATCATGAAAAATGATTGAAGTTAAATTACAGTGCAATTCTCTCGGAGTAGAAGATTTGAGCTTGCTTTCTGCTGAAGAACTCCATTTACCAAAGACATATTTGGTTATTTTTAACGGGCTTATTCTTGGTGTACATCGGCGACCACAGGTACATTTTCATCATATGTTCAATCAAATTATATGCTACAAGGACATAAATTTTTATGCAATGTTTCAAGGACAAAATTGTAAGTTTCTGGTCTTCACAAATCTAAATGATGCATTTAATGTTTTATTGCTAGCGATTTGCAAATGCTCTGAGGAAGCTACGACGAGCTGGTAAAATTGGAGAGTTTGTGAGCGTATTTGTGAACGTAAAACAGGTATTATTGAATCTTTGTTTTAATGTTACAGAAATCATAGATGCAAGAATCTACTTGTAATTTAACATTGTTGGACAACAGTGATTGTGCTAAGGATGTTGAAAGGCAATTTGGATGAGATTTTTTAAAAGTTAAACATTTGTAGCTATGCAACCATTAACATGATGTGCCTATAGGGTTTAGTTAAGATTTTAATGAGCTTTGCATTTATTTTGCAAAAATACAATGTCGAAGGAGGGGGGGACATATTATTGAAAAATACTAGGGCATTATCTTGCAAGAGAACTGAACCCTTACAACTTTCTTAGGTTCTTGACACTAGATAATTTTATGTCATTATCATGAACCATGCTGCTTCTTTACAATTAGTGTTAAGCTTTTTAGCCAAAATCAAATTGCTGGATTTTGCATCTGTAAAGCAAAGTAGTAAACATAAATGAAAGTGTAGCTTTTTTGGATGATGTGAATGAAAATTACTAAGCTAAACTTTAAGTAAATCTCTGAAAATTAAGGTTGCTTCATAAAATTAACTAAATAACTATTGATCTAGCTCATATAACAGAGTTAACGTACTGTAATAAACATGGCATGAACCAGATTTTTGTTTCAAGTTACTTAGAAAACTTTAAAGAAACAAGACTAACATTTAGAAATTTAATTTGAAAGGAAATGAAATTTTAAAAAGTGGTTATGTACCTTATGAATGCGTGGATTAGTGCCTTAGTTATTTAGAGAATTTGGGTGAATGGAGTCTAAAGGAAGAAATTAAGGTGTTTAGAGATAAAAAAGAAGGGATGGATGGAAGAGCTCAAACAATTGTTTCTTCTTATTGATAGTCAAGTCACTCCTCCAAAGCTCAAGGGAGGGAATTTTAGTGTAGAACCCTCAATTTACCGGCAATATATAAATTTTTCTGAGTTTACTGCTTGCTGGTTTATGTCAATGTTTCAGTGGTTTTCATTCCCAGCCGGTTTTGCATAGGCTGGAAACTACTTATGAAAAATTCTTCAACAATTAAACACGCTGTAAAATCAGACCAACAGGAAGAAATTAAAATTTTTAACATGCACACCATAAAAATGAGACTCAGAAATTTTTGGCAACTGTGCCCTGGAAAAACCCCCACGGGGAAAACCAGTTAGAGAGAGAGAGTTGTATTTCTTCAGCAATATTCAGTACAGAATTTTTACAGTAAAAATTTACTTATCTCCACCATAAAAATTCACACCCAGAAGCTTCCTCGAAAACTGTGCCAAGCTGCTGCCTCGAAATCAGTGCCAAAATCACACACCTCGATTTCAGTGCCCAATATCGATTTCTGTGCAGAAAATTTGCTGCCTTGATTTCTGTGCAAAAGGTACAGTCCGTACAGACTTTGAAAACTGTGCCTGCAATTTCTGAAAACCGTGCCCAGTATTCTGCCTTGAATCCAATGCCCTTGCCTTGGGAAATGTGCCCAAAAATTACTCCTCGAAAACTGTGCTGTATGGACAGCAATAAATGCTGAGTGCAGATTCTCGATTTCTGTGCCAAATCCCTTCTGTACGGTGTCTAGAAATACGTGCCACTTTCCTGCTGTACGGTTGCCTAGAAAACCGTGCCACTTCTCTGCAGATTCGGATGCCTCGATATCTGTGCCAAACTAAAAATTGTTGCTGCCTCGATTTGCATGCCGAAGCAAAAGTGCCCTAGCTGCCTCCTCGATTTCTGTGCATTAACTCTCAGTTCTCTCTTTTCCACACTCATCTCAAAAGTGAGTAACTGAATACCTCCCTCTCCTTTTTGATCAAACCCTAGGGTTCTTTTAATATAATGGATGAGATTGACTTAGATCAATGGTTGAAATTAAATGCTCCATTGATTTCTCATAAATTATTAATTTCACTCACCCACTTAAATTTATTAAAAAATGACTTTCATCTTATAAAGTCTCATTAAGTGCATTTAATGTGAGGGTCACCTTTTTCCCCTTTTCTATGTGACTTAGGCAAATGTCACCTGGGGAACACTTCCCTAGGTACAAAACTAACACAATATACTTAAAAAACCCTTGCTAAGTGCATGAAAATCAAGTGTTGAAATGTACACTAAACTTTCAAATGGAACCTACACCAATAGAAATAAATATAATGCAAAAATATACCTTAAAGTTGGGCATCCCCATGAAGCAAAGGGAGATCTTCAGCATCTAGCTCTTAATGTCCTCTTTTTCTTCTCCACGATCCTCACATAACACAAACTCAAGAAATAAGCAATTGCTTCTCCAATGAGAGCTTTTTATTCACAAGTTCTATTCATCCAAAACAATGAGAGTACATTGAGAAAGCCTCTGTTAGATAGGAAGGAGCTCAACAACCTCCTCAAAGGAAAATAGTAAAATATTTCTTGACATGGTCAAGATAACCTAAGTCACCTGATTCGAGTTCGTGTTGAAATTCGACAAAAAATCGGCAATGAAAAATTTGGTGATAAAATTCAACATTAAGTTCGAGGGACTATACATTTCAAAATTTTAATATATATATAAAATTCTAGGCACTGATTAAACATTATGTAAAATGAAAATTGCATGCCAACATTAACATATATAATTATATTTCAAAAGGATGGTATCTTGTTAAAAATTTAGGAATTTAGGTTAGGTTTTTTATCTTTTTTTTTACCTTTTAAATTTTTTATTGAATAAATTCGATGAAATTTGCCTTGAAAATCGCCTTGAAGTTTGAATCGGACTTTGAAATTCAGCTTTAAGTTCGGCTTCAAGTTCAAATTTGGTTGAAGTTCTTCGTATTTTCAACATCTTCCTATCATTGTACTCAAATTTCGAGGAGCACTCGTTGGATGCGGAATCAAATTTGAGTAAAATGATAGGGAGATAAAATGCTTGCTCGAAATTTGAGTAAAATGATAGGGAGATATGTTGAAAATATGAATTAAAATAGTTTTTTAATGTCAAATATGCAAACTGAACCACTATGGTTGACTCTTTTTTTGAAATTCTATTGGTTCTTGAATTCAATGGCTTGTTTTCTTACGAGGTGGCTTGTTTTCTTATAAGGACCATTTTAGACCCCAAATTTGCTCTAATGTCGGACATGGAGGACTACATCCACTTCTGCCTGGTGTTAAAATTTTGGTTAGGGTTAGGGTTAGATACAGAGAAATCAAAATTCATATACTTTAATGCAGGATTAAATTCAACTTGAGCAGAATAATACAACAATAAACAACCAATATAATTTAAAACATAATTTTCATCTCTTTCAACTTTAACACTACGAAATAGGTCCCTGTGTTAAAAACAATCTTCAGTAACATGTAATAAGCAGTAGTAGAATAACATGTCTAATTCAGAGGAACAGGTTAGAACACTTACCTGGAGTGTGGGACCCTTCCTATTATATACTCAGAAAATTGACTTTCATAACAGACTTTGCCTCTTAGAAGCAAGTCAATTAATAGGAACAAACTGACCCTTATAGGGTTTGTACAATCCTGAGAGAGAGAGAGAGATGAAGGGCTGTAGTAGATAGTCAATAACAGTCAAGTCACAATAAAAGACTCAGCACAATCAAGCTTGCAATAGATATGGACTCAACAATAAAAACCAGCACAAAATATCAGCCCTCAATAAGTCTCAGCATCATAAATCCAAGCACAACTAAACCTTAGCAAATAAGATTGACCACAGGCTAAGTATCAACACAAAGGTTTTATCAAAGGCAGGGCTTAGTACAGTAAACACAATCTGAACACATAGTTCAGACTCATCAAATTCTGAGTGTAATAAATCAGTTCTGCAAGAGACCTAACCATCAAGTCTCATAGCCTTCATACTCAGTAGAACAGACCTTTACAGGTCTTACGGCCACCACAAAGCATACTAGGTCAGACCCATAGATCTCACGACCTTCACAAGAAAGTATTCATTAGGTGGACCGAACCTCAGGCAGTCCTCAACAAGAAAGATCAGATCATGGCTCAATCAAACAAGACATCAGCAGAAGATCAGACCTCAATCAAAACACCAGCAGATGGACCAGACTTCAATTAAACCCTTGAAAGCAGATCGGGTCTCAGATTAGTCACAAAACAACAGATCAAGTCTCTCCAAAGTCATGGCTGAGTTTAGCTAGGTGTCTGGATGCAAATCGGATAGTAGGCAGGCTGGAAGAGACCTCAACTAGGTCATGGTTTAACCAAGTAGCAGCAGTGAACCCTATCAATAATCAGGCAGATCAGATTTGAAATGATCAACAGGTGGGTGGCCTCTAAAAATGAACAGCAGTAAAAAAATCCTTGACGTCAAGTAGAAGGATCAAACAGAACTGAGATGTTGCATTATCAATGAATCAAATGAGAAACAAATAGATCTCTATAAATAGGATTTTGATCTTCTAAAGAGATCATTAAATTAATCCTTTAAATTAGGATTCCATAGATTTAGGAAAGATGTCAAAAGAAAAATAAATAAAAATAAAAATAAAAATAAAAATAAATAAATAAATAAAACATAAAAAAAAAAGATAAAAAAAAGATATATAAAATATAAAAAAACATAAAATATAATTAAAGTGACTTATGTGGTTGTCAACCCATAAAATATAAAAGTGGGTAACTTAGGTGGGTACTAGGGTACAAAGACCAATGAGATGGTACAAGTCAAACCATACAACAAGGATGGGTACATGATCCAAAACCCTAGTACCAAGGGGTGTACCACAAAGGTGGGCACACAACCCTAATACCCAAAAACATCAAAACAACTCAATGTGGGTAAACAACACAAAGTACCACAAGACCAAGAACATAAAGGTGTAAGGACCAAAAGTAAATCAACCAGGGTGGAGAAGGTGCAACCAATCATCTCTCTCTCAAATGTACAAATGTTCCATATAACTTGAAAGTTCATCATCACTGTATAAAGAAGGGTTCACACAGATGATGTGATCATGTGGTCCTCTCAACTGCTCCTTAGGTCAAATGTTAGTAGCTTCCACAAGGGGTGGCCAGTCCTTTGAGAAGACCAACTAACTCATCCATCTCGAAGACCTAGGAGAAGAGGACATCACACATCATAATCTTGGTAACTGACCAAGTGCCTCCATTCTCAAGGAATGGTTTCTCCGCCCAAGGCTGAGCCTCAGTCCTAGATTGGGACATGTTGATCAATCATCTGGTCCATGACCAGGTTCTCCATTCTCCCAGAGAATGGTCTTTAGCCTCAAGTTGAGCATTCAGTCCTAGATTGAATGTTGATCAACCATCTACAGGACCTAGGATGTCTCTGTCTCAACCTGCAGGATCTGCTTAGTCCTCGTGACCAAGAAATTGTCTGGTCCTAGACCAGAATACCCTAGAGACGAATAGGGGCCCTAGCCGCGTGCTAGGGACTTTGCCATGGCATCAATCTGCTTGGTCCTCGACCAAGAACCCCAGGAGACAGCTGGGGGCCCTAGGGTACCTTCCAGGGCCTTACTCATTAGTCTGCCTGGTTAACTTGACCAGGAACCCTAGTTAACTGACTAGGGTACCATTCTCTTTGAGAATGGGTCTCGCAGCTGCACTAAAAAATTAACACTCCCTCTCAGCAATACTAAGCTTGTTGAAGATAGAGGCTTAGTCAACACATTTGACAACTGTACCATGTCCTTGTCATGGTAAAACAACCTGTCATAGAATACAGGATTTTCTGAGAGCTTTAAGTAGCTTTGAATGTCAGTAAATACCTTGATCTTATAGATCCATTTGGAAGTTACAACTACTTCCCTTGCCGTCTGAGAATCACTTTCCACACATCATTATCCAATGTCAACGGGATGTCCTTTATCATAGCATCTTTCCAAACTTGATGTTTGGCTGCCTTCACATAAGTGGATGATCCTGAATCAGTGACATGGCTCTTACTAGAGCACCCTTGAAGCCTCTCAATAGGCTTCTTAATGAGATCAACTGAAGGCTTTTTGGCCTTCTCCCTCTGTTTCTCTGAACGGGATGTCTCATAGGCTGGTGCTTCTTGCACTTTCATATCTATACCACTGAGAGGTCACATCTCTTGCCTCTTTTCTGCAATCCCACTCTGTTGGGGATTGAAGGGCACAGTTGGCTCCCTCTTGATCTCTGATCTTCCCAGTTGTTTCACAAACAACTACATGCTAGATTCTCTTTTGTTGACACATGGGAGAATAAATATTTGATCCTGCATTTTGTGGAGTCTCTTACTCCCTCTGTAGCTGTGCACTTAACTTTGTGCATAAGCAGGATCTTTAAACTTTATTATTAGAGCAAGTCACATCAATATTCAACTTCATAGTCAGCAAATATCAAATTAGCATCCATTCATATATTGGATAGCTATCTAGAATCAATCAAGATCATATAACATGTCATATGTTTCATCATGACAATTTAAAGAATCAAAACAAGTTGGGATAGAAAATTCTACCCTCTTTATATCTGCCCTTATGCAGAATTCACAGTGTGCATCTTTGATCTTGTTATCATATTGGACATGTACTTCTCAAGTGTGTAATGGCATCATAATATCATTCATTAGCACAAACTAGGTTAAATCACAATCCTAGATATAAGAAGTCAGATCATGATAATTTCATGCATGTATGGATACTAAACTTCTTTACACTAGCATATTCAAATCACAATGAATCAAAAGATTCCTAGAAAGTACCATGATCATGTAAGGCCTTGATTACTAAAAATCAGGTCATATAAAGATTTAGGCTGGCTCCTTACTCACCTCAGAAATACATACCTAAGATAAACCTTCTAGTAATGCTAGTGATACTTGACATACTTCTTTTAAAGAAGCAAGTTCAGAGCCTGCTAAATTCATCATTTATTTTCTGCTATCATATGGATTAGCAGCTTTACTGCCACATCTTTCATTTCCAACCAATAATACTTCTATGTGTTCATTCAATTCTGATTTTCTGATTTCTAATATTCAAACTCTTCTTGCCAACTTGATGAACTCTTGCCAAAAACCTTTTGAATTCAAGTTGGTTAGTATTCAAAACCCTATCTTAGGATCTGTGTAGACTCTGATAGCCTACAAAACAGAGTTAGCTACAAGCCCTAAGCTCTGATACCATGTTAAAATTTTGGTTAGGGTAAGGGTTAGATACAGAGAAATCAAAATTCATATACTTTAATGCATGATTAATTTCAACTTGAGCAGAATAATACAACAGTAAACAACCAATATAATTTAAAACATAATTGTCATCTCTTTCAACTTTAACACTACGAAATAGGTCCCCGTGTTAAAAACAATCTTCAGTAACATGTAATAAGCAGTAGTAGAATAACATGTCTAATTCAGAGGAACAGGTTAGAACACTTACCTGGAGTGTGGGACCCTTCCTATTATATACTCAGAAAATTGACTTTCATAACAGACTTTGCCTCTTAGAAGCAAGTCAATTAATAGGAACAAACTGACCCTTATAGGGTTTGTACAATCCTGAAAGAGAGAGAGAGATGAAGGGCTGTAGTAGATAGTCAATAACAGTCAAGTCACAGTAAAAGACTCAGCACAATCAAGCTTGCAAGCTTGCAATAGATATGGACTCAACAATAAAAACTGGCACAAAATATCAGTCTCAGCATCATAAATCCAAGCACAACTAAACCTTAGCAAATAAGATTGACCACAGGCTAAGTATCAACACAAAGGTTTTATCAAAGGCAGGGCTTAGTACAGTAAACACAATCTGAACACATAGTTTAGACTCATCAAATTCTGAGTGTAATAAATCAGTTCTGCAAGAGATCTAACCATCAAGTCTCATAGCCTTCATACTCAGTAGAACAGACCTTACAGGTCTTACGGCCACCACAAAGCATACTAGGTCAGACCCATAGATCTTACGACCTTCACAAGAAAGTACTCATTAGGTGGACCGAACACCCGGTAGTCCTCAACAAGAAAGATCAGATCACGGCTCAATCAAACAAGACATCAGCAATAGATCGGACCTCAATCAAAACACCAGCAGATGGACCAGACTTCAATTAAACCCTTGAAAGCAGATCGGGTCTCAGATTAGTCACAGAACAACAGATCAAGTCTCTCCAAAGTCATGGTTGAGTTTAGCTAGGTGTCTGGATGCAAATCGGATAGTAGGCAGGCTGGAAGAGACCTCAACTAGGTCATGGTTTAACCAAGTAGCAGCAGCGAACCCTATCAATAATCAGGCAGATCAGATTTGAAATGATCAACAGGTGGGTGGCCTCCAAAAATGAACAACAGTAAAAAAATCCTTGAAGTCAAGTAGAAGGATCAAACAGAACTGAGATGTTGCATTATCAATGAATCAAATGAGAAACAAATAGATCTCTATAAATAGGATTTTGATCTTCTAAAGAGATCATTAAATTAATCCTTTAAATTAGGATTCCATAGATTTAGGAAAGATGTCAAAAGAAAAAAAAATAAAAAAAAAATAAAAAAAAATAAAACATAAAAATAAAAAATATAAAAGTATAAAAAATAAAAATAAAAATAAAAATAATAAAAATAAAATAAAAGATAAAAACAAAAGATATATAAAATATAAAAAAACATAAAATATAATTAAAGTGACTTATGTGGTTGTCAACCCATAAAATATAAAGTGGGTAACTTAGGTGGGTACTAGGGTACAAAGACCAATGAGATGGTACAAGTCAAACCATACAACAAGGATGGGTACATGAAGCTCCTTGACTGGCAGATATTGTGGGATGACTTCGCACAGGAAGAGACCCGCATGGGTTAAGGATCAGCTTTATCCAACGGTACTACACAGATCGTGGATGAAGAGGCTCTAGCCCTATTGAGCAAAGGTAAGGGCAAGGCAAAGAAGAAGAAAGGTGGCAAGAAGAACTTGGACATGGCAAAAGTCAAGTGCTTCATCTGTCACCGACATGGACATTTTGCTTCCCAATGCCCACAGAAAAAGAAGAAGAACAACAACACACAGATGGCAGGATCTGCACAAGCGGATGATTTCAGCACTAGTTTTGAGGAGGACTATTGTTTGGTAGCTTGCATGGCAAGTTTCGTCAACAGCAGTATCTGGTATGTTGATAGTGGTGCATCTTGTCACATGACAGGACACAGAGGGTTCTTCAAGAGCTTGCAGGAGGGTGGAGTGAATCTCCATATTGAGTTAAGAGATGATGCGCGCTATCAGGCGTAGGGTGTTGGCACTGTATCGTTTCAGAGGGAGTCTGGAAAGCCTATCAGCTTTGCTGATGTGCTATATGTTCTAGGGATGACCAAGAATCTCATATCAGTATCCACACTAGAAGACAAGGGTTTTCTAGTGACTTTCCGTGATAGGAAAGTATATATCAAACCTAGTGGGTCAGATCAGAGATTGGACAGAGTGATTGGGGTTCGGAGCGGGAAGGTTTATAGGCTACAGTTTGAGCCTGCAAAGGCTCTGGTCAGCAGCAGCAGTAGTGATTGTGAGTTGTGGCATAAGAGGATGGCACACTTACACCATGGTGCACTGAGGCATCTGAGACAGGCAGTCATTGGAGTTCCTTCAGATCAGGAGGACAAGCACAACCACTGCAAGGGTTGTGCGTTGGGGAAGAACATCAGGAAGCCTTTCCCACATAGTGAGCACACGTCTGAGAGAGTCTTGGACTTGGTGCATTCGGACGTATGCGGACCGATGAGTGTTAGTTCTTTCAATGGTTACAGTTACTGCGTCACATTCATTGATGACTATTCCAGGAAAACCTGGATCTATTTTCTGAAGGCCAAGTCAGAGGTCTTTGATGGGTTTCGAGAGTTCAAGACTCTCGTGGAGAACCAAACAGGGAAGAAGATTCGGATATTGAGGACAGACAATAGTGGTGAGTACACCGACAGAGAGTTCATGGAGTACTGTGCATCAGAGGGGATTAAGAAGGAACACAGTGTTCCTCATACCCCACAGCAAATTGGGGTGGCGGAGAGGAAGAATAGGACACTGGTGAGTGCAACCAAGGCCATGTTATTTGATCAGGGATTACCACTATTCCTATGGGCAGAGGCATTTCGGGCTGCAGTATATGTCCATAACAGGTGTCCCCACACTGCATTGTGGAGGAAGACACCTGAGGAGGTATTTACAGGTACTAGATCAGATGTGAGTCATTTGCGTATATTTGGGAGTATCTGCTATTGTCACATTCATGTTGACACTAGGAAGAAGCTGGATCCTTCTGGTGAGAAGGGGCTTCTAGTTGGGTATAGTGAGACTTCCAAGGCTTATAGAGTATATATCCCAGCTCGCAAGACGATCATTGTGAGTAGGGATGTCAAGTTTGACAAGGACAGAGCCTTGAGAAGATCTATGGACTTACTAGCACAAGAGCAGCCAGCTGTTGACTCAGAGGGAGTCAAGTTGGAGGAGTCACAGGTATGGGTTCAGACACAGAGCACAGGCTCTGACAGTCAGAGGGAGTCAAGTGGACAGGATCCTCCTCTCATTGATGGGGAGGATGAGTAGCAGCAGGAGGAGGACATCCAACAGCCGCAACATGCAGACACTAGGCCATGGCCTAAGTGGTATAGGTCCACAGTTCAGGATTCCAGACAGGTGAGTCTTCCATAGAGATCTTTTAGACGTAGCGTACCACCAGATAGATTGAGTTATTTGGCACTGATGACAGAGTTTATTGACTCTGAACCTTCTAGTTTCGAGGAGGTTGCACAACGTGATGTGTGGCAATAGGCCATGGTTGAGGAGTATGACTCAATCATGAAGAATCAAGTTTGGAAGGTTGTTTAGAGGCCGCAAGGTAAGAAGGTGGTGGGTTCTAGATGGATCTACAAGGTAAAGCATGCAACAGACGGAAGTGCGGAGAAGTACAAGGCACGCTTCGTGGCGAAGGGGTATTCGTAGAAGGAAGGTATTGACTATGAGGAAACCTTCGCCCCTGTTGCTAGGTATTCTTCTATTCGGACTATCCTATCATTGGTAGCAGAGGTGGGCTGGCGTGTTCATCAGATGGACGTGAAGACAACCTTCCTCAATGGAGTGATTGAGGAAGGGGTTTATATTGAGCAGCCAGAGGGGTTTGAGGTGGAGAGTAGGGAGTCACATGTATGCAGGTTGTAGAGAGCTCTTTATGGGCTCAAGTAGGCACCTCGAGCTTGGTACTCGAGGATTGACAGCTATCTACGAGAGATGGGGTTTCAATGGAGTGAGACAGACCATAACCTGTACTTCTTGGCAAGTGAGGTACCTCTCATACTGGTCCTATATGTGGATGATCTCTTTCTCATAGGAGATGAGGAGTTGATTAGGGACTGCAAGTCCGATCTTGCAGTGGATTTTGAGATGAAAGACCTTGGGTTGATGCATTACTTTCTAAGCTTAGAGGTTTGGTAGAGAGACGGGTGCTTCTTCATTGGACAGGGGAAGTATGCAGTGGAAATCTTGAAGAAATTCAGGATGGAGGATTGCAAGCCTATGGCCATCCCTCTAGTTTCCAATTGGAGGAAGATTGATGCATCAGGGTCAGACGGATTTGATCCTACCTTGTATCGCCAGCTTATCGGATCGCTTATGTATCTGTTCAACACACGGCCAGACATCAGCTTTGCAGTCAACTCTTTGAGTCAGTTCATGGTAGACCCTCGGAGAGTGCATTAGACGACTGTGAAGCACATACTTCGCTACATCAGAGGTATAGTGGATTATGGGTTGGTTTATGAGTGTAGAGGGAGTGTACAGTTAACAGGCTTCACAGATGCTGATTGGGCAGGATGTGTAGAGGACTGGAAGAGTACTTCAGGTTGCTGCTTCAGCATTGGGTCAGGGGTTGTCTCTTGGTTCAGCAAGAAGCAAAAGTCAGTTGCGTTGAGCTCGGCAGAGGCTAAGTAAATGGCAGCCGGCATGGATACTTGTGAGGGTATGTGGCTGAGGAAGTTACTTTCAGGGTTGTTCGAGTGTGAGCTAGAGGCTACATTAGTTCACTGTGACAATTGTTGATTAGGTTGTCATTGATGCCAACAATGTCTGGTCATTGATGCCAACAGTTAAGTCTTGGTGCCCCTTGTGGAGCCCCTGAGGGTTAGTATTTGTTTAGTGATTGTCTGTGTCAGAGGAGACCTGAGAGTACTTCAGGTTGCTGCTTCAGCATTGGGTCAGGGGTTGTCTCTTGGTTCAGCAGGAAGCAAAAGTCAGTTGCGTTGAGCTCGGCAGAGGCTAAGTACATGGCAGCCAGCATGGATACTTGTGAGGGTATGTGGCTGAGGAAGTTACTTTCAGGGTTGTTCGAGTGTGAGCTAGAGGCTACAGTAGTTCACTGTGACAATCAGAGTGGCATCGGGCTATCTAAAAATCCAGTGTTCCATGACTGGAGTAAACACATAGACATCAGATACCACTTCTTAAGAGACCGTGTTCAGAGAGGAACGATCCGGTTGGAGTACATTCAGACAGATGAGTAGGTGGCAAACATTTTCACCAAGGCACTTTGCAAACATAGTTTTGTGAAGTTCAGAGACAAGTTGGGGTTGCTACCGAATCCCTTCCTCGTTGAGAGGGAGTGTTAGACAGTGGCAACAAGGAAGGTCTTCTAGCATTGCATGTGTCCTTGCATGCTAGAAAGACACTAAACAGGAAGCCAATTGTATTTAAAATTAATTAACTTTATTAAACACTTTTTCTAAAGTGAAAGTGAAATTAGGTTTTTACTTTAAGTGAAATTAGGTTTTTCGCTTTGAATAAAGTTACATAAGAGAGATCAATTGGTGGAGAGGATACAATTGCATTCCGACAAGAGACGGAGGAAGAAGAGTGTGAGAGAGAGAATTTTGGCGAAGAAAACGGAGGAGCAGCAATTGAAGGAAGAGACCAGATTTTTCAGAGAAAGAGGACAGCAGGTAGGCGCGAACAGTAATCCGTACCGCGTGAACAGTGATCCGTACAGCGTGAACAATGATTCCGTACAGATCCGTACGGCCGTATTGTAGCAGCCGTACAACTTTGGGAACCGTGCCAGTTATCATGTTTTTTTTCTTAGTGATAATTTCTAGTGTTTTGATTAAGTCATCTAGGGCAGAAAATCGAATTCTCTAATATGTAACAGCTCTATATTTTCTCAATAAAATTTACTCTCATACTGCTGCATCGGTTTTCCCATCTCGGGTTTTGTCCAGGGGTTTATACCCAAAAATATTGTGTTATCTTTCATTGGTGTGATTGACTGATTAGTGCTCTCAGTATTTGTTTTATTTCCGTTGCATACTAGTAAAGAAGCACATGTGTGGATATTTCAATGAACAATTTTAAATACACTGTTTCAGCCCTAGTTTGTGCTTTAAAGGAAAATTTACATCCAGGTCATAGCTACATGCCCCAGACTCCAGGCAACAACACATTACCCAGTCTAGCTTCTCCTCCAGCTCTTCCTTCAGAGAGTTCTATTTTGACATTCCTCCATTTGGCCTCGGATGTTAGGAGAGAAGGTTCCAACAATCCATGACACACTTACACCTTTTTTATCACAGATCCTAGATCCATTCTCTTTGTACATCTCTGTCTTGGATTGGTTCTCCATCTTTGGAGTCAGCCTTATGGTGTTTAGGTTAGAGTCATATTTTTCTTTCTGCATCTCGCTTTTTGTTAAAGAAATACAACTGCGGAAGATATTCTAATTGTATTTGTTTATTATATTATTATTCCTCCCTCAGGAGATGTCATTGATGTAATTGGTCATGTAAGAGTTATTGAATGAGTCAATGTAAACCCTCCTTTGTAAGTCGGGTCAATAGTACCCTTAAGAAGTATATTAAATAAGTTATTAAGTCTCGCTAGGTGAAGTCGGCATAGTCAGTTAGGAGAAGTCGACCTAGTTGGGGTAAAAGTCACCCAATTGAAGAATATAAATAGAGGAATTGAATTCCTCATCTGTATCACTCTCACTCACTCATTCACTCAAGCAAGTGCGCAAGAGAGAGAAAGAATAAGTTTGTTGGAGGAGAGAAGTTGTTGTTTTGTCTTGGGGTTTTACTTTGTCTTGGTGATTTCTAAATAAGTTTTGCAGGGTTTTCTCCCTCGTGGTTTCCTCGAGGAAAATTTTGTGTTCTTTGTGTTGCTGTGCTTGTCTTTCTTTCAGTGATCCTATTGTTTTATGTTATTAAGCTAAACAAGTAAAAACTTAACATGGTATCAGAGCAGGCCTGAAAGAAAACATTGTGCAACTACAGAAACTAGGGTTTCTATTTCTGGGAGCTCTCTCCAGAAATCAACTGAAAAAGAGGGTGCATTCAACTCGCCTCACTAGAGCCCATCTTTCTGTCAAAGCAGAATTCAATTTCGAGAATTTTCATTTTTGGGTCCACCACTATTGCCCAAAGAACTAGGGCATCAAGTTTTTGGAGGATCTATTCACAGATTTGGGAAAAGGAGTACACTTCTCAACTCGCCTTGGGTAGGTGCATCTATTCCTCAAATAAATTTTTTAAGATCTCAAAGTTGCAAAAATAGGGTTTCTCTGTCAAACCCTAGGTCAAGCTAGAAGCAGTTTTCAGAAAGGCAACATTACTGGTAAGTACTATCTCTTTTCTATTTCCATTTGAGGTTCTCATATTATCAAAATGACAAACAACACCAAGCTTGATGAGAAGCTTGAGTGAGTTGCGAATTTCATAGCATGGAAATATGGAGTCATGCTCATTCTTGAAGAACATGACCTAGAAGGTTTCATAAAAGAGGGATTTGAAGAACTAGAACGGATGAGGCCAAAGAGGATCATAGCTGACTCTATCAAGGCCAAGAGGATCATATCCTAGGAGAAGGATATGATCAAGGCCAAGAGGATCATAGCTGACTCTATCAAAGATCACTTGATCCCTCAAGTGTCTTTAAGGAAGACTCCAAAGGAAATGTTTGATGCATTGCCTAGTTCAGAAAGTTATGGGAAGAATGTGTACAAGAAGAAGAAAGAATAGCAGTCAGAGAAGAAAAGTTAAATGACAATGAAGACCAAGCTTTGGTTGCTCATACCAAAGGAAAGAACAAAAGGAAGGATCATGATCATTCTCCTAGGAGAACTCAAAATTTTCAAAAGAACAAAAGAACTAAGAAAGACTTCTCATCCTTTGAATGTTTTACTTGTCGCAAGATGGGACACATTGCAAGAAACTGTCCTCTTAAAGCTGAACAATTCAAGAAGAGAAACAAAAGATTTCATGCCCATGCAGTCGAAGATGATGAACATGATGATGAAAAGAAGGCCAAAGAAGATGAAGATTCCAGTGAGGAATATGTACTTTAATCCAAACCAGGAAGATGAAGGAACCTCTTATCCATTTCAGCATTGGATAAGAAGGAATGCAGTTGTGGTTGGTGATTAAGAAGGAAAACATAGATTCAACACCAGTACACAGTTCCATATGATCTATCGATCATAGGCAAGAAAGGCATAGGCCCTCAGAATCAGATGATGGAGTGGAGCACATTATCAAAGACTCATGATATTGTTCAGTTGGAGCACCTCATGTATATCTAATTACTTAAATGATATTGTTTAATTGCGCACATATTTATATTCCTAGATTTAGGAAGTGTATTATGCATGTTAGAGTGTTTTCATTGATGAACATTATACTACTAATATGCATGTGATGGGTAAGTGGCCTATGGTGCTGTACAACATTCCATTGCTACTTATCTAGAATGAAACCTCTTTGCTGACATGTTGGGAGTAGTGCACGCTCTTAATAATGTTCTGGTAGAGATGGAAGGCATCTAGAAAGTTACCGTATGAGTGCGGGATATGGACGAATGTTGTGTTGAAGCATTGGCTAAAATAGTTGCATGATTGTGTGACCTATGTCTTTATGCATAAGAATTTGTTTTGAAATGTTTCTAATCATGCAATTGAATTTGAATTGTAGGAAAGATCGTGTACCATCACCTACACACAAAGAATGATGAGACTTGTTCTGTAGAACAAGTGACGATGGGTTAGCTATAACATTCAAATCTAGCTTACTACAGAAGTACAAAGCGAGTGTTCTCTCAGAAAGAGGGAGACGACTATGACAAAACGTTGCTCTAGTGGCTAGACACACTTTCTCAGTGGTGGATATTACACTAGATAGATGGTGTAATCGAAGTAGAAGTGTATATCGAGCAACCTACAGGATAGCTTTGTACAGAAGGAACCCATGAGACTTTCTATAGAGAACCACATGTGCACAGATTGAAGAATGCTTTGTACAGAAGGAACCCATGGGATAGCATGATGAGATCGAGGATCACCTAGAGTGATGAGACATCAATCTTTACTACAAGGTTGAAGATGAGGAGCTCATAGATGGGTGCAAGAGAGAACTTGCAACAGAGTTTGAGATCTTGGTATCGAGTGACCTAGAGAGATGACATAGATGGATACACAGAAGATCATTAGAAGATAATGCCACCAGTCACTCCAGTGCAGAATGTCCTGATGCAGAGAGTACGAGATGCAGAGGGAGGATAATGCTTCGTTACAGAGGGAGCAAGAAATCTCCGCTTCAGAGGGAGTGACTACAACATAGATGGAGAGACATTATCACTTAGCCTCTATTCGAGGCAAAGGTTGTTTGCCTCAGTATCTTAGGGATATGCTCAAAGTGATATCGGATGTCTCCCCTCACGAAGAGGAAGTATATGTGGTGCAGTTTGAGACAAGTAGCCAGAACATGATATGACAAGATAGATGGATTTCTGACGAGCTTGGGATTTACCAAGAGTAAAGCGGATTCCAACCTTTACTACAAGGTTGAAGAGGGAAATACTGTGATTCTACTATTGTAGGTAGATGACTTGTTTTTGACAGGTAAAGATAAGCTCATAACAGAAATGAAAAGGGAGCTTGCCGCAGAATTTGAGATGAAAGACTTGGGTATGATGCATTACTTCTTAAAGTCTTGAGTGTGGCAGAATCTGGAGGAACTTTTCCTACGTCAAGGAAAGTGCACGGTAGAGATCCTGAAGAGATTCGGGATGATGGACATGGCCACACCTATGGCATTGAATTTGAGGTTGCGGAGTAATACTTCTTCATAATTGGTGGATGCCATAGTGTATAGACAAACAATTGATTCGTTGATGTATTTGACGAACACGAGGCCAGACTTATGCTTTGCAGTGAACACTTTGAGTCAGTATATGTTCACTTGGTTGCGACAAAACATGTGATGAGATACCTAAAGGGTACACTGGATTATGGACTCAGATATGTATTAGATAGTGAATTCAGATTGTACAGTTATATAGATTGGGCAGGAAGTGCCGAAGACAGAAAAAGCACTTCAGGATGCTGTTTCGATTTGGGATCAGGTATGATCTAATGGCGCAGTAGAAAGCAAACCAGTGTTGCTCTCAATACGACAGACGCTAAGTACATCACAACATGTTCAGCTTGTAGCGAAGCAATTTGGCTTCGCAAGTGTATTGGAGAAAACTCACTATGGCTTGGGGTAGACCACTACAGACAACTGACTACCAGAAATTAACTCAATTCTCAGAACTATGATATTATAAATGACAATGCTAAGATAATGGAGAATGTAACCAACCTCGATCCAAACGTTTGATGTAGATCCCCGTTGGAGCTTTCAATCCGTGCAATTGAATTTGCAAATTAGTCTTGACAACCAATATACAACAAATACATATAATATATAAACGACATTAACATCATCAATAGCAATGGTCCATGATATTATAAGTAAATGCAACCCAATGTAGAATAAACAACATTCACAACATTAATGGACGAGAATATGAGTATTTCTATTAATAAACAAGAAGTACAATGTGATACGACCTCTTGCCGGCAACCAATCTGAACCAAGATCTGGATCAATCCACTTGTGCCTCCACCACTTCAATCCTCCATGAATGGCAAACTCAAACTATGATAGGAGTTTGGAAGGTGAACATAAAGGGTTCACAACTACAAGGATCAATGAGTGTAGACTCAAGATAGGGCAAAACTCCACTAGAGTTCTCTTGCTCTTCTTTCTCCTCTCATCCATAAGCCATATGTGCTCAATATATAGTCCTCCCAAAGGTAAGTGAAAGGACACATCGAGGCATTTCTTGGGCAGATGGAGGGTCAAAGGTCACCCAATAACCGCTTTTTAGGAGTAAAAAGTAATAAACTAGTGATTTTTACCATTTTACATGCTACCCGCGGGCTATAGTGATGCAACTCGCGAGTACGCTGGCTATAGAGATGCAGCTAGCGTACAAGGGAAAAAATGAGGAAATAGTGTGTCTGAAGGATATAAAGTGGATCCGAGTCAATGAAATGGATCCTGCAGGCCAAAGAATGCTGATGCTCACAAGGTGGAAGATTACGTTGTAACAACAAGATGTTGGCAGGATTGTTTGATGTCGAGATAGATGTGACTGATATCCTTTGTGATGATTAGAGTTCTATCAAGATGTCAGAAAACCTAGTGTTCCATGATAAATTGAAGCATATTGAAATCAAGTATCACTAGATCCGGGATATGGTGTAGAAGGGAGCTGTAAAGCTCAAGTATGTTCCTACAGAGGAACAAGTTGCTGATATATTGACTAAGCCTTTGTCTCGAATAAAGTTTGAATACTTTCATGACAAGCTTGGTGTGGTCCAAAAGGACCTCCCTCGAAAGAGGGATGATGATGATGATGTGGTTTCTTGGAGCCGTGGTGTGGCAGCTCGGTCTAGGATTGGTATGTCAGTCTGACAAGGCTTGATTGATCTCGAAAGGGATTGGTATGTCAACCTGACAAGTCTTGTTTGATCCTAGGGTGATTGGTATGTTTGACTAGGCTTGTTTGGTCCGAAAGGATTAGCAAGTCAGACAAGGTCTGTTTGATCTAACAGAGTGCCCACTATAGAGCAGTTCCAAATGTACATTGATGTTGTTCCAACATTCACATGCTGATGATGATGTTATTCCAGTATTTATGTGTTGATGATGATGTCCCAGCAATTCCTTGCTGAGGATGACGATGATGATATGTTGATGATGATGTTGATGTTGTTGATCTAGCAGTTCCATATTGATGATGATGATGGCGCTCCAGATACATGATGTTTTTTCAAAACTTCCTATGACATACAAAGATTCCCCATGCACTTATATAGTTGTTGATGTTGATGTCTGTAGAATACTTTCTTAGTTAAGAGGGAGTGTTAAGGAAATGTAACCGCAGAAGATATTTTAATTGTATTTGTTTATTATATTATTATTCCTCGCTCGGGAGATGTCATTGATGTAATTGGTCATGTAAGAGTCTTGAAAGAGTCAATGTAAACCCTCCTTTGTAAGTCGGGTCAATAGTACCCTTAAGAAGTATATATTAAATAAGTTATTAAGTCTCCCTTGGTGAAGTCACAACAGTCAGTTAGGAGAAGTCGGTCCAGTTGGGGTTAAAGGTCACCCAACTGAAGATTATAAATAGAGGAGTCAAATTCCTCATTTGTGTTACTCTCACTCACTCATTCACTCAAGCAGGTGCGCAAGAGAGAGAAAGAAGAAGTTCGCTGGAGGAGAGAAGTTGTTTTCTCTTGGGGTTTTACTTTGTCTTGGTGATTTCTATATTGAGGAAGTTTTGTGGGGTTTTCTCCCTTGTGGTTTCCCCAAGGAAAAATTTGTGTTCTTTGTGTTGTTGTGCTTGTCTTTCTTTTAGTGATCCTATTGTTTTATGTTATTAAGCTAAACAAGTAAAAACTTAACATGGTATCATAGCAGGCCTGAAAGAAAACATTGTGGAGCAGCTGCAATTGCAAAAACTAGGGTTTCTATTTCCGGGAGCTCTTTCCACAAATCAATTGAAAAAGAGGGTGCATTCAACTCGCCTCACTAGGTCGCATCTTTTTGTCGAAGCAGAATTCAATTCTGAGAATTTTCATTTTTGGGTCCACCACTGCAGCCCAAATAACTAGCACATCAAGTTGTTGGAGGATCTATTCATAGATTTGGGAAAAGGAGTACATTGCTCAACTCGCCTTGGGGAGGCACATCTATTCCTCAAATTAGTTTTTCAAGATCTCAAAGTTGAAAAATTAGGGTTTCTCTGTCAAACCCTAGGTCAAGCTAGAAGCAATTTTCAGAAAGGCAACATTATTGGTAAGTACTATCTCTCTTCTATTTCCATTTGAGGTTCTCATATTATCAAAATGACAAACAACACCAAGCTTGATGAGAAGCTTGAGGGAGCTAACCGGACCGTTTGGGCCTGTGAATCGGTCAGACCGGCTGATTTTACTGGTTCCGGTCCAGTTCTGATAACACTGAGCTAAACAAGTAAAAACTTAACACCTTATAGTAGATGCCTAAGTGATCCCACTTTGTATTGACATCACGGTACCAAACAGTCACATTGACCTACTTTACTTTTGTGGTCATTACTTAGTCATTAATAAAGTTGTCTTGTTTTATCTTCTTGTAGAATATGTCTTTTTTATACATTCTTTCTAATCTTAGGATATATGCTGTCCAACATTATTTGAAATGCACAAGATGTTTGTGTTATCACACAACTTGTAGTTGCCCCTAGAGGTATCCCATCCGGGACGGTAGAGGAGTCAGGCAACTAAAGAGGTGACCCAAGAGATGCCACGGTTCCCAATGCAATGTGGGAGTCACGTCAACCGAGGCACTCTTCGGTTTAGGTCAAGGTATAACTAGACCAAGGGGGAGACCCTATACCCCAATCACAGTTGACTGGACCCAAGCAAAGGTTTCGAAGGGTGAATAAATGATGAGTTACGGAAACCAATGCAAGGCTAAGTGGACCTAATGTTTTAAGGTATGGTTGAAGGTGTAATAATGGATAGTTAGTGTTTCAACCTATGTATGGTTTAGGCCACTTGATGGGGTATGATTACTAAATACAGTACCATGTTTTTACACAAGTGGGTCTTGTTGCCTTGGGAAGTGTGAAATGGTTCTAGGTGGGCCCACAAGGTGAAGTTAAGTGTATGGATGGTACTATAGGTTAGATCTAGGTTAGATCTATAAGTTAGAGTTGGTTCTAGGATTACCCATGTGCTAGATCTAGGGTTTGACACTAATCCCAAGAAGTGCGCCTTGCTTGGAGAAGGACTAGTGCCTTGTTGGATGGGCTAATGGGGTCAAGAAGGATGTCAAAGTGTAGATCGGGACACCTAGAAGCCAAGTCAAGTGGTTTGGATGAGATCCAATGGTTGGATCTTACTAGATCTAGGTTTTGAGGTGATGACCAAAAGTGGACCACAATCCCTTAAAACAAGAAATGAAATCCCCAAGGCAGATCTTGACAAACAGACAGTGTAAACCTAGGTTTCAAGGCATGGGCATTCCAAATCCACTAAAATCTCAAACACCCACTTCCTAGAAGTGGACCAACTCAGAAAATCAAGGGGGTGCGACTTGCTCAAGGAGGGTCAAAAAAACGGGTTTGGTGGACCAAACCAAGTCCAATGGCCACCAAAATGTAGATCCGGGATGTTAGTACCCCGATCTATGCTCCTTCAAAGTTTTAAGTGAATCCAATGGGTAGATCTTAGTAGATCTAAGTTTTAAGGTACCAAGAAGATCAAAAAGGGGGTTTCAACCCCTCAAAACATGGAGAGATGTCCACAAGGTAGTTTTCACCAAAGCAAGAAAATGGGTATAGGTTATCAAGTGTCTAGATGTCAAATCAAGTGGGATCTCACCTACCCATGTGCTAGATCTTACCCAACAAGCTTCTCTTAGGAAAATCGATTTAGGTTCAAGAGGGCTTTTTGCATTGAAAAGTGTGTCAATTTTTAGCCAATCACCACCAAACTATAGATCCAACTAGGGGTGGATCCTATAGAGGTGGGTTCTTAATATCTTTTCAATTTCAAGGGTAGATCTAAGTAGATCTAAAAAAATACCAAAATTGGGGTTTTGATTTAATTAGGGTTTTATGACCAATGAAGATAGAATGGATGAAAGAGACACATACCTTGTAGATCTTACCTCAATTGCTTATGGCCACCTTGCAAGTTGATAGCATTCTCCTATGTGTATATTCAAGAGTGAGATCCAAGTGCTCCAACCAAATCGCCCTTCTCCAAGATAGCCAAATCGTCCTCCTCCTACAAGACAAGATCAAAGAAACAAGTCAAGCAAGATGATTATGAAAATGGTAGAAAGATGTAATAGAAAGCATCAACTATGTCACGAAGATACAATAATGATACTCCCTGTCACAAGATCAACTCAAGAGAGAATATGTGGATCCCTCCAACAATAACCCTCATGAAGTCGCCCTCCTCTCTCCAATTCGACTTTCCTGTCAAAGGTTAGCAAAAACACCAAAATCCACAATGATACATAGAAGAGATACTGTATATTCAGTATGCAAGAGAATCCACAAGCCAAGAGAGATGTGCTCCACAAAAAATCTTCTATTCCAATATTCCAGAGCTCCAAAGGTGAGCTATACAATGGGGGGTCTCCTCCTTATATAGGATAATAAAGACCAAAACCCTATACCACTCTACAATACTACATCAAATGAGTGGTTGCGATTATAAGATCTCATCATACAATCAATGGCTAGGATGACCCATAACATAATATCACATGGATCACTCAACATAACAATAGCGCCCTCACTAAATGGTACAATGGAGGGTGACGTTATCCCACAAGAGGGGTAGAAAGTACAATAATCCACCTCATGATGACTAGGACATGATAAAATAAGCACATGGTGGGGCTAGGAGGTATAAATCCTTGCTAGCTCACCCCAAGGCACAATAAAATAATAAAATATGTCTAATATAATGACAATGACCAAAACTGTCCTCAGAATCCATGACAGTCGAGCAGTAAATGTCCTCCTGTGATCAATCTGGAGATACCCACATGGTGAAAACTGACTGGAAGATAGTGAGATCACCCTGGAAGACCTCTGTGAAAACCAAATGCCAAAACCTTGCCTCAATTGCCCAAATCGATTTCCTCAGTGACCACTTTATCCCATTTTTTAACTGCCTCGGGAACTGTGAAAGTGCCAAAACTGCCTCCTAGGGTGCTAGCGCTGTCCATCTGAGCCCACCAGGCTCTCCGGGAGGGGGGATAAATGGTAATAACAAGTGGCTGGACCACCCCCTCCATCATCAGCGCCCTAGGTGAACTGGCCTCTCGGGGCCCCTGCTGCTCAGGCTGGGAAATCAACCCCAAATCTGGTCAACAAGTGTAAAACTGCATCAATCACTATCAGAAGTGCCCGGAACTGAAAGATAAGTGTCTCAATGGATCCAGAAGACCCAAATCCACTAGGAATGAGTACTCATACACCCTGGGTTGCCCTAATGGGCCAGCTGTAGGGTCCACCATATATGGACAATGTATAATCTGCTGATCTGAAATAATAATAACCTGCTGAACTGGATCAAACATCATCTGTATCATATGTCCATCATATGATATCATCATCAAACATGTGGGACCATAAATCATCATCAATAATCATCCATACATGGTCCACATCATCACGGATCCCAAGAATATATAATCAAGGATAAATCACATCAGTAGATTAAGACAATGTTTCTCTAATCATTCCCACAGCTAAGCTCAAAGTATAAATTCCATTCAGTGGCATTAATCAAGTTAACATATTCCGTGGTTATATAAAATTACTTGCACCATAGTTCAAATGACAAACTCACCCATTGGACATGGTCAAACTGCTAGTGAAGGATGAAGGCTAGGAGCAAGGTTGGGCCAAGGGTTTGACTTGTCTAACTTAACTCAAAAATACTTTGCACTGGGAAAAGGGGGAAGCTACAAACTCTGTGTTGGACAAAAGAACACGGGGGATGGCTGTGCCTCACAAATGGATAAGTTGTTTAGAGAGTGCTTATTCAACTTAGGCATCATGTCTACATCAAGTTGATCCAAGTTCATTAGGATCATTCAATTTTATTTCCATGGCCTTTTTGGCCTACATAACCCTTCGGATTTCAGATGTGCTGAGAAGCACAACTAGTTGCAGCTTGCATCCAGGGCATGTTTTTCATATATTTATACAAGGTCAGCAATTGTTTAGATATAGCTTTTAAGAACTATTGCTTTTTGGACCTTTCTTATACTCTTCGAGGAGTATTTTTTTAGCTTTTCACTGCTCCTGCCCTTTTTGTTTCCATGGGCGAATTTTTAGTTTCCATAGGTAGAACATGAGCTTTCAGTTTTAGCCAACAACATCTCAAGTGACTAGGGGGAGTTCGAGCCAAGGCCTACAATCCAACTCACCAAAGGCAAGTTCTGTCACCAACTCAGAGCCGAGACACTGAATAAACAGGGATGCGGTCCAAACACAGAGGTAGAAAAATGGGGAAGTCCTCAGTATCAGAAAGTCAAAATGAGACATGTCAGGGTTTAAAGTCAAAAAGGAAGGTCATGTATGGATGGAGGCAAGTGAATATGGAGCCTACACTAGCAGACAACTGGTGTCGGGGAAAGACCATGTCTATGTAAGGTGGAATACCAGTAAGTTTTGTTAAATGACCTAAAAGTGCAAGCAATTGTCCATTTTATGATTTACAGTTCATTTTAAATAGTTTGCCAGATCAGGAATAATATACCAAGCACATGCTATGATCATGACTAAATCAACAAGATAATAATCCACAGTCAGTGAGAACATATCCATAGATCATACAACATCATCATAATAATCATCATCATGCAACATCTGAAACACATCTGAAGTACATCTCTAGGCACTGAACTGAAACTGTAATGGGATAAGTGGTCACATCAGTCATCAAATCTGAACTCTCAAGGCTCAGCCTTGACACAAGGTCATAATATCTGAATAATGTACTGCTCTGATCATGAGTGATCCAAAATATATAGCCATGCTCTGGAATAAAGGAAGCTCTGGAATGTGCAGATATCTGCTGTACAAGAATAGTAGCCCCGCTACTATGGTGTGATAACAGTTTGTTCGCTTTAATGGTGTCTTTACTGGTACATAATGTAATTTAAGAAGTATTTTGTTGCTGCAATCTGAGAAGAAATGTTGATTAGGTTGTGGCAACTCCATTGAATGGCTATCAAACATTAAATTTTATTTTTAATCACTGCAACCTTAATCACTGCACTTATGATTACAACCTTAATCACTGCACTTATGTTTTTATTAGATTTTAAATTTTATTTTTAATTCAAAGTTTTCTGAATTTCACCTGTCGGTAATAGAATTATCCAGATTCAACAAATTTAATTGCTACAAAACAAATTAGATCAACCCGTCAATTTTTTAAATTTTTTTATAAAATTTGTAAAATAAGAACATTCAATCTTTTATGTTAAACCTAGAAAATACAACATGCACATACACCCACCCACATAAACATGTTTTCAAATGATATATGCTGTTATATCATGTTTTCAGTCTCCACATTTAATTTGACATATCAGATTTGATGTAATAAAAGAATAATTGTTTTTTTTTTAGTTTCAAAATTTGATGTTTAATAAAATTAGCTTAATACTCCTTGCCGAAATTATTGGCGTTTTTTTCACATTTTTTGTACTGGAAATGTTTTCTGAATTTTATTGTGACCAAATTGGGAAACAAACACGAAGAAGGTGATCTAGATTACAGGTAATGGCTGCTGAATTTTCAGTTGATTTATTGTGACCAAATTGGGAAACAAACACGAAGAAGGTGATCTAGATTACTGGTAATGGCTGCTGAATTTTCAGTTGATTTCATAGCTATTTGGCAACTGGGTCGATGCAGACTTATATGGGCATGTTTCTGGGACTTAGATGCACTTAGTTGAGTAGCATGCCTTCTTATTGGATGGCAATACAATATATGAATTTTGAAAGCCAAATTTTATGTTGTTAGTGGTTTTACCGGTTTATATTTCTTTGCATTAAAGTCCATTTTCTAGATAACAATATGTTTGGAGGCCCAATTTAAGCTTTTGTAAGTGTATTCCACTATTTGCAGAGGAATGGCATGATCCTTACACTAATAATATTTTGCACAGCACTGTGTGTATGTTGCTTCAGATGGTGGCCGTGTTTGTCGACCATTGGTGATTGCTGACAAAGGTGTTTCTAGAATAAAGGAACATCACATGAAAGAATTGAAGGTTGGTTAATATTTCATTGCAATAGTCACTTTCAATGTTTTATTGTAGTTAATGAAAGCAGTAAAAGTTGGCTATTGAATTGATGTCTGGTAAATGCTAGTGATTCCATTTGTAGAGCTTTATTGTTCTTGCAATTATATTATGATTTTTCACTCCAGGATGGCTTTCGAACATTTGATGATTTCCTACGAGAGGGTTTGGTGGAATATCTCGATGTTAATGAGGAAAACAATGCACTGGTCAGTAGTTGTCTTGGAAATTTCTTGAATGGTTGTTGTTAGGCGGCTGCTTTGTTAATGCTATGCTATCTTTTATAGACGAACTGAATTGACTTTAGCCTGTGTTTGTTGACTGTGACATGATTGTTTCTAGGTTGCACTGTATGAAGGGGAAGCAACACCTTCCACTACTCATATAGAGATTGAGCCTTTCACTATTCTAGGTGTTTGTGCTGGACTTATTCCTTTCCCACACCACAACCAGTCCCCAAGGAATACTTACCAGGTTTGAAATGATGACCATAATTTCAGCATTCCTCAGAGTTGACTGATTGCCAAAAGTATTATTTTCTGTTTCACTATTCACATTAGAATTCAAAGGACTATATTTTTTATTGCAGTGTGCCATGGGGAAGCAAGCAATGGGCAACATAGCTTACAATCAGGTAAAATTTGATTATTCTTTGTTTGATAGATGCAACATTCTGTAATCAGTCAAAGCAAATCGAGTGTCATTTTGCAATATACTGCAATATTTGAAAGATTTGATTTATCAGAAGAATTAACTTCATTAACATTTTTTAATTGCCATTTCTGAAAAAGTGTCTCCCTTTTATTGTTACACAACAGTTTCATCCTATCATCTTGGGCAAATTTAACTCATCCGAGTTCCTAAATTCTTTGAATTCCTGAACTCTTGAATTATTGTAACAACCAAGATGGAGGTTACAACCAATCATCTCTCTCTCAATTGTACAAGTGTTCCATACACAACCTGAAAGTTCATCATCATTGTATAAGGAAGATCCACAGTGGATGATGTGATCTTGTGGTCCTCCAGACTGCTCCTTAGGTCAATTGCTAGTGGCTCCATCAAGGGGTGGCCAGTCCCTTGAGAAGACCATCTAGCTCAACCACCTCGAAGACCTAGGAGAGGAGGTCATCACACATCATCATCTTGGTCCATTGACCAAGATCCATTTGGTTAACTGACTAGGTATGTACCAGAAGGATCTACTTGGTCTTCATGACCAAGAATTTGCTTGGTCCTAGACCAAAAGGTCTTTGTTTCAACCTGTAGGACCTGCTTGGTCCTCGTGATCAAGAGACTTTCTGGTCCCAGACCAGAATACCTTAGAGACAAATAGGGGTCCTAGCTATATGCTAGGGACTTGCCATGGAATCAACCTGCTTGGTCCTCGACCAAGAACCCCATGAGACAGCTGGGGGCCCTAGGGTACCTTCTAGGGACTTACTCTTTACTCTACCTGGTTAACTTGACCAGTATCCCTAGTTAACTGACTAGGGTACCATCCTCTTTGAGAATGGGTCTTGCAGCTGCACTAAATTTAACACTCATCACTGCCCTGATCCTCCTCCGCCTCCTCCTCCTCCTCTTTGCCCATCTAACGATCCGCATCTGCTGGTGTGGAGGATGACCCCTCCATAGGATCTCCATCATCAAAAGTGATTGGCTCTAGCATCGGATCATTAAGATCCATGTTGGCTAATGCCAACTCAGTACTGCTGTCCAAACCCATATCATCAAGAAAGACATCCCACATCTTTGTCTTCCTTTCATCCACTCCAACTTTCGTCTTGTCAATAAGATGAAGGTTGGAGTGCACATACACCATCGTCTCTACCCTGGATTGCTCAAGCCTACTCTTTTTCAAACTGTACAAGTTCCTATATGTCCTCCAATTCCTCTCACAACAAGAGGATGAAGTGACTTGAGAGATGACCCTCAAGCCTATCTTCAGTAGAAGAGGGCATGCTACCCCATGAGTTGCCCACCAAACATAGGGTTTCTTAACCCCCATGTCTCTAAGCACCTCACAGCCTCCAATTCTCCCAGTGGCAGTGGAAAACTCTACAAATCCCTACTCCACCTCCTCAAGTAGGTCTCTACCCTGAAGTAGCCGTCTAAATGCTGTCTTCCTCCCTTGGGAGATCTCTCCATCCATGTGAGTAGGGACTACGTGAGGGCCTCGACTCACCATTGAGCCAATCATGACCATAGAACTTTGGGTTCAATCAGTGGGCCAAGCAATGCAAAGGTGTGCAATTCTTATCCCACTTGGAGATAAGAATATCCTATATGGTGGACCATAAGTTCTTTGCCGATGTCTCATACTTGGCACACTCATTCTCCATAACAATGGTCCTCATGGACTTAATCATGGAATCCCACCCCTTAGAAAAATCGGCTAGGATGGGCTGGTCTTTGTCTACAAACCACAACAAAGAAATGATCGGCTCCGTGATCTTAATGGTAAGATCTACCCTCTCCCACTAGTACTATGCCCTTTACCTTTTTTAAAGCAACCTGATCCGTTTTTCTCCAAAAGGACCAAAACTATGAAATAACCATGGACCCAATAGCGGTTTTGACCTCTCTCAACCTCTTAAGGATGATGAATGAGGAAGCAAACTGAGTATTTGCAACCTTCAACAATGAAAGATGTGTGTACTCTTTGTAGATTGTGAGGGCATTGGTGTGGTTTTGTACAAAGTCACAGATATGGCGTGCATCCTCAATAAGTTTGCCAATCCATGTTACATCTAAAGCAATAGATTTCAGTGCTAAATTCAAAGAATGGACAATGCAATGTGTCCAAAATACATGTAAGATCAATAAAAGAAAGTATAAATGAGTCTAGACTCTAGACTCTACAAGACTACAACTAACAACTCAAGTGAACATTGAAAACCTATAAATTGACCTTTCCCCTAGGGCCTAGATGAATCTTGTGCTAAATTCAATGAATGAGAAAATTAGCAATGCAATTATGCAAGTTGTCCAAAATGAAAATACTTGTGGATATTTAGCTTCGACAATCATGCCAACAGTCTTGCAAACAGGTGCATTGTCTGTTATGATTTGTACACAAGAATCAACACCTACGTCTTCAATGACTTTGATGAACAACTCACCCATATATTGTGCATCCTTGTATTTTCCAAGAGCATCCACTGCTTTCAAGAACACCGGTCCATTTGGGGAAGACACCATGAAATTGATGAGTGGATGGCGTGCTGCATCTGTCCATCCATCAGAAACAATGCTAGCATCACATGTTGGCCATTTTGATCTAATTGGCTCAATAATTTTATCCATCTCCTTCTTTTCCTTAACCCACAATGTGGTTCTAAACTTCTATGAACCGAGAGGCACATAACCAGTTGGAGCTCATTCAATTAGACTTTGACACATGCCAATGAACAATGGTGACCGTGCAACATTGAATGAAATGAAGTTGAGTTAGAAAAATAATGCAATGGTAAGGTCCACCTCTTCTCGCGCCTCTTGTTGGAAACTCCTGTCCATTGGACCACTTGTAGTTGGCCTCTTTCTTGTTGGATAAGTATCAACCTAAGTGACAGGACACGTCCTAAGGGGTCCCCGTGTCCTGTGGGCCACGTTTGGGCGCGGACACGCTGGCCCCACGTGGGGGACACGAGATTTTTCATGTCCCGAAATCGGGACACGCGTGTCCTATTTCCATATGGTGCTAAAAACTTTACAAGGTGAATTTTGCGTGTTCTGATTCCTTGTTGAAATTCTTTCTTGTACCCTGTTTTGCATCTCCTATGGTTTAATCATTCTGGTATTAGTTGCATCCGTGTCTTCTGCAAGAAAGTTCAGCTGAGCTTCACAATATGTTTGATACCTGTTATCTGTAATGATTCACGTGTTATCATATACCTTGTTTCTTTCATAGCTTGATTTTCGTGTAAGCTAGTTCACGTTTTTTCTCTCTCTGTCTCGGTCTCAATGTTTTTTCTCCTCTGAATCTCAACTTTCCCCTGCCTGTACGTAGCATATGCGTGCACATTTTCTTAAGTGTATAGGATTACTGAAATAACATAATTGTTATTGCATTTGAGATTTGTGCCCATGAGAGGCTATCAATAGTTCAAAGCTTGAACATATTGATATTGAAATTGAATGGTTTAGTGAACTAGTATATATGCTTTTGACTATTAAGAATAGATATTGGACCATTCAATTAAACCCTTTATGATTCCCCCATGCATTTGCCAGTGCCCAGTGGCATTCCGACATCTATGTAATACATTTTGATTTTGATGACTTAATGAGAAATATGGTTCCGAGTCTCTGACATGCATCTATGTGTCTCAATGTCTCATTGTGATTTGTGATTGTGAATGACAAATGTGTTGTGATTTGTGAATGATCTAATTTCTATTGAATATTTCATATTTGTAAATTGTAATTGTAAATGTAATTTCTATTGAATATTTGTAATTGTAAATGTTAAATTTTATTGGATCTATATGTCTATATTTTTAAATTGTAATATATTTAAAAAAAATATATATGTATATAAAACGTGTCCTACGTGTCCTGATTCCGGGGGTCACCGTGTCCCGTGGGGACACTCGTGTCTCGTGTCCTCGTGTCATGTGACTTAGGTATCAACCTCACTCCTAGTGCTAGAGGGTTTCCTCAAGCATGAAAGAGGATCCTCATTTTGTTTTGTCTTGTTTTGTCTTGCTTGTTGTTGCCACCTTCCCTAACCCAACATGATCCTCTCTTTCCATCTCCCTCCTTTGGGTGTTACTCACTGCTTTACATGAAGAAATCTCACATGGAAGGGCCAACAAATGGCCCTTAACCCGATAATATGTGCTCTTGAACTCATGCTTGCAGAAATTGCAACTCCAACACACGTTGCCTCCCCTACCAAGCTTTGCTCTAGGGCTTTTTTTCCTTGTCACATACTTCCACAAATTGTATTTACTCTCTTGGTCTCGTTGTCTTGCTAAAACAGGGTTAAAACGAGCATGAGCTTCACTAGAAGCAGTTGGAGCACTAATAGGAGTAGAAGAGGATATGCTTGGAGGAGGAAGAGGAGGAGAGGGATTAGATGGGGCACTTCTCCCTTTCCTTTACCCTTTAGCTGCTTCCCTAGCGGATTGAGACATTTTTCTTCTTCTTTGATGTTGAACTTGAATCCTCTCAACTAAATCTTCCCTCAAATCCACTTGGAATCCCTTGCAAATGCTTAAAATCTTCTTTCACCTGCAAAAAAACCCACTCTGAGCTTTCCCTTCAACTTGCAAATGCCAAAAAGAATGAGGAAAATTGCTTTTGAAGAGGGCGTGTGAGTCTTTTTCTTGTGGTTCGTGTCCTGGAATCGGGACACGGGCTATGTAGGGGTGGGACATGAGCCCAACAAGTGATGGACATGTGTTTTATCGTGTCCTAAAATCGGGAGATGATAAAATACGTGTACGACACATGTTGGGTTTGTGTCCGTGTCCGACACGGCCCCACAGGACACTTCCCCCCTTTTCCACGTGCTCAGTGACTTAGGTGACATGTGAACATAAATTCCATGATGTTAGTTACATTAATTTAGTGTAGCATTGCATCTATTAGTATAGATGTGTCTCTTAGTTTGTATATAGAGGAAACTTCTTCACTACTGATCATTGACATGTTTTATCATTTCAATTATAAAATGCATTTTTTTGTCCTTTGACATTTATTGGTTTGTGCCTCTTTCTATGGATGTTTTGATAATGCACTGTTATATTCGTTACGTATTTATAGAACACATAAAATGTTATGATGGTTTAACCATATATCTCTTAGATATTACATTTACATTTTAAATTTGGGCACATGCAGTTGCAATATATGGTCATTCTTGGTTTGGAATGGCTGAATATACAGTGGGACATATGTGCTTTACTTGCACGATTGATCATGGATAAGATATCTAATGTCTACCTTTATAATTTAAATAGAAAAAAATAGTTTGGCTGCTGCATGAAATTCTTCTTTGAAACACATTATGAATGTGAATAATCAAAACCTATGGTACATGTTTTTTTTTTAATATCTAAATTGCAACAGGGTTGCTTGGAACATTTCACCTCTTGATCTTTGGTCGACATTTTGTTTATATTTAAGTGACTTTAACCAAAGTTAAAATGTATAGGGAGGGGAAACATGGCATATCTAAGTGCATTTAAATCATAGCATATAATTTTTTTGATGTTGTTTGAAGCTTCAACATGCAAGTTTTTGTTTTATCCTAATCTGACTTGTAAATTACTCTGTTCAGTTATGCAGGATGGACACTCTACTCTATATGTTGGTGTATCCTCAACGGCCTCTTCTGACAACAAAGACGATAGAACTGGTAAGTATGACCTTAACAATCTTCATTTTTGGATGTTCTTTTCAGTGTCGAAGTTTCTTGGGGGGCTATGCCCATAACTAAATCAATTGATAAAATTCCTTGACTAATTAAAGTGTTGCCTCTTAGAGGAAGATAGAGTCTTCAAGAGTTTTTGCTTTTGAGATTTTCTATCTTAGATTTAGAAATAGATTAAAAGTTTAAACTAACCTGGTTTATCATTTCCAGGTTCAATATGACAAACTTGGAGCTGGTCAGAATGCAACAGTGGCTGTGATGAGTTATAGTGGCTATGATATTGAGGACGCCATTGTGATGAACAAGTCTTCTCTTGATCGTGGATTTGGGCGTTGCATTGTGATGAAAAAGTATGAAACAAGCTTATTCTCTACTCTACATTTGAGATTTTATCTCTTTTAAGTTTTTCCCATTAGTATTGAATCATAGTTACTAGGATCACGTGTCAAACTCAGTTTGATCATGTTTGACTTGGTCAACATGAGTTTGATTCATGATTAATCGTGAATCAAACTTTGACTCATGGTTAATCATGAGTCAAACTTGGTTTGACAGAGTTTGAGTTGCTCAATTAAACATCTGCTGGGCATGTGTCAAAATATATGTATATCTTTATATTTTGTACTTGCAAAGTTTTTCCTGATTTATTCCCTATCCAATTCAAAGTCTTGGCTCTTTTGCCTCGCTAAGTTTTTGCCGACCCCAAGTCTGGTGACTTTGCAATGAACAACTTCCTTGTTTTCATTAGAATCCGAGCTGCTATCTTTTAAGTGTTGCTTAATCTCAGTAATTTGTCCTGATAGAAAACTGATGTTGATTGCAGATAGAGCATTGTTTAAATATCTAGCTAACTTGGAGGGTGTTTCTTGTAGGGAACTACTAAATAGTAAATATTGGATATATATATTACTGTGAAGATTTAGCTAATGACGATTGTTATAACCACACATAAGAAAGCTTCTTTTAAAGAGATAATTAGCTCTATGCATTTATAATGTTCTAAATGATAGACTTGAATAAAAAATGGAAGAAATAATGTAGGCCTATTTGAGTCTAGAAGATTGATGCAGATGCTTGTGCAACTTGCCAGCATGACATGGTCACACAATAAAATCTGCATAAGGTAGTCTATGGTAGATAGCAGGTCAACCTTAAAAAGGACTACTTGAACAGTATAAAGAAGGGACAATTCACCTCATGAAATAAATTCTCTGATTTCAGATTCATTTCATTTCTAGAGAAATTAAAAAATTACTATGGACTTAAGCTAGTCATAACTTTGTATATGAAGTCAGAGGTATGTCATCTAACCTACTCTTTTAGGATATTGTGAAAGATATATGCACTGGAGCAGACACACTATGTCTCCTATACTAGAATATGCAACTCTCTGCATCTTATTGTAATTCTCCATCACTGTACTTTTTCTTTTGAAATAGAATGTATGATTGAATATATTATTCTGCTATGTAAGAAGAATAACTTTGTATTTCATAAGTGCACAACCATAAGCCCTATTTTGGGCTTAGAAGTGGTGATTCTAAGCTATATACATTAATATCGATTGTTAATTATTATGCTACACTGTGAAAGAAATACGTTTATAATTTATATCACCTTAAAGTGGTCACCATTATTTTCTCTTAATTATTAATTTATTATGCTGTGCTTGTGTAGTGTTATCCCTCATATAGCATGAGGTCACTTTTGTTAGCTCATTGACATTTGCAATTGCTGGAGGCAGGTATATTTTTTATTACTGATGTATCAGTTTACATCATATAGGGGCTATTTATGGATGCCCATTCCTTCCATGGCACTATTCTCATGATGTGCTCACAAGTCACAAAGATGGCTTGGTAGCTATTGACTGTATCATCTCTGGTGTGTGGGTGTGGTGTTTTTGAGGAGGGGGTCTGTGTAAAGATTTGGTTTAGCCCCTAGAGTAATAGCATGAGCATCATTGATGATTGAATGATATATTATTGTTCATCAGTAGCACTTGGTTTTGATATGATGGCACAAGGCTATTTATAAGGGAAGTAACTTGTGTCTTGGGAAACCACTTTAAATAATAATTTTAAAATATTTAATATTTTATATAAATGATATGATATATCAATTGACCTTAAATATTGTTAAATTGGAAATTATATGTATGATATAACTTCAAGGCTTATAATATAGATTTATCATTTTTATATTAATTTTTTTTAATAATTTTTTTTTAATAATTTTTAATATATATTATTGATGCTCCCAACCTGTTATTTCCTGTAAATTTGGGCAAAACTTTTAGCCATACAGGATACTCATATCCCCGCTCCCAACGTTGCTGCATTTCCAAAAACACATGCAGCATAGATTTCTACATGTTCATGATTGCTTTCATAACTCTGAATTCCTGTGTTGCAGGGGTACTCGACCTGGGGGCTGGGTTCGCATCCCCGTCCCAGGTACCATCCCCACGTCTTGGAAACCGGGTCGGGTACCTCAAATGTTTCCTGAAGTCCCCGTCAAAGTACCCGAGTACCAGAAACCTTTGGCAAAATTTCGGAAACTTCGCTTGGATTGGGGACCCCGTCCCCCAATTTTGGGGACTCCGAGGAGACTTCGTTGACTGAATTTTTTTTTTTTTTTTTACCATTTTGAAGACGGAAGGGGTGGGTGTGGGTCCCCCTATCCTCTTAACACCATGCCCTGCCCTCCCAACGCATTTCTGATTTTCATTTCACATTGGACTTGTCACTTGGAGAGAGGCGGCGACGGGAAAGAAAGGCAGCCCGCAGAGGAGAATTGCCATACTCTATGCTGTATGACATTGGACATATATCATGATTGATGAATCATGATTCATATGAATCATATCAATATGCAAACATTAATTTGAATTTCCACTTGGTTTATGTCATTAATAATTATGATTGTTTGATATCATGTTTAGACTTAAGGTTCATATGTAATTTCCGCTTTATATCAATGATTCATGAACTTTGAAGGAATGGTCATGTTACTTATTGAATACGAGCGAAAATTATTTGAATTTTAAAACCTTTGATTTCACACACACACACACACACACACACATATATATACAGTACCCCTGACGTATGCAAGTCCCCTGTTTCAAAAAGTGGCATCCCCATCCCTGTTCTCGTACTCGTACCCAAGTTTCCTGGCAACTTAGATGAATTCTATTGGGTTTGGATTTGTCCTCCATGCCAACACATCCTCGACCCTTGGTGTGGATCATATATGTATGTGTAGCAACAATAATATTAAATAGATATTAAATAAATAATTAAGAGTAACTAAGGGATGTAACGTTGTGAATAGTCACCTCAAGTGCTCTTAGGATCACATATATAGATAAATGGCACTTTCATTGAAACGCATCATTCTTTTTATTCAGTATCATATATATATATATACACACACACTTTTATATATTTAATATTTACGCTTCCGCATTTGTAGTGTAACGTTGGTATCAGAGCCAAACGTCTAATGGGAGTAATGCAAAGATTTAATAGAGAGAAATAATCGTTCAATAGAAAGGGACCATGAAACTTTTAATCGAATAAAAGAAATAAAAGAGAGAAACAAAAGGGACCATGAAACTCTTAATCAAACAAAAGAAAGAAGAGAGAGTAACAAAAGGGACCGTGGGACTCTTAATCGAATAAAAGAAATAAGAGGAAGAAACAAAAGCATGGAAAATATCAGTCGAGATCCAAAGGTGGAACTGCCAAAGGCTGAAACCATTATGGGAGATGAAGATCACAACCTGTTCTAGAAAAAGAAACCGCCATAGAAGAAAACGTGGGTACGGAATCCAAACCTAATGAGGATCTGATTGTAGCAACTATAGTCCCTCCTCGCATCGACTAGACTCAAGTGGACCTATTGGACTACTGGTGAGATAGCAATGGCAATGTCCATATTGCCATACCTGCTCCAAAAGAAGAACTGAAATCAGATACCAGTGAGGGATGACATAATTCTGAATTCACAATAGCTCGAGTGACAGAGAGAACATCCACTTTAGTGGAGTGTGGCAAAGATAATCAAAATAAAAAGGTAATGAGGTCAAATTTAGACGGGAAATTGGTGCATTTGAGTTGGACACCCATGCCGACATGCCATCATTTTACCATAACTCTTGAGGGTTATGAGGAACCATTTTACGTGTTGAAAAAGCCAGGGGTGGACGAATTGTTGCAGCAATGGAGTGCCACAGGTTTGTATGAAATTGTAGTGTTCACCACAACATCCAAAGTTTATACAGAAGCTGAGGTGGACCAGCTGTTGGATTCATTGCCTGTCAACCACATTAGTAAAAATATGAATATAATTCTGTCCATCCATTGCCTAGCTAGTAGCTATTGCAAGAAATTTGAAGGAGTCCTAGACGACATGAAAGGCATGTCTGTGCTCGGAAGGGATCTGAAAAATGTTATATTCGTTGACGATAGCTCTACGTCATATCATCTGCAACTCAAAAATGCCATTCCAATTAGTTTGTGGCTCAACAACAACTTTGAGGACAAATCCCTCTTCGAAATTCTCTTCTTCTGCCTAAGAATTTGTAGGCAACAACAGATGTGAAGAAACTCATTTCTTACTATATAGATTTCAACACGGGTGGTGTTGTCGATATAGATTACAATGTGTGCTTTGACAAGGGACTGAGATGTAAGATCCCTAAGATAGTACTAATTCTTCTTATTCAGATTATGCAAGTAGCCTTAGGACTCATGCAAATAAAAGGCACATTCAAAGCAAACGATGAATCTGTAAGTGACATTTTACGGAAAAATAAAGATGTAAACTTGATGCTTTTTGACGTATTTGTATGGGATCTTCGGGATGAATGTTATATGGTTTTCCAATATGACGACATACCTTTTGACTATGGGAATAATCCAAAAGTCATCAGTGTATATAAAATGAAGATATTATCATTGCATCCTGTCCAAAACTTGTCTCATTTATGTCGCGGAATAATTGTTTTTTTTCGGCATGCTCATGGAATGAAAAGATGCCTTTTCAATAAGGAAGTGGTGCTCACGTCACTTCATGGTATCCTTTGGAGAAACCGTGCATATAATTTGTTAAGGGAAGTTTGGCGGCAGTAAAAAGAAGTAAAATAATAAAAAATATAAATAAATAAATAAATAATTGCACTACCGTGGACAAAAGGAATATTTAATTAACACTTTTTATTAACTAGTGGAAATTTAATAGGCCGTAGTATTATTAAGGAGATGTATTATTACCTCTCTCTCTCTCTCTCTCTCTCTCTCTCTCTATATATATATATATATATATATATATATATATATATATATTACGTGGAAGAGAAAATTCAAGCAAAGTTAAGTGGAAGGTCTCTCTCTCTCTCTCTCTCTCTCTCTCTCTCTCTCTCTATATATATATATATATATATATATATATATATTACGTGGAAGAGAAAATTCAAGCAAAGTTAAGTGGAAGGAAAAATGATAGATTGACGGTTAACTTATGTTATAATATATGATGGAAGTTAAAAACAATTGTTTAAATTTTGAATGAAGACACAAAGTTCAAGATTTTCTCCAATTTTGATGCCAAGTCGAAGTTGAAACTGTTAGAGTTTGCACTTTAATTCAATTAATTAGATCTTTAACTAAAAGATATACAAGCACAACAAAAACACAAGAGACAATAATTTTCCTCGGGGAAACCATAAAGGAGAAAACCCCGCAACTTCCTCAGAAATTGATTTGTCACTAATACAATATCAAACAAGATAGAAACCAAAATTAAGATGTCTTGTGCAGCTCTCTCCCTTTCTCCACCAACGACCTTGTCTTCCCTCTCTCTCTCCTTATGCGAACTTTAGTGAGTGAGTGGTGTGTCCAAATGAGAGAGCAAGGCTCTCTATTTATACTTTATGTGTGGGTGACCTTTTTTCTAATGGGGCCGACCTCACTTACTTAATTGGGCTGACTTGTCCTAGGGAGACTCAATAATACAATTTAGATTTATCCTTTGGGGTGCTATTTCCCCGACTTACAATGGAGGCTTTACGTCAATGACCAAACATAATATTGACATCCGTGAACGGAGTATAAAACATTTCCGTCGGAGGTACAAGTAAAATACAATAATAATATAAATATAAAATACAATCGAATATCTTCCAAAGTTGCATTTACAACAACACTCCCTCTTAACTAGGAAGGTATTCTCTTGCCATAGTCATCACCACTCTCGACACAACTTCTGGACAACGTCATCATCGTTGGATCATCTTCAACATTGGATCATCATCGTCGCTGCTGCAGCAATCCTCATCTTGTTGATCATTGATTAGTGACGTATCTCGAATCTATCCGTCATAAGGAGTTCTACAGAGCCAACCCTTTTTCATGCTGGATGTAGGCTTAGCTCTCATCTAGGTCTTCATCATCTCTATGAGCAAGCCATCAAGTAGGTATAGCCCAAGACCACACATTACATTGACACAACAATCACCTGCGTCTCCTACTATCATCTCAGCGTATCCAGATCATCACCGACGGAGAGCAGCCCAGGTGCACACCTCATGTCCAACAGACCACCTGCGTCTCCCACCCAGTGGGTACAGCCCATGAGCACCCCAGGTGCATTACATCTCTCACGATCAACCTGCATCTACAACATGTGGATACAACCCAGGACCACTTGCGTCTTCCACCATGCGAGAACCAACCTAGGTGCACCCCAAGTGTCTTTATGACCAGTGGACCTCTCAGCGACTCCAACATGTGGATACAACCCAGGAGCACCCTAGGTGCATTACGTCCCAAGGACCCCCTGCGTCTTCCACCATGTGAGATCTAGCCCTAGTGCACCTGTGTCTTCAGGTCTCATCACTCCCTCTTTCGAGGAACCTCGATCTGGATAACACCAAGCTTCTCTCTGAAGTACTTGAACTTCACTCTTGCTAAAGGCTTAGTCAACACATCGGCTATCTGCTTGTTTGTCACCACATACTGGAGCTTCACTGCTCCTCTTTGCACCATATCCCGGATATAGTGGAACTTGATCTCAATATGCTTCAACTTGTCATGGAACTTCGGGTTCTCAGACAACTTCACGCAATTTTGGTTGTCACAAAAGATACAAGTCGCCTCGTGCCAAACAAATCTGACAACGGTTTCAGAAGCCATACTGCCTCACAACTAGCCGAACAAGCTGCAACATTCTTTGCTTCGACTGTACTTAGTTCCGCATGAGTGCTTCCTGCTAAACCAGGAGATCATACTGGACCCTAAACTGAAGCAGCATCCCAAAGTGCTTTTCCTATCTGTGGCACTGCCTACCCAATCCGAATCAACATAACCATTCAGGTTAATCCTTTGATTCGCCTCGTACTTGAGCCCGTACTCAACTGTACCCTTCAGGTACCTCAATAAATGTTTTGTAGTCATTAGGTGAACATGTCTCGGATCCGTCAGGAACTGGCTTAGGGTGTTCACAACAAAACATATGTCTGTCTCGTGTTCGTCAAGGACATCAACGAACTAATCATCTACTGGTTCATCGTGGCATCAACTGTCTCTGAAGAAGCGTCACGCAATAGCTTCAAGTTTGATGCCATAGGTGTGGCCATTGCCTTGAAGTCCATCATTCCGAACCTCTTCAAAATCTCTATTGCATACTTTCCTTGACCAAGGAAAATCCCATTCTCACTCTGCCACACCTCCATGCCTAAGAAGTAGTGCATCATTCCCAGGTCCTTCATCTCGAACTCTATGGCAAGCCTTCTCTTTGTATCTGCAATGAGCTCATACTCCCCTGTTACAAACAGGTCATCTACATATAGTAGTAGTATCACTGGTCTTCCGCCCTCAACCTTGAAGTAAAGGTTGGAATCTGCTTTACTCTTGGTAAATCTTAAGCTCATCAGAAAGTTGTCCATCCTGCCGTACCATGTCCTAGGTACCTGCTTCAATCCATACAATGCTTTCTTCAACTTGCGCACATGAGTCTGTCTGTCGTGTGTCGTGAATCCTAGTAGCTGCTCCACGTACACTTCCTTTTCAACTACACCATTCAAGAATGCAGTCTTGATGTCCATATGGTGTACCTTCCATTTCATTACTGCAGCCAATGCAAGTATAGATATGATGGAAGTGTATCTTGCTACAGGTGCAAATGTCTCCTCGTAGTCTATTCCTTCCTTTTGGGAGAAGCCACGTGCCACAAATCTTGCCTTGTGTTTTTCTCTGCTACCATTTGCAGCATGCTTGATCTTGTAGATCCATTTCGAAGTCGCAACATACTTCTCTATTGGTCTTGGAACTATCTCCTAGACATCATTCTTCATAATCAACTAGTACTCCTCGATCATGGCATCCTTCCATTCCTTCTTCTCTGTTGCTTCTTCGTAGTTGGAAGGTTCTTTCTCAATGATGTCACATAGCAGGGCCACATAGTTGGAGTATGGTCTGGGTCTCTTGCTTTCTCTATGCATCCCATCTGGAGCGCCATACTTCTCTGCATCTTGTATTGCTTCCCGTGTGCATGCTGGTCTTCTTTTCTGGGAGTTCTTCTCACGAGGTGGATCTACAGGTTCTTGTGGTTCTGCCATGTCGTGGTCTTCATGATCTTCTTGAATTGCTTCTTCCATAAGTGTGTCTCTAGTTCTGGGAACTTCAAGCTCTTCAGTTTCTTCATCTTGACTTCATAAATCTTCTTGAGTGTTATAGCTGAATCATTGTCACTTGTTCCTCGAAACAAGTCTCTCTTGTAGGTGATGGTACGCGATCTTTCCTACAAGTCAAATTCAGTTGCATGGTTAGAAACATTTTATAATTTTAGAACAAATTCTTATGCATAAAGACATAGGTCACACAGTCATGCAACTATCTTAGCCAATGCTTCAACACAACATTCATCCATGTCCCGTATTTATACGGTAACTTTCTAGATGCCTTCCATCTCTACCAGAACATTATTAAGAGCGTGCACTACTCCCAACATGTCAGCAAAGAGGTTTCATTCTAGATAAGTAGCAATGGAATGTTGTACAGTACCATAGGCCACTTACCCATCACATGCATATTAGTAGTGTACTGTTAATTAATAGAAACATTGTAATATGCATAATACACATCTTAAATCTAGGAACATAAGTATGTACACCACTGAACAATATCATTTAAGTAATTAGATATACAAGGAATGACAATTCAAATACTTATCTTTGTTTGTTTGTTGGGTGGATTCCCTCTTGATCTTTGCTTCCTTGTAGGAACTATTGGAGTCTATGACAGTCTTTTCTTCTTTTGCATCTTTACGAATGCTGAGAGGTTCTTCCATAGAGCAGTGATCTTTATTTGTTTTTCGGAGTCCAACTTTGTAGGAGCTTTTCCTAGTCTTTTCATGTAATATTGAAAGTCATCTCTAGCTTCACCTTATGAGGTGGAATATTCTGAATGAACCCTTGTAACTGGTTACTTGCATTAACTACAATACATATTCTTCATCACTTGAAGAATCATCCCTTTCTTCTCTTGTTCTTTTCCTTGTTGGCTCTGTTATCACCTATTTTGTACAAATAGTTGAACTTCCGATGAGCCGCCAGTTTATTGAACATGATTCATGTTCATCATCAGCATTCAGAAGTTCAGAGGTCAATTTCAGGGCAATTTTGCCCCTTTTGTAATAACTGCATGTTCATACCCCCATGGGGAATTTGTAAAATGTTGGTCTAAACGGGGTCCTTTTATAAAATACTCGACTATCCGTAGGTTTAGCCATTTGGGGGATACTCTAGAGTGTTTTTTCCTTAGGAATTATGCGCTACTCATCAGTGGCGTATAATCCCCGAGTTTTTCACTCAAACCTCCAAAGCTGGAGTATTGTCCATGGTGGTCAAAACCTAAGGTGGTTATTAGAGTCTTGTGTCTAGGATTTTTTACGTGTTAGCCACATCGATTGAGTCGTATGAACATGCACTAGGTCCTCTAGGAGTTTCGTTTGATTCCGGCAAAAATAATTTTTTCATAAAATTAGACCATTTTTTAATGGTTTAATTAAAAATTTTCAAGAAGTGCTAAAAACCTCATCCGGAGGCGGAATTGGGCGTGGAGAGGCTCGTTTTGACGCTCAGAGCATCCTCTTCACCTTGGCACCTTCATTCTTCAGTTTTCGGGCAGTTACATCACCCCAGGAGCAGTTTTGGCTAAAAATGCATCATTTTGACATTTAATTGCCAAAAAATGACAAAATGCACTAAAATCCAAAAAATCAAATAAATCAAAAAGCATTAAAAAATTGATTTTTAAAGGTTGAGGATGATTTATAAGAGGTGTACGACTACCTTAGAAGAGAAAAGCATATGTTATAAAAGTCAAGGGGTTGAAAATTGGATTAAATTTAGAGGTGTACGGATTCCTCCTTCACGTGAGGAACTCCCTCCCCATGCGAATGGTTCCAAACTTCGTGTGGTGGGCTACCATGTGAATAATAAAGCATATGCTATGTTAAGAGTTTGGATAACACATGAGTTTAAGAGATGACGTGGGAGAGGGTGAGCGTGGGCCACATTCACGTGGTCCCCCTCATACGCATTGTGCTCACGGTGTGAGGTTTGGGCGAGTACTCCAATGGAAAAGCGTTGAAACCAATGGAGAGTGCTGCCACCTCTATCTATCTTACCTACCAATCACTCCAAGCTTTCAGTTCCTCACGTGAATCACCCTTCAATCTATGCATGAGTCTCTCTTGAGTTTGGTGAGGCCGATTTCAACCCTAGCTCTCTCATGCCATTCGAATGGCTCTCTCATTCTTGTATAAATATGGGTCTCTTCTCCCATATCATGATGGAGAATTTGTGCAAAGTTACTCTGAGAAAATTGTATCAAGCTTTTGTTTTTTGAACTTATGAATAAAATATTTCGACTTTGGAGGTCCATGGATTCTTGTTCATTATGATGAATTCGTCATGGTTGAGGTGATCTCTTTCTAAGTACTTCTTTTTTCAATACTTATATGTGGTGATCAAATGCTAGCTTTAGAGGTCTATTTCTAGAACATAAGATTTGTCATTTGTATTGTCAATTTGATTCATTATGCAACGATTATCAAAGTGATATGAGTAGGACGTAGTTGGTTATACCAATATTGATAGAGCTTTGATTCTCTTAGCATACTAGTTGTTTTGATCTCACTTTGGTATTGAGTTTGTCGTGCTTGATCAGGTTTCACAAATTTGAAGAAGGGAATGAGTTCGGTTACATCTATCCCAAGCTTCAAATCAACTTTTGTTTGGGTTTAACATTTTGTGATTGCAGGATCTAGATCTACAAAGCTTGTTGTCTTTGTCATAAGAGGAAAACCAAGGGTTCTCTCGCTTATATCCATCAACAAAAATCTACACTTTCAAATTTGGTTACTAGAGTTAGGCCTTAGATCCTTCACCCTTTGGCTTTTCTCCCGTTCATCTTCTCCCTTCATCCATCTCATCCAAGCCTCTTTTTCCCTCTTTCCATTCTTGTTTAGCCCTCTTCTCCATTCGTCCTAGCTGTTTTAGGGCTTCCTATATTGCTCTCGTTTCACCTCCATTCTGCCCTATCTCCCATACCTTTCGTTTTTGCTCATCTTTCCTCCTCGTCCATTTTCATATCAGCCCTAAACACATAAAAACATATCAACACAAACAACAAAAAACAGTCAAGTGATTAGATGTATGCTAGGTGTTAGTTTTTTTGCATTTGAGGATCTTACTTTGTATCATTTGATTTTGTTAGAAATCTAGTTAGTTTGTTAAACTAGCTAATTTGCATTTCAAATTTTAAACATTCATATCTCATGACATGCTAGATTAGCTACTAGCTTTGTTGGAAATTTTATAGTTAATCGCATTGTTAGGGGTGATTATCATAGATCTTTTCCCAAGTTACCGTCTAGTCTCAAATTTTATCAACATGCATTGAACTCCATATCTTGTTGTGTTGTTGGCTGCCTTTATATACTTTGGTTGATTGTAAAATCCTTGTTGGGCTGCCTCTTCAACATTGTTGACTGTCCTAGACTTGTAGGCTGCCATACATCCATTTGTGGACTGTCCTATAGACTGTTGGGCTGCCTTTTAAATTCATTGTTGGCTGTTTTATAGATTTTGTGGGCTGCCTTTTGAGCATTGAGAGGGTTGTTAAGATCTTAAAGATTGTTATAACATTTTGTGGGCTGCCATCTCACACATCTAAGTCAATTGTCATAAACACCTTTCCTGTTGTGTGCCAACTTAAACATCATTGGGCTGACTGTTATAAGTCCTTGACTGCCTTTCAAACTTTGACTTTGACTGTCCCAAAACGTTGTATTTACTGCCACCCACAGTTAGGAAGTCTATTTGGCTGCCAGCGTTTGATAAGACAGTCCTAGGTGAGTACAAGGTAGTCATTTGAAAATCTTATTATTGGCTGCCACTTCACTTTTTTCATTCTTTTGGTAAATAGCTAGTGTCATTTTGTTATTTAATTTACTAATGCTAATGGGTATTGGAGCAATTATTTTGTGATAGACTTTTTCCAGGGAGTAGAAGTCGAGAAACTTCAAGGCGAGAAGCCATTAAAAATACAAAAAGGACAAACAAGCAAAGCTAGATCCCTCTTATCCTTTGTAAAAGCCATTGAGGGCTTCATTTTTTCCAATGTTTATAAGTTATTCATAGATAGTCATTAAAGACCTTCCAAGGATTTTCCCTTGAGGCACTTGTAAAAGATTAATAAAATTTATAGTGGAGAGGTCCTCCATTCTTGGGTTTTCTTCCCCATTTGGGGAAGAGTGTTGGGTCTTGGGGATTTGATTTAGTTTAGATTTGTGATCTCATATTCTTAGATTAGTATTTTGCTTAATAAGTCATTCAAAGTTATCTTCCATATTTACTTACCCCCATGCTCTCCCGAGTAGGGTCTTTGACCTGAAAGAGATTCTTGGGTAGTTTAGTTTTATTTTTTGCATTTATCTTGCTTCTCTTCCAAAGCCTTCAGCCGGAAGTTGTATCCTTGAGATTTCGTCTCGAGGGCAGGACCACATAATTTGTGGTTACTCTTCCATCCCCGTCGGTTTCCTTGGCAGAGCTTTCAGCTAGCTGGAAGTTCTCAAGTGCAGGCAGTTCTAGTGGTTGATCCTGTTTCGGGGATCAATCCCACCTAGTAGATTAAAGTTGTGTGGTAGAACACTAGATTTATTTATCTTGCGAGCATTATTGTTAGTGGTAATTTATATCTTGTGATGAATACTTTTGCTTAAAATCCGTTTCAATCTGAGATATACTGCTACTACTTTCTTTCTACTTCTTAAAATAAACCAAAGTCTCTTGAACTTGGCCAAATCCAAGTCAAGAGCACCCTCTATCGGAGGGCATATTAGTTTCTTGCATTTCCCTGCATTAGGCATTGTTAATCTAGTAAGTCTCTTGAACTGTGGTCATAAGACCAAGTCAATAGCGCTCTCTGTCGGAGAGTTGAACAAGGTTTTCTAATAATAAAAATTTCCACTCATACACCCCTTAATTAATTTATCTTGGTTTTGTCCTACACCCGTATGCTCTGCCAACCGGAAACGGTTGGGCTAGTACTCAGAAAGGTGGAAGACTTGATAATTTACGATCGATAACTTAATTAAAATTTTTACCCAAAACCTCAACCAAGGCAAAATACTGTTCTTCCCACGAGAGGTGGTGCCGGGAATCCACTGTTAGACTCAAGGGCGGTTCAAACATTGGACACCTATCCTTTTGAATCTGGGTGCTTCCGACAGATCACTTAGGGTTGCCAGTATTTTCCTTGGGTAAGGTTCAACCATCTTTTGATACGTTTGGTCTTAGCCTAATAATCAAGAACATCTAAAACACTTAAAATTTACCAAGAACAATTGCAAAACGTCCTCACAAACAGTTACTTTCGACTTATTTTAGCATCACAAGTTTTATTTGACTCCATTTGGCACTGGTCTTTAATATTTATACATCTTTGAAATCTGGACCATATGTCCTTGTCATTTGCTTAATATCTATCTTGTGGATGCTTTACTTCAATTTCTAAGTCAAGGTATATTGTCATATTTTGAATTTGTATTTTGTGAATTTTGCAACGTGGATTGCGTGTTTAATTCTGTTCTTTTCATCATTTAAAAAACTCCTAAACAACACCCATTCGCATCACAACACAAAAAACATTTAAACACACAAAGAGCCTTAGACAACTCTTTAGTAGGGACTACCCCCCTTGGCTTCGTTAGGGGTTTTGCCTAAACGGAGGAGATGGGATTCAGGTGACAGTACCTGGCTCATTGCTTGCCCCCAAGGCCACACCTCTCCCCACTTTCCAGTGAGGGAGACAACTTTCAAAAGGTTTCTGCTGCTGGTGTGCAGATTGGCGGACAACAGGCTCATCGTCTTCAGCAGGGTGAGCATGATGCCTCTTCTTGGTTTCTGGGACAGTTTCTAGAGTAATGTCCCTTCTCATCACATGTGTAAAATCTAATACTGGATAGATCTCTTCTGGATCCATTATGCCTTCTGGATTTTCTGTGATGGTGGTCCTCCCTCTTGTTGTGATTTCTTTTAGTGTGATCTGTAAGAGCTTGATCATCATTTGCTCCTATCTTTTCTTCTCTTGCTACTAGTCGAGCTTCTTCTTGGGTGCATTCTTCCCATAGTCTGCTAAAGGGGATCAACTTATTCCTGGCACATATTCCTTGAATGAATGAGTCCCATGATCTTGGGAGACCCTTCAAGGTGGTCATTGCAATTTCTCCTTCTTCTACTTTGTCTTCTATTTCTTCAAGTTGCTCCTTGATTTGAGAGACCCTTGTGAAGTAGGATTGCATGGTCTCTAAATGTTGGATCTTCACATTCTTGAGATGGTTCCCTAATGTCATTTTCCGGTTGATATTCTTCCCTTCGAATATCTTTGTCAAAGCATCGAACATTTCCTTGTGAATCTTTAGGGATGATACATGAGGGATGAGATGATCTTTAATGGATTCTGCAATAATCCTCTTGGCCTTGACCAAGTTCTTCTTGTGGATTTCCTTTTCCTTTTCTCCCTCTGGTTTTGGAACCTCCTCATTAACAGACTTGTCCAAATCATTTTCTTCAAGGACAAGAGAGATCCTATACTTCCATGCTCGGAAGTTGTCAGCTCCCTCAAGCTTATCCTCAAGCTTGGTGTGGTGAGTCATTTTGAAATGAGAACCTCAAATGGAAATAACAAAGATTTAGATCTTATCAATTTGAGATGCTCAACTTGGTTCTGGAGTTGGCTCCCTAGGGTTTGTTAGAGAAACGCTAATTTTTCAAAGTTGGAATTTTGAACTTCTGATTGGACAAGAAGATGCGCCTCCTCAAGGCGAGTTGTCCAATGTACTCCTTTGTCTGAATTGATGGAGGAAATCCCCAAAAAATTGATGCCCTAGTTTTATCCTGGTACCAATGTTTGGGTCAAAAATGAAAATTCTTCAAACTTGATTCTGCTTCCTTTAAAAGATGCAACCTCCTAGGGCGAGTTAGCCTAGCCCTCTTTTTTTGATGATCTCTGGAGAGAAGACCTTGAACTAGGAAGACCTAGTTTCGTGCTACTTCTCAATGCCTTCTTTTCAGGTTGGCTCTGATACCATGTTAGAATTTTCACTTTAATTCAAATTAATTAGATCTTTAACTGAAAGATAGACAATTACAACAAAAACACAAGGAACGCAATAATTTTCCTCAGGGAAACCATAAAGGAGAAAACCCTGCAACTTCCTCAGAAATTGATTTGTCACTAATACAATATAAAACAAGATAGAAACCAAAAGTAAGATTTCTTCTACAGTTCTCTCTCTTTCTCCACCAGCGAACTTGTCTTCTCTCTCTCCTTATGCGAACTTTAGTGGGTGAGTGGTGTGTCCAAATGAGAGAGCAACGCTTTCTATTTATACTTTATGTGTGGGTGACCTTTTTCCTAATGGGGCCGACTTCACTTACGTAACTAGGCTGACCTGTCCTAGGGAGACTCAATAATATAATTTACATTTATCCTTTGGGGTGCTATTGCCCCGACCTACAATGGAGGTTTTACCTCAATAACCAAACATAATAACGACATCCCGAACGAAGGAAAAAACATCTCCGTTGGAGGTACAAGTAAAATACAATAATAATATAAATATAAATATAAAATACAATTAAATATCTTCCTAAGTTACATTTACAACAACAGAAACATAAGCTTTGAGGACAAAGCTTTCTTTATGGGAGCGGCAATGTAACAACGATAATATTAAATAGATATTAAATAAATAATTAAGAGTAACAAGGGATGTAACCTTGTAACACGTCATTCTTTTTGTTCAATATATATATATATACACTTTTGTATATTTAACATCTAAGATTCCGCATTTCTAGCGTGTAATAGTATGAATGCTATTGTATCTCTGTACATTTGACTCACACTATTCTACAAACCCATATACTTTCTCTAGATCTGGGTAATATAGTTTATGACATATGTACTTTTGATCACAAGAAAAACAACCAACAACCCTTGCAAATTAATAAACATTATGAAATTTGCAAATTTCAAAAATTTAGGCAAATATCACACAAACTAAGAAGAAATGCACCTTATGTTAATCTTAATTAAAAGAAACATAATCTTGTATAAGCTATAATGGTAGTTGGAAGGAAAGAACTTAGATTTTACTATATGTGCCTCTGGAGTCATCTTTGTATTTTGGACCACACTTTTGATAGTCCCCGATGATCCCCATTTTTCTCATATATCTCAATATGTTAGCATTCTAGTTGCTTCTCAACAATGGGCTCTTAGAGAAGTACCATATTCCACTCATATTTTCAAGTTGAAATGGAAGATCATTTAAACCCTAACGATTGCTAGTCAATATTACTAATAATAAAAACTCCATTCTTAGTAAAAAAATTTATTTAGCAAAATAACTGTAATGTCCCCATTTTTGGATACCCCTGTTCTGTAGTGAGAGGTGGCTTTACGAGGAGTAAAATGAGGATAACAATGAACTCGGGCGATTCAAAGTAGCCATGTCCATATACTGCAAGATATCAATAGATGTCCAAAATATGTCATTTCTCATCCATAAGATGGGTCCAGATAGATAAATCATTGCCTATATTTGGATCCCATTCATCAATAGAACCTTGTGCCCCCCTCCCCTAGGCTCTAGCACTTGCCTCTACCTCGAATCTCGAAGTTGATCCTCCAAGGACATTAGTCAACACCCTAAAATTTTGATGAAGCTTCCTAATCCAAGCGTTAAAATAAGATAGAATTAGTAAAAATTTCCCATGCTTAATAAATGATTTTGCTTGACCAAAGGCTACATTTTGATTAAGGTCGTGATAGAGGGGTTCAACAACCAGCACCACCAACATCAAGGTACATAGAGAGGTTGATGTGCGTGCTTAAATGCCAATCCCTTACCCTCATACACGATAGAATCCAGTGGAAACATCACAATCCTGAAATCCTGAAAACTTTTAAGTCTGTTGATTTTTGAATGGGATCTAAAATTCTACCTTTTGCGTATAAACTCTGATGAGGTTGGAACCACTCTCAAACATCCTGAAACAATTAATGGTAATGTTAAAAATTTAAAGTGGTAATCTCCTTATCTTTCATTTTCTATCATTTTACTTTAAGAATTTAATATTACCATTACTATTGAACACCTCCAGCAGGCAGACACACCTCTAGCAAGCAAAATAATGACCAAACACAGTCAAAATGTGTGGTTTAAAAAATCGGAGCTTTAAATTGCGAGTTAGGGAAAAAATCCCGGGTATGATTTGCGTTGACTGAGTCAAACTCGGTCAACCCGAGTTTGACTCGGTCTGAAATGAATCAACTCATTCTGAGGGAAATCTGAGTCAAACTCGTGATTTTCCGAGTTTGACTCGCTATTCCTGTTACATTGGTTAATTGTTTCTGTTACATTACCATTAATTGTTTCAGGATGTTTGAGGTATTTCTCTTTGTTCCTATTAAAGGTTTGTAGATCAAAAGTATTTCTTCTAATTGAATTTTGTATGAAGCTATTCTAAACTCTGTGCCATAGGCTACATGCAGTGGATAGAATTTGGTGAGCTGTTTAGGTGTAGAGCTCATCCATCTTTCGCAATGTTTTGTTATCACAGAGGTTTTAGTCTGGTTATTGTTTATAGTTTATAGATATTGTTAAGTGTATGCATTTCCAATCGTTCTTTAGCATACATTCTCCTCCAAAATGCTTTCCTTTCAACCAAGATTGACATAAACAATGATAAGATTAATATAGGCAATGGTAATGTTTTCTAACAATGTAAGTGACTGTGTTATTGCCTTTGCATTTATCTTCTATTGAAATTCTCTAACATACAGTTGTATATTTATTTAAATACAGGTATTCAGCATCCATTAAGAAGTATACGAATCGTACTCAGGATAGAATTGTCAGGCCTGCAATGGCATCAAGTGGGAAAGTTGATACTCGTTTTCAGGTAAGATGCTCACAAAGCTTCTATATGTCTACATTATCTAAGAGTCAGGACTGATATGGTTGGTTATCCTTGTCTTTTTATTTTTAACAAGGGGATAAACGTTGTTGTACTATGTCCAAAATAACATACCTTTTACAGTTAGAGGTAGCATGTCAGCTTTCATCAAGCTTCCAGCTTGGTGAATGAAACTCCTTCAAAAGGAAAATCATAAAACAAATTTATTATTGATATAAGCAAGGTATATACATATACCATTACCAAAACTAAGTTCTTTAGGAAAAGATGAGGAGCAAACCTCCGTTTTAGTTATATCTTTACCAGTTTTGAGTGAGTGTATAGGTCCCTTCTTGTGGCTAATTCCACTACCACTTCTTGTCTTGTCTTTGACTTGATGTTGATCTAAAATTGTTGGGAGTTGGAATGGGATGATTTGAGAAACTTCTAATGGGTCAAGGGGGAATAAAGTCCCATGAGGACTTTGATATAGCTCCATGGTGACTTGGTAAAGTAGCGGTTTTTGGGCCAAGTGCCACATGAGGTTTGCCAGTGGTCATAAGCTTTCCTCATCCAAGCTGGAAATAGTTGTTCTCCTTGAAATATTTCCAACAAGCTACCATGCCCTAAAACAGAGTACATGAAGACAACCATCAAGGGATACTCCACATAAACAAAGTATTTAGGGCTCCGTCAATTGCAGCAATACAATCCCAACTCGAAGGATCGGCCCACTTAGAATGTGGATCTCGAAGGCAGCCAACTCCCAACAATCTGATTTGACTTTACAAAATGTGGGCATAAAACAGGGTGGCCTAACAAATTGTGCCAGGCATTTATAGGCATTCCCAGATTTAAGGATTTCTTTCCAATGAGTTAGGTTGTCAACAAAAACCCCCAACATAAAGCAATCTCCTTCATCATTTGATCTTTATGACAAACAGTAATGCTGCTAGCTGTTGCAGCACCCTCTCCCATTTATCCTTGTCCTTAGATCACTCTTTGAAATTGGAGCATTCTCCTCCTTGATGCTGGAATCTGGATAGCACCAATATTCCACAGATGGCCTCTCTAGAAACTGCTTTTGCAGGAACCTATCAATTAGAGGCCTGTCAGATCTGTTTTGTGCACAAACTGAAGATGCTGCTGGAGCATTAAATGCAGGTAACCCCAAGAATCATTCCATACAGACAGATTTGACACAGTCTGCAGATTAGCCTTTTAGCACATGATATATGCGATTCCCTCTGCATTTAAATACTTCTGCCAGAAGCCTTGGACCCATGGTGAACGCCATTTTAGAACACGATACTTCAGAGATAGAGAAAGAATGAAACATGTGATAATGGTGACAGTTTGTAACTTTATCATGCCGCTTACCTACTACACATTTCCAATTTGATACTCAAAGCATCACTATTCAATTCTTATTTGACAAGCATGTGGGCTGGCCTGAAAATGATGGATTTTGGCACATTGGCATTGTCTTACAAACAGAGTCAACATATTGCCTTAGGTAATTTACATCATCTTTGGCAAAGTGATGCTCCATTTCCTTCCAAAATGACCTAGAACATGCAACATCACTTGCATTAATAGCAGCTTCAGCAACCGCTACAATTTTTTCATGGCCATTATCTATTTCTCTTGCAATGTCTGTTGATATCCTATTTATTGTGCACCTGGATCTAGTAAAGCACTTGTGACCAGATGAACCCTTTCTGATCAGAGGCTGGTTTAACCTGTTTTCTATTTAGTAAAAAACCATCCTTGACTTCACTTACCCATTGGCAGCTTCAATTCCTTTACAAATGAGATTTGGGATACCTGCATTTATGATGATAGACTCTGCTGCAAAATCTATTCAGCCAATCCACATTTCAGATTTGAATAAAGGCAGGATCCCACAAAATCAGATCTGGAAAACAAAAGGATGCTGCTGTTACAGATCCAAGCTATCCTGGCAATTTAACAGTCCTCACATCTGTGTCGTTGAAATCTTCAACAGTTAAGATTCTAGCATGAAGCAACCCAAATTTTGCCCACAGATCTGCTACAGGAAAGTGTCCTGAATTCTCTGCTACAAGCCCGCATTCTCCATTTATCCATGAAACTGAAATAGCTACAATATTTCACAATACTGTTACTTTTTCTCCTCTTGTCAAATGATCAGACTCAGTACAGCTTCTTCTTCAAACAAAATTCATGGGCAGATATATGTAAGAACTCCCATTTCAATTCTATGCATAAATATAAGCTCAGCATCTGCATATCCATAACAATAGCCAAAATCATAAGAGGAGACATCCCATGGCCACTAGTTCACATCCCACAAGATCCATATCACTGTAGAACAATATGCAAAGTGGAGTATTCTCTAAAAATGGTGAACAAAATCATGATGCCAATATCCAACACGAGAGCACAAAAAACATCCAAATATCATGGAGAGATTACATGTCATAGCGCACAGCAAGATTAATGAAGCAAACCATCTAGGGCATCATCATATAGCTGAAGGATAACTCTAGCAACCTGTCATCAAGCACTTATGATAAGAATCACAAGTGAAAAAATCTCCTAGGCACTTCCTGCAACATATGGGGTAACAGGACCTAACAACAGATGCATTAGCACAGCCAATAAATAATGTGCAACCTCAATAGTGAAGGAACAACCATAGCATAAGATCATACATGAAAAGGATTAAGCAAGACAAGATTCTAAAGAATGAACAATCCAACCAAATATCACATCATCATATACAATCTACAAGAGTAGTAAATCATAACATGTGCCATACGAAATCTTTTATTACATAAGCAATGAATTGAACAAAGTTCATTTACTGAATATGGTATGAACAATCTGGCTCATAAACTGAATATCCATAATGATGGGATACATAAATAATTCGTATGGATTGAAATGTATTGAATATATATTATGCGAGAGATATACGTTGATACAATGGCTTGTGACAGTGTAGCATTGACTAGTCACAATGGTTTGATAGGTCATGTCCTTAGTTAAGATTTTACTTCATTTATTGTCATTATTGTCATTATTATTTATTTATTTGGTATTTATTTATATATTTATGTTCATTACATTCCCTATTCCTTCAAGATGCTTTGTTCTCAAAGCATTTTATTAAAAAGCTTTATGTCTTTGTTCTAGCTTTTAATGCTTTCTCATCATTCTCTTTTGTTGAAGATGTGATGGTTGACGACACGAGACAATATCAGTTACAGAGTGTTGAGCAGAATTCTTTTATTGTGAAAGGGTCAGACCACCCTAATTCAATTTTCTACAAAACTGTGTGATGACTTCTATGATTTGGGAAATGATAAGATTCCACACTTGAACTTATTATCAATATAATAGGATCTTCACTTAGCTTCTCATTTTGATTTTGTCTTTGGTTAGTTCCTTGAACTGTATGATAATATTTATAATTAGGGTGACAAGCATCCTTCTATTTTGTGTCATGATTTCAGGATAAGCATCTGTTGTTTGTATCTTTGTCCCTTCTGGCCATTTATCGGTTGATTACATTCCAAAATAAGTTGTCATTCTGATTTATGCTATTGATTGGATCTGTATTGCTGCTTTTCTCCAAGGAGTGATAATAAATTAATTCATCAACCACTTCTAGGTCCATGATTCAAGGACCTCTAGAAGTCTCCCCAAGGGTTGGACATCCTTCTTCTTGGGCTCTTTCTTCAACAAAGCTAATAAACTCCTCAACTAGGTTTAACAAATTTCCCTTCAAATGTGGATCTCCTTGATGCTTGTGCAATAAATGAGTTGGAAAACTGAACGCCTTCCTCTTGCTTATTGTGCATAGGCCATGCCAAGAGCTGCTATTTCATCTGCATGAAAAGTGCTCCCTCTGTTATGCCAACAGATTTCTCAAAGCATGGCATGCCTCAATTGATTGATGGTCCTTTTACCATGTTTGAAGGATTGCTATGCCTAACGACCCGAAGCCTTAGAATACTTCTCAAAAGGAGGATTTGGTGTACCTTAGGGAGTGCCCAATAAGGTACACCACTAGTTAAACAAAGACAAGTGTCCCCCTTAGAGCTAGTTTGTTCCTCCCACAAGCTACACCATGTGGCCACCACTAGTCATCCTTTGGATGTTAAAACAAAGATAGGTGTTCCTGCCGCAAGCTACACCATGGGGCCATTAGGGACCTTTGTTGAACCTGTACTTGTACCTTCTAGAAGAAGATCCCCACCAATACTCAACAACCATAGAGGGCCCCCCTCCCCAACCCTTGAGCTTGAAGCCACAAAGGTACCATTGGTCCCTATGCTTTGAGGAGGAGGGGTTTGCAATACCACCATTACTTGTAGCCTCCTTTAGCTTGTGCTTGTGAAGAGGGAAATCCCTAATCAAATGATCTTGAGCTTGACATGCAAATCAAGCATTCAAAAGATTAAGGTATCGAACCTTTCACTGTCCAACTCCATCAATGGTGCAAACACAAATAAAGGGGGAAAGCTTTTGTTTTATATCCTCCTCCACACACACCCATGGATTGTTTGGATGCTAAATTGATGTTAGTAGCTATTAGATTTTATCTCTCCATGGTGTCTTGATTTTTATATGCTCTCCTCTTGGTGATATTGACATGCTTGGAGTATTAGCATTAATGAAATTATCTAACACACTGTGCATTTATGGAATAGTAACAAGTTTAATAATGTAATTAAGTGGGTTTGAGGTCTCCTGTCTAAAATGTTGTAGGGGATTTTGGTACATTTCATTCATATACCACTTGCTCATGACACATCTTTCCCTCTTTGATGGAGTGCTTGGCTTGTATACATGACTTAATGATATTTGGAGGCTCTCTTTTGGAGAGCCATAGCTCATTTGATGTGGTCCACTCTTAGAGATGGTTTGTATTTTATTGCTTGATGAAGGGGCCATCCCCTTACTTCATGAGGTTGGTTGAGTATTGTGGGAACTTTGCTCTTGATTTGATGCCACTATCTTGATTGGTGGACTCCTTTTTCCATGGATCTATCCTTTGCTCATGTTTTGATGAGGTGGTATGTTGGATATAGAGCCTTTGGAAGTGACAACCAAGCTTGAAGGACTATTGTTGGCATGTGGACATCGTCTTGAGCCTTTTGGAAGGGTGCCATAGCTTTGGGAGTGATTATCTTTTTACAAAGTGCCCAGAATTTTGCTAGCTCAACGCAATAAGATGTAGAGTGGCTGTGGGATTTTCCAAAAGTGGTTATAATAGAAAATTTGATAAATATTGAGGAGGTTGACAATTTCAAAACTTTGGTTAGAAAAAACTGCATTGCATTTTGTCCACATATGCCACTTGGAAGGTGCATTTTCACTTGGAGATCCATGCATCCCTTTGGGAAGCCTATTTGTTGGAGACATCCCACCTTTGGAGCTATTTTACTTGTGTTATCGGATCCACCAACCCAGTGTCCAGGCTCCGCGGATCCGATACGTATCTGCATCGTATCCATCATGGAAACGTATCCCCTACAGAAGGAAATGTATCCTGGTCCTATGAAACGGATCCTGTGAAAAATCAAACATTTCCTGAAATTTTCAAACGGATCCTGAAACTTCCAGTGCTTCTATGACCTATTGATCCCCCCCAAAATTGTTTTTTAATGAAAAACTAAAAAAACCCTACAACTAATGGCTAAAAGTGTAAAACCCATTCTTGCTCAAGGTCTGATCTATCCTTATGTCAAGATATGCTCTTGAACTCTAATATATCAATATCAAGTTCTGCTCTCAATGTTTTTATTTGATTTATATTTATGGTCAAGGTCTGCTGTCAAGGGGTGATCTATCTTTATGTGCTATGTTTTTGCTCACTTCACCTACACTGTTATGTAGTCTTGCCATATTTTTCAAGAAAACCACTTTATTCCCTGTTGATAGGGACATGTGGATGTGACTCACAAAAACACTATTATGACCTGCTTCAAGTTCATGCTGAAATGGTTTTTAAAATGATCAATATCAATCATGGTTACAACTCTCTTTTTTGGCAAATAACTTATAGTTCTACTCTTGAGTTTCATGAATAGTTTGATTCTTCACTCTATATTTTTATTTATTATATAAATATTTTTATATTTTTTTGTACTTGCCGTTTCCTTGCCATATCCGGATTTGAGTTTTAAAAATCTGGCGAATCTATATCTGGATCCGGATCCGTATTTGAATATGTATCTGTATCCTGATAACTTAGTATTTTACACATGTTTAATGGGATGTTTACCTTGGAAAAGACATTGTACATAACTATCTTATTATTTTATTCATTGTCGGCTTCACAACATTTATTGGTTATGTACTTGCATAATTTTATTGTATTGCTTGGAGAGAAAAATGGATCACACCACTTTTTGGATGTTTTGTTGAGTAAATTGTGGATTTAGGAGAGAGAAGTATTATTTTCTTGTAAAGGAAGTTGAGCTACACTCTCTATATAAAGAGTAGCTCTTGCTCATTGATTTTCATGGTTGGATTTTTGAAGTTTTCTCTTCTTGAAGATTAATGGGTATATCTTTATTGAAGCATATGTGAAGTGTAAGGGCTTCTCCTAACAATGTGCAGCTTATGTTTTATTTCTAAATGTTGTTAGTGGTGTGTAGAATTGCTAGAACTTGTTCTTTTGGGGTCATATGCGAAGGGTGTATCTACTACATTGGAAGGGTTTTATCTGAGAAGTCCGTCCCTCTATTTCCCTTTGATGTCTTATGCTTGATTGTATTAACTTGCTCCTACCATCTTCTAGAGTAGTTGCTTGTAATACTTCATTGTATAAGTCACACCTTAATTAGCAATATTTTGATGTGGGCCCTTTTGGGCCCCCCTAGGCTATTTTCTACATTAATTTTTCAGCATGTTGGGGTGTCTTGTGGCATGCTTAAGTGGCCCTTGCTGTTTCAACCATTCATGAACTCACCCTTTGGATTGGCCTCTTGACTCCATTTTCCCTTGTTGTAATAGGAACTAATCTCTTGATCCTTTCATCATTTTTTTTATATTACAAAAGACAAAAAATGTTTTGCTGAAACTACTTTCTTATATCACCTTGTACCTCATTGTCTAATCTTTAGTAGTCTTATTTCCTAGGGATACCCCCCTTGAGTTGGAGGAGAGCCGACCTAAAATTTAGAGGATAGGTTGCTTAGTTGACAATGGTAATTGTCCTAGGAATAACTATCCTGGTAGTTTCCTCTCGGGTTGGACTTTGTGGTTTAGTGATTTTATCATTAAATGTGGGTTGGGGAGGTAAGAGTTCGAGGAGATCCCCTTAGCCTCCCAATTTGGAAGTAAATAACATTAAAATCCTCCTCATTCAACATCTAATGTAGAAATAAGGGAATAATAGCCCTATTCTTTTGATGCATGTACCCCTCAAAATACTCCTTGTTGTTGACAAGGAAAAAGTTAAAATCCTTGGGATCTTATGAAGGCTTGGCACAATTGTTGACCAAAGGTTGGAAAGGGGCCTTAGTCCTCTCACCCTATGGATCCACTATAGGCTGCTCCGAGGAAATGAACTTGCTATTGCCCAACTCCAACCTCATAACCATAATTGCCATGCAAAATCCCTAGATGGAGAGACCATCCCAAGATCATCCGACATGGGGTTAACACCCTCGAGACACCAAGTTACCTCAACTGGCGTTGAATTGACCACATTGTCTTATTCTTGACTTAAACCACTACAAGATCTTCCTCCATGGTGACCACATTCCCCATTGATGGAAGGGGCAACCACTCCTTGGGATTTGGCAAACTTGAAACCTAGGGTCTCGTAAACTTTGTATTCAGAGATCTAACCACCGCTTGCATGGAACCATCACTTCTAGAGCGATTGAGGGCAATGCACTCTAGAGGAGAATGCTCGTAGGATCGACTTTGTATTCGATAAACATTGACTTTTCCCTCTTTAAAACCCTAAGAATGCTCCCCAGAGAAAGTGTGCTACCCAAATCTAGTTGAACCAACTGAAAAAAGAAACCTACCATCAATTGTACAATTCCGTTCTCCTACATCAAAAATCTCACATAGGCCATACCTATGGAGATGGTATCATCTGTTGTAGCTACGCCCTTTCCTATACTAGCCACTATACTTGTAGTTGTTGAACCTGCACTTGTAGTTGTACTAGCATTTAAGATTGTACCTACGACCGTATCAACACCTAAGCTTGTACCCGTGGTCATACCTTCCCTTGAAACTATACTCGTGCCCTTTCTCTTAGCCTATATGTTTGTATGATGTCTAGCCCCAATGCCTTTGTTGCCATTCATGTCCTTACAATATCCATTCTCATCACCCTTTTTGCCATTTGTCTCCATACCATCACTCTTGCTCCCCTTCTCATCTTTAGAAGGGAAGTTCATTTCTACCATAGCCTCTTTCAAATTCAATTCTAGTGGAATTTCTTGACGATGTCTTTGGGTACATTCTATAACTTCTCAAACAACATTTAGGCTATTGATCATCTCTTTTTCTTGAATAGACATAATTATCTCTAGGTTGATGACAAAGGAGAACAAATGCATAATCCCAAGTTCTAGAGTTTTGATTCTTGAAGAATTTATAAAAGGCATTATGCAATGTGATGGACCTTCCATTGGAAATAACATCTGACTATCCATAGCATCTGGCTACCACTACCGGTTTAGTTGATTACCTTTGTTGATTACTTCTCTTGAGGAATATGCGCTGATTATTTACTTGTGATATATGTTGTGGATGTCGATCCCTTGTGAATTCCCATGTGGTTTTGTTAAAATCAATGGAAAATCGTTGAAGCTTAGGAGCTTTATCATCTACCATTGCTTGTAATTCCTTTCTGTGTTAATTCAATGTGGAAATAGCATCTAACTAATAGTTTAGGTGATTACCTTTGTTGATTACTTCTCTTGGGAGGAATATGCACTGATTATTTACTTGTGTATGTTGTGGATGTCCTTCCCTTGTGAATTCCCATGTGGTTTTGTTAAAATCAATGGAAAATCCTTGAAGCTTAGGAGTTTTATCATCTGCCATTGCTCATAATTCCTTTCTGAGTTAATTCAATGTGTAAAAGGGGATAGAGTGATGCTTTTGTGGACTTAAGAGTTTGTCTTTCGACGTATTGATTTTGGTGTAGGCTCAAATGGAAAATTCTCTTTTAGGTATTCTACATAATGATTGGTTAATTCTTGCAAAGTGGTCACCGTGGAAAGGCCACTTAACAATCGTTTCTTTAGATATGATCTTGCCATGTTTAATTTGTAAGTTTATGATGTTAGTTGAACGCTTTGAAAATTTGTTTGGTAGTCTATTCATCACCTACATCCAATTTATGCTTGCTCTAATTGTGGATTCTTTTGCTTTCCTTTTTTACATGCCCAAATGACATTGCTTATTGTGGTTTATTTGGCTTGTAGGTCCTCATTGCAGAATTTCTCTTCATGCTTTCTTTACTTGCACTAATTCCTTTGTAGAATCCTTTTATTCTTTTCATATAATTCTTGTCATATATGTATTATACCCTAGATGAACTTGTCTGTTTTGGTGCTGACCCAATTCCACCAAGCAATCTGTCTAATGCTACCTTTAGTTTTGTGAATGAAATATCAAGTACTACTTTTGAGAGAACCTCTACACTTTTCCTTTTCTAAATTCGAATCAAATATAGAAAACAAAGAAAACAATGGGACTAGTCAGGGAAGCCTAACTTGGCTCTTAGGTGATACCAAGTTCACTTTTAGTATATTTTAAATCATTTGCATTCATTCTCATGGTGAAGAAACCTTCTTTATCTTTGAGGTTTTTAGAGAAAAAGTTTCCAGTATTGAGATTGATTTTACCAAGCATATACTATCAATACTAAGTAGAACAAAAATTTCTCTCTGGTGAGTTTTAGAAACCCTTTTCCTTCCTAATATTACAAGTTCGCTCCTAGGCATATGTCTTAAAACATTGTGCTAAGCTTCAATCAATACAATCTTAACTTCTTGCAAGCAAAGGAAAACATAAGAGAAAAAAGGTCAATTAGCAATAACATTTTCCACAGGGGTCAAAGAAGTCACACACATGCCATGAAAGATACCTGAATTATTGGAATTAAGTATCTTCTTCTATAAGCCATCTTCTTTCATGTCCACAAGAATATTGTATTGTATCTTTTTAGTTTTTCTTTTTTCAAAGTTCCTCCAAGTTTTCGGGATTTAGGAGTGGGGGAATGCAAATTGGGGATGTGTGGAGGCCCCTGAATTGTGTTTGCATTGTGTGATGGGTGATAGGGCATCTCTAAAACTATAAAAATAAACAAAAATCCCAAAATAAAAATTCATCTAATGTATATTCATCATTGTGCAATGCAAACACTAAATATGTCGATTTAGTTTCTAAATAAGACCAAGTAGATATTATAAAAACTAAAAATAATGAAATGGCAATTTTCTTTGGGGGTGGTGTATGGGGCGGGGGGGGGGGGGGCGGTGAAACGTTTTACGAAGCTTCTGATATGGGGGATGCACCCCTGACCATATGGGAGGTATCACCATGGAACACCATTTTTTTCTTAGAAAAGATTTAGATGTCCTATATTGTACAGAATAAAAATCATGTAGTTACATAATAAAAAGTTAGCTATCTAGATGCAATCAACACTACAATGAGGTTTGAATATGCATGGGAAGATTCATTCGTAGCATCATGAATGAGCAAAAATTTCGTTGACTTTGGCTTGGATAGTGACCTCATCATAAGCCAAGTTCCTAAAAGCATGGGCAACTCACGACTCCTTACAATACAATATCTAGAGAGAGTAGAGTATTGAGGCTTGAATACAATGCCATTGTAGTGACTTAGTAGGAGGGACTTGCAATCTCCAAGCAACACTGCCTACCAATGAATATTTCTTTGGAGCAATGAAGAGAATTTCTATTGGACTAGTTGACAATTTTTTTAGGAGAAGTAACATTCCCAAAAAAAGTTATTGATAATCTAAGATTTGTCGCAATGAAGGAACTTGGGCAATGAGGGGCCCATGTAGGTCAAGGAGTGGTCACGTCTCCATTATTGTAATGGGCACTAGCCCACTAGTTAGCTAGCTAGTTAGTTGTTCTAAATAAATGCATGTGATAGTCTCCATGCTTAGTTAGCTAGATCTATGGTGACTTTGTCCATTGTGGACCTTATGTATTTCCTATATAAAGGTCCTCAGGCCTTCATAATAAACAAGCTATCTTCCCCGAGTTTCAAATATGTTCTCTTGCATGTATTCTGAGATCTATTTTAGATCAAATGGTAGCAGAGCTTTGATATGGTGCTTTTGCTTCCCATTCGGCTACATATTTTTTTTTATGGGTTTCTAGCCACCTGTCTTTCTTTCTTCTCTGGTACGCTAACGTTCTTGGGCACTTGGTTGCATCACCAAATGCACTAGGGTTCCTACACCCTCGTCATCTCTCTTTCCATCTTTTGCAGAGGTGTGCGTAGGGGTCTCATGCCCTCCTCCTCTCCAGATCCATACCGACCATCCCTTTTTCCGCTACGTCATACCAGTCATAGGTAACCCTATACACAATCAAATCTCCTCTCTTGCATTTTTGTCAATCGCCTTAACCTCACGAGTAGCCACTTCCTACTTTGATCTCATTACCCACCCTCCATCTCAGTGCACGCTAAACCTCAATCCTCTTTCTTTATTTTTATTTTTCTTAGCTACTGATCTTTTTTGTTTTTATTTTCCCTAAGCTCTCTTACCTACTCTCTCTCACCAAAACATAAACAAACATCAACACCCTATCCCAGCTTGGTCATCGCTTCCACATCTCTCAGTTGTTGTTCTCTTTTTTTTACGCTCTCCAGCCTCCACTCTCCTTCCACTCGTCGTTGCCAAACTTGCAATCTGTCGACCTTTCAACTCATGCAACCAATCCCGCCATTGATCAACTCTAGTCCTCCGCCCTTTCTTCAACTGCACCTGCAAATATGCATACCTTGCCCCCTCGCATCTATCTCCAATCGTTGTACACAAATATACCAAGCCACCATCTCTATTGTGGTAGCCACCGCCGATCTCCATCCATATCTCTTCTTCTTTTTCCCTAACTCCTCTTGTCTCGTTGCCAGCTGCACAACCATTAGCCATCTCTAGATCTGTTGACTCTTCTTCGATTTTCTCTACAAGCCGCATCCACAACACTGTTTTTCCTGGCCAATCGTTTCCTTTTGAGGGTTTCTTTATTCTCCTTCCGCTTGCATTTTCTACAAATCGTTCCATTTATTTCACGGCACTACATTTGCTCGCTCATCACTCTCTCAATTCCGATCCAACTCTTGGCTTAGGCTCTCTATATTGATTATGTTCAGCTCAGATCTATCACATGTATCAAAGTTTTCTCTGTGATCACTCATTCGGTTACGGTCGAGCCTTGTTTTCTTCAACATCAAGTAGCTCATCAAGCATTCATCACACCCGTTCACCAACTCCTCATGTAGTAGTTTCCATCGAGTTCAAGAGTAGGAGACTCATATTTTTATAGCATAAATTGTGTGATATCCAACAACAAAGTTGCCTGAGAAAACTAGTGAATTTTGACTAGAAGAGACAGTGCAAAGCCATTTGAACAACAAGACTACAACATCGAGCTACTTCTCCAGGTAAGCTCTACCCAAATTTCTCGTTTGCAAGGTATACGTTAAAATTTAATTCATTCTTTTATCATCTACTGCATATTGATCATGCTTACAACATGTTGCTTCACAACATTGCTGCTTTGTTCTATATTGTTATCACAATTCTTGTAGCAACCCAAAACATGATATCCTATCTAGGATAGCAGAGATAGATGGTTGCTAAAGTTGTGACACTCAAGGATCCTTCCCCCAAAGATGCTAATGTTGTCACACTGGGTAAGACTCTCACCACTTTAAGCTATCTAGAACACTTGCCAGTGTACTAAGATGGCTATGGGGGAGATCCAAAGTTTAGCCGAGGACCAAACTCCTTTTCAAGACTCAGGATACCAATGAATGACTAGGACACTTTGGTGGGTTAGATACCTTGAGTAAATGATTCTAGATCCTAAAAAAAGGTATTGAGCTAAGGTTTATTTGAATCGGTTATGGTATAGGGCCATAAGCACACACTTGAAGAATTGGGACTAGGGAAAAAGATTGCAGAAGATAGGCACACCCTAGATGTTGAAAGACTTGCTATCAAAAGATTTGACAGTCAACTCAAGCGAGACAATAGACATTTCATGTAAAGATGACTTTAAAATTTTAAGGGCAACTTAATTGTGTAAAGATCAGCGCTTTCTATGCGCAAACTGGAGTCTATGGCCAATCAATAGATTCGATATCTCATAATAAATTAGTGCCAAACGACCCTGTTATCACACAACTTGTAGTTGCCCCTAGTGGTATCCCATCCGGGACGGTAGAGGAGTCAGGCAACTAAAGAGGTGACCCAAGAGATGCCACGGTTCCCAATGCAGGTGGGAGTCACGTCAACCGAGGCACTCTTCGCTTTAGGTCAATGGTGTAACTAGACCAAGGGGGAGACCCTATACCCCAATCACAGTTGATTGGACCTAAGCAAGGTTTCTAAGGGTAGGTAAGTAATGAGTTACGGAAACCAATGCAAGGCTAAGTGGACCTAAGGGTTAAGGTATGGTTGAGGGAGGTGTAAGAGATTGTCAATGTTTCAACCTATGTATGTTTTAGGCCACATAATGGGGTACGATGATTAGGTATAGTACCATGTGTTTACACAAGTGGGTCTAGTTTTCTTGGGAAGTGTGAAATGATTCTAGGTAGGCCCACAAGGTGAAGTTAGGTGTGAGGTAGGTACTATAGGTTATATGTAGGCTAGATCTATGAGTTGAAGTTGATTTCAAGGATACCCATGTGCTAGATCTAGGATTTGACACCAATCCCAAGGAGTGCGACTTGCTTGGTGATGGACTAGTGCCTTGTTAAGTGGGCTAATGGGGTCAAAAAGTATGTCAATTAGCAGATCGGGACACCTAGAAACCCAGTCAAGTGGATTGGATGAGATCCAATGGTTGGATCTTACTAGATCTAGGTTTTTTAAAAGACCACCAAAAGTGGACCAAAATCCCTTAAAACAAGGAATGCAATCCCCAAGGTGGATCTTGACGAAAGGACAGTATAGACCTAGGTTTCAAGGCATGGGCATTCCAAATCCACGAAAATCTCCAACACCCACTTCCTAGAAGTGGACCAACTCAAAAAATCAAGGGGGTGCGACTTGCTCAAGGAGGGTCCAAAAATGGGTTTTGGTGGACCAAACCAAGTCCAATGGCCACCAAAATGTAGATCCGGGATGTTAGTACCCCGATCTATGTTCCTTCAAAGTTTCAAGTGAATCCAATGGCTAGATCTTAGTAGATCTAAGTTTTAAGATGCCAAGAAGGTCAAAAGGGGGTTTCAACCCCTCAAAACATGGAGAGATGTCCACAAGGTAGTTTTCACCAAAGTAAAGATACGGGTATAGGTTATCAAATGTCTAGATGTCAAATCAAGTGGGATCTCACCTACCCATGTGCTAGATCTAACCCAACAAGCTTCTCTTAGGAAAATCGATTTAGGTTCAAGAAGGCTTTTTGCATTGAAAAGTGTGTCAATTTTTAGCCAATCACCACCAAACTATAGATCCAACTAGGGGTGGATGCTATAGAGGTGGGTTTTCAATTTCTCTTCAAATGCAAGGCTAGATCTAAGTAGATCTAAGAAATACTAAAAAAAAACAAGGGTTTTGATTTAATTAGGGTTTTATGACCAATGAAGATAGAATGGATGAAAGAGACACATACCTTGTAGATCTTACCTCAATTGCTTATGGCCACCTTGCAAGTTGATAGCATTCTCCTATGTGTATATTCAAGAGTGAGATCCAAGTGCTTCAACCAAATCACCCTTCTCCAAGATAGCCAAATCGTCCTCCTCCTACAAGACAAGATCAAAGAAACAAGTCAAGCAAGATGATTATGAAAATGGTAGAAAGATGTAATAGAAAGCATCAACTATGTGACGAAGATACAATAATGATACTCCCTGTCACAAGATCAACCCAAGAGAGAATATGTGGATCCCTCCAACAATAACCCTCATGAAGTCGCCCTCCTCTCTCCAATTCGACTTTCCTGTCAAAGGTTAGCAAAAACACCAAAATCCACAATGATACATAGAAGAGATACTGTATATTCAATATGCAAGAGAATCCATAATGCAAGAGAGATGTGCTCCACAAAAAATCTTCTATTCCAATATTCCAGAGCTCCAAAGGTGAGCTTTACAATGGGGGGTCTCCTCCTTATATAGGATAATAAAGACCAAAACCCTATACCACTCTACAATACTACATCAAATGAGTGGTTGAGATTATAAGATCTCATCATACAATCAATGGCTAGGATGAATCCATAACAATATATCACATGGATCACTCAACATAACAATAGCGCCCTCACTAAATGGTACAATGGAGGGTGACGTCATCCCACTAGAGGGGTAAAAAGTACAATAATCCACCTCATGATGACTAGGACATAATAAAATAAGCACATGGTGGGGCTAGGAGGCATCAATCCTTACTAGCTCACCCCAAGGCACAATAAAATAATAAAATATGTCCAATATAATAAAAATGACCAAAACTGTCCTCATAATCCATGACAGTCAAGCAGTAAATGTCCTCCTGTGATCAATCCGGGCATACCCACATGGTGAAAACTGGCTGGAAGGTAGTGATGCCACCCTGGAAGACCTCTGTGAAAACCAAATGCCAAAACCTTGCCTCAATTGTCCAAATCGATTTCCTCAGTGACCACTTTATCCCATTTTTTAACTGCCTCGGGAACTGTGAAAGTGCCAAAACTGCCTCCTAGGGTGCTAGCGCTGTCCATCTGAGCCCACCAGGCTCTCCGGGAGGGGGGATAAATGGTAATAACAAGTGGCTGGACCACCCCCTCCATCATCAGCGCCCTAGGTGAACCGGCCTCTCGGGGCCCCTGCTGCTCAGGCTGGGAAATCAGCCCCAAATCTGGTCAACAGGTGTAAAACTGCATCAATCACTGTCAGAAGTGCCCGGAACTGAAAGATAAGTGTCTCAATGGATCCGGAAGACCCAAATCCACTAGGAATGAGTACTCATACACCCTGGGTTGCCCTAATGGGCCTGCTGTAGGGTCCACCATATATGGACAATGTATAATCTGCTGATCTGAAATAGTAATAAACCTGCTGAACTGGATCAAACATCATCTGCATCATATGTCCATCATATGATATCATCATCAAACATGTGGGACCATAAATCATCATCAATAATCATCCATACATGGTCCACATCATCACGGATCCCAAGAATATATAATCAAGGATAAATCACATCAGTAGACTAAGACAATGTTTCTCTAATCATTCCCACAGCTAAGCTCAAAGTATAAATTCCATTCAGTGGCATTAATTAAGTTAACATATTTCGTGGTTATATAAAATTACTTGCACAATAGTTCAAATGACAAACTCACCCATTGGACATGGTCAAACTGCTAGTGAAGGATGAAGGCTAGGAGCAAGGTTGGGCCAAGGGTTTGACTTGTCTAACTTAACTCAAAAATACTTTGGACTGGGAGAAGGGGGAAGCTACAAACTCTGTGTTGGAAAAAAATAACACGGGGAATGGCTGTGCCTCACAAATGGATAAGTTGTTTAGAGAGTGTTTATTCAACTTAGGCATCATGTCTACATCAAGTTGATCCAGGTTCATTAGGATCATTCAATTTTATTTCCATGGCCTTTTTGGCCTACATAACCCTTCGGATTTCAGATGTGCTGAGAAGCACAACTAGTTGCAGCTTGCATCCAGGGCATGTTTTTCATATATTTATACAAGGTCAGCAATTGTTTAGATATAGCTTTTAAGAACTATTGCTTTTTGGACCTTACTTATACTCTTCGAGGAGTATTTTTAGCTTTTCATTGCTCTTGCCCTTTTTTTGTTTCCATGGGCGAATTTTTAGTTTCCATAGGTAGAACATGAGCTTTCAGTTTTAGCCAACAACATCTCAAGTGACTAGGGGGAGTTCGAGCCAATGCCAAACATCGGGACAACCGACCAGAATGATTTAGGCCTACAATCCAACTCACCAAAGGTAAGTTCTGTCACCAACTCAGAGCCGAGACACTGGATAAACAGGGATGCGGTCCAAACACAGAGGTAGAAAAATGGGGAAGTCCTCAGTATCAGAAATTCAAATGAGACATGTCAGGGTTTAAAGTCAAACAGGAAGGTCATGTATGGATGGAGACAAGTGAATATGGAGCCTACACTAGCAGACAACTGGTGTCGGGGAAAGACCATGTCTATGTAAAGGTGAAATACCAGTAAGTTTTGTTAAATGACCTAAAAGTGCAAGCAATTGTCCATTTTAAGATTTACAGTTCATTTTAAATAGTTTGCCACATCAGGAATAATATACCAAGCACATGCCATGATCATGACTAAATCAACAAGATAATAATCCACAGTCAGTGAGAACATATCCATAGATCATACAACATCATCATAATAATCATCATCATGCATCATCTGAAACACATCTGAAGTACATCTCTAGGCACTGAACTGAAACTGTAATGGGATAAGTGGTCACATCAGTCATCAAATCTGAACTCTCAAGGCTCAGCCTTGACACAAGGTCATAAAATCTGAATAATGTACTGCTCTGATCATGAGTGATCCAAAATATATAGCCATGCTCTGGAATAAAGGAAGCTCTGGAATGTGCAGATATCTGCTGCACAAGAATAGTAGCCCTGCTACTATGGTGTGATAACAGACCCAATGAAAAAATGATCTCGAAACCTGTAGCTATTTGACATAAAGGGAATTTATGGTTTTAATGAGTAAAATTGAACTCGGTCTCAAATGATAACCAACGATGATTTAACCCATTTGCATCTAATGGACCAAATCAGCCTCTTGAAATCCTAAGGAAAAATGAGTTACGAGGAACTAGGTTCAAAGGGGATTTTTTATGATGAAATCGATCCAATTTTTTATTGCAAAATGAATTAAAAACTCCCCAAATGCAAGATACTTTGATCAAATGCCAAATTGAAATTGTTTCACATTGCCATGAATTGATTTGTTATGGAAAGAAGCTGATTGTGGTAAAATCGTGACCCAAATCAATGCATTTAGTTTTCAAAAGAAATGCGATCTCTCTCTCCAAGAGAACTCGATCCACAATACTTGCCAAACAACATAAAATCGAACAATCTTAACCCTGCATATACTATGCCTCAATCTAGAACCAAATCAGCTGCGGCGAATAGAATAATGAGAAGCGAATTGTTCTATGATGAAATCGTGAATTAAAACACTTCGTTTGGCACTCAAAAAAATTTGATGGCTAGGATAAACATTTTCAAGAGAAAGGAAAATGCGATTTGAGTTGGAGAATGAATTCATAACCGATAAAATCAAGTTCCAATCTATATCGTTTACAATCTGAAATATGACGTGGACACAATACTAATTTCACAAGGAAACAACTGTCATTAAACCAAAACGTGACTTTAAATTTACTAGGTAAATTTTTTTTGTCACGAATAATTTGTCGGGATTGAGGAAGATGATGCCTAGGGTAAAAATGTTGCCCAACAAGCAAAATAAAATGTCTAAAAGAGGAATCGGCCTCCTCTACCATGAAATTCAATTTGCAAAAATAAAAAAAAAGGTTTGATTTTGACTTTTTATTAGTTGACAATGGATTGAAAAGGAAGTACAAGAAAAGATTAGAGTGCTTACTCGGATCTAGATGTTTGTCGTGAATCCTTTCCCCTTGTTCAACATCTTCAACTTAGATCTTCAATTTTCATACACAAAATTTCTCCAATATGTCCAAGTGTGCCCTGCAAAACCCCAAACGAAAACATAGTAAGACAAAGCAAATACTATGCTCCAAATGAAATTCACAAGACAAATTTGCATACAAGAGATGGCAAGAAGAGTTAGGAAGAGACAAATAGCAAAGCAAAATTAATCTCATTCACAAAACACACCTTGTCAAATCAAGAGAAGTCGCCCGAGAGAGAGAGAGTCGCCCCTCTAATTCGCTCTAGTGAATCCCGCCTCCTCTTGTAGACACAATAAAACACAAAAGATTGCTCGAGTATGGAAAGTACTCCAAACATCCAGTGATGGAAGGAATTTGGGAAGAAAGAAAATCATTAACATCCATCAAAAGATCAATAGATTTGCACAAAGAGATTTTCTATTATCTTCTTCCAAGAGCCAAAGTCTCTTACAAATGAGGAGCTCCCTCTCTTTTATAGATAGGAGAGGAGCTAAATCCTTAACCAACTTTTAATCGATGGTTGAGAGTAAAAGATAAAATTACATGATCAATGGTGGAGACCTAATCTTTCAACAACACATGGATCAAGCTAGACAATCACTAATGAGTGGGGCGATTACCTCACACACCCAAAGTACAATGAATAACATATAACAATGATGTAACATGTCACGTAGGGGCTCAATTTCCCCCCTAGGGACCTCACTTTACACTTTTATATGGATATAACATAAGACACATAAAGTCACCAACAAAGTAGTTGCCCTCTTAGGGAGAGAAGTTGCCCTAAGGGGGGAATGAAGCTCATGATGACAACCCATGATGAAAGTGCCATGTAAAGTGCCCAAAATCATCTCGGGAGCCATACCAACAACACCCATATCACATTTTTCCATTCAATAATCCTTTGTTCAACATGCCATACCTGGTCACTTTAATTATTTTAATTAATCAACTAAAATCCTCTATAAATCTTCAATAATGCCCAAAATGACTTTTCCTTTGCCCAAAATGATGATTTGATTGCACGAATGGATCCAAAAGCCTCAAATATACTAGAATCCACTACTCATATGCCTCGGAGTAATATGTGATAAGCTCTGTGAATACTTTTCCATTTTTTAATTAAAAGTTGGCTTAATTAATCCCGTTGACTTTATAAAAACTTATGAATTAAGCCAATTTTCCTTGTCTGAAGCATGGAATGGTCCAATTAGCATCTAACGACACTAAGTTGAACATTCACTACCTTGTAGTGGGACCCTGCTACGTGTCATGATGGTTGACCAAGTCAAAATTGATAGAAAACACAATTGAGCATAAAACTGAATCCTACTACATGTAAGAGGCATTAGTACACTTTATCACACAAGTATTGGGAGATAACTAAATGCTAAATCACATTATACAATGGTGATCAACCCGAAATAAAGCAAAAGCAAGAACAATACTCAACACAGTTAGGAAACAAAAGCAACAGTTTTTAGTACATACTTCAATTCACATTAGTCACAAATGTAAGCTATAGGTTAGTCCTTTGGCATAATACTGGGTGAGATGGAAATAAAAAAGATTGGTTTTGGTCATTGTGAAGTTTGACTTTTAGATAGACTTATTGCACCGAGTGAAACGAGGTGCTCTACAACCCAATATGGGAGAGATCCTCTAACGTGATATAACGTTATAACGTTAGTAACAAAATAATTAAAAAAATTCATGTTGGCTCATAAAATAAAAAATTATGGAAAATATTTATAAAAAAAAATCCATGTTGGTTCATAAAATAAAATATTATGAAAAGTAATTAAAAAATAGATGCTCGTTTATAAAATAAAAACGTAAAACTTAAACCCGGATCTATCAATCAAGAAAGATCAAATTTCTTGAGTTTAAATTTAAAAAAAGAAATACACCTCAAGAAATTGGATCCCTCTTTGGTGCTTGATAGATACAAGTTTAAGATGGATCTATGCTGGTTTACCTTCAGAGAAATGGGATTTAGGGGGACCAAAGTGACATTTGTTGGACAAGCAGACACTAGGGAAGGGAGGTGTCTCACATTTAGAAAAAGTGCTTGAAAGGCACCTTTTCGACTCTAACATGCCTCAATTTAATTTCTCATTTCACTATGCATTTCATTTCACTTTTCACTTTCTTTGGATATAACATTGAAGCACATTTCACATTTGATTTTCTTTGGATATAACATTGACTGCACTCTTACAGAGTAGAGCATCCCTTTCTCCTTCTCAGCTACAAATTTCTATCCCCAAATATGATGGTCGTATGGAGGGGGACATTTTAGACTCATGGATCTACAACCTCCGAGCCTACTTTCGGGCCTGCCCTAACCTAAATGATGCACAATGTTTGTTTATTGCTGGCCTTAATCTTACTGGCCTTTTCTTGACTTGGTGGGACACCTAGTTTTTCGACCACCTGAATCAGGCCACTCCCTCTCATATCCGCATTTGGGCAACATTTTCCTAGGCTCTCAGGTCCCACGTCCATCCCTTTGGTATCGGCACCGCTAATATGCCCAGTGGTTCCAGCTGAGGCAACGTCCTCACAAGAGAGTACATTGCCCTCTTCTCTCAACTTTGCCTTCAACTCTACATCACTGATTCTGAAGAGTGGCTAATTGCCAAATTTAGTTCTACTCTCTTACTGACCTTACATCTTGAGGTTGATCTATTTGACATCCCTTCCCTTGATCGAGCATTTACCCTTGCTCTTGCCATTGAAAGCAAGCTCGCTCCTATGCGTCATTACCCTTCCTCTTTTCCCCATATCACTCCTACCCCCCGTCCCCCTTCCCCTACACATTGTTACTCCCCATTCCCCTCCCCTTTTGTCACTCCTTGTTTCGTTCAACGTCCGGTTGCCAAATTTCTCCACATCCCTCCTCATCGTTGCCACCCGCATGGCCCTCCCACTCATACCATGGGTTACACACAAGCTCTCAATTCCAATCACCCTACATCTGTATCATCCCACAATTCTCACAGATTCTGTTATACTTCTATTCCACCGCAATCCTTCAACACCTCCTCGATCTCATGCCACTATGGTCACTTCCACAACACCGAGCATCCGTGCCTTCAACATCAGTCGTAATTCTTTACCATGTCCAATAGTTCCTTCTACATCAACCAATGTCTCTTCTGGTTCAGTGTTATCTTCAGCAAGGGCCTCCCCTATTTTCTGCAGTACTTTCAGTCCTAAATCGGGAGGCAAAAAGCGGGGACGCTTTCTGTTTAAACCAGGAAGAATTGCGCCAACGAGTAGCCCATGTGGGTCAAGGAGAGGCCCACCTCTCCATTATTGTAATGGGTACTAGCCCACTAGTTAGTTAGCTAGTTATTTGTACTAAATAAATGCATGTGAGAGTCTCCATGCTTAGTTAGCTAGATCTATATTGACTTTGTCCATTGTGGACCTTATGTATTTCTTATATAAAGGCCCTTAGGCCTTCATAATAAACATGCTTTCGCCCTTGAGTTTCAAATATGTTCTCTTGCATGTATTCCGAGATCTGTTTCAGATCATAACTTGTCATTTGTAACATGGATTTTGTGGGAAAATATTGGTACACTAGCCCAAGGGATTAGCTCAACTGGTTGTTAGTTTTGTTCTAGTGGATTCCTAGTTCGGATCCCCTTGGGTTAGGTGCACTAGTTTGTTAATGGATTTACGAGGGATACCATCCATAAATTTGGGGCAGCATCCTTTGGGTATCACCGTGAGGTTTTCCTTGGTGAAACAACTATTGGTACAACTCTAACCCAGAGAACATTTTGAGTTTTAAGAAGATTGTCTAGGACCAAACATTATTCATCCTAGTAGTGCATTGAGATTCATTGTATGAAGAACCCCATCTTGCATTTAAGATAGTGGTTAGTGGATTCTTCTTATGCATGTTGAGGTAAATTTTTGGTTGAGATATCAAACAGTGGGCTTATCGTAAACCCAATGCCAATCTCTCAAAATGGGCCTTTGTAAAGCTCCATTCAGTATTGGAAGCTCTTCTTCTTCAATAATGTCCTATAACTCATCAATAATCACTTATCAAAAAACAACAAACCCTTAGAGTGGACGATTGTTCTCCACTCTGTCTACGACCTTTGATTAATGTCCCAAAGTTCACATCACAAAAAAGATCCTTTCTTCTTAGCCTTCTTGCTTGAAATCTTGTGGACTCTGCAATATATTTTCTTTGAATCTTCTAGGTGCAAGTAGATCCCATTTCCTTTTGTTGCCAACGAAGTTTTAAAAAAGCAGCTAGCCACAAACTTCGAGGCTTCCCAAATGCTCTTAAGAATAAAGCACCTTTGCATTCTAAAAAACTAAGGAGCACCATGAAATGAACAATGTTCATTTACTACCAAATATCCAATGAAGTATAATAAACATAAATCCATATAGGACAATAAATATATTTAATAACAGATTGAATATTATAGAGATGATTTACAATGATCACCGTTATGGTATATATATTATATACACATTGACTAGTCACGTGGTTGAATAGTCATGCCCCTTAATTAGGACATGTGTCACTTCAGTCATAATTGTTTGATTATTATTATTACATTGTCTTCCCCTTTAGAAATGCTTTGTTCTCAAAGCATATTTATGGGAAAGACTTATCTCTTGCTGTAGCCCTTAATGCTTTCTCATGATATTTATTACATTGTCTTCCCCTTTAGAAATGCTTTGTTCTCAAAGCATATTTATGGAAAAGACTTATCTCTTGCTGTAGCCCTTAATGCTTTTTCATGATCCTTTGTACTTGTTGTTGTGATAGTTGATGATACGTGATGATGTGCTCTTCTATATGCTGAGAAGAATTGCCTAGTTTTGAAAGGGTCTGCCCACCCTAATTCAATCTTCTGTGGAACTGAGCATTTATAGAGTTTTTGGAAGGAACTTGATGTATTGTGATTCCCATGATGACTTCTACTTTGAGATCCAACTATGTTGGTACTAATTTTCTTTGGAATATAAGTCAACTACTTTTGCTGATGTTGATATATTGATTGGTGAAAGTATCGACTCTTGTGATTAAGATGTCGATAAGTTGTCCTTCTAACTTGATTTTTCTTTTTTGCACTTGTAACATTTGGTTGATTCATCTTTTGTTGTATGTCTTCTTTGCACACTTGTGTCGTTTTGTTGATCATCAAATGTCTATTAGTGGAGATATTTGGATTTCCAGTTTCTTGTACCTCGATCCCTGAAGATATCCTTAATTCCACTAGATTTGCATTTGTATTGGTTCCTTTCTGCAATGTTTCAATTTTTATATCTGATCATTTCTATATTTCAATGGGATTAGTCATTGTTTCTTTATCAATCAATGATTTCTTGCTGGTAAGTTGCTCAAACTTGTTTTGTAGTGGTTTCTTATCATTCTTTAGCTTCTTAATCTGTGTAAGTAAGCTTTGATTATGAACCCTTAAACGCAAAAGGTTTTCCTCAATGTCTAATTTGTAGACCTCATTTTTAATTTCTTGATTTATGGCTTTTCTTTTAACTTTTTTTTTTGTTCCAACAACCTTCGATTGAGGTTCCTCAAGTGAGAGCCTTCTTCATTTTTTTATGATAATTAATTCTCAAGATCTTGATTCTCTTGTTCTATTTTCTTATCGCACTGCTTCTTATCCTTTCACTTTTTGATTTGTGCGAGAAGTTTTTGACTATGATTTTTTAGGCTCTGTTACTGGATCTGTGGGGGTAGCTCAGGGATCTGCGGATCTGCAGTTCTGAAGAAGATCCACATAGGATCCGTTTGCAAGGCGATTCCAAGAAAAATGGAAATGGTTCCCGTGGCCTGGAGGCAGATCCTGATATTTGGAGGTGGGTCCAATGACTAGACAACCCCACCCACGTAGATCTCAAGCTGATTTCATTTGACTTTTGGATTTTTTTGTCTTGTTTTAGGGGTTTTGCCTTTTAGGTTACCCCCAACCATTATAATATGCCTCCCCTACCCCACTTCCAAAGTTCCAACATACCAAACCACTGACCGACTCTTCCAAGATGTTCAGTGAATGTTCCAAGAGATTTGTTTGAAACTTCAACAGTGAAGACTATGTAAGAGTCAGATTGAGTGGAGTGACTGTATTATCTCTCAAGACAGTGACATTTTCAAGGGAATGTGGCATCAACCCAGCAGAATCGCTGCAGCAAGCAAGGGAACAATTAAATTTTCTAAGTTTGACTGTGTTGTTCAGTGTTTTCTCAGCTGACAGTAATTATTTCATTGTTTAATTCCGTTATTCTTTTTCATGTGCTTATATTATAGCCTATGTTATCTACAGGATTACAAAGTTACAACCTTTCTTGCACTGTACACTGCTAACATATCATCCCACAGGCTTACAGTGTACAAGCTAGAGGCCCCAACCAACTGGCAGTTTTTCAGCCCATATTGTGGTTAAATCCGTCAAACAACAACACTGCAATGCATTAAAATTAGCATTTAGCATCTGACAGTGACACAAAGTGGACATGTTACTAGTTGCAGTGACAATGTTAGCATGTGACAATCACACATACAATGTGACATGTGACAGTGACAATAAAGTTCATACTGTTAGGCTGTTAGCATGTGACAATTACAATCTTAACACTGTCAGCACACATAGAATGTGAGATGTGACAGTGACAATCTTAGCACTGTTAGGCTGTTAGCACGTGACAATGACAATTGTAACACTGTTAGCACACATAGAATATGAGATGTACAGTGACAATCTTAGCACTGTTAGGCTGTTAGCAACTTAGCATCTGACAATGACAATTGTAACACTGTTAGCATGTGTTAGCAATGCAAATACATCCCGGATCTCCCATGTGTTAGTGTTAACTTGTTAAGTTAGCAATGCCCCATATCAGTCATCATGTGTTAGCAATGCCCCGTATCAGTTATCATGTGTTAGCAATGCTAATGTAGCATGTGACAGTCACAGTCCCCTATACTGTAATTCTTTTTTGCTTGTTTAGAATCTTTCAGTTTGTATGAAAGATGTAGTATCTTGTTTCATCTCTTTTTTAAGTTTTATCTCCCTCATATTGACCTCAATGTGCCATTATATCCTTTTTGCTGATTATGATTATCATGCACATGACTTGTTTTATCGTCTTTGTACTCTGTCTCTTGTTGACATTTTGCAGTTTCTCTCTTCAGATCCATAATGGGATTGATTGCTTCTTTCCTTCTCAGTCAGATCTCAGTTTGTTTCTTCCTCACCCCCTAATTCTTTCTCTGTGGATGTGCCAACGTCTTTTCACTTGGCCATTATTAAGTCATTGACATGTTCTCCTACTGAATTATAGTTATCATAAGGTTCAAACATGGTTCTTGTTTTTCTTTATTGAATTTATTCTTCTTAAAGCTAAGTTGCACTGAAACGGATACGAAAACGGATATGGATACGGGGGGGGGGGACACGGATACGGCAAATTTTTCAAAAATATGTATACGATACGGCAGGGAAACGACACACACACACACACACACACATATATATATAACTAAAATTTAATATTCAATATAATAACTTATATAATATAATTTATTTATAATTAATAATTAAGGTATAAGACATTAAAAAATCATTAACTATACTAATACACTATAACCTATTCATTTGATATATATACATTTTAACTTTACACAAACACTAACTTTATACTAATACACTATAATTCTTAATAAAATGATTTGATTGATTTAAATAAATAGAATTATTGTTCTAAGTAATTAAATTTTTTTAAGCCATGTGGGGTAGGTGTACGACACAAACATGGAGCCCACCTTGCCACACAAACATGGAACCGATAGGGTGAGTTCCCTTCTAACTACATGAGAATTATTTCAATGAACATAATTAAATTTTCTTTTAATCAATCAAGTAATAATTTTTTTTTTTTATTATATAAATAAGCTCATTTTAGTCTCATAATAATTAATCTATCAAAAACTTATTCATGTAATTCCAACAACTTCTCATATTTTTTGACAAATTCTTGTATATTTATGTAATTCCAAGAACTTTTCTTAATTTTTGACAAATTCTTCTAAATTTTGTAAACCAAACAAAATCGTATGGCAGAGAAAATCAAAATCTTTACATGTTAAAAGTATCCCTAAGTCCACGACTTCGAATATGCAACCATGGAGAATGCTTAGGACTAGAATTGGAAATCACCACGCGTTAAGACACAAGATATCACCACGCGTTAAGCCCCTTCGCAAAGCGGGAAATCGACCAGAAAACCCCACGACCACGACCTGCTGCCGAAAATCGACCGACTACCTGGAATCGACCAGAAATCGACCACGACCTGCAAGGAAATCGACCACGACCTGTCAAGGAAATCGACCACGACCGGCAAGGAATTGACCTGTTAAGGAGGTTGCAGGCTCTCACTACAAGAAAACAGTCCAGAAAATCGAGTAACGAATTGATGGGTGGCGGGGTAGGGTTTACACGCAGGGAAATCGGCGAAGTCCAACCCGAACTTCAACCCGAACATCAACCGTGAACCCCAACCCGAACTTCAACGAATTTGGGTTTTTGTAGGGTGATTCATATCCCTCAAACCGATCCGTATCCACTTCCATCGGATCCGTATCAATGGTTCTAGATCCGTTTCCAAGCCGAATCGAACACGAATCGGATCCGTATCCGTTTCTGAAGCGGTGAACGACGTTTCAGGCAGATGGGAGGGCCGTTTCCGGTAACTTAGTCTTAAAGTTTCTTACTGTAATATTTTTCTTTGGTTTTTTTCGTCGTTGTTTCATTGGGATTTAGATTCAAGATCCAGTTCCACTAATCTCTACTCTTTCAAATGATCAAGTCTTTTTTTGTTTCATAGAGCCAACCCTTTTTCATGCTGGATGTATCTAACCTTGCAGCGCCAGCCCTTTTTCATGCTGGATGCAACTCTCCACAGAGCCAACCCTTTTTCATGCTGGATGTGCCTTTCTATAGAGCCAACCCATTTTCATGTTGGATGTATCTATCTTGCAGAGCTAGCCCTCTTTCATGCTAGATGCAAACCTATACAGAGCCAATCCTCTTTCATACTGGATGTAGCCATCCTACAGACCCAGTCCTCTTTCATACTGGATACACCTCTACAGAGCCAGTCCTCTTTCATACTGGATGTAGCTATCCTGTAGAGCCATTCCTCTTTCATGCTAGATGCAAACCTATACAGAGCCAATCCTCTTTCATACTGGATGTAGCCATCCTACAGACCCAGTCCTCTTTCATACTGGATACACCTCTACAGAGCTAGTCCTCTTTCATACTGGATGTAGCTATCCTGCAGAGCCAGTCCTCTTTCATACTAGATGTAGCTATCTTGCAGAGCCATTCCTCTTTCATATTGGATGCACCTGTACAAAGCCAGTCCTCTTTCATACTGAATGTACCTATACTGTAGAGCCAGTCCTCTTTCATACTGGATGCAACTATCCTGCAAATCCAGTCCTTTTTCATATTGGATGAAACTATCGTGTAGAGCCAGTCCTTTTTCATATTGGATGCAGCTATCTTGTAGAGCCAGTCCTTTTTTCATACTGGATGCAACTTCCTTGCAGAGCTAGTCCCGTTTCATACTAGATGCAACTGTCCTGCAACGCTAGTCCTTTTTCATACTATATGCAACTGTCCTCTTTCATAAATTGAGCAAGCCATCCGGTGGGTTCAGCCCCGGAGCTCGATTACGTTGCACACCACAACTACCTGCATTACCTCACCAACGTCTACATCCTCTTGTAGCCTAGGAGACTCAATTACGTGACATAACCCGTGACTACCTGCTACCTCATCCGAGCTCATCACTCCCTCTTGATCTGGACGACTCCAAGCTTGTCCTTGAAGTACTCGAACGTCACTCTTGACAGAGGCTTGGTCAAACACATCGGCTATCTTCTCTTCTGTTGCTATATACTGGAGCCTCACTGCTCCCTTCTGCACGATATCCCGAATATAGTGATACCAGATCGCGATGTGCTTAGACTTGTCATGAAACACCGGGTTCTCAGACAACTTCGCACAACTCTGGTTGTCGCAAAAGACACAAGTCGCCTCTAACTCGAGATCAAACAATCCTGTAAACAAATTCCGAAGCCATACTGCCTCTCAGCTTGTCGAACAAGCTGCCATATACTTGGCTTCGGCTGTATTGATTGCCACACTTGTCTGGTTCCTTTTGAGCCATGAGATCATGCCCGATCCCAAACTAAATCAATACCCTGATGTGTTCTTTCTATCTGTGACACTCCCGGCCCAATATGGTCTCCAATGGCACTTAATTGATCTCTGATGTGGGAGACCCTTGTGAAGTAAGATTGGATGCTTTCATTGCTTTGCACCTTCACATCCTTGAGTTGAGTCTTCAAGGTCATCCTTCTATTGATGCTAGTTCCTTCAAATAGACCCTTTAGTGCATCAAACATCTCTTTCATAGTTTTCAGAGATGAGATATGTGGGATCAAGTGATATGTGATGGAGTCAACTATGATCCTCTTAGCCTTTTAATCAGATTCTTCTTATGCTTTGCTTTGTCCCCATCTCCCTCTGCCTCCGCAACTACTTCTGTGACATACTTATCCAATTCATTCTCTTCCAGAATGAGCATTACCCTATACTTCCAAGCACATAAGTTGTATGCCCCTTCAAGCTTATCCTCAAGCTTGGTATGATTTGTCATCTTGATAAAACTTGATAAATGAGAACCTCAAATGGAAATAGAGGGAGTATAACTTACCAAATGAGATGCTCCAATCAAAAGTTGATTTATAAGATCTAGCTTCAAGAGGTCTTAGGGTTTGCCAGAGAAACCCTAATTTTTCAACTTCGTGATCTTGAAAAACTGAAAGGAGGAAAAGATGCAACTCCCCAAGGTGAGTTGAGCAAAGGTACATTTTCTCCGAAACTGTGGATAGATCCTCTAGAAATTTGATGCCCTAGTTCACCCGACTGTAGTGGTGGGCCCAAAAATGAAAATTCTCCGATTAGAATTCTGCTTCGACAGAAAGATGCGCCCTACTGAGGAGAGTTGCTTTGACCCTCTTTTTCAGCCAATCAGTGAAGAGTAGCTTCCTAAAAGTGAAACCCTAGTTTCCGGCAGTTGCAGCTACACAATGTTTTCTTTCAGGCCAACTCTGTTACCATGTTAGAGTTTTAGATGTAGTAACATAAAGGATCACTGAAAGATAAAAAAGCACAACATAGACAATAGTTCATAATAATTTATCCAAGGAAAACCCTCATGGGGCAAAAAAACCTAGCAAACTTCTTCAATATAGATTCGTTAGAAAGTACAATAGTAATCCTCATGCAATAACCCAAAACAAGAAGACTCCAAAAGCAGCTACTCCCTTTGACTCTATCTCTCTTCTCATGTGAACTTGATGAGTGAGTGAGGTGACCAAATGAGGAGGTCGAGCCTCTATACTAATCATGACTTGACCTTTTTCCCAAACAGGGTTGACTTGTCCAGTTAACAATAAAATAATCTTTTATGGATATTTCTAGGCCAACATAGCAGTTAGGGCTTACATTGACTCTTTCAATGATTTTTACATGATCAATTACATCAATAATAATTCTCGAAGGAAGTACAATACAAATAATACAAATGATACAAATAATAATATCTTCCGAAGTTACATTCTTCAACACCTGGATCACGAACGTAGCTCTAATACCCAATGTTGTGAGCTAAATTAGTTCACACACCAACTATCCAAAGAATAGGTCAAATAAGTAAAATCCATAATGGAGTAAATATAAATGAGTAAAATGTGTATGATTTACAATTATGAAAAGGCTCGGTTATATACATTTCATTGGGTTGTCTTGGCACCTTTACAAAAAAGCATGACTTTTCGGTTTTACATAATTTATTTATTTGATCACTTGTATTATTTTAATTAATGTATTTTTTTGTTTTCTTAATGTTATTTTATATTTATATACATTTTATTATATATATTTTTATGTAACACTTTTCAACAGCCAAAGGCCATATCAAAAAAGGCCTAAAAGGAGAGTGGCCAAAAGCTGGATTAGAAGAGAAGCTCTGATATCAATTAAATGAACACTATCCATTGCACCGAGAGTAGCGTGGTGCTCTACAATCCAGTATGGGGGAGATGTTGTCATGTAACGTAGCGTTATGTACCAAAAATAAAAAAGTAATTAAAAAAATTAATGTCAGCTCATAAGATAAAAATTAAAACCAAATGAAATGTAATTAAAAAAATTCATGGTGGCTCATAAAATAAAATTTAAAACCAAATAAAAAGTTATTAAAAAAATCCATGTTGGCTCATAAAATTAAAAATAAAAACTAGCATAGATCCATCTTAAACCCAGATTTATCAAAGGTGTAATTTTATTTATTTATTTATTTTTTTATTTTTTTATTTCTGTGGATGTGTAAAAAATTTAAGATTAAAAAAAAAATTGCACCTCGAGAAATTGGATCCCTCTCGGTGCTTGATAGATCCGGGTTTAAGATGGATCTATGCTGGTTTACTGCCAATTATCCAACATAGAAAGGACAATAAACATAAATCCATATAGGATAGTAAATATATTTAATAATGAATAGAATATGATGGAGATAATTTACAATGACCTCTGTGATGGTATGTATACAAATTGACTGGTCACGCGACTGAATAGTGATGTCCCTTTATTAGGTCATGTGTCTCTTCATTAATAATTGTTTAATTATTATTATTATTATTTATTATTATATATTAATGTTTATTACAAACCAACATTGTGACAGAGAGAATTAGACACAAATTTTTCCCAAGTGATTGGCCTGCAAAATCCTGTGGGTAAGGAGAGCTTTTCATGTGGCCTCCACAACAAGGCTCCTTAACACCCTTTTTGCTCCTGAAATCTTCCCCTCCGTGTATATGTCGATAAGCCCTGGTCCATCCTCCATCTTTGGCATAATGCAGAGATGCCAGGGGACCATAGGAAGTCATTGTTCTCCTCATTTGGCCCATAAAAATGTTCTCAGCTTTCCTTTTAAAATAATCATTCAAATAGATTGGATTTCAACATGTATTTATCTCCTCCTCATGCTCCTTTGTGATCAAGGTTGAATTTGGGACAAAATTGGAAAAAGAATTTGACATTTTGGCCACTTCCTTGGATTTTCCATAAGTCAAGGTTTGGTGGAAGAGCTTGGTGCGAGAAGAAACGTGAATTCGCTATCTTTGTGAACCTGTGATGGGGTTAGGTTGGGAATCATGGATTTTTCTTGATAGAGGTTCTTGAGAATCTTTGTGAAAGTTTCTTCCATTTATTTTTCTTGATAGAGAATGGAAAGACACATGGTTCTAGAAAAATAAGCGGAAGAAACTTTCACACATGCAAAGTAAAAGTACACTATGTTACCGGATCCGCCACCCCAGTGTGTAGATCCGCGTATCCGCGGATCCGATATGCATCCGGATTGGATCCGCCTAGGATCCATCATGGAAACGGATCCCATGCAGAAGGAAATGTATCCTAGTCCTATGAAATGGATCCTGTGAAAAATCAAACAATTCCTTAAATTTTCAAACGGATCCTGAAACGGATGTACGGTGGAGGATTAAGTCATCCTTGGACGTGGTCCTAAATGTACGGTGGAGGATTAAGTCATCCCCCCCCAAAATTTGTGTTTTAATAAAAAACTTTAAAAACACTAAACAACTAATGGCTAAAAGTGCAAAACCCATTCCTGCTCAAGGTCTGATATATCCTTATGTCAAGATATGCTCTTGAACTCTGATTTATCAATATCAAGTTCTGCTCTCAATCTTTTTATTTGATTTATCTCGATAGTCAAGGTCTGCTGTCAAGGGCTGATCTATCTTTATGTTCTATGTTGTTGCTCACTTCACCTACACTGTTATGTAGTTTTGCCATATCCTTTAAGAAAACGACTTTATTCCCTTCTGATAGGGACATGTGGATGTGGCTCACAAAAATACTATTATGACCTGCTTCAAGTTCATGCTGAAATGGTTTTTAAAATTATCAACATCAATCATGGTTACAACTCATCAAATTATCAATTATGGTACATGAACTCTCCATTTTGGCAATAACTTATAGTTCTACTCTTTTGATTCATGAATAGTTTTGATTCTTCACTCTATATTTTCATTTATTATATAAATATTTTTATATTTTTTTGTGCTTGCCGTTTCCTCGCCGTATCCGGATCCTGGGTTTTAAAAAATCTGGCGAATCCATATCCGCATCTGGATCTGTATCCGAATCCTTGTAACTTAGAAAACACATCATCATTTAAGGAATATGAATGTATGGAGTATTCTTAGTGGAACATAAATGAAACCCAGAAACTATGACAGATTAGTTGAAAGGATGCTAAGAGGAAAAAGTAAAATAAAATATTGTTTTAGCAATGACACTCTCCATTATGTAGATTTAATGCTCGCAGAAAGTATGGAACAATTGAATAAATTGTTTGGGTCAAAATCTTATAATGCAAAGTTTCTGTTAATGAAACAATATTTTGCATTCATCAGAAGATGGGTGTAAAACTAGAAGAAGATGAAACGAAAGTTATTTTACTAGACAACCAACTCTCCATATATTAGAATAGTCTTTACACTAAGCAATATTCCATCCTATCCTTTTGAGACTATGGCCTCAACTCTTATGGCAAAGGAAAACTGTGAGATTGATGATGAATAAATAAAATAAAATAATTTCTTTAGCAAAGGAAAAGGTGCCCTTTCATTTCCTGATTCATAACTTAGTTGTCTGGACTCTAAAGCTAACTGAAGTATATATCTGCGAGCTATTCATTGATTTACATTTGGTATTAGTTTTAGTTCCTTGAGATTTGATTTGCTTGGTTAATGCTGTAGAGAAAATAATTTGATTTTGATATTCCTTTCATTATGATGTAGGTCTCTCTCCCTATGTATCTAGTCCTCGTGGAATGCTAAAGTATTATTTTATGCAATTTGTTACATGAAAATTCTTCTTGAACTATCTGCAATGAAGATGAGCAAAGCCATGTAATACATATCAAAATTTGTTGGATCCCTTGCCTCACCTTCCTTAGATTTATGGCAACATTGGATGGGCCACTGAACTTCTGCATATTGCTACCTGTTTTTGCACGGTTGTAATTTCTACTAATAATCATTATGAATTATTTCTCTTGCATGTAGATCCTAGACAATGACGGGATTGCAGCTCCAGGTGAAATAATAAGATCCCGTGATATATACATAAATAAGCAGACCCCTATAAATGTTAGGGGTGATGTGCCAAATCCAATGGCATTACCAGACAGGTGTGCACAAACTCATTATTGATTATGTATGGAACAAATGTCGGATGATTTCTTTTTCCTTGTAAATTTGCTGAGTTTTGATTGGCTATTTTTCTGCAGTGCATACAAGTTCACTCCGCAAAGTCACAAGACGCAGGAGTCTGCTGTTGTAGATAAAGTGTTGCTGACAAGCAATGATGAAAATCTTCTTAACATAAAGTTTTTATTCCGACATACACGTAGGCCTGAGGTGTATAAATAATTTATTTTTAATGATGAAATATTTTATTGTAGTCAATTTAGGTAGAGTGATGGTGTTCATTTTTAGCATCTTATTTCTTTGTTGTCCTAATTTGTATATCTGATATTTCCTTCTGTTTGATTTTGTAACGAAGCTTGGTGACAAATTTAGCAGCAGACATGGACAGAAAGGTGTCTGTGGCACTATTGTTCAGCAGGAAGATTTTCCATTTTCTGAACGTGGTATTTGCCCAGATTTGATTATGAACCCTCACGGATTTCCAAGGTGCTCATTTATGACTTCACACCCTTGAAAGTAGTGGATATAATCATTTACTGTGAAATGTGGTGACTACAGACTTGTGTAACCTAGAAGGTAGCTTGCAGGCATGAAGATCTTGACAATCATTCTGATATCTCATCTTAAAAAATATTTCTTTTAAAGGCTTTAGTTTACACCAATGTTACAAATATTTTGTCAGCAAATATATTGCCGAGGGTCCAAAAAGAAATTATTGGATTTATCGGTGAAAATGTCAGCAAACATCGGCAATATATTGGCAAACTTAAAAAAACAAAAAAATATTAGTTTTTTTCAATTTTCTAAACATCTAAAGCAACAAGAACATCAAATAAAAACATTGACATATGAATATGGAAAGAAAACTGATATATAAGATGTATAAGACATCTGGTGATACATCACACATAAAAAATGAATCATGTCCTGGATCTTGAGTCCCTGACTCATGAATCACCAAAAAAATATTGTCAATGTATCTCATATACAATGAAATCAAGTAAATAAAGTAAACTATGGATTCCCTTTACCCCCTTTATGGGAAAAGGTAATCGCTCTGGTAATGGCTCTACCTCTAGAAATAGAAAGCCCAGGCTGTTGTGGGGGTCGTTGTGGACTATGCCGTCCTCCAGAAGTGCCTGGAAATTGATGTACTCTAGAAGAACTAGAAGAAGGATGAGGTAGTACACCCTCATCAAGTCCTCTACCACTGCGACTGCTACCACTCCTCATATATCTGGCTCCCTCTGACTGAGATTGTGGCTGTGAAATTGGTGGTTGTGAGACTGGTGGCTCCGGTGGTGGCACACTCTCAAACTCCTCATCCTCCCATGTCTCAGTCTCCATGTCTTGTGTATCATCCTCTAACCAATCAGGGGATGCATCCATAACAGGTTCCTTAGTCTCCACTCTCCATGCAACAGTGGTGTATTACATTACAAACCACTATCCATAATTTGCTTCAGGTTCCTTAGTCTCCACTCTCCACATCAAGTTTTTTCTCAATTTGCTTCTTCCACAACCTGAGATTGTAGGAGACATAAACTAGATCATTCAGGCGTTGGGTATCCAACCTGTACGAGGATCATAAATTTTTTAAATTAGAATAAATAAATTACCCAAGGGATACAAATTACAAGTTATAATGAATTTAGAATTTAATTTGAAATTCTCTAACCTGTTGTGCTTCTTGGTGTGTATTTTTTCAAGTAAACTCCAGTTGCAATCACAACCAGAAGGGCTACATGTCTGGCTAAGCACACAAACAACAAGCTTTTGGAGATGAGGTATTCATGAGCCATAGGTTTCCCACCAAGTATCTACAATGAATTGGAGAAACATAATAGAAGACATCGAAAATTTGAAATTTAAAACAAAGAAAGTAAAGAAATTGAACTTTGAAATGAGGTGAAGCTTACCAGGCATTATGTTCTTCCTGTCACTAATATCCATCTCAAACCTAAATGTTTCCATGGCCCTCCTATAGACTTCCTACTCTTTGTAAATCTCTGAACAGTCAACTGCACTTGGCACCATCTTGTGGACACTCCAAGAACCCATCCTTTACCTTTGCATCAAACCTGAAGCAATAAGAGTAAGAGAATGTGGGGTTGAGGTATAGCCCTGCAGCATGAATGGGGTGATGAAGTGTATTGTTCAATGCTGTTGGGAGCGGGGAGCAGGAGCGAAAAGCGAAATTTTCAAAAGCTTCCATTTCGAGAGTGTTTCGGGAGCGTTTTTTATATAATATATATTTTAATATATTTTGATACATATAAATTAAAAAAAACATGTATTATGCCAAATTAGCTATAGAAAACATCAAAACATAGAATCTAGATATTCATATAACCATTTAGTACACATTGATATAACATTAATCATCTCGTCTTCTAGATTCTAGGAGCTATAACTTATAACATTGTCATTAAATGATCATCATCAAATCATCAATCATCAATCATCAACAACATCAACCTTCAAATTTCAAGATATAATATTCGCCATCAAACTATGCCATAATGTTTACAAAATAGGCCAACTGCCAAAATAAACATGAAAATGAAATACAAAGTACAAACTACAAAGTACTATGAATCTACTAAGCTTTCCGCTTGCCACGAGTAACTTCCAATTTCTTTTCTCGTGTTCTAGGTGGAATAGGTGCTGGTGGAAGTGATCGTGGAACATGAGTAGAAGATGAATGGCCCCCGCGGGCTGAAATTGGACATTGTGAAGTTAAAGGAAAAATTCCTGCATCCGGAAAGCTGCTTCTGCTTGGGGGTGGCATCTCTGTATGGGTAGTCTGAATTGGATCATCATGATCACCCAATAGTTCAGCCTCCAAGCGCTCTAATGCTATGGCTCCATCCTCCACATTAGCCTCCTCTGGATTGTTGTTCCAAGTCAAAAATGTTCTATCATTCTTGGCCGCCTCACAATAATGGGACAACAACCTCAAGTTGTAGTGCACATAAACCAAGCTTTCTGCGCGATCTACATTCAGACTGTTTCTCTTTACACTGTGGATGAAGTTGTAGGTGCTCCAACACCTCTCTGCAGAAGAGCTATTAACAACCTGTGATAGCACCCTTAGCGCCAATTTATGCAAATATGTGGCTCCAGAGCCATGCATGTTCCACCAATGGATAGGATCCAATCTGTCTCGATCTTTGGTTGCAAACAGGGAAGCAAAGCGTCCATGCTCACTTATGTATATGCTCAATTCACTCCGTACTTGAGCACACTCTTCCTCATCAGGGACCAACTTTTCTAATGCAAGCATATACCCAACAGCAACCTCTGGATCTGTGTGGGGTTTTTTCCTGACTCCACCCCCAGGTGCAGGTTGGGACAACCAAATTGGAGAATAGTATTTTGGGGTGAGGACATATGCAAGGGCATGGAGTGGAACATTTAGATTATCCCACCTTTTGACCACAAGTTTATGAATATGGTCATACAAGACTGCATCTCTTTCCTCAACAATGTCTTTGATTTGACCAAGCATGCTATCCATCTGCTCATATACCTCCCCAATCATCGGCTGATCTGTATCTGCAAAACGAATCATGTTATAAACTGGCTTGGTGAACTGCAGAACATACCTAACCTGTGACCAAAAATGACCTTCAAGAACGGTGTCCTCCACCTCCTGAAAGTCACTTCTATCTGATGCACTTGCAACTCTGTCTTTCAATTCTTGCCATGGATCACTTGATACCATACTAGCCAATGCGTCTCTTACCTTCAAAAGCCTCCTGAAGGTGAGGTAGTAGTTAGCAAATCTAGTCTTTGCAATCTTCAATAGCTCCAACTTAGAGTGATTGCGAAAAATGTGGTGGGCCATGCTATGATTGGTAATAAATTTGATCATTTTCTTACCTCTCTTGTACAAGGCACCAATCCATTGGTAATTATTGTCCTTCATCTTAACAATATCACACATCAAAAGGTTCAATGTGTGAACCAAACACCCTGACCAAAATATGTTGGGATACTTATCCATAATGATTGCTCCTGCTGCCTTACAATTAGCAGCATTATCAGTGATGACTTGAATGACATTGTATGGCCCAATCTCCTGAATGGTTTTAAGTAAAAGTTGTGCAATATTAATAGCGGTTTTATAGCGATCTGAGTAGTCATGGGCTGAAAGGAAGACCGCACCGCTAGCAGAAACACCAAGAATATTTATCAATGGCTTGCCTTTTACATTTGTCCACCCATCAGATACAATGGATACCCCATAGTTGGATCAATCATTTGTGAACTTTCCAAGAGCACTATTGATTTTGGCTCTTTCCTTGTCAAGTCCCATGGTTCTAGCTTTGTCATACCCAGGGCTTCTGTATCCTTGAGGGCCACCATTGATGGCTTGTACCATTTCATGCCAAGAGGGTGAGCGAAGAACATTGAATGGCACACCACATGCATAGAGAAACCTATAAACTTTTGAATCCACATCATCTCTACAACCTTGGTCAAGGAAATCGGATAATGTTCTTCGTATAGGCGAGACTCCATGGGGAGATGAGGCTCCCGATCGAGCCGATGATGATCCAGCAGCAACTCCACTACCAAACATTCTCTGTGGGGATTCAAAATCAACCCTCGATCTCTTGGACTTGTTTTGAGCGGCCTCTTCTTCCATCCTGTATTTGCTTCTCTCTTTAGCTCCCACTTTGTCACAAGTTTTGACTCCATGAGACTTACCTACATCGCATGGCATAACCCCACACAAATGCTTTCTCACCCGGGTATATGAACCTGTGTATGTTTTCCCACAATGGGGGCATCCAAACTTTGTGGTTCCACCCCCTATCCCTCCCCCTTGCCTTGTCACATACTTCCACAAAGGTGTTGTGTCTTTTTGTTTTTGCCCCACATCACCCTCACCCTCATCCTCATCATCATCACCCTCTTCCCCTTCCTCCTCTTCTCCTTGGTATGCATCACTCTCTACCTCTTCCCCCTCATCACTACCACCACCACATCTACTTCCCAACACCATCATAATGAGAAGAAGTGGAATGAAAAACCAAAACCACATACCCATCATGTTTCTTGATTCAAGATGAGAGTCACTTGTTCCCTGCAATAGAATGATGGAGAAGAAGATATTGGAAAGAGTAGGAGAAGAGAACATTGCAAGTTTTCCATTTTTTAACATAGTGAAAAAAAATTGCAAAAACAAACAAAGATGAGTTTATAGAGCCTACCTTTTAGCTCTTCAATGGTGGTTGAATGTCTCTATGGAAGCTTCAATCTCCCACTCAATGCTCAAAGCTCTCAAACACTAGCAAACTCACCCCAAGCTCAAACTCTTCCCAATCAAGCAAATGAGTAATGGAATGAGTCCAAATGGACTCATTCACCTTTTATTGGTCCAAAGTGACCTATCCCACCAAAAAAAAACCCTAAAAAACATTCCAAAAATAAAAAAAAAATTCAAAAATCCGTCCGTCCGTGGAATTGCTCTCGGAATCGATTTTTTTTGGTCGGGTTCGATTCGGATTCGATTCGAGATCGATCCGGGATCGACCTGGGAGCGACGATTCCTAGTCGAATTACAGAAAGGCAGGGATCGTTTTTTTTTTCCCTCAATTTGCGATTTGCAAAATCGATTTCGGACGGAATCGATGAGGAATCACGCTTCCAAAATCGATCCCTCATCCCGTCCGGAGCGCGATTTGGGATTGATTCGAGGGGGGGGAGGTTGATTCCCAGCTGCTCTGGTATTGTTCCATTGTTGATCAATCACCCTCCATATCAACTGTTGTTTTGCATGTCTATCACTCCCCTTGTCCTCATAATAGGCACAAATGGCCTCTTTGGCCCTATCCATGGCCTCATACAGGTAGCCCATTGCGAGCTTGTCTCCATCAACCAAGCGAAGAACCTTTACCAAAGGTTAGTTGATGGTACACACCTCCTGAATATGGCTTGTCCCTCTGGTTTAGCGCTAATTGATAAAGGAACATAGTCTGTAAGTACCACATAGAAGTAAGGAGAGACTGAAGAGAGATTAAACTAGTGGCAAAACGAGTGATGGCAGGACGCACCAACTCCTTGTCACTAGTGAACTGCCTCATCAAGCTAAGCACAAAAGCATGATTGTATATAAACTTGGTGATGTTTCTTGTTGAATCAATGACATCCCTGATAAACTCAATGTTTTCCATATCCTCTAAGATAAAGTCAATAATACAATGTGCTGCACAAGGAGTCCAAAACAATGTAGGATACGTGTCCATAAGCATCCTGCCAAATGCTGCATAATTCCCAACATAGTCCGTTATGACTTGGACAACATGCTGCAAACCTATCTCTTGGATGAACCCATCCAACAACTGACATAGTAATGTTGCATCTTTGATTTGTGTGGATGCATCCACGGAAATTATAAACATTGTTCCCCTGGGACAATGAACCAAGAAATTGAGAAGGGTCCTACCCTTCGTATCAGTCCAACCATATGATATCACAATGCATCCTGTGACCTCCCATAAAGCTCGGAGCTCCTGCAACCTAGAAGTGCAGTTGACCTTTTCATTATCAAGGATGGGCCCTCTCAGTTCCTCATAAGTGGGGGGCTTATACCTCGGCTCGACAATAATAGTAACCTCAAACATAGGCACATAGAATGGGTTCCTCGCAAAGTGGAATGGAATAACACTCCATAAAAGGTATCAACCCACAAGTTTGTATGCTTCATTTTTCTCCTTTGTCTTGACCATTGACCTTATACCTGGTTGTCCACCAGGCGCAGATCTCGAAACAAAGAAAGGAGATGTAGTTGAAGGCATTGTGGAAGGTGAGGACAAGGTCTCACTCCCCCCTCCGCCTAAAGTGTGTTCGACTATAACGAATCCTACTACCATTCTCATTCCAACCATTTGACATCATAGTGCATCCTGTGACCTCCCATAAAGCTCGAAGCTCCTGCAACCTAGAAGTGCAATCGACTTTTCATTATCAAGGATAGGGCCTCTCAACTCCTCATAAGTGGGGGGCTTATACCTCGGCCCGACAAAAGCAATAGCCTCGAACATAGGCACATAGAATGGGTTCCTCACAAAGTGGAATGGAATATCACTCCATAAAAGCCATCGACCCACAAGTTTGGCTACTTCCTTTTTCTCCTTTGTCTTGACCATTGACCTTATACGTGGTTGTCCACCAAGCGTGGATCTTGGAACAAAGAATGGAGATGTGATTGAAGGCATTGTTAGAGTGTGGTAACTTCGGGATGTCCTCCATGGTTCAGATGCCTTACATGGAGGTACTTTAACTGCGTAGGCATCAGGATGGAGTAGAGGGTGAGATACACTCTACTCAGTGGCATGAGTCCAGTGGGGGCTGCATGCGGAACTTTCGGGGAGATTGACCTTTGCATGCATGAGTTTTGCATGACCTGTTAGGATTTAGTGAATGCATGCAAAAGTGACCTTTTGCATGCAGCGAGAATTAGGGTTTTGGAAAATCTAATTCATCGGTGAGATTATTTATAGAGGCAAGGGGTCCCCAGATGAGGTTACTCAGTTGCATTGTTGGAGAGAGATACTGCTAGAGTGAGGAGGGCGTAGCTGTCCATGTGGGGCGACTTTCTGAGAGAGAGAGGAGCTGTTGCAGGAGCTAGGAAGGTCAGATCTGAGCTAGATCAGCGACCTTCAGTTCCAGAGAGACTAGACACCCAGTACTGTGAGCTGAGAGAGCTCCACAGTGTGATTTCTGATTAGATTGGAGGAGGCCGAGTTCTCTTGGAGGAGGGCGCATTTCCCAAGGAGGGAGAAGCTCCTTTGGAGCTGGATTGACCGATTCGGAGTATGAGACTTACAGGATAGCCTTGCCTCAGCATTGGAAGAAGGTTAGGGACGATCAGAGCTCAGATCTGCTGAGATTCGGTCCGGGTACGAGCATTTGACATCTAGAGGGAGGGCGCACTTGTGCATGCAGAGTGGGCTGAATTCATCAGAGGGCTTCTTCAGTTTCAAAGCATATCAGAGCAATGAGATAGAGAGAGGGCAGATCAGTTAGAGGCATCTTCAGCTTACTCAAATCCAGTTTGACAATTGGGACTTACTCATATAGTGCATGCATCAGCTTGATGAGTAGGTGGCAGCAACATAGGAGGTTGATGAGTTCTCTTCTTGGTTTGAGAAGGAGTTCTCACTAGCCTCATTTTAGTCAGGTCATGATAGTAGCCCACCAGAGGCTCAGGTTGATCAGAGGTGGAGAGTGGACATCACTCTCAGCAGTCACATGACAGGAGTGCGAGATGCATTCCAGATCCTAGAGCATACTTCAGTACAGTTGAGTCGGGATGTTCAGGGGGTTGACCATTTGGTTACCGGAGTGGGTAGAGTGAGATTTCTGTTTGACCGTGGAGAGCTCCTGGAGGTTTCAGGAGTGCTCTTTGTTCTAAGACTGAGAGGGAGCGTCCTTTCAGTAGCATCCTTGGCAGCAGCGGGCTACCCTGTAGTGTTTCACAGGGATCGATTCTTCACCTATCCTAGAGGAGTAGACCCAGTCTTATTGGGTCACAGGATCGATGGTGATTACTTGGTTCATGGACAGCCTACTTCGAGCACATCAGGATGGATGAGTGCATCCTCTTCAGATGCAGAGGAGGATGATGAGTGGGATGCTCATAGCAGAGATGAGGCCAGGAGGAGTGGGTCTGTTCGGCATATGGGTGGGCGAGATGCTCACCATCATGAGGATCAGGGTAGTGATTCTGGAGTTCAGTTGGATGAGCGAGATGCTCTTGACAGTGATGGAGATGTGGAGATTGATCCCTTGGGCTCATATCAAAGGGATGAGCATGCTACTCATGCAGGCACCAGTCAGAGAGTGAGCTGGTATGACATGGTTGAGATGGACTTGGCTTAGGAGAGAGCTAAGTCAGTTCAGAGGCAGAGGGAGTTGACTTATAGAGCTAAGTCAACTCAGGGTCATAGGCAGATGACCTACAGAGCACTAGATCCACTTGACAACATTCTTCAGGGTTGGTTGCAGCAGCAGAGACTCAGAGTGAGTCTGAGTTAGAGTGCAGTGGCAGAGTCAGCATTGGTTGACAGGAGGGCTTCTTCTAAAGCTACACATATGGAGATTGATCAGAGTCCTTCAGGTCAGAGGGCAGTGATTGGCAGATCAGCTAGATCAGTGTCAGCAGCAGTGGAATTGATGGATCCAGGCATTAGTGTCAGGACTTCCCTCGTTAAGAGGGAGTGTTAGAGTGTTGTAACTTCGGGATGTCATCCACAATTCAGATGCCTTACATGGAGGTACTTTAGCTGCATAGGCATCGGGATGGAGTAGAGGGTGAGATACACTCTACTCGGTGGCATGAGTCCAGTGGGGGCTGCATGCGGAACTTCCGGGAAGATTGACCTTTGCATGCATGAGTTTTGCATGACCTGTCAGCATTTAGTGAATACATGCAAAAGTGACCTTTTGCATGCACCGAGAATTAGGGTTTTGTAAACCTAATTCATCGGTGAGATTATTTATAGAGCAGGGGGTCCTTAGATGAGGTTACTCAGTTGCATTGTCAGAGAGAGATACTGCTAGAGTGAGGAGGGCGTAGTTGTCCATGTGGGGCGACTTTCTGAGAGATAGAGGAGCTGTTGCAGGAGCTAGGAAGGTCAGATCTGAGCTAGATCAGTGACCTTCAGTTCCAGAGAGACTAGACACCCAGTATTGTGAGCTGAGAGAGCTCCACAGTGTGATTTTTGATTAGATTGGAAGAGGCCGAATTCTCTTGGAGGAGGGCGCATTTGCCAAGGAGGGAGAAGCTCGTTTGGAGCTGGATTGATCGATTCAGAGTCTGAGGCTTCTAGGATAGCCTTGCCTCAGCATTGGAGAAAGGTTAGGGACGATTAGAGCTCATATCTGCTGAGATCCGGTCTGGTACGAGCATTTGACATATGGAGGGAGGGCGCCCTTGTTCATGCAGAGTGGGCCGAATTCATCAGAGGGCTTCTTTAGTTTCAGAGCAGATTCGAGCAGTGAGATAGAGAGAGGGCAGATCAGTCAGAGGCATCTTCAAATTACTCAGATCCAGTTTGACAATTGGGACTTACTCATCTAGTGCATGCATCAGCTGGATGCATGCATAGTAGAGTCTGTCCAGTTTTGGACCGGTTGAGTTACCTGCTGAGGTAATCCTGTATTGTATTATCTCATTTATATCTATATGCTCTGGGCTTGAGAGAGAAGATAGCTCCACAGTTAGCTGGTTTTTCCCGAAAGGGTTCCAGGGTATCTCTATTGTTTACGTGTGTGATTGCATTTATATTTCAGTTGGTAAATGCAGATCTAGTTGTTTGAGTCTACATTAGTATGAGCATATCTTGATATTGAGACTCATACCGCTTGAGATCTCAGGGCGATCCAGAGGGAGTAGTGATCTCTGGATCAAATATTTACAGGCATTGTGGAAGGTGAGTATAAGCTCTCACTCCCCCCTCCCCCTAAAGAGTGTCTGACTATAACAGATCCTAATACCACTCCTGTTCCAAGTTCATGTCTCAAAGCCTGCCTTTCATTTTTCCTCTTGCCAATACTTTCAATTGCAAGTTTGGCCCTATGAATAATTTCAGGAGTGGGGTGTTTACAAATATCCACCTCAAGCCGTGTAAGTTGTGCGAGGTGGTATTTGAGCCTAATTATCCCCCCCCGTCATCTCCTTCGCACACAAATTGTATTTAATCTTTTGCCTATTATGTGGATCAATAGGCTCTCCATACTACCAGAATGGATCCAAAAGTCTTCGACATGTTTGTAATATAGAAACTAGTTTGAAACTTTGAACCTATAACATTGAAAAAACATTTTTTAACATACTTCATTGCAAAAAATTGCAAATCAAACAAACACGGGAAAATGAATGAGATTTCATCCATAAAAATATTAATTTGTAATTTAGTTTTGAAAAGGGAAAATCCATGGGCAAAGGAATGGCCCTAGGGAAAAATAAAAACGTGTTTTGAGCAAATGAATTGCTGTAAATTGGAAAAACAACGGATAGTCAAGGTAAATGATCCACTAAATTGTGTTTTTGAAGAGGACTAACTTATTTACAATTTTAACCTATCAATTTTTGTCTTGAAATAATTAAAATTGATAGCTAAGATGATCTACATACCTCGGAATGAGCTTGACTATGATTGTACTCCAATTTTCAATCTTCACTCCTCGAATTCAATGCTCAATGGAAAAAATGGAATGAGGTGATAAATCCTCCTTGGGCCAATGCAAATCGCTATTGTCCTCCATGGCTCTCCTCGAAGAAAAATTGACCAAAATGAGGTTGAAACTCCCCAAAAAATAGGCTTTATCGTCATCCTTCATCGATGGTTGATAAATTCCTGACGAATAGTGATCTTTCGGAAAAAAATCGTGCTAAAAAATCGCCAAAATATTGCAGTGATTTTTTCCCAATATATCGTTTTGGGGTTTGCCTCGCAAAATATCGCGATTTCGTCGACATATCAATGCTATTTGTAACATTGGTTTATATGATGACTAGTAATTGTGATTATTTATTACAAAATATCTCTATCATGTTTGGGTTATTAGTGGAGTGCCTTTTCTTTTTGACCATATATGTATTGTCACATTCTTCATTTATTTTTCTTGCTTACATGCGCAACATAAGAGTTTGAATTTACAAGGTGAAAAAATGCTTTATTGTGTGAGATTTTTTCTTGATATAAATACTTATTATCAAATGTTAGTATAAAATTGTTTTTGTGATGAAAACTAGAAGCACCCTTCAAGTTAGGCCACGATGGACAATGCTAAGATTGACAACTTTTCATGATGTGCATCGTCACCTCAATGCATTCTCCTCTCACTTTAGGCTTGCTCCTTGGCATAATTTTAAAAATTGGAATCGGTCGAGGGTCAACTCGGACTCGGACTCAAAATCAAAATCGATAATGAATCAGCCATAAATTGGCTGATTTGAATTTAATGACTCGGTTTACTAAAAATACATAAAATATTTAAATTTTAAAGAAAACCAACATTGTCAAGATTTTACTCCATGATTCCAAAGCATTAGAGACAAAATATCCGAAGTTTGCTCGTGTATATGTTAGAGTTTGCACTTTAATTCAATTTAGTTAGATCTTTAAACTGAAAGATATACAAGCACAACAAAACACAAAAGACACAAGAAATTTCCTCAGGGAAATCATGAAGGAGAAAACCCCGCAACTTCCTCAGAAATAGATTCATCACTAGTACAGTATCAAACAAGATAGAAAACCCAAATATAAGATGTCTCTTGCATCTTCTCTCTTTCTCCTCCAACAAACTTGTCTTCTCTTTCACTTGGTGTGAACTTGCTTGAGTGAGTGTGATGTCCAAATGAGAGAGTTAGCCTCTCTATTTATACTTTGTGTGAGTGACCTAATTCCTCAATGGGGCCAACTTGCCTAAATTACTAGGCCAACTTGCCTAAATTACTAGGTCGACCAGTCCTAGTGAGAGTCAAAAATACATTTTAAATTTATCTTTTGGGGAACTATTGCCTCGACTTACAATGGAGGTTTTACCTCGATATTCTTGCATGACCAAATACAATAATGGCATCCCTGAATGGAGGAAAAACATCTCCGATGGAGGTACAATAAAAGTACAATAATAATATACAAAAGAATATCTTCTGAAGTTAAATTTACAACAACACTCCCTCTTAACTAGGAAGGTATTCTTTCGACACAGTCATCATCACAACTGGACACAAACTCTGGACAACCTCATCATCGCTGCTGCAGCAATCCTCATCTCGTAGATCATTGACTAGTGACATCTCTCGAATCTACATGTCATGAGAAGTTCTATAGAGCCATCCCTTTTTCATGCTGGATGTAGGCCTAGCTCTCATCTAGGTCTTCATCATCTCTACGAGCAAGCCATCATGTAGGTACAACCCAGGACCACATATTACATTGCCACAGCAATCACCTATGTCTCCTACTATCATCTCATCGTTTCCGAATCATCTCATCATCCCATGCGAAGAGCAACCTAGGTGCATATATCATGTCCAATAGACAACCTACATCTCCCACCCAGTAAATACAGCCCAGGAACATCTGCGTCTTCCACCTAGTGGATACATCCTAGGAACATTTGCGTCTTCCACCCTGTGGATACAGTGCAAATATATTACAACTCTCTCGATCAACCTGCTTCTTCAAACATGTGGATACAACCCAAGAGCATCCCAGATGCATTACGTCCTTTCGGATCACCTGTGTCTTCCACCATGTAAGATACAGCCCAGGCGCATCCCAGATGCTTTATGACCCGTGGACCTACCAGCGCCTTCAAACTTGTGGATATAGCCTAGGAGCATCCCAGATACATTACGTCCTTGTGGACCACTTGCGTCTTTTGCCCTCAACCTTGAAGTAGAGGTTGGAATCTGCTTTACTCTTGGTAAAGGCTAAACTCATCAAAACGTTGTCCATCCTGCCGTACCATGTCCTGGGTGCCTGCTTCAAACCATTCAAGGCTTTCTTTAGCTTGCACACATGAGTCTGTCTGTCATATGTCTCGAATCCTAGTGGCTGCTCCATATACACTTCATCTTCGACTACACCATTCAAGAATGCTGTCTTGACGTCCATCTGGTGTACTTTCCATTTCATTATTGCGACTAAGGCAAGTATAGATCTAATGGAAGTGTATCTTGCTACAGGTGCAAATGTTTCCTCGTAGTCTATGCCTTCTTTCTAGGAGAAGCCACGTGCCAGAAATCTTGCCTTGTGTTTTTCGATGCTACCATTTGCAACATGCTTGATATTTTAGATCCATTTCGAAGTCACAACAGACTTCCCTATTGGTCTTGGAACTATCTCCTAGACATCATTCTTCATAATCGATTGGTACTCCTCGATCATGGCATCCTTCCATTCCTTCTTTTCTGATGCTTCCTCGTAGTTGGAAGGTTCTTTATCAATGATGTCACATAGTAGGGCCACATAGTTGGAGTATGGTCTGGATCTCTTGCTTTCTCTGTGTATCCCATCTGGAGCACCATACTTCTCTGCACCTTGTATTGCTTCACGTGCCAATGTTGGTCTTCTCTTGTGGGAGTTCTTCTCACGAGGTGTATCTACAGGTTCTTATGGTTCTGTCATGTCTTGGTCTTGGTGATTTTCTTTTATTGCCTCTTCCATAACTATGTCTCTGGTTCTGGGAACTTTAGGTTCTTCAGTTTCTTCAATAGTTAATTTTCTTGATTTGTTGTATGTTGAATCTTCATCAAAAGTTACGTCTATGCTGATCTCAATCTTCTTGAATCTTGGGAAGTATATTTGGTAAGCTTTTGATGTGTCACTATATCCCACGAATATTTCCTTCTTTCCTGAAGGATCTAGTTTTGTTCTCTTTTCCTTCGGAATGTGTATGTACACAGGGAAATCAAATATTCTGAGATGGTTGACTTCTAGTTTCTCTCCCGAGAAAGCTTCTTTGGGAGTCTTGTTGTTCAATACACGTTGAGGTGTGCGGTTTTGTACATACATAGTTGTCCTTGTTGCTTCTACCCATAAGTGCATCGGAAGATCTTGATCATGTAGCATTGCCTTTTTTGCTTCCATTATTGTTCTAGTCTTACGTTCTGCAATGCCATTTTGTTGGGGATTGTAAGGAGTGTTCAACTCCCTCTTAATCCCGGATTCCCTGCAAAGTTCCTTGAATTCTTCTGAGGTGAATTCTCTGCCATTGTCTGATCGTAAAGTCTTGATCTTCCTTTCAGTATGGTTTTCAACCAAGGCTTTGAATTCCTTGAATTCGCTGAATACTTCATCTTTGCCTTTCAAGAAATATATCCATGTCTTACGAGAAAGTCATCTATGAAAGAAACATAGTATACATACCCGCTTAATGAGTTGGAAGACATGGGGCCACACACATCTGAGTGGACTATCTCCAAGATTCCTTTTTCCTTGCTTTCACTGCTAGGAAATGTCTTCTTGACATTCTTCCCTTGTGCACATTCCTTGCAAATGCCTTCATGCTTTGTTTGGATTTCTGGTAGACTTGAAATTGCTTTGCTCGCAATTGGTAGTGCTCTATAGTGTACATGTGCAAGCCTTCTGTGCCATAATTTGCTTGGTTCCATTGAGTCATGGACCAATGCTTGTTCTGGTTGACCTTTCAACTTGTACAAGCCTCCCTCTTGCTCTCCAATTATTGTTGCATCATTTATTGTCTTTCCTTTTGGCCACATTAGAACTTGGCCATCAATAAATGCAACCCGCATTCCTTTAGCATCTAATGCTGAGATGGAAGAGAAGATTTTTCTTAAAACCTGGTACATAGAGAACATCTTTCATCTTTAATGATTTGTCGGAATCTAGCTTGTAGGAAGCTTCTCCACTTCTTTTGATGGGATATTGATAATCATCCACAAGTTTCACCTTGTGGGGTGACTCATGTCCTGATAGGTTGATGAAAGATTCTTTGTATCCTGTCATGTGTTTGGATGCTCCACTATCTACAAGCCAATCATTGCTTCCATGGGAGATGGTACCTGTGAGTGTTGAGATTAAAACATATTCTTCATCACTTGAAGAATCATCCCTTTCTTCTGTGGTTCTTTTCCTTACTGGTTCATCATCTTCAGCAGTGTGAGCATGATGCCTCTTCTTGTTGGTTCTTCTGGAGGAACTTTGATTCCTGGGACAATTTTTTGAATAATGTCCTTTCTCATCACATGTGAAACATCTGATACTAGAGAGATCTCTTCTAGGTCTATGATTCCTATTGGGCCTTCTGGACCTCTTGTGATGATGGTCGTCCCTCTTGTTATGATTCTTCTTAGTATGGGCAGTTAGAGCTTGGTCATTATTAGCTGCCATCTTCTCTTCTCGTGCTACTAGTCGAGCTTCTTCTTGGGTGCATTCTTCTCAAAATCTGTTGAATGTGATTAGCTTCTTCCTGGCACATATTCCTTGAATGAATGAGTCCCATGATCTTGGGAGACCATTCAAGGTAGTCATTACAATCTCTCCTTCTTCAACTTTGTCTTCAATTGTTTCAAGTTGTTCCTTGATTTGAGAGACCCTTGTGAAGTAAGATTGCATAGTCTCTGAGTGTTGGATCTTTACTTTCTTGAGTTGGTTCCTTAGTGTCATTTTCTGATTGATGTTCTTCCCTTCGAATATCTTCATCAAAGCATCCAACATCTCCTTGGGAGTCTTCAAGGATGATACATGAGGGATGAGGTGATCTTTGAGGGAGTCTGCAATAATCCTTTTGGCCCTGACCAAGTTTTTCTTGTGGATTTCCTTTGCCTCTTCTCCCTCTGGTTCTGGAACCTCCTCATTGACATACTTGTCCAAGTCATTCTCTTCTAGGACAAGAGAGATTCTATACTTCCATGCCCAGAAGTTATCAACTCCCTCAAACTTATTCTCAAGCTTGGTGTGATTTGTCATTTTGATATGAGAACCTGAAATGGAAATAGCAAGGAATTAGATCTTACCAATTTGAGATGCCCAACCTAGTTCTGGAGCTGGCTGACCTAGGGTTTGTTAGAGAAACCCTATTTTTCCAATCTTGGGATCTTGAACTTCTGCTTGGATAGAAAGATGTGCCTCCTCAAGGTGAGTTGTGCAGTGTACTCCTTTTCCTGGATTGATGGAAGGAAACCTCAAAAGTTTGATGCCCTAGTTTTTCTCCCGACACGAGTGACTGGGTCAAAACTGAAAATTCGTCAAATTGAATTATGTTTCCTCCAAAAGATGCGCCCTCCTAGGAAAAGTTAGCCTTGTCCTCTTTTCTTGCTGATCTGTGGAGAGAAGACCTTGAACTAGGAAGCCCTAGTTTCCCGCTACTGCACAATGCCTTCTTTTCAGGTTGGCTCTGATACCATGTTAGAGTTTGCACTTTAATTCAATTTAGTTAGATCTTTAAATTGAAAGATAGACAAGCACAACAAAACATAAAAGACACAAGAAATTTCCTCGGGGAAACCATAATGGAGAAAACCCCGCAAATTCCTCAGAAATAGATTCGTCACTAGTACAATATCAAACAAGATAGAAAACCCTAATATAAGATGTCTTCTGCAGCTTCTCTCTTTCTCTTCCAGCGAACTTGTCTTCTCTCTCACTTGGTGCGAACTTGCTTGAGTGAGTGTGATGTCCAAATGAGAGAGTTAGCCTCTCTATTTATACTTTATGTGTGAGTGGCCTAATTCCTCAATGGGGCAGATTTGCCTAATTGACTGGGCCAACCTGTCCTAGGGAGACTCAAAAATACATTTTACATTTATCTTTTGGGGAACTATTGCCCCAACTTACAATGGAGGTTTTACCTCAATATTCTTGCATGACCAAATACAATAATGACATCCCTGAACGGAGGAAAAACATCTCTGACGGAGGTACAATAATAATTATAATATGCAAAAGAATATCTTTCGAAGTTACATTTACAACAACAATATATACCATATAAGAGTCAATATATCAAAATGGCACAAAGTGTACTGTGCAATACATATCTAGGAGACTGGGACTAGAACAAAATACATAATATATGAGGCCTATATGCCATATGGCCTATAGATTCCAAAAAACAACATGCTGCATAGTCAACTATAGACTAGTGACTACTACATAGTCAACTGTCACTATGTCATACATCATTAATGATCAAACTCGTCACCACTACTAGAAGTAGAAGAAGAAGAACTAGAAGGACTAGCAATGGCATCATTGTCTGGCTTAGGCTCGGACTCCTTACGTTAAAGGTCATCTACAACTGCAGTAGTAGTACTAGCTGAATGCCTACGTCGTGGTTGCCTAGAAGCACAAAGCCAACTAGTGCTTGCCATGCTTGGAATCTCTGGATCTACACCTGCATGAACTGATGGTAGTAGAGGATCTGCATCCAATTGAACCTCCATCAAGTCCTCCATCTCAATATCCAGATCCAAATCAACATCATGATCAAACTCTGGCACTTGAGTCTCCACTACCCAATCTGAGGTTGGATCTATATCTTCCAACACAATGGGATCCATATTAGGTCTTTTGTTTATCAATTGGTTACGCCTGAGTTGGAGGTTGTATTGCATGAAGACTAGATCATTTAACCGTTTCTTCTCTAAACGGTTTCTCTTCTTTGTGTGAATCTGCTCAAAGACAAACCTATTGTGCTCACACCTAGAAGGACTGCAAGTTTGACTGAGGACTCGAATTGCAAACTTTTGCATTCAAGGACATTGGCCACCAAATGACTTCCACCAATGTGTTGCAAATGCAAAGAGCCAAGACAAAGTTAATAAAACAAATTAGATTGTGAATTTGGATAAAAAATGAGTTATTTACAATTTAAATTTTAAATTTTAAACAACATAATTGAATAAAACAATGGAATTGTTTACTTGGTTCGTCCACATCTCTTGCAATCTTAGCCACATCTTTGCCAAAGGTACTTGTTGCTCTAGTGAAAGAGTTGATCTGCTTGTGTATCTCCAATTGCTCCATCTCATTTGGGACCATGTGCTCAAGGCACTCATACAATCCATCATTCACCTGATTGGTGGGATCTTCACCAAATGGATCTCTATAATGATACTTTGGATCCAGGAAATACCCAGCTGCATATATAGGACGATGGAGTTGATTGTTCCATCTCCTATCAATGATATCCCAGGTATGCCCATACTTACCCACTCTCTCTTTGTATGATACCCTTATTTGCTCCTTCACCTGATCTATAGCCTCATAAATAAATCCTATGGCCAATTTTTCCCCATCCACGAACCACAACACCTTAACAAGTGGCTCAATAATTCTCACAACCTCTGTTGCTTTTTTCCAAAATAAAGAGCTTTTAATTCTCTTCTTGGTGTCTTAACCATCTTGTTTGTCGGCCCATTGAGATGAATTCCATTCATCACTTGAAAACATTTGCCCCAAGTTTTGTTCTTGGTAAAGGAGAGATTGCAACGTGAGGAAGTGAGTTGCAAATTTAGTAATTGCAAGCCTAACAAGCTCCCTGCACTGTGTGTGTCTCTTCATCAAGCTCAATACCCAAGTGTTGATGTAGATGTATTTGGTGATGCTTTGGGCATGCTCTAAAGTGTCCTTGATCTAGTCCTGTTTGCCTATGTCCTCAAGCTTGAGGCCTATGCAATGTGTTGTACATAGGGTCCAGAATATGGTTTTATGTTTTAACATCTTACCAACAAAAACATAGTTAGAGGCATTATCTGTGTTGACCTGCGCAACATTAGCTGCCCCCACATGCTCAACAACCTCATCCAAAAGATGAAATAACAAATTTGCATATTTCACCTTATCAAAAGCATCACATTTACTTGAAAACATTGGTTCCCTATGGGCAAAAGACAAGGAAGTTTATGATGGTACAATTCTTTCCATTGGTCCATCCCTCTGAAATGATAGTGCATCCTGTTTTGACCCACGACTGTTTGAATTCCTTTAGGTATTCCTCTATGGACACGATCTCTTTTTGCAAAAGAGATCCCCTCAAGTCATGCATACTAGGGCCTTTGAAGCCCTTACCAACAATTATAACAACATCCCACATAGGTTGGAAATAAGAAGAGCGGGCAACATTGAAGGGGATATGTGCATCATACCACCATCTAGCTATGTACTCATCGTAAACTTCTTTGTATTGCTTCTTCCAGTGGGCATCTTAAGTGGGATGAACTTGTGTTGGAGACAACTAAGAAGCATTGGCACTGCAAAGGTGGTGGGAGGTGTGAAATAGATTTGAATGTTATTCTTCTTTTTTCCCTTATTTCGTGTATTTTGTGAAGTCTCAGAGGGCGAAACATATTGAAAAGGATCCCTAAGAGTGGTAAAAGGCATAGATGAAGAGCGTTCATTTGAAAAATTAGGAGCATAGATCCCTCCCATCATTTTGGCAAGCCTCTTCTTCCCCATTTCTTCCTCTCTCTCTTTTTGCTTAGCCTTAACCCCTTCAAACTTCTGAAACTGTTTTTGCAAATCAGCCCTAATATGCACAATCACATCTAATGGAGCTTCACATGCCTCAACTTCGCCTTTGATAGCAACCAAGTGTTTTTTAAGACAATGTTGCAAATATCTCCTAGAAGAAACATTCCCTTTCATTTGAAGACATGAGAGTGGCCCTGCAATATTAGATAATCCTTCTATAAATCCCATGCAATATCCGTCTAGCCCTAAAAGCTTCTAATTGAAGCTTAGTTCCTAGGTGTGGGGCTTGTGAACTTTGCACGTGGGATTCTTCAAAAGTACGCATGTCTTGCAATTTGACTACCTTGAACTTTCCCCACATTGGCACTTCGTTAGGGATCAACACATATTGTTCCTTCCTTGTAATACATTGCATCAATTGGAATTGTCATTGTCGAAGTTCAACTAATATGTCATCCATGATATCTTGGTATTGTTTTATTGAACTATGGAAAGCATGCATGTCCAACAGGTCAAGGGATTACTCAATAGTCAAAGTCAAAAGAGTATCTCCAAATGAAGCAACATGTTTAACAAATGGCATTGTCTTATCCATGGCTATACTTTGCACTTTGAGTCATTCCTTGAGGTTGGTGATCTCCCTGTCCTCGCAACTTAGCATTAGACTTCTCAGGTAATGTAATTTGGGATGGTGAGAGCATGCATGTTCTCCATCAAAAAATTCCTTGGCAGTTTCTACTATCAATATTGCATGACTGAGTAATTAAAGGAGGGACGCACAGGAAGGATGGTCTGTATAAGTCTATTAATTGTGCTATCTTTCGTCCCACATAACTTATTCGGGAGAAAGAACTTAAAGAACTTGGTTTTTTTCCGAAGGGGTCGTCATTTCATATCGGGAATGCTATGTCATTTACAAACATTTTCTTCGTGACATATTTGCCACTCATTGGATGCTTGTGGGCCATCCAACCGTCGACCCGGAGTGATTTCGAAATATTACTCCATCTCGATGTCTCCCAATATTTTTTATTTCTCCCTAGCTTTTCATGTTGCCGATTTGTTCGATATTTTCATAATTCTTCGGGTTTAAGTTTATTATTTTCGATATTTTCCAATAATTCTTGTTATTTTCCTCGGTATTTTTGATAAGTTTCTTTCCAGACCCTTGACGATATATTCCCCAACATGATATTTGCAACATTGGTTTAAGCCTAAAAATCCGCCCCCCCAATTTGTTTCTTGCAATACTTGCAATACATCTCCCCCTCAACAAGATCTGCATGGATCCATGCAGGATCTTTTGTTTATGGGACCATTGTATAGGCACTCTATGAATCTATAGAATGCAGATTTGAACTTGAAGTTGACTATTGAACATGCAAAGAAAAAAAGAAAAATTTGAACATGCACATAATAAAAAATGTAGCAAATATAATGAGAAAAAAATTAAAATGGCAAGCTGGCAGCATCAACTATCAAGCATGTTTAAATTTTTATAGGTTAACAGTTAACTGTTTACCTCTTCTAGGACCTAGGCAGCCTCCAACAGTCACGCAATGTAGACTGCAACTTCCAACTCCAAGGCTCAAGCAAGCAAGCTAACAACTCCAAGCACCAACTGCTCCACTATCCACACTCCACAACTACTATCCACACTCCACTGTCCACAAAGTCCACTTTTCACACTCCATAGTCATTGCTCCAAGTTCCAACTCCAAGTCTCCACTGCTCCACAGGTCCACAGTCCACTCACCACTGTCCCATGGCTGTCTCATTGTCACAATTCACTCACACTATCACACAATCACGACTGTCCCATGGAAGACGGTATAGGAAATAGAGGGGGGGGTCATTAAGTAGGGTTACGTCTTAGAGTTGGGTTAGGTTAGGAGAAAACCCAACAAAAACGAAATTATGGTGTTTTTTAAAGTCCATGCACCCCACACAAATTTCCTAGTAAACTCGATCGATTTTTTATGTAGACCGACCGATCCAACTGGTTCATTACGAAATTGACTGATTCGGTATCTGAATTGGCCAGTTCGATATTGTAGTGGTCGACTGAACCAATATACAACTTGATTTGACTCGGTTTCCCATCAAATCGGTGAATCGGTCGAAATCGAAACCAATTTAATTCATTTTTAAATGTATGCTCCTTGTGCCATTGGAGGCTTCCCAAATAAGGTAGAAGATAGACTTGTGAGATACGCTAAAAGAACAACCCTATCTCTACAAGACCTTCCGCTATATCGGTAAACTAGTGCCTTATTGGAGTCAACAAGATTTGTAGTAAATACCTTATGGTTGGAAAGGTTTAGGAGCAATAAATCTTGATTGTTGATTTAATAACAAGATAAATCAGTTTTCTGCATTAAAAACTAGCAAGATAAACTTGGAAATGTTGATTTTTTATCTATTTCCAGATCTTGATATTATTTCACAATGGTTTCAAGCATTCATTGTTAGAGTTTGCACTTTAATTCAATGTAGTTAGATCTTTAAACTGAAAGATAGACAAGCACAACAAAACACAAAAGACACAAGAAATTTCCTTGGGGAAACCTTAAAGGAGAAAACCCCTTAACTTCCTCAGAAATAGATTCGTCACTATAGTACAATATCAAGCAAGATGGAAAACCCAAAATATAAGATGTCTTCTGCAGCTCTCTCTCTTTCTCCTCCAACAAACTTGTCTTCTCCCTCACTTGATGCGAACTTGCTTGAGTGAGTGTGATATCAAATGAGAGAGTGATCCTCTCTATTTATACTTTAAGTGTGAGTGACCTAATTCCTCATTGGGGCCAACCTCTCTAATTGACTGGGCCGACCTATCCTAGGGAGACTCAAAAATACAATTTACATTTATCTTTTGGGGAGCTACTGCCCCGACTTACAATGGAGGTTTTACCTCAATATTCTAACATGACCAAATACAATAATGACATCCCCGAACGAAGGAAAAAACATCTCCGACGGAGGTACAATAATATTACAATAATAATATACAAAAGAATATCTTTCGAAGTTACATTTACATCAACACGCCCTCTTAAATAGGAATGTATTCTCTTGCCACAGTCATCATTACAGTTGGACACATACTTTGGACAACGTCATCATCGCTGGATCATCATCATCATTGGATTATCAACGTCGTTGCTGCAGCGATCCCAATCTCGTTGATCATTAACTAGTGACATCTCTTGAATCTATCTGTCATGAGAACTTAGAAGTTCTACAGAGCTAGCCCTTTTTCATGCTGGATGTAGGCCTAGCTCCCATCTAGGTCTTCATCATCTCTACAGGAAAGCCATCAAGTAGGTACATCCCAAGACCACACATTACATTACCACAACAATCACCTGTGCCTCCTACTATCATCTCATCGTATCCGGATCATCTCATCATCGCACACGGTGAGAAGCCCAGGTGCATACATCATGTCCATCAGACCACCTGCATCTCCCACCTAGTGGGTACAGCCCAAGAGCACCCCAAGTGCATTACATCTCTCTCTCAATCAACCTGCGTCTCCCACTCAGTGGGTACAACCCAGGGACATCTGTGTCTTCCACCCCGTGGATGCAGCCCAAATGTATTACGACTCTCTCGGTCAACCTACATCTTCAAACATGTGGATATAGCCCAGGAGCACCCCAGGTGCATTACGTCCATATGGACCACCTGCGTCTTCCACCATGTAAGATACAGCCCAAGCGCACCCCAAGTGCTTTATGACCCGTGAACCTACCATCGTCTCCAAACATGTGGATACATCCAAGTAGCACCCCAGGTGCATTACGTCCCTATGGACGACCACCTGTGTCTTCCACCATGTGAGATACAACCCTGGTGCACCTCCGTATTCCTATCTTAGCACTCCCTCAGTCGAGGAACATTGATTTGGATAACACCAAGCTTCTCTCTGAAGTACTCGAACTTCACTCTCGCTAATGGCTTGGTCAACACATCAGCTATCTGCTCGTCTGTCGCCACATATCGGAGCTTCATTGCTCCTCTCTGCACCATATCTCGGATATAGTGGTACTTGATCTCAATATGCTTTGACTTGTCATGGAACACCGGGTTCTCAGACAACTTCACACAACTCTGGTTGTCACAAAAGATACGAGTCGCCTCTAAGTCGAAATCAAACAAGTCTGTCAGTAGCTTCCGTAGCCATACTGTCTCATAACTATCCGAACACGCTGCAACATACTCTGCTTCAGCTGTACTCAATGCCACACATGACTGCTTCTTGCTAAACCAGGAGATCATACCGGATCCCAAACTGAAGCAACATCCCAAAGTGCTCTTCCTGTCCGTGGCATTGTCTTCCCAATCTGAATCAACATAACCATGCATATTAATCTTCTTATTCGTCTCATACTTGAGCCCATACTCAATTGTACCCTTCAAGTACCTCAATATATGCTTTGCAGCAATCAAGTGAACATGTCTCGGATCCGTCAGGAACTGGCTCAGGGTGTTCACTGCAAAGCATATGTTTGGTCTCATGGGTTGAGCTTGGAAGGAGGATGGCATGCCCCATTTGACTCCAACATTGTGCTTTTGCCATCAACACCCTCCTTCTTAGGTTGGTACGACCTCTTCTTGCTTGCCTAGAATGTGGACGATTTGCTCTTGAAACCAAGAGGACCAAGAGGAAGGGGTGATACAAAGTAGATATAGGTCCAAGGGGGTATCCATGAGGTGTGCTAAGTTGGGTATGACAACCCTTACAAGCACAATCACCTCTACAAAGCATAAAACGTAAGTGTGGCTAGATGCCCCAAGCCATGTGTCCAAATGGATTCATCCCAAGGTGCACCGGAGCACCTACCCAAGGCATAAATGCCCAACATGATGGGGGATTTCCACCCATCAAGGCATAGTCAGCAAAGCGACAAGGCCACCACTCCTTGAAATAAGAACCAAGAGGGTCTGCCATGACCATACCAAGGGTCATGAGCCCCGCTAGACCAACACTTTGACATAAACAAGCCCCAACTTGGCCTTTGGCACAACTGGTAGGGTGCACTGCAGAGAATTTGGAGGGTAACACAGGGCACCATGTTTGGCAACTTCAATTAATTTACAATTATCTATTGTGTTTATAACAGTTATTGTGATCTCAAGCAACATAACAGGTTGCTTTCTGATAGTTTTCTGTCCTTACTACATGGAAATAGAATCTCTGAATAAAGATACATCTGTATTTGTTGCAGGCTGCACTTTTCATGTCCTATGTATTGTTAGTGTAGGAAGATTCCAGAGTACACCTTGTAATATGTCTTCTAGATATATATTTTTGTTTCGAGTTGAATATGTTTCTTATTTCATTTATTTTGGTTGGACCAGTCGAATGACAATTGGGAAGATGATTGAATTACTTGGTGGAAAAGCCGGTGTTTTGTGTGGGAAATTTCATTATGGTAGTGCTTTTGGAGAACCAAGTGGTCATGCTGACAGAGTTGAAACTATCAGGTTTGTTCAGCCACCTTATTTGTTTTTATGGTTATTGTAGCATTGGGTTTCATGTTATGCTTATTTGTCCTATTATATTTTTTGTTGACAGTGCCACTCTTGTGAAGCATGGGTTCAGCTATAGTGGTAAAGATTTTATATATTCAGGTACAGCCCTGCTAATTTCAGTAATAAACATTTTCAGTTTAATAAACTTATCACGGGATCAAATCATTCATAGAACTTGATATTCATTTCTTTAACTTTTTGCAATATCATGGTTTTGAATGGGCCAGGTATCACAGGATATCCGCTTCAAGCATATATATTTATGGGTCCTATCTATTATCAGAAGCTCAAGCACATGGTGAGATTTCTATTTCACATTTTTGTGTACAGTATGCTGGGAATACTAGTCAAAAGGAATGATCTATGGAATATGTTTCAAATTGTTGCAGAAAGCCGAATTTATGAGATATTATTATTTCACAGATCAGAAATCATTGTTTCCTCCCAAAATCTCATTCAATGCCATGATATAAAGCAACTGTTGTTTATTTCGTTGTAGATTGGAAGTATGAATAATTTTCTTACCTTGGTTTTGAGAAACGCTCCACGTTGATTGATTGATCGAAACAACAGTGTCCATTGAACAATTTTGATGGCATCATTTGTTGGCATGCTTAGCATGGTTAATGGGAAATCCATCTTGTGCATAAGGTGTCTGAAGAGAAGACACATTTTTGGATTTTAGGCTTTTGGATGTTCTTTCTTTGGCTTTTGGCACGTTTGATTGAAATGCCATCTTGCTAAATGCATATGGGGGAGCCTTATAAATTGTCATGGGAGCATGGTCATTAGACTCTTCTATCTTCTATGCTTCGGAAACTGTTTCTTTGATAGCATGGTGATTGTTCCTTTGATAGATGGTGACTGATCCTAGACAACATGGAAGGATTTTGATTTTCCATTCTAGCCGTTCTTGCTTCACTATCTTTTGAAGATGTTTTGGAGGTTACAGTTTTGCAGTTGGGCTCTTCATAGAAAGCATAGTTGTATCTTGTCATGGTCAGGTTTTTGTTGTCAGCAGGGGTCACATCTGTATCCCCTCTGAGTAAAAATTAAGGAGGCCATTGAGATGTAATTTTTACTTGATACCTTTAAGTTGTGTTTAAGGGGTATGTTGGAATATGAAAACCTGACTTATTTAAGTTTACTGTTTTTGCACCACATTGGTGGTTAATTGGGTGGGTGTGTGACCTCACAATTGAGGGTTTACTGTTTAGGATGGTACCTGTTAACCGCCCATTTCACATGGGTGTCTGCTTGTGATTCTAATCACAATCTTCAATGATGGTGTCATTGTTGATGCCTTGTTGAACATGAGTCTTGGTTGGGCTTTTTGCTGTGTCATAGATGGGCTAATCATAATGTCATGCTTATGGAGGGTTGAAGACAAACCTTGATATGCTGATGCAAGGGGGACTAAGAAACAATTCTCAGATCTGGGAGGTTCCGGAGACCTCTAAACTGCAAGCTACATCCCTGTACAGCATTTTTGGAGAAGGTATACTGAAACAGCAGTCTATTTTGCGCTAAACCTGAGTATTCTGAGTTGATTGTGGATAGCAGCCACAATAACAGATCTGGTTATGTTTTCGACAAATCTGGGCACAAACAGCCCTGTTTGACAGTCAAAGGGGCATGAAGACAACCCTAATCTCTAATTCTGAAACCATTCTTTTTTTTATAGGAGCAACCATCTTGAATATGGGCAGTTATGTAGCAGTTGCAGCCCTAAATATTTAATCTAGGTGGGTCTGTTTTGAGACAGCAGTTAAGAAAAACAAGTTTTTGAGCATGGTTTCATCCCCTGGCGGCCTCATTATCAGTTCTAGCCAGCAGTAAGAGGTTTGAAACTCAGTTCTGGGTTTGAAAGTGAGGTTTTCCTCCATAAAACAGCCATCCAAATCAGGAATGAGACTTTACTTTAGGTACCGATCTTGTTTCCTTTGTTTGTGGAGCTGTTTTGATGCCTGATTTAATAAAGTGCTGCTGTAGTAAAGGCTTTCAGCTTGTTTGGAGGATCTTCTGCCATCATCTGAGCCCTTTTTACTCTCAGCTAGTAGGGTTGATCCACCTGTAATGTATCTCATTGCTATTGAAGGAGTTCCTTGCACCAATCTGAAGTGGTATTTTGACATAGCTAGGGCATGATCTGAGTTATTTAGAGCAGAAAGTAATTAACAGTGAACAAATGAGGTGGTGCTGGTATATTTAAGCAGGGAATTCAGCTTGTAGGAGTACTCACGTCCAGATTTGAAAAGTCTAAAGAGTTCCTCTCATGGTTAAGAGGTTTTATACATGTGTTCTTGCACACTTTAGTGAAGCGTCCCTTTGAAGATTGGATACTCTTGGATGTTTTGAGGTTGCATTTATGGACATTTGGTTGGAGCAACCCCTCTTCTAGGTTTGATGCAGTTGTTAATTGAACATGCTATCGGAGTATTCCTTTGGATGTTGAGGATTCATTGACATATGTCATTGTTATTGTGGAGTGAACTTTCTTAAGGTCAAGGGTTTGTTGACATGTGGACATTGCTTGTTCAAATGTTTCCTTGAAGAGGCTCTTGAAGGTTGAAGTTTGTTGTCTAGTTGGTTGCTTCATGGACACTTTTGGATCGCTTTGTGAGATTTCTTAGCACACCCTTTGAAGAGGCCTTTGGAGGCCACATGGAAGCATCTTTGGCTTGGTTCCCTCATTTGGAGGAGGCGTCCCCTTTGTTTGGGGCCCTCATGTATCTCTTGTAATGTACAAGTGCCATTGATCACTATTTTCAATTGTTACATAGGGATGCGTCCCTGAGGGTAGGAAACACGCTTACATGCCCCCGCACATCTTAGAAACTTGGAAACTCAATTGGAAACATCCCCCCACGTCCCTATTTGAACGAAACTCAAGGAAACACAAAAGGGGACGTTTCCTAGAAAAAAAATGTTTCCCTCCTAAAAATGGTGTCCCCATGTTTCCTCTTATTGTTTTTGCCCAAAAAGTAAAAATAAATAAAAAATGAAATGATAGAGGGACACACTATCCTCTATTTCCCTTCTCTGTAGCCCCGATTGCATTTTGTTGTTCAATATGGTTGTATTTCCAATTTTGTTTTATCAGGTATAGCTTATGTATGGTTGTATTTCCAATTTTGTTTTATCAGGTATAGCTTATGTATGGTTGTATTTCATTTTATTTCACTTGATGTATATTGTAAACTTGTATTAATCTTTAAATCATAAAATAAAAGACTTTAATGACTTATGCTCAAACTTCCAATTTTTATGAATTCTAATATAAATTTTGTAGTATTTAGTGATGGGATTTTCTGAAAGAGAGTTATGCCAAGTGTCGCAACTTGACCTGTTTATGGGATGAAACAAGATAGCGAACTTGTATAGAGTGCCACGTGTCACTGGTTCAACTTTGGCCTTTGAAACTTGGACCTATGAAACTACAGTTTGTGCTCTTACTGACACTTTTTACGAAATTTCATTTGGAGCTTCCTAGCCTGAGATGAGACCTTTTTCCCTAGGTCACTTGTTTAGGACTGCATTCTGGAAGAGGCAAAAACCCTAACTTGTATGGATCATAAATCCGAAAGTACAATGAATTTGAGGCTGAGCTTCGGACACAAGGTACAGGGGGATGTTATCTTCGGCCTGTAAAAGTTTTAGATCCTGAACCTTCTCAGAAATGGATTTATAGTGAAAGTGCCACAATGACTAGTTTTTACTCTATCAAACCCTAGCTTCCAATTTGTCGCAAGTGAAACAAGTGTCACAAGTGCCATACATTGCCTTCCTTCAGGATAGCTCTTATTCCATGTTAAGATTCAATATGCTAAGATAGATAAAATCAGTATTACCTTCAATTTCACAACAATAGCATATACAGGATCACTGAAAGAACAACAAGCACAGCATAAACACAAGAGACACAATTTATCCTGGGAAGCCCTCATGGGGTAGAAAACCCAACAAAGCTTCCTCAATATAGATGACCAACAAGTACAAAGATGTAATCCCCAAACATGAGCTCCTTCTCCTCCTTTTCAGATCTCTCCTTCTCCTATGTGAGTTTCACAAGTGAGTGTATGAGTGTGTTAAATGAGGAACACACCTCCTCTATTTATACACTACTCCGACTTGACTTTTACACTAACTAGGTCAGCCCCAACTTAACCACTCAACATAATGCTGACTGGGCCGACCCCACTAGGGGACTTAAACACCCCATTACAATTGACTCTGGGCCGACCCCACTAGGGAAGTCTAATAACCCAAGTTACCACATTCCGACGGAGGAATAAACATCTTCAGATATACAATAAGGTCTCCATGGAGGAATGGAACATCTTCGGAATAACAAAGTACAAATATAATATTCTTAGAAGTTACAATATTTCAACAGTAATGGAAATTAGGCTACTCTCCTATATAAAGAGAGCCACTTCCTCATTTGAACTCATGGTTGGATCTTTGGATTTGTCTCTCTTTTGGAGATTAATTGACATATCTTTCTTGGAGTAAATTTGTCTAAGGGTTTCTTTCTTGTAAAAGTGTGGCATTCTCTCTTGCTATTGTGCTTATTTATTGGAGATCATTCTCTCTTGCTATTGTGCAATATTTGCATATACATTAGGTATACTATTAGGGTAGACAAGTTGGTCTTCTTTTACTACAACCCTTACTTGCTTATAGAACAATTGTGACAAAAGGATTGATCTAGACTTTGATTGGGTTGTCGTGGATGAATATTTGTATATGAACCCCTTGATTCATAGCAATTGACATCACAGCCCCAATTGTGGCATCGAGATGCCACCATAAAATCCAAAGATTACCTAGAAAGGTTGAATCGACTAGCCAAGACACCCTCCATTGCCTTCTAAGTCATTGTGGAAAATTCTCACTGCTCTAAAATTGTTGCAAGAAATCATTGGTGGGTACAATTGGCTGCATCAGGTTTGGTAGGTTTGCATAACAATAGAGAACACCATGTAAGGTTGCATCATAGTAGCAAAGGATGTTGCATATAGAGATGTATAGAGGGAGGATGTTGGGAAGTGGTCGTGTTGGATGCATCGGATAGATAGGAAAAACTAGATTCATACAAGAAGTATTGACCACAATAGGGAATATCTAGATAAGTTGTTCCCAAGGTTGAGTCATGACCCATGAAAAAATATATTAATGTTCACATTAGACATTGGTTATATTAAGCTTTATATAAGTTTGACATCTCTCTCTCTCTCTCTCTCTCTCTCTCTCTCTCTCTCTCTATATATATATATATATATATATATTTCTTTTCTATTTTTTATGAAATTAATCATGGGAAACCCTTTAGGCACTTCCCATCATTTTGAGGATGGTACCCAAGGTAAATTGTTCAGTTGTTGTTTTGGCAACCTAACTCGATAGGGACATCGAGTGAGGCCCACAATATTCATAGAGGTAGCCAATCCAAGGAATTTGACCTTGTGACCTTCTACATGCAATTCTCAACACTGAATCGCTTGAGGTAACCCATTGGGATATATATATATATATATGGGTTAGTTTTAGTGGAGTTGACAAAATGTTTCTTAAAGTATGTCCATGAAACACTTGAAAAACACTTACTGAAGTTTAGCCTAGAAAGGCAAGATATCATCGTCAACTAATGCATATTTAAACAACAAAATTGAACAGAAGAAAGATTAGTTCAACAATGAAATTATTTATCTTAAATTGAACTAGGAAACGAGCATGGAAGCGTTGACAAAAAAAATTAATGCACTAATATAAAAGAATTCATTTATAGGAACTCATTGACTACAAGTCATAGAGGTATATGTTCCACGAATACAAGTGGGTCAATAGGACAATCCACAACTTTTACAAATAAAATAAAAATTGGCATTCCTAGATTTTATGGAGAAGATAACCAAGAAGATATGATCTGGATAAATATGGCCAAACGTTAATTTTAGAGGTGTGAGGCAGAGCACTAGATAGAGGGTCAGATGTTGACAACTGAGTAGTAGCGGGTGGCTTCAAAATATAAGCTCGGCAATATCTATAATAGAAGCCCCTATACTTGAACCTTGTTGAGATGGGACTTTTGAGCCATCCTTATTGGAGGCCTCCTGAATTGAAACAATACACTTACCCTCTACTACAAGGATCTCAAAAAACCCACTACCCTAATGACACCTAAGTAGCACTTTGTTTGAACCCTTGTTTTCTTGACCTCCCTTTGTTGAAAAGTTAACCAAGAAATTTGTTCTCCAGGATGCATGCACAGCTGTTAATAAAATATGCATGCAAAGGTGACTTTTTGCATGCTCTCACTTTAGGTTTTTGGTCAACCTAATTAGCCAGTGAGATATTATAAGAAGGCGGGAGGTCACCGGTAGAGACTGATCAGAGTTAGATTTGTTTGAGAGGTGGGAAACTTTCTTGAGAAAGGAGGGTGCATTCTCTGAGGAGAGCAACTCGTGGAGGATCCGGATTGTGGATTGAGCAGCTGAGATTTTCAGAGTAGGCTTTCATTAGTGATTGAGGATGAACTGTGATGATCAGAGCTCAGATCTGTTGAGATATGATTTTGTACGAGTTTCCGACAGTTGGAGGAGTGAGCACTTTTCCATGCAGAAAGAGGGGTGCATTCTTCAGATCTAGACAGTTGGCCTTCTTCTTTGGCAGAGCAGATCAAAGCAGTGGTGAGAGAGAGACAGTACCGACAGAGAATTGCTTGCAGACAGATTCAAAGAGTTACCAAGCACGTTCCCCCAGTGCATGCATCAGTCTGTTGCATGCAAACCTAGGGCTTTGACCTTGTCAGGTTCAATTGTTCCATCTGAGGTATCTTGTATGTATTTGTCTTCTGCTTATTTTTCTCAGGGCATGAGATAGAAGAAAGCCTCACAAATTTTTGGTTTTCCCCGTTTGGGGTTTCCAAGGTACATCCTGAGTTGTGTAATTGTTGTGGTTTATTGTAGAAGTGTTAAGAGAACTACTGTGTTTCTATCTTAAGTCATTATTGCATTTTGTATTTATAGAGACTCAAACCACTTGAGTTCTCAGGGCATCCAGAGGGAGTAGTGATCTCTGGATAAATTAACACCCTTTTTGTTGAGCTTGCCACCCCTTAGAGGCATTAGATTGCTTTGTAGAAAGGTCGAGGGCATGTTGAGATTCAATTGAAAGGTGTTGACAACCATAAGCACCAAAGTCTTCTAACTTGTTAAAGACCAACAAAAAGCATCATAGGTGAGAAGAAAGAACACAATAGTTTGGGAGATTGAGATACATGATTTTCTAAATATGGTTTGTACCGATGAATCACAAGCATATATGAAATAGAAGTTGTCTTGAAAAGTCCACCTTGACAGAAACATTAGCATTAGGCCAAAAGGTGCAAGTTCTTTGCTTGTAACTTATCATCAATCGACCAAAACATTGTACTACCCCCTTCGTGTGTGCTCAAAAATTATCACAAATACGAGGAAACTCCATTCACAAGGAAAGTTTCATACCAAGGTTGCACATAAGCTAAGGCACCAAAAATCATTCATACCCTATTCAAAAACAATGTTTAAGTTGCTTCCTCTTTGTCCAACACTACATGGACAGTAGACCAACCTTTTGCCAAGCCCCCAAGAGGACTCTGCCTTCAAAGCTCGAGGACCCTAGTTTCCCTTGTACCATATGTAATGTGCTTGTTCAAGGGGCATCCATATTAAAAAATGGAGGATGACAACCTTATGCTTTAATCAATCAATGACAAGTTTGACAACATCATCGGATGAAAAATTGGTATTAGATCCAGCAACTATGAAGGAGGGTGCTATTGCAATGAAGAAGGATTCCGTTGGCAATCAATAAAAAAGTCATATATGGAGAGGGCTTTCGAAGGTCGAAATTGTCCATCTAATCCCTTGTTTCATTTATTGCTATAAGTGATATGATCTGGCATGGGACTCTTCAAGGTAAGCTTAGAAGGGGATGCATTATGAAGCCTTTGACATTTGATGGCCATTTGTTAGAAATAGAAGAGTTTCTTTTGCTGAATTAGGTTGAGTTGTGATCGCCATTGTTGTGCCAAACCTCGTAGCTCTTGTTTTGATGACTCTTGAACTCTAGTGGCCTAGAAAACTTTGAAAATGGTGGCCCCTAGTTCCAAATAAGACAATGGAGGGCAAGAAGGGAAGCTTCACGGCACACAAAACCACCACAATGATCGCCATAGAAATGAAAACAATCCTAATCCACTGAGACGAAGGCCATGGTGGCCGGCCACTGTCCTAATCAGTTGCATTCAGACATCATCATGTCATCTTCGGAAAAAATTAACACTACCTAACCTATATGTTAAGCTGCTCAAATTTCTGAGGCCTAATTGTGCATTGGAGTCTGGACAGATCAATAGTAGATGATCTCGTGTGAATGAATATTGCATCCATCCTTCACACAAATTAGCAGTTCAGACTTCACATTGAAGGCATAGTAGGTTGGACTACATATGCTTCAAAGCCAGAATATCATAGATATGTCACTCCCTTTCCTCAAAAGGCACAAGATATCACCCTTTCATGTGTATTTATACACATCATTGTAATTCAAACAATCTCCTCATCATTCAATGTCAAATATTTTTTTTTTATAAATCCTGTGTGTGATCTTGTGTTCCTTTGATCTGCACTTTGTGTGCAATATGTTTATGAACCCTTTTGTTGATAACGCTGTTTGCCGCAACATGTTGCATCTCTTGGTGTGAAATAAATTCTAGGTGCACTCACAACTTGAAGCACCACAACTGTGATTTTGGATTCTTGTGGCTCGTGTTTCTGAGCTACAAATCCACCAATGAGTTTTAAAAACAAAGACAAATTTTGTGATGCAAAACTTGAAATAAGAAACTACAATATTATAAATTTGACAATTTACAAATTAAACCTTACCTGGAATTTTATTGTCCCCGAGTTGAATAGCTGAACTAATTCCAAATGCCCTCGCTTCCTTGTACAAATCCTGTTGCATATTGATCTACTATTGAACTGTGGGATCTGGTTACATCATCTCAATGCAAACAATCACACCTCTCATCCCCTCAAGATCTCTTTGGATTTTAGAGTCAGCCTTATAGAATATACCGGGATTGAGATATGCATCTGCTGCATGCAGTGCTGAATGTAGCTACCTCTCTCACCTGAAATCAATAATTCCCCATATGGGACCATACTTAGCTTCATCCCCCTTATACAAAGTCCTGATGTCCTCTTTGGCATCAACCATACACTAATGAATGTATCCCATTGGCAGTTTGTCTTCATCCACAATCCTCAAAACCTTGACAACAGGTTCAGTGATGCTAACAACCTCAATGATGGAAGCCCATAATTGATCATTCAAACCTGACACTAAAACAACCACTGCATCTAATTTTGTGTGGTCTTTCCAGTCTTCCATTTCTGACTAACAAACTTCAAACTCAATGCATACTCAATCAAAATAATTTGCAGTGAAAGAAAGTTTATTGCAAATCATGTGATGGCTGAGCAAACAAGTTCACCATCTGTGAACTCCCTCATAAGGATCAACACCCAAGCATGGTTGTTGACCACTTGAATCATTCGTTGACAAGTCAGTAAGGTGGACTTCCGTATTGGTCGATAGATTCCCTTGGTTGATGCAGTTCAATGCTATCGTTAAAGTTGGTTGGTGTAACTGTCTTGAAGACTTGGTCAGGACAGACAACAATCCACAGTTACGCACGTGTTGGTGATTTTACGGTCGACCATAGTAAAAAACCAAATCCGTATTTTATGAGCTACCAGTCCTTAGAGCCAATATAAATCAATAAGATGGTTATGAGCATTGTTTGTATAAATGTATAATGTATTTGTTCCCTATATAGTAAATACACATTATGTAAGACTAGTGTTGTATGCATAGCATTTATTCTTTGAGCATAATTTCTCTGGATTGAATAAGGATGGTAATTTGTCCTGGTCGTATCTCTGTAATTTGTCTGATCGACCATAGTAAAAAACCAAATCCGTATTTTATGAGCTACCAGTCCTTATAGCCAATATAAATTAATAAGATGGTTATGACCATTGTTTGTATAAATGTATAATGTATTTGTTCCCTATATAGTAAATACACATTATGTAAGACTAGTGTTGTATGCATAGCATTTATTCTTTGAGCATAATTTCTCTGGATTGAATAAGGATGGTAATTTGTCCTGGTCGTATCTCTGTATATCTTGCCAATGGTATATGTCTGTTATATTCTGTTACTGCTTTTACTGCTCTAAGCTCTGTTTTACTTCCACTGTATAAGATATATCTATCAACCTGCTGACTGGAACTCTCTTCTGTCAATTGTTTGAGAGTTGTTGACTGGTCTGATGTAACAACTGGTCTGAGAGCTAACAATACTGCCTCCATTTCTAAAGAATCACAATTTAAAAGGAAAAAATAAAATTTTAAGCAACAGTGCAGGTCATCTCATTAATTCAATGGGGGTTTGTGAGCATGCATACTCTTGATAGTTTTTCCAGATGTCACTACTCGATCTGGAAAACTGAGATCTCAATAGGCCTTGAGTCTCTATGACTCACAAGCAATCCCAACTTCTCTCTACCAAAGAAGATCAACTGCCAAAGAAGATCATAGCTATGCAAGATACTTATAACAAAAAGCACTAGAAATCTCTTATCAACTTAACATATAACATGGAAATCACACATATGAAACTCAGATTTACCCTGGAAACCCCAATGGGGAAAACCAACATCTATGGGGCTTTCTTCTTTCTCAAGCCTGAGCAAATAATATAGAAAGAGTACAGTCAGTTATTCAGAAATACAACAAGAACCTGACGGTTCAAAACCCTAGATCTGTATGCAGTAGCAATTGCTGCTCTTGGGAAATGTGCCCTAGATGTCTGCTCTAATTCTGGATCTCTGATCACTGTCACTGCCAATCTCTGGAAGTCGTACTGACTCTCTAACCTCTCTGCTCTGATTTGCTCAATCTGCTGAAGAACTGCTGCAACCCCTCAATATGAAATGTGCCCCCTCTACATGAGAAATGTGCCCCCTCTACATGAGAAATGTGCCCCTCCTCCACTGCTCTGAAGTTGCCCCTCTCTAGATCTTTGTCAATCACTGATGAGATCTAATCTAGTCTTCCTCAATCACTGAAGAAGAACTACTATGGTTCTCTCGGCCCTCTTGGCCTCAAGAAGGATGTCCTCACAAACAAGTGCGCCCCCTCTGCATGGGAAGTGCCCCCCCTCCCTCTGTAAAGTCGCCCAAGCTCAATCTTTGAGCTCCCTCCGTGCAGATGCACTCACTATACACTGGAATGGCTACTCAATGCCTTGGATCAAGCAAGAATAGATCCCTCTCGGATCCTTTCACTCTCACCCTTTGCAGATGCACCCCTCTCCTCAAGGATGTGCCCTCTGCATGCACAAGAGTGCCCTCACTCTGAATCTCCTCACGCTATGATGAAACTGCAAAAGTAACCTTGTCCGGTGACCCCTAACCTCCTTATATGCACTCACTGACCTATAAGGGTTTCCAATACCCTAATAAGATTGCATGCAAAAATCCTGCTTTTGCAGGTTTTTTAATTAAAAAGTTTGCATGCAAAATATTGCATGCATGAGGAAAAACACTCTGAAAGGCCTGCATGCATCCACCACCGGATTCGTGACAGTTGGTAGAGTGCATCTCACCCTCTACCTCATCCTGATGCCTATACTGAAAATGCACCTCCTTGCTAGGCATCTGAACATGAAGGACATCTCGAGATACACCACTATCTCTAACAACCCTTTCTTCTTGTTAAATGTTAAAACTCAGTGCTCATACATTCCGCTGACAATCTGACTCAGGTTTGAAGAAACCTGAAATGACGGTATTCAAATATAAAAAATTTCAAAGTTACAAATATCGTGTCGGTGAAATATTGTTGAGGGTCTAGAAACAACGTATTGGATTTATCAAGGAAAATGTTGGCAAACATTGGCAATATATCGGCGAACTTAAAAAATACAAAATTATTCATTTTTTTCAATTTTTTAAACCTCTAAAGTAATAAGAACATCAAATAATCACATTGCCACATGAATATGGAAAGGAAACCGATATTTAAGATGTATAAGACGTCTAGTGATACATCACACATAAAAAATCAATCGTGTCCTAAATCCCGAGTCCTCGACTCATGAATCACCAAAAAATAGAATCAATGTATCTCATATACAATGAAATCAAGTAAATAAACTATTGATTCTCTCAACCCCTTTTACGAGCAAAGGTAATCTCTCTGGTAATAGATCTTCCTCTAGAGCTAGAAGGCCCTAGTGGTCGTGGAGGTTGTAGTGGACTTTGACGTCCTCTAGAAGATCTTGGAAATTGATGTACTCTAGAAGAAGAATGTAGAGGTAGACGGAGACCTAATCAAGTCCTCTACCACTGCTAGTGCTACCATCGAGTCTATCTCCCTTTGATTGTGATTGTGGCTGTGAAATTGGTGGCTCCGGTGCTAGCACACTCCCCAAACTCCTCATCCTTCTCATCCCCCTCATCTTCTATATCATCCTCTAATCAATCAGGGGTTTCCCAATAATAGGCTCCTCAGTCTCCATCCTCCACGCAACAGTAGTGTCAATTCCATCCAATGAAATGGCATCCACGTCAAGGTTTTTCTCAATCCACTTCATCCACAACCTAAGATTGTATTAGATATAGACCAAATCATTTAGGTGTTGGGCATCCAACTTGTATGAGGATCATAAGTTATAATACACAAATTAGAGGGTAAAGGGACATACATTACAATTTATAATGAATTTAAAATTTAATTTGAAATTCTCTAACCTGTTGCGCATCTTGGTGTGTATTTTTTCAAATTCACTCCAGTTGCGCTCACAACCAGAAGAGCAACATATCTGGCTAATCACTCGAATAGCAAGTTTTTGTAGATGAGGTACTCTTGAACCATAGCTTTCCCACCAAATATCTACAATGAATAAGAGAAACATAAGAGAAAACATTGAAATTTAAAACAATTAAAGAAGTGAAATGAAATTTGAAACAAGGTGAAGCTTACCTAGCATTATGTTCTTGTCACTAATATCCATCTCAAACCCAAATGTTCCCATGGCCCTCCTATAGACTTCTAGCTCTTTGGAAATCTCTGAACCGTCAGCCACACTTGGCAGCATCCTCTGGATATAACACTCCAAGAATCCATCCTTAACTTCTGCATCAAACTTAAAGCTATATGAGTAAGAGAACATGGGGTTGAGGTATGGCCCTGCAGTGTGAATGGGGTGATGGAGTGTATAGTTTCATTGCTCATCAATAACCCTCCATATCAATTGTTGTCTCTTGTTCCCTTCATCCCCCTTGTCCTCATAATAGGCACAGATGGCCTCTTTGGCCCTATCCATGGCCTCATATAGGTAGCCCATTGTGGGCTTGTCTCCATCAACCAAGTAAAGAACCTTTACCGAAGGTTCGCTGATGGTACACACCTCCTTCAACCCATCTTAAAAACTCTCCTAGGATGACACTAACCTAAATATGGTCTACCCCTCCGGTTTAGTGCTAATGGATAAAGCACGCCACTCAGCTGAAAGGATGCTCTGCATTATTATACTTGAAGAATTGTAACTAGTTCTGTCTACTTGTAATATAATTATTCTGAGTTCAGAAAATCCAAATATCTTTGAATTCTGAAGGAGCTTCCAAACCTCATACCTGTTTCGGAAAGTGTTGCTGTGGCCCATGTTTCCTACAACATAGCATGTAAGTAACACTTATGTTCTCATCAATTAGATAGTGCATTTGATGAAATTTCCAATAAGAAACTTGCTTCTAGCTATACTTCTCTGGCCCATCCTTTTGTCCATAAAGCATTTTAGTGTATGAGAGTAAAAATTGGACGACGCCCTCAATGCTTTTGAAGTTTGTTGACTGAGTTCAAACTCCATGCAGCATGTTATTTATGATTACTTTTAGTGAATTTCAATTTCAACACTCTACTTAAGTTGTTGATGGTTGTTGAGGATGACTAGAATTTTCTCAATTATGTATTTTTTGTTTTAATATAAAAGTGGGTACGTTACTTCTTTTGATGATATATCTTATATTCGTGTTGTTGGTAACTGCTTCTTAGAGTATATTAAAATCAGTTACTTTACATCAGGAGTTAGATTTAATATCCAAAGGCTTATTACAGTGGATTCCTTGCCTAGCATAATCTATAAATCCCAGCATGTCAGCTTTAGCTCCTAGCTCCAAAGAATCTACATATTTCCTAGAGAAATCTAACCTGTCTGTAATTTGATCTGCTGGCTCAGTCTTAAAGCATGGTAATTCTCCTAAATTGAATCTGATTGTTTTGACATAACAATGCCCTGAACATCTGCCTCAATGAGAAGGAAATTCTCATTAGATGTATCATGTTCCAAAAACCTCATCTAATTATCCTAGTGTTTTTATTTTCTGTTGTAAAGGTCCCACACACAGATTTACATATTCTATTTCATTTGGCTCCCAAGGGCCAAAATATGTGGGCAACAACTTCAAACAATGTGCTTCAGTCCCCATGGAAAACAATATAAAGTCCATCCAAGCAGCCAATTCAGTGGAGTCTGCTAGAGTGCTAGGGGTTGAAATTTCATTTGCATTGAGCAATAAATGCACATCTGAAAATTCACCTTCTTCCTAGAAGGTTCATTGGATCTTAACCCTCGAGTTTTCAGCCTTTAGGATTGTTGTAAATTAATGTGTAAAACAGCAGCGAACCAATCACAATAATTCACTTCTAGTAGCCCCAAATTTCACGGCAATTCAAAGAGAAAAAATACCAGTCATTCCAATGAGTTTCCAGTCCTCTAGGGTAACTTCACATGAATAAACCAGATCTGAAAAGTCCTTGTACAACAGATATAAAAGCAAACACAACAGCAATAGATGGCTGTACTCTCATCTAAAATCTTATTGTTAAGTCCCTTAATAGTTCTCTTAAGTGTGTCAAATCAACCAGACAATTAAGAGTTGGAGATAACCATCCCAAGAGAAAATGCTGAAATTGAATCTGCAATATAAACAATATGTGGACAGCTGGAAATCCCATATATATGTGCTCAATGAATGAAGTACATAGATACCAGAGCCTCCTCTGAAGGTTAGGACAAAATCCAACCACCAAAGATGACCTAGTTAAGGTTAGTCAACAAACCCTAGCTCCTTCAAGAATCCCTCCAACACTATCTCCAAGGCAAGACATCCTCCTCTTCTTCCCCCAATACATCCAAGGGTTTCCAAATCTTAATCTCTAGCCTTCAAGAGATGAAACCCTAACCATAACTTCCAAGATGCCTCACGAAACAAAGAAACCCTAGTGCCCAAGGTAGAGAGATCAAATGTACAAAGAAGAATCTCAAGAGAGAGAAATCATCCACCTCCTCATATGCTCCACCTGGGTTTCCTTCTGAACCTTAGTGCATCAGTAAGAGAGCACTCCAAAGAAGAGACACAAATGAATGTGTAATGTGTTGTGTTATGCAATGTGTTTGGAAAGACTCTCTCCTTCCTCTATTTATATGAGAGGCAAGGAAGGACAACAACATAACACATGTCGGCCTAAGCCTTACAATCAAGCCTACTAAACATAATAAGGCCACACACAAGTGAAGCGCTCCACTGCTAGAGTACATGTGTCAAGCTCTAATGATGATGTCGTGCACAATAGTGACCCAAGGTGATGTAGCTATGCAAGGCAAGTCCACACCACTCCATCCGGAGCCTCCACAGACTCCATCCATCCTCCAAAACCAAGTATTCCATTGGAGCAACTACCTCCTGCAAGAACATTGTCAAAGCCCTAGGCATCCCTAACTCCAATCCTCTAAACAAGAAACCGAGCTACCACCTACCATCTAGGGCTTGTAGCCCTCCACAATGCTCACTGCTCCTTATATCCTATAGGGCTTTCTCCCACTAGGTAAATCCTCCATGTGGCCATCATGTAGGGCGTCCACCATCCAGGCAAGAGATCTCCAACACCCTAGGGAAGAACATTGAGCTAGTGATCCTCTAAGGTTTGGCATCCACTGAGCAAACTATTACAAGTGAGCATATCCATCACAAACCATCTCTCATGCTACAATCCATCTCAGACCATCTAGGGGCTGAACATACCGTGTACTCCAAATCTCATGAAGCACCCCAAACAGGGTGTAAACACTTTTAGAGTAACCTGGAAGTCTAACACTAGGTTTTGGTGGAGGCCAACCAAAGAAATATGTAGGATTTAACATACCATGTATATATTTTTCCAAGATGTTTTGAACATGCTTTTGTAACCATCTATATTGGTTTTAATTTCTGGTTTGAGCATTATTGTTTGTAACTGTCCACTTTGTACTTTAAGATTTCGAAATGAGAATTGGACTTAGAGTGAATGAATGTATTTGGAATTTGATGAAGAGAATAAGGTTTAAGGTGAAATAGCAAGATTGTAACATTTGACCAGTCATATATTCGGCTCTTATTTTCAATTGTTTTCGTATTATTTGAACAGGTTGTGGATAAGATGCATGCTCGAGCCAGTGGCCCAAGAGTGATGTTGACACGACAACCCACTGAGGGAAGAAGTCGTGAGGGAGGTAAGATGGTTATTATGCAGCTTTTATGTCAAAGATAGGTTTAAGTTATTGAATTCCATCGATTTAATGCAAGCATGCCTTCTGCTTTTAAAGCCCCGGATAATAATGGGATATTATTGTGCAGGATTGCGACTAGGAGAAATGGAGCGTGATTGTTTGATAGCATATGGTGCAAGTATGATGATATTGGAACGATTGATGATATCAAGTGACCAATTTGAAGTACAGGTATGATAAGACGAGCAGGAATGTTTGGACAATCCTAGTGCTGTATTTGCTTCACAATGATATTCAGTGGTTTCTGAAAACTACATTACTCATAGATTGACTATTAAATTTTCATACAATATAGGATTCATAACTGTATATTACACTAGTAATGTAAGCTTATTCACTAGAATTATTGTTCATCAAATTTGGTTTTTAAACTTGGCAGCCATGGAATACTGATTTGTCTTTTGTTTATGTTATTGTTGTTTATGTGGCAATTGTGACAGGTTTGTAAAAAATGTGGTTTACTCGGATACTATAACCAAAAACTCAAGATGGCGTATTGTTCCACATGCAAAAATGGGGAAAACATATCTACCATGAAACTGCCTTACGCTTGCAAACTTTTGTTTCAGGTTCCATGCATTTCTGCTACTACTGCTAGTTAGAAATTTATTTTTGACTAGGTATCTTACAATTTCTATCTTATATGTGTTACTCGGTTGTAGTTTATAACTATTGTTGGGTCTGCAGGAATTGCAATCCATGAACATTGTACCTCGCTTGCAACTGGCAGAAGCATGACATAATAAAATTTCTGGAGCATAGAACTCAGATAACAGCGAAATTGGAGGATTCCAACATTTAACAACCCACTTTATCCAAGATGTACCATATTTTCCCATTTTGTGAATAGACTAATCTTTAAAGTTTAGAGAGTTCAAGTAAATGAATTTTTTAAGCGATTATTTTGGAGGGTGGTAACTGCTTTCAAGAAAAAGTTGAGCAGTACAACTTTTGTTCTGTTTTGCCGATTGCATATTCAGCATTGTATGTTCTATTTCTATTTAACGTGTATGCAGTACATTAGCCAAGCTTATTTTCATATGGATATGAAAAAAAGGCATCAATATAAAGGTTATTGAAATGCTTGATAACGTGGGTCATCTAAAACAGGAAAATGGGAACATTGCGAAGATGAATATTGTCAAAAATTCTAGTACCGGTAATGCTATGCCGATTTGGTACTGGTATATGGACTGGAGGGCCGTTCTGCATTCCAGTTTGTGGCCTGATCCACCTGTATAAATATGCATGTAGATGTTGCATTTTATTTAAATGCTACAAAATTTTCAGTGTTGTATAACATTTACAAATTTGTGTATAATTCATCAATTATTTGTTTACATTTCCTTTCAATGATATTATCTTTCTCACTCCATTTATTGCATCGAGAGGAACGAGGAGCTCTACAGCCCAGTATGGGGGAGATGTTGTCACGTAATGTAACCTTACACTACATTACCAAAAATAAAATAAAAAAGTAATTAAAAAATTCATGTCAGCTCTTAAAATAAAAAAATAAAACCAAATGAAAAGTAATTAAAAATCTATGTCCTCGTAAAATAAAAAAAATAAATTTTTTTGGATGTCTTAAAAACTTTTAAAAATTTACATATCAAGAAATTGGATCCTTTCCGGTGCTTGATAGGTCTGGGTTTAAGATGGATCTATGCTGATCACATCTACAGTTCATCGATAGGTAACATACTTAAAGTTTAAAACTTAAGCTCGATTTTCTAAATCTTGAGACTTAAGGTCAAACTGAAATACACTAAATGACAAGAAATTCATGCACTGGATTTTATATTTAAATTTTATGTTATTCTTTAGACACAAAGCAGCAACTGCAAAAATATAATACAAAATGTCTAACTTTAAGTTCAAAGTTTAGAGTGTTGTACCTTCTAGTATCTCTTTAGGGTCTAGGACTAACCAACATGATGCTTTTGACATGTCAGATCTTTGGTAGTTGAGGACAAAGATATACTCAAGGAACCTATATCTTTGGTAGTTGAGGACAAAGATATGCTCAAGGAACCTCTAGAGGATCCCTCCATCGTTGTGCTAATGAACTGTTATCTTCATCATCAATATTATCCCATCTCAACTCTTACAATTGAATGAGATCATCCACAATTGTAAACTGATCATATTTTTTAGTATGGTTTTGTTTTGTGGTCATCATCTCAACCAACAAAGGTGAATTTTACCATCCAATGGTCACAAATTGTGAATGAGTTACAAATTATTCTCAACGAGGTGCAATTATGGTTTATACAAATAAAACAAAAATGTTGTGATGTGAAGAAAATATGAAATCGTCAGCATTGACATTCCATTAGTAAGACTTATGTGGCATATTGATGTAAAATATGTATTCAACTTAGCTGCACTTATCCACAATATAGAGCATGCACAATGCTTGGGAAAAACTAGTTGTAGTATGCACAATGCTTCAGAAAACAAGAAGCAACATTTGTTTGATAAAACTATGCATGTATTTGGTGTTGAAATGTGTACCAAGGAAGTGTTCTCCCGAGTAGGATAAAAGACAACTAAAACGCCCTTCTTTTCTGGCAATTTTTTAATGGAAAGCACCCCACCCACTTTATAGGTTTGTGATAGGGCAGGGCATGTTTGGAGAACCTCGAGCGCCGACATGGCGGCGGGAGATTGTGCTAAATCGTCGACGATCCTGTATTGCTGAGCAGCCCTGGCATGGGTATTGTGAGCTATGCGGCGAAGAGGGATCCTCGGAACTCGAGGAATTGCTTCTGTGCCGGGGCGTGGCATTTGCAGTGGATTGCTCGTTGATGGAACGGAATAATCCTGCTCAATGTGGGCAGGTTCCGTCATCTACCGGTCAAAATTGTTCCTGGAAATTGCTATTTCTGCAATTTTACAATTTCAGAAATCATGTTGGTCTGTCCTAGACTAAATGCTCAATTTAAAACGACCTGGATCACTGAAATTGCAATTTGAACACTTCAAATTGCGATTTCAGCAACAATTCTTTTGTCGGATTCCGACGAGTCGGAGGCGTTTTAACTGCTCCGTGATCCCCTTGCAATTTTTCCTAAGTCATTAAGAGAGAGAAAAGCGACATGACCCTTGTATTAATTACTTGAGATGAGCAATTAATCCACTTTAGAGTTCTAAAGTGACTTTTAATGTATTTAAGTGGTGCTTGAATAAAATTAATTAATGGAGAGAATTAAAGTGCATTTATTCTCATCAATTGCTCTAAACCAATGTGGGCCCTTGGATTAGATGATTGTTCAACTACCCTAGTGAGGCAAACCAAAAGACGAGGGATTTGAATTAAAAAAGCACTCCCTCTACCATTGTTGGGCATCCAAGAGCGTTGGAGCAAGTCGAGCTTGAGAGAAGAGGAAGAAAACAGAGGGCACGAATTCCAAGGTGCAAGTACAACATTAATGCTAGGCCATACAACACATTTAATGAGCATAAGTTTTGAGGAAAAGGATGGGCATGAGTTTGGAGTTGTTTGGCACGAAGTTTGAGGTCATTTACAACTACATTAAAGTTTGTTTTGTTTATGCTTTTGGCACGATTTTCCATGTGAATTGTTGTTGTTGTAGAGAACACGTAGATCAAGGAAGAAGATGGCTTCAACGTGCACAAAAGTCGATATGGTGATTGTGTATCTTGATTGATTGTACAACCTGAGCTTGGCACGGTTTCCAATGTTGATGTAATGCTAAGAATGAGTAGAAATTTTGTCCCAGAATTGGTGGCTTCCTTCTAGGGGTTGAGATAAGTGATATCTCTGTCATTTATTTGTTGTACATTTCCAGTTGATAAAAGAAATAAATACTCGCTCTTCCTCTCACAAGTTTTCCCCGAGTTGGGGTTTTACTTGGGCCATATTGGCTAAAATCTATCTGAAATTATGTGTGATGCATGTGTTTTATGCCCAGAATTTTATGTGGTAGAACTTATTGTGCTTTAAGTCCAGATGATTCATGAGTAAAATCTTATTTGTAGCAGTTAGTTGAATGAGATTAAATATTGAATAGTGATTATCTGTGCATAACTTAAAGTTTGTTTGAGAAGTGAAATTTCTACATCGTATCAGAGCCCTGTTGAGGGCGGATTTACAGTCAGTAATTTTTAGACATTGGTGGGAGTTTTTTTTTTATGTTCATCAGAGGCAATGTTGGATTTACATTTTCAGTGAGATGGCCACGTTGGAGGACAGGTTGGATGGGGTAGCCAACTTCACTCCTTGGAAAGCAAAAGGATAATGTTAATTTTACATGAGAATGAACTGTGAGATGAAGTAGTGAACAACATTCAAGCAAATCCTATTCAAGTTCCCGCAGCCAGTGGTGCAGCAGCGTTGGTCGCCTTCAACAAGGACATCAAGGCGAAGAGGATAATCCTTGATGTAGTAAAGGATCATGTGATCCCACACCTAACCTCCAAGACACGAGCATATCTAACGTGGAATGCCTTAACCAAGTTGTACCAAAGTTTGAATGAAAATCGAAAAATGGTACTAAGAGAAAAGTTGAAGAGCATACGGATGGCAGAATCTGAGAATGTGACCTCTTACCTTATTTGGATCACCCGGGTGAGAGATGAGCTTGTAGCAGTTGGGGAGGTTGTGCAGGCCAGTGACATAGTGAGGACGGCATTGATTGGGGAATTCAAGCAGTGGGTTGTCTTCGTGGAGGCGGTTCTTGCATGAGAGAACATGCCTTCCTAGGATCATCTCTGAGATGACTTTGTGCAGTAGGAGACCCAGAGAGGAGCGTTGCCTTATTAGCCAAAGGCAAGAAATCTAAGAAGGGCCTTATGGGAGGGGCCAAACAATAGAGAGGTGAGCAGAAGGACCTGAGCAGAGTCTGGTGTTGTGCATGCAATGATTTTGGTCACTATGTTGGCCAATGTCCTAAGAAGAGGGGTAAGAAGGAGAAGGAGGAACATGTGGCAGAGATTGAGAGGTACACTGCACAGTTCGAGAAAGAGTTTTCTCTTACAATTGTTGTTTCGAGTTGTGGTAGTAGCAAACTAGTGGATGTTGGGAAGTGGATTGTGGATAGTGATTTTTGTAGTCACATGACTGGAATGCAAGATGTCTTCCTCACTATTGAGACTATTCCAGAGCAGCTCGTACAAGACAGAGATGGGATAGTGCATGCAGTCAGAGGATTGGGACAAGTACAATTCCAGCTTGAGTTTGGAGAGCTCTTGGAGATTTCAGGAGTACTCTATGTTCCAGGGTTGCATGACCATAGATTTTTAGTTCCATCCTTGGAGGGTGCAGGATATGCACTACTATTCAAGAGAACACATTTTCATTTATGTATTAGGAGTGGACTTGGTTGACCCTGTGCTGATAGGTCATCGAAGAGATGGAGAGTATGTAGTGCGTGGACAACCTACAACAGGAGGATCTTAGTGGATAACAGATCCTGAGTCTGAGACACACAGAGAGCAAGATGCTTCCAGGATTGATGTGGCGCCGATTAGTCAATCTGCAGTTCATAGGAGAGAGCGAGATGCTCCTGAGATTATTGTGGTATCAAGTAGTCCATCTTCTATTAAGGGGAGACGACGAGAGGCTACTTCCTCCAGTTCTGGCAAGAGGCTTAGATGGTATGACTTGTCACTGATGGATGAACGAGATGAGATGTCCCGACATGAGGCATCAGTGCAGGATGCAAGACAACTTCCAGAGACAGGGGGAGATTCTATAGCTGACAGTGTGAGAGTAGAGTATGGTTCTGGCAAAGGACATGCTAGAAGGTCTTCCCGCGTGAAGCGGAAGCACTGAGCTTTGCAGGTTAGGATGTCCTTCATGTGATGATGTCTAACATGAAGGGACATGTGATTTGACATTTCTAGAGCAGAGTTTAGAAAGGGTGGGCATCTACAATATTGTGTGAGAAGCACATGAGTAGATTACCATAATGTGTGAGAAGCAAATGAGTAGCTTACCGGCTTTAGTGGGGAAGCAATTTATCTTCTTTGGGGATAAATTAGTAGTGAGGGAGAACGCTTTCCTTGGTAAGGGGGAGTGTTGAAATTTGTACCAAGGAAGTGTTCCCCTAGCAATTTTGCCTAAGTCATTAAGAGAGGGAAAAGTGACATGACCCTTGTATTAAATGCTTGAGATGAGGAATTAATTCAGTTTAGAGTTATAAAGTGACTTAATGTATTTAAGTGGTGGTTGAATAAAATTAAATAATTGAGAGAATTAAAGTGCATTTATTTTCATTCATTGATATAAACCAATGTGGGTCCTTGGATTAGATTATCCTTCAGCTAACCTAGTGAGGCAAATCAAAAGACAAGGTATTTGAATTAACAAGGCACTCCCTCTACCATTGTTGGGCATCCAAGAGAGTTGGAGCAAGTCGAGCTTGAGAGAAGAGGAAGAAAACGAAGGGCATGAATTCCAAGGTGCAAGTACAACATTAATGCTAGGCCGTACAACACATTTAATGAGCATGAGTTTTGAGGAAGAGGATGGGCATGAGTTTGGAGTTGTTTGGAATGAAGTTTGAGGTCATTTACTAATGCATTAAAGTCTGGTTTGGTTATGTTTTTGGCACGATTTTCCATGTGAATTGTTGTTGTTGCAAAGAACATGTAGACCAAGGAAGAAGACAACTTCAATGTGCACAGAAGTCTAGATGGTGACTGTGTATGTTGACTGATCGTACAGCCTGAGATTGGCACAGTTTCCAATGTTGATGTAATGTTGAGAATGAGTAGAAATTATGCCCCAGAATTTCTAGAATTGGTGGTTGCCTTCTAGGGGTTGAGATAAGTGATATCTCTGTCATTTATTTGTTGTACATTTTCAGTTGATAAAAGAAATAAATACTCTCACTCTTCCTCTCACAAGTTTTCCCCAAGTTGGGGTTTTGCCTTGGCTATATTGGCTAAAATTTGTGTGTCTGAAATTATGTGTGATGCATGTGTTTACTGCTCAGAATTTTATGTGGTAGAACTTCTTATTGTGCTTTAAGTGTAGATGGTTCATGAGTAAAATCTTATTTGCAACATTTTATGTGGTAGAACTTCTTATTGTGCTTTAAGTGCAGATGGTTCATGAGTAAAATCTTATTTGCAGTAGTTAGTCGAATGAGATTAAATATTGAACTGTGATTATCTATGTAACTTAAAGTCTGTTTGAGAAGTGAATTTTTACATTTCAGAAGATTCTTTGATCACTATGGGTATCACAAAGGAAGTGATAGGTGGACATAGACTCCCAATGCCTATACCAAATTCCAAATGCAAATCCCACGTGTCATTTTTATCGTTCTTGCTTTTAAGGATTTATATTTGAGCTTTTTTGGGGCAAATTGAAGGTTATTATAAAGTGTTTAATGAGTTGGGCTGGTATTCATGATAACATTAGGAGGAATGCAACAAGGTGAGAAATTTTGGTAAAAGTACTTATTGGACAAGGCATGCAAAAACTTACTCAAAGAATAATCTTGGATTTGCTAGTTTGGACGATAGCGCATGGGAAAAGAGCCCCCTTAAGTGGAAAAGATAACAATGTAGAGTGTCAAGTGGCCTCTCTTAAAATAGCTTTTAGCTTTCTGAAATATTTGGAACATTTTTTACGGTTATGTAACCAATTGGTAACCAAATTTATTGTTATGAAACTTGAAATTATGTGAAATTTCATTTATTCTTTCTTTTGCATGTTCAACAGATAATACCTTTCATCTTGATATGAATTTTGAAACTTGAAATTATGTGAAATTTCATTTTTATCTCTCTTTTGCATGTTGAACATATAATACCTTTCATCTTGATATGAATTTTAATTACTTTATAAATTGGTTCCTTTGCCAAGCTCCTTTTGTTTAAGTAAAGTGGAGAGGAGAGGTTGGTGAGTGCCACTAAGAGTTTGTATGGTGCTAAGGGCTGAAACCCATAAGAGATCTCAACAAAAGAATGCTAATGTAAGTATGGGTAGTGTCATAGGTGTGTTGTATTATGTGAAAGTATGTATCCCACTGTGAATTGGATCAACGATATAATCATGGAACATTTGTTGAGATATTGTAACTTCTAAGAATATTATATTTGTACTTTATTATTCCGGAGATGTTTCATTCCTCCGTGAAGATCTTATTGTATATCCGGAGATGTTTATTCCTCTGTCGGAATGTGGTAACTTGGGTTATTAGACTTCCCTAGTGGGGGTCGGCCCTGTATGTGTTATGTGGGTCAAAGGGTTGTTAGACCACCCTAGTGGGGTCGGCCCAAGAAGTTGTAGTGGGGTGTTTAACCCAGTGGTAAAGTTGGGGCCGACCTAGTTAATATAAAGTACAAGTCGAAGATGTGTATAAATAGAGGTGTGTTCCTCATTATACACACACTTCCCTCACTCATAATGTAGCGCACTTGTGGAGGAGAGGTCTGCTATGGTGGAGGAGGAGATCATGTCTTTGGTTTGCATCTTTGTATATTGCTGGTCATCTATATTGAGGAAGCTTTGCTGGGTTTTCTACCCCATGAGGGTTTCCCAAGATAAATCTGTGTCTCTTGTGTTTATGTTGTGCTTGTTGTTTCTTCAGTGATCCTATATATGCTATTATTGTGAAATGGAATGTAATGTTGCTATTTTCTGTCTTAGCATATTAAATCTTAACATGGTATCAGAGCTAACCTGAAGGAAGGCAATGTATGGCACTTACGACACTTGCTTCTCTTGCAACAATTTGAAGGTTAGGGTTTTATATAGCAAAAACCAGTCATCGTAGAAATTTCGCTATAAATCCATTTTGGTGAAGGTTCGGGATCTAAAACCTTTACAGGTTGTAGATAACATTCCCAGGTACTTTGTTTCCAAATGACACCCTCAGATTCGTTGTACTTTGTGATTTATGATCAGTACAAGTTAGGGTTTCTGCCTCTTCCAGATCTCAGTCAAAATCAGGTGACCTAGGAAAAAATGTCATAACTTGGGCTAGGAAGCTCCAAATGAAATTTCATAAAAAGTGGCAGACAGTACACAGACTGTACTATCTCAGGAAACTTTTTCAGAGGCTGAAGTTGAACCAGTGACACGTGGCACGCCGTACAAGTTCGCTCTCCTTTTTTATCCCATAAAAAGGTCACGTTGCGACACTTGGCATAACTCTCTCTCAGAAAATCCAATTGAGGTCAGACCCGTCGGGATGGAAAGATGACAGGTCAGACTACCACAGAAAAAGTTTTCAGATCCTGTGGATTGAAAAGTTCAGAGTTACAGCAGAAACAATCAGGTACATATTTCTGTCAAAACAGAATTATTTTTGGAGTACCTTCATTCATGGCTTCCGGAATTTAGGGTTTCGGAGAAAGTTAGAATTTTTGGAATCGGAGTCCACGGCTGGATGCTACTCAAGAAAATCGAAATTTAGAGACCAAGATCGAATTTTTTGGTTGGGTAGAAGACCGGGCTTGATCAAACCCCAGTTCAGGATCTTGATCGGAAAGGTGGAAAATTTGGGCTTCAGCGAAAGTTGGAATTTTTTAATTATGTAACTACGGCTGGAAGCTCCTCAGTAACATAAGAGTTTAGAGCCTTGGATCAAACCTTTTGAGTGGGCAGAAAGGTGGGCTTCATCAAAACCTAGTTCGGGATCCTGTCCAGAAGATCCAGAAGTTTCAAAGGCAATTTTTGAGGGGTCAAATTTTGGAGATTTCAAAATTGAAGTATGCAAGTTTGATCAGCTCAGCAAGACACATCCTTCCATACATTCAGAAGTGTGAAAGTCAAAGATTGAATTGTTAGGGTTTCTCTGACAAACCCTAATCAAGCTCCAGATCCAGTTTCAAGGGGAGTTGAGGCTAAGGCCTTACATAAGAAGACTACAAGAAGTCTCGACATGTATGACTTAAGAAGATATAGGTATGTCTTGAAATCTGATTCTTGATTAAGTTCATAATATGTTTGTCTTCATATTATTTATTAGTACAATCTTGATTAATGTTAGAATTGTCTTATCACCCTAGTAAAAGTATGTGAATGATAGAAGACATTCATTGATTAGGGCTATATGATTGTACTAATGTACTATGGTGTTGTATGAGGTTGATGTTGTCTGCTAACAAGATACAGGTACATCACAAAAGACAAATCAAGTTCCATGACCATGACAACATGAAGACAAAGACTCCTCCATAATCTTTGATCACATAGAAGTTTGACTTACGAGGTATGTATGACTTGGTTCTATTATGCTTAACCTATGAGATATGTAGGTTCTAGCGCAGGATCTCTAAATCATTGAAGAGAACAAAGAAGATATTGATTAGGTATGTTAGACATAACTAAGCAGGTATACTAATCCAGGTATGTTTTCTTATGTCAAGTTAGAATCTTACCTTGTGTTAGGATCCCTTATATAAGTATACTTGGTATGATTGGTTTTGCTTATTCACAAAGTTAGTAATCAAGGGTTTATGCATATTATGTCTCTTATCTTGATTGATGATTTAACTAACCAGAAGAGTACTATGATCAAACAAGAATATGGATGAGTAAAAGAAGACTTCCTTGAAACCCTGAATACTAATGTTTATTATCTATGATCATGACTATACATATTCAAGATTATTTAGAATTATAATGTTTTGATAATATTGAGAATATACTAATGAATGTATGTTCGTGTATGAGATCATGAGGATGACACTTGAGCATGCACAGTAGTACAGAATGAATAGAAGTTCAAAAGACATATAGAAGATCAAGCGGGAGGCAACCACACAAACATAAAAGATAAGTATTTGAGTTGTTATTTGAAACAGTAAATGATATTGCTTGTAATAGATTACATGCATGTTTAGAATATATCATGATGAGTGTAAACATTCATATAGCATTGAACAGTATACTACTAATATGCATATGATTGGTAAGTTGGACAAACATTCCATTGTTGCTTGTCTAGAATGAAACCTCTTTGCTGACATGCTGAGAGCTGTGCACACTCTCGATAGTATGTTATGGTAGATATGGAAGGCATCTAGATAGCCACTGTATGCATACAGGATATGGAAAAGTGTTGTGCCAAAGTATTGGTCAAGATAGTTGCATAACTATGTAAATGATATATGTATGCATAATAGGTTATCATGTCAACGTGATTTGATGATTATGAAGTATTATTAATCATATACTTAATCTTGATTTGTAGGAAAGATCATGAAGAATGATGAACACCGAACAAGTGATGGATGTTCAACAAGAAGATTTACAAATCAAACAAAATATAGAAGGCTCGTGGCTAGAAGATTCTCTTAGAAAGAGGAAGAGAATCATGACGAGATGTTTGCTCCAAGTGGCTAGATAAGACCATTCTCTTAATGGTGTAATTAAAGAAGAAGTGTGAATCAGGTTCTGTATGGGTACCCAGGATCGATAATCAATTGATGAGCTTAATGATCACCATGGGTGATGTGGATCTCAACCTTTGCTACAAGGTTGAATATGGTTTCTATACACAGATGACATGGATGCAAGAAGGAACTCACCACAGAGTTCGACTGATATTGAGGCTCATATCAGTAGACCCATCTAACGAGAGATGGCACATATAGATGGCTGCAGAAATGAAAATGAAAGATCTCAAATTGATGCATTACTTCCTAGGTCTGGAAGTATGGCAAGGCTCAGAAGGAATCTTTCTCATCCCAAGAAAGTATGCTGTGAAAATCTTGAGAAGAATTGATATGTTGGAATGTGAATCCATTGCCACTCTCATGGGTTCCGACTTGAAGTTGTTAGTTGATGACTCCTCGGAGTTAGTGGATGTAACTCTGTACAAACAAATTATTGGTTCATTGATGTATCTGACGAATACCAGGCCAGATATATGCCTTGCTGTGAACACCATGAGTCAATATCTAGTGGAAACTATGTGTGTTCACCTGATAGTTGCAGAACATGTGATAAGGTACCTAAAAGGATACGATAGACTTTGATCTATGCTATCTTGGAGATCATGACTTCAGATGGCTACACAGATGTTGATTGAGCAGAAAGTGTATCAGACAGGTAGAGCACATCGAGAGGATGTTATTGTCTGGGATCAACCATGATCTTGTGGTTTACCAGGAAGCAGTCGAGTGTGGCTCTCAGCACTAGTGGAATATATGGCTGCTTGCTCTGCTAGTTGCGAAGCGGTATGGCTTCAGGATTGTTTGTCTTAGAGATAGACCCAACTGTGATCCTATGTGACAAACAGAGTTGTATCAAGATGGCAGAGAATCCAATGTTCCATGATAAGTCAAAGCACATAGAGATCTAACATTTCTATTCCATGAGATGGTGCAGAAAGGAACTGTAAAGTTTGAATTTGTAACAAGTAGCCGATGTACTAACCAAACCTCTACCTCAAGTAAAAGTTTGAATATTTTCGGGACAAGCTTGGTGTAGTTCAGAAGGACCCTCCTCGAAAGGGGGAGTGATGTGGTCACCTATGATGAGATTGCTTGCATCGACAGTGAGGTCAATGATGTGGATACCTATATTGGTGATGCCAACAGAGAGGTTGGTGGATGGTCCTTAGACAGGGTCTATGTTGACGAGGGGATTGCATCATCCTTGAACACATGTTCTAAATTGATCCGTAAACAGATGTCTCCAAGAATGAAGTCCTTAGTGGACAGGTGTGGGGATTGGATCATCCCTGGACTTCAGTTCTAAAAAGAGCCGTAGACGTATGTCTTCGAGAATGAAGTCCTTGGTGGACATGTGAGGATTGGATCATCCTTGGAATTCAGTCCTAAAGAGAGCCGTAGACATATGTCTTCGAGAATGAAGTCCCTAGTGGACAAGTGGGGATTGGATCATCCCTGGACTTCAGTCCTAAAGAGAGCCGTAGACGTATGGTCTTCGAGAATAAAGTCCTTAGTGGACAGGTGGGGATTGTATCATCCCCGGACTTTCGTCCCTTGAATTGATCCGTAGACGTATGGTCTCTGAGAATAAAGTCCTTAGTGGACAGGTGGGGATTGTATCATCCCCAGACTTCGGTCCCTTGAATTGATCCGTAGACGTATGGTCTCCGAGAATAAAGTCCTTAGTGGACAAGTGGGGATTGCATCATCCCCGGACTTCGGTCCCTTGAATTGATCCATAGACGTATGGTCTCTGAGAATAAAGTCCTTAGTGGACAGGTGGGGATTGTATCATCCCTGGACTTCGGTCCCTTGAATTGATCCGTAGACGTATGGTCTCCATGAATGAAGTCCTTAGTGGACTAATGGGGATTGCATCATCCTGGAACCACTAGTTCAAGATGTACGTGATGGGGATTGCATCATCCCGGAACCACTAGTTCAAGATGTACGTGATGGGGATTGCATCATCCCGGAACCACTAGTTCAAGATGTACGTGATGGGGATTGTATCATCCCCGGACTTCGGTCCCTGAATTGACCCGTAGACAAATGTCTCTGAGAAGCAGTCCCTAGTGGATGAGAGGGGATTGTATCATCCCCGGACTTTGGTCCCTGAATTCCATTGTTGCTTGTAGTTTGAACAGTGTACTACTAATACGCATATGCTTTCTAAGAATATTATATTTGTACTTTATTATTCCGGAGATGTTTCATTCCTCCGTGAAGATCTTATTTTATATCCGGAGATGTTTATTCCTCCATCGGAATGTGGTAACTTGGGTTATTAGACTTCCCTAGTGGGGGTCGGCCCTGTATGTGTTATGTGGGTCAAAGGGTTGTTAGACCACCCTAGTGGGGTCAGCCCAGTAAGTTGTAGTGGGGTGTTTAACCCAGTGATAAAGTTGGGGCTGACCTAGTTAATATAAAGTACAAGTCGGAGATGTGTATAAATAGAGGAGGTGTGTTCCTCATTATACACACACTTCCCTCACTCATAATGTAGCGCACTTGTGGAGGAGAGGTCTGCTATGGTGGAGGAGGAGATCATGTCTTTGGTTTGCATCTTTGTATATTGCTGGTCATCTATATTGAGGAAGCTTTGCTGGGTTTTCTACCCCATGAGGGTTTCCCAGGATAAATCTATGTCTCTTGTGTTTATGTTGTGCTTGTTGTTTCTTTAGTGATCCTGTATATGCTATTATTGTGAAATGGAATGTAATATTGTTATTTTCTGTCTTAGCATATTAAATCTTAACAACATGGACAAGGGTTTGGTTTACCACTTATGTTTGTTTAATGGTTTTTGCATGGAAGTGAACTATAATTGACAACCCAACATTCTCTACAAGGATTGCTAACATTTTTTCTTGATCAAAGACTAGGTTGGTTGTGTGTTTTGAAAGGATACTTCTACAAATATGAGATGCATTAATGGTTTTGTTGCAAGGTATGAAAATCACTATTTTAGAGAAGCGGCACTACACATACAATTATGTTTCCTCTATGTGGTTTATTAATCTCTATTCTGGTGCATCGAGATTGGTTCTCATGAAGTCACTATGATCAATAAACTTTTACTTGGACATCTAGGGCTAATTAATGCATATTGCTAATATAGTGATCCACATTTTTCCTCATGGACTACTATTTGAATATCATCAAAGATATCATTGAAATGCTAGTGTTTGTTAGTGTTAAAATGGACCATGTAAGACACATTGGGATTTACTCAAACCTTTTTTTAAGGTCTTCTAATTACAATGTTCACATAAGAATATATTTCTTTTGAAATGACTAAACGTGGAAGCATTTTATCAATCATAGATTAATTAAAAATAAAACATTCAAAACAAGACTAAGCAATTAAAAAAAATAGTAGATAATTAATTAGTTATGCACAAGATGGTCACCTTGAATGCACAAAAAAATAATCATCCAAACACTTACGATTCTATTAGGTAAAAAATTGTAGAACCATCAAGAATGCACACACAATGCTTTTCTTCAATGTTGTATATAAGCTTTCACATAGAGAATAGATACCAAGTAAGGCAAACATGAAAGACATCTAAAGATTTAAAAAAGGATGCCAAAATTAACACTAGGTTCTACAAAAAATAGAGAACATAGCAACCACTTGCACTTAATGTTAAGAGTACTCCAAACCTCATCTAGACATCTAGAAATGATTATTCAAAGCTAACTCACACACAAATACTTGACCTACGTATGAGACTAATAAAAAAAAGAGTAAGCTATCTTGTAACAAATTGACCCTCTTTTCAGCCACAAATCTGAATCTAGTAGGAATTTTAGGCATGAGCAAAGTTCTACCGTGATCCGAGGCTTGTGCATGGTGGAACAATGCATGTATGGATTTTGCCCAATACTTAAAAAATCTAGATCATCAAAAATTTGATCAGAGTTTTGGATCGATGGAAACTCTTTTGTATAGTTGAATTCCAACAATTGGAGGGAATTTTTCTACAAGATTAGATGGCTTTATAAAAATACTCTACATGAAAACATAAACAATGTGACACTTAAATGCTACTTATTAAACTTTTAAAAATGTCTAAATGAGTTTATTACGTCAAATGCTTTAGTGATATTAGCATTAAAATATAAGCCAAAAATGTGTGACTAGATAGTCAAGTGAGAATATAATCCTCACACATAACATTCAAATGCTCTCTCAAGGATAGATCTATGGTTTGTCATTCTCTATGTGGCTCATTCTCTGGCTTAGCCAAAGCCTTTATCAATATGTCTACAACACCGATCTTTTGTATAGTTGAATTCCAACAATTGGAGGGAATTTTTCTACAAGATTAGATGGCTTTATAAAAATACTCTACATGAAAACATAAACAATGTGACACTTAAATGTTGCTTATTAAACTTTTAAAAATGTCTAAAGGAGTTTATTACATCAAATGCTTTAGTGATATTAGCATTAAAATATAAGCCAAAAATGTGTGACTAGATAGTCAAGTGAGAATATAATCCTCACACATAACATTCAAATGCTCTCTCAAGGATAGATCTATGGTTTGTCATTCTCTATGTGGCTCATTCTCTGGCTTAGCCAAAGCCTTTATCAATATGTCTACAACACCGATCTTAGTTGGATAATGTTCAATGTGTATCTTCTATGCAAATGATTCCTTTAAAACTGGTACCTAATCTTAATAAGTTTTAATATGCCATGGAACATGGAGCTAGTAGCAAGATTCAAACAAGAATGATTATCACAATTAATCAAGCGAAAGTTATTTTCCAGTACTCCCAATTCATGTCACAATTTCCTCAACCATAGTGTCTAACAACTTGTAGTTGTTGCAATGTACTTTACTTTGGTAGAAGAAAGAGATAGGCTTGCTTGCCTTAGTGCGCCATGAGATCGTGTTTATCTGAAGATAAGCAAGAATGTTGTGGTAGAGTTCTTGTCCATGTCTCCAACCAAATATGAGTCTACATATCCATGCAACTATGTCACCTCCCTTAATATACTCAAAGACATGTGTTAAAGTGCATTTGAGAAATGGAAGTAATTTCTAACCCCCCATTCAATTCCCATGTGTCAAAGCACATTTGAGAAACTAAATTAATTTCTAACATGTAATCCAATGCACCTCACTAGGGTGTACTATAAACTAGTGTTAAGGTATTGATCGAAGAAATGTTTAGTACAAAACGTTGTCAATCGTCTATATAAAGTGCCACCTACCTCCTTAGTTGAGTCATCATACCTTAATTTAACACAAGGATCCATGGAGGTGGAGATAGGATTATAACCATCCATTCGGAACCTCTTCAACACATCATGTACTTGAATTGTGTAATTGCCAATTTATCATAAGGTTGTGACACTTCCAAGCCTTAAAAATAATGTAGGTTGCAGAGGTATTTTCATCTTAGATTATTTGCACAACCGACTCTAAAACCATTTCTTAGTGAGCATGTGTTCAACATACAAAGCAATCATAAAAAAGTTGCCATTTGGAAGAATATAAAGCAATAGAAGTCACAACAATACCTTTTGTATTAAACCACTCATCAATCTAAGTGTACCAAGTTTCACCTTTGGCCATAATAGGCCTTATGTAATCATTATTATTAGGTGTGCCTAAGATTGACCTAGTCATTACGTGGTAGTTGTGCAGACCCATAACCCCCTTTGGGAAAGTACCCTACTAGAACCGGGTATTAATAAAGCCTCTTATTATATTTTCACATAATGTAGTCATTTTCATTCTTTTGTTCTTTATACAAACAATTTTTCTATAGGCATCCTTAAATACCTACAACTCTATATTTTGTTCTTCATTGTTATGGTTGTGATCTCATCTCTAGTGCATTCAGTGATTCTTTCTCTACTGCAATTATGGTTCAACATTGGCACACTTGTTATGTGTTTAATGTTGTGTTGTTTGGGTTTTATTTCCCACTCTATTTATTCTAGGGTTTCCCACATTGATGCCATTTGATCCTCCTCATTCTTGTGAATCTCAACATGGTATCAAGCATGTGTAAACCTCCTTCAGTGATTAAGTTGTTGGGTATTCTTCTTAGCTCTTTATGTCGGTCTCTTTTGTGAACAACCTTTACATGCAAAAGAGTGCTTAATTTGAGGAGTATTGGGATTGTCGTTATTATTTGTTGGATAATGATGCCTTATTGAGACTATTTGAGCATGCTTTGTGCACTTATTTGAAAATCTTGTGCATAGGATTGGAGTGCCAAACTTGAGAGTTTATTTCCTGATTTATTCTAGGCACTTTTCTTGAGCAAATATGAGGCGATTAGTTGGTGGCGTGACTTTATTTTGTGACTTTGAAGCTAGGGCTTCAAAACATCCTTTTTAATCATTTTTTAATGGTCATCACAGGGCCTTTTCGTTGTTTGCATCATTGAATTTATCACGATGGAACTAGGATTTCAAACCATCTTCTCTACTCATTTTTAGTAGTTGATTGATGCTTTTCACTAGTGGCATTACTAATGTTTTGTGAATATGGAGCCATGATTTCGGATCATCCTTTTCACTCATTTTTGTAGTTGGCCATAGATTTTTGGTTAGTGGCATTGCCCCAAGTTGCGAAACTAGGGTTTTTGGATTATTCTTTTTAAGGTTTAAAACGTTTTTATACAAAAAACACACCAAATATTAAAAAAAGATTTATATTAATACCATGGGATACCAAAAGCATGGGCCATAAACCATGGACAAATAGAGATTTATATTAAAAAAGAGTTGTGGTGAATCAAACAACCAAATATTATATATGGGCAATGTTTTCTGAAATTGCTCCAAGCTAACACAACAAAATCTCCCACAACAAATAAAAGAAGAATCCAAAAAACTATATATTCGAAGTATTTACGGCTATAATAATAATAATAATTTATTTTAAGGTTAAAGCCTAGCTAGACACTAGTTTTGTGTATGAGACCCCCTTGTTTGTGGGACAAGGGCCCCACCTATGCGTAATGATTTGACTGCTAAAGTCTACAGGGGTGTATATACCCTACCCTCCTCTGGATTTGAACCTATGACCTTCTAGGAGGAAACATGTGTTCTTAACCGTTAGTCTCACTAAGGCTGTAATGTCAAATAAACTATCATAACAACAATAGACATGTGACATTATATAGCATAAAGACTAAGTGATGGCCACTATCACCTTCCTCCACGTTGGAAACCTGATCCTCATGGTTAGGTTTATTATGTATTATTATTACTATTAACCATAAGAGTCTTCTTAAAGTCCAAAAAACAACATGAAAAACATCACACTGTATTTATATGAATATGATTTTAATGAATTGAACATTCACACTTATCCTTGTTTATTGTTTATCTATTTCTAGAAGTGTTTCAGCAATGGTATTGTTTATCTATTTCTACAAGTGTTTCAACAATGGTATTGGATCCTTATAGGTCTTAGGGTATGTAGGATGCTATGCTTGCTGGGTGTTTTTTTATCATCTGCCGCAAATTATCCAAAGATCCTCTCATGCATATCGCTCCTCTGCAACATATTTCTTTGCCTTGACCTGGGAATTTTTCTTACTTGTCATGTGAATTCTCTTTCCTGGGAAATTTTCTTCCCTATCCAAAGTTGGACGTTCACCTCTTGTCTGTTGCGGGTTGAAATTCAATAAATATATCATGTAGGTGCTCATCCAGCTCTTAAGGTCCTACCAGATTATTTCATCGACAACCGTGTAGGGCACCGAGTGGAGAAACAAGTGCATCATCGACAACGAGGTCTCCATCTATGAGCGTATCGACTGGAAGAGATGAGTCGATCGGTAAGGTGGTCATCGGCCAACATAACATCTAGGTTGAGATTCTTTCTCATTGAGAGATTGTTGCGAGAGAGATAGATAAAGAGAAGATTAAAAATATTTCCTATAGACTCCAAAATCAAACACGTGATGGTTTGTTATCATTGAGGTAGAGATCCTTGAGGTTCGATAGCTTACCCAATGAGGCAGGAATGGTATTTTTTATCATGTTACTAGTCATTGAAAGTGATTGCAAATTGACTAGATCTCAAATAGAACTTGGCAGATGCCCACTCAATTTATTTTTCTAAAAGATGAAGGAATCCCAAAGACGTGATATTCCTTATCAAGGGTGTGATGTTGTAGTTAAGTTTGTTTTTATTGAGGTATAGGACAGACAAATTAGCATATCAAACATCTTCTTCACATTCTCGAGCTTTGGTGCATTATCCCCAAAATCATATTATTAACCATTGAAGAGAAATAATTAGTTTTGGTCTATAGTCTCTATGTACAAATTAAATTTAATCATGAAAGGGTGATGTATGCCCACAATTTCAAATATTTAATCATCAAATATTTGTTTAATGAGTTGGAATTGGCCTAGGTGGCTCTAGAGGGTGCATAGGAAGATGTATAAGACCATATGAGTTGTCTCCCTCAATAAATCTGGGTAAAGGCAGCTAAAAGCAGGAAAAGCAAGAAAAGCAGCAAAAAATCAAGAAGGCAAATTGTTTCCAGATTTTTTCTAATAAGGTTCAAGAAGGAATAGTAACATAAAGAAAGAACCAAGGAATCTCATTAAAATATACAAGATCCAAAATTATCCAAGCAGGGTGTACTTGGTGAGAGAGAATGGGTCCACATGTGCCAACAACTCAACAAAGTTTCCTCCCAACATCTATGACTCGAATTCCAAGAAAGCGGGCTCTAGAAAGAAGGAACAAGCTAACAAAAGTTAATAAAAGAAGCATGAGCACTCCATTTCACATATTTGTCCACTTGTTCATTTGTCTTGAGGAGCTCTATGCTTTTCAGAAGCTTGGGTGATGTGCCCCTAGCTAGCATTGGGAGATGTGCCCCTAGCTAGCATTGGGAGATGTGCCCCTTTGCAACTAGTGATCTAGTTGAGAGATTGTGAGATCCTTCAGTTGGAGATTGAGGAAAAGAACACATAATTCTTTTCATGGAGATTCAATGCATCCTTTAAAGTCTTTTTCAATTCTGATCAGAGTTTTTCAGTGTGTTGAAAACGAATTACAGTAGAAGCAGATATCTTTGTGGTGTGATTGTGGTGCTAGTAAGGTTTGGGTGTGTTGGGCTAAGGAGGGTGCACATGTGGTTCATGGTAGTTGTTTTTGGTTGTCCTCTCATTCATATTTGCATAATATCAGGTGGAGGGTGCACTATGGGTGGATGATCTCAAGTTTGGATCTATTTATAGCTTGTGAGTTCAAGTATTGTGGAGAAGAAATCATCCTTTGGAACAATTTGTCTATCATCTCTTCTATGTAAATATTCTGAGTCTGGTAGCCATTATTATATCATATTTTCTTGTTATTAGCAACTGCTGGAGCAGCCATGAATATTCAACATATGTCCTTCCTTTAATAATAAACCTCAGTGAGATTTTCCAACAATTTCATGTCCAAATGTTATTGTTAAATCTCCTTGTACAAATCTACAAAATACAATCTTCATTTATGTGTTATGAATCAGTCTTAGATGTTTCCAGAAATCAATTTGTGGGTAATTTAAGTCAATGCAAGTGTATTAGGATCTGATCCAAGCAATAGATCAACAAATCGTGACCTCCCAGTGCCATTACAAAGTGTTTGGAAATTTCCTATCTCACCTAGCCAAATGTTCGAACTTTCTCCTAGTCTCCAAATTTTGCAGTCTAACTCCTAATATTTGAACCTAGATTCTTCCATTATAGGTTGGGGTTGTTGCGGTCGATTTGTGTCCAGTATTGCACCAGAAGCGGAAGAGTTCCACATAATTCCTAGGGAAATTTCCTACATTCATTTGGGTCTACCCAAATGATTTTCCCATGTGTGATTCACTCTAAAATGTGCATAGTGTTTAAGTAGAACCCTGAGTCTACCTTCCCTCAAGTCTTGCAGGTCTACCATAAGGGTTCTATAGGTTCTTTTAAGTGTGTATAAATCCCCATTGTCTGGTTTGGGAAAAATCAAAAAGACCTACTTGTGTTTGGATCCAATTGAAGACAAGTAGTCTTTTTGTGCCTAATTTGAAGCAAAACACTTAGTTTTGAGAAATTTCAATTTCTTGACTTAGGGGTTGAGCTAATATCTCCATATTTTAGATTAGGAATATTACATTTGGCGATCTGTTTTGGTGGATAGTATCCACTTATTCCATGGGAATATTGAACTTATAGGCATAGACGGTGATGAATGCATTGTAACATTCCATAAAGCTATGATTTGAACCATAGTAATTGAACTAGTTGGCCATCTAAATGAACCAAACCATCATCTACAGTAAATGTATTATTCTCAAAGGGTTAAGGAAAATATTACTCGAGTAGTGGCCTCAATTAAGGACTCAAAGTATCGTGCACTCAAGTTTGAAGATCAATTCAACTCCAAAAATCAACAATAAATTGTACCTTGCAAACAATCATTTTTGTAAGTTTTCTTGTATTTTGGTATTTTCAATGGTTTTTTGTGAGTGTCAAATCAAAACCAAGTTGAATTGGATCAGGTGAATTCTTGCTAGAAACTTACACCTTTCATTTTTTGAGTTGGATTTTCAATTATTAAGTCTTATTGTTAAAGGGTGGACTCGAAAGAATCCCTCTGAGGTCTTAGTTAGTTTTTCAAATGGATTAGACTAAAAATTTGTTAGAGTTATTCCACACTCTAATACTCACCACTCTTGATGATACACACACAATTAACAAAGCAACTCTCCAATCTGTGCTAACTGGTTTACATGATTTACAAGCTAAAGTATAACTTCTTCAGACTCAATCACAACTCTAACATGATAAAATATAATGAACGAATCACCATTCTAAACTAATTCTTGTTTAGAAAAAAATTCTCTTTGAATCTGATAATAATTCTTATCCTCTATCAACACATGATCAACTCAGTGAAACAACGTCAAATACAGAAGACGAAGCCTATCATGAACATGTTCAATGTTATCTTTCCAAGGCCATCATTAGACCTTGGGCGGAAATTAGGAACAACAAACACAAAACATGTCTTAGATATGATAAGGAAGTGGCATTTCATATTCCATATTATTCCATACCAATCAAGTTCCAATGTTTTGGATTCCTTCAAGAATATTCCTCTTCGTATGTTCATGTTCAATGTCAATGCCAACATTGTCATTAAATTGGCCACATGGAGGATTAGTGTTTTGATCTCCATCCTTGTTAACATTGTGAAAATCATAATCATTCTTTAGATAGATGTTCAACACTAAAGAAACCTACAAGGTTAAATATTTCACTATGGGTGATAGTCAACGACAACCAAGAACATATATCAATTGTAATGCCCCATATTACACACTTTGTAATTAAAACTCTAATGTGAATTAGCTTAACATTTTCATTTGTTTATTATATGTTAGACTCATCTAAGCTGATTAAGACTATTGTTATGTGAACATATGGTCTCCCTATGTGTGGATGGTAAATGGAATATATTGTTTTGATTTATTAATGACAATGAATATGTTATTTCTTTTGAACATGCGAAATTGAATATAGAATATCCGTATGTGGAATGCTAATTTAGTTGTTTGCAAAAGTACTTACATGATGATTTGTAAAATGTTGTATTAGTGATATGGATTAACACTTGAAAGAGTTGGGTATGGCTATATATATGTTTCATGTTAATGATGAACTATTCCACATGTTGATTGGCTATGAGATAGGTGGATTCCTATATTGCCAAGGGGCATGATATGTATTGAACATCATGAGTATAATGATGTTATATCAAATTTCATGCCATTTAATTGTGAATTCCAATATTTCTATGACTTGTGGGTGAGTGTGAGTTTAGGACAGGAATTGTGACTTGCCCAAAGTGGTTTTTCAATGGCGGGACCCCTTAGAACAGTGATGGCACAGTATGGTTGATGTAGGGTGTTGACCCTAGTACTATCAGGGGGGGTGGAGGCATTTCCCACCGTTTATCCCCCGAAACCTGAAGTCGTGGGAGGGTTGTGCTGCGCACACTCCCCTAGATGTGTGATGACGACTAGCGGATGCCTGCTGGGGAAGCTTGGTCGATGTAGTCGATCGACACTTCTGCTTACGGGTTCTATATGTGGTTAGGTCGTGTAGTCGACGCCACAGTATATTGCAGCAGAGGACAGGATGGTGAGGTCAGGAGATGGAAGTAGTGGTGATTAGGGGGTTGGAGTACTGATGGGATGTATGGGACCAATGATGGATTGGATGGTGTTCTTGATTGTTATTAACCATCGTGATTATATGCTAGATTTCATCATTATGTTTATTTAATTTTGTCTTATTGCTTCTGTATGAATGGTTATGAATGATGAATGGTGCATTGTTTAATTGTTCTTTTATATGTTGTTTGTGAGCATGTAATAATGATTTATTAGGAGCATTAAATATGATTATTAGTACACATGCTTAAGACGTGTGCACTGGCCATGCATACGTCAATTCGTGAGTACATTACTACGATTGGTCGATCGATGAATAAATTAATATGATTATATTAGCTATTAGTAACTTGGTTGATGAATTGATGAAAACATTACTTGTGTGTTGAAAGTATTAGTTTGTTGACTTGTTTAATATGATTTAGATTTATATAAATTGATTGGATTATTAAATAACATATATAATTATATACATATAATATAAAATATGTCATAGTATAATATAGTATATGAAAATATCTTATTTGACTTATGAATGAAAGGATAATATAAATAAATGGATAGATAGGATTTGCACAAATTTTTAGAAAATGGTTTTCATGGTTGCATTAAGATGGAAGCATGACAAGTGAGACTTTGCATCCATGTTTATTAATATTTTAATTATTTAAATCAAATTTCTATTTTTTTTTTGGAGAAAATGAATTTATTGATGGATGAGGAAGATGATGAGGAGTTTTGATATAAATATGAGACTTGAGAGTGGAAGGAGGGAGGTTCTTTTTCTCTTGAAGATTATTTTGGTGAGAGTATTCTAGGAAGGAGAATTTTGAGTATTTTGGGGTATGAGAAGTTTTGAAGAGTTGGAAGAGTTTGAGAACTCTTGGAAGATTTGATACATAGCCTACTAGTGCATCACTGTTCTGTTCTCTCGGGGTCTCGGGCACGGAGGGCCAGGAGTCCATTTGGATGGGACCATTTAGATGGCTTCCTAGGGCTAGGGATCCGGCTAGGCCCCTAGTTGGATGGGAGGTAAAACCGTAATTCCGCTTTGGGCAATGAAGATGGAAGCAACTCGAGGAGAAGAGGGAAGCTTGCTCAGTTTGGACTCCGTCACCATTCTTATAACAAGGTATTTTCTAGTGATTTTAAAGTGTTAGATGTTATAAAGTTCTCATATGATGCTATTGCTACGTGATTTATGATGTTAACTTATGTTATGTGAATCACCAATGAAGTTTTAAAAATTCTAAGTTATTTGATGTTATTGAAAAATGGTTACATGTTGATTATATGCTGCTTAGTCATCAAATCTATGTGTAATTAGATTAAAATTTATAATGCCAATGGAGGCATTACATCAATCATATAGAAGAATTAGGTCTCAAGTAATGACACATCTTGTAGTAGAAAGTCTTTATGCTTCTCTTCTTGTACCTGATAGGGGGGAGGGGGGGATATCTTGATAAACAATCAATATTCAAGTTTAGAAGCCCTATCAATCAAACATTCTACTCACTAAGAAAACATCTACACTATGGAAATAAGTGAACCTAAGCTATAGTCAGAACAGGAGCAGATAGCCAAATCCTCCTCGAGCCAAAGCTAGAGCGAGAGTTGGAGATGTAGCCAGTAAAAAGAGATAAAGTCATGTTCCAAAGCATCCACTTGGTTTATTGTCATCCTAAAACCTCCATATAATAGAAGACAATAGATTCTACTAACTATTTCTTTGTGGTCATCCTAAGCCACCATGTACCAAGTTTGTGGTCATCCTAAAATACCATCTATAGGTTTATGGTCATCCAAAAACCACCATTTAGTAGAAGGCATCAAATTTTTGTAGCCATTGGTTTCTCATCATCTCAAATTACCAATTTTGAAAGCACTTTGGTGATAGGTTCAGCCATTAGCAATTGTCTACTTCCATATTTCAATTCTCTTTCAAAAAACACTCAAATTAAGGGGGAATGTTGGAAACATAATCCTTAGGGTTAGGTATATTATGTATTATTACTACTATTCATGCCAAGAGTCATAAGTGAATAGGAAGAGTCATCTTGGAGACCAAGAGACACCTTGGAAGATGAAACCAAGCATCACATTACTCTATTTATGTGTATCATTTTAATGAAATTTTACATTCACACTTATCCTTCTATCTATTTTCGGAGTGTTCCAACACTCCATGAAGTGTTGTTCTCCCTAATCTAAAGTGGGAGCAACATGAGAAATTGATTGTTTTATGAATCATTATTTGTTGCATTGTCTCCTCTATATGCTTAGAGACTCAATAAGAACCATGTGCAAACCTAATATGATGTGCAAATCTAATTATGATGTGGTAATGCATATGTGTTTTTATGATGTAGTTATAGGTATAAGTTCACATATATCTCCTTATTTAAGTCTTATTTATTTTGTTTCTGAAGTTTAATATAAACCTTTAAGATTGGAAGTAAATTGGAGTCATCATTAGAGAACTTTCAAGGTCAAAATGGGCCTCAAAACAATAATATTGTTCAACAAAAATAACCAATAGGATTCAAGATGACAATGTCAACCATGGGGGATGAGTCACCATTTTGGGTAAAGAGATAAAAGGTAAAAAGGTGAAGAAGTGAAAAAACTATTTTTTCAACTCGTATTTTCAACTTATATCCATGTATATTCACTCAAATCTCATGCAAGAGCACTTGTTGGATGGGGAATTCAATTCATCATCCAACTAGTACCCACACAACATATTTTTGATGGACCTCGCTCCCCGAAAACAAGAAGTTCATGAAAAAACGTGATAATGACATCACCATCATGTTTTTTCATAAATTTATTGTTTTTCATGGAGCGGGTCACCATCGTGTTTTTTCATAAATTTCTTGTTTTTCAAGGAGCGGGGTCACATTTTTTTCATGAATTTTTTGTTTTCGGGGAGAGGGGTCCATCAAAAGTATGTTGTGTGGGTACTTGTTGGATGAAGAATTGAATTCCCCATCCACAGAGTGTTCTTGCTCAAAATTTGAGTAAATATACATGGAAATAAGTTGAAAATACAAGTTGAAACCATTTTAGACCTCAAAGTTTCTCTAAAGTTAGAAAAATAAATTCAATCATTAGATAATTATAAAATTTTAAATATTATTTTTGTTAACATTTTCTTTGTTTATTTTAAACTAATTTATGGTCATCTTATTTTCAAATTTAATATGTAAAAATGTGATATGTCATTTTCAAAAATGTATATTGTTTATGTTAAAAAATTACTAATAAAATTTAAGGTATATCCAAAAAAAAATATAAATACATATCAACAACTCATTATATATATATATATATATAATTTTTATAAAATAAAAATAAAGGGGACACACTCTCAATTGAATACATACACATTTACATATTCACTCTACAAAATCTACTTGAACAATCATATGAATACTTAGATATATTTGTAATAATTATAAAAACCAATTGGTTGAGAGCCTAGGTATATTTTTAATAATTTTAGGTAACCAAATTGTTGAGTTCTTGTTTAGGGTAGTTGAGTTCTAATATTATTTTAATATTGGAGAAAATCTTAGTTTTTGTAAATAATTTACTTTTAAATCTTATATCCTAGCAGGCTTTGGTGAGGAGTTTTTGAGTAATTAAAAAGAGTTATTTTCAAATTTAGGATAGTTTAAGATTTAAATTTTTTTTAAAGCACTTCTTATTTGCTTGTGACTATTCATTCTAATTTAGGATGATTGAAGATTATTTAGAAAATGCATTTTAACTTATTTAAGATAATTTGGAGATAATTCAAAATTAGTTCGAAAATACATTTTAATTTATTCAAAATAATCCAGAGATAATCCAATTTTACTGTTGAATCCCACACCATATCATATTAAATTTGAATAAAAAATTATTTATATTATTATTTATTTTTCCAAATAAGAATTATTTACAATATAATATTTATTTTTATTTAAAAAATAAATAAAATAATTATTATCTAAAATTAAAAATTTAATAAATTAATTAGCTCAAAATAATATAATTTCTATATAAGCACTACTTTTGAATCCCATTTCATATCAAATATGCATCATGTTTTTATAAAGAATGTTGATAAAGTTATTTATATATTTTTTTACATAATTTAATTTTTAAAAATAAGAAATATTTATTTTAAATAATAAAAAAGTTTAATAAATTAATAATCATTATAAATTAATTTATAAATAAATTAAGAAATATAAAATCAAAATCCTTAATAAGTGGCTGTACATCATGGCCAAAGAGTTTGATAATCTCTTGAAATACTGTAAGTCGGTTCCCAAGTGAGCCCTTGATGTTTAATGAAACCAGAGCCAAAGTCATATCATTGTTCAAAAAAAACAGAATGGTACTAAACTAATAGTTTGCAGCTTTGCAGCTTATGATAAAGACAAACCTAAATACATTTTGTTTTGACATATTTTTTTAAAGTTTTTTTTTAATAAATTTCATCAAAATCTTTTTTAAGTTTTTTTTTAATAAATTTCATCAAAATCATGTTTGAAAATTGCAATTTGTATAATTATACAATTTTAGTAATCACAATAATCTTTCTTAAACTAAATATCATATTTTAAAACTACTCAAATAATCTAAATGTAAATGTAAATAACAAAAACTACAGGTGTTGAGAGATATCAATCTTGGCTGACTGCAAATGATCTTGGCTTATCTGGTTATCTAGCTCGGTTATGGAATGATTACACATGGAAGTTAAGTTCAGCAGGTGTCAGTTTGACACATGATAAAGATCAACTAGTCTGGGGAGGAAATCCTGCCACGGGAATGGTTACTGCACAAACCATGTATAACAGAATAATCCAAGATAGGTATATTTACCCTCAAGACTGGTGGTATAAGAGACTTTGGGTTTGGAACATTCCCATCAAATTGAAGTGCTTTACTTGGTTACTTTTGCAAGACAAATTAAAGACCTGGGATAATTTATGTAAAAGGGGCTGGTCTGGACCTGCTTACTGTATCCTTTGTAAAATGAATGGAGAAACAAAACAACATCTCTTTGTAAATTGTTGCTTCACACGTAAAGTTTGGGATGTGATCTCTCATAAAATGAATATCACACAGTGCTGGGATGTTGGTGATTTTAATAAATGTCTGCTGAATTGGTTTCGATACTGTAAGCAATATTTTTATATTGCTCTTTGCATTCCCTGGGCTATCTGGTTTTACAGAAACAGAGCTATTTTTAAAAATGGCACTCCTGATATAATACAGTGTAGCTTGACAGCTTTAAATATGTTTGCAAATTGTAAGATGGAAGAACAAAAGCTGAAAATTGACAGGGTTAGCAGCTTCAGTTTCAAAGTGGACCAGCCTGTTCTATTTTTCGATGGAGCTTCTCAATCTGGGCTTTGCGCTATTGGTGGTGTCATCTACTTAAATGAGACTCACTTCTTCACTATTCGACTTAATTGCGGCCTGGATACTAATATGAAAGCAGAACTAATGGCGCTATGGTGTATTCTTAAAGTTGCAAATTGCTTTGGTTTGGTCAATTTAAAGGTTTATGGTGACTCCAGGGTTACTATAAAATGGGCGGCGGGTGATTTTAGACTCAATGTCATGCACCTGAGACATTGGGCTATCCGGACACAACAAGAAATTTCCAAACACAAGCACATTAAGTTTGAGCATATTTTTAGAGAACTTAATTCTCTGGCAGATAAATTATCGAAGCATGCATTATCGGGCCCACAAGGACATTTGTTTTGGGAGGAGTGGTGTGACAATAGTGCCCTTGACAATGGTTCCCTTTTCTTTTTTGACCAAGCTGGCTGTTAATTATCTCAGTACTTTTGAGACAGTTTGATGGTTCCTGACAGCAGTCTTTTGTGTTAAAGTTTTTAAGGATCAATCTTGCCTCTTTGTGATGTGTTGATCTGGCTTGAGATCAAAGCAAAATTGTCATGATAATGGTTGGCTGGACAATGTTGAAGCTTTTTTTTTGCTTCTATGTCTGTATATTTATGTTGTATCTGATTCTATAGCAGAATCATGTCCATCTTTGTACTATTTGATTCAATCTTGAATATCAATAGTAGTTTTTTTTTCGCTGGAAAAAAAAACAAAAACTACAATTTCGACAATCCTTCTTCTACCACATACAAACAATTCTTCTTCTACCCATACAATAAATTTCTTAATGAATAAGAACTTAACCCACAATTTAATTGGGACCGAGTAACATCATATAGTCATATATCTGAATGAATGAAGATCCTAGTTTTGCTTATACTGGATGCCAAACTTATTTTTTCAATGTTTGCTTATATTAGATGTCAAACTTATTTTTCCCGTGATAAATATACATGGCATCTTTTCATTTAAATTCTTGGTTATTTCCATTTAAAATTATGGAAAGTATTAAAAAAAAAATCCATGGTTCATAAAATAAAATACTATGAAAAGTAATTAAAAAAATAGATGTTCGTTTATAAAATAAAAACTTAAACCAAGATCTATCAATCAAGAGAGATCAAATTTCTTGAGTTTAAATTTAAAAAAGACATACACCTCGAGAAATTGGATCCCTCCTGGTGCTTGATAGATACGAGTTTAAGATGGATCTATGCTGGTTTTACAAAATTGCCCTATTTTTCGTAGTGATAGATACAGGTTTAAAATAAATCTATGCTGATTTTATAAAATTGCCCTATTTTTCATAACGAGTCACTATGTATCATATTGCACAACATATAAGTTTTTCCTTTCAATAAATCGGTGGCTACTCTTAAGGATTTATGTACCAAATTTACTGGCAACTGCCAGGCGGCTCTGTATAGGTTTGAGCTTCAATTCCAGACTCTCAGGAGAGAGCAAGTCAAGAAATGTATGAATTTCAGGGACTATTTGGGCTACATCCACGGTTCAATATTTGATTGATATTAGCATTGTATGAGGCGGTTCTTCTGTGACAAAAGATTCACAAATATGAACAGCCATACAATAAAAGAATCTGAAACTATAAACAATGCATCATAAATAAATTATAAAGAGTACACCAATGTTACACATTGAATATCAACGAAGTTTTCATTTCAAAGAGATTAGTATGTTACATATCAACGGAGCTATTCATTTCAAAGAGATTAAGAACACACTAGAGGGAACAGACTGGAGAAAGTACATTGTTAAGATTGTGCCTAGGTTCCCATGGAGGTGAAAAGCTTTTACCTCAACCAAGGCATTATAAGGCATTATACCGTCTGTCCATTACAGCATTCATGTGAAGAGCTTCCTGATGAAAAGATGAATTCTCTCCTACAAATATCAAAGTCCTACATCGAAGCTTCTTCAATACCTCAGAAAGTTCATGTCTCCTGCCAGCAGAGAAGCCCAAAAACCCTGTCAAACTTAAAGTCAAAGCCCAATGAAAAAGTTATTTAACTGTTTATTTGCCACTAGACACAAATTTTCGTTGAAGCTGTAAAACGCAATATAATTCAGTTATTTATATTGTCTTGTCTTGAGAGACACCACTCCAGGCAACCATCTAAATGGCAGTCACATAACTGCCATTAATTCAAGACCTTGATTTCCTACTGGAAAAAATATAGATTCAATCCATATAAACAATAACATTTTCCTTGCATTTTTTTCAATGCAGAGAACAAGATTCCAAAGATTACTTCGTGAAAATGCTTTGAGACGCCCTGAGCATTGACAATTTGAACAATGATGTTCATAAACTGGTTTCAACAATGTAGAGAATTTTATTGCAATATTAAGTTATTAGCTATTTTATATTCATGATAATTTGTTGTCATGTATAAATGTACAGGGCACAATAGATATGGTTTAAGACAGATTTAATCATTATAATTTATTTTCCTATTTGTTCAGGCAAAAACTTTACTGCATACTGAACTTAAATTCTGATCCATCAACATAAATAAGTTAAAACATACTTATCAATTCTGAGAACATACTTATCAATAGCTTCAGAAACCATTCGGTGATGGTTATGCCATAGGAATCATTTAAAAAAAAGATGGGGTAGAAAATTAATTTCAGAACTTTAGCTAGCAAAAAGCATTTAAAGGTAAAAATAACCTTTATGCAAGCTCATACAATGTCAGATTTCCCAAATTGGAAGCTTGTTGAATTAATGGGAGAGTCCGTAAGTGTTTTAAATTTCCAAGCCTTGCTTTGTTATTCACTAGCCATTTTCAAAAGAAATTATCTACAACCATTGAGGCAATTCCAAGCTTATGCTTATACAATGTTAGATTTCCCAAATTGGAGGCTTCCCAATTCCTACCGACTTAACCGAGAGTCGGTAAGGGTTTTAAATGTCCAAGCATTGCTTTGTAATTATTCTTGTCACCAACCCTTTTGAAAAGAAATTATCTACAACAACTAAGGCCTAAACCATCCTAATAATTTTCCAAACCTGCTTGCAGGAAATTCATCATTAATATCAGCCAATGCAAAGCAAGATAATAGTTGAATTACAAAGACAATTAGAGCAGCGAAGCAGAGAGTAGTCTAAGGACTTGTAATACCCCATGTGTTTAGCCCCAGATATATGTAATAATTGTTAGAATGTGTTTCGGGTATATGATTTTCAAGTATTTTGATTTCATCTATTTTTGATCTATTTCATGTATTCTAGGTGAAGTAGAGTGAAATGGAATAAAAAGGATTGTGATTGTATTTATGTATTTTTGAAATATTTTTTGTGATTAATTAGAATTTTATTTCTTGGAAGATGATTTTTTATGCTAACCATGTGGTTGTTGCAATGTGAAGAAAGTATATTTGTAGAAGAATATCTTCATATCATGTATCATATATTTTTATACCTAATGTTAATCATATGAGTGAATGAAATATGATTTCATGTGGATGTATTCTTGTTGAAGATTGAAGGCCTTGTAATGAGGCTTGAAGCCCTTGTAATGAGGTTTGAAGACCCTATAAAGGGGATTGAAGATTGGCTCTTGCTTCCTTAAATCCACTCTACTCATCCCAGTTCTCCCATAGGCAGTGGAGACGCACAAGAAAGTAGGTGGTAGTGGGAAGTATTGTGGTTAGAAAGATGTTATCTTTCTGAGGCATGTATGGGCATGCCTGTAAAAGTTTGAAAGATGTTATCTTTTTGACGCATGTATGGGCATGTTTGTTATCCTTGTTGATGTAATTATAACTTTGGAAGATATTCCCTTGTATTTTATATTGTTATTATTATTGTACCTCCAATGGAGATGTTTTTCCCTCCGGTCAGAGATGTCTTTATTACATTTGGTCATGTAAATTCATTGAGTTAAAACCTCCATTGTAAGTCAGGGCAATAGATCCCCCTAGAGTCATTTGTATTAGGGTTATTGAGTCTCCTAGAGAATTTGGCCCAGTCAAGTTTAGTTGGGGCCAACCTAGCTAGTGAAAAGGTCAAGTGAAAGATAAAGTATAAATAGAGAGCAAGGCTCTCTCATTTGGACACACACTCACTCACTCAAGTTCACATTAGTAAGAGAGAGAAGACAAGTTCGCATAGGAGAAAAGAGAGAGAGCTGCAAAAGACTATCTTGTTTGGGGTTTTCCATTTTGTGATATTATATTGGTGACGATTCTATCTCTGAGGAAGTTGCGGGGTTTTATCCTTTATGGTTTCCCCGAGGAAAATATTTGTGTCTCTTGTGCTATGTTGTGCATGTTATTCTTTCAGTTAAGATCCTAGATAATATTGATTAAAAGTAGAAAAACTAACATGGTATCAGAACTAACCTGAAAAGAAGACATTGTACAACTTCGGGAATCTAGGGCTTCTAAGTTTGAGTTCTTCTCTCCACGGATCATCAAGAAAAGGAGGCTAGGATAATTCACCCTAGGAGGGCGCATCTTTCTGTCGAAGCAGAATCTGATTCCGAGAATTTTCATTTGTTGGCTCGTCACTTCTACTGGAGGAAAACTAGGGCATCAACTATTTTGGGATTGTTCACAGATTTGGAGAAATGATTACATTGGACAACTCGCCTTGAGGAGACGCATCTTCATGTCCAATCAGAAGTTTCAAATTCCAAGTTTGGAAAATTTGGGTTTCTCTAACAAACACTAGGCCAACCAGCTCCAGAACCAGTTTGGACATCTCAAAAGTGTTAAGACCTAAAATCTTTTCTATTTCCATTTGAAGTTCTCATTCAATATGTCTCACCAAACCAAGCTTGAGGATAAGCTTGAAGGATTTGATAACTTCCGAGCATGGAAGTATAAGATTGCTATTGTCCTTGAAGAAAATGAGCTAGACAAGTATGTAAATGAATAGGTTCCAGCACCAAAGGGAGATGAGGCTAAAGCTATACATAAGAAGAACTTGGTTAAGGCCAAGAGAATCATTGCAGATTCCATTAAGGATCATCTCATCCCACATGTGTCATCCTTGAAGACACCTAAGGAAATGTTTGATGCTTTGACAAAGCTATTTGAAGGAAAGAACATCAATTCAAAGATGACCTTGCGGAACCAGCTTAAGAATGTGAAGATTCAAAATGCAGATACCATGTAGTCCTATTCACAAGGGTCTCACAGATCAAGGAGCAACTTGAAGCAGTTGGAGAAAAGGTAGAAGAATGAGACATCATGATGACTACCTTGAATGGTCTCCCAAGATCATGGGACTCTTCATTCAAGGGATATGTGCCAGAAAAAATTTGATCATATTCAGTAGATTATGGGAAGAATGTTCATAAGAAGAAGCTCAACTTGTGGCACGAGAAGAGAAGATGGGAGCAAATGATGATCAAGCTCTCATAGCACACACCAGAAGGAATCATAACAAGAGGGAGAACCATCATCACAATAAGAGGGAGAAACACCATCAAAATCAGAGGGAGAACTATAGAATATCCAGAAGAGATCTTTCCAATGTTAGATGTTATACATGTGATGAGAAGGGACGTTACTCCAAAGATTGTCCTAGAAAAAGAGGCTCCAACAAGAAGATCAACAAGAAAAGACACCATTCTCACACCGCAGAAGATGATGAACCTGCAAGGAAGAGAGCCAGAGAAGAAAGTGATGAATCTTCAAGTGATGAAGAATATGTCCTGATCTCAGCACTCACGGGAACTGTCACACATGGGAGTAATGATTGGCTTGTAGATAGTGGAGCTTCCAAGCATATGACGGGATATAAAGAATCCTTCACAAATCTATTTGAGCATGAGTCACCTCACAAGGTGAAACTTGGGGATGATTACCAATACCCCATAAAAGGAAGTGGAGAAGCTTCATACAAGTTGGACTCTAGAAAATATATGGAGATGAAATATGTCCTATATGTTCCAGGACTAAAGAAGAAACTTCTCTCCACATCAGCACTAGATGTTAAAGGTATGAGGGTTGCATTTGTTGATGGCCAAGTCCTAATGTGGCCAAAGGGAAAGACAATAAATGATGTGATTGTGATTGGAGAGCAATAGGGAGGTTTGTATAGATTGAAGGACCAACCTGAACAAGCCTTGGTTCATGACTCCATGGAGCCAAGTGAACTATGGCACAAAAGGCTTGCACATGTGCACTGTAGAGCACTACCCATTGCAAGCAAAGCAGTTGTGGGACTTCCAGAAATTCAAACAAAACATGAAAGTGTTTGCAAAGGATGTGCGAAAGGAAAGAACGTGAAGAAGACATTTCCAAGCAGTGAAATCAAAGCGAAAGGAATATTGGAGATCATCCACTCCAATGTATGCGGTCCCATGTCATCCAATTCATTAAGTGGGTATGTATATTATGTTTCATTCATTGATGACTTTTCCCATAAGACTTGGATATAGTTCTTGAAAAATAAAGATGAAGTATTCAACAAGTTCAAGGAATTCAAATCCTTGATTGAGAATCACACTGAGAAGAAGATCAAGACACTTCGATCAAATAATGGTGGATAATTCACCTCGGAATATTTCAAGAACCTATGCAGAGAATCTGGGATTAAGAGGGAGTTGACCACTCCCTACAATCCACAACAGAATGGCGTTGCAGAAAGAAAGAATAGAACGATAATGGAAGCAACGAAAGCAATGATTCGTGACCAGGATCTTCTGGTGCAACTATGGGAAGAAGCTGCAAGGACAGTGGTGTATTTACAGAACCGTGCTCCTCATCAAGTACTAGACAACAAGACTCCAGAAGAAGTGTTCTCTGGTGAGAAACCAGAAGTCAACCATCTCAGGATATTTGGCAGTGTACATACACATTCCGAAAGATAAGAGAACGAAGCTAGATCCTTCGAAGTCCTACCGAAATAAGGGTATATTCGTAGGATACATTGAAACTTTGAAGGCCTACCGGATATACTTCCCAGGATTCCAAAAGATAGACATTAGCAGAGACGTGACATTAGATGAAGACTCAGCATACAACAAATCCAGAAAACTACCTATTGAAGAACCTGAAGAACCTGAAGTTACCAGGATCAGAGATACAGCTATGGAAGAAGAGACTCCAGAAGATCATGAAAACCATGATATGGCAGAACCACAAGAACCTATAGATCCACCTCGTGAGAAGAATTCCCACAAGAGGAAACCAGCATGGGTACTGTTATCACACAACTTGTAGTTGCCCCTAGTGGTATCCCATCCGGGACGGTAGAGGAGATAGGCAACTGAAGAGGTGACCCAAGAGATGCCACGGTTCCCAATGCAAGGTGGGAGTCACGTCAACCGAGGCACTCTTCGCTTTAGGTCAAGGTGAAACAAGACCTAGGGGGAGACCCTATAACCAAACACAGTTGATTGGACCCAAACAAAGGTTTATAAGGATAAGTAAGTGAAGAGTTACAGAAACCAATGCAAGGTTGAGTGGACCTAGATGTTAAAGTATGGTTGAAGGTGGTTTGATAGATGGCTAGTGTTTCAACCAATGCATGATTTAGGCCCCATAATTAGGTATAATAACAAGGTACATCACCACATGCTACACAAGTGGATCCTACTTTCTTGGGATATGTGAAATGGATTGAAGTGGACCCACAAGGTGAAACTAAGGGAGGCAATTGGTACTAGAGGTTATGTAACGAGTAGATCTATGGATCTAAGTTGATTTTAGGAGTACCCATGTACCGGAACTAAGGTTTGACACAATTCCCAAGGAGTGCGACTTGCTTTGAGGAGGACTAGTGCCTTGTTGTATGGGCTAATGGAGTCAAAAGGTAAGTCAAAGTGTAGATCGGGACACCTAGGAGCCAAGTCAAGTGGGCTAATTGAGATAGAATGGTTGGATCTTACTAGATCTAGGTTTTCATGAAATGACCCTAAGTGGACCACAATCCCTCAAAACAAGGAATGCTACCCCCAAGGCAGATCGTCACAAAATGATACCCTAGACCTAGGTTTCAAGGTATGACCATTCCAAATCCCCAAAAATCTCAAACACCCACGTCCCCAAAGTGGACAAACTCACTCACCCAAGGGAGTGCGACCTTGCTCAAGGAGGGCTAAAACGTGGATAAGGTGGGCCAAATCAAGTCCAATGGCCACCAAACTATAGATCCAAGTAGCTCATGCACCGATCTATGTGGATCTAGAAAATTGGGTCAATCCGAGGGTTAGATCTTACTAGATCTGAGTTTTAATGTGCCAAATGGTTAAAGAGGGGGTTTTAATCCCTTAAAACATGGAATGATGTCCAAAAGGTAGAAATCACCAAAGTAAGAATCTGGGGGTAGGTTATCAAGTGTGTAGATTGCAAATCAAGTGGGATCTCACCTACCCATGTGCTAGATCTAACCAAACAAGCCTCTCTCTAGGAAGTGCGATTTGGGTTCAAAATGGATTTTTGCCTTGAAAAGTGTGTCAATTTTAAGCCAATCACCACCAAACTAGAGATCCCACTAGGGGTGGATGCTATAGAGGTGGGTTTTTAATATCTCTTCAAAAGCAAGGCTAGATCTAAGTAGATCTAAGAAAAACCAAAAAACTAGGGTTTTAATCAATTAGGGTTTTTATGATCTAGAAATCATGGATGATTCAAGGAAGAAGAAGATCATACCTTTGGAGCATACCTGGATGAAGAGATGAATGCTAGTTGAGACGAGGATTACTTTGCCAAAGATCAAATGGAGAATTCTTGAAGCCCTCTTGCCAAATCGATTTTTCCAAGCCACATGTGATTCCCTCTAACCTGTCAAAACCAAGGAGCAAAGCATCAATCAGTTTAACATGTTGAAGGTAGATACAAGCAAGAGAGAGATAAGCAAAGAATAGTTGGCACAAAGACAAAACTACTCCCTGTTTAACCAAAACGTCTTCCTCCAAGCTTGAAGGGCAAGCCTCCCCAGCAATTCGCACTTGTCAAAAACGTCCTCTAAACCTGTAAAAAGATATGGCAAATATGCAAGATAGCTACAATAGATCCTCCAGTGCAATGGACAAAAGCATTTACAATCGAAACAACCAACATCCACTCCAATCCAAGCATGTACTCCAAAAGATAGAAATTTTATTCCAAGAGCCAAGAACCAAAAATCTCTAGATGATTTTACAATGAGAGGCTCCTTCCTTAAATAGGAAGGGGAGAGAGTACAATCCTAACCACTTTTTACATGAGTGGCTAAGATTAAAAGATCAAAAGATCTAATCAACGGCTAATAATGAATCATAACAATACATCACATGGATCACCCAATATAATGATGACGTCCTAACTAAATGGTACAAAGTGAGTATGACGTCATCCACTAGAGGGGTAAAAGTACAAAAATCCACCTCATAATGACTAGGACATGACAAAATAAGCACATGGTGGGGCTAGGAGGCATAAATCCTTACTAGCTCATCCCCAAGGCACAATAAAATAATAAAATATGTCCAAGGTAATATAAATGATCAAATCTGTCCTCAAAATCTGTGACAGACAAGCAGTAAAAGACCTCCTGTGATCGATGTAGGCCTACCCACATGGTGAAAACTGGCTGGAAGATAGCGGGATCATCCTGGAAGACCTCTGTGAAAACCAAATGCCAAAACCTTGCCTCAATTGTCCAAATCGAATTCCTCAGTGACCAGTTTATCCCATTTTTTGACTGCCTCAATAACTATGAAAGTGCCAAAACTGCCTCCTAGGGCATCTGCGTTGTCCATCTGAGCCCACCAGGATCTCCAGAAGGGGGGGTAAATGGTAAAAACAAGTGGCTGGACCACCCCCTCCTCATACAACGCCCTAGGTGAACTGGCCTCTCATGGCCCCTGCTCCTCAGGCTGGGAAATCAGCCCCAAATCTTGTCAACAAGTGTAAAACTGCATCAATCACTGTCAGAAGTGCCCGGAACTGAAAGATAAGTGTCTCATTGGATCCAGAAGACCCAAATCCACTAAGAATGTGTACTCATACACCATGGGTTGCCCTAATGGGCCAGTTGTAGGGTCCACCATATATGGACTTTGCATAATCTGATGATCTGAAGTAATAATAAAACCTACTGAACTGCATCAATCATCATCTGAACCATATATCCATCATATGATATCATCACCAAGTATGTGGGACCATCAATCATCATCAATAGGCATATATATATGGCCCACATCATCACAGATCCCAATAATATACAACCAAGGATAAATCACATCAGTAGACTAAGACATGCTTCTCTAATCATTCTCACAGCCAAGCTCAAAGTATAACATCCATTCAGTGGCATTAATCAAGTTAGCATATTCCTTTGTTATATAAAATTACTTGCACAATAGTTCAAATGACAAACTCACCCATTAGACATGGTCAAACTGCTAGTGAAGGATGAAGGCTAGGAACAAGGTTGGGCAAAGGGGTTGACTTGTCTAACTTAACTCAAACATACTTCGGACTGGGAGAAGGGGGAAGCTACAAACTCTGTGCTGGACAAAATAACACGGGGAATGGCTGTGCCTCACAAATGGATAAGTTGTTCAGAGAGTGCTTATTCAACTTAGGCATCATGTCTACATCAAGTTGATCCAGGTTCATTAGGATCATTCAATTTCATTTCATGGCCTTTTTGTCCTACATAACCCTTCGGATCTCAGGTGTGCTGATAAGCACAACTAGTTGCAGCTTGCATCTAGGGCATGTTTTCAAATACATATAACTTCAGCAATTGTTTAGATATAGCTTTTAAGAACCATTGCTTTTTGGACCTTTCATATACTCTTCGAGGAGTATTTTCAGCTGTTCATCGCTCTTGCCATTTTTAGTTTCCATGGGCGAATTTATAAGTTTCCATAAGTAGAACATGAGCTTTCAGTTTTAGCCAACAACATCTCAAGTGACTAGGGGGAGTTCGAGCCAATGCCAAACATCGGGACAAACGACCAGAATGATTTAGGCCTACAATCCAACTTACCAAAGGCAAGTTTTGTCACCAACTTAGAGCCGAGACACTGAACATACAGGGATGCGGTCCAAACACAGAGGTAGAAAAATGGGGAAGTCCTCAGTATCAGAAAGTCAAATAGGAAAGTCGTGTATGGATGGAGTCAAGTGAATATGGAGCCTACACTAGCAGACAACTGGTGTCAGGAAAGACCATATCTATGTAAGGTGGAAAACCAGTGGGTTTTGTTAAATGACCTAAATGTGCAAGCAATTTTCTATTTTATGATTTATAGTTCATTTTAAATAGTTTGCCACATCAGGAATAATATACCAAGCAGATGCTGTGATCATGACTAAATCAACAAGATAATAATCCACAGTCATTGATAAAGCATCCATAGATCATATAACATCATCATAGTAAGAAACATCATATACCATCTGAAACACTGCTGCAATACATCTCTAAGCACTGAACTGAAACTGTATGGGATAAAGGGTCACGTCGGTCATCAAATCTGAACTCTCAAGGCTCAACCTTGACACAAGGTCTAACATAAGTCTAAATAATACACTGCTCTGATCATGAGTGATCACAAAATATACAATCATCATAGCCATGCTCTGAATAATGGAAGCTCTGGAATGTGCAGATATCTGCTGAACAAGAATAGTAGCCCTGCTACTATGGTGTGATAACAGCTACAAAAAGACCTAGAGAAAGAAAGAGACCTATGGCATTCTAGAGGGGATGCACAGAGAAAGAAATAGACCTAGGCCATACTCCAGCTATGTAGCCCTGTTGTGCGACATCATTGACAAAGAACCTTCCAACTATTAGGAAGCAACAGAGAAGAAAGAATGGAAAGATGCCATGATCGAGGAGTACCAGTCGATTATGAAGAATGATGTCTAGGAGGTAGTTCTGAGACTAGAAGGGAAGTTTGTAGTGACTTCGAAGTGGATCTACAAGATCAAGCATGTTGCAGATGGAAGCATCAAGAAACACAAGGCAAGGTTCATGGCACGTGGATTCTCCCAGAAGGAAGGCATGGACTATGAGGAGACATTCACACCTGTAGCCAAATACACTTCCATCATATATGTACTTGCATTGGTTGTAGTGATGAACTGGAAGGTACACCAGATGTATGTCAAGACACCATTCTTGAATGGTGTATTAGAAGAGGAAGTGTACATAGAGCAGCCACTGGGATTTGAGACACATGACAGGCAGACTCATGTGTACAAGTTGAAGAAGGCCTTGTACGGATTAAAGCAGGCACCCAGGATGGATAGTTTCCTAATGAGCTTGGGCTTTACCAAGAGTAAAGCATATTCCAACCTTTACTACAAGGTTGAGGTGGGAAATCCAATGATACTTCTACTCTATGTATATGACCTGTTTGTAACATGGGAGGATGGGCTCATTGCAGATATGAAGAGGAATCTTGTCGCAAAGTTCGAGATGAAGGACCTGGGTATGATGCATTATTTCTTAGGTATGGAGGTGTGGCAGAATTCAGATGGAATATTCCTTGGACAAGGGAAGTATGCAGTGGATATTTTGAATAGGTTCGGAATGATGGACTACAAGGCTATGGCCACACCCATGGCATCGAACTTGAAGCTACTGTGTGATGCTTCATTAGAGTCAGTTGATGCCATGATGTATCGTCAGATGATTGGTTCATTGATGTACCTGACAAACACAAGACCAGACATATACTTTGATGTGAACACATTGAGCCAGTTCCTGACGGATCCGAGACATGTTCACCTAATTGTTGCAAAGCATATACTGAGGTACTTGAAGGGTACAGTTGACTATGGGCTCAAGTATGACGCGAATCAGAAGATTAACCTGCAGGGTTATGTTGATTCGGATTGGGCAAGCAGTTCTGCTGATAGGAAGAGCACTTCGGGATGTTGCTTCAGTATGGGATCCGGTATGATCTCCTGGTTTAGAAGGAAGCAGTTGTGCGTGGCATTGAGTACAGCAGAAGTAGAGTATGTTGCAACTTGTTTGGATAGTTGTGAGGTAGTATGGCTTAGGAAGCTATTGTCTGATTTGTTTGATCTCCAGTTAGAGGAGACTTGTATATTCTGTAACAACCAGAGTTGTGTGAAGTTGTCTGAGAACCCGGTGTTCCATGACAAGTCGAAGCACACTTAGATCAAGTACCACTATATCAAGGATATGGTGTAGAGAGGAGCAGTGAAGCTCCAGTATGTAGCACCGGAGGAGCAGATAGTCGATGTGTTGACCAAGTCGTTAGCCAGAGTGAAGTTCTAGTACTTCATAGAGAAGCGTGATGTTCTCTAGATCGAGGTTCCTTCCAAGAGGAAGTGATGAGTCTGGAAGACGCAGATGCACATGGGCCATTCTCGCATGGTGGTAGGAAATTCCTCCCATGTTGGTAGATGTAAGGATTGGGCCATTCTCGCATGGTGGTAGGAAAGTCCTCCCATGTTGGTAGATGTAAGGGTCGAGCCATTCTCGCATGGTGGTAGGAAAATCCTCCCATGTTGGTAGATGTAAGGGTCAGGCCATTCTCGCATGGTGGAAAGAAATTCCTCCCATGTTGGTAGATGTAAGGGTTGGGTCTCGCATGGTGGTAGGAAATTCCTCCCATGTTGGTAGACGAGGTCTCGTATGGTGGTAGGTTTTTTCTCCCATACTGGAGACGTCCAGCGGTCATAAGACACTATGTGTGCGCCTAGGCAGGATCTCACATGGTGGCAGGTTTGTCCTCCCATGCTGGTAGACGTGGGCTGACCGTTGTGGGACATGTGATGTGCATCTGGGTTGTACTTCGTGTGATGATGAGATGATCTAAAGACGATGAGGCGATAGTAGGAGACGCAGGTGTTTGCAGTGGAAATGTAATGACTGGTCTTGAGATGTACCTACTTGATGGCTTGCTCGCAAAGATGATGAAGACCTACATGAGGGATAGGCCTACATCCAGCATGAAAAAGGGTTTGCTCTGTAGAAATTCCTATGACGAGTAGATTCGAGAGATGTCACCAATCGATGATCGACATGATGAGGATTGCAGCAGCAGCGACGATGATGATCCAATGTTGATGATGGTGTTCCCGCATTGATGACAATCTAGCGATGATGACGTTATCTAGACTTGTGTCAAAAGGTTTGATGATTGTGGCAAGAGAATACCTTCCTAGTTAAGAGGGAGTGTTGATGTAATTGTAACTTTGGAAGATATTCCCTTGTATTTTATATTGTTATTATTATTGTACCTCCGATGGAGATGTTTTTCCCTTCAGTCGGATATGTCTTTATTACATTTGGTCATGTAAAGTCATTGAGGTAAAACCTCCATTGTAAGTCGGGGCAATAGATCCCCCTAGAGTCATTTGTATTAGGGTTGTTGAGTCTCCTAGGGAAGTCGGCCCAGTCGGGTTTAGTTGGGACCGACCTAGCTAGTGAAAAGTTCAAGTGAAAGATAAAGTATAAATAGAGAGCAAGGCTCTCTCATTTGGACATCACTCACTCACTCAAGTTCGCATTAGTGAGAGAGAGAAGACAAGTCCGCATAGGAGAAAAAAGAGAGAGTTGTAGAAGACTATCTTGTTTTGGGGTTTTCCATTTTGTGATATTGTATTGGTGACGATTCTATCTCTGAGAAACTTGCGGGGTTTTCTCCTTTATGGTTTCCCCGAGGAAAATCGTTGTGTCTCTTGTGTTATGCTATCCATGTTATTCTTTCAGTTAAGATCCTAGATAATATTGATTTAAAGTAGAAAAACTAACAATGCTTTTGTAAAGGCATGTATGTATTATGCATCAAGGACGATGCATTGTTTAAGGGGGAGGCGAATGTAATACCTCGTGTGTTAAGCCCCGGACATATGTAATAATTGTTATTATTATTGTGGCACAAGGTGATGTAACAAGGGTCTTTAAGGACCTAGAGACATTGTTATTATTTTGTAAATAATTAATTAATAAAAACAACTGGCACACCAGAGACAACAAAAGAGTATGGGAGGCCTAGATCCACAATGTGAGGGGGAATGGGGACATTCCTATCACTTTAGAACTTGTTTGGTTGAGCTTGGTCCGTATTTATGCCTTGGTGGATTTATTAGTTGATAATCACCCAAACATTGTACAAAGGACTTAAATTTTGATTATTTTAGCCTATGTTGGTACTATTGAGCCTAATTCATGATTTAGTGGGTGCTTGGGTGGATTCCACTTGTTGATTGGGACCCTTTGGTGGTTGTGTAACTCATTTTTGGAGGTTACACTTGGTTTTGTAACCCCCACTTGCACAAGTATTCCCTCACTAGCTATTTTTCTCCTAGACACCTTAAAAGTTGGATAACTCCTTGTGTAACCCCTCCTTTGTTATTTTGAGAAGATGCCTTGGTTTGTGTAACTCCTCACCTCACTAATTTTGATTCCTATCCTTGGATGATGAGTCCACACATGAATTTGAGTTAGGTAGAGTGGCTTGGATTCACTCTCCTTGGAATTTGAATTGCTTGGGTTGGATTAGAGTTAGCCTCTTATGGTTGAGTTAACCCCCTTGGTTTGACTCAACTTGGATTACCTTGGTTTGATTTTACCCTCTTGGGTTGGATTTACCTTCTTTGTTCTATAAATCCATGGTTGATATCCTTGGTTAAGGTTATTGGTTGATGGTTGTGCTTGGTTGTTCATACCATTAATGTTGAGAGCTTGGTAAGCTTGTGAGCTTGGGAAGCCATGTATGCTCTGCTACGTGAATGAACTTTGTGCTCGAAGAATTGTGATCTCATATGGTGTTTGTCATGAGCTTGGACAACTCTAGTATAGTTCATCTATGTCCACTACTTGTCTTTGTCATGGACCTGCACATAAATCCTAATGGTGAATGGCAATGTCCTGAGGGACCTGGGTGGTGAAGGGATTACCATTGCACCTGGTAGTGGGGTGGAGGAGAAAGTAGGTGGTGATGAATTGAGTTGTGGTTCTCAAATATATACTTGAGATATTTTGAGTGCACCTCTGCTTGTGGATCAGTGGCCTCAGCTCAGGGGTGGCATGTCCAAGAGTATTTGGCTTGGCAGTGCCTATGGTTGGATGGAACGTGGTCCATATGATTTCAATTGCACATTGTTATGATAAGTGGCCTATTTTATGTTAATTCATATGTTTATATTAATTTTTCATTTATACTATAGTTCCCTTGATGGTTGATCTATTCATAGTTAAATGTATATGGTTTTGTATCAATGGTTGGATGCAAATATGATGGTTTAATTAGTTAGAAATTAGTGTATTCTCCTTGATATTTAGATCTGATCTTGATGGTTGCATGAAATATGTTTATTCATGTGTTATTTGTTGTATCTTACTATGTAAATTCTCCCTCTATGGCTAATCAAATATGTAGATAAATTTGTAGTTGCAACTGCTTGGTTTTTGGAACTCTAGTTGAGGAATCTTGCTTGGAAAATGGGGTTTTCTCCTTGTTTTGAGATATGATATTAATGGAAGCTTTCAATATGTTTGTACATGTCTTATTTGTTGTAGAATTCTATGCAAATGTTCCCTCCATGGCTGATCATATCTGTTCCATGTTTCTACGGTTGAAATTACTAAGTTTTGATCACTAGTTGATGGGTTTTCTACTTGGAAAACTAGATTGAATTGATAGTTTCTATGGAGAATTGAATATATGATGTTTTTATGGATGTATGTGAATTATATAGTGGACCCTTGGTGGTTGTAGAGTGCCTCATGGAGCTGGTATGCTTTTTATTTTGGATTCACAGTTGGTTTTGTAGCGATTTGGATGCTTACCGGATGATCTGGTAACGAATTTTTAAAGCAATAGTAGATGAACTTTTAAGGCAATAGTAGATCTGATCTTTGTATGAATTAATGGTTGTATATGATAGATTTGTATTTGTCATTTTACATTATTGAATGGTTGTAGGATGCAAAACTATTAATAAAAGTGTCATAAATTGGATTGATGGGGGTGCCATAAATTGCATAGTTTTATGGCGAAAAGATCTTGTTTGTAATTGTTTGCAAAAAACTCCATAAATATGATTAGTTAGCATTATTGGGTTGATCATGGTCACCTTTAATGTTTTAATAATGCTAAGGTCCAATTTTATTAATGTTTGTAAATCTAGTTGCATTATCATGCTTGCACGATGTTACATCTGCATGAGCTCATGGAGAGTTTTATAATTGTTTTAAAATATGGCATTTATTTATAAGTTTGTTTTGATTGGATCGATGTTATGTTATCCTAACCTTTGTTTGACCTTATTCCACTGTACAATACCTTATTCGGCCTTCCTTTGGTTTCATATGTGCCCATGACCTGGGTTTTGGGGTCGGCTGCATTACAGGACTGATCAGAGTCCAGTGACTACTCTGTTAATGGCTCAGCTTCAGTCACGCCCATTCCACCCCTCTTCGTCTTCGTTACTCCTGACAACATCCGAGGGTGGGGTCCCACTGCGTTGTCCAGTTCTCGTCTTCTCCATGCACTAAATGCATAGCCACCTTACTCAGCAGCTGTATAAATGCTAACTAAAATGCCCCCGACTCGTGGGAATCCGACAGAGCAATTCTGGTCAAAATGGAAATTTGGAGTGCTCAGCGATTTCGGCCATCTGGATAGTTTAAAAATTGGATAATTATTCTAGAACAATCAATCCCAATCACTGAAATTACCAAAATTGGAAAATAGCGATTTCCTGCAATAATTTTAATCATTTTTTCTCCCAAAACCGCAGGAAAAGCGGGGCATTTTGGCTGTCTTTTATCCTACGCGCCTTACTCACAACTCCCAGGAGTACCAATTCAAGGGATCCCGCGTCTTCTCCGAATGCATTCACAACCAAAGTCCATGATTTGCATCCTCCCCTATTCGACTTCGACTATGATCGGCTTCATTGCAGCTCCCACTTCATTGATTTCTGAGACCGAAACCATTTGCAGCATGTAGAAGGTATGCATTCATGAACATTCATTAAGATCTGCAAGCAAATCATTCAGTCTGCATTTGTTGTGATTCCTTCAATGCTATTGGATGTTGTTGGTATAGAATTTTAGTGAAAAATTAACAGTCATTTTACCAAAGTTAAACAATGGTTACTCCTTCATGTTATAATTACTCCTATCAAATTCAACAATGATGTTTTGAGACCGTAGGAGAGAATCATTGCAACTCCCACTTCGTTGTGCGTTGAGATCGACACCATTTAATACAAATGCATTGCAATTAAAAATTGGGTTCACTTTCCCTATTGAACCTGTTATCTTTTATTTAAGGACAGGGTTTTGCACAGCCAGCCTTTCAAGGAAGAACAAAAAGCTTCAATTTGAGAGCATATCAAGCCACAGTCAAAACAAGGTGACCGTGTAACTAATTGTTGTATATTTTATATAATCATAGTATACCACGTCAATTAAAAATTTTGGTACTCACCCCTACAACAATTGGGGTGTTAACTTATTAATGCATTCAAGTCTTTAACAAAATCGTTGTTGGATAAACACAAAAGATTTTAGAAACAATATTTTGTAAATCCCCTTTGATTGCTGTCACGAACTCCATTTCCAGTATTTTTGTGTAGTCCTCAGAACGCAATCCTAGTATTCATAATTTGATCAAACATACTAAGATAATTACTACGTTTTGAAAGCCTGTCGATGATGAACTTCATCGAAAACCATAGCCCGGTCTATACCTGAAATAAACAAACGAAAACACGTGACTTGGATCGATCTTAAACTGTTCCGGATTACAAAAATCAAAACGTTGGTGTTAGGCCATTTCTATGAGATAATAATGTTCAATAACAAAAACCTCAAAAACATCTGGGCAGAACTTATATTATATAATTATACATTGAAACAAGAAAAACAAACATAGTGCAAATTTCAACAAAAAGATTACAGTTCCAATATTGGTTCTGATGAGTTTATATTATAGATACAGGTGCTTCTCCAAGGGGTCTTGCTTTGGTGGAACACGATTGGTTGACTGAGAACACTCCAATCGGTGCTTTACAAGGTTTGGCATATGCACTATTTTAAACTTTTTAACATCAGTTGTTATTTTTTCTTTCAATTTCATTTTATTAGTGTATCTAGACATAAACATTTTTTAACATGTAGTGTGTAGATGCCTGCAAAGGGGAAACAGTCTACCACAGTGGCTTCAACACAAAGGCATAGACAAATGCAGCACCATTCAGGTTTACCCACAATTCCAGGTACATTTTATGGGACTCCTAATTGATAAATATTTGTTTTCATGTGCATAATGTTTTACGTGCCAATATTGGTTCTTATGAGTTTATATTACAGATATAGGTGCTTCTACCAAGGGTCTTGCTTTGGTGAAACACAACTGGTTGATTGAAAATACTCCAATGAGTGACTTACAAGGTTTGGCATATGCACTATTTTAAACTCATTAACATATCAATTGTTATTTTTCTTTCAATCTCAATTTATTAGTGTATTGGATGTTGTTAACATACTAATGGTGTGATGTCTATCTATATGCTAGGTGACTCTAGAACAAGTCGAAAAGTGTCATATTCATCCACACAAAATCCCCCATGGGAAGGCTTTAAATCTAGTGCATATATTACTTAGCACTTGCTATAATTTTGGTAATTTTCTAGAGTGCATGATGCATCAACAGCCACATGGTTCAATTAGTTTTGCTATGTAACATACATCGTCCTTACATATTGATTAACCTGTGCCTATTGGGAGGTTTCCCATAACTTTTCAAGTCACAAACTGAAAGTATTTTGTTCAATGTGTCAGATTTGTTGTTGAGAATAGTTCTACAATGTAAAACTTTCATATATCATTGTTTTTATGATATATTGCAAGTGTTGGTTGCATTCAATTGTTGAAAGCTTATTGTAATTGATCTGTGTAGGATTTAGTGACCTGTAGAAGTTGCTCATGTTGAATTTGGTCTGCATGGTTTTGCACATTGAAGTAAAAGGAAGTCTGGAACAATGTCAGGTTCCACCTGATAACCAATATTGAAAGCAGTTGAAATGTCCTTTGGTCTTGGCTACTCAGTAATTTTAGTATTTATATACAAGCATACTACAGCACAATCATCGATCTTAGATGTTGGATACTTAAATCTCCATTCACGAACAGTTGACTCTACAAGCATTCTTGCATCGAATGACCGAGTAGGTGCAGATGATACAATTTCCACTTCTTCATTGCTCAGTACATCCCATACCTACATACATATCATACACATCTTACTTGACAAAAAAATGAACCTTATATGCACAAATAGCTTATCGTATCAGATAGTAAATCTTTCACATATACCTTGAAAACAAGGAAGATGTAATAAAACATCCAGAAAATCGTAAACCAGAAAATTTCTTGTGTGGTATTAAAGCAGAAAACCTTGAACAATGCCATGCTACAAAAGCATCCATACTTTGCTAAATGGAACATAATAAATGTCTTTATCTTTGGCACTTTCAAGGATTATCCATTTGGTGGGACACAGTTTCCGGTACATCACATGACGCATCTCATCCACCCAGGGCTATAAGAATGGATTACAAATTACTTCTCTAGGTGCAATTAAACTTGTAAGCATCACAAATCCATCTAATCCATGGTTTTTTATGCAACACCATGAAGTTGCGAAGCTCCAAGTTGTATATCTTGGGTTCTATTATGTGATACATTGGCCATTTGTGTGTACTCTAGATTGGAACATGTAGCATGATCAAAGTATGTACAAGACATTTTATGAAAAAAAGGGCAGGTTGCATGGGGCGACTGCCACAAGCACAGAGTCTAAAGGCCATGCTAGATTGAACTCAATGGCCCAAGGAAGCTTGTCACCAAGCAGGCCATCTTTCCAGGAGATGGGGGCTTTACAACAGGGTTGAGGTTGGGATCTGTTATTATTTATTACTAAAGACAATCTTGTGATGTAGCAGCCATGATTTAGTCTGTTATCAGGCTTTAGTTGATCCGCATCGCAGTTGGAAAGTCATCGACGTTGATGCAACTTTGAAAAGTTTCGACTTCGACACGACTTCGACTCGACAAGTTTCCAGTTTGACAGGTTAGCTCCGACAGGTTCCGAATTCTAGACAACTCTGACGAGTCTCGACTTCGACACACCTCGACACATTCGCACCTTCGACATGTTCAGCAACCTCACAGTTCGCGACATCGACAAGCAGCGTCGACATGCGACCAGTGACTGTCGAACTTCGATAGACTGTCTCTCTGTCTTGCATTCGACTGTAACGGTTGAACTATTGAACCGTTCTAACTTCTTCTTGTAAATGAACATAACGGGAAGGAACCCAAGCGTCTCAGAACTCTATATAAGCATGTATAATATTGTAACATAGCAATCTTATGATGTCTTAGACTTGTTTACAGTAATAGAAGATCAGTTCGCATTCTTGCATATTGTCTATGCGTATTTGTGTTTATCTGTGTAGTGTAATCCTTCTTTGCTCATTTTGCTTATTCTTATTGTTTTTTCCATAACAGAGCCAACTCATTCAGTCGAACTGTTGTCCCCCACGTTCTTCCTGGACACGATCTGGATCATCGATATCAGAGCTGACTAAAATCAAAGCATTCAGTTTTGTGCTTAAGTTCTGTGTCTACACTTTGCTCAAAGTTACCTGACTTATGTCGGTTCAAACTCACTCACAATCTCAACAATCCAAGCAGACACTACCTCCAGAAATGACAGGAGAAACAGAAAATGGACATGCAGTTGATGAGATAGCATAGCTTATTGAGCAAGCTCCAGCTCGACAACGAACTGAAATATTCACCCAGTTCAACGAGATTCTCATGTGATTCGCTTCGACATCCGGAGGACCTTCAACGAGAATTCACTCCGATAAAATTGGCCCCTTCAAAATGCAAATGAATTTGGACATACTTAATCTTGAAGGTAAGATTGACGCGGAATCCATCGACAATTGGGTGCAACAATTGGAATCCTATTATGTTGTAAATCAACTCTCCAAAGCTGAAAAAGTCACCATTGCATCCTTAAAGATGTCAACCTCCATGCACTGTTGGTGGGAGAACCTCTCGACAAAGATGGAGAAAAGCGGAGACCCCATTGACACATGGGACAAATTCGTCGGACACATCCGGAAGGAATTTTACTCGCCCAAATACCTCGAGCAGCAGTATAAGAAGTGGCAGCAGCTAAGGAAATGGAAAGATCAATCAGTAAAGAGTTACACCGACGAGTTCTGTCGACTCATGGCGAGACTTGGCGTCCAAGAAGAAGAGAAATTTCTTGTTCTGAAGTACATCAGTGGATTGTCCCAGTACATCCAGCAAGAGATGGAATTTCTGACTATCACTACGCTTGCGGATGCATTCCACTACTCCAGCAAACTGAAAATCAAGCAAAAAGGGAAAGCACGCTTCGCGACAAGCCGACATCAGGATGACCACTCGACAAGAAGGCAACAGTCTACTTTGACAAGTCGAAATATTCTCAGCCGACACTGCCAAATCCAGACCATGGTAAGAATCCTTTTCAAAAGAGGGAACGTAGCAAACAATTGCCTACCGAAAAATGGTGCGATTACCACCACTCATCTTGGAATGATACATCTGAATGCAAATCTCGGAAGACATTTTTGGCAAAAGTGTCGACCTCTGACGCGTTCGACAAGTCGGTGGAAGAATTTGATCCAGACGCAACGACCCTTTTGACCTCGACCACCCCAGCAGCCTCGACTATCATCGACGAGGAGGAACGAGAGTGCCCATTCCATACACGGATATGGATCCAAAGAAACCCATTGCATCTGATTGTGGACAACGGTAGCCAGAAGAACTTCGCTTCTGAAGATATCGTGAAGAAACTAGGTCTTGTTACCACTCCACATCCTCAGCCTTACAACATCGGTTGGATGAAGGATGGACAAGAACTTCGGATCACTCGACAATGCAAGCTTTCCTACTTCATAAATCCTTTTGAAGATGAAGTACCCTATGACGTGGCACCACTCTCTGTATCTGATGCCTTGTTTGGGAAACCTTACCTCTGGGATAGACATGGAATTTATCAGTCACGGCCTCAGAAGGTGATTGTCAAAATCTGAAATCGATGGTTCAACATACCAAAGCGTCACCCTACACCGACGGCTGCACTGATATCTGCCAAACAGACAAAGAAGCTCATCAATCATGCTCAGAATTTCGCATTAATCATGATCAAGCCGCAACATTCTAAGAAGACTGCAGCAACGAGTCGAGTCACCGACCAATGCAACTCTCTACAGAAACAGCAAGTCGATCATATTCTCGATGAGTACCAAAACCTCTTTCAAGCTCCAGATGGAGTACCTCAACATTGTCAAGTAAAACACTCAATTGAACTTGTTCCTGGTTCTTCTTTGCCTAATTCATCTGTTTACAGAAGATCCATTCTCGAAAATGAAGAGATTCGCAGACAGATCCAAGAATTAATCGACAAAGGTCATATCCAACCCAGCTCCTCTCCTTGTGGAAGTCCAGTCGTCCTAGTTCCGAAGAAAGATGGGACTTGGCACATGTGCATCGACTACAGAGCTCTCAACAAAATATCGGTAAAGAATCGATACCCTCTGCCACGGATAGACGAGCTCATTGACTGTCTGAAAGGTGCTAAACTATTTACTAAGCTTGACCTCAAGTCGGGATACCATCAGATTCCGATCGAGCCCTCAGATGTGTGGAAAATTGCTTTCAAAACCAAGGAAGGATTGTTTGAATGGTTAGTCATGCCTTTCGGCTTAACCAACGCACTTGCGACCTTCATGCGACATATGGATAACCTTCTTCGACCTTTCATCGGCAAATGGGTAATTGTTTATCTCGACGATATACTGATTTTCAGTCGATCATGGGAAGAACATGTCGGACATATTCGACAAGTCCTCGAAAATCTCCAGAAACATCGGCTCTATCTGAACATGGAAAAGTGCTCTTTTGCGATGACCAGCATCAAATATTTGGGGTATGTAATTGACTATGCAGGCATTCACGTCAATCTAGACAAAGTACAAATCCTCAAATATTGGCCCATTCCTAGAAGCATTCAAGAACTAAGAATTTTTCTTGGTTTGGAAAATTTCTATCCACGATTCATACTCGGCTTCAGTCACATAGCCTGGCCTTTGAAATAGTTGACGAAGGGAAACGGAAAAACTGTCTTCCAGTGGACAGCAACACAACAAGCAGCTTTTGAACAGCTCAAACACAAGCTCTGCACTGCACCAGTACTTGTGTTACCTGATTTGCATCAGCCCTTTGAGATTGAGATGGACGCATCGGACTATGCCTTGGGCGTAGTGATCACTTAGTCTGGTCACCCAGTCGCTTTTCATTCTGATACTTTTAACGACACAGTTAGAAGATACTCGACATACAAAAAATAACTATGCGCCATTGTGCAAGCTATCAAGCAATGGAGGCATTACATCCTTGGCAAGGAAACGGTCATTCTCACTGATCATAAGCCTCTACAGTTCGCTCCGACACAATCAAAGTTGCAGACAAACTGACAAATCAAGTGGATTAATTACCTACAACAATTCCAGTTGGTGATTAAGTATCGGAAAGGTAAATCTAACGTTGCCGCCTATTTCCTCAATCAACCACCCATTACTCTCCTTTTGACAGTGATGAGTATGCAGGGATACGACATGACCACTTGGACACAGTTGTATGAGGACGACAGTGAATTCTCAGCACTCTACCGACAGTTACAGACTAACAAGTCGTCGACCTCAGACTCCGACTATTTCCTGAGAGACACCTTGCTATACAAGCTTGGACAGCTTTGTGTACCGATCGGTGAGCACCGACAGCAGCTCATTTGGGACGCGCACTACAGCAAGACTGCAGGACACTTTGGATTAGCAAAAACACTTTCTATTCTGTAGAAGTATTTCTTTTGGCCTACACTTAAATATGACGTCAACAAGTACATCTGATCATGCATGGTTTGTGACATTGTTAAGCCACCTAATTGATGATAGGGATTCTATACACCTCTACTAGTTCCTAGTCGACCATGGGAATCTATTTCTATGGACTACTTGATGGGTTATCCTACTACCAGACATCAGCATGACGCGATCTTAGTAGTAGTCGATCGATTTTCCAAGATAGTCATTCTCATACCATGTAAGAAGACCACAACAGCGCAGCAGACCGCTCAGCTCTTCTTTACACATGTTTGGTAACACTTTGGTTTACCCGCAAGCATTATTTCCGACCGAGATGCCAGATTCATCAACATATTTTTGAATACCCTCTGGCAATTTCTAGACACACGAATCTCATTGTCCACAGCTTTCCATCTTCAGACCGACAGACAGACAGAAGTTGTGAATCGCTTGGTAGTACAACTGCTTCGCATGTACAATCACTAGCATCGACGCACATGGGATGAAAGTCTTCCATACATCCATCACATCTACAATCGTGCTCAGCACAGCTCTACAGGCAAGAGTCCATTTGAAGTTTGTTACGTATTTGAACCCTCAGTGCCTATCGACTTGATCAGCTCCTCGACACAGCCGAGTGACACCTACTACAACTAGCGAGAAGTTAATAAAGCAATCAAGTTCGGAGATCAGATATGCGACATCCAGAAGCAAGCACAGAAAATGTTGCACAGAGCAAGCGAGAAAGCTAAGGCCCGACACGACAAGCATCGTATTCCTCATTCATTCCAAATTGGGGATAAGGTCTTGTTACATCTCAAGAAGGAGCGCTTCACAGGCCCATTCAAGAAGCTCAAGCCTTTGCGATATGGTCCGTACAATATTCTTCGACAGATTGGCGAAAATGCTTTCTAGCTCGACATTCCTGCATGCCTGGGTCTGCATCCAATATTCAATGTGGATCTACTTCGACCATACCATGCACCCTTGTTGGAACAAAATGACTTGCAAACAGTAGAACCCGAAGACATCCATCCAGATGTTCAAGAGCCTCTTCCTTGCGACACCATTGTGGGATGACGAGTACGCCATACAAGGACGAACACAATTCCCTTGTTTCAGGTTGCCAAGGCTGGCTAGATCCCATCTCAAGGAAAGTGGTACTCTGTTACTGAATTGACCGACAAGTTTCCTCACCTTCGCGAGCAAACAATGGGGTTCATTGTTTCTTAAGGAAGGAGGTATGATCCGCATTGCAGTTGGCAATTCATCGACGTTGATTCAACTTTGACAAGTTTCGACTTCAACTTGACAAGTTTCCAATCCGACAGGTTCCGAATTCGACACAACTCTAACGAGTCTCGACTTCGACACATTCACACCTTCGACATGTTCAGCAATCTCACAGTTTGCAACATCGACAAGCAGCATTGACATGCAACCAGGGACTATAGAACTTCGATAGACTGTCTCTCTGTCTTTCAGTAGACTGTAACGGTTGAACTGTTGAACCGTTCTAGCTTCTTCGTGTAACTGAACGTAACGGGCAGGCACCCAAGCGTCTCAGAACTCTATATAAGCATGTATAATATTGTAACATAACAATCTTATCAAGTCTTAGACTTGTTTACAGTAATAGAAGATCAGTTCGCATTCCTGCATATTGTTTGTGCGTATTTGTGTTTATCTGTGTAGTGCAATCCCACTTTGCTCATTCTGCTTATTCTTATTGTTTCCGCCATAACAGAGCCGACTCATTTAGTCGAACTGTTGCCCCCTCGTGCTTCCTGGACACGACCCGGATCATTAGTGATTTTGATTTGGTCTTACATCCATGTTAGCAAGCTTCACTGCAACTGCTTTTCGTTATTGATTCATCCCCATGCAATATTCTTTTTTGAGCAGGGTGGCATACAATGGTGTAGACATGTAAGAGAGGGGAAAAAACTACTTTTTGATATGAGCACACAAGAGGGAGAGAGAGAAGGATAAGCTTAAAATTGTTCACCATATGAAACAATGATAAGGAGAAATACAATATATTATTCACTAATGTGGGCTAGTGTGGTGAGCAGATGTCCAATAGTTATGAACATAGCTTATGCACAAACAGGAGTACAACTAGTCTTCGCAGGTCTTTGGTACATTCTAAAAAGTCAAATTGTGGCTTTAGGCATTGAGGCACTGTCCTTCACTTTAATTGATCAATACAAGTTCATGATAATCACCATATTTCAATAATAAGTCAAGCTGCATATTCAGTTTTGGTATCTTAGCTAGGTCTACAACCCAGTCAATGGATTTCTGTTAAGTTCATGATTAGATACCAGTTGATAAACCTGGACACTATCTGCTATTACACTAAAATCTACTGACTGGAACAACTACAAAGACCTCAAGCTTACCCCAGCAAGCAACAAATATATTCATGTACTAACAAACAGTTTAATGTTCATAAATATATGAAATATGAAAAAGTTCTTGAAATGAAATCTGGAAAATTGTACAACAAAGAAGAACAGTAAAATGTTTGTCATATCACCTTAACCTTAATTTCAATTATGAGAGACAAACCTATTACATATATATTTCCAACTCATATATATACATGTTTGCATGTGTATATATATGGAACACCTTAATGGACGCTTCTTAAGATGTGTTCTATGAAGGTAGCACTCTGTAGATTGTTCCACGTTGTCATCATCCTTTGCTTTGTCCAAGTTGTTGGTTTAGTTGCTAGAATCATTGCCCATTGGTTAGGGATTTTCAAAGAAGGGCTCTTCATTTTAGTCAAACTACTAGTTTTAAGCAATCAAGGGTTAATATTTCAGCAGCAAAAAGCATGCATGTTAAATGTTTATATCTACGAAAAGTTATGGGAAAACATTACTAGGTTTCATTTTATTTATAAGTTCTTTTCAAAGGGATTAGCTTTGAAAGATTGATAGGGCTCATGGCATAGAAAGTTACAACTTAAAACTAATGGGAGGTTCATATATCTATCGAGGCAGTATTTCTTCTACTTATTGTTTGTTTAGAAGGTTGACTTCATCACTAACTATGTAATAATAATAGAAAAGTGTGAACAATGTGTGGCATGTTTGAATGTGAGAAGATGTGATGGTATATTTTTTTTCTAGATATATGTATTATTTTGGTCGTTTGAATCCTATTGACTTGGAAGTTGTATTGACTTGGAAGTTGTTTTGTGGCCTGCCACCCTGTATCCATTCAGCATCTGCTTCCTTGTATCGGTCAACCAGTACTGCATTTAGTTCCTCCCACGTTCGTTTGACATCTAGCGAGCAATGACATTCATCTAGTGAGCGTTGGCTTCAATTTGGGCGAGCATCGAGCAATCAACAGTTTCAGCATCCATCCATATGTCGGTTATCTTAACTCTTAGGCTAATTGCTTCGGTGAAAATATTATATATATACAGGCATTAAAAAAGAAAAATTTAATTCCTTTCACTACTTCATATTTTCACAGCAATTAGCCTACAGAGTTAAGATAACCGACTTATTGATGGATTCCGAAATTGTTGATTTCTCGATGCAATCAACAGCAAAGAAAAAAATCAATTCCTCTCACTACTAAATACTTCCATTAAACTCTATAACTTTGGATAAATACAGACAGTAAGTGAAATAGGATACAGATAGTAAGTGAAATAGGATCCAACCACTATATATATATATAGGTTGGCTCTTACTTCAATTACTCTATGTATGTATATCTCTCTATATTTGTAAAGTTGGCGTTATGTATTCTTTGTTTATATATATTAACAAAGAAAAATAATAATATATATATTTACTGGTTGGTTTATTTTACTCATTGTCTATGAGTATGTAAGTCTGAATTTATGCAAAGTTGCAAAGTCGGTAACAAAAGTATTAATTTGCAATAAATATATATATATTGCGAAGAAAAAAATCTTTTATTCATATAGAATAACATGGACTATCGAAGGACTTACATTACTGCTCCCTGAGCTTACATTGCATTTCATCACTATTCCAAAATTCCCTAAGGAGGATCCTTCAATGCACACAAAAAGATACTCGGAGTTCATCAAAAACTAAACAGTTTCAAAAATCTATCAAAATCTGCCCAAGTTTATCTTACAACATGCTCTAATCAATTGTCATCGACGAGTCTAAAAAGGTCAAGTCTGATGATAATTGTGTTCAGTCTCTGCAGATTATGAAGAGGGTCGACCCCTTTGTATCTCCTCAACCAGCATTCCCGGAGCCAACAACAACGCACTCTTTGAGAGCTCATTTGCTTCTACATTCACTTCGGGATAAACGTGGTTGAAGGAGATGAAGGAAAACATTTGAATCTTCCTCCTTATTAAAATCAACTAGTGTTGTAAATGTGGAGCCTTAATTTGAATCCTGTTATTTTCCCACTCAATTACCATCTTAGAATCGCCAAAGACCTGCAATTTATTAATGTTTCATGCTAAAGTTGTGTCTGGTACTGACCAAAGGGCTCACAGTTCAGCCTTATTGTTTGAACAATGGCCCTGACCATATCGAATTTTAACCTGCACATCCTCTGATATGTGTAAATATATATATATATATATGACCATATCGAATTTTAACCTACACATCTTCTCATATATATATATATATCGAATTTTAACCTGCACATCCTCATATATATATTAGTTGGTTTATTTCATTCCTTGTCTATGTGCATATATGTCTGTATTTATGCAAATTTGAAGAGTGTGTAACGAAAGTATTAATTTGTGAAAGGAATACACACAGATACACTAGTTGGCTCCCACTTCATTTATTGTCTGTATGCATATTTGTAGCGTTGCTTTCAATCAAATGAGTTAGTTGGGCCATGCATCTCTTAGCCTTGTACCTTTCAATTGAGGTAAAGTAATCTTACACCCTTTAACTTAGGGCAAGCAAGGCAACTCCCCTAAGAAATAAGCTCACTATTAAATTAATTTAATTAAAAGTTACCCACTTTTAGGGGGCTATTGGATATATTATTTTTATATAAAAAGTGACTTAGTTCTTTTCCCACAGCGCCTGGGTTCGATGCGGTTCTGAGCGATTCGATCTCTACAGTATAAAAAAGAATGCATTGGATGGATAATGCCCAGGCATTGAGAAGGAAAGACGCTCCCAAATGTTAAAGGGAGCAGGTCTGCATGTTTATGTAGTACACCTCATTTTTTTCCAATTATACTTTTTTTTAAGTAAATTGTCCTTATTTAGGCCTGAGTTTGGAAGCAATGCAGTCCCGAAACCTATAACTACGGTTAGACTATATGCCACATCATTTGCAGCGATCCCTCACCTTTAGTTGAAAGTAGGGGAACAACTAATTTTCTCTCTCTCTATATATAGTTGGTTCTTACCCAAGCATTGCAGCTAATTAATCGTTTCTACTGACTTTAATTAAAGGCTGACTTGCAATAACGTAGTTGGAACAATATGATAGCTATTTCTATTGAGCATGATAGCTAATTAGGGTTGGCGTTAAGTTAATACTGAGTAAGGATTGATTATTATAAGTAAGGGTGATTAGAATAAGGGGTGATCAGAATTGGAAAGCAGGTTGGGTGGATTGGTGACAACGGATTTTATGACCTTCTGTATTAGATACTATGAATTTAAACCATAATGGCTTATTATGAACCATTATGAATTTAAACCACAATCTGGCCTCGGCTAGCCTAGAAAACTGCAATTTGCAGCATTTTTTACATCAATTTTAATGAGAAACGTAATGGCCATAAAATCCTAAATAGGTTCTTGATTTTTGAGTAATAACATGCAAAATCAGAAAAAATTATCTCAAGCTAGAGTTGACTATTATCCATGTCTCTTCCCTGATTGTATTAGAACTACATAGATACTAACTCACTATAACTTACTCTCTACTAACTCAGATAGAATTACCTATCTACTAATTAATATACAACTACCAAGGATGCACCTTCTCTATGACTACTAGAAATATTACAACCTAACCTCTCTATTCAGTCTCTATATGTTTATTTAAATTTTAAATGAATAAGAGACTCTTTTTTCTTTAAATGTTAGTATTGTTTAGTATACTCCTTATATTAGTATTGTTTTAGAAGTCTAGTTCTTGATGTTGGGTATCTTAGTCAATAGAATAGAAATTAGAGTCAGAGTGATCTAGTGAACTCATAATAATGCTACGTCCAATACATGCCCTACTCTCTTTACCCTCGCCTATGCAAAAATGTGTCTTCTACTTAAAATTGAATTCATAGTTTCTCCCATACTAACTATATCCCATCAACTACATATTTCAAGAGGGAGTGAACCACAGAAAGCACGCCTGCCAATAAGATACTCCCTTTATAACTCTACGAAAGACATATTAGAGTCTTTATAGCTTGATAAATTGTTGAGTCTTTATGATTTAGAAATTGATCACTTTATACCTTCTATAAGTCATAGGAAGATATTCGGTATGCTTTTAAAGATCAATTTAGATATCCTTGCCTACTCTAGGAAAGACATATTAGAGTATTTATAGCTCGATAGATAGTTTCAAGTCTTTATGATTTAGAACTTGATCACTTTATACCCTCTATAACTCATAGGAATATATTCAATATGCTTAAGGATCTAGTAAGATATCCTTGCCTTTTTACTCAACAACTAAGAGATAGAAAGAAGGAACCATAGCCTCTAACTGAGTCAAGCCTCTTAATCATGGAATCACACTTAAGAACTCATATATAACTTTGGCTGCTCTTACTAAGGTATATGAATATCTCTTGTCTTAAGGAATTAGAATGTCTCCTTTATAAATTAAAGTCTTGTTTTAGAACTAGAGCTCTTGTAGTTGGTATTGTTTTAGAATAAAGAGTAGAAAGTAGTATGTCTCCTTAGGAGATATAAATTATATTCCTTCTAGAACAAAGTGTATCTTTAGGAAATAGAGTTTGTAAATATAGAGTTGGCTTATGGGTGAATCCATGAATGTGGTTCACTATTTTTGGCGGATGGAATGGAAAAAATTTGTTTTTCGAACCCTCGATCGAGGTATTTTAAAGCCCTCGATCGAGGTTTTAAATGCTCGATCGAGGGTTTCAACAGACCTCGATCGAGGGTTTTAACAGACCTCGATCGAGGGTTTTAAACTTCCTTGATCGAGGGTTTTCTCAATTGAGGGTATGAGACAGGAAAAAAAAAAAAAACAAGGCTCGGCCGGCCTTGTTTGTGCAGTTGTTCGACAGAGACAGCACATCAACCGGAACCAGAGGCCTCGACTGAGCTCACGCCCACGCCACCTCACCACAGCGACGCCACCATGTCTTCTATTCCACCAGGTGGGTGGAATTCAAGCAATTTTTTGTTATTTAAAAAAAAAGAAAAATTTGTTTGTGTTATGTAAAATTGTGTTTTTGATAAAATCTAGCTTGTATTTGGTTTTTATGAATTTGTTAGGATGTAACCATTGAAACTAAACCAGCATTGAAACCGAAAACCACCATTGAAACCAAACTAATTGAAAAAAAAAACCATTTTGAAACTAAAACAAAAAACCATTCCAAAAAAAAAAAAAACATTTGAAATTTGAAATAGGTTAAGGGTTTTAAATTTATTTTGCATTTATTTGTTTAAATTATTTGGTATATTTTTGTTTATATTAACCGGTAGCATTTCACTGCATAAATGCTACCGGTTTTATTTTAAAATGTGTTTTTACAAGCAGAAATGCTACCCATTTTTTTCAATCCTCTGAAAACGCCATGAGGATTGAAAAAAAAATCATATATTACATTACTTAACCTATAACTCTAAACCTACCAATATAACATCACAAAAAATGAATATTAATAGTATAATATAAAAAATTAAAAAATGAATATTAATAATATATATAATCACATATTATTTATTGATTTTTACTTAATTTATTTTTAAAAAATAATATTTAATATTAATAATATGATATAAAAAATTAAAAATGAATATTAATAGACTTAAGGGTTTCAAGTTTTTGTATCTTCCCAACCTCTACATTCCTTGTCACAATGAATTCTCTTTTAAAACTAGGGCAAAATCATCCTAGACTAACAATAAAACCTTAAAAGCCATATTTTTCTTTCCTACTATTATATGTTCCTAATTAAGTTAGGAATAATTGATTTGATTGTGATAAAATTTTCTTCGAGTTACATTATGTTATCATGTAAGTTTAGCTATATTTTAATAATAAAATTGTGCTATTGGTTAGAAAAGGATTATGGGGGTGATTTCCAAAACCTTTGCACAAGTTAACGATTCAGTTTTGAAAATCAAGTTAAAAAAAATTCCCATGAAGTCGATAAGAATTTACACGAGGTATACTTTGATTATGGATTTGTGCTTTTCTCGGTAACAAACTTGACATTATAAACATAAATATGAAAATGAGTTGAATGCTTCATGGTGCTGATATGTTATTTTCTTTTATTAAAATATAATTTATTAACGCTTCATATTGATTCACTTTGCCTCTTTGACACGACAATGATAAGTTTCATTTTTTCTTAGCATTTAGATCAGTAGATATTAGAATTGTTTTTAATAAATATTTGAAGTTAATGCTAGTGGATACCTTAGATTATCAGAGTTTTTTTTTATTATTATTCTCAATTGTGTCATCATTTTGTACTTAAAGGCATACATGCCACAATTTCATAGTTAGTTTGTTAATTGATTTAATTAGTTTGTAATGGGCACATGTTTCATAATCCTCTAACTTTGTTTTTCATTCTATTCTTATTTCTCCTTTTGTATCTCATTTTCCATGTTTTATAACATAATGGATTATATTTTGTAGCAAGAATAATGTTTTGTTGAAATCTATACATGTAGATATGTGAGAAAGAACAATATGCCAAAACCTATAGCTTTGCACCTTAGGAGACTGATGCAATTCTCAACACTACATTTAAACAAATTTTATACATTCTTTAAATTCTCTAGCTTGACTTCAAATTGTCATGCAATCACTTCTTCCCATGTGATTGTTATACTATTTATTATCGTTCCTTGAGTTAATATGACCATAAAATGGGAACCACCCCTTAATGTAAGAGAAAAGGGAGAAATAATGGAAGAATGGGAGTTCTCTTAAGATGGTCTAATGCCTTTTGGATCAAATATGTTTATGATTGTATCTATAGCCCTATGGAATCCTATAACTAGAGTAACATATTCATTTTTAGGGCCATCTAAGTACCTTTCACCTATCAAAATTGTGGTGACAAAGTTAATAATATTGCTAAGATCATCAAAGAACTACTAAAAGGAGAGTTATTCCTATATCAATAATGAATTAATAAATTGATAAATGTTGTTAAATGTATAATTATTTAATACAAACTATATGTATAATATAGCAAGTTACATTTCTAACTAATTGATAACTTTTTGCACTAACTTAGGCATATATACCTTATCCAAGCATATACATTGTCACATAAATTTACCTTTGAAACTTGGTTCAAACATCCTTCAAAAATATAGTTACCCCTTGAAAGACACAAGTTCAAACATCCAATATAGTTACACCTTAAAAGACACAAACTTATAGAGATCATTTTCAAATTTAAAACATAGCTTAAATCTATCATAATTTATTATAAGTCAAATAATAAATTGATATATATATATAAAATAAACTATATATACTATATAACAAGCTACATCTCCAACTAATTGATAAGATAGTTATCAAATTGAAAGAATAGTTAAAATTTATCATAATCTATTATAAATCAAATTAAAAAAATAACTAAAATATATTATAAATCAAAATAATAAAATTAAAATAATAAAGTAATAAATCTTGTTAAATAAAAAATCCAAACCAAACTTTAAATTGATTCACTAAAGTATCACACCCACTCTTGATCTCATCAATTGTAGGTAGTTGCAAACATGGTTGACCATTCCTAATGTACGGTAGTATGGAAGAAAGGTGGAATCATATTTACATTTTTATTTTATTTTTATATATCATGGTACATGCATGTATTTCCACAAAACACACAAAGGATTATTATTTGGACACATGAGGTAAAGATATCTTTGAATTATCAAAATATTAGGTGTTCTTAAGTTGACACATGGTAAGGAAGCCTTTACATGTGGATCTCAATTTTTTCCCTCTTATTAACTCGTACATATGTTGTGTTCCTAGAAATGATTTAAACATTTTGCATTATATTTCATGTTCAATTTGTGTGAAAAATATGGTGTATGATGGTGATTCCATTGTATATTTATTTTAATTTTATATAACACATATGGTGTACCATGGTGAAATCACCTTCTACTACTTAGAAGTATAAACATGACACTAACCTCAACCTATGTCTAATATGTCTTTCATATCATATGCTTTGTCTAAGATATCCACTATGTTCGAGGATTTGTTCAAGAATTTGAAAATTGAATTTGAATTTTAAATGTGAAATTTGAAAGAGAATTAGAAATTGAAATTGAAATGTGATGCAAAAAGTTATGAAGAGAGAGCTTCATTGCTTCGTGCTCCGCGAAGCACAAGAGGATTTGACGTCGCCCAACAGGGCGGCCATCGGCAGTGCTCCCGTTCACCGAGGAGTGATGCCAGGATGGGGTCGACTGCCACTGGTGGCATCAATAGGAGAGATAGTGTGTCGGTTCATCCCGACGACATACATGTGGATCCCCAGGCGGAGGATGTGCAACAAGACACGAGTGCATCGAGTGCATCAGGTGCGTATTTTTTGTTAGCTCATTTTCAGTAAATTTTTAGTATATAATGCATTGAATTTCAGTTGCAAGTTATAATATATATTTTTAGTAACATTTGTGTTTTGGTTTGGATCACAGGTGCCCCATCAGGGGGATCGTACGACGATGAGGTCGCACGGATCACTCTCGCTGATATCACTTCCCAACGAGAGTGGGTGAACTCATGTATCTGCACACTGAGGGAGGATTCTCCCACACGGAGATCTTTATCCATGATGTTATCAGCAATTGATGAGATGTTGGCCCTCTACAAGAGGGTAGGACCTCTCGGTGACATTTGGCGTCATTCATGCCAGAGGAGGAGACGGGATGTCATTGGGATCCACAAATGGGAGGATGTCAAAGTCGCCATAAGAGGGCATGACGTCAAGGGTACTTTGTTCAACATCCCACCTGACCGCCCTTCTGATCAACCGCTTAGACTCAGGGAGTTTAAGTTGGAGGCCGTTGCACCATATCTGTATGATAGATTCGTCGAAGCGTGGGACATGTTCCCCCACCATGACCAGGTCCCATTGTACTTTGCAAAACATGTTTATGCAGAGTTTTTTTTGGACATGCACCCTGATTACACCAGCACAGGGTCCCAGTTCTATAGGGCTGGTAGGGGACGCTCCAGACAGGACGGTTATCAGGTCGAGGGATGTGGCAAAATCATCCCAGCTTGCTACAGAGGCTAGACAGGACCTTGCAGAGTCGTTGTTCACTGCCATGGGCAGTGCTATTGTTGTTGCACATGGAGAGGCATCTAAACCACCCCCTGCACCTGCAGAGCCAGAGATAGAGTATGTCCCTAGTGACATGCTCAAGAGTTTCGATGGCGAGGCCCTACTGCGGTATGCTGAGTCAGCCCGAGATGCATACTTTCAGTTGTATCGTAGATGCGTCGCTACGAGACAGGTATACTTTTGTACAATTATGTATATATGTTCTTCATGTTACATCATATTAATGTCGCAAATTGAATGGTCAATAATACTTAAGGGAGTTGTATTCTATTGATCCATGCAGGGGACCCCATTCATGGATCAACTCTTTGGTAGCGAGCCATCGGTTGGTCCATCCGCTCGTCCCCGCCCGTAGACGACAACACTCGAGGTAAGTTATAATTTATGCTCCAATTTAATTTGTGTTTGAATATTATTTTATGTTTTAGATCTTAACTTCAAATGAATTTCAAAGTGCACAGGGCAAAGGAAAGGGGGTAGATCTTGAGTATGGACATGAGGACAGCGAAGATCCTAATGAGCCAGGTTCAGACACAAGTGTGAGTTTTAATTTATGTTCCAATTCATGTTATTTAGTCACATTTAGTAATTGATTTTTGTACTTTATGTTTCAATTTTTTACGGATAACTTTTAAATTATGTTAAATAGTTTTAATTTTTAATAAATCTAACTTATTACATGTAATGGCATATTACACAGGCATCGCTACGGGTGGGTGTCAATGCTGCAATGGATTTCACATATGGTTGGGATGCAGCTCGAGTACATGGTCCTGATGAAGGGCCATCTACCCGTATTCCTACCCAGATCCCGGATATCACCTTTGCCACGATGGATATGGAGTAATTCCTTCAGGGTTTAGCGTCTCAGAGACAACATCGAGCTACTACACACAAGGGCAGTCAGAGGGACAATCAAGGGCCTCGTGGGGGTAGTGGCCAATGAGTTGATGATCTATACATTTCCATGTTTTGGATATTTTCATATTTTATATATTTTCATGTTTTGGATGATCTATGTATACGTTTTCATGGTTTGGATATGGATTTCTATCATTTATACATGGACTTTTATCATATATGGACTTTGGATATTTTGTATATTTTATCATATTGATGTCTTCATGTATATTTTGTATCTGATTTGAAATCGATTGTTTTTTATATTAGATCTGGATATAGTTATTATAGTTACAAATTTATGTTTTATCGTTTCAAATGCAAATTTAATGTGTAGTTACAATTTAGTTCAATTTAAAATGCAAATTTCGACTACATTACAGAACATCTTCCAAAATTTAGAATTGAATACATACATTACGTTTTAAGATTGAAATTACAATTCCAATTCAATTACAATGCAAAATATCAAATTTAATGTGTAATTTCAATTCCAATTCAATTACAATTTAAAAGCTCGTTTTCAACTACATTACAATTGCATAAATGAAATCAAAATGTAAAATCATAATGCATTTGAAATAAAAAAAAATTGAAATTGCAATTACATTATGTTGTCTACACATTACAGTTCAATTACAATTTACACATTCCAATTCAATTACAATTTAAAATTAAAATCTCAAATTTAATGTGTAATTTCAATTGAAAATTCAATGTGTTGTTCCAATTTACAAGTTCAATTTCAATAGTGCATTACAATTGCGTTTGAAATAAAAATTTAAAATTAGAATACATTGTACAATCTAAAAACATTGTATAGATGTATTTTAAATGAACTCAATTATATTTGAAATCAAAATTTAATATTAGAATACATTTGAAATTGAGAATATGTACATGAGATGTAATTTTTTTTTAAGTTTCTCTTATGTCTAGTTATTATAAAATTTGATATTATTCATTTTTCTAATTACTTTATGTTGGAGTTGGTTAAACATTCTATATTTTGAAATTTCTTTTATCATTTTTGTATCGACCATAAAAATCACCACTTTTCAATATTCAAATTGCATTTTTAATTGTCGAAATGGAATCAATATCCTCAAAAACCCTTGGGCCCCATATTATGTAATTATAACAACCTATATTGTATCATATTTACATTTATTTAAATTGATTATTAAAAATAAACTATAATAATTAGCTGAAAAATAAATGTATACTTCACATCTTTATATTGTTTTAATATGCTTTAAATTAAACGTAAAATAATATATTTTAATGTGTGGTTGCATCTTTTCATAATAATAACGTGTGGTTGAAATATGTAATAAAAGATGTAGTTTATATTTTTACAAGTTTAATTTTTTTTGCCACTCAAAATTAGTTCATTGGATCGAGTGCTAACAAAAATATTGCCAAATATTTTATGCTTGAAAATTTAACAATTAGTAAGATTTCTACACTTAAAAACAAAAAGGGATCCATACAATTTTCACTCCTAATATTTTTATGTTCAAAAATATGATAATTGTCTTCCTTGAATGTTTGTTCATAACTATTACTCATACATATACTATATTCATGATATCCACAATAACCTAAAAACATACAAAGATTTGTCTTCAAATCAAATTATTTAATAAATTTGTTGATTAATCTATGTTGCTTCCATGTTTACATTAATTTTCCAATGAATGTTTATCCATAACTATAAAACCACACAAAGTTTTATATCGTTAAAATCAATCAGTAATTAGATTTATTGACTAGGTCACAACTCTTTTAATGATTGTGTTGGCGATCCATACTAGGTCACAGCTCTTTTAATGATTGTGTTGGCGATCCATGTTGCCTCCCATGTCTACAAACTTGGTAAGATGGCAACAAAGAAGCACGATCCTAATATGCAATGCTATTTTATGAGTTCACGAAACTAGGTAAACTAAAAAAAGCCTTGAAGATATTTTGTAGAATTAAATGGTAGTAGCATTTAAGTCAAATGTTGGTGTTTACAATAAATAGTTTAGGGTTTTATTGAATGAAGGAATATCAGACGAAGCTTAGAATCTCTTACAAGGCATGGTGGATGGAGGCCAAAACATTGATGATGTGGCATACAATGTACTAGTATAGGAGTTTGGTAATGAAGGGAGCTTTGAGAGGTCCAAAACAATAATTCATAATTTTTTAGGGAAAGGGCAATCTCATTAAGGAGCTTGAGGCACAACTTGGTGGGAAACCACAAGAACTAAATTCGATTGTTGAAGTGAAGCCAATAATGGAAGCATTTGAGGCCAAGGTCATTGTAGTAGTGTATATTAGTCCTATACATTTTGAGATATGATTGCAATGAGAAACTAATGTGACCACTAGTGATTATGACCCAAAAAATGGAAAGAACTATGTCATGTCCATGGATTGATGTGGAGGGGACTGCCACCAACACCCATGCTTCTTGTATTTTTGTTTGAATACCTACATACATTATAGTCAATTTACAAATAAATCCAATAATGCAATCTCCATGTTAGATCACTAGCCACAAAACCCACGATAAAACTATTGGAACACGCAATGTTCAAGACAAATACACCACAAATAAGATAAGCATGAGATATTTTTCATTACGGATATGTACATATTTTCCATGTTATTATGACGTTTACGTTTCAACTTTCATTATTATGCAATCCATGTCTATCAAAAACAAAGGCATGTACAAGTTGTGTTTTGGTTTGATAATTGAGGTTTTTTTACGCAAGCAAGGCCATATAATACTAACTAATTTCTCTCAAAGGGTTCCATGCTTATGCATGCAAAACTGCATGATAAAGATGGTTTTTGATGCATGTAATCCAAAAATTGAGAAGGTTTGATGGTTAGAAATTATAGTGATTGTTTGTGAGTTGTGCCAACAATGGGTATTGTTTGCATGAAAATATATTCAAAGATTATGTGTAAGTGCCCTTTAGTTGAATTGTACCCTCTATCTCCTATGTTATATTCCATGTAGCACCAAGTGCCGATATTTTTATTAAATGGAATGAGGAGAGGCAAAAAAAATTGGTCCTAACTTTGATATCTTCTTGATAACAAAACTAATTGATTATTGTTGAATGAAACATTTTTTCAATACATTGGTATTTGATAATATTTTTATATAATTGATAATGAAATACAATGTAATTGATGAGGAAATACAATGAATGGATTATAATGTATAAAATTTTACAAATTTGAAATCAAAATTTAAAATTAGAATACATTGTACAATTCAAAATTTAAATTTTACAATTCCACATTGTATAGATGTTTTTTAAATTCTCAATTACATTACAATTGTATTTGAAATCAAAATTTAAAATTAGAATGTACATACAAGTGTATTCACATTGGAGCACCATGACCCAAATTTCACAAAAGCCTCCCATCTAGTATTTGTATTCTTGACATTAAAGCATCTACAAAAATACATTTATAAAACAACCTCCACAAAAATCTCCAAAAAAATATTACACAAGACAACGTGAAAACTATGCCAATGATGCAAGTGGAATACATGTAACTCATTCATCTGACCAATGGGTTATAGGAATGCAAGTCTCCATAATACGATCATGGTCAGCTTCTGTCGTCTTCCATCTCTTTGGCTCACCTCTCTTCACCTTGATTTCTATTAGATGTATCCGAGCTGCCACCACCAAATGACTGTATTAACATTATATATATTCAGGCATAAAATATCTGTAAATAGTGTGAGCACCCTATTTTTTCACTTTTTCAAAAAAGTGTCCCATTAGAACCATGTCTCCAGTCTGGTATGTGAAGTCCCCATCTTGGTAGGGTCGCACCAACCTACTCTTTATTTACGTGCACCACATCAAATAGTATGCCACATTTTCTTGGTTGTAGGGAGGTGCAATTACAACGAATACATCACCTGCAAGATACATTACAAATATTATTCAAATGTCCTACGTGCAAATTTCTACAACATTTTTATATGTGTAAGATATAATGAACTAATTAACTTAATGAAGACTCTTGTACCTTCCCTAACCATATCAGAAACTCGATCATGATCTAATGAGACCATTGCCTCTTCAGTGTGCATCTCTTGCCATGTTGGAATTGGATGTGGGCCCTTTGGATTAAGAGAGACATATTTCCATGGTTTCACATATACATCATTTTCACAGTGATCAAGCCCGCATCCATTTGCATCAATGCAAAAATTGCAAAAACAAGCATACTTCCTCGTTTCAATGGAAAATATGTCACCCATGTCTTTACTTTGAACAGAATGTAATTCCCTCGTACCAGGGATGGTCTCACAATACCATGGCATGGATCTATTAACATCTCCAAGGAAAACATCCCAAAAGAACCTGCATGGAATTCAGTTTGTTATATGTAAATTCCTATCGAGTATGTGTTCTTTTGGAAATGATGATATTGAATGTTATTAGATTATTAATTGAGTTTGGAGTTTATTACCTGCACACCGGCCTTGCTTGTTCGCGACCTTGATGTCCCAAATGACGTGTGCACCAATCAACTAATTCAGTGGAGCATTTGAGTCGGGTTGCACCATGACTCATCTGGTACCTCCGAAGTGCTCATTTCACACATGCACCTGCGCCATCATGTTCACCCTTTCCATGCCATGTCTCAAAAAAGCTTCAGGTGTGTCGGATTCCTGTCTGTTTGTGAAGGCGACTCAACCAATCAAATGAGTGTACTAATTTGAATTGCCCTGCACACCCATCTGACCAAATCCAGTGTTCAGTAAATGATACGCCTCTCTGCCTGAATGAATCATAAATAAACCCAAAGCAGTGTTGAACGAACAATGTGTCATGCTCACGATCATCACTAACATAAAAATGGTACTCCTTGATCACTTCACATGACTGAGGAGTGTTATCCCTACCATCAATGATTTCCTGAGCATGTCTGTACAATACATGTACGAAGATAGACATCTGGTCGGATTAATAGTACTCACTCGGTATCTCTCTCTGAGGAGCAAAGGTGTAGTTCTCCGTAAAGTCTACCACTGATAAGATTGTGCCCGGCTCAAATACGTCACGAGAATGTTTGAATTCTGAAGCTTGCCACCTGGGCCTATGGGAGTGCTTAATGTATTTATAAATCTGACTTTGAAACTTCTCCATGAAATCTGAAACATGAATCTCATCATCGAGCAAGTCGATCCTCTTGGATGGCACAGATGAAGAAGATGTTGGATTCATGGTGACGTACTCGTTCCTCTTCCACCTAACTGTGATATCTGACAATCTATGGTGTGTTGGATCGATAGGAAAGTTCCTATGGAACAATGTCAAATCACCGCATTCATGGCATTTTCTCCCACCTACACACCTCTTATTGAAAAACACGTGTTCAGGATTCTTGTTGCATGGTATCATACAAATAAAATCTCACACTGTGTGAGGAGCTAGTACACCATTCCAGTGCCTTTTGCAAAAATCCAGAAATGTGTCATAGTATAGTTGAAATTCAACGTGGTACCGGCAGCAACAAGTGTCGCGAATCATCTTCGGCCTAATATACCACGGTTTCAATTTGTTGAACATGCTAAATGATATTTGAACACCGGGATTGGTTTCTTGGAATTCCTCGTAAAGTGCAACTCCCGTCATCTCCATCACATGCTTACAGTGCTCCTGATAAATACCTCTGGATAAACGTTGTTGCAAGACATGCTTTTGATCTGGAATAGCACGAGAATGGCTATCCTAAAACTCTATCACCTTTTCTCGAATGCCTGCTACCATCCTGCCTTGATAGGGTTCCCTACAAATAAGAGACCAACAAGCAGCTTCATCATTTTCATCTATTTGGACCCTGAATTTAGTATATTTGAGCAATGTTCTTTTTGAAACATTGGGCAACGGTTCCATTGTTGATACCATTCGATTTCTTGAGGTGCTTTGTGCCACAATAGCCGTTGTAATTACCCTACGAGCAGCTCGGGTATCATTGTTTCTTTCTTTTCCAAACGAAGATAATGCAGTTCTTACATTTTCTATTGCATTCTCGCATGTCTTTTTTGTTTTAACATCTTGAAAACCCAACAACTTTGTGGCACGTTTTAATTTTTTGTGTTTTATCAACCCATGTAGGATTTGAGCTTGTGCCATCGTTGAATGTTGTTCAAAATATGACTTGATTATTTTATTGACATGCTCTCTAACTCTCCGACCAGGGATCGAGTTCCCAATCTCTTCTTGTGCAGAAACAATTGCACAATCCTTTAGAAAATTTCCACCCCTTCCAACCCCATTGCAACTCCCAATTATACTTTCAATGTGAGAGGGAAAGGTGTCATGTGATGGCTGATCAGGATCATGAGGGGGCACAAGGACATGTGATTCTTGATCACCATGTTGTGATGTCTGACCATAATCTCTCCCTACATAACATGTAAATTAACAAATTGAAAATTGGTTACTTGATAGTTGTGCATTGAACTTTAAAATTGCTAGTAACTTGAAATTTGATGTGGAAATTGAAAAATTGAAAAATTGAAAATTGCATGTGAATTGAATTTTCCAACTAATACATTTAGATTGAGAATTGTTCCAAGTAAAAATTGAAATTGCTAGTAACTTAAAATTTGAAATTGCTCAAGTAACTTGAAATTGCTAGTGACTTGAAATTTGAAATTGCTAACTTAATTAAACTTGGGAATTGTTCTAGAAGTAAAGTTTGAAATTGCTAGTAAAATTTGAAATTGCTTGTAACTTGAAATTGGTAGTAACTTGTACATTTAACTTTAAAATTGCTAGTAACTTGAAAATCATAATATATTGCTAGTAACTTGAAATTGGTAGTCACTTGAAAAATCATAATTTAACTTTAAAATTGCTAGTAACTTGAAATTGGTAGTAACTTGTACATTTAACTTTAAAATTGCTAGTAACTTGTAAAATGAAAAATTGAAAATTGCATGTGAATTGAATTTTCCAACTAATACATTTAGCTTGATAATTGTTCGAAGTAAAAATTGAAATTGCTAGTAACTTGAAATTTGAAATTGAACATGAAATTGCTAGTAACTTGAAATTTGAAATTGCTCAAGTAACTTGAAATTGCTAGTGACTTGAAATTTGAAATTGCTAACTTAATTAAACTTGAGAATTGTTCTAGAAGTAAAGTTTGAAATTGCTAGTAAAATTTGAAATTGCTTGTAACTTGAAATTGGTAGTAACTTGTACATTTAACTTTAAAATTGCTAGTGTATATTTTATGAAGTGATCGCGAGGGTTAGGGTTTTCGGCGGTTATCTGGCTAATCCGTGAAGGTTGGCAGGCGGGGTTGCAGGCATGCTCGACCCCCAGCAGTTGGCTGGAGGGACTCCCCGGGATGGATCTCCAGACGGTTTCTCGATCCCGAGGGAGGGGAAGGAATCAAGCAAGAAGAGCGCAGTCGAAAGTGAGGTAGGGTCGTCGAAGCGGATCGGGCCTGGGGGGTGTCTCCCCAAAGCGTCGACGATCCTGGTTGTTAAAGTCAGGGCAGAAAAGGTGAGGGAAAAGGTTGAGCAATGGAAGGAAACGGCCCTCATTGGAAAATTCATCGGGATCTGGCGTAAGGAGAGAGATCTGGTCAAGTGGATCAATCTAACCTGGAACCCTCGTGGGAAATACGACTTACATTTCGGGGCCAAGGGTTTCTTTACCATCATATTTTTCAATGTGGAAGATCGGGACAGAGTGTTAGAGGGGGGGCCTTATTTTTTCTTCTCAGCTGGTCTGTACCTTAGGCCATGGAAAGAGCGCTTCAACCTTGACACTGAGGATGTTAAGATGGCACCAGTATGGATCAGGCTCTATGCACTACCGTGTGAGTTCTAGGATCCTGAGATATTACAAGATGTCGATAATACCCTGGGTGAATTTGTTAAAGTTGCAGAAAAAACCCGACAACAGAGATATATAGACTGTGCCCGAATCTGTGTATACATGGACCTAAACAAGGAGTTACCTAAGGCAATCAAACTAAACTATGAGGATGAGGAGTGGATCCATCCCCTAGACTACGAACAAATTCCCTTTAGATGCAAATCTTGTCATGGATATGGGCATTTCAGCAGGAACTGTCCCCGTTCCACACACCTGGTTTCTCCCATGAACCAAGAATATGGGGTCACTAAGGATAAGGATGGCTTCACCCAAGTAAAAAAACAGAAGGAAGAATAAATCGGGAGAAGTTCAAAAGAAAGGAAAAGGTAAGACAGGATCCGAATCTTCAAACCTAAACCCTTTTCAGATTCTTGAAGAGGTTGATGAAAAAGGTGATAAGAAGCAGACGGATCAAGGAGAACAGGTAGAAAATCTGATGGTTGAGCCAATTAACCCAACCCAAGCTACACCCCTGGAAGAGCATCTGAGTGCCATGGAGGATGACGGGGAGGAGGAGGTTGAGTTGGGAGATCTGAATCTAGATGCCATCGAGAAAGAATGTGAAAAAAAAGAGAGGGGTTATGTTTCTAGGAGACAGATTGAGCTTCTTCAAGAAGCAATCATCAAGACTAAAGCCTCACCGAAATTAGGTATTAGGGTTGATGCCTAATCAGGGTTCAAACGAAAATCTTTTGCAGAGGAGCTGAAGAAGAGGATAAAACAAACAAACAACGTATAGCGGAGGTTGGTGTGAAGTTAATCGAATCAAGGTTGTATCCAACGATCAGGATAGCCTTCTCTGATGTAGCCAAAGTTACCCAATGAAGATTCTGACCTGGAATGTTAGGGGGTGTAATCATCCCAGGAAAATAAAGGCACTGTCAAGGAAAGCTAAGCAGGAAAGACCAGATGTTCTCTTCTTGCAGGAAACCAAGTGTACAATGGCAACCTTGGAGAAGAATATTCAAAAAATCTGGAGAGGAGCAAGGGTAATGGCAACAGATTCCATTGGAATGTCAGGGGGTCTTGCAATCTTTTGGAACCCTCAATCTGTAATATTATCCAATTGGAGATCCAATAGGTTTTCCATACTATGTGATTTCAGTATAATGGATTCGGCGGTGAAGGGATCTCTGGTCAATATCTATGGTCCAAGCGCATCCCGTTCTAAGGAAGCTTTCCTTCTCTTCTTATCATCTCTCTGACCTAACCTTAGATGGTTCATGGATCATCGGTGGGGATTTCAAATTGATATCCTCACTAGAAAAGAAGAAAGGAGGACGTAGAGTTCTGGACAGATTCCAAGAAAGATTTAGGGATACCTTAAGTCATAGTCAACTAATAGACATTGAGATGGGAAATGGATGGTTTACGTGGAACAATAAACGAGGGGGTATCCATTTAGTAGCTTCTAGGCTTGATAGATTCCTGACAACGGAGGATATAGCTCATGAAATAGGGGAGGTCAACACCAGTGTTCTCCCCATGGAAGGATCTGATCATTGGCCTGCGTGTCTCACGTGGGACCTTTCGCCTAATAATCTTTTCAATCCTTTCCGTTTCGAGCAATTTTTGCTGGACCATAAAGATTTCAAAAATTTGGTGGGCCAATGGTGGGGGGAGCTGGTTCCTCAAGAGGGTTCAAGGATGTATCAGTTCCAGCAAAATTTGAAGGCCCTAAAATCAAAGATTCGCACTTGGAATAAGGAAGACTTTGGCAACATCTTTGATGATAAAAAACAACTAATCACTGATCTTGAACTGATCCAAAAGCATGGGATGGAAGGGAGCTGGAATGATGAACTCAGAGAGTGGGAACATGACCTTCTGGGGAGGCTTGAAGCCCGTGAATGGCAAGAGGAGACTTATTGGAAACAGAAGTCTAGGATCCAATGGCTACAAGAAGGTGAAAGGAATATCAAGTTTTTCCATAATTTAGTTGTCCAAAACAGGCATAGATCAAAGATCTTAAAGATTCCTCAAGTCAATGGAAACACTGTTGAAACCAGAGAGGAAATAGAAGCGGAACTTGTTCAGCACTTTGAATCCGTCCTGAAAGAAGATAGGGTTGACCGAAGCAATGATATTGCACAAATCACTTCTCTCATCCCTCATATTGTTTCAAAGGAACAAAATGAATCTCTCAATAAGGTCGTGACTATGCAGGAAGTTGAGGATGCGATGAATCAAATGGCACTGGGGAAGGGTCCTGGGCCGGATGTTTTTACATCTAACTTTTTTCACCATTTCTGGGATCTCATTAAGGTCGAAGTTCATCAGCTAGTGGAGGAGTCCAGAAGTTGTGGCAGAATTCTGAAGGCGTTTAATGCCACCTTTCTTTCTCTTATTCCCAAGGAGGAAGGAGTTGACTCTCCCGACAAATTTAGACCAATTGCCTTATGCAATGTGATCTACAAGATTGTATCAAAAGTCATAGCCAACCGGATTAAACCTCTCCTTCCCTCCCTGATCAGTCCCGAGCAATCTAGATTTGTGGAAGGTAGGGAAATTGTGGACGGGATCATTTTGGTCCATGAAACGCTGCATTCTCTCAAATCTCGAAAGATGCCTCGAATGTTGGTGAAGCTTGATATCGCAAAAGCCTATGATAAATTGAACTGGCAGTATATGCATGGGATCTTGGAGGCCTTTGGCTTTAATTAAGTGTGGATCAACTGGATCATGAATCTTGTCTCAACTCCTTTCTTTTCCATCCTCCTAAACGGAGCCTCGACAAAGCTGATTCAGGCCTCTAGGGGTATTAGACAAGGTGATCCACTGTCTCCCTTCCTATTTATCATTATGGCAGAAGGTCTAAGCAAACTCTTGAAATCCAAGGTGGCTAATGGTGAAATTCGTGGGCTCAGAATACATGAAAGCCTGGAGAGACAAACGCATCAACAATTTGTTGATGACACCATGCTGCTGAGGCACCCTTTAGTCCAAGAAGCCAGAAATTTCAAAAGGTGTCTAGGCGTGTTTTCCAAAGCATCTGGGTTGGAAGTTAATCCCAGAAAATCATAGGTTTTTTTCCTTAACACCTCTGGGGCTTCCCAACGCAATATCATCAGGATTCTGGGTTTTCCACGAGGTTCTTTTCCATCTAAGTACCTAGGGGGCCCCCTTGTTGATGGCCTGATTCGCAAGGAATCATGCCAGGATCTTGTGGATCGGATGAAAACTAAGTTGGCTAGTTGGACGTTGCAGCCCCTAAACCTTCCCAACAGGCTCATCTTGGTTAAAGCAGTTCTACAGGCCATGCCTGTATATCTGTTTTCTATGCTTTATACTCCTAAATCCATTCTAAAGGAAATTCGACACATCCAAAGAACTTTCCTTTGGGGAAATAGGGAAGTTAAGGCAAAATTATCTTTGGTTGGGTGGGAAAAAGTCTGCAAATCCAAGAATAAGGGTGGTCCTGAAATATTGAGTGAAATTTATGGGGCTAAAATCTGGTGGAGATGGTGCAACTATCAGTAGAAACCATGGGCAAAACTTTGGCATAGAAAGTATGCTAGGGACAGAGAGACTGGGAAACTAATTAGATTTAATGAATCCCAGCAGGGATCTCAAATTTGGATGAAGGCCTTTGCAGCTAGACATCTGGTTCAGAATCACTGTTTTTGGGAAGTTCACAACGGGGAGGAAGCTAATTTCTGGGAGGACGCTTGGAACCAACTCCCAAGTTTGGGGGATGATCCCAGATGGCAAGCCATAAAGGAAAAAGGCCTCGCGGCGGGAAAATTTAAAGTATACCACTATTGGCATCAAAGCTCTGATGAATGGTATAGGAAATGGCTTTCGGCTAGGATTTGGGATGACTCTTCTCCGGATGACTCCCTCGCCTCCTTTGATTATTTGTTAAAGGATAGGTTTATTCGATCTAATGTTTCCCCAGACAGACTTCGCTGGGGCTCTTCTCCAAAAGGCACCTTTGGCATCCAGGAGGCTTATGAGATGCGCACTCATGATGCTGAAGAAACTAGGAAAATTTGGGGGAAAGTGTGGGGCATGAACAAGTGGCCAAAAATTGCAATATTCTGCTGGCTAGTCGTTTGGCAAAGGATTCTCACCAGTGAAAACCTTAGAAAAAGGGGTATTCATGGGCCGTCTCGATGCACGTTGTGTCTAACCGCGGAGGAAACTAGTGAACATTTGCTCGACTCCTGCCCATATGCTTCGTCTCTTTGGGATCGCGGAGCTGCCATATTTACGAAATGTTATCGGGTGAGAGACCACCCTGTCCAAACGCTTGATACTTGGGATCCCAAAGTCTTCTCTAATCCAATTGTCGGGATGCTTTGGAAACTCTTCCCTGGCATGGTATTCTGGGCCCTTTGGAAGGAAAGGAATGAACAAATCTTTCATGAACACACCAACAGCGAGGAAGTGGTTTGGATGAAATTAGCAAAAAACATGAGGGAGAAAATTCGGAGCCAACAATGGACTGATAAGGATAAGAACTGTCCCCTGGGGATTATCGAATTACAAAAGGCTGGGGTCTCCTCCAATCTGACATGGAGGGGTTGCGCAGAAACATCCCCAGGTGCAGGCCTGTTATCCCTTCCAAGTGGTTCCTTCCTCCCCCGCTGAGCTTCAAAGTCAATTTCGACGGAGCTTCGCGGGGGAATCTGGGCGCTGCTGGTTTTGGCAGAGTTTGTCGGGACTGGTCGGGGGTGATAACTAAGGTCTTTTTCGGTGCCATTTTCCATGACTCCAACAATTTGGCGAAGTTGGAAGGTCTGATCCAGGGACTCCGGTTGGCTATCTCGGAATCGTGGCTCCCAGTGGTGATTGAAGGAAATTCGCTAGTAATCATCCATATTGCAAGAAAATTTTCATTTGGGCAGTCTCCGGAAAAGGTGTCACTGATATGGCGCCTCTTGTCCAGGCTGGAATGCCTTCGCGAGCTTCTTACTAATCAACCAGCTATCACCTTTAATCATGTGAAGCGGGATGCCAACAAGGTGGCTGATCACTTGGATAATCAAGGCATTGAGTTGGGCACCCCCCTCATGGTGTGTCGCCCGACTGAAGGCCCTCAGGACGCGTGGAAGAATGTGTGTTGCCACCTGGCGCAAGAAGATCTGGCTAGTCTTAATCAAATGACAGATCCAGTTTTCGACCAACCTCAAGCCCGAAACGTGGCAGAAGGTAGTGTTTGTGCAGTGCCTCATGTCAGTGCACCTCACCATTTGGGTTAGTCCATGCATTTAAAGCCATTATCTGCATCTAGTAAGCGGCGGTACCATCTCGTACTGTCCATTTATAGGGAAATGACTAGTTCCAATTGTGGCTCATGCCAAATCGAGCCTCTTATTGCTTCAAGGTACCGAACTGCAATTATGTTGATGGTAGGCTGGTACTTGGAGATGACCTCTCATCATTGCATAGTAGGGCCGTGTTATTACCATAATGTCTCATGTTTGGTCGATAAGGCGAGACCCAACCTCATTTTCACTGTCTTCAATCATTTCTCTCTAAGAAGTAAGAGTGTGGTGCAGTCCCCTGAGGATTTTTTTGTGAGCGTTGTTTAGGCTAGGCACTTTGTTCCTTTTTCTTCCGTTCTCATGGCGACGAAATGCTAATCCTCCTCTAACCCTGGTGAGGGTTTTTCTAATCAAGGTGAGGTCAAAATCGGTCATGTCACCCAAGCCTCGTCCAAGGCCCGTCTTCGGTAAGCTGTTGAGTTCTACTGTGATCGCATTCCGCCTATGATTCGTGAAGAGATTGGGGGGATTGAGAAGGGGCTTTGGGAGGATGTCTAGAACCTGTCTGTTCATGAACTCCACCATGATGCTGAGGCATGGATTCAAGACTCGGACACCACGACGGGTCGTGCCTCTATGTATGAGCGCACTCTTATGAATTATTGGGTGACTAAAAACCTGTTATCCAATGTCTTAATGGATGTGGAAAACAAACGGAGGGGGGATGAGGAACCTGTGAGGTCCTAGAAAATGCACAAACTTGACAATCGTGTAATGCATGCCAAGGTGGATTCCATAGACAGGAAGCTTGGCATTTTGTTTCTTGTTCAAGGTTCTCACAGTGGTGATCGTGGAGAGAGCAGTCTTGCTGGTGCTTCTCCCCAGCAGGGGATTGGCAAGTATGAGGGTGTGGCGCAGACTCAGTCGTCTGCAAAGGTTTCGTCTCCAGACACTGATGGTCGTGCTACACAAATAATTACCATTGAATAAGGTACCCAGACTTGAGTTTTGTTGTTTTTCTTAATACCCGTGATTGTAATAGAGTTAAGGTTGAAACCTCTTATTTCTTTATGTTGGCCTGGCTCCTTCGGGTGCTTATCCAAAACTATGGAACAGTCAGACAAGTTATGTTTACAGTCCTCTTCCTGTTTGGCGTTTATAGCCGGGAAGGTTTTGTTTCGTTTATGCTACTTTGGATGGGTTTCGGGTTCCTATTTGACCTCTGTTGGTCGGGAACTTTTCTGCCACTACTGCCAAGATATGTAGTAAATCTGAATATATAATATATTTCCTTTTTGTTTACAAAAAAAAAAATTAAAATTGCTAGTAATTAAAAATTTGACAATTCCAACAAATATATGATTGAGGAGAAATTCATAAATAACATTTTCATTAGTTGATGATTTTACAATTTCAACAATAGACAATTATGGAAATTGTAATTTTTATCATAAATTGCAATTTAAGGGTTTGTTATCAATAATGCTTCACATATCAATGCAAGGTTGCAAACATTGCAAATAATTATTTCCAATTTGTCCTAACAAAATATATGATTCTAATCATTAATCTTATCATGGTGATATGTCATGTTATGTAAATAAAAGTACATGTGATAGATGGAATTTTTTTAAAGTAAACATTATAATTAAATAGCTCTTTGAACATTCATTTGTATTCAAATATTCATTACTATGACGATATTGCCAACCACCATAACTATGAAAATATTGTCCACCACCATAACTATGAAAATATTCATTCATTTGTTTTCAAATTGAATAAATTCTAACTAATACTTAACTATCACAACATGTTCATTTCAAAATATTCATTCATTTGTTTTGAAATTGAATTTTCTAATAAAACAAGAATTGAAATTACATTTAACTTGAAATTGTTAGTAACTTAAAAAATTGCAATTAGTTACATATGTAGAATTTAACTTTAAAATAGTGTCCAAGTGTACATTTAATTTGAAAATTATTCTAATAACATTAAAAATTGTTAGTAAAGTTTAGAAATTTGAAAATAGTTAATATGTACATACATTTTAACTTGAAAATAGAATCTAAGTGTACATTTCATTTGAAAATTGTTGGACAATAAAATTGAAAATTGTTAGCAACTTTGAAATAATTTGAAAATTGTTAAAGCAACTTTGAAACATAATTTGAAAATTGTTAGCAACTTTGAAATAATTTGAAAATAGTTAAAAATATGTACATGTATTAACATGAAAATATAATCTAAATTTACATGTTGCATTTGAAAATTGTTTCAATTTAACATTTGTTAGCCACTTGAAAATTGTTAATTTAACATAAAAATTGTTGCAAACTTTGAAATTTAAATAACAAATGGATGAAATAAATAAGAATATCATTACAAATAAATATGAAACAAATTAAATTATGAAATTTAGTTAAATTGATTGGAAAATTGTTACTAATTTTGTAAATTATGTAGCATGATATTTAAATTATGATAGCATGTAATTCAATAATTTACCTTGGTTGTCCTCCATTGGAATTTGTTGCACCAAATGTGCATCTTCTTCTTCTCTCAACCTTGCTCTTTGTCGTCTCATTCGTTCTCTATTCTTCTCACACTCTTCATTGCCATTTTGTTGTCTAGCATGTTTTTTTTGTCTTTTTTTTATTCCTCATCAATCTACAATGAAAACAAACAAACAAAAATTTCAAATTGTTATAACAAACAACAATATGTTAGTATGAAATCTTGAAATATTCCTACAAAGAAATCTTACATGTCTGATGAGCTCTAATTCAACAACATGAAAATGACAAAGCTCTAATTCAACAAGATCAAAATGACAAAGCTCTAATGGAAAACAAAAACTAGCAATGAGTTAAATTATTGTTTTTGATTAATTGTTTGTTGCTTATTACAGGTTGGTTAATGTTTTTACGAGGGAAGGGTAGTTGGAAACATTAATTGTTTCCAACTCCTTTCGCAGGTTTGCCCAAGTTCGTTTATATATTTTTTTTACATAGACCAACCCTCGATCGAGCATATTTTACCGGACCTCGATCGAGCAAATACCTCGATCGAAGGCTTGAACATGCCTCGATCGAGGTCTTGTTAAACCCTCGATCGAGCAAATAGCTCGATCGATGACTTAAAAAACAGGCCGAGAGCCCTTTTCACTGCAGAATGAAAGTTTTGTCTGCCTTCCACAGAGTTAAACCATGTCATTAAATGCTCATTAATGAGCAGACTTGATACCATTGGATTCGTCAACGAATCCTCTATCCAGATACATAAAATTTACGAATTTTTATGTCTTTTGTTTTTAAATTTCTACTAAAACTTGTCGTAAAAAACCCTACCGACAACTTCGATTGAGCTCAAAGATAAATCCACAACATTCAAAATAGACATCCAAAAAATTTGAAAAAATACACAAGCCCTAGATAAACGCATCATCTTCAAAAGGGTATTTTTAGTTTTGCAAATTATGTAAACAATCAAAATATTTCGTGCACACACACACATGTGTGCAAAATGCGACTGAAATATTCATTGGTCAGTTTCGAAAAATAATAATAAATATAATTTTTCGAGAAAAATTATAAGAAAAATATGTAAGCCCTAGTGCATTCTATCTAGATCATGTTCACATATTTCATTTTTTTTAATTATTACTTTAACATTAAATTATCGTGCACACACACAAACTATTTGTTAATTGTTCTTCAAATTTTTAAGTACAAACGTTTCATTAAATGAAAATTCGACACGATATATGACATTGGTATATTTCAAAAAAAATACCATTGGAAAGCCAACATAATTCTCTACATTTCGTTTTTCAACCGCATGTCAAAATTCATGTGGCAAGTATGAGTTTCGAGGGCTTCAATTTAATACATGGGTAAAATTTATGTTTTTCACCGTCATATTTGGCCAAAAATAGCTACCCATCTTCATGGAATCACCCTTTAAATAAGTAAAACTCCTCTTATTTTAGTCTCTTGGGAAATATAATTGCTGAAAAGTTAAAGTGAACTCACAAGAATCCCATGATATGAAGTTCCCTTGGTAGGTTTCCCCCTTTTTGGGGTTGAATGGACTAATTACGAAAAAGGCATACTCTAATCACATTTGACTAAAAGAGTTCTCATGTGCATTGTTTTATGCTTTTTCGGGCATGGGGAACTAAGTTTACGAAAAAGAACCACTATGGAATTTTCTTTAAGTTTTTCAAACTCCTTAAAATTGAAAATCTCAATGAGCACAAACTCACCCAAGCTCGATAAAAATCCACGGGGACTATCTTATTGAGTATACTTCTATTCCTTTTCCGTACTCGTTAAAACATGAAGAAGGCACTTTTTCCGAATACCATTACATATGGAACCCTCTTGTTCTCCATTGCACATGCATTGGAGACACCATTCGAAAAATGGTGCTTCCCCGCACTCCTACAGATCACATGTAATCCCTTATTATGGAAGCATCCCCAATATGGTTTCCTTTGCTCATAGTATTATGCGATGAGTCACCTTTGGACCCATTTTTTCCAATGATCAGTATCTACCTTTGAGTCTCCCCATTGCAGTTATTATTCTTGGTTCCTTAGCTATGATCCCCTCCCCCGAGATCAGTTTCATATGCTGCCAGGTCATCCCTACTATCATACTCTGAACAAAGGAAGTTTGAGGCTCCTTCCTCATATGCCCTTGTATCCCACTTCGGTGTCTCAATCTTATGTCCTACTGCATTCACTCCATGGTTGCATCCCTTATGCTCCTATCAAGGAAACCTCATTGCCTTGGTAGTTGCATGTCTCCCTCTGTCAACATCAACACATATATTCCAAGGGATAGGCCCAGAGGTCCATGTACCTTGGTCTCATACACCTCATTGATGAGCTCCTTGAAATACCTTAGGGGAGACCTCAGTGCCCCTTAGAACGGTTGTGTCTCATGTGCTCAACCTTAGCTACATCATCGCATTGTAGATATTCATACAGGGTGTTGGTTCTTTCATTATTTGTTCCAAGACCCTAGATGTCCCTTGACTCTAGCACATTGATGAGTCTACTTTGAATCCTCATAGTATCATGTTCCTTGAGATATCTAGGCTACGTTGGCAACATCGTTTGGAATCCCTTCAATTATATGCTTCCCGGTGCATACAGTTTCAGTTGCAGTTCATTATACCCATGAGATTCAGATCCTCAGCATTTGAGTCATCATATTTGTTGGACCCATTCATATCCAACAGAGCATCATTCATTCTGATCTTGCATTCTTGATGAATGTCATTGTTTCTACTATCAGTTCTTCATATCAACATTGTTTGGACCATGATTATAGTCTTGTCCCACTTGGACATCTATGATTCATACAACAGTTATCTATGTATTGATCAAGCCCCTTTGGGTCTAGATACACTTTGTATAGTTTGAGACATTGATATGAGCATGGTTATGCATGCCTTGTCCATATATTTGAGATTATATGTACCTCATCCATTTTGAGTATTATATATCTAAAGGTTATTTTCCCTTGTTTTCTTGAAGAAGATTTGGTTCCCTCCATTGTAGTTTTCATTCTTTATGTTCATGTCACACATATTTCCGGGCAAAGAAATATCCTATGATGTATGTCGGTCATATGATGAGCTCCTGACCTCACACATCAGAGGGAAATTTATTAACACCAAAAAATTGTCCACTTTGTTCATCCCCTAGCCACGCCATATCCATACATCATGTCCACTTTCCATTTCCACCACATTGACCTTCACATATCCAAAATACCAAAGTTAAAAATGAAATCGGCTCATAATCCACCAAAAACCATGAGTTATGTTACCTAAATTTTAGATATTTCTTCTTTCCATAAAAGAATAAAGTTGGCACATTCTCGAAAACATAAGAAAATTATAAGGATCTCCAAAAAATGATAGTTCTCCAAAAAATAATAAAATACTATGGTCCAATACCATCAATCATCAAAAACCATCAATCACCAAAAACCATTTATCTAGTTGGATCCTTATCCTCCCTAGCTTATTCATGTGCCAATATAAGGAACATGAAGGTCCCTCATTTTACACCTTTAGTTGCATTTTTTCCCATTTGAGAACCATTTTCTCACCTTTATCCATACATTACATACACCCTCACTCTGCCAAAATATCTATTGAGACCCTATCTCCCTATGTTGAGTATTGACACCTTGTGATGTGGAGTTGGAGAACATTTGAGCTAGGTGGAGACCAAGATCACAGCACTTTGGCAGGCTGCAAGGGCCCTTTGTCTTGGGTATTCCTTTGGTCCATGTATAGCTCACCACATATAATACAAAAATCATTCTTTAATATACTCATTATGTGTTGAATGGATGTTAATTAATTTTATTTATTGTTTACATGCATATTCAGCTTAGATTTATTTTCTTGTTGTTTGGTTTAAGTTATTACCTCTCCTGAACTCTACTTCGGATTCCATAATGGTTTATAAGTTCATTTACAATGGTTTATATGAATTATGTGAACCTCTCGACTCTACATGCACAATTTTTATTAAATTACCACTTGGTTATATCATGACTGGCAAATGTCGAATCAACTATGTTTCATGATGACTCATGAATCATGTATTTTTGTGGTTTTTGAAACTCCACAAACTCTACACACAAACTTTCATTATTCCATCTGAGCTACTCATACTATCAATCTCTGGTTCGATGGGGTTCCTCAATTCCCATATGAATGTTTTGGTTTGGCCCTAGAAACCAAAGTTAGTGTTATGTTTGTGGTTTTATTCCATCATACCATGTTTTCGCTATCTGCATCGATTCGTAGTTAACTTCATGGCTCCAGTAAATCGCTATGAGATGTGTGGGTTTGAGCTTTTTGAGGCCAATGAAGATTTATTCTATCAATTTCATAAAATTGGTCGGGTTCCTTTCTTGAAGAAGTTTGACGACCATAATATGGAGGTTACCAGGTTGTTCGCTTTATCTTTTGATGGTCGACATGCCCAAATTGGGGACCTAAATTTACACCTATCTAAGGCATTCATTATTTAGGAAACCGAACTCCCATGGGAAGGGGAGAGATGGTTCAAAGGGAGCCAACTTTGAGACAACTCATGGAAACAGTTCCTAAAAAACCCGAGGTAGGAGGTAAACATCAATGGAGGAATCCCCATGAAATTGTTCCATAAATGATGGCAAGATACCCTTCAAATTATTATCAGGTATTTAACTTGTGAAGGTTGGTTTTATGTTGTCTACTTCTATCATTTGAGTTTTTTGTTGATATTCAAAGGCCACGCCTTGGATGTGCCATACTATCTCCTCAACAGTCTTAAGAAAATGGCTCTTACAGTATATAAAACCATAGGGGATCTTGAGAGGAGCCTATTCCATCAGAAAAAATCTTGGTTCAACACAGACTTGATCAGTTAAGTGATACTTGGGAAAAATTCTTGGCTCACAATGGATTTGGGGATAATCAACTTTGGCCCCGATACAAACCCAATAACATAAGAAAATGTAGGCCCTCTACTCAGGAAAACCCTGAGGATGAATTACCTACTGATATGATGATTAGTGATCATGTCAATTCCAAACCCTCGAACAATTCACACTTTGAATCTCAGGGTTTTGATGGCAAGTTACTTCCCAAGAAACCTAGGGTTTCTAGTTCTGTCAATGGTCAACAATTCACTCATAATGTGGTGGATGAACAAGCTAGCCACCAGCGAAATGGTTCTTCAACTCATCAAGGTTGCAATCAATATCCATCATAACTCATAAGCAAGACAATGGCACCCAACTTAAATACACTCATCCATTATAATAAAACCCCTAAAAAACATTAAAGAAGAAAAGGAAGGCAAGCAATGACATGAAATATTTTCCATAGGAAAGCTTGCCCGATCATAAACCTACAACAAATATTAATAATGCTACCATGTAATAAAAGAATAAGGGGAATTGGGATGGAGTTTCTTGGAGCAATTTCTTGGAGCGACGGAGGTATTTACTGGACATGGCGGAACCCTAGGAGCTGGGGATGAGCGCAGGTCGGCCTGCGGCTGTCAATGACGTGGTTTTATTCACATTCACTTTCCTTGCACGGTTTGTGGCGGATTTCTAGGAACCCCGTTTGGTTTGTATACAAAACCCTGTTCACATTTACCCTGGTCTGTTTTTAGTGCATTTTTACCAGGGTTACGGTGGGCTGGTGGTAGCTTGTAACCATGGCTACCTATGACGACCGCTTAGATTATTCCTTTGACCCATCTGATGATGCGGCCATATGGACTCAACCTCCGAGCGTCGGGTGGCAGGTAGGGTTATATCCTGGGGAAGGAGTGGCGGAGGTTACATCTGCTGCGGACAGTTTCGCCCTTGGCTTCTCACCATCTGGTTTTCTTGATATTTCTCCTGGCTTGGGACCGTTAACTGCACCCTCCCCCGATATCCCACCTATAGCGCCTTTAAAGGATGCGGGGTCTCTTTGGACTTCGGAACAGGTCTTAACTGCTTTGGAGGGTTCGGCGGTCAGGCATAAGGGTCCTGATTTTGCATCTGAGGGACATCGTGGAACTGTTGGCGGGGTTAATACTACTACGGCTCCACTTCATGTTTTATGTGCTGCGGAGGGTGGGGAATGCACGTGGTCGGGACAATTAGAACCTCACGAACACCGGGGTTTTTCCAGCCCCTGTTTGGGCTCCGGCACTAGCTCGGATGAATGGGGAGGACCTTCTTCCGGGGATAATGCACAGCAGGGGAAACGAGGTAAGAAGCGTTGGCTGAAGCTTAGCAGGACAAAATACAACTACGCCCTGGGGGAAGATATCGAGTGGAATCGATTGGTCAAGATGACCGGTATCACCTTGGTTGGCAAAGCATTAGGCAGATCCTTTTCTCTCAGCACCATTGAAGCTTGGGTGGGGGAGCATTGGGCTGGTACCTTGGGCTATTCTCCGGAGGTTGTGGAGCTTACACGCAAATGGTTTGCTTTCAATTTCCATGAGGAGGAACATACCAGATGGGTTCTGAATTCAAACTGGAGTTGGGACCACTGCCCGGTGATGATCAAACCTTGGCATCCGATGTTTGATGCTAGTCGGGAACGACTGGATATTGTTCCGCTGTGCGTTCGGCTCCCCGATTTACCCCTTCATTACTGGTCGGAGCACCATTTCAGGGGGATTGGAAACATGATTGGTACATATTTAGATGGGGATTATAGTTTTCTTCATACCCTCCAGAGGAAGGTTTCCCGTATCCTGGTCAATTTGAATATCAGAGATGGACTCGTACCGGATGTTACCCTCAGCTGGGGACCCTATGTGTATACGCAGAAATTGGATTATGAAAATGTGCCTTTCAGATGCCGCCGCTGTCACACTTATGGTCATCCGGTCGCCGAATGTAAACTTCCTTTTCGTCGGAAAAATGTTGGTTCGAAAAAAGCCCCAATTGCTGAGGTTGTTTCTCCTCCCTTGGAGGACCCTGTGGATGTACACCTTCCAAATGTGGTTTTGGCCGTGGACAAGGGTCATGGTTCTCCTCGGGATTTGGCGGACGCTGGACCTGCTTGCACTACTACACCGGTTTCGGGTGCTTTGGTGGCTGGGCCTGATGTCTTACCACAGGAGATGGGAGTGGAGGCGCCACTCACTGGGGAAGCGTTTACTGGTACTACTACTTTGGAGCCCTCTCGTCAGACAACTATTACGGAACCTGGGTCTTCGTCCGCGGGTATACCTCATTCCATTACACCTCTGTCCTTACATTTTGTTTTTAAGAATTTGTCTTTTGATAAACCTGACTGGATAGAGGCTTTGAAAAATTTGAATATCTCTACGGCAATGGAGTTGGAATTACCCAACTGTTTAGACCCTACTCTCCCTTCCTGCTCTTCTACTTTGTCAAACCCTGGGGTGATGCTGCTTGACCATCCCTCTGTGGCTGATCCTGGGCCTACTGAAGACCACTCTCCCTCCTCCCCCACCACATCATCCGACTCCGGATATTTCCTACGTTCCCTTTCGAAGATCACCCCGGGTGGGTTGGGTACTGGGGGCAACACTACTGTCAAACCTGGTAAGGGCAGAGGCAGAAAATCCCATCTATCTAAGGCACAAACCAAGGCTAAGATGGACCTCATGGACGGCAAACAAGTGACTATTGATCGGGCGCTTAGAGCGATGCGAGCCCAAAAGCGGGGTCGTTGATGAAGGTGATGTCTTTTAACTGCAGGGGTCTAGCTGGTCCCCATAAAAGATCAGCATTGCGCAGAGTGGTATCTCTTGAACACTCGGATATCATTCTGCTTCAGGAAACTATGGGTGTTGGGGAGACTATTAAATCTTTACTTGAAGGTTGGTTTGGTGGCTGGTCTTTTGCCACCTTGGATGCTCGGGGCCGGTCTGGTGGACAGGCTATCGGCTGGAATACCCGTTCTGTACAGTGTCATAATCTTTGGGGAATGGAAGGGGCTTTGGGGATGAAATGCACATCCCTGGACTTCAGTGAGTCCTTCACGGTGGTTAATATTTATGGACCATATGTGAACCGGGTTCCCTTCTGGGAATCCCTTTTCTCTCACCCCTTGCTCAATGAAGGGAACCTATTAATCGGAGGGGATTTGAATTTCTCGCTTGGGCCGGCAGAAGTGTGGGGCAGCAGAGCTCGGCCTGACCCATTGACTGATTTCTTCACTCACCAGTTCGTCACTCGAAATCTGCTTGATATCGAGCCGACACTCCTTAAACCTACTTGGAGAAATAACAAAACTGGAGATTACAGAGTAGAAAAACGTTTAGATTGTTTTCTGGTGTCTGAACTTTTTGTAGATAGGAACTATCTACTGAGGCAGTGGGTTGGCTCGGGGGGCTCTTCAGATCACTTTCCTATTTTCCTGGAGATGCGGGATGGTCCGTCGAAACCCGCTAGGCCACTAAAGTTTAATAAGATCTGGCTTAATGATGAGACCTTTACTGAACTTATTGGATCCATTTGGGTACTCTACAACCCTAGGATGGGCCTCTCAGCCTCACAACAGTTCTCAGACAATATCAAGAGGATTAAAGGGCCGGTGAAGACTTGGGCTTATGATAAGAATCATAGAGATGATAGGGAACTAAAGACTATTGAACTGGAGCTGCAGTCCATATATGAGTCTGGATCTGGGGGTCTTGGAACACCGGAGGAAAAAGTCCTTTTGGTCTCACTGGAGGGTCGAAGAAATAAGCTATTATTGGAAAAAGAGGAAACGTGGAGATTAAAGAACAGGGCTCTTTGGCTATCGGATGGGGATGAGAACACAAAAATTTTTCATGCCTATGCAAAGGGTAGGAAGGCGGCCAATACCATTTGGATTCTGGAAGACAATTTGGGAAATCCCCAGAAGTCCTTTGATAGTATGGCTGGGGTTGGGGTAAATCATTTCAAAACTCTCTTCAAATCCCCTACACAGGCTAACATTTTGGAGGTGGTCAGGATGGCTCAAATGTTTCCTCGGTTTGGGGAAGAGGCAGACAATCTCTCCCTGATGGCTACTGTTACAGAAGCTGAATTGAAAGGGGTTTTACAGAGTTTTCAAAAAGACAAAAGCCCGGGACCGAATGGATGGACGGTGGAATTTATTCTTGCACTCTTTGATCTTATCGGAAATGATCTTTTGCAGATGGTTGATGACACTCGTAGATCGGGGAAAATTCCTGCTGCCATGAACTCCACCTTTATTGCCCTTATTCCAAAGACTGATAACTCTTCCTCTTTATGTGACTTCAGAGCCATCTCTTTGTGCAACTGTGTATATAAAGTGGTGTCAAAGATCATTGTTGGGCGGCTAAAGGGTATACTGTCCACTCATATTTCGGAGGAACAATTTGGGTTTCTGGAAGGACGACAAATTCATGAGGCAATTGGTGTAGCTCAGGAAGGCATACATAGTATGAAAGCTCGGAAAATCAAAGGAACCATTATCAAGATTGATTTGTCAAAAGCATATGATAAGGTGAGTTGGTTGTATATTCATTTACTCCTCACTCATCTGGGTTTTGTTGTGGACTTTATCAGGTGGATTATGAGTTGTATAACTACCGTATCCTTTGCGGTGCTCATCAATGGTGCTGCCTCTCCTTTTTTCCGGTCTGAGAGAGGCCTTCGACAAGGATGCCCACTATCCCCTTTACTTTTTCTGCTGGTTGCTGAGGGGCTTAGTAGAGCACTGAAAAAAGCTTGCAGGGATGGCACTCTTCATGGTATCCAAGTGGCTCCTGATTTTTTTATCTCACATCTGTTGTTCGTGGATGATATCCTCATTTTCTGCACTGGTTCGCGGGACATGGAAACCCTACAGGTCATTTTTCAACTTTTTTCAACTGCCACGGGAATGGAGATCAATGAGCGGAAGTCCACCCTATCAACTCACCTACTCAGGGATTCTGAGATTGTGGCTATACGTAGGATTTTCCCATATACCTTCCTACCTCTTGATGAAGGCTTCTGATCTTGGGTTTCATTTAAAACCAAATGCCTATACAAAACAGGATTGGCAATGGCTTATTGAAAAAATACACAAGAGGTTGAAGGTTTGGAGTCACAGGTGGTTATCGCGGGCAGGTAGGCTGGTCCTGGTGAAATCGGAATTGGAGGCCATTCCGGTCTATTGGATGTCCCTCTCGTGGATTCCAAAAGGAACACTGGAGAAAGCCCGACAATTATGCTTTCGTTTCTTATGGAGCGGTAAAGGTGACTATGTATCCCCTTGGGTACGTTGGCAGAAGATCGACATCCCGAAAGCATTAGGGGGATGGGGTCTTAAAAATATACATCTTTTCGCAAGGGCTTTGGCTGCAAAAGGGGTGTGGAGACTGTTAAAATCGGAGAGCCTTTGGACTAAAGTTGTTTTTCGGAAATAAATTGCCCCGGTCTCAATTTTGGATTGGGTGCGGACGGTGGATAAGTCACATTTTGGTTGCTCCATTATTTGGAAAGCTTTCATCAATTCTTTCCCGGTGGTAGGAGATCTGCTCGCTTGGAATGTTGGAAATGGGCAGGCACTTTGTGTAGGGGAGGATCCGTGGTTTGGAAGCGCTGGTCATCACATCTTAACTGGTAATCTGATCTCTTCTCTGCGGGACTTGGGTATAACTCATCTATCTCATTTGGCTGCTCCGGATAGGATACATCCGTGGACACAGTCATGGGTTGATGTGGAAACATTGGCACTATCTGTGGTCGATCGGGTGGAATTGCGGGCATATTTAGGTGCCTTATCTCGATCACATATACATATTCGGGACAGGGACGACTGCTTGGTATGGGAAGGCGCCCCAACTGGCTTGTACACACCCAAGGAGGGCTACATCAGCCTGAGTCATTTCCTGAATCCTCGTGAGCTAGTAGGGTGGTGGCAAAAAATCTGGAAGATATACTGTCCATTGAAACATCGTCTTTTTATGTGGAATTTACTCGAAAACACTGTACCTACCTGGGACTTTTTACAGAGGAAGAATCGGGTTGGGCCGGGCTGGTGCATTTTATGCAAAGCCAGTGAGGAAACCAGTTGTCACTTATTCCTTCAGTGTCCTTTTACGGTGCAAGTTTGGGCGGAATGTTCCAGAATTTCTGATGCTTTACTGGATTGGGCAGGGTTTACTGTACTGGAGGCCTGGACTCGGTGGGTTTCAGACCCTATTGGAAAAATTTTCTTAAACCTTCCGTTATTGGTGGCGTGGGGCATTTGGATGGCTCGGAATATGATGATATTCAATGATAAACAATGCACTCCGGTGGTAACTGCTGTTCAGATATGTGGTTTCCGAGAGGCTTTCCCACATCACATCAGAGTGGCAAAACAGAGAGAGGTCCTTCCTTTGGACATTGATGAGACTATGCCTTGGGGCTTTTATGATGGATCTGCATTGGGTGTAAACTGCGGGGGTGGGGCAACGCTACATCTCTCTAAAAACCACACTTTCAACCTTTATTGGGGACTGGGGGAGGGTGGAAATAATTATGTTGAAATTATGAGTTTAAAACTTCTTCTCATCTCTGCACAGGAAAAGGGATGTCACCGGTTAAATGTATATGGTGATTCTATGAATGTCACAAATTGGACTAATGGTACACAACAATGCAGGGATATTAGACTCAATAATATTATTCAGGACATTCTGCAACTGAAACTTTCCTTTTTACATTTTTCTTGCAGACATGTTTATAGGGAGAACAACAAGGAGGCGGACGAGGCTTCTAAGGTTGGCAGGGACATGGCAGTGGGGTTGTGGAAAGTGAAGGAATACAACAACGGAACTCTCTATGAGTACTATCATGGACCCTTCATGGACGACATGCTTTTACAGGTTTTAGGAACGGTTCAGGCACAGGCTTAGGACAGGTTTTTTGGAATATGATCAGTGATACTTGCTGGCAGGGAGGTTTTTTGTTTAAAACAAAAATGTTACAGTTATATCAGTGGAAATTTGCAAGAGACTCGGGGAGTCATCTTGGTTTTTCATATCTTATGCTTACTAGTTTTTAATTTGGTATCTTTCTATAGTGGGTAGTTTCTTTGAACAGACCGGATGGTTGTACATGAACAGGTTTTTTTTTGTGACTTGTTTTATTGATCCTTAAGTGGACAACTGGATGTTTCTACACATCTCTGTGAACTTACTTTTTTGCTCCTTAAGTGGACGACTGTATGCTTTCTATGCATATTCATAATGTAATTTCTTCACCAACTGAAATGAAATTACGCTTTTTTCCATGGAAAAAAAATAAAAGAATAACAAGAATAAATTAACACAATATCACGAAGAAGACTCTTGAAACCCTAAGAAGAAGTGAACAAGTGAGAGCTTGAAACCTTAAAAATAAGTGAACAAGTGAGAGCTTGAAACCCTAAAAAGAAGTGAACAAGTGAGAGCTTGAACATTAAGGTTATAGACTTTTTCCCCTCGTTTATGTTTTCGGTTTTTTTTTAATTTGTGTTGCAATTATTTAATGGCACTGGAAAATGGAGTTTGTATTAATTGTGTTTAAAATCTCTTTTACATTATAATCTAATTTTCTATGTTAATTATATCAATAATAGAATATTAATGTCTTATTATATAAGCTATAATAAAAGTCATATTTCTTAGGCTAAGACTTTGTAAATGCATCTAAAAGGAAAAAATAATCATTGAATTTCAAGTATATTTCAACAGAATAATATAGTCAAGAAAATCAGCTTTGAACTAGTTTATACAAACTTCTCAAAAATGAGAATTGAGACCATTAATAACATTCATATAGCATGTCCATTCTCTTCCAAATTCATTTTTCAGATACCATAGAAATAAAAACTTCCCTATAAAGGATGGTCCTTAAGTAACTTAAGTTGAAAGATATCCAACATATATTTCCTTACCAAACTCATTTTCCACCCCAATTTTATCTATTAGCAACATTGGGATAACTCTTCTTCCCCATCAATGCACTGTTGATACAAGAGAACATATTATTAGCCTTCATGAACTAGAGGAGTCTTGAGCATTAATGGTAGTGTTGCGAGGTAAACATGTTAGAATTTAAATGCAGTAATAGAAAGGATCATTGAAAGATAAATAAGCACATGATAGACAATAGTACACAATAATTTATCCTAGGAAAACCCTCGTGGGGAAGAAAAACCCAACAAACTTCTTCAATATAGATTCGTCAGAAAGTACAACAATAATTCTTGTGCAATAACCCAAAACAAGAAGTCTCCAAAAGAAGCTACTCTTCTTGACTTTATATCTCTACTCATGCGAACTTGATGAGTGAGTGAGGTGACCAAATGAGGGGGGGAACCCTCCCATTTATACTAATTAGTGACTTGACGTTTTTCCCTTATAGGGCCGACTTGACTCTCCTAACAGGGCCAACTTGTCCAACTTACAATAAAATAATCTTTTATGAATCTTTCTAGTCTTAACTAATAGTTAGGGTTTACATTGACTCTTTCAATGACTTTTACATGATCAATTACATCAATAATAATTCCCGAAGGAAGTACAATACAAATAATACAAATGATACAAATAAGAATATCTTATGAATTTACATTATTCAACACTCCCTCTTCACAAGGAAGGTATTCTTCTGATATTGTCACCATCATCTTCTAGTTGTTGCACTTCTGTACTCTGGCTATTGACTTCTGACATCTCTTGAATATATACATCACAAGAAGTTTCATAGAGCCATCTCTTTTTCATGATGGATGTATCTAACCTTGTAGTGTCATCCCTCTTTCATGTTGGATGCAACTTTCTACAGATCCAATCCTTTTTCATGATGGATGCAACCTACAAATCCAGCCCTTTTTCATGTTGGATGTAATCCTCCTTGTAGTGATATCCCTTTTTCATGCTAGATGCAAATATCTACAGAGCCAGTCCTTTTTCATACTGGATGTAGCTATCCTGCAGAGCCATTCCTTTTTCATACCGGATGCACCTCTACAGATCCAATCCTTTTTCATACTAGACGTAGCCATCCTGTAGAGCCAGTCCTTTTTCATACTAGATGCACCTCTACAGAGCTAGTCCTTTTTCATACTGGATGTAGCTATCCTGCAAATCCAATCCTTTTTCATACTAGATGCACTCTATAGAGTCAGTCCTTTTTCATACTAGAAGTAGCTATCTTGTAGAGACAATCCTTTTTCATACTGGATGCAGACATCAGCCTTCTTTCATGAACCGAGCAAGCCATCCGGTGGGTCCATCCCAAGAGCATCTATTACGTTTCACACTGCAACCACCTGTGTTACCTCACCATATGTCCAAATCATCTCGTAGCCTAGGAGACTCAGTTACTTCACATAACCTGTGACTACCTACTACCTCGTTAGTGTTGCATCACTCCCTCTTGATCTGGACCACTCCAAGCTTGTCCCTAAAGTACTCAAACTTCACTCTAGACAGAGGCTTGGTCAACACATCAGTTATCTACTCCTTTGTTTCTATATACTGGATCCTCACTGCTCCCTTCTGCACCATATCCCGGATATAGTGATACCTGATCTCAATGTGGTTCGACTTGTCGTGAAACACTGGATTCTCAAACAACTTCACACAGCTCTGGTTTTCACAAAAGACACAATTCGCCTCTAACTCGAGATCAAACAGTCATGCAAGCAACTTCCAAATCCATACTGCCTCACAGCTTGCCGAATAAGCTGCCATGTACTCTACTTTGGATGTATTGAGTGCCACACTCGTCTGCTTCCTACTAAACCATGAGATCATACCAGATCCCAAACTGAAGCAACACCCTGATGTGCTCTTTCTATCCATGACACTCCCGCCCAATCCGCATCAACATAACCCTAAAATTTAATACTCTGATCTGATGCATATCTGAGGCCATAATCAACCGTACCCCTCAAGTACCTCAACACATGCTTTGTCGCAACCAGGTGAACTTGTCTCGGCTCTACCATATACTAACTCAAAGTGTTCACTGCAAAGCATAAGTCTGGGCTCTTATTATTCAAGTACATCAACGAACCGATCATTTGTTTGTATATTGTTGCATCCACCAATTTTGAATAAGTATCACTCAGCAAATTCATATTCGATTCCATAGGTGTGGACATAGCCTTACAATCCATCATCCTAAATCTATTCAAGATCTCTACTGCATACTTTCCTTGACTCAGGAAAAGTTCCTCTGGATTCTGCCACACCCCAAGACCTAATAAATAGTGCATCATACCCAGTTCTTTCATCTCAAATTCTGCGGTGAGCTTCTTCTTCGTTTCTGCTATGAGCTTCTCATCACTTGTCAAAAATAAATCATCTACATACAACAGTAGAATCACAGGATTTCCTTCTTCAACCTTGTAGTAAAGGTTGGAATCCGCTTTACTCTTGGTAAAGCCCAAGCTCGTCAGAAACCCTTCAATTGTGATGTACCATGTCATGGGTGCCTGTTTCAAACCGTACAAGGCCTTATTTAATCTACTCACATGATTCTGCCCGGCATGTGTCTCAAAACCTAGTGGTTGCTCCACATACACGTCCTCCTCTACTACGCCATTTAGGAAGGAAGTCGTTACATCCATCTGATATACCTTCCACTTCATCACTTTGGCTATAGCAAGTATAGATCTGATCAAAGTGTATATATCCACAAGAGAAAATGTCTCCTCGTAATCTATGCCTTCTTTCTAGGAGAATACTCAAGCCACAAATCTTGCCTTGTATTTCTCAACACTTCCGTCTATCGCATGATTTATCTTGTAGATCCATTTGGAAGACACTACTGACTTCCCTTCTGGTCTCAGAACCACCTCCCAGACATCATTCTTCATGATCAACTGATATTCCTCTATCATAGCATCCTTCCATACTTTCTTTGCAGTTTCCTCTTCATAACTGGAAGGTTCGGCATCAATGATGCCACACAGTAAAGCCGCATAATTGGTGTATGGTCAAGGTCTCTTGCTTTCTCTGGAAGTCCCTTCTGGATCACCATACTTCTCTGCATCTTGAATAATATCTCATTCCCAAGTTGGTCTTCTCTTGTGAGTGTTCACCTCTCTTGGTGGATCTACAGGTCTCTGTGGCTCGGTCATATCATGATCTTCAGGTTCTTATGGAATCAATTCTTCCATCACTGTATCTCTAACTCTGGGAGTCTCAGGTTCTTCTTCATGTGCTTCCTCCACCTTGATCTGCTGAAGGTTGTATCTTCATCAAAGGTAACATCTTTGCTGGTCTCGATCTTCCTGAAGCCTGGTATATAGATTATGTAGGCCTTTGATGAATCATTGTACTCGACGAAGATGCCCTTCTTTCCTGAAGGCTCCAACTTAGTTCTTTTCTATTTTGGAACATGTTTGTATGTAGGATAGCCAAATATTCTGAGATGGCTAAATTTTGGCTTCTCTCCTGTAAACATCTCTTCAGGTGTCTTGTTCTCAAGTACACGGTGGGTAATTTGGTTTTGAACATATACTGTTGTTATTGTTTCTTTTTCCCATAAATGCATTGGAAGGTCATGATCATGGATCATGGCCTTCACTGCTTCCATTATCGTTCTATTCTTTATTTCCACAATACCATTCTATTATGGATTGTAGGGAGTGCTCATCTCCCTCTTAATCCCTGAATATTTACATAATGTTTTGAAATCTCCTGAGGTAAATTCACCTCCATTATCTGATCTTAAGGTCTTTATTTTCTTTTCAGTATGATTTTCTACAAGGGCTTTGAATTCTTTGAATTTGCTAAATACTTCATCTTTTGACTTTAAGAAATAGATCCAAGTCTTACGATAATAATCATCAATAAAAGAAACATAGTAAGCATACCCGCTTAGTGAGTTGGAAGACATAGGCGTGCAAACATCTGAATGTATAAGCTCCAAAATCTCCTTGGCTTTGCTATCACTGCTTGGAAATTATTTCTTTTCATTCTTCCCTTTCGCACAACCCTTACATATGCCTTCATTCTTAGTATGGATCTCGGGTAGACCATTCACCATCTTGCTCACAATTGGTAATGCCTTGTAGTTAATGTGAGCAAACCTTCTATGCCATCATTTGCTTGGTTCCATATCTTCATGAACCAAGCCTTGTTGTTTGTCCCTTGAGTTTGTACAATCCTCCCTCTTTCACTCCAATTACCATTGCATCATCAAAGGTTTCACCTTTGGGCCACATAAGTACTTGGCCATCGACAAATGCTACTCAAAATCCTTTATCATCTAAAGCTGAGATGGAAAGTAGATTCTTCTTTAGTCCTGGAACATATAGGACATCCTTCATCTTGATAGGCTTTCATGATTCAAGCTTGTAAGAAGCTTCTCCTACCCCTTTTATGGGATATTGGTAATCATCTCCAATTTTCACCTTGTGACGTGAGTCTTTTTCTGTTAGGTTGTTGAGAGCATCCTTGAAGCCTGTCATGTGCTTAGAAAGCCAATCATTATTTCCAAGTGAGACCGTCCCTGTAAGTGCTGAAATCATAACATATTCTTCATCACTTGAAGAATATTCCCTTGCTTTCTTCTTAGTTGGTTCATCATCCTCCGCAGCATGAGCATGATGTCTTTATTGCTTCCTTTCTTGTTTCCTTTCTTCTTGGGACAATTCCTAGCAATGTGTCCCATCTCATCACAAGCGTAACATCTGATACTTGAATAGTCTCCGGGAGGTCTTCGACCCTTGTGGGACCTCTTAGTCTTGTGATGGTGTTATTCTTTCTTGATTCCCTTAGCATGAGCTGCCAGAGCTTGATTATCTTTGTCACCTAACTTTTCTTCTCTGGCTTCATTCCTTGCTTCTTCCTGGGTGCAAGTTTCCCAAAGTGCACTGAATCTAATGAACTTCTTTCTGGAACATATTCCTTGAATAAATGACTCCCATGACCTTGGAATTCCTAGGTGGTCATCACTATTTATGCATTCTGGACATGATCTCAAATGGCTTCTAGTTGGTCTCTAATATGGGAGACCCTTGTGAAGTAAGACTGGATGCTTTCATTGCTTTGCATCTTCATAGCCTTAACTTGAGTTCTCAAGGTCATCTTCCTATTGATTTTTGTTCCCTCAAACAATCTCTTCAGTACATCAAACATCCACTTCGTAGTTTGTAGAGATGAGATATGTGGGATCAAGTGATCCTTGATGGAATCAGCAATGATCCTCTTGGAATTTATTAGGTTCTTCCTATGCTTGGCTTTATCCTCGCCTTCCTATGGGTCCATAACTTCTTCTTTGATATAATTTTCCAAGTCATTCTCTTCCAGAATGAGCATCACCCTATACTTCCAAGCACGGAAGTTGCCTTCTCCTTCAAGCTTATCCTCAAGCTTGGTGTGATTTTTCATCTTGATAAACTTGATAAATGAGAACCTCAAATGGAAATAGAAATAGTAAAACTTACCAAATGAGTTACTCCAACCAAGTGTTGACTTATGAGATATGGCTGCAAGATGACCTAGGGTTTGTCAAAGAAACCCTATTTTCTCAACTTCTGGATCTTGAGAAACTGATTGGAGGAAAATATGTGCCTCCCCAAGGCGAGTTGAGCAAAGGTACATTTTCTCCAAATCTGTGGACAAAACCTACAAAAACTTGATGCCCTAGTTTTTCGAGTTGTAGTGGTGGGCCCATAAATGAAAGTTCTCCAATCTGAATTATGCCACCACAGAAAGATGCGCCCTAGTAGGGCGAGTTGCCTTAACCCCTTTTTTTTAGCCAATCTATGGATAAAAATATCCAAAAAGAGAAACCCTTCTTTTCGCTTTCGTCAGTAGCAACAAGTGCACAATGTTTTCTTTCAGGCTAGCTCTGAAACCATGTTAGAATTTTAAATGCAGTAACATAAAGGATCATCGAATATAAAAAAGCACAGCATAGACAATAGTACACAATAATGTTTCCTGGGAAAACCATCGTGGGGCAGAAAAACCCAACAAACTTCTTCAATATAGATTCATCAGAAAGTACAATAGTAATCCTTGTGCAATAACCCAAAACAAAAAGTCTCCAAAAGCAGCTACTCTTCTTGACTCTGTCTCTCTACTCATGTGAACTTGATGAGTGAGTAAGGTGACCAAATGAGGAGGACAACCCTCCTATTTATACTAATCGGTGACTTGACATTTTTCCCTTACAGGGCCGACTTGACTCTCCTAATAGGGCCGACTTGTCCAGTTTACAATAAAATAATCTTTTCTGGGTCTTTCTAGGCTGGCCTAACAGTTAGGGTTTACATTGACTCTTTCAATGACTTTTACATGACCAATTACATCAATAATAATTCCCGAAGGAAGTATAATACAAATTATATAAATAAGAATATCTTTTGAAGTTACATTCTTCAACAAAATAGGGTCAAATGGGCTCTAATATGGTATCCATACAGTTCCTAATGGAGTGCTTAATAGCATTTATCTACCTAGTCCAACTCATATGGATTCATCCATGGACTTTACATCATGGTACCCCCTAACAAGTCTATGGAGCATGTTGTTACTCACCCAACTCAAGAAGATAGCCTTGTACCTACTCATACAGTGACATCTATTATAGTAGTGATGGAATTTAAAGACACATCCACCCAAGTAGACCATGAGGTGGATGCCCAATCTAAGCATGATTGATGCTTCATGTTTTTCTTCAAATACTTTGTCATTTCTTGTGTTTGTTATGCTTGTTTGTATGGCAATATCCATGTGGCATCTTCCTTAGATGTTTTCTATACAATTATAGATTCGTAGTACTTAAGAACAAGAGGTATGGCCTTCTGGTTTACCCTTATTTTGTAAAACATTTAACAAAATATGATTCAATCACAACCTATTTTAATACAAATCCTACTTTTTATATTCACATAAATCCCAACATAAACTATTTATTTAAATTAATTTGATCTCTTGGCTCACATAAAGCATAACTCTTATAAAAACTCCTTTTGAATGTAGTATTCTATGGGAGCTTTACTAAAAAACTTAGAATTATTTAAAAATATGTTTAGACGTTCACTTGCAAACTTTCAAAGGTTTTTCTATAGCATCCATCATGCTGACCTCCCCACATTTATATTCTTCTTCGAGGTCTATGTTTTCAGTGATTAAGTTCTCATTTTCAATATAAATTGATCTTGGCAAAGTAGAAGAGATTTTAATGGGCAAACTCATCATTCCTTTTCTTTGTCTTCAATCTATGTTCTTTTTTACCAAGTCAATTATCCTGGGGCAGACCTCAAGCACTTCCCCTCATTTTGAATATGGTACCCAGGGTAAACTCTAGATTCTTCAGGGCACAAGGTCATTACAATAATATACATATTATGAGCTCAGCATGTCACAAGAATAGAACCTAGGTGGGGAGGATAACACTCCATCCCATAGTCACTCGGACTAAACCAATTGATAGGCCTTCAGTCTATGTTATGTATCATTCGGCATAAGTATTCCCTCAATGCCACTTCAACCGCCACAATCAATAGTGATTGAGTTTTTCTCTACTTGCAAAAGCATCGAAAAGGAATCATTCCTCATCATATCAATGTTGCTCTTCAAATGACTGCCTTTCTTTGAGTTTTTATTGACACCCTTCTTGGGCTTGTTATACAACACCCATGCTTCACATAAAATTCTTCATCAACCTTTGATTTCTATTAATTGCATGTGGTTTCCTCCACATTCACAACACTATTGTCATGGATTCGCTAGCTTTATGCAATGCCTAATTTTTGTCCTTCAAACAATGCTCTTCTTGACTTTGCAATGCTCCTCACAACCACATGCAAAGCTTTCAAACAATGTTCTTCTTGACTTTTCAATGCTCCTCACAACCACATGCAAAGCTTTAATTATAGATGCAAACATACATTCTGATACCAAATGAAAATAAGAATTAAACATCAAACCTAGAGAGATGTCCATCACAAAAAGATTTGATATACAACCATGTACAAGTATACCACAATCTAACTCATTTCCAATAGATCCCGTATATAAAAAGGTAACAAGAGTACACATAACCACTATGAAAAAATAGTGGTTTGCACAAAAAATATAAGAACAATTTTTGCCAAAAAATATGGGTGACCATGGGAGATGGTAAAGAACGTCAAGAAGCAATAACACTGCAATTTTTATCTACAAGGCATACAAATCATTTTGTAAGGCTTGTACAGCAAGTTCGCACTCATATAGCTCATTACAGGGGACCATACAATTGAGATCAACGTCAAACAACAAGATGTCCACGTGACACTCATGAGACATTACCCCTATCGAGGAAAAACGTGCAACATTGTGCTAGCTTCCCCAAAGGTTAGTGTGCAACATGCCAATAGTATCCAATAATGATTCCCCTCGCAATAATTAAGGGGATTAACTCCAAGAAGCTAGTTGTATTGAACATTAGAATTTATATTTAAATATCTACATTATATTGACTATGGTGCATCTAGACATGGCAATATAATGATATAAAAGTACACAACATTTGAACATAGCATATGAAGCTCTTTAAATACCAACCTATGAAGCTTTTTATATACCAACCTATGCAATTGTGATTAAACGTTGATGGTTGGGCAACAACACCAAACAATTCATTCAAACAAATCCGAACCATTGTAAGAATAAAATTTGTTGATGATAACAAATAATGAATGAGTAGGCAACTAACACCAAACAAATCATTTAAACAAAATCCAAACCATCGTTGGAAGAGAACTTATTGATGGCAACACGGAGATATTTTTTATATTATTTCACAAGGATAATTGCATATAACATTATAATTTATTATAATTTATAATTTATATATGTTTTCATTGTAGTTTGAAGTACAAAAGATTTCAAAATTTTAGGTATGTGTCAAAAATCCAAAATTTTAGGTATGGGTCAAGAGTTTATTCACTTATGCAAATGTTATATCATATTGAATTTTAAATATGCAACACCAAGTTGTTGAAGAATGAATTTATCACCATGTTGTTTTAAATTGTGTTTATAGATTTTTTCCTCAGATAAACAAAAGAAAATGCATTTTTTAAATGCCTCCTAACATTCATTTAATAGAAAATATTTTCTTTAAATGCTTCCAAATTTTAGCTATGTGTCAAGAATTCCATATTTTAGGTGTCAAAAATTCCAAAATTTTAGATGTGTCAAAAGTTTATTATAAAACATGATGAAGTTATTAACTTAATTTGTGGATAATGAATTTATTCACTTTAACTTGTGCAAATGTCATATCTTATTGAATTTTAAATATGCAACACCAAATTGTTGAAGATGAATTTGTTTGAATTGTGTTTATAGTTTTTTCACTTAGATAAACAAAAGAAAATACATTCTTTAAATGCCTCCTGACATTCATTTAAAAAAATATATTTTATTTAAATGCTTCTTGACATTCATTTAAAAGAAATACATATCCCAGCATTCATTTACAGTAACTTATAGTTGTGATTATCCATTATTATTTTAATTTGTTTGTAATTGTATTTAAAATTATTTAGAGTTGTTTTTAAGACGAGTTCACACACAAATTATCCAAAATATCTGGAATATGAAATAATCCATAATAATATATTGAGGAAATATATAAGAATGAAAAATGAGATGGTAGAGTACAACTAAGGGCCTGTTGTATATATAGATAGAGTTCCCTCTTCATTAATAGTCGTGTCTTTTCAATCAAATACATCTTTCATTATGTCTATTCATTAATTTATTTATTTATTATTATTATTATATTTAATATTGATATTATCTTATGTATATTCATGTTATTTATTTTCATAACATTGTCTTCCTCTTTAGAAATGCTTCGTCCTCAAAGCATATTGATGAAAAGGCTTTATGTCTTTACTCTTGCTTGTAATGTCGCGACATCATTCTTTGTTCTGACGTAGTTAATTATACAAGACGATATGAACCTCTAAGTAATGAGCAAAATTTTCAAACCATAAAAGGATCGGACCATCCTAATTCAATTCTTTGCGGAACGTTGCACTTACACGATGAACTGTTATCATGAGACTTAATTGCGTTGGTCTGAATATTTTTCGGACAATAATTTAGTTGTTCCTAACCTAAAGGATATTGATACTCTGATTGTTTAAGATATCTGCTTTTATGATTTGGATGTCAATAAGGAGTTCATATAACATTATTTTCTCTTATCGTGCTTGTAATGTTTTCTTGGTTTAGTACATACACTTGGAGTTCCCATTGTTTGTACTCCGACATCCCTATATGTTTGTTCTTCAGCTACATTGGCATCTTCTTGAGTTGTGACGTGGATTGGATGCATATTTGTTAATTTTTCCACAACTTCGATTCTTACTCCAGAGGACTTTGATGCCTCCTTGTGGATTTGCTATAACTTGTTTTCCAACAACCTCTTATCATTCTTAAGCTTCTTAATTTGCATCAATAGGTTTTGATGATGATTTTTTAGACATGAATTTTCTTCATTATCTAATTTGTCGATATCTTTAATGTTTGGATTTTCAAGTTTCTCTTCTTTAAACTTTCTAATTTGTTCTAATAGCCCTTAAAAGGTTTTTCAAACGAGAAATTTCTTCATTTTTTATAGGTTCTCAAGATCTTGATTCTCTTCTTTCAACTTCTGAACGCATTATTTTCTATCGTTTGACTTCTTGATCTGTGTAAGTAGTTTTTTACAATGGTCTTTTAAGCGAGAAATTTATTCATTTTTATCTGTGATAACTTCATCAAATTCTTTTTGCATTTTTTATTGTTTTCTAACTATCTTCAAAGATAATTTTTGAGATGTTTTTAAGATCTTTTGATGTTACTGGATCTAGATCTAACTCCAATGTAGAGTCCTGTAATGCTATCTTTTTCTTTTTATATGAAAATGTCAAAAACTTATTTTTCGTGTTTAAAATGAATGTCACTAGTGCTTCCACCCAGGGTACACCCAGAATTATGTCGCCATCATCATTCCAAAAGATTTAACAATGAATTGTGAGACGTCAGTATGATCTCCAATGTTCAGTGGTAAATTGCTTATGTTATATTGTTTTTCGTTCCACAAATCTAGTTTTCCAATTATATTCGACTCGAGAATCGTTAACTAGTTCGTGAATTTGGTACTAATATAATTATTACATCAGGTGGAGCGATTGAGATATTGATACCTTTCCCTCCAAGTACCCCTTTGATTCTAAATAGCACTGAAGCACAAGCTCATGAAGTTTTAAGAAATCTTCCTTCTTTCTTTTTATTAACCTCCATATTTTTCTTTATACCTTTATAACTCGAAATGGTATTATTTTATAATGCCTCTTTTTTTTTATAACTTCACTTTAAGGAATGATGTTTTTCTTATAAATTCACTTTAAGACATATTTGAAAAATTAATTCTAAACTTTAAATATCCTTACAACTTTCCATCTTTGGACTTAAAAATAATACCTTTTTATCCCAAGGTTAAGTGCCTTAATATTCCCTATAACACTTCACAAATAGAGCCTTAAACTTTTCACCTGATGGTAAAGGCAAGGTTATTTAATCTTTAATATAATAGTTTGATTTTGATTTATCTTTACTTTTAGTAATTTTGGGATGGTAGTTTTGGCCGTAATCTAATTTGAAGAGTTGTAACCTCGATCCTTGGATAGTTGTGACACCATGGCTTGGTTGGCAACGTTTTCTTAGTTCGCAAGGCGTCAACCTCAAATTGATTTGGACTTCCAACAAATCTCTATGGAATCCACTAAAACTTAGGATGGTTAACCACTTTATGCTTTTAGATCAATGGCAATGTTTCAAACCAAATCCTGGCAATTTTGTGGTATTTCGTGCAGAGTTTATCTCAATGACAACAAATGTTCCTGCCTTCTGATACTCTAATCAAATTTGGAGGGTCACATATTTACGACCCAACGATGTTTAATATGAATGAATGCTATGAATTTCACAATCCAAGAATGGACGAATTTTGTTTTTGAATTCTAGTTTTATTGGATTTTCAACGCATTCATTTCTTTTATGTTTCTTCTGTGTGGTAGTGCACAAAAAACTCACAAATATGTTCTTCGCTCTTTTCCTGCAGTGAACTCGGTTCCTTGGCAACGAATTTTTCTTTCTTCAATCGTCTCACAATGGCTAAGGGCTTGCTTTTGGTCAAAGACCTAGGTTAAAAAAAGCTCTGAAATTAGGAGCGGGTAGCCAAGGGTTGAATCAGACAAGGTCTGAAAATTGGTGGTCAAAGACCAGATTAGACTAAGCTCCGTTCACACACAAATTATCCAAAATATCTTAAATATAAAGTGATTCATGCTAATATATTGAGTAATAAGATAAAAAATGGAATGACATATTACAACTAAGAACCTATTATATATAGATGACGTTCCCTTTTCATTAATAGTCATGTATTTTCGATAAGATATATATTTTCATTACATCTTTTCATTAATTAATTATTATTGTTATTATTTAATATTGATATTATTTTATTATATTCATAATTATTATTATTATTATTTAATATTGATATTATTTTATTATATTCATAATTATTATTGTTATTATTTAATATTATATTATTTTATTATATTCATATTATTTACTTTCTTAATGTTTTTTTGCTAAATAATTATTTTATGATAAAGATTTCAATGTAATCAAAATTATCCAAGATTTATACATAATTTCATGTGTTCAAAAGATTTCGAATCCAAATTTCCACATCAATAGAAACCCAACTACCTCATAACTTGTGGGTAAACCAAACACAATGAACACACAAATATACTATCAGGAGGATTTTTATGAAGAAAAAAACATATTTGCAATTGCCTTCATCTATTTTCATAGGGAAAGGTTTTAACCCAATGATGAAAGGTTTTAACCCAATAACCATGTTAATACAAACTGGAATGCTTCATTCCTTCTACTTCGCCATACCCAATAGGCATATACACTATAATTGAGGAAAATTTTAATGACTAAATTTCACTAGGATAAAATTATTTCACTTAACAAATTACCAAAAAAATTTAGAAAAATATTCCTAAACATTTTATAATCAACATTTAATACTTCATTTCTTCTACTTCGCCATACCCAATAGGCATATATACTATAATTTTAAGAGGAAAATTTTAATGACTAAATTTCACTCGGATAAAATTATTTCACTTGACAAATTATCAAATTTCTTTAGAAAAATATTCCTAAACATTTTATAGTCAACATTTTATGCTTAATAAGATTTATCAAATTTTTCTCTAATTTACAAATAATTAAGGAAAAAATTTAATTGCATATTAAATAAACCAAAAAACATTTTCCAAAACTACTAAACATTATATATGACACCTGATAGTAAAAGAAATCATTAAAAGCATTCAACCTATCCAATTCAACCAAGGCATTAAAAGCATTCAACCTATCCAATTCAACCAAGGCATTAAAAGCATTCAACCTATCCAATTCAACCAAGGCCTTCCTGCACCCAGTTTAAAAGTTTTGATTGGGTCAGAATCACTATTCTTTCACTTTGTCCAAGAGATCTTTGGTTCGGGATGTATGGGATCTTATACTTCTCTGCTTCTCTTCCAAAGTATGAAAATTCTTTCAAAAGGAGTTTTCCACACTGAGATAACATTCTCACACGCTAACGGTGAGGAAGAGGAATTTTCCACACTTCAGATTACATCCTCATGACACATTAACGGTGAGAACACGATGTCTGACACCGCTACAAACTCCCTCTTTTAAAGTAGTTCATTTCACTTTCTCGTATCCCAGAGACAATATATTATTGTCATGAGTGTCATACCTGCATAGATTTATCTAAAAAGGGATCTACCAAGCGCCAAGAGGGATCAAATCTCTTTGAGGTGCAAACCCTTTCTCAACATTTGCACTATGAACATTTATTCGAGTGTGTAGTGTAATGTTTCTAGTTTTAATTTATCTAATTTGTGTAGTTTTATATATATGCTGTGCTAAATGTTTTAAATATAATTTGAGCTGACATTTTATTTTTTATTATATTTTATTATTTTTTAAAAGGACGTGTCAGCTCTAGGTTGAGCACAGAAGAAGTTACACATCCACCCCCTACTGGGTTGTAGAATACGCCTCTTCGGCACAATAATCTTAAGTTCTTCCTTATTTGGGTTTTGCGTTTTTCTTAAGGTATGCCATCATGGTTTTCCTCAGTAGGTGGGGATTGCTTTAGGCACTTCTAACGTAACGTTTCTAGAGGTGTTTGTATTTTTTAGTTTCATAGAGCCTTTTTCGGTCATACAAGGACATGAATATAAATATTCTGTCCAAAAGCTCATCGTTAATTTAATAAAATTTGATGCATCCGACATGACAGTCCAAAGAAGAAATTTCAATGTCTGTCCATGTAAGTTTGAATAACAAGTCATTTATGTTTATGCAACGTCAATCAATAGAAATTTCAATGTATGTCCTTGGAAGTTTGAATAATAAGTCATTTATGTTTTATGCAACGTGGCTTGAATAAGATGGCTGCTCCTGCTGACCTCTAGTAAGGACTTGATAATATCCCATGAAACATTCATCCCTTGCTGGCCATGTAAACGTTTTAATCCTACTACTACCAACCTACAGAAAGCTTTTATGCAAACCATCTCTGCAGTCCCGTAAACTATGATCACCCTGAAAAATAAGAAAATATCAGCATTATAACAATTCCACGCAATGTGGAACATGACAATACACGCTAATCATGTAACTTGTTCCTCAGAAGCACCAGCGTGTATATGACAAATAATTCTGAAGCAATACTTTGTAACTCATTAAAATCACTGTGGTACATAGAAATAACTGGTAAACACAGAAAGCCCGAATGCAAGAATCGATTCAAATTAGAACAAAGTCCATTTATTCCCTCTTAATGTCATTTTGAAAATCTAATATTTGAATATTAGAAAACCGTGTAAGTGTTAACATCAAGATCATCATCATATATATTATATACAGTCCAGTAAATTAACCCAAAGGGTTAGCTCAATTGGTAGATGCTCTTGTGCTAAGTCCACAAAGGTCTCATGATAAAATCTCATTGGGTTCTGTGAAGTTACTAACCACCTATGCAGTTGGCAGTCGATCCGCCTTTCATCCAGAAATTCCAGGGAAGAAGGCAGGGACCACCGCGAGGACTGGCCTAGTACCAGCAACCCCATTCTTCACTTGTGTGACGGTGAAGTGAAATTATTTCCTCTGAGAAAAAGACAGCCACTAAATTGCCTACAATGTAAACTTTTTAAGCAAATACAAAATCCGAAGTAAAATATATTAAGGTTACTCCAGTGATTCAAAAGAACACTAATATAGCTACATTGAAATGAATTCCTGAAAAATTACAATAAGTATTCTCGAAGAAGTAATATTGTTTGCAACAATAGCATCTATGAGTCGTTACGGAGCTGTTAGGCACATGAATCACAAGCAGAGATATTAAATGACGCTGCTAAGGCTGCAGCAGAAATTCAATTTCATCTTGTACAAAGAGGGGGCAGATATATATGAATAAATAGGTATTACTGTTGTTAGGGACAACAGATTCTTTTTAATCAAATTGCAGTAGCTACAAAAGAGAATAAAAAGAAAATCAACCTTTTGTGTCAAGAGACTCGCAAATCTTCAACATCGCCTGACCAATAGTATTCAATGCCGATACCAAATCACGTTGTGCTTTCACCTTCTGCTCCTCAACATTGATAATCCGTTGCACATTCATTGCATGGTGGTTCAGATATTTCTCATCCATCTCCATTCTCCGTTCATACAGATTACAATATTTTTCATGACGTTTCATCCGCCCCTCCTCGGCTATCTTAAGGTTTGAAATGATCATCTTATTGTTCTCAGACAAGGTTGCCTTAATACCTGCTGTCTTTGATGTTACTTTTCGCTTTTTCCCTGGATACTGCTTATCTCTATCAGTAGAGGTATCGCCGGGACTCTGAATGGGTGTCTCGGGCATTGTATTCTCATGCATTATAACATTTTTTGCAGGTGTAAGACAATCTTCAAATGTTCCATGATCTGATGCAGATGTATCAATAATCATATCTCCAACATCATTTCCTTTCTGGCCAAAATGTTTATTCATTGCATCATATAGTTCCTTGGTATAATTGGTCGGCAATCTCTTATCCATCCGTTCTTTTGGTGTCATGTTCCAGTAGCTGACATTACCTGGTGGAATATTTCTTTCATAATGTCTAATCTTCTTATAGTCTGGTAGAATATGTTTCCATCTGTCCCGGCATTGAGTGGCATTACGGTCAAGACCACTGTCATGACAATGAGCTGAAATGGTTCTCCATTTCTCAATGGCTGATTTTGTCCTCTTTATTGCACCACCAGCAGAGTGCATATTTTTCTCAACTAGTTTAGCATTCACAAGTACAAGGGTATCTGAACTTGTCCACCGAACTCTTCCCTTATGTTCAGAAGATAGCTTTCTCTTTCCCCGTACCTCTTGTGGAATTACATCCCTTTGTTCCTGGCCAGAAGGCAAACCACACATTACTTCTGCTACAGTTGTCATGGGGTGATTAGACTGTTGCTCTGAAATCTCATCTTTATGAATAACACCATTTGGATCATCAGGTCCCATTGGCGGCATACAAAGACCCTCAGAAAAAGGCTCGGCCAACATTTTGTCTCCCAAGGACTAGATGTCTTCAGTGGCATGTTATGGAGACACCTACAACAGGAATCTTGTATGTCCAGCACAGGAAAGTTGAATACAATGTCTCAACAAATCCTGCAAGCACGAAGATAGAGATGTATAAACCATTGAAGTTCTATTGCACGAGTACAAAAATTATTACTGCAGATACCCACCTACTTTTTGCTGAAGTAAATTATATATATGAAGAAGACACTTCAGACATAAAATAACCAATATTGCAAGAACAGCTGACTCTAAACTTATCTCTGATCATAAAGAACTTGCTCTTGCCGAGAATTGTAACATACGAGATACTAGTACTTAACCATGTTTCAGGAGGTCTGAAACATTACAGTATGAAAATAAGGGCTGAGATAAGGTCTGAAACATTATAGTATGAAACTTAGATAAGGGTAAAGAAAAAAATGAAAGAGGAAAACCCCAGGAAAACACAAAGCAGTTTCAGATCTTCGCCGAATATGTCCCGTTCCAGGTGGTTTCGACCAAAATCATTAGTAGCTATTGATAGTTTGATAAAGCATGCAAACAACCAGAGAAAATAGAAGTCATGCCATCTGATATGTAAAAACATGCAGTTATGCAACACAAAGTTATATGTAACTAAATTTGAAATCACAGAAACTTTGTAAGAATGCACAAACTGGAAGAAGCAAACAATATGAAACTATCACCGTAATAGCAGCAAACCAACCAAGACTACACCACCAATAGCAGCGAAATCATAACTGAAAAACCAAGGGAACTGGACATTCAGAAAGAGGCTAGCCAGCGTGTAGTTTTCCATTGAGCTATGCAGAGGAGGAAAGGAATAACCCTCCTTTCGCTATAGAAAAGGGATAATCTTCCATTTTCTCTGGCAGGCACAAGCACGGGAGGGTCTCCCCTTCTTTGAGCTACACAAGGTAAAGGGATAACCCTCCCATCACTGAACCTTCATTATGCAGAATAATTCCGTCACAATAGATCATTGTTGGCAGAAATTGTGTCGTAGCACCCTCTGCTACAAGGGATAACCCCGTGTTCCAGGAAAGGTCCTTCCCTTCCTGTAGCTCAAGAAAGTGGTAATTGTTCCATAAAAGGTCCTTCCTTATGCTACCCTTCACAAATGGGAATGGACCTTCCCTTTAGTACAAGAAAGGTTCTTTCCTACGCAAGCTCAGGTAAGCCTAAACGCTCTTCACTACAATAAAGTTCCCTTCTTGAGCATAGCATGGATCTCTAGGATGACTGACAAACTTCACATCGATCAAAATCATTTTTACCATAAGTGCACACTCCATTAGGTATTCACTGAACTGCCGATATGTTTTACTCTAGCTCAATTTCATTGAAATATGATATATCTTAAAGATACCTAATCAAAATACAACCATGAGCAACTACTGATATTCAAATAAATAACAGTAAATCTGCACATAGAACACTAATAATTTATGCATACACACCAGAATGGTAAAACTAAAAAAAACTGATGGTGGTCAAGTAGACAGAGGTCACCCCACTAGTCAGTTAACAGAGAGTACACAGTATTAGCATCTTCCATAATAAACAATCAAATAGTTATAGGAATTTGAGAAAGCATTTCCAATACAATTGGAATAAATAAATGTTTCAAACAAATATATAAAAAAATAGATTCTTGTGAGATCATTTTTGGGATTATTTGCGTAGAGTAAGTCATTAATCGATAATCTATGACCCATATCCCATGAGTATAGTCGCAACTGACCAATTTCTCATGGTTTTGAATAGGCCACTTAGCACTCATTGCATCGGGTGATGCTCACAGGGGTAAAGAAATGGGATTGAGACTAGCAAAATGAATCGCATAGCATCAATCATCGCATCCAGGGCTTGCACCTGATAACCAGGACTTCCAGGGAGGGTACCCATCCCAAGACTCCTCTTGCTCAAGCGCACTGAACTGTAAATAGATTATTGTTAAATGTTAGAAATGTTCCTAATCTGATAAAGGAGTTTTACTTAAGTTTTCCAAGATGGGGACAGTTACATGTATAAAATAGGTATAGTTCTTGACCGGTCATAAAGAGTTCTCTTTAGAAAATAACACAGATGCATACAAAGTACACATTATTAGCAAATTCCATACTAAACAATCAAATAGTTATAGAAACAATTTGAGTAAATAAATGTTCTAAGCAAATATGTAAAAAAACAGATTCTTGTCAAAGGTTTGAAATGTTCCTAATCTGAAACAGAAATTGTACTTCAGTTTTCCAAGATGGGGACTGTTACATATAAAAACAGGTATAGTTCTTGACCAGTCATAAAGAGTTCTCTTTAGGAAATAGCACTGATGCATGCAAAACAAGTCAGACTTTCGTGTCAACAGTCTTGCAAATCTTCAACATTCCCTGGCCAATATTATTTAATCCTAAAACTAAGTCACGTTGTACTTTCAGCTTCTATTCCTTGAGAATGATTATCTTTTGCATACTCCTTGCATGGTGGTTCAGAATCCAGATACTTTTCATCCATTTTCATTCTTCATTCAAACATGCTACAATATCTTTCATGGAAATTCATTTGTCCTTCCTCAGCCAGCTTCAGATAAGAAATTATTGTCTTATTGTTCTCTATCAGACTTCCTAAAATATCTGTGTTCTTCAACACTATGTATGATTCCTTCCTGCATATTTTGGTTATCTCTATCAGGGGAGCTATCACTATGGCTCTCAAGTGTGAGTCCAATGATGCATGAACGTGGGATTCTCCAAAAGTTCTTGGATCTGCTGCAGACATGTCAATAATCATGTCTGCACGATTAGTACCTTGATTCTGGCCAAAGTACCTTTCCATTGCTTCATAAATTTCCTCAGTATAATCTGTTGGCAGATCCTTATCCATGCGTTCTTTAACTACCATGTTCCAATAGCTGTCAATCCTTGGGGGTCTATTTACTTTGTAATGTTTCATCTTCCTGTAGTCTGTTAGAATATGTTCCCACCTGTCTTGACACTGACTAGTAATGCAATTAAGGCCATTCTTTTGGCATTGAGCTGCAATTGCTTTCCATTTCTAAATGACTGATTTCGTCTTCCTTGTAACATCATCAGTCGAGTACATATTCTTCTCAAATTGTTTTGCTGTGATTAGAATAATGGTGTCATAACTCATCCATCAAACTCTCCCTTCTGGTGGAGAAACAGAATTCTGCAGCTTTTTGTGTACATCTTGTGTAAACACAGTTTGATCGTGACTAAAAGGCAAAATACAGGTTACCATTTACGTCTTTGAGTTTCCATTAGTGTGAGATAGCGGGCCTCTGGAAAAAGATCAACCAACATTTTGTCATCCAAAGGCAAAATGACTTTACTAGCATGTCAGTGAGCCACCTCAAATGGGAGTCTTGTTAAAGCAGAGCAAATAGGCTCAATACAATGTCTAATTGATTCCTGCAAGCATAAGTTGAACTGCCATAAACCAATAAATTTTGCTGCAAAGCATTTAAAAACGGCAGCAGAAAACCACTTAAATGAGACAAACAAAAATCGATATTGATAAGAAGCTATGGATGTGAAATGGGCGAGAAAGAGTGGAAGTGTGTATTCCTGACCATCTTGTGGTAATAAAGAAAGTGCATCTTCAGAGCTCTACAATACTCTAATGGATGGAATAAATCATAAATGCAAACAAACTTTGAAAGCAACGGAAAAGACGTGAGTTGAACATTTTGAGAGAACCGGGAAGTCAAAAGGTCTAAGTTTGGAGAACATTCAGCATGTAAAATATATAGTTCAGATAAAACCTTAGTATCAAGAATTTTTTATATAGATTATTAAAAAGAGAGAAGAGTAGGTATGTTGCTTATTGAACAGAAAACCTCAGAGTAACGCAGACAAAACTTTGAGAATAGAAAAGACTATTTACCTAATATTTTTTCTTTAACAAAATAATTCCCCAGCCTTACACAAAGATACACGAGGAGATCAATATCTCTACGATAGAACCAGTTAACCTAGCTAATATGGATTAGGTGTCGATAAAATAATCAGTATAAAAAGAATTAAGCAAGAATCAGTATTTCCAGCATTTTAAGTTGGCCGAGTTGACAGGTTTCATGTGCAGCATTAAATTCAATAAAAACAGAAGCCTACATACATGGAATGGATGTATTTGTACCAGTAAGATCCTTTGATACATTCCAAAATAGTCACAAAAAATTGCAACACAGTATTAATGAAAATAAACCCTCCAAAAATAAAAATAAAATGTAACTATAGTCTGTAAACAATTTTTGCACAGTGATGACTCATACTTTAGATAACATTTAAACACCAGTAAATTAATATTGCATTTCAATATTTACACAAATAAACCCTCAGAAAACATGCTGCCAATGTGGCCTTGGTTCACTGGTAAGGTTGATGGAGTGTTGAGCCATCCACTAGGGTCCCTTTCTCAATGTGATCTGGCCCACCCAATTGGCATGTTAAAAAGAGATGAATCTGGGTCCAGGTCCCTGGGGAATTTGGCAAAATAGATACCCATTATACCTGGCATCTAGGCTAAAGAAAGTCAGTGTTACACATTGCAGCCTCTCGGGGCATGTATCTGGATGCACTTTAACAACAAAAAAACAAATGATCACTCTGTACAGTAATGTATCCAACTTTAGGTAGCAGTTCAACCATTTTTACTTTCTCATGGAAATATGCCTGCCAACTGGCTCAGAGTCTCAGACTGTCTTCCTTGGCACCTAACAGTCAAATGTTAAAGCTCTTTAATAGCATATTTGTCATTTTTCATCCCCTGTAATTTAGCTCGCAATGTGCACATAGATTCCAATATTCCAAGTAATTAGTACAGCAGCAAGCTCTTTTGTTATTTTCTATATTTTTGTCAATTACTCAAATTCATCTATCAATCTACGAATATGTAAAGATCTAAGTTATAATCGCTGCAATATGTCAAAGGACAAATGTACAGCTTCACCAGGCAATGATTGAGCTGTATCTTGCTACAAAAGGTAATCATAGCTTACCTATTGGTGCATTGACAGGTTGGAAGGCCTGGCAAGCACTTGATTATAAGAACTACACACCGAAAATTCATCACATCACCATGTGAGAGAAATTATTACTTCAAATTAGCCTTAAACATGCCATACAAATTATCTGAAACAAGGTTAGGTTGATGAATCAAATGAAACAGTTTCCTTTTTGAAGCAGAAGAACACATGAAACCATTGCAGCAATGGTGTAAAATCTTAGAATCCATCTTGCCAACAAGATAGGTTGATGGATCAAATGAAACAATTTCCTTTTTGAAGCAGAAGCAAACATGAAACCATTGCAGCAATGGTGTAAAATTTTGGAATCCATCTTGCCAACAAGATAAATTTAACATCTTGGCAAACTATCAAAGCCAAATGACAAGAATAAGTAGCAGCACTCTGTTGAACAATATAACCTAAAACTGCAAAAAAATCATGGTTATACTAATATAATGTAGAGATAACTGGGTGCACTAGCACAATGTAACCAACAAGTAACAACCTCCAAAGGCCTTTGGATAAATCCAGAGATATTGAACCAATTATAGCTGACTCAATTGAAAAGGTAACCAATCAAAAAACAACAGGAATGATAGAGAACTGCAATTCAATCAACATTTATTACCAACAACAGGAAACTATTGACAAGTTATATGGTAACAAGAGGTAGTACTTTCACTACAATATGATATCCTTAAACAAGTAGAAGTACTAAATTTGGAATCTCTTCTAAAGAAAACAATGGACAAAATGGAAATACCACAAAGACATAGCTAAAAAACATAAGGGAGAAATCATAAGTTTCAACTCAGAAGATGAACTAAACAAGCCAAAGCGGTGTTCAACTGTAACTAGAGAATTCACCATTACACCCATGGAATTCCTGGAGGTAGAATAGGACAAGTTGGTAATGAACCCAATTCAAAAGGTGATATCAACAAATAAGAAAACAAAGAAGAAAAGAGACCAAATAGAGAAAGAAATCTTGTTAACAACACACCAAGTGAAGAACGATAACAATAGATTGCAAACTTTATCAACAAGAAAAAAAGAATACCTACAAATATCATTTTAAATAAAGAATACCTACAAATAGCAGGACGTCATCATCCCTCAAACTAAGTATGGGACAATAATACCTACTAGATGACACCAACAAAATGAAGGATCAATGAAACTGGTTGTCAAGATGTTGTTCTTAACAAGTCATCATTGAACCGTGCCTTTAAAACGTAATAGTCAAAAATGCTCAATTGACCTCCATATACAAGGAAGATATTGTCACCACTCATCTCCAAAACTCCTGGATAGGCAACTAATTTTGTCTTGATTACACAACATGATAAAATACAATTACAACAATTCAACATTAAGCTTAGTCGGAGATTCCATTGTCAAAAAAATGATAACCCCAAAATTCCATCCTAATCAGTTCAAAATTCCAGTGCTATGGTTAATGGAGAATGGTAGTACCATTATTTTTGGTGAAGAAGATGAGCATTGTTACGGTCTGCAATTACAAGGTCAAACAAGACGAAAGATCAATAGACACAATGCAACCATACCAATGCTACCAAGAAACGAAACTCCACAAAATTTATATTGGGCATTCCTATTTACAGGGTCAATCATACAAGATCAAAATTAAAAAATCGATGGCCCATAAAACATGGACTCTTACAAATGACCCAAACAGCAAGTACGATAAATTATTAGACAAACGGTGGGCTGAAGGAGGCCATTAGGTGGTCTTTAAACATTCTAACTCCCCCCTTAATGTTCACCTTATTGATCACAACTCCAAGTACTGATCTAAATTTCTCAAACTTGTCCTTACCCAATGACTTGGTAAGGATATTAGTTGTCTATTCATCAATGGGACAATATCACAACTTAATCTCTATATTCACCACTTGCTCTCTGAAGTCATGGAAATGTACTTCAATGTATGTGGTACATGCATGTACATTGGATTCTTCACAAACTCCAACACACTTCAATTATCACAATGAAGGGTAGAGGAATGAATATGCTTTTAAGTCATACTCATGTATTCATTTAAGCCAAATTGCTTCACAAGTAGCATCTGTAATTGCCATCTACTATGCCTTTGTTATGGACAACGCCACTACCTATTGCTTCTTATTGCAAATAACGTCAAACTAAATATGTACCTTGATGTCAACTTCCTATCATCATGTGACCTGTCTAATTCGCATATGTATACCTTGTCCACTTGAAGTCACCATCACATATAAAAGAATCATCTTAGTAGGCATGCAATGTGTGGTCTTTGGAGAAGATAATCATAAAACCCTTGCAACCAATGAAACTGCATAAGCCAAATCTAATCTTGTATTGGTCAAGAAGAACACACCCTCAACCAAATATCTACCAGCATAGATCCATCTTAAACCTGGATCTATCAAGCACTGAGAGGGATCCAATTTTTTGAGGTGTAAATTTTTTTATATTGAATTTTTTACTCCTCTGGAAAAAAATTAAACCTCAAGAAATTTGATCTCTCTCGGTGCTTGATATATCCGGGTTAAAGATGGATCTATGTTGGTTTTAATTTTTTATTTTATGAGCCGACATGGATTTTTTTAATTACTTTTCATTTGGTTTTAATTTTTTATTTTATGAGCATAAATGAATTTTTTTAGTCACTTTTTTTTAGTAATGTTACATAACGTTACGTTACGTTACGTGACAACATCTCCCCCATATTGGGCTGTAGAGCACCTCACTACTCTCAATGCAATAAATAGTTGCATTCACAAGATTAGAAGTATCCTCCATTGTCAACCTCAAAACAACCTCTATGCACATGGACAATGCCTTAAAATTGACCATCTAAAAACCTATGAAGTAACTCACTAGTATGCTTGCTCTATTAAAAGATATGGTGTCCCCATTTTTCCATACCTCCAAACCTAGGAATTAAAGCATCAATCCCAAGGCTATAATCTCGAAAGTACTTTGCAAGTTCTTCACTTGTTTGATCGAGAAATCATCGTTTCCTATAATGATCAAGTCATCCAAATAAACAACAAGTATCAATACACCCTCCTCCCCATTAGTCTCCACATTCAAGTTAGAGATCAATAGATTCCTTCTAAATCCAATGTGTGTGAGATATTCACCAATCTTCATGTACCAAACCCTAAAGGATTGCTTCAATCCATACAAGACCTTCATCAACTTGCAAATATAAATTCCTTTTCCATTGACCTCATGACCTTATATTTGCTACATGTAGACATATTTCTTGAGATCTCCATTGAGGAAGACATTCTTCACATCCATCTTATGTACCCACCAACCAAGCTTTGTTGCTATGGCAAAAATTAGCTACCATATAATGTATTTATCTAAGTGTAATCATCTTCATTGTCAACACAAAAGTCTCCTCGTAGTCAATCCCTTCCTTATGTGCATACCAATTGAGCACTAATCTAACCATGTATCCATTGGCCTTAGACTTGTAGACCCATCCACATGCAGTTGGTACCTACAAGTAATTTCACAAGTTCCTAGGTTTTGTTCTCCATCAATGATGTGTATGCCTCATCCATAGCACTGTAAAACAACCTTGTGCTTAGATGCCTAAATAAAATAACTTGTCTCATTTTAAGATTTTCCTTCACTAAATTTTGGGTTTTTCAATCCATAGTAACTAGGAACTTTGAATCTTCACTACTAGCTCCAACATGCCTTGACATCCTCTCTTTTATATTGTATATAGTTTTTGTTTTTAGCAATCATCATGTACTTGTACCCTCTCTTATAGTTTCTTTCAGTTAGATGCTTAGATATTTACCTTTATCTACATTTGATAGCACGGATTTAGGATTTTCTTTCACACTCCCACTCTGTACATACACTGAATGTACTTTTTTAGTCCCATCAAATTACTTATTATGGTCACTTGTTGGACATTGATAAAATTATCTTATCTTATCCTTACCCAAGTTAGTTGCTTCTTTGGAGGTTTGAACTAATACAAACTTCGCTAGAGCCACTTGACTCATCATCATCTTCTTCAAACGCTTTCTCCCCATCCTCATTAGAGTATACATAGGTTTCAAATATCCTAAGGGTATTCTTTAAAGGCATCATCTTTGTTGATGAGAATCTTCTTGTCCTTGAGGCCATATAGATGATAAGCCTTTTCATTTCCCCATCTCCAAAGAAGATGCACTTTCTAGACTTGTCATCTAGCTTTCTCCTTCCTCTCATATAGAACATGAGTATATGATATGAAACCAAAGATTCTTCAATGAATGATCCTTGGCTTCTTTCCACTCCAAGCTCTTCAAAGGCATGTTCCTTACTGCTTTAGTGCACTAAATTTCAACGCTTAAATTATTATATACAGTACCCAAAAGGAATGATCAAGCCCTTTCCCATTGACCATGCTTCTTTCCATCTTGATTATGACCATGGTATTTCTCTTAACAACTCCATATTGGCAAGGCCTATAGTTTGTATAAAGTTGTTTCTTAATCCCATGCTCCTTACAATAGCCTATTAACTCACTAACTCCCCCCCACCACCTTGATTTCTCATTAAAACCTTCAATTTTCTTCCACCAAAGCCTTGAATCAAAAGCATCTACGTGTTATCAAGGAAATTTACCCAAATCTTTCTTAAGTAATCATAAACAAAGGTTAGGAAGTAAATAGTACATGCCAATGGCAATGGTTGCATTGGACCACAATTGTCACAATGCATCAACCCAAGTAAAGGCTTAGCTCTCCAAGATCCTTCCTTCTCAAAATTGTTTCTACGATGTGTCCCAACTAGGCAGGCCTCACAAATTCCCTTGTCCTCTCAAATGTTGAGAACCAGTCAACAATTGTAAGTTTCACCCTGATACCAAGGTGATGTTGATTTTGGTTCCCATGCCAAGTTGTCCTTTATTGACCACACTTATACTTAAATTGTCACTTCCCTAGTGAAATATCAACCTTGAGCTATCCATTTTCTTCATGATTTTGCACAACTTTATATTTTTAGTCGTATTTTTGACCAAGCATATATCTTCCTTGAATTCTACCATCAAATTCTTATTTTCTAACTCTACCATCAAATTCATATTCTCCTTTTTGGTTTGGCTAGATCAATTTTTTGTAAGACCTGAAACATAGAGCAAATTATCTACAATTTTTTTGGTCATTAACAATCCTAATTATTGTAATGCATGGCCCTTTGACATGGTGCTCCTTAAAATCATCAAGAACCATTGTCTCTTCTTCTTCTCAATCTTGGAGAACCACAAGCCATGTGCCTTGAGCAACTTGAATAAAGGATCCAGGTATCCATGCTCTCATGTTTCTTGCATTTTATGAACAAATATTGTTTTTCTTCCTTCTCATTTTGGGCAACAATACTTTGATGCTTCCTTGCACTTGTCCTATTAGGATGCATTCTCCTTTCAATGCTAACAATCTTTGGCTAATTGGCCAACATCACCACACACAGAACAATCCTTGTTTCCTTCTTAGGACCCTTGCTTTCCTCATCCTTATTTGCCTTTTTCTCAAACTTCTTGCCTTTTCCCTTAGTGTTTGTAGCAAAAGATTTCTCACCATCATCCTCCTTGTAACCATTAATCAAGTTCTCTTCTTCCAAGGGCATTCCATGCAACTCCTCGAGTGATAGTTGTTGGTTTCTATATGGAATATTAGATGTGGTCTTAAAATACTTGTAAGTTTGTAACTCGCTAAAGACTATTCAAGGTCGCATGGAGCATTTCCTTCCCAAAAATAATCTCCTATAACACTCCATTGATCCCTTAAATCTTTCAATTGAGTTGTATGTTACTCTATAGATCAACTTACTTTTAATTTCAACCCATAAAGTTGATGCTTCAAGTACAAAACCCTTGTGTGCCCCATAGTCTGATAAAGAATTTTGAGTTTCTCCCCAACGTCAAAATCTAATTCTAACCAGTAAATGTGGATTAGCACATCATCACTCACAAAATTCACAATCAACACATGTACCTCCTTACACTTCCTGTTATAGGCAACATTGCAATAGCATCACTCACTAGTTTTCCTTCTTGTTTTGTTACAATTGCCTGCATATTTTCACACTAATTTATTCCAAGCTCTTGTTCAAAAGGAATAGTTCTTACAATTCAGTTTATCTATTGAATATATTTGTCAACTATTATTTTCCATTATGCACCACACACAAAGTGTCGATAATGCTCTCAAAATTCACCTTTACAATATGTCTCACATAAGCTCAAAAAATAAATGTGATAAAAGCAAATGCTAAAGCAAAGAAGACCAAGATTGACGCAGAAGACATGAAAAAAAAAAGGAATTGTAAACAGGCAGCAAGCACCACCAACAAGGCTTTAAAACACCCCTACTCCCAAAAACAAAAAAAGTTCTTATATTGAATGAGAAGGTGGAGTATTTTGCCTTTAATAAGGACTTTTTAAAACTTCTAATTGGCTCAAATGCCCACAAAGAATTGTGTTGCCTATTACTCAAGTGACATTCAAATCTCCTTTTGCGTTTACCTTCTTTCAACTAAATGATCCACCAAAAAAAAAGCATCACAAAGCTTATAATAACATTCAATTTGTCCTCAAGGCTACAAAAAGATTCAATAATGAACTTGTACATAAATCTGTTGAAATATTTTAACTTCTAAGAATATTATATTTGTATTATTCCGGAGATGTTTCATTCCTCCGATGGGACCTTACTATGTATTCGGAGATGTTTATTCCTCCGATGGATTGTGGTAACCAGGGTTATTAGATCTACCATGTGGGGGTCGGCCCTGAGTTATTTTATTAGGGGTTATTAGACTCTCTTAGGAGAGGTCAGCCCCATAGGGTAAAAATTCAGTCGGGAAACAAGTATAAGTAGAGGAGGATGTTCCTCACTTATCACACACTTCCATCACTCGGAAAGTAGCGCACAAGTGAGAGAGAGGTCTGCATAGGAGGTAGAGAAGGAGCTCTAGTCTTGGAGTACATCTTGTATTTGGTTGATCATCTTATTGAGGAAAGCTTTGCTGGGTTTTCTACCCCATGAGGGTTTCCTAGGGTAAAATCTCTGTCTATCTTGTGATTGTGTTTCTTTCAGTAATCTTGCTAGTCAAATTAGTATAAACTTAACATGGTATCAGAGCTAGCCTGAATAAAACATCTTTCACAAGGTGAAAATCTCTCTCTCTCCTCCTCCGGTGAAAATTAGGGTTTCTACAAAAGTTGGTATTTTTGAATTCTGATTGTATGGCTGGATAGCCCTCCTCAAAATCGAAGTTTTGAGCCCTGGATCAAGGTTTTTGGTTGGGTAGAACTCCGGGAAAGTCAAACCCTAGTTTGACAAAAAGTGTGGAAAACCAGAACCAGATTTCTATAGCAGGCCCGAAATTCGCTGGTCAAGTTTGGAGGCTAAAAAAATTGAAGTTTCCAGAAAGTAAGTACATCAGTCACCTCGCCTCAGTCAAGCCAATCTCCTGGTAAGGTTAGTTTTTCATTTTTGGAATTTTCAATTTTTGGTGACCCCCTGGGTATGATGGCCCCAAGTACTAAGCTTGAAGACAAGCTAGAGGTTATAGAGAATTTCCGGGCATGGAAATATAGAATTGGTCTCATTCTTGAAGAGATCTTGCCCAATATATCAAAGATGAGGTTGCAGAACCTACAGAAGATGAAGCCAAAGAGAAGTATAGGAAGGACTTGATTAGGGTAAAGAGAATCATTGTTGATTCCATTAAGGACCACTTGATTCCCCAAGTGGCATCCAAGAAGACCCCAAAGGAAATGTATGATGCCCTTTCCAGAATGTATGAAGGAAAGAACATCAATAGGAAGATGAACCTGAGAGCTCAATTGAAGAGCACCAAGATGAATAAAGGAGAATCTATTCAAGACTATTTCTCAAGGGTTGTTCAAGGAACAACTAGATGCTATTGGAGATACCCTTGATGAAGATGAACTAGTCATGACTGCTCTAAATGGTCTCACTAGACCTTGGGAGTCATTCATCCAAACCATGTGTGCCAGAAAAGAAAATATGAAATTTGACGTGGTTTGGGAGGATTGCATTCAAGAAGAAGCTAGGGTTGCAAACAGAGAAGCCTTGCTCAAAGAAGATGACCAAGCCTTGGCCACCCACACCAAGAGAAGAAGGAATCAATCCTACTTCAAGAAGGATAGTCACAAGGAGTCTCATCCTCCACAAAGATTTCAAAAGAAAAGAGGAACTAATCAAAGAAGAGATTACTCCTCATTCCAATGTTTTACTTGTCACAAAATAGGACACATTGCTAAAGATTGTCCTCTAAAGAAGAAAAAGGGTTCTCACCACAAAAGACATCAAGCACATCTTGCACAAGATGATAGTGAAGAAGAAGTAGAAGAGGAAGAAAGGCCTCACAAGAAAAGACTAGAAGAGAAGAAGAAGAGGAAGAAAGGACCTTCTTCAAGAGAAGATCTAGGAGAAATGAAGAAGAAGAAGATGCAGAAGAGTATGTTCTATTCTCCACACTCTCTGGATCTATAACACCTGGAGAAGATACATGGCTTATTGACAGTGGTGCTTCAAAGCACATGACAGGACAGAAGAAGACTCTCTCAAGACTTGAAGAAAAGACCTCTCCACAAAAGGTATCTCTAGGAGATGACTATCAATATCCCATCAAGGGAATTGGTGAAACAAGCTACAAGCTTGATTCTGGAACCCCCATGAAGATGAAATAAATATTGTATGTACCAGGATTGAAGAAGAACTTGCTTTCCATCTCAGCATTGGATAAGAAAGGTTATAGGGTTTCATTCATTGATAGACAAGTATTAATGTGGTCCAAAGGTAAATCTATCAAGGATGCAATTATCATTGGTGAAGAGGAAGGAGGTCTGTACAAGCTCAAGGGCCATCCAAAAGCTGCCCTTGTACATGAAGCCATTGGCCCAAATGAGCTATGGCATAGGAGACTTGCTCACATTAACTACAAGGCACTACCTCATGTAAGCAAGGTAGTTATAGGTCTGCCAGACTTAAAGATTGATCATGATGGCACATGCAAAGGATGTGCAAAAGGGAAGAATATCAAGAACCCATTTCCAAAGAGTGAAACAAAGACTAAAAGTACCTTGGAGTTAATTCACTCTGATGTGTGTGGACCAATGCCCTCCACATCTTTGAGTGGATATGAATACTATCTCACATTTATTGATGACTATTCAAGGAAGACTTGGATATACTTTCTAAAAGGAAAAAATGAAGTCTTTGGAAAGTTCAAGGAGTTCAAAGACCTAATAGAGAATCATTCAGAAAAGAAAATCAAAATACTCAGGACAGATAATGGCGGAGAATATACTTCAAAAGACTTTGAAGATTTTTGTAAGGAAGCTGGAATCAAGAGGGAGCTAACCACTCCCTACAATCCTCAACAAAATGGTGTTGCGGAAAGAAAGAATAGAACCATCGTAGAAGCTATAAAGACAATGATACATGATCAAGACCTACCTATGTATCTATGGGCTGAAGCAGCTAGGACAGCAGTCTATGTGCAGAATAGACTATCTCACAGTGCTCTTGATTTCAAGACTCCAGAAGAAGTGTTCACAAGAAAGAAGCTTGAGGTAAGTCACCTAAAGATATTTGGATGTCCAGTATACATTCATATTCCAAAAGAAAAGAGGACCAAGTTAGATCCTTCTGGGAAGAAGGGAATATTTGTTGGATATTGTGAAGCATCCAAAGCATTCAGAATTTACATCCCAGGTTTTCATCATATGGAAATAAGTAGGGATGTGACATTTGATGAAGAAGCAGCTCTCAAGAGATCTAGGAAGTGCCAGTATGAAGAAGATGCACCTCCCAGAACTACAGAGGTTGTACCCATCCCTGAAGATGTAACACCTGAAGATCATGATATGATAGAACCACAAGAACCCCTCCTTTCAAACATTTCAAGGAAAAGAAAGCCAGCATGGGCAAGAGATATTATACAAGGAGAAGAAAAGTATGGAGCTCCTGAAGGCTCCACTAGAGTAAGCAAGAAACCAAAGCCATTTTCTAACTATATGGCTTTGATGTGTGATCTTGCAGATCAAGAACCTACTAGTTATGAAGAGGCAGTTCATAAGAAAGAATGGGTAGAGGCAATGACAGAGGAATACCAGTCAATAATGAAGAATGATGTTGGGGATATAGTTCCCAAACCAAAAGACAAAAGTGTGGTGTCCTCCAAATGGATATACAAAATAAAGCATGTTGTGGATGGTAGCATTGAAAACTATAAAGCAAGATTTGTGGCCAGAGAGTTCTCTCAGAAAGAGAGAATTGACTATGAAGAAACATTTGCCTCAGTTGCAAGGTACACTTCTATTAGAACCATCATGGCACTTGCATCCATGATGAAATGGAATCTACACCAGATGGATGTAAAGACAGCGTTCCTGAATGGTGTGATTGAGGAAGAAGTGTACATAGAACAACCACAAGGATTTGAGGTAGAAGATGGAAGAACCCATGTATGCAAACTGAAAAAGGCCTTATATGGGTTGAAGCAAGCTCCCAGAGCTTGGTATGGAAGAATTGACAGTTTCTTGACAAACTTGGGCTTTACCAAAAGTAAAGTTGATCCTAATCTTTATCTCAAGATCATGAATGATGAACCTGTCATATTGTTGCTATATGTGGATGATCTATTTCTAACTAGAAATGAGAAACAGATTATCAAGTGCAAGAAGAAGCTCTCTTCAGAATTTGAGACGAAAGATCTTGGATTGATGCACTACTTCTTAGGTCTAGAAGTATGGCAAGGCCCAAAGGGAATCTTTCTCAACCAAGGTAAGTATGTTGTGGGAATCTTGAAAAGATTTGATATGTTGGAATGCAAAGCCATGGCCACTCCCATGTATTCCAACTTGAAGCTGTTAGCTAATGACTCTTCAGAGTTAGTGGATATGACTCTATACAGACAGATTATTGGGTCATTAATTATCTAACAAATACCAGACCAGATATTTCCTTGCGTTGAACACCCTAAGTCAGTATCTAGTGGAACCTAGACGAGTTCACCTGATTGCTGCAAAGCATGTGATGAGGTACCTAAAGGGTACGATAGATTTTGGTCTATACTATCATGGAGATCATAACTTCAGATTGTATGGCTACACTGATGTTGATTGGGCAGGTAGCGTATCAAACAGGAAAAGTACATCGGGTGGATGTTATTGTATGGGATCTGCCATAATCTTGTGGTTTAGCAGGAAGCAGTCAAGTGTGGCTCTCAGCACAGTTGAAGCGGAATATATAGCTGCCTGCTCTGCCAGTTGTGAAGCAGTATGGCTTCGAAAGCTGCTGTCAGGTTTGTTTGAGTTAGAGATGGAACCCACTGTGATCCTGTGTGACAACCAGAGTTGTATCAAGATGACAGAAAATCCAGTATTCCATGATAAGTCAAAGCACATAGAGATCCGATATTTCTATATACGGGATATGGTGCGAAAAGGAGCTATCAAGCTCGAGTATGTAAGCACTGATGAACAAATTGCTGATATATTGACCAAACCTCTGTCTCAAGTAAAGTTTGAGTATTTCCGAGACAAGCTTGGTGTTGTTCAGAAGGACCCTCCTCGAAAGGGGGAGTGACATGGTCAATGATGATATTTGGATATTGGTATCGATGAGGATAACTGTATCAATGATGAGGATACTTGTATGTATACTTGTATTGATGATATGTATACTTAGGATACTTGTATGTATACTTAGGATACTTGTATTGACGATATGTATACTTAGGATACTTGTATGTATACTTGTATTGATGATATGTATACTTGTATTGATGAGGATACTTGTATTGATGAGGATACTTGTATTGATGATATGTATACTTGTATTGATGAGGATACTTGTACTGATAATATGTATACTTGTATTGATGAGGATACTTGTATGTATACCTGTATTGATGAGGATACTGTATCGATGATGTGGCTACCTATTCCAACGATGAGGTTGTCTGTTCCAACGATGAGGTCGATGAAGTGGTGCTTAGACTTTGTCTAAAAGGATTATCAAGATTGCATCGTCCTTGGACTTATGTCCTAAAGTGATAGGGATTGATCATCCCATAAGTAGATCAAGATTGCATCGTCCTTGGACTTATGTCCTAAAGTGATAAGGATTAATCATCCTGTTAGTAGATTGGGATTGCATCGTCCCTAGACATGGTGAGGTGTCTTAAAGTGATAAGGATTAATCATCCTGTAAGTAGATTGGGATTGCATCGTCCCTAAACATGGTGAGATGTCTTAAAGTGATAAGGACTAATCATCCTGTAAGCTGATTCGGGATTGCATCGTCCCTAGACATGATGAGGTGTCTTAAAAGGATAAGGATTGATCATCCTGTAAGTTGATCTGGAATGTATCGTCCATAGACATGAGAGATGTCTTAAATTGAGAGGGATTGATCATCCCGTAAGCAGATCAGGATTGTATCATCCTTGGACCTATGTCCTAAAGTGATAGGGATTGATCATCCCGTAATTGATTCATGTGTACTGCAGGGTATGCTGCTGTGAGGCTGTTGATCGTGATGCTCTAGATGACGATGTTGCTAATCGTGATGGTCTAGATGACGATGCTGCTGATCATGATGGTCTAGATGACGATGCTGCTGATCGTGATGGTCTAGATGACGATGTTGTTGATCGTGATGATCTAGGTGACGATGCTGCTGCTCGTGATGATTTAAATGACGATGTTGATGATCATGAGATGTTGCTGTAGCTGGTCGAGTGCTGCAGAAGATGAAGACTCAATACTGATGATGCTGATGTTCCAATATTGATTATGTTCCAGTAACTACTTGAGTTACTGATGATGATGTATAAAGAAAGCTTCCAATGATTTATAGATGTATCATGTATGATGTTGATGACTCCTTGCTGCTGCAGATGTTGTTATAATATCCTTCTCGTTAAGGGGGAGTGTTGAAATATTGTAACTTCTAAGAATATTATATTTGTATTATTCCGGAGATGTTTCATTCCTCCGATGGGACCTTACTATGTATCCGGAGATGTTTATTCCTCCGATGGATTGTGGTAACCAGGGTTATTAGATCTACCATGTGGGGGTGAGCCCTGAGTTATTTTATTAGGGTTTATTAGACTCTCTTAGGAGAGGTCGGCCCCATAGGGTAAAAAGTCAGTCGGGAAACAAGTATAAGTAGAGGAGGATGTTCCTCACTTATCACACACTTCCATCACTCGGAAAGTAGCGCACAAGTGAGAGAGAGGTCTGCATAGGTGGTAGAGAAGGAGCTCTAGTCTTGGAGTACATCTTGTATTTAGTTGATCATCTTATTGAGGAAAGCTTTGCTGGGTTTTCTACCCCATGAGGGTTTCCTAGGGTAAAATCTCTGTCTATCTTGTGATTGTGTTTCTTTCAGTAATCTTGCTAGTCAAATTAGTATAAACTTAACAAAATCATCTTCACCTCTTTGACCTTGAGTTAATCCTTTTGATGGTCTTTGCTAATCACCTTTATTGCCAATGTGGTTGGGGACAACCACAATGGCCACAACCAATTTGAGGACAACCTTAATAGCCCTAATTAGTTCAAGGTGATATAGAGAAAGACTTTTGCCAATCTTAATGTACCTAACCAAATCAACGCAAAAGTAACAAACAGATTGGGTTTCCCTATAGGCCCCATTGCCACAACCAATTCAAGGCGCATAAGATAAGATAATTTTATTAATGTCCAAAAAATGACCATAAGAAAGCAGGTCAATGGGACTAAAAATGCACATCCAATGTAAGTACAAAGTGGGAATGCAAAAGCAACTCCTAGAGCAATACTAAAAGCAAAAAAGGATAAAGAACTAAGTGTCTAGTTAAAATATAAATGTCCTTCCTAAGAAAAGATATAAAATAACGTGCCAAGTACAAGATAGAGGAGAACAATTGACGAGTTTCAATGCTAAACAAAAGAGAGGAAGTTAAGGCATGCTAGAGTTTGTTTGTTGTTGTGGACAAGTGAGGGGATTGTGAAACATTCTCCTCATCAAAGTCATCCACAACTACAAAAAGGGAAAATATGCAAAGACAAATGATACCCTCCAGAAGTGTCCAACACTACAAGTGCCTAACTACAATATTCTCGGAGGAACACAAGAGCAACGAACTCAATTCTCCTACCATCCAAGACCATGGACAAGAAACTCTTGGATGGGAAAGTAGCTACTCAAATGAACCTAGGAAGTAGTGTGTTGGACGAGAGGAGCCCGATTTGGGGCCTACTAGAGCCAATATGTCTACTAGTTTGCTGGAGTACCCCATGTATCTTGGAATGACAGTACCTCATGGATCTCAAGGAGGTTGGTTGACCACTTGGGTGTACTACAACAAGTCTAGGGGAGACTAGAGGTCTCGATGATTTGGAATCTAAAAGAAAATGGATCTATATCTACCACTTGTTGCCTCAATCAAGTGGGACATTCGAGAAGTATGAAGAGATACCCCACATGGCCTCTATTTGGGGTAGGACACGAAGAGTGAGATTTGTGTACAAATACTTCTCTCATGGAGAGAGCAAGGCATCTTTGATCAAGGTAGCAGTAAAAAGTGGAAAGGGAGCACCCCAAGGCTCAAAAGAGGCGATAGTATCTCCCTCTAATCTAACAATAGATACAACACCGAAAAATGATATGCTCCCTCATCTCAGACTCCTATAAGTAGCGTAAAGGGAAAACCATATCCAACCACGAGATGTATGATTTGTCTCAGTTTGAAGTATGTGGGAGCCCACCCAAAACTAAATCAGGGGGACCCTAAGGGCATGCATCCACTTTCTACATGTGTACAAAGGTCAAAGAATAAGTCCAATTCTCAACACTGGAAAGTTCTTAATGTATAAGGCTCAGGAGGCACAATCAAGTGTCATGGATGTCCTCTTTGGCACATCTAGAGAGTAACTAAAGGGAGAAGAGTATCTAGAGAGATGGCCATAAACTAAAGTAACCAAGAGACCTATTAAAACCAACACCAAGGACGCTCTAGGGAATCGACCAAGGCAATAGCCTCCAAAGACTAAAGTGATAAATATGGGATGTCGATCCTTGCCAAAGGTCAATTCCCCAAAAATTTAGAGTATGTAAGGAACGAGATCAATCAAAAAATACCCTTGAGGAGAAGAGATTGGACCTCAAAACTCTGCCTAAACCATGCACTAAGGAACAATCCAGTTGCATCTAATGGTGTGCATGGCCGGACTCTCTTTGTCTTAAACCCAATTGATTTGAAGCAAACTTGGTCCCCATACATCAAGAGTCAAAACCATAAAGGACTATGGGCCTAATTATCATGTTCAAGTCGTGAATCTTAGATGAGATGTCCAAGAAATGGTTATGGAAGCACCATCACTCAAGAAGAGCAAGGGAATCATATCACTTGTTGAGTCAAGACTATACAGCATGTCACGGACTAAAATCTAGCCCCCTGAATTGAACCCCTAGATATGTGTTAATGACCTCAATCTCTTCCCCTTGAAAGGAACTTCTGCAAGCAACTAAAACTATATTGTTATCCCCAACCAAATCAAGGTCTCATTGATGATCCCAATCAAGCCTAGGATAGAGCTAGAATCCTTCCTTGCTAACCCAACTATCATGGAGTAGAACATGCTCTTTAAACAACCACTGCAATAGCAAGTATTTCCGTATATATCTCTCCAAACATATCTATTAAGGTTATTCTTCAAAGCTAACAATATGTAGGCAAGTGAGACAAAAGAATTTCGCCAAATACTTAATAATGTTGGCTACTAACAACTATAACTATATTATCACTAATCAAATAAAGGTCTCACTGATGATCCCAATTAGGCCTAGGGCAGAGATAGAATTCCTCCTTACTAACCTAACTTGATCAAGGATTTAAAAATGTTATTTAAACAACTATGAAATCAAAAAGGATATATGCACTTTCAACATATATCTCTCCCTGTGTATCCATTGAGGCTATTCTTTAAGGTTAAAAATGTGCCAATGTTACACACATATGTGTTCCCATGGGTAGGAGATGCCCCCTGTGCTCCCCACAACCCCAAAATTTGGGTACTACACTTGAAACATTTCTAGCCAACCTTGTTTTAGGGAAATGCATGGCTACTAACAACTATAACCATATTATCACTAATCAAATCAAGGTCTCATTGATGATCCCTATTAGGCCTAGGGCAGTGATAGAATTCCTCCTTACTAACTTAACTTGATCAAGGATCTAAACATGTTATTTAAACAACTATGAAATCAAAAAGGAAATATGCTCTTTCAACATATATCTCTCCCTGTGTGTCCATTGAGGTTATTCTTTAAGGTTAACAATGTGTCGCTATTACACATGGATGTGTTCCCATGGGTAGGAGATGCCCCTTCTGCTCCCCACGACCCAAAAACTTGGGTACTACACGTGAAACGTTTCTAGTCAACCCTGTTTTAGGAAAATGCATTAAAACATACAAGGGGTCGCTTCTTGGAAACAGGTGAACGTTTCCCTCTTAAAAGGCATGTTCCCAAGTCCCCCATTGACCAAAACTGTCAAAAATCAATAAAAGCATCAGGTAAGTGTGTAAGTGTTAACCTTATCACTTTGTCTTTCACTTATCTTTTCTTTTTTAAATTATTCTTGTGTTGCCTCAGAGAGTTCGTCATTTCTTTGTATGCAATGAGAAGGGTGAGATAGCCATGTGAGGGTTTGGTGTTCGCCCAAGTAGTCGAACCTTAAAGGATTGAGACAATCATGTGAGGGTTCAACATTTCCCCATGATTCACCTATCACCTATGCACCTTACAACATGTGGAGGGTTTGCAACTTTGCCCATGACCCACGATTCATCTACCTTTCAAGCTTTCATTTGAGATTTATCATTTCTATCACCTGTATGCAGCCATGTGGACACTAGATTGTGGAGGGTTCGGCTTCAAACTTGGCTTGGAGAGGTTCAACTTTGAACTTGGCGTGGAGGATTAGACTTCGTACGAAGTCAAGGGAGTGGGAAGTGGGCACTAGAATCGTTCAGTGATAACATAAGGTAACCATTTTTCTTTTAAATTTATGTTTCAATAAAATTTAAATTTGTTAATTAAAAAAATATGAAAATCCTAAATGTTGCATTCAATGATAATATGCCATACCTCAAACCTTTATTGCGGGTTGCTTTTCAAAACTAAATAAACCCAATACATATATCAAAATCAAATTGAGTCATTTTGGCAACACCTACAATAGTGACTATGATATTGAGGCAAAAATCAATGAAAATGTAGGAAAATGGGAGAAACTGACACAAGGGCAACTAGGGCATTGAACAAGTTTGAGCATGGATCAAGTTATGAAGCCAATTTTGGCCCACCAAAAGATTTATCACAATATACAAAGGGATCATTCAATCCTCAAAAACCCCTTCGATTTTATGCAACCAAACAAGTGAAAAGAAGTAACTTAAGTCAAAGGTTGCGTTAGTCGCTCGCATGATTGGGCATTTAATATTTGTGGCCATCCCTAGGTTGGCAGTTATAGTAGGGTTAGGAAACATCTTTTGGGGATTCCAGGTAAAGGGGTAAATTTACGCCTAAAGCTGACAAAAGCTCAAAAATCTAAACTTTTGACGTTGTCAATGACAACAGATATAAAAGGGATGTTTTCAAGCAAAAATGTCACCTCCCAACCTAAGCCATCCCACAATTGTGCCTCCACCATCAGCAGTTACTTCATCAAAAAGATGAGTTCTACATCTTGTTCTTGTGAAATATGTGCCACATTGACTGGAATGAATAATATTCAACAAGATGGCATGATGCAATTGGCAAATTTATTTTATCTAATAGAATTCCCTTCCATGTTGCTCGATCTCCTTATATAAGGAAATAGTTCGATCAATTGCAGCAACAAGATCCTCATATGTACCCCCTAGTGAACGTAAGCTAAGAACAACAATTTTATGAAGACAAGTATCGAAAATAAGTGTGCAAAAGGAGTCATTGAGACAAAAATGAATGAGGGTGGGGTGCTCTACTATTATGGATGGGTGAACAAACATCAGTAAGTGCCCACTAATCAACATCATAGTGACATCTATAACAACTTCAATCTTTCTTAGAGCTACTGATTGTTCTAAAAAGTGCAAGGATGTACCTTTCCAATTTGAGCTTCTTCGGGATGCTATATAGGACGTTGGGGTTGACAATGTGGTGCAAGTTGTGACAAATGCAACAACAGTTTGTAGATCAGTTGGGTTATTAATTCAAAGCATATATAAGCACATTTATCTAACTCCTTGTTTTGTGCATGCACTCAACAATGCACTAAAGGACGTTAGCAAAATATGGGTATTCAGACTTGGTGACAACTACTAGAAACGTGTAAGATGCTTATCTGCAACCACCACACCTCCTTAGCCATGTACAAGGCTCACACAAGGAAGCAATTCCTAAATCCTTTTGATACTAGACACGTTAGCTATTTTCTCTTATTGGGGAGGATGTTGGAGGTACAACCAACACTACACTCCTTGGTTGGGAGTCTGGAGTGGGAAAGGTGGTCGAAATCCAATACACACTTGGGGAAGTAGGTTAGGCTTCACGTGTTGGACAATGATTGAAAGGAAGATTGCAGTTATTTGGTGTCATTACTAGCCCCTATTGTGGAGGTCATCCATTACATTGATTTAAATGCACCTAGTCATGGAGAAATCTATGAGACTTTCTATAGCACGTTGGATCGTGTGAGGGTGGCCATTCACCAGAGGTAGCCCTCATTAGAGTTTTATACAGCCTAGATTCAATGCATCATTCAGCATAGATGGGATCATATGAACACAACTTTGCACACAGCAGCATATGCACTTAACCCAAAATGGTATGTGGATGATCCTAAAGTAACTAATGGTTTTCGAGATGTAATTGGAAGGATGTACAATGAGGATAAAACAACAAAACTTCGAAGACAAGTTGTTCAATTTGCAAGTCTTAGTGGCCCCTTCAACAATCCCAATGCTTAGGTAGATCATATAGATCTAGGCCAAGATTACTTGATTGGTTGGTGGAGGATGCATGGGGATGACGCTAAATAGATTAGACATCTTGCTATTCATTTGTTGTCTTAAATTACTAGTTCCTCTACGACAGAGAGGAATGGGTCCACATATAGCTTCATCCACTCTATCAAGAGGAACAGACTTACCTCTAGAAGAGTAGAGAAGTTAGTTGTTGTGCATAGTTCCCTACATCTTGAGCACAAAAAGACCCCTAAGTATATGAAGGGGAACAAACTTACCTCTAGAAGTGCAGAGAAGTTAGTTGTTGTGCATAATACCTTTACATCTTGAGCATAGGAATACCCCTAAGTATATGAAAGGGAGCAACAACAAGATGAGATGTCGATCCAAAGGATGATGCACAGGTAGAAGAGGAGAAGGGACTTGATGAGGCACAACTCGATTTGAGTTTTTATTTCCATATGGTTATATTTATGATTTCATTTATGATTTTTTCACTTGATGTATGTTATAAATTTGTATTAGTAATAGTTATCAACTTCTTGAGGGTTAAATGACTTATAGCTTCTGAATTTTCAACTTTATAAATGGAATAAAAAATACAATGGTGATAGTCTATTGAATATTTATGGTTTAATAATATTCATTTAATATGTTAGATAGTTATCATGTATGTATTGGGATATAAAAAAATTAATTTCAATTATTTATGTATTTTAAATTTAATTTAGTAGTATTTCAAGTGGGGTCCCCTATGTTGAAGATCATGACGTCCCTGTGTTTCCCCACTCCAACATCCCCGTGTCCCGAAAACATGGCAGAACATTGGTAGATAATAAGCCAAAGAAAAAGCCCCATTCTTATTATATGGCAGTCAATGTATAAAAGTGAGGTGGTTTGGCAAAAACAATTGAGATTAGCGATGCTTTGTTCCCAGAGATGGCAAGTGAAGGGAGCTCATATATAATCCCAAACGAAATCAAAAAAATTCCTTTGCATAGGGTTTAGGCAAGGCAACTAATAATCAAGCAAAGATCCTAGCCCTATACCAAGGTCTATTGATTATCAAAGAGCTGGGGATCAAGAAAATAACGAAAATATGAGATTTCGCTACAGTCATTAGCCACAGGTTTCACAAATCAAGTCCAAAGGACTCTCTTCTTCTCCTACTAGTTCAGAGAACGCAATTGTTGGTGAAAAGTCTTGAATCAATATCATGCTTCCAAATCTTGAGAAAACAAAACTCCAATGCAGATCTTCAAGCAAATTTAGCAACGAGCATGGAGAAGGACAAATTAAGGAAAAATTAAGGGGGCATTATTCCTTTGCCACCTTCAATGAGATTAATAATTTTTTAGCCTTGAAATGCACACTCAAGATCGAGACAAGTGATGGCATTGGAGGATCAAGGAGCTAAAGTCTAGTACCTCTTCACATCAAGGCAATTCAAAGCTCTATTATATCGATAACAAAGATGGGATGGAAGGTTGGACATGGGATTAATGCAATCATGTGTATAGGTATCGCCTCGATGTTTTCTTTGGGCATTTGTTTGACAAGAATGGAAGCATTGCTCACCATGTTCTAGAACTCACCCCTGCTTCCAACAAGTTGCAAAGGATACTCCCTTGATGGTGGACTACTGGGAATTTTCAAAGGAATTCACCATGTTTCCAATATTTGCAAAGGAGTCTTTGTAAGGGATAGAGCCATGGATAATCATTTCCATCCAAATTAATATGCCCTCTGAAATTCTAGACCTGCACATAGAGATTCATCGTTGCAAGAAACACACAAAGGAAATGCAAGAGTGTCGTGATCTGTTGGTCAAGAAATTGGATAAGTGAAGTAAAAATCAGGAGAGGACAAAAGGGAGAAATGCAGTCATGCAATCAGCAAATAGAAGTGGAATCTCAATTGGAAAGAATGAAACTTAGACACCTAAAGATGGAAATCATAGAGGGAACAATAACATCAAGTGAGAAGAAATGGAGGAGAAGTTGAACGGGTTACTAGAGAGAGTAGAGAAACTGGAAAAAGGGAGGAAGGTGAAAAGGGAAGCAACAAACTCATACCACCTTCTCGCTTTTTCAAATTCTATAGGTCAAAGCAATGGAGAGAAATGGAAGAAGCGATAGAACAAGAAGCAACTCTCAAAGAATTAAACTAGTAAGAGGATGCCCAAGTATTGAAGGTTAGTGGAAAGACTATAACCCATTATGGTGATGTCTATCTTAAATTTTGGTGTTAATTTATGGTATGCATATATGTTTTGTCAGTAGGATAGTATATAAGGAATTTCACATTAATGTTTTTTAAAATGATCAACACGAACTCGAATCTGGACGAGTTGACCAAGTTGAACCCTATTTGTTTCAACTCAACCAATTGTACACCACCAAACTAGTCCAACTCAACCAAGTACATACAAGTCCATACCTACTCAACCAAGTCGATCCATGTAGGTGGTATGCAACACATTTATTGAGGGGAAAACAAATAAATATCTCCAAAAACCAAATTTCACTCACCAAAAACCCTAATACCTGACTACAAAGAAAACCCCTACTAATACTACTACTGTAGTTGCAAATGTGCTCGAGGAGTCCAACGAGTCCAAGAACTCTGAGTCAAATGTTGATGTCGAGGATCCCATTCCCAATAGTGGTGATGAGTTTGAAGATTGATCATCTTGATTAGTGGTACATAGTAGGCCAATTGTGACATGTTGTTTTTTGGACTCTAAGCGCCATTTAGAGCCTTGTTGATTATGTATTTTATTTCAATTATATCTTGCACTCTATGGTAGATATTATGTTGGTGAAAGTAGCTGCGTGAGGCATCCTCACATAGGTCTGCCCAAGAAATATAATAATAAAAGATAATTTTATTATTGCATAACAAATGTTGGCCAAGGTAAATAAGTCAAGTCGGCCCCAGTCAAAAATCACCCAGAAAACAGTATAAATATAATGCGCCTCACCTCATTTGAACACAGCAACAAGCAAGTTCGCCTCTGCTACAAGGAAGTTCGCTCCAGCTATTAGGAGACTGTTTTCTGGATTTATCTAGCAAAGAAGAAGTTCGTTGTTGTTCTTGGGGTTTATGCTACTACTATCTGGATGTACATCAATCTCTATTGGAAGGTCTGAGCTCGGGGGAGACAATAGTGTTGCATTGTCTATGGTTGGGAGGTGATAGATTATCACCATGGTCAAACGAGCTCCACATTCATTTTGTTTTTGTGCTCTCATTCTTTTAGTGATCCTATTTATACTGCTATAAAATCTAACATATTATATACATGATCAAACATTGCATATTTTGTCTCTAATGGTTTGGAAGTATCAAAATGTTTTTTCATTAAAATTTTAATATTTTATGTATTTTTAATAAACGAAGTCATAAAGTTCAAACTAGACTGGGTCAGAGCCAAGTCCAAGTTGACCCTTGGTCAACCAACAATTTCGAGTTTTAAAACGTTGTTTCGCTAGCATAAAGAATGTCGTGGATATAGTACTCTTAAGCTAGTTGGTTCTATTAGAAGAGCATACCCTCTTTTGGATAGTTTTTCGAATAGTAAGGACTAATACTGCAATAATTTGTGTACTATTATGTTGGATGATTCAACCATAGCTCTATTTTAATACATATATGTTACAAACAAACAATAAAATTGTGTTTCCCAATAAGCGAAATGAACAAACCTTGCTCCATTTGATATCCCATGCCCCCACATGGCATGTCCTAAGGCAATCTATCCCAGACTTATTCCATGCCTAACCTCGTATTAATAAATACATTATTTTACATAGACATGTATACATAGTTCATACCCTACTCAATGGAACCTTAGCAATGGATTTCCCATTTACAAAAATGTCAAATGCTATATCTAATGACATCATTAGATTCTTAATAATGAAATTGTCTCCTTATTCATTTACAAGGCATTAACATGTTGCATCAAGGATACTAAATAATAAAAACTCCAGACTTGCAAGTTTAGGAAACTGACATACTATCATGGAATTTACAAGGGCAAGAGGACAATTCCCAAAATGGAATCCAGTGATAATTACTATTCAGAAAAAATAAGCTATCCAAAGATGTGATGAGAATATCGAGCCAAAGATTTTTGAAAGCTTACATAGTTGTTAATGCAAAGGGATCAATCAAGAGGTCTGTTTACAGACTAGAAGCCAAAGTTAGTAAAGATGGAGAATTGCAAAGAGAAATGGTAATTGATAACAATCTCTTTCTCCTTAGAGCTTACAGCTAAGCCAATCTCAATATTGCTTTAAACATGGCAATGCAATCCAGAAGCAACCCATAGTTAGCACCAACCAAAAGCAGTTTGCAGATTCACAAACACTGATATTATCTAAACTACAACTTGATTTCACACTCGTGCACCAACAGTTGACCATAATATCTCCAATTAACTAAATGAGCTAATTCCATTAAGTGGCATGGCACTTTGCCTCGACTGACACCATCTTATCTCCTCTTCCCACAAAAGCTAGTTCTTTAGCGCAAACTTACTTCCTATACCGCTTAGGTGCCCATGCGTGCTTTGTAGTCCGCTTCCTGTTGTCTTGGTGATGCCTTCTACTTGCAAGATTACTAAAAACAAAGTGTCAAATCCCTTGTCGAGGATTTCGTTCCACGTCCATATCTCTTGTATTAAGCACAATACAGTCCTGCAGGCTTTAAGGTGGAAGCGCTTTGCGTCCATCCTATCCTTGGTTGATTGATGATCCATTGTCCAGCATGTTAATTGAATCACTTGGGTATTAATATGTGTATTTAATTTTGAAGGCCTGTTCAAAAACATGGGTCGTACCTTACTATGTCAAACCCCACTAACCCATATAAGGAATAAAAACAACAGCTCGGTGGGGGGCGAGAATTTTGAGTCAGTTAATGGAATATTTTAGGTTCACTGTTCCACTGTGAATTGCGAAACCCCACAACTAAAACAACTCGGGTTGGAACACAAAAATACCCCATAATCACCATAATTCATGAAATAAAAACAAGAAGAATGCAGGAAGTGATCGAGGAAGGAAAATAGCGTCTACCTGACATGTGAACAGAAGCATTCGATGCATTCTTACTGTATTCATAGATGGGGTTTTGCACAACAGGTACCATTTACCAACAGGTGGTCACGGGATCGATTCCCGTGCAGCATCCCCAAAATTATAAACCCCAGGCCCCTGATCAAAATGGGTATCGTGTTTTGTTCCCACTGAACCTTCATGAATACATTTCATGAAAACCCAATTCGTAAATTTCTCTAATGGGCACAAGCACAGAACCCATAAGCAGCTCAAGGGAAAAGGGAGAAGAAAAGTGTGTATAAGTGTAACCAGCAGTAAAGATCTAAGAAGGGGGCTAAAAGAACAGACTATGTGACCAAAGGGCTTGATGATCTACTGAGCTAAAGTGAGAGGGCCAGCCATGTGACCCATCTGTTAGCAGAGGAGAAGCAAAAAGGGCATTATAGAGGAAGAAATATGTACCTGAAAATTTTGAGTTCTACTTCTCAGTCTCCTCAACTACCTCCGTCCTCGATCTCCTCATATCTCATCTTCCCCTCCGGTTCTTCGAAATCGAATAAAACCCTGAGCTCACTCGCACACTTGGCGATTGTGTTTATGTAACCCCCGTTTAATCGCCTAATGTGGCTAACGTCGCTGGTTCAATCCTTGTTCCCAATGATAATAGGATGGTGGTGACCTTCGGAAATGGAAAGGGGGCCATCATTAGTGGAGCTCCCTAGGAGGTCTGAGTGCTACACTTAACTAAAGTGAGTGAGGTGGACGGTCACAAAAAATCAATGCGGGGCAATGATAATGTCCATTAGCTATGGGTTGTGAAAACTCGTAATTTTTTTAAAAGTTAACTATAGTTTGATTGGTGATTGAAAATGAATATATTTTAAGTATAAAGGTAAAAATAGAGTAATATTAATATGGTATTAATTAATTTAAAAATAATGATTTAAAAGTTAATTCGAGTTTGATTGGTGATTGAAATTGAATATAATTTAAGTATAAAGGTAAAGATAGAATAATATTAATAGAGTATTTAATTAATTTAAAATAATAGTAATGACATGATAATTAAGGTTTATTATATAATATAATTTAAGTTAAAATTAAATATAAAATAAAAATAAAATTATTAAATATATAAAATAAAATCTATTTAATTTAATATATAATTAGTTTATTTTATATAATTTTTAAAAATAATAAGAATTTAAAGATATTGATGATTGCTGATATTTAATATAGGTGTAGTCTAAATATTATATGTTTTTCAATTTTATTTGAGTATATTTTTTGTTTTGGAAATTTATAAAATATTATACATTTTCAACTTGTTTTGTTCGGAGTTCATTTGGAAATCTGTAAAAAATCTTACAATCACATATATTAGGTAAGGAAATTGCATAAGTTGGGTGCCATGAGGTATTTGAAGGTGTTGAATCAGTTTATGGATTCAAAAACACAATTTGAACACTTCCGAATTTGAATTTTACCAAAACAAAAATAGTGGATTCAAACCAAAACTCACTTCAAAACTGACTTGAAAGTTCAAAACATAGAATAACTAAACTATTCCTTTAATATACAAATTTTATTCCATAATGCTATTTTATTTTATATATAATTAGTTTATTTATATATTTAAAAATAATAATAATTATAATATAAAATAATTAGTTTCTTATATATTTAAAAATAATAATAATTATAATTTAAAGATATTGATTATTGTTATTGTTATTAATATTTAATATGCCAAGCAAAAAGAAAGGATTAATGAGTGGAAACCCTGGCGCCCAGCCGCTCTGCGCCCTGACCTGCACGAGCTCTTACAACCCTGCCATGGATCCGCCGCCGGCTCCTCCCCTGAGGAGCGCAAACGCCTCTTGGAGGTTTCCTTCCGTTCCTTGGTCGCCAACACTCCCACCCCCCCTGCTCCCCTCCCTTTGATCAATCGGATTTCATTAAGCGAGCGGCCGACCCTCACATTCAGATCCTGTCGACAGCTTCAAAGCTCAAAGCCCTGGCATTGAGTGAACGTGGGTTGATTGGACAATTTACTGGAATCTGGCCGTCCCCCAAATCGATGGATGCATGGATAAACAAGAACTGGATGCCTCTGATCACTGGTGGTCTGCAGCACTGCTTCTATGGTAAGGGTTACTTCATCTTTCTTTTTGAAAACAAATCTGATAAGGATCTAATTTTTAGAAGCGGCCCATCTCAGGGTTTATATCTAAATAAATGGAGTCTCTCTTTCGATCCCGAAAAAGATGTTCCATCTGTTGTTCCAGTCTGGATTTGGCTGCCTCACTTACCCCTGCACTGTTGGGACGATGAAACTCTCCATGCTATCGGGAACTCGCTAGGCAAATACATTGATAAAGTTGAGCCAAAGGGCCCTCTGTTTGCTTGTGCTAGAATTTGTGTTGAGGTAGATCTCGAAAAAGGCCTACCCGAGGAAGTTAACCTACAGATGGATGGGTGGGAACACATGCAAAAAGTGGACTACAAACAACTACCTTTTAAATGCAAAAAATGCCATGAATATGGTCATTTTGTTAAAAATTGTCCCAAGAATGTCCAAGACAATGTTGAACAAGTCCGGGAGGAAGGCTGGCATCAAGTTAAGAAGGGAAAGGCCATTCCTCAAACCAACAAAAACTCCTAGGGCCCTCCCGTCAGTCGAACCTTGAAAACCAAGGAGACCACAACCAACAACAGCTTCCAGAACTTGCAATGTGTAGAAGGAACAATCGCCAACACGGAGGGAAGCCCAGAAGAACCAACAAAGGAAGAAACCACGATACCTGATGCTCCAGGAAAAGATCCAGTAGAGGAAACCCCTGGTGGATCCACCACCCCAGGCGACTCGTGGGCTGATAAGGTTAAAAGCAAGTTTGTGTCCTCTTCATCTTCCCTAGATATCTCCTCGGATTCATTTGAGGATGGAGACTTAATACAACCCCCAAACACCAAAGGCAGAAAGTCCCAAAGGTATCACAGGGAAGTTGAAACTGAAAGAGAAATAGAGCTAGGGAGACAAAAAAGCCTAGAAGACATGAAGATCCTTCAACAAACAAAATCACAAAGTGGTCTGAAAGAAGGTAGGTCCCGAGCAGGACCTGGTCCAGCTGAGAAGTAATGTTAGCAGTCTCTTGGAACTGCAGGGGTCTCGGTGGACAGAACAAAGTTGAAGCACTAAAAAACATTCTCAAGTCCGAAAAGCCAGATCTCATATTACTCCAAGAGACTAAAATGCAGAGCGCTGAGACTCTAGCTATCTCAGGCTCCATCTGGAAAGACAACCACGGAATTGCTATCAATGCTCGTGGAGCATCGGGAGGTATTGCAACCCTGATATCTTCCAACTTTCTACTCCTCTCATCAATAGAAAACAGTCACTGGCTTCTCGCTGAAATTAGATCGAAAGACAACAATAACTCCGTATACGTTTGCAATGTGTATGGACCCTTACATCATAGGGACAAACTCAATTTTTGGAAAGACCTCAGTAATCTCAAAGACAGCATGCGCGGAGAAACTTTGATCATAGCAGGAGACTTTAATGTCACTAAGAATTAGCGAGAAAAGCGTGGTGGAAATATAGTCCGAGATCCCTTTGGGGAGAAACTTGAGGATCTTCTACTTGAGCTAGACCTTATGGATATCCCTCTCAAAAATGCCAAGTACACCTGGAATAACAAGGGATGTGGAATCGGGCACATTGCTGCTAGGCTGGACCGTTTTTTGGTAAGTTCTTCTTTCTTTAACTCCGATTTTCTAATCAGCTCCTTCACTCTCCCTTGCGCCCCATCCGACCACAAGCCCATTTGCCTCTCTATTTCAACTCCTGAAAATTTGGGCCCCATACCCTTTCGCTTCAACCCGCTCTGGATCCATTCCCCTGATTTCCTCAATATAATCTCTCGTGCCTGGAACTCAAACATTTCAGGTTCTCCCAGTTTCATCTGGGAATCAAAGCTTAGAGCCGTTAAATCTGAGTTAAAAAAGTGGTCCAAGCTCTCCTTCAAAAATCCCTCCAACTCCAAACTTCTCCTTAAATCCAAACTCTCCAATCTGCATCTCAAGATGGAATCAGAGGAGGTCACACCCTCAATCATCAATGAAGAAAAAGCTCTAGAACTGGATATCCTCAAAGCTGCCGCACAGGAAGAGCAAATTTGGAGAGTTAAATCAAGACAACTCTGGCTAAAAGGTGGTGACAGTAACACCAAATCCACAATCAGGCAAGAGCCCGGCATAGTCAAAATGCTATTGTAGAGCTTAAAAATAGTAATGGTGATAGGATCATTGGCCAAGTGAACCTTGAAGCTTTGGCTCACAATCACTTCAAAGAACTCTTCTCAGACAGTGGTGAAACTGATCCGGCAGCCCAGGCTGATCTTTTGGATGGGATCCCCAACTTAGTCACTGATGGTGCAAATCGCGAGTTGGCCAAACCAATCCTGGAGTATGAAATTGAGCAGGCCATCTGGTCTCTCCAGATGGACAAAGCCCCTGGGCCAGACAGTTTCACTATAAAATTCTATCGGGCCAACTGGGAGATTATTAAAGATGACTTAAAATGCATGTTGAACTAGACAAGGAAAAAAGATAAAATTGGCAGAGCTACCAACTCCTCATTCCTCACTCTCATTCCCAAAGAGAAAGTCCCTAACTCCATGAACCGTTTCAGGCCCATCTCCCTCTGTAACACTTCATATAAAATCCTTTCTACTAGAATGAAAAGAGTCATGGGAAAACTAATATCTCACTCCTAAGGAGGTTTTATTGCTGGTCGTCAAATCTTGGACAATATAGTCATCGTTCAGGAAGCAGTTCACTCTAGCATGGAAAAAAATCATCAAGGCATGGCCATCAAGCTCGATATGGCAAACGCCTTTAATAGAGTAAATCACAACTTTCTCTACACTATCATGGAAAAATTTTGCTTCTCCAGTCGATTTATCCGTTGGATCAGAGCCTGCGTCAACTCTCCTTGGATCGCCCCTTTAGTCAACGGAAGACCCTCAACTTTCTTTTTGGCCACCAGAGGTTTACGTCAAGGCTGCCCTTTATCTCCCTCACTCTACTTACTTGTCGTTGAATCCCTAAGCAGGAAGCTACAATTCCTTCAAGACTCTGGTGAGCTAAAAGGAATTAAAATTGTACAAGGAGTCAAACCTGCGAACCATTCCCAATTTGCCGATGACACTGTTTTCTTGGGACAAGCTTCCACCCCAATTGCGTCCAAGTTCAATCTTATCCTCAATACCTTCTTAAAGGCTTCAGATGGCAAAGTGAATCTTGAAAAATCCAAAATCTATTGCTGGAACTGCACTCAGGGGACGATCTCAAGAATTGCAAGGATCCTAGGCTTTGAAGGGGTTAAAGATTGGAACTCCTTCACTTACCTTGGGGTCCCAATTTTCAAAGGTAGGAAAAGAGTAGTTGATTGGCATGGACTAATCTGCAAAATCAAAAACAAAATCAGCACGTGGGGCTCTCGCTGGTTGAACCCTGCGGGGAAATTGATACTCATCAACTCTATTCTCGCGGCCTACCCCTTATACTCCTGCTCCATTTCTCTAGCCCCAAAAACAGTCATGCCTGAAATCTCCAAAGCACTCCGCAGCTTCCTCTGGCAGGGTGGGAAAACCAATGGCACAAAGAAGTTTCATCTGATCAGTTGGGAAACAGTTTGCGGGCCTAAAGTTTATGGAGGGGCTGGGGTCAAAGATCTTTCCTTAATGAACCTTGCCCTCAGTGCCAAAATTATGTGGAGGCTCATCTCTGGAAAGAATGCTTGGTGGAAAGAAATCTTATATAAAAAATACATGCAGGGCAGTAGGACCAGATGCATGGAGCACATTGATCATGATAAGAAAGGAACGACTATATGGAACTTATGCAAAAAATCAGCCTTCATCATTCAAAAAAATCTCTCCTGGATCCCTAGCAACGGTAAAAAAAATAAGCATTTGGAAGGACAAGTATGGCAACTGTAACCCTGCGAAAATATCTGATCTCCGAGATCTGAGATATTGGATGGAGCAAGCTAATATCCAAACCCTTTTTGAGCTATCCAGCTGGTCCATTCAAGGAAATTGGTTGGGATGGATTCAGCCTGATCTCCCTGAACACTTGCAGTATGACTATAAGATCCTTCTTTCTTGCCTTCATGGTTCCATCCCCATCCACATCTCGATGAAGGACACTCGCTTCTGGGGAAATCAGGGGGTCTACACCGTAAAAGATGGATACTCCTATCTGGATAGCCTAAATAACAACTGCAACAAAGATGAGAAATGGAAGAGAGTCTGGGACAAGGATGGTCTTCCGAAAGTGAATGTTTTCAACTGGATTTTAGCCCACAGAAAAATCCTCACATCGGATAACCTCAAAAAGAGGGGAATTGCAGGGCCGGCTAGATGCATCCTTTGCAAAAATGCAGAAGAGACATTCAACCATCTCTTCTTGGAATGCAAGTTTTCACAAGAAGTGTGGCACAGAGCTCTCCAGGACGTTCAACCTCGTCTCACTCTCCTGACCAACTGGGATGATCTCTTTGCAAAGTGGCACCTTTATTATAATGGCTCCTTCTCCAAGAAACCAAATTTCAAAAGAGCCTGGCTCGCCTTTCCCAAATTCCTATGCTGGAAAATTTGGACAACCAGAAATCAATAAATTTTTGAAGACACAAGGGCAAATCCGGGGAATATTGTCACCTCTGCTAAGACCCTGTGGACTGACACCCTCAGAAACAAAAGTATGAAAAACTTATGTAACGAGCCTCTTAGCGTGGAAGAAAAAATTTGGGTCTCCAATCTCTTGATCCCACCCAACCCCTCTCTCCCTTCCTACATCAAGATTAAAAAGGCCCAGACCTGACATATCAGAATGGATCCAAAAGAGTTTCAAATCTGGATCCAAACTTTGGATAGTCACATCCTCTTCTTTGATGGTGCCTCTAAAGGCAATCCTGAGTTGGCAGGCGCGGGGGGAGTTCTTATGGACTCCGACGGAAACAAAATGAATGATTATGCCTGGGGTATCGGCAAGAAGACTAACAATGCAGCTGAGTGGCTTGCTTTGATAAAAGGAATGGAAATTGCAAGGAGCAAAAAAGTCAACGATCTTGTGGTTTTTGGGGACTCTATGCTGGTCATCAAGGAAGCTATAAGTTTTTCTAATAACCGTCGTAACTCTACCTCCTCCCTTCACTAACATTTTAGATTCTCAGCTAAGGGTTTCCACTCTATCCTCTTTCTTCATATCCTAAGACACAACAACCTAATTGTTGATGGTTTGGCTAACATCGAGGCACGTTTGAATTGTGGTCATGCTATCTCAAATGGCATTCACAAGTTTGATGTTTGGGTGCCCTAGACTCCTCCCTCTAAACTCATCCCAACCTAGGTTCCTTCCCCCTTATCCCTCCTCCCCTCGCCCTTTGGGGGTCACATTTACTCCCCAAATCCTCTTTGGATGCCAGCTCACATCCTCCATGTCTTTTCACCTATTTCGACGACAGCCTCTGACTCCTCCCACCTGTTCCGCATGCACCATCCTTAACTGCAGGCTCTTCCCAAGGCCCCCTCTCAACTATTTCATGCAGGGTGGCGGTCTTTGCAACATGCGATTTCCTCTGCGGGTTTGTGGTCGCCTTTCTCGTGTGACTTCTCCTACAGGTTTCCCTTATCTCGCCATGGCGAACCTTTACCATTCCCTGCACTGTAAAGAGTGTAGAGTGGGACAATCTGGAAATGGCAGAGGTAAGAAACGATACCTCAATGAACTTCTGCAAAGTAACGAAGGTAATGAAAGACTAGGGGCCCCTATCCTGGCTTGCAGCAATCCTCGTCAATCTGATGACCAAGGTAATGGAAGGAGATGGGTACCTCTGGATGCAGCAAATGGCATGGGTAACAGAGGTGCTATGCACTATCTCGGCAGTGGTTTCGACTGTGGTAATGGAAGACGGAAGCTTCAAAAAACTCCGGACCTTGGACATGAAGCCCCGCATCTCTCGGCACGCGACAGCCCCAAAGGCTATGGTAATAAAAATTGGAAGCACAATTTGGGTTACCAGGGAAACTTGGTTACTCATGACTCTCCCCATGGGCAAGCTAGCCCCTCCCCTGAAGCTCACATGCAGCTGCAAGACCTGGAAGCCCAAGTCCGTTGGCTTCGTGGTGATTTAATGTATATGAAGAAGGCAATTTCAAACCTAGCCACCTTCGTGTAGATCTCTAATTCCGAAATAAGGAATAGCACCGGAAAGGCAAAAGACCACTTTGAAAAGATGATGGGTAAGCATGATACATTTTATAGCTATCTTCGAATTCTGGAAGCAAAAGTGGATTGTATAAGGGTCAACAATGGAAGCACCAGGATTAACAATGGAAGCAGTCCCTCTGTTATTCTGAATGTGGATGAAGACAATGCAACCCCAGCGTCTGACAACAAGGAGAAAGCCCATCACCAGGCTAACTAATATGGTTCATGCTTTTCCAGGTGACTGTGTAATTCTTTTTGTTTATTTCATGCACCTCTGAATCTATTAATGGGTCTCTGCTCTGTTCTATGTCATGTTTTAGACTTTTCTACATCATTTTGTAATAGGCTTAATGCCTTTTTTGAACTTCAGAGGCTGGACAGTGAAATGTTTGCTTCGACAACTCTGGTTTTATGGGAACAGCCTCCTCGGCTCTATGTAATACTTTCTCCTTTTTAATACAAAGCTAGCTAACCGTTTGTGTAAAAAAAATAAAAAAATATGCCAATTTTATTGAATGTTGTCATTAATCCATTCATGAGAATTATTTGAATTGTTTTGTAATTCTATTCCTTTTTCATGTTGAAAAATATGAGCAAGAGCCATGAGGTGGCAATGTCCCGACATTGCTATTGCAATGGTTGCTTGTTTGCAGGTGCAAGGAGTTGTATTGTTAAGGAGCAAGGATTACATTGAAAGAAAACAAAAGCATTCAGGTTTATTGAATGATACTCCCTTGTTGTTTAATGAGCATTGGTCTTCTGTCAACGACACATTAGTCCTTGAAGTCTGTGGATTATATTTAAATGTCTTATTGTAATGTATTCATCTCAAGCAAGAAAGCGATTCATTTGTTTCTCAATGAAGCCTTGGCTATACTACCAGTTGCTTCAGAATGTTTGTTTTATGATTGAATGAAAGGATGTATGCAATATTTTGAGCGTTGCTCATTGGAGTCCAAGCCAAGAAGCCACACTTTGATCACTATTGTCATCTTTGGAGATAAATACTTTGTTCAATTTAGCTTCAATACTTGGTATTGGAGAACTCAAGTCTAAAGAGCAAGGTCTATAGATACCCTAGGAGTCTCTACAGGAAATATTGTCCAATATTTCAAATAATTTGCACAGTCCATGCAATTGCATTACAATGGATAAATACATAAAATGATACTTTGAGGCGAAATTTGTGTGCCCATAAATTCAAAGTAGAAACCCAAGGATTCTCTCATTCTTTTAATAGATTTTACTACATTCAATGGTGGCTTGTTGAGGCTGCAAGCCAACGTGATGGGTGGTTAATGAATAAAGAATAGGGTAAGTTAGTGGCAGACAAGATAAAAATCTCTATCTAATCAGGGTGGCTCAGTGGGAGCCTTTTTACCACCATCGCGCCTACACCTATGGCCACCATTATGATCAGGTAACGTCGACTCCTACTATACATTGATCGAGACAAATCTCTGATATTCGTGAGTAGATAGGTGAGGAAATAAGGAATACTTTTGTTTCCAGTGGATGGATGGTAATGTAAACAAGAGCCACGACATGGCAATGTCCTGCGTCTTGTTTTGAGTTTTTATCTCTTGATGTGATGACAGAAATAGAAAACTGTAAAAGAGAGACATGAGCTGAATAATTCAATGTCAAGGATTTTACTTTTTCTTTTATTAATATGAGATTTATTAAAAGAGTGCATTTGCCTCCAAGACAGCATGAGAGAGGGTGTAATATATCAGTCTTGTATGTTTCTTTTATTGGTACGAGATTTATGAAAAGACTGTAATTTCCTTCAAGGGATATGAATTAATTGCGCAATATATAGGGCATAATATATTAATTGTCAATTTATTAATAATAATGCAATTTACACTAAGATCATCATATTGGGCTAAAATTTTATCAAAAATCATTGAAACAACGATGAGTAGATCAATCATATTGAGCTAAAACAACTATGAGTGAGAATAAAAAACATGATTCTATAATGAATGACTTCGTGTTAAGGAAACAACTAGTCACTGGAAGACTGAAAATCCGAAATAGTGTTGAAATTTGGACGAGGTATATAAAGAACCCGGTAACAAGGAAAAAGGAAAATAAGTCAAACTAAGCCTCCAAAGTAATAAGATCTATACATACAACTGCCAAGAAAAATGTTGAAATAGAGACACAACAACCAAGGAATTAACAGCAACTAAAATGTTAAGAATTAGATGCTATAGAAGTTACTATAGTCATGGCCATCTCGCCCTCTCGCAGAAGCATAAAATTCTCAATTTTATAGTCATGGACATCTCATCCTCTCGCAAAAGCATAAAATTCTCAATTTTAATTCCAAGTATGATTAACCTAGTCACCATAAAATTTACTTTGGCCTCACATATTTAAAAAAAAATCAACTTATCTATTGAAAAAATCTAAAATCAACTCAACTCAGACCATTTATCGAGTATCCTAATAGTATATATTCCATTACCCATGCATGGACTTGGACTCAAGGATTTATTGGGGATTACTAAAAGCTTATCTAAATTCAGCTCTGTATGCAAGAACGCGGAGCATGCATTATTATTACCCACGCATTCTTGCTATGTACAGAGCATACCTCCTTGGATATTGACAGTTTGGTGCAAGTGCCATTTGCAATTGGGCAGTGTTACAATTGTATAACATATACCAGTGAAATATTTTGTGAACATTGCTAGTCTGCTACCAATCTCATCTTAAGATTCACAAGGTAACTAACGATCATGAAACCGCGCGAGGGACAGATATTAAAAATTTGGAGAAAAACATTGTATTTGAAGTTTTGTTCTTGGTGAAACCCCAATAAAAAAGATTGAAGATTATGTTACCCTCCCCACTTCTGATGAATCCACATTCGATGCGCACAGTTTGGTTTTGGTGAGTATTGTCTAGGCCCAAAGAATTTGACATTATAATCCATCCACTCTCTCATTCGCTGAGCACTCAGGTCACCATACAGTGAAGAACCACAACAGAGATAATCATAGGGAGGAGCCTAGCTGTAAATGGAGGCATTGTAGCTACCTTTTTCTTCTTTGAGAGTAATTTTCCTCTCTGGTTTTCCAAACTCGTCGCCATGGAGTACGTGAAGAATGAGGTCTCCACCATTGCCATCGATGCCCACTCTGTGAGAAAAAGTGCGGTTGACAACTACGATTGTGTAAACTCGACCATAGCCCCAATCTGGGAGCATTTTGTAGGCCTTGCCCTTTATATGAAAAACCTGGTTGGACCTCCTCTGTATGGCCCCATTTGAATAAACAAGTATGCGGCATTCCCATATGGACGAAACACCTACTTGTTCGAATTTATTTTCACATGAATTAATTCATTTCCTATGTTGTTAATGGCAATGGTTCTATTATGAATGCTACTTGCCTTGTGAATCTCCTTTAGATCTGTTGAGCCAATTTCAATACTGTATGTGTCTGGGTTCAATCTTCCTGGAGAAATGTTGCCGTGAGAAGACCAGTTGTTGAAGGAGTCGTGACTCGTGAGAAAACCAGCTATTGTTGTACATCTTCTACCCGTCGTCACACGTCCATCATCAATATTTCATCTGCAGTTTCGTTGGCTATTTGTTGGTTTCATTTCTACCCGTCATCATACGTCGATCATCAATATCTCATCTGCAGTTCAGCTGGTTTCGTTGGTTGTTTGCTGGTTTAGTTGGGTGTTTCTTGGCACGATGGAAAACTTAACATCCAATACGGGCAATCAAATCCGTGCTGTGTAATAAAAAAAATTACATCAGCGCGCAGCCCTATCTAGTGACACACATTTTGAAAATGATGTAACAACCTTTTAACCAAAAAGATTTGAAATAAATAATTTTTAAAAATTAAAAACAAATATTTGAAAAACTAAACTATAACATAACTTTGGTATGTAAAAATATTGTCCCTGTCGGGACATAATAAATTTAGCACCGACAAACTAATATAGATAAATATCCCTAAATGTATTGTTACGTAGGACATAATAATAAAACAACAGAATACGCACGGTCATATCTTCTTGCCCCAAACGCAACCTGAAGGTACGCTCGCCCGGGTATACATCAAAATTTGAAAAAAAGGATATTTGAACGTACACACGTCCACATCCATCCAGCTTCGAGCGCATCTCCATCTCTTGAAAGAACGTACACATGCCCATGCCCGCATTAAGGTTCGCTTACGAGAGGCCGCCGCCGGGGCCTGGGCCACAACGCCCCAGGAAAACGTCACATGCAAGGAACCAATGGGCAAGCAGATAAATGAAGTTTTAAAAATATGCTTAAATACATTCGAAAATCCAACTATTTGAAAACTTTGCAAAAATTCAAAAATTCAGCACACCCATCCCAACTAATCGAGCTTCGCGAAAACTATATTGTCCCTGTCGGGACATAAAAATGCTTTTATACATCTTCATTTAAAAAGTATTAGATGATTGATTTCAAAATTTGACAATCAATTACCTTTTACACTAATTTTATTATAAAAATATTATTTTGATAAACATTTGAAAGACATAAGCCTATGGGGATATAGCAATTGGTAATGATTAATTGATATGAGAAGTTGTAAATGGAAGGTCACAAGTTCAAATCCCCGTGTCTACTTAGTTTAAAAAAAACATTCGAAAGACATAGAACATAATTGCATTGCTCCTATTTGAGTTCTCAAAAAAGGTGATGGTATTGTCGAAATACATTGGTTCTTATATATTGATATGACATTTGGCCCTCAAAGAGGCATTAAAAGGGATTTCAGAGGACTGCAATCTAAGGGTTTGATAGACTATTACGGTGGCATTGGGCTATCCTAAGATAGCTCCCATGGAGGTGGAGCAAAGGGAGCTTGACTCCCTCCTACAAGGAGATCCCTTCAAGAGGAAAATAGAGCAACTTAGCAAATCCTGATCTAAGTAAGCGGACAAATGGAGGTTCAATGGAGAACACTAAAAGGGAGGGGAAGGAAAACCCCCCCTTCAACTAAAAGCACCAAAGAAGAAATGTAGCATTGGATCTCTAAACTAGACAAGTGCACGTGAGGAAGTTGCATACCTAAAACCAACTTGAGCAGCTAGAAGCACCAGAGAAGGAAACAAAGCAACGAATCTCTAGACTATGCAAGCATATCCAAGGAAGTTGCATACCTAAAACCGTCTTGATCTTAGGTATGAAATCACCTCCAATAAAATCGACACTTACATGTAGTATATGCAGCATCATGCAGTCATAAGGAAATTGTTGGGTATTTGGCCATATGATAAGGCCCTAACGCAGTGGATAAATGTTGAGTGGAAACCGAAAGGGCAAGTGGACCTCGAGATGGGTTCTAAGGGTTTTTTCACAACAATATTCACCGGCTTAAAAGACTGAGAAAGATTTTTTGAGAATGGATCGTACTTCTTCAATTCGAAAGGACTTTATCTACGCTTTTGAAAGCAAAACTTTAGTCTTGACAAAGAAGAATTTCCAGCGGCTCTTGTTTGGATAAGACTCTACTCAATGTTGCAATAATATTGGGAAGAAGAAACCCTATAGGTATAGGTAATACCCTAAGTACCTATGTGAAATCCTCTGAGGTTACAAAACAAGGGCACTATACATCATATGCCAAAATTTGTGTTTATATCAATATCTTTAAAGCACTGACAGATTCGATCATCCTTAGTTATCAAGACAAGGAATGGATCCAGACTTTAAACTTCAAGCACATTCCATTCTGATGTAGTAAATGCCAAGAGAATGGGAGTCTTTTATAGGATTATCTCCTCAATACACAATCAACCCCCTCCAATCCAAAAGAGGAACATGAGGGTTTCACCAAGGTAACAAATAGGAAAAGGCAGGGGAAAAGCAAAATCGTGCCCCAAAAGGAAACAATTTCAAATATGTTAATAGATTTTACCCTCTCTTAAATAACAAAGAGCTCAATAACAACCCACTTTAGATTCAGGAAGTGCAATTGGGACAAACATAGACTGAATTGAACCAAGAAACTGGAAATACCGAACATATAAAAAGGTGTTGAACAGAGGAAATACAATACATAATCATAGGCAAAATGACAAAGACATAAACATGATCGAAGATGACCTCATGGGATCTAAGGACGGTCAGAAAACTGAGACAAGAGACCTAGATCTTCAAAGCCTAATGGTTGCTTATGAAAGAAGGGATATAACATCCATACTAGAAACCCAATTGTGACTCCTCATGAGACGCTTTAAAAATTAAAAGTCAAGGGATTAAAATAAGAAGCGCATAGACGACAAGACTCTTTCTTCATGGGGGTAAAAACATAAGCATCCAAAGAACAAGTGACGCCAATCAAAGATGAAAGGAAGCATGGATGGAAGAGAAGAAAAAAAAATTGTAGGCCCTAGGAGAAAGATTGATAGACTCGTGACTATGCTTCCCTATGACGAACAAGTTACCCTCTAACTCCCCCTCCAATTAACCATGAAGATCATTACATGGATGTAAGAGGTCTAAACAGGAAAAATAAACAAAGGACCATGTGTAACAAGATTCATTCTGAAAAACTATATCTTCATATGCTTCATTGAAATAAATGCACTAGTGAGATGTTCAATAAGATAGCTAACTATTGTTGGAAAGGATGCCAATAGATAGCTTTTGATGTAAGAGGAATACTAGGATGGGATTATTATCCTTTGGCATCTAAGAATAATCATAATGGAACACTTTTTCTCTTAATTGGAATTGAAATTGATGATAGAGGTTGCATATAATGTATATGCAACCTAGTTTCATATAATTGGAATTGATGACAGAGGTTGCATTACTAATGTATATGGGCCTTCAACCATGAGGGAAAAATATAGTTCCTCTTCTCAATACAAGGTCTTCACAATATCATAGGGAACCAAAAATGGATCATGGGAGGCAATTTCAACCTAATAACATCCCTATTGGAGAAGAAAGGTGGGATTTACAAACTTGAAACAACAAGTGAGGAGCCCAACAGATTGCCTCCAAACGTGACAGATTTATACTCTCTACCATTTCCCATCTCAACATTGAAGCTTCCATCCTACCTTGCTTCGATTCAAACCATTGGGCAGTTTGCCTTAATTTGGCCATTAATAATTGCCCTAAAAACTGGCCCTTTCAGTTTGACAGGTTATGGCTTGATCATCCATATTTTCAAAACAATGTAGCCTTATGGTGGAAAGGATCTCAAATGTATAAATTCCAACATCGGTTAAATATTCTTGAATCTAAACTCAAAATCTAGAACATAGATGTATTCAAGGATATATTCAAAGCACAAAAAGAGTTGGAACTAAACATCAAACAACTTCGAAAAAAAATTGTTGAGGAGGGATACACAAAGCAATTAAAGGAGGAAGAGACTATGTTGCAAACTCAAATGGACACAAGACATTGACAAGAGTAAATATTATGGCTACAAAAGTCAAGAATTCATTGATTGAAAGAGAGAAAAAGAATACCATTTTTTTCATAAATCAATGATTCAACACATGAACCACAATAGAATCACGTCCTCAATAAAGGACAACCATGGAAACATATGGACCAATCACGAGGATATGGAGAAGAAACTCATTTCATTTTATCAGTCCATGTTCATAGAACCTCGATGAAGTCACAATGAAGCAATCACACAAATCACTCAAAATATTCCAAAATTGGTGACGAATTGACAGAACACCCAACTAGTCAGGGAATTAACCCTGGAGGAGGTAGAACAAGAAGTCTCAAAAATAGAAAATGGAAAATCCCTAGGACACCATAAAAATTTCTTCCATTCTTGTTGGTCAACATAAAATCAAATGTATTGGCGGTGTTGGAGGAATCACATAATATGATTGAAGTTCTATCAACCTTAAGTTCAACCTTTCTTACCCTAATTCCCAAATAAGAACATGCTTCAGCTCCAAGAAAATTTAGGTCAATCTACTTATGTAGTATCATCTATAAAATCATTACTAAGGTAATTGCCAACAAATTGAAGCCTCTTTTTGTTATTTTTGCATCATTTAATTCAATATATTTAGGATCTTAACTGAACGAATAACATGTACAACATATCAAGCATAAGAGATAAGAGACAAGAGACATAAAACATTTCACCGAGGAAAACCAAGAAGGTGAAAAACCCTGCAACTTCCTCAAAGATAGAATAAGCATCAATACAAGGATCACCATGATCAAACCCAAGAGATAGATATCTTCAGCAGCATGCTCCTCCTCCACTTGTGCGCACCCTCCTCTTCTCTCACTAATGTGAAGTGAGTGAATGAGACAATGTGTAAAATGAGAGAGTCACACTCTCTATTTATACACTAACTTGACTTGACCTTTACTCAACTAGGTCGGCCCCAACTTAACCACTTAACATAATGCTGACTGGGCCGACCCCTACTAGGGTGGTCTAATAACCCTTTGACCCACATGACTCATACAGGGCCGACCCCATCAAGGTGGTCTAATAACCCATCAAGTATAAGTTACGACACTTACAATATAATTTGCGACACATGCAAGTACAACTGACGACACTTCCAATCGGAGGAATAATACATCTCCGTTGGGGTTACAATAAAGTACAATTACAATATACAAGTGAATATCTTCCGAAGTTACAAATACATCAACACTCCCTCTTAACTAGGAAGGTATTCTCTTGACACAAGTCATCAATACATATAAGCACAAGTCTTCAATTTTGGAACTGGATCATCAACACTGGATCACGGAGCATCATCATCATCACTGCTGTTGTACTCGACATCTCGATCACTGGTGTTATCTCATAATTCTTCTCATCATAGGAAGTCCTATAGAACCAGCCCTTTTTCATGTTGGATGTGGGCCTAGCCTCCATGTAGGTCTTCATCATCTCTGCGAGCAAGCCATCAAGTAGGTACACCTCAGGACTGATTACACTACCTCTGCAAAACCTGCAAGATCTCCCAGGACTGATTACACTACCTATGCAAAACCTGCAAGATCTCCCAGGACTGATTACACTGCCTCTGCAAAACCTGCAAGAGCATCTCAGGACTATTTACATGCCTCTTCAAAACCTGTGTACCCTACTGTCACATCATCATCTTCAGATCACCTCATAGTCCACGGAGCACAACCCAAATGCACATCACACGACACTTACATTCACCAGCATGGGAAGACACACTTTAACCATCTGTGAAAGGATCAGCACTTATATCTACGCCATGGGAAGACACACTTCAACCATGCAAGAATGGCATCTCACTTATATCCATAGCCATGGGAAGACACACTTCAACCATGCTAGGAATGGCACAACACTTATATCGCAGCCATGGGAAGACACACTTCAACCATGCTTGAATGGCACAACACTTATATCGCAGCCATGGGAAGACACACTTCAACCATGCTCGAATGACACAACTCTTACATCAACGACCATGGGAAGACACACTTCAACCATGTTGGAATGACCCCAGCCCTTATATCTGCACCATGGGAGGACACACCTACCACCATGTGAGAATGGCTCATGTGCATCTGTGTCTCCAAACTCATCACGTCCACTTAGAGGTAATTTCGATCTGAAGTACACCAAGCCTCTCTCTGAAGTACTCAAACTTCACTCTAGCCAGTGGCTTGGTCAACACATCGACTATTTGCTCGTCTGTCGCAACATACAGGAGCTTCACTGCTCCTCTCTACACCATATCCCTGATATAGTGATATTTTATCTCAATGTGCTTTGACCTGTCATGGAACACTGGGTTCTCAGAAAACTTCACACAACTCTGGTTGTCATAGAAGATACAGGTAGCACCCAACAGGAGATCAAATAACTCAGATTATAGCTTCCTAAGCCATACTTCCTCACAACTAGCCGAACAAGCTGCAACATACTCTGCTTCGGTTGTACTCAGTGCCACAAAGGACTGCTTCCTACTAAACCAAGATATCATACCGGATCCCATACTGAAGCAAACCCCGAAGTGCTCTTCCGATCAATGGCACTGCCTGCCCAATCTGAATCAACATAACCCTCTAGGTTAAACTTTTGATTCACATCATACTTGAGCCCATAGTCAACTGTACCCTTCAGGTACCTCAGAATATGCTTTGTAGCTATCAGGTGAACATGTCTTGGATCTGTCAGATACTGGCTCAAGGTGTTCATCGCAAAGCAGATGTTTGGTCTCGTATTCATCGGGTACATCAAGGACCCAATCATCTGACGATACATCATGGCATCAACCGACTCTGATGAAGCATCACTCAATAGATTCAGGTTCGATGCCATAGGTGTGGCCATGGCCTTGCAGTCCATCATCCCGAACCACTTCAGGATCTCTACTGCATACTTCCCTTGTCCAAGGAAGATTCCATCTGCACTCTACCACACCTCCATACCTAGAAAGTAATGCATCATACCCAAGTCCTTCATCTCGAACTCGACAGCAAGCTTCCTCTTCGTATCGACAATCAACCCATCCTCACCTGTAACAAACAGGTCATCCACATACAATAGTAGGATCACTGGATTTCCTTCCTCAACCTTGTAGTAAAGGTTGGAATCTGCTTTACTCTTGGTAAATCCCAAACTGGATAGAAAGTTGTCTATCCTACCATACCAAGTCCTAGGAGCTTGCTTCAAGCCATACAAGGCTTTCTCCAATCTGCACACATATGACTCCATGTCATGTGTCTCAAAACCGAGTGGCTGCTCCACATACACTTCCTCTTCGACTACACCATTAAAGAAAGTTGTCTTGACATCCATTTGGTGTATCTTCCACTTCATCACTGCAGCCAAAGCAAGTACTGTTATGATGGAAGTGTATCTGGCTATAGGTGCAAAAATCTTTTCATAATCTATTCCCTCTTTCTAGGAGAAGCCATGAGCCACAAACCTCGCTTTGTCTTTCTCTATGGTACCATCTGCAGCATGCTTGATCTTATAGATCCACAAGGAAGTCACCACAGACTTCCCTTCTGGTCTCGGGACCACATCCCAAACATCATTCTTCATGATCGACTAGTACTCCTTGATCATGGCATTCTTCCATTACTGCATTCCAGATCCTGGGAACTTTAGATTCTTCAATATCTTCAATAGATAGTTTTCTTTGAACTTCGTTGCTGGAAAAACTGTTGTAGTCCTTCTTTTGTAGGTGATGGTACACGGTCTTTCCTACAAGACAAGTTCAATTGCATGATTAGAAACATCTTATATATATATTTCAGAACAAATTCTTACTCATAAAGACATATGTCATAGAGTCATGCAATTATCTTAGCCAATGCTTCAATACAACATTTATCCATATCCCGTATTCACACGGTAACTTTCTAGATGCCTTCCATCTCTACCAGAACATTTGTTAAGAGTGTGCACAACTCCCAACATGTTAGCAAAGAGGTTTCATTCTAGATAAGTAGCAATGGAATGTTGTACATTACCATAGGCCACTTACCCATTACTTGCATATTAGTAGTATCTTGTTCATTAACGCAACTTTTCTAAAATGCATAATATACATCCTAAATCTAGGAACATAAGTATGCACATGACTAAACAACATCATTTCAGTAATCATAAGAAATGACAATTCAAATACTTATCTTTGTTTAGTTGTAGGGTGGACTCCCTCTCAATCTTTGCTTCCTTGCAGGAACTACTGGAGTGTGCTCCCTCTTGATCTTTGCTTCCTGGATTACCTGTCCTTGAACTTATACTCATCCTGGACCACTATGCATGCTTAAGTGTGCACTAGTGTCACCATTGTGTTATCCTCAAGATCTCATACATAACCATACATACATTAGTATAATCTCAATACTATCAAAACATTATGATTCTAAATAATCTTATGTATGGTCATGATCATTTCATACAAAGGTAATAAGTGTTAGTATTCAAGGTTTCAGGGAAGACTTCTTTTACTCATGCATATTCTTATTTGACCATAGGACTCTTCTGGTTATTCATATCATTAATCAAAGTAAGAAACATAATATGCATAAACCCTTGATTACTTAAACTTCTAACTTCAAGAATAATCATTATCATTCATACAAAAGTATAAGAACATAACACAAGGTAGGATTCTAACTTGATATAGGAAAAACATACCTGGTTATCATGTTTGCTAGTTATGTCTAACATACCCAAACAATGTCTTCTTGTTCTCTTCAATGACTTGTGCTTAGTAACCTGCATAACTCATAAGTTAACCATTGTAGAGCCAAATTATACATACCTCGTAAGTAGAGCTTCTATAATGGCTATGGATGAGTCTTTGTCTTCATGTCAACATGGTCATATGTTCTTGATATAGAACTTGATCTATCTTTCTTTATGTACCTTTCATGTTAGCGGACAACATCAACCTCATACAACATCATGGTGCATTAGTACAATCATAAGTGTCATAACCCTAATCAATGAATGTCTACAAGCATTCATACTTTTACTAAGGTGATAAGACAAGTCTAAGATTAATAAAGATTGTACTAATAATATGAAGACAAACATATCATAAAATTAATCATGAACCTTTTTCACAAACATACATGTATCTCTTCAATGCATACCTGTCGGGATTGCTTGTAGACTTCTTATGTAAGGCCTTAGCCTTATGTCCCTCTGGAACTGGAATCTCTTCACTTATGTAGGTGTCCAATTCATCATCTTATAGGATTAACCCAATCCACTTTGATTTGATGAAACTGGTTCTGGAGCTGGATTAGGGTTTGTTAGAGAAACCCTAAAAATTCAAACTTTGAATTTCAAACTTCTGATTGGATGAAAAGATGCGCCTTGCTGAGCTGGTCAAGCTAGTATACTTCAATTTTGAAATCTCCAAAATTTGACCCCTCAAAATTGCCTTTGAAACTTCCGGATCTTCTAGACAGGATCCCGAACTAGGGTTTGATAAAGCCCGGTCTTCAGCCCATCCAAAAGGTTCGATCTTATGTTCTAAACTTCAATTTTTCTGAGGAGATTCCAGCCGTGGTCACAGATTTTAAAAATTCCAACTTTTGCAGAAGCCCTAATTTTCCATCTTTCCGATCAAAGTCTTGAACTAGGATTTGATCAAGCCTGACCTTCTGCCCAACCAAAAAATTCGATTTGGTCTCTAAATTTCAATTTTGAGGAGGAGCATTCAGCCATCGACTCCGATTCCAAAAATTCCAACTTTCTCCGAGCCCCTAAATTCCCAAAGTAGTGACAAGCCAAGAATGAAGGTGCTCAAAATCCAATTATGTTTTGACAGAAATATGCACCTGATTGTTTCTGGTGCATCTCTAAAATTACGAATCCACAGGGTCTGAAACTTCAGCCTGTGGTAGCCTGACTTGTTATCTTTCCAACCCCATAGGTTTGACCTCAATTGGATTCTCTGAGAGAAAGTTATGCCCAGTGTCGCAACGTGACCTGTTTATGGGATAAAACAGGAGGGCAAACTTGTACAGCGTGCCACGTGTCACTGGTTCAACCTCGGCCTCTGAAAAAACTTACTTGAGAAGCTACAGTTCGTGCTCTACCTGTCAATTTTTACGAAATTTCTTTTGGAGCTTCCTAGCCCAAGTTGTGACCTTTTTTCCTACGTCACCTGTTTATGACTGAGATCTGGAAGAGGCAGAAACCCTAACTTGTACAGATCATAAATCACAAAGTACAACGATGTTGTGCTTCGGACACAAGGTACATGGGGATGTTATCTACAATATGTGAAAGTTTCAGAACCTGAACCTTCGCCAAAATGGATTTATAGCGAAAGTGCCACAATGACTGATTTTTGCTATATCAAGCCCTAGCTTCCGATTTTTCGCAAGTGCAACAAGTCTCATAAATGACATAGCATGCCTTCCTTCAGGCTAGCTCTGATACCATGTTATTTTTGCATCATTTAATTCAATATATCTAGGATCTTAGTTGAACGAATAACTTGTACAACATATCAAGCATAAGAGACAAGAAACAAGAGACAAGAGACAAGAGACACAAAACATTTCACTGGGGAAAACCAAGAAGGTGAAAAACCCTGTAACTTCCTCAAAGATAGAATAAGCATCAATACAAGGATCACCATGATCAAACCCAAGAGATAGATATCTTCAGCAACATGCTCCTCCTCCACTTGTGCGTACCCTCCTCTTCTCTCACTAATGTGAAGTGAGTGAATGAGACAATGTGTAAAATGAGTGAGTCACGCTCTCTATTTATACACTAACTTGACTTGACCTTTACTCAACTAGGTCGGCCCCAACTTAACCACTTAACATAATGCTGACTGGGCCGGCACCTACTGGGGTGGTTTAATAACCCTTTGACCCACATGACTCATATAGGGCCGACCCCATCAAGGTGGTCTAATAACCCATCAAGTATAAGTTACGACACTTACAATATAACTTGCGACACATGCAAGTACAACTGACGACACTTCCAATCAGAGGAATAATACATCTCCGTTGGGGATACAATAAAGTACAATTAAAATATACAAGTGAATATCTTCCGAAGTTACAAATACATCAACACTTTTACCACAACTTATTTTAGATGAGCGGACTATTTCAACCCATGAAACAATTCATTCGCTGAAAACCTCCAAAAGTATGGAATGTTAATAAAGATGATATGTAGCAAAACAACCGGTTCCCAAGGGTGTAGGGTTTTCCAGGTTCAGCTTCTGTTGATCGTGGTGAGCTCTACGGCATGGCTTCTCTAGGTGTTGGAATATTAAAAACCCATTCCATACTTAGGATATATTTTATTAGTCATCTAGAATAATTTTCCTAGGTGCTGACTATGTAATTGATCTATTTTTTTGTCTTTTATGGCCTCCATATGCCATCATGAGTCACTAGGGTGAATTTGGATAGATTATGGATAGGATTTCCTGATATTCTATCTGATTTTATTATATTCCTGGATTAGAAAGGCGCCTTCATGCTTTGGACAGCTTTATTATGCTTTTTTTGCTTTATAGTGGATAAAGTAAAGCTAGTTTGACTTTGAAATTGTCTCTACTTGGCCAATTTGACCTCCACCTTTTTCTTCTCTCCAAAAGTCATCATCACATTCCATTTTCATCACTCATTAGCTGCCATACCATACTATGCGAATTCGTGAGCCTCTTGACAGGTTTGGAAGGTGCTTTTGACACCTACGGGGTTTTTTAGCTTTTACCAAGCCTTCCTTTTTTAGCTTTTCAAACTTGCCCCTAAGGCATTATATTTTCTCTCCTGAGATGTATTATATATTGTATTCATATTTTTTAATAATACAGAGATGATATTTCCATCAATTGAGTTCCTTCTCTTATGTTTTTGCTTCAATATTTCTTTTTATTCTTGCATATGTCTAAATAAATTATTGTGGGGACTTCTTTGCTTCAAGATCCTTGGCTATTAGAATTCTTTCATGGTATTGAAGCTATTTAGAATTCTCACACCAGGTGAGGGTGTTTCCCCCTCCTCTCCTGAGGCAGATGCCTCTGCATCTTTGATAGTGAGGATGCCCCCTAAGAAAACTCGATGCCTCCCATTCTGTGAAAAGATTGGATGAGATTCCATCTATTCCATTTCAATCGAGCTCTCAATCATTAGATCTCCAACTAGCGGAAAATGGTTTAATTGGCCAATTTACAGGGATTTGGCCCTCCTCAAAATCGGTGTCAATTTGGGTGGAAAAGAATTGGAAACCCCTCCTCAAAGGGAGAATCTCTCAAATGTTTTGTGGCAGAGGTTGTTTTACCTTCTTATTCGAAGAAAAGGCCCTAAAGCACTTGTAATATCCCGATTTTGACCCCATTACATTAAAATGTAAAGGATGTAATATTGTTATAAAATTGTGGTGAGGAGCTCAAGGCCAAGGCCCCACCATCGATTTAGTGATGCATATGGTTTTCGTGCTATCCAGGCACAATGGAATTGCAAATATAATATAATATGCATTTTAATAAAATACCCACAACTAGTTATGCAATGCAATGCAACAAGAGATGGGGGCATGATTTTTACAAGGAATTGGGAGGGAAATATTCAAACCCTTGGAGCCAATCAATTCAAGCCAAGTGTCAATGGGAGAACCTATAAAACCTCAACTACCCATGTTGGTTTTTGTACCCAATCATTTATTTCTTCCAAGAGTTGGTTGAGGTAGTTAATGCCTTGGGGAATGGAGAGGTATGGCTGTCCAAATTCGGGTATGGGAAAGCCATCAGTTTTGGAAAAAATGGGTTTGGATTCTTGGGCAAGAAAAGAGCCATGAATTTGCTCCCCAATCCATCCTTCACCATTGCCTTTGCTCCCTCACGCGGTTTGAGCTTCCTGCGCGTTTTCTATCACGTTTTCCCCCATTTTCCCTCATTTTTCCACAACTGGGAAGTCATTTTTATGTTGCAGAACTGTGGAAAGGAAGGGGAAATCAATATGGGGTCCATAGAGGCTTTTTTGGCCCATTGAATGCTCATATATCTGTGGGAGAAATCATTTTCTACCCGATGGTCGATTTTCCCTCTCACAATCTGTTTTTGGTGTGCCCACGATTTTAGGAAAACCCATGGCCATCTTATTTCTAAATCCCATTGTTAAAAATGTGTATCCATGCCCAACGATTGTGTTTGTTGTGTGTAGAAAGAGTATGTTGGGGTATGCGTTATGGGTATCCATTGTTTTGGCTTGATCTTGAGTGCAAGCATCCAGAAATGAAGAGGTTTCAGATTTAGACTGATAAACCCAGCTATGGACTGGATTGGCTTAGATGTGATGTTCGCTTGGGCTGTGCTAAGCTTGAGAGTCCCCTTTTCCTTGTAGAAAGCATGCTCAGCTCGGGGGTGGCAACTATGCTAAGATATTAATGAGCACAGTTGGCCTATGGTTGGGTGGAACGTTGCAACGACATAGCTAGTTGCTTGGGACAACATTACATCGAGATAAGTATTCTCTCTATGTATTTTACTTCTGCACCATTTTAATTAATTGATGATTGTTGTTGATATGTTGAATGCATGTGAAGTGTGTGTGGATATCTTAATTCCATTGTGCATGTTTATTTGGGCATGCATATGCACACATGTTGTTTTTATTCGTATGAATCTAATTAATGGGGCTGAGTTTATGTAAAAGCCCAAGATATGTAGTCATGTTCCCTTCCTTGAATTGGATCGATGGGAGGGAATGTGACAACACTTGCTGATAGTCAGGAAGTAGAAACAAACAATCAATGGCAACAACCAAGGATGGAGAAATAAGCTACTAGGAAAGGAATGCAACCGGAGAAAAGCAGAGCTAGCAGAGAAAACTCTGATAATTGGGAGATAGGTGAGAATCAACCCAAGCTCTCCTTAGGTATGGATAAATTAAATATCCCCACAACAAACCAATATGAAGTTCTATCAGAGAATGAAGAGGGCCAAGAAATCATCCAAGATGTGAATCCTAGGGTTACTTAGGGAAAAGGAACAACTAACCAAAACGCAGAATAGGAATGTAGGAGTTACATAGGAAACTCAAAGGAGAAGCAAGGGGAATCTACTCTAGAGGATAGCGAAGAAGAGGAGATGGATCAGGAATCATCTCAGACCCCACCTTTCCAAAAATCAGGAAGGAAAACAAACAACCAAAGAAGAGAAGCAACAACTAAAAAATAAATCGAACTAGGGAAGCAATCCACAATAGACAACCACACCAAAAAGGAAGCAAGAAATGCCAGAGATCAGAGTGGGTCTGCCCCCCAAAAAGGGGGTCCTCCCAAAAACCGTCTAAATGCTAAAGATCATTTCCTGGAATTGCAGAGGACTGAGAAGCTCCGAAGAAAAGAAAAAAAATTGTAATAAGAAACCTAGTTAACAAGGAACTCCTTTAAATTCTTCTACAGCATGAAATAAAACTACGAGACTCAGAAGTCCTAAAGGAAAGTAAATTTATTAGGCGGTCAAGTATAGGCGTAGCTGTCATCTCTAGAGGTGCTTCAGGGGAATTTGCACACTATGGAATAAAGATATCTTCAACATGGAAAGCTGTAAATACATAAATAACCAACTTCAAGTAAATTTGACCAATATCCCTCCTGTTTTCCCTTCTCCATATTTAATGCTTATATGCTAACGATAAATCAAGAGAAACAACCAAGCCGGAGTTCCCTAATATCCCAAGCTAGGACAAGCACTCTTCCTCTTATTATCGCTAGAGACTTCAACTCTCACCTACATGCTTCAGAAAAGAAAGGAGGCAACATTGTCAGGGATCAAAGCACAAAATATATGGAAGACCTTATATCAAATCTAGATTTGTTGGACATCAAGCCATCAATTGGACACTATACATGGTCTAACAAGAGAATTGATCTGGGAAATTTAGTTGCAAGCCTAGATAGATTCCTCGTCAGCAGCAATATATTGGAATAACAAGTCGTTCTACACTCCCACATCCTCCCATGGGCGGGATAGGACTACCAACCCATATCTCTAGAAGTTAAGCAACAATAGAATCTAGGTCCTATCCCCTTAAATTCAACCCACTTTGGGCTCAGGATTTAGTATTTATGGAGTTAATATAATAGGTTTGGAGTTAATAGAATAGGTTTGGGCCCCTTGGGTATAGGGATCCCCGATTCATATTTGGGAGCAAAAACTTAAGATAACTAAAAAATCTCTCAGAGAATGGGTCAAAAGGAAGGATGAGGAAGAAAATAAACTTGTTAAGGACCTCATCAACAAAATGAAGGAGACTCGAAGAGACATGGAGTCGAAAACAGTCACTCCAGCCATGTTAATGGAAGAACAAAGAAACTTTGTTGAGTGCTGAAACCTATTTAAGAAAGAGGAGGCAATTTGGAGATTGAAATCAAGAAGTCCTTGGCTACGTACTAGAGATAGGAACACAAAATTCTTCCACAAGCAGGAAAAAGCCAAATTATGGAAGAATAAAATTGATTTAATAAAAAAAGAAGATGGGACCAGAGTAGAGGGACAGGTCCAAATCAAAACAACAACAAAAGAACACTATGAAAATATCTATATGGAGGAAGAAGGAGGAGATATGGAAGCTTGGGAAAGCATGCTTAGCAAAATTCCCAACTTAATAAGTCCATAAGAAAATGAAGAGCTAATGTGGCCAGTAAAGGAGAAAGAAACTCTTCAAGTTCTCAAGTAAATGAATATGAATAAGGCCCCAGGGCCATAAGGCTTCTCCACTCATTTTTACTTCATATGTTGGAATGTGATTAAAAGAGCTTTGACTATAATGGTTCAATATGTTCAAAAGTATACTAGAATGGGAGGTGGTACCAATTCAACTTTTCTGGCTCTAATTCCAAAAGATACCAACCATCAAACTTTGGTCGCTTACTCCCCATATTTCTATGTAATGTTTCCTACAAGATTACTTCAAAGATCATAGCTAATAGACTCAAACCCCTTCTATAGAAACTCATCTCCAAAAATCAAGGTGGATTTGTAGAAAAGCGACAAATGGTGGATAATATTTTGTTAGTTCAGGAAGTTATACATTCAAGCAAGGAAAGAGGGGAAAAAGGAATTGTAATTAAAATGGACATGGCTAATGCATTTGATAGGGTTAGACACAATTTCCTCTCTGCAGTTCTGACCAGATTTGGTTTTGTGGTAGATGTACTTGCTTGGGTCTCTTTTTTCATTAGCAACCCATGGATTGCTCCTTTTGTCAATGGGAGACCAACATAATTCTTCAGGATCTCTAGACGTTTGAGACAAGGCTTCCCCCTCTCTCCCGTCTTGTACATATTAATTGTAGAATCTTTGAGTAGGAAACTGGAATATGCAAGGAGGGAGAATCACATAATGGGGATAAAAATTGCTCAGGGTGTGAAAAGATTTAATCACTCCCAGTTTGCGGATGACACTTTTCTCTTGCGAGGGGCTTCCACCACCATTTCTCATTGGTTTAAAAGAATTTTGGATGAATTTATGAGAGCCTCGAGTGGCAAGATCAATAGGATGAAAAGTCAAATATATGCATGGAATGATAACAAAAGGCTGACAACAATGATAGTAAGCATTTTGCAGTTCCCTTCAAGTGAAAATTGGGAGTCTTTCAAATACCTAGGAATACCAATCTGTTTCAAATCGCTTCCCAAAACGGAATGGATGCACATCATAGAAAAAATCAAGAAAAAAATGACTAATGGGGGCACTCAATGACTCAACTTAGATGGTTAAGTAATTCCGATCAAGGCCATCCTCTCTGCCCTCCCCATCTTCCAGTTTTCTATGCTTATGGGGCCAATAAGTGTGAAGGAGACCATAGCTAGAGAAATTCACAATTTTATCTAGAAGGGAGGAAAATCCACCACTAAAAGGCTGCACTTGGTCAATTGGAAGCAGATAAGGGCCCCTAAAGTAAATGGAGGTTTGGGAATCTAGGATTGTTCACTGTCAAATTTAGCACTAAGGGCTAAGATCCTTTGGAGAATTGTTACAGGAAATCAAGAGTGGTGGAAGAAAGCCTTGAATCACGTGTATTTAACCAAAGACAGACTCAAAATTTTGGATTCTCCTCCCACAAGAAAAAACGGATCCCCGTTGTGGAAAATTCTTAAATCTTCCTGTCCTCTATTCGTAAGCAAAGTGACTTGGATTCCAGGGAATGAAAAAAAATCATGATTTGGCAGGATAGCATAATGGGGAACCCTCCTCCAATTCAAAATATGGATTTAACTCCTTTGTGTCTATGGTGCCAAGTCGGGGAATTCAGCTCCTATATGACATGTCATTTTGGCATGATGGGGTATGGGGAGGTTGGCATCTCAGAAACCTTTCGGACAATCTGAAGAATCAAATTAAAAACCTGTGCACAACTCTCAGAGGTTGTGATCCAATGCAAAGATCCTCTAAGGATACTCGTGGATGGGGCAAAGGAGTCTATATAGTCAAAGAAAGATACACCACTCTCTTAGAACAATCCAACCTTCTTCTCAAATCCAAAAAATCGAAAAAGGTATGGTATACAATGGACTTCCTATAGTTAATATTTTGTGTTGAATGCTTTCGCATGACTGATTTCTCGTTGGGGAAAACCTTCAGAGAAGAGGTTTTAGGGGCATGTTTAGATGCGTTCTTTGCAAGGATGTAGAGGAAACAAGTTCCCATCTATTTTTGGAATGTTCTTTCTCCAAAGAGGTACGGAAACTCTTGTGTAGGAACATTTACTCTAAGATCAATTGGCCAAAGGCAGTAGACAAGTTACTAGGTAGATGACAACGATGCTACAAGGGTAAAATGGCAAAGAAAATCCCTGACTGAACATATAAAGCAGAATAAGTTAAACCATCAGATCCAAGAGCCAAGCAAAGAAGAAGCCCTATGGCTCTGAGGTTTCAACAATAATCAGGATGACTCCCTTCTCAAAAGCAACAGAATCAATTCCATAAGACCTCGCAGATCAAGCTGGAAGCTTCAACTATCTAGTTAGGATTTCGAACTGTGGAAAAACTCTCAAGTGGACTTCATCTTATGTTTCGATGGAGAATCGAAAGGGAACCCAAGGGTGGCTGGTTCGGGTGGGTAATTTTCTCCCATGGGGGAAAAGCAAGCATTCAATTCTCTTGGAGTATAGGTACAACCTTAAATAATCAAGCAGAGGCTCTTGCTCTCCTTCAAGGTCTTCACATTGCCAAGAAGAAGGGGATCATCTCACTAATATTTTTGGGGGATTCGAAAGCAATTATTAATATATTGAGACTTAATTTTCTTCCCAAAGATATGAAGATCAATAAGATTCTCAAAATAATTCATATAGTAAAGTAGGCTTTTGGTAGGTTATCAGTGCATCACATTTTCAGGCACAACAATGTCGAGGCATATATTCAGGCCAATCTAGCAATTAGGGAGAAGCCGACAACCCTCATAATCAGTGACAGCTACTCAGTCCACCCCATTCTATAAGATGTCACGAGGTATTATTGCTCTCCCCACCATAAATCAAAAGGATGACATAGTACAGAATTGTTGGAGAATCAATCGTGGGAGGTCCATCCTCATTGACGACAGATTGCAAGACAAGGTTCTAAATTATGCCCATACTCATTTTGGAGGTTTCGCTTACTAGACTTATGAAAAATCCACCTTCAATCCATGCAGTAGTAATTTTGATCTATTGGTTGGTAAGAACTCACTAAATCCTTCATTTTGGGATGCAAACAAAGTGAACAAGGATCATTTTTGCGGTTAGCTCACTTTGATATGATGTTTCAAAGCATAGAAGAATTTGAATTTAGACATGAGCTGTGGGGTTTGGTTTTTTATTATACTACTTAACCGAATGTACAATGGTTTGAAGGCTAGGTTAGATTGTTGTAAAAACAATGGCACAAATATTTGGGATGATGGGAGCAGAGATGGCAAGTTCGACGAATTGCACTCTATAATTACAGTCAGAAAGAGGAAGGGGTCTGCATGTTGGAGGAAGGATGAGGATGCAGACTATGCCAGGAATGAGTACGAAGACTGTCATGTCCACTCCCGTCGATCCGATACAAGGAAGGGAACATGACTAACATTATGGGCTTATTTGGCAAACTCAGCCCCATTCATGAATAACAAATTCATAATAAATAAAACTCATGTGTGCAGATACATACTCAAATAAACACAGTGGGATGAAAACATTATCCACACACAATTGCATCATGAATTCATCATATCAATAACAGTTGTCAAATTAAAACATTGCAGAATAGAGAATGGACATAATTTAAACCACAAAGAATACTTATATTTAAGATGAAGTTGTCTAAGCAACTAGCTATGTGAGAGCAATGTTCCACCCAACCATAGGTCTCTGTCCAGCCTATATTATTTTAGATGACAGACCACCCCCGAGCTGGGTTATGTGTCCACTAAGGAGGAACTAAACAGGCTCACTCACAGCCATGGTTTCACACAAACAGTCATGCTAAGCCAACACACAGTTGGGTTTATCAAGCATGCAAGAGACAAAGGAGGAGGATGTTAAGCCAGTGAGCTCATCCACATATCTACATGCATCTCAACCAAACCCAAACAACCTTGGCACCCATAATACCTACCACACCCAACACAAGTAAGGTCCCCTTCTTTGCTACACAGTCCCTCAGGCGCCCCTTCCCTCCTGTGCTCTTCAGGGTGGCCATAGAAAGGCCCAAGCTGCTAAATCCTTGAGATTCTAGCCTTCACTAGGTTTTTCAAGCAATTCCAACCTATGTTCTATCTTCTTCTCTCTCATTCATGCTTAGATATTCTCAATTCTGCGGCCAAATGACTCTGTCCCGTGATTGGATTTCTGGGCTATAAAATCGGCGTTTTCCTATGGATTTATGGGCATCTACCACTCTCAAATTCGCCCCAAGATTCAGGTCTATGGATCCCCCATTGGATTTTCTTGTCCACACAAATTTTTGGGCTTTTTGGGCACTTCAAAATGTGGCTTAATTCAGAGTTGCAATTTCTGTTTTTCTCACTGTTGGGCCTATGTAATGGATGAAAATTGATGCTCTGATCATCAACAATGGAATGGGAATGAGGAAAAACGAATTCCCATGAGGTAGAGTGACTTGTGGGTCAAGTAAACAGAGCCCATACCCTGCCATACGAATTTATGGGCTTCCCATGCTCCATTGAAGCCATGGACTGATTTCTTCAACCACCTCCTTACAACAGAATTAAACGTCAGCAAGGAAAGTCAAATGGGTTCTCAAGATGACATTTGGAAGCATATGGTTCAACCTCACAACCCCCTCACCACTCCCTAGTGGATACACATGGCCCCCTCTTATTAGTTGCTTCCATAGCTAGTTTTTTGTATTTTTATTGAAATATTAATATTTACATCATTTTACAATGTTCCATGGCTTAACAGTACATGGATAACGTAATATCAAATACTTGCCTTCTTAAATAAAATTCGAGCATCCACTATTGGGGCCTTGGCCTTGATCTCCACGTTATGGAAACATACATCGCATGTATACAATATTTACATTAAAAGCCAATATATCCTAAGGATCAAAATAGGGGTATTACAAAGACAATACTCAAGTTCAAGGGATATCTCCACAATTCCTCATCACAATTGGGATCCTGGAAGAATAAAAGGAAAACCAACATAATGTAATAGGAGAAGTAACTGCAAGCTCAGAGAGGGAAGCGTCTACAAGAATCAATAATGTCAAGAAAGCCATTTAGTTTTTGTCTATGTTGAAGAGTTTTAGTATCTTGATTCTTGGTAAATTTCATAGGTTGTATGTCAGGACCAATCTAAATTCTAGCAGGTATTATAATTATGAGACAAATACAGCTAGACAAGTAGCTATGGGGCTTATGTGCTTAGTAGAATAATTATGTATGAACTATGTACAAGCTCTCCCCTATTTTCTTCTGCAAATTTTGCAGTTTTTTTAATAAATCTTTTACAGTTTCTTAAAAAAAAGGTAGATATGTATAAAGCTTTCAACAAAGTCAATGGGGAGTATATTCAACATGTACTGTTAGCCTTCGAATTCTCAACTCAATGGACAAATTGTATCATGTCTCTCACTTCTTCATCTTTTTTCTCCATCTTGATCAATGAATCACCTTCAACTACATTCACTCCTTCTTGAGGCATTAGACTAGGGAATCCTCTCTCCCCTTTTTTTTATTTTTTTCTCATGGAAAAAGGACTAGGTAGATCAGGTAAAGCAACAGTCTCAAACGGGGTGATTAAAGGACTTTACATTCATGGAAAGGATCTTGTTTGTTTGCATATCCAATTTGTGGATGACACCATATTGATGGGAATCCCTACAGTTCATAAGACTAAATCTCTGCAACGAGTTCTTGGCATCTTTGTGGAGGCTTTGGGCACCTCCATGAACCAAGGTAAGTCCCAAGTTTTCTTCTTTAATATTCATATTGTTGTTCAACATAACATTGCCAGGATTCTTGGCTTTCAAATGATCTCTTATGTTTAAATATCTTGAAGCCCCGCTTCTCGAAAATGCCCACCACAACTTATCCTAGAAGGAAACTCTTCAATATGGAAAAGAAACTAGCTAATTGGACTTTTCGTTCTCTAAATTTGGCGGGTAGATTGACTCTAATTGAATATGTGTTGCAATCTATGCCTCTATACTTGTTTTCAATCCTAGTCACCCTCAAAAGTGTTATCAAAGCAATGAGGAACATACAAATAACCTCTTTATGGGGAGGCTCTAAGACTCAGAGAAATGGGTTGTCGTTGTTTGGAATGAGGTCTATTGCCCAAAATGGGTGTAGTACCCTGGTTGTTAAGCCCTAGACTTATGTTCTATTTGTTAATATGAATATGGACGTATGCTCATTTGTTTGATGATGTGATTATGGACTTTGGAATTATTATTAATTGTTAATGTTGTTGTTGTTATTATTGTCATTATTGTTCTCTTTGAATGATTGTTGCTATTTAATTAAATAAACAACTGGCTGAGCAAAGGCAACTAAAAGAGTATGGGAGACCATGGATATCAAGAAGTGAGGGGGGATGTGGGACATCCCTAGCACCTTATAGCTTGTTGTTGGATGGTAGTTGTCCATCTTATTTCATTTTGTGCCTTGGTGACTTTAATAGTGTTGGTCACCCAAACATTGTACAACGGAACCCATTTCAATTTTTATGAACTCTAGAATTATTATTTCACCTTATACATACTTTAGTGGGCCCATCTTGCCTAGTGCCCTCCTTGGGAGAAATTCCCTCCTATTTATGTGTTTTTGTCATTTATGATCCCTCTCTCTAGATTCTAGGAGTTGTAAGCTAGAATTTAGCTTCCACCTCCATAAGTGCGCCCCACTCCTCCATTCATCCCTATTTTTGTGCCTACATGATATTTATGACCCTATTGGATCCCCCCTATCACCAAATTCACCTTAATTCATGTTTTGTAACCCCCCATATGCATTAGTGTGCCTCCTTGTGTTCTTTATGGCTCCACTTCTTGGTTTTTGGTAACTCATCCTCATGGTGCTAACATGAGAAAGGGAATCTCCTAACTAGGCCACCACTCCACTAATATGAGTCATGTTTTCCATGATGAATCCCAACCACACTCGAACCCATTCTAGTAGGCCACTATTTATACATGTACTCTCTCCTCGTTGAAGCTAATATTGAGCCTTGGATCACTTGTCTTGTGTTATCTCACCATGTAGGGAATATTGTTAGAATTGAGTGTGTGTTGAGACTTAGAGTTATTCTAGTAGTTTTCCTTTGCTTCCATTATATCACTCTACTAGTCCAGGTTCTCACATAGGAAGCCAAGAAATGGGTGGTGAGAGGAGTCACTTCCCATAGGCAGTGGAGACGGACATGAAAATAGTAGTGGGAAGCATTGTGGTTCTTGGAAGAGATATTTCCGAGAGTTGCTCGACTAAGTGTGCCTCTAACTGTGGATCCATGGTCTCAGATCGGGGATGACCTGTTCAAGCGATGAAGGCTTGACTGTTCCTATGGTTGGGAGGAAAGTTGTTTTGTTATAGCTAGTTGCCCTTATTTTGAGATAAGTATATCGGCTTATGTTTCGTTTCTATTACATTATTTTTTTGATATATGTGCAATGGTAGATGAATTGGTTGTATGCATGTTCATGTATTGAATGTCAGGTTCTATATCAAGGAAAGATGAATTTCATATAATATGTTGCTACGCTCCTTGCCTTCCTTCTATTCTTCTTTCTCTTAATCTGAATTTTGTAGTTTTGGCTCGATGATATTGAGAGGGGCGCAACCATAGGTTCTAGTTCACCCATTTATGCTCATTTATGAGTCACGAGACCTGTTCCATTGCTTTCGTAGCAGTGTTTCTAGTTAGGATTGCCTTTCGTTTTGTCGAAAAAGCTTTCTGGAGGACCAAGATATGTCTGTTTCAGTCCAATAATTTTGTCGGTGCCAGGATGAGCGCACTACTTGTTAGATTGGAAATGTTCTGTGCATGGATCTGCTCCTATTTGCAGATCTAAGTTTGACCAATGTAATATGAATGTAATATTGATTTATGGCTGGAGGGAGGCACCCATACAATTTGAAATTTGTTAGTGAAGAATGGTTGTAGGGGACAACCATCGGGAGCTAATTTTGTGGGCTGTGATTGCAGTCGGTACCTTTTGTTTTTATTGATTGTGGTGTGGCTGCAGGATATGGAATACATATGTGTCTTGATGTGTTATTTTATTACTTTTCAGCCTCACTAATAACACACACATAACGAGACCATAAATTAACTTAGTTTGTGGCAAAATTGATAACAACAATACTCAATTACTTGACAATTATGGTTTTGGTAAATTATAATGCATGAATGGGTTTTAGGACCTTATTCTCACTAAGGATGATGAAAATTATGCCTTAATCATGTTTTGTTGAGATTATGACCGTAGGTAATTAATTTAGTTAAGTGTCGCAATTAACTTAATTAAGTGGCGTGATTATCTTAATTAAGTAATTAATTAAATATCGCAACTTCAAACAAGTAATTTGACTTTAGAATGTGTAGTTGGATTATTTGAAATGTTGAATACTATTATTTAGTCTCAATAGGTTGTGCTCAACTTAACTGAATGTTAGCACCCTTAACCTTGTTTAAGGGTCGGGGACATTACAAGTGGTATCAGAGCAAAGGTTTCAACACGGCGACTGTTGGGCCTTTTGCAAGTTACAAGTCACCCTATAAACATGAGTTTGCATTAGATAAATTGGATGCATGCACGTTAATATAGTTTCACATATGAGTTAGTTAATTAAAATATTAGCTTGGGACGGCTATGGAATTGATGTCCAATCTGTAAAAAGAAAATCCTTGAAGGATTTCTAGCTCCCCTTAGGCATATCGTAACCTAGAAAATTTAGCTTGTTACTTTATAAGAAGAAGTAGCTTGAATAATAATGAACTTATGCCAATATGTAGTTTTCTAACAAATGGTTGGTAATGAACACATTGTAGTTTCCAGTGAATGATTGAGTAAGCAGTGTGGCCACTAAACTGAGATCTTACTCAAGCTTGTGAAGACTAGAGATTCAACAAGTACAATATCAGTAGTAGGAAGTAAGGGTTTGGAGATGGATTTTGAGGAAGGTCAGAGGCTATACAGTCTCGAAGAGGAGTTTGTTGAGGGAAGAAGGTCAAATAGGTATAAGAGGAGTAGTGAACCATTAAGCTTGGAGGATTCAGTAAGAAAGTGTAAGGAGGATAACGAAAGGATAATTCATATCCAGGAGCAGATTATGAATGATCTAAAATCATTGAAGACCATCCAAAGATCTGTTGAAAAGAGTCATAGAAGAGGTTATGCGAGATATAGATCATCTTCAAGGAGACCTCATCACTCAAAGAGGAGGAAGGGGTGTGCATCAAGCAATACAAAGAGTATTCTTGAAAGATCTCCAGTGAGATATAAGAATAGGAGGTCTACCCAGGATGAACTAGTAGGAGAGTTGAGAATAATCAATCCCCCAACTTTTGATGGAGAAGTAAAGCATGGAGAAGATGTAGAAGCGTGGTTGTTAGGACTAAGGAATTTTTTTCAGTTGCATTAGTATACACCTAATATGGAAGCAAGAGTAGCCATATACCATCTGCAAGGTAGGGCATCTATTTGGTGGGATCGGCTAGTAAAGCTAAAAGACATCGATGAGGGTAGAATCTCTTGGAAGAAATTTAAAAGTACTTCCAAAAGGAATACCTCTCTAAGCATTACTATGATAAAAACATGGAAGAGTTCTTTGAGATCAAATTAGGGAGCATGACTATGGATTCCTAAGAGAAGAATTTTCTGGAACTTTTGAAGTATGCAGACTTCATCAAAGATGAGAAGGTAAAGATTCAAAGGTTCCTAAGTGGTCTTCCTGAATCTTATAGAGACAAAAACCAGTATGATAGACCAAAGAACCTTAAGGATGCCATCTGGAAGGAAAAATACTTATATGAACAGAATAAGAGCAAGGTCCCGTATCAAAAGAATTGGAAGGATATGAAGAATAACAAACATGAGCAGAGAAAGAAAGGTTTCCAGCCTTCAAAATTCAGAAACGGTAATTCTTATCAACAAGGACAGCCAAGGGAAGATCCTTCAGGGAAAAGACCACCCGTGGAATGTTGGATATGCAAGAAAAATCACTTTTCCAGTTAGTTCCCACGTAAGAAAAATAATCTTCACAACATTCAAGAGGATTCAACTATTGGAGATGCAGGTGGAAGTGTGCAGAGGATCTATGCAGCCCTGGATGGGAGGCAAGCTGACCACCAATCCCGAATGATTGAGGTAGAAGGTAATATTTCTAATAAAACCATAACTATTTTGATTGATTATGTAGCTAGCAATAGTTACATTGCACATAATCTAGTTGAGAAATGTCATTTGAAGAAAAGTAAACTTGAAACAACAAGTCTAGTATAGTTATTCACAGGAGCCAAGAGGAAAATCACATAATTTGTAAAAATGTGTCCCTTAGAAATGAATGGATTGAAAACCTTCGTAGACGTAAACATCATACCCTTAGGGTCATATGATGTATTAATTGGCATGGATTGGTTGGATGCATACCATGCCATATTGGATTGTCATAATAAAACTTATACTTGTTTGAATGAAGAAGGAAACTGAGTGACAGTCAAAGGTATACCTAGACCCATATCCCTAAGGCAGGTCATGACTCTACAATTGAAGAAATGTCTTGGAAAGGGATGTTAGTTATATGCAATTCATGTGGAAGAGCCAAAAGAAGGAAAATATCCATAACTACAGGATTATACAGTAGTACAAGGATTTGCAGACATAATTCAAGAACCGCGAGGAATGTCTCCTAAGAGGGACATTGGTTTTTCTATCAATTTGGGGCCAGGGACAATACCTTCATCTAAATCACCTTATATAATGAGTATTCCAGAGTTAAAGGAATTACAAATGCAGCTAGAGGAGCTACTAAAGAAAGGTTACATAAGACACAGTGTTTCACCTTGGGGAGCTCCTGTATTATTTGTGAAGAAGAAGGATGGAACTCTAAGACTTTGCATAGACTATAGACAATTGAACAAAGTAACAATTAAAAACAAGTACCCCTTGCCAAGGATTGATGAATTGTTTGATCAGTTCATAGGAGCCAAAGTGTTTTCGAAGATATATTTGAGATCGAGATACCACCATATTAGGATTAGGGATGAATATATTAGTAAAACATCATTCAGAACAAGGTATGGACATTATGAGTTCACTGTGGTACCTTTTGGGTTAACAAATGCACCTACAGTATTCATGAGCTTGATGAATGGGTTTTTTAGAAAATACTTATATAAGTTTGTGATTGTATTCTTAAATGACATCCTTATCTATTCCAAGACAAAAGAAGAGCATGAAGAACATCTAAGACTAGTAATGCAAGTGCTTAGAGAACATCAGTTGTATGCCAAGCTAAGCAAGTGTTATTTTTATCAGGGCTTAATTCATTACTTAGGACATATCATATCTGAAGAAGGTGTTTCAGTAGATCCTTAAAAGATAAGATCCATTATGGAATGACCAACACCTAAGAATGTATCATAAGTAAGATCTTTCATGGGATTAGATGGGTACTACCGAAGGTTCATTGAAGGATTCTCGAAGTTAGCTCATCCTATCACATATTTACAAAAGAAGGGTGCAAGGTTTGATTGGACTCCTAAGTGTGAATATAGTTTTCAAATACTTAAGGAAATGCTTACTAGTGCACCTGTTCTAAAGATTGCAAATCCTGAAGGAAACTTTGTTGTGTGCACAGATGCATGTAAATAAGGCATTGGTGGAGTATTGATGCAAGATGGACATTGGTGAGATGCATTATTTTTGTTGATGACGCTTTACTAGATGAATCACCGAAATGTTACATGTGTGCGATTTTTAGGTGTTAACAGATGCCTCCTGATGTATGAGGTTCGGAGGGTACTGTAGAGCTGATAATGCATCATGTTTCTTGTTGTTTATCTCATGTTTTGTAGGAGGGAGCATGTGTGGAAAAAATAAGGTCTCCCAAGTGGGAAGATTGTTGGTGACGACCGTTGGAGGTGTAATAAAGAATAGTTTTTATACAAATGAGGTTGGCATACCCATGCTCGTGAAATGCTATCAAAGTGATTACAACGAGAGAGGACAAAGATGTCAACTCTACTATACTGCTGGGACATGGATGAAGGTGGCTTCGATCCATGTTAGAGTAAATGCCCCTAGAACTGCTTGCGAAATATTGAAGAAGTGGGACTACTGATGACCATGATAAACCCACTGTGGTGGGGAACCTAAATTGGTATGTAAATCTTCCTGAGGGCTATATTGTACCAAAGAGACTGATATCATGATTTCCAAATGTGAACACTACTACCTTCAAAAGTACGTCTCCCCTTGATGCGATGATGAGTTGACATCAAGCATAGGGGAAACCATCTAGTTAGGGAGCACTAATGACTCTCCCTGCTAACGAGGTGATCCCTTATAGTGATTGAAAGGGATCCCAAGGCATAACTGCAACTATTGCAACCCTCGGAATATAGTGTTTTGACGTCAACGAGAGATGAAGTACATGATAGGACAAGAGTCCTATCCTGAGAACTGGGATCATATTGTAACCAACTGATGGATGGATAGACCTGACACAAAACTAGTTGATAAGCGTGGGGCTCATAACTTCCTTTGATCGATGTAAACATGGGGAGTGGGGATGGCAACTTTTCTTTCAGGATGGAACAAGTTGAAATAGATGGAGACAAACTGCAAATGAAAGGGTTTTTGATGGAGACGCAAAACGAAGGGTAATGGTGAATGAAAAAACAAATATTACTGAATATATGGAGACTCAATATACATCAATCAAAGGCGACCATGGGTTGCTGCCAAAATAATATGGTGATCCATCAATGTGAGGTGACGAGGGAACTTGTATGCACATAAAGAATATCGGTGGGGTCCCCACAGTTTTTGGTTTATCAGGGGACCAATTTGATGATGGGTAGAATACCCATGGTTTTGAGTGGATCGGGGGACACTTTCCAATGGTGAAGTAAGGGTTAATTTGAAAACACAAAGACGGGTGCCCCATGAAACAATGCCATGCAGTGTATGTCTGCGAGGTAATTGAATGGAACTGGTTACTTCAATAGGGGGGGCATGAGTGTCTTTGCGGGGAGAGGAATATTGTGGAAGGTAAAGTGATCATGGAGGTATGAGGGGGATCTGTGAATTGTTCTCGTAACATGTGCCGAGGATTCTAACGTGTGTCTACTAAGTGGAGTAAATGCGCAATTATGAAATGATACTCTAAGGAAGGGTCGTTTCAAGTTTGATCAGATTCCTCAGAATTTTGGGGGGTCGACATCATGTGTGCCAACTGATGATGGGGATGGAAGTGGTGCCCACACCCATGGGGGAACATGTTATTCACAGAAATGATGTTGATGGCACATCAAGGCCATGAAGAGGGACCCTATGGTTATCAGTGGGAATACTAGGATATGCATTATAAATGGAGGGTAAATAGAATCTGTATGTCAGTTTCAGAATGATACCTTCGGTATGGTACATGCCCCTTGTTGTTAGATATTTGGAGTCTTATTAATATAGTGGACGAAAAGGAGGCTCCATATTGGCCTGGTCACGGTCCTACACCTATGGCACACATACCTAAGTGTAGTGAAAGACATAACCAAGGTATTGACAATGTATAAATCATATAATCAGAACATTTAGCACCTGTGGGGTGCTTGATAATCAATGATAGAACCTTTTGAGGTACAACCCATTGAACGGGTTAATGAGAGTAGTACCTTCATGGTCGGTTAAGATATAGGCTCCTTTTGGGAGATAATGCTTAATGACATAAGGGCCTGTCCATTTAGACACAAACTTCTCGGGTCCTGGTTTACCATCTTTCTTGGAATTAAAAAAAAAAGAACAAAGTCACCTTTGGTGAATGTGTGTGGTCTCACTTGTCGATCGTAGTGTGCTTTGGAGTATACCTTCATGGCTTCATTCTGTTGAAGAGAGTCACGCCTTTCCTCATCAAGGTGTTCCAAAGCAAAGAAGCGTTGTTCCAGAGCATGCGTATCTGGTAGCAACTCGATGACGGATTGGAGGGTAGAGATTGGGAGGATGACTTCTACTCCATGTACAAGGTGAAATGGGGTAAAAACTGTGGCTATCTTGACGGAAGTGCGGTAAGCCCATAGGGATGGAAAGAGCATGTGGTTCCAGCTGGTTTTGTTTTTATTCAATGTGCGTTGGAGCATATTTTTGAGGATTTTGTTAATAGCTTCAACCTGACCGTTTTCCCAAGGGTAGTAAGCAGTTGAAAATCCGTGTTTGAAGCCTAATATTCATGATAGTTCATCAAGCGTTTCCTCGCGGAAGTGTCTTCCATTGTCGGAGACAAGTTGCTTGGGAATGCCGAAGCGAGAGATGACATGGTTGAAGAAGAACCGTGCAACAGTTATTGCTTTACAAATGTGGGCAGTGCTTCGGCCCATTTGGTGAAGTAGTCCACGGAAACGATGATATGGTGGTGACCTTGGGCTAGTGCCAGACGAGATTCAATAAAATCAATTTCCCATTTGTAGAATGGGCCCACAGTGATGATTGGATGGAGGGGTGCAGGGGGAGACCGCATTTTGCAGAAAATACTTGACAATTTGTGCACCTTTTGACGACATAAACACAATATTTGAATACAGAGGGCCAAAAATAACCCGCTCATAAGATTTTATGGGCGGTGGCTAATCTGGACAAGTGGCCGCCACACACACCGCCATGGAAATCATTGAGAACTTTTTCGACTTCTTCATGTGTTAGACAAAATTGAAGAATAGTGTCGATGCCACGATGATATTGGACATATTTGATGAGGAGGTATCGTGGTGTTTGATGGTGGATTTTGTGGCGATCGTCACGGGATAAGTGGGGAGCAAATTTCTGTGTGCGGAGACAAAGGAGGATATCGTCGTACCAGGGATCTTCTGTCGTAATGAAAAAGAGGAGCTCATCGAGTAGTTGGTCCTGGACAGATTCACTGGTAGTGGTGGAGGGAATATCTGTAATGAGCTCGACTCTTACTTTTAGGAATCACAAACTTGAGGTCGAATTCTTGTAAAATAATGATCCACCGTGAAAAATTACTATTGATAATCCTACGGATAAGTATATATTGCATAGGGTTGGAATCAACGACGATGGTTATTTTTCAGAGGAAAATACAGTGCCGGAGTTTCTATACAGAAAGGATAACTACAAGGGAAAGCTTCTCATCATGGTTGTAGTTGAGTGCAGGTCAGGTGAGGGTTTTGCTGACATAATATATGACATATTCCTGATGGTTTAGGGCAGGTTGGACTAGTACGCTGGCTACAATAGAATCTGATGCAGATATATACAAGATGAAATCTTTGTCAAAGTCTGGAGGAGAAATGCGGGGGGATGATGATAATTATTGTTTAATGGCATCAAAGGCAGTTTGGGCATAGACATCCCACTTAAAATGGCAGATATTTTCTAAGAAGCCGTAAAACCCCATGGGCCTGAGTCGCATAGTCGGGAACAAAATGATGAAGAAAGGTGGCCTCACCTTGGATACTCTGCAACTGGCGTCGTGTTCGTGGTGTTGGTACTTCTAAGATGGCTTGAACCTTGGAGGGGTCGACGATAATACCATCTTTGGAAACAATGAATCCTAAGAAGCGACTGATGGTGACGCAAAATACACATTTGAGGGGGTTTAAGCATATATTATACTTGCGACATCTTGTGAAGATGGTACAAAGTTCTTGAAGGTGATTGCATCGTTTTTTGGACTTGGTTGTGAGGTCGTCTAAAAAGGCGAGGATGATGTGAGCCAAGTCATTAAAAACATATGCCATTGTTCGCTGGAAAGTGGCATTGGCATTTTTCAGACCGAAGGGCATGACTTTGTAAGCAAAGGTGCCCCATGGTGTAGTAAATGCAATTTTATACTAATCCTGGGGGCAGATGCATATCTGGTTATATCCAGAGAACCCATCCATGAAGGACAACATTTCACTACTGACACATGAGTCAACGATTTGTTCGATGAATGGCGTGAGAAAATTATCCATGGGGCAGGCTGAATTGAGGTCTCAGAAATCGGTACAGACACAAATAGTTCCTTGCTTTTTGTTAACCAGGATGGGGTTAGACACCCATGATGTGTAAGCGACAGGAAAAATAAATCTAACTTGCAAGAGTTTTTCGACCTCAGCTTTGATCGCAGGGGCCTTAGAAGGGTGGACCGGGCGTTGATTCTATCGGACGGGAATGGCATCGGGTCAAGTTTCAATGTGATGTTTGACAATTGTTGGGTTAAGACTCGACATTTCTTCATAGGACCATGCAAAGACGTCGCAAAACTCTTTAAATAGAGCGGTGAAATTAGTAATTTCCTGCGGCGAGTAGGAAGCCTCGATAGAGATGTTTTCGACGACTCCTGGTGTGATGGAGATATCAACCTGTATGGTAGAGGATATATTGGCAAGGTTACCTTCTTCGAACGCATTTGGGGTGGGGATAAGATTTTTAAACCAATCGATGTGACTGGGGGGTAAAACTTCTTTTGACTCGATGGTGTATTATTTTTTAGTAGCTCGAGTGCATGTGGTTCTTGCCTGCTTGCTGCTGAGGACATATCATGTAAAGAGTCCCATGGGGTTTCAGTAGCGTTCATGGCCTCGATTATCTCCTCATCTATGGTAAAGATGTATTCTTCTAGTATATCCTCGTTTGAAGACCCAGGGTCTTCATTCTGGGGAGAAAGAGAAATTGAGTCGAGATGCAGGATGTAAAGGTACTCAAGGATGGCTGCGGTGGGTGCTAAGATTTTGTCTTGATGGAAGGTTAAGGGGTCTAGCACCTCATGGGAAATTGTTGATGGGGGATCAAGGTTTGTCATGGTATCCGACGAACATGACATGTTGTTGTCCCCATTAAGCTCTATTAGTTAAGTATCCTATTTGATTACTGTAGGGAGGGTGGTTCCACAGGGGTGAGGTTATCAACTGATCGGTTTTGGGTTGTCCGCAAAGTGCGAAATGTGGAAATAAGAGGGCATTGGAACGAGTGGTGATACATTAAGTTACACGAGCGACATAGTTGGGTAGCGTTCGTATGATTCAAAACAATGGTTGGGCTTTATGGACGTCACGACAACTGTTGGTCGGGTATGGAATCGTCCCATCGTGGGGAGGGACTCGTTGGGATCACTATATTACCCATGTTTATAAGAGCCTCTTTTGGAGATGAGGGAGGTGAGGTATATTCCAAGGGTTCGGTGAGGCGAATAGTTTCTTAAGGTCTCCTGATAGCGATGGAGGTTAGGACAATGATGTGTATAGTGTCGATACTGAGGACATATGGAACATGCATGATTCGTACACAATGTTTTGGACTCAGTTGTGGGTAAGTGAGGTGTGCCCCCTTTAACCACTGGTGGAGCGTGGGTGATGCTAATGGGGGTGTTAAGTAAATTCCTTAGCTCTGGTAGAGTAGGACATAGGTTTTTTGTGTGGCCTTGCTGCCCACAAAGAGAAAATGGTGGTGTGACCCTTTGATTGGGAGTATTGATCATTACTGGGCTTTCAACTCCTAATGGTGGATGTACCGTGCTTTAGGCTTCATGGTTTCTACCAAATTAGATGCCGGGGTTGGTAATAGGGGACATTTCAGCTTGGGTTGTTTGGTGCCCCCATTGACGGTCTTAGTGACGACCGATTGTGGGGTAGTTGTGGATGTCATAGGGTGGGATGTCGTAACTAGTCGTGTTACTGGACTTGCATCCGTATTAGCCAAAACAAGGACAAACTCGTAATGGGTGACTGGTTTGGAAGGCATCTATGGGAAGGGTGGTGTAAGGTACCAAACTAGGATTCCCAAAGTTATCCTAGGTAGAGTTAATTGAGACATAACCGGTGTCCCTTGTACACTCGTGGGAGGATACAATAATGGGATTGAAATATTGGTGGGACTAATGGACTCAACGTTTATTCAATGCCATGGATAAGCGGTGGTGTTAATTACAGTGTTGAGGTGGAAGTGACTCCATCTTCAATGGTGAAAATTGTGAACATTAGGCCATCGGTTAATGTATGGATCTTTGGTGGTGGTCCCGAATATACTCCTTAGAAATTGGAATCCTTATACATACTGGGGTAGATGTCAACATATGGTGGATCATCTCTCAGTATAGTGGGCAGGACATTGACAGGGTTACTTGTGGTGTTAGGGTCATAATAGTTAAGCTAGTCGAGAGTAACTACCTTCCCATTTAAGGGAAACATCATGATACTGAAGACTGAGGAGGCTACCGCCTTCATGGCATACATGTAACTACGCCCCAAGAGGATGTTATAGTCGAGCTCTGCGTCGACTACTTCTATATCGATCATAACCATCTTTCCCCACAGCTCTATGGGGACATTTTGGTACAATCCTCTTGGCTGGGATGGTCTCCCATCATATGCGCAACGAGCGATGGACGAGGGGAATAGCTTAGGATATCCTAAACATTTATAGAATTTTATAGACATAACGCAAGTGAATGCACCTTCTTTAATGATACACTGATGGATCATGACGTTTTTTATCGTGACTAGGACTTGGAATGCAACTGATGATGGTAGTCGCAGATCACCTTTGTCAACAACAAAGGTCATGAGGTTCTAGTCGGATGGATCAAATACACCAAGTGCATTGAGTAATGCCTTCCACTGGGTTGGGAAATCCTGTAACACTTCTAACATGGACATGGCTGTCAGGGATTGAGCCAAGTCATCCACAATACTGTAATTGTGTGTGGTTTTCATGTGAGGGTTATTAGGGGTACGCCGAAGTGGAACTTTTGGAATCCGTGGGATTTGTTCGGTGTTCATTCGAGGGATATGTAGAGGCCCCTCTGAGGGGATAGACATGTCTTCCACTTGGGGGGTGGAAGGCCCATCATAACCTTTGGCTCGTGTTTGGAGGTTGATGTCCAATGTATAGATATTTTGCAAAGAGCCATCTCTGGGTGGGTGAGAATCCTGCTATTGTGTAACTGCCCCTTGGTTGGAAAGGGTTGTCGTAATACTGTTGTTTGTGGTTGGGGAGGATTCGTTTCCTGAGGAGGGTTCATCACCATCTTCATTTTAGCCTCAAGTAATTGTTGGTAGTTAGGGATAAGAGGACAATGATGTGTGTAATGACCATAAACACTGCAAATGGAGCAACAATAATTGGTTCTCAGGGGAGGATTCTTACCTTGTTTGGGGGGATTGTTAGTCCCTCCATTTGGATCACCCGTATTATGGTTTTGGTAGGGAGGGGGATTCACCCCCTGTCCCGACTGCTGATTTTGCTTGTTCTTACCTTTCTTCTTCCCCTGATTCTATGGATTTGGGGGATTTACGGTGTTCAATTATTTAAATTGTTGATCTTGTTGAATGTAAGAAGGTTGGACTAAGTTAAACCCCATGTGGGGGGCAAGTTGTTGACCAGTTGGGCATGAGAATGGAAAATAGGGGTTATATCCTGGTGGTGGGATAAATTCCATTTGCACTCCATATGAGGTGGATGTGGGAGCAACTTGCACCATTGGTGTTGTAGGAACCCTCATTGTTTTAGCTAACATTGGGATATGTAGGACTATATGGTCCATACTGTAAGTGACTAACTGATGGTGTTGGTACCGATCCAGGGGGTATTGACGTAGGTGGCATGGACAGGTAATACAAAACCATGTTAAATGGCACCGATGTGGTGGGAGGAACCTTTCCTAAATAGGAAATGGACCCAATAAGCCCATCCGCCGAATGTGACGAGCACAAAGGTGTAGGATCCAACTACCGATGTTGGGGGCATCAGGGAGGATTATGTAAAGGTATCCAGACTGTGCATAAATGAGTTCGAAATGTTGTGCTTTCATAATAGCCTCTTCCTCATTTTGTGGCATGGAGGTGTCGACATATTTAGCTATGGTGGGTTGGAGAGATTTGATGAACCAATCTAATAGAAAGGGAGGTTGTATTTCGATCTTACATAGTGTGCATGACATCTACACCACTCATGGATGTCTCCGTGATGTGGGTACAATTATTTTGACGAAACTTAGTGAGAATTTTGAGGCCTAGATCATGTCATATTGGTAGTTGAAAGTACATAAGAAATGTAGTGGCTAATGTTGAAAATGTGGAATGAGTGACACTTTCTAGGTTTATGTACCATTTTTCGATCATTCCAGTGAGGGTACGCTGGAAAAGGTGAATCCTTACGGGGTAATCCACTATACTATTAGAGGAACACCATAAGTGGAAAGACATAACGTGGTTGGCAGGATCGTCTCCTTATTTTCCTTCGAATTTGGGAATATCAGAAGGAAGCTTGTATGCCATAGCCGGCCATGTCACATCGTGAGCAATGGGGTCATTTTTCAGTATGGCCAAATCAGGTAGATTTAAACTAGCCATAAATGGTAAGGTAGGGATGGCGGGGCTTGCCATTCTGTTTGGGATGTGATTTCCACGAGCGGGGGACCCAGGTGGTGTTGTAAAAAATGGTTGACCTCCTATGATAGAGGATGGGTCAAAGGGATCTCCTTGGGGAGAAGCCAGTGGGGTGCTACTTTTGATGGGGGAAGAAGTGGTGTAATTAATAGATCCTCCAAGGGGATAAAATATACCTAGCAAGGCATGGCCTCGACTAGGTGATCCGATCAATGCTGCCTGGGACGACCCCGGCTTGAATTCCATCTGCGTGTAATATAGGGGGAGGTGTAAAAACAACCCTCGAGAGAGGGGATAGGCCTTGCAGTCGACGAGACTATCTTGGGATGTTGTTTTGTTCCTTGATGGTGAAGGATTTGTGTAAATATGGGAGTGATAGTGGAATAAACACAATTGAACAAATGCAAAAATATGCCAACCACAACATATGCAAAATGGTGCGATAAGTGAGTGATATGTGTAATATTGGTTTTAATGCATGAGTTCCCACATGTAGGTTATTTTTATTATGAGTTAGTGAACTTGTATTTAAAAAGAAAATAAATGTAAATTATGTAGAAGACCCTACGTCCTTCCTCTCAAATGTAACTGGGATTCCCAAAAGTACAATTGATGGTGATAATGGTATACACTCACCAATCGACTAGTGGATGTAACAAAGAGCTAGTTCTAACGGCGATGGGGACAATGATCCAATCAAGAAGACTTGGCAACATCGCCCAATGGAAATAGCTACTTCAGGAGTCCACTGCACTCACAATTACTCCTTGGTGATATTCTAAGTTGGCCACTAAGATACCTTGTTTCAAGTGTGGATCAGTGGTTCGGCCTGCACGGTATAGTGTCATCTCCCTACAACAAGCTAAGTGGCTTGTAGGGGAGAGCATGGCAACTATATCTCGTATTTCACCTCCTTGGTCACGACGCACTTCTGATCTGGGTTTTCTTTTAACACTTGCTTATAGCAGGATTTTTGTAAGTACCCTAAAAGACAACAATATTATGTTTCAAAATATTCCTAATGAAACTAGATTGGTGGGCATTAATGGATTCCTAGCCCAATCAATCCTACCTAACTAAAATGTTGTTTTGTGACCTCATGTGGAGGATTTTAGTTGGTTAAGACGATTACTATGTTGAATTAAAGGGGTTTTGTAAGTTTCACTTATGGAGTGTAAGAGGGGTATTTCACAATCCCTACCTTTATGATTCACCAAGCTCACACGAAGTGCGAGGTGAAGAGCATACTTGGATTGGAAGAGTCTTTAGGCCTCTTATTGTGTGCTAGGTGAAGAGCATACTTGGATTGGAAGAGTCTTTAGGCCTCTTATTGTGTGCTAGTGGAGCAAACACATGTGATGAAATCAAAAAATGATTTTATTGGTAAATTAATTGAAAGGGTATATTAAGCAATATGTACTTTGAACTCTAAGAGATGCTCGTGGCACTTTGCAAAATCAAATATTATAACTAATAGACAAGTGTGCAATGGAGGTATTTCACACTTCTCACGCTTTTTCTAATTCAGAAAGGTCACATGAAGTGCGAGGTGAAGAGAATACTTTGGGCGACAAGTGTCTTTAGGTCCTTGCTTGTGTGCAAAAAAGTGTTTTCTACACTAGCAATAGAGAGATGTACTCTTTACTTCCTAATATTGGTCTAGGTGCACTAATTACTAAAAAAATAAGTAATTGGGTGAATTAGCCTTAATTTAAGTTCAGTAGTAAGCAGCCATTGGGATGCCAAACTAAACTATGCAGATAAAAAGCAAATAATCAATGGTAGTGCGGCTAAACCACACTCTGTCGCGCAGAAAGTACAGGTAAATACAAAACAGATGCACGGGTAATGCACTGACCTACTGCGTGGATGCAATGAGCGGTGTAGTGTGGGTTGTGAATTGATAACCTGCGCGAACGTGCAACTGTCAGAGTCGATTCCGCACTGTCAGCGTGGTAGAGACGCTAGGAACTGGGTGACTGCTGGAAAAAATAACCTATGGCCGTGATGGGGCCAAATTTTGGGAGCAAGAGGTGCAATACTTGCTCTCCTGCAAGTGAGAAACACCCAGAATTAGATACTTAGCATAAAACAACTTAGTTTAAAAAGAAATGAACAAAAATAAGTATGGTCGCCATTAGAATTGTTATGGAAAAAATTGCACAAGTGCACAAATCCACTTGGTGAGGGGCTAAGCCTTGTAGGTTGTTGAAAGGCCTCAGTCCCTGGAGCCCCTTTGTGATTGGTTTGGTATTCCTCCAAGTGATCCTGCAAGAGATTGTTATTGTAGTTCACATCCAAACATGAAAATATTGATGAAAATAAAATGAAAGAGAAGGGGGAAAGATGCAAACTCCAACAACAACCAAATATATGCTAAACCACTCTTGTATTTCCCAGTGGAATAGTTGTACAACACCTAGGAGGTGAAGGCTTCAAGGGAAGCCAATAATCTCCCTTAGGGAGGCCTTTCTTGTCCAAACTAAATGCTAAGTAGATGGAAGAACACTTGAGAGAAACACTTGCCCCTTGATGGTAGGTGGAAAGCAAGCTTTGAAATGCTTACAATGGTAGGAAATGGTGGGCTATGAGGAAGCTCCAACTCAAATCCGGTAGCATAACCTTGCTCTAATTTCTCCATACCAAATGCATGCCAATGACTTCCTTTTATAGGCCAAGAGGTGGCCAACAAACAACTAGATCCAAATGTGAACTCTCCTCCTTCATGAAGTAGTTCCAAGGTACACAAGGGGGATGATTAATGCCACCAAGTGTGTGAGGAGCCGCATTCTGATCCTTGCGTAGGATTGATCCTTTAATGTGCCAGTGGGATGAAGTGGTCCCACCATTTTGACAGTAGCGTGGCTATCGAAGGAAAATCTGCGTGGGCATAGTGCGTGCATTGTTCATATAACCTGTGCTATAGCGCAGGTAACCTGTGTAATACTCACGCTACCCTTTGTTTTGACTGTTTTTGGGCACTTGTTGGCTCATGCTGTGTTTTGGATCTATTGGGGATGCCTATGGTAAGATGCATTATTTATGTGATGATGTTTTATTGGATGAATCGTTGAAATGTCGCATGTTTGCGATTTTTAGGCTTTAACAGCTCTGATACCATGTTATATTTTAAGATAGCAGCAATAAATTTCAATTGTATGCAACGAAAATAAATAGGATCACTAGAAGAGAAACCATGCACAAAAACAAATAGTTTTATACTATGACCAAAGCTGCATCCTTCTTATTACTTCGTTGTAGTAGAGAGATAAATAAATGATTGTTTTAATGCCACAAGTTCATGACTTTCACTTTATAGTGAATGAAGTGAAATGACACATCTCTTTATTGCTTGCCGAAATGTCATTTCATAATAAATATTATTAATAATATTATTAATGTATTTAAATATATTTAAATATTATTTCATTTTGTTGGGCTGACTTGGGAGGATGCCTCTCAATGCTACCAACACCAACACTCCCTCTTAGCTAGGGAGGTATCATCATGTTGGAACATATCTAGATCACAACTTGTCTTGAACATCTCGTCATCATAATAAAGGTCTTCGACGGAACTCAGTCCGTCGAGAAGTGTCAATCTCCCTCTCTCTCTCTCTCAAGAGAGAGAGTCGCATCAATGTCTCATTGATGCTACAATCATCAACATTCCCTCTCAATGAGGGAATCATTCTCATGAATACATCTAAATCATCAACGTATTCTTATTGCACTGGAGAGGTATTTAATAAGCCTGCATAAGTGATGAGTGAGAATCTAGGGACTAATCTCGCCATCCTATCACAGGATGGCTGGGAGGAGGCACTGCCCCATTATGATTCATGAATTGATGAGTGAGCAACTAGAGACTAATCTCCCCATCCCATCACATGATGGTTGGGAGAAGGCACTGCCCCGTTCTAAGCATTCTCAGGGAATAATATCTCCACCCCGTCGCAGGATGTTCGAGAGAAGGCACTGCCCCGTTCTAGGTCGTCTTAGGGACTAATCTCTCCACCCTGTCACTGGGTGTCTGAGAGAAGGCACTACCTCGTTCTGAGTCATCCTAGGGACTAACCTCTCAGCCCTATCACAAGGTGTTCGAGAGAAGGCACTATCCCACTTGACCCACCCCTAGCCAAGTCTCATGGCCAACATTGGGGAAATGCTCGATGCTCAACTTCTAGGAGGATAGTGTGGGCAACTGAGGGATAATATTCCCACCCCATCACAGGATGCCCGGAAGAGGGAACTGCCCCACTTTGAGCCATTCACCCCTAGCCAAGTCACATCGATAATACTGTGGGAACACCTGGTCGATGCATCAACACTACTCACCAAGGGCCAGTCTCCCCACCCAATCACAAGGGCGATGGGAGCTGTTACTGCCCTTCCTCTGGGCCATTCACCCCTAGAAAAGTGACATGGATAATATTGGGGTAATTTATGCCCGATGCTACAAACATCCGTCTTCAAGCTCATCACATATCCCTTTGTGTTGGAGTGCCTTGCTCCCTCTGCATCTGAGCATCATGCTTGTTATATATCTGAGCATCCTACTTGTTCTACATTTGAGCATCTTGCTTGATATGAATCTAAGCATCTTGATCCCTCTACATCTGAGCATCTTGCTTGATGTGCATCCGAGCATCTTGCTCCCTCTGCATCTCACCATCTTGCTTGTTGTGGATCATAGCATCTTGCTCCCTCTGCACCTGAGCATCATGTTTGCTATGCATCTGAGCATCTTGCTACGTCTACCTCTGAGCATCTTGCTCCCATGGGACCTAAATCTATCTCCCCTGGAAAATCATCAATCCTGGAGTACTAGACTCCTTCTATCAATCAACAATCCTGGAGTATGTATAAGATCTGCAAATATGGGATGTCTTCCCATTTATCACAAGGCCCTGAGATTGCTCTCTCTTTGTCATGGAAGTAATCCTTCCTGCCTTTTGTGTATTTCGACTCCTACTGAATCTTAACACTTTTTCATGAATCAAAAGAAACTAAAACATATCTTTTGGGATCCCATACAAGGGAAAATGGCCCAATTGCAATAATGTGCAACACTAATTAATATTTCAAATACAAAACCGTACCATGGCTTGCATGTTTCCACAATACATATGGAAATATTTGACTGCCACTTAACATGAATGGAAACTATTACAATTCTAGGTTTTAAACATGGTTCACATGACATAAAAAAAAAAGAAACCACTAACACAGATGCATATCAAACATATGCAATAAACTAACCCTTGGTCTCTTGGTAGGATAATATGCCTTATGTGAAACCATGGATAAGAAGGAAGTTGTTGCGTATTTCTAAATAATATATTAGCTACATTTGACTTCCTTATTTGTAATCATTGTTTTAAGTATGGTAAAAGCATTTTTAACGCGTGCATACAAATCGCCAACCAATTGGTAAAACCATGTGTTGGGAAGAAAATCATGTTCATACGTGAAATTCCACATACAAAACCTATCCATAGTAAATAGAAATTAGTAAATACCATTTAATAATGAAATACCATGGGTTGGAAGGGAATACCATGGGCCAATACCTTCACAACTCCAAACCACGATTCAAACACCACATCTAATGAGAATATGGAAAAACGCTTGGCTTCGATACCATGTTATATTTTAAGATAGATGCAATATATTTCAATTATATGTAGCAGAAATAAATAGGATCACTGGAAGATAAACCATGCACAGAAACAAATAGTTTTATACTGAGACCAGAGCTGCATCCTTCTTATTACTTCATTGTAGTAGAGAGATATATGAAGGATTGTTTTGATGGCAAGTTCATGACTTTCACTTTATAGTGAATGAAGTGAAAGAACGCATCTCTTTGTTGCTTGCACAAATGTCATTTCATAATAAATATTAATATTAAATATTAATAATAATATTATTAATGTATTTAAATATATTTAAATATTATTTCTTTTTGTTGGGACAACTTGGGAGGATGCCTCTCGATGCTACCAACACCAACACTCCCTCTTAGCTAGGGAGGTATCATCATGCTGGAACATATCTAGATCATGGCTTGTCTTGAACATGCCGTCATCATAAGAAAGATCTTCGACACAACTTAGTCCATCAAGAAGTGTCAATCTCCCTCTCTCTCCCTCTCAAGAGAGAGTCGCATCAATGTCTCGTCGATGATGCAATCATCAACACTCCCTCTCAATGAGGGAATCATTCTCATGAATACATCTGAAGCATTAGGGTATTCTTCTTGCACTGGAAAGGTATTTCATAAGCTTGCATAAGTGATGAGTAAGCATCTAGGGACTAGTATCCCCATCCTATCACAGGATAGGTGGGAGGAGGCACTTCCCCATTATGAGTCATTAGTTGATGAGTGAGACATTAGGGATTAATCTCCCCATCCCATCACAGGATGGCTGGGAGAAGGAACTGCCCCGTTCTAAGCATTCTTAGGGACTAATCTCTCCACTCCATCGCAGGATGTCTGAGAGAAGGCACTGCCCCGTTCTGAATCGTCTTAGGGACTAATCTTTCCACCCTGTCACAGGGTGTCTAAGAGAAGGCACTGCCCTGTTATGAGTCGTCTTAGGGACTAGTCTCTCCTCCTTGTCACGGCCATTATACTCTTCTTCATTGTTTTCTTTCCGAAACCATTCCTTTGTCATTTCAACATAGGGCATCCATTCCTCATGCTTTGTTGGGCACCAACGACTGCAAAATACCTGTATCAACTCTGCAAAAGAAGATATTTTACTCTTTCCCAATTGTCAAAACCAATAAAGTCCCTCATCACCTAGATGCCATGCAAATGCTTCCATATATGCTTCCTCATATTTTTTAACGATATAAGACGAAACAACCTACATAAAATCTTTGACGAAGTATAGGGGGTCATCATGTTCATCACATGATCCTGCTATCTAAGTTGCATTGAAACGGATACAAAAACATATACGGATATAGGGGGGGACACAGATACAACAATTTTTCAAAAAATATGGATACAATATGACAAGGAAATGACACACACACACACACGCATATAATCAATCTAACTAAAATTAACATTCATCATTTAAATTTTAAATTAAAACTACATATTAACATATTACATAATTATCATCATCAACATAAGTCAAATATAAAAATTACAAAATGAATTGCGTGGCAATCTATTGTCATATTCAATGTTCATTGTTCAAAAGTTCAAAATGTACTTATAAATTACATTTACATATCATAAAAAATGTCCTCATCCATGTGACGAAGACACACATCAACACTAGTACTTTCTTTGTCTTTAGAAGTAGAAGCGAGAACATTGCTGCCATGTCCACTTGATGGTACCCCCTCATCAAATGGATTCATATGAGACATGGCATTCAATGTCATATCCAATTTAGGTAATTCTGGTTCTAGATCCCATAACTTGGTGGGCCATGATTTGTATTCATCCTTCTTATGTGACAAAAGGCGAAGGTTGGAATGGACATAAACAAGCTCCTCAACTTTCTTGGAGCCTAATCTGTTTCGATTCACTTAATGGATGAAGCCATATGTGCTCCATTTCTTGTCTACTGATGAGGAACTAGCAACTTATGACAAGATCTTGACGACCAATTTTTGGATATTTGGAATTTCCCCAGCATGGAAGTTCCACCAATTAAGTGGACTTAGTTTGGTCTCATCCTGCATGGTCTCAATATCTGCACCCAAAATTCAAACTTCAAACCCTTAGATCTTAAACGAATATGAAATTATATAAGAAACCAATATGAAATAATAATGATCTTGATTCTTAAGACGATAAAGGATCATTACTTGCACCCAAACCCTCAGATCCCACAAAATGTGAAAACGCTTCACGAATCAGATAGGCAATATTATGATCTAAAAATAGCTTTCTAAAAGATTTTTTATACCCTTGGGAGAATTTTGGGTTGTTGTTTGGTGTAGTTCTTTCTGGATCACTTAACAACTCTGCAGAATAATATTTAGGATTCACTGCATAGGCTAAAAGGTGCAATGAAGTGGTCAACTTGTGCCACCTTTTAGTTAATATGTATTTTACTTCTCTGTAAAAGACTTCATCTGGTCCTGATCCTTGGCATTGATGACCACTCTTATCTTCTCTATCATGGAGTCAATTCCCTCATACACCTCTCCCAAACTAGGCTTGTCTATGTCAAACATACGTAGCAAATCCACAATTGGTTTGGTAAATGCCAAGAGGTACTCCACCTTATCCCACCATTCATCATCAACAACCAACCTCTTCACTGCTCGTGCTCTTTCAGTTTGGGATTGCCTCCATTGATTCCAAAGAGAACTGCATACCATTGATTGTAAGGCTTATTTCACTTGCATAAGCTTCATCAAGACTGATGTGAGAGGAAAAACAATTCTCTGCAACCTACAAGTGCCAAGATTTCAATCAATTAAAATTTAGAGTCCTGATATTTATGAAACAAACTTTACAAGTTTAAGATTTAATTTTTTGTACCTTAAGAAGCTCCAACTTCGCAAATTCCCTGTAAATGCCTTGGGACATCTGGTGGTTTGTGATGAAGGCTTGGGTTTCCTTTGCCTCTTCAAAAATAAGTCGCATCCACTCAATTTGAGTCCCCATCTTGCTCAACATCAAGTTCAATGAATGAACATCACAAGGGGTCCAAAAGACGTGTTGACATTTTCCTTCAACAATTAGGCCTGCTACTCTGCACACCATTGCATTGTCTGTTATGACCTGGACAACATTTTCTGCCCCCACAAATTCAATTGCCTCAATCAATATGTCAACAATGAATTGAACATCTTTTTGCTTCCCCTCATAATCCATTTCCTTCTAAAACATTGCCCCTTTAGGGCTTTGAGCAATCACATTGATCAAAGGCCTATTCATTTGATCTTTCCATCCATCAGAAATTATGGACACCCTTGATATGCACAATGAATTATGGATGGGGTTCAATGCACCCTCCAAACGTAACTTCTCACCTGTCAATAGTGTAGTGCGGATCTTCTCATAACCAGGGCCAACATATCCTTTTGGGGCATCATTAACTAATCTAATCATCCCTACCCAGTAAGGAGATTGGACAGGGTTAAAAGGAAGGCCATTTGCATAAATGCACTGGCTTATAGCTTCATCCGTTGTGCCTTGAGCATCATTGTTAAAACTCATTTCAAGCGGTCCCAAATTAGATGGCTTTGAGTTTGAACTTGAAGGACTACCAATTTCATGAGAGGGAAATGGAGTTTTTGATGAATAAGCCCCCACTCTTGTTGGTTGTTTGAATTGAAAGGCACCATTTGACTCATTTGCTTTAGCATATGCCTCATCCTATTCTTTCTTATATTTTACTATTTTTTTCTTTTCTCAAACCCTTTCAATCTTTTCCATCTGATCTAGGTGGATCGATGCATACTCAAATACCAGTGTTCTTTATCCCAAGCAAGTGTGCTTTCACCCGGGTGTAGGATGCGTTGAATTTCTTTTGGTATTCACTACAAATCCATATTAATGAATCCCCTCCTTGGATCTTCCCCACAACAGTGACATATTTCCAAAGAGGAAACTTTGGATTAATTTTCTCTATAGGGGCATATTCAATTTTGTGCTCCCCAACATTCACGGATGACGATTCCATGATGCAAATGACTTGTTGGTTGTAGCTATGATGCTACTAGAAGCTAGCTACTATACCTTGCGGGATCAAGAAATTAACTTCATACAAAGTACAAACACTTATCTTGTACAATATGCATAGAGTAAGGTACTTTAGTTTATCTAGTTTGTAATTTTGCATCCCTATAATTAAATCTAATGAAACTATTAGTTATACTTAAAGTTAATATTGTTTTTTTTTGATGATTTTGTGTTTTGTTCTTTTACTAACTTAGAATTAATAGTTGTCGGATACGGTGGTCCGTTGGTGGGGTTTGATGGATTTCATTCCATCCACTAGGGTTCAATTCTGTTGAGACATCTTCTGGCTTGGATTACCAGCTGACGGTTTTCTCGACCTACCATCCACGATATGTAAGAAAGTTTGTTGAGATTTCTAATGAAGTAAAATAAATTAAAGTATGGATAACGAGTCTCTTAAAGTAAAATAAAATCTTAAAATAAATTCATAAAGTAAAATAAAGTACAATAAGTAAAATATTTAATAAAGTCATAAAGTAAAATAAATTAAAATAAAGTTATAAAGTAAAATCAAATCATAAATATTAAATAGATATTAAATAGTTACATTACTAAGTAAAAATAGAACTATTTATAATTTTACACTCAACAAATATTAAAAATTTAAAAGTAAAATGACACGTTATAGTAAGTATTATGGATAACTAATCTCTTAAGAACTATTTTACACTCAATTGATATTAAAAATTTAAAAGTAAAATTGCACATTTTTTTTACTATGCGATATATCAAATATTGATTAATATAAACTAAAGCTGGGAGTTAACTAACATAAACACAAATTTGATAAAGTAAAGACTAATTTAAATTAAGAACCATACCGATAAAGTAATAAATATCAAACTAGATATTATAATGTTCGATAAAGTAATAAATATCAAACTAGATATTATAATGTTTAAAGTAAGATATTTTATTGCATGTAAGAGTTAATTAATGTTTTAGAAAAGTAAAGGAACATCAAATAAAAATTTAAAATATTTTTATGTCGAATGTTTTTTTTGGGAGAGACAATCCATGTTTCTGTAGGTAGATTCTTCGTCTACTTTGTCAATTAAAAGTTGCTACGCATCTATCGGTTCTGTCACGCAATTCTGTTTCCGTTAGTTTCATCACGCGGTTTTATTACCGTAGCAGGTTTAAACACAGTTTCTCTGTTGTTCATGTTCGTATTCATGGTTTCTATCTTGTTGAAAGTTTAAATAAACCACGAATTCGAATATGCAAGCAGACCATTGTTTATTTTGATAGACGCTGATGCCATAAGATTCTACAAGCGCGTGTTTGGGGTTGGTTTCTGTGTTCAGGGCCGTCGTCTGTCCTTTCACTATAATCCAACAACTCCACTGCTACATGCTAGAAGAGCAGAATTCAGAAATTTGCAGCAGGCGGCCCAATTGGCAGAAATGCCACTTTCCTGCTTTATCTTCTGTAAATGCAAGTGACCATCACCATTTATTACCTATTCGTCCTTCTCTGCCATGGGACCATCTTCCTCAAGCAAGATCCATTTGTTCTTTTGGATAAACAACCAAAATAAAGAGGGTCTTTAGGGCATCTTGTTGTACTTAGGGTTTCCCTAGCGAATTAGGTCCAACAAAGCCATGATAACCTCCTGGCGGTCGCCTACAATACAATGGGCCTGTAGTTCTTGATGTTAAGAAGGCTGAAAATGGCGGTGGTGGCATTCTACTTGGCCTCTAGACTCCGCCCAGTCATGAGAGACACTGCACGATGAACACATGGTAATTCCACTAAATTGGCGTGTTCTCGACGATGAGAAGGAGGAAAATGGTGGTGGCGTGTTATGCTTGGCTTCCAGACTCCGCCCGTTCGCGAGATAGTGTACAATGAACACACAGTAATTCCACTAAATTGGCATACACAGAACGATATGATAAATTCTGTTTAAAAACGATAAATCCTAAAATACGTGGTCGGTTTTTATTTGATAGAGGGACAACGAATCTCCTAGAAACCCAACCTCTCACCGAAGAGAGCCAACATCATCCAGTCAATAATCCCTTCGGTCCCCATGGTCTGAAATTACATGGAACCACCACCGCGAGACATGTTATCCTGTCGTTCCTATTTGGTTGTTTAGGTTTCATTTCTTGGCCTAACACAGCGCCAGGGAGCCATTCAATTCACAACATATATGTGGTTGACGTGCACAACAGACAAGGGTTTTTCCTGGACTGGGAGCTCTAAACCTCCGCCTCATGCTTGCTAGAAACTTGGTCTCTGGTGGTGCAGCCGGTGCGTCTTCTCTCCTTCTTGTTTATTATCCGGACTATGCTCGAACTCGGCTGGCTAATGATGCCAAGGCTTCATCATGAAGTTTGTTGATGAAGTTGAGTTACGGGGAGAGCTGTACCGTTACGAGGATCTCAATTTTAGTGATAGGTAGGGCGCAACGAATGATTAATGGTCTGTTTCCCTGATGCCTATTAAGGATTTGGTGTCCTTTTAATAAGTTATTGTAAAAACCCAATGTTTGACAAGGCATCAAGGTCTCCACAAGATCCATTTTTCTGTGTAGACAAGGCCCCAAGGTCCCTGCAGGAATTTCTCTGATACCCACATGCAGATAGGATTCTCAGGTTTGTTTCGAATCTGTTTTCTAGATGCCCATCTGCTCATTTGGCTATAAGGTTATTTAAGGTCAATTTCCTTGATGTGAATTTGGCCAGAAGGCTCCAAGGTCTATTTACTTGATACCTTGTATTCGGAGGTAGGCTGAAATTCTTGCTGGAAGTTTATGTTTTCAAAATTTCGAAAGGCTTTCGAACATCAAGTGGGATGCAAACAACTTGCTGGCTCACTTAGATGAGATGAGGGATGTTGGCTAGATTGATGAAGCTGGTTATTGCGTGCAGGCGGCCCACTGCCGATCTGTATGTTCATATGAACGGAGACATTGTAGGTCGTCAAGATGGTCTTCTATGGTATAAAGACATTGGTCAACATGAAGCTGGTGAATTCTCGATGGCTGTGGTTCAAGCCAATCATCTTCTGGAAGGTCAGAGTCAACTTGAGTCTAGTTCCCTGAGCGCAACGGAATCAGGTCCCCATGGCACTTTTGTGGGAATATATGATGGGAATGGAGGTCCTGAAATTGCCCATTTTATCAATAAGCCCTTTTTTCCGCATCTCCAGAGTAGGCCTCCTCACATATATTCAACTTGTTTAATTGTTATGTATACAATGCCTGAACTGTGATTTCTATTGTTGAACCTGATTGATATTGCAAATTCATTTGATTTTGAAGTTAGATATTATAGACTGTGTTAGAAGTCAAAGGGCCTCTCTCGGTGCTGTCTTGATTCTTATCCCAAGGTTGACTCTAGCCTTTGTTTCACTTGTCTGCTAATGGTGTTGGGGGTTGTTTAGCTTTTCAAGTTAAGATGTTTCCTTCTCGGGTATGACTATATCCTACTTGCATGGGTACTACAGTTTTACAGTAATGGAATGTTATAAGTGGTCGGGAGTGGTTCTATCAAATCTGTTAGTTATTTTAATTGGGGTGCTTTTTTTCTATTACCTATCTCTCGAAACCCAGGTTTCAATTATTAGTTATTTAATTTTCTCTTGTCGGTGGGTGTCTCTTACAAGATTGTTCTTAAGGTTCTGTTTTCAACTTAGTTGGAATTTTTTTTTGTTAGATTGCCCAATGCTTTGAAAATGTTGCTCTTTTAATAGTCCAGGGCTGCAGTGGATGGAGGTCCAGGACGGAAAAATTTCTAGTGATCCAAGCGTTCTTCTGAAATACAACCATTTACATATGGACCCATTTATTTTTATTGCTACTTGGCCGTTTTCTGCTGCAGAACTCCCATTTATCTTTCAGTTGCAGTTGTTTGGTGCTTCTTTTGCCGTGTCTAGCCATTAAAAAATTGTAAAATCAGAGGATACTCTATATGTCAACTGCAGCTTCAGTTAACTCTGTTGGTTTTGTTTGTCGGGATATTTTTTGTATATGTTATGTCGAGAATACAATCAGTTATATTTTGAGCACTTAAGTCATGTTCACTGATTGGTTTCATATGGGTGATAATTTTCATTTCATTTGTGGTAAAATGTGTTTAATGTTGATGATATTCATTAGTGAGAATCTCAAACCAACTTTGTTTCTCCCTTTTTTGTTTTTGTTTTTATGCTTATTGCTATTATTAGCCCCTTTGGTTTATCCCTCTGCTAATTTCCCGTGAAGGGCAGAATATATTGGTTGAATGCCTTCTAAAAGATGGAAGACTGTAATGGCGCAACATTCATTGTGATCTTATCCATTATATAGTACTAAGTGCATGTTGTATTTTACAGAATTTGCAATGGAGTAGCAGGGGATGTCTGCTGATGTGATTCGAAAGGCCTTTTTAGCAACGGAAGAGGGTTTTTTGTCTCTTGTTACAAAGTCATGGCCTATAAAGCCACAACTTGCAGCAGTTGGGTCTTGCTGTTTAGTAGGGGTGGTTTGTGGCGGAGTTCTTTATGTTGCCAATGCGGGGGATTCCCGTGTTGTTTTAGGAAGATTGGTCAAGGCTACTGGAGAAATTGTTTCCATGCAGTTGTCGATGGAGCATAATACAGGCATTGAGACTGTGAGGCAAGAGCTACAATCTTTGCATCCAGATGACTCACATATTGTAGTTCTAAAGCACAGGGTTTGGCGTGTGAAGGGTATCATTCAGGTACAATGAATCTCTGCTTAATTTACAGTGTGTTAGTACTGGTCAATTTTGAATGTCTTTGCTATCTGGTTGATACATATGTTGATGTGGATTTGGGTTGGATGTAAATTTATTTCAAGTGCCTATTTGTGCATAATACTGCAACTGGCTTGAAGAGTTTTCTTTTCTGCTATGTTGCTTCCTTAAAAATGTTTTTCCTGAATAAATCATGATTTTACAGGTTACCTTGATTATTTAAAAAAAAATCAAACTTATGTCCAATTAGTAGATCATCATCAAATAAGTGACATTTTATAAACATTCTTATATTTTGTGACATTTCATGTATTTGTTTTGGCTAGAAAAAGTAATCTTTATAACTGTTGATTAATAGTAAATCCAAATATCCACCCAGCTATGCCTGTAGTGGATATTAGAACAAGATACCAAAATGATAAACCACTTCTTTTAAACAACTAGGAAATACAGATATCTGCCCAACTATACCTGTAGTGGATAATTAAACAAGATACCAAAATGAAATTCTTCTTCTTGTTATAAACAACTAGGATAATCAAATAACCATCAATTATGATCAACTCCTACGAAATAGCACTAGCCCTGATAGGGATCGGGAGCTTTTTAAGGATCCCTTTTGTGTAGAAATTCAGAGGTTTTTCAGAGGTTTTGATCAGCAAGGAAGACTTATGGGGGTTCTTCCTTGTCAAATTGTTTTCTCCATTTGATTCCTCTGAATGGGCCATACTTATGAGGTTGACTTCTGAGTTCTGCTTATGACTATCACCTGACAATTCTCTTTTCTACTAATTTATCCTTGATCCATTGAAGAGATGGAGGCGGCCTTTCAGCTACTGGATTTTCCACACTGATACCTGAAGTGTAGTCTTTCTTTGATCGAGGTTTGAGCCAATTTGACTCCTTTTTTCCTTTGTCTTTTTACATCTTGAAACCCATCATGATCTATAACTATTGAACTGGGCTGTGAAATTGTAACTTTCCCATTGAATTTCTCTCTCCTCCAACTTGCTTGGGGTACTATACAACTAACTGACCAGCTTCAAAGATTATTTGCTCTAGTAACCCTTTACTCAAATCCAATATTTTGTTCTCGAGGAACTCTTTAGTCAAATCCAGCTCTATCACTATGCAAGTCTGTCAAAGGTAAAGAGCCATTGCTCTTCTCTTCTTTCATTTGAGAGATTGGATTTGCCCAATGAGTTATACACTGTGCCAACACATTTGGCTCCCACAAATGTATGGGGAGATTAGGGAGACTAACCCATACATGCATGGCAGAGATAGGTGTATTTGTAGGGTCAAATTCTAGAAACCAAAGGTTTAAAAAATATGCAAGACCTGCCCCAAAACTAGGGAACCCGGTACATCCTTTATGATGTGTTTTCCGTCTTTCAGATTTTTGAAGTAGATGATGAAAACCCCCTAGAACAGAAACTAACAGGGACAACTTGGGGTCCAATTTTCTTGTATCCAAGGCACTAGATAATCTGCTCAAGGCGATATGCCACTAAATCTGTGGATCAATGCATTTTCCTTATGATCTTCCAAGGATTCCAAAACATTTCTTGACCTTATAATAAATTATGGCGTTTCTTCCATTTATCCTACTAAAAAAATTGCTAGATTTTGGTGTTGATTATGAATGAAAGAGCTTTCCACTTGCCTTAACACATATTTGAAGGAACATGATTACAACACTTGCATTTCAGATGGCTTAGCACATCTAGAGCTAGAAGGGATTTCTGCATCAATTCAGAAACAACCTTGAAAGTAGAACCCTGCAACTCAATCACAACATTAGTCGGAGTTACTATTGTTGGATTTTTGACCTCAAGAGCTGTTGCAAGATCTGTCACGTTGGGAGGGCCAAGTTAGCTCAATCCAAATTGAGAGGCTACTCCTAGGGTTTTGTTCTCTAGGGAATATGAGAGCTTTGTGGAGGACAAGGACATTTTGCTCCCCTTGAGTGCATACGCCCCATCTTTCTTATTGCCAACACCTGATCCAATTGTAGCTTCATATGATGACTCCATGACTTTTGATGTATTGCTTAGTTCAAGCCTATGTATTATATTTATCTACTTTGTTTTGCATATAAAGTTAGGTATTGCAGACATATCACAATTCATTTGCTCAATGCACTAGAACTTCTTGTTGTTTTTATCAAGCTGAGGATATGTTGGAATAGGTAATGGTATAGTAGATGCAATAATCATACCAAATATATAAGGACATTACAGTGTTGCCATGTATTTTTAAAATAAGATATAAGGTAAGATAACTTCATTAATGTCCATAAATGACCAAAATAGGTCAATGGGACTAGAGAGTACAAGTCACAATTGTAGTGTGGGAGTGCCAAGGCAACTTTAAATGCCCAAAAAAAGAATACGAATGAAAATAATAATGAATGAGAGGGGGTAAACCTTAACAGAGAAAGATACTGCTTTATACTTGAAGTAGAAGTAGATGCAAAAATGAGAGAGTGAATGTCCTTGTCATCATCAGTAAGTGTTAATGAACCAGTGGAAAGCTTGATAATGTCCTCTAGGAATGCCCTGGACTAATAGGGCTTAATCGAGTAATCCTGGGAGGAGCCTAGGAATGACTAGTTGGAGATCTCTTAAATCTGGAGGCCAAAGATCAAAATTTGGTGATGGGCATTTGACTGCTTGACTTGAATGGGAGATGTCCTTGTGCTATAACAGATTGGAACATTTACATCTTTGTGGCCGAGTGCAAGTGGGGCATCTCTAAAGAGAGCGGGAGGGTGTATTGACCTAATGTGCTATGTATGTGCAGGATGGGCACTGCAATTGCAGTTAGGTTGGAAGAAAGAAATGATAAAATTTGCAGGATTGGGCCTGGATATGGCTTGTAAGGTCTATTGTTTATGAATGATCACATCTCGGATATAGAGACCCAGACACCTCTGATCTGGATAGTAAAAAAGGGTAGAGAGAGACCCTATTGAATCGTGACATAAACTGTGGTATCTCCCTTGGATCTCGTAAGATGGACACTGAAGATGAAGAGCTCCTCACGCCCAGTCTATTGCAAATGGTACAATTGACAAATCCTATCCACTTGTGGGATGTAGTGATTGGTCTAGATGCATAGGGCTCTTGAGGCCATATGACCAATGAAATTGAATGAATGTACTTGGCATGAAAAATGAGGCTGTATGTTAGTTGCAGAAAGTGCTCAAAGTAGAAGGCCTTTTCCCCACGCCCAGTCTATTGCAAATGGGGCAATTGACAATTCCTATCCACTTGTGGGATGTAGTGATTGGTCTGGATGCATAGCTGGTGAGAGTAAACCCTTAACTATTTGAGGGGGCTCTTGAGGCCATATGACCAATGACATTGAATGAATGTACTTGGCATGAAAAATGAGGCTGTCTGTTAGTTGCAGAAAGTGCTCAAAGTAGAAGGCCTTTTCCGCACGCCCAGTCTATTGCAAATGGGACAATTGACAAATCCTATCCACTTGTGGGATGTAGTGATTGGTTTGGATGCATAGATGGTGAGAGTAAACCCTTAACTATTTGAGGGGGCTCTTGAGGCCATATCACCAATGACATTGAATCAATGTACTTGGCATGAAAAATAAGGATGTCTGTTAGTTGCAAAAAGTGCTCAAAGTAGAAGGCCATTTCAGGGAAAAGGCACTTGGGGGTCCAATTAACTTAAATAAATTGCCCATGAGTGTTTTCTCTAACTGCCTTATTGATCTCTTCTTTTGGAGGCAGAAGGTGTCATGTCCCCAATTTTGGCTCATCCAGTACCATGGGTGAAAGGGGACAAGATCAACCCCTAAGGGAATTAAATGGTATTAATTCTATTTGCCTAGAATTACTTTTAGTCTAAGTCTCATAAATTGGAAAAATTATTTATTAAAGGTAATTTTGATAAATAAAATTAATGGATAATGAACAAGTGGGCCAAGAGGGCACCCATGTGGAAGATGTTGCCAAAAATGGAGTAGGGTGTATTTTTAGAGGCAATTATATCACAGGAGTTAATTAATCATTAATTTATTGATTAAATGATGAAGTTGGAATTAATTTTGAGTTGTATTATCTTTTATTAATATTTTATTTGTTATGTTGAATAAATGGAGAAATTGGCTCACCAATTCGAATTAGTAATGAGAAAAGAGGAATATTTAAGGAAAAGCAACATAAATCCAGAAAGCAGGAAAGTATGAAAAGCAGGAAAGTTCATAAAAGAAGGAAAGTCAGAAAAGAGGAAAAAAGAAGGAAAGACAAAGCAAAGCAAGCAAGCAAAGCAATGAAAGTATGTCCACTCATGGGTGACCTATTCTCATAGGTCACCTATCTAAGTAAATTGCTCAACAAATCAAAATGAATTCTATTTAAGAATGTTTCCAACTTCATTCAAGAACTTTTGTCATTGTGAGTTTATGAGTGAAGCATTTTACCTTCTCAAGGTTTGGTGATGTGCCCAAGCCAATCAATGGGTGACGTGCCCCATTATTCTATTGTAATTCTCTTCTTTAATATTCTCTCAACATTTGCAGCCATGGAGATCTAATTCGCAGGTCCATATAATCCAATACTAAGAAGAACCCAAGCTTACAAGGATTTATCATCATACAGGGTACATTCGGCGAGAACAATGTTGAAGGGCCGAAATGGAGGTTTCGGTTTCAGAACTTCTGATAATTTATGGGTTGTGAGACCTATTCCATTGCGTCCAGAGAGCCGTTTCCAGTAGGAAACACTTTTTTTCTCATGGAAAAAGGTGTCCGGATGACCAAGATACATTCATTCTCATCATTCTCATCGGAGCCAAGGTTTCAAGTGTTAAGGAGCACACGTGTGAAGACAGTTCGTTAGTAGAAGAAGATAGTTATGGAGGAGAATGCCCAGGACCTCCAGTGAGCTCCATAAGTTTTTATTAGAATATATCAGAGGCTTCCATGTCCAGAGGTTGAATTCAGACCTGACCTCTCATTCCTCTCTCATTGCTCCAGCTCGCTTTACCAAATTTGGAGGTGTTTCCCCTGGTGGAGACGACTAGTTGAAGGAGGGCGCACCAGTGACGTCTATAAGAAGTAGGAGTAGCCAAATCAGACCTCTGATCTGTAGAGGGTCTGATCAGTATATCAGAACAGAGCTACTATAAAAATCCTTCTCTGTATTCATCTTCTCCACCATTGTAATGCAATTTATAGCCAGTGAGGCACTATGTTTTGAGAAGGAAGCCACTGGAATAAAAAGAAGAGTTCTGTTATGTCCATTTTGATTTATTACTGTTCTTAATATTATATCAGAGCTGCATAACATATTAGAACAGAGTAATCAGTTAATGGAAGTTATTTGTTATGTTAAAATGCAAGACTAGCTAGATTGATGTCAATTCTAGACTAGTTTCACCACTTTTACTGCCAAATCCATTCTAAGCACTCAATTTTCATTCTGTCAGTTGTAGAAGGTCATTGACTTAGTTTAGTATCCATATCAGTCCCTAATTAGAGAATTTGGAACCCTTTAGTCCCTGTTTGGGAAGCTTGCAAAATTACTAGCTCAGCAATCCCGGGAGAGCCCATGAGCCCCAATTCTTCCTAAACTCTTCCAAGTCTGCTCAAAAAATTTCCTGAACATAACCAACACCCATTTTACTGATATTACCTCTGTAATTAACTCCCAATACCCCCACCTGTCTAGTATGCATATGCCAGCTACCCAGGAAGCCTCAAAGTAGGCAACAATGCTCATTGTTGTTGAAAAGTGAATGGTTTTGGTACATGGTACATAGGAAATACTTGATTTGACCTTTTGACCTGCTGCTGCACCTGAGTCCATACATTTTCCAGAATTGAATGTTCATCCTACCATCCTCATATCTTGCCTTAGTCCCCATCACTTACTTCCTACTCTACTCGGAAAAATTGTAAAAAATTTACTAGTGAAGTTTATGAAAAATTTGAAGTTAGAGTTAATATCTTGGTCAAATATTCCCAAGGATATTACAACGGTATTAGAGCACTTTCCTCCACCCTCGTGGAAATAAAGAAGCTCACTGATTGAAGGAAGATTGAAGATCTTCTCATAGATGCAAAACGTGGCTCCTACCAATCAGTGAAGAAGAAGAATTTTATTTTGAGCCATATGAAGAGGAGGAGATGACCCCTTTTGGAAATTTATATTTGTAGAAATTTGAATATGATTTCCTTGTTGAACAGATGTTTGAAGAGGACATAGGAAATGATCTACCTATTACTAATTGGGATTATGGAGGAATACTCAATAGAGGGAACCCGAAGAAATCCTATGAGTACTTCATGGAGTACTCTGCTTTGAAGAAGGAGGTTCAGAAGTCCCTGACCTTTAGAGACTATTGTGATTTGGAGATTCAAAATTTGTTCAAAGACCCCTTCAATAGTGATAGCAAAAGAAGGATTGCACATATGGTTGATGGTGTGTGCAAGGAAGTCGAGGAAAGATTTTTACCCCTAGGAGCTAAGATGGAAGGGAGGGATAAAGATGTGCCCTCACAGCCAGGAAAAATATAGGGAGGAAACCAAGAGCCACCTAGTTTTTCAGGTGGAGAAGAAGTAGGAAAAGATAAAGATGAATTTGCTTCCCTACATATGGATCCATCCCAATCTCAGGGAAAAGGAATCAAGAAGGAAGTTTCATCAAGGCCATTGGCAGGGCCAAGCATTGCGAGACTGTTTGGTTTTCCTTCAAGAAGGAAGTCCAAAGGTTGTGATCTGAGCACCACACAATGTGGAGAGACATCGAGTTTCTTGGAAAGAAATGACCAAGAAGACCTTGTTGGTGCCCCATTACTCCAAGAAGTGGATGAAGAAGTTCAATGCACAGTGGAAGATCCAACAGTCAAACATTTGATTGTCGGTGATGAGGGAGGTAAAATCACTCTCGATCTTTTGATGATTGATTTCAAAATAAGTGTAGAAGAAATGGGACAGATTGATGAAGGTGAGACATCTTTTGGATCTGATCTAAAAGAGGAACATAATTCAGATTTACAATCACCCCTTGAGCCTCACAAAGAACCAGAAATTGAGCACAACAGTGTGAAGGCTAAAACTTCGAGAGAAGATTTTTCTGTTGCACCAAGGATGAATGAGCACTTATGTTGCAGCCCAAATTATGTTTTTGAGGACCTAAAAGATGAATATATTGCAGCAGGAACATATAGATCAGATTTCAAAACCTCAAGTGCATTGCATGAAATTGATCTTGTGATGGAAAATGAAGAGGAGGAACATCTGCAAGAACCTCATCTTCTTGCAGGATCTTTAAAGATGGATGAATAGAATATCCAAGAGGCCCTGAAAATTTTCCATGAAACTCATGCTTCAGTGTCAAAGTTGTGTTGGGAAGTTGCTTTAATGGAAGACCAATCTTCATTTGAAGCCATGGAGAATATCCAGAAAGCAACGTACACAATCAAAGGTATTTTCTCACAGTTGCTTTTAGATAAAAATTACATGTTTGAGCTTGTTGAGTTATTGCGGGAAGCAACACTGCATGATGAAGAGAGTATTAGCATATATGAAAAAAAGAACTACAAGCTCAAAGGTGAGTTGTTGGCCACCCAAGATTCTTTGAGAAGCACTCAAAGTGCCCTCCAAGAATCCAAGATAGAAATATTGCAGCTTCATGAAAAGTTGCAAAGATCCCCCCTACCCTCCTACACACCATTTAGTCAACTTCATTTGGATGAAATCATTCTTGATCATAGGGAGAAACCTCATGAGATGGTGGATCATGAGGATCATTCATTTTTATATGTGCTTGAAGAGTGTGCAGAACAATTTGATGAGAACCAAGCACTGGAATTTTATCCAAGGGAACTTGAGCTGTTCCTTGAAGACAGTCACTCTCCCATGAAAGAGTGGGATGAGAGCACCCAATTTGGGCCAGCCAATAATGAAGAATTTGCGGCCATAATTTTGATTACTGAAGGTTGCAGACATGCAAAGAAGGTTCACAGTTTTTTCCCACATGTCCTAGATTTAGCAACATCAATGGGGAATGAACAGTGGGTGAAGAAATTTTTCTGGTTTGTGTCACATGTACAACAAGAGGATCATGATCTGTCCCCATGGGAGATAGATCCCATTGCTGAAGAGATGGATGATTATAGCTCATATAAATCAGCAAGCAGGATCTTTGATTCATCCACCAGATGGATGGATAGAGGCATCACTGAAAAGGAAAACTAGGAAGGTAAGAGTCTGATGTTTCGTTGCAAGAAAATTGTTTTTAAAATTGCTGATTTTTCTATGATTTGCAAGCAACAAAAAAGGAATAATTTGCAGCCATTTGATGTCACTCATCCACATATGGATTGGGTGAAAGATTACCTGACAAACATGAAATATCCTTGCAAAAATGTTTATGCTTATGGTCAAGAGAAGGAAGCTAAGTAGGCAAGTTGCCAAGATAAGTTAATGGAACATTTTACTTTCAGAAGTTGGCCTATGTGGAGGGAAACCACATGCTTGGAGGTATGCTTGCATTTTTTCTCCAATGGCAGAGAGTTGAGCCATTGGATGTTTTCACTTGAAGAAACATTTTTCTCTCTACTTGGTTTGGTTGGAAGTAATGTCCTTTCAGTTAGTCCTCAGATGAAAAGGCACATGCTTTATGTTAGATTCTCTAAATTGATTCTGAAGATTGGGAAAATGCAGTTGATACTTTGGGATCCTGTCATTCATTGGAGTGACGGATTGCCAAAGTTGACAGAAAAATTTTGGTCCTTGCTGGAGAAATAGTGGGATCCAATAATTCTACTCTAGTTATCCTAACTGGGTTGAAAATTTTGTTCATTTACTGGTTAATTGCATATATAAATTACAGTGCAGTTTTTATTTTCCTTTCATAGTCATTTTTTTTGAAGCCCCAAGTTTAATTTTCATATTTTTCAGTGGATGGGGACAATTATAATCAGAGTGGTGCAGCAAAAGCTTGGTGGAGTCCTAACATTGCTTGAGGACAAGCAATCTTGGGAAGGGAGGACTGTCATGTCCCCAATTTTGGCTCATCTAGTACCATGGGTGAAAGGGGACAAGATCAACCCCTAAGGGAATTAAATGGTATTAATTCTATTTGCTTAGAATTACTTTTAGCCTAAGTCTCACAAATTGACAAATTTATTTATTAAAGGTATTTTTGATAAATAAAATTAATGGATAATGAACAAGTGGGCCAAGAGGGCACCCATGTCGAAGATGTTGCCAAAAATGGAGTAGGGTGTATTTTTGGAGGCAATTATACCACAAGAGTCAATTAATCATTAATTAATTGATTAAATTATGAAGTTGGAATTATTCTGAGTTGTATTATCTTTTATTAATATTTTATTTGTTATGCTGAATAAATGGAGACCTATTCTCACAAGTCACCAAGCTAAGCAACTTGCTCAACAGGTCAACACGAATTCTATTTAAGAATGTTTCCAACTTCATTCAAGAACTTTTGTCATTGTGAGTTTATGAGTGAAGCATTTTAGCTTCTCAAGGTTTGGTGATGTGCCCAAGCCAATCAATGGGTGATCTACCCCATTATTCTATTCTACTTCTCTTCTCTAATATTCTCTCAACATTTTCAACCATGGAGATCTGATTTGCAGCTCCATATACTCCAATACTAAGAAGAACCCAAGCTTACAAGGAGTTATCATCATATAGGGTACATTCGGTGAGAACAATGTTGAAGGGCCGAAATGGAGGTTTCGGTTTCAGAACTTCTGATCATTTATGGGTTGTGAGACCTGTTCCATTGTGTCTGGAGGGCTGTTTCCAGTAGGAAACACTTTTTTCTCATGGAAAAAGGTGTCTGGGTGACCAAGATACATTCATTCTCACCGGAGCCAAGGTTTCAAGTGTTAAGGAGCGCACGTGTGGAGATAGTTCATTAGTAGAAGAAGATAGTTATGGAGGAGCATGCCCAGGACCTCCAGTGAGCTCCATAAGTTGTTATTAGCATATATCAGAGGCTGCCATGTCCAGAGGTTGAATTCAAACCTGACCTCTCATTCCTCTATCATTGCTCTAGCTCGCTCAGCCAAATTTGGAGGTGTTTCCCTTGGTGGAGACGACTAGTTGAAGGAGGGCGCACCAGTGAAGTCTATCAGTAGTAGGAGAAGCCAAATCAGACCTCTGATTTGTAGAGGGTTTGATCAGTACATCAGGACAGAGCTACTATAAAAATCCTTCTCTCTATTCATCTTCTCCACCATTGTAATGCAATTTATAGCCAGTGAGGCACTATGTTTTGAGAAGGAAGCCACTGAAATAAAAAGAAGAGTTCTGTTATGTCCATTTCAATTTATTACTGTTCTTAATATGATATCAGAGCTGCATAACATATCAGAACAGAGTAATCAGTTAATGGAAGTTATTTGTTATGTTAAAATGCAAGACTAGCTAGATTAATGTCAATTCTAGACTAATTTCACCACTTTTACTGCCAAATCCATTCTAAGCACTCAATTTGCATTCTGTTAGTTGGAGAAGGTCATTGACTCAGTCTAGTATCCATATCAGTCCCTAATTCAAGAATTTGGAAGCATTTAGACCCTGTTTGGGAAGCTTGCAAAATTACTAGCTCAACAATTTCGGGAGAGCCCTTGAGCCCCAATTCTTCCTAAACTCTCCCAAGTCTGCTCAAACACTTTCCTGAACATAACCAACACCCATTTGACTGATATTACCTCTTTCATTAACTCCCAGTACCCCCACCTGTCTAGTATGCATATGCCAGCTACCCAGGAAGCCTCGAAGTAGGCAACAATGCTCATTGTTGTTGAAAAGTGAATGTTTATGGTACATGGTGCATAGGACATCCCTGATTTGACGTTTTGACCTGCTGCTGCACCTCATTCCATACATTTTCCAGAATTGAATGTTCATCCTACCATCCTCATATTTTGCCTCAGTCCCCATCATTTACTTCCTACTCTGCTCGGAAAAATTGTCAAAAATTTACTAGTGAAGTTTATGAAAAATTTGAAGTTAGAGTTAATATCTTGGTCGAATCTTCCCAAGGATATTACAGAAGGCGCCTTTCGACTAGATTGTCGATACCAAGAACTTGAACATGGCGAGACCACCACATTTGGGCTCCCTTGAAGGATTCCTCTATCACTTCATCGGAAGCCAGACCAATTTCCAGACTGCTGGATTCCTTTGCGTGAAATACAGTGAGTCTTCAGGGACCCTCAATGGCGCCGAGGCTCACTAAGAAGAGTTGCACATCCTCGTAGACCTCGTTTGGATTGGCTCCATAATTTCCATTGCACTGTGGAATGTCGAGATGATAATAACAATTGAAACGTTCCTGAAAAGAGAACCACCAGTGATTCAGGAATTGTAGCAACTGTGGAGGAATGATGTTTTGGAGGAGTGTGTAGAGGCTAATCAATGATCATATTTGTGCAGTCAAGTTTTGCATCCCGAATCGAGGAGTACTTCACTTGCACAATATCGATCGAAATAATAGGTGACTACTTGCAAAGATCATGTGATGGTAATGATGTTTATATCGATCCAAGTAATTATGTTTGACAGAGTCGACATGACTAACTAATAATCCTCTGCCCTGCCTTGCTTAAAAAGTTTTATTTTTCAACATTGTCTGTTCTGTTCATTAGGGTGGCCATGATCTGTGTGTTGGGGGCTATGAGAATTGAAGGTGTTGTAACATGTAACCAAGTGGTGACTGCTATGACTCCATGGGCTGGATACCTCGTAGGAAATGCAGCCACCCCCGCTTCGGCCTGTTGTCCTGCTATTAGTGGGCTGGACTCACAAGTGAAAGCCACTCCTGACAGGCAGGCTGTTTGTAAATGCCTCATGACTCAAGCTAAGTCATATGGGGTCAAGCTGGGTAAGGCTATCAATCTCCCCGGTCTCTGTAATGTAAACGACATCAATGTGCCTATTCTTTGATTTTTACTGTGAGATATTGTTAGGGTTGTTTGTTTTAACAAATACTGTGTTGGAATATAGTTCCGGGTTTGAACTAACGGCTTTATTCTGTTTTTCGTAAATGGCAGGGTTCATTGATGAGTTCTGATGATGATTAAAGATGGGTTGGTTATGTTAGTGTTATACCATAAATATAAATATAGGTGGCGACTGAAGTTGTCTATGAACGTTTGCGTAGTAAAATGTTGCAGCTATGTACGATTTAGTAGCAACGATGGACTGCTTTCTATGTGGCTTAGCTACCCATGTGACTGCTTTCTTTATACATTTCGATAAATAAATCATGATTCCAGCTAGTTTTTTTTTTGTTTCATATCCAACGAGTCTGAACTTGGGTACTTTGTATAACAATTAAAACGTAATGCTTTTTATCTATACAAATAATTTTTTTTTTGGATTGTGACTTTGAAAATTTTAAATAAGTGATTAATATTTTATTTTAAAATAATGATTTGAAATATGATCTATACAATGCTTATTTAAGCTAATTGTTGATTATCTGCATATTTTGTATTACCCAAGTGATGACAATTGTAGCTGGAAAACAAAATATTCCAAAGGCCTATTTTAGAGATTCCTGGGTATCATCTGTGGCTTATCTTGCTGTATCATCAATCACATTGCCTTCACATAGTCACTAACAAATACCCTGAACGCCTTTAGATTGTCCAAATACAGCTTCTTCTGAACCTCAATTTTGATGTTCCCACAAGCCTAGTGATCTTCAAAGTTCTTACCTCTCCTTGGAGACTCATGATCGAAGAGGATTCCATTGCATAAAACATATTTTTTGAAGAAAACAAATGATACAATAGGAATTGGTCAGTTGATTGCAAGTTCCAATTATGTATCCTTCAATCAATGCTTTTGTTATTAAACCTAGAGGTGATTGTTCAAAGGCAAAAGTCAACAAATTGATGGCTTTGGCATCGAAAATCCAGAAGTTTCGACCCGATTGAACGCAGATGCCGATGATGAAGAAGCAGCAGCCGCCATCGCCATTCTGTGCAATTGATATCAAATGAAAATTATAACAATTTTTCAATTGTTCAAGTGCACGATTGCTTGCTTCTTGAACTTTGTTGCTTGCACACTCCTTTTTGACATTTGGTGTAGTGCTTTCCTTATTGGAGCTCTCTGATAGTTGGCATTCCTTAGGCATTCAATTTAACATTTGGTTGTTTGATATTCTTCAGGTGTTCTTCATCAGCGTTGTGGGCTTGGCATTTGGATGCATGTTTTATTTGCCACTCACATGTGCTCTCCTCTCGGCGCAGTTTAACTTGACATTTCAATTTAGCTTGAGCGCTTGGCGCTCGAGCACGTTCTACACCGTGACCTGTGATTTCTTCTTTGGCACCTTATCCCACATGTAATAATGACAGTCAAGGTCGATGCGTTGAGCTTCTATCAACTTGTGAGTTCTGCCCTCAGTGTTCCATATGTGAGTGCCTCCTCAATACTTAACACTTCCCTCGACACTTGGATGATGACTTGGTGATGGGATCGATGATCAATGCCCAAATAGAATTTTGCAAAAAACAAGACCAAAGATTACTACTTAACACTTCCCTTGCCACTTGGATGATGACTTGGTGATGGGATCGATGATTAATGCCCAAATAGAGTTTTGGAAAAAACAAGACAAAAGATTACTAGATTGAAATTTGAACTTGGCACGGAAGATTGGTTCAAAGGCTTAATATTTTATTACAATTGATTTTCAAAACTTTTTTTAAACCATAAAGATTGTTTTGACATGGGGTTTACAAATTATATAATTTAAAAGGTTTATATCAAAAAGTATATGAATAAAAATAACATTTATTTAACCTCTTTAAATATTAATTTAAAACCTTTTAAATTAATTAGAGTTTAATTTCATGGATTTGGAAAATTATATGGGTCATAAGCAATAATAGTATTTATAAAAGATGAAAACTTGATCATAGTAGACAATTCGGCTTGGTGTAAACTTTTGATGAAAATGATCAAGGATAAATTGTTGGACTTACCAAATTAAAAGTTTGGAGGGAGGGAGGCTGGCGAAATTAACATAAAGCTTTGAGGCTTGGCAAAATTTATGCAAGATTGATAGAAATGTTAAAGATTTTGGCGAGGTAATCTCATATCAAAAAAAGGGAGCAGTAATGTAAGTTTAGACTTTTGGAGAGATGAGAATATATACAAAGGCTATTCAATCTAATGGAGATGTAACCAGAGCATGGATGAACATCAGAGTTAATGTAGCATCAGAATGTAGGGCATCAGGATCCTTGTAACAAATCTATTACAAACTATAAGGATTTTGTTGTTGAAACTTTCTGCAGTGAATGCTTTTACAAATTGAAGATCTTTCCCAACATATACTAAATTGAGATTGAAGCTATCATAAGGCTAGGCAAATCTTACGCAATTCCAATGAAACCTTTAAAATTCTTGACATGGTAGATTTAGTACTAACACCTCCTATATCGTCTAGGCAAATAGTACATGAAAGATCAGAAATTGCAAAAGGAAACATGCAAGATGAATTTAGATAATGAGTTAGAAATCTTGCATGAACCTTCACTGTCATTAATTTCTAAGATTGATGGTTTCTTACTACTACAAGATGGACACGATGTGAAATAGTTGTTTCGGTGGTGGCCCAAAAGAAGTCTCCCAACACTATTAATGTGTTAATGTCAGGGACTTCAAGTGGCCTTTAACAATTTGGCTTCGATATTGGAGGGTCAACATCCATTGCACAGGGCATGGTCTCGTATTCAATATTTTGCACTTGTCTTCTATTGAACTCAAGTGATATGGTTGGGATACCACATAGGTTATGTGGGATGGATTTTGTGGATTCGCTACATCCAATTTGTCTAGGTTCCTTAGATATAATATTGAATAGCCCTGTGAGGGTAGGCGATGGAATTCTCTAAATAAAAATACCCTTTTATGTATTGAATAATGGTAACATGTAATGGGGCAGGAAGTGTTCATTTGGCCTTCGAGTTTCATCAAAATCATGAGATGTTCCTTTACTGCAAACCTATTATATAGGATTTAATATGCCACAATGGTAGATCCGGTCCTAAGGTATTGAGTTTGATATTTGACGAGAAATCAATCAAATTCGAAGGTAGAAACTACTAATGTGCAATCATAAAACTCAATTCATGTGTGTTTGTTCTATGAACCCCCTCGTCTTCCTAGCTTGGATTCTCCATTTTTTTTAATCTTTGATAGTATAAATTCATGTAAGAGTCTTAAGTGGGAATACAACCCTCTTGGTGTTCGGAAAATGATAAAGTCATCCCTTAATTGTACTACTACTTACTCTATATGGAGTTCTCATGACAAAATCCCAAAAGCTTTGTTAAAAAGTGCAACTAAGAATTTCAGAAATTACACCTTCAATTTCAAGGAAACAATGATGAGAGTCTTGAACTCCAGTGCAGAGTGGGAAACATGTCAAAGAGGGGACTTGGAGTTTGTAAATGCTTGATAGTTTTCTTTTTAGAGGATTGAGACAACTCAATAGCTAATATATACACTAGTTACTACACATTTTCATGTTGATAAATTTTTCAAATGTATTTTCCTTAGACCCATGGGAGCTAGGATTTCTTAGCTTTTTAGGTTGTTCTCATTTAAATAATTGAATAAAATTAAATTAAGCAAACACAAGTTTTTAAAAATGTTATTGCCATTATTTGAGTGTTAGTAAAAATGTATATGACGAAAATCACTCAAAAGCAGTAACTTCCAAATTTGAGGATTTGGGTGTGTCAAGATTAGGATTTCCAAATGATATATAGCATACAAAACATACATGATTAGATGAAAAATGTCCATGAATTATAATGGGAAATTTACAAATTGTAGACATAGACATATATTAGTAGAGTTAATATATCACATTTACTTTCTAGATAAGACAAGACAAGATAATTCTATTAATATCCAACCAATGACCACAAATTTAGGTGTATGGGATTGTGTGGTACTGTGATACCAATATTGTGTGATGTTGCTGCAGTATCTTTGCATTTTAATTTTTCTTTATTCGAGAATCCATAAAAAATGATTTTGTTTAAAGTGAATTTAAAAAACAAATCAAATTTATAAGTTGCATTGTTTTGAGATTTTTTAAATAAAATTGAAAAAGTTGATACAATCAAAATTTGAATTTGTATTAATGGTTCATAGGGGTGCCTCATAAATAAGCATAAACTTTTTGATGATGTTATATCTCTCAATTTATTGAGGTGCTAAACTTTTTTGATGATGCAAAATATGTAATCCTTATTTATATTTATTTACACTTGATAGATCTAGAGTTAAAATTGATTAACAAGTTTTGCACCATCAAAAAAGTTAGTAGGTTGATGGATTTGATCCTTCTAGATTCTTAACAATATGTGGATTGAGATGGATATAAAAGCATTTAATCTTTTTCAATTTTTAAGATATAGTATTGTATCAACCTATTTTTAAATTCATAAATGAAGACACAGGGAATGACCTTTGCATTTCTATTTTCCCTTATTTCTAAATGGATTTAAGGAAGATAATGAAAATTATGAAAGATGGTCTTTCTTTGATGTAAAAGCATTTAATTTTTCTCCATGCTTAAGAGATAACATTGCACCAACTTATTTCTAAATCCATAAGTGAAGACATAGGAGTTAATGATCTTTGCATTTTTATTTTGCCTTATTTCTAAATAGAATAAATGAAAATTATGGAATATGTTCTTTGTTTTTTAAAACAAAGACACATTTTCTTGGAACTTTATATTAAAATTAATTGTTTTTCTAAAGTTAATTTATTTGAAGAGAATCAAATAAATGAGTTCCATTATTTTGAGAATTCTAAAATAAAATTGAAAAAAATTATTACAACCTAAATTTGGATTTGGATTAATTGTTTTTAGAGATGCATTTTGCAATTAAATATATAAAAGAAATGTCACTAATGAATAAGTGTAATATTAATATTTTTACATTCACATTATAATAATAATAATAACTAGTGTAGATTTATGTTAACTCGACATTTATTAAGTGTTGAACATGATTAAATATCTTCAAGGTAAAGATTAAATCTTTATCGTTGTGAATTGTTTTATGGTTTTTGCACCATAAAAAAATCTTTGTGGATTTGATCATTCTCGTTGCTTGATAAATAGAGGATTAATATAGATTCATACAATACATATTCTAGGTTAAACTGGATGTAAATTGATTATAATGAACTCCTATAATTATTTTTTAATACAAATAATAAAAAAAGAATAAAACTAAGAATTTGTTGCAACCTAACTAATAATGATTAACCTACTCAATAAATTCTTACCAACTAAGAATATAGTAGTGTAAACTTACCACTAAATCATAGTGAATAAACTCTTACCTACTTAGAATATATTAAACTAATAAGAACTTATCTCTAAAACATAAAATATAGTAAATTTATGTAGACTTACCACTCAACCACAATGCAACCAACTCTTTGTATTGACATTTTTAGTTTGTATCATGTATAGGGGATTTAAGTTTTATTGTTGACATGTCAAGGATACGGTGGTCCATTGGTGGGGATAGATGGATTTCATTCCATCTGCTCGGGTTCAATTCCCTTGATTCCTTCAAGCGTGAAAACAAAGTTTTTATTGTTGACATACATGCATTTCCCTATACAGTATGTTATTTATGGTGAAACACTAATATACAAATATAACTTTGAGTAAAAGTTTATAAAACAACTTCTTATTAAGTGTGTCTTAAAGGTAAAATATCTTATTATTAAACATACACTAAAAAAATAGAAAGTACAAAACTATAACAAAAGAGTAACTAATGGTTTTTTGGAAAAATACATTGTGCATGCTTATATCAAGGTACACAAACATCAATCTTCTAGCGAATATATTTGAAATTGATAAACCTTGGCAACTATTACTATAAAACCATTTATCTTTCAATTATAATTAAAATTGCATGCTTAAGGAGATTAGAGTCCATAAATATTCTTGGGAATAAATATGTCTCCTATATTAATCCTCTCTCAAATATTACTTCCAAGCATAGTCTAGCATGGCTTTTTTTACTTTTTCTCCTAGCTTTCCCAAGCTACTCTTGTTCTCTCAAAACCTCTTCATAAGAAATAAAATGGAAATAAAATATATCTTCATAAGAAAAAAATTGGAATTTGGAATGTTTCATGTCTTTAATGTGTGAAATATTTCATTGCCAAGAACGCCAAAAAAGGCTAACAAAGAAACATAAACATCATATCAAATGCTTATGCATGGATGAAAATTATATGCATGACAAGAATGCAATCTCTATGCTCAAACTATTTTACAATGCACTTTCCCTTCCTTTATTTTGAGAACATTTTTTTGTTGCTCTAGTGCAACGTATTTTTGCGTTTACCTATGTCTACACACTAATATATATTTATTGTAAAATGGATCTTAAGGTCTTCCATTCTCAACAATTCCACATGAATCAAAGACAGTCATATCGCATCTTAATGTTGCAATGTACTATATTAAAGAATTAATGCTAATCTTAATCCTTCCATGACTATTTTCTAAACAATTATTTCTTCCACTCAGTTGCATTTTCTTTCTCTTCTTATTTTCCTCTCGGCATTCCTTTGCACCTTCTGGGGCAATTGCTAGTAATATACCCTTATGTGTTCAAGCATTAAGGTCCAAGAGTCTTTGTATGGTGCAAAATCCAGATATTTTCCACAAAAAATATAACTTATTATTAATAAGAGAAATAGTAAATAGCACTACAACATCCAGGCAGAAACAACCCATAAAAGGAGAACCCATAGCCATGAAAAAAGGCCATATAAAAACACATACATCATCCAGGCAAAAATCCCATAATAGGATCCAACCGACAATCATAAAAACCAAATACATAAGGACTGTCCAAACATAAAGCCAGAATCGTATCAACAAAAAAGATAACCATGTCCAATGTGGGCTCAACACCCCAACCCAAAGAGCCAATAATATCTGAAGAGCAGAGATCAATGCCCCTAATAGAGGCCAAAAAAGATAGCGACCACCCATAAGTAAAAAGCCCAATAGGATGTTGGAGGAACATGAGCTAATCACCTGCAGAGAGATAAGAGCTGCAATATAAATATATATACCCGAAGGCTGTAGAAAAATAGGAAACAACTAGGACCAGTGCAGATCCATAGAACCAAAGGAAAGTCGGAGGTCATCCCGCCACTCCTCCCAAAAAAGTAACCCCACCGAAGAAGACAAAGCCAACTTAGAAAGAAAGTCCACCACCAGATTGCACTCACGAAAGACATTTGAGAAATGGATATGTTCAAAGGCATTAATAAGGTGCCGAACTTCCTCCAACCAGTAAGAGAGGACCATCACGTTGAGAGTAGACTGCTGCAGAGCTCACGAGATAAGAGCCATGGAATCCCCCATCACCAAGAGAGATGAGACCAGTTTTAAACGAGTAAAAAAGAGTAAGAGCCAAAGTGCACAGAGATCACTACGAGTATTGGTTCCCAAACCGGTGTTCATCCAACCTTTAAAAAAGCAAGTAGAAGAAAGATGCAGAACCGCACCAACACCACAACAAAACCCAGCCGATGCCGCACCATCAAAGAAGCCACAAGGGTACGTTAAAACCGGTATAGCAAGGCGATGGGGAGGACGATCCATAGTAGGAATAATACCAACAACCAGAGCACGAAATTCTTTAAAGGCCACAATAGTTCTGCCTCCAATGAAATCAAGGTTAGGAGGGACATCATCAAAAATCAACCTATTTCGGGCCTTCCACACCTCCCAGACCATAAAGCATGGGAGCTCCATCCAAAGTTTGGTATCAGACAACCATGAACCCAAACATTCCACAAAAGTGGCAGAACGCCAATGCCCGGACAAGCCCATCGAATTGCAAATCATGGACCAAAGACTTTGAACAAAACTACAACCAGAGAAAAGATGATCCACAGATTCCTCCTGACAGCAACACATAGGGCATAGACTAGGGCCAGAACCTCCACGACGACACAAATTGTCCCAAGTCAAAATCCGGTTGCTCAAAGCAAGCCAAATAAAACACTTCACCTTTAGGGGGATGATGAGCTTTCCAGACAGACATATGCCACCACTGAATCAGAGCAGTCTCATAAGCAAAAATGGAGTCATAGGCCGCCTTTGCAGACACAATGCCAAGAGAAACGTCCCACGACCAAACGAGTTTATCAGGAGCTGTAGATAAAATGATGTTCGAACGCCGCAGATCACAGATATAGCATGACCACTCCAAACCCAGGGAACCACAAATACCTAATTGCTGATCCGAAATCCAAACCGATTGATTCCCCACCACATCCACATGAGCAGAAGCATGATACAAATTATAGAATCCATGAGCTCGTAAGAAACAAATAAGAGCAACAAATAGTCTGAAAATGTGAGGCCACCCCACAATGGGATCCTCCCCTAATTGTATCTGACGACCATTCCCAGGTAACCAAGAAAGCCAAGATGAAACAATTTGGAAGGAACCAAGGATACCATTCCAAAAATTCGACACTCCCTTAGAGTTAGGGAGACCCCTCCAGAACTAATCAACCACCGATGACTTTTTTAAATACTTCCCACGAACAATCTGACTCCAAATAGAATTGGAAAAGAGTGCCCGCCATAAACTTTTAGCTTGTAGAGCAGAAACAAAGTATTCCATATTTTTTAAGTCCCAGCCCCGCAGACCCTTGGGGCGAGCCAGCGAATGCCAATTAATCAAATGAAACTTCATAGAGTCTGAGCCCCCAGACCAAATGAAACGGAAGATCTTCCTGCGCATGCTATTAAGAATAGCCTTTGGAATTTTACATAAAGAAAGTCGATAAACTCCCAAGTTTTGCAAAATCGATTTTGCAAGAGTAAGATGATCCCCCAAGGACAGGCACCACAAACTCCAATGACCGATCCTATTATCAAATCTTTTTAGCAACCATGACCAGTCCGAGACATGATAATTAGAAGATTTGATAAAAAAAACCCAGGTACTTGGTCCCACCAGCCAAAGTCTTGAAATCAAAGGGAAGGTGCAAAGCAATCGAGAGTTTAACATTGTTATCCACATAATGTTCCAAAAAGCATGATTTAACATAGTTGACCAACATACCTGAAACTTTACAGAAAAGATCCAAAATGTGCTTGTACTGCATCCATTCTGATAAAATACCCAGCCCAAACAACATAACATCATCAACAAAAAGAGTGTGAGTCACCGCTATGCCCGCAGCCGCCTTGATACCAATAATAGTGCCCTCCACTTTAGCTTTTCAAATCAAACGACACAAACCTTCAATAACCAGTAGAAAAAGTAACGGCGAGGCAATTTAATCCTTTTTTTTGCATGTGAATTGGTTCCATGTGTAACTATATCTGGATTTTAATAGTTTATATATTCAATATTGGGGTGTATTGAGCTTGAGTTAAATTACCCGATGGACCTTGGATGAGAACTCTATGACAAGGTATGGCGTTTACAAAGGACCGAGGTGCATTGATGCAGTGATGGAATTTGACGGGTAAATTGCCCGTCATGAGGCAATTTAGCCGTCAAATACGGTCAACAATCTATCCAACCCGTCACAAAATGGCTTGGAATATAAAAAACGTTTGATAATTTAGATATTACCATCAATTTTGACGGGCTTTGGTGATTTGAAATTCCTACCCTGCTAATTGATATAGTCATATAGATACAGATATAGGCTCACACAGAAATTCGTTATGCTAAGGTAAAATTGGATGATTAAAGATAGTAATTATACACATGTATGGCTTTATATAACAATATAGAGAGTCGGGTTTGTGTACATACAGAGAGTTGAATCATCATAAAGTTTATAACTTTATATTGAAGATTGTTTAATTGCGCTGAATAGGCGCATTCTACAGCCCAGTAGGGGGGAGATGTGTAACTCCTTCCGTTCTCATCCTATAGTTGACACATGTCCTTTATAAAAAATAATAAAATATTATAAAAAGTAATCGGCTCAAATTAGATTTAAAATATTTAGAATGACATACATACATACATACATACATATATATATATATATATGTTGGTATAAGCCTAAAAGGTAACTATATACTTACAGATGTCCGAGTTTACATAGAAATCGAGCTTCAATACTATAGAAATGAATCATTAAAGAGTCCATAATAATTAAAGAGTCCAGACGAATCCATAAAAGCTGAAGCATATCAATTTTTCCTGAGACGACCAATTTCCATTTCCAGATTTTGAAACGACGCTTCCAAAGTTTTGAAACGTATGAATGCCACTTCAATTTTGTATCCCCTTCGCTTCCATTTCTGAAACGTCGATCGACATTTCCAGCATGCTAGACTAGCGTTTTTGGTAACTTAGCTTGCTATAAAAGCATCTAGTATTTGCTTCAAACCATTTGGCAAGTCAAGAGGAGTGAAATGTTCTTTGGGAGTTATTTCGATTGGTTCCTGCGTTGGAAGGGAAATAATGATCTCAGGCTATATTTGGAAGGAAAAGGTATGTTGCTTACTATACTGGTCCTAGAACTGAACGAGGGTAAACTGGTCCTTCAACGAGTGCTTCAGGTTGATAAACTGCTTTTACTAGCACTAGTCTACTGACCTTGGATCTCGATCTCTAAATGTATCTACATTGGTAGCTGCTAGGTATGGGACTACTGCATCTTTAACTACTCCCACCTATGCCTCTCTCGATTTGCTGGTGTTTACTCGACATAATATACTGGATCACCATATGGAAGAGAAATAATGATCTCAATAGTTTCTTTATCAAGATTAGGAGCTCGATTTTTTGCAAATTCCTTGACTAATTGCAAGAGTGAAGAAATCCCCTGAGGAGGGAACCCATGATACCAATCACTCATATCTCTATTATTATGTAGATTGAGAGAAATCACCAACCACGTCATTTGTAGATCCTCATCCATAATATCCCATGTTATAAGATATTCTCTAAACTTCAATATATGTTCTGTAGTTGTATCTTCATGTTGATGGAATATCGAAATGGTCTCGATTGACCTGTGTTTACGTGACTGATTTGGATATCCCGAAACATTTGAGAAATCCAATGGAGCATATAGATTATGGAATCGTATTTCTTCAATGGAAGCCATATAATTTCTTATTGGTTGTTCTCTTCAGTGGAGTCATCTTATATGACCTGCAAGGTTAGCCTTTACCGAAAAATATGACAAAGGAAAGCTTACCTCTTGGACTCGTTTTTGTGAGTACTTCTTTTAATTTTCTTCCGTGGGAGTCACTAGGAGAGACCTGTCAAGTTAGACTCAAACAAATCTCACCAAAATACTAGACAAGAATGTACCTGAGATGATGGCATAAGCAATTGCCAATGGAGTCGCTAGATACGACTAGCAGGGTTAGTCCTTTATTGATATTTTCAAAATATAAGGAAGAAGGACTCACTTTGAGTTCTTACTAAATGTCATTTTTCCAAGGACCTAAATTTGACACTTCAACCAACTTGGAAATGTCCTCGGCAACGGTGCCAAAAATGTTACCTGACAAACTTGCAGGATGGCCTAGTAAGCATGTGTGAGTAGGTGTGACCCAATGTCACCTCAGTCACACTCCTTTGAATTCTTCGGAGAGTCTTGACCTCCAAGGGGAGAGCGCACTTAGACAACAAAATCTAGATCTTCTATGCAATTGTATTAGTGACCAATGCCTTAAATATATAGATAAACAAGATAACCATTTACCAATATTGCATGAAATAAGCATGAGCATGTGCACCGTATTTAATAATGTGTAATCAATAAACCAATAAAAAGTAGTACATATTAATGTCACTCATTAACATTGCCAAAATAGTAGTTACACCTAAACAATATGTGATATCAGTCCTAATTAATGGCAGTCACGTAGTTCTTAGTAGCACTTAAATGATGACAAATTTAACCTTCTTAATCAGATAATAAAACAATCTTGTAGCTCTCAATTTATCCTAAGATCAGTAGCAAATCAAACTACCATAACATACTTCATTAAACAATTGTTTAAGTGTTCATTTGCTAAGATTTTGTGTCTTTCTGTTGTCTTATATTGTGATAGGTTTTAGGGAAACAACAGAGGTTACAAGCTATAAAGAACAGCCCAAAGGGCCCTTTAAGGCCACGGTTTAGGGCTTATAGGGCTGCTTAAGGGGAGAGGAGGCAAAGGGAGAGGAGCGCTAGGATTTTTAGGAGTGGGATTAGGGGCTTAGGAGGAAGGTATTAGGTTTGGTTAGGGTTTTGTAGCAGATAAAGAAGGGGAGTTGGGGAGCAGGCCGAGGTTTCAGAGAGACAACAACAAAGAGGCTGAGGGCTGGAAGAGGAGGGCCTAGGATATAAGGAACAAGGAGAGGGTTTTAAGGAGGAGGATTAGGCTGTCAAGGGATTCCAAGAGAGGAAGAAGGTAGTAAAAGGAGTTTAGGAGAAGGCCGCTACCTTTGGCAGCCCCAAATTTTGTAAAAAAATTATATTTTCTCAAAAAACCATAAAAATAATATTTTTTTATAAAATTTGGGGCTGCCAAAGGCAGCGGCCTTCTCCTAAAATCCTTGGTTTTCCTTCTGTTGCTCTCAACCTCCCTTGACAGCCCTAATCCTCCTCCTTAAAACCCTTTCCCTACTCCTTCTAGCCTTGTCCCTCCTCTTCCAGCCCTCGACCTCTTTGTTGTTGCCTCTCTCAAACCTCGGCCTGCTCCCCAACTTCCCTTCTTTCTCTGCTGCAAAACCCAAACCAGACCTAATTCCTCCCTCCTAAGTCCCTAATCCCACTCCTAAAAACCCTATGCTCCTCTCCCTTTGCCTTCTGTCCCCTCAAGCAACCCTAGCATCCCAAGACCGTGGCCTTAGAGGCCCCTTTGGGTTGTTCTTTACAACATGTAACCTCTGTTGCTGCCCTAAAACCTATCACAATACAAGACAACAGAAAGACACAAAAGTTTAGCAAAGGAACACTTAAAAAATTGTTTAATGAAGGTTGTTATGAATATTTGATTTGCTACTGATCTAAGGATAAATTGAGAGCTACATGACTGTTTTACTATCTAATTAAGAAGGTTAAATTTGTAATTATTTAAGTGTTGCTAAGAGATACAGGAGTGCCATTAATTAGGACTAATATCACATGTTGTTTAGCTTGGTGTAACTATTTTTTTGGCAATGTTAATGAGTGACATTAATATGTATTACTTATTATTGGTTTATTGATTACATATTATTAAATACGGTGCACATGCTCATGTTTGCTTCATGCAATATTGGTAAATGGTTATCTTGTTTATCCCTATATTGAAGGCACTGGTCACTAATACAATTACATAGAAGATCTAGATTTTGGTGTCTAAGTTCTTACAGATAGAACAAAAGGGCTCTCCCCTTGGAGGTCAAAATTCTCTGAAGAAGTCAAAGGAGTGTGACTAAGGTGACATTGGGTCACACCTCCTCGCACATGCTTACTAGGCCATCTTGCTAGTTTGACCAGTAACAGGTTGGAAGGGAATACCATGGGCCAATACCTTCACAACTCTAAACCACGAATCAAACACCATATCTAATGAGAATATGGAAAAAACACATATTTCATTAAAATTGGAATTAAACAGTGGATCTAGAATTCCAAAATAACTAAAAGTCTCAATTTTGGTGTTGTCCTTGGAATAAAAAGTTTCCATTTTTAATGAAATATGTGTTAAAAACCATTGGCTCTGATACCATGTTAGATTTTATGATACCAGCAATATATTTCAATTATATGCAGCGGAAATAAATAGGATCACTGAAAGATAAACCATGCAAATAAACAAATAGTTTTATACTAAGATCAGAGTTGCATCCTTCTTATTACTTCATTGTAGTAGATAGATAGATGAACTGTTGTTTTAATGGCAAGTTCATGACTTTCACTTTATAGTGAATGAAGTGAAAGAACGCATCTCTTTGTTGCTTGCAGAAATGTCATTTCATAATAAATATTATTATTAAATATTAATAATAATATTATTAATGTATTTAAATATATTTAAATATTATTTCTTTTTGCTATGCCGACTTGGTAGGATGTCTCCCGACACTACCAACACCAACAACCTCTTCTCTTGGAATCAAAATTGAAAAATAAAATTTAATCAGAAATTAAATTAGAGATTTGATAAGGGATATTGGGGGATTTCTTCTATGGTTGAATAAGATCTTGTTTCCATGGTTGAATTAAAATAACTTATCTATAAAATTTCTTATGTGTGTGCGTGTGTGTTTTGTTGAACGATTCAAGAGTGAGTAGGGATAACAAGAACAAACCCTGTGACGAAACCCGAGATGAACAAGTTCACTTGGAGAAAAATTTAATCAATCACATAATCCAAAAAAGCAGAAAGAAAATATTAAGAGGATAACAATGCCTCTGGGTTAAAAGATGTATTTACTTGTACTTTGTCAAACTGGACTGGATCAAAGTCAGGAAATTTATCTTCCATTGCAACACCTGGATGTATTTCGAGGGGAATTATCCTCACACCATATTGTTTTTTCTTCGGTTGGGGCTGTCATCTTTCTTTTGTGGAATATCTTGGCAGGGAACTCATAAATCCCTTTATTCGGAGAAAGCAACTTTCCAACACAATGTTCCTCACTTTTGGATCTACTATTGATCCCAAGTTCTTGTCCATTTGGAAGTTTAAATCCTTCAATTGTCGTATTGTTGTATAAATATTAGTTGGTAGATTGGTTGCATATCCAGTGGTTGTGTTTGCCTCTTCCAGTGACATCACATTCAGGGTTATTTCTTTAACTGTCATATGCCAAGATGAAAACTTGTTTTTCGCTATGTTTTCCCATCTACTATTTGTTTGTCTAGTGTCCTCATACTTTTCATCCACAGAGAACCATGCTTATTACTATTTACAAAATCTCTTTCCTCATATTAATCCCAGAGATTTACTTTTGACATGGAATATGTTTTTAAGGCATTTGAGGTCTTCCAAGATGCGTACTCTCTTTATCCATGTTACTCCCTGCTCAAATTGTCGATAAACTTAATCCATAGGTACTTGTAGCATCAACTATTTCTGGTTGATTTCCTCTAAGTGGGAATGTCATGTTTATGCCACCGTTGTATAAAATATTTACACCCTGCCTTTGTTCATTTATTTGCATCCTTGCATATTTGCAAATTCTTTGAAAGGAAATCAGGGAAAAAAGAGGGTGGTTGGGAATAAGATATGCCATGAAAACCCTAGTGGTAGGGAATACGATATGCCACAAAAACTAGTTGGGGTCCTATTGGTTTAGGAATCCAAGTTTGGATGGCCCTAGCCAAAGCATTGGCGGTGTACTCAGTTCAACTTCATTACCTCTTAGAGAATGGATTGCTGAATGGGCGATTAGACATTCTTGTTAGATATAATTATTTTGTTTGTTGCCAGGGAGTCACAATTATGTCAAGCATGTTCTGATTGGCCTCTTAAAAGACAACCTAGTAAATCACAATATTTCAAATTGCGTATAAGTTGTCATGAATTGCTTCCTACATTTTTGTTGCTCAATGATTTTTAGTCCAGTTGTATTTCATGTTTTGAGCTCCAATTCAGTTAGGGATAGATCTTAGTGAGTGTTTTTCAATTCTAGTTTTGTTCGACTTATCACCGAATGGATTGGTGTTCATGTTTTTAAATGAACTATAATCTCATATTTTGGACAACATCTTGGATACGATTGATAAGGGTTCATCATTTTTTAATTCTATCTTTTATTTTTGGATTTAAAAAATTGTTATATCAATTAGCCCTTAAAAAGTGATAGGCATGGGATGTTGCTATGTTCTTGGGATATTGGTGTATGCAACCAGGATTACTAAGAGATTGAAGCATGGAAAGTTTGATATTGTTGGTCACAACTACCAACTATTCCATATTATTGTAATTGTAGGACCTTACACACACTACCAAAATGGTTTGTTGTATCTTAAATGGCATGATTTGAAGGGATGTTATACCAACTCAATAGTTTGTTAAACACTGCCACCCTATGGCATAGTATTCTATAGATACAACTATATGTATTCATTCTAGTTGTTTGCCTATGTTGAAGGTGAATGCATGTTAACAAATTGTTAATGATGTTTAAAGTGGATGCGTTGTATTTTAAGATAATATATTTACGGAGTATTCGATTGAGGTTATTTTGTACATTTAAGTGTGCCATGTTGCACCAACTTATTTGAAAATGCAAATATGATGTTTATTGGCATTCTTCAAGTTCTAAATACTTCAATTTTCTTACAAGCACTCTGTTACCACTCTTTTTTGCATGAGTTCCCACTTATGTAAAATAAGGTTTTGAATGCTAGTGCTAAAGGTCTGCATCCTGGGCACATTAAATGAAGAACAACAATCAATTCAGTGTCTGTAACAATCTTGGGCAAGGAGTAACCTGCAAATCTCATTTTGCACATTCATTTTGAATTTATGAGTTGGGTTTATTGATTTGGGCAGTCTCGAAGTAGTTCTAGTTACCAAATTGTCACTTATCGCCATGGAAAAGCATTTATGAGCATGATGCAGCCATCCTACAACACTATGCTCTGATTTTGTGCATGGAGAAGGAGTAGCAGCATTAGATCGTAGAGGAGATACTTCTTATAAAGATACTTATGAGGATTGAGGGGAAGCCATGAACTAGGACATCGCAATGTGGTTTGACTTTTGGTAAAGATGGAATTCCCATTGACAATAGAAATCATGTTGTTAACAATGAGATTAGAAGTAATTTAGGGATCCGAGAATTCTTTCCAACCACTCGATCTACACTCAATTGACATCTAAGTTGACATATCATATATGGTGTGATGATTTAACCATTTGAAAAGGAATGATTAAGGATACATATGTGTTATAGAGCCAATTTATCATATAATGTGCCATAGCGGAGAGCATTCACCTTACTTCCCACATTTCACATTTATTGAGGCATTTTATTGTATACAATTCACATTTTTTGAAGGAGGTCGACGGGTCAAGGAAATGAGTTAAACCACATACGTATTACCTTTGGAGAGTTGGGGGTAAAGTGGGCTTAACCATTTTATTTTCTTTGGAATGTTGGTTAAAATAATTATAAGATATTTGTTTTTCCTCGTGACGTAAAAAAGGGCCATTGACCATGTGCTTAAAGGGTCACTTTTGGTGGATTAATAAATATTATTGTATTGACATGGTTTAATAGCCTTGTAGGTAAGTGGACAAAGTTTGAGGGTCATTTTTCCTTGGGGTTGAAAAGCTTGGAAAACATGTTTTTTATAGGTGGACATATGTGAATAAGTTAAGGACTTTTTGTTGATATGTGGGCAACATCAATGGTTTAAAGTATACTTGAAGACGTTGCTTAAAGAGCAAGTTACCTTGAGAGAAGCCATTGGAGATTGGTTGAGCTATCATTACTGGGTGGGTAAGCAATATTGGAAAAAGCATTTGGAGGCTAGTGCGGACATTAGTTGACCTCTTGGAGCACTTGGTGGGTTAAAGATCTCACTTTGGAAGAGTGTCTTGACATGGTTTTGTGGACATTTCTTGGAGGGGACTTTCGAGCCCATGTGGTATCTTCACCAACCATGTTCCTTGCTTGTTGGAGTAATTTCCCCTTTGTTAGGGGCCCCATGTATCTCATCATTGTACAAGTGGCTTTGACCACCTTATTTTATTATATTAGTTGGTTGTAGTGGGATTTTGTATTATTTTAACCCACTTTATGCTAGATCTTAGGAAAATATTGATATTTTATTGTAAAGGAAGTTTTAGCCTCTCATATAAATAGAGAGGCACTTCCTCATTTTATTTTCATGGTTCAATTCCTCTTTTTTGGAGATTCAATGATGTATCTTTATTTTGTGCAATTTATTAAGGGTTCTTTCTATGTGGTGAAAAGTGTTGTAAACTCTTGAAGCTTCTTCTTCTTGGTTCTATTATTGTGCTTAAGGGTGAATGCTGAAATTTTCAAGTTTTCTACAAACCTTTCATGATTGATCCAAGAATAATTGGAAGGAGGGTGCCCTAAGCTATTGGCTTGCACATTCTCCTTTGTTGGTTTGGGTGAGTGTTTTAAACCTTGTCTTGATATGTGTTTGGGCTCTTTGGAAAGGGTTTTAAGGTGTTTACCTTATCCATAATTAATTTTGGGTGGCTAGGGACTTTCATCCATTGGATCTCTCTCATGAAGACCTTGAAGTCCATTGTTTGTCCTCAATTGGCTGATGTGACTAGTGTGTCATGACCCCTAACCTTTGAAGGAAATAGACCAATTTTTTAAGATAATTCTTCTTGGACTCACTTTCCATTTGATTCACCTTGAATCCATTGCCCTAGTTGGATATTGGCACTGATCTCCTTGTTCTCTCCATCACTTATTAAAAAAAAACCTAAAAACTATAACCTTGTTTTTTTAAGGCTATCTCTTCCAAATCACCTTGTGCCTTATTGCCATAGCCTACCAATCCTATATAGGGATTCCCACTCGAGTTGGAGAAGATCCAATGGAAATTGCATAGGGGTAGTTATCGTGGTGACAGTGGGTAGAACCCCTTAGGTTACCATGAACCAACAATGATCTTTGGGGCTTTAACTACAGGTGCTAGTTTGTGCGGTAACACACTCAAATGTTAAAAAATTTCCAAGTAAATATATTCTTATCACTTTTACAAATGAAATCAAAATTGTGCATTCAAATGTTCAAAAACACCATGTGATATCTACTATATTACTCCTAAAAAATGAAATTAAAATTGGTATATCATATCAAGGCAGAGACAGTAAATACTAAATTGGAATTTAAAACTAGTATAATCTAAATTCACATATACATAAATGGAAAAATCATCCAAATGCACAATTTGCTATCATATGAGAGAAAATTCAAAAATTCAATGTTATAGATAAATTTCTTTCAAATGAATTGTAAATTTTCAAAGGATGTTAGGATTGAATTAAGGTAACACTAATTTCTCAAAATGGTTAACTTAAAACACCTCAAATATTTGAATTGGGAGTTGGTTAAAATACATTATAAAACATAAATTCATGATGTTATCAAATCTAAGTCTTGCTAACAAATCAACATTATTGATGCTCCAGGTCTTGCTGAAAAATCAACATTATTACTGCTCCATCTATTGGTTTTGTAATATATTCATTTTCTCAAATCCCTAAATATCATCATAATTGTTAGATCGTGGCTTTTTGTACAGTTGAAATTTATATACCAAAATATATTATAATTAAAATTTTCAAGTGTTTCAAATCCTTGAATCTTCGATCTATAATACAAAATGCTATTACTAATTGAAGAGTAAGTAATTTTCAAATAAAATATTTTTAAATGCAATATCTTTATAGTTTAACTAACAACATCGATATAAAAAACACCTTTAAATTACTTTGAAATCCCTATTCATCTCCTAACTTACTACACAAATCAATGGAAACTATAGCATACACATATTACACATCAAACTATCTTCTAAAAGTATCTCCCTATTCTTCAAACAATAAGTATTTAAATAAATATTTAATTAATTAACTAATAAGATGCTTAAGATAAGTATTTAAATAAATATTTAATTAATTAACTAATAAGATGCTTAAGATAAGTATTTAATAATTAACTAATAGATTGCACATATGGTTTAATTCATTAAATTTTATGTTAACATATACTTTTTTTCAAATGGTGGTTCACCGTTTGTTAAAGGGCTAGTCCACCGGGAGAATGCCAACACCTCCTATTCTAGCTAGAGAATCGAGGTATGACCATAAATACAATCATTACAATAGGGCGCTCAACAAGAGCAGCATGTCACTTACAAGAATTGAACCTGGGTGGGGACGGAAACAATCATTCCTCCCAACCACCCAAGCTACAACCAATGGACATATGTTAACATATACTATGAAATCATGCCTAGCCATGTTAATTATTTTAAATAAAAAATTCTTCATGCCATTTCATTTATATTTTTAATAATACTAGGATGACACGAGGAGTTCTTGAGTTCATTCCGAATCTATCCAAGTTCCAACCCTCATTTTTATTTTCTATAAAATGTTGGATGGCATGTATCAAGCAATATAAAGGATTGGTAGTGTAATAAAATAAATATAGAGCAACTTTGTAGATCATGCCATACTATCAAATATCCATGTTGCTTGGTGGTTGACCTTTGTCCACAAGCTCAATTTTCATTTTACACATGATAGATCTGAAACTAACTCCAACCACAACATGTCTATGTGATTTTAATATCATATTATTGGCTATGGATTATTGTAATAGTAACCTCCATTGCACAGACTAGTGTAGAAAGTAATGAGTCCCAACACATGTTCCACTCCCAGTCTTGCACAGATAGATTTGAAGCTTTTATAGAGGTTAAATTGGGCAAACTGTTTGATTATAAGTAGGCACTAGTGGCATCAAAAGAACAACGGGAGATGGGAGGTAGCGTTAAAAAATGGTGAAGGATTTGGATACAACAACAACTAGAGGTGGCAGAAGCAACATGGTGGTTTTTTATTGCCATAGTGGATGATGAATCTGGGAACAATGTCCAGAACTAATTTTTGTAGGAAAACGCTTAGCTTGAAGGATTATTATGGATTATTGTTAGTATGTGGACATTGTTTTGAGCTCTTTGGAGGGAATCTTAGCTTTGAGAGTTGTTATCTTTTGATAGAGTGCCCATACATATATCTCTAGAAACATAGTTTTCGTTTTTAACATTTAAAATAATTTATTGCATGGTCCCATGCTTCCAAAACTTAGCAAGATGACTATGCTTCAAGTTATGGATATTTGTGCAAATCAATTAATATGAGATTTGAACATATAGATCTAGGCACATCAACTAAAGAGATATATATTGAAAATCAAATAAAAAATCAACTAATCATGTAACAAATGAGATATGATAGATCTTTTCACAAAGAATATAACATATACGAATAAAATAATGATATACTTCATGTAACTTGAATGAATGGAGGTGAACATAATATATATCAATGCAATTCGAATTAGTTCAAGGGGATATTTGATTTGCTCATGCGGTGCTAGGGAGGCTGGTCACGCTTAACTAGAGTTAAAGACCCTCAGTTAGTCACACACACTCACCTAGACTAAGTTTAACTAATTATGTGACTCACAGAGCACTAGTTCAACTGAAGAAGTGCATGCAAATCCCTAAAATCTCTCAACTGGGGAACTAATGACCTAACTGGAGCACTAATGATTATTATGGGTTATTTAGGGTCAATTATGACCTAGATTAGTTGAGCGCATCTAGTCCTTAACTGAATACCACCTAAAATCATGGAAAATCCCCCAAATCATGAAGTGCGCCCCCAAATCAAGGAAGGTGCCCCCAAATATAGGATTTTAACTCATGTTTGATTTAGGTGGTCAATTTAGATGCAGTTTGTCCCATTAGAGTCATCAAAGCAGGGTCTAGCTATCTAGGTAGAGAGTTATTTTCTCTAACACCCCCCCATAAGCCTAACTAGGTGATAAAAAACTAAGTAAAAAATGGGTCCCAACAATTTGCAGCCATGTTAGGTACACATGCACACAAAAAATTCTCTAAAATCTAGGAGAGAGGGGAAAAACCACATGGGAAACCCACCCCCCCCATAAAAGAGAATTTAAAAAAAGAGAATAAGGCTTTAAGGAGCCTTCTCAAAAAGTGCCTTCACTCCAAAGAAGATCTCAACTAGGTGAATACCTTCCCATTAAAGGACTTGGTGAAGGTTTCTGTAATCTGCTCAAAGGAAGGACGAAATTGCAAATCTATGACTTGGTCATGTATCAAATCTCGTATAGAGTGCATATGGATCTCTATGTGCTTGGTCCGTTGTTGCTGGACAAGCTTTGTTGAAATATAAATGGTCTCTTGGTTGTCACAAATGATGATAGTAGGCCTGTGAAACTCTATCCCAAAATCAATAAGAATATATTGCATCCAAATGGCTTGTGTTGTAGCATTCACTGCTCCTCTGTACTATGCTTCCATTATCAATAATGCAATAGTGGTTTGATTTTTACTTGATAAAAAAATAGGCCCTCAACCCAAAATGAAAAAGTAACTAGAGGTGGACTTGTAGTATATCCCATCACCATCCCAATCAGAATATGTGTATCCAAATAGATTAAATTTGCAAGCTACTGCATAGTGGATCCCATAGTCATATGACCCATTCACATATCGAAGTATTCTTTTGGCATCCTTCTATTTTAACTCATGTGATTCCTTAATGTATTTGGAGACTACCCTAACATTGAAGGAGTTATCTGGTCAACTCTGTGTAAGATAAAGAAGACTCCCAACTAATTGTCGATACAGGGTACAATCAACCAAAGGTGTAGTACCTCCATCTTCAAGTGGATTTTAGAAAGAAAGAGGAATGGGGTTGGTTTTCAATCATCCATTTTGAATCTGATAAGGAGATCTTGTGCATACTTAAACTGTGCTAGAGTGAATTCCAAATTTGATTGGGTGATTTGGAGTCCAAGAAAAAATTGTAGCAGTCCTAAGTCAGTGTCACGTCCCCTCCCATCGATCCAACGCAAGGAAGGGAACATGACTACAGATCTTGGGATTTTACATAAACTCAGCCCCATTCATTAGAATCATACAAAAAAAAACATATGTGTGTGTAGATCTATCAAACACAACGGAAGTAAAATTCTTCTACACACATATATCATGCAATTTCCAGCATATTGATAACATTCATCAAATAATTAAAACCTTGCAGAATTAAAGCACATAAATAAAATACTCATCTCGATGTAATGTCGTCCCAATAAACTAGCTATGTCACTGCAACGTTCCACCCAACCATAGGCCAACTGTGATCCTTAATCTCTCAGCATAGTTTCCACCCCCGAGATGGGCACGATTTCTACAAGGAAAGGGGACTCTCAAGCTCAACACAACCCAAACAAACATCACATCTAATCCAAGCCAATCCATAGCTGGGTTTATCAGGCTAAATATGAATCCTCTTCATTTCTGGAAGCTTGCACTCAAGCTCAAGCCAAAACAATGGATACCCATAACCGATGTCCCAACATACTCTATCTACACACAACAAGCTCAATGGGTGGGCATGGATAAACAATTTTACTATGGGATATACAAAGACAGGGTTCCCATGGATTCTTCCAATTCATGGCACACCCAAAACAAATTACGGGGAAGGAAAACCGACCACAGGGAGCAAAACGAGTTCTTGACAGGTATATGGATGTTCAGAGGAAAAAAAATGACCTCTATGGGCTGCCAAAACGTGACTCCCTTCCTCCCATACATTTTGTAGCACTGGGTTCTCTCATTGACACTTGGCTTGACTTGATTGGCTCCAAGGGTTTGAATATTTCCCTCCCAATTCCTTGTAAAAATCATGCCCACATCTCTTGTTGCATTGCATTGCATAGCTAGTTATGGGTATTTTATTAAAGTTCATATTTACATGATATTTGCAATTCCATTGTGCCTAGCTAGCACGCAAATCATATGCATCACTAAATTGATGGCGGGTCCTTGGCCTTGAGCTCCTCACCACGATTTTATAACAATATTGCATCATTTACAATTTAATGCAATGGGGTCAAAATCGGGATATTACAATCCCCTCCTCCTTGGAATAACACTGTCCTCGGTGTTCTAATACGTAGGAATACATAAACACTTTACACATGTCCAAAAATTCACAAATGTGGCAGGTTTGTCCCGCATTTCATCTTTTTACTTTGAACCTTCAGGAACAAGTCCTTTGGCTTCCACAAGCTACTCCTGTTAGCTTTTCTCTTCCAGTTCTATAGGTGGGCATTGCTCCACAACAATACCTTTCTTTTCTTTACCTTCCAGGTGATCCACAAGTCTGGAAAATTTATGGTTGCTACCCTCTTGATGTTCCTTTGTTGGGCAGTTGCGGCGGCAATGATTTCCTCCACATTTCCAACATTTCAGTGGCTGCTTTATCTTTTCCTGCTCAATTTCCTTTGAGTCTTCCCACCTAGAACGTTTCTTAATGGGTTGATTGGATGGATGCTTCTTCATTGATCCACTTTCCTTCCCACTGTCGATTTCTCCCAGAATGCTTTTTACTTCTCTTTGCAGACAAATAGAGTCCTTCAAAACCTTGTGGTTCATCTCATTCTATTTCTTTTGTAGCTTGAGCATCTCTCCAATATTTTCTTGGGTCCTAGAAATTGTTCGAAGAATACTTTCAGCCAAGTCCAATATCCCTTGGTTTGCTGCCATGGTCAATGTGCACAGTTTCCCACAGTTTGGTTGCTAGCACCACTTGCCTTGTAACAACTGCAATCATGGCTTTAAATTTTTCACCTATGAAATTCATCATGGCAATTCCTGTTAGGCCAAGCATAACACAAATATTAAAATTAGTCAATTATTTTCCCAATTGACATGGAAAGTCCATGCTTTACTCATGAGACTTCCACACTTTTCATGCTTTCCCAACATACACATGAACTCATTGATGTTCATCCTTTCACAGGGAATTAGCTATTTCGGAATTCACAATTTATTTCAAGAAAATAAACACAATCTACTTTCAGTCATGACATGCATTCAACAATTTTCTGTTTCTAAGATGCATCGGTCAAAAGGAAAGAGAAGAGTAAGAGTTTCCCCCTCTTAGTCTTGTTCCAATCTGGAGCTACACCACCATTGTGGTTTCATGCTCCTTATCCTCTTTCACTTCAATTTGAATGCTTGACTTTCCCTTTCTTGGCTATGACACTTAGTGTCTAAGGTATGTCTAAGGCTTTTCAATCAGGGAACCCTTCCCCATTGTTTCCTATAGAACCTTTGGCTACTAGGACCCACACAAGTCCACTAGCACCATCTTCCATTACTGCTCATGCTGAGATTTTTAGGACAGTCACATGTCCACATGCATCCTTAGGATGCCTTCATAGTCCTTGCTTCCAGCAATACCTACACTCAAAAATTGAATCAATTCACATGTTTAGTTTATTTTCATGGGGTTTATCTCTAAACAAGAGTTTAAAAAATCATGTACACACGTATTTCATATTAAATAAGCAAGAATCTGCAAGATAACCAAATACTTATTTGTATTAGATGTATTCACTTTATTCCACAGGCTCCTTCATTGCTTTACAAGCCTTGGATTCTTATGGATACAATAACGAATGTTGGGACAACATGCAGGATACTCCACAATCATTTGAATAGGAAATTCCAAGCCAGTATGCTGACTGGGTTTATCAAGTATTAAAGGAATGTTTGGCCAGCACGCCGACTACTCCACAACATTCAATGCCCAATCAGTGCGCCGACTGGATCTACCAAGCATTTATGGTGCCTTCAGGGTCCTTGCTTTCTGCAATGACCAAGGTTTCCAACAAAGAAACAACAATGTATTAGCTTGGTTTTCATAAGGCTTGTTCATGAAAATTTTCATTATCCAAAATGAAAATTAAATACTTATCTGTATTGGGCAGTTCCTCGCTACTCCACAGGTTTCCTTCTCTGCTTTACAAGCCTTGCATCACCTGTGGGGTGGATGCTTGGCCAGCACACATGCTGCTCCACAATATCAAGTAGTTAATGCCCAACCAGTTCACCGACTGGATTTACCAAGCATTGGTGGTGCCAAACCAGTCCCATACCTGGTTTTCCCTCACCATTGCCAAGCCAACACATCCGTTTGGGTTATCATCCAATGGAAGGAAACTACACCATGACCATTTCTAGGTCAAGGCTCTACTACGGAGCCATAGGCATCTTAGGGTTTCCAGTCAATGTCGGTACCCCACCTTATTGCTGACCCAATAGAGATTTTATGCCTTCATCAATATCACCACACCTTCACACACACATCAACTCTTCATCCACACAAGGATGGAACTCCTTCTCCTATGCAAACCAGTGGTTCCCTCTAGGAACTCTATAAGTCACTCGTTTGACTGCAGGATAGCATGGCCCCACAATACCCACTCACACTACACAAGGATGATACCCCTTTTATACTACACAGCTCCTCGGGCCTATCCATCCATTCTAGTGTTCTTTAGTGTGAGCGTAGAAAGGTTACCAATTCCTGTACAGTCCTCCTGAGTACCCTTTCTTCACTTTGCCTTTTAATGTGCAACACCAAATTGCATCTATGTAAGCTGACAACACAAGAAGGATAAGCAAACTCATCAGTATTGCTGCTCTAAAATTGTAACCATATTTCATAACATTCACTATCAAGTATTGAAACACCAGGAATGTGTCCATTCCCTTAGGGTGTAGTCAATATTGACAACCATAACATAACCCAACACCCGAAAGGTATGCATCCCTTTCCGATGTGAGTCATGTAGGCCCTAGTCACACTCAAGAAGTCTGGAATAATAATGAAATAATAAAACATGCTCTACATATTAAATATAATAACCAGACATGTATATTCTTAGCTAGGGTTACAGAATAATCAACTGTTTTCAGATGTATTCTCTCTTCATTTGCGAAGGATGGGGGATCCCTTCTCTGATTCAATAGTCCTTCAGTTTGCCACCCCAATATTTTCACGTTCCATAACCCACATATGCCTTCTTGGCATAATTTTACCATCTCACTCACATGGTTTTCCAACATGTAGTGCAACTGAGATAATATCAAAATTTACAATGGCGTTTCACCCGAAACCCATTTCCAAAGCATGGGATCCTTCCCATGGAGTTTGGCTTCTACAGGCCATCACACATGGTCTTCCTACATTGTGTCTCCCTGACACACTCCTCAAACAACCAAACAGTCAGTGGCATTTAACAATAAAATTCAAATCAGATTGTTCCATAACCAATCAATGGCATTAGTAATTTGCAATTTTGTCTACTACATATATTGATTTTCTTATCCATGAGGCTATCCTCTTATTGTTTGGCTCTTGCAAGTGGCATCAGTCTATCCATTATGGATTTATGCTTGCTACCATACATGAACATCCACTTGCAACATGTCCTCCTGGCACGATTCTTCTCATAACCTTTGGCTTCTGCACATGGTAGATCCCAGTCTTTACTATGGACTTATCCTCATTGCCATACTCAAGACATTTCTACTTGAAATCTGAAACTTTCAATCAACCAAACACGTTGTGAGTATCTATGCAAATAATCTTCTCATTGCTACAACAGTCACTGAAGTGATCTCAGAATTATAACACTCAATAATTAAAACACTTTTAGCTGTTAACAATTGAAATGCAATGAAATATATCTATATATATATATATATATATATATATATATATATATATATATATATATATGCATCATTGTCATAATAAAATTGCAAGACACGGTCTCATTATCCCCACAATTTAAATAAAAACTCCAATATTCATTACTTCACAGCCATATTCTTTTTATGCAACTCTGTCCTTTCAACAGAGCAATCTGGTAGACCATCAAACATGACTACCTTCTTCATGCAATTCTTCTCCTGCACATAGCAGCTCATGAAATGGTCTCAAAATTATCATTAATTCATCATTTCATCTATTGTTTAATTTTCCATGAACATACAACACAACCATGCCTTCACACAATGCATCACAACATGTGCACCCTTACTCATGCATGCACCTTTACAACATTTGCACAAACTTTTCATGTGCATTCACTCAATGCAACCACAAGATTTATAAAATATCTTAATGCATATCCACTCAATGCTACCTTGCATTGATTCATGGATATTATGTTGTCATGTCATTCATTCTATCATAACAGGACCATAAGTCCTCACTTGCTTTGGTTATTAAACTCATAACCAACATATACAAATGGCATGATATAATTTCATATGAATGCATTCTAGCATTTAAACAATCACATGGTAGAAGGTTCCTCGCCCTTACTACCCTATACCTCACTATACCATGGTAGTATGGCATTCACATTCAGAAAATCAGTACCACATGCAAACCAAATCAACATAGTTTAAACATAGTTGAAGGGATCTTACCAAATCCTCTTTCAACATTCATGCAATTAAGCACAAATAACCATTACTTGCATGGTTGTCATTAACATCACTTGATGTTACCTAATCAGTTGGCCTCTTACCAAGGCTACACAGTCCCTTTGCCAACCTTTTGATCATGAATCATTACTCCAGCCTTCCCTCTCAAGGTTTGCTGGTCACATGCTGTGGCTTCTTTGAATTTTCAGTCATGCTTCTATGGTATGATTCCTACAACCATTATCAACAACATTAACTGTCATCAACCATAGTCAATACCATTAATGGGCTACTGCATGTGTAACTTCACTACCTTTACCCATATGCAACATCATGCTCATGCATAAGCAATTCACATGCACTATGCAATGACTCTTTAATCATGCCCACTAATTCATATGCATTTAATCTACTACTCTCTTGCATTTTCAACATTCCTATGCCATAATTTTATGTATATAAAACTCATAAAATATAAATACAATAACAAGAGAGGAGCTAAGGAATTCTCCCTTTCCAATCTCTCATCATAGCATGGAATTCCTCTTCCACATCATAGCTGATCCAATTTCATGGCCTCTCTACCAAACATACGAGCAATTATTAGCTATGATCTTCTCACCAAGTAACAATTCAATACATATACTCATGTATAACATTCTTACTTGCTACTTTTCAAGCATGCAATTTGTATGCTATAAACATAAATAGTTTAAGGTGAGAAATTTATCTCTTTATCAGCATTGCCTTACTGCTCCAATTGCTTTCAACTATGATAATTCCTTTCCTTTCTCATGGAAACATTTGCCACAATTATGAACCACACAATTGATTCACACATGGAAATGTTTCATTATATTCTCAGAAATACACAAAATAATTTCCATGCATTATGGAGACAATCCATATTGACAATTTCTGTTAGCCACATAATTCTCTCACAATCAATGACTGCCTCCGGGGGACGACGGGGATTTCCCCCTTGTGGCATTCTGGCGCATAAATTCCATGGCATTTTTCAATCCCGGGCACCTGAAAACCCCCCCTATAAACTGCTCAAATTTCTTGTTTCAGTGGACTTTTGAATTCTCCTCCGACTGTTTTAGAGCAACTTCAATGTTACGTCGATTTGTTCGAAGCAACTTTCAATGTTACGCCGATCGACGCAACTTATCCTTTTCCGCCGACTGTTTCAGCAAGTTTTCCATTTCTCACCGATTTGTGGACTTATCTCTTTTGCACTGACTATTTCGCACAATTGGTGATTTGTCGCCGATCGACGCAAATTCCACTTTTGTGCCAACCATTTCGGTGCAACTTGCGATTTGTTGCCGATCGATGCAACTTGCACTTTTGTGCCGACCGTTTCGGCGCAACTTCCACTTTTGCGCCGACCGTTTCTGTGATTTTCCAACTTCTCGCCGATTCAGTGGACTTTTATTTTTGCGTCGAAATGCCTTTTCAACAACCTTCTTTCTTTCTCATCGAAACGTATCAGCGACTCTCCCAACTTCTCGCCAATAGTTTCGACGGTCTTTTCAATTATGCGCCGATACACTTAGGCATAAAACTTAAAAACAATTAGAATTTTTTTTGAAATTTTTGCTGAGTAGGAAGCATGCTTACCTCTGCAAGTTACCTGATTAGGCCCATATAGGCCCAATGTTGTAACCTTTTCTCTGATACCAATATGTCACGTCCCCTCCCATCGATTCAACGCAAGGAAGAGAACATGACTTCATATCTTGGGATTTTACATAAACTCAACCCCATTCATTAGAATCATACAAATAAAAACATATGTGTGTGCAGATCTATCAAACACAACGGATGTAAAATTCTTCTACACACATATATCATGCAATTTCCAGCATATTGATAACATTCATCAACTAATTAAAACCTTGCAGAAGTAAAGCACATAAATAAAATACTTATCTCGATGTAATGTTGTCCCAAGCAACTATCTATGTCGCTGCAACGTTCCACCCAACCATAGGCCAATTGTGCTCCTTAATCTCTCAGCATAGTTTCCACCCCAAATATGGGCATGGTTTCTACAAGGAAAATGGGAATCTCAAGCTCAGCACATCCCAAGCAAACATCACATCTAAGCCAATCCAGTCCATAACTGGGTTTATCAGGCTAAATCTGAACCCTCTTCATTTCTGGAAGCTTGCACTCAAGATCAAGCCAAAACAATGGATACCCATAACCGATGTCCCAACATATTCTATCTACACACATCAAGCTCAATGGGTGGGCATGGATAAATATTTTTACTATGGGATATACAAAGACAGGGTTCGCATGGATACTTCCAATTTGTGGCACACCCAAAACGAATTGTGGGGAAGGAAAACTGACCACAGGGAGCAAAATGAGTTCTGGATAGGTATATGGACGTTCAGAGGCAAAAAAGACCTCTATGGGATGCCAAAACGTGACTCCCTTCCTCCCATACATTTTGTAGCACAAAAGCGACCTCCCAGCCATGGAAAAATGAGGTTAAACTCAGGGAAAACGCCCAGCTATCCCATAACTCACGGGAGAGCAAAACTGATGGATGAAGAATGGCCTGGGGAGAAAATTCGTGGATATTTTCTTGCCCAAGAAGCCAAACACGTTTTTCCAAAACTGATGGCTTTCCCATACCCGAATTTGGACAACCATACCTCTCCATTCCCCAAGGCATTAACTACCTCAACCAACTCTTGGAAGAAAATAAATTATTGGGTACAAAAGTCGACATGGGTAATTGAGGGTTTATGGGATTCTCTCATCGACACTTGGATTGACTTGATTGGATCCAAGGGTTTGAATATTTCCCTCCCAATCCCTTGTAAAAATCATGCCCCCATCTCTTGTTGCATTGCATTGCATAGCTAGTTGTGGGTATTTTTATTAAAGTGCATATTTACATGATATTTGCAATTCCATTGTGCCTGGCTAGCACGCAAACCATATGCATCACTAAATCGACGAAGGGTCCTTTGCCTTGAGCTCCTCACCACGCTTTTATAACAATATTACATCATTTACAATTTAATGCAATGGGGTCAAAATCAGGATATGACAGTTAGTCCTAGAAAATTTGTCTTGCAAGGCATATTTGAATCATGCAATGAAAGTTGTAGAACTTACTGTGATGAGGAGATCATCCACATAGAGCAAAATAAGCAATAGGGAGTTATATTCTCTAAGCATATATACATTTGGATCTAAATTACATCTTGAAAAAATTTGTGATAACAGAAAGGAATTCATCTTTGCATACCAAGCTCGAGGAGCTTGTTTTAGTCCATACAATGATTTCTTTAACTTGCATACCAAAGATGAGTTTGAATGTACCCCAGTGGATACTCCATGTAGATCTCCTCTTTAATTTCCCCATGAATAAAATCACTCGTCACATCCATTTGATGAATCTCCCATTGTTGTGATGCCACTATGGCAAGAACAAGTCGGATTAAATCCATCTTTACAACTGACGCAAAATTTTTTGTGTAGTAAATGCCATGTATTTGTGAGTAGCCTGTGGAAACCAATATTTCTTTGTACTTGCTGATAAGTCCATTGGCTTCCATATTTTTCTTATAAATCCATTTGCATTGAATCAATTTCCTTCCCTTAAGAAGAGGTACCAAATCCCAACTTTTGTTGTTCATAAGGGATTGATATTCCTCATCCATGGTTGCGTCCCAATGAGGATTGTCGAAGGCTTCTGGATGGGTTTGAGGATCAGACGTGGACATCATATAGAATTTATTGGGAAGCAATGGCCCTATGGCTTCAAGAGTGTGTGTGGCAGCATGAAGTTGCCAGTGGGTTCTTCGAGTATCGACAAGATCACCAACTAGTTCCCCGGCTGCTTCAAGTGTTTGCTTTTCCCAACAAGGCTGAATTGTTGGGTACGAAACATTCTAATTTTCAATATCCTCATTACCATCTACATGTGAATATAAATATGTATTTGAATTTGAAATTCCCATTGAAACATTAGAAGAAGAATCAAAAAAATTATTTTGAATAACTAGTTGTGCATCAGTAGGAGAACTAGTTTCATACATTGGAATTTCTTCAAATTTTACACTTCTTTCAATAAAGACTTTTTTAGTTTTAGTATTCAGTAGCCTATAACCTTTTACCCCTTTAGGATATCCCACAAAAGGCACTCCTCACTTTGTGGATCTAAGGCCCTTCTTTTCTTGGAGTGAATACGAGCCCAAGAACGTGATCCAAACACCCTAAAGTGATTTACTACTGGTTTTTTACCAGCCCATGCTTCAAAAGGAGTAACCCCTTTCAAATGTTTGTGAGGTACTCTATTTTGAATGTAATTTGAACAATTTATGGCCTCAACTCACAATTTTCAAGGAAGATACTTTGATTGTAACATGTAATTTGTAATTTCTTTCAATGTTTTTTTTTCCACTCCGGAACCCCATTATGTTGTGGAGTATAAGGAAAGATATGTTGCATCTCTATACGAGATGCAGAGCATATCTAATGTACATATTTATTGACATATTCCCCCCCATTTTCTGTACACATAATCTCGATCCCCTTACCAAATTTTTTCTCTGCAAGTGCTTTAAAATCTCGAATACATACAAAAACTTCATCTTTGTGCTTTAGAAAGTACACCCATGTATATCTCGAAAAATCATCAATGAAATTCAGTACATATATATATTTATTCATATAGAGATAAAAAAATGGACCTGTAATGTCACTGTGAACTAATTCAAGAAGGGATGAGACTCTCCATGCCTTCCCTTTCTCAAATCTTTCTTCAGGGTGCTTACCTAGAGCACATCCTGGACATACTCCATCCAAAAAGGATATGGGTGGCATTCCTACTGCCATGTCTTCATTGTTTAATTGCTACATGTAAGGATAGTTAAGGTGACCAAACCTCTCATGCCATAATATACTAACATCATTATAATGAATTAACAGAGCTAAAGCAGGAGATTTTGGTAAAAATTTGAAAAAAAACACACAACTTGTTTTTGTGATCAAATTTCCCAAGTACAATCTTTGATCCATTAACTATATCAGAAATTATTACAGATTCTTTGGTGAAGAGAATTTTCTTACCATGGCCAAAGTGTGTGATTTGGTAGCTAGAAATTTGATTTTTTGACAAAGATGGTACATAAAATACATCTTGAAACTACCCATCTTTTTGTATAATGTCCCCTTTTCCACATACCACGATTGGAGTGTTGTCTCCCATGAGGAATTATTGAACAAAGGAAGGTTTCAGGGAGGTGAACATGTCATCTTATGGTTCCATGTGAATTGATGCTTTGGAATCTAAGATACAAGTAATTTATTTTGAAGTTGAAATTATCACAAGTGCATGTCCTCTTTCAGGAGGAAGTCTTTGCTTGCATACTTTGTCTTCATTTTCTGCAAAATAAATTTTGTACCTACAATTTTCTTCTTTGTGAGGTCCCTTTCTGCAGTAGGAACACAAAGGAATCTCCTCCTCATTCTTTCCTTCTTTGGAGGTGGTCTTGTCATAATAAAACTTGTACTTTTTCTCCCTTTTTCCCTTTTAAGGAGTCCTTTGCTTACTTGCTCCCTTTTTGTCCTCATTTGCTACAAGTGCATGAGAATTTGAGGTCCTTTGTAGGCCCATCTATGAGAGCTTATCATGCTCTTGAAGAAGGGAGGCAACAAATTCATCTAAAGAAGACATTGTGAAAGATGCTCCAAGAGCCAATCTAGTAGAATGAAATGAGGAGACAAAGGTACTAAATTTAGGACCCAGTTTTGAAAGGATATAGAATACCATTGAGTGTCTTCTTTATCAATATTATACATCTTGAGCTACAAGAGAACATATTTTAATTTTTTGAATAATTCTTGACTGGAGTCAAACTCACTTGGCCTCAAGTTCATTAGCCCCACCTCCAAATGGTCACCCCTCATTTCATCGTGTGTGCCGAAGAGGGTGGACAGGGTGGTCCATACTTCATTAGGAGTCTTATTGGCTTGAATGTGGTAGAGTAAGTCCAGAGAAATAATGTAACAAAGCTTCCCATGTTCTTCATCCATTCGGTTTAGATACTTGGATTTTTCAACAAGATCCATTGGTTCCATCTCGGTTCCCATGGTGATTTGGTACAACCTCTTCATCCCCAATATATTCTCTACTCTTAATATCCATTAAAATTAGTTGAAGGGGGTTAGGATATGATTGGAAGGTAGATCCATGGCTGCTAATGCGCTCTTTGTGGCTGCAAAAACTAGATCCTTGACAAAGAATCACTAGGACACTAACTAGTTTAGTATCCCTCTTGCTTTGATACCATATGAGATTTGAACATATAGATCTAGGCACATAAACATAAGAGATATACAATGAAAATCAAATCAAGAATCAACTAATCATGTAACAAATGAGATATCATATATCATTACACAAAGACTAGAATGAATGGAGGTGAACATAATATATATCAATACAATTTGAATTAGGTTAGGAGGCTATTAAATTGCTCATGCAGTGCTAGGGAGGCTATTCAGGATTAACTAAATCCAAAGACCCTCATTTATTCATGCACACTCAACAATACAAAGTTTAATTGATTATGTGACTCACATAGCACTAGTTCAACTGAAGAAGTGCATGCAAATCCCTAAAATCTATCAATTGGGATGCTAATGACTTAACTGGAGCACTAATTACTGTTATGGGTTAGTTAGGACCTATATTAGTGGAGCGCATCTAGTGTAATACCCCAGATCAGATGGGAATTGATATTATGCAAAATTTGAAACTTAACAACACACTTTTTGACAAGCATAAACTAGTTAACAAACTAGTTAGAGAAGAGCTAGTCAATGACACAATTAGATGACTCCAGGATTGAGGATTTGGGATATTAAGGTTCTTCCAAATGTATGGGAATGTGTGCAGCAGAAAAACATGTCAAGAACATGGCCAACTCTGAGTCCTATGCATAAAGTACTGGGGCCATTTATGTTTCGAACATTAGCCAAGTTGAATTCTACTCCAATGCTTCCTAGGCACACCAACATATGCAAACTAAACTCAGTGCTTACCCCTGAATGCAACCAAATGATGGATATCATTCCTTAACCCTCTAATCAGGAAGTGCACAAGAGATTCCAAGGATTTGTGAGGTTCTGGTGGAGTTTAGAAAAAATAGGTTGGATTTCCTATTTGCCTTCCCAAGAACTAAATGGAATTATCTAATTAGTGTTCTGAAACTAGAATATGATTCATTATTATCCAAATAAATCACATCAACTTACATAATTGAATGTGAGTTCATATAATAGATTGTACAGGAAAAATAGTAAAACTAGCTAGTTGGACTACCTGACTAGTTCGACTTCTAGTGGACCCAAAATATGTATGACCTGAAATAAATTGCATTCTAAAACTTGGTATGGATTAATTATGACCTGCAGAACTTTACAAAATGACATTTGGATTTATATAACTCATTTTACAACATTTTTGGAAAAACTAGTCAAAATTGCTAGTCTAATGAGCACAGGTAGGAAAATGACTCAATTACTTGCAGAGTTTGAAAGGAATATTTATGAATAATATTAAGGATGGTTTATAATAGAATAAAAATCATCTTACAGAGATTTGTGAAGCACCAAAATGACTCTAAGGGTCTCAGTAACCTCCAACATGAACCATGTCTCAGTTACATCAAAGGAAGCTCCATTGATTGGAGTCTGGAATACATAGTGAAGGTAGGTTCTGAGCAGAATGAGTGGACTCGCTGTAACTTATGTGAGCATATCTGGAATCCTCCTCCATCATGGAAGAATTCGAATCATCATAGGTTGATTCCCATAGAGAAATAGAGAGAAGGAGAAGATAGAAGGTTGTTGTAGGAGAGGTTCCTTCTTCAATACTTTGGGAGTCTTCAAGGAATTTCGACCCCAACTTGAGATCAGACTATAATGGCTGCAATATGATATTCAATGGCTGTACAATATTATTCAGTACCTGTAAGAGAGAGTGTAAGAGATACTGGAACAATAGTGGCTAAGGGGAGCATCACCCAAAGCAAGGTCGAAGCACATCACTCAACAAGAGAAGCTAAAGCTCTCACATTCAATTACAAAATAGTCAAAAGATGTGAATTGGAGTTGGAATAATTCTTTTATAGAATTTTAGGGTGACCTGCTGAGCAAGTTGAATAGCTTGGTGACATGTGAGAGCCCTTCCACATGGGCCACCCATGAGTGGATATACTTGGCTTGATTTTGCCTTACAAGCTTTTCTTTCCTTTAGAAACTGTGCCCCCCTTTGTCTCAAGATGTTTCCTGCTTTGTAAACTGAGCTCCCTTTTAGAAACTGCGCCCTCCTTAGCTTTTCCTAGATATTTCTAATTTCTTGCTTTTGGCAACTTCTTACACCTTCCTTGTTTTTCATCTTTTGCTATTTTTCTTCCCTCCAGATCCATTTTAGCAACCTTATCCTCATGAGGGCGCCCTCTTGTCCCACTTGCTCAAGATTTAGGAATAATTATTTATAAAAATAATAAAAATAATAAAAATTATTATTTATACTAGACTTAGGATAATTTTTATTCTAAGCATACATAAAATGAAATAAATTTATCTCCCTGGGGGTTATTTTGTCCCCTTTACCCCTGGGAACTAAATGAGCCAAAATTGGGGACATGACATCTAGTCCTTAACTGAATACCACCTAAATTAAGGAAAAAATCCCCAAATCAGGGAATGCACACCCAAATAAAGGAAGGCATGCCAAATCTAGGAGTTTAACTCATGGTTGATTCAGGTGGTCAATTTAGATGTGCTTTGGTCCACTAGAGTTGATCCAGGAGGATCTGTGATCGCTAAAAAATTACCAGTCTCAAATTATAAAACAAATGGCATTGTTGTGTAGTGGTCGGTGATAGATTTCCAACGGCACTTGAATTGCCTCAAACATACATCATATGAGGAAGATATTGCACTTTGAAGTTTTGGAAAAACATGAAAAACAGGGAAAAACAGGGCTACCACATGGTAGGACCACATGCTACCACGAGTCATGTTTGTACATTGACACATGGTAGGATGATGTCATCATGCTAACATGGTATCACAAGAGGATATTGCATGCCACCTGAATTTGGCATTTTGGGGGTCTAGTTGGACCAATTGGAGGCCTCCATGTGGCATCCATACGGATGACGTGGTAACCTAGTCATCAGACACGTGGTGTCTATACCGCACAGTTGTAGAACATTTGGTGGACACGTGAGCAGGGTGACATGGAGGTCGTACAGGACGTGGAGGAGTCTTGACGCCACCTTAGCGCATCATGTGGAAAGTCCCTACTGCTAGCTAGGTGATGATTGGGCACTTTGTGATGGCGTGGACCAATAGGAAGGTGCCATGTGGCACCCTCCAAAATGCCAAGTAGGCCTGAGGGTTGAAAAGTCATACCCCAAAGGGGCAGGCCAATTCACCAATGGATTCATCGAATTCCAAACTATATATATATATTGTTAGCATAGTGTGTAAATGGGAGGGGTTCACGGGGCTTGAACCCCAGACTTCCCACCACCCAATTCAACGACCCAATTTTTGTGCCAAAGGGCACACTTTGTATGCAAAACACGTAAAATAAAATTTAAATTTATTGCAGGAGTTTGGGCGGGGAAAAGGCCTGACCCTGCACTATAAACTAGGCACGATTATCGAGGTAGGGTATATTACTTTGCAAACAGACCAAGGCATATTTCATAAGTTTGGCACCTAGCTCGAGGTATGTATATGACAATGGGAACACAAATTGAGATGATACAAAGCGCAGTCTTGGAGTTTGTGCCAGAGGAGGAGTCCCAGTGCATGTGTAGAAGTATATCAAGTTTATACTCAAAAGATTCAGAATTTCGAGAGGAGTGCAAGTATGGCTTCATTTTCTAAGTTTGAGTATCCAATTTGAAATGTGCCTCTAGAGCCTATACAAATGAGCCAAGTATTGCTGAGTCTATATTCTAAAGTCTTAGAATTTCCTGTAGAATCAAGTGTCAGGTTCTATTTCTATTTATGAGTTGTAGATCTGAAAGGTGATTTTAGAAGTTGAATTGAAAGCCTTTCTTTTGTATTATTTCATCATTTTGAGATTAATGAAGATCGGTCTCACTATTGGGAGTGGACCCAAAGACATAGTTAGGATGTTTGGTGAACTCCGTTATCAAGTTTTTGTGTGATTGTGTTGATATTGTTCTGTTTGATCTCTTCTTTACATCTCACAATTCACTTAATAAAAATGGATTATGCAAGTTGATTTCATAAGCATAAGTGTTTAACTAAGTCATTCACATAACATTGCAAGATGCACTGTCAATTTAAAGATCATGTTAACTGAAAAATATTAGTTATCAATGAAGGACTAATGGTTAGATTGGTAACTTGATATTTTCAGATCAATAGTAGTCATATCAAGGTCTAGGTAGCTAGGTAGAGGGTTATTTTCTCTAACAATTAACTTGTGATATTCCAAGTGCACTTAAAACCTGCAAAGAACTAGAATACCTTGATCTTTCCTACAATGCACTTGAAGGTCTAATTCCATTTTCATTGGGTGAACTTCAAAGTCTTGAAGACATAGATCTCTCCTCCAACAATTTGTCACGTGGAATACCCATATCATTGGAAAGCCTAAAAAATACCTGGTTGAATTTTATTTCAATAAGTTGTTAGGAGAAGTCCCTAAAAATGGAGTTTTCAAAAAGCTTTGTGTCATGGATTTTATGGGAAATATTCATCTATGTGGGCCTTGGGTAGGTCTTTCACCATGCTCTATTCCCAAACATAAAAGTGTTTCACATCTAAAAGGAGTTACCACGTACTTGTCGCAACAGTTACAACCATTGTCTTGTTGTGTTTGTTTTTATGAATCTTATGGGGATGAAATCACAAGAGACATATTTTGATAGAGGCTAATGCATCCTTAAATATGGGGCATTGAAGAGTTTCTTATGGAGAGCTCATCAATACAACAAATGGATTTAGTGACACTAACTTGTTAGGAGTTGTAGTTTTGGGAAAGTGTACAAAGGGACTTGGAACGATAGCACAATCGTAGTTGTCAAGCATCTCAATTTAGAAAATGAAGGGGATCACAAGAGTTTTGAGGAGTACAAAATGTTGGGTAGAGTTAGGCATTCGAATCTGATTAGAATCATAATCTCTTATTCAGACCTCCAAATCAAAGCTTTGATATTTCCCTTAATGTCAAATGGAAGCCTAGAAAAGTGGTTATATCCCGATGGCAAAGAAGGAAATGGTTAGATTTTGATTCAAACGTTTAATATAGCAATAGACATTGCACAAGGCATGTTGTATCTCCATCATCAATGTTTCGTGCAAGTAATCCACTATGATCCGAAACCTAGCAATGTGCTTCTGGGGAAGATATGATAACGTGTTTAACGGACTTTGGCATTGCTACCATATGTTTTGAAAAGTTTGAAGATTTGGATCTCACTTCCACACATGCATTCAAAGGATCAATTGTATGCATCCCTCTAAGTATAATTTGAGATACATAGTATGTTCGGCCATGTCACGAGTTCTTTATTTTTATTAAAAATTATGAATCAAATACCTTACATGGGTAACAGTCGAATGTAGAATATGGACTAGATGGGTGCGTCACAACAAAAGGTGATGTTTATTGCTATGGAATAGTGCTAGTGGAGATGTTGACTAGAAAGAAACCCACCCACAACATGTTTGTGGAAGGATTGAATTTGAAGAAATGGATAGGAAATCTATTTCCAAATAGAACTAGTAAAGTTGTAGATAAAAGTCTATTGGTGAGAACCGGTACAAGTATTAGAGAAGATACCGAGACCATGTGCCTCAATCAACTCATAAGAGTGGGTTTGCTATGCACAAATGAATCTCTTAAAGGGTGACCTACTGCAGTTGACATTATAGGAACACTACTAAACATCAAAGGCACTTTTCTAGAGATTGTTAGCAATCTTAATTTCTTTTTAAATAAAACACATTTATTAGATGAAATAAGTGTTGTTCACAACAATATTAAGGAAGGTCAAAATTCTTCCTAATTCTACTGTATTTTCTACTAAATTATATTAGAAGAATACTGATATAATTGATTTTTAAGCAATTTAAGGAATCCAAAGACTTTATGCATATCAATTTTATTGCTTATTATCTTTTTACAATTACAATAATTTTTTGCTTAGAATTTTGGATTAAATAAATTTTAGTTTAAGAAATTTACATTTATGGTAACATGTTACACTTGTTTTCAATAAAAACAATAATATTTTATTTTGAGGTTAAGAAAAAATGATATATTCATACATTAAAAATGGGACGTTTGTATGCTTTATTGACGCTTTTTCTATTTTCAACTTCTTTATAATAATATATAAAATTAATATTCTTTAAACAAAATCGTGGCCATGCCACTAACTTTGGACTTCTTTCAAATTAAAGATATAACCACTTAAAAAAAACATTTTTAATTTTCGCTAACTTTGTTTAATTTACTTTTTTATAACATGTACTTTTAATTTACTTTTTTATAACATGTAGTTTCAGTAAGCTTATTCTCTTTAGGTATATTTATGTTTTTCAATTATTAAATAGTAAATATATATAACTTGTCAAACAAAAATTCCCCGCACTACAAAAATATTCTGAATTTTTTTGTCAAACATATTCTAAGTAAATGGGTCAACATGTGGATTTCGCAAGTTGAACACAAGATGATCACAAGTTTGATTTAATCTCTGGTGTTCATGAAATATGATGCACATACACTGAAATCAAAGGCATAAAAACCCATTTTGTACATTGGGTATTTGGGGAGTTTCAATAGGTGAGGAGTAGCATATCCTTTCTCCAAAATTTCACTTTTGCAAGAATTTAGTCAAGTAAATTGTCTAAATTTTGTATAGTTACAGTGTGTTTATGGAATTTTGGAAGTTTTGGGTCTATTCAAAGATTCTTGAAATTGTTGAGCATGAAAAAATTATGTTCTTGACACTTTAATCCACAATACTATGTTTGACACTCAATTTTTGATGAATTTATTACCTCAAAATTCATCGGCAAAAACAAACAAATCTAGACCATTTTGAGTAAAGATTATCCTCCTTTGTTGAATGAATGAATACAACTTCACTCAGGTACAAAATCTTTTTTTCTCCCCATTATTTGTTGCATTTAGTACTTTAACTAATTTAGATAATGGGGTTTGTATTTGGTACTTTAAATAATGGGGTTTGGACCTTCAAATCTATTTTTTCTCATTTGGGTCAAAGCACAAAAATATTATGATTATGAGATGAAAATATTTTATTCATATGTTGTTCGGTTGTTTGTTGATAAAGACAAGGAGTATTTTCTCTCCTCACAACCTTTGGCTCACGAAGAGGAAAACAAATGTTTGGAGGCAAAAAAAGTTGTTTCCTAGAGGTCTCTCTGGTTGCAAAGTTCTACATGATGGGTTGAAGGAAGTGATGATGGTTGGATTGGCTTGTCATATGAACGATTGGTTCTCGGTGTAGAAGTGTTGCAATGTTTTTACATGTGTTTTTCTTTCTATACTCCGCCCCTTAGTTTTTGAAGCTCCTCTACCCAAGAATTCACATAACAATCCCTTTGGGTTGAAATAGTGTGGACCTTATTTCTAAGCTTTGGTGAAACTGATTTACAACATTGATGGGATCATTGTGTATCATTTCACAACTCTACAATGCATGTTCTTCAACAAAATTCAAAGTATCTCTACATTGATAGTAAGATCTAGAATAAGATGATATTTTGCAACATATTTGAGAGAAGGGACATATATACGCAAATATCATAACTACACACTTACCAATTAACAAGGAATCATTAAGCCTCTAACTCAGAATGAGATATAATTTATTCTTAAGGTAGAGGATTTGAGGGAGAAAGAGGAGATTTTCTTGAGTCAAAATTTCCACATATGGTTTCTAAGGGAGGGGGATCCAAATACAAAATTATTCTTCCAATCAACCATGAAAAATTAGAATTGTAATAAAACTCTCTTCCTTTGAAAGGAAAATTTTAGAATCAAACCAAGAGATTGCAAATGAGTTAACATCACACTTCAGGGAAACTTTAATTGAACCACCTTTAGACAACTCAATGGAAACCACATCAATATGCTCTCTCATATTCCTCTTTGATCATTGCAAAACATAACAACCCAATTATCAAGGAGGTACAACATGCAATGATGGATTTTCCTTGGGTTTGGAAGGACTACATGCAAATTAATTTTAGACCATGACGCATCATCCATAGATTAATCATAATGGCATAGGAATTCCCTCAAAGGGTTTTGATGCTATATGCTATGTTATTCACTCTTATACCGAAGGTGTCAAAGGACTTAATTTCAAACAAAATCCCCCCCATTTCTTAATGCAAAGCCCTTATAAAATTATATTCAAAGTTATGACTAATTGTCTTTGGCCCTTTGGCCCCTCATAGTTTCCTTATAACAAGGAGGGTTGTCTTTGGGAACAAACTTTTGGATGAAATAATTATAGAAGAGATGTTATTCATTATTTTGATCAACAAAAGATGCAGGGCACATTCATTAAAATGGATGTTTCAAATGGTTGATCATTTGTATTGGAAAATTATGTCACAATATTGTTATGGACCTATGGTTCGAGGGATCCTAGATTTAGTTGGCTTTAATCAAATCCGTTTCTACTCCTTTCTATTAAGGCTTATTTAAATCACATTTAAATATGCTCCAGTGTACCTTTCCATTCTACCTTAGTAATATAACAAAGAGACATGCCATGTCCTTACTAATTTATCATTTTAGAAGAAGTTCAATGTCACCTTATAGCTTCTTATATAGAAATATTGTATAGATTAGTCATTTAAGTATTTCTCCCCATATATATCACATTTTTTCATTTCCAATTTTTTTATAATACCGTGTTTATAGGAGTGGCCACAACCCTTGAAGTCAAATCCTTTCAAGAGGATTTGCAACTATTTTTGCAAGGTTTTTGTGGATGAGATCAACAAGGATAAGTTAAAATTTGTTTCTTCAAGAATCACTAGAACATCCCCCCAACCAAGTATTTGGGTGTCCCATCCCTTCACTTAACTCAATTGTGTAGTTGGGTCATCCAACAAGCACACAAAAAAGTCAACCATTGCCTTTTCTACATGTCCATGATGACTTGAATGCACAATTGAATTATAATCACCATATTGGTTTGTCATAACATCAATAATTGCAAGTCACATGTACACTTCCTTAAAATATTATATATATGATTCACATATAATCCTAGGACATATATATTTCAATCCAAACATAAAAGGTACATAACTATACTATCCTATGTTTCTTATCAATTTTTAAGTACTATTTTTAAGTCATCAAGAAAGTGTGGTTTGAGGTAGTTGTTAACAAACATGGAATGGGAGACACATGGCTTACGGAATCCCTCCCTTGTTACAAGAGTTCGTCCCTTCATGGTCACAAGTGTTAGTGCATGCAATATGTGTCTTCTCTAGGGAAGATCATGTTATAATGAGCTTGTTTCTTTCATTGATTGCTCATCAGAAAATGATCTTCGCTTTGTGGCTTGTGCCTTACACTTTTATATTGTGGTTTACTTTCCATATCTAAAATTCCACTATGAAGAGGATAAATGCATGCTTAAACTTACAGAAAATTGCAACCTTGCAATATCTATATTTTATTGTTAAGAAGGATTCGAGTGTATTTAGGAAGTTGATTGTACATACAAGATGCAATTACAAATTAAGAAGTTCATCATTATAGACTAAAGTTATTATCCCTGCTACACTACCACACGTTCCATCTCATATTTTCTCCCACTTTTAATCAAGCGTGGAATTTATAGTCTTCTCCAAGGTAGATGGATGTACACTTAAGCTATATTTTGTATTTTTAATATCTAAAATCGTTTTGTACATAAATTTATCTTTAATGTAAATAATGTTTTCCTTATCCACTTGCCCTAGGACCTTGTTCCATGCTAGGATGTTTTATTCTTTTACTAGGCCGGTACTTATTGATGGTCTCTTCCATCCATGCATCTACCTACCTCAAAGAAATTATTCCCTAATCAAGTCATATATATATATATATATATATATTGCTTCAAACAAAAAGTAGATTATACAAATATTTATTAGGTTCAAATTTATTTCCAAAATATGTCAACACTGCATGCATAATAATGGAAGGAAAGCCTTAAATCATTTTATGTTGGTTAACATAATCCAACTCACTTTGTAAAGTTGCATTTAATGGTGAATTGGTCCCTTCGTTACCTATATTGGTAAATGAATTTTCTCGTTTTTGATGTGAATGGAAACTGTGGTCTGTGACTCTATAGTATTTAAGGAACTATGCTTTCATTAGAGTTTGTATTGTTGCACAATGACAGTTTTTTGCAACTTTATTTGGAAGCATATAACCACTCCATGTACTGAGTACCATCTCCCATGCTTGTAGAATATTTTTTGCTTCAAGCAAAGCCAATGGAAATGTGAGCACAATGATAAATCTATTTGCTCAATTTTTATTGTTAATATAGTAGTAGCTACAAGGACAATTCTAAAATGAAGTTTCATATTTATCTGTTTAGAATAAGTTTTATGAGAATCTTTAATTTGTTAGCAATGGTATAGTCAATGTGTCTTTTAGAATTGTTATTTACATGAGCTAAATTTGAAGGCATTTAAGCTTGCCTTGAAATAAATTTTGGTTTCAAAATTAGATTCTTGTATCTTCCCAAGATGTATAACAACAATGACCACATTAGAAAGAATTTGGGTGCAAGATTTAATAACAACAAGTGAAGATAATCAAGTGCATTATTGTTATTCCATTTGTTTGCATCAACATTTTATCATTTCTTGATTTGGGCAAGGTTTTCCATCACTTCTTTAACAATGAAACATTTAATGTTAAATATTCCATGAAATAAAGTGAACCACCCAAAAAATTATTCTATTTTATTATTCTCTTCAGGACATTTCAATGATGAGTAAGAAGCTCTTCTTGACATCTATTTTATTGTTCTCTTTTTCACCTCATCACATCTACTTTACTTTTTGTTTTTTCCCCTTTCAATGTTCCTTTGCAGCTTCTCGAGCAATTACTAGTATTTATGTTTGTTACATTGCCTTCCCCTTGTAAATGCTTTGTCCTCAAAGCATAATTCGATGGAAGACTTATCCCTTGCTCTTGCTTGTAATGTCTTCTCGTGATATTTTGTGTTGGTAGTTGCGACACTTTATGAAACAAGACAATATTATTTGCGAAGCATTGAACCAAAATTGTTTTACTGCTCTTGGATTAGGCCACCCCAATTCGACTTTCTGTGGCACTGCACACTCATGGTTTCCTTGGAAAAACCATGGTTCCCAAGATGAATTTTACATTGCCATGGTCCAATTATTTTCGTATTTAGATTCTTCGGAATATAAACCATTTGTGGTTGTTTAGAACGATGTTGATAGCTCGATTGGTTGAAGCAATGAATTCTATGATTAGTTTGTCGATAAGGCGTCTCGGTATCTTGTGTTTTGGTTTTGGAATCTTCAACTTTTGATACATCTGTAGGTTTATTTCTTGACAAATTTTCAATATATAAGCATCCTTTTCATCTTGGATGTCAATTAGATATGTATTGGTTCCTTTTCCCAATTTCTAGACTTCCACATCTGACGATTTATTTATTTTAACTACATATGTCATTGTTTTCTTGTCGACCGATGATCCCTTGTAGACATCGTGATCAAGCTACTCTTGTAATGTCTTCTTCACATTATTCGGCTTTTAAAGTTTTGTAAGTAGATCTCGATTATGTCCCCTTAAACATAAAAGTGCTACCTTATTTTCTAACCTATTGACTTTGTTTTTTTATTCTAGATTCTCTATTTTTCATCCCTTAAATTTTTAATTGCTCAAGTAACCTTTGATTGAGATTCCTTAAGCGGGAGATTTCTTCATCTTTCTTGGATAATTTTTCCTTGAGATCTTTACTACTTATTTTAACTTTTGATCGCATTGATTTTCATCCTTCTACTTCCTGATTTTTGCTAGTAATTTTTTACTTTGATCTTTTAGACGAGAGATCTCTTCATCTCATTCCTATAAGACTTTGTTAAATTTTCTTTTCTCAGTTTTTAATTCCTCAATTTGTGTGATTAATTCTAGAATACACTCTTTTAGGTAACGCTTATATTTCTTTGTTAACCCATTAAAATTGTTCTCTTTGTCATTTTCAAATTATAATTTTCTATTGCTCTCTTCATAATATCCTAGTTGACCCTCTAATTTCTTTATATGTGATTGCATTTGTGAATCACTTTGATATTCAACTAGAAAGAATACCTTTTTACAATTTGTGTAATTAACATTTTGATTTCTAAAGAATTCTTGACCATTATTAAACTTTATTGCACAAATTGAGCATTTTGAGAAAAAAAATTGATGACATAGTTCACTAATTTGTACTTCTTTGATAATTAGTGATGAAAATAATTTTTTTTAATGTCTTCCTTGGTTACCTTAATACTTCATGATCTTTGTGGAATTTGATTTTAAAATCTCTTTCCATTCTAATGGAAATTAATAATCAATAATATTTTTTAATAGTTTGATTTATTATCAAATTAACCTTTTAATAACTTTTCTACTTAACCTTCTTCCTTTTTAAACTTTAGATAAGGATCCTTAAAACCAATTGTCATGATTTTCAGTGGTAAGATTTCACACAACATGCATTTCTCTTTCACTTCACTTCCTAGGTAGATTAATTATGTCAACTTAGCCTTCGACAACCCTTGAAATTTTATGTTTTCTTCTTCAACAAGGAAAAAACCCGCTTCTTGATATTCATATTGAATCAAAGAGAGCAATGTTCATTACATCATAGATAGTCTAAATCTGATACCTCGGAGCTATACACCCCCTATAGTGTCCAAACATCAGCTGACGACAAAATGTTACTCAGCCTCATAAAAGTCCCAAAATAAAATTTAAATTTTACTTAAGTCTCTCAAAGATTACAAGCTAACATTCCCAAAAATTACCAACATATAATGGTCAATAGCTATACGCTAAACATAACATTAATATAAATAAACTAATTTCCATCCTCAAAACATGGAAGATGATCCATTGGAGACCAACATATTATCCTTGTATTCTTCAAAAATGTATTAAGCCTTCCTCCAATCCAAGAGCTTTTTTGGACAATGCATCAACTTCAATATTCAATTCATGATAAATGTGCTGGAAAGATAAATTGCTAAAAGTTGAAAATAGGTCCTTAATGTTTTAACACCAGTGCTTAAGTGATATCACATGTAATTCAAATCTCCCTAAATCCCAATTAATGATCACGTTCGAATAACCTAATACCTGTAAATATGGAATACCAACTTTTATGTTCTTTCGATGACATCTCCCAAGGTTATATTCCACAGTGGATGAATAAGTTGCAAATCCAACTCTAGTCATGTCCTGTACCTTCCTTCCCAAAAACATAGGTGCACAGGTGGCCTAATATGCAAATGCTTCACTCGTGTCTCTTCAACCAAGTGTATGGTAGTTTCCTTTGACACAACACTACGGATAAGGAAACATTAAAACATTTGCAAGTAACTACCTTGTAATTGTCAGATTGTTTGCATCACTAATTTGTAGTAGATAGTTCTTGTAGCAAGGTAGTGAACAAGGGTGATTATGTGTTCTTGTTTTGTGTAAGATGCACCTTTAAGTGACTCATCTTAGGCTATGTTACATGGTTTGGGTTCATGTTCGAGTTCGGTAATGATTAAGTTAGGTTCAAAATTCTAATTTTCTGATGAGATTCGGGATGATATTCGCCATAAATTTTGCATATATAATATAAAATACAATAAAAACTTATAAAATTGAAAATAAAATAAAATAAAAAATAAAATCAATATATATAAGTAAAATCATCATAATATTAATAAATACTTATGAATAACTTAATAAACTTAAACAAGAGCCACGTGGTGGCAATGTCCTTGACATTGCCATCTGCTCTATTTGTAGAAAGTTGTAGGAAGGATATATTTGCTTGGAGTTGTGAACGATTGATAGAAGTTAAGATGAATAAAGATAATGTATCCATAAACTTGCTCAAATCATTAGTACTCAAATTTTTATGAAATAAAGGTTTGCCACCACCTCCACAATTCTCAACAGTACTCAATTCCCAACAGTTTGGGGAATGGTGAGTTCATCCTCCAATAGAGGTTTCGCCTTTGAAATTTTATGATATGATGAACTACACCTTAGTCTTCCATTAGATGAAATATTTGATGAAAGTTTCTTAATTCCCAATTTTTTAATATGATCTTTAGATTTCATGTTCGTGTGATTTAGCAGATTCATGCATAGAAAATATGGCAATTGGACAGATTTCTGGAGATAGCACGATAACAACTTTTATACGAAACAAAATCCTGGATTAATTAAAGTTTGATTCCCGCCTCTGCTACTTGAGTGCCATGATGTTTCTTGTATTGATTGCTAGTATTCCGGGAGTAATACCTCTCCTGGAGTTTAACACGTAAATTGGGCTTGTGTTGATCTGAAATTTTCTTTTGGATTATTGTTTATATTTGCTTGGCAATTGATTTTGGGAAAGCACAGCCTTAGATCCCACTAAAATTATATGTAATTGTTTTATTAATTGCTTGTCAACTAAATTGAGGGAAGGCGCAACCTTGGATCCTCGAATCCGCCAAGCTCTACTTCCGGACCAGGGCGCAGGAAACCAATTGGGTCTCCAAACCAGGGGTTAAATTTGACGGACACCCTTGCCCATCAGTCAATTTTTTTGACAGTTTTGTTTGTGAAAGTGCCCTTCTTATGACGTTTAATAATTAATTTTACCCTTCTACTAAAATTTATTATTAATGTTGTGTTCTACTATATTATGAAGCTACCCACTATTCTTAATACCTTATTATGAAGCGGATTTATTAAAAAAGTGCTCAATTAATTTTTTTTTGAACTTCAATATGAGTCAATGCAAAACCATCAAAACCACCTCCAAGGGTGGTATGGAGACGACCACATTCCAACACAACCTCAACTAATAGTAACTCTTTGTCTTTTGATGCATTCATCCGGATGGCATGTTACCCACAAAATCTGCTATTTCAATTACACTAAATGATAACAACGAACTTACAGAGATTGGGAAATGGAGTTAGACAACATAATTCATAAAAAGGTACTCACCCACAAAATCTACTATTTCCATCACACTAAATGATAGTAATGAACTTACAAAGATTGGGAAATGGAGTTAGACAACATAATTCAAAAAAGGTGCTCAACGATCTCAACTAATCACATAATGATTTGCAAAAATTCGAGTTGGGAGATGAATTCCCATTCAATGGATTTGGGATTTGATTTTTTTTACTTGTCCATCTTTCATGGTACCCTTTTTGGAAAAAATTCTATTTTTATTAGTTTAAAATTTGAAAATTAAAATAAATTTTACTAAGACATAGAAGTAAAAAACAAATTAATTTAGCAGAATAACCTATTAATACAACTCTTGGCTCGTAAAGGAAAAGCAAATGAGGGCGCATGAGAATCTCCATAGCCATTCTAACACGCTCTTCTCTCCACCACTCAATCCTGGTAAGATGCCAATTTTCGATCAGAGTGTTCGCACAGTCCTGCAAACTTATCCATTTCCATAATGGTGCCCTCAACAATGGCCATTTCTCCACTTTTGGAATTTTGTCAAGTAGTATGATATGGGCATAATAATGGATTGACTCTTGCACCGTAGACAAAATCCTGCACACAAAATCAATAATAGGGCGTCGTATACCTCGAAATGGGAGAATCAACTCTTCATGATATTGATAGTGCTGCCCTTGAAGGCAACTTTTAGGGTGACATAAATATTGCAGTTATGGCTTATTTGGATTGCCATACTTCTCTGTTGCACGCTGCCTACGCCACCCGTAGTGATGACATATACAAATGCTTAAATATTTACGTGGCCATTCAAGGAGCGCTTCTCACTGCCCTCTTTTATTATGCACAGCAAATGAAGTCCGGGACAACAGGGTGTACTGAGGAATGGTGGACTACTCCACTGATTATGTTAGCCATTGCCTCTACATCACTCATTTATGGTATGCTTCATCAATTTGTTGGGCAGTTCCACCTGCTCAGACGTGGTCGCCAATTCCAAGAAGACCGTCGCAATTTTCTGGTGGACAACTTTCTTCATCAGCGTGGAACTGCATTGACAATAGGGAACCTCTTTTTGTTGATAAACTATAATAGAGAAAGCGTCGTATGTCATGAAGAAGAAGATCATATTTCAGAGAAATATCATATCACCTGGTGGGTTGCAGAGAGAATTTCATTTCTTGGCTTTCTCATGGTGTTCTCAATATGCCTCTTGCTGTCCTGCACTCGCCTTCTTTGCTCACAAACCTTTGACAATTAATTACAACTACTCAGCCAGGTGGCCGGCCTTTCCTTGTATGCTATGTTAACCTATCTTAAAATGGTTTAGCAGATAGTTCTAATTAAGACATAAAAGCTGCACCATTGTCGCTGAATAAACCAACAGTCTACCATCATATTATAAGTCATCTAATTTATATGGAGTTACGTCTTGCAGCAGGTCTCTTTGCCTTCTGTCCGGTTTGTAGGTAGAGCCAATAAAATAAATTCAAAATAGCAAGAAACAAGCATTCCAACAGTAAAATAAACAGTTTCAGAAAAGTTTAAGAAAATCTTAAACAAATAGGTTTACTTATCATTGTCGAAGGCTGCAATCGATCTGATACCTCATCTGTAATTGAAATGCCTCCAAATTTATTTGTGTCTAAGCATATTTTGATGAAATGTTTCCAAATTCTTCCGAATTAAGACCAAATTTATACAAATTGTCTGCTACCCATTTAGATTATACAGCAATTAGATTATCTGCTCAACTCAAATCCCCATTGGCATACTGCTACGTCGAACCCAACACAGTTGAACAAATCGCTTCCATAAATTTATTTTCTTGATGGATTTGTGGCACGGATTGGAAGGAAAATGCTGTTAATTTTTCAGAATTTACTTCAATTTGCTCTAGGATCTTAACTAAGAGAACAACATGTATAGCATATCTATAGCATATCAATCATGAACACAATAATGCAAGCACACAAGAGACACAGAGTTTACTTGGGGAAAACCATAAAGGTGAAAAACCCCAATAACTTCCTCAGAGATAGATAGAGAAATGATACAACCCAAGCATAAGAGATAGACATCTCCTAGCAGCAGCTTCTCCTCCTCCACAAGTGCGCCACTCTCCTGAGAGTGTGAGAGAGAATAGAAATGGTGAAATAGAGTGCCTCCCGCACTCTATTTATACTTGACTTGAATTTCCTAATAACCTTTACTAGGTCGGACTCAACTTAACCACATAACATAATGTTGACTCGGCCGACACCCATTAGGGTGGTCTAATAACCCTTTGACCCACATGGCCGACCCCCACTAGGGTGGTCTAATAACCCTTCGACCCACATGACTTATACAGGGCCGACCCCAACAAGGTGGTCTAATAACACATCAAGTATAAGTTACGACACTTACAATATAAATGACGACACTTCCGTATAGAGGAATAATAACATCTCTATAGGAATACAATATACATATATGTGAAATACATTCCGAAGTTACATATACATCAACACTCCCTCTTAACTAGGAAGGTATTTCTCGACACAGGTCTTCTAGCACAAGTCTTCTTCTCTGGATCATCATCATTGGATAATCGTCATTGAGTCATTGTCATCGTCACTGCTGCTGCTATCTCAATCAATCTCTGAATCTACTCGTCATAGGAATTTCTACAAAGCCAGTCCTTTTTCATACTGGATGTAGGCCCATCACCTACAGGTCTTCATCATCACTGGCCATACTGTGGAATCCTCAGGACTTATTACGTGCGTCACAAAACCTCGAAAGAGCATCCCAGGACTAATTACAAGCACATAGCTCAACCTATCGGATCTCCCAGGACCTTTTACATGTTACTGCACAACCTGTCCATGGCCACGGAGTATCATCCTGATACTCATGATCACACTGATCATCATCCACGAAGCACAGTCCAGATGCACACACACAACACTTACACTCACCGGCATGGGAGGACCAACCGACCACCATCCGTGAAAGGCTCACAGCACTTACATCAACGACCATGGGAGAACACATCTGCCACCATGTCGGAAAGGCTCTGCACTTACATCAACGCACATGGGAGAACACATCTACCACCATGTCGGAAAGGCTCTGCACTTACATCACCGCACATGGGAGAACACATCTACCACCATGTCGGAAAGGCTCTGCACTTACATCAACGCACATGGGAGAACACATCTACCACCATGTTGGAAAGGCTCTGCACTTACATAAACGCACATGGGAGAACACATCTGCCACCATGTCGGAAAGGCTCTACACTTACATCAACGCACATGGGAGAACACATCTACCACCATGTCGGAAAGGCACTGTGCATCTGTGTCTTCGGAACTCATCACACATAATCCAACTGATTATGTAATGTATCCACCTGATATATATGATCATCCTGATCATCATCATAGCATCATCCTGATGCATATCATCTAGAGTATCGTCCTGATACTCATCACTGCATCGTCCTGATGCATATCTGGAGCAACATCCTGAAGCTCGTCATCCATGATCATCCTGATCATACAATGCATCCACCTGATGCATACATAGTATCTGCATGATACATATCATCATACATGATCTACCTGATCATACAATGTATCCACCTGATACATATACAAATACATGATCCACCTGATCATACCTGATACATATCAACATACATGATCTACCTGATCATACAATGTATCCACTTGATACATCTACAGATACATACCCATGATCCAACTGATCATATCCAGCATCCAACATGATGCGTACATACATATATATAAATGATCGAACTGATCATATCCAGCATCCAACATGGTGCGTACATACATATACATATAAATGATCCAACTGATCATATCCAGCATCCAACATGGTGCGTACATACATATACATATAAATGATCCAACTGATCATCTCCAGCATCCACTTGATGCATATACAGAGCAGTAACTGGAGCATCGTCCTGATGCTCATCATCCAGCACTTACATCCACAGCCATGGGAAGGATCCTCCTCTCACCATGCTTGGAATGGCTCTTGCAAATGTGTCCATCACTTCTTCCTCGAAGTGTCATCAATCTGAAGAACACCAAGCCTCTCTCTGAAGTACTCGAACTTCACTCTATCTAGTGGCTTCATCAGCACATCTACAACCTGCTCATCTGTCGCAATATAAAGGAGCTTCACTGCGCTTCTCTGCACCATATCCCTGATATAGTGATATTTGATCTCAATGTGTTTCGACTTGTCATGGAACATCGGATTCTCAGACAGCTTCACACAACTTTGGTTGTCACAAAAGATACCGGTAGCCTCCAGCGGGAGATCAAATAACTCAGACAGTAGCTTCGGAAGCCATACTGCCTCACAACTAGTTGAACAAGCTGCAACATACTCTACTTCAGCTGTACTCAGTGCTACGCATGACTTCTTCCTGCTAAACCAAGAGATCACACCTGATCCCATACTGAAGCAACACCCAGAACTGCTCTTCTTATCTGCAGCACTGCCTACCCAATCTGAATCAACATAACCCTGTAGGTTAAACTTTTGATTCACATCATACTTGAGCCCATAATCAACTATACCTTTCAGGTACCTCAGAATATGCTTTACAGCAACCAGGTGAACACTCCCCGGATCCGTCAGGAACTGGCTCAATGTGTTCACCGCAAAGAAAATATCTGGTCTCGTGTTCGTCAGGTACATCAAGGACCTAATCATCTGACGATACATCGTGACATCAACCGGATCAGATGAAGCATCACACAGAAGCTTCAGGTTTGATGCCATAGGTGTGGCCATGGCCTTGCAGTCCATCATCCCGAACCTCTTCAGGATCTCTACTGCATACTTCCCTTGTCCAAGGAAGATACCATCTGCACTCTGCCACACCTCCATACCTAGAAAATAGTGCATCATCCATAAGTTCTTCATCTCGAACTCGGCAGCAAGCTTTCGCTGCGTGTCGGCAATCAATCTATCTTCACCTGTAATAAACAGGTCATCCATATACAAAAGTAGTATCACTGGATTTCCTTCCTCAACCTTGTAGTAAAGGTTGGAATCCGCTTTACTCTTGGTAAAGCCCAAACTAGATAGGAAGCTGTCTATCCTACCATACCAAGTTCTGCACATATATGACTCCCTGTCATGTGTCTCAGAACCAAGTGGCTGCTCCACATACACTTCTTCTTCAACTACACCATTCAAGAAAGCTGTCTTAAAATCCATCTGGTGTATCTTCCATTTCATCACTGCATCCAGAGCAAGTACGGATCTAATGGAAGTGTATCTGGCTACAGGAGCAACAGTCTCTATGCTACCACCTGCAGCATGCTTGATCTTGTAGATCCTCTTGGAAGTCACTACAGACTCCCCTTCAGGTCTTGGGATTGCATCCCAAACATCTTCATGATCGACTGGTACTCCTCGATCATGGCATTCTTCCCAGATCCTAGGAACTTCAATATCTTCAATATTTTCAATAGATAACTTTGTTGCTGAACAAATGTTGTAGTCCTTCTTTTGTAGGTGATGGTATACGATCTTTCCTACACAACAAGTTAAATTTCATGATTAGAAAACATCTCATAGTTTTCAGAACAAATTCTTACACATAATGAAATATGTCATACAGTCATGCAATTATCTTAGCCAATGCTTCAATACAACATTAATCCATATCTCGTAACTTTCTAGATGCCTTCCAATCTCTACCAAAACATTGTTAAGAGTGTGAACAACTCCCAACATGTCAGCAAAGAGGTTTCATTCTAGATAAGTAGCAATGGAATGTTGTACAGTTCCATAGGCCACTTACCCATGTATCTTAGTAGTATACTGTTCATCAATGCAACTATTCTAATATGCATAATACACAACCTAATTCTAGGAACATGAGTATATACATTATTGAACAGTATTATTTAAACAATAAAATATGCAAGGAATGATAATTCAAATTCTTATCTTTGTTTGTTTGTTGGGGTTGACTCCCTCTCAGTCTTTGCTTCTTTTCTGCAACTCCATTTTGATGTGGATTGTGAGAAGTGGTCAATTCCCTCTGAATATCTGCATCCTTGCAGAAACTATTGAAGTGTGCTCCTTCCCGATCTTTGCTTCCTTGCAGGAACAACTGGAGTGTGCTCCCTCTTGATCTTTGCTTCCTTGCAAGAACAACTAGAGTGTGCTCCCTCTTGATCTTTGCTTCCTGGATTACCTGTCCTTGAACTTATATCTATCACTATGCATGCTTATTAATATCATCATTGTGTTATCCTCAAGGTCTCATACATAATCACACATTCATTAGTATAATCTTAATACTATCAAAGCACAATAATCTTAAACATGTGTAGTCATGATCATTTCAAACACAGATAATAAACATTAGTACTCAAGGTTTCAGGGAAGTCTTCTTTTACTCATGCATATTCTTATTTGATCATAGGACTCTTCTGCTTAGTTAAATCATCAATCAAGATAAGAGACATAAAATGCATAAACCCTTGATTACTTACATTTCTAACTTTATGAATAAACATAAACAATCACACCAAGTATACTTATATAAGGGATCCTAACACAAGGTGGGATTCTAACTTGATATAGGAAAACATACCTGGATTGGTGTGTTAGCTAGTTATGTCTAACATACCCACATGATGTCTTCTTGTTCTCTTCAATGACTTGTGCTAGTAACTTGCATATCTCATAGGTTAACCATTATAGAACCAAGTTATACATACCTCGCAAATAGATCTTCTAAGTGATTCATGACAATGGATGAATCTTTGTCCTCATGTCCTCATGATCATATGTTCTTGAACTAGAACATGATTTATCTTTCTTGGTGTAACTTTCATGTTAGTGGACAACATAAACCTCATACAACACCATAATGCATTAGTACAATCATAAGTGTCAACTAATCAATGAATATCTTCTATCATGCATTCATAATTTTATTAAGGTGATACAACAAGTCTAAATTTAATCAAGATTGTACTAACCGTAATAACATGAAGACAAACATACCATAAACTTAATCATGAAAAAATCTCGAAACATACCTGGATGAGTCATACTTGTCGAGATTGCTTGTAATCTTCTTATGTAAGGCCTTAGCCTCAACTCCCTCTGAAACAGGAACTTCTTCACTTATGCAAGTGACCAATCCATTCTCTTCTAGGATTAACCCAATCCACTTGATTTGCAGGAACTGGATCTGGAACTAGATTAGGGTTTGTCAAAGAAACCCTAAAAATTCAAACTTTGAATTTCAAACTTTCGAAAGGATAGAAATATGCGCCTGGATGAGCTGATCAAGCCGGTATACTCATAATTTGAAAACTGCAAAGTTTCACCCCTCAAATTTGCCTTTGAAACTTCTGGATTCACTAGACATGACCCCAAACTAGGGTTTGATAAAGCCCACCCTTCTGCCCAATCAAAAGGTTCGATCCAAAGCTCTAAGCTTCTATTTTTCTGAGGAGCTTCCAGCCGTGGTCATAGATTTCAAAATTTTCCATTTTTGCAGAAGCCCTAATTTTCCACTTTTTCGATCAAAGTCCCGAACTAGGGTCTGATCAAGCCCGGCCTTCTTCCCAACCAACAATTCTGATCTTGGTCTCTAAATTTTGATTTTGATGAGTGGCATTCAGTCGTAGTCTCCGATTACAAAAATTCCAACTTTCTCTGAAACCCTAAAATATGGAAACCATGAATGAAGGTGCTCAAAAATAATTCTATTTTGACAGAAATATGTACTTGATTGTTTCTGGTGTAACTCCAAACTTTTCGATCCACGGGGTTTGAAAATTTTTCCTGTGATAGCCCGACATGTCATATTTCCAATCCCACAGGTCTAACCTCAAATGGATTCTCTGAGAGAGAGTTATGCCAAGTGTCGCAACGTGACCTGTATATGGGATAAAACAGGAGATCGAACTTGTACGGCGTGCCACGTGTCACTAGTTCAGTTTCGGCCTTTGAAAAAGTTACCTGAGAAAGTACAGTCCATGCAATACTTGTCACTTTTTACGAAATTCCATTTGGAGCTTCCTAGCCAAAGTTATGACCTTTTTTCCAAGGTCACCTGTTTATGACTGAGATCTGGAAGAGGCAGAAACCCTATATTGTACAGAACATAAATCACAAAGTACAACGAATTAGAGGTTGTCCTTTGGAAACAAGGTACATGGGGATCTTAGATTCGTCCTATATGATTTTTAGACCCTAAAACCTTGCCGAAATTTATTTATAGCGAAAGTGCTACGATGACTGGTTTTTTCTATATCAAGCCCTAGCTTCGCAATTGCAACAAGTGTCATACATGCCATACCATGCCTTCTTTTAGGCTAGCTCTGATACCATGTTAATTTTTTAGAATTTACTTCAATCTGATCTAGGATCTTAACTAAGAGAACAACATGTACAGCATATCAATCATGAACAGAATAATGCAAGCACACAAGAGACACAGAGTTTACTTGGGGAAAACCATAAAGGTGAAAAACCCCAATAACTTCCTTAGAGATAGATAGAGCAATGATACAACCCAAGCATAAGAGATAGACATCTCCTAGCAGTAACTTCTCCTCCTCCACAAGTGCGCCGCTCTCCCGAGAGTGTGAGAGAGAATAGAAATGATGAAATAGAGTGCCTCCCGCACTCTATTTATACTTGACTTGACTTGCCTAATAACCTTTACTAGGTCGGCCTCAACTTAACCACATAACATAATGCTGACTGGGCCGACACCCAATAGGGTGGTCTAATAACCCTTTGACCCACATGGCCGACCCCCACTTGGGTGGTCTAATAACCCTTCGACCCACATGACTTATACAGGGCCGACCCCAACAAGGTGGTCTAATAACCCATCAAGTATAAGTTACGACACTTACAATATAAATGACGACACTTCCGTATAGAGGAATAATAACATCTCTATAGGAATACAATATACATATATGTGAAATACATTCTGAAGTTACATATACATCAACAAATGCTTCCGGCTTTCTCCCATTACAATTTCGAACCAGGTTTGGATGCTTCTACTCTTTCAATTTACTGAGATGCCATCTAAATAATAAACTTGAGACTATTTTAGTGCAATGTAAAGACATAATTTAACACGTGAAATTAGCAGCAAAGCTGATTATACCTCCCTTTTAGAAATAGTTTAATATAATAATTTAGAAATGTTTTAATTTAATTATTGTACATAGATCAAAGTTAAAGCTAAAGTTTAACAAAAAAAATAAAATTAGATAAGTAATAATAATAACTATTTTGTTTTGTAGTATATGGTTGCTAAAATAAACATAGTTATATTGTTTTCTATGATATACTTGAAATACTCAATACAAGCCTACATCTATTTACTAAGATTAATTATTTGGTATATAAAGGGTTAGTTGTACAATTTTAAAGGATTTATGGTTTGTGAGTTAGGTTAGTGGTTAAGTCATAGTTAAGGAGTCAATAGATGAGTACACGCCTCTTAAGGAAAAAAAAAAGACTAACTTGCAAGATAATGGTAACATAGAATAAAATATCACTAGATCAAATAGAGCGTGTTCTTAATAAAAAGGAAATGGGAGTAGGCCAAGTTGCTTACCACATTTCATAATAAATTGAAGATGAAAGAATATTATTAGGACTTTACAATCCAAGTAATGTAATGAAAGTGATTGTATATTGTCAAAATGAGTAACCACTAATCTCAAAGCAAAGTGTGTATTAGTTATGTGGAACCATACATTCATTGATATGTAACATATAGATCAAATTAGTTAAAATTAATTGATGAAATTTAAAAAACATAACACAATTAACTTGTTGACATGCAAATAAAGTTTATTTTCCTATTCTATAAATTAAAAAGTTATGTTTTAATCATATTGTTAATAATGATAATAATTATACTCTCATCAAATTTAATTTCTCATTTAATTTTGAATATTTTGTAATTAAAATTAAATTTCAGTTAATTTCATATTTAATTAAAAATGATAATTTTAATAAGTTTTATACTTAGTTTCAATTTATGTTGAATTAAAATAAAATAAAATGAATTCCTAATATATTTGTATATAAAAATATATTAAAATGATTATAAATTATTTTAAAAATCTCTGGACTACCCTTCAACTCTCCATGCAAATTTGTCTGAAACACCTGATGTTAAAGCTTCAATCATGGAAGCTCGAACATATGTCTTACCTTGGCAGTGGCAGTGCCTTAGTACTGCTCGTATTGCCACTTGCTCCGACAGAATTAATTCCATTGCATATAATCCCTACGGAGCCGCTAGCCTAGCAGGATCTTAAATCACTTGATGTTACTTATAACCAATCGAACAAAAGCCAAAACACCTCTATCACAGATGGTGTAATTAATATTTTTATTTTTTAAAATTTTGCACGCTACGTGTCCTGAGACAATTATTACATATACCAAAAACTATATAGGTGTCCCATTTAGATTTTTTATAAATTTTAATTTTTTAATTTAAGAAAAGTCACATCTCAACAAGGCTTATTCGTCAAATCAAGCTTACTAGCCAATAAAAAATAAGAATAGCCAATCAAAAATAAGAATTATATAATTTATAAAATTTAAAATATAATTTTTTATTTGTTTAAAAATCAATTTAATAATTAAAATTTCTAAAACAATAGGTAACTATATAAAAATTTAGAATGAAAATTTGGAAGTTAATTAAAAGTTGAATGCAAATCGATTGCTATATACTCTGCCTTCGACAGGTATAATAATTTAATGACGGGACTCCCAGCTATCGACGTTAAGGCCTCACAGTGTTTCTCAGTAATACTTGCCTGTGTCCGTGCCCACTGCCCAGTCAAGAAATTCAAAACCTTCTTAACATTGTGCAGGCCGAGATGGGTCACTGACACTATCTTATCTTAACCAGATTAGTTGTCTCATCTGAAAATATGGGTACTGATCAAATAAAGGCCAAGATGGGACACCGCTATTATCTCTGCAGGATTCGACAAAAATGCCAGGCTTGCCAGCTTCGCTTAATTTAAAACTCTCGGTTGTCATCAATAAAGGCTTCCTTCCCCTGCAAGATTCTTAACATTAAAACTCTCAATTGTCATCAGCAATGACTTGCTTAGTGAATAAGTAGTTGTATATTACGGTTAAAACCATCGAAAACGGGTAAATGGATGTCAACATCGGCGTACGAATTCTCTCTGCAGGCTCTGATTCAAATCCCGTAGCAAATCTGGTAGCAAGATATGATGATATCAGCGAGCCGCTAGAGCCCGGGACGCAGAAAACTAAACATACGTCATATGTCCGGATCCAGTAAGATCATGGAAAAATAGTATATTTATTAAAAAAATAATAATAAAAAATATATACCAACCTTTCGACCATAGTTCTATGAAATATTTCATTCCGAACCTCGATAAATACTACTGGGCGAAAAATATATGCCAAGGACATAATAATCTATTAATCCCTAAAACTAATAACTAACGCCAATATTAAAATTTAAAAATACATATTGTCGGCTAGGGCTCGGGCTCCCAACTTACTAGCTGAGCTAATATGTATTTTTTATAAAACTTAGGTACCTACCACCAATCAAGTCGAGATGACGCCTAGTCTACAGGGGTTTAGAAATAAGTTTCAGAAAAGAGATTTGTGGTTGAGCCGATAACCATGGAAGAAGCCGACAACATAAACCTTAAAAAAATACACGGAGAAAATGGATTGTGGTGCGGTGGAGATAGCACTAGTAGGATTCATGGCGATAGGATTTGTAGCGACAAGGCTCGGGGAACGACAAAAAATTGAGAAAACACCGACGGTCTCAAGGTTAATGTGTGGTCTTTTTTTTAAACAAACCTCATCGTCGAACCTCATCGTACCTCGAATTTTTTTTTAGGTTCTCCAAATTTCGAAGCTTAAGGTTCAAATCTGGGGAACCATGTGACATAGGTCTTAGGGATCAACTTGACACAGTTATCTCCCCAATTTTTTTTTTACTCAATCTTGTCACAGTTCATGTGTCCAATGAACGATTTCATTCATATCTTCACGTTGTTGGATTTTCTCTGAACAATGTGGGAAAATACCCACAACTTGTCTCCATAGCATGATCAGTTCACAATCCAGGACAATAGATTCTTTAAATACTCTTCTTTAGTTTTTGTAGCATAAATATATTTTTGTGGTGTTCTTAGGATATACATTTCTTCCTTGTAATATTTCTCTCTCTTTCTTTTTTTTTTTAATCTTTTCTTTGAATGTGCAACAGAAAGATCTTCGATGAGAAAATATTCTGAATGGATAAGGGCCATTTTTTATAGGTACATAAAAATTCTAAATTTATGGGTGTGGCCAAAGGCTGGATTGAGACAAAGCCCTGATACCAAATGAAATGAACAAAGTTTGTTTACTAAAGAAACATCCAATGTAAATAGGACAAAGTAGTGTAATCCATAAATGAACAAGTAACATATATGAGTAAATAAAATGAGATGATATCCAATACAATGAGAGTGCTATATTTATATAACTCCTAAAGGCACCTTTGGTGACGGTTCACGAATAGTTACATCCTTTAGCTATCTTTAATTACTAGGATTTATTGATTAATTATTATTATTTATTAATGTTGAGTATTTATGATTTATTTAATATTTATGTTTGTTACATTCTCTTTAATTAAATAAATCAAGTCTAAAATTATTTAGCAAGATAAATAAATATTTCCAAACATGCAACAATCACACCTATAGTTGAAAATGAACAACACAAGCATAAACATGATACACAATAATTTTGTCTTTCTTATCAACTTGTATTCCTTCAAAAACTTGCAAGGGCACCTCAACCTAAGGTTTACAAATTGTTGGAAAGAAACAATATGCATACATAGAAATATGAGAAACCCCTGTACGACATTGTACAATTCTATCCCTGTAGTTTTCCACCTTGCTGGTCAATTGTCTTCTCGTTATCTGCATTCTCTTCTCCTTGGCTTCACTTGTATGTGCATACAACTTCCTTGGTGTGTTCCTTACACAAATTCCTTGGTGTGTTCAACAACTTCTCCTCCCATCTTGTCCTATTTATGCTTTGAGAGAGATAACTAATTTCCTCAATTCTAGACACCAACTTCGTTGATCCTAGCAACCAACTCCTTGATTCTAGAAACCAATCTCAACCAATCTCCTTAATCCTAGAAACCACCTTATCTCAATCTCAACAATGAGGTGTGTAGCTAAGATTATATCAAATCTAACTCACTAATATTCTAAAATCTCTAGAATATTTCATTTAGATTTCTAAAACTAAAAGATCAAAGGAATTTAGACTTTCACTTTTATTTATTAAGTGAAATTACAAGATGGTATTATTTCCCACTTTTACTAAGTGGTCATTAAGAACTTGTCTTAAAATTCTTCTCACACATTCACACCTAACTTGTGCAAGAAGCTCTTGCTTAAGCTACATTTTTCAACAAAGATTTCTTCAAATACTTCCCATGTGGCATTTAATCTAGTATTTTTATCAATACTCTTCCACCACTCCAAAGTTTCACCTTGAAGACAACAACCTTCCTTAAAAGGACTCAAATCGTTCTCCTTTATCACCATCAACCATTCCATGGGATTAATTTCATCTGTAACTTCATCTCCACTAGATGTAGGTATTTCTATTTTTCTTACTGAGGTCCAAACAAAACCCTCAATTTCTAATGCTCAATATATTAAAAATGAATATTATGGTTTTTGCAACATATTATCCTATGTTTCCTCTTTCAAATGGATTTTGAATCACCTAAATCAAACCTTCCAATCAAATGTTATGTTAATTTCAAAATAACATAGCTTTTAAAACCATGATTTGGAGATTGTGTTGTTGGCCAACCTTTAACCTAAGGTAATTCTAAAATTTGAACCCTGCCCCTCTATGAGTCTAAACTTTCATTATGTAGTATCCTGGTATGTCTTCTCTACAATGCAATAGGTTTGACCCAATTCTAATGTGCCAAGAAAGAGTTACGATAACTTTCCCAAAACTTGTTGTTTTTCTTCCTTTCTAGATAATGAACTTGTATTGAATTGCACGTGTTGGATTTTCCTATTATGATTCTAATTTTTTTTACCACAAATACTATGATCCTTCTTCCTCCTAATGCAATAGGTTTCACACAATTTGGATATATCAAGGTTTAGATATAACAGTTTTACCCAGAACACATGTTTGAGACTAGTTTTTGATCTAGTAAAAAAACATAATTTCCACAAACTATAACTTTGAAAGTCACAATCAACTAGTGTTAGTTTTTCTACTTTAATTCAATATTATCTAGGATCTTTAACTGAAAGAATAACAATCACAGCAAAACACAATAGACACAATATTTTTCCTCGGGGTAACCATAAAGGAGAAAACCCCGCAACTTCCTCAAAGATAGTTTCGTCACTAATACAATATCAAGGCAAAAGTGGAGAACCCAAAATATGTCTTATGTAGCTTCTCTCTTTTCTCCACCAGCGAACGTGTCCTCTCTCCCTTGCTATGCAAACTTATGTGAGTGAGTAGTGTGTCCAAATGAGAGAGCTATGCTCTCTATTTATACCTTGCTTTTAACTTGACCTTTTACCTAACTAGGTCGGCCTCGACTAAAACTGACTGGGGCGAATTCTCTAGGAAGAATCAATAAACCTATTACATTTGACTCTAGGGGATCTATCGCCTCGACTTACAATGGAGGTTATACCTCAATTACTTTGCATGACCAAATGTAATAATGACATCTCTGACCGGAGGAAAAAAATATCCGTTGGAGGTACAAATAAAATACAATAATAATATCAATATAAAATACAAGTGAATATCTTCCGAAGTTACATTTACATCAACACTCCCTCTTAACTAGGAAGGTATTCTCTTGCCACAGTCATCATCACCCTTGACACAATTCTGGACAACGTCATCATTGTTGGATCATATTCAATGTTGTAACATCATCATCAACACTGGATCATCATCATCATTGTTGCAACAATCTTCATTCCGTTGATCGTTGATTAGTGACATCTCTTGAATCTATCTATCATAGGAATTTATACAGAGCCAACCCTTTTTCATGTTGGATATAGGCCTAGCCCTCATGTAGGTCTTCATCATCTCCATGAGCAATACATCAAGTAGGTACATCCCAGGACCAATCATTACATTGTCATTGCAATCACCCACATCTCCTACTATCGCCTCATCGTATCCAAATCATCCCATCATCACATGGAGCACAGCCCATATGCACATCTCATGTCCCTCAACGGTTATCCCGTGTCTACCAGCATGGGAGGACAATCATGATCACCCCAGGTGCATTACGTCTCAAGGACAACCTACGCCTTCCACCATGTGAGATCCTGCTGTAACATCCTGATAAATTCACAAAAAATTAAAATTTTTAAATAGCAAAATTATATTGAAATTTGCGGAAAATGAAATAATTCCTAATCTTTTAACTAATGATGAATTACGATAATAACAATTAAACTTCATAGCGCAAAGTACTTCATTATTTCTGCTTTTGTTCATTTGAAATCTATATGTTGTAGTTAAGTTTATCCTGGGATGTATTTTCTTGTTAAGGTACTGACAGTTTGCTTTTTACATGGTGACGAAGGGGTCCTACGAGGTACCCTGAGGTTTACTTAGCTATGCTTAGCTAAAGCATTTAAAACTGTCTCTTTGTGCAGAAATGCAGGTAAGAGTAATACAACAATTCAAATGTTAGAGTAAATATGTTTTTCAATTCATCGTCAATGTTATTGTGAAAACTCTTAGTACTTTCTTGCAGTAGTTATAGAAGGTATGGGTCTTTATTCCATTTCTCGTTTATGTACTAGTTTACAAACTTATTAGTGTTATTAAAGTCCTGTCATCATTTTGCCAAAATGCAAGGAGTAGTAATATTCTATGTATTAAACTTACACTATGAGTTCTGGTTTAAGTGCTAGATTCCAATGTACACATGGAAATTAAAAATAACTATAGTGGCTTCTATAATTTTCCATTCATAAATTACATAAAGAATTATGCTAATATAGCATCGTCTTTTATCATATTATCATCATAATTCTAATGTGAATTTACTATACTTATAGGATTGTGTTCTTCTAATGTAATATATATGCTATTACAATATGAACTAGCATTATCATGTGCATAATAAGAAATCTAGACTATACCTTAAGCATCGAAGATCTTACCTTTGTCAATTGATTATCAATAACAAAATATATAAACTATACCCTAAAATCTAATATCTTCTATATGATGTTAACTATGGTATGGAATAGAAAATGTACATCATATTATAACCATGCCTTAAATGAACCATACATTAGAAATGTATTACTATTAATACGATGCTAACTACAAACTTTGGGAAATGAAAAAACAATATGAAAATACAACCCTGAACATTGTATTGAATATGATATTGACAGGGCATTAAAGTCTCGGTACTTAGCATGCTGGCAGTCTGTCGATACTTGGTCCTGGCATTAAAATCGCCTACCTGCTAAGTGTAGTGGAAATCTTAGGTGGATGTCTTCACGTGAAGGTTAGTGAACAGGTAGTCGCCGGAGTCAAGCTTGCACATGATTTTGATGGAGGTTATCCTAGCTGTACTCCGCGGTGACATTGGTTATTAAATATGTTAATTAGTGCAGTTGGTACTACGAAATTCTATGCGATGTGAGAAATGATCACCACCGTTGATCTTATGACAGTCTCGAGCCTTGAGACTTGACCCTAAATCACCACTAAGTCTCAAGTTATTTTTTTTGGCATTCATTGTGTTGGGAAAAGTCCTGTGGAGAGTCCGACAGGCCGAGCAACTCTAGGGTTTTGATTTTAGGAGTTCCAAGACTCGAAATCACGACTTGTTGAGTGTTAACCTATTACAGGTGATTATATCAAGAAGCCGAGTCTTCTGTTAGTGTTTGCAGTAGTTAAGGATGTTGAGAGAGTAGTTCTTCAGGATTTATGCTGGAAGATTTGTGAACTGTGTTCCGTTTCCAAGCAAGGATATGCCGTTATACTCATGACGAAACCCTCTTCAATGTGCTAGGTAGATGGCTTCGTCAGTCTGGTTTGCTTATGGTGTCTCTTACTCGAAGTTACATTACACAGGTAATGTCTCCATCTTAAAATGTTAATACTATCTTTAAGCAATGATATTCTTCTCTATAGTTTCTTGTTTAACCGCTTGTAGGTTTTTGTGGTAGGTGCAACCTTCGTTGATAGTTTTCAGAGTTCGAAAGCTTGGTGGATTATCGTTGCTCCACTTACTTGGTAAGCCTCGGTGGTTCCTCCTCGTAGGTTCTCCTTTGGCATGATTTGGCCGAAGTTTACAGTTTGACGAGAGTTGGATTTTCTTTCCCTGACAAGGGTAATGGCTAAGTTTAAAATTTCTTTTGAACAGTCTTGTAAGAGGATAAATCCTCAGTTTATGTTGCTATTCGGCTTAGTATTGTTTGCTACGACGATCATTGATGACTGTGAACTTGTTTTACGATGTGGTTGTTTAGAGAAATGAACCCTATGTGGTTTTAGAAACCTTGAAAGGTTTTCAATGTAAACTCTGTCAATGGTTTGACTAAAATGATGAATGTGAAAATAACCGAGAGCCGAGGGTTAACTCGTTTCCTCAAAACCTGGAAAAATCTGGTGTTAATGTTTATAATCTTATTTGAATATTGAAGTGGAATTTTGTTTGTATAAATGATAATTTGGTTTAGAAAAACAAAAGTTGTCTCCGACCGAGAGTTGTAGGTTGCATACTTTTTGGCATATAAACCCTGTATTCGTATCGTTTTTAAAATTTGAGTTTGGAAGATGATGTTGTATAACTTGATCTGTTATGTGTTTATAACGGCTATATGCCACAGGGTTCGATCTTGTTCCAACAATCGAAACCCTACCCTGTAGGTTTCATTGGTAGTTTTTGTCTTTTACTGCTTTAACAAAAGACTATGCTAATGGTTGGTTAGTGTCCAAGAGCCAACTCCATGTTTACATATGCTTGATCTTGAATTTATGTAAACTGTTTTAGTAAGTGACTGCCGATTCAGTAATGAACCTGTAACGTTATTATAAATGCTTTGCTTCTTGTTAGGGGTTTATATTATGAGTCTATCGTAATGTAATAAAATGCTAGATAGTAAAATGATGGAGTACTGGGGTTCTATCTATGTAAAAAGGTGTTTTGGATTGAGAAGCCTTAGTTGATAAGTAGATTGAAATATGACAAATCGATACTGAAATGAAATGGTGATACTTAGTGATGAAAATAATACTTATCTATTTATCGTCTGTTAGTAACAACTCTGTATAGAAGAATATTTGCAATTGTTAAAAATTCTAGAATACAAAATGCCTGAAACTATTGGATTTATAGTATTGGAATGCATAGTATTATCATCCAAAAACAGATAAGGTTAATTTTAAGATCTAGAACTGTGCAAAAATAAAGTGTTTTTCTTTTATTATTAAGTAGAGGAAATGTTATACATCTGTTTATAATATGCTGTCCTATTTCTTGAGTTTTAGACATATAATTGAAATGGTAGAATTTAAAAGAAACCCTACAGTTTTAATCTATTTAATCACTTGGCATTCTACCCTTCATTCATCTATATTAATTCTGCTTTTCTGTACTAGAGTACTATACAGAAAACAGTATGGGAAAAATACAGAAAAGATTTTAATCATTCGTCTTATTTACTTAACCATCCTTAAACCATATCATCTTTAAGTCAGAAATTGAGACAGTTTCTTTTGTATAACTGTAAATAATAAATATACAATGCAGAAAATCATTTAACTGTAAACAATAAGACAGAACAGTAGAACCCGATTGACTGTAGGAGAAACAAACAACCCAAGGAGCCTGTTCCACCCAACCTATTCCTAAAGACAACCAAATTACTTGCCTTAGGACCCACGAGCTTGTTCACTGAACCACTAGGAAGAAGAATCTGTAGAAGCTTTAGGTCAATCCACTTGCAGCAACAAAGTAGCTTATCCAGTCATATAGACTTAGCAGTCAAAGAGACCTGCACCAGCACCTCTGGTTATTTCCTCAGAATATTTCAGCAGCCTCACAATGCACTTCCACATAGCCTCCTTATTTGAATCTCTTAGTGATCACCTGATACACTTGAGGAATTATTTCTACAGAAAAATAATGTAGAGTTGCCTGCTCAATTCGAATTTCCTTATCTAGGCTACCTAGGCCTTTTAGTGGTTAACCTGGTCATTAATGAGCCATCATCTCTCTTCCACCCACCTGGGGGATAATGCCACAAATTTAGGGGTAGTTGTCCCATAACCAACAGCTAGTGGTGGAGTGCAAATGCTGACATCTGTCCCATGCCTTCTAATAGCTTCCATTCCTCCTAGTGGGTCAGTGAACACTCATTTAACAGTTCCCTTGAGTGTTTTTCTCCTATTTTAATTTATTAAATAATAATAATCAGTAATTACAATCATCCTTGACCAATATTTGGTCATAATTACAAAACTTTGTAATTATAATTTAATATAATTTTTTTGCAATAAAAATAAATAGTCTCCAAATTTGGGTAGTTGACACCTGCATAGGCGCACACATAGTGTCTTATGATCGATGGACCTCTCAACGTCTCCAGTATGGGAGGATAATAAGGAGCATCCCAGATGCATTACGTCCCAAGGACCACCTATTCCTACCACCATACAAGAACCAGCCCTTACATCTACCAACATGGGAGGACAATAAGGAGCACCCTAGATGCATTACGTCTTGAGGACCACCTACGCCTACCACCATGAGAGAACGAATCTATATTCTCCACCATGGGCATACATCTCGGGGCACACCAAGTGCATTACATCCCAATGGAAAACCTGTGTCTTCCACCATGCGAGAACCAATGCATCTGCGTCTTCCAGTCTCATCACTCCTTCTTAGGAGGAACCTTGATCTGGAGAATGTTGAGTTTCTCTCTGAAGTATTCGAACTTCACTATGGCGAACAGCTTGGTCAACACATCGGCTATTTGCTCGTCCGTTGCTATATACTAGAGCTTCACTGCTCCTCTTTGCACCATATCCCTGATATAGTGGTACTTGATTTCAATATACTTTGATTTTTCATGGAACACTGGGTTCTCAGACAACTTCGCACAACTCTGGTTGTCACAGAAAATACAAGTCGCCTCTAACTGGAGATCAAACAAATATGACAGTATCTTCCTAAGCCATATTGCCTCACAACTAGTAGAACAAGCTGCAACATACTCTGCTTCAGCTGTACTCAGTGCCACGCACAATTGCTTCCTGCTAAACTAGGAGATCATATCGGATCCCATACTGAAGCAGCATCCTGAAGTGCTATTCCTATCTGCGGCACTACCTACCCAATCTGAATCAACATAACCCTGCAGGTTAATCTTTTGATTTGGTTCATACTTGATCCCATAGTCAATTGTACCATTCAGGTACCTCAATGCATGCTTTGCAACAATCAGGTGAACATGTCTTGGATCCGTCAGGAATTGGCTCAGGGTGTTCACAACAAATCATATGTATGGTCTCGTGTTCGTCAGGTACATCAATGAACCAATCATCTGATGATGTATCATGGCATCAACTGACTCTGATGAAGCATCACACAATAGCTTCAAATTCAATGCGATGGGTGTGTTTATAGCCTTGCAGTCCATCATTATGAACCTATTCAAAATCTCCACTGCATACTTCCCCTTTTCAAGGAAGATTCCATCCGCATTCTGCCACACCTCCATGCCTAAGAAATATTGAATCATACCCAGGTCCTTCATCTCGAACTCTGTGGCAAGCCTCCTCTTCACATCTGCAATGAGCTCATCCTCACTTGTCAGAAATAAGTCATCTACATATAACAGAAGTATCATTGGAATTCCAGCTTCAACCTTAATGTAAAGGTTGGAATCCACTTTACTCTTAGTAAATCCCAAGCTCATCAGGAAGTTGTCCATCCTGTCGTACCATGCCCCGGGTGTTTGTTTCAATCTGTAAAAGGCCTTCAATTTGCACACATGAGTCTTCTTGTCATGCATCTCAAATCCTAGTGGCTGCTCCACGTACACTTCCTCTTCTACTACACCATTCAAGAATGTTGTCTTGACATCCATCTGGTGTACCTTCCATTTCATCACCGCAACCAATGCAAGTATAGATCTTATGGAATTGTATCTGGCTACAGGTGCAAACGTCTCCTTGTAGTCTATGCCTTCCTTCTGGGAGAAGCCACGTGCCACAAATCTTGCCTTATGTGTCTCAATGCTACCATATGAAGCATGCTTGATCTTGTAGATCCACTTCAAAGTCACTACAGAATTCCCTTTTGGTCTTAGAACTATCTCCCAAACATCATTCTTCATAATCAACTGGTACTCCTCGATCATTTCATCCTTCCATTCTTTCTTCTTTGTTGATTCCTCATAGTTAGAAGGTTATTTAACAATGATGTCACACAGCAGGCCCACATAACTGGAGTATGGTCTAGGTCTCTTGATTTCTCTGTGCATCCCATCTAGAGCGCCATACTTCTCTGCATCTTGTATTTCCTCTCGTGCCCATGTTGGTCTCCTCTTGTGGGAGTTCCTCTCACGAGGTGGATCTATAGGTTCTTGTGGTTCTTCCATTTTGTGGTCTTCATGATCTTCTGGAATTACTTCTTCCATCACCGAATCTCTAATCCTGGGAACTTCAGGTTCTTCAATGTCTTCAATAGGTAGTTTTCTTAATTTTTTGTATGTTGAGTCTTCGTCGAATGTTACGTCTCTGTTGATGTCGATCTTCTTGAATCCTAGGAAGTATATTCGGTAGGCCTTTGAAGTTTCGTTGTATCCTAGAAATATTCCCTTATTTCCTGAGGGATCTAGCTTTGTCCTCTTCTTTTTCGGAATGTGTATGTACACTGGGAAAAAAAATATCCTGAGATGGCTGAATTCTTGTTTCTCACCGGAGAAAGCTTCTTCTGGAGTCTTGTTATCTAGTACTCGGTGAGGAGTACGGTTATGTACATACACCGTTGTCCTCGCAGCTTCTTCCCATAAGTGCATCGGAAGATCCTGGTCATGTAGCATTGCTTTCGTTGCTTCCATTATCGTTCTGTTCTTTCGTTTTGCAACACCATTCTGTTGAGGATTGTAGGGAGTGCTCAACTCCCTCTTAATCCCGGAATCTCTGCAAAGATTCTTGAATTATTCCGAGGTGAATTCTCCGCCATTATCTGATCAAAAGGTCTTGATCTTATTTTCTGTGTGATTCTCAACCAAGGCTTTGAATTCCTTGAACTTACTAAATACCTCATCTTTATTTTTCAAGAAGTAAATCCAAGTCTTACGAGAAAAGTCATCTATAAATGAAACATAATAAACATACCTGCTAAGTGAGCTGGATGACATGGGACTGCATACATCGAAGCATATTATCTCCAATATTCCTTTTGCTTTGCTTTCACTACTGGGGAATGACTTCTTTGCATTCTTTCCTTGCGCACATCCCTTGCAAATGCCTTCATGTTTTTCCTGGATTTCTGGAAGTACTGAAACTGCTTTGCTTGCAATAGGTAGTGCTCTATAGTGCACATGTGCAAGCCTTCTATGCCATAGTTCACTTGGTTCCATGGATTCATGAACTAATGCTTGTTTAGGTTGGCCCTTCAACTTGTACAAACCTCCCTCTTTCTCTCCAACCACAGTTGCATCATCTATCGTCTTTCCCTTTGGCCACATTAGGACTTGGCCGTCTACGAATGAAACCCTCATTTCTTTAGCATCTAGTGTTGATATGGAGAGAAGGTTCTTCGTTAGTCCTGGAGCATATAGCACATCTTTCATCTTCAGATATTTTCTGGAGTCTAGCTTGTAGGAAGCTTCTCCACTTCCTTTTATGGGGTATTGGTAATCATCCCCAAGTTTCACCTTATGAGGTGACTCATGCTCAGATAGATTGACGAATGATTCTTTGTATCATGTCATGTGCTTGAAAGCTCCACTATCTACAAGCCAATCATTGCTCCCATGTGTAACGGTGCCCGTGAGTGTTGAGATCGGGAGATATTCTCCATCACTTGAAGAATCATCTCTTTCTTCTTCTCTGGTTCTTTTCCTTGCAGGTTCATCATCTTCTGCGGTGTGAGCATGATGTCTCTTCTTGTTTCTCTTCTTGTTGGAGCCTCTATTTCTGGGACAATCTCTGGAGTAGTGTCCCTTCTCATCACATGCATAACATCTAATGTTGGATAGATCTCCTATGGGTCTTCTTTTTCTATCGTAGTTCTCCCTCTTACTTTGATGGTGGTTCTCCCTCTTTTTGTGATGATGGTGCTCCCTCTTGTTGTGGTTTATTCTAGCACGAGTTGTGAGAGATTCATCATCATTTTCTCCCATCTTCTCTTCTCGTGCCACAAGTCGAGCTTCTTCCTATGTACATTCTTCCCATATCCTACTAAATGTGATCAAATTCTTTCTGGCACGTATCCCTTGAATGAATGAGTGCCATGATCTTGGGAGACCATTCAAGGTGGTCATAACAATCTCTCCTTATTCTACCTTCTCTTCAATTGCTTCAAGTTGCTACTTAATCTGTGAGACCCTTGTGAAATAGGATTGCATGGTCTCTAAGTTCAGGATCTTTATGTTCTTGAGTTGGTTCCTCAATGTCATCTTCTGATTGATGTTCTTCCCTTCAAATAGTCTTGACAATGCATTGAACATCTCTTGTCTTCAAGGATGACACATGTGGGATGAGATGATCATTAATGGAGTCTGCAATAATTCTCTTGGCCTTAACCAATTTCTTATTGTGGATATCCTTAGCCTCATCTCCCTCTGGTGTTGGAACCTATTCACTAACATATTTGTCCAAGTCATTTTCTTCAAGGACAAGGGAAATTCTATACTTCCATGCTTGGAAGTTATCCTCTCCTTCAATCTTATCCTCAAGATTGGTGTGGTGAGACATTTTAAATGATTACCGCAAATGGAAATATCAAAGATTTAGATTTTACCAATTTGATATTCCCAACCTAGTTCTGGAGCTGGCTAGCCTAGTGTTTGTCAGAGAAACCCTAATTTTCCAAAGTTGGAATCTTGAGCTTCTGATTGGACAGGAAGATGCGCCTCCTCAAGGTTAGTTGTCCAATGTACTCCTTTTTCCAAATCTGTGGACAGAATCCCAAAATAATTAATGCCCTAGGTTTCTCCCGGTGGTAGTGACAGGGCCAAAAATGAAAATTCTCGGATTTGATTATGCTTCGACAGAAAGATGTGCCCTTCTAGGGCGAGTTATCCTAGCCTCCTTTTCTTGATGATCTATGGAGAGAAGACCTCAAAAATGGAAACCCTATTTTCCCGCTGCTGCACAATGCCTTCTTTTCAGGTAAGCTCTAATACCATGTTAGTTTTTCTACTTTATTTCAATATTATCTAGGATCTTTAACTGAAAGAGTAACAAGCACAGCAAAACACAATAGACACAATAGTTTTCCTCGGGGAAACCATAAAGGAGAAAACCCCGCAACTTCCTCAATGATAGTTTCGTCGCTAATACAATATCAAGCCAAAAGTGGAAAACCCAAAATATGTCTTCTGCAGCTTCTCTCTTTTTCTCCACCAGCGAACTTGTCCTTTCTCCCTTGTTATGCGAACTTGTGTGTGTGAGTAGTGTGTCCAAATGAGAGAGCTATGCTCTCTATTTATACTTTACTTATAACTTGACATTTTACCTAACTAGGTCGGCCTCAACTAAAATTTACAGGGCCGACTTCTCTAGGAAGACTCAATAACCCTATTACATTTGACTCTAGGGGATCTATCGCCCCGACTTATAATGGAGGTTATACCTCAATGACTTTGCATGACCAAATGTAATAATGACATCTCCGACTGGAGGAAAAACATCTCCATCGGAGGTACAAATAAAATACAATAATAATATCAATATAAAATACAAGTGAATATCTTCCAAAGTTACATTTACATCAACAATGAGGACCTGGAATTTTTACCATATATACTTTTATATCATGTACTTTGAGGATATTCCAAATTTTGTTGTTTGAAATGTTCCCGAAATTTTTTTATTGCAAAAATGCCAAGATGAATATTTTTGGAAGAGTCCAAGCCAATGCTTGTATGCTCTAATACAATATGTTATGAACCAAATCCTTAAGATAGCATACTATAACAAACTACACACCATGTACAAAAATTTAAATGTGTAGCACAACTCCAATATATATAAGAGAGGAAAGTTACACTATAAATCTTTAAAGAATAGGAGAACCTCCTCCAAATACACGAAGACATTCATATATTCATTTCACATGTTCCCTCAACAATGACTACATTACCTCTATATATACATATTCACTAATTACACATGAGACCCCATATATATGTGTGTGTGTGTGTGTGTGTATTTAACCCATATAGGCCCCCCTTAGGGTCATATCATATGCACTTAACTCCATATATGTCCCCCTTGGGTCATAACATTCTACTAGTGAGTTCCAACTAATCATTAACAAGAGTATAATCTGCAAAACTTGATATGAAAAATCACAAGTTAAGTGTGAAGGGAATGATAGGACTTGATGTGAAGAATCATAAGGTCACTACAAAGGTGGGGTGGGACTGGGGAGAGGGGGACAAGAGAGGAGAGAAAACAAATAAACCACATAGTGGAAGTTTCAAACATAATAATAATATTGTATCTTGTACAATTTGATACATTCAAAGTTCATCACACTCAACACACCAAGTGTATTACAACAGGGAACAATATATGCATTTCTATGAAAATATTTTGTGCTACTACTTCATGAAACAAAATTGCAACTGAGGAATTAGACAAACATACATCCTCCAAGTAACCTATCTCTTCCCTTCAAAGTTCAACTAATACACTACATTGACTAAGAAGAAAAACCACTAGTCAAGTTGTTTTTAAGTTTCTAGTGTTGTGATATACCACCTAGTATAGATTCATGCTAAATAATTATTCCCTATTAGCTTATTTGGTTTTGATGGGATTGATAAAGCTTTCATATCCTAAAATCACAACCTTAAAGTTTCTTAAGGGTTTAGGTTCTCCTATAACACATTTTTTCTCCATTAGTATCTCTACCCTTCCACTTATGGGCTAGCTTAATCGATTAGTATTGCAATCTTCCACTTCCTTCCTAGTTGGATTTAACATTTGCTTGTGTTGACCATGGAAAAGGGAAGGGATATATTAAGTGGTATTTCAAATGAATTGCTTTGCTTTCACATCCTCTCAAGATTCCTGTAAGAGACAACAATACATTACTTCGGTCTCACTTAAACATGGCAATTCCTTTGGACTTTACTCACCCATATTGATTTCTCCCATGGGTCTTTTAATTCAATTATCTCTCTAGAAGAAAAATAAATAAAATGCACAATCAATAACATTCCTTTATTTCATTCTACTCAACTTGAATGTTTTAATTTTTCATTAGACAAGTTTTCAACTAAGGGGTTCCATGAAAGAAAGGTTTGCAAATCATTTACGAAATGGATTTATTTTGCAACTTCAGAAACAGTAAAAAAATATTACTCTAATAAGAATAAATTATGAAGGTGAAGATATAGATGACTATGAATGTGAGGTAGACTAGCAAGTGTTCTAAAATATGTTTTTTTTTCTTCCAGTTGATTGATTTTGATGTTTGGAACTCAAGTACTTTAATTTTACGAAGCTACCCATTCATTTCTATGGTTTTAAATACCTTATAACCTTGTATCTATCTTTTACTCACACAAGTGATCAAATAATTCAACAACTAGTAGCAAAATCCCCTCTTCTTAAAACATTTATTGTTGCTAGTTGTAAAGGGTTAAGCAATTTGAAAATATTGGTATTCAATCTCAATTATCTTCTCCAATGTACTTTTGGGTATATGGTATATTTTCCATAACAAACTTTACCAACAACAACCTACCTCCTCTCGACAACCATCTACAACACTAGCATGAAATCTTAGCTTATATTTTCTTATATAACCACAACCAGACAACAAATTTGTAACCATTAGGTTTTATATAAAATCCTAGATATTTGACTCCTTGGTCTAGTGGGGTTGGGTTCAAATTTAAAACTTGAGAGATCTACCTTTCTAATTCGGCCTCCAAAACACTGAGAAGCATACAATATTTATTCAAATTTACTTTTGCATAGGTTGCTCCACAAAATGTGTCCATAATTTCTTTGCAATGCTTAATTTAAGGAGCCATGCCCAAATATTGAGATGTTGTCAACAAGCAACAAATGTGATTAAAAAATATTTTGATTTCAAGATTGAAATATCAAATATAATATATTTTTTTTCTTGGAAAAAAATGTCAAGGAGGTATCCAAGTCTAAATACTAGGAAAAAGAAGAGAGAAGCCATTAATCTAGTAGTATAAGAAGAGAAAACAAGGGGAAAATGTAAGGATTATATCCAATTATACAAAAAAAATTAACTAGCAAGGAAGTTGCGGGATATGGAGGTCAAGTTAAGAAAGGTTTTATTTTGCTTATTGTTTGTATATTGCAAAGTAGAAATCATGTTGGGGACAATTATGGAAGTTGTACCTTAGAGGTGGGTTTCTGTGCTAAGTTGCTTCACTCCCATTGTGTTATCTTGTTGTTGAATGTGATGTATGGAACCATTTTTGTTCTTTACATATTGAGGCAAAACAATAACACCCACTACTACAATATGAAGTTGTAGTATCATTATAGCCCATTCACCTTTGTTGCATACCACGTATACTACAACAAGGGATATTAAATGCATGTATATGGAAATATTAGCCTACTCTTATTTTTTATCATTCTCAAGTCTTAAAAAAATGATTCTTTTGAAAGAAATCTTTCTAAACGTTGGATTTTAGGTAAGTGGTCGTTTGAAATCAAAGTAACAATTTCTCACAGTGGTGAGAATTACATAAAATGCAATAACATTTTAAGAAAGGGAAAAGTGCTTAGGTGATAGGCTGCGCCGCGTAGGATTAGGGTTTTGATTTCTCTACGTTCATGGCTTCGGCTTCGGCATCTGAGCTGGGGGCTTCACCCTCCTTGGTTGATCGCTATCATCGGGCCATCGAGTTAGTTGCCTTGGATCTTCTGAAGTAATTTCCTCCACAGGATTCTCATTTTGTGAAATGGGCCTTGGCGCCGGAAGTCCCCATTCAAATAAATCTCAAGAAGATAAAATCCCACCAATCTACTAGTTTCCTAGGTTGGGGTGGAGACATTAAATTTAGAATAAGGAGACTAATAAACCCCAAATGGACTTTAGCTTGACATAAATATATTAAGAGGGGCTAAATATATAGTTATGATGAGAAAATAAGATGGCGCTTGGTCATGGAGACACATTGGTGGTGTGGGACACACACAAAGCTAGATTCCCCATGCCACATGGCATTCCACTCTCACCCATTCAAATCCAAGGTGGAGTCCACTATTATTGGGGGAGTTGGAAGGGAATAATACTTGGCATGACTCAATGAGGTCGAAATGTAGAGGAAGAGTAACTTCCATGGAAGAGGAAGAGGCATTTTGGAGCTAGTGGGACACTTGGGCTAGATTCCCTAGCTTCTATGACACCAATTATGAAGATGCCTATGAAACTTATGACAAAATCAGACTTGATGGCTGACATCTGACATGCATTACATGTCAGGGCTAAAAATAGCCTCCAAGTAGGTGCACAAGGGAGTTAGGGAAGCCAAAGAGACACCTATTCGAATTGAGTGAAGGAGGAGGCTAGAATTGGAGGGATAAGTGGCATACTTTGGAATCTCTTCCCAATTCGAGCTGGCATGAAGCTCATGGATGGAATTTGAGTTAAGGAAGCCTTAGGAATTTTATAAAAGTTAGGAACAAAGAAAAAGAGGATCTTTTGATCATTTTACATTTTGCATTTGGAGAGGAGAGCTAGTGGAGTGTTATTCTACTTGCCTTAGCACCAATTTCGAGGGTGAAAGATCCCCATCCTAATTGGAAATTGGAGAGTCCATTTAGACCTTTCATTTGGAGCTACAATGGATTCCTTTGTTACAATTTGAATCTACAGGGCAGATCGTGGTCACATCTCCTTCATCTTGCTTCTACAACCATTCTTCCATTTCTTGTCATATTCTTGCTCCTTGAGGAGAGGCGCACTTGGTGAGGTGATGATATATTTGGGATAGTAATTGAGGCCCCGTATATTTCAAATATGATATATATACTCTTTATTTACTACTCATAATACTTTCAGATCGAAACTCCAAGAGAATTTATGTACAAATGCTAAACTTTGAATAAATGGTGTCATTTCCCCAATACCTAGTTATTTGCACTTGAAGTGGTATCAAATTCGAATGGTTAAGTAAAAATATGATATATTATTGTTGTATGGAGTGCCATTAATATTCTAAATAATTTTTATATTCATTAGAGAATCATTGGGAGCAATATTCTTAATTTTCATAACCATTTGTGAAGATTTACTATCATTTCCCCCTATGTTAAAGCTAGTATACAAACATCTGATTTATGGAAGTTGCAGAAGCCTATAGAAACTAATTTATGATGAATTGGGGATCCCATTGAAGTACTTTATCAATAAAATGTCTCTGTCCTGAAATTTGGGAAGGTATTACAGTGTTTGGGAAGCCATCCTTGTCCCCTACCCTTGGGGGTTTTGAACCTCGATTTGACTAGTAAAGTTTCCTATTTTTCCCTGATTATAAATGAATGTTGCAGAAGTGTTTTAACAGTTTCCAAGCATTCATCAGCCTCATTTACATGTCTGAATACCTTCCAAACTCATTCAGACCCAATTTAGAACCATTTGGATCCATTTGGAAGCAGTTGAGTCAAGACTAGTCTAAGGGTCGAATTGATCAAAATTTGCAATTTTTCCTAGTTTTTGCAAATTCTTAAAAAGGGACACTACAAGTGGTATCAGAGCATGATACTTGCACCTGTTGTGTATGATCATTTATGAGGACAAGAAGCCAAATAAATCATCCCCCACGCTTAGAACCTGAAACTGAAAGTGTTTTTGTTGAAGAGGAAGAAGTAGGAAAATAAGTGCATTTTGTTGAACTATGGCTAGGGATGAGAAGGGAACCTCAGAGGATAAGGAGGAATTTCCTAAATTCATGAAACCATTCTTTGAATACATGAAAAAATAGATCATGAAAGGGTTCGAATTGTTGGCTAGTCAACTTGGAAGCAAAGGAGCAATAGGAGGCAACAACAATTCTCTTTTTGAGGAAAAGAAGACAATGGGTGAAAGTCCTTTCTCAAGAACATGACCTCATAATAGGCCTAATGAATTTCAGAGTACAACAAGGCCTACTACACCTAAATTTATTGAGTTCAAAGAAGAACCGAACACCAAATTTGATATGCAGGAAGTTGTAAAAGAATGAGAAAAGTTAGTGAAGATTGTAGAAGGACTCTACCCTTTGAGCAATGCTTTAATGTTTCAAACAAACTCAAAATGAGGGAAGGCAATAGGACTCCATTTCAAAATAAATAATTGAATTATTCCATTGGAAAAATGCCCCTTCCCACTTTTTATGGCTCATCTCAAAGTTCTGCAAATACTTGGGTACAAAAACTAGATGTGTATTTTCAGTCGAATCCAATGGTGGAAGAGGATGCTTAAAAAATGGCTATTTTGCATCTCGAAGGAGAAGTCAATGATTGGTGGTTCCATGGTATGAAAAACTTGGGACATGATCAGGTTAAAACATATGGAGAATTTTTTGACAGGATATTAGAAATATTTGAGCAAAAATACCCAGAATTGCCTTTCAAAGAACTAGCCCAATTGAAGCAAGTTGGAACCCCTGCTGAGTATATGTTGGAATTCCAAAAACTATCAGTTAAGGTGGTTGATATATCTATGGTAAGATTAGTATTTCTCTTTACTGAAGGTTTGGTTGAACCCTTAAAAGGTTTAGTTAAGGCCCACAAACCTGATTCATTGAAGGATGCCATGAACTTGACAAGAGATCTACAAAATGTGCTACCTAGGACAAGGTTTCCTCCCAAGCCTAACTTCCCTTCCAAGTTCAGAGTTGAAAAGAAGAATTGGCAAAGAAATGCCTTTGGAAAGGATAAGAAAGAGGGGCTAAACAAGGAAGAGCTCAGAAGAAGGAAATTGTGTGACACATGCTTCCAACCATGGGTGCCAGGGCATAGCCTTGCCCCCCACTCTTTTCCTGCGCAAGAATATGTGTGGAAGTAGATCTGGAAAAAGGGTTGCCAGAGGAAATCAACCTCTCAATGGATGGGTGGAATCATCTTCAGAAAGTAGATTATGAACAGATTCCATTTAAATGCAAAGCATGTCATGAGTATGGTCACTTCGCCAAAGGTTTTCCAAAAATAAAGGAGCAAGAAGGGGAACAAGAATTGGAAGGGGAATGGAATAAGGTCCCCAGAAAGGGCAGGAAAAGACAAGCTCCTACGGGGCCCCAAGAGCAAGAATCCAACCCTAGAGCCCCTACAACGAATGGCACCAACAATCACTTCTAGGTCTTAGAATCTCAAGGGAACAAGTGTGAAGAAGAAGGTGAAATAAGAGAAGCACCTGTGGAACTAGAAGGAGAGGAGCAGCCAGTGCTGGAGGACATACGCAGAAAGGAAACTATGGCCCTAGCTTGCTTGATAAACCATACATTGAGATCAGGAAAGAAGGCGCCAATTCGGAATCATCTGGCTCTCTGACCAGATCTAGATCTAAAGTTTCCCAAGAAGAGTCCTCAAAATATCAAGAGGAAGAAAAGGAGCTAGGTGGGAAAAAGGGAAGGAAGCCAAATAGAGCCCACAGAGAAGAGAAGGAAAAAAAGACAAGGCGAAAGGGAAGCAAATGTGCATCTACCAGCACTTAAAGCCTCTTGGAAAACATTATGAAGTGAGAGAGAACCTGAAGGTCAAGACTGGTCCCCTCATCAAGAAATAATGTAGATAGTCTCCTGGAACTGCAGAGGACTCGGATATAAGTAAAAAACGAAAGCTATTAAATTTTTAATTAGGAAATAAAATCTCTCCATTCTTTTTCTCCAGGAGAATAAAATGTCAGAAGAAGACACTAAGACTTGCATGAAGAAAATCCAGAAAAATAGTGAAGGGGCCTCCATAGGAGCCACAAGAAGCTCAGGAGGAATTTCCAAATGGTGGGACAAGAACAAATACAGAATAGTCGTTGAAAGGAGACATTCTAACTAGATTATGATTGAGTTAGAAGATAAGGAGGATAAAAAGCAGAGTATAATCCTTAATGTCTACGGTCCTATTCTTTACAACAAGAAGCGGGACTTTTGGACCTCTTTCGAAGAACCCAGAAGGAAAAATATTCACCTAAACTCTATTGTTGCAGGAGACTTCAATACCACGGTCTTAAGGGAAGAAAGACGTGGAGGATCCAAGGTAAGAGATCCCTTTAGGGAATATCTCGAGGACCTGATGGCCTCCTGGGATCTCACTGAAATAAAACCAAGGAAAGGTATTTATACTTGGAACAACCGAAGAATCGGGTCGGGGCACATTGCAGCTCATTTGGATAGATTTCTGATCAATATTCTTTTTCTTCACTCTCCCCTTATCCCCTCCACCAGAATCCTTCCCTTTGTCGTTTCATACCACAAACCAATTCTGTTGGGATTCCTTCTCCCTAGTAATATTGGCCCTCTTCCTTTCAAATTCCTCTCCACCTGGACCATGGAGGAAGAAGTTGCTACTTTGGTTCGGACATCATGGAATGTCTTTATTAATGGGTCTCCTGGATTCATTTGGGAATCCAAACTGAAAGCTGTGAAATATGCCCTCAAATCCTGGGTCAAGGCCATGCCTTGGACGGGGATTTTGAAGAATGAAGCTCTGCAGAACCTCAAGGAGTTACAAGAAGGAATGGAGACTAGGGAAGTCACTGATCTTCATATTAAGAAAGAACAGAAGTTGCAGGAAAAAGTCCTTCACTTTGAACGAAAAGATGAGGAGGAATGGAGGATAAGATCCAGATGTCTTTGGCTAAAGGATGGAGATCGAATACCAAATACTTCCACAATCAACACAAAGAAAGAATGAGGAGGAACACCATTCTCAAGTTAGATACTGAATAAGAAGGAGTAATATCCTTGGGCTCTCAGATCCAAAAGGAAATCTTCACCCACTTTCAAGCCTTGTACCAAGAGGATCAAGCTCTGGTGGAGGATCTCCCCGATTCTTTCAGCTCGGGCATACCTAAGCTAATAGATTACAAAACTAATGAGAATATGATGGGAAATATCACGGAAGAGGAATTCAAAAATGTTATTTGGTCCTTGCATCCGGACAAAGCTCCTGGTCTGGATGGCTTCCAAATCAGTTTCTATCTACGCTTCTAGCATATCATCAAAAGAGATCTCTGCAAAATGCTGAATTTTTCCATGAGTAGGAACAAGCTGGGAAGAGAAAAAAATTCTTCATTTGTCACTTTAATTCCAAAAGAAAGAAGGCCCTCCTCTCTGGAGAGGTATCATCCTATTTCCCTTTGCAATGCTTCTTACAAAATCCTAACTAAAATCATTTCAGGAAGGCTAAAATAGATTGTCCCCAAGTTCATCTCGGGAAATCAGGGAGGATTTGTGGCAGGAAGAAAAATTACGGATAATATCATTGTAGTGCAAGAGGAAATCCACTCAAGTGTTAATCGGAAAGAAAAAGGAATCGCTATCAAGATGGATTTGGAAAATTCCTTTGGCAGGGTAAGGCATCGGTTCCTTTTCAAAATTTTACAAGATTTTGGGTTCTCTGCTTCCTTCATTAATTGGATTAAAGCTTGCATCGGTGAACCTTGGATCTCTCCTCTTTGAAATGGAAAAACTACGGGGTTTTTCAAAGCGTCTAGAGGCCATCGGCAGGGGTTCCCTTTATCCCCCTTTCTTTACATCATCACCGCTGAAGCCCTTAGTAGGAAACTCAACAACTTTGTTAGTTCAGGAGAGCTGCCAGGGATCAACATTGTTAGAGGAGTCAAGCCAGTCAACCACGCCCAGTTTGCATATGACAATTCAACAACATCCTTTTGGGTAAGGCCACTATTGGAAATGCGAATCTTTTCTCCAACACTCTCTCTGATTTCTTAGAAGTTTCTAGGGGGGATCAATAAAAGGAAAAGTTGCATCTATACATGGAATTGCTCCAACAATATGAATCTGATCCTCTCCAAAATACTTGGGTTCAAAGTGGTCGGGAAGTGGACCTCGTTTAAGTACTTGGGAATACCTATCTCCCTTCAGGGAAGGACTGAAGGATGGCGAGATATTGTCACTAAAATAAAGAATAAGGTCCTCCCTTGGGGGGTCAAATGGCTAAACCTGGCAGGATGAGCAACTCTCATCAAGTTGGTGCTCAATTCCATTCCCATTTATCTCTGCTCTTTAGTTCTTGCTCCCCTAGGTATTATGAGTGAGATCAGCAAGGAAATTAGAAAGTTCTTATGGCAAGGCGGGCTTAATGGAGGGAATAAATACCATCTGGTCAAGTTGGAGATTGTTCGAGCTGAGAAAAATAAAGGAGGGTTAGCAATAAGGGAACCTAGATTAAGTAACATAGCCATGGGAGCCAAAATTAAGGAAGATCTTGAAAAGCACACTGATTCAGCGGGCCCTGGAATCTAGCGTGAAGAAAGCTCCCTGATGGAGGATGATTCACAGACCCATGTGGGCATTCCTCCATCTTATCCTCAGGATGGTAGAAGTGTTCGTTTTTTCTAGAATAGCTATATGTTTTTTTGTCTTCTGTTGTAAGCAGATTATAAGGATATATTCAATCAATTATAGTAGCTTGGAACATATGGGAAGCATCATTTTCAAGACTAGAAATCTGATTTTGTTCAATTTTGAACTGCACAGACTCCTTTTTGCTCTTCCCTTCCTAAAAGGGAATTTTTGTATATGTAACTTATTCTCTGTTTAATCTATTTTATTTTGCATTCTTGTTGAAAAAAAAAAGAGAATTACATCAAATGCATTGAAGTACTCATGTATTCGTGAAGCATTATATATTTCACCAGTAGTTTCCAAAGTGATGTTTGATGATTGCATTGAGTCATATATGTGGCATTTGAATGTTGTTCATTGGATAATAGAGCAAAAATTCAAACTTTGAGCCTTCTAGTTATATTTACAAATAAATACATTGCTTGATTTAGTTGTGAGACATGGAATAGGTGAACACAAGTTTGATTATTGGGCATGTAGTGATGGTTACTACAAGGAAAACACCTTTTAACAGAGTTTGTTTTTTGTGGAACCTCCTTCTAAAATGTCCCATTTATCCATTTATAGCGGAGGTGGGTAGTCGAAGGTTTTAGTAGAGTTTTTTCTAGTGCTCTTTAGTGTTAGCAAAGATTTAATGCCATATGTTTGTAATTACATTTTGACTGTGTTTATATTATACTAGTTTGGTTTACATATACAATGAACCATTGCACATATTTCTAACAAGCACACCAAAAATTGAAATATTAAAAAAAATCAACTCACACGTTTCTTATCAATGAGTGAAAATATCCAATGAAAAAGAGCGGGAATTCCATTTTTTGAAAAGTGAGATTATAATAGAAAATCCTAATCATTATTCCATTATTTTGGGAAAAGTTTGAGGGAATAATTCTGTAAGAAAGACTTACTAGGGGAAGACTTTGGAGTGGCCAATTTATTCTAAAGAGCCAAATTGGTAAGGGATCACTATAGGTCACATACAACTATGCAAAGGAAAATTTTCAGAGATGTAACTTCTTACTATTCATCTCTATTTTCCCCTAATTGTTTTGAAAAAAATCACTAACTTTTTTCGTTCCTGTTAATATTTATAGTGCACTATCAAGAAAATATAGGCTTTCATAGTTACCTTCAATGTTGTAAACCCTAACATTTTTTGTTGCAAACTCTAGCATTATGATTATATACTCTTTACTATTTCACAATGAGATTTTATTTTTCTTTTAGGCAGTTGATATTTAATGGATTTTTGTATTTGTAAATGGGACATTGGGTATCTATAGCAATGGGAATTCAATTGGGTCTAGACCAAGTGGTGGTGGGATGGAGTTTTATCTTCTTGACCTAGGTTCTATTCCCATAAGTGACATGTTGAGGTCATAATGAGTATAATGTTGTAACCCTAATGATGATTTGCCTTATGTATTGAAGAATCTATGGTTTACCCTAGGCACCATCCTCGAAATGAGGAGAAGTGCCTAGGGTTTTCCCCAAGATATTTACCTAAAAAACAACGATAGCAATGGGACCACTTATTGGATTGGATCCCAAAAATTGCCATTGTCAATTTTTTTAAATGTTTATGTGGTATCCAATATGCAAAGTACAATAAAATGCGCAAGTGCCCTTTTGTCGTAAAAGTGAATCATTATAGTTTGTAGATTTTGAATAATTTATGGTTTGGTTATGCAAAATATAAAATGTGTATGTACTAGTGTGCTTATTAAAATACAATGCACCATCTGAGTTTATTTTATTATTTTTGAAATTTATAAAGAGTCGGACAAATAGATATTGATGTGTATAATCGCAACGATGCATATAACTCTGTCATGCACATCAATAAATCTATAACTTTCAATTCTTTGTTTTATTTGTAAAACATATTACATAGTTTCTATATCTCATGAATTGAGGATTTTATTGATAGAATGTGGCTCATATAAGTTCAAGAAAAAGAACTTCATGCAACAAGAATGATGGTATCACATCCCAAAAAGAGGACAAGGCAAGTTATTTGAAATTTTATTATAAAATTAATATATTTAAATTATTTGTAGGTTTAAATGATGTGTATTGGTTAATGTGTGTCATGTAGAGCAAGAAATTAAAGAAACTCGATAGGATAATTACAATCTAAGTGCTAAAGAACATAAAACATGTATGGAAATGTTGCAAAGATAGGAATTAGATTAGTCAAAAGTAATTAAGATGAAGCTTTTATTTGAATTCTTAGTAATAATATACTTATTAAGAATTGTCACTAACATGTTTCAAACATTTTTTCAAATTTGTTGAGTGTTGTGCAGGGATCGACATCAAGGGAATGGAATGTTGTGAAAGGATTGACATTGATGGAATTGAATGTTGCCTTGAGAAGATAAAAACTATGAAAGATGTAAATGATGATGAAGTGGTCCTCGGTTCATTTATAGTGGTGCCGGAAATCAATGAGGGGGAGATTTTATAAAACTATGAAGAATATAGTGGAAAAAACATATATACATAGTTTCCACTTATAGTACAAAAATCAATCAAATGAATCCAAGAGTCAAGTTATATATAAACTATAACAAGCATTTCTAGAGCAATGGTCAATGAGAGTTGTCAGAGTTGCAATAGACAAAAAATACAAAAAAAAAAATCATTTAAAAACTATTATTCATAAACATGTTTTTCTATAATATGTATATACTACTACAAAAAATACGAAATTAAGATTTTGGCTATATTTATTTTCAAAAAAATATTAAAAGTTTTATTTTGTTCTTTTTGCTTTTCAATATGAAAATTTGAAAGGATGAATGAGGGGATATCCAAAACAAGTCAGTAGGGATGTCAAAAAAAGTGTACAAGGATATGGTCAAAGAAATGGACATAATTGCATCGCATGAGGATCCATCCCAACAATAGCGTGCATCAAATGTATGTAATCATTGAATTTTTATTTTACATTATACAAAGAGTTTAATTATTGCATCGAATACTGATTTTAATTTGTTTTGTTGCCGAAAAACAAAATGGAACACATTCAACACATAATACAGGAGGACAAGGCGGATAGGGTTGATCGCAAAATCTGTGAGTACTTGTATTTTCCTTAATATTTCATATTCATTTTGATCTTTATGTTTTAATTAATTTACACTCATCCATGGATATATTCTAACAGGTGCTAACATACAAAGAAGAGCCATCTAAAGAATTGATGGACATTAGGTTAAGTATACGTTGTGAGTATATGTTGGAGTATCAAAGGTTAATTGTGCAATTTGTAAGTAGCTATGTTGTTTTAGTTCCCTCATTTTATAATTAATGGAACAAAAAACCTTTTATATTAATGATATCAATGTTTTTTCACAACATATAAAACTTGCAAGAAACATAATATGGAGTGGAGCCAACAAAAGAGTTACAGTTGAGATATGACATGAGATAGGGCTTTGAAATAATGTGTATTGTTTATGAATCACTTCTTGCTATGAAATGCTTTTTTATTTAAACAATCTTGTAAATGTAGATATACTCATTAAACTTTATTTCAATGTTTGTCGATGGAAAATGAAGAGGATGACTAAAATCAATCCAATCAACAAAACATTTGCTCGAATATCCCAAGTATAATATTGCCTACGAGTGATGAAAAAATGAGGCATGCAAATTGCTCGAGCAATGACAATAGTTCGAGTAAAGAATGGCAATCAATATCATTGAATGTTAACGCAAGTTGCATGTTTTGGAATGCTTGTCTATGAAAATTAGACATTTTGTTTAATGTACTAAATATATTGTCCCAAAAGGATGACACTATGTTACCAATAAGTGTAACTATTACATATTGAAATTTTGATTATCGTGGACCTTTATGTTGTCCCATTTTGTATGACAAATGACCTCTTATTCATATATAATAAGATGAGTTTCGTATTCTATTGCATTGTTCAATGCTAAATTGTTGAGTTGCAATTAACAAATGTGTAATTTGATGTTATAACACATTAATGCAATCATTATATCCAAACACAATAATTAAAATTCAAAAATTAATATTATCATAAAAAATGATAATTAATTGAATATATATATATATCGGTTGAAGGGGGACAAGATGGAGGTCTGTTGTTTTGTTTTAGGGTTTATGCAGTTTCTTAGCACAAGGGTTTTTGTAGGTCTTTTCTAAGGTTTTTTGGGTAGGTGAGGCCCTAGGTAGGGTCTGACTCTAGGTTTCAAATTTGCTTCTATCAGGATCAAACAATGGGTGAATATGAGCCTTTAGTGGATTACATTAAGGATACGCTGTCAGAAGAGGATATATTTGGGCATGAGGAAAAATCACGAGATCATGTACCTCAGAGTGAAGAAGACGACGAGAGTACTTTTCCCTTAGGGAATGTAAACGTGGGTACATCGTCATAAATCGAATTGAAAGAGAAGTATCCATAGGATGGTGATGAGGAGAAATTTTTCCCATCGCAAGAGGAAGTGGATGCACTTCTGGGTCAAGATGATATAGCTCAAAACCTCAAGAAACTTGGTATGTCAGATATCTCGCCTGTGAAGGAGGAAGAAGGGGCTAGGAAAAAGCATAGAAAGGTTGTTAAATCTTGGGTGAAAGGAATTTCTCTGGTGGTTGGGAAAGACATGCAAGTGGAACAAGTGGCCTATCTTCTTCTTGAGACTCTGGTGGGAAAATTTCTAGGTCAAAAGATGGGGCTCGATCTTCTTAACAGTTGGATCTAGAGTCTTTGGGGTTCTATTTTGGATCATGAACCAACCTTTCAACTTTTGGATTGAGGGTGGATAGGATTCATTTTCCATTCTAAAGCTTATGCAAATCAGATCCTGTGGGGACAATGCTTCTATGACAAAGTAATCCTATCCCTAAAACCTTGGCATTCGAGGTTTAATGCTTGGGAGGAATTTACAAAATCAACTCTAGTATGGGTCAGGATGCCTCCACTTCCTATGGAGATACGGAATGATAAAGTATTGATGGAAATTGGCGACATGTTGGGTAAGTTCATCCTCGCAGATGACTCTTGTAAATATTCTAGTGCTCACTCTATTTCTAAAATTCTAGTGGATATAGATGTAAGTGAGGTTCTGTATGAATCCATGGAGATAGAGGTTGGCTCGACCAAATTCACCCAAATTTTAGATTATGAAAATATACCATTATGTTGTATTTAGTGCCACTTGTATGGCCACTCCGTTAGGGATTGTGGCAAATATTTTACCCATAAGGTTTGTAGGGTAAATGAACCTCAGGGTTCCTTTAGCCTAGTGGTCAAACCCTCTCTCTCTATAAAGTCGTCTCATGGTATCTTGTAGTTAGTAGAAGGAGACAAGGAACTTAATTCCTTGGTTACTCTAAACTCATAATCCTCGTCCCATCCCGAGGAGGAGTTTTGAGTGGGCTAAGTTGTTATTCTGGTGGATGGGTTTCATCCTTCACTCCCTAAATTCTTAGACCTTTCCCCTTTCTTAGAAACAAAATTTATCTTAAAAAAAGAGTGTAGTTTGTGTAGAAGAAATTCAAAGTCATACTTAGGTTGAAGGGTCTAGTAAAGAAAATTCTTCCTCTCCTTCTCCTTTGTTTCCTGGCCCTCACTTGTTGGATTTTGGGAGAAAGTGCCCGGTTCATGTTTCTCCATCAAAGGGAACCTCCTTGATTGGTAAGTGTATTTCTTACCAGGTTTGAATGTCATCAATTTGTCAAACGATTCAGAGGGTAGTTTTTTTAGAAGTTGTGGAGTATGTCGATGGCATCACATCTATAGTTAAATCTCCAAATGGCTAAGGAGGAGGTCACTACCATCTCCAACCCATTCCATCCTCCCTCTCTCAAGAGAGCATTCAATCAAGTGGTATGGGGCTAGATACTTATAAAGGACCAAGGGTTTCAAATGCAAGATGTAAGTTAGTGCTCAAACTGGCTAAAGACAGAGCAGATCATAAGGTCAACCGAGGTAAACAAGTCTTATTGAAGGGGTTCTCAGAGAAGGAGTCACCCCCCGAGGGGTTGAACCATGAAGATCCTCTCCTTGAATGTACGAGGCTTAGGGGCGCGATGCAAACAATTGGCCCTCAAATCTCGAGTGCTCTCTAATCGTCCTGATGTCTTATTTTTGCAAGAATCATTAATGGTCATAATTGTTGTTGAATATTTTTTAAAACAATTGTTTGTGTTCTTTGGATGCTTTTGGTTTCTCGGGGGGCTTGATAACGGGATAGGTGCCCTCTATTGATCTAATCTCTTATTTCACCGTTGTTTTAGGATTGTATTCCATGGTCCACAGTCAGGAGTTTTTTTAGGACTGCTGAGGAAAGACTGGATCGACAAAGGCTCATTATAGGTGGTGATCCCAAGTTTATTTTGAACATAAAGGAATTGTGGCAGAATATTTTATAAATAAATTTGAGGAGGAGGGCCTAGTGGATATCGATCCCATTGAGATCAAGCCAACATGGGTTAACATCTGGGAAGGTATTGTTGGGATTTCCAAATTAATGACTCAATCTCTTCCTGATGCATCAAAGGATAGTTGATTCTCTCCCAATTCCTAGGTGGAAAAGAATATAATCTCATACCACTTCCCAATCTAGCTTCAATTAGGTGTTGCTTCATATAAGTTGAAGGCACATTTCAAGTACAATTCCTCCTGGGTAGAGGAGGGGGGGTTTAGGTCCCTGGTGACTAAATATTGGAAAAAGTTCGATCCTAGAATGTTTGATTCTATGAGCCTACGATTCCTGCTTCATTAAAATTAGTGAAAGAAAAATCCATCCCCGGGACCATGAAAGGAGAGTTGTTGGAGACAAAATCTTTCATAAGTTAGATGAGGAATTGAAAGTTTGGTATGATTCATATGTTGATGGTAGTTTCTTTGCAGAGGCCATTTCATCTATAAAATGTCTGGAATCGAAGAAATCTACACTGCTTTTGGATCAAGAAAAAGATTGAGAGATTAAGAGTCGAGCAACATGACTTGCTTCAGGAGATCAAAATACAAAATATTTTCAACAATATGCCAACAACAAAAAGAATATAAATACAATATTGGACCTTGAAGATTACTTGGGGTCTTATGTTTCAGGTTTTCAAGATTTGACAGCTCTTGGGGTCAGCCATTACTCCTCTATATTCAAAGAACTAGATCACTTGAACATGGGAAATATTATGAAGGTACTTTCGCACTTTCCAATAATGGAAAACGATGAAGACAAATCCTATATTTTTAAGGAGATTTCCTTTGAACACCTGTTGGAAGTAACGTCAAGCTTTCAAAAAGAAAGAATCCTAGGGCCGAATGGGTGGCCCATTGAGTTTTATCTAGACTTCTTCTACGTGGTTGGGCCCGATCACATGCGAACTGTAGAAGAGGCTATACATAATGGAAGGATTCCAGAGGGTCTCAATTTGACTTTTCTTGCATTAATTCCTAAAGAGGATGAGTTGAGATGTTTTGAAGGATTCGAGTGAATTTCCCTTTGTAACTATGGCTACAAAATTATATCAAATATTTTGGGTACGAGGATAAAACCACTTTTGTCAAAATATAGTACTCCTAAGCATTTTGGATTCCTCGAAGGCATATTGATCCACAAAGCTATAGGATCTGTGCAAGAAGCTCTACATTAATCGATCAAAGTTCAAGCTTTACAGGTGCTTGTGCTTAAACTCGATTTGTTCAAGACGTATAATCAAGTATCGTGGACATATCTTTGCTTGTTACTTTTGCACCTGGGTTTTTCTTATGAGGTAGTAAAATGGTTGATGGCTTGTGTTATGTCCATTAGCTTCACAATCCTCTTCTCCTTTTTTCCAATCTTCCCAGGGGCCGAGACAAGGTGATCCTATGTCTTCCTATCTTTTCTTTCTCATTTTTGAAGTTTTGAGTCGAGCTCTCCATAAGGCTCGAGCGTAAGGTATCTTCAATGGTGTCCAAATTGCAAGTTGGTTGATGATTTCAAATGTCTTGTTTGTTGATGATATTCTCATTTTTTGTTTGGGTTCTATTAGAGAGAGTAAAGTATTAAAGGAAATCATAGACATTTTCTCTTCTTTTATGGGAATGGTAATTAATTTAGAGAAATCGGCTTTGTATATGTATGGGGATGAAGAGGATGTTGTTGGACCTCTAAGTAGACTCTTCTCCATTCCCCATAAGAGTTAGGAGGGTGGTATTAAATACCTAGGGCTCTTTCTCAAGTCTAGTGGATACAAGAAGACGAACTAGAACTGGTTGATCACTAGAATTGAAGGTTGAATCCATCAGTGGTGTTCCCAATGGATTTCAAGGGGAGGAGGAAGACTAGTTTTAATCAAGTCCGTAGTTGAAGCTATCTCGGTCTATTGGATAACTCTGACATCCATTCCAAAAGGAGTAATGGAGAAAATTAAATAGATATATGCATATTATATTTAGAAAAGCAACATGGAAAATAAGGGAGTTCATTGAGCTCATTGGAACTTACTTGCAAGGCCCAAACAATTTGGAAGCTGGTGAATTAAGAATTTGCACCTATTCAGTAAGTCACTAGTAGGAAAATCTCTTTGGAATGTATTTTCAAAGGATAGTTTATGGTGTCGAATCATCCATGAAAAATATTTTGCTTTGCGTACCCTGGTGGATTGGATTAGAAGCCCAAGAAAATCCTCTCTCCAGAGGTCAATCCACTAGAAAGACTTAATAGTAGCATTCCTAGTCATAGGAAATTTCTTGGCTTGGCAATTCAATGATGCCTCTCAGGTCCAGATTAGGTTCGATGCAATTTTAGGTTGTAATAAAAATATTTTCCGGGATCAAGTCATCATTAATAATCTTCAACGGAGAAGCCTAAAATAGGATAACTTGTGAGATGAGAGTGAATTAGGTTCTTCTTGAAACCCTTGTTGCAGTGGTCGAAAAATGACGGTGCTTCTGCGCTCCCATGAGCTGGGTCTGGAAGTGGCAGGCGGGCTGTGGATGACGCTCTGACAGATATGGGCAAGGGCCCTCTCCCCAAGCTTCCTAAGATGGGGAGTATCAACCCCACAATCTCGCAGCCGTTAGGTGATTCGGAAGAAAAATCCAATACCGAATCAAGTGACGTTGAGAAAGGAACCAAGCGGAGGATGGGGCCGGGCGGATGCCTCCCCAAAACCCTGAATATTCCGGCTATGCAGATCAAGTCAGAAAAGATCCGTGAACAGATAGAGCATTGGCGTGGAAAATCCCTAATAGGTAAATTTGTGGGGGTTTGGCCCAGAGAACGGGATCTAGTGAACTGGATCAAAACTACATGGAAACCCAAAGGGAATTACGATCTTCAATTGGGAGCCAAAGGGTTTTTCACTATTATCTTCTTTAACATTGAGGATCGAGATAGAATTCTGGAAGGAGGGCCTTATTTCTTCTTCTCGGCAGGATTATACCTTAGACCCTGGAAGGAAAGGTTTAATCCAAAAACTGAGGATGTAACAGTCTCCCCGGTCTGGATTAGGTTGCTCTCCCTGCTATGTGAATACTGGGATTTGGAGATCCTGCAATATATTGGCAATACTCTCGGTGAATTTGTTAAAGTGGCGGAACAAACCAAACAATAGAGATATACTGCGTATGCACGAATATGTGTCTACATGGATTTGTCGAAAGAGCTACCAGAGGCGATCAGTCTAAATTGGGAGGATGAGGAGTTGCTTCAACCTTTGGATTATGAGCAGCTCCCATTTCATTGTCGTCGGTGTCACGAATATGGGTACCTGGGTAGAAGTTGTCCTCGGGTAAAATCTTTGTCTTCTCCCCCTAAAAGTGGCCCTACCGGAGAAACGGACAAGGAATGGTTTACACAGGTTCGAAACAGGCGAAGAAATAAACCGACAAGACAGAACAAAGTTGTTAAGGAGACTCATGGTAAAAGGATTGAAACCACCAATCCCTTTCAGATCTTGGAAGAACAACAGGAAGAAGGGGAGATCGGAAGGAATAAGGGTGAAGCGAAATCAAAACAAATGGAGGGTATAGTCGAGGAAGTTGAGCAGTGCCATGAAACGAAAAATCAAGTGGAGCCAATGGTGGAACATGGAGACGAGGAAATGGGATTAGGTGAGCTCAATTTGGATGAGATTAAGAGAGAATATGAAAAGAGAGGGAAAGGGTATGTCACTCGAAGGAAATTAGAACTTCTTCAAGTGGAAATTATCAATTCTAAAGTCTCTAGACAATTGGGGATAGCTTTAGATCCGCAGAAGGGAAGCAAGAGGAAATCCCCAGAGGAAGATTTGAAAAGAGGCAGGCAGATGAATAAACAAAGGATAGCAGAGATAGGAGTTAAGTTAATTGAGTCTGGCCAGTATCCTACTATATTGGCAACCTTCTCTGAAGTCAATAAGGTTAATTAATGAAGCTAATCTCATGGAATATTCGGGGTCGCAACCACCCCAGGAAAATAAAGACCCTAGAAAGAAAGATTAAACAGGAAAAACCTGATATTCTTTTTCTCCAAGAGACTAATTGTAGTGCTCAACTTTTGGACCAAGTGAAGTAGAAAATCTGGAGAGTAAGTGAATTTATGGATATTGATTCCATGGGGATGGCAGGTGGTATGGCAGCCTGATTCCCTGTGTCTTTCGGCTTGGCTGGCTAACTGCTTCTCACTGAGCGCTAAGTTTACAAATTGGGTTTCTGGGTCCTCTGGCCGTATAGTGAATATCTATGGCCAAGTGCCTTCCCCCAGAAAACTGCTTTTCTTCAATACTTATCATGGCTGAAGGACCAAGAAACAGAAGGATCATGGATTATAGGAGGGGATTTTAATCTGATTTCGTCTCTTGAAGAAAAAAAGGGGGTAGGAGGGTCCTGGACAAATTCCAGGAAGCCTTTGGTGATTTCATTTCCCAAAGCCCCTTCATTGACATTGACACTAGCAATGGCATTTATACCTAGAACAACAAATGTGGGGGAACTCATCTTGTAGCCTCTAGAATCAACCGTTTTCTGGCCACTGAGGATCTTGTCAGAGATGGGGGGGAGGCCCATGCTATTGTCCTTCCTTTGGCTGGCTCTGATCATTGGCCCATTTTCCTCCAATAGGAATGGTCCAATGCCTCTTTATTTAAACCTTTTAGGTTTGAGCAATTTTAGTTAGAAAATAAGGACTTCAAATGAGCTGGTGGGGCAATGGTGGCAGGAATTGTTCCCCCTAGGGGAACTGGTATGTATCAGTTCCAACAGAAATTAAAGGCTCTTAGAGCCAAAATAAAAGCTTGGAATAAACCTGACTTTGGGCACATTTTCTAGGATAAAACGAAGGTGGTGGCAGAGCTCGAGATTTTACATAGGAAAGGTATGGCAGAAGGGTGCATTGATGAGCTCAAAAAGCACAAATATAATCTGTTAAATCAACTGGAGACCAGAGAAAAATAGGAAGAGATTTATTGGAGGCAAAAATACAGAAATCAATGGCTTTAAGAAGGGGATAAGAATACAAATTTTTTCCATAATTTTGTTATTCATAATCGTCACAAATCAAATATTTACAAGCTTCGTAAAGTTAATGGCATCTAGGTTGAGTCCAGGCAAGAGATTGAAGATGAACTTGTTCACCACTTTGCAGACATTCTTAGGGAGGATCGAATGGACTGAAGCAATGCTATCTCCCGGATAACTAGACTTATCCTTAGATTTGTCACCAATGAGCACAATGAGATCCTGAATAAACATGTTACCTTGCAGGAGGTCAAAGAAGCCATGCAGCAGATGGCTTTAGGTAAATCTCCAAGCCTGGATGGTTTCACCACTATTTTTTTCCATTTCTTTTGGGACTTAATTAAACAGGAGGTTTCGGATGCTGTGGAGTCATGAAGGCATTTAACGCCACCTTTCTGACTCTTATTCCGAAGGAGGATGGGGCCGAGGTGCCAAGAAAGTTTCACCTGATTGCCTTATGTAATGTTATCTATAAAACCGTCACTAAGGTTGTTGCTAGCAGGTTAAAGCCTCTGCTCCCTCTTTTGATCGGCCCTGAGCAATCTGGTTTTGTTGAAGGCCGACAGATTCTTGATGGCATAATCTTAGCTCATGAAACTATTCATTCCTTGAAGACTACCAAGAAACCAGGTATGATGATAAAACTTGATATTGCAAAAGCCTATGATAAATTAAGCTGGAAATATATGCGAAGTATGTTGGAGGCCTATGGTTTTGGTTCGGACTGGGTTAGTTGGATCATGAATCTGGTCACTACCCCCTTCTTTTCCATTCCGCTTAATGGCTCTCCAACCAGGCTTCTCTAGTATTCCCGTGGCATAAGACAAGGAGAGCCCCTCTCCCCTTTTCTCTTCATCCTTATGGCGGAAGCACTTGGCAGTCTTATTCACTCCCTTTCTGTGGAAGGGGAAATCAAAGGTCTGAACCTCCATGAGGGCATGATTAAACAGACCTGCCAACAATTTGTTGATGATATTATGTCAATGGGTCACCCTTCAGTCCAAGAAGCCCATGCCTTTAAGAAAAGCCTAAAATTTTTTGCTAAAGCCTCAAGGCTCAAAGTCAATCTTGACAAGTCTCAGGTTTTCTTTTTCAATACTCCCTGTGTTACTCAACGCAACATTCTCTGCATTGTTAATTTCTCAAAAGGATCCCTTCCTACCAAATTCCTAGGGGCTCCTCTCTCAAAGGGCACTATTCGTAGGATTGCTTGGCAGGACCTTTTGGATCGCTTAAAAAGCAGACTCAATAGATGGATTAATAGACCTTTAAACTTTCCTAGTCGGCTAACTCTGGTCAAATCAATCCTACAGGCTATGCCGATTTACCTCTTCTGCTTACTATCTGCCCCTAAATTGGTCCTTAGAGAAATAAGGGGCATGCAACGTAATTTCCTGTGGGGTGGCAAGGAATCCAGATCAAAATTTGCTTTGATCAAATGGGACATCTTATGCTGTCCTAAGGAAAAGGGAGGCCTAGGGATCAGAGATCTGGAGGTGGTCAATGACATTTAGGGATCCAAATTATGGTGGAGATGGTGTAACCACAACAATGAGCCATGGGAGAAACTCTGGCAAGTAAAATATGCCAGGGACCATCAAACCAATCAACCGATCAGATATAATGCAGATACTTTGGGATCTCACATATGGACGAAGGCTCAGAAAGGGTGAAAGATGGTTCAGGATCATAGCTTTTGGGAAATTGGAGATGGCGAGTTGGCAAAGTTTTGGGATGATTCATGGAATCAATTAGCTAAACTGGGGAATGATCAAAGGTGGCAGAACATTAGATCTCATGGTCTGACTGAAGGAAAACTCAAGGTTTGGCACTAATGGACCAACCCGTCCACAAATACTTTCAGATCTTGGTTAGACCATCAGTGGTGGACTGGGTTAATTAATGAAGATGACGATAGAGCTTTTGGGGATCTGCTCCAAGAAATATACATTCTTAGAAGAACCGGACCCGATAAGCTAAGGTGGGGATACAGGCAGAAAGGGGTTTTCAGCATCAAGGAGGCATATGATCTGCATACTAATAGAGAAGCAGATGATGAAGCTTCGTGGAGAAAACTATGGAAGATGAATCCTTAGCCAAAAACTGTGATTTTTTGTTGGTTGATCACTTGGTAAAGAGTCCTAACAGGTGAAAACCTTACGAAATGTGGTATACAAGGCCCCTCATGTTGTCCCTTATGCAAAAATAGTGAGGAAACGCTTGGCCACTTGCTGGATGAATGTGAATTCTCTTCTTTCCTTTGGGATAGAGGGACCATGATTTTTCGAAAAAGTGATTGTGCTCGTGGGAAACTAGATCAAACTCTGTGCATTTGGAATGATCAAGCTTTTATCAATCCAATATTAGCGCTGATTTGGAAGATGTTTCCCGGTATGGTATGCTGGAACCTTTGGAAGGAAAGAAATGGGAGGATTTTTAGGGATAAAAACCATTGTAAAGAGGAGGTGTGGGAGACTCTGGTCCGTAACATTCAGGAAACCATTAGAAGTAGACAGTGGAATGATGAGGATAGAAACCTCTCAGAGGGGGATTTGCTTATTGCCAAAGGATGGAGTCTCGACAGGGATGATATGCTTGGTCTGCGAAGGTGGGACAAGATCTGTAAACCCATCAGTCCCAAATGCTGGTCTCCACCTAGGATGATTGAATATAAAATTAATTTTGATGGGGCATCGCGTGGAAATCTCGGGGCTGCTGGTTATGGTGGTGTTTGCAAAAATGCGGAAGGGACGGTTTTACAGGTTTTCTTTGGGTACATCGGTCATGATACTAACAACTCAGCTGAGCTTGATGGTCTCATTCATGGTTTGCAACTGATCATTCAGGGTGGCTTATTCCCGGCTACTATAGAGGGAGATTCAAAAATTATTATCCACATGGCCAAAGGGCTGGTGCAAGGGAAGACGACCGAACATGTCACTGCCAGTTGGAGGCTTTCTCATTGGCTGGATATCCTGAGTCGCCTCATTCGCGCTAATAGTTGGTTAACTTTCCACCACGTCAGATGAAAGGATAACAAGGTTGCTGATTTTCTAGCAAACTTGGGTGTTGACCAAGTTGGCGGCCATACATCAGGCCACATGGTAGAGTTCAGGCATGAAGAATGGGCCCCCAAGTGCCTCCAGCTAGTCGCTGTGGACTTTGGTAGAAACCAACAGGTGGAGGGTGTTCAACACCTGCCCCAAGAAGGTGACAGAAGTGAGTCATAGGTCACTTCGATGACTAATTGATGACCTATTCATTAATGCGGAGAATTGATAATTCCCACAGGTCGGCTATTATGAGAGTGAAGGAGAAGTACGGTTTCAGGCATTTTTCGATCTGAATGTTGGATTTGCACCGGCTCCACTATTTTATCATCATGGTCTTCATAATTCAGTGTAATGGTGAGGGTACGCTCCAGGATCTGGTCAGTTCTTCATGGGACTTGTCCATTTATTTCCCTGCCTCTGTCATCATGAGCCTTCGGCCTTTATATGTGAGCACCCTTCTGTGTTGGGATTATTACTGGACCGAGTGTGATAATGCTAGCCCCTGTGTCTTGGTTGTTAGTTTTTTAAGAGTGTCTTCCAAGGTGTGGTTTGCGCTATCGCGTCCCCCTAATTGTCTTTTGTCCTCTGTGTTGCGCTCTGTAATGGCTGCTAAATGTGAAATTGGAGATTTTTCTGGGTTGGGTTTTGCCTATACCACCTAGAAAGTTAAAGACAAAGCCAAGTTTACAGGCCGTGGTCCGGGACGGGCAACTTCGGCTCAAGTCCAAGCTCAATCTGCAGCCACTTTCTTCTGTGAATGTATCCCTAATCCCATTAGGGAAGACATTGAGGTTATTGAGAAGCATCTGTGGAGCGAGGTTCAAGCTCTCTCGTTTGATGAAGTCAAGAATGAGGTGGAGGACTAGGTAATCGATCCTGGTACCACCGCGGGCCAGGCTTCGGCCTATGATAGAATGATTATGGTATATTGGGTCACTAAGAACCTGTTGGCCCATGTTGCGATGGGCGATAACGCTAAACCTCAAGGAGATGAAGAACCAGTCAAGGCTTGGAAGGCTCACAATGCATACAACAGGTTAATGCATTGCAAAATCGATGATATAGATAAGAATTTGGGCCTCTCTTTCTCTTATCCGAGCCTGGATGCTCAGGGGAATTGGGTCTCCAGCAGCAAACCGCACCAGCATGCTTCGCCTCTTCCGACGGCTACAGTTCTTCAAGGAGGGGATCTCTCTCAAAAGAAGGAGGCGAACATCAATGTTATGGAGAAAGGTGTTGCCTAATCTTAGGATCCGCCTTGGAAAGGGGCTGGTGTTTAGGATTTTATGTCTTCTGCTCTTTTTATCTCTTTGTCTGTAATTTGGGATATGGGTAGTGGGTACTGTTTTGTGAATGGTATTTTTACTATTGAAGAGGTCTGGTTTCATGGACGCTCTATAATGTCAAGATCCTGGTAGTGTCTCTGTTTTTGGTTTTTTGGGTTCCAGACTCTTAGACCAACAATGTTGTAAGTGCGAAATGTATCTATTTTCCATGCAGTAATACAATGCTTTTTTTATTTACAAAAAAAATAAAATCATCTTCAATGAAGAGAGATGTGTACATTAAGCAAAATTGCAAACCTTGAAGACACCACATTTTGGTCACAGGGATGGCTCTTAGCTCCCAAGGTCGGACTTAAGGGAGTGCAGGCAGACCAATGGGAATGATTTATAAATGAGTTATGTAGAGAACATATAATATTAAACGAGGTCCCATATGAGCTTGCTTGGGTTTGGAAGACAAGGCACATAATATAGTGTGGAACTTGGCTATATCTGGCAATAGGATCCCCGGTCTTGGTCTTTGGATTGGTGGTGGAAAAAGATGTGGAAAGTTCATGCTCCCCCAAAAAGAGTTTTATTGACATGGCTCCTTCTTCACAGCCGATTTCCAACTTGGGACAGGCTCCAAGGGAAGAATATATCAGGTCTTGGATGGTGCTCATTATGTAAAGACAACTTGGAATCTAATGCACATTTTTTTTGTGACCGTCCATTCTCATCCCAAGTCTAGAAAGATGTAGAAACTGCGACCAATCTCTCAAACATGTGGAGTAAAGGTGTTGTGTTGGAAAACCTCAAGGAATGGTTTGTGAGCAAATATTTGAAGCAATATAAAGTAATCCCTTTTCTGGTGATATGGTGAATTTGGATAGTGAAAATTGAAAGCATATTTGAGGATAGATTTATACCTAGTCTTCAAGTTGCCTCTCAGGCTTTGTCTTTAGTATCCTCTTATCAAGAATCCTCTAAAATCAAATAAAAATCAAAGTTCCTCCACAAATTGACAAATACCTTCCATGGGGATTTTTTGATGGGGCCAGTCAGGCCGAGGGAACAAAATTTGGAGTTGGTTATGTTCTCTTTCTCAACGAAGGTCATTTTTTTGGAGGTAAGGCTTTTCTGTGTCCAGTGTCTTATAAATTCAGTGAATTGGAACCCTTGCTTTTGTTGATGAAGGCTGCTAAGAAGAAAGGATGCAAACATATTCAGGTATTTGGTGATTCAGAATTGATCATTAAATGGATGAAAGGGGAATATCAAAATAAAAAATATAGGTTATACAATCTAGTTATCTTGCTCAAAGAAATTGCCTCTTCTTTTGATCAGATTTATTCTCTCATGTCTACAGGCAGTTCAACTCCCAAGCTGATACATTGTCAAAGGAAAGTATGAATGGTGGTATAATGCAGGTGCTTGAAGAAGAAAATAGAGATGGGATTGTTGTATCATTAAGAAATTTCTCTTTCAATGAATCTTATGATGTTCTTTCACTTTCTAGTGGTTATTTGTTTGTAGATAAGTAGGCAAAAGGTCTTAGTGAGATAGAGTTTTTGTCTTTGACAGTAATTTTTTTATTACTGATTGTGTAGAAGCTATGTAAACAAGATCCTGTAGGAATGGAAACTCTATGTGAAAGAGTTATGAACTAGAAATCTCTTTTGAAGAGTGTGTAAAGAAGCGAAATGATGAATTGTTTATGAAGAATTTTTTAGGATTGTATTTCTCTGGCATTCGTAAACAATACAGGTAATGTATTGCAATGTAATGAATTAATTCATAACATTAATTCATTTCTTCTAAAATTTATTGCAATGTATCTTTGTGGGATTGATGTTTCAAACCAAGTATATTTGGTCCATCATAGGGATGGTTTTCAAAATAAGAGTTGAGTTTAGATTGAAAAATGCATTCCTAACTCTCTAAAATACACAAGAAATTATTTTGGTTGAATTGATCCACTTAACCAACCCTTGATAAACCTATTAATCAAGATAAAATAGATGAGGCAATATATACATATATACACCTATATTGGCAACTAATTGAATCTAACAATGTGAAGGATCAAAGTTGATTGAGTCCTCCTTGAATTTCCACAATGATCAAAGTTGACTATGTCAAGATGCAATTTAACCAAGTCAATTTCGTATTGGGCCATCTAAACTCCTATGTTGAAGTATTGATACCACATTGAACTGAGTATGTGCTATAACTACAATAAAAGTTGAATCGTTGCAAAAGAGATCATTAAATCAAAACTATAAGATCAAAATTATCCCCCCACTATTGTAACCTCAAGAAAGAAAATAAATATTCCAAATTTAATAATAATAATAATAAAATCTCATGAGCTTCATAGCAAAAAAACATGGAGTTGGACAAGACCAAAAACAATTTGTAATAAAATTGGACTCCATAACTTGTTAATTCATGAAAAATCAAATGAAACTCATACATTTCATGTCCGAATTATTTGATCATAGAAATAACATGATAAATAAGAGTAACCAATTTAAATTTATAAAGCCGATAAACCAAAATTAGTTTCAATGGACTATAATCATCATTGTCATCAAACAATTCACAAGGTAATATCAATTTACACCATAACCACGTTATCACACAAAATTGTGGTTTACACATGTGTTTTCTTCAAATTTACTTACATCTAATGACAATTAATCCACACAATTTTTATAAAATACTATAGAATAAAAACTTGCAAGGCAAAATATCAATTCAAAAAAATTACATCATAACAAATCTATAACAAATCTAATACCACCAAATATGGGATGGCAACATTGAATTAATGATGGTCACTTATAAACCATCCATTAACAAATTTCTTAAATTATATTCTATACAATTCAATTTGAGGATTACTGTCACTTTGTCTCAACCTCTCCATGAGTGAACAAACATAAAAGAAAAAGCATGCAATTAGGCTCTTTCTTATCTCTTTATGGACATACATTGGATAGGGCCCATTAGGCAAAGATATTTGTAAGGAACACCATTTTGGTTGATTTCAATAAATGAAGATTTACTTGCTTTATTGAGGACTTTAAGTGCAATCAAGGGCAAAACTTCTACTTAGCTTTTTTGCCTTTATTCCATTAGAAATTTTATTGCCCTTTTGGTGGAAGAGAATCAATACCCTTGACTATGTAAGGGTCCAACAGATTTACACAATGATACATTGAAAGGAATTGATATTGACATAGGGAATCAATCAATGTGGGCCTTTCTTATGTACCTGTGTATGTAAGGGACATTTAGCAAACCACAGAGCGGGTTGTTTTGGTAACTTTTGGAGATGCAGGGTCAAATTTTCCGCTTTCCGCGGGTTGTTCTGGGGCTGTAGGGTCGGGTTTTTCGCTTAATCTCGATGTTTATCTTCTTCTTTTTCATAACAAAAAATCAACTTTTATATTAGAAGACAAAAGCTGACCATAAGATGTGATCATACATTTAACCGGCATAGTAGCCAAATCCAAGAGCAGATTATGTACTGCGTGGCCAAAAATGCCTCATAGCAGATTATGTAACAATCGAAAATACATTTTTAGAGATAAAACAGTTACCATCATTGACACAGGCGTCATTCATTCAATTACTATCCAAATAGTAATCAAAGCAAAAGCGTGGTGACGAAATAAAACCATACATCCAATAGCGAAGAGGTTCATCACTTTAGAAGAGATTCATCACAAAGGTATTTATGAGTTTACCTCCACAAATTTCCTCGCAAAACAGTTGTCCATTCATCTCTCCCATAGACCAACGAGAGAGGCGATCAGCGGTAACATTAAATTCCCGGTAGATGTGCTTGAACCGAATGGAGCCGAAAGTGCTAACCTTATCCAAAATTCGGTTCATCCAGTGCTTTACATGAAGAGCATTGAGGCGCGCACCATGGCCGACCCAGTCAATGATACACTTTGAATATACGAAGATCCAAAGAGAGTGAATAGCACGCGAATGGGCCAAACATAGAAGGATCCAGAGTGCAATAAGTTCCGCCCTCGTATTAGTGCCAAAACCAGCATCAAAAGACAGGTGAAAATGATGCAAAGGATTGATGATCAGGACCGCACCAGCACCATACTGGTCATTCTCCTCCACCCCATCAAAAAAACCATGAGGTAGTGGGAAATCAACCATCACCGGATCAATGTAATGCGGTCTCCAAGGAATAGGATGCCCCTTGTAAGAAGAATAAGTGGCGAAAGTGTAAGCCGCAACCCGCTGAGTGGAAGGTTGTAATTCGTTGAATATGGCGTTATTCCTGGCCTTCCAGACAAACCAAATACAAAGACATATAATGGATGGAAGCTTGTTATGTCATCGACACCAGAGTAGCAGTGAGTCATCAAAGGATGTTCCAGCCCAAGGGAAATGGATATTCAAAATAGCAGATAATTCACAGATAGTAGACACATTGAATGGACAGTCCCCAAAGAGATGAGACGTAGACTCAGAGTCCTTCCGGCACAACACACAACAGCTAGGCCCAAAAATACCACATTTTTGCAAGTTCTTCCATGATAAAATCTTATCATTGAGTACGAGCCAAGTGAACAGCTTCACCTTCGGAGGGCAGTCTACCTTCCACAGCCAAGGGATCCACCAAGGCACATTGACATTAGCCGGCAAAGTAGCGAGCTTAGAATACGCCAAGGCCGCAGTGACCTCACCATTGGTTGAGTTGCAGGTCCAAACAAGCCTGTCCTCCTTATCTGAAAGAAAAATCCCTGCATGTGATAAGGATCTTACATAATGATCCCATTCCTCCGCCAGCAAGCCACTCAAGTGAAGGTCACCCGAGCATATCTAGGAGGATACATTGTCCACCGATGGGATATAAACATGCTTGAGCACATAGAAATTCATGCTATGAAGACAACTCAGCAGTGCATGAGACATTGGAGAAATAGAGTGACAGCCCAAGATGGGATCAATACCAATGAAAACCTGGGTACCACGCCCAATATCCCATGCAATTGAGGAATGAATCAACGGCAAGGATTTAATGAGGCTCTGCCAGATGGTAGATGACGCACACACAGCGGTAGAGCGATCTATGAATAAATATGAGGCAGGCAATCTCTTGAGGTATTTCATTTTTATCACCCTGCCCCATAGGCCCCCACCGAAAAGAGCCCTCCAGAGGATTTTGGCGCAGAGCGGCCTGTTGAATAGACACAAGTTCTTTATACCCCAACCTCCAAGAGCCTTGGGTAATGATATAGACTCCCAAGCTGCCAAGTGGAATTTGGTACATCCAGAGTTACGGGCCCATGAAAAGGAAAAGATGAGCCTTCGTAGCAAAGTAAGAACACCCAACGGAATGCAGAAGAGTGAAAACCAGTAAACCGGAATCCCCAAGAGTACAGAGTTAATAAGAGTAAGCCTGCCCCCCAATGAGAGCCACCGGTAAGACCAAGAGTTAATCCGAGCCTGGACCTTCGAAACAAGCCATTTCCAATTAGCCTTAATGTAACCATTCGGCTTCAAATGAAAGCCCAGATACCTGAAGCCATCATTTAAATGTCACATACCCAAAATCTAAACATTTTATGTTGTGAGAAAAACCTTATGTTATAAGTTATTGTAATTTTTTTATGATTATTGACCAAGTGGGGTAAAGGATGACTATAATTAAATACTTTAATATTTTTATTATTAATAAATATATGAGGAGACAAATATCCAATGGAGACTGTTAAAGAGTGTTCACTGACCCACTAGGAGGAATGAACTGGGGTGGAGAGCAAATGGACAAGTGGCAACTTCTTCATTCACATCTAGCTGTTGCAAGTGGCAACTTCCCTATTTTTGTGGTCATGATTCCCAAGAAAGTGGAACATAGCAGGTGGCTCAATAATTATTGAAAACTGACCAAAGACCTAGGCACTCTATACAGGCATCGAATTGAGCAGGTGGCTCATTATTCACTATTCATTATTCTATTCTTTCCTTGTGACATTCTGAGTTATCAAAGAAGGGTGGGATTGCACAAGAGATTCGATGAGGGGAAGGCTGGGGTGAATGCTAGAGTAATACTGTAGCTAATAGAATACTGCTGAGTGTAGTTATTAGACTGCTGAAGCAGCAAGTTAAGCGTACTGCTGAATGCAGAAGTTTTACTTCTGAGTACATAAACCAATATTGTTGAGTTGCAGAAATATAAGCTTGCCTCCACATAGTAACTTCGTCCAGGTGGTTCAGTGAATAGGATCAGGGGTCCTAAGGCAAGTGACTTTGGTTGTCTTCAGGAAAAGGTTGGGTGGAACGGGCTCCTTTCGGTGTTTCCCCCCCTCTACAGTTATCAAGTTCTTCTTTGTTTCAGTTATTTAATTCTATTCTATTTTGAATGATGCATTTTGCTTAGCTACTGGATTAGCAATGTTGAACTAATAGTTATTTTTGAATGAATGATTCAATGAATGACTAAATTTATTTATGTATTTTTCCACTCTCCGAAGAGACGTACTCTAGTACAGAAAGAATTGTTTAAGTAGATAAAATGTGAACGATATCTTAGATTGAATGATTATGATTATAATTTTGTTCTTCTGTTCTAAAAGGTAGACATAGTTATTAATGATATTCAGAAATACTTAGTCACAGACTACTTCTGTTACAGTCTTGATAAACAATAGTAACTAGTTTAAATAGTATTATGTGGAAATAATCTAATATATAAATGTATTCTATATAATTCAGACCTATTGTTTATATAGTTTATTGATAGAATAACCTTGTTTAACATTTAGAGAAATATCGTAATATCATAAACATAATCGAAGTATCATAAATATCCCTTAAATATACTTATCATTTAAATATAAATATTGTCTAAACAGAGCATACAGAGTATCGACCTTTATAAATCAACAACAATGTAACTAGGGCATATTAAATAAAAACCATATTCTCAACGTGTACCCAAACAAAGTCCATCTTCAAGTATATTACAGGTATCTTGTTTATAAACTAGATACAACATAAACTTCCAGCTCGAAATAGAGTTCTGGAACAAACACATTCAGAAGTAACACAACTAATACAAACTAATAAATCATTGATGACGTTCAAGATGCCTTCTAATTCCATAAATAAACCACATTCCAAGTTTAAACAATAGTTAGGGTTTAACCCTGTAACCAGTTTACAATCTTTAAATAAAGTTCTTGGGTTAGGGTCGAACCCTGTAGACTTCACAAGTTGTAAATTCAATAAACTTTTGAATCTCATTAACCCTGTAACAAGTTACAACTACAACAAAGTAAATCAAAATATCATCCATTATCGCAATATCAAATAACAGTAACATTGTAAATATGTATCAAGGTTTATTTGTAATACAAGCACATCGTTAGACAGAGATCGATGTCACCCATCAAGGGTATTGTTGCCATAACAATCGATGAACATCAAAGGAATGGTTACGGGTTCGAGTCTCCTAAATGAGCTTTCCCAGCCATAAACTACTTATAAAAGAGATTATAGATTTATATTTTGGATGGTGTTTAGGGTTTTGTAGGAAACCAACTTTTAAACAATGTAACTCTGAAATCAGAACCGTGGAAGTAAACGTAGATTTCCAGTTAGGGCTTGGCCCAAATTTATTTAATTATCATCATTTAAACTAATAGAAAATAAAAATAGAACATCTTATTACAAGCCACGAGCAACAGGGCTCTGCCCCTTCATTTATTTTAAACGCCGAGCTCATAAACTTTGGGGCATTTTGCGCAGTCATTCAAATGCATACAAATAATATATGGAATCATTCACCAAACTGGATTATACACAGTAACCATTTAAAAACGCAGTCAAACCTTAAACACGGAGTTACTGTAGGGGCTAGGATAATGCCCAGAATCGAATTCCAAGTACTAATTCATCAAATTATAATTTACACACAGAACATAGTTCATTTTATCCCAAAGCCATAGCTCAAGGGCATCCCTACAAACCATTTCAAGTTTGTACACATGGCCACTTAACCAAAACAGAAATGCCATTATTATAAATTCAAGAGAAGCATTGAGAAACCAATGCAATCCGAAGGCTCGAGGGTTCAACCCTTCTATATTTTACAAAATGTCATATGGCTTACAACGTTTAAAATCAAGGCAACGAAACCCAACATGCGTTGTAACGATTGGAGCCACACAACCGGACGATGTGCAAACACAAGTATGAACACACAGAACCCAACTCATGACTCAGAGTATCCAGAGAACCATCGAGGCTTACCAGGGCCATTTACGAAACCACAAAGGAATAGTTTCCCAGGTGACAGCCACAAGCCCAGCTGAGAGGCTACCCTGTCACTCAACAGAAAACACCAAACAAGAAGAACAAGGTTAGCAACGATATAAAAATATAGGGCGAAACAAACAAAATACACCTCACTGTAAGTTGATGGCTTACCTATGGCAGGTGTTGATCATATTAGCTCCCAACTGTAACGAAGAGATCCAACATCGAAACCCTAGAAAAGCGTGAAGCTTTAAAACCCTAAACAATCGGGAGCCTGTCGGCCTCCCCTACCACCAGAAAATGACAATTGAATGAATTGTGTTATGTTTTGTTCGAGGTATTTCAATGCATGGCTAGGGTTTTAGTCAAAACCCTACGCCCTTCACATGGACCTGCCAACGTGTAACCCACTACCTTTTAAATCTTGTAATCCATGCCTATAGTCAAGGCCCATTTTTTATTTCAAAACATTTACCATCATATAAATTCTATGTTAAACCATAGGTTAATTCACTTATTGGCATACCATTTAAATATTAGCATTACAATCCTTCACGTGGACTATGCCATCATGGCATTGACACTCCACTATCCACTAGTTTTCAAATATAATTCATTTGCATATAGTTTTTAAACTTGTCGAGCTTTCAAATGAAAATCAATAATATTACAACGTTAAATGCATAATATATATAAGTTTGGCGCTATGCCAAAAGACATGCACCATATATATCTTGGCATATAGTTAAAAATACAATATCAAACCATAAAGGAACTATGTAATGGAACATAGTGGTATTGATTGCAAATGAATACCATAGTATTAGTAATTACGCTTTTTCGAAAAGATAAATAGAGCAGTGATATTTCTGAGCATTATTGTAAACAAACTCAATTGATGCAATGATGGCTAGGGTGTGTACCCTAGACCCCAAACGATAAATTGTGTGCATGGCATGATGTTAAAGTCCAGCCTAAGTGCAACATTGACCAAATGACGATTGCTACTTTAAACTTCGATCTTCAAAACCTTGAAGGTCTGGTAACGAAACTCTTACCTGCGATCTATACAGGAATAGTAAGAGCGTTAGCTATATAATAGCTAAGTAAGCCTCGAGGTATCCTTAGGACCCCTTCAACAAAAAGGAAACAAACGGTTAGTATCCATGATCAAAATTATATCACGATAAAAGATAAACTAAATGTCGATGTGTACATTTAACAAGTAACAATAAAATATTCGAACAACGAAGTTATTATGTAAGTATTCAATAAATTGTTACAGCATTAAATTCAGACAGAGTATGATAGATACATGGAGTCGTTACAGCTCATTACATAAATAACATTAAAACCAATAACATAATTATCTAGACAAAAGCATGTATTCAAATTGAATATGTCACAATAAAAGTAATTACAACATCATGTCGTTACGACACTTTTAAAACAACTCACGACTGTAATTGGCATCCTTTTAACTTATAACTGATCTGTTATTAAAAGAATTAAGTTCTCAGTAAAATACTTCTGCAATATTAAATATTAGCATTTATTACTATATGGAAAAATTTTAAATTTTTGTGAATTTTTGGGGATGTTACATTAAATCCACCCATTTGTATGGGATCATTTGTTGTAATAAAGTGAAATGCTCCTGATTCCAAACCTGATAAGCAATAGCAGATTTAGGGAGGCTGACTTCCATCCCTTACGCATTGCAAAAGTTAGAAATCAACTCCTTATAACAACTCCATTCCCCAGGATGGCCTCCCCAAATAAAAGTACGACAATGGACCGTTGATTTTCATTTTATATTCTCCCATGTAACGATATTGGAGGGAACTTGATAGTTGTAATTGTAGAAGAGAACTCGTTAATCCCAGAGTGAATGAGATGGAGCATTTGAGAATCGACCTTCCATAATTTTTTTTGGTTATGGCGGTCAGATTGGGCTTCCAAAGGTTTACTGTTATGGAGGCCTCAAGATTTCGTTAGAAAATGTTTTTTAAGTGGCCGCAAGCCCGTGGAAATGAAAGAAACCTCTGTCGTCGACCATATGGACCACCTCTGTGCATTCCTCTCTATGGCAAACTGGGAGACAAATTGCGGCAAGACGAGGAGTCTCCTCTTCATACTATGCCTCGCGAGTATCAAACTTTCCTCAAACGAGGGTAAGCGCAAGCTTAAGTTAAAGTTAAAGTATATTTTAATTTGATAATTTAGGTTTTTTCAGTGGTTTAAATCATTTATGATCTTTTGGATTTTTATTGTAAATAAATTTGAAATTCTTTGGATTTTTACTGCATTATGAATTTGAAAGTGCAAATTTAAGTTAAAGTAAATTTTAATTTGATAATTTAGGTTTTTGCAATTGTTTAAATCATTCATGATATTTTGGATTTTTATTGTCTTATGAATTTGAAATTTTTTGAATTTTTACTGCATTTGAAATTTATAAGATAGTAAAAATCCAAAAAATCATAAAAAAAAATTAATTTATTTGGATATTTTACCTATAAATTCCAAATTCTGATATCCTCATGCTAGACATTATTTTATCAAAAGATTCTTGGAATTTAACCAGAATGGTTATTTTCATGGAATCTTTTATCTCATTCATGGAACGTTGCCGGAGGAGTTTCCTCCTCTAACTGAGACTCCTGAGTTACCGACTTTTTTATAGCGGGGCCTTAGCCTTAACAGGAGTAATTTCAGGGGATTTTAATTTCATATGAGTATCTTTACAGGCAAATTCTGATATCTTGAGAGACTCCTGAGTAACCGACTTTTTTCTAATGAGGCCTTAGCCTTAACAGGAGTAATTTCAGGGGATTTTAATTTCATCTAAGTATCTTTACAGGAAAATTCTGATATCGTCAGGATAGACTAATTTTTAGCAAAAGCTTCTTTGGCATGTTTGTTTTCATGGAATCTTTTATCTCATTTACTAAATCACTACAAGGGAAGGTTCCTGTTTTAACTGAGCCTCGTAAGTAGTAGATTTTCCTCTAGCATAGGCTTAGCCTTAACTCTGGTAAGTTCAACAGGATTTTAATTTCATTTGAATACCTTTACAAGCAAGTTCAGACATTTGCATGCTATACCCTTTTTTAGGCAAAAGCTTGTTGTTATTTAAACCATAATGTTCGACTTGTTTCCGGTGGAGTCTTGTTTCTATCTCATCAATCAATTAAGCTTAATTTGAGTGACATATGCATAAGATTTCATATCTTTGTAAAGATTTAAGTCAATATGGCTCGACTCGGACAGAGTAGCAGAAAATATTTAAGTCGAGATGGCTCGACTCCGACCGAGTAGCGGAAATAAAATATAATAAATTTTTAGGTCTGTTTTAATCAATAAATTAAGCTGAACTCCAGTTTTATATGAATAAGATCTCACGTTTCCAATATATTTTTAAACATTGCACAATAAATTAAACCTAATTGCCTCCAACTAAATATATTTAAGCAGAATAAAGGATTAACTTAAGTTTAAATGAAATAAATTTGGATTCTCTTCATTTTCAAACTCTAAAAATAAATAAAGTGAAATAAAGGAAAAATAAATATTCATTCTACTTATTTAACAAAGGTATCTTTCTTAGCCCGGTGGGATAGCTCAAGTGGTTGAGTGTTGTAAGTTGTGAGCAGAAGCTCTTGGGCGTTACAATTTTTAGTATTGAGAGACTTTTATGGTGTCTGTTAAATGAAGGTAACCAATTTATTTTAATCTAGCGGTTTAGCATTGTATTGTGTTAAGTCAACTAAAGCTTGACCCAATCTGTGATGATTTAGGGGCATTTTGTTTGTTAAATGAAGCTAAGTTATGTATTATAATTTGGTGATTTGGATATCGACTCTTTTAAGTGAACTAAAGTATGACTAATCTTCCAATATTTAAGGACATTTTAAAGTTCTTATATTAGATTGTGGCAATTTGGCATTGTACTTTGTTATGTCAACTAAAGTGACACAATTTATTGGGATTTAAACTATTTCACAATTTGTTAACAAAATTAAAGTTAGATCTATTCCTCTAGGATTTATGGGATTTTTTATGAGGTTTGTTAAATAAAGATAAGCTTTGTATAAGAATATGGAGAACTAACTATACTTAGTTAAGGTCAGCTAAAGTTTGATTCACTTCTCCAGGATTTAGGGACATTTTACAATGCTTATTAAGTGAAGATAAATTTTGTAACAGAATTTGGCAAACTATTGATGTAATTTGATGCGAGCAATCGGTCTTACAACAGTGAAGAATCTTGTGTGTTGTGTCAATTTCTTGCACTATACAACCAATTTTTTTTGGACATGTCTCAATGCTTATCACTTCTGATGCCAAGGCCCTACAAATTGGTTTGTTTGTAGTTATGGAGCTGAGTTGTTGTCATCACTTATTTCGGTTTGCAATTAGCATTTTTTTAACAGGAGTCAAGTGAAGTACTATCCTCATTTTTTGGTCCAATGGATCATGAAATTTTCAACCAAGAATATCAAGATCGAAGATCCTTCGAAATGAGAATTATTCATGAGAGGGACATGAATTATCGACAAGCATTGTATTGACTTGCTTATAGATTTTTTCATTAATTTTAATTTTAATTCATTCGAAGCCTTTGGAATTTGTTAAATTCAAAGTTTCCACTCTGTTGAGTTTATGCACCCAAAACTAGAGTTCTAATCCTCATAATGGGTTCTTTAATGCAAACATCAAAATGGATGAATGGAAATGGTGAAGTGAATATGAGGATGGGTATGAAGGATGAGGCAATGATGTATTTGTTTCCTCCCCTTTGCTTACCATTGTATCTTGACCTTCATGTTGCTCCTACCCTTACTCAAATTCAAAAAATTGCAATTTCCCAAGTAGCTTATACAATGGGTATTGTTTCCTAATTAGTGGGCACTTTTTCCAAATCTTCTTTGGCAATAACGTAGAGACATTGCCACCATGTGACTCTTGCTTTTATTTATTTATAAAAAAAATTATATAAAAAATGGATTAAAATTCGTGGCATATATTGGTTAGGAGTTTTTCCAAAAATTAATCCAATTAGAAATTTGTGTAAGGTCATATCTAATCTAATAATAGTAAATTCAAACTCCTCCTACCCACCTGCCACTAGAACAGGACCTAAACCCAATATGGACCCATTGTGATGATATTTCACTCATCACTTGTTTATTCAAGAAACCTGTGGAGGTATTCATATAATGGTTGAGTTGTCAATATACTATACATGAGTATTTATGTTGTTTTATTAAATAAAAATATTATTTAATTAAAAGAGGATTTATGTTTTTTTAACAATAATAATAATGGTATATATAATTAGAAAAGAAGATTTTAAAGTGGTAGATAATATTTCAAGATGTCAAACACAATGAAGTTGATTATTTATAATTCAATGTATATGCATTTGCATGCATGTTTCATAAAGGAGGATAAAGCAGGGATGAGTTTCGGTAAGCATTCACATTTAGTACATATTTAATTATCTAATTTGTTGGTAGGATGATCACCACCTTTATAGACACTCCTATTGATATAGAGATCATGTTGTGTTTGAAAGGGATATGTCGTGTTTGGCATCTTGGAATAGTTTCTATAAGTTTGAAATCACCTCTCTTTTTGTGTGTTATCTCACATTGGTTGTGAGCTCTAGTCCATGGAAACATATATTCCCCAATAGGTTGTGCCCCTTACGTCAAGCAAAGTGTCCACAAAGGTACTATCCCTATTGCTAACACAATAGTTGATTGGTTGCATGTTAATTAAGTGTGCTTGTGTAGCCCCCCCCTTCTCTATGGCACATGTTGTGAGTGAGAAAGAGAGAAAGAAAGATGATAATAGTGAGATGTGCCTTGCTTGACATCTTGGAATAGTTTATATGACTTTAAAATCTTCTCTTATGTTATGTATTTTTCCACATTGGTTAGTGATGTCCACTTTGGTTTTATATAACATATAGGTCTCAACATATCATGATCCTTATGGGGTGTCCATAGAGGTAGTGGACCTCCTACTAACATAGTGGTTGTTTGGTTGCAGGATGAGCTTATTTGATTGGTTGCAGGATGAAAATGTGTGCTTATTCAAGTGTTTGCTTGCTTGGCCTCACTTTCCTCTTTTATGGTGTGTGTAGTGTGCCATGTGCATGAGAGAGAGAGAGAGAGGTATAGGGGGGGTAATAAATAATGAATACTAGTCCAAGGGGTTATCTCAACTAGTTGTTGCTAATGTTGTTGAGCATTTGGAAAGTTTTGTGTTGATGAGTGTCTAGTTTGAATCGCATTGGGTGAGGTGCATTACTCTACACTAATTGGTTTACTAGGAATGTTATCCAAAAATGTGGGGAGTCATCCCTTGGGTTTGGAAAAGAAATATTGAATGCTAAACAAGATAAGAAATAGTGGGATATCACATGTTTGACATCTTGGAGTAGTTTATACGACTTTAAAATCTTCTCTCAACTTGTGTGTGATTCCACATTAGTTCTAAGGTCCAGTTTGGTTTGATGCAACATATACATTTGAACATATCATCATCCTTATGCAATGTCCATAAAGACAGTGGTCCTCCTATTAACATAATGATTGGTTGGTTTGTAGGATGAACTTATGTTGATTAGTTGCAAGGTGAACATGCATACTTGTTTAAGTCTATTAGGATTAAGACATTTCAAATTTTGAGATAAATGATGAACTCTAAGCCCATGTACAAGGCATACCTCTCAGCTTGATTATTAATTTCCTATCCCATTCCCCATTCATAAGTAAGCATTGTATTTTGACAGAATCTAGTAGGATCCCCACACGTGTCGCCCCATTTGAATTATATTTCATTACACATTATCAATCATATAGTTTTTCAAAGAAACCTAACACAATTTACAATTGAATATGGATCAAATATGCAATATACTAGCAATTTCCCCAAGAAGGTGCAATAATACGTCGATAGGTTGTTGTTGTTTTGTATATCTAAATGTCACACTCGAATCGCATTCAATATCTTGGAAGGAGTACTCTAACAACTTGAAAATGTAGACAAATTACATTCAGAAATAAAAAGATACAATTTATAAAACTAAAACTAATTCAAGGAAGGGGAAAGTGTGTCCCAATTAAACATAGAACCTTTTAAGTAATTTTCTACTCATGTAAACCATCTTATAATTACGGACCAAAAAATTCTAAAATCTTGCAAGAAAAAAGCCATTTCATGGGAATAATTTACCATAGTGCAGAAAGCAAAGCATATGAAAGGTCATATAGAGTCAAGGTACAAGTTTGAGTATGCCTCTTAGCACTTCAAGAGCTAGGTATAGTAGATATAAACACTTCAAATGCTTAAAAGTAGATGGAAATAAATATAAACAACACTAACAATGGAGAAAATGAAAAATGTTCTTTACTCGACAATATACCTAGTTGCAAAATTGACTTGTTTTTTTATGAGTTCAAAGCTAAAGTTAGCTTTAGCTTTAGTATAAAATCTAATATGTTGCTATACATATTAATCAAATTGAAAAAAAAATCCAATAAAATTTCCAACGTGGAAAAAATATTCGAACTAATATCAAGTGAGCCTCTATGTTGCTTCCTTGGCCATGAGTTTTTTCTTGGCCTTTGTTTTTTCCTGAGATTTAGTTCCCATAATTCCACCTCCCCATTGTCATTGGTATTCATCAAACTTATTATTGAAGTTAGCCTACAAGAAGAGTAGTAATTTATTTTTATTTTTTTTGTTTGCTCAAAATCTCCCTTACTTGCGAGAGTGGTCTATGGTCTGAGAAACCATGACCTAGGGGCATCTAAGCTGTCAAAATCACCCGGGGATTGCACCCGTCATGGACCGCACCAACCTCAATTTGACTGGATTTTTGGGTGTCGCCTCCCAACTAAGTCACCCCTAAGGGGAACTGAACTCGGGTAACCTTGTTGACGAGACCCACACCTTAACTGAGTGAGCTAGCGGGAATTGATTTTTTTATGTTAGGAGGACATGGGGGTTGGATTTGATTCACTTATGTTTCCACAGGTCACAAGATCATTTAATACAATCTCTCTGGGCGGAACCACATGTTCGACCACTACCTCAAGGTGCTCCCATGGCTCGAGGATCAGCCCTCATTGGAATTGAACCTTGCCCACTAGTGAAAAACTCCTCACTCTTCACCAATGGATCCAACCCCTTTGGACTTAATGTTAGGAGGACATGGGGATGGTCTTTGATCCACTTATGTGTCCACGGGTCACGAGATCATTTAATACAATCTCTCTGGGTGGAACCACATGTTCAACCCCTACCTCAAGGTGCCCCCATGGCTCTAGATTTGGCCCTCATTGGAATTGAACCTTACCCACTAGTGAAAAACTCCTTGCTCTTCACCAATGGATCCAACCCCTTTGGGCAAGAAGAGTAGTAATTTATTAATAAGCTATATAATTTTGATTTATGTAGCAGTGATTGATGAATAAAACATACTAACTCATAACAACATAATTGCACACCTTTACTACCTCAACAATTTTGCTAAATTTCATTATGCCCTCGTTTTTCACAGAAGTCAAGCATAGAGCAGTTGTTGTCTTTTTGCACACAATCTACAATAAATAATTACATAATACAAAAGTTCTGCATATTAGTTTCCTATGAAAAGCAATCACATATTACTTACAAATTGAACTTCTATGAACTTTTCCATGTTCAGAAGCATTTAATGGAGATTAAAAATATGCATATTGGTCCAATGCGTGAATTCCCCTTGACAATTGCATATGGGATGTTCATTTTTCTACAAGTGCAGGAAACCACATTAACAACTCTATAGGATCAACATCATTTGCAATAACTACCAATTGAGCTTTACTTTGAAAGCACATAAACAATCATTATCAAAACTAAGAAGGACTAATAAACTCTCAAAATTTGCTAAAGGAATACACAATAGTTAACAACCCCAAAATGTAAGATCTTTAAATAAATTAATATCAAAGATACGTGAACAATTACAATTGCAATGCCTACTTGATGAGGTAAGTTACATGATTGATCCCACATTGCACAACAATAGTCTTCTTTACTTCAACAATTTTCCCTTCTGCCTCAACATGAGCTTTCTTTAGAAGCCTTTCCTTCTTTGCAGCTTTATCTTCTGGCTTGTATTTACAGAGCATCTTAAAGTTTGGCAGCTACATTAAAACAAAAAAAGAGTATGAGCAAAAATAACCAATGTACGTTACAAGACACAATTTCAAAAAAACAACCTTAGACAATAAACAATAAATGATACAAATACTCTAAGAATCTCTAAGTGGGCAACAATAAACATGAATGCTTCAGATATTATTTCATAATTAAAAGGAAAAAATCATTTATCCATAATTAGAAGACCAAAAAGAAGTTGAAAACAAAAAACTTATGCTTCAAAAAAGTATTGGTGTAATATAGTGTTGCTTCACCATTATCCATATTCAAAGACAATGTTACAAAGCATGCACGGAATTAGGGAATTAAAATCGAGTTGGTGTTGTACCTTAAGGAAAGAAACAACAAGCCCACACGGGTGTGGCTTATTGGCGGTTCACTTGATATGAAGTCACTTGTTGTAAATTGGAGGTCACGAGTTCAAATCACACCCGGCATTACCCGTGTTCCATGCTTGCGGGGTGTGTGGGGCACCTAGGGGTATAGTGGTAGCAGGATTGTATCCTGGACCCCATGTCACGCGAGTACCAGCCTAGTCTCCAGTTGCCAATTCCCCTAGCACAAGAAAAAAGAAAAGAAAAAAAGGAAAGAAACAACAAGTTTTGCAAGGAAGGGAAATGATGAGCCAATTGTTTAACTAAGTTGTTTAATCACTCATAACTGAACTGTTTAATCAAATAACTTGTTCTAAACAAACTAAGCATACAAACAACTTATAATCTCAGGCACAAAGAGTTGTTTAATCAAGCATAATTGCACTCTTAAACCATTTTTAATCAATTTTGATTCTCAAAGAGGAGGTCCTATAGAGCAAGTAGGTTTACAATCATGTTATATATATATATATAGAGAGAGAGAGAGAGAGAGGAGGTCCATCCATGTCAGATGGGCTGCACGGTTAACGAGGCAGTTTTTTATTTTAGATTGATTAAGGTTCTGCCCATAACTTGTGGTTTATTTTTTATTACTGTTTAAGTTTTTGCCCTAATTCCTTCCTCGGGAAGGTTTACTGTTTTACCTAGCATGGATCCGATTGACGAGGTGGACTATGGGAGTGACAACTTACGGCATCAGGATATTTGGCAATCGCCACCTAGCGTTTTCAGGGATGTTTCTGTCGACGGGAGCTATGGGGTCTGTGGAGACGGCAATTTTCGGCTGTCGGACATTTTTCCTATTCTTGGACTAAACCCTGCTCTGGATTCTGTATTCACGCCTGTGTTGGTGAAGAATTTGCTTTCCCAGCAATGGAATGGTTTAGACGAAGGTCTGGTGACGGAGGAGAGAAGAGACAACATATGGGGCGTCAAAGGATACAACCCTTCCACTACTTCGCCTGATGCATTGTGTTCGGAGTTCGGAAATATTCAGGAGTTTCTTAACTCGTCGGGTGGTTCGTTCATTGAATCTCCTGTTCATGGTTTCAATGTTGAATCTTTGGTGACATATGACAAGGAGGAGGGGATTTCCCCTTATACTTCTTCTGGGGTTTTTGTAGTAGCTAACTTGGGCACTGCGGAACAGCGGGGTTTCTCTAGTCCATCCCAGGACTTTGTGCAGAAGGAATTTGCTCGTGAAGAGGATACTGCGAGGTCAAAGCTATCCTATGCTCGAGCAAAGTTCAAGAGGAAATGGATCAAAAATTCTGATAAGGCTCTGAATTACTCTTTAGGGGAAGATATTGGTTTTCAGCAGATTGTCGGTATGGTTAAATCGGTGTTGGTGGGAAGGGTTTATGGTAGGTCGGTGAGCCTTAAGTCGGTCATTTAGTGGGCATCTGGGGCCTGATTTGGCCATTGCGGTTATGTTCCTCGTGTGGTGGCCCTTTCGGGGGGGATGGTTCGCCTTTCATTTCTCTTCGGATGTCCATGCTTAGTGGGCTTTAAGTTTGAACTGGTCGATCCTCAAAGTGCCCCTCCTTCTTAAGCCATGGAACCCATTATTTGATGCAAGCTGTGAACGGATGGACACCATCCCGCTCTAGGTTCGTCTACCTGGGCTCCCATTACACTATTGGGCTAAGGATCATTTCCGGAGGATTGGTAATCTACTAGGAACCTATCTGGAAGCAGATTTTTCATTTATGGCATCATCGATTCAAAAGGTAGTGAGAATACTGGTGAATATTAATGTAAGGGAAGGGTTGTTTGATAGTATGGATCTGAGTTGGGGTCCATATACTTTTGCCCAAACCCTTGATTACGAAAATGTGTCGTTTCGTTGTAGATGCTGTCATGAGTATGGCCATCCGGCTATTGAATGCACATTGCCGGTTCGAATGAAGTTTGGAAACTCTCTGAAGCGTAGGATTGTGGAGAAGGTGGCATGTGTGGATCCGAAAGTTGACACTTTGGGTCAGCCTGTGTTGGAACAGGTTCTTTCGATGGTGCCTTTTGGTTTTTTGAAGGAAGATGGAATTTTGGGGGAGGATGGAATAATGCCGGAATCAGCTTCTGTCGAAGTCTTACAAGAGATTGAACACACCTCTCATGTGGTCAGTGCTCTGGAGGGTCTTCAGCAAGCTCTTCTTTGATCACTAGATATGGCAGCTGGTACATCTTCTGCTCCCTACTCTAATCCTTCCTTCAATTTCTTTTTTAAGAACTTATCTTTTATGGGTATTGATTGGGTGGATGGGTTTAAAAATTTACACATTTCCTCACATTTTTTGTCATCTTTCTTTGTTCCTCCGTGTACTACTGTTTCACCCCCTAATGTTGAAACCCTTTTGCTGGATTGCCTCCCTGAGAATAATCCTGGAGATTCCCCGGTACTCCAGCCTGTTGTTCCACAGCCCTCCTCCCCTACGGGCTCCTATGAGTCTGGTTATTTCCTCCGTTCAATGAACATACCATCTGCTGGGGGGATTGGGAAGGAGAAGCCTAGATTGACGAAGATTAGAGGCCGAAAGTCTTACATTTCGCATGCTAAGACTCGAGCTTGCTCGAATCTTAGGAATGGTAAACAACTTTCAATTGAAAGGGAACTTAGAGCTGTGAATGCCCATAAGGAATGGATTCGATGAAGGTTATGTCCTTTAATTGTAGGGGTCTTGCTGGTCCCTCAAAAAGACCAGCTCTACGGTGGATGTTGGATCTTGAACATCTAGATGCTTTATTGTTACAAGAAACTATGTGTGGAGGTGATGAGGCTATTGGAAGGTTAAAATCCTGGTTGTCGGGACGGTGTTTTGAGGCCTCTGATGCAAGGGGTCACTCTGGTGGATTAGTGATTGGGTGGAAAGCAGCTAAGGTCTATGTTTCTGCTCTCAGGGGATGAATTCGATATCAAGGATGTCTTGTAGTTGCAGGTCTCTGGATTTTGATAAAGATTTCACCATTGCAAACATCTATGGACCATATTGTGATAGGGAACCTTTTTGGAATTCTTTGTTAGCGAGGGATGTGATTAAGGGGGATTCTGTGATCCTGGGGGGGGATCTCAACTTTTCTCTGGGACAAGCTGAGGTTTGGGGGCCGCATGCACATGCGGATCCACTCACAAATTTTTTTATCAGGAAATTTACTGAAGGAAATTGGGTCGATGTTGATCCTGTGTGCTTAAAACCTTCGTGGAGGAATAAGAGGGTTGGATTGGATAGGGTGGCGAAGAGATCGGATCATTTTTTGCTTTCTGAGCAGTTAGTGGAGTCTTTTTTCTATGTCAGGCAATGGATTGGGTTTGGAGGATGCTCATATCATGAACCTATCTACTTGGAGATGAAGGCTGGCCCTGTCAAGCCTCCAACTCCTTTAAAATTTAACAAGATTTGGCTAAAGGACCCTACCTTTGTTGAGTTATTCCATCAATATTGGATCCCATTCCAGCCAGGAACGTATCATTCTGCAGCATTTCACTTTGCTGAGAATATCAAAACTCTCAAGGGTCCAATCAAACAATGGGCGTTTGAAAAGAGAAGGGATGATGTTGGGAGGAGGATATAGTTCTCAGTTTTCAAAGGATTATCTAGTACAATTGGAGGATCAACGGAATAGGATATTGTTGCAGAATGAGGAGACTTGGAGACTGAAGAACAGGGCCATCTGGCTGGAAAGTGGGGATGAAAATTCAAAATTTTTCCATGCCTATGCAAAAGGCAGGAGATCAACTAACACTATATGGAGTCTTGAAGATTCAGAAGGTATTTCACATACTACTTTTGAGGGGTTGGCTGGAGTTGGGGTTAATCATTTTCAGAATCTCTTCAAAGCCAGTGACAGAGTGAACATTGAGGAGGTTATCAGGGTAACTCAGCTATTCCCTCGTTTTGTTGAGGAGGAAGACAACATGAAGCTGCTGGACATCATTACGGTAGATGAATTAAAAGAAGTTTTGAATAGCTTTCAGAAGGATAAGAGTCCGGGGCCGGACGGCTGGACCATTGAGTTTTTTATAGCTCTATTTGACATTATTGGAGAAGATCTTTTACAACTTGTTGAAGATACTAGGAAGGAAGGAAGGATACCAGCTAGCATTAATTCCACTTTCATTGCCCTAATCCCTAAATTGGATACTCCTTCTAATCTGAATGATTTTAGACCTATATCTCTCTGCAACTGTGTGTATAAGATAGTTCCCAAAGTTATCACTTGCAGACTCAAACCTATTTTATCAGCACACATCTCAGAAGAGAAATTTGTGTTCCTTGAAGGCCGCCAGATCCATGAAGCTATTGGGACTGCACAGGAGGGACTGCATAGCATTAAAACCAGAAAGTTGAAAGGAGCAGTTCTCAAAATTGATCTCTCAAAAGCTTATGACAAGGTTAGTTGGTTATATATTCGTCTTATGCTTACTCATCTGGGTTTTGAGATAGGTTTCATTTGCTGGATCATGAGTTGCATCTCTTCCGTTTCTTTCTCTGTTTTAATGAATGGAGCGGCGACTCCTTTCTTTCATTCGGGTCAGGGCCTGCGCCAGGGGTGTCCATTATCCCCCCTGTTGTTTTTGTTGGTGGCTGAAAGTTTAAGCCGGGCTATTAAGGAAGCAATACGGATGGGTCATTTTGAAGGTATCAAGGTGGCCCCGGGCATATCACTATCACATCTCCTTTTTGTGGATGATATACTGATTTTTTGTTCGGGTTTCAGAAGAGATGCACTTAAACTGAAGGAATTATTGGATCTTTTCTCTTTAGCCACAGGGATGGAAATAAATGCTGGGAAATCTTCTCTTTCTGTTTCCTTACTAAGGGAGGAAGAACTTCATACTTATACTGACCTTTTCCCCTTTTCTCTACTTACCATTTCGGAAGGGTTAAAGTACCTAGGTTTCAACCTGAAGCCTAATGACTATCAGAAACAAGATTGGGTCTGGTTATTGGAAAAACTGGAAAAACGCTTAAAAATTTGGAGCTTCAAGTGGCTTTCAAGAGCTGGAAGACTAGTTTTGGTTAAGTCTGTGCTGGAAGCTATCCCAATATACTGGATGTCATTGGCCTGGATTCCTAGGGGCATCTTGGATTCAGTGAGAAAAATTTGTTTCATATTTCTATGGAATGGCAAGGAGGATGCACATGTTACTCCTTCGGTCAAATGGGATCGTATTGTAGTTCCAAAAGCATTGGGTGGTTGGGGTTTGAAGAACATCTCTCACTTTTACAAAGCTTTGGCTGCAAAGTGTGGCTGGCGCTTAATTAAGTCTGGGGATTTCTGGGCAATGGTTATGATCCATAAATACGTTGAGCCGGACTCTATTGAATCTTGGATCAGGACCCCTCTCAAATCTCATAAAGGAGGATCATGCATTTGGAAAGCTGTGGTATCCTCTTTTCATGTCATTGAACAAAATCTAGTTTGGGATGTAGGTAATGGTCAGAGGGTGAGGATTGGTTGTGATCCTTGGGTGGGATGTGAAGCACAACATTTAATGTCAACTGGACTGATAGAGGCATTGGGTCATAGAGATTTTTATTTTCTCAATCAACTGGCAGATTTGGAGACTGTTTGGATGGGAAGCCCGGTATGGAGGACGGCAGCTTCTTTTGGATTGGGAGGTGAGTTGGAGATTGAACTAAGATTATATCTACGGGATCTTAGCAGGGACCAGATATACTTGAATGAACAAGAAGATGCTCTTGTATGGGATGGGGATCCTTCGGGTAATTATACACCAAAAGGAGGATATCAATGGATTAGTGAGAACTTCTTGGTCAGAGATCAGGTATGGTGGTGGAAAAAATTATGGAAACTTCAGTGCCCTCACAAGGTAAGTTTATTCGTGTGGTGTGTACTGGTCAATAGGGTCCCGACGTGGGATTTTCTGCAGCGTAGAAGTCTTCATGGCCCAAGCAAATGCTACCTTTGTAACCAGAATGAGGAGAATGTGTTGCACTTGTTTCTTCACTGTAGATTTATTACAGAGGTTTGGGGCATTGTTTCTAGAATCCTTAAAGTAACTTTCCATTGGATGAGGAACTCTCTGGAAGATGCATAGAGACGGTGGTATCAAAATCCTATTTTTTCTTCTTTTAGAGCACTGCCTCTTATTGTAATTTGGGGGATTTGGCTCTCCCGGAACAAATGTTTGTTCTCGGATATTGCTGGCATTCCTGCACTATCAGCTATAAACAGTTGTGGGATCTTCTTAGCCTTCAAACGTCTCAAACCTCCTACCTTAGCCAAATGTTTACAACTAGTGGATATTGATCGCTCACAGCCTTGGGGATTCTTTGATGGGGCTTGTCAGAATGATCTATGTGGGGGCGAGGCTCTTCTTTACTTGTCTCCTGTACATTTCTTTGTGATGTCGTTTGGTTTTGGGAGGGGGACCAACAACTGGGCAGAGATTCTCAGTCTAAAATTTCTTATCTCCTTTGCTATGGAACGAACTGTCAGGAACATTACTGTGTTTGGGGACTCTTTGAATGTGATCAAGTGGGTTTCGGGCTCTTTTCAGTGTAACAATCGGCGGATTGTTGCTGTCTTGGAACAAATTCCGAATGTCTCTCACACTTTTGAAACTTTTAATTGCAGGCATATTTTTCGTGAGAACAACACAGAGGTGGACAAGGCCTCGAAAGAAGGGTTGCTGCTGGGAGTTGGGTTATGGAAAGTCATAGAATATAAGGATGGGGTGGGTAGGGAGTCCTTCCATCGGCCGTTCATAGAATGAAGATCAGACAGTATTATGATGATGGTGTTTATGAATACTATGGAATCAGTTTTTCGTATTATACAGTTATTTAAAGCTTACAACTATGTACAGGAAGGAATTATACTTTTGTAAAAGATAATTAAGTTTTGAACTCAGTGATTATGTATACTTTTGTAACAGATGTTAATGCTCACGTGGTGAGAACATCATAGATTATAACAGACAGATACATGAAGTTATTATAAAAGCTCTATATTCCACTCTTTAAGAGTGAAGATGATCAATGTAATTTCGTACTCTTAAGGATGAACTGAAATTACGTTTTTTTTTTTCCAGGAAAAAAAAAATATATATATATATATATATATATATTCTGATAAAAAATATACATATAAACTATATTCTCAACTGTAAATATACCAAGTTCGGGGTCACCATACATGTTAGGAAGCACCCAATTAACAAGAGGTTGCTCTGAAATCAATATAAAGTCTGTCAACGCAAGCCCTAGAAGGAAGGAAGGTAGGCATGACATAAATATAAATAGTTTCACAAACTTGGTGAGTGATTCGAGTGGATGTACATACACGTACCTTTTAGTATTTCTGACACTGAATCCAGTGTACATAGTGGTACTCAGGGAATAGCTTTTCTTTTTAGCCTCCTCTTCACTGTAAGACATAAAGGGTGGGCACTTATAAGAAGTTTGAATGGTAGAAATAGTCTTAAAAAAGATATGCACTTTGATTTAGTAAGCTTGCAATTAAAATGAATCATAAAGACATCTCTCTGTTAAAAGTGAATCATGAATATTAACATCACAAATAAGCAAGCATTTTACGATGGAGTAAAGCCAACTGGCCTGCTTTGTAATTCTCTAGAAAGGAGACTCATGAAGTTATAGCAATATCGTTGGTTAGAATCTAATGAGTTGTAGAACCAAAAAACAATTGATAAAATACAACATGATAGAGAGAGTGAACTATTAAGATGCTCACAAAAGACATAAAAAAGAGTTAAGTTTATGTTCAACAAGAGAGCAAAGGATCCTTAGATTCTAGCAGTATTAACTACTAAAACATATCGTTAAAGAGAATGTGTGTCGACTTCCTGAGATTTGAATCTTTTTCTAAATTCTCTGAAAGTATTTGAATACCCTAAGTACATAAGCATAGAGCTTGGTGGATAAAAGGAGAAAATGGTTGTGAAGAGATGAAAGAGGAACATGTGGAGCTTCATGAATTAAGATTGTGACTTAGGTAGAGACCATGAAAACAAACGTTATGGAGAGTGTAATGTATTCTCCATGCATAGATTTCTCATCTCCATTCCCTGCGAACCTCACCCTGAAGCATTGTGAGATCTTCACGTTTTAGCACCAACACAAATGGAAACCTCCAAATGCTTCATTTACCCGGATACAACCAAAAAATATATTAAACATGCAACCCTAATATGATGTAATGAACACGCCAAGCATCGGATGATGTGAATGTCGATGCAATTTTTTTTGGAATGTTCAATTATAGAAATTAGGTTTTCTTGAAATAAGAAGTTGAAAATTGTTATTTAAATAAATACAGATTTTATTGTAACTTTTGGTATAGTATAGAACCTTGCAAAAAAAATTATTTATAAAATCATATCAATGCAAAATATTTACTTCCATACTAATGGAATATTCTAATTTATTAGTTTTAAATATCATTTACCTGAATGCCAGCACGATTGCAGAAGAGAAAATCAAATTATGTTGGATGGAATTCTCACCTTTTGCTTCATCTAAAGATTCCCCTCTAAGAATGTTTTTATTAAGGTTTTCACAAGCTTTCTCATGCTCCAAAAATTATGGATCTAGCTTGAAAATATCTGTTACACATCCCAAAGATGCGAAACTGAGACTTTAATATTGCATATTGAAAACACAAAGGCATAAAAAGCATACAAATTGTGTAAAAATTAAAATAAGACACCCTATTAATGAAGAAATGCCAAGGAAATATACCAAGGGAAACTTCTTGATAAAGCTCATATTCCAAAGAAAATCCATGGGTAAATTGATCCTTTTGCTCCACAAGATCTAGTTATGGATGAACAGCTGGATAACCCTATAGAATTCAAGAACCCAATACGAAATACTGCACACACACACACACACACATAAGAGGTAAGTTAAGGAGTTTGAGACAACTATGCCCTAAATCCATTCAATTTAGGGGCACCCAATTTGCATTTTCTATTGCGAGCATGAATTGTTTTGAAGAGAAAATAGTTTGATGCCACCACCCAACAATAAATGAACAACCCACACCATGTCTACTAACACAACATATAATGAAGTAGAATAACTGAAGCAACGTTCCACACTAAGGTTGGCTAACAAAGGCATAGCTTCCTAAGAGTATAGTTGTAAGAATTGTGTATAGAATATTAAAAAATAATCAGAAGTAATGGTACCTAGAAATGAAGGCATAGTTGGATATGGTGTGGGACATAATTCTTATTACATCTGGTATGAAACTCTAAGAAGTGCAGGATAAGTGGTGAGGAGCTTGATGCATTGGAAAACTAGTAAGTATATCAGTCTACTGCAAAAGGAAACAACTAAGGGCAAGAGGAAAGTACATACACTTGAGTGCAAGGCAAAACCAAGATAAAAGGTGATCATATTGGGGCGGATAATGTATAAATGTGTGTTTCTGAATTTGTGCTTCTCCACTATAAGAAGCATCTACAACCATGGATAAAGGGCTACTTTCGTACTAAGAGGACCAAAATCCCATTGGTTGTACAAAATCCCAAATTATAAGCATTGAAAACGAAGTGCAAATCAAGCTAGAGTGCCTCAGAGAAATACATGCCGAGTTATGCGTAAGCACACCATGGAGTCCAAGTGTATGTGGGTACTTTTAGAAATTAAGCTTACAAAATACATATTTTAGAATGGCTAAAGTATTGTTAGTTGCACACAAGGAATCCATAAAAGAAGAAGTAATATTTTTTGTTCTCTTCACCAATTTAACCAGGTTTATTAGAATAAAAACCCAAACTTCGTGAAAAGGCAAGTTTTTTTTTTTTTTTTGGGGGGGGGGGGGCGGGGGGGTTTAATTTGTGACATTGTTTGCACTTCTGGGGAAGTGCAAAAGAAAGGAAAATTTGACAAGAATATTGTGTATAAAGCATAGCATTGGCAAGATGCAAACAAGGAAACGAGGAAGCTAGCGTGTGTAGGAAAGTAGACAATTGAGTAGATTTATAAATGGGTATGTGAAAGTAAAAGATGACAGCAATATAGAGTTGATCTCAACCACATCAAGCAGAGGTTAACATAAGAGATCCAACGACCTCCACCAACCAATGGAATCAGAGTAAATTTGATTGGCATGGGCACATTGGTATGATAGGATGCGAGCATGGAGTGTTTTAAAGACAAATAGATTGTTGCTACTACCCAACAACAAGTAAAAATCCGCACCATCTCTTCTAACACAGCCTATAATGAAAAATGCACCATTTAAGTGACATTTCAATCTAAGGAATGTTGTCTGTGAAAGTATACTTTAAAACAAGTTTGTTAGGACTATAAAAATTGAACACAAGTAACAGTACCTGTTAATATGGGGACAGTTTGGATATGGTGTGGACCAATTTCTTCTTCCCTTTGGTATGAAACTCCAAGAACTGCAGGACAAGTGGCGAGGAGTTAGAGGCATTTTCAAACAATCCATTATAACAATTTATGCCATAAGGAAACAACAAAGCAGAAGGGGAAAGCACCTAAACATTACAGAATGATAAAACCAACATAGAAGGTGATCAGATTAGGGCATACAGCGTATACATTTGTGATCCTGAATTTTTTGCTTCTCCAGAATCATACAACTTTCACAAACATGTATTCCACAATTTTAAGTATCTCCAATTTGCAGCAATAATAATTGAAGGTTATGTTCATATTACAAAGTTGTTAGATGAATGCGCAACAAAAGAAAACAATGTATATTGGGTAACATATGCGGAATATAAATGATGTATATAGATGTATGTAGTTTATTTAAGAATGGTGAAAAATGTTTATTTCTAAAACAATTTTTTGGCACAATTCACCAAGGAAGATTGGACCAAAATCCCAAGAAACAATGGCACCATAAATGAGAAACTTGAATTGTAGAGGAAGTACAGAATTTTGAAAAGATCTAAATACTACCCAAAAACAATACAGTTTTGACAAGATCCATATTTAAGAATATTACAAAAATACTCCATAGACAAAGTGGCACCATAAAAAGAATTTGGAAGAATTCCAAACATAATATGTAAAATGATCATACAATCAAACAAAATATGCAAATATTACACTCAACATTGAAACTAAAATCTAAATTCTTAAACAAAATCACAAAAAGTACCAAAATTAAAATAATTTGATTTTTAACTTTTTAAAATTAAATTTAAATCCTCTAAAATATAATTGTACAATAAATAAGTTTAATGAAAATATTTAAAACTAAAATGTGCAGGAACGATAAGATTTAAATGAATGTGTATGAACAATTGTAACATGTTATCTATGCAAATTAGATATAAGGATGTTTCCTATGCAGAATGTATTCAGAACAATAAATCGGGTTTAATGAGAAGATTTAAACTTAAAATGTGTAGGAATGATAATATTTAAATGAATGTGTGTGAATGATTGTAACACATTATTTATACAAATTAGTTTTAATGAAAACATTTAAAACTAAAATGTGCAGGAACGATAAGATTTAAATGAATGTGTATGAACAATTGTCACATGTTATCTATGCAAATTAGATATAAAGATGCTTCCTATGCATAATGTATTCAGTACAATAAATCGGGTTTAATGAGAAGATTTAAACTTAAAATGTGTGGGAATGATAATATTTAAATGAATGTGTGTGAATGATTGTAACACATTATCTATGCAAATTAGTTCTAAAGATGCTTCCTATGCATAATGTATTATATAAACCATAGTGAAAAAAAGCTCAAAGATTCAAGTAATCCAATGAGGAGTCCACTATGATATCATTATCATCTGTAGGATGAGTGTTAATTAAACATTTTTGTTTAGGGTAATCTAGAAAGGAGTAGTGTATTGTTAGATTTTTTTTCATGATTACCATCATGTTAAATTGTAATCATGTATTACTTAGATTGTATTTTTAACTCATAAATAGATTTATTAATACATAAATAAATATAGTACCAAATATACTTATTATACTTGGATTGTATAATATCAACTCCTATAACTTTTTTGAATTTTTGACTAGACAATACCTTCCAATGAAACAAACTATTTCATGCTTCATTTAACAAACCTATTTAGAAGGATGTCGTGGCCACTCTCCATCGATCTAAGTTAACAATATCATAGGATGTCATGGCCACTCTTCATTGGTCTATGCTAACAATATCAAATTTCGCATAAATTACAATCTCAACTCCAACAATTGTTTTTGAATTTTTGGCTAGACAATGATGCACTTGCTTCATTTGACTGTCATGGCCACTCTCCATTCTATGCTAACGATGTCAAATTCCCATAAATACACTTAATTACTCTTTCATTCCTCTCAGGAAGGATGGGATGTCACACTTGAATAACGAATGACTCTCTTGTTAATGTCATATACACTGTAATCTAATGTATGTCAAGAACGTTAGATGAAGTTGGTAATTATATTTATGCCCGACGTTTTCATAACACATAGGTCTCGAGAGCCACTATGTAAATTAATCATCAAATGAATCGACATCATTTCCAGTTTTTTGTGTTTTTGCATATGAATATGTTAGACTCAATGTGAATGTTATGGATGTGAAATCCTTAAAACAAATATACATACACATTGAATTGAAGGCCATTTCAATAATTGAGAGCATCTTGGATATTGCCTTATGTCAAATCCATATTGTAGACAAAAGAAGCAAGTAGCATACCAAGGGATAAATAGTATGTTCACAAATTTGACGATGTCCAACTTTTAAAAATTGTTTAGTACATAATCACTCTATGTTGAAGATTCATCTAATAAAGAAAAGACTGAAACTATTTGCTACTTTGATAGACTAAAACTCTGCTTAAGATAAGGCAAACCATGGTAAACTTACAATTCCAATTTGAATTCCTCACAATAAATCACACAACATTACTTTAGAAAAGACAATTGGAAAAGTCAATGTGGGGGTGTGGTGTAACTCATAATTAAAAAAAAAATGTACTTTCAAGTTGTTAAGATAAAAGTCAAGTATTATTGTGAATTTTTTTTATAAAAAAACACATAATTAAAGAGTTAAAGAGGGGTAGGCTTAGTGGTTTCAACTTTCATCTAGTTTGTGGTTTTCATGGATCATTATATCAACTCAAATAGGCTCATATAACTCCTACTATGCATTTTTGGTCCCATTGGGGAAATATACCACATCCAAAGAAATTGGGGCCTCAATGTACAAGGACTCCCCATTTTTCCATTTTCAGATTATATATCTCTATAATTGTCAAAGGAGAGCACAAAGCAGGTTAGTAATCCAATGAAGTTTAATCTAGTGAATTAGAGAACCTCCTCTGCTTCAACTCCAATTTTTTTCTCTAGACTTTGCTCTAGTTCTTAGGTTTGGGCTAAGCTTTGGTTCGGCTCTAGGTTTGATTCTCATCTATTGGCTTTGGCTTTAATACATTTTTCGTTGGCTCTTTATAGAAGTCTAGATGGGCAAATTACAAAGGGTTCTTTAAGATATTCCTTATTATGTAATGGAGGCCATATCGATAGATTAATGAATATATTCCATTAATTTGCTATTATATTCTATGATCCTTCAACCCTAGGGCCTATGATCTATTTTTTAGCAAAAGCTTCTTGTAATTTAAGCCACATATTTGTTTTCATGGAATCTCTTATCTCATTTATGAAATAAATGAAAGTGTTGCAGGGGAGGTTCCTCTTTTAACTGAGCCTTGTGAGTAGCACATTTTCCTCTAGCATAGGCTTAGTCTTAACTCGAGTAAGTTCAACTAGATTTTAATTTCATTTGAGTATCTTTACAAGCAAGTTCGGATATCTGCATGCTAGACCGTTTTTTAAGGGAAAAGCTTGTTGTAATTTAAACCAGAATGTTCGACTTGTTTCTCGTGGAGTCTTATTTCTATCTCATCAATAAATTAAGCTTAATTTGAGTGACATATGCATAAGATTTCATATCTTTGTAAATATTTAAGTCGAAATGGCTCGACTCCAACTGAGTAGCAGAAATAAAATATAATAAATTTATGTGCATGTTTTAATCAATAAAATAGGTTGAACTCCGGGTTTATATGCATAATATCTCACGTATCCAGTATATTTTAAGCATTGCACAATAAATTAAGCCTAATTGCCTCCAACTAAATATACTAAAGCATAATAAAGGATTAATTTAAGTTAAAATGAAATAAATTTGGATTATGCTTCATTTTCAGAGTCTAAAAATAAATAAAATGAAATAAAAGAAAAATAAATGTCCATTCTACTTATTTAGCAAAGATATCTCTTAAGCATAACGTTCATTAAAGTCTAGTGAACTTGTGTTTTAAAACAGTTTTAAAGTATGTATGAAGGTATCCTTAAAAATTTCCTAAACTTTAGTTACTAGCACAACCACTTAACTTGTGACTGGTGAATATCGATAGGTTACAAGTTACTTGTTCTCCATACGTAGTTACACGAACTACCAATTATCCATCAACATCCATTAGGTACAAGATATTCATGCATTAGCTACCAGTTATCCATTCATAGCTACCAATTATATTTGATATTAGTATTTTTTTATAATTGTTTATTTTGAATTTGTAACAACTGCCATAAAATCTATATGGACAGTACACTTGCCTCATCCTTGTGCAATCTAGAGAAAGCATAGACACTAATTCACCCTAAATTTTAAGATATAAACACCTATCGATATAAAAATTACTCTAACCAATATATTATATATATTTTTAATTATTCTAACCAAAATATTAACCAAAGTATTAATGTGAAAGACCAATCTAAATAAGTTTCATGATATGCCATGTGAGATAATTTGCGATCCCATTACTATTTCCAGTATTTAGGGACGTTTATAGTGCATGTAAAATGAAGGTAACCACTGTATTATAATCTAGCGGTTTGGTATTATATTGTGTTAAGTCAACTAATGTTTGACCAAACCATGATGATTTAGGGACATTTTGTATGTTAAATGAAGTTGGGTTCTGTATTATAATCTGGTGATTTGGAACTATACTCTTTTAAGTCAACTAAAGTATGACTAATCCTTCAAGATTTAAGGATATTTTAAAGTTATTATAAATGACAATGAGTTCAATATTAGCATGTGGCAATTTGGTACTGTACTTTGTTATGTCAACTAAAGTTTGACAAAATCCGAGCTGGGATTTAAACTATTTCACGGTTTTTATTAAATAGAGATAAGCTCTATATTAAAATCAGGGGATTTGTCACTGCAATTTGTTAACATAACTAATGTTAAACCTATTCCTGTAGGATTTCTTTATAGTGTTTGTTAAAAAAAGATAAGCTCTGTATAAGAATCTAGAGAACTAATTGTACTTAGTCAAGGTTAGCTAAATTTTGATTCACTTCTCTAGGATTTAGGGACATTATACAGTATTTATTAAACGTCGAAGATAAGTTTTGTAATAGAATTTGGCAATCTGATGCAGGCAATCGATCTTACAACAGTGAAGAATCTTGTGCATAGTGTCGATTTTCTTGCACTATACAATCAAATTTTTTTGGACATGTCTCAATGCTTATCACTTCTAATGCCAAGGCCATGCAAATTGGTTTGTTAGTAGTTATGGAGTTGAGCTGTTGTCATCACTTATTATGGTTTGCATTTTTTTTATAGAAGTCAAGTGAAGTTCTATCCTCATTTTTTGGTTCAATGGATCATTAAATTTTCAATCAAGAATATCAGGATCAAAGATCCTTTGAAATGAGAATCGTTCATGGGAGGCACATGCTTTCCAAGCAAGCATTGTATTTGACATGCTTATAGAATTTTTTTATTAATTTTAATTTTAATTCATTCAAAGCTTTTGGAATTTTTTAAATTCAAAGCTTCCACTCTGTTGAGTTTATGCACCCAGAACTAGAGTTTATAATCTTCATGATGAAATCTTTAATGTAAAAATCAAAATGGATGAATAGAAATGGTGAAGTGAATAAGAGGATGGGTATGAAGGATGAGGCAAGGAGGTATTTGTTTCCTCCCCTTTGCTTACCATTGCATCTTGACCCTGTTGCTGCTCCTACCCTTGCTCAAATTCAAAAAATTGCAATTTCCCAAGTAACTTATATAGTGAGCACTTTTTTTGAATCATTAGGCACTTTCTCCAAATCCTCTTTGGCAATAACGTAGAGACATTGCCACCACATGACTCTTGTTTTTATTTATTTATAAAAAAAAATTATTTAAAAACTGGATTAAAATTTGTGGCATGTATGGGATGGGATTTTTTCCAAAAATAAATCCAATTAGGAATTTGTTGAAAGTCAAATCTAAACCAATAATAGTAAATTCCAACTCCTCCTACCCACCTGCGCCACTGGAACACGACCTAAACAACAATATTGACCCATTATGATGATATTTCACTCATCACTTGTTTATTCAAGAAACCTGTGGAGGGATTTCATATAATGGTTGAGTTGTCATTATATTATACATGAGTATTTATGTTGTTTATTAAATAAAAATATTATTTAATTAAAAGAGGAGTTATGTTTTCTTTTTTTAACAATAATAATAATGGTATCTAAAATGAGGAAAGAAGATTTTAAAGTGGCAGATAATATTTCAAGATGTCAAACACAATGAAGTTGATTATTTATAATTCAATGTTTATGTATTTGCATGCATGTTTATTTATAATTCAATGAATTTGGTTGGGGTAAGCATTCGCATTTATTACATATTTAATTATCTAATTTGTTAGTAGGATGGTTACCACCTTTATGGACACTGCCATTGATATAGAGATCACATTGTGTTTGAAAGGGATATGTTGTGTTTGGCATATTGGAATAGTTTCTATAAAATTTAAATCACCTCTCATTTTGAGTGTTATCTCACATTGGTTGTGAGCTCCTATCCATGGCAACATATATTCCCTAGTAGGTTGTGATCCTTATGTCAAGCAAAGTGTCCATAGAGGTACTATCCCTATTAATAACACAATACTTGATTGGTTGCATGTTAAATAAGTGTGCTTGTGTAGCCTCCCCCTCCTTCTCTATGGCACATGTTGTGAGTGAGAGAAAGAAAGAAAGATGATAAATAGATAATACTAAACAAAATAATAAATATTGGGATGTGCCTTATTTGACATCTTGGAATAGTTTATATGACTTTAAAATCTTCTCTTCTCTTATGTGTTATGCCACATTAGTTAGTGATTTCCACTTTGGTTTGCTATAACATATAGGTCTCAACATATCATGATCCTTATGGGGTGTCCATAGAGGTAGTGGCCCTCCTACTAACATAATGGATGTTTGGTTGCAAGGTGAACTTATTTGATTGGTTGCGGGATGAACATGTGTGCTTATTCATGTGTTTGCTTGCTTGGCCTTACCCTCCTCTTCTATGGTATGTGTAGTGTGTGTGCGTGAGAGAGAGTGGGGGGGGGGTAATAAATAATGAATACTAGTCCAAGGGGTTATCTCAGCTAGTTGTTGCTAATGTTGTTGAGCATTTGGCTAGTTTTGTGTTGATATGTGTCTAGTTTGAATCGCATTGGGTGAGGTGCATTACTCTACACTAATTGGTTTACTAGGAATGTTATCCACAAATATGGGGAGGCATCCCTTAGGTTTGGAAAAGAAATATTGAATGCTAAACAAGATAAGAAATAGTGGGATATGACATGTTTGACATCTTGCAGTAGTTTATACAACTTTAAAATCTTCTCCAAACTTGTGTGTGATTCCACATTAGTTGTGAGGTGTAGTTTGGTTTGATTCAACATATACATTTGAACATATCATTATCCTTATGCAATGTCCATAAAGACAATGGCCCTCCTATTAACATAATGATTGGTTGGTTGTAGGATGAACTTATGTTGATTAGTTGAAAGGTGAACACACATACTTGTTTAAGTCTATTAGGATTAATACCTTTCAAATCTTGAAAGAAATGATGAACTCTAAGCCCATGTACAAGGCATACCTCTCAGCTTGATTATTAATTTCCTATCCCAATCCCCATTCATAAGTAAGCATTGTATTTTGACAGAATCTAGTAGGATCCCCACACGTGTCGCCCCAATTGAATTCTATTTCATTATACATTATCAATCATATAGTTTTTCAAATAAACCTCACAAAATTTACAATTGAGAATGGAAAAAATATGTAATATACTAGCAATTGCCCAAAGAAGGTGCAATAATACGTTGATAGGTTGTTGTTGTTTTGTATAGCTAAATGTCACACTTGAATTACATTCAATATGTTTGAAGGATTACTCTGACAGCTTGCAAATGTAGACAAATTACCTTCATAAATGGAAAGATACAATTTAATAAAACTAAAACCAATTCAAGAAAGGGGATAGTGTGTCCTAATTAAACACAAACTTTTAAATAATTTTCTGCTCATGTAAACCATCTTATAATTAAGGACTACGAAATTCTAAAATGTTGCAAGAGAAAAGTCATTTCATGGGAATAATTTACCATGGTGCAGAAAGCAAAGCATAGGAAAGGTCATATAGAGCCAAGGTGCAAGTCAGAATATGCCTCTTAGCACTTCAAGAGATAGATATAGTATATATAAACAATTAAAATGCTTGAAAGTATATGGAAATAAATATAAACAACACTAACAATGGAGAAAATGAAAATATCATCATCACAACATACAAAAATTTGGTATGTACATAAGGCCACTAAATGTGTACGGAATGTTCTTTACTTAACAATATAACCAGTTGTAAAATTGACCTGTTGTTTGATGAGGTCAAAGCTAAATTTAGCTTTTATAAGCTTTAGTCTAAACTCTGATATGTTGCTATACATATTAATCAAATTGCAACAAAAAAATCCAGTAAAATTGTCAACTAATATAAAGCGAGCCTCTCTGTTGCTTCCTTGGTCATGAGTTTTTCCTTGGCCTTTGTTTCTACCTGAGATTTAGTTCGTCGTTGGTATTCATCAAACTTGTCATTAAAGTCAGCCTGCAAGAAGAGTAGTAATTTATTAATATGCTATATAATTTTGATTTATGTAGCAGTGATTGATGAATAAAACATACTGACTCATAACAACGTAATTGCACACCTTTATTGCCTCAACAATTTTGCTAAATTTCATTTTGTCCTTATTTTTTACAGAAGTCAATCAAAGAACCATTGTTGTCTTTTTGTGCACATTCTGCAATAAATATTTACATAATACAAAAGTTCTGCATATTAGTTTCCTATGAAAAGCAATCACATATTACTTACAAATTGAACTTATATGAACTTTTCCATGTTCAGGAATAATTAACGGAGATTAAAAGTGTGCATATTGGTCCCAGACGTGCTTTCCCCTTGACAATTGCATATGGGATGTTCATTTTTATACAAAGTGCAGAAAGCCACACTAACAACTCTATAGGATCAACATCATGTGCAATAACTACCAATTGAGTTTTACTTTGAAAGCACATAAACAATCATTATAAAAAACTAAGAAGGATAAATCAACTCTCAAAATTTGTTAAGAGAATACACAACAGTTAAAAACCCCAAAATGCAAGACCTTTAAATAAATTAATATCAGATATATGTGAACAATTACAATTGCAATACCTACTTGATGAGGTAAGTTACATGATTGATCCCAGATTGCATAACAATAGGCTTCTTTACTTCAATAGTCTTCCCTTCTGCCTCAGCCTGGGCTTTCTTTAGAAGCCTTTCCTTCTTCCCAACTTTATCTTATGTCCTGTATTTGAGGAGCATCTTAAAGTTTGGCATTACAATTAAGAAATAAAAATATTATGAGCCAACATAACCAATATACGTTACAAGACACAATTTAAAAAAAACAACCTCAAACAGTAGACAATAAATGATACAAATACTCTAAGAAGCTTTAAGTGGGCAACAATAATCATGAATGCTTTAGATATTATTTCATAATTAAAAGGAAAAAATAATTTCTCCATAATTAGAAGACCAAAAAGAAGTTGAAAGCAAAAACAATTATGCTAAAAAAAGTATTGGTATAATATAATGTTGCTTCACGATTATCCCTATTCAAAGACAATGTTACAAATCATGCAAAATATTTAAGGAATTAAAATCGAGTTGGTGTTGTAACTTAAGGAAAGCAACAACAAGTTTTGTAGAGAAGGGAAATGATGGGCCAATTGTTTAATTGAGTTGTTTAGTCACTCATAATTGAACTATTTAATCAAATAACTTGTGCTAAACAAACTAAGCATATAAACAACTTATAATATAAGGCACAAATAGATGTTTAATTAGGCATAACTGCACTGTTAAATCACTTATAATAGTACTCATAAATGAATTCCTAAATGACAATTTTTAATAACATTTTAATCAATTTTGATTCTCAAAGAGGAGGTCCTATAGAGCAAGTAGGTTTACAATCATGTAAAAAATGAACACACACACACACACACACACACACACACACACACACACACACACACATATATATATATATATTTCGGATAAAAAATATACATATAAACTATATTCTCAACTGCAAATATACCAAGTTTAAGGTCACCTTCCCATCAAAAAGCACCGAATTAACCAGAGGTTGCTCTAAAATCAAGATAAAGCCTGTCAACACAAGACCTAGAAGGAAGGAAGGTAGGCAGGACATAAATATAAACAGTTTCACAAACTTGGTGGGTGATTCCAGTGGATGTACATATATGTACCTTTTAGTCTTTCTAACATTGAAATCCAGTGTACATAGTGGTACTCCGGGCATAGATTTTCTTTTTAGCTTCCTCTTCACTGTAATACAAAGAGGGTGGGCACTTGTAAGAAGTTTGAATGGTAGAAATAGTCTTAAAAAAGATATGCACTTTGATTTAGTAAACTTGTAATTAAAATGAATTATAAAGACATATCTCCGTTAAAAGTGAATCATGAATATTTACATCACAAATAAGCAGACATTTTTCGATGGAGTAAAGCCAGTTGGCCTGCTTTGTAATTCTCTAGAAATGAGACTCATGAAGTTGTAGCAATATCCTTGGTTAGAATCTATTGAGTTTTAGAACCAAAAAACAATTGATAAAATATAACATGAAAGAGAGAGTGCACTATTAAGATGCTCACAAAAGAGATAAAAAAGAGTTAAGTTTATGTTCAACAAGAGAACAGAGGATCCTTAGATTATGGCAGTATTAACTACTAAAACATATCTTTAAAGAGAGTGTGTGTTGAATTGTTGGGATTTGAATATTTTTCTAAATTCTTTGAAAGTCTTTGAATACCCTAAGTACATTATCACAGAGCTCGATGGATAAAAAGAGAAAATGGTTGTGAAGAGATGAAAGAAGAACATGTGGAGCTTTAGGAATTAAGACTGCGACTGAGGCATAGACCATGAAAACAAGTGTGATGGAGAGAGTAATTTATTCTCCATGCATAGATTTCTCATCTCCATCCCCTGCAGTCCTCACATTGAAGCATTGTGAGATCTTCACGTTTTAGCACCAACACAAATGGAAACCTCCAAATGCTTCATTTACCCGGATATAACCAAAAATATATATTAAACATGCAATCCTGGAATGATGTAATGAACACTCCAAGCATAAGATGATGTGAATGTTGATGCAATTTTTTTTTAATGTTCAATTATAGAAATTAAATTTTCCTTAAATAAGAAGTTGAAATTTTTTATTTAAATAAATAAATATTTTATTATAACTTTTGGTATAGTATAGAAGCTTACATATTTTATTATAACTTTTGGTATAGTATAGAAGCTTACAAAAAAATTTATTTATAAAATCATATCAATGCAAAATATTTACTTCCATACTAATGGAATATTTTAATTTATTAGTTTTAAATATTGTTTACCTCAATACCAACATGACTGCAAAGGAGAAAATCAAATTCTGTTGGATGGTATTCTCACCCTCTGCTTCATCTAAAGATTCCTCTCTAAGAATGTTTTTCTTAAGGTTTTCACAAGCTTTATCATGCTCCAAAAATTATGGTTTTGGCTTGAAAATATATGTTTCACATCCCAGAGATGCAAAATTGAGACTTTAATATTGCATATTGAAAACACAATGGAATAAAAAGCATACAAATTATGTAAACATTAAAATAAGACACCTTGTTAATGAAGAAATGTCAAGCAAATATATCAAAAGCAACTTCTTGATAAATATCATATTCCAAAGAAAATCCATGGATAAATTGATATTTTTGCTCCACAAGATCTAGTTCTGGACGAACAACTAAATAACCCTATAGAATTCAAGAACCCAGTACTAAAGACTGCATGCACATACCATAAAAGCAATACAAGCCAACAACAATGACACAAACAGGAAAGTGCATCATGAAGTTGGCTTTGCGAATTGAAAAAGTACTTTAATAAAAGCAATACAAGCCAACAACAATGACACAAACAGGAAAGTGCATCATGAAGTTGGCTTTGCGAATTGAAAAAGTACTTTAATAAAAGTTGCATTCATTTGTCATTTTCTCCCTTGTGAAGAATACTCCTAAATTGCTCAAACATTCTTTCACACAATTGAATTCCAAGTCACTACAGCATTTCAAGTAACCGTAATAGGAAATTTGAATTAGCCCTTATTCAAACAAATACTATTTTAGGATAGATACTTTCAGGTAGATTAAATTAAAATACCTATGGAAGCTTTGACAATCCAAATTCAATATCTTTGAAAAACATATGATGATTGGATATAGAATGGACACTTCTACGATACACTTTTAAGTGGCATAATTATCAGTATTTGCAACCATGTACTAAGATTCTTAGCGTGGCATTCACCTCAAGATTAAACTCTTCAGATCTCTCGAGCATTCAAACTAAGGAAAAGAGGAAAGGTTTGCTACCGTTTTATCTTACCATATAGGCACGGAGGTGAAAGGTCTTGCCAAGCGTGGAACCACATTCCTTCATAAATCCAACAACAACTTGAATTTAAAAAAAAAAAATATTGATATATGGTATAGAGAAGAAACCCAATTTCATAATTGAGCAAATGCGAAAGTATCACTCTAGCACAATCACAAACAATGAAAACATAAGCTATAATTTTACAAAGCCCTTAATGAACTATTGTGAAGGGATTCATAGGTGTCAAGCTTGGCATCTTCTTAACTATGTTTTTGAATGTGAACTGTAACACATGTTATGTAAAAGGCCAAAATTAGATGATTTGTCTATTTCTATATGATAGGAATTTAGTATAAAAAGGCATGGTGATTAGTTTAGTACCATTTTTCAGTGGAATTTGGATGGTCTGTGTGCAACCAAAGGAAGCGATGCATTGGCAGCAAGAGAAGATGTTGAGGTTAACTGAAGCCAGTGTAGTACCAAATGACAAAAAAAAACTATTGAACTGTCTCAACAACTATTATTTACAGACCATATATTTTCTTCTAGAGAGCATTTACAACCAACTAAAAGTACAAATAGTGACATTGTAGTTGCATAAGACAATGCCCAATTGTATGTAGAAGTAACAATTAGAAAAATAGAGTATGTGTTTGTATAAGACAACAACATGAGATAATTACATTGAAACCAATGATAGAGGCACCTTGGAAAGCAATGTACACACGCCATAGTAAAGAGTTGAAGCATGTTGAAAAAGACAAATGGGTAAGAGGGGAAAGTGGGAAATACATCATACATATATACATATGGCATACAACTGCAATTTTCTTAGCATTGAAGTGTATTGATAGAAAAGAAAAAGAACATAAGTTGAAGTTGTCTTTAACTGTTCATATGTGCATAGCATGGTTTTGTTTTGTTTTGTTGTTTATAAGTGTTTTTTTTTCTGTAAATAAAAGGGATTTCATATTGCTTGCATATAACAAAGATACATATCCGCTTGAAGCGTTACTGAGTTTCAGAACTAAACCCCCATACTCATAGACTAGACATAAAAGAGAGTTACATATTGCATAGCCTACACCCCATGGACGGGCCTTCCAGTTGGAGTTTCAAAAATTATAGATACATTCCCAAAACTTGACTGACACCAATCACTGAAAATCCCCTTACTTTCTATAAGCTGAATTACAGACATGAAAAACACAGAGCTAAAACCTTTAAACATGCAATCAATCCCCAACCCCATCAGAAACTCTGGTCGAGGAGCCAATCACGTCCATCTCCTGAACTTGAATAACCGCTGCCGACAGCTGGGGAGAAGTTGTGGTTGTGAAAGCAGCAATAGTTGGTTGGGACGGATCCTTCCTGGGAGTTTTGCTAATAGGAATCCAGTTTCCCTTAGTGTCCAAACCAGGATAAGAAAAGGAAAGACCCAACTTCTTTGCAATTGCGTCAATCTTGCAATGCATGAGCCGGTTATCCGCATTGTGGGCTTTCCAGGCCTTAATCGGCTCCTCATCCCCTTGATTCTTCGTGGTCCCTTCCATCAGCACGTTAGCCAAGAGGTTCTTGGTGACCCAATAGGTCATCACCATCCTATCGTACACGGAGGCACGTCCCACAGTAGTGCCTGGATCAGTAACCCATTCTTCAACTATGCTCCTAACCTCCTCAATAGGCATGGCCGTAACATCATTCCAGAGATTCTTCTCCATAACTTCAATATCCTCCCTTGTAGAATCAGGTATGCAGTCATGGAAGAAACATGAGGCTGTTTGAGCTCACACCTGGGCTCTCGTGACCCTTCCCACACCACCATGTTTCACACAAACCTTCTCTTTTCCTTTCAGAGCCGAACTAGCAGAAGCCGACCCAGAAGGAGTCACAAGCTCTCTTTTTGGGGCCATAGCAGAAGGAAAAACAGATAGCAGAAGGAACTCGGGAGGCCGTAATTGGACAACCAAACTGAAACAGAGAGCTCAGAGCACAATCAGCAAAAACACAGCAATCACCACTAACTTCCTTGGATCGAGAATGAAGCTAGTGTAGGAGGTTGCTCGAATAAAAAGACCACTTGCTAATGATGAGGCCTCCCGTGCCATAAATGGCCAAGCTTTTTGAAAAACTAACCAGGCCCAGAGACGTACCATCGCCATAACTCAAACTGATTACGACCATCGTGCGAGCTGACGGAAATCGCAGCAAATCTTCCACGAGGATCACAAAAAACCTCAATACGTACATCCATCGTATTCCCATAATAACTAACTTATGGGACTTATCATTTTCTTGAAGTTAACCACCCCATCATCCAGGCGTCATAGTTGTAACCTCCAAGTGACCTCTGTCCTGTCCTCAAGGAACGGGTTGTCCTTCAGTCTCCACTTGGCTCCTGCTCATGTCCTCCACTGCCAACTGTAGGCACCTCGGGGCCCATGCCTCATTACGAAAACCTGCTATGTGTCCCACCACGTGGCCTCCTCTCCTATCCACCCCAAGGTTAGCCAGATAGTCAGCCACTTTGTTGGCTTCTCGTCTGATGTGGAGAAAGGACAGCTGACTGTGTGATTGGAGAAGGTGGCGCAGAGCTTCCAATCGATGCGAGAGCCACCAGCTGGACGTCACATGTTCCGTCGATTTTCCCTGCGCAAGACCTTTAGCCATTTGGATAATGATGCTCAAGTCCCCCTCGATAATGGTAGGGAAAAAAATTTCATGGATTATTATCTGCAGGCCGAAGATAAGCCCGTCCAACTCGACCAAGTTATTCGTGTCTTGGCCCAGGTGACCAAAAAACACCTACAGAACCTCTCCCTCCACATTTCTACACACCCCTCCAAAACCTGCACTCTCGAGGTTGCCCCGCAAGGCCCCATCGAAGTTTATCTCAAAAGACGCATGTGCTGGAGGGGACCAGAATTTAGGGCTAGATGGTTTTTTATAGTTTGTCTCGCCTGCGAAGCCCGAGTAGATCCTCTTTACCCAAGTCCCAACCATTGGCGATGAGCATATCTCCCTCCATGAGATTTTTTTCCTCGTCAATCCATTGGCGACTTCGAACAGTTTCTTGGATGATGCGAACCAGCGTAGCCCAAACCACTTCCTTACTTTGACGTTTGTCCCAGAAAATCCTTCCGTTTCTTTCTTTCCACAAATTCCAACAAAGCATGCCGGGGAACATTTGCCAGATAAAAGCAATAATGGAGTTATTAAACGTTTTGGCATCCCAATTGCTTAGCGATAGCCCCGGTTGACCATGAGCCCAGTCTCTCCTTCGAAAGATCATGGCCCCTTTGTCCCAGAGGAAAGAGGAAAACTCACACTCGTCTAGCAGGTGGCTTAGATTTTCCTCACTGTTCCAGCATTGCGGGCAACAGGATGGTCCTTGAATTCCCCTTTTCTTGAGGTTCTCCCCCGTAAGGACTCTTTTCCATAAAACCAACCAACAGAAAATGGTTGTTTTGGGCCATGGGTTCATTTTCCAAATCTTATCCCAAGGGCTATCGCCATCATTTTCTCTATTTGTATGGATGTCATAGGCTTCCTTGATGTTAAAAACCCCTTTCTGCCGATAACCCTAGCGAAGCTTGTCAGGGCCAGTCCTTGTTCGAATGTATCTTTCTTGGAGGATTTCTCTAAAAGCATGGTCGTCCTCATTATTAGTGAGACCATTCCACCATTGTTGGCCCAGCCAAGTTCTGCTAAATTCCCCAAGTGTATTAGACCAAAAGTGACACACCTTCGTTTTCCCTTCCATCAAACCTCAGTTTCTGATATCCTGCCACTGCTGATCATTCCCAAGTTTCGGGAATTGATTCCACGAGTCATCCCAAAAGTTGGCTGACTCCCCATCTCCGATTTCCCAGAAGCTATGATCCTGGACCATTTTCCTCCCTAACAGAGCTTTCCTCCATATGTGGGATCCTTCGACATCTGCATTGAATCGAATTAATTGGTTGGAAGGATGGGTCCTAGCATACTTGACTTGCCACAGTTTTTCCCAGGGCTCATTATTGTGCTTACACCAACGCCACCATAACTTTGCACCTTGGATATCACTGGCAACTTCAGGATCACGAAGTCCCAATCCACCCGTGACCTTAGGCTGACATAAGACATCCCATCTAATCAGGGCGAATTTAGACTTGGATTCCCGACCTCCCCATAAGAAATTACGCTGGATACCTCTGATTTCTCTGAGAACCGACTTAGGAGCAGATAAAAGAGAGAAAAGATAAATAGGCATGGCCTGTAGGACAGACTTAACCAAAATAATCCTACTAGGAAGGTTTAGGGGTCTATTGATCCAATTATGCAGTGTATTCTTTATACGGTTCAGAAGATCTTGCCAAGAAATCCCCCTTAAGGAGCCCTCAGAGAGAGGCACACCCAAAAATTTTGTGGGGAGGGAGCCTTTGGAAAAATTGAGGATGCGAAGGATATTACGCTGAGTAATACTGGGGGTGTCAAAAAAGAACACCTGGGATTTATCTGGATTGACTTCGAGCCCTGAGGCCTTGGCAAAAAGATTGAGACTTGTCTTAAAGGCATGGGCTTCTTGGATCGAAGGGTGCCCCATTAGCATAGTATCATCAACGAATTGTTGGTGGGTCTGTTTTGTCAAACCAGCATGGAGGTCCAGACCACGAATTCCACCTTCCACCGCTCGAGCCTGAATGAGGCGACCTAGCCCCTCCGCCATTAGAATGAAGAGGAAAGGGGATAGTGGATCGCCTTGCCTGATGCCACGTGAGGATTGTATAAGCCTAGTAGGGGAGCCATTAAGAAGGATGGAAAAAAGGGGATAGTGACTAGATTCAATACCCATCTCACCCAATCAGCACCAAAGCCATAGGCTTCCAGCACTCCACGCATATATTGCCAATTTAATTTATCATACGCTTTGGCGATGTCTAGTTTGATCAACATACCCGGTTTTCTGGTAGATTTTAGGGAATGAATGGTTTCATGGGATAAAATAATACCATCCAGGATCTGCCTACCCTCCACAAAACCCGATTGTTCTGGGCTAATCAAGAGAGGGAGTAGGGGCTTCAGACGATTGGCAACTACCTTGGTGATAATCTTGTAAATAACATTGCATAAAGCAATCGGGCGAAACTTGTTAGGTACCTCTGCCCCGTCTTCCTTGGGAATTAAGGCAAGAAAGGTGGCATTGAATGCCTTCAGAACCCCCCCACTTCGGCGAGATTCTTCCACTATGTCAGCAACTTCTTGCTTAATAAGATCCCAGAAAAAATGAAATTTTTTTGTTGTGAATCCATCTGGGCCAGGGGCTTTTCCAAGATCCATCTGCTGCATAGCTTCCTCGACCTCCTGCATGGAAACTGGTTTGTTCAAGACCTCATTGTGCTCGTTCGTGACCAGTCTAGGGATGTGCCTGGTGAGCCTAGCAATAGCAGGGCTGCAATCCACATGATCCTCGCTGAGAATATCAGAAAAATGAAGGACAAGTTCATCCTCAATCTCCTGACGAGACTCAACATGGGTCCCATCAGATTTCTGCAGCTTATAAATTTTGGATTTATGGCGGTTGTGGACTACAGAATTGTGGAAGAATTTTGTGTTCCTCTCTCCTTCCTGAAGCCATTGAATCCTAGATTTTTGCTTCCAAAAAATCTCTTCATGTTTTTCTCGAGCTTCAAGTTGAGTCAACAGATTGAACTACTGTTCTTTTAGCTCATCTGTCCATCCTGCTTCCATGCCACAACGTTGCATCATCTCCAAGTCAGCTACCACCCTAGCCTTGTCCTGGAAGATATTCCTAAAGTCTGACTTGTTCCATTCTTTGATTTTGACTTTTAAGGCTTTTAATTTCAGCTGAAACTGAAACATCCATGTCCCCTGTGGAGGGACAATCTCCTGCCACCACAGTCCCACCAGCTCTTTGAAGTCTTTATGTTCAAGCCAAAATTGTTCAAACCTAAAAGGTTTGAACCGGAAGGCATTGGAGCCTTCCCATTGGAGGCAAATGGGCCAATGATCAGAGCCAGCCGCCGGCTGGACAACTACGTGTGCTTCGCCCCCATTTCTGACCAGATCTTCCGTGGTCAGAAATCTGTCAATTCGTGAGGCCGCCAGGTGGGTACCCCCTCTTTTATTGTTCCATGTATACAACCCATTGCTCGTCTCAACATCGATGAAAGGACCCTGGGTAATGAAGTCCCCAAAATCTTCCTGGTATTTATCCAGGTTTCTCCTGCCCCCTTTTTTTCCTCCAGGGATGAGATTAGATTAAAATCCCCCCCTATGATCCAGGAACCACAGGAGGCTTGATCTCGCAACCATGATAACTATTGGAGAAAATCCCTTTTTTTAGGGAATGCGCTTGACCCATAAACATTTACAAGCCTACCAGAAGATCCAGACACACGATATTTAAACAAAGCACTCAGGGAGAAGCAGTTAGCCCACCAATCTGACAGACCCACTGCATCAGGCTGCCAAAAAATCGCCATGCCCCCTGCAAAGCCAGTGGCATCTATGGCCATATATTCACTTCCTTTCCAAATTTTCTGCTTCGTTTGCTCCAGAAAATGAGAACTACACTTTGTTTCTTGGATAAAAAGTATATCCGTTTTTTCCTGCTTAATCTTTCTGGCCAAGGTTTTGACCTTCCTGGGGTGATTGCACCCTCTAATATTCCACGATATCAGCTTCATTAAGTAACCTTATTGACTTCAGAAAAGGCTTCCAGTATTGTGGGATACTGGCCAGACTCAATGAGCTTCACTCCTATCTCAGCAATCCTCTGCTTATTTGTTTTTCTACCTCTCTTTAGGTCTTCCTCCGGGGGTCTCCTCTTATTGCCTTTCTGAGGATCAGAGGCTATACCTAACTGTCTAGGGACTTTAGCACTGATGATAGCTGCCTTGAGAAGCTCTAATTGTTGTCGGGTGACATAACCTTTCCCTTTCTTGGCCCATTCCCTCTCAATCTCATCAAGATTTAATTCCCCGAGCTCCATATCATCCTCATCATCCTCCGCCATTGGTTCTGAAGGATCTATTCCATCTTGAATGTGCTTTCTTTCCTCGATTACTCCTTCCATGGGATCAACTTTTGCTTTGCCTTTATTCTTACCGATTGTCCCATCTTCCTGATTATCCTCCAAAATCTGGAACGGACTGGATGATTCGATCCCCTTCCCCGGGATCTCCTTCACCACCTTATTATGTCCTGTCGTCTTGTTTCTTCTCCTATTACGAACCTGAGAAAAACCTTCCTTGTCCGTATCACCTTCCAGGCCACTTTTCGGGGGGGGGAGGGGGGGTCGGTCTTACATGTGGGCAATTCCTACCCAAATGGCCATATGCATGACACTGATGACAATGAAAAGGGAGCTGCTCGTAATCCATAGGTTGGACCCATTCCTCATCCTCCCAGTTTAAACTGATCGCTTCAGGAAGCTCCTTTGATAGATCTATGTGTTTATATCCGGGCATATGCTGTGTAACGTTGTTGTTTAGTCTGGTCCGCAATTTTGACAAATTCACCTAGAGTGTTTCCAATATCTTGAAGAATATCCAGATCCCAGTATTCACAAGGCAGAGAAAAAAGCCTGATCCATACCGGGGCAACTGTCACATCCTCAGTCTCAGGGTTAAACCTTTCCTTCCAGGGTCTAAGGTATAACCCGACAGAGAAAAAGAAGTATGGGCCTCCTTCCAGAATTCGATCCCTATCTTCTACATTAAAGAAAATAATGGTGAAAAACCCTTTGGCACCCAATTGGAGATCGTAATGGCCCTTGAGTTTCCAGGTGGAATTGATCCAATTCACCAGATCTCTTTCTTTAGGGCCAACTCCCACAAATTTCCCAATTAGGGATTTTTTGTGCCATTCTTCTATTCGCTCTCGGATCTTGTCTGATTTGACTTGCATAGCTGGGATCTTCAGAGATCTAGGAAGACAACCGCCTGGTCCCATTCTCTGTTTAGCTCCCTTCCCAATCATAGCCTGAGACTCCACTGAACTGTCCGTCGGTAGACCTGTCGACGGCAACCATTGGGGGGAGCTCGTCCCCATATGGAAACCTGGGGAGAGGGCCCCGAGCCCGATTCACTCGATCTGTCAGGGCTAGGCTCGCGTTCAAGCCAGAACCAGCCCCCGAACCCTAGAGCCGCGAAGCTCCGAATTCACCACCCCTCAAAGCTAGGGTTTCGCTGCCTCTTCACCTCTGCTATCTATTGTTTATAAGTGTTTGTTTTGCTATAGTATGTGTTTTAGTTAGGTGCAACACATGAAATTTGAAACTAATAATAAGAAAGGTACATGTATTTTCATATTAATGGAATTCATTTGTACAATGAGTGTGATTTGCATAATGTGCCAATACGATAATTGAAATTAAACATAGGTTGAAGATATGGTAGTTGATAAAAATGAAGAGGGTACAAACAATTGGTGGAGAAGGCTTGGGAAAAAGAGAAAGGAGTTGTGGGGCATAAAGGACTGTGCAAATGGAAGGAGTGACACACATGCATGAAAAAGTCGGTGGAAGGAAAGACAATAGTAAATTGCAAGCAAGTAGGAGACATCAATCATGTATGCACGGGGGGGAAGGACAATGGCAACACCATTTATTGTTTATGTATGGAGCATGATGTGGGTGTCGGTGTACCAAGTCTTCTCGGGCCATGCAAATATTGTTCCTTTCATGCATATGGATAATGAGTCGAAGGAGGCCTTTCAATTCTGAGAGAAGCTTAATAGTTGGGTGGATGTGATTTAACGGGATGGTGGAAGTTGGTTGGAAGTGTGCTTCTATTTGTTGAAGTGTTGCTTGTTGTTCCTTGATCTATCTACAATAATCTGCTAGGATGTTGAGATATTGCATATCCATGTTTGTTGTTGAAGGTCTATAAATGTAACTTAAATGTTATGCTAGAAGGAAGCAAAGCACACCTGACATTTGGTGCAAGAAAAAAATTACAAATGAAGGAAGACTTTAAAGTTAAAGATATCCATGACTATAGGGAGAAGGTTTTTTTTGGTGGGGGGGTCAAGGAATAACAATGTGCAAGATTTTCTTTTTCTTTTTCTAGCAAGTATAGAGCAATACTATTTACATGTTCAAACCATAGATGAAATAAAAGAAATGAAAAACTTGTGAAATGGATTTTTTTTTCCTATTGCATATGCAAGAGATTGATGCAACTTAAATTTTACGCTAGAAGGAAGTAAACCATACCAAACTAATTGACATTTGGTGCAAGAACAAATGAAGGCATACTCTAAAGTGAAATATACCCATGAGAATATGAGGAAATGTTTTTTTTGTATTTTTGGGGAAAAAATAATAACAATGTTGAAGAAAGTGTGTTTTCATTTTCTGGAATGTACAAAGCAATAATAAAAGCATTTTTTGTATTTGTGTGTTTTTTCCTTTTGTATTTAAACCATGAGAGTTGGGAACAAATTATATGCAAAGCCAAAGAGTACACATGTGCTTTCCTGCAAGTAGAAGGAAGAGCAGGGGAAGTGATGTTTGGGTGTAGGCATATGCAAGTAGAAAAATGGGGTTTTCTAACGAAGATGTGGTGCCACTGATTTGGAGGCAATTAAACTTTCCTCTTGCTTTCGACATTGGATAGAAGAGTTATCCTTCATACGTACATATCTAGCAAAAGAGATTGTTGGAGTTATGTAGAGGTCAAAGAGATGTCTAACTCTGGAAACAAGAGTAAATGTAATCCCTTGATGGTCAATGGTATTGGTGCCAATGTTGATTGTTGCATTTTTTAAGGTCATTCCTTGTTCTCTATGGATTGTTAAACCCCAAGCCATGCAAAGTGGCAGTTTCCTACTAGATCTCCTTGTTACGAGGAGGATTGGCAAATAGTTTGGGTTGGAAGCGTCCCATGGAGGCCCTGTGTAGTGGATAAAATTAACAACAACGAACAAAGGAAGGCTAGGTGGAGTTGTCTCAGTGTTGTAGAGAATTGCAACAACTTGCCCAAGAGATCCATTAACAAGGCTTGCCTCAACCCAAAGATTTTTGGTAAGCATAACTTGTTGGACAATGGAAATTAGAACAAACATCACTAGTTGTTCATCTTCAACTGCTAACATTGAAGGTTTCTTCCTCACTTTTGCTAAACAACATGCAATTGGGGCATTTAGTTGTTTAAGCATTTGTTTGTTATGCAAGGTAACATAATTGTTAGTTGAGAGCAAGTGGGTGGAATGTTCAAATGCTTGGTTCTCATGTTGCAAGATGGATGAGGATGTCCTTGACATGAGAAGGTGTTAGTCAGAAAGAGTTGGTGTTGCATTCCTCAGGTTGAGAAGGATCCTTTGAAATTCAACCTAGGCAGGGTTATTTCATTGTTGACGGAAAATTGTGGAGGGTGTTGCAAACATGTCGAAACTACGCCATAGTGTATTGCCTCGCGATGCTCCAACATACATGGGGGTATCTTTGACACGGGGAAGTTGGCCAAGGTCACCAACGAGGATGATAAAGTAACTACCAAAATTCTAAGTTCGATGGGAAGTGAATGCTTCATGAAGATGAGCATCAATGTCGGCCAAAATTTTTGGACCGATGAAGCTCATCTCATCAATGAGGACGTAACGTATAGGATGAAGGTGTTATTGAAGGTTTGCAAGGGCCTGGCCCTCGAGAGGTTGCATTGTAGTGATTAGTATGTGAGACCAAAATATATTGTAAGTGCATTTATGTTAAATGCAACAACGTCGGTTGGAGCAAGTAGGAGAGGGGGCATGCATCATGACCATACATTGAACAAAGTGCAGATTGGAAGCAACCAATCGAATAAGACTTGCATGTGCATGTATTTCCTTGGATGACCATTTCAATGGGTTGGTGTTAGTGTGTTGTTTGTAGTGGGACATAATAAGGTGGAAGGTTGTGTGTTGTGTGGGAGACAAGCAATCAAGAGAACTGGAAGTTGAAAAGGGGTGTATATGTACTTGGTTTGATGAGCGGTTCACATCAATGAATGATATGTTTGTCTCTTACAATTGTAAAAGGATGTGTGCATGTGCCCAATTGTGTTTGGTGTCAAAGTCACAGTGACCAAGCATGTCAAGGTCATCAAGTTGGAGGTTGTTGCTAGGGTGGAGTTGAGAGAGGATTTCCCATTCGGACATGTCCATGGGGGAGGACCCATGAGATTCACGAGGGGGAGAAGTTTCAAAATCAGTATCTAAGGGGGTGTAAATGCATGTGCATGTATTTCCTTGGATGACCATTTCAATGGGTTGGTGTTAGTGTGTTGTTTGTAGTGGGACATAACAAGGTGGAAGGTTGTGTGTTGTGTGGGAGACAAGCAATTAGGAGAACTGGAAATTGAAAAGGGGTGTATATGTACTTGGTTTGATGAGCGGTTCACATCAATGAATGATATGTTTATCTCTTACAATTGTAAAAGGATGTGTGCATGTGCCCAATTGTGTTTGGTGTCAAAGTCACAGTGACCAAGCATGTCAAGGTCATCAAGTTGGAGGTTGTTTCTAGGGTGGAGTTGAGAGATGATTTCCCTTTCGGACATGTCCATGTGGGAGGACCCATGAGATTCACGAGGGGGAGAAGTTTCAACATCAGTATCTAAGGGGGTGCAGGGTGTCGTTCAATGTGCTAGGAAATGTAATTGCCACAAAGGCATTCCCATGCCGAGACCAATTTGAAAAAGGGTTTATAGCGGAGGAGTTCACTCTAACAAAAATTGACATAGAGAGGGGAAGTAGGAGGGATGTCAAAGAAGCGAGGAAGAACACACACAATATTGGATGTTTTGTGGGGCTTCCATTGGCAGTTACGCCTACAAGCAGAGTAGGACTAAGAGCGTGCAACTTCAAGAAGGGGCAATTGCTCAAGTGAAGGAGGTCTTTGCATGTATGCAACAATGAAGGTGGTTAGTGGGGGGGTGTTTGGGAGGTTTGTTGAGACACATTTGAAAATAGTTTGGGAAACAAAGGAATGACTGGAAAGGGTCAGGGGGAGTTTCTGCAACATATGGCAAGTCTCTTGTGCACCAATTTCTTGATCACCAACTCTAGGTTTCTGAGAGGAGTGTCCAGATGGGAAACAAGATCACCTCTTCTACAGGGGAAACATGTGCAATCCATGAGAACATGTCATGGTAGCTTTCAGATTTATTCTGTGATTTTGATGCATACTTCAAAATTTATGTGAGGACATCATGTCGTGAGAGCACAGCCTGGCAGTCAACATTTGCTCTCTATATTGAGAGCAGAGTTGTGTATGTTTAAGAGTTCATCATTCCTAGCCAGGATGTATGTTTTTTTCCCATTAGTATCAATGAACATAGAAGATGTATCATGCATCTCAAAGGGGAAACCATAGCAACATACAAGGATCAACCCTTTTTTGTAGAGGCAAGAGGATTCATTGCATTTTGTGTGCTGCTAAACATAATTGACAAGGGCTTCATAGTCGTCATTTTTGCTTCATGCAAGTATGGAGGGTGATGCAAGTGTGCAAGGATCTCGATGAGTTGTCCAAAGGAATGTGGGGGTGCGAAGGTGCGGGGGACGAGGGTTCCATGTAGTTAAGGAATTTTCAAAGTATTTTTTTGTAGCTTCCACGGCGGGAGCATCCTCCCAGTCAAGGTTGTCCATAGTGGGTGCATCTTCCAACCAAAGGAAACCATGTATATGAGTAGAATCTCTATGTTTCCATTCATACCTACAGAAATAATGGAATAAAAAAGTGAGGAAATAAGTGGAATTGTTAAATTTTAAAAGTCGAAAAATGCAAAATATGAGAAGGGTCAAACCTGCATCAGTAATCTTTTGTTTGGAATGTGTTTTGAAGGATCTCTTCAAGGAATATGGTGAATTTATGGTGCATATATATAGATGAAATATGTGGATTGGCTATAATGTTATGAAGTCTCCATTGGAATTGTGTAGGCAAAGAAGTTGGAGGATGGTTAGGCATGAGCATGTGAAGGTCATTCCATTTGGTGTCAGTTGCATTGAGGGTTAAAAAAAAAGGTTGGGCTACCAAGTCGTGTGAACATATCATATAGTTCACCTCATCTTTTGTTCCAAAACGATCGTGTCTCATGAAGAGCAGCTACAAACCGCATGGCATGGTCAGCCACATGAGAATCTGGCAATTGTTGGAGTTGTGTGAGCAGGGCCGAGACAATTTCAGGGAGGGTGTCTTCAAGGTTGCGTTTAATAAAGACATGAGTGGCGGATTAGCTCCGATGGTGCATCATAAGGTTGTACAAGTAGTAGTGAAAAGCGAGGGTGTTGGTTGAACCTATTATCATGGTATCACGTAAGGTGCAAAGCATACTCTTGTAAGCCAAATTCTTGAACATGTGGTTGCTTCAACATGGCAATCCCTGTGGAGAACAAGGTTGGGAATGCCATAGAGAGAAGGCCTTCTGTGTTGTATTCATTGACTAGGGTAGGACAATGGGGGGCCATTTAATGGAAGATGTTGGGGTTCCAGAGTTTGATGTGATAAAGCATCTGATTCCTTCAATCTCGGTGTGAGAAAGGCTAGGAGTGAATAAATGAAGGAGGAGGTTTAGGGGTTTGTTGGAGTTGGCAAGCAAGGAGGTGCATCATCATCAAGGGAAGAGGGTATGTGGAGGTCTAGTCCAAAGGATGTGGCATGGAGAAGAAGGGGGGACACATATGTGGGTTGAACTAGCAAAGCATTTAGTGCAGATAGATTAAGTTGGACATCCTTGTAATATGGGTCATTGAACATTTTGAATTCCAAGGCAGCTATGACATTTGAATGATTAACAATGAATCCACAAGGCTTGTTTGTAGCATTGCATTTACGAACAACGAGGATGTCCAAGTCTGGTAAGAGATGTGGAAGCAAGATGGCTATTGTGGAGATGTCTTGGGGGAAACTAATAGTATGACCAAAGTATTTGTATTTCCCATTGTGCTCATGTGTAACTTTAAGTATTGGGTTGACACAAGCAATTAACATTTCTTCAATTTGAGTTAGTCTTGCAAGCACGAATGGTTGGTTTCCAAGGTCCATGTTCTTTTCTAAGGAGAAGTGATGGCCATGGCATTCTTTAGTACATCGAGATTTGTACATATGCCACGTGACAACTTTGTTTCAATTCTTGGATATGATTCCTTGCATATGGAGCAAACCTGCATCAGGTGGAGGCGATAAAGGTGTTTATGAAGCGACATTGACCATCTGTTAAGGGGGCGTTGCATGCGGTGGTTGGAGGGGGGGTGTAACAGAGGTGTGCATTGGTGGAGCATTGATGTTTACAAGTGGAGGGGGGATGTGATTGAAGGTGGAGCACATTGGAATATTAACGCTGACATGTGGGGATTTATAACGAATATGTCTCTGTGTGTTGCGATGGTATTTGTTGTGTCTATACAAAATCCTTCTTTGTGCACTTCTTTGTTCACTTCTACTATTAGACGGCATAGGTACGTTGAAGAAAAGTAGATTGTGCTAAACATGGAGGAGAAATTAATGGGGTGGAAAAATGTTATAAATAAGGAATAAAAAAAATGGATGCACGTATATTAAAGTAAAGAAACACATTCTACATATAATAATGTATTTGTGAATATACAAGTAAAATCCATGTGAAAGTATTTCAATAAAAAAGATGCAAAGTGTTTGTGGATGCTTGTGGAGCGTATCTATGTATGTGAGAAGTAAATAGAAAGAAGCACAGTACATAAAAGAACAACATAAATGGCATACTAAACATTATATACATGTAACAAAACATGCACCCATGGTTACACGCATTTAGAGAAGTATAGTGTATGTGAACCATCAACCAATGTAAGTATCAATTCAAAAGATATGCAATTTAATGTCTTCGATAACATTTATAGTCATATGAGCATAAAAGAAATAGTAGCTAAGTACATGAAAGAGCAAGAAAAAGTTACATTATATACCGGTAAAATCCTATATAAAAGTAAGGAAGGCCATGGGAAAACAAAGAAAGTGATAGCGCTGAAAAGGAAGAACACATTATTGGATGGAGATGAAGTGGAAATCATTGGAGACATAGGATGTTGTAGGTGGGAGAAGATGTATGGAATATATGGAGGTAGAATGAAGGAGTGAGGGTATAGTAAATTGTGGGAGGGCAATGTGAAGGGGTGTTTAGCAGAGAGGAAGGGTTTGATGTATAAAGGGGAGGTTATAGCTGACGTGCAACAGGATGGCTACGAGATGTCAGTGCCAATATTTCTTCAAGGAGGATGGATGGTGTAGATGCGTAAATAACCTCCTCATAGCTGACAATGGTTGTTTTCAATCTTGCAGTGGCATTGAAAGTCTTTGTCTTAATGGATAAGGTGAAAAGGTATTGTCATGAAGTTATTTGTAGAGAGATATACTTTAAGGCCGATGGTTCAGTGGAAAGGAGGCACAAATATTTTATGGAGTCCCTAAGGTGTCGGTTCGCCACATTGTCAAAAGTTGTGGTGCCATTGATCTGGCCGGTGTGGTCCTACATGGAAAGCTTCAAAATGTACCTGTAATCACACTTCAGGAATTCACCATCGCATTTAATGCAATGCCAAATGTTGTAAGCTCTATGTGAAATTGTTTTCATGCATTGTATGCCATCAACAAAGAGAGGGCATGCAAGGAAGTGTATGTCATCTATGTTAATTCCAATGATGGAAGCACACATAGAGAACCACATCGCCTTCTCAGAGGGTTGCATGCTTTCCAAGTCCATGATTGTTTTCTCTGGGTGTGTTCGAGACAAAGATCCTGCATATTTTTTAATCAAGGATGGTGAAGCTACATGAAAGCCACTGTCATTGAACCATTTTTGAAGGATACGGGTTGCCTCGATATCTAGATTGATAAGGAGGATACTACTAGGAAAACTGCCAATTGTTCTTCCATTGAATCTAGTAAGATGACCACCCTTGATTGCGAGGATTGGAGGCGGTTCAATTGAGCGCAATGAAGCAAGTTGACATCCCTCATTGTGGCAATGATGACCCCACAATGTGACATTGACCTTAAAGTAGGACTCGTCTCTAAGGCCAATGGTTCTCCTGTTGGTTTCGGAGCTGTCTCTTTTTCGAATTGTCGATGCAGGGGAGATGGAGATGACCATGACAATAAGGTCAACCATGGAATTTAATGATGAAGTTTGAAGTTCATTGATTGTTTTAAAGTGGAAGGAATGCAAATGAATGGAGGGGAAATCCTATAGGCAAGCTTGGATGGTTGACATGGCAAAAAGGATAATCTCAAATGGTTATATGCAGGGTTGCTTGCTTTGATTGTGCCATTAGAGACAATGTACATCGTTCCTATTTCAATATGGGCACATAAGGAGTCAACAAAGTTGTTAAATATGGAGACATGGATCTATTCTCCAAAACAATCTAGAAGGTCAAAGCCAAACAATTTCCGTGGGCCTCTTTGGTTGGTGTATTCATGTATGTTTGTCTTCGTAACTACACGACCTTGAATGGACCATTTTTTGTGGTTGGGGTTAAGTTCTTAGAACACAATAGTAGCAGGTGACATGGATAGTGGTGGAGTTGATGTTTGGGGTTAGCGAAGAAGATCACTTTCTTGTGTGAGGCCAAGGGGTTGGATAGTTAACGAGCCAGTTGGAAGTCCAAGCCCAAGTGGGAGTACGAGAGGCAATGGGCTCCCGATAAGGCCAACTTTGTAGTGGAGCATTTCAAGATGGAGCACTGTAATAGTCTTGCTAATAAAAAGGGTAGTAATTAAAACTTATGTTAAAATTGTGTTGAGGGGGTGGTAAAAATATGAATTAAGGGGGGGGGGGGGGACGAGATAACAAGTAGGACAAGTGAAATGTACGTGGTATTGTGAACAACGTTGCAAAGTGCACTTGGAAAGCTTGATGATAGAGCCTTCCTTAAGTTCTCCATCTAATGGGAGGGAGTTGAAAGCAATTGGGAGCAGAGTCTGGTGCGTGTTGGTACCATTAGAGATATTCATACGAAAGCGTATCGCGTTGCCCTTGTTGATCCAACCAGGGATAGAAAAAAAACCTATAGATATGATTGGAGTTGTACATAACCAAACAAGAGAAGAGAAATCAATTTTTCTGTCAAGGGTGGCTCCCTTATGCAACAAAAGCCTTGAGTATTACAGAAAGAAGGTAATTTAAATATAGAGTTTGAGACAACTATGCCCTAAATCCATTCAATTTAGAGGCGCCCAATTTGCATTTTCTAATGCAATCATGAATTGTTTTAAAGATAAAATAGTTTGATGCCACCACCTAAACAAGCCACACCATGTCTACTAACACAACATATAATGACGTACCCGTAATTGAAGTGACATTCTAAGCCAAGGAAGGTTGGCTAACAAAGGCATAGAAGAATTGTGTATATAACAATAAAAAATTATCAGAAGTAATGGTACCTAGCAATGAAGGCACAATTGGATATGGTGCGGGATCTAATTCTTATTACATCTAGTATGAAACTCTAAGAAGTGCAGGATAAGTGGTGAGGAGATGGACTCATTGGAAAACCAGTTAGTATACCAGTCTACTACAAAAGAAAACAACTAATGACAAGAGGGAAGTACATACACTTGAGTGCAAGGCAAAACTAAGATAAAAGGTTATCGTATTAGGGTAGATAACATATAAATGTGTGTTTTTGAATTTGTGCTTCTCCACTATAAGAACCATATACAACCATGGCTAATGGGATACTTCCATATAAGAGGATCAAAATCCCATTGGCTGTACGGAATCCCAATTTACAAGCATTGAAAACAAAGTGCAAATCAAGCTAGAGTGCCTAAGGGAAATGCATGCCAAGTTGTGCGTAAGCATACCATGGATTCCAAGTGTATATGGGTACTTTTAGAAATTAAGCTTACGAAATACATATTTTAGAATGGCTAAAGTATTGTTAGTTGCACAGAAGGAATCCACAAAAGAAGAAGTAATATTTTTTATTCTCCTCACCAATTTGACCAAGTTTATTAGAATGGACACACAAACTTCATGAAAAGGCATTTTTTTTTTAGTTTGTGACATTGTTCGCACTTCTAGGGAAGTGCAAAAGAAAGGAAAATTTGACAAGAGTATTGTGTATATAGCATATGATTGGCAAGAAATACTCTTGTGTAAACAAGGAAACAAGGAAGCTGGCGTGTGTAGGAAAGCAAACAATCGAGTAGATTTATAAATGGGTATGTGAAAGTAAAAGATGACCGCAATATAGAGTTGATCGAGAGAAAGAGTTGATCTCAACCACATCAATCAGAGATTAATATAAGAGATGCAGTGACCTCCACCAACCAATGGAATCAGAGTAAATTTGATTAGCATGGGCACACTGGTCTAAGAGGATGCAAGCATGGACTGTTTTGAAGACAAATAGATTGCTACTATGACCCAACAACAAGTGAAAAACCACAGCATCTCTACTAACACAACCTAGAATGAAAAATGCATCATTTAAGTCACATTTCAGTATAAGGGAAGTTGTCTTTGAAGGTATACTTTAAAACAAGTTTGCTAGGACTGTAAAAAATGAACACAAGTAACAGTACCTGTTAATATGGGGACAATTTGGATATGGTGAGGATCAATTTCTTCTTCCCTCTAGTATGAAACTCTAACAAGTGGCGAGGAGTTAGAGGCACTGTCAAACCAACCATTATAATAGTTTATGCCACAAGGCAACAACAAAGCAAAAAAGGAAAGCACATAAACTTCACATAAAGATAAAACCAACATAAAAGGTGATCATATTAGGGCATACAACGTATACATTTGTGATCCTGATTTTTTTTTGCTTCTCTATGTTAGGATATTCCTATACTCCATCCTAGTCCTACCAGCATTTTCATTATTTGCATTTACAGTCTTGCATACATTTATGCATGCATCATGCATTCTGCATGCATGCATTTCTACATGTAGCATGCATGCATCCCAGTCATCAGTCCCAACACCTAGCCTCAGTTAGCTAGCACCCAGGAGCTTCTCTCATATCAGTTTTAGCCCTCCTAGAGATAATTAGTGTGCCCTTCCTCCTTGATTTAAGGAAGCCACTCGTCCTCTCTCACCTACCACTCAGTTGCACTTCAGTTAATTGAGTTATCATCAGTTCTTTCCTTGATTTAAGGCTAGACTGACTCTCAACTGACTGTATCACTCCGATGGACCTCCAGTAAGACTTGACTGCCCATTCTGACTCCAGTTAGCTCCTCATGCGCTCTCCACTGAGCCTCCTTCATTTAGTTAGTTCCAGTTACACTCAGTTACACCTACCACACTCAGTTATACTCAGTTTGACCGATGGTTGACAGTTACTTGAGCATTGATGACTCCACTTATGATGAGATAGACTTCTAGTTGTGCTCCAATGACACTCCAGTGATCTTTTGATCACTCCATGAAGGCTAATTTGAATTGCCACCTTGGCATTTGAATCCTCATGCATTGTACTACTTATTTGTCCATATTGTGATTAATGAATTAATGTGTGTGAAGTTATTTTGCTTCTATCCGAGTTCTACTGTATTATTATTCTATTGCTCATTTCACTACATTGACAACTCTTAATCTTATTCCTAAATTCTTTCATTGTGAGGTATACATCATCTCTTAGATTTGTTGTGAGGATTTTCACATGGTATCAGAGCATGTTGAGAGTTTTGTCTATCTCCATTCCTGAGAGTTTTTTGCAGGTTATTATCAAGATTTCGAGTGCAGCAGTTGCAATAGTTTCTACATTTTTACAGCAGTAGCAGTTGCAGATATTTCTATTGTTTTTGCAGGTCTTCTACAGCTTCCATGAATTTCAAAGAAATTCCTCTTTATCTATTCAACTATGTTGAATGGAAACAAAAAATGATAGCATATTTGAAGAGCCATGATCTCTTTGATTATTGTTTTGAAAGAGAGTTCGAATCCTTTGAAGAAGAGAATGAATGGATAGATGAAGGTGGAAGAGCTATTGCATCCATGATGCATGTTATGTCTCGATGCATGGTATTCCACTCCCTTGATGATGTTGAATCTCCAAAAGAGCCATGGGCCCACCTGGATGAAAGATTTGGCAGACAGAATGAAGGGATTGGTCCAAACCCTTTCAAGAGTAAGCAAAGTGATGCAGTCGCCCTCCTTGATGATCTCCTTGATCATGAATCAATATCAAGCATATCTCATATTGAAGTTGTCTACAAAGAAGAAGAACTTGTAGATTCTACACTCATGCTCCAAATTTCTTCTATTTTGAATTATGTGCCAGCTCACACTCTAGAAATTGCAGAAGGTCCTAAATCCTCTCTTGCACCAGAGTCTGTTGGTTTGCATCATGATCTATTGAATGTTTCAGAGGTCAAATCAGCCATTGGAGGTAATGCATTCGCTCTCCTTGATCACTCACCTCTTATGGACTACTATATGATCATTATTTCATGCTTTCAGAAGGTTATTGAAGATTATGGCCATTGCCATTCGCTTGGGATAATTTCTCATGCATATCATGGTTTTGATCTCACCTCTACTGGTTCAAAGGAGATCTCAAGAAACCATTGCCATTCACTTGGGATAATTTCTCACGCATTTACTGGTTTTGATCTCACCTCTAATGGTTCAAAGGAGATCTCAAGAAACCATGATTCAAGTCTTGGATCTAATTTGGATTCTAAGCAATCACTACTTGGGATAATTTCTCATGCATATGATGGTTTTGATCTCACCCATGCTGGTTTAAAGGAGATCTCAAGAAACTATTCTTCAAGTCTTAAATCTAATTTGGATTTCAAGCAATCATGTGATGGTTCTTTTTGGCATAATCTCACTCATGATGGTTCGAAGGAGAAGACAAAAGACTATCTGCACATTCATAGATTTGATCCTACCTCAACTGATTTGAATCACAGGTTCAAGGATAATCCTCATACTTTTGGATTTGTTCTCATCACATTCGATTTGAAGAGCAAGTACAAGCACATGCCTTTTGAGCATGATCCACTTCTTCCCAAGAAGAAGATACCTCCAGACATATGACCAAGCATCACACCTGCTTGAGTTTGGAGCATTTATTTTTGTGTGTGCCTTACAATCTATTTTGAGGGGGGGGTATTTTCCCATGAGGTTTTCCCCATTTCCTCGGTTTATTGACTGTTATTATTCATTGTATTGGGTGACCTTTGGTCTCAGTTACCAGGGCCCAAGATGGGTTAAGGGGGGGTGTTAGGATATTCCTATACTCCATCCTAGTCCTACCAACATTTTCATTATTTGCATTTACAGTCTTGCATGCATTTCTGCATGCATGCATGCATCCCAGTCATCAGTCCCAACACCTAGCCTCAGTTAGCTAGCCCCCATGAGCTTCTCTCAGATCATTTTTAGCCCTCCTAGAGCTTAGTGCGCCCTTCCTCCTTGATTTAAGGAAGCCACTCGTCCTCTCTCACCTACCACTGAGTTGCACTTCAGTTAATTGAGTTATCATTAGTTCTTTCCTTGATTTAAGGCTAGACTGACTCTCAACTGACTGTATCACTCCGATGGACCTCCAGTGAGACTTGACTGCCCATTCTGACTCCAGTTATCTCCTCATGCACCCTCCATTGAGCCTCCTTCATTCAGGTAGTTCCAGTTACACTCAGTTACACCTACCACACTCAGTTAGACTCAGTTTGACTGATGGTTGACAGTTACTTGAGCATTGATGACTCCACTGATGATGAGATAGACTTCTAGTTGTGCTCCGATGACACTCCAGTGATCTTTTGATCACTCCATGAAGGCTAATTCGAATTGCCACCTTGGCATTCGAATCCTCATGCATTGTACTACTTATTTTTCCATATTGTGATTAATGAATTAGTGTGTGTGAAGTTATTTTGCTTCTATTCGAGTTCTACTGTATTATTATTATGTTGCTCATTTTACTGCATTGACCACTCTTAATATTATTCCTAAATTCTTTCATTGTGAGGTATACATCAGCTCTTAGATCTGCTGTGAGGATTTTCACACTCTAGAATCATACAACTTTCACAAACTGGTATTCCACAATTTTAAGTATCTCCAATTTGTAGCAATAATAATAGACGGTTATGTTCATATTACTAAGTTGTTGGAGGACTACACAACAAAAGAAAATTGTGTATATTGGGTAACATACGAGGCATATAAATGATATATATATATAGATGTATGTAATTTACTCAAGAATCATGAAAAATGTTTATTTCTAAAACAATTTTTTGGCACGATCAACCGAGGAAGATTGGACCAAAATCCCAAGAAACAATGGCACCATAAAATAGAAACTTGAATTGTGAAGGAAGTACAAAGTTTTGTGAAGATCTAAATACTACTGAAAGACAACATAGTTTTGACAAGATCCATATTTAAGAAGATTAGAAAAATACGCGATAGACAAAGGGGCACCATAAAAGGAATTTGAATTGTGGAGGAAGTCCTATTCAAAACATGATATGTAAATTGATCACAAAATCAAACAAAGTATGCAAATATTACACTAACATTGAAACTAAATTCTAAATTTATAAACAAAATCATAAAAAGTACAAAAAAATTAAAATAATTCGATTTTTAATTTTTTAAAATTAAATTCAAATCCTCAAAAATTTAATAGTACAATAAAGCAGGTTTAATGAGAAGATTTAAACCTAAAATGTGTAGGAACGAGAAGATTTAAAAGAATGTGTATGAACGATTGTAACATGTTATCTATGCAAATTAGTTATAAAGAGGTTCCTATGCAGAATGCATTCAATACAATAAATCAGGTTTAATGAGAGGATTAAACCTAAAATGTGCAGGAACGATACGATTTAAATGAATGTGTATGAACAATTGTAACACATTATCTATGCAAATTAGTTCTAAAGATGCTTCCTATGCAGAATGTATTATATAAACCATAGTGAGGAAAAGCTTAAAGACTGAAGTAATCCAACAAGGAGTCCATTATGATATCATTATCATCTTTGGGATGAGTGTTAATTAGAGATTTTTTGTTGAGGGTAATATAGAAAGGATTAGTATCAATGTTAGATTTGGTTTTTTTAGTTTTTTTTTTTTGACAGAAACATTGGGTAAGATTGTATTAGAGCCGGTATATAGCAACTGAATGCTTAGTACATAGAGTTCATAGATACAATACGCATCAATAGATGTACAGCGAGCTTCCAGAGATCGCCCAAAACAAGGCAGGGCTCCAATACTCCCATATGCCTGAAATTATTTAACTATTACAGTGGAGAAAGGCGTATTGCACTGCTTTGAAGCGATGTTCATTTTTCCAGCTTTGCTTTCAGTTTTGTGACTTCAGCTTCAAGGGCTGCGATCCTGTGCCCGAAGTTTCCATGAGTATTCGTAGTATCTTTGAACCCGGTGCGCGTTTCGTCTTTCATGTCTTCCATTTGTTCTGAGAAGTCAGCACGGAGTTGCATAAGCTCCTTGTTCAACAGGTCCCATGATTGCTCTCCTGCCTTGGAGAGCGCATCCAACTTTGCTTTCTGATCATCGTGCTTTGCCCTTAGTCGGCCCAGGGCAGCTTCCAGGGCTCCGATTCTTTCCTCAGCTGTGAATCCGGAGCTTGAAGAGCTGTTTGACGCCATCTTGGCCAGGAGCATAGCTTGAAACTCGAGCTATGCCCGATCTTGACAGTGGGAACTCGGACTGCTTGAAACCTTAAGCCTAGTGACTGAGCTCGCCAAACAGAGGAGAATGATTTCGAGACAGGGGAGGAGCTCTTTTAAGAGCATACAGGGAGACTCCCGAGGGGCGTAAGGACCTGACGCTATGCAAGGGCGCAGGGAATCTCTGCCACACGCAAGGAAAACTTGTTTTGGGGAAATCCAATGAGCTCGCTGTGAGAAGATACAGGATCCCCTGCAGCTATGGGATGTCACATCTCTGACGAGCGCCATTGATGCTTAGTATGCCTTGAGCCAGCTCGACACCATTATTTGCTTCATTGTCTGCTTGCTGATTCAGCACACGAAGCACATGGTAAAATCTGATCTTATGGAATTGTTTGCTCACTTGAAGGATTCTTTGAAATATATGGCGTAGTTTAACATTCGGAGGGGTCTTCTTGGTTATGAGGGCACTGATAAGAATCCTGGAATCTCCAAAGACGGTTAAATTGCTAATTCCATGAGCGCGCGCTAGTTTTAAACCTTGCCATAGACTGCAGAATTCAGCTGTGTTGTTAGACTCAATTCCAAGACCCCAGGCATAATTGGTGATAGTGATCCCTCTAGCAGATCTTATTACTCCTCCGGCACCTGCAGGGCCTGGGTTTCCTTTCGAAGCCCCATCAAAGAAAAGGCAAGGCTCATTCAAGGAGGTTTCCCAACGTCTGAATTCGGCTTCCTCAAGTCTAATTTCCCAATTCTCTGGCTTTGGTACACAGCAAGTGGCACGAAATGGTAGTTTGGTCATTAGCAGACTTAACCAACTGTTCTCTTCTTGCAGAAGCTGGGCGGAGTTTTTTAATGAGTTGCAATCCAGGGCTTCTCCAAGAATGGCTCTAGCCTTTACTGCAGTTTTCCAGGGAGGGGATTCATGGCTCCGGAAAATTCTGTTGTTTCTCTCAAGCCACAGTTTCCAGCAGATGGCTTTTGGGAGCCATTCCCAAGCAGTTTGAAGCAGGATCTTGTTGTTTAGCTTGAAGGGAGACAGGGACTTCCACTTGGAGAAAAGGTTGTGAACAGTTTGGGGGAGGATAGTGGCGTAGTTAAGGCTCATAGCATGGAGCCAGACTTCATTAGCATAGGGGCACTCCAGCATGATGTGATCCATAGTTTCTTCATGGCATTTACAGAGGGGACATCGGGAGGGTCCTGCCATTCCTCTTCTCTTGAGGTTGTCACCGGTGAGGATGCTCTTATGGGCTAAAGACCAGCAGAAGATATCAATTTTCGGGATGAAAGGTTTGGACCAAATAAACTTCCAGATAGTAGGGTTTGGGGCAGCATAGGGGATGGCCTGAATTTCTTTGTAGCCTTCAGCAGTAGTGTAAACTCCAGAAGTTCCCCAACCCCTTCTATCTTTGGAGACCATCTTGGAGGGGGACTTACCTTGGAGGAGGACGATCAAAGCTTCTGCTTCAGAGTTCAGATCCGGGGGAATATGGCCTAAGTCCCACCCTTTCCATATATCGTTCTCCCAGACAGAAAGGTCGCATAGTGTGGTGGAACCCTTGTCAAGAAGCCAGTTTTGGATGTTACTGATATCTGGATTAGCACCGATGGGGGGGTTCCCCAAAATAGAGTCTTCCCAGACGTTGATTGAGCTCCCATTTCCAGGGATCCAGTAAAGTTTATTTTGGAAAGGGACCAGGGCTTTTATGCATAATTTGTAGATTGGAGAGCCCTTACCAGGGGGAGGTTGCTGATCCAGGCATCTCTTCCTCGACCCAGGGAAATATTTTTTGCGGAGAACTTCTTTGCTCCAGCTAGTTTTTCCTGAAATCACCTGCTAGAGTAATTTAGCTCCCAAAGCAAGATTTTGGGTTGTTAAACTTCTCACCTGGAGGTCGCCTTCATCCCGGGGCTTTTTAATCTTTTCCCAACTGACAAGATAAAATTTATTCCCATTCCCTTTACCTCCTTCCCAAATGAATTTTCTGAGCAACCCTTCAATCTTGTTGACTACTGAGCAGGGAGCAAGTAGTATAGAGGACTGGTAAATAGGCATACTATTGAGGACCGATTTGATGAGAGTAGTTTTACCTGCAAGATTGAGCCAGCTGGCCCCCCATTTTTGGATTTTGCGTTTGAGCTTGTCAACTATGGGATCCCAATCTGCTGAAGTGATTTTGTTTTTACAGATGGGGATTCCGAGATAAATGAAGTTGTTCCAATCTTTGGTACCTTCCATCTCCAATGTTCTGCTGATGTTCCTTAGCTCCCTGGCAGCACAGTTCCAGCTGAAGATTTTGCTTTTTTGGAAATTTATTTTGCTTCCTGAGACTTTTTTGTATAACTCCAGTTCTCTTTTGAATTGCTTCGCAGAGTGGACAGAGGCTCCTCCCAGTAGCAGGGTGTCATCAGCGAATTGGGCATGGTTAATGTCCCTGACATTGTTTACAATTCTGAGCCCCGGAAGCATGTGGATGTCTTGACTGAGGTTAAGTTGATAGCTTAGGGTAGAAGCCTGGATAGCATAAAGAAGGGGAGAGAGCGGGCAGCCTTGCCTTAATCCTCTAGAGGCTTTGAAGAAGCGAGTAGGCCTTCCATTTACTAGAGGGGCAATCCAAGGGTCCCCCACACATCCTTTGATCCAGTTTATGAAATTGATGGAGAAGCCGAATTTAGCCATAACAGCAAACAGGAAATCATGTCTGACACGGTCAAAGGCGTTAGCTAAGTCGAGTTTGATGACCATGCCTTTTTCCTTACGCTGGTTGCTAGAGTGGATTGCTTCTTGGACGAGAATGATGTTATCCAGGATTTTCCTACCTTTGATGAATCCTCCTTGATTATCCGGGATGATCCGAGGGAGCATTCTTTTCATTCTGGAGGCAATGATCTTTGTAATAAGTTTGTAGCTCGTGTTGCAGAGGGAGATGGGCTTGAATCGGTTGAAGGTATTGGCTCCTTTTTCTTTTGGGATCAGGGCTAGGAAAGAAGAGTTAGTGCTGCCTCCCAGCTTGCTGGTTTTCTGGGAATGCCGAACCATTTTGAGGAGATCATACTTAATAATTTCCCAACAGCAGATGAAGAATCTAGTTGTAAAGCCATCCGGACCCGGCGCACTATCAAGTTTCATAATAGAGAGAGCTTTTTTAACTTCATCCATGGTGATAGGCGCAGTCAGGAAGTTATTATCCTCCAGATTGATGAGCTGAGGGATGAGATCGAAAGGATGGGAAGTGACATCGAGAGGCTCTTCAATAGGAGCAGTGAAGAGTTCGGAAAAAGTTTCCACAGCTGCTTTCTTGATGCCTTCGGCATCTTGGATCAGTTCTCCCTCAAACCGGATTTCGGAGACAGCTTTGTAATTCTTCCGAGCCTCTGCTTGTTTGTGAAAGAATTTTGTGTTTTTGTCTCCACTCAGAAGCCAGAGGTTACGGGATTTTTGACGGTGGAACTCTTCTTCAACCCTACAGGCAGAGAAGAAGTTTTTTTGCAGGGTTTCTTCCTTAATGAAGAGCAGGTCAGACGCAGGGGAGGAATCAACTAAGGCTTGATGCGTTTCTAGCTCAGCTTGGGCGAATTCTCTGTTGGAAGCCGGAGAGGGAAGATTTTTGGTCCAGGCTTTAAGGGCGGATTTGAGTCTTTTAAGTTTGGATTCCCAGATAAAAGAGGGCGAGCCGGAGAGGTGGGCATTCCAAGAATCAGCTACAGTTTGCAAAAAGTCATCCTGTTGAATCCAAATTGGACTGAACCGGAAGGGGATAGGTCCAAGTTTTTGATCAGCAGCAAGCTCAAGCATGATCGGCTTATGATCAGAAGTGCAGTGAGGGAGGATTTTGGAGGATGCTAAAAGACCCAAATCGAGAAAGGAGGAGTGGACAAGGAAGCGGTCTAGCCTTGCTGCAACATGGCCTGGCCCATTTCTTTTGTTTGTCCAAGTAAAGTTACCATTGATGGGTTTGATGTCAAGCAGATCCCAGCCAAGGATGATATCTTCTACCCATTCTCTTGAGGGATCTCTAACCGGATTTCCTCCTTTCTTTTCATTAGCCGCCAGAGTAACATTCAAATCTCCAGCTATTATAATATTTTCTCTGTTCTGCAGTTGAAGAAAGGATTCAAGAGTGTTCCAGCACTCTTTTTTTTCCGCATGCAAAACAGGAACATAGAGATTAAAGAGGCTTACCTTATGTCCAGATTGCTTGTGATTCAGCTTTGTGAAGACCCAGTGAACAGTTCGTTCTTCAGCTTCAATATCATATAGGAAAGGATCCCAGAAGGTGGCTATTCCTCCTGAAGCGCCTCTTGAGTTGTTGCCAATACCAGTGCTTTTTTTCCAGAATCTTTTCCCAATTTGGAGGGCATTAATCTCCTCCATTTTAGTTTCCTGGACAAGCAGAATCTCTGGCCTATGTATTCGGATTAGATCTCTCATTGCATCTTCCTTCAGGGTAGAGCCAAGCCCTCTGTAATTCCAGGAAATGTATTTCATTAAGATTTATGGGGGGAGGGTTTGGCCTCTTTAGAGGCCTGAAATGTACCTTTTTTTGAACGGGTATTCATGATGCCTTTTAGAGTTTTTTGAGAGCCTTCGAGGACTTCAAGATAAGTAGCTTCTTCTCTTTGTTTCTTCTTGGATTTCCTTCCTCTTGGAGTTTTGATAGGGATGGAATATAGACCACTTGAGGATGACTCTTCCTCGGTTTCTTCTTCTGGATCTGAGTCTTGCATCAGAGGTTCTTCATTAACTTCTTTGGGGGATCCTGGATTATCAGCTTCTGCTCGAGGTTGGGATAGTTCCCCTGGTTCTAGTTGATCTGCGTTCAGGGATCCAGTCTCTTTCCTGTTAGTTTGCTTGGTCGGCTGGAGCTCATCATTAGTTGTAGATTGCTTCTTCTCGTTGGGATTGGGCTCCTGAAGTTCTTTAGGGCTTGAAACCATGATTGGATCATCTTTTGAGGCTTCGCTGGAGGGCTTATTTGAGCTTGAAGGCTGATTTTGCATGTTCATTGTGGACCTTTCAAGATTCTTTGGATTTGCTTTGCCTTTCTTGACTTTTTGCCATCCTTCCTCATCTTCCGAGATCTGATTTTTCGGGCAGTTTCTTTGGAAGTGACCATGTTCGTGACATTGGCGACATTTGAATGGGATCTGTTCGTAGTCAAGCTTTTGGTAGTATATCCAGTCTCCCACTTTGAGTTTAACAGCTTCAGGAAGGCCTGCTTCAAGGTCGACCTCAACACATATTTTGGCACATGAGTATTGGCCCTTGTTATCGGCTTTGTCGATGTATTTTCCTAGGGTATTTCCAATTTTTTCCAGGGTAGGTGTGTTCCAGCAGTGGACTAGGAGATTAGGGAGCCTTACCCATACTGGAACTTCTTTCGGCACATCCGTTTCTGCATTGAAGTCAGGCGTCCACCTGTTGAGATACAGTCCTTGAGGTCCCATGAAGTATGGACCATTTCTGAAGATCAGATCTCTGTCTTCTTGGGCTATAAACTCAAAGATGAAGAAGCCTCGACCGACGGGGTAACAAGTGACACTATTCTTGATCTGGGGTCTCCAGTTCCGTTGGATCCAGTCGTCGGTGGTCTTGGTTGATGGCCACAGCCCCATAAACTGGCCAACCAGTCCTCTATCAGCTAGAGCCAAAGCAACTTTGATGGGGATATCACCTGGCAGATCGATTTCAGGGATTGAGTCGAGTTTCTTGATGAATTTCGGGACGGCAGGAGCCTTAGGCTTGGATCCAAAGGAGCGTAGGAGCCGGTTGAAGGCGTCGGATGCGGATGAAGGGGTGGGAGGGGGGAGCCCTCCCTCGTTCGCAGGCATGGCGCCTGAGAGAACCAGAACAGCGGCTGCGAGCCAGCTAGGGCACGGCCATCCGCATGCAGTCCGTCGTCGCGTTTCCCTATTTTGCCAGTCTCATTGTTTAATTTGGTTTTTTCTAGTTACCGTTATGTTAAATTGTAATTATTTATTACTTAGATTGTATTTTTAATACATAAATAGATTTATTAATACATAAATAGATATAGTCTCTGAAATATACTTATTATATTTGGATTATACAATCTTAACTTTTATAATTCTTTTGAATTTTTTACAAGACAATACCTTTCGCTGTATTTAATGAAACAAATTATTTCATGCTTCATTTAACAAACCTATTTAGAGGGATGTCATGGCCACTTTCCAATATTGATGTAAGCTAACAATATTAGAGGATGTCATGGCTACTCTCCATTGGTTTATGCTAACAATATCAGATTTCCCATAAATTACAATCTCAACTCCAACATTCCTTTTGAATTTTTAGCCAGACAATGATGCACTTGCTTCATTTGACTGTCATGGTCACTTTCCATTCTATGCTAATGATGTCAGATTCCCATAAATACAGTTAATTACTCTTTCATTTCTCTCAGGAAGGATGGGATTTCACACTTGAATAAATAATGACTCTCTAGTTAATGTCATATACACTATAATCCAATGTATGTCAAGAATGTTAGATGAAGTTGGTAATTCTATTTATGCCCGACATTTTCATAACACGCAGGTCTTGAGAGCCATTATGTAAATTATGACTATGTAAATTGCTCATCAAATGAATCGACATCATTTCCAGTTTTTTGTGTTTTTGCATATGAATATGTTAGACTCAATGTGAATGTTATAGATGCGAAATCCTTAAAAGAAATATACATACACACTGAATTGAAGGCCATTTCAATAATTGAGAGCATCTTGGAGATTGCCCGATGTCAACTTCATATTGTAGACAAAAGAAGTAGATAGCATACCAAGGGATAAATAGTATGCTCACAAATTTGACGATGTCCAACTTTTAAAAATTGTTCAATACATAATCACTTTGAGTTGAAGGTTAATCTAATAAAGATAAGCATGGAACTATTTGCTACTCGGATAGACTAAAACTCTGCTTAAGGTAAGGCAAACCATTGTAAACATACGATTCCAATTGAATTCCTCACAATAAATCACACATCATTACTTTAGAAATGACAATTGGAGAAGTCAATGTGGGGGTGAGGTGTAATTCATAATTACAAAAAAAACCTGTACTTTCAAGTTGTTAAGATAGAAATCAAGTATTGTTGTGACAAAATTATATAAAAAAACACATAATTGAAGAGTTAAAGATGGGTTGGCCTAATGGTTTCAACTTTCTTCTAGTTTCTGGTTTTCATGGACCATTATATCAACTCAAATAGTCTCATATAACTCCTACTATGCATTTCTGGCCCCATTGGGGGGAATATACCACAATCAAAGAAACTGTGGTCCCAATGTATAAGGACTTTATCCTCATTATTCCATTTTCAGAGTATATATCTATGTAACTGTCAAATCCCAATACAAAACAGGTTAATAATGCAATGACGTTAGTAATCTAATGAAGTAGAGAACCTCCTCTGCTTCAACTCTAATCTTTTTCTCTAGACTCTGCTATGGTTCTTGGATTTGGGCTAAGCTCTGGTTTGGCTCTAAGTTTGGTTCTCATATATTGGTTTTGGCTCCAATACATTTTTCTTTGTCTCTTTATAGAAGTCTAAATGGGAGGATTACAAAGGGTTCTTTAAGATATTCCTTACTGTGTAATGGAGGCCATACCAGTATATTAATGAATATATTGTATTAATTTGCTATTATATTCTCTGCTCCTTCAACTCTAGGGTCTATGTCTAATCATTCCAAGCCGACTTGTTCCCGCCTACCCGATGGATAAAGAGGCTGATATTATATGACCATTTATGCAATCCTCTAAAATGTAAGTCGAGGGATAGGGGAACGAAGATCGAACCTGGCAAATGACTAATTAAATAGAGGGCCAATTGCCAAAAGAGTTGATTATTGCAGTTCATTATTAGTTCGTCCCTCTATAATTCTATTTCCGCCCTTTCCTCATATAAATATGAGGTTAGCTCTTTTTCCAGGCTAAGATGTATTTACATGCTATCTAGAATTGAAAAATGGCAATCCTAAAAACCGTTGATTTGACAGAGAAATGCTATAGTCGTTTCTATCACATATAGAGAAAACAAAGGAGTTACAAGCATAAATCAAATAAATGAATCACTTGATAAACAAAGCCTTGTTTGAAGCAAAATTATTTCCTTGTTGTGCGTAAATTCGATGGCAGCCCACAGATACATCTTATAGGTTGAAAGAGATAATATACGAGGATGCAGAGGGAAGGTTGCTGGATTGTCAAGATGTCTAACGACCTCCATTAACAGGTGAATTAAAAACTGGTAGGTCCATGCCTTGTTTTGTCGTGAAGGGAGTTTGTCAAGGCGAGGAAAGGTATTAATGGTGGGTGGACCTATAATTAGGTTGGGTGATGGATAATAAACTATAAACCCAGATGAATTGAATGCAATTGGACTTGGAATCACACACAATAGGTTTTTCCCACTCCTCCTGCAGAACGAAAACTATTCAAGGTGAAAAATCCACCTGTTTAAGCTAGACGAAAGCTATTTGAAGGACGAGGGCAGCACACTGACATCAATTTGAGGGGATCAGTCCATCAACTAAAGGAGCTGTATAAGGGCTAACTCGCCCCCGACTTGCTAGAATCCAACAGAGCAATTTTTGCCAAAATCTCAATTTGGAGTGCTCAGATCGCAATTTCGACGATCTGAGTAGTTTTAAAATTGGGCAATTACTCTAGAACAAACTATCCCCATTGCTGAAATTACAGAAATGTGAAAATAACAATTTCGGGCATGAATTTCAACCAGTTTTGGACCCAAAATTGCCGAAAAAGCGGGGCGTTTTGGTTGTCTCTTATCCTACGCGGTCAACTAAGTGTAGGGATAAAGACCAAGAAAAACCATTAATTGATACTTACCTACCACTGAACAGAGCATGGGATACGCCGGATTCGAGGAGGACGTGTAAGGAAGGACCACTGACCATAACATGGTAGATGCCGGATTCGAGGAGGAGGTGCGAGTAGGACAAGTAGACACCAACAATTGGCGAACATCAGAGTGGACACCGTGAAAACCAATGGACCACGCACAACTGAGGAGGAAGACATGTGGTGGAAGGGGGTTTGTTGGAGAGATGACAGAATAACTACATGGTTTCTCAAAATTTCCCTCAAAGAAAAATGTCTATTGACGTAAAAATAATACAAATAAATAAATTAAAAAGAAAATAAAATTTAAAACAAGTGAAATAGTATTTTTTTTTAATAATGATTTTTTCAATAATATGAATTAAATTAACTTAAAACAATCTATACTTCTCATTAGTTACACCGATAGGCGTTTATATCTTAGAATTTGGGGAGGACTACCATCTATGCTTTTCCTAGATTTAAGGAGGATGAGACAAGTGTACTGTCCAGATTGATTTTATGTTCGTCGTTCAAAATTCTAAATAAACAATTAAAAAAAAGAAATATAAAAAATAACTGGCATGTGATGCAAGGATGACTAGTAGCTCATACATAGATAATAGATAGCCAACCCATTTAACTAAAAAACGTAACAAGTAGGTAAGACATATAGAATACTAGATGATTACAACTAAGTATGGAGAACGAGTAACATATAACTTTTTCATGGCACTTAACTTGTAACCTATCGATATTCACCGACTATTAGTTAAGTGGCTATGCTAGGTTGAAGACTCTCCGAAATCATCATGCAAGATAAAGATAAGGATAAGGGGCATATCTTATCCCATTGACTAGGAAAAGGGACAAAGAATACGGGAGGCAATTAATTAAGTATTCAGATAATAATAGTAAGATAGTGGGCAACCGCCACAACAAAGGCTATTCCAAAGCTTTATCACGAGTAAAATAAGAGTCGAGGGTGAGTATAGCGGAGAAGGGACAAAGAATACGGGAGGCAATTAATTAATTATTCAGATAATAATAGTAAGATATTGGGCAACCGCCCTAACAAATCCTATTCCAAAGCTTTATCACGAGTAAAATAAGAGTTAAGGGTGAGTATAACTGTTAGTTGAGTAACGTAACCCATGGTTAGCATGTGTGGTTAGGAGGGCGGTACCAATAACAATTGTGTTATTTTGACATTACAAATCTCTGGGTGTGGAAGGATAGAAAAATATCGTTGCGGTGTCTTTCTGTTCTTCTTCCTCCTCGCCGTGAATCTTCCCAAAAGCTTGTGAATTCGTTTGCGATCTCTAGCACCACATCGGCTTTTGAGGTATTGATTTTATACCTAAATTTTCATTTTCTCGCCTGTTTCTGTCGAGGGTTTATTTCCAGAAGATTAGAACATCGACCTTTGCAGGTTTGTACAACTTGGTTTAATTGTTTACTCTGTAATTTTCGTGGGTTTTTTGTTTCAATGATAAAAATACGTCTATACGGTTACAGTGTGAAGTCTTTTGTCTTTCAATAGGGTTTCGCTGTGGATCGTGCCCTTATTGCAAACCCTGGTCTATATTTGCTGGAAACATTTGTTCTATAATTCTCAATTTCTGGGTAATTTTGGGTTCTCTGAATGCTTTGTTTTTGTGATTAGGAATCAGTGTTTTCTCTTCCGATCTTTGAATTACGCGGGGTTTTGATTGAGGTTGCCGCCTTTTGCCTTAATCTTGTTTCGAGATTGCAGTCAGTCATTGGATCTGGTCCGTTAGTGAGGGTTTATTTAATTTTTGTTGTTTTTTTTGTTAATATATGTTTATCCTCTGTTTCTGAAATCTGTTCCTTTCTATTTGTTACCCTGCTATTGTTTGTGGGTTTCCATCTTTTTTGTTTATGAATTTATCTTGCAAGTATATTTCATCAGTATACTGCTAGTAATTTAGGGATTGATTAGATAATTTGTTTTATTTTTTCTGAATTTCATATCATTTGATGGTCTCTTACTTGTATTGTTTTTTTTAACTGCACAAGGTTGTTTAACCTATTCATTTACATAATTCAGCGGTTGTGGGTTATCACATGGGTTTATTTGTTTTGCTTTTGTTCATTTATTGTATTCTCGCGGCTCGGTTCATATTTTTTCTTTTGTATTATGATTTAACCATGGTTTTTATTCGATCTCAATTGAACGATTGATAGTCTGTTTTTATGGTTATAAATTTGTTGTTATTTTAATGGGTTGGATGTGTGTCGAAGGTGATAGAAACAGTTGTGTTCTCTTTAGTTCGCCGTTTGGCAAATCATTAGTTTTCAAGTCTCTCACTGCAAAAGTTTTATTTTGTTTCAATGATTCAATCCATTTTTGAAAGTTTATTTTTAGCAAAACTGGTGTTTTATTTGAACTGAGTTTTAACATATTACTGTTTTAAGTAAACTGAAAGTTATAACATATTCCTCTTTAAATTAAAGATGGTTCGCTATTTTAAATTGGCCTGATTTATCTGATTTCTCTAGTATATTGGTATGAATGGCATGGAGAAGCACATCCCATGGAGAAACACATCCCATACTAATTAGATCTTGCCATGAAACTAGCAGTAATAAATTTTCCTTTAGTCCATTGAGCAACTTGTTATCACCGTTTTTTCAGTACCTGCCAACTTATTTTCCTTCAACCATGGATGAAGCGATTTTTCTGTTGGTAACGTCACGTGAAAACCGCCTTAAGCAGGGCTTGAGAGTGGAGACTACTAGATATTGTAGCAGTATATACGATCTTGGACTTCCTAAGCCATTATATGGATTTTTATACTGTATATCACTCTATCCTTTATTCTAAAGGCACAAAGTTTCCTCTGTACATTGGGAATGGCAGCTATTGGAACAGGATAGCTATTGGAACAGGATAGCTAAAGAGTACATGGATAAGAAATTGCCAACAGATTATTCTGAGGAATCTATGAAGCAGTCAAAAAGCACTTACCCAGAAGCAGTATTTCTGCAGATATGTTTATTGATACATCTTCATTAGTGTTCATCAGATCACAGAACTTTCGGTCAATCTGTCCTTCCTGCTAAAAAAGTGCCTCTACATGAGGATGTATCATTTGGGTCTCTTCTCCATAGGATTTGAGTTCTATCTTGAATATTCCAAAAAATTATCTCCAATTGACAATCACTACCTTTTGCAACTTTTAGGAGGATGCCAGTATGCATGATTGCCTTTTTTGTTCTTCCCGCAGTATGTTTTTCACTTCCCTTGTCAAATCTCGTTGAATGGAAGGGGTTGCCCGTTCTTTTGGAATTTTTTATTTTCTCCTAGAGTTCATCTTCTTTGATTTTGACCATGAGTGACTTGATTTCCACAAGGACCTCCAACTTATGGTTAATCTTCATTTCCTCAAGGACCTCTTTATCCTCTCGCACTCAGTAAACCTGTTTTATGCAGTGTTTCAGCTGCAGGTTTTCTAGTTCAGCCCTCTCAAGTCTCAAGCCTAACTTTCATGCATCGAATGGCATCCTTGTTGCTGCTGGCCCGATTCTGAGATGGTGGTTATAAAACTGTGCGTTACTCAACCTAAATGCCAAGTTTTGGATGATATCCAGATTGCTTTGGTTGCTGATTGCTCCTGTCAAGCCTCTCTACTTTTTCCATTATTGTTTTGAACTGGTCAGCCCGTAAAGCTGCCCCCTCTAGAGAGTTCTTTTCCAATGGGGTGGTATCTAGGCTGTACACTGAGCCATGTTCTGACTTCAGGAATCCAGTCAATTCTGAGATGCCCACGTCAGGGTTCATTTCAGTCTTCATTCCATCCTCTGCTCCCAATCCAAGCATGTAGGTCTCACCAGGATGTAGTTGTGGGGGCAACTTCTGGACCTTCTTTAGGATTGTTTCCCATCTTTTGGTTTCAACCAGAAATGCACATGCAGTGGGGAGTGGGGGGGCAAGCTTTTGATATGCTGCAATGCTTGGTTGTTGGAGCATATATAAATTCCTTGGCACATAGATGAACCTGCATCAAACTTTTGCCTTGCTTGAGCAGAAACCTTGAGCTGCTACAAGCAGTGCCCTCGGGGGTAATACAAATAGGACCTTCGGGTTGCTAGTAGGTACAGGCAGTACCCTTGAGCTGATAAAGAGGTTCAAGCAGGGGCAGATGAGTGCACAGAACGAACTAGAGGGTTGAACTAGGCACCAGCAGGTCCATGCGGCAAGAGGAAAGAGATGCAAATTAGATCTATGATCCACCCTTAACAATGATAAATGCAAAAACATTATGATTCAAGGTGAGAGACCTGGGTTGTCAACAATGCATGCTGCATTCATTCAGCCAACATTTTCTAGACATCTAACAGTTTATGTTATATATGTATGTTAAACACTAATACGAGATTTGTCTTTTGGCATCCTGCTTAAAACATTTTCTTGCTGTTGTGATATGATTCTATAAATTCATAAATAGAAGTATTTAAGTAGGACTGGAGACCTTGCTTTGTGGTCATGCAAAAACAAGATGTTGCAGAATCTTTCTTTCTCTCAATAGAACTAGGTTTCAAATCTTGGTCAATTATGCCCCTTGTCAAACTCCTGGCTAGCTTCACTTGCTTAGTTTCTGAGGAGTTAGATCGTCCTACTTCTGGATCTCATACAGTTACTAGCTCATTAGTTGAAGAAATTGGAGAAAGTGATATGCAATTTTCTCCTTGATCCTGCATATATTTCATAATTGACAGTCAGTGCCATTTAGATAAAATGAATAGAATAAAACCAAACTTGCTTGTGGAATTGCAAAATGCTCATCTATAAATATTGAAATATCATCAAAGATATATAAATGGATATGAAGAAACCTCCAAAGTTTTGAGTGCTTTCTGTGATAGAGATAACAAATATACATGAAGGAATTGTAAAATTGTGTTTAAGAACACTGATATTCTAGCAACTCTGATAGAATACAAACAATAATTTCCTAACTGAAGCTTGCTCAAGGAGGGCGAATGAAATACGATGAAATACATTTTTTATCATTAACATGATTTTTTTATTGATTTGAAGTCTGTCAATCACCCTAGGTATATATGCCATGCTTGGTAAAGGGTGTTGTAGTTAATGGCTTTCATCTTGGCTATGCCCAAACTATAATCTTTCCTGTAGTGAAGGGAATGAAGTTGTAATTAAGGGAGGGTTATCCTTTACCTTGTGTAGCTCACTGAAGGGGAGATGTTGCTGTGCTTCACACCAGCCAGAAAAAGTCAGTTTATTACTTTTCCTATTGTGAAGCGAAGATCATATCTTTTCAATTGTAAAGGGAAAGGTTATCCCCTTCTCTGCATAGCTATTAGGGTGAAAATTTCTCATTATTTGCCTTTTCCAGTTTGTTCTTTGTTTCAAAGCTTTTGTGATTTCAAATCTATTTGCATATAACTATGCTGTTCCATAACTGCATGTTTTTTTTAATGTATCAGATGGCAAAGAGTTCTAATTTCTCTGGTAGGTTGTCTATCTTATTAAATTATCAATAGCTACTCATTATTTTGGTTGAAATTTTGAAACCACTTAAAACAGAGCATATCTGTGGAAAATCTGAAAATGCTCTGTTATCCTGGGGTTTCTGGCTTCTTCGCCCCCCCCTTTCAGAAAACTTAGCTTTAACTCAACCCTTATTTAAGTATCAGATTGTATGTCTCAGTCTTTCTGGAACATTATTAAATATGAGCGTATCTCATCTGCTACAATATTCTGGGTGTAGCAAGGTTCTTTATTATGAGAGGTTACTTTAGAATCAGTTGTTTTTCCATTATTGATTATCTTGTCTCAAGAGCAAAAGAGATTTGTATCTCAAGTTGTCCATACTCATAAAATGCATTAGAAGTGGCAGAAGTGGCAGAACTGGCTATTGCTCTTCTCTCCTCATGAAGCCTCAAAGTATTTCTGTATATATGCGAGGCGCCAATTTAGTCTTATACCATGCGAAAGGCGTCAGTTAGTTGTATTCAATTTTATTTTATTTTAAATTTAGTAAACTATATTTAATTTTTTATTTTATTTGTCTTTGTTTTCAATCTGCTAGGTCTATTATTTATATTGGAACTTACCTCTGAATTTAAGATTTCAGTCACTTAAAAAGTAGTGTTATTTTTGCATGAAGTGTTTTTTGGTTGTTTTTGGTATTTTGTGGCACAGTTGTAACTGTTGTCAGCTGTGATCTTTTTCATGTAGGTAAAGCTTGGAGTAAGCAAGAAACGCTAAGACAAATTTGTCCATATCTTTGTGCTTTTTAACAATCAAGGTTCATGTTAGATTCAGACGTTCAGGTTTCTGGGACCTATGGTAAGCTTACTGGTTTTCATGATTTAGTTGTTGCGGATGATTATTTGTTTTGGGTGCTTCCTTTGCCAGTAGTAATTTGCGTTTTCCCATTGGATTTTGCAGATCCATTTGCTGATGCAAATGCTGAAGATTCAGGAGCTGGATCTAAAGAATATGTTCATGTGCGCATACAGCAGCGCAACGGTAGAAAGAGTTTGACAACTGTGCAAGGTTTAAGGAAGGAATTTAGTTACAACAAAATCCTCAAAGACCTCAAGAAAGAATTTTGTTGTAATGGGACAGTTGTGCAGGATCCTGAACTTGGGCAGGTATTATCACATGTATCTTTTGATTTGATATGCTGGAATTGTTGATTTCTTACAATTTTGATACCCCTTCTTTAGGTTTGGTCTGTACATGAGCTTGCTGAGGTTGCCATGATTGCAGGTGATTCAGCTACAGGGTGATCAGCGTAAAAATGTTTCAAATTTCCTTGTACAGGTATTTTCCTTTGAAATATTGCATGAGTAATGATTAACAGTAGTTTCTTGACTTATAATTGATTGACTTTTATTATGCCTTGCTTTATTTGCATAATTGATTTTTATTTTGATGCTGATGCAGGCTGGCATTGTGAAAAAGGACATCATAAAGATGCATGGGTTCTAGGTTGTAATTTGCATGTAGCTCCAAATTTACACCTTTCCGATGTGTTGTAATTTGTTTTATGTGCTGTTAGATTGTTATCCTTTTAAGCAGGAACTAAGATCAATGAGACATGATGGTAGTCCTGCAGTATATTCGAGTGCTTCCTTGTGAAGTAACTGTGCCTTGCTATAAATATACTATTCGATAATATGTGAGTGAAAGCTTATTTGTTTCATAATCTGGGAATCATGGCCATGCCAAATGCAAATTTTCTTCGTATTTGTTAGTAATTGTTTGTTATAATTTAATTTTTGAAAGTTATTGTTAGATGGCTGGATGGAAACTTTTCATATTGTTAAGATTTCATTTAGTGAGTTTCTTGTTTTGACAAGTTTGAATTTTTCTTTCGAGTCTCCTAGTCCTTTGTATTTGGGGCTTACAGGATCTCTCTCTCGTAAATTTTCCTAGGGTAACTTTTAAGTTGTCAATAATTGCTTGAACAAGACTATCGTTTTATTTTCTATTGAGTGTTCTGCAATGCGTTTGATAATAGTGTTATGTTTATTTCTTAAACTAACACATGCTTTAATAAATGAATAGTAATGCATCCCTCTGCTGGTCTTGCAAGTTCTTTTCCTATTAACAGATTGTGTTAGTGTTATATTGATATTAATAAGATATATTCATGGTGTGTATATACCCCCACTTTGAATGCTTATTTTTATTTTTTATTACGACTCTGATCTTAGAAGATTAACCGAGTTCTAGACCTTCAGATAATTTACTTCTGGTTAAATTTTGGTGCTGATTTACTTTTAAAAATTTATGTCAATTTTTATTTCAACTGTAATGGAATTTTAATTAGAATGCCTGAATGATTTCCTGCGTTGCTTAAGAACTTCTTTCCTAGGAATTGATTAGGGAAAGGATTCGTGCATCAGAGATGTTTCGTTTCGGTTTCTTTGTTTGGTTTGTTGAAATTGAGTCACATTTTTATGGCTGGGCATGCACACTTCGCTCTGAAGGAAACGACTGGGCCTTGAATCCTTGATTACAATTATTAGCAGCATTTCTACTGTACACTATTTGCAGGACTTCATTTCTTAGTCCGCAACAATTAACATCCACAATTGTATTTTACAAATTTGGAGTTATTATTGCCAAGATGAAATCCAGAGACACTAATGATAAGGTTAATTTAAACATTTGTAGCACTTCATTTCTTAGTCAGCAGCCAAAAAATTCCAAATTTCTATCACCAAGATGACATCCAGAGACATTATCGATAAGAATAATTTAAACATTTGCAGGACTTCGTTTCTTAGTCAGCACAGCCAAAAACACCCAGATTTCTATTGTCTACCATTTGAAGGGTTTTTATTACCAGGATGACATCCAGAGACACCGTCGACAAGATTAATTGTCCTCAAAGGAAGCAGTTAAACGAGTTTGAGTTGAAGCAGTTAAATAGTATTTGCTGAAGCAGTTAAATTAGTGTTTGGAGTAAACAGTAGGACTAATATTAAATGTCCTACGCAGCTGGTATTCAACAGCTCATGGTACAAACCGAGTTCATGGTGATAAAGAGCATACAAAGATATGCAAAGCTATTGGTAAAATGTATGTCAAGGATATGTAGGCGTTTTGCTAATTATTACTGCATGTACAAGGCTAAGATCAAGCTGACCACATGGATAACAGATTTAGGATGACAGTTATTTTGATATAAATCCTTTCCTGATGAACACCTCTGCAAGCAGCATCTTTCAGTTTGAGATATGAAAATGTGGTTTGATACATCTCATATGTTATGCACTCATATCTAGGGCTAAGCAACCGTGACTGTGGGGAACTTGTTTTGCCAAAGATGCCCATCCGCAATAAGCAGAGCAACCCTGCATAGTTGCTGGTTCGTTCATGAGGGGCTGATATGTCATTTGTGGGTATCAAACTCCGGTGAATGCAATAAAAACACACGTTTTCCTGGATATTTGCATAATAAAAACTATGGAATAACTGCATGAAAATAGGCACCTGAAGATGCTCAAGAGGGGGCTTCGATTTAATCTTACATTTCTAGAGTCAATACACATCCTAAGCTTTCCTTTTATTTATTGATTTGGGATATATATTTATTCCACTTGATTGTTGGTATCTATTCCAACGCCAAAGAATCTCGTCTCCTCTAGTGGCTATGTTGCTGTAACAAGCTGGTCTCGCTAGAACTTACCAAGCTTCGTATTATACATATTTTTTTGTGGTTCTGCAACAGCTTTCCAAGCATCAAGCATCTTCAAAGGTCCCAAGATAGGAAATTATTTATCAATTACGATAACACCTTCAGAGGTCCTAAGATAATGAATTATTTATCAATGACGATAACTTGTAGCAAAGCAGGGAAGCTGAATTTCAGAACCGAAATGTGCTTACTCCTTGATACATCAGAAATGTTGGCCATAGGCAAAAAGGAAAGAAAACAAATTGCATGAGATTTTGACTATTTTCAGTTTTAGACATAATCCAACTATTTTCAGTTGTAGAAATATTTTAATTCCAAGAGAATCTTTCCCTAATCTGCGAGAGCATATTTCCAATGGCTATGCACTGATTACAAGCTTTGGCAACATTTTTGAGCATATTCCCAATGGCTATTGTTTCCTAGGGGTCAACGATTTCATAGAAGGGCTTCAAATATACGAGATGGGAGGTGATCGAAAAAGAATGCAAAGCAATGGTGTGCGAGAGACGGGAACATGCTTACGCTTTTAGAGTTTGGGTGGCTAGAATGATTGAGTCACGCGATTGAATTTGGGGGTTGACTTTGGTCATTAATATCATTGCCGATGAACATTTACGAGAGAGATCATTGGTTCTTTTCACATCTCGAACTTCCAGGTAGTGTTATCTGTGTAGTGCATTATTTCTATCCGCACTTGGAGGGATTGCACTCAGATACGGTGATACCCAAAGAATGATTAAGGTTGGAACTCATTATTGTTGCACTTTGGCCATTTTTTGAACAGACCCCTCGCTCTTCCAAGTTTCTATGTAGGTGGCGCTGGAAGAATTTATGGCGAGGGTAGGACTTTGTAAAATTTTCCATCGTCACGTGTTATTTTTGTCGTTTTCGACATTGTATATGTATATGGGCGGTTTTGCTATTTTCTTTGTAAATAAGTGACATGTTTTACGATCTGCATCTATTTTTTAATGATTCTTTTTTGTTAAAATCTAACTGAAATTGTTGGAATTGCATAATCAGGGCGTTCAAGGGTAATTGAAGGTGTTGAATCCATTTTTACAATCAAAATTGTAATTTGAACACTGATTATTGTGATTTCAAAGAAAATTTCAACTGAAATCAGGGTGTTCAGGGATAATTGAGGGTGTTGAATCCATTTCTACAATCAAAATTACAATTTAAACATCAAGTATTGTGATTTCAGTGAAAATTTCAATAAGTTCTTGGCAAAAATTACTGAAAATATGTAAATTGTAAAACATTTAAATAACTCCTTTCTTTCAAGTATTTGATAGGTAGGGAGTGATCAAATTTGAAGGGATACTCTTAATTTCATGTTAAAGGGTAAATATTTATCTAACATTTTCTTGATGAAATGTTGAAAAAATATTAATAAGTTCTTGGCAAAAATTATTGAAAAAATGTAAATTGTAAAACATTTAAATAACTCCTTTCTTTTAAGTATTTGATAGGTAGGGAGTGATCAAATTTGGATAGACACTCTTAATTTCATGTTGAAGCATAAATATTCATCTACATTTTCTTGATGAAATGTTGAAAAAATATTTGTACTTCGGTTGACAAGAATAAAATATTTCTCTTCAAATAATTGACAATGTTTTACAATGGATTAACTACTAGATATATACCTTATAATTGAACCATTAAAAAATGTATACCTTATAATTGAACCATTAAAAAATGAGTGCACTTTAAATGGGTGCAAGAGAGAACAATTAGCATAATCCACAATTTCTAAGTTTAGTTATATTAAAAATTACACTACCTTTTGGATAACTTCTAGGTATCCCACATGCATAAAAAATGTTGTTCCAATCATTAATGCTAAAAGTGATATGTTTTTTGACATTGGTTTTGGGATGGGGTGGAGTGAAAGAAAATTATGGGGAGTTATCAAAATAATTTACATGTAAAGTATCCACACTAAGGTTAAAGTTGAGGTATAACAAAACATGAAGTGAAAGAGTGTGATATGTAAAGATGCATAGAGTCAAGAAAAGGGGAATGACTATTTTGGAGAAAGTAGCAAGGGTATGATGGTGTACAAAATTCAATGAACAAAATCATATTTTGAATGTTTTAATCGATATTGTAGGTTTTTGTAGTTGACAAGGCCAATTTTGTACGAGTTCATATTCAAAATTATTATTATTATTATTATTATTATTCTTTTTCTTTTTCCATGTGGTTCACTTTAATCGGCTTAGTCGATCGCTACATCCACGAAATAATTTCCGGCGGACTCGCTCGAAGGGGTCTCACCCTGCGGCCGCTGCGTGCCTAACCCCAAGAGGGTCGATGAGAATGGATCCTGTGACCTCACATACTGGGAGGCCTAACTTCCGAGAACTCAACCGATCGAGCTAACTCTTGGGGCTAAAAGGTGGGCAAGTATGGCTAGCAAGACTTTCTCGCGACGAGCTGCGACCTCGCTCGGGTTCGAACATGAAGCAGAGCCGTCTTTACAAGACCGACTTACCACTACGCCGCACATGCCGACCTTAATATTTAAAATTAATTAAGAATATGTAAGTAAGAAAATTTCATTGAGCTTCTTAGAGAATTTAAAAAGAAAAACATTGAATATATATATTTTGTAAATAAAGAAAATCTATGCATTATCTTTATGACAAAGCTAACCAAATATGCACAATGTTTGTGGATTTATTTAATTATTAGTTATATGTTTCTATGTAAGTATCTATTGTAATAATTGTCATTCAATTAATTACAAATTGAGCGATTTAAAAGCCCAATAATGTGGTCTAATAATAAGCAAATATTAGATATCAACATTGTAACCATCTCATAAATTTTAACACAAAAACACAACATTACCAATGCAATAAAATGACTATAAATCAACTTGTTAGATGCTTTTAAATAGATGAAATATGTAAACATGAAAAAAGAGATTCCCACATTTTCTTAGGTTCATTTAATGTTTATTGTTTGATTTTCAAATTTTTTATTTAGCCACACATTTGCAATATAACTTACTATTAAGTCAACAATGCCATTATAATTTACACCCATAACGTCTGACTAATTGTGTTAATATTTTACAAATCCAAAAGGGGAAGAAAATATAACAAAGATAATGAAATTATGGTAATTGTAGGATCTCAACATATTTAAGTATGGAAACACAATGTGAAGCCAATTTTCATATCAACAAGGATCAACAATGCTCATAAGTCATAATTCAAGTAAGGATTTAAAGATGCAAGGTGTCCAACCTTCTTTGAGAATTCTTCATTCAGTAACACTAATTTAGTAACACTAACAATGCTATATGCATCAGTTTTATGGGTATGGCTTTGGTTATTAATACTTTGCCATTGTACATTCACGAGAGATCATTGGTTCCTTTCATCGAGAGAGGGTGTTACATGTGTAGTGCATTAATTCTCTTTGCATTGGGAGGGATTGAACTTAGTTACCCCTTAAGGAAAATATTACTCCCTTTTGATGGGTTGGCGTGTTGTAAAAGTTGTAGGGTTTTAGCCATATCTCGAGCACTTTGGTTGGTTCTAGCTCCATTTTTGCGCCCAAATCTACTTGGGTGTTGCATTTTTTATTCACTTATATGAAAGCTATGAAATCGAATCCCCTTCTAGATTTTGGCTTGAGAGATGATCTATGTCATCAATGTCAAGGTAGCTTCGAGAGTAGTGCAGTCTGATACTAACTGAAGAATTCCGAAAATTGTTGTTGTATTGCTCTGATTACAGATTCCTTGTTACATTTTGTATGGCAACGCTCGTTATTTGTGAGGCACTCCAGTCTCTAGTAGAAATGAAGGCCGACCTCTCCATTAGGGTTGAGAATTACATATGTTACATTTTGTATGGCAATGCTCGTTATTTGTGAGGCACTCCAGTCTCTAGTAGAAATGAAGGGCGATCTCTCCATTAGGGTTGAGAATTAAATATATTGCTAGGAGAGAGTCAGGGTTCTCTTGTAGGATCCATCGTAGAAACGCAACGAAGAACTTTCATTCAAGATGGAGTGTCCTCACCTTGGCTTTGAGTTTCCATGGAGATAAGGGAGAAATTTTCATTTTCCTTTCAGATTTGAATTGATGTCTGCCCTTTTAGTTGAATTTTTGAAAGCACTCTTGCCTTTTTAGATTTTTCTATAGGTTAGGGGGCTTTGAGTTTCCATGGAGGTAAGGGAGAAATTTTCATTTTTTTGGGTTTGAATTGATGTCTACCTTCTCAGATGAATTTTTGAAACCACTCTTGCCCTTTTAGTTTTTTCTATAGCTGTAGGGTGTATTGCTGCTATCTAGTCTCACAATTGAAATGTTTGGGTTGGAAAATCTTTTGAGGCAAATATCTCGTTCCTTATATATTGCCTTGTTTAGTGCCCAATATTTTCATCATTAATAAAAATCATTGTTTACTGTTTTTCCCTAATTGAGGTTTTTTTATGGTAAATCTAAGTGTCAAATGCATGTGATTTCCTGTGGTTATTTGGATGTGTAAATTTGTTATCTCATGTTTTCAGTTAATAATTGTAGTAAATTATTTCGGCTCAGTAAATTTTAACATTGTATTAGAGCTGAGGATAAAGCTTTGAACGAGAAATCTAATCTGACGTGTTTACAAAAAAGGAAAAAGGAAAAAAACCATACGGTTGCCGTACAATAACTGTATAGCCGTTGTACCGAGGATCCCAGTCCTCAAATGATAGAGGTGTTGATCGTGGGCCTGAGCATGGATTGACCAACAGATAAGGGCGACGGCGAAGTGCTGGAGCTGAGGAAGTAGTTGACAAAGGAGTAAAGGCTGCTGACATAGTAGGTAGCTGTTGTAGCCACAACTGTTTTGAGAACCAACAATTGGGCTTGGATAGAGCCATAGGGAGCAATATTGGAAAGCTAGGAGGCACAGAGCTGGGGCCATGATGCAGGGAGGTGCGAGCATGCATAGAGCCACTAGAGTTGTTACGATGGAGGAAGATTGCGAGTGTCGACGTGGAGCTGAAGGCAGTGGAGAAGGAAGAGCTCATGTGCGGGGGTTGCAATTGGAGCCACGAATTGGTGAGAAGTAGAGATCAGGCTATAGTGGAGAGGCATCTACACCGGTCACCAGTGTATTAGAAGGGTTGTGGAGGTAGGAGTCGCCAACCCGTAGGCCAACAGACACCTGCTAGGGCACGAGTTGTCGGCGGGGAGGAAAACAAAGCAACAATTGGAGTTGTGCGGGAGTCAGGAAAAAGGAACGTTGGGCGTGAATGAGTTTGTTGTAAATGGTAGGCAGCATGGGCGTGGGATAAGGGCCGCGTGGGAAATAACTGGTGACAGAGTTAGGTAGAGTAGCACTGCCAGTAGCATGTGGTTGGCGAGATAGGTAGCCGCTAGGTCCAGGAAAGCTAGCAAGGTCGGTTGGTGGCATACAACCGCCAAATCAACACAACATATCGAAGCCAGGCCCAGAATATCTTCGGGCAGCTCAAAGTAGTCCCTGGGAAGTGAGCATAAAAGGATTGGGAAACCCAAAAAAGAGCTTGGGTATCCCAAAAAGGAATTTGGGCAGCAAATATAGGCTTGGGAAGAAGTAGGCTGTAGATCCAAGTAGCAGTTGATTATAGATTTGTGAAACTATTGATTCTAAAAGTTTGGGAAGCAACCATTTTGGGCAGTAGTGAAGATGGTTGCAACATGGATGCGATATGAAGATAGGTTGGAGAGAGCTTCCAATTACAATACTTGGAAATCAAGGGTCATGCTAGTTCTCATGGAGAATATACTGTGGGAGTTTGCAAGCACAAGAATGACAGCGCCGAAAGATCCTAAAGACATGGTAGCTCGCAACCTGAAGGATGTGAAGGCTAGGAGTATTATCTTGGACGTGGTGAAGGATCATTTGATCCCTCACATAGTTGAGAAGATGTTATCCAAGGAGATTAAAAGAATTGAAATTTCTGTTATCAACATTACATTTATATCAATGACACAAAATACGACTTAATCTGCTGCTTAATGCTTTATTATTATCTCATGAAAGATCTACATAGACATGAAAGATTTATGACAAAATTGAAGAAGGGCATATTACAGAGAAGGGACACATCTGCAACACTCTACAATATTTATCTTAGAAAAATTTCATTACATACAAAATAGTCCATTGACTCACCTATCCTAGAGACCCTCTAAGATTTGCTAGCCTTAATTACTGAGCTTGAACTGCATTATATAGCTTATCGATGGTAACTACTTTTGGTTGTCAACAATTGATTTACAACAAACATTTAAATTTGTCACTTTCACTTTTAACTTCGTAGCTATCAAACAACTTTTGCTTTATTCACCTTTTCTTACTCAAACCCCTTTGTTTCTTTTTTGTTGAGATGCTTGTCCTCTCATGTATACACTTGGTTGCGCAGGTGGATGCCCAACTGTTTGACCCAATGATTGGGAAATTAGTTGTACACCATGCTGAGTCATTGGTCTAACATCTCCTCGCCCCATCATCTGATGCATCATTTGAACATTAGCCTATCATTCCAGTGGCATGAAAACCTGGGGAGTAGGATGACTTGCCAACTGTCCAGACATTTGTTCTGATGTTTTCCCTTGGGGTGGAAATATTAGCTCAGTGTGATACTTGGCCATTGATTTCCATTCTTCAATATATTCCTCATTAGGATCCATATTTCACACAGAATTTAGCTTTTCAATAACTTGACTTCCACTTATTATTCCTTCTAACACATCAAATTGGATCACTTCATCACTCTTTTGGATCAGTTTATTTTTATACTCCTTAAGATAAAATTTTCCATTTCTATCCTAGGGAGGTGGCAATCCCAACTTCATTACCTCATTTAAAATGATTTTGAAGGTGGTTATTTCATTAGTAAGTGCTCTTATATTATTCTGAATTTTTCTCAACAATGTTTGTTTCATAACCATCTACCTAGCTGTCTTGATTAGTTGGGTTTTGTTTTCAATTTGTAACTCTTCAATTTGTCTTTTAGTCCTCCTATTAAGATAATCAATGATATGATTTGCTTGTTTTGACATGTCTCCTAGATTCTTTTCATCGCTCCTTGCCTCTTCCTGAGCTAATTTGGCCATCTCTAGTTCATCGTGAAAGACTTCACAATGGTCCCACTTATTCAGAAACATTTGTGATATCTTATCCCATAAGGTTTGGATTGTTCTTCTTAAATGCTCTTCTCCTTGTACATCCAACTATATTTTTGTGATTTGAATCTTAAGATAATTTACCTAAGCTTCCAAGTCATTAATATTATCTTCTTTTTCACTGACTTCACTTTCTAATTCAACAATTATGCTATAGTTTTGTTCTATCCCAACTTCTAATTCTTTAATACCGCTATCACTGCTTTTTGGTTGTTGGGATGAGGTATCTTCCTCCATTATATCAATTACCTCCTAATTTGCTTGCTTTGCAGGTTCTTTTACAGTCTGCCTTGTCTATCCTACATGATGAATTTCCTCCATTGCTTTAGGAGATGATTCCCGTGGGGCCTATTTAGTGGCCAATGTTGTATTTTGTAAATTTAAGGAAGCAATCTGCCGTTGGAGCTCATTTATCTTATTTCCCCTTTCTTCTTCCATATTATTATATTGCAACATGCTTGCATAAATCTTTTCATTTTCTTCTCGAGCCTCCCTCAGTTTAGGATTTTGAACTGGTTGAGTTCTAGGTATATTTAATTGCTTCTTTAAATTAGCTATCTCATTATCATTTTGTTGTAGTAGTGATTTAGCACAATATCCATCTCCTAGGTTAACTCCTAAGGTTATGATTTGTTTTTCAAGCTCTCTAATAGTGACTTGTTTTGCCTTAACAATCACTTTCTCCACTTTCCATAGCTTCTCATGTCCTCATATTTCTTTCAGTCTTTGTTGATTTCACCACTTATGTACAGATCATATCACTGGCTTGCCTATAAAATTTCAGTTTGTCTAACTTACCAAACTTTTTGAAATCCACTTCATATTCATTGGCTCTCTAGTCACTCAAGGTAGGAGGCATGGGCACCTTAGGATCTAAAACAAATAATATCAATGTATCATTTTGGTGGTATACAACTATGAGCAATCTTCTCTCTGATGTCCCCACCTGATGCCTGACCTCATTCACTAATCTTATACCTCTTTCTCTTATGCCCCTATATTTAGCTTGCAAGTCTGTTTTCACTTGCACAACGCTTGCTGAAGGTGATGTTTGTAGCACTTGAGGGACTATAAATTTGAGAGAGGGATAATGAGTGAATTTAATTAATGGCCCCTTTTTACTGATTGATGGATGTTTGATTAGTTCAACCAATTCCTTTGGAATCTCCTTAGTCTCACCGTTCTCTACCAGTTCATGCTTTGCTCCTTTCCCTTATGTTTTGGTTCTTCTTTCCTGATGAACTTCTTCAGCTTCATCAACTTCCATATCTTCATGGATCTCTTTAGATCCTCTCTTTTGTCCTGCTAGTTACTTTGAAACACTCTATTCTTCCATGCTTTTATGAATTGCTAGAACCTCTTCCTAGCTCTCTAGATTTGTAATCTTCTCCCAGTGTGGCTTGGGCACATACTCATAGGGAGAATTCCTATTAGATACCCTTAACTGGGAGATAATTTTATGAGGATCATAAGACCCATTTTATACTGGCTTAGGAATCCTTCCATGTATTGTAGGGCATTTAATCCTCTTATCTGGAAAGGTCCTACTTCTTTTGGTAATAGGAAGGTCCTTTGGTGTTTGAAATGGAAGAAGTGCATATGATCTGCTATAAATATCTGTCTTGCATATTCCATGGAAAATACTCGGGGAGTGAGGAAATCTAGGAGCTTATAGGGCTCTTTCTCAAAACCATATACTTTTATAATTATATAGCTTTCATACAAAAACCAATCCCCAATCCCCTGTTCTGACATCAAGACTAAACTGTAACCACCTTTTGTTTTCTGGGAACATTGTTGGGGTTGAAGAATCATATATTAGAGTATAGGTTATCTTCATCACTTTATTTGCAAATTCTGTGTAATTGGAATTATCAGGTTTTCTCAAAATCAAGTCACTCCAGTCATACACAAGGATTTGATTTCCATTTTGATTTTATATCTTCAAATTTAAGCATTTATAATGCTCAAAATTATGATAGAGGAACATGTAGAATAGGTATGAAGGATATCTAAACAATTCTATTGTAGGAAGCTCCTCTACATGTTCATGAATTGCTTGATCTAGAAAATTGCAGATATCAAACTTGGGAGGGCTAGTTCCAAATGTAGGGGTTAGTTTGAGGAGGAAGCCTAGGATAGTATCATCAATTGTATTACCATTTTCATACCCCATACTATACATATCAATGAAATGTCTTTCTTAGAATAGTTAGAAAAAACCAATGTGTCATATGGTGGTGAGGATGTAGGGACTATAATCCCTTTTTAGGTGTAGAGATAAAAAGGAATGGATTCTAACAATGTTGCGGAATTGGAAGGGAGGTTGGAGAAGTTAGCTGCGATCTTAAACCCCAGAATATCCCTTACCTTCACCCACGTCAAGCATAATGGTAATAAGTTGGCGGAACTTTTGGCAAACCTCGGGACTGGAAACCATAACTCCATTTGTGCCAAATCGTGGGAGGACCTGACTGATACGACTGCTTGAGACAGGTGCAAGGAAGCTTTACTTCAGTACATCATGTGTTATTACAAAGAAAATGATGACCGACATCAAGCGGGTCCTAGCCTGGAACCGTGACATCTCTCCCCTCATGGCAAGCTGTTGAAGATCTAAGGGGAAGGCATCAGGGACTGAATCAATATTTACTCCGGTTTTATTCTCAGTCTTGTCACGACTTGTGTTTATGATCACAGTTATGAATGCTGGAAGTGGAGGATCCAACTATCTACTGGGTGGATATCTTCAAAGGACTGCGAGGTACGAGCCGCCTTCAATGGAAGGTACGATGCTAATTATTGTTTGGGATGGTAACTTTCCTTATAAGGATTGGAAAGGTGGTGATCATAGACGTGTTCAAAAGGTTTTTCTTTGCATGCATTTAGCCACTGATATTCCGCTCTTGAAGAAAGGAAAAGGTCAGGGAATTAGAATTATGGATGATCATCGCCAGGCGAAAGAGGCGAATTTCACTTATGGTCGTCCCTTGAGGCGTAATAGGGAAGAGATCCCTTTGGATGATAGTCGCAGAGTCTCTCGTGCTCATAAGAAAGCTCAGTGGGAGTCTCATATTTTTGAACTGGGCTTACCTTCGACTGTGTAAAAGGAAATTCACAGAGTGGAGCAACAACTTTGGAAAAGGATGGACAAAGATACCCTGCAGGAAGAGTGCCGGAAGGTGGAAAATTGGGTCATGGACCCGGGGAACACTTATGACCGCTTAAGCCTATACGAGTGGACTATGGCCCTTTACTGGGTGATGAAAAAATTGGTGGGGCATGTTCTTTGGGATCGCATGGAAAAAAATGATGGAGGAGAGCCGAAGGATCAGGTGCAGAATGCACTTCAAGCCAAGTCTAAGGAGCTGAACTGGAAAATGGACTTCTTGCTGCACTCCATGGGACTCCGTATTCCTGATGCTCCCACGCCTGCGTCAGAAGAGAATCCTCAAGGCCGCTTCCCAGACTTGCCTTATATTTTAGTGTAATGTTGTATTGCTCCTTAGGGATCGAGGGTTGTTTCTCTTATGTAGTTGGTGCTTCCTTCTGGGTTTCCACCACTATGTCTTGTCTATGTGTGCTTAGTTCTGGGTTTAATAGTCTTTTTGTTAGGAAGTTTTTGGGTGATATAAAGGATGTATCGGCTGATAGTCACAACTTTTGTAGGTCGAGTTTTTTGTTATGGGTAGAACAATCAGTAAACATCTATCTCTTTGTAAGGCCTGAGAGCCTAGATTCGCAGAAGATCTACAATGCTTCGGCCTATTTATGCTTGAATGTAACCTCTCTTTTTTATATCTAAATACAAAATCCTTCTTACTTAAAAAAAAACTAGTTCCTAACAAAAGGCTTCAGGGTTTGATAGGAGGTTTCTAGGCCTTTTTCATTCAGGGTTTGCATGTATAAAAAGTCTGGAATGAAAAACATCTTATGTAGGGTATCGACATCTATGGTGTAGAGGATTTTAGAATATTTTGATGACATGATCATTCTTTTGCTGGAGGCGTATTGAGTGGAGCACCATGTTATAAACTCAGGAAAATATATTGTGTGTGGGAAAACAACTCTAACCAAGTTTGAGTCCCATAGGTGACATGTGTCTTGGTTTGCAATGGCCAGGAAGCGGGCCTCTCGGATAGTGGAATTTAGATCAGAATTTGTGACAACTGTGTCAGACACATCAGCATGATGGTCATATATGTGCTCATCTCCCGCTAATCTAGGTTTAGGGAGTAATTGGCTTTCTGAGCCATTTTGAGCGAAGTATTAAAATGGTAGGTTAAAAGATGGTTTTGCAGGATAAACTATGGTAAACGTTCTTTATTGTTTGATCTAATGGAAAAGACAAAATGACTAAGAGTTAGATACAGTAAATACCCGGGGGATAAAATATCCGAGATGTACTAGGACTGTTGGGCACTAAGGTCGACTAGATGGGTACAATGGATGCCTGTCACTGGAGTTTTTCTTTAAATGAAACATAATAACTTTGAAATTTGAAATTTCCCCTTTAACGGCTTTGAACCAATACAAAATTATGGACACTTGGAAACTTTTGATTTGGCGTGTTTGATGACATCAGATGGGGTTAGTGGACCCCACCCGACACGTCTTCACTTGAGGGGTGGTGATGTGGATGCCGGTTTTTCACCCATTGAATGCATGAAGGCCTCATCGATTTGTACCTTGGGAGGAGACCAACCTGGTTTTCCATAAGTGGTAACGGCTCGTGAACTCGATGGTATTGAAAAGGGATTTGATGAGCCATTATCAATTTGAGTGCCCCACATGTCCATGGCGGTTTTGGGGCAACAACTCCTCAACACCAAATTAACTAGTGTGTACTTTCAGGCATGTTATCCATATCAACCATTGATCTTCACAATATTTTCTTGATTAGCTCATCCCCGCTCTTTATCTTCCTCGTACTTCGTTAGTGCGCTATTGATCCTGGCTGGAAACTTTTGATTTGGCGTGTTTGATGACATCAGATGGGGTTAGTGGACCCCACCCGACACGTCTTCACTTGAGGGGTGGTGATGTGGATGCCGGTTTTTCGCCCATTGAATGCATGAAGGCCTCATCGATTCGTACCTTGGGAGGAGACCACCTTGGTTTTCCATAAGTGGTAACGGCTCATGAACTCGATGGTATTGAAAAGGGATTTGATGAGCCATTATCAATTTGAATGCCCCACGTTTCCATGGCAGTTTTGGGGCAACAAATCCTCAACACCAAATTAACTAGTGTGTACTTTCAGGCGTGTTATCCATATCAACCATTGATCTTCACAATATTTTCTTGATTAGCTTGTCCCCGCTCTTTATCTTCCTCGTACTTCGTTAGTGCGCTATTGATCCTGGCTGGAAACTTTTGATTTGGCGTGTTTGATGACATCAGATGGGGTTAGTGGACCCCACCCGACATGTCTTCACTTGAGGGGTGGTGATGTGGATGCCGGTTTTTCTCCCATTGAATGCATGAAGGCCTCATCAATTTGTACCTTGGGAGGAGACCACCCTGGTTTTCCATAAGTGGTAACGGCTCATGAACTTGATGGTATTGAAAAGGGATTTGATGAGCCATTATCAATTTGAATGCCCCACGTTTCCATGGCAGTTTTGGGGCAACAACTCCTCAACACCAAATTAACTAGTGTGTACTTTCAGGCGTGTTATCCATATCAACCATTGATCTTCACAATATTTTCTTGATTAGCTCGTCCCCGCTCTTTATCTTCCTCATACTTCGTTAGTGTGCTATTGATCCTGGCTGTTGATGATTTTAGATCTAATGAAATTCCGCACTTGACAAACTCTGGCGACTTTCATATTTTATCCATCGGTCTCTGGCTAACATTCATTTGCCTTTCCTTTGTTCCTTTAGTTAAGCGCTCGGGTTGCTCAATACGCTTTAGACTTAGCCCCCTACAGGCTTAACACTGATTTTTTCAATATTTTTATTCATTTTGGAAGCTTGATAACCCTAGAATATTTTAGTTCTAACATCGGCTCAAGCGGGGACAAATTTTTGTTTTACAAACAACCGAGAACTGTAGATTAGTGCCTTTTTATTGGTATATGGAGTCTATCTTTCTAAGAAAATGTTACACATTGAGCATAAATCTTAGCCTTGCAACATATTTACAAACATGAATTGTAAAAAGGAATTAAAATACTAGTGTAAACTAATAGAGGAGATAGTAAGCAAAATTCAAATGCTTTTATTCTACTATGTACATATTTGGAAAGTGATTTTCTTGGATGTTAGTATAGACAAAAACGTTTGAACAACCTCTCATTGACATCAGCCTCCAAGACTTCACCATTTAACTCTACAAGAATGTAGGTATTGTTTCCCTGTACAACTGATATGAGATAGGGTCCCATCCAGAGGTTATCAAATTTTCCATGCTTGCCTTTATCTTCTCTTCTAGAATCCTATTTTAGAGCTATGTCTCCTGTATGGAAATCTCTTTCTATGGCCTTTTTTATTATGAAAAGTCACTTTCATATTCCTTTGATGCTCCTATAATTTCAAGATGACTTGTTCCCTATCTTGTTTCAATCCTATCAATTCATACATTCCTCTAACCATATCATTTTGTTCCTTTGCTTCAGTTTGGATCAGATTCAACACAGGTAGTCCTAATTAGATTGGCATGACTGCTTCTTTCCATATTCTAGCTGAAATGGGGAAGTTCCAATGGATCTATTTACACTTATCATATCGACCCACGATGCATATCTCAAATTCACATCCCATGCTCTTTTGTTTTTTGACATCTTTATTATTATGAGAGGGATTTTTTTGGACGATTTTGCCAATCCATTTCCCTGAGGATAGTATGGGGTGGAGTGCCCCGACTCAATATTATATTTTTGGAAGAATTCTATCATTTTTGCTGACCAAAAGGATTGAGCATTATCAACAATGATCTTTCTTGGGAATCCAAACCTTGACAATATATTTTGTTCCAAGAAATTTAGATTACCATGTCATTAGTTGATCTGGTTAGAGTGGCATCGACTTATTTTTTGAAATAGCCATTTGCTATCAAGATCCATCTGTGTTGGCCACTGAAATTTGTATTGATTTCCCCAATAAAGTGTAGGCCCCACTGCTAGAAGGGAGTTGATGTATTTATGGGATTTAGAGGAAGGGGTTTCAACTTCCGTTTACCTGCAAATAATTGACATTCAACACATGCCCTTATCATATGATTAGTATTAGAAAACAATTGTGGCCAATACTACCTTGTTCTGAGGAATTTATAAGCTATGGATCTCCAATCATGATGTCCTCCACATATACCTTTATCGAAACCTTTGATTATTCCCTCTGCCTCTTCATCTATTACATAGTTTAGCAATATGCTCTGAGGATCTTTCCAGTAGAGGTATTCATCCAATATGCAATATTGAACAACTTTCAGGTTCAAAGACTCGACCTATGACTTACTCATATCTTGTTGACATTCCATATGTATCAAATAAAAACCAATATCCCTGTACCACGGGGATTCTGCAAATTTTGGATTTATTTTCATTTCATTGCTTTGAAGATCTCCTTCATTTCCATCCTTTCCTTCCTCTGTCAACTCAACTACCGGGATCAGATCTAATGCTTCACAATTTGATTCAGCTAGTAATTTGGTCAATCCTTGCCCTTTTACTAATTTGGTAGGTTTGATTTCTAGGTCATATTCCTGTATTTTGGAAATTTGTTTTCCTCTCCTCCCTTCACTATCTGTTTGGATGAGTATATCTTTTACAGTGCTATGTGTTACATAAACAATTACAAGTGAGTGTAACAAATAATATCTGAAGGATTTCAATGCTTTCACCATGGCATAGGCTTGCTTTTCCATTATGCTATACTTCAATTTTGCATCTCTTAAGGATCTATTGAAAAATGCTATGGCTTGTTCATATCCTTCTTGGTTCTTCTGTAGAAGTACATCTGCGATGGTGTTTGATGAAGCAAAAGAAAAAATTGAGAAAGGCTTAGTATAATCTAGACTGATCAAGATAGGGGATTCTCCTAATGCTCTTTTCAATAGCTTAAAAGCTTCCCTAGATTTTTTAGTCCATTTAACTTCATTACATTTTTTTAGCATGTTGGTAATGTTCTTTATCATTTCAACCATATTTGGGAAAAATATCCTTAGGAAGTTTATTTTTCCAATGAAAGATTGGACTTCTTTCATGTTTCTGGGAATCTCTATTGATTGTATGGATGCCACTCTTTCTAGATCAATCCTTAATCCATCCTTGGAAACAATGTGTCCCAACAACTTTCCTTCCTTCAAGGAAAAATGTGGTTTCTTGAGATTTAGGGACATCCCATACTTCCTGCACTTATTAAATGTCCGCTTCAAATGGGATAGGTGTTCCTCATATGTTTGGGAAAAAACAGTCATGTCATTAAGATATATCACAATAACCTTATCTCTTTCTCCCACAAAGGTTATATCCATGGCTCACTGAAATGTTGCTCCTGCATGCATCAATCCAAAAGGTATTTTATCATACATAAATGTATCCCAGGGGGTTGTGAAAGCAATCTTTTCTATCTCTTCTTTGCTTACTGCAACTTGATTGTACCATGAGAATCCATCCTTCATAGATATCCTATTTTCCCCTACCACTCTTTGTAAAATTTGATCCATTTTGGAAAGGGGTAGTTATCCTTCAAGGAGCATTTATTTAGAGTTCTGAATTCAATACATAATCTTATTTCCCCACTCTTATTCATGACCGGTACCAGGTTTTCTACCCACTCTGAATATATCAAAGGGATTATTATTTTTGCATCTAATAATTTCCTTCCTTTTCTATTATGGGAAACAAAACATGATTGGTTTTCCTCAGCTCATGCTTGAAAGGCTTCACTACAGGCTTTATGGGCAACTTATGCTGAATAATAGATGTATCATATGTCCTAATATCTCCATACTTCCATGCAAATACATCTTTATATTATGTAAACAACTTTAAGTGCCTTTGCTTGATTTCAACAAGCAACAATTTGGGCAGTTTGGTGTATTTGGGCTCCTCTACTATTCCAATATTAATATTTTTTACATCTTCCTCTTCTGGCTGAACAATAGGTTTGACAGGGATATCATTTTTGTCAAAGAGTCTTTCTAGTGGCACCAATCCTTTAGGGATAAAATTATTCTTTAACTGCAATATCTTATGATTTGCCACTTCGTTGCTAAATTTTGGATATCCCTTTGTCTCCTCTTGATAGACTACATCTTCCTCTTCCTCATGATCTTGATATATGCAAGTATTTGAGAACTCATATATCATTTCCAAAAACCTTTTTATTTGCTGATCATCCTCAAATTCTTGCTAGTGCTTCTGATTGCCAAGGACAAAAGGCCTATATATCATCTCCACTTCATGCTTCACCTTGAGCTCTATGGGGGGTGTTACATGGTACCAGTACCAACACACATTCAGTTGTCTGCCCAAGGATAGGGCTCACATTTTTATTCATGACCATGATGGGGTGTTATCAGTACTTTTTGAGAGGTGGTTATGGCCAGACCCTTTGATCCTTCCCTTAGGAGTACTATGGCATAGTGGCATTGCTGATTGCCTCATTCTAGGACTTATAGCCCTGAGGTTGGTGTCTGAGGATCCTAGGGGTGGTCACTGGGTCACATGAACCCTTGCTTGTTTTCTACACCCGTGACAATATTTCAGCTCTAAGGCACTTGCCTACTCTTCTGGTCTCCCTCTGCACCCATTCTGGCCCCTTTCCAGTAGAGCGCCCTCTATCCTTGGTGCATTTTCAATGATGACATCATCCTTGGTCACCAGGCCCATAGGCTTGTAGACGACAGACATTGAAGGTTTTTCAGCATTGTTGGGGTTAGATGGGGCATGAAAATCCCCCCTGCTCACTCCGCCTTTTGGAGTGAATCCTTTTGTTCAGGTTTAGTCTTTTTATGCAGCTTTAGGCACCTCAGAGGAAAATACCCCAGGTAGCCATCATTTAGCCATCTTTAGAATATTTTATATTATTTCATGTTATATTTTTACATTGACATTTATTTGGCCCGTCGGCCTGGTTATTTTGTAAAAGTGAGTTGAGAACACTATAAATACAACTCCTCACTTCATTTGTAAATCATAGCTCATCGGATAAAACACTATTATGTTTCTATTTTACCCTATATAGCTCTCTTGGAAGTGATGTGCACCTCTTGAAGCAGGCTCTTGTTTGCTTTGTTGATGAAATTGGATGCTTGTATTTGGTTTTGCTCATGCTTGGTGGATGCTAGGAATTGTTGGAACAACACAAGCTCAAGTAAGTCTAGTTTTTATCCGTGCTTGGTGAAGGTAAGTGAATTCTTGCTTCTTGAATGATTGAATGGTGACCTTAGAGCTGCATTTTTTCTAAATAGGGCCTTTTTGTCTGCCTTCTATCTTCTTTGCATGGTGGAAAACACTCCCTAGAGGAGGTTTTCCAAAATTTAGCCCCCGATCTCCAATTTTTCCCTAGATTAGGCTCCTATAAAAAACCCTAGAGGCTGTTATAGGAATCTCTAGTTTAGTAGACAAGGAGAAATTACTCCAAGAGGTAGGCTGGCCACCTCTCCTCTAGGGATAGGGTTAAGAGTCTCATCCATAAAAAAACCTAGTTATCATTCTTTTACCAAAATTTATTGCATATGCATGTGTAAATATTGAATTTCATAGTAAATTAGGCCATTTAATTAGGTATCCATTTTATTGACTGTTTTAGATTAGGTTTTATTTATGTTTATTATTACAAAAACCCTAAAAAAAATTAGTCCTAAACCTAAAACCCTAGCAGTCGTAGGGCTACTTCCTCTTCCTCACGACCCTCTCTTTTTCTTCCTAACATGCTTCTCTCAAGGACCTCAACCTCCCTCTTTTCTTCTCCTCCTAACCTTGTCCTCCTCATTTTGGCCCTCGGACTTGCCTACAACACCCTTGGGCCCGCCTCCTTGTCCTCGACTACCCTTCCCCTATCCCTTAGCACCCCCAGACTCCTTTGTTACCCCCTCGGCCTGGTCCTATAAGGCCTCGCCTCCTCAAACTCTTTTGGGAAGCCTTTACAACGATGTAGCACCCTTTTGCCTGCCATTTGTAGCCCTTTAAACCTGTTTTCTGAGGTCTGATCCTATAATTGACTGTCATACCTCTTTTTCCAACTCTCAAACCTATAACAAGACAACACCTAACACTGAAAGAGGTTAGCAGAGATACTTTTGATTACTGTTTATTCAAAGGACTGAATTTTACATTGTTTACATGCCATAAAGGACATATATTAGACTTTGATGATTTGCTTATATTGCTAGAAGATAAAGCTTCAAGTTAAAGCTAGTTTGGTATACATTGAATGTGATTACTCGATGTTTGAATACATCATTCTACTTGGTAATTTGCTTTACAATTTACTGTTGTACATCATTGTTATAAGTGGCTTAATATTGCTGAAGACAATTGTTTCAAATTGAATGTCACTGTTTAACATTGTTGGATATCTTTAGTTTACCATTGCTACAACAATATACAACAATATACAATATTGAATGGTCACATGTTTACTGTGAATGTTATATGAACAATACTTTGCTAGTGATGTTGATATACTTGTTTTCATCTACAACGTTCGTATTTACATAGTATGTCTTCTTCATTCTCAAGTTGATTCATTAAAGGCATCGGTCACTAATATAATTTTGTGGAAGATATAGTTGTTATGTCCAAGTGTCTTGTAGAATAGCCAAAGGGATCTCCCCTTGGAGGTTACGACACTCCTAAGAAGTCAGAGGTGTGGTCGAGGTGACATTGGGCCACACTCTCCTTACGTTTGTCTATTGGACACTAGACTTGCTAGTTTGTCCGGTAACAAGGGGTTTGAATGTATTGGGACATCAGTGATGTTAAATTTTCCATAAGATCCCACACTTGGTTCTTATATGTTCTCATATTGGGGTGCTTAGTTTGATAAAAAAAATTGATTTGTTGCACCATAAATTTTGAATATCCATATACTGAAATCTGTGTTATCCCCATCCTTCTAGTAGCTTCTAATCCCAATATGAGGGATTCATACTCAACAACATTATTTGCAGTTTCAAATTTCAGCTTGAAAGACAAAATGATTTCTTTTTTATTTAGGGAGGAGAGCACTACTCCTGCTCCTGCCTCTCCTTTGGAGGATGACCATCAAAATACATCTTCCAAATATGATTTGGGCTTGAGGAGGTAATTTGAACAACCACTTCTGTAGATGGACCTTATTCATATCCTTCATCCAAATCCAATATGAAACATCCCATATACTCTCCTAAGGCATATACATGGTAATTTATGGGTATGTTTTGGTCAGTGATTACATAGGAAAATTTGGCCTCTTTGTATAATCTTCTGGTTTCTCTTGCAAATAAATACACCGTAGCATATTTGATGTTCATATGCATAGTGCCTCCTATATTCTTAGCCCAAGTTCTTGATAACAACATCCCATATATGGCTGGTACATTTGTTGCCACAACATCCATCATAATACTTTTTGCAGGAAGCTGAGCTAACGTGACCATCAGATCTTTGATCATTCCCAAACATTTCACTTTCTTAGAGTCAAAACTATACTAATCATGATATGGTTTGGTGATTTCCAAGCCTCGTTGATCCATAATTAATTTCAGCATAAGGTTATGGGAAATCCCAGAATCTAACATACAATTGTGTGACAATTTAACATGTATACTCAAAGTTATTTAGAATGGGATGTATGGTCATCATTTTCTTCTTCTACTGCATGACATACTGATATGGCATGCTTTTCATCAACTAGATTCAAGGTATCAGGATGTATGTTGGACTCAACCATGTTTAGGAATTTTTCAATTTGATTATGATAGACAGGGGTTTTAGCCGACTCTGACAAAGGTACTTGAATTTTTAATTTGGCTAGTTCATGCTCAAGATCAAAAGGAATGGGGACTTTTTCCTGTTATTTTCTTCCAGAATCTACTCTTTTAGGCTGTGGAACTTCAACTTTATTTTGTGAAGAAGGGGCTATAGGCTTTAGTCACCCTATCTTGGGAGTGATTTGCTAAATTATTTCTTGGTCTCAAATTATATATTCTCTGTACATATTAATCATTTTAATATACTTCTTCTTGAAAATATCTCTCATATTCCTCCTGTGTCAGATGAATCATATCACTTTCATCTTGCATCCATAATATATCTTCAGGTGGTTCAATGTATTCCTCATCTGGAGGCAAATCTGCAAACTGGTTATTATTGTTGTCTCTAACAAGAGGTTGTAAAGGTGGATCTTCATTTCTCCTTTCTCTATTAATAATCTGAGGGTTCAAAGGCCTTCTATACTTATTAGTATGCCTTTCACCTCCAACCCTGGATATTTATATTCACATTATTTCCTTCCACCTCTAATATGGTACGTTTGTTTGATAGACCTCTAATTAATCTTGACATCTATGCTATCTTTGCATCTTGTGAATCTTTGTATTTACCAGAGGTTCCAACCTCTTCCTTAGGTTTCCTCTTGTCTAAGTCTTGTTTGTATCTTATCTTTCCTGAGGCTTTCATGTTTCCTACTACATCTATTGCATCATCTTGCATGCTAAATAAGGCTGCATATATCCTTTCTCTGAGTATCTTTACAAAGTAAGGCCCAAATGCCCTTGCTTAAGTGACTTTAGAAGATGCTTATGAGGGATTTATATATTGAGGAATATTATTATATGTTTTGTTGAATCTTTTATTAAATTCCCCAGCTGTTGCCTCATTCTTTCTTTTTAATACAACAGAACCCATGATATAATAATGGTGATCTCTCTTCTCCTCCCATGGTCTCATGAAAGAAGTCTCTTAATCATGTTAGGAATTTATCGAAGATACAGGAAGGGAACTGAACCACTTCTTGACTTCTCCTTCCAAAGTTTGGATAAAGAGTCTCATGAATTCATCATCGTGCTCAATGTAGAGGCTATCAGTGAAGTCTTGAAAAATTTCCATATGCTATTCAACTGAAGTAGCCTTTTCTCTATCATATTTAGGAAAAATTCTCAAATAACTCTCAAGTAGGTCATGAAGGTTATTAGGGATATTTAATGGACCATATGTGGAAACTACCCAAGGGTTAATAGGTGGTGGTGGAGGGCCACCTCCTCTAGGCCCTTATGTGCTATAGAATTATATTCTTGGCTTGAGGAGTTATAGGAGTTATCTGTAGCCTTGGCTTAGGATGCACATGACTAGAAGTACTTGCATAAGGTGATAGAAAAGGATTTTGAGGCTCTGTAACAAGATTCAATGGAGTTCTAGGAGTTGGCCTAGGATTTTCTTGACAATCTAAATTTTCAAAGATTTTTTGATTTTGAAAAGTAAAAGGATCCGAAAGAGTATTTTCACGAGGAATATATTTCTCTTGCGTATTTTGATTAGCACGAAGATTTCTCTAGTGATTTCTTGTATTTCGAAGCTTACGAATTCTTCTGAAGTTGAATTTATTCTAGTGGGCCTTCTTTCTAAAGCCAACTTTAATTTAGTGGAGTCACTAGGTGAAACTTTTAGTCGATTGTCTGATCCTCTTTCATAGTTTAGAAATCGAAACTCAAAATTTTTCGTGCCCGAGGTTTTTTTTATTATTATTTTCCATCCTCAACAACAACACCATTTTTCATGTTAGTCCCTGAGATGTACTAGGTTTAATATAGTGTATGCCAGGGCACGATGAAATGCAAATTTTATAGATATTAGAGCTAAATCTATGTGGAATTGAGATATAAATGTGATGCTTCCTTGAATCTCTTTATAGGTAAAAGTTATGAACTGATTTGAACATATAAAATTATTTTGCAAGAGTTTTGCAAAGTATGATAGTTCTTTGGATTTGAATGGACATGGATTTTAGTAGATGGATCAAAATAGAGATGCAAGAGGTGTATGCGAGACAAAATCTCTTACACTCTATGACATCATAAATGTACTAAGATTTTGTTAAAAGAATTCAGTAATTTATAACAACATATAAACATCGCATGAATTTTTTATGAATTTATAGGCAACATGATCTACAGAGAAACAACAATAAAGGAAAAATTCAAGTATTGTTGAATCACATGCACATCTTGAAACTGGACTAGGGGTCAAAAGAATTGAAATCTCTGTTATCAATATCAACATTCAACTTTACATTTATATCAATGACACAGAATAAGGTTGAATCTGCTGCTCAATGCTTTATTATTATGTCATGAAATATCTACATAAACATAAAAGAGTTATGGAAAAATTGAAGGACATATTACAAAGAAAGGAAAAATCTGCAACACTCTACAATATTTATCTTAGAATAATTTCATAACATACAAAGTAGTCCCTTGACTCAACAATCCTAGAGACCCTTTAAGATTTTCCAACCTTGATTACTGATCTCGAACTCATTATATATCTTGCTTGTGGTAATTGCTTTTGGTTTCCCACAAATGATTTACAACAAAATTTTTAATCTGTCACTTTCACTTTTAACTTTGTAACTGTCTAACAACTTTTGCTTTATTCACCTTTTCTTACTAGAACCCCTTTTGTTTCCTTTTTGTTGAGATGCTTGTCCTCTCATGTATACAATTGGTTGCGCAAGTGGATGTCCACCTGTTTGACCCACCGATTGGGTACTTGGTTGTACACCTGGATGAGTAATTGGTCTAACAATTCCTTGCTCCATCATCTAATGCATCATATGAACATCAGCCTATCCTCTTGGTGGCATGAAAACCTGGGATTAGGATGACTTTCCAACTATCTAGGCATTTGTTCTGATGTTTGATGTTGGGGTGGTAGTATTAGCTTGTGATACTTGGCCATTGATTTCCATTCTTTCCCTTTGGGATATCTATGTGCTTTCAAAGTCTCCAATGTTATTTCAACATTGGTGGTCTTTTAGTATGAAATAGGCCCCAAATTATTCGATCATATTCCTAATTAGGATCCATATTTCAAACTCAAACTTTATCCTATTAATAACTTGATCTCCACTTATTATTCCTTCTAATACATCAAATTGGATCACTTCATCCCTCTTTTGGATCAGTTTATTTTTATACTCCTCCTTAGGATAAATTTATCCATTGCCATCCCATGGAGGTGGCAATCCTAACTTCATTACCTCATTGAAAAGGATTTTGAAGGTGGCTATTTCATTAGTTAGTGCCCTTATATTATTTTGGAATCTTCTCAACAATGTTTGTTTCATAACCATCCTCCTAGTTGTCTTGATTAGATGGGTTCTGTTTTCAATTTGTAACTCTTCAAGCTGTCTTTTAGTCCTTCTGTTTAGATAAACAATGATGTTCTTTGCTTGTTTTGGCATGTATCCTAGATGCTTTTCAATGCTCCTTGCCTCTTCCTGAGCTAATTTGGCCATCTCTAGTTCATCTTGAACTACTTCACGATGGTCCCACTTATTAAAAAACGACTGATCTATCTTATCCCATAAGGATTGGATTGTTCTTCTTAGCAGCTCTTCTCCTTGTACATCCAACTGTATTTAGTGATTTGACTCTTAAGATCATTTACCTCAGCGTCCAAGTCATCAATATTATCTTCTTTTTCACTGACTTCATTTTCTAACTCAATAATTCTGATATCTTTTTTCTCTATCCTAGATTCTAATTATTTGATCCTGCTATCATTGCTTTCTGGTTGTCGGGATGAGGTATCTTCCTCCATTATATCAATTACCTCATGAGATGTTTGCTTTGCAGGTTTTTTTACAATATGCCTTGTCTCTCCTGCAGGATGACTTTCCTCTTGTGCTTTAGGAGATGATTCTCATGGGCTTGTTCAGTGGCCAATGCTGTATTTTGTAAATTTTAGGAAGCAATATTCCACTGGAGCTCATTTATCTTATTTTCCATTTCTTTTTCCATATTCTTGTATTGCAACTTTCTTGCATAAATATTTTCATTTTCTTCTTGAGCCTTCCTCAGTTCAAGAGTCTGAACTGGTTGGGTTCTAGGTATATTTAATTGATTCTTGAGATGAGCTATCTCATTATCCTTTTGTTGTAGCAGTGATTTTGCATGAGATCCATCTCCTAGATCAATCCATAAGGTTATGATTTGTTTTTCAAGCTCTCTAATAATGATCTGCTTTGCCTTAATAGTCACTTTTTGCACTTTCCATAACTACTCAAATTTTTCCAGGGATGTCTTCAACTTTATTTTTGACTTTGCTGATTACACCACTTCTCCACAAATCATATCACTTGCTTTCCTATAAAATTCCAGTTTCTCTAATTTACCAAATTTCATGAAATCCACTATGTTGAAATATTGTAACTTCAAAGAATATTATATTTGTATCCTATTATTCCGGAGATGTTACATTCCTCCGACGGGACTTTATTATGTATCCGGAGATGTTTATTCCTCCGATGGATTGTGGTAACTAGGGTTATTAGATCCCCCATGTGGGGTCGGCCCTGAGTTAGTTTATTAGGGGTTATTAGACTCTCTTAGGAGAGGTCGGCCCCATTAGGGTAAAAGTCAGCTCGAAGATGAATATAAGTAGAGGAGGATGTTCCTCACTTATCTCATTCATTCATCCACTTGGGAGTAGTGCACAAGTGAGAGAGAGGTCTGCATAGGAGGAGAAGGAGATCTAGTCTTGGCCTACATCTTGTCTTTGGTTGATTATCTATATTAAGGAAAGCTTTGCTGGGTTTTCTATGCCATGAGGGTTTCCTAGGGTAAATCTCTATCTATCTTGTGATTGTGTTTCTTTAAGTGATCTTGCTAGTGAAATTAGACTAAACTTAACACACTTCATATTCATTGGCTCTCCAGTCACTGAAAGAGGAATGAGAACCTTAGGCTCTAAAAAATATAATCTCAATGTATCATTTTGGTGGTATCCAACTATGAGCAATACTCTCTTTGGTGTACCCACTCGTTGGCTGGCCTCATTCACTAATATTATACGTTTTTCTCTTATGCCCCTGGGATATCTAGTTTGCAGGTCTATTTTCACTTGCACATGGTTTGTTGAAGGTGATGTTTGAAGCACTTGAGGGATTGTAAATTCGAGAGAGGGGTAATGAGTGAATTTAATCAATGGAACTTATTTGCTGATTGATGGTTGTTTGATCAATTCAACCATTTCCTTTGGAAGATCCTTAGTCTCATCATTCTCTACCAGTTCCTACTCCGATCCTTTCTCTTATGTTTTGGCTCTTTTTTCCTGATGACCTTTTCCAACTTCATCAAATTCCATATCTTCATGGAGCTCTTCTGCTCCTCTCTTTCATCCTGCTAGCTACTATGAAGCACTCTGTTCTTACATGATTTCCTGAATTGCTAGAAAATACTCCCATCTCTCTAGATTTGCAATCTTCTCTCAATGTGGCTTTGGCACATACTCATAGGGATAATTCATGTTAGCTACCCTTAGATTGGATATAATTTTTTGAGGATCATAAGACCACTTTTCTACTTTTTAAAAATTTAGTTGGATTAGGAATCCTTCCATGTATTGTAGGGCATTTAATCCTCTCATATGGAAAGATCCTACTTCTTTTGCTAACAAGAATTTCCTCTGGTGCTTGAAATGCAAGAAGTGCATATGATCTGCTATAAATCTCTATCTTACATATTCCATGGAAAATATTTGGGAGTGAGGAAATATGGGAGGTTATGGGTCTCTTCCTTAAACCATATACTCTTATAAATATATAGCTTTCATACAAAAACCAATCCCCTGTTCTCACATCAGGACTGAACTGTAACCACTTTTTGTTTTATGGGAACATTCTTGGGGGTTAAGAATCATATATCAGAGTATAGGTTATCTTCATCACTTTATTTGCAAATTCTGTGTAATTGGAATTATCAGGTTTTCTCAAAATCAAGTCACTCCAGTCATACACAAGGATTTGATTTCCATTTTGATTTTATATCTTCAAATTTAAGCATTTATAATGCTCAAAATTATGATAGAGGAACATGTAGAATAGGTATGAAGGATATCTAAACAATTCTATTGTAGGAAGCTCCTCTACATGTTCATGAATTGCTTGATCTAGAAAATTGCAGATATCAAACTTGGGAGGGCTAGTTCCAAATGTAGGGGTTAGTTTGAGGAGGAAGCCTAGGATATTATCATCAATTGTATTTTCATTTTCATACCCCAATGCTGTACATATAAGCGAAATGGAATTCTTAGAATAGTCAGAAAAATCCAATGTTTTAGATGGTGGTGAGGATGTAGGGACTGCAATCCCTTTTTCTAGGTGCAAAGATGAAAAATGGTTCCTATCAAAAGCCTTTAGGGTTTGACAGGAGGTTTCCAGGCCCTTTTCATTCAGGGTATGCATGTATAAAATTTTTGGAATGCAGAACATCTTCTGTAGGGTATCGACATCTATGGTGCATAGGGTTTTAGAATAGTCTTATGACATTATCGTTCTTTTGCTGGGGTCATATTGAGTGGAGAACCATGTTAGAAACTCAGGAAAATATACTGTCTGTGGGAAAATAGCTCTAGACACGTTTGAGTCCCACATGTGACATGTGTCTTGGTATGCAATGACTAGGGATCGGGCCTCTCGGATAGTGGAATTTAGGTCGGAATTTGTGACAACTGTGTCGAACATGTCAACATGTTTGTCATATATGTGATCATATCCAAAAAATCTGTGTTTAGGGAGTTTATATTTTGCTTTCTGATCCATTTTGAGTGAAGTATTAAACTGGTAGGTTAAAAGATGGTTTTGCAGGGCACATTAGGGTAAAAATTCTTTACTGTTATATCTGATGGCAAAGACAAAGAAAAAATGACTAAGGCTTAGATATAGTAAATACTTGGGGTGAAAAATCCCGGAGATGTACTGGGACTGTTGGTCACTGAGGTCGACTGGATGGGTACAATGGATGCTTTATGCCGAAGATTTTCTTCAAATGAAACATAATAACTTAGAAATTTGAAATTTCCCCTTTAATGGATTTCAACGAATACAAAATTTTGGGCACTTTAGATTTCCAAATGGTCAATCAAATACATGTAGTGTCACCTAGGAGGTGAAGGCTTCAAAGGGAAGCTAACAATCTCCCTTAGAGACACCTATTTTCTCCACACTAAATGCTAGATAGCTCAAAGAACCAATGGAGAGAAGCACTTGCCCCTTGAAGGAAGGATGCAAAAGATCTTGGAGAATGCTAATAAGTATGAAAGAGATGGACTATGAAGAAGATCCAATACAATTTCTGCAGCATCAACTTTCTCTTGGTTTCTCTTCTAAGATGCATGCCCATGGCTTCCTATTATAGTCCAAGAGGTGGCCAAGAAACAACTAGATCCAAGTGTGAACCCCATCACCTCATGAACTAGCTTCAAGGTACATAATGGGGTATATTGAATGCCAATCCATCAGGTTGAGAATACAAGTTCAAATTTGTGTTGGTGATGGGATTTTATGAGTCTTTAATGCATAGTTGGTGGTTGCAATCTCTCTGTTTTGACAGTCGCATGGATATCGAAGGGAAATGCCCGCAGGGTTCATGTGGGCACATAACTGTTCTTTAGAAATTTTCACTCATATTACTTCTTAGATATGATGAGGATGTCTTCAGTGGGATGCATGCTATATGTTGATGATGACTTACTATGTGAATTGAAAAAATGTCGCATGTGTGCAGGATTTATGCGTTAACAATAACCCCACAAGACAACTCCAGTTGAAGATGAAGATGAAGTTATCCAAGTTCAACATGAACAAGTTCAACGATCTCTTTCCAAGCCAATCATTAGATCTTGGGAAGAAATACAAGTCAATAAAATCCCAAATTATAGGATATGATGACGACAACAACTTTCATATCCCAAATTATTCAAAACCAATCCACTTCCAGAGTGTTGGATTGCTTCAAGAAGTTTTAAATTCACATGTTCGAGTCAAGCATGAGAATACAAAACTTACAACATTGTAATTGTTAATTTTTGAGCATTAATTCAAAATACTCTAGGATCTTTACTAAGAGAATAACATGTACAGTATATCAATGAATATCAATCATAGCAAGCATATCAATCATCACAAGATGCAAACATAAGAGACAATAGACACACAGAGTTTCCGTGGGGAAAACCCTAAGGTGAAAAACCCCACAACTTCCTCAAAGATAGATAGAGCAATGATACAACCAAAGTAAAACCCAAGTACATAGAGATAGTCTTCTCCTAGCAGCTGATCCTCCTCCTCACATGTGCGCCACTTTCTGAGTGATGTAGAAGTGAGTAATGAAGTGATCAAATAGAGATCTCCCGATCTCTATTTATACTTGTTCTGACCTGCCTAATAAACCAGTGGGGGCCGACTTGTCTAACTCAGTCTAATAACCCATGGTTACATTAATCTCGGGCCGACCCCTTACTAGGTGGTCTAATAACCCATCAGCAAGTTAACACACTTGCGACACTTGTCAATACAAATGACGACACTTCCGTATAGAGGAATAATACATCTCTATAGGAGTACAATAAATATATAGATGAAATACTTTCCGAAGTTACATATACATCAACAGTAATTGCACTGGTCACATTCGAGATGAGGGGGGTTGTCCAAAACCCAACATGTCCATCGATTTCCATCTTCTATCCAATTGGATATGTCGTGCAAAGTTTGCATATTTTCACCCTCCATCCAAGCTCTGAGTGGATAAATATTTTTGTTTTGGGAAAGGGGAGGCTTTCCAAGGATACTATTAGTCCAAACTTTGATATCTTTTCCATTGCTCAAAATTCAAATGAGTTTGGATTGATTTAATGGAGCTACAACCTTCAAAAATTTTCAAATGTGTGATCCTCCCATGCTTGAGAGCTCGTTGTCCATACATTTCTTTCTTTTACTGCAAAAGTACTTTTTAAAGAGATCTCTCTTCCACCATTCCATCTTTCCTGTGAGTAGGTGCCAAATGATTTTTTCCCTAATCACAATATTCGTCAAGGTCGGGTCCTTAATCCCAAGTCCTCCTCTGTCTTTTGGCACTCTTATAGTGTTCCAATTGACCAGATGATACTTTTTGGTATTGGTTTTACCTTCCCGATAGAGAAATTTCTTGATCTATTTTGTTATTTGGGCTATGATTCCTTTTGGAGTGAGCATGGCTGAACATATGTATATTTGCAAGGATGATATGGCATATTTTATTAGGACAACTCTTCTCCCTGGATTGAGCCAATGTGCTCACAATTGGTGAAATTGATTTTTGATTATTATGATAATATCCAACCAGATCTCAGAGGAAGGAGCATGTAAGTAAATAAAAATCGCAAGATACTCGAAGTTGTACCAAGAATTTGTGCTTTGGAAATGCAAAATTCTGTCTATTTTACGGAGGGAGGGAGAACACGTGTTCCAAACATAAATCATGTTTCCCCCCTTATTAATTTCTCCTCTTGAGGCCTCAATAAAAATATCAAGAAGCTTTTGAGAGCAATTTTCCAATGTAGTTGAGGCTCCTCTGAGCAGATGGATGTCATCTGCAAACTGAGATTGGTTCATGGCTTTTACTCCTCTTGTTATGGATATGCTCGAAAGATTCCCACTTGTTTCTTTCTCAATCTTTCTACTCATAGTTTCTACTATAATGATGTACAATAGATGGGATAAAGGGAAGCCTTGCATAAGACAAAGAAGGAGGCGGGGAAACCCATTGAAAAGAGGAGCAATCAAAGGATTTGAGATGCAAGCTTTGATCAATATATAAAATTTGCATTAAATCCAAAATTATGCATGAAATTAAAGAGAAAGTAGTGTCTTACTCGGTCGAAGGCATTGGCCATGTAAATATTTATTAGCATCCATTTGTCCTTGTGGTCTTTGGTGGAGTGGATCACCTCTTGAACCAATCAATAATTTGTCAACTATTTGTCTTTTTTGCATGAAGTCCCCTTGATTACCAACTTTAGCCTATTTGCGAGGATTTTGGTGAATTGTTTTTAGGTACAACTGCAAAGACAGATTGGATGAAATCTTGCAAAAGTGGTGGGATTGGATTACTTGGGAATTAGGGTGAGAAAAGAGGAGTTGGTTCCATCACCCCCTTTCCCTTCTTTTGAATGTAGAGCATCATTTTTTTTTCAAATCCGATTTCACAATCTGTCAGCAAGCTCTAACAAAGTGAATAGTAAATCCATCAAGGCTAGGGAATTTATCGAAGGATAGTCCCTATATGGCCTTTATAATTTCTTTCTCCTTATGTATTTGATAAGTGAAGAGTTGGTTTCGTTTGAGATTGAAGGAGATATGTTTTCCAACATTTCCACAAAGGCAACACGATCCCCATTCCCAACCTCCGTGTAGAGCGAGTTGAAGTGGCTGCTCACTGCAATTTTTATTTCAGGGTGATAAGCGATTTTTATGCCAACTAGAAGGGTGATTTCCTTGAACTTATTCCTCTTCTCTTTAGCTTTGGCTTGGCGATAAAATAAGGAGATGTTCTTATCGCCAGAGTCAAGCCACAAACTTCTTTTTCTAGATGCCAATGTTCTTCCAATTGCTGGGCCTTGAACAAATTTGTGTATAAATATCTATCCTCTATTGAGTGCTATTCCGTTATCTGACATGTTTCCATTTTTGCCTGCAATTTGTCAAGGCTAATTAAGAGCTCTTTTTTATCCTTGTTCGAGGTGGGGAAGGAGGATGATGGAGCAGAGGGGGGTTAAAACATAAAGGAATAGGGCAATATTGGGTAGCCACTGAAAAATTAGTGAGATGGATTTGTGGTCAAATTTTCCCGATGGTAAAATATCGTAGGTAATGTATAGGTCATGAAGGAAGAGACCACCATGGATTAGGAATCTGTCAATGCAGGAAAAAATGGGTCAAGGACCCACCCTTTTGTTGGACCAGATATAACATCTTTGCAGGGGTTTGACATCGACAAGGTCCCAATTAGAGATTAAATATTATATTTCCGCTCTGAAGGGATCACATATGGGGTTCCCACAAATTTGTAGGTTATTGGAGTGAACATGACATGTGCAGAACAAGAGGCACAAATTTGTAGGTTATTGGAGTGAAGATGACATGTGTAGAACAAGAGGAAGACTGGGAAAGAGAGGTGAATGATTATGTTCATACTTGCTATTATCAATCTAATTGATATCATGATATCATATACCTACTGGCAATAGACACTTGTCCTTCCAAGCTAGATAAGCACATAAAAGGTATTTGAAGCTCAAAGCGGTCAAGTACTACATTGTAAACAAAGATTTGCATTGGAGGGATCATGAAGGTATTTTGCTCAAGTGTCTATTAGAAAATGAAGTTAAAACAATGGTGAAAAAATGCACCAAGGGATCCGAGGAGGGCACTTTGCTGCAAGGACAATAGCTCATAAAATTCCCAGGTTTGGATATTACTGGCCTACTCTATTTTCTGATGTGCATAAATTTGTAAGAGCCTGTGTTCCCTGTCAAACCTTTTCTGGGAATTAGAAACTACCAACCTTACCTCTAAAGCCTGTCAAAGTTGAAGCACCTTTCGAACAATGGGGTATATATTTTGTTGGGGAAATCATCCTCTGTCTATTAATCAACACAGATATATTTTAACTACCGCTTACTATTTTACCAAGTGGGTGGAAGCAATACCTACTAGGCAAGCCAATGACGTTGTAGTAATCAAATTCCTTTAAGAGAATATCCTATCTAGATTCGATTTCCCTAAGAAAATAGTAACCAACAATTCCAAAGCCTTTAGTTCCATCATAATGATAGCCTTCTAACAAAAATCTCATGAAGATTATAAAAATAATTCTTTTTGAAAACGAGAAATCGTGGTATTTTCAACTAAGATATGCGTTGTGGTCTAACCGAATATCTACAAAGAGGGCCATAGGTAGGGATCCTTTCTAGATGGTCTATGGATTGGAGGTATTTTTACCCATACAGTTGGAGCTTCCAGCCATGAAAATGTTGCAAGATTTTTGATAACAAGGCTAGACACAGATAATATTAAAGGAGATCTGGTTCTAATGTGGGACAAAATACATGAAGACCCTGGAAACATCGAAAATTTCACAATCTTTCGCTGGGATGGAATTTTTAATTAAGGAGGCCATATGTATGTTCCCTAATACTTTTCATCTTACAAATTTGGAAGGACAACTCCTGGAATACCCAGTCAATGGTAGGTATCTGAAACCCTTTTTCTCAGTCTAGCTAGAAGATACTCAAACCCTGTATTATAGTTTATTTTGTTTAAGTACATTTGTATCTTCATGTTTTTTCTTTTGTTTTCCCTAAGGCATCACAGCGAATGCCATCTGCTCCGTTGAAAAAATAACCAAATCCCACAATTGAAATTTTGTCTCCCAAAGGATTTTTCACAAGTCCTTGATATTTTGAATCACAAATTGACTCCATAGCCCAATAGAGAAAGGAACTAGTCTGCTCTACTTAGAAATTCTACTTGGATTCTTGAAACATCATTAGGAGGAGTCAACTCGCAAAAGGAGACAATGTTGTTCGCCCTTTGAAAACTAAATAAAACGCCAAATGATTCACATAGAAGGGAAGCTGCATGCCAATGCCCATGATCAGTTTGGGCATGTACCCATAGGTAATTTGGGATGTTCGCGATAATTGAGATTTTAGGGGGATAATCGAGGGGCTCATGCACCAACGACCATGAATAGATCATGCAGGTTCCCATGGATAATCTGGGCCGTCCATGAAAATTGAGATGATGGGAAGGATAATTGGGGGGCTTGTGCGTCAATGACCAAGATTAGATTGTGAAAATTTCAATGAATAATATGGGCAATCTGTGGCAATTGTGATTCTAGGTGGGATAATCAAGGGGCTTGTACACTGATGAACAAGATTAGATCATGCAGGTTTACATAGATAATCTTGGGCGTCCACAGTGATTGAAATTCTAAGTAGGATGATCGGTGGACTTGTGCGCCAATGGGAAATATTAGATTGTGCACTTTCCCACAGGAGATCTGGACCGTCCGTAGAGATGGAACTAGAAACATGCATAAGAAGGGGGATCGTGCGCCAATGGCCATGATCATATTGTGCAGATTCCCATGAGAGATCTTGGTCATCCATGGGGATTGAAAGAACAAAATATATAATGGGATGACCCATGCACTAATAGCCACGATTAGATCGAGCAGGTCTCATCAAGCGATCTAGGCCATTCGCGACATTTGAATTATGCATTGAAGTAAGTGGGGACCTATGCACAGACGACGAATATTGAACCAAGCATATCACAACACTCCATCTGATCCATCTCTGACAGCTAGAAGCACAAAATGAGATACGTAGTTACTAGTGTGTGAACGACCATGATTAGGCTAGGATCCTTTTGACAAATGATATGGGCCATTCACACAAAGAGGCATCCTCTGCTTCCAAGTGAGATCTTGGATTCCCAGAGTATCAGAGATTCACTGTAAAAGAATGATTTTTCTTGAAATACTTCCAGAGTCCGTTAATTCTCTCTAATTCAGGGCAATGTACAAAATGTAAGGTAGGGAGAAAGGTCCACTGAGATTTGATTGCCAATTATAGAAAGGATTTTCCCATACCGCTAGCACAGGAAATCCAATGATGCCATGTAAATGGCCACCAAGATAGCATCAATTCCTGTCAACGGGAGAGTTAAATGGATTTTCTTGCACAAAACTTGGAAAAACTCGGTAGAAAGTTTGTATTGAGCATTATTCAAATGATATTCAAAGAGAGCTATTGAGAAATATAATTTTCAGTTGCATATACCTTGAATTTTGAATCATGGGCCACTAGAAGCAACCCGGGGGATTTACGCACTGCACCATCAACAAAATCAAGTAACTAGAAAAATCCATCATTGCCTCAGTATTTTCTGTCTGAGTTATTCTTGTTCCCATCACGACAAAATAAACTGCAGAATTTTGGCCCCTATTTTGTCTCCCCTCTGCACAGTTCACCGAAATTTATCCTTTGTCCATTATCCCAAAGTCCCAAAATCCCAAGGAAGAATACCACCTCTTTAAGCTCATATTCTCAAGCCCCTTCCAATATCCCAAGGAAGAATACCACCTCTTTAAGCTCATATTCTCAAGCCCCTTCCAATCGGTCGAATAGTTAATGCCTTGGGAAATGGGAGGTATGGCTGTCCAAATTCGGGTATGGGCAAGCCACCCTTCATGGAAAATCGCATTTCTTTCTTCTTGGGCAAGAAAAGTGTCATGAATTGCTCCCCAAGCCATGATCCATCAACCAGTTTCCCTTCCTCACGAGTTGGGAGCTACCTGGGCGTTTTCCAGCCATGTCTTTCTCTGTTTTTTTTTCATTCTCAGCCGGGAGAAGGGCGTTTTTGGTGTTGTATACCAGTGGGGAAGAAGGGGGAATTGGGGTTCCATAGAGACCGTTTTGGTTGTTAAATGCTTAGATAGTTGGGGAGAAATCGTTTTCCTCCCTGTGAATGTTTTTCCCTATCCCACAATTTGTTTTTGGCTGGAAACGATTTGGGGGAAACCCATGGCCATCCTGTTGGTAAATCCATTGTTTTGGCTTGAGCTTAAGTGCAAGATCCAATGTTCAAATGTAGCCTGATAAACCTAGCTGTGGACTGGCTTGTGTAACGTACCCTACCGCGGACCCAATTCGAGGAAGGGAACATGATGACAATATTTGGGCTTTTCATAAAACTCAACCAAATTATTAGAATCATATGAATAAAGACAAGAGTGTGCAGATGCAATTTAATCAGTATGCACAACGGAATTAGAAACTCATCCACAAACATATTTTCATATGCATTCAATATATCGATAACAGTCATTAATTTAAACACTGCAGAAGTAAATACGTAGACATAGAAACACTTATCTTTATGGTGAAATGATCCCAAGCAACTAACTATGTCACTGCAACGATCCACCCAACCATAGGCCAGGTCTGTTCATCAATCTCTCAACACAACTGCCACCCCCGAGCTGGGCATGATTCTTACAAGGAAAATGAGGATGTTCAAACTCATTCACAGCCAATTCCACATTTCAACTGAGCCAAGCCAGTCCACAGCTGGGTTTATCAAGCTACACTTGAACTCTGGATGCTTGCACTCAAGCTCAAGCCAAAGCAATGGAGTTACCCACAGGATGGCCATGGGTTTTTCCCAAATCGTTTCCATCCAAAAACGAATTGTGGGATGGGGAAAAATATTCACAAGGAGGAAGCAATTTCTCCCCAACTATCTAAGCGTTCAACAGCCAGAACGATCTCTATGGAGCCCCAATTCAATTCACCTTCTTCCCCACTAGTATACAACACAAAAACGCCCTTCTCGCAACTGAGAATGGAGGAAAACACAGAGAAACATGGCTGGAAAACGCCCAGGTGGCTCCAAACTCGTGAGGGAGGAATAATGGTTGATGGATAATGGCTTGGGGAGCAATTCATGGCTCTTTTCTTGCCCAAGAAGAAAAACATGATTTTCCAGGAAGGGTGGCTTGCCCATACTCGAATTTGGACAGCCATACCTCCCATTCCCCAAGGCATTAACTACCTCAACCAACAGTTAGTAATCAATGATTGGGTACAAAAGTCAACATAGGTAGTTGAAGGTTTGATGGGTTATCTCATTAACACTTGGCTTGACTTGATTGGATCCAAGGGTTTGAATGTTTTCCCTCCCAATTCCTTGTAAAATCGTGCCCCCATCTCTTTGTTGCATTGCATAACTAGTTGTGGGTATTTTATTAAAATGCATATTTACAATTCCAATGTGCCTGGCTAGCACGTAAGCCATATGCATCAATAAATCGATGGCAGGGCCTTAGCCTTGAGCTCCTCACCACGATTTTATAACAGTATTACATCATTTACATTTGAATGTAATGGGGTCAAAATGGGGATATTATGAGCTTGGCTCAAATGAAATGATTAATTGGCTGTGTATGAGCTTGAATGTCCCATTTTCCTTGTAAGAATCATGCCCAGCTTGGGGGTGGTAGTTGTGTTGAGAGAATTGATGAACACAACTAGCCTATGGTTGGGTGGAATGTTGCATCGACATAGCTAGTTGCTTGGGACAATTGCACAATGAATTAGATAAGTAATCTCTACGTGTATTTACTTCTGCAATGTTTAATTTGATGACTGTTGATATGCTGAAATGCATATGAAAGGTGTGTGTGGATAATGTTTTTATTCCGCTGTGCATGTTTAATTGATTTGCATCTGCACACATTTGATTTAGTTGTATGAATCTAACGAATGGGCTGAGTTTATGTAAAAGCCCAGATATTGGTATCATGTTCCCTTCCCTGAATTGGATAGATGGGAGGGGACTTGACATTACCTTTTGTTGATCAATGGACCATGGTATCCTCCCCTAGCTTAGCTAAAACCTCAGCTCGACAACTAATAGGAGCCACCCTCGAGACACTGTATTCCCCAAAACCCCAATGCAAGCTTTGGAAATCCGGGTTGGTCCAACGCTCGGTTCCTAATGTCTTCCAAGTTTGTCCAATTGTACATCAATAATTATAATCATGCTACTTCAACTGTTACCACCAACAGGGGAAGTTATATCCCTTGAAGAGAAAGCCACTTTCTATAAGGGTATGAAGCCAATCTAGAAAGTCGAGGTTTTTGCTCAACTTAAGTGCAACTGGGGCCAAGAAGAAATTCCTCCCAACTCATGGAAATGGGCGAACTTTTCACCTTAGAACCAATAAACTATATCTGCCTTTACCTTGATACTAGGAAGAGAGTCTGACTAGGACATTGATAAAGGAATGATAGCTATGGTTGATGCATACAATTATGCTGGCGCACCCAAATAAAATTATGCAGAGGCCATATTGGTAGGGATCAAGACCCAATTGATAGATTTCAACGAAACTGGGATCTTTGGATACTATTCTTATCTTGTCTATCTTCTTATTTTAAATCAAGATCAGTATTTCGAAGTCCTAGATGTCCAAAAATAATAAAGAAAATGTTCCCAATAGAATATATTAATGGATCCCATGGATTAAGAAAGGACAAGGAGAGGGGGTCACATGGTATCATTTTGTATCTTTTTTCATGTACAAAGCCTTCACCTTGATTACTGGAAAAGAACCTGAACGCATGCCTCAAGAAATTAGGCCTTATTTGCATCTAGGATATGCAGTTAGGAGAGGTGATTGGTTTTTAAAAGAAGATTACATCATCATCATATTATATTGTACCGAATCTCCTCCAAACAGGTTTCCTAAACTTCTCACTCACTGGACTTTTGTTTTGGAATATGTGAAATAGATGTTGCTAGTGGATGACCTTCATTTTATTAAATCAAAAAAGAAGGGAATAATCAAATTCCCTATATTCATGGGTGGCTATTCTATAATAAGCAAGAAAGTCCTTAAACAAGTCACTAAGATCCTCAAAAAGATGAAATTTCCTTTGGATATAGCATGGAGATAGAATCCTCACTTCCTGACTAGGCAATAAAAGGGGAGGAAACTTTCTAATCCACAGTATCATGAATCAAAGCCAGAGCTAGAGAGGTTAGTAAATAAAGACACATTTGAAGAGGCAAAACGGATAATCTGAGGGGAAGCAAACTTAATTGAGGTAATGGCCCAAGCATTTCTAGATCCTACTCCAGAACCTTCTTATGCCCCACCTTACTATACTTTTTATAGGCCAAAAGGAGAACAATTTACCAAGGAAGACATGGCGTTCCTGGCCCCTCTGTAGGAAAGATATGATGAGTACATCCAGCATAAAGACAACATAGACAAACATAGAAGAGGAGCATGGTGGAGGATGAGTAAATAGATAAAGAAAGAGAACGCTCCATACCTCAGTATTCTCGAAGATGATAAGTTTGAGAAACTATATGAAAAATACCATGAAAATGATGATGTGGATGTGCCGATGATGAAGCTAATCCCTCAAGAAGGAATGGGACAAGTTGTCTGTACATCAAAAATTGAATAGGGTAGTGGAAGAGAAGAGTAGTAAGTTCCCGAGGTACACATCCATTCACCTCCCAAGGAAGTAGAGTTGTACCAAAAAGCTAGACCCATTATGATGTCTATGGGTTTTAATCCATAACAAGGACCAGGGAAGGATGGACATGGCAGCAAGGATCCAATTCAACTTGAAAAGAGACCTAAAAAATTGGCTCTGGGAGATAAGATAAATCCACCAATGCCTCATGAGGTACTTCGAGATGAGCCCATCACCATAGAACTTCATGATCCTCAGGTACCTCCAAGTTGGGAGCAAGAGAAACCTTGCGATGACTATATGTTTAAACGAATTCATATCCAAATCAATAAGCTTATGTTTAAAAAAATTTCCATTAAAATCATTTGGAAAATATCATAATTTAAGCAAACATTAAGAGTCACACTAAAATTTTGTGTATGGCGTATACATTACAAGTCACAAAATTAATCCATTAACATATCACAAAATGCAATTCGAATAACTCATACTACCATTTATGTTTTTTTATACATATTAATATAAGTCAAACATTAAACGGGTCATATCGTGTTTGATAAAAATGTTTTTTCACTTCCATTTTCATAACAAGTTCCAATCAAAATTTATTTTTCTAGTTTGTGGTGGATGATAACATATTTATTTTTTTAGTTTGTGGTGGATGATAACATATCTTGAATAGAATACATGTTATGCACATACTATAAACTAAATTCAAGAATGGAATATATTTTATGTTATATTATATTGAAATAAAATAATAACGAGAATAATATCTAAAAATATTTTACAATATCATATGTCAACCAACATGTAAATATTATGCATGGAATTTAATATATAAATATATGTTATATTATGATAATGATAATGATTATTAGCATTCATTGATATCAATATTGATATATTAAACTTTAAAAAAGTGAAAAATGCTACAATAAAATATTGTTAATTATAAATTTTTAATTTTCTAAACATAATTAATATAATTGTTATATGTATAATTATATTAAAAACACTAAATAACAAGTAATTATTCAATAGAATTTATTTATTATAATTTTGAAATGAAATATACTAAAATGTTTATGGGAAATTTATTCATGTTAATATATTAATTAATACTTTTTTGTTAAATTTGTGAACTATTATAATGTCATTTGTATTTGAATCATCTCTCAAGTATTGGACTTATTTTTGCTATTATTAAATACCTTTTTCTTAAGCTAAATATTTTTTTAGGGCTTGAATAATGGTTTTAAGGCCTTATGAATTGCTTATAAGCTCTAAGAGAATTGCTATAATAGTTATAAATTCACGCTTTTTAATTTAAAAATCCAAATTAGGCCATAAAATCCATCTTTAGTACCATTATGGATGGCATTAGGCCACTAAACCTTCTCATGATACCCATATCTCACTTTAAGGCCAAAATTCTTTTAAGAGATTATGTGTTCAAATTTTACCATGATGAAAGATGCACTTAAGTGGGTACCTTTATGTCTAAAAATTAATGTGGTGTTGGTTTGAGGCTCCATTTATGGTCATTACATACTAAAAGATTCATGTAAGGCCTACCTCTTAGATTCTCTCCATCAACCATGGTCAAGGCACTATGACACAACCTTGGTGCCCATAAGCTTCTAAGGGAACCCATATCCCTATTTGGAGACTGAAGATTTCTTCGATAAGTTTTGTGTAGTGATTTAAGACCTCATTAACCTCAATTCTTACAAAATTTATTGGTGAAAACTACTACTCAAGTTTCTTCCCTCAACCATGTCAATGATCATGATACCCATCCTTGGTGCTCAAAACATACTAATGGTACCCACATCCCCAATTAGAGGCAAAATATCCCCTATACCGGTTTTGCATATAAATGGTTTAAGGCCTTGATGTTCATGGCACTTGATGTTAGGTTAACCTTGATGTTCATGGCAATTGATGTTAGGTTAACCTTGACTCCATAAATGAGTCATTGGGATAATCTTGGTTTAGGTCAGAGCAGGTGGTTTTTGGAACCATGGTATTGGCTGTTTTTTTTTCAATATGAAAAAACTCACAACTTACATAGATCCTTTGAGAAGGCATGCCGAATTATCATAAGTATTCATCATTTTTTTCTATCAAAATCAATCATGAAAATCTATGTGGAATGCAAACAATATTCTAAAATTATACAAAAAACCAAGATGACCATAGTAACAACATTCATCAGCAAAAACATTTTTCACCAGGACATGTAATCTTGAAACATTGAGAAAAAACTCCACTCTCTATCATAGGGAAACAAATATTGCAAGAAAGAAGAGATAACATCTTGAATTCCCACTACTGAAACACCATTTCAAAATCGAAATAGCTACGAGCTTCCATAGGCCCATATAGAACTTTCCTTTCTCTTTGTGTTATTGTTGAATTCTTCATAATAAAGCTTGCCTTCCAGTTTGTTGATGGCCTTTTTAGATATTATGTCCGCACTTAGATTAAGTTGTCTATAAATGTGATTGAAAGATATATCCTGAAAATTATTCAGCTGACCTTGTATTCTCTTCTTCCAACCATCCACTGCAATGCAGTCCAACTTTGTTGGCCTAGTGATCCAATTAATAATAACTTGAGAATCACCTATAACCTGAAGCAAAGTAAGATCCAGAAAGAAAGATTACCATGTAAAGCACACCCCACAGAGCTAATTGCTCTTCTCTTGTATTGGTCCCTCTCCACACCGCAATTGATAATAACTTGAGAATCACCGATAACCTGAAGCGAAGTAAGATCCAGAAATATTACCATGTAAAGCACACCCCACAGAACTAATAACTCTTCTCGTGTATTAGTCCCTCTCCCCACCGCCATCCAGCATGGGAAGAAATGTTCATTGTTCAACTTTAAAACAAAACCACATCCACAGCTTCCACCCTGTTCAGCCCCGTCAAAGAAACCCATGGCCCCCTCAGGGGCGCAGGAAGGCCATCTGAGATATCACTTTGTCTTATGGAATTTGCTCGGCATAACAATTAAAAGCACCTACAGATTTTGAAGATACTAAATGTACACTTAAGATCTTGTTTTCAAATATGACAGTATTTATGCCACACCGTAAATTCCAGTATTTATGCCACACCGTAAATTCCAGGAGACAAACAGAGGTAGGCTACGTAATTTTCCAGCAGTAGAGAACCAGAGCTTAAGATTTAATCGACAAAGATTTATTAACTGACTCTACTAATGATGTAAAGCGATATTAGCATATCCAAAACACCTAAGAGAATCTATCATAATGTAGAGCAATACTAGCATATCCAAAACTCTACTCAGTAAACCTGATCCCAATATCCAACAGCTCTGTTACTGTCATAAGAATTAGTGGCGAAGGAGCCTTGTTTGCTCTTGTAGAGAGGAAAAGGTTGAAGAGTCATTTAAATATGACAAGTATCTAGGGGTTAAAAAGGGAGCGAAAGATGTTTCTCTTTGCTTTGTCTAATAGAGATAAAAGACTGCATTGCCAAAGCGGTTATGGTTTTTCGGTAAAGCAAATTTCTTAAATATCTAGCAAAATTCCATGGATTCTGAGGTTTTCAAAGGAGATACACCGCTTCAAGGAAACAAAATCTACAAACAATAATTAAAAGTGGCTTACATTATAATTCTAAAAGACATTTGTCATGAGTTTTAGGCAATAATTTCATTGTAACAAGAGCGACGAGGTGGTAATGTCCCGACATTGTCAATTGGGCTAAAAGGATTGAACAAATAGTACTATCAGAAAAACTAGCACTATAGGAATAATGATTCTTTAGTATAGCAAATTATCCATTTGCAAATAAAGATTATAATGTTGCTTCTAGTAACCCTGATGAAAAAATATTTGTGGATATGCTCCTTACGATGGGCAGGTTCATCTATTTCATCTTTCCATATACCTAGATTTGTTAATGGGATGGTCTAAAAGAAAAAATTCAAAGGCATGGCTGATGCCCTCACTGTGTAGCATATTACTGCAAAGGCATATGCCTTGGTATATATATAGTTCGTTGACTTTGACAATTAGATTTATGATGATGATGATGTCTCGTTAAACATATAAAGAAGAATTTGCGAGTCCCTTAGATTCTATTTTTTGATCATATATATATATATATATATATATAGCTAAGTCTAATCGTTCCTCTTGAAATGTCTTTGCAAATGTTTTTGCACCATCCACACTTGCTTTATTTGCTTGAAGTAGGAAAGTTTAGGAGTCACATTCTCTAATCTATATGAACACAAATAATTTGAGTAATGATGTTTGTTCATAATGATTTTTTAATATGTAACAGTACAATCGTATGACATCTTAATAAAATATAAAATTTACAATAATAAAATAAAACTTTATATAATTTTATAAATTTTAAATTGTATTGAGTTGCTCGAAATTTCGAGGCTCATAAACCTATAAACCTATAAGAGGGATGGATCATAAATGTTATCTAGGACGGTTGCATTGCTTCTTCTTCTATTAACCGAATCAGCCCCATCACGAGTAATGTGAACTGCATTGTCGTCTGAAGATGCATATACTGTCAACAAACTTCTGATTTTTCAAGAAATCTGCAGAGACATTATTCCATGATCTATGAGGGGGTTTCTTTACTGTGTTTCTAGCTTTGAAAGATGAATTCTCACATAACTTACTAGCATACAAAGATGAACTCTTCTCCTCTGGGAAACCTTACTATCAAAATCATAGGAAACTTCACTACTGTACCATTCCCATCCTTACGATCTTTGTTCCAAGTTCCAACATAACAACTACCATCTGCCCATGTATATATACCTTCCCCATGTTCAAACCCATCTAACCACTGCCCCTCATACTTATTCCCATCGGCCCATGTAAGGCTGCCATTCACCCCTTCCATTCACCCAAGTATTCATTACCATTATCTCAAATATATCGGCCCTCCCCATCCTGAACACCACGCGTCCAGAATCCTTCATTGAAATCCCCATTTGCATAGTATTTTCGTCCATGCCCATGCTTCTCATTCACCTCCCAATGGCCCTTGTGAGTGGAACCATCCACCCCAGTGTATATGCCGAATCCATGCATAAACCCGACTTTAAAATCCCCTTCATAGGTTGCTCCCGATGGCCATGAAACCTTACCCTTTCCTATGTTCTTCCCTTTAAACCACTCGCCTTCATACATGCAGCCATCTACCCACAAGTACTTCCCGGATCCATCTGGTAAATTCTCAAGACATGATCCTAAGTAAAAGTCTCCATTCCGATTACACAAAATTCCTGCTCTTCCTCATCATCAACATGGACCGCAGGACCGGACATACAGAACACGCCACTGGGTGGGCTTTTCCTTGCGACTAGTGATTTCTTGATAGACTCTTCTCCATACATTTTTTCAAACCATCACATCCATTTTTGAAAATGAAGGTGAAGGTGTGTGAGACCAACAATACCAGAATCTTCACAGCTCAAGTATTGCAGTTTGTAACAGAAGCTTAAACTAGAGCGATGAGATTATTATTGACATGGAAGGGCCCCCAACCCAATAATAAATGATCCCATCACAATCAAATCGTCCCAACCAGATTGAAGCTCCAGGCTAATCTGCCGAAACCAATGAAATGTAATCCACAATCCACAATCCACCTGCTGCCCAGTGCACTTCTTAAGCCACAATCCACCTGCTGCCCAGTGCACTTCTTAAGCCTTTGAAGATAGGTAACATCAAGTGCTTTAAGACGAGCAATTCGGTATCCATGGAATTCTGAACAACGATTTTCATAAACTGCAAATTACTTTTGAAAAACCTTTAGTCAATGGATAAACCCAACAAATAATTTTCAATTTTCATAACTAATCACCACTTGGAACCTCCATAATTATACTATACTCAAAGAGATATTGAATTGTACCTCCATAATTATACAATTGTTAAGTACCTGGCTTTTGACGCTTGTGATGCTTTTGATGGCAGCAATTTGCAACCTGTCTCCGGCAATCTTTCTCACCATCTTTATAAGGACTTCTCGAGATATTCTCCTATTCTGTAATGGCAATGAACTAACAGATCTCAGCTACAGAGTTTGCTTGAAAACTAATGCATGAAACTTTAAAACATAACTAACTCTTACAGCAGATTAGAGATAACCTTGAAATCGGAATAGTGATGCTCAAGGGAATCAATACTTGATTTAGACAAGTGCTTCCCAATGACAGAAAACAACATAGGAAAAGGCATCCATGCAAATGTTGGCATCTTTACAGGTACTTGATACTTCCACATGCCTCTGAATCTCTTTTTTGTCTTCCTTTGCCAAGACTGAATAAGACTGTTGGTGCCTCGCCTGAATGATAGAACCAAGAAAATTTGCAATAGAGATTTAACAGAAAACCCTATTCCACAGGGACCAAAATCTGAATGTCTGACTAGGCAATGGAAACCAAAACAAACAAACAAGGAATACTACTGAAAGAAAAAAGCATAAAACCATTTGACGTTGGAAGCTGTTGAGAGATACCTGAGATTGAGCAAAGGATAGAATCTCTGAGGGCTGCACAGTTCCGCCTGGGCACTGAAGTTTCTTGCGAGCAGCAGTGAGATAATCAGAGTAAAGTGTGAGGAGAAATGATGCACTTGTCACGAACTGGACGTTGTTCCATTTCTGCCAAAATAGGAGGCTACTGGAGTTTTCTGTACATTCCTATTGCCTTTCTGCAAGAATGAACACATGAAAAACTCGGCATTTTCCTGATATCTTTGAAGAACAGCACCACTCTGCCCACCTTTGCCTTGCATGAGGAACTGCAACAATTTAAATGAGCATTCAATTCATGACAATCATTCAATCGTGCAAACAATATCACTGAATCAGGAAAAGAAGTAGCATCTCCCGAATCAGAGAGCAAGGCAGAAACCAGTTCAACAGAACCATAGCCGTTCAATATAGCAACCTAGACCAGGACTATAAACACAAATATTACCCACCTTGGAGGCCAGCACTTGAACTCCTGAATATTTAGCATCCCAGCTGAATTCAGTCATTTACCACCCTGTTCCACCTAGAGAACTGGCATTGTCAATCAAATAGTTCATGTAAGACTGATCTCCAGTAGCCTCGTGAAGCCATTGTGCTGCCCAAAGAAGCTCATCCTGCAAAACACAGCTACAGCATCATCAGCAGGAAGAGGAGGATGAATACCCACAAAACAAGTATCGTCCCAGATAAGCTCCATAGCTAAACAGGCAATGAACCAAACAAAAAGTACCATCCCAGATAACCTCGATAGAATAGGAGGCAATGGACCAACTGAAAAACTTGAAGACATTCCAAATCAACTAAGCCACAATAGAATTGGGGTTTAGGCAGTCAAGATTATCGCGTATCCACTCTTGGAAGCATAGTACTTTTGTGCAACAGTAATGCTACTGTCATATTTGCCTCTGTAATTGTCAGCAAATGAAAACAGCTGCACAGTTCACACCGGATAATTGTTAGCAAAATAATACTGATAAATCCACAGATCAGATATGAGTTTGAAGCTTTTATAAACTAAATATGGTGAATTCTGAGATCTTTCTCCTCAGAGACTAACCTCTCCATACAGTACATCAGGCTCTGTATGTGCCTTGAGAAAATAATCACTCCCCCATTTGATAGCCTCCATCGAATGACCCAGCTCACCACTGCTGGCCAATTGTTTTTCATATTCAATAACACTCCATGAGAGCATGGTGACTGTGAAGCCATTGGGAGGCCAAATTTAACATTGTCACCAGCATCATAGTATCCTCCTACAAGATCCAGCTGAAGAAAAACAAAAAGCAAGGATTTCAATCAGTTTACTGACTTATTCAATACTGCCATTACTGCCCAACTGAACAAATTTAGCAAAACCATATCCAAACCAAGCCCAGAAAATCCCATACCCCATTGGTCGATCCATCACGCAGACCAGAATCAGCCCTCCAGTTGACTCTCTGATCATTAGCAAGCTTTCCAGATCTCTGGGCCTTGTAAAACATGATACTCTTGCTCAGAGCTGCACCATAGTCATGACCAGCTGCTGTAGCTCCAATGCACAGCGCCAGACTCAAAAAATATACAGATATGAAGCCATAGAGAAGCTCAATTGAAATAAATTTTATGAACCCACTTCAGATAAGGGCTCTTTGTGAGAACCCTAATGCTAGATATTGCAGATAGGATAACATGCAATGACGTAGGACACAGTCACTGAAAAATAAAGAAGCAGGCTAAGTGAACGTTAGGGAACAATCTCAGTGTGAACAGAAGAAGAAAGACACATGGAAAAAACCCTGACCATCTTCCACCAGGCAGAATCACACTTTATAACTTCTTGTTAAGGGTTGTTAAGGGTTTCAGGATAATCATCCAGTACATTCAGAGCTGAGGGTTCCGAGATAATCATTCAGTGGATTATGTACCACTACCTCTGCATCCTGATAGTAACCTATCATTACAAATTCAGTTCTAATATATGCACAGGAGGTGATTATAAACATTCAAACATTCAAGGCCCTGCAACTCTGTCTGTTCTCGTATTTACTCTGGCAGCTGGATCGAGTTACTGTGGCCCATGACTCTTCGTTTGTTCTACATCTGTCTGCTCCCGCATTTACTCCAGTAAGTCCATATGCTCCTGCAGTAACTCCGGTAGCCGGATCAATACTCCGGCAGCCGGATCAATTTAGTGTGTATCATTTTGTGCACTGTTAAGTGATAAAAACCCTGCAGTTGTGATATGCGGGAACCCCACCAACGCAGGTATGCACAGGCAACAATAAAATCGAAAAAAAAAACTCACTCTCTTTCTCTTTCATTAACTAGCCTGTAAATCTGATGTCAGCCTGCAGCCCCTTCCAAAAAGGGAGAATCCAGGACGACATCACCTCCTGTAACCAGTTAATTTTTTGAAAAAATTGAAAAAATATTAAATAAATTAAACAATAGTTTTGATATAGTTGAAAAGGAAAATTTTAAGTTTTAAAGCAAATTAATACAAGTTTGATGATCCATATATGATATGATCTCCTTGGAAGACATAATAATAATGAATTATAGTAATAACTCAAATTATTTTAATTGGAGAAAACCTATTAATTAACTCATTGAAGTAGTATTTCAACTCTCACTACTAATCTGGAAGAAAAATGTCCACGGTGCATTATCCGGAATGCCAATCCAACAATACAACCAATCACAGGAATTTGAAAGATGAAAAAAACCTATTAATCCACCATTAATCCTTAAAAAATAAGACTGGAAAACATTCCGCAGCTAGTCTGCCAACATACTAACTTTTTTTTCCGAGGGATCATGTAATGTCAGTTAAACATCTTCACAACACCCAAATTCTCATTGAACGTCATTAACACTGATTAGCATATGCAAATGCAAAGTGACAAGTCACTAGTGACTTAATGAAGGTAACATATAAATATTTTGTTTTCATAGAGAATTGCATGAATATCTGTACCCAAATTCTTCAATAGAATGATGCTGAGCCTCTGCGCCCACGTCCATAACCTCCAGTAGCATTTCGATTTAAAACAGATGGATATGCTCCACCTTCAACATCATTGACACTATGGAGGTTGTCACTTGAATAAATTCCACCAGCTCTGCTACCTGAGCTACCTGCACCATATCCTACTTCTGGATCTTGCCCTACCCAAGACACTCCGGCCCCTGCATCATAATCCAGACGACTCCTGGAATGCCGAGCTGGGTATGGAAGATCATAGTCCACATCTGAATACGGGCGCTTGGACCCTGATACTCCTGCGTATTCTCGAGCAGGTCCATAGCCTACTAGTGGAGCTTGGCCTACCCTCGACACTCCTCCATAACCTACTTGTAGATCTTGGCCTAGACTGGACACTCCTCCATAACGTGAATCTGCGGCCCCTGCATCATAAATTCCACCATCTCGGCTGCCTGCACCATAACCTACTTGTGGGTCTTGGCCTACCCTCGACACTCCTCCATAACGTGAATGTACGGCCCCTGCATCATAATCCAAACGACTTCTGGAATGCCGACCTGGATATGAAAGATCATTATCCACTTCTGAATAAGGGCGATTAGACCCAGATACTCCAATGTAATCTCGAATAGCTTCATCATTATAGGCTGCCATTCCATTCATGCGATCACTGTATCTATCCGGCTTGCGTGGTGGAATGCTCTCAGAATATCCGGCCCGATGATGTCCATAAGCATCCATGTATGAGGATTGTCTGGTAACTGTTCCAATAGATCTGGCTGAAGATGTAGCTCGATCTTCTCTATAATTCCTCCTATAATCGCTTCTTACACCAGGTGTTCGCCTATCATACGTCCTTCCAAAAGGTTGGCGTCTTTCATCCAAAAAGTGCCTGCCTTCGTGAACCCCAAATCTACTATCACCAACCCCACGAACCCATGGCACCCTACTACTACCACCATATGCTGAACGAAAACCATATGATTGTCCCTTTTGAGGAGGTTTTTGAAGAATAGCCTTCATAGTAACTTTGTTATCTTCCTTACTTGGTTCGTTCTTATTTACTTCTTCAATGCAGGCCAGTGCCGCTTCACGAGTTGTAAAATGAATGAACCCAAAATCTTTTCGTTTAGTAGCCATATTTCTTGCCAATTGCACTCTTTCAATTTCGCCATACTTCTGAAATTTGTCCTGAACTTGCTTTTCATCCCAAGAAGGTGGCAATCCATCGACAAAAATAGACTTGACCTGGGACATAACTTCTTCATCAGGCTCAATGCCACATTTGGCAAACTCAACCTTTGCACGAAAGTCAATACCAAAGAAAACGTCTCGCTTCTGCAAGCGCTTGAAGGCATTTGTAGCCTCAAGATGAGTAGGGAACTCCAGAAATGCAAACCCCTTGTTTGTCCCTTCTTGTTGTAGATTTTCTGTCAAAGTTATTTCCTCAATATTGTCTATTCCATATTCTGTCAATTTTTTGTGAAGATCTTCTTTTCTCCATGATTTACAAATATTACGTACATAAAGAGTTTCATTATCCTGGTTTTGTGTAACTCTACACTGCTTCCCTCTTACCCGTGGATTCTTAAGCTCTGCCACAGCTTTTTTTGCTTGCTCGACAGTGGCAAAACGAACAAATCCAATACCCTTATTTTTACGAGTCTTGGGATTCCTTGCCATTCTGATCTCAACAACTTCACCAACTGCACTAAACGCCTTCTTCAGATCTTCTTCATCAGCATCCCAATCAAGCCCACCAACAAACACTTCAAACTCTTTCTGCTTTATCCGCTCCTTGACCATGGCAGGCATTTCCAGTTCACGTTGGTCATCACCTTCGTCTCCCTCTTCACGGCATCTTGTTTCTTCAGCAACTTCATCTCCATGGCTATGTTCACCCATGACTATATTATTTTCAGTCGGCTCATCCTGGTGTTCTCTATCCTCATAATCCTGTGCTTCATGCATTACAGCATCGGTTTCCTTGTTCTCTAAGTCTTTTCCCCTGACGCCCTCTACGCCCGCTTTTGCAGAGGGCTTATCTGCATCCATGGTGGATCCTTTGTCCTCCAGCTTGTTGGCATCCTCTACGGGCATTTCTTTCTCCGGCTCGGCTTCGACAGGTAGTTCTTTCAAATCTTGAAATGGCACGACTTTTTCTTCGGCTTTCGGAGCTTCAACGGTGGGCGAGGGTTTCGAGTCTGCTTTCATGAGGGCCTCGGGCTCTGCCTTCAGTGGAGTAGAGGCTTCGACAGGTAGTTCGTTCAAATCTCTAAATGGCACGACTTTTTCTTCAGCTTTCGGAGCTTCAACGGTGGGCGAGGGTTTCGAGTCTGCTTTCATGACGGCCTCGGGCTTTGCCTTTAGTGGAGTAGAGCTCACGGGCTTGAGGGATTTTCTGGAAGCTTTTGTCCCTGTTTTTTTCTGGGCGGTTGGCCCATCCTTTCTTTTCAGGACGCGGGGAGGCATTTTTTGAAAAAAAAAACAAAAACAAAAAACTGATATTGTGCAGATTGAAACGCGGAGATCTGAAGCTCGAAAGCACGAAAATGAAAAAACCCAAAATGAAGAAGGTAAAAGGCAGGCTCTGAATATCAACGATATCAACGGCGTTATAAAATGAGAAGTAACCCAACCGATCTGTGTGGCGTAGTCTAGTGAATGAAAAGAACCGCTTCTTTGACGTTAAATCTGGGTCAAAGTCTGGGCTCCACGATATCTGATAGGCCAAAGTCGTTGGCCTACTTTGGAAGAGTCTACGAGGCAAACGAGAGCAATGTATGAGTATTCTTAGCAATTTTTATGTCCTTTAAATTCTTTGAGTTGGCATAGGTATAATCTTAAAAAGTTATAATTTAGCTATTCACAAACCCATTTTTTTTATGTTCTTTAAAACTCTTTGAGTTGGCATATGGGGGTTAAAAGGTTAAGTTTTTCTCGATTCCATAAAAAGAAAATAAAAAATAAAAAATAAGACTAAATAAGAATGCAAGCATTAGTGCATCGGAGGAGGTTTTTCTAGGGTTTTTAGCCCGGAATCTTACTTTCGTGCAGGATTTTACTGTTAATGATGGTTGATCAGACGTTTGTGTGGGTTTGCGGCAACTTGGAGTCAAGTTGATTCACAGAATCAACCCAGTACCAGCTAAGTATAAAAAACGTGGGAAGTTTTCGCATACGTCGCAGCCTACCTTCGTTCTTTTTTACTTGATTTTTCAGTTTTTCCTTGTGGGGGTGCTTGGTTCTTTTTTTGGATTTGTGTGGGCCTAGTTTCTGTCCGACCTCCTTTTTTGCAGGCTTTTGACTTTTTGGCTTATTTCGGAGGTATTTTTAGCTGCGTTCTCCTTTTTTGGCAGTTGGTGGCTTTTCATTCGTTTGGCAGCTGGCGGGGTATTAACCTGGGGGTTGTCCGATACGCTTGGCAGCTGGCGGTGAGCACCCTTTCTCCCGGTTCCTCCCCATTATGGATAGGGTTTCCCCTTTCCAGGGTCAAACAGTCCCTTCCATTCCTCCTTTGTCTAGTGTTCATGCCGAAGGTTCTACTGCTGGAGGTTCTAAGAATAATAACCTTCGTGGACTTAGGGCTAAATGCCGGCGTCACCTGAAAACAGTGAAAGCTCGAGATTCTGTTGCTAGATTTGATATCAACTCAGACTTTAACCTGGAGCGGATAGGTTTGCTTGCTGAGAGGGCACTTGTGGGCCGCTTGGAATTTACCTCAGGTACCAAACTAGAAATCATCGAATGGGTTAGTAAATTCTGGGTTCCTTTGACTGGTATGGCTTCGAGAATAAATCTCTTGATGAACCGTTGGATCCTATTTGTTTTTTTTGAGCCGGTGCATATCGAAAAAATCCTTTCGACCTTCTGGGAATTTAAGAAGGGATCTCTGTTTCTTAAACGTTGGCATGTAAATTTTGATCCTCTCAAAGAATTTCAAGCTATTCGACATCTGTGGATGCTCATCCCGGGCTTGCCCATTGAGCTTTGGTCTGAAGATGTTATCATTGGTTTGGCAAATGCAGTCGGAAGATTTGTTAGATTGGATAAGCACAGTCTATTCGGAATGGATAGAAGATACGCTAAAGTTATGGTTGAACTGGATATGCGAATGGGCTTGCCTGCTGAAGTGGAAATAGCTTGGGGCAGTAGCATATGGCGGCAAACCCTCGATTTCTTTAAAATTCATTTCCGATGCTTTGCCTGCCATAAAATTGCACATGTTCAGGCTAATTGCCCTATGCACCGGCAACAATTTGTGGACTCTTCTTCTTCTGGGCATTCATCTCCCAAGATTGGACCTTTTAAGAAATCATCCTTGGATTCGAGTAAGTATTTTTCTAGAACCCTAGATCATTTCCTTGATTTATCTATTGATGAATTGGCTTTCATTGAGAATTATGAAAAAGCCTTGTCTAAACGAATATCAAAAGGAGAAATTAAGATGCAGCATGATCTTGTTACTGGTTTATTGGTAAAAAATGATGAGTTAGATTCATCTACTCCTCCGATTGGCCGCCACTTGATTTGTGATCTGGAGACAGTGGCCTCGGATATAGCTTTAACTTCTCCCCACTTTCCCCGACCGGTTGAGGGTGCAGATCCTACAAACCCTATACTTATCCCTTATGTGAACTCTAGGGGATTGGGCGGTGATTCGGTTCTTGGGACTGATGATAGTGCTGGTCCTTCAAACCCTATCTTCTTCCCTTCTGCGAATCCTATGGCTTTGGGTGTTGAGACTAATCTTGAGGCTGAAGTTGATCATATTCCTACTGACATCTCCATAGATATTTTATCTGTTGTTGACAATTCTATTCTAAAGGAAAGTGGCTATCTTCTTTATGAGAAGGGAGTGGAATTTCGCCCTTTACCTACTTTCTCTAAAAATCCTGGTACTGGTTCTGTGGCCAAACCCTTACATGCTCTGAACTTCCAGAATGTTACCATTCGCCAGGGTAAGAAAAAAAAGGGTTTGGGCAAACCTGTGCTTCCGGGTTTAGACACTTACACCCCTGTTTCGCAAAGACTGGAAGAAGTGGGTGTGGGAGGTAATGTGAATTCTGAGGGCCTTAGAGCGATGTCCCCCTCTTTGGGTGTTTCTTCATGACTATTCTTTCCCTTAATGTGTGTGGATTGGGTAAGGTATCTCGGGCTCAGGCCTTATCCAATCTTTTTAAAGCTACTAGCCCCGATATTGTTATGATCCAGGAAACTATGTGTGAAGACTCCTTTGCTACCTTTAAACTTGGTAAAATTCTGCGCAATTGGGAAGTTGCTGCTGTCAGTTCTTGTGGTCTGTCAGGGGGTCTTGATGTTGCTTGGAAGCCTGCTTTGTTTTCCTTCAAGGTCTTTGCTACTCCATGGGGCATTTTGCTTAAAGGGTCTTTCTGTGGTTTACACCAGACACTTTCCATCCTAAATTGTTATGCTCCCTATAGGGAGAGACAGAGATTTTGGGAATCTCTTCTTGGTTCTGGTATTCTGAATTTAGTCGATCTGATCATTGCAGGAGATTTGAATTATACCAGTAATGCGTCTGGGATTTGGGGTTCTTCGGCTAGGTTGGATGAATTGGCATAATTCTTTAATAAGTTATTTGCAGATGCAAATTTTGTTGATGTGGTGCCTCTTAAGTTATTGCCTACTTGGTCTAATGGTAGATTCGGTAATGATGGGATACATAAAAGGCTGGATCGTTTTCTTGTTAAGGCTGAGCTTCTGGGTCAGTTCCAGAAACACCGTTCATGGGTTTTCAACACCAAATTTTCAGACCATTGACCTATTGTTCTACAGCTGGATAATTATGGGCATAATTTTTCATTTCCCTTCAAATTCAATAGTTCCTGGTTGAGTGATGACAATTTTTGCAATATGGTTAGAGATTTTTGGCAGAACTGTGGTGAGCAAGAAACAAATCCGGTGTTGAGTTTCTGCTATAAGCTGAAGGGTTTAAAGGAGGCTGTTACAATCTGGATTAAGAATAGGAAGAAGTCTGATCAATTGGAATTAGCTCATTTGGAAAAGAGAATCCATAAGTCTCTTGTTGCTAATTTCTCTAATTCCTTAAATTATGAAATTTTTTAAGCTTTGAAATGCTATGAATAGAAAAAGGAAGACTTGCTCTTGTAGGAGGAAAAAGAATGGCGTCTCAAAAGTCGAGCAATTTGGATCTCACAAGGAGATAAAAATTCTAAATTTTTTCATACTTTTGCATCTGCTAGAAGAAATTTGAAGTACATTTGGGAAATTCAAAATGATCAGGGGCAACTGATTACCGGTCTTGATCAGTTAAAATCTGAAGCTATATCTTTCTTTGGTAATATCTATAGAGATCTGGGTGATTGTATTTTGGCTGATCAAATCAAAGTGGCGAGTCTCTATCCTAGATTCTTCAGTGAGCAGGATGCAGACCTTTTACAAAAGGAGGTCTCTTTGGATGAGATTGAGAACACATTGAAAATCTTTGCCAAAGAGAAAAGTCTCGGGCTTGATGGTTGGCCGGTGGAACTTTATATTCACTTCTTTGATGTTTTGGGTCAAGATCTTAAAAATCTGGTGAATTTTTCCAGAGTCAATGGATATATTTCGGGTGCCCTCAATTCCACATTTGTCACTTTAATCCCTAAAAAAAACAAGCCCCTCTCTTTTGGGGATTATCGCCCGATTGCATTATGTAACCTGTTATATAAGCTCATCACAAAGATTCTTGCTGAAAGTTTGAAGAATGTTCTTTCTGAATATATATCTGCTGAGCAGTTTGGTTTCTTATCAGGGAGACAGATACGCGATGCCATTGGCATTTCTCAGGAATTGTTGCATAGTATAAAGATTAAAAAGAAGAAGGCTCTTTTGCTCAAAATGGACTTAGAAAAAGCTTATGATATAGTCAATTGGTCTTTTCTGCGTTTGATTCTCATCATAATTGGTGTGCCTCCTTTGGTGATTAAGTGGATTATGGCTTGTATCACTACTATGAATATTGTTGTGCTAGTAAATGGTTCACCGTCCTCTTTCTTCAACTGTTCTCGAGGGATAAGACAAGGGTGTCCTCTCTCTCCACTTCTCTTCATTTTAGTCATGGATGGCTTCAGCAGATTAGTTAAGCAAGCACTGGATAGAGGTTTGATCAAAGGCATCAGGTTGACTAAGGACTGTGTTATCACACACATTTTGTTTGCAGATGATATATTGGTGGTCGGTTTGGATACTGTGGCAGAATGGAAAAAATATGGTGAAATTATTCAGACTTTCTATAACGCCTCTAGTATGAAGGTTAGCTCTGCTAAATCAAACTTTTATCATTTAAATATGACTGATGTGCAATTGAGTGATATCATTACTTTTCTTCCCTTCAATTGCTGTCCACTGGAGGATGGCTTTAAATATCTGGGTTTTAATTTAAAACCCAACAACTATCTCATCAAAGACTGGTTCTGGTTGTTGAGAAAAATTGAATCACGTATTGCTCACTGGTCTTATAGACTTTTATCTATTGGAGGCAAACTCATTTTAGTTAAATCGGTGCTTTCTAGCATTCCAGTATATTGGTTTTCACTACTGGAAGTGCCATCCTTCATGATTAAAGCTATCAGGAAATGTTTCTTTAATTTTCTCTGGACAGGGACTTCAGATAGTGCTAAAATCCCAATGGTTGCATCGGAGATACTTTCAAGACCTTTTAGATTTGGTGGTTGGGGAATCAAAGACCTAGAGGTCTTCAGTTCAACACTCAGATTAAAAAGTTTGTGGCGGTGTATCTTTGGTAGTACGCTCTGGTCTAGACTCATCCAAAGCAAATATCTGAATAATGATGTGTTTATATGGATTAGAAACCCAAAACTGGTCAATTGGAATTATTCTCCTATATGGAGGGGTTTTATGAAAGTTTTCAACTGGATCAAAAAGGATATCTTTTGGCAAGTTGGAACAGGTGTGAAGATTCGAGTTGGTTTGGATCCCATTCTAGGGATGGAAGATACATATCTCCTTCCTTCCATCCTATCTCAGTATTTACAGGTTATCGGCCTGTCTACTTTGGACAAGATTCTTATTTGCAGATCTGGTGATTCTGGGTCTGTTGTTTGGATGTCTTCAAGAGATCTCGGACTCTCTGGTTTCTTTGCTCAGGCATGGGACTCATACATCAAGAACTTAAACTCAGCAGGTGTTAAAATCAATCTGGAAAGTGATCAACTTGTTTGGGGTAGGAATCCATCCACTAGTATAGTGACGGCAAAATATGCATATATTAGAATTATACAAAATAAATTAATCTTCCCACAAGACTGGTGGTACAAGAATTTATGGAAGTGGTCAATTCCCATAAAATTAAAATGCTTTATATGGTTAGCTTGACAGGATAAACTGAATACTTGGGAGAATTTGAGCAAGCGTGGATGGATTGGCCCAAGCATCTGTAGTCTTTGCCTTAATGATGCAGAAACAACTCAGCATTTATTTGTCAATTGCAGCTTCACTAAAAAAATCTAGGATTTTGTTTCTGCAAATTTAAATATTACTTGTCATTAGGATGTTGGTGAGTTCAAGTTCTGCCTCTTGAATTGGTACAGGAATTGCAAGCATTTTTTTACTATTGCTATCTGCATTACCTGGGCAATTTGGTATTCAAGAAATTGTGCTATCTTTCAGAACATGCTTCCTGATGTAATGAAGTGTAGTATGATTGCATTGAAGATGTTTTCAACATACAAGACAGATGATCATTGTCTGAGGATTGCCAAAGTTAGTCACTTTACACTTAAGGTGGAGCAACCTGTACTATTCTTCGATGGGGTTGCACAAAATGGGATTTGTGCAGTTGGTGGTGTCCTTTACCTGAATGAGGATCATTATTACACAGTTAGGCTCAATTGTGGAGTTGGTACCAACATGAAAGCAGAGCTTATGGCTCTTTGGTGTGTATTAAAAGTGGCAAATATTTTTGGATTAGTTAACATCAAAGTGTATGGGGATTCTCGTGTTACAATCAAGTGGGCATCTGGAGATTTCAAGCTGAATGTTACAAATCTGCAACATTGGTGTCTCCGAGCTCAAAAAGAAATGTCTCTACAACAGAATATTATGTTTGAACATATCTATAGAGATCATAACTCGCTGGCGGATAAGTTATCTAAACAGGCTCTGGCAGGCACTGAAGGCCATCTTATTTGGGAGGAATGGTGTGATAATGCCATTCTGGATAGTGGAGTCACTTATTTCTTTGATTAAGGCCTTGGAGGGTATCTTTCTTTCATGCATCAGTTGACTGTAGCCATATGTGCTCTGCACATTTTTTGTTATAAGGTTTTTTTGGAGGTCTGTCTTTTTGAGATATTTGGGAATTGTAAGGTCTTGGAGGTATATATGTATTTCAGATCCTTACTTTGAAGCTTTTTGTTGATTCGGGCTAAGAATCAAGACTTTCTTTGTACTATTTGATTCACTTGAATATCAATAGCAGTTTTTTTTCGCTGGAAAAAATTAGTGAGCTTAGCATAGTTAGGTGGGGAAAGTATATCTTTGTACCATAAAAAAATAAAAATAAATAAATAAATAAAATAAGAATGCATGCATCATGTGGCATAGTGGTGAGAGGGATGTGTGATGTAGTTTAGTGGTGAAAGGTTTGTAGATTTAATCCCTCCAGAGGCTTTGTAGAACCGGAGTTAGATGGGTCTATAATAGTTTAACTATTTATTAATAACTATCAAAATTGAATTTTTTTAAGCCTTTCCATAAATTCAAATCCATGTTAAAAGAGTAATTGAAACATCTCATTCCAAAAAAAAAAAATTTAGAATTTGTTTTTCAATTATTAAAGACAATAAATATTGTAAAATTTCAAAAGAGGGGTTATATTTTCAACAATCCATTAGTGTTCTTACTCCTAATTCCTACATCCTCGATGATCATTGGAATTTTAGTATTATATGAGGATGTATGTGGATCATAATCAATATTCATGGTTCAACACCCTCCATGTGTCTTTGGACTTTAAAGACTAAAATCATCTTTATTCTTGTGGCTTTAAGTACCCTTCCAAAACATTAAATTGATCATGTCAGTCATGCCCACATATCCTTCCACCATATTAGAATATCCACCATTTTAAATATCATTTAACAAAATATTCCTATAGAATGTTGGAAACCTTTATCTTTCTAAATCCCCATTTAAATCCAAATATTATGAGCATCCACTACAACAAAATCCTATGATTAGCTCCCTTTTTGCATCCAATCACCTTTTTTAATGTTTTTTTCTTCATTCTCTAGGCAAAGGCAGTGTTATCCTCTTTTGGTATTTTTACTATCTTGTTTTATAAGTTGACAAAAAATATTGCCAACTTTAGTGCCAGCTTGAACGTGCTATTTTGCACAAACTTCTACCCTTAGTTTTCATCTAGTTTTTCTCCTAGAATAATGCCCAGAACAACACCTATCTTTGCTCCTAGAATATCACTTGTCTCTCACATGTTTGTGCTCTTGGAATAACATTCTGTATCACAACTAGTTTAGCTTCCCTTAGCAACACTAAGTTTTTGTCCTTGCTGTGTTCCTAATTTTGCTCCTTGTGCAATGGCAATGACAACTGCAATTATGGCGATGATGATGATGGCAGTTATGTTGATGACAATGATGATGATGTGGTTATATGATGTTGACAACGATAAGGGAAATGATGATAACGGTGACAATGACAATGACATGAGGGTAAAAGCATGTTAATGTCTCTCACTTTGCAACAAAGGAAGAAATTTGTTTAGAGAAAAATGCATCAAAACTTTGTTTAAACTGAATATACTAATTACATTTGCAAGGTTTAAAATCATTGGTTTGGGAAATTTCCATGTAGGAATGGGAATTCAAGAAGTTATAATTTCGACGGAAAACATTAAAGTCTCAAAAATCAAAGGTTCGCCCAAATTGTTCAGTTTAATATGTTCAAGGGAATTCATATGCAAGTCAATCTTGCATGAGTATATGTTCAGGCGAATTCATATCCGAGTCAACCTTAAAAAAATGAGAAAATAAAGATTTGTGTAAATTAATGTTTGTCATTTTTTTAATCTTAAAATCACGTGGAAAATATCATAATTTAAGCATACATTAAGAGTCATGCTAAATTTTTGTGTATGGGGTATATAATACAAGTCAATTAATTATATTTAATTTATTTAACATAAGTAATATAGTTGTTACAGCCCGATGGTTTATCTCAAGTGGTTGAGAGCTATGAGTTGTAAGCAGAAGGTCTCGGGGTCAAATCCCAGGGTGGATATGCATAGATATAATAAGGGTCTCACTTGATGTCCCCATCGGGTTAGGCTCTGTAATCAGAGCCAGTGGGGTGAGGCCCCTTCGGGTGGCTCCCCTTTGAATTCTTCCTGTGGACATAGAAACTACTCTCCAAGGTTGTGAACCACATTGAAAAAAAAAGTAATATAGTTTTACACATGTAATTATATTAAAAATTCTAAATAATTAGTTGCAATTTTTTAATAGAATCTATTTATTATAATTTTGAAATGAAATATACTAAAAGGTTTATGAGAAATTTTTGTATCTTAATATACCGATTAATGGTATTTTGTTAAATTTGTGAATTATTATAATGGCATTTGTAATTGAATCTTTTCCTAGGCCATGAGACTTATCTTCGCTACTATTCAATATCTTTTTCTAATAGGATAAATATCTTTTTTAGGGCTTGATTAGTGGTTTTAAGGCGGGCCTTATTGATCGCTCGTAAGTTCTAAGAGCATTGGTATAATAGCTATAAATTCATGGGTTTTATTTTAAAAATCCAAATCCACAATAGCCATCCTTGTTGCCAATTATGAATGACATAAGACCACTAAACCCAACCTTGGTGCCCCTATCAAAACCTCCCAATGGTACCCATATCTCACTTTAAGGCCAAAATTCTCTCGAGAGATTATATGTGGTCAACTTTTACGTCCATGATGAAGGATGCACTTAGTGTGGGTACCTTTTGATTTCACAATATATTATATGGTGTTGATTTGAGGCCTCATTCATGGTCATTTCACACTAACAGATTCTTAGAATGCCTAAAACTTTTAAGTTTTATCCCTCGACCATGATGAAGGCATTGTTACTCAACCTTCGCGCTCATAACCTTATAATGGCACCCATATCTCCATTTGGAAACCAACTATTCTTTTAATAAGTTTTATATAGTGGTTTGAGACCTCATCAACCTCTATCCCTAAAAACTCTACTGAGGCCAACTACTACTCAATATTCTTCCCTCAACCATGTCAAAGGCCATGAGACTCATCCTTGGTGCTCAAAACATATTAATGGTGCCCATATCCCCACTTAGAGGACAAATATCCCCTAAAGAATTTTTGTGTATAAGTGGTTTGCGGCCTTGACATTCATGGCATTTGATCCCTAAAATATTCCTTAGAGCCTAAGGCTTGGGTATCCTCCATGGTCAATGCCTAGAGACCCATTCCTAATGCTAAAAAACTTATAATGGTACCCATATCCTTACTCAAAGGCCAAAGGCACTCTTCACAACGTTCGAGCTATAAATTCTACTTTAATAAGGGCCTACAACCTAATTTTCCTATCTCAACCATGGTGAAGGTCATTTGACCCACCCTTGATGCTCAAAACCTACTCCGTTTTTTGATATCACTAGTCGAAGGACAAATCCCTAGAGAGGTCCTTTGTACTGGTTTAAAAGTCCTCATTCATGGTACTCAAAATCTAGAAGATTTAATTAGTGTCTAAGTCTCGAGTTCCTCCCTCCCGCAACCATGGTTAAGTACAACAGACACATCCCTAGAACTCAAGGCTCTCTAATTCATTCTTGGTGTTCAAAAAAATCCTAACATGTTGTAGGCATATCCCCACATTAAGGACACATATCCTTGAGGGAGGTCTTCTAAATGGTGTTTGAAGTCCTCATTCATTTCCCTTTTCCTTAAAAGTTTCCTATAGAGAAAGTACATACCATATATCCTCCCCCAATAATGCCCAAGACCTATACTTGGTTCTTAAATTATCCTCTTAATGGTACCCAGATACCCATATCCTATGTAGTGGTTTGAGGCATTGTTCATGGACCTTGAGCTATACAAGATTCATTTAGGGAATGAGGCCCTCATTTCCTCTACCACACATGATCAATTACTTAAGACCCATTCCTATATCTCAAAACCTACTAATGGTTCCCACATTCCTACTTAGAGGGAAAATCTCCCTCACATAAGTCATGTAAGGTAATATGATGCCTCATTCATGGCCCTTGAGCATTATAAGATTGATTTATTGCCTAAAGTTCAAGTTTCCTCCATTGGTCATAGGTTTCAAGACCCATTCTTAGTTCTCAAAACCTCCTAACAATGTCCATATTATTTCTTCAAGAACAACTATCAACATGAGGGAGGTTGAATATGTTAGTTTGAAGCCTTGTTTAGGGCCCTTGAATCATGGACACTTCTTATAAATCTTAACAACCAAATTTGGTCAAGGCCAAGTTGAGACCTCCTTGATGCTCAAAACATCTTACTAGCACACACACACATATATCGACAAGTACAGGAAGTGTGGAGAAGTTGTTGGAGGAAGAAGATGAACTTACGTCATCCACTCATGAACATGCTGAGGTGGAGAAGGAATATGAGAGTCATGTGAAAGTCAAGGATATAGATGAGGTGGCACCTTCTCAGAAGGAGAAGAGGGATCCTCCTCATGGGTTAAGCACAAAATTTACAACACAAGATAAAAAATGGTGCTAATAGGGGCGATGAGGTGGCTTCGAAGGGAGGGTTGGCTCTAGATCCTTTACTGAAGGTTACTCTAGGAAGGAAGTCCCAAATTTCGAAAGCAAAAACACAAGCTGAGTTGAAAGTCAAAATTGGGAAGTAGTCAACCATAAATAGGGCCCTTAGAGCAGGGATAGCCCAGCTTAGGGTTCCATGATGCTTTTCTCGTCCTTTAACTCAAGGGGGTCAGGGAGCTCCCCCAAATTAAATGCTCTCAAAAGGATGGTTAAGGGTTTAAAACCCTCTGTCATCCTCTTACAGGAAACAATGGTGGAAGGATCCAAAGCACAAGAAGCCCTTGAACCTTGGCTTAAAGATTGGTCTTTCGCTCAGATTAATTCAAACTGACACTCAGGAGGATTGTTAATAGCTTGGAGTCCAGAGTTAAGGGAAATCATGGTCATTAGTTATGAGACAATGTTGAAGAGAGTTTTGGACGACAGGGTTTCTTGAGAAACCTTCTCATTTTTCAATGTATATGGCCCGTTTCAGAACATGAGAACTTTTTGGGAGTCCTTCTTCTCTTTAGGGATTTTAGAGCGAAGGAATATGGTTTTGGGAGGAGATATGAATCTCTCCTTATTTGAAAGGGAAATCTGGGGTTCCTTAGCAATGTCGGATGGGTTATGCAATTTCTTCATATCTCTCTTCGAATCCAAAGGGTTGGTAGATGTTCAACTGATAAAATTAGAACCTACTTAGAGGAACAAAAGAAGTGGAGAAAATTCAATATCCAAACGTCTTGATAGATTCTTGGTCTCTGAGAATTTGGTGGCTCATCCGCTTACGGTAAAATCTTGGATCGAGTTTAGGGGATTGTCAGATCATCGCCCCATCATCTTGTGAATTGAAAACCAAGCCTCCAAACCAACTCCTCCTTTTAAATTCAATCCTAGTTGGCTCAATGAATATGATTATAGGAAATTGGTTGCGGATTCATGAATTCCACTAATAGACAACTCCTCCGAGTCATACATGAAACAATTCTATGATAATATTATCAGAACAAAAAAAAACGTCGAAGATTTGGGGAAATGCATACAATGCTAGACAACATGATCAACTTAAAGAAGTGGAGGCTAAATTAAGGGAAATATATAGTTCAAATAGCTCTGAAACGTTTACAGAAGAAGAGTTGATGGTTGTAAAAGACTGTGAACTAAAACATGAAGAATTATTGTCAAGGGAAGAGAAATTGTGGAGATTAAAGAGTAGGGACATTTGAATTACCGAAGGAGACAACAATACCAAATTCTTTCATAGGAATTCCTCTCACAGAAGGAATGTCAACACGATTTTAGAAATCAAGGATGCAAATGGAAATATTGTCAGTTCTTTTAAGGATAAGGAAAACGATGGAAGATATATTTCCAAAATTTATTCTCAGAGCCGGAAGGGTTCCCTATCCAAGAGATTTTACATGTCCTCAAGCTCTTCCCAAAATTGTTTTGTTATGAAAAGAATAAAGAGCTAGTAGAAGAGGTTTCAGAAGAAGAGATGGAAAAGGTAGTATACTCCTTCCAAAAAGGTAAGCGCCCTGGCCCTGATGGGTTCTCAATTGAATTTTTCCAAGGCTTTTATGAATTATTAAAGGATGATTTATTGAAGACTGTACGAGAATCCCACAGGTTAGGAAATATTTTAGGATCCCTTAATTCCACCTTTCTGGCCCTAATCCCCCAAAAGAAAAAATCCTCCTCCTTTGAGGATTTCAAACCAATTTCTTGATGTAATGTAGTATATAAAATCATCGCTAAAATTATAGCACAACGATTAAAACCAATCCTGAACAAGATCGTTTCTGAGGAAAATTTTGGGTTCTTATTTAATCGTGAGATTCATGATGCGGTCTCCTTGGATCAGGAGGCCATTCAATCCATTAATAAGAACAAATGCAAAGCCTTTGTTCTCAAACTAGATCTGTCCAAAGCTTATGATAGGGTAAGATGGACTTTTCTCAAATTACTTTTTTTACAGATTGGTATTGCAGTGGATATAGTCAATTGGATAATGGGGTGTATCCAATCGTCCTCCTTTGCAGTGCTTATTAATGGCTCCCCATATTCCTTCTTCAGGTCTTCAAGAGGAATAAGAAAAGGATGTCCTCTTTCCCCTTTTCTTTTCCTATTAGTAGATGATGCCCTAAGCAAGTTAATTTATTAAGCTAAATGATCTGGTTCTTTCAAAGGAATTAAGGTCTCAGATTCTTAAGAACTGTCACATATATTGTTCGTGGACGACGTGCTGATGATGGGGTAAGGATCGATAAAGAATATCAAAGCAAGTGAACGGATCTTAAAGATTTATAAGAAGGCTATAGGGAATAATCTATCATAAGCAGTACATATTAGGATAAAAAATGAAGCCTCCTTCTCCTTAAAACCTTTATTAGAGGGTTTTAAATATTTAGGTTTCTACCTAAATCCCAACTCTTACTCCTTTAAAGATTGGTTGTGGTTGCAGTTAAAAAAGGTGGAGGGACGAATAGGGTGTTGGGAAAACATGTTTTTGTCATGAAGATGAAGATTGGTACCACTTAAGGCAATACTACAAAGCATCCTTGTTTATTGGGAATCCATAGCTTATATCCCCAAGGAGATCCTACACAAAATTCGAAAGAAGTTCTTTTCCTTCGTATAGATTGCAAGCAAATAGGCTAAAGGCATCCCTCTTGTTAAATGGACAATAGTGGCTAATCTAAAAGAACTGGGAGGATGGGGTTTAAAGAATCCTTTTTTGTTCTTCCAGTCATTGGAAACAAATTCCTTGTGGAGGTTGATCTAAAACACAAATTCCTTGTGGAGGTTGATCTAAAACACAAATTCCTTATGGGGGAAAGTAATGACTTCAAAATATTGCTCGAACTCTTCCATCTTAGATTGGATAAGGAGACTAGATAAGACTCACAAAAATGGATCCATTGGATGGAAAGCCTCTGTGCTTTCCTTTCCTTTGATCGGAGAATGGTTGACATGGAATGTTGGTGATGGTAAAAAAATCCGAATTGGTGAAGACCCTTGGATCGGACAAGGTAATGGATTCAAGCTCTCATAGTGAACATTAGCTCTGCTCAAAAGCCATCATATAATCAAATTACATGATGCCAAATCTTAGTCTATTTATGAAGAGGGAAGAACAATCTGGAAAAGCGCAGAGGCTATAAGTATGGAAGGAAAAGCGGCTAGAGAGTGGATGTCTTATATCAATTTGTTGGACTCCTGTTTTATCCACTTAGATGAGGATGAGGAGGATATATTGGTATGGTCCAGGAATGTTTCTAATGGGGATTTTTCTGCAAAACTTGGTTATGAAACTAATTCCAAAGATTCCTTTACTGGTGAAAGAGTGTGGTGGTGGACCTTGGTATGGAAGGCTTCAAGCTCGTTAAAGGCCAAGATCACTCTGTGGTTAGCTTTAAGCAATAAACTGCTAACTTGGTACAATTTATTAAAGAGGGGATGGAAGGGTCCGAGCTAGTGTGTTTTATGCTAGTTGAATGAAGAATCTAGTGATCACTAATTTGTTTTATGTCCTTATGTAGTGACGGTTTGGAAGGCCGCCTCCAAAGAGCTAAACTCTTCGATTTCACATGAAGGATCTTCTTTGGACCAAAAATGTTAGTCTTGGTGGAAATACCATTCGATACGTCTTATTAAAGTGGGGATGGCAAGGTCCGAGCTGGTGTGTTTTATGCCAGCTGAATGAAGAATCTGGTGCTCACTAATTTGTTTTTTGTCCTTATGCAGTGACGGTTTGGAAGGTCGACTCCAAAGATATAAACTCTCTAGTTTCGCATGAAGGATATTCTTTGGACTAAAAATGTCAGTCTTGGTGGAAATTCCATTCGGTACGTCCTTTTTATGCCTTCCCTTCCTCTTTCATTTACGGGATTTGGCGGGCGTGCAACACAACAATTTTCCAAAACCGTTCTATTCCATTTGAGGTGATGGCGACCTTGTTGTGAAGTGGACGAAGGAACACAAATCAGAAGTAAATACGAAGAAGAAACATATTTTGGTTCCCTCGGACATCAACAGAACAACTCCTTGTGATTCTTTGATGGTGCGAGTCAAGGAGAACCTCCCTTAGGAGGATCTGGAGGTGTTTTATACCTTGTTGATAATCGCAAAGTATTGATTAGATTTCCGTCTGGGCATTGTTCTAACAACAAGGATGAACTTGATGCTCTCCATACAATTTTGAAGGTGGCAATAGCGAGGAATGTAACTTGTCTTCATCTTTATGGAGATTTGAAGATGGTCATTTATTGGGACAATAATAAAATTCATATCAAAGCCTCGCATCTTCAACATCTTCTATGATAAATCCGTAGGCTAATGGATTCATTCTTTGTTTTATCGTTAGCTCATGTATACATAGAACTAAACTTTAAAGCATATTAGTTATCAAAAAATGCTTTGCTTTTGGAGCTTGGGAGAACTGAGATTGAAGAAGTAAAAGATGGATTGCTTTTGTAACTCTTCAGAATATTATTGTAATAAAAAAACTTGAAGGATATTGGGAAAGGATTGATGCTTCAAATGAATTAAATATTTTGTGTAAGAGAAGATGAATGTTTTATTGGATAGCAATGGATGCAAGTCCTTTGAGGACAGTTCATGATCATTCTTCTTTAATGATTGATATTTTCCACAAACACACACACGCACACACAAACCCATTCATAGGTTAAACATCCCCAAGAGGAGTTTTGTGTAGTGCTTGAAGGCATGGTATTTTTTAAGGATTATCAAAGTATACTTAAGTATAGTATTCTAGGCGATTATTTTGGATTGAAAAAAACATAAATATAGATTGGTAGGCGAATATTAAATATGAAACATACAATTTACTACTGAAACTTGTAAATTTTGGTGAATATTATGATTAAAAAAACATATTTTATGTAAATACATGCGATATTAGATGCTAAAAATGACCAAATAGCGAATTTATTTTTTGAAAAAGGTCCCCCAAAATAGCTAATTGGTGAAATTTTGCCTCTAAAAATTTTCCTGCTTGAAGGCCTCATCATGGACCTTGAGCTCAAGAATCATTCTTTATCTGTAAAATAGAACAGTTCCTATTCTATGTTATATCCACGAATCCATGGCTCAAAAAAATATATAAATGTTTCTTTAATAAATGAGATAATAGAATATGATAAGTACAATAAGAGTGGCCGAATATATAGGCCTCCATAATGAGCTTTAAGGTAAAGTCATGACTTTACGTGATGGTTACCTTTTGGTAATTATAATTTAAAATATTAGTTATAAATATAATTAATATAAACATTGTCTCCTTATTTGTGTCTTTATGTACTTATTAAGTTATTACTATAATATTTATATTCTTATTATTAAACTTAAATGTTATTTATAGATATGTATTTATATACATAACATTACCACCTTCTTTAAAGGAGCTTTTTCCTCGAAGCTAGGTTGGATGATATCATCTTGATTCTGGGTATGTTTTGAAGCGAGGATTTGAGATATGTGATCCTGATTGCGATAGTTGCTTTCTCTAACTTGATATGTACATGGACCTCTTTTCTTTTGTATTTCCTTCTTGATGAACTGTGATGCTTGAAAGATTCTCAAATTATACAATTTGTAATTCTTTTCTTGCCATCTGAATTCCATATACTGTTTTTGTAGATTGGTGGAGTAGGTGCCTAATTGTATTATCCGTTCTGCTCCTAACCCCATATATACTCCTTTGAGTGGTAGGGAATACCATTTGATTTGTAGATTCAAGTCTTAAATATGTAAGGTTATGGCATTTCCCTACTTCTTCCATCTATCGATCATCGATAGTTGATACTATGAGATTCTTCACAAGCTATACACAAATATTAAGTTCTTTTTCCATTTTGATATCCAACAAATTGTGTATACTTCCAAAATCGACTAAAATTATGATGTCTTTATTCTTAATAGTTCCTTTAAGTTGTAACCTCTTTGGTTCTATATTTTTTGATTTTGTCACATGGGATAAGAGTTTTTCATCCTTAATGTTATCGTCTTTCTTTTCTTTGCACATCAAAGCATTATCAAGTTTTCCTGATCCTAGATGTTCATACATCGCCTTTTTAAGTAAGGTGAAGTTCATACATCACATTTTAAAGATTGATGTATGATTCTCTGTGTTATGATTGACTGTAACTCCAACGTCTATTATTAGTTTCATTATCCTTTTTTGTTGCACATATGTTTCAATTGCTTTGCCTCCAACTATGTATACAAGCAGGACAATTTTTTCTCTCCTCTCTTCTGGAGTCATTTCCTTCATCTTCTTGTATCAATATATAACTCCCAAAATATGTAAGAGATGATGCTTGTACTCATGGAGATGTTTAACCTGTACGTCAAACATGGTATCTAGACTAATCACATATCCTGTTTTTTCTCTAATATAAGAGATAATCTTCATTTTGTTGGCTCTTTTTTGTTTCCAACCATTACTTTGTAGATCTACATTATTAGCAAATTTTGGAAGCTCTGTTGGTAGTTCAACCTTAAGAAACCAATCTTCAGTTCCAAACCACTTAATGATAATTTTTTCTCAATTCAGGGTTGCAAAATGAATGCATCGCTTATAAGTTATGGCATTGGTCTTGTGTGCCTTGAAATGTGGAAAATTACAACTTTTTAGAAGGGTGTGACTTTTTTAACTCACTGATTGTTGTGTTCCTTCAGCCATGGATGTATACCCTCACGCAAATGTTTAAAATTCAGCCTTGTTATGAAACAATATGTTGCGTTAGTAATGGTTGTGTGGTATGGAAGTTCATGAGGAATTTGCTAATAAAGGTTTCCCTCCTCTCATAGATATCCTGCACGAACACGTTCCCCTTTTGAATATGCTTCTATAGTTAATTGATAATAGGAATTCAATATTGTGCCTCTACGTTGGTTCATAATCCTTTGAATATGAGTATACTCTTCCTCTTCCATTCCATATTTGGGTAGAGCTTTCGTTGCCTCTAATAGATTAGCCATGTCGAATTGTAAGTCATTTTCCATCGTTGAGTTCAGAAACTCCTCCATATGCCTCTGTTGCCTTGAAACCATTGTATTTGTCAAATTCATAGGTATAGTAGTTCTGTCAACCTAAATTTTATTTAAGTTCTCTACCATATCTTTTTTGTGGATCAACTACTCCTTCATCCCAAAATTTCCTTTGTTGATGGCAATAAATGTAGTAGGGATGAATTATTGCTCGAAACATATTTGTCAAGATACTAAATGCCTTAAGTTAAAATGAGCCCAACGATTCGATGCTCTCCTTGGTTTTATTGGAACAGAGTTGCTGAAGGATTTCTTGGATTGTACAATCGAGAAACTTGACTTCATTCACATAGTGGAGTCGTTTCTCCATTTTACATATCAGAAGATTGTCGTTCGATGGTGGTGGAGTCTGTGGATTAACAATTAAATGACTAAGGCATGTTGTAATAGGTCTAGGCATTCTATTCTTGAGTATGGGAGGGTGTAGATGACTATGAATAGTTGGATGTATTCAATTGCTTATAAGATCATCGTTCATGATACTGAACTGTTCAATGGCACTTGAACTAGAAGCAGGTAGGTATTGGACAATATCTTCTAATTCATTTTGATCATCATTGTTTTCAACGTTGATATGGGAGACTTCCATGTTATATTCTAATTGTACAATCGGTGTCTCATCATCCTCTTCTTTAGATTCAAGTTCTTCTTCTGGAATAGGTTCATTAGGAAATTCTGAAAATTCATCTTTAATAATGATCATCTCTACATGATTTTCTAGTGCACCTTCTTCTATCACTGTTTTCTTTGGTTTATTTTATTCGATAGCTTTTTCGAAATCCTTGTTAATTGCATTCTCAATGGTTTTTTTTCTTCATTTGATTGGAAATGGTAATTATTTTCGCAAGACTTGGATCCATGAACTATGTTGGTAAAAAAAATTAGGTTGGTAATTTTTTTTAATGGATTGGTAATTTTTTTTATTGGGTTGGTAAAATCTATTTTACCATATTTGTAAAAAATAAGAGAAGAACCCCTATGATACCAATGTAAAATAGAACAATACATGTTCTATGTTATATCCATGAATCCATGGCTAAATATTAGTTATAAATATAATATATTAATATAAGCATTGCCACCTTCTTTCTGTCTTTATTTACTTATTACTACAATATTTATTTTCTTATTATTAAAATTAAATGTTATTTATAGTTATGTATATATATATATAACATTATCCAACCTAAGGCGCTAGTTCCTTGGACCTCAACCATGGAAAAGGCCCCAAGGCCCATTCTCAATGCTCAAAACCTTCTATTGGAACCCATATCCCCACTCAAAGGGAAAATACACCCTATAGGGGTTATGCGTAGTGATTTGAGGCCTCATCATTTCCTTCCAGCCCTAGAATATTCTTTTAGGGCCTAATGATTGAATTTCCTCCCCAACCATGGTCAAGGTTGAGATGCACCACTAGTGTCAAAAACTTCCTAATGTTGCCCATATCCTATCTTAAAGGCAATTGAAACCACTTAGATGTTTTTGTGTGGTTCTCAAGACTTTATATCCTAGTAGGAACATCATGGAGACATATAGTAAAGGTAGTCAACCCAAAGTATTGGCACCAAGGCCTGTTACATAATGATTAAAACATTTAACCACTCAAAATAGCCCACTAGATTTACTATAAATAATTTTATGTAATAACCTTTAGTAATTTTTCTTCTCCAAAAACGTAAAAATAATAATATCATATATCATTATAATAATATTACTATATAATAAGTGATGCTCTCTATTAAATTATAAAAAATAGAGTTCTAATATGAACATATTTTTACTATTCAAAATAGTCCATTAAATTTACTGGTAATAATATTTGATAATTTGTTTCTATAAATAATAATAGTAATAATGATATTATATATTGTTATGGTAACATTACTATATATATATTTTTTTTCCTCGAAAAAAAAGCGTAATTTCATTTCCTCCTTAAGAGTACGAAATTACATAGAAAGTCAACACTCATTATGAGTGGAAGAGGTCTTTGAAAACCAGTGGCACTAAGTCTGAGAAAAAGAGTGATGTTCTCACCACGTGAGCAATAACATCCATTACATCATGTATGGAAAAGCCGATAAAATAGGCGATAAAATTTTCATAGAAGTTGCAGTCTGTGTGGATCATTTAGATACAAGATTTAGCTAGATAATATGTACAGATAATGAAAACAGTAAGAAAAAAGATCTCCCAGTAATAACATAGAGGCCAAAGCATAGATCAGTCGATGAAAGGCCTGTGGTAAAGTTCCCTGCTGACCCCATCCAAAAATTCAGTTACTTTCCAGAGACCGGGAGCAAGTGTCAGGCCTTCCTTCGAGGCTTTGTCCGCCTCTGTGTTGTTTTCCCGAAATACATGCCTGTAACATTACTATATATATAATCATTGTAGGGATATTATCTAGTAAACATATAATTATATAACAAATGTATATAATAAAAATAAAAACATTGTATAATTACATATACTTTTAGTAATGTTATCTCTTATTAGTCCACGCTGTAGCAAGAGATTATATCTTCTATATTTATTTATTAATTGATATTAATATTCTAGTTTTAATAAATTTGTGTACAAGTTATGTTAAAATTTGTATTTGTCAATATTTTTTGAAAAAATTATATTGACTGAGAGATGTTGAATTGACTATTTTTATCCTTATCAAGATTAAAAATAATTAAGAAAAAAAAACTTACCTTAACTTTAATTTTTGCTGATTGCTCTTGCTCGGTCCTCGAGTAATCGGACTCGGCTATTCTATCCTCCTGCCATGGATATTGCTTGGTGTGCAAGTAAAATCAAACCTGGATTTCATATCGAAATAGGAGGGATGTACCAAGGTGGTGGGTTGTTCCAAATTCTCGAGAGGCTGCTGGAATTTGTTGGGGTTTCATTTAAGGTTCCGGCTTGAAACTTTGGTCATTTGCCCGGTCACCTACAATTTGGAGAGGGGGACATTATGCACTGGTTTGAAGTTCAAAAACCCCTCCCTTTAGGTGCTTTTTCATCTCTTTTGTTGCAAATGATGTGGAGTAGAATCCAAGGTCATAAAACAGTGAGGTATGTACTATGGGTTTATGGGTTTTGGAAGATATTCTTATTTTAATGTTGATTAGGAAAGTTTAAATGTAGTAGGATCTTTTATTTTTTTTTCAAAATTTGTCAAAGTTTGTCCTCTTTGAAACTACAAACAAATTATGGAAATTGTAAAATCCATGTCACAGTAGGATCTAGCTACCATGGATTCCTCACAGCTGAAAGATTAAATTCATCAAGCAAGTAAACAAGTGCAAACTATTACTGAATGAACAAATGATCATAACTCAGCACAAATGATCAAAATTCCAGAAATCACAAATGATCAAATATTGAGATATTATTGACTGTCCAATATTACAATGAGTTTGGATTGAATCCTTATATAGAAATAGTAAGGAAAAATATCCACTTGGAGTGTCCACACTTAGCTAGCTTAGATTCATCCCAATCCCCCCTAGGTTAACCAAATGGTTTCCAAAATAACCCAAACAGGTTCAAACTGTGCATGTGAACACTGTGTAAGCATGGGGAACCAAGATGGAGCTCACACATGTGAAGGAGTTGGTTGGGTGGAAGTTAGGTAGGCTAGAATAGGCCAAAAATAGCCAAAAATGGCATAAAAGACTAGGTTCAGTGTATGGGCGCCCTTGGTCAAAACAGATCCCTTAAAACAGGGGATTGAGGCGCCTTAGGCATGCTAGGCATTAAATGCATGGATACTCATGCTTAACAACTAGTTTGACCACCTCCTTGGCCCATACTTTGGCCCAAACCATGTAATCTTGTTCACACTAGCCTATACAAGTTCTAGCAACTTTATAATAACCAGTTTCACACCTAGGGAGGCATTATTAACCAGATTAGCACCAAATAATCATAATTTAATTAATGATTAAGGTATTAAGGTATAATATTGCTCTAACAGAAATCCTACAGACTAATCATGAAAATCATTTTGAGTTATGACGTGAATTTGGATACAATTTTTGCACATATCAAAACTGAATGATATTATTTATTACAGTACTGTAAATGGAAAGAAAGCTAGTTGCAATTGTGTTTTTACCATATTTATGCATGAATGGATTTGGAAATTTATGAATTGCAAACTTCTTGATATGTGTATAGGGGAGGGATTCTAGTTGTTGGACACCCCACCTAGCTCCACTCCTCACGCCATGTGGCCACCTCGGCAGGTGGAGTTTGCAGGCTGAAATGGCAGCGCCACCTATCGGGTAGCTAGGTGCTTTAATGCCTCACGTGTGGCGCGCTTTTCCATGGTTGCATTCACTTTATCCTACAGTCTCCTTCTGCCCCTGTGTTATTCTGCTTGGGCCTGGTGTGTGTTCGTTCTAATGCCCTAGTCCCTGTTCGCCTCGCCCTCAGTTGCGGTGATATCTTGCTCTGGTTATGTGCTGGTTGCTCCTACTTAGTGCCTATGTTGCATTCGCCTTGCATTCACTAGTGCACATGTTGTTGTTCACTGGTGGCCATGACATGGATCCTTGCCCCATGCCCGCGGTGCACCGGAGGTTGGTGATAAAGTGGGAAGCGCACCCTGTTAGCGATTACCGTCGGTTCGGTGGTGGAGATGGTGGGTTCCTGCTCCAGTGGGTTCGGTGATGGAGATGGTGGCTTCCTGCTCGAGTTCATTCGGATTCATTCGGTGGCTTTCGGTGGTGGAGATGGTGGCTTCCTGCTCGATTTCGTTCGGTGGCTTTCGGTGGTGGAGATGGTGGCTTCCTGCTCGGGTTCGCTCGGTGGCTTTCGGTGGTGGAGATGGTGGCTTCCCGCTCGAGTTCGTTTGGTGGCTTCATTCGGTGGTTTCATGCAGCTGGTTTCTTCGTGGGTGTCATCGTGGGTTCATGCTCGTTGGTTTCTACGCGGTCGCATGGTGGTGGATTCGTTTGGTGGCTCACTGGTAGGAATCTCCTACCAGCTATCTCTGTGACTGTTTTTTTCAACACTTTCAACCTGCTGGGAATTGTGTGGACCTCTTTTGCTGCATTTCTAGGATAATGTTGCATTTCTTAATGGGTTCGCTGCAGTAGTGTTTATGTTGTAGTAGGTCTTGTGTTGTTGGTTTATGTTGCATCCGTTGCAGTGGGGTTTTGGTGAATTACTCTGGACTGTTGCATTCGCTGCAACAGGGTTTTGTTGGTTTAAGTTTGAACTGTTTGGTGGTTTTGGTTTGCGTTCTGGGGCTGTCGAGAATTGGTATTATGGGCCTGCTCTTGCTTGTGCTTGTTCTAATCTTTGTTATGCTGGAAATTCTTTGACTGGTTATGCGGGAAATTGTTTGACTGGTTATGCTGGACATTGTATATAATGTCTATTTATTTATGGCACAATACATAATAATGTTTTATTGAAATGTCAAGTTTGAATTGCATTTCACATTACGAGTTTATTTGCTGAATAATTGATAATAACAGGGTTTACGTTGCAATAGGGTTTATCTGGGGTTTATCTTGGGTTTATGTAGGGTTTGTGTTGTATGTTTATGTTGCATTCGCTGCAGCATGGTTTTGTGGGTTTACGTTTGAACTGTTTGGTGGTTTTGGTTTGCGTTCCGAGGTTGCTGGGAATTGGTGAATAATTAATGTGCTCCTTATTATGCTCCTGTTAATGCTTGAATTTATGCTCCTTGTGCTCCTTATTATGTTAGGAATTATGGTGAATAATGAATTCGGTTTTGTGAATTCAAGTTTGAATTGCATTTCGCATGAAGATTTTATTTGTTGAATAATTGATAATAGTAGGGTTTATGTTGCAGTAGGGTTTATGAATTTATTGTGTTGTTGGTTTATGTTGCAATCCCTGCAGTAGGGTTAGGGTCAAGGTGATTTTTTAGGGTTTATGAATTTATTGTGTTGTTGGTTTATGTTGCAATCCCTGCAATAGGGTTAGGGTTAAGGTGATTTTTTGGGGTTTATGAATTTATTGTGTTGTTGGTTTATGTTGCAATCCCTGCAGTAGGGTTAGGGTTTATGAATTTATTGTGTTGTTGGTTTATGTTGCAATCCCTGCAGTAGGGTTAGGGTTTATGAATTTATTGTGTTGTTGGTTTATGTTGCAATCCCTGCAGTAGGGTTAGGGTTTATGAATTTATTGTGTTGTTTGTTTATGTTGCAATCCAAAATTGTTATTATGCAAATTTTTAATTCAAAATTGCTATGCAAAATTGTCATGTAAAATTGTCATGCAAAATTGTTGCTGAATATTATGCTAGGCCTGCTTATTACAGAATAAAAAAATTGTTAGAATGCATAATTGATATGCAAAATTGTTGATGAATATTATGCTAGGCCTGCTTATTACAAAGTTCCATAATTGTTATTATGCAAAATTATTATGCAAACTTGTTATGCAGAATTGTTGCTGAAATGTTTATTTAGGGCACATTACAGAGTTCTGTTGAAATCGTGAAATTGCATTTTGCATGAAGGTTTTATGGGTTGAATAATTGATAATAGTTTACATGGCATAATTGTTATGCATTCAAGGCAAAATTGTTGATGAAATGTTTAATCAAGGCACATTACAACGTTCTGTTGAAATGATGAAATTGCATTTTTCATGAAGATTTTATGGGTTGAATAAGTGATAATAGTTTTCATGGAATAATTGAATAATTGATCATAGTTTTACATGTTTTGCATGAGACAAGCAAATGCCAGTAATAACTAAGAACACAGAACTGGTATATTAAACCGTATGATAAACCCCTGATTACAATGCCACAAACAATAAGGAATGCTATGACCTAGGATTGTGTCCAAAATGGCCATGTTACAAGAAATAGAGTCAGTGATTAAAAAATCCACATCGCAATGTGGTCACAACAAAAATTATGGCACCCCTATATGACACCCCTATGCTTGATGTCCTCCAAGATATTCACTTCCCAATCTTGTTGAGTTTCCTGCTTGAGTCAAGTTGGTTGGCCTACCTAACAATGGCTGATTAGGTTGTGGCTTGTTGCCTCCATATGATATCCAATTTGCCTCTTGTAGCCATGTAGGAATTGAGTAGCCACAGTGCACACTTGTGCTACTAACCCCTGCATTAGGTGGAGTGTAATGCCCCCTCCTACCATATCAACATGATAGAGAGGGCAAGACTCTAAATCCGGACATCTAGTCCCATACTTAGTAAATAAACATTCAATTTAAAAAGAAGATGAACATATGCAAATGCATAAACATTTGAAAACACAACGGAAGTAAATTCATTAGCACATCCATCATTCATTCCAATATTTTCATCAAATGATAATTGCAAGTTTAACACAAGAGAATACTTATCTCAATAAGGTAGTCCCAAGCAACTGGCTATGCAACTGCAACGTTCCACCCAACCATAGGCCAGTTGTGCTTATCAACCTCTTGATACAACTGCCACCCCCGAGCTGGGCATGATCTCTACAAGGAATCAGGGAACAGCAGACTCACACATAGCCAAGCATACACCAAGATGAGCCAAGCCAATCTGCAATTGGGTTTACCAGGCTGCTAGGAAATGGGAAGGAAGAATTGCTAAGCTAGTGAGCTCAACCACAGAGCTATGGGTACCCATCCCAGATCTATTCAGCTTGGCACTCACAATGCCTACACACCCAACACAAGGAAGAATTCTCTTCACTGCCACACAGTCCCTCAAGCCATACCTTCCTTTCTGGTGCTCTCAGGGTGTGCATAGAAAAGTAGCCAGCCCTCTTGATCTTCTTGAGAGGTTACTCCCTACACTAGGTTTATCAAGCCAATTATGTCCACTACCACTCTAGTTTCTTGCTCACAGGTTCAAATCAAACAAGGATGCACATAACAGCAAAACTACACTTGCTGAGCATGATAAAAACGTTTCCAATAGTAGGATGCATGAGATGGGGTTTCCTGAGCTTCAGAAAAACATGGGTAGACTCAAAACGTATTGGAAACTAGGAAAATTCGACTGGGAGAGCAAAACCCATTCCAGAAAAATGCACCAGGGGCAAAAACGACCTCTCCCTCAGTCCCAAATCGTGTCCCTCCTTCCCCAGCTGCTGCACAATACCAAAAACGAGTTCCTGGGCATGGAAAATGCAGGGTTGTGGTGAAAAACGTGAGGATAAATTCCAGTGAGCTCAATCTGCGTGAGAGGAAGAACGTAATGCATGAGGAATTGCCTTAGGCAGCATTTCATGGGGGTTTTCTTGCCCAGCAAGCCAAAAATACGATTTCTAGGTTGATGGCTTTCCCATGCACGAAAATCTGACTGCCATACTTCTCCAATCCCAAGACATTAACTGCCCCAACCAATCTTTGGAAGAATTAAATGATTGGGTGCATGAGACAAAAATGGATAGTTAAAAGTTCATGGGTTTTCTCATTGACACATGGGCTGACCCTAGTGGCTCAAAGGTTTGAATAATTCCCCCCCCTATCCCTTGTAGAATCATGCCCCCATCTCTTTGTTGCATAGCATAGCCAGTTGTTGGTTTTTCATTAAATTTCGTATTTACATGATGTCTTAATTTACATTGTGCATATCTAGCACAAGAGCCGTAGGCATTTGTTTCTTTAATTGCTGATACATGAAACACTAAATCAATGGTGGGGCCTTGGCCTTGAGCTCCTCACCATGATTAAATTACAATATTTACATCATTTACGATTTAATACAAAGGGGATCAAAATGGGGACATTACATGGAGCCCCCCCGATAATCATACATATAATTGACACCTGCATTGGTAGGAGGGAATAAAGTGGGCATGCACACTTGTTGATGGCGGGGGACTTGGATGTTTAGGAGGTCTTGGAAACATGGAGTATTATCTGCAATATGTTCCAATGTGTTTGGCATCATCCTGCTTTCCTCCACTATGTTTGCATCAATGGAAACCCTTTCTTCCATCCCTTGTTATTTTTGAATCAATTGTTGAGCCTTTCTCAATTCCTTTTCCTACCTTGCCATCTGTTTTTGATGGGCCTTTTCTTGTCTTTCTTTCTCTCTTTCAAGCCTTTCCTGTGCTCGAAGTTCTGTTGCAACAATTCTTGCAGCCTTCTTTTCTTTGGCTAAATCCTTATTTTTCTGTTTTAAGTCCTGTATTTCAAGTTTCTTATGCTCAGACTCAACTAATAGTTTTATATAGTCTTCTAAGGTGAGTAGCTGTGAACTTTGGCATAGACGAAGATTGTCTGTTGTTGCTTGCCTTCTTTTTGCTGACACTCTCTCTACTGGTAGCTTTAGGAACCGACCAAGCAATTGGCCCTTTGTTGACACTTGCTTCTCCTTGCTTGACACTTTCCTTTCAATATTTGGGTCAATGTTCTAGACATCTATTTGAACCATACTGTCCTCTTCAGCTGGAACTTCATAATGGACAGTATCTTCTTCCATATTTCCACTGTCCATAAAATAATGAACAATTTCATCGTCCAATTCTCTTGGTTGTGAAGGCGTGTTCATGCTTTCTTCATTGGTTCTTGAAACATTATTTTTGTCCAAATTCGTCATGGCTTCTGCTAGCCATGATGGTGGGGTTACCTGGCTTGGCAAAGTCAATTTGCCATTGTTGCTTCCTGGAGCATGATCAATGTTGTCATTTCCAACTACATTCTCATTGGCAGTTGCATGATCAATAGAGTCATTAAGAAGAACACATGCAGAAGTTGCAGGTGTTTCAGTTGGTCTAACAATCTCCATGCTACCATCAAATGGTTCATTGTTATATTGTGTTTCACTTACATGTTCATCATCATCACCATAGAAGGGTCCTCCTTGAGAGAGGTATATCATATTATCAGTAGCAATAACGTCTTCCTCTACTTCCACATCCTCTTGGCCATCAACATGTGCTTGGACATCCCCTTCTTCCTAACCATCCAGTTCAAATTCCTAGCTACAACTAGTATCATGCATGAGAGCTACAACTAATATCATGCATGAGAGCCTCATAATTCAGTGGCCATATTCCAGTCCTCTTAAACCCAACCTTGATATTTGAAGGTGTGAGAGCCCTTTTAAAGGCTTTACTTGCAAGCTCGGCTAGCTCAAACCTTTTTACCTCCACCCCTGGATTCTTTGCCATCCACGAAGCTCGTCACCCCTGAAATAGTTCTTGAAATGCCCGAACACACTGACATCTAGGGGTTGCAATCTGTGAGTGGTATGAGCAGGCAGTGTCAATAAGTCGATGCCCAAATTGTTAACCTCCTTAATTGTTTGCACAATAATGTGGCTTCCATGTCCATCTAAAACTAGCAGGTGTCTATTTACAGGTGAGACACCACCTGGTATAGATGCATAAAAGTGAGTAAGCCAATTCAAAAAGAGTTCTTTAGTCATCCATGCATGGGGATGCATAGCCATGCATGCACCTGGTTCACAATTTTATATATAGTTTTTTAGTTGAGTTTTACCTTTAAATAGATAAAATCCAGGGATTGAAGCACCAATTGCATTGACACAACATAGAATAGTGATCCAGTCCCTACTCCTAGGAAATATCTTTGGCACATTACGACTCCCTCTCTTAGAAATTACCCGCATGCCACAGTTCCTTCCTTCCTGTAAACTTGTTTCATCACAGTTCCATATATGGTTTGGAGCATAAGAATGTTTCTTATATGCACTAGAAAGGGTGGCATAGAAATTAGTCAGAATTGCAAGGCGTAGATTTAGAGCCCTGTCTCTATCTAGGCCCTCGGCTATACGTAACACAAGGTCTGGATGCCTTTTTTTAAACCCAAAACACCATGACTTACCAGGAAACCCATATTTGAATGGGTTTGGCCTCCCTTAACAGATTTGAGCTACTGTGGATTTTAGCTGTATCAGCTCTAGACCATGTCCCATTTGGGCCATCTCCTTACACCACTGAACCACCTCGGCCTCCTCCTCTTCACTCATAACTGTAACAGGCCCTCTGCGCTTTGTATGTGTGAGCCCATTTATCCAATAATGTACTGATGAGGTAGCAACCCCATGTTTTTTAGCAGATGCAGGAATGGAATATCCATTGAACTCTATATCATCAATCGCAGCTAACATGTCTTCTTTTGTCCAACCTCTTATTGCATTGATTTTCTTGGTTGAACTTGCACCTTGAACTGTGGTTGACGGTGGTTATGTGGTTGACGGTGGGACAACATTGTCCTCGACCACCGCATGGCCATTCTCAACAGCATTACTAGGAGGATTGTTTTCATTTCCATGATCCACCCTCTCCTCGTCCGATGAGGTGCAGCGTAGCTAGGCACCCCTACTCAGTTGATGATTTGTTCTCCTTGCATTGCTGCCTCTTGCCATGCTTGCAACTACTTGCAGGTTTATAAGGGAAGCCAATTATACAAGGAAATTGGAAGCTAGTTATAACATAAATTGAAATAGAAGTAACATAAAATTTGAAGCTGATTATAACAAAAATAGAAGCCACAATACTATTCTGCAGTTACCCGATTATACTGTGCACACGCTATCTGATGGTATGTCTCCACTGTGCACACACTCTACAGTTTGAATGTCTGAAATGCAACTTCAGTAAGGGTTGTTGTTCTTTTATAGTTGTTTGCTGTTGAATTCGATTGGTAAGAAGGGTGCACATGGATTGCAATCTCTCAAATTTGAATGTGTGTTGTGGATTGATTTAAATGTGATCCAATGGATGGGAATTTGTCATGGTCGATCCTTGTGCTTTCATTTGTTTAATGATCCTTGTGATTTCATCTGTTTAATGGGTGCATTTAATGGGTAGGTGTCATTTATTGAACACAGTGGGTTGAATTGTTGAACTACCATGTAGTTATGGCTGACATTCAAGGTGTCATTTGTTGAACAGGTATGGATGTGGCCCGAGATATTTAGCACCAATAGATTATGTGATGGCTCCAATAGAGATCCGTGGGGGTTGATTTGATAGGTACCTTGCAGTGGTGGCAAATTGGATGAGGGTTATTTTGTAGTTCATGTACTTTCATATGGGCAAGAAGATCTATAGGTAGTTGGGACAAGATGTTTTGTACTCTTTTGCACATAAATACTATTTATGGACACATGTTGGCCCAATCAATTAATGGGCAATTTTTGAACATAATTTAAAGTTTTATTGCACTTAATATGAAATATTTATGCATAATATTTGAGTGTTTTTATGTCATTATTTGGTGGCTGTGTGGGACCAATACTATGACAACTACTGGTCCCTGTTCAACAGTAGACATCCCTCCCCTAGTTCTTTTTGAGTTTTTCTTTTGAAAAAGTTGAAGTATGGTTTCCTGAGACGTGCATTTCGTGCTTCAAAATCTATACATTTGATGTATTCTACATTTTAAAGTGTGAAATTTGACGCAAGTGCTTGTGATCAGTCTTTACTGTGCCTGAAAGAATGATTCCTCTATAAATGTAATCAACATGTTTTCATTGAGTTTATTCTTATTTTACTTGCTTAACTCTGTAACATTGCTTAAATGTTACTTTCTATGGAAATGTTTCTGGATACTCATAAATAATACTTCATATATAAATGTTTTTGAAATGTTTAAAGAGTACTTCTGCTTCCTTGATTTTCTTTTATGTTCCATTTAAATTTAACGGAATATTGGGTTTACAATTGATTTTCTTGATATTATTTAAATCATTACGCTTTGTATGCAGTTTAGAGAGATATTTTAAGTTTTGGGCATGTATATGAGTGAATATATATATATATATAGATAGATATATTTTGGAGCAAAATATGTTTTTAGAGAGCTTACTTCAATGTTTTTTGAGCTTAGTTTCGATGCCCCAGGATTGAATCTCTTACATTTGAAAAAACAGTTTTAAAATCTTCATATCTTAGAAATTTATGGTCACTATGGCCCCCTAAGTGCATATTTGCTGCATTTGGAAGCTTCTCTATGCTCCTGAGACAAAAGGCATGTGAAACAAACTGAGTATCATTCGTATCTCCTTGCGCTTTTTCTCCCAATAGGCTCTAGTCAAATATAGTCTATGCCATAGGCTGCGGTTTGCTGGTGTCTGTTCATCTATTGATGGATCGCCAGGTATCAAGGTGTTGATCGTATTCTCTACTTAATATGTCAAAAGAAACAATTTTTATGAAGTCATAGTGTATTATTTGCATCTTTGGATTTAAAGGTGTTCATATCAAGTGGGGTAGCATTAAAGTTACCGAATTAAACTTATTTTGGTCTTTATTTGATATTTAAATGCGAGTTGAAAATAATACTTATGAGGAGATATTATTCAGGAAATGCCTGTTCATTTACATTGCTCTCTTAAATAGGATGGGTGGTTTGCATGCAAATTACTATACTTTGATGCATTATATCAAGCACCTTTTCTCCATCGTTTTGAATTTAACCACCTTATCTCATTTTCCAATTCGATCTGTCCCTGGGTCAATAAGAATAATGAGTTATGGAGGATTGGATTCATGCGAAGGTAAAGCACTCTATTGCTCATAACTATATACATAATTGTTGCACTTCCTCTGCTACTGATGCTTAGATGCTTTCTCAACTGCTATTCGAATTTGTGCTGGAACCAAGTTAACATCGTATTTCAGGGATAAGTAGATAAATATAGCTTCAGATCACGGTTTTGTTTTGGTTCAAAATATCAATTGTTACGTTAAAAAATTACGTCCTCTAGTTGTTACACCAGGAATTTTAATTTCAAACTATATTGTCTTGCCATCGGGGCCTTGGTTCACTAGCGAGGTCAACAGAGTATTATTAATCCATCTAACAGGCCTCATTATTGTGGTATGTCCCCACTGGAATGGTATCTCTTCAAAAATAATGAGGTTAAGTGTAAATTCTAGGTGATTTTGATGGAAAAGATACCTGCCAAACCTTTGACACCTAAAGTGAAGGTAGTCTGTGTGTGTAGTGCAACCCAAAGGTCTCCCTCAACCTTCAGGCATGTTTCAAAGCAAGTTCACTTAATAATTTAAAAACGCCCACAAATCAGGGTTTGTTTTCGCATTAACAAACCCTGATTATGCCAATGTCCAATGTATAGACCTCAAATCAGAGACTAGAGTGGCCTAAATGGAATGGCAATTTCACCTGTAATTATAAAGCAACATAAAACCCCAAATCTCGGAAGTTCAACTTTGAAAGAAGAAGAAATTAAAATCATAGCTGAAAATGAACTAATGTGATTTTTTACGTTGCATTTGAGAATTTAATTTTGATGGAAGTTTTAACACAACTCTTATTTTAGCTGTGTGTAATTTTAGATTTTAGGATGTATCTAAATTTCATTGTACTTTGGCATTTTTCGAAGGGTCTAAATGTGATGGTAATGTTGTTCATTGTCTCTAAATTTCACTGTACTTTGGAATTGGAGTCTAATTTTGATTGAATGTTCATGGTTGAATTGTTTGGTTTTTCCCCCATAGGTAATGCTGGATCCCAGTGAGTTTCATGCAATGCAATGAAACAATGAAAACCTGCTCCTATATTAAAGAATTAGAGATAAAGGAAAAGAAAACCACTTACTTTCTTGACAATACCTTTGAGGGATCAAATATGCAATTGTACCAGAAGGTATGGTCCAAAATGACATTGCTTGATACAACAAAAAAAATGGTGCTTCCTCCTGACATCACATTTTCTATGTATTGTGCACACACTTAGAGTGGCAGTTTCGTCACTGTTGTATACCTGTACAAATTATTTGAGTTATCATTTAGCTTCATTAAATCACAATTTAAAGCATCCAAGGCCTTCTAGGTATCATAATTGTATTCAACAATCTAACACACATGTTTCCATTCCAATAGCAACTATTAGACTACTCTTGAATTACCTTTTGGCAATGTGTGACGGTCCATAATCATCAATCCAAATGGTTTTTTTCTTGTTTTCTAATTGTGTACCATGATGTTTTCTAGAGCTTGAGTATATGAGACAAGTGTAGGATAGAGCTATCAAATTTTCATGGACAAAATGATAAAGAGTATAAAATAGAAGGCGGGGATATAATTTAGCAAATACCTCCCTTATGTTAGTAGTGTAGGCCTTCTCAAGCCCAACATCGCCAGGCCTGGAAAATATTTTAACTGTAACCTTTGCTAACTTCAAGTCAGCTTTCTTTATGCCATATGCAGTTTTGATTTCCAAAATTTGGCATATGGCATAGGATTTAAGTCCTTTATTTTCCTGCTTTGAATATTTCAGTTTCTTTTCTTTTTCCCAGTGACAATAACTGCAATGGGTCTATATAAACAAAATCATGAACAAAGTATTCCACTCCTTCATAAGTAAATCCTTCCTTACTCAGAAACAATTCAAATTCCTTATTTGTCTCATTTTCCTTTACTTTACAAGCTTGACATTTCCCAATCCCCAGGCCTAAAGTGTCAAAGGGGAGACTAAAAAATGCACCATTATCAGATGAATACAAAGACTTGCGAAAGTATCCACTGGGAAGTTGCTTCTTCTCCAATTTCTTGGCTTGAGCCCTATCAATTTCATCCGCAATAGCATTTTATTTCCTTTATTGATAGCCCCAGGGATGTCGTCTGATTTCCATGGTCACAAACCTTTTCACACAATTCAACTCAACATTAATACATTGTACTGTAAAAAATAACTCCTTGCATCTGTTGCATTTCCAAGAATTGTTTGAACTTCTCTTTCAAAAATCATCCCATGGATAGTTTTTGTGCCGTCAGATTTCTCAAACATATACTCCACACAATTATAGCACGCAAGTCATTAGACCCCTCCGAATCAACTAAAAGGGCATCACCCACTGCCACAATATCTCCATGCAGTAAAGCACTCTTGTATAAAGGCTCACCAGAAGGAAGTTTACCAAAAGACATCCCAACCCAGTTTGCTTCCTTCCTTGATGATCTGCCTTTCCCTATTTTAACTACAAAGGATGCTTTTTAATATTGTACCATTATTAGAAACAATTTGTATAGAAAAGGGTAAGGATCATGTTTTGTTTAGCTTGTATGGTAACGTGGGTTGCATTAGTTAAATGCAAAACTTTGATCATGATATAGACTCTTAAATTTGATTCAAACATGATGTTTTCAAATGAAATTAAAACTGTTGTAATGATTATGTGAATGGAGAAGTCTACAATTCTTTGTGGAATGGTTAAATGAACTATTTTATTTACACGGTTATTTGGTTCCCTTGTAATCGCGAATTAGTATTTTTTTATAATACAATTTCTCGATGGGATCTATGAATATTCATACATGTACATTTGGGGTTGAAAATCTTTAATAGCAGTATTATTTACATGTACATTTGGGGTTGAAAATATTTAATAATAGTATTATTTACATGCACATTTAGGGTTGAAAATATTTAATAACAGTATTATTTACAAATATTTGTCTCTAGAATATCTTTGTCCAAACCTTTCAAAATTTCAAGAATGAATTGAAAGACAAGCTTGCTAACCCTAACCCTAATCCCATCTTAAGAATAAAATCCTAATAATAAGGTTGTTGGATTCCCTTGTAATTACATGAATTATCCCTTTTTATTTTAATACAATACCTCAATATCTTTGATGGGATCTATGAATTTTCATACATGTAAATTTGTAAATTTGAGGTTGAAAACCTTTAATAGCATTATGCATCTAATTCATGCCATCTATTTTCTTTGTGCAACGTGCAATGTTCCTTATCAGTCCAAAGAATTAAATACCATCATATCTTTTAGAGGTTTGTTGCAAGAAGTGTTAATAAATTTTGTAATGCGGGAAAACATGGGAACAGGTTGAAAGGTTAACCGAAGAAGAAATAAAAAAGTCACATGCCAAATTCATTCTAACTTTGCATTAAAGTTAGAAGAGAAACAAGATCCTTAATGAGCTCATTTACTAAGCTTTATATGTTATAAGCATTTAAAAAATCTAAAGAAACAAAATGAAATTGAATATAAATATCTTAACATATTATTTTGTTTAATGGGCTTTCATTCTCAATTTGGATAATTTGTGATCACTACATTTACAACTCCCTTGCACTGAGAGAAGAGAGAAGCAACGCTAGTTTATGTATTAATTTCGGTAGTTAATATAATTAAGATTTAATCCATGTTTATTTGGATTGATTTAGTATATTAATATATACTTAAGTTCTAATTAAAATATATTTAAAAATTCACCATCATCATAAAAAATAATATAAAAAGAATATTTTTAGTAATAATAGCAACAATAATAGATGCTTTCTATTCCTCGTTTTTTTCCTTTTGCTTTAAAAGACCCCAAAAAAGGTACAAGTAACAAAGAAAAGGGTAATAGATCTCCTCTTCCTTAACATCTTTGCTGGAAATGATCAAAAAACGCGCTTTGCTATGCCCTAGCTAGCACGCAGCCGCTGCTCGGCTCTCTCTGTCGCCATGACTGCGACTGGGGGAGGGCTTCCCCCTCCCACCGCTTCTGACGCCTTCAACCTGCTCCTTCGCCCCTCTGGCTCAAAACCTAAGGTTCCTGCTGTTCCGAAATTCATCAAGAAGCTCGAAGCAATCCCTGAAATCGATTTGCCAGGTGAAATCCCTATCAAAGTTGCTTTGGCTCTTGCTGATAGGGGTCTGGTCGGCCAGTTTATGGGGCTCTGGCCTTCAACCAAGACCACCGACGACTGGATTCAAAGGAACTGGCGGCCCCAACTAAAGCACAGTGTCACCTGTTACCCCGTCGGTCGAGGCTTCTTCATCTTTGAGTTTATAGCTCAAGAAGACAGAGATCTGATATTCAGAAATGGTCCATACTTCATGGGTCCTCAAGGACTGTATCTCAATAGATGGACGCCTGACTTCAATGCAGAAACGGATGTGCCGACAGAAGTTCCAGTCTGGGTAAGGCTTCCCAACCTTCCTATCCACTGTTGGAACACTCCTACTCTGGAAAAAATTGGAAACACCTTAGGGAAATACATCGACAAAGCCGATAACAAGGGCCAATACTCATGTGCCAGAATATGTGTCGAGGTCGATCTTGAAGCAGGCCTTCCTGAAGCTATTAAACTCAAAATAGGAGATTGGACATACTACCAAAAGCTCGATTACGAACAGATCCCATTCAAATGTCGCCAATGTCATGAACATGGTCACTTTCAAAGAAACTGTCCGAAAAATCAGATCTCAGAAGATGAGGCAGGATGGCAAAAAGTCAAGAAAGGCAAAGCAATTCCAAAGAATCCTGAAAAGACCACAATGGACATGCAAAACCAACCTTCAAGTTCAAACAAACCCATCAGCGAAACCTCAAAAGATGATCCAATCATAGTCTCAAGCCCTAAAGAATGTCAAGAGGCCAACCTCTCCGAGAAGAAGCAATCTACAGCTAACGGTGAGTCTCTGCCGACCAAGCAAACTAACAGGGAAGATACTGATGCCCTGAACGCAGATCTGCTAGAACCAGGTGAACTACCCAACCCTCGAGCAGAAGCTGATAAACCAGGCTCTCCCAAGGAAGTTAATGAAGAACCCCTGCTGCAAGATTCATATCCTGAAGAAGATACTGAAGGAGAGACATCCTCCAGCGGTCTCTACTCCTTCCCTACCAAAACCCCAAGAGGAAGGAAAACCAAGAAGAAACAAAGAGAAGAAGCTACTTATCTGGAAGTCCTCGAAGGCTCTCAAAAAACTCTAAAAGGCATCATGAACACCCGCTCAAAAAAAGGTACAACTCAGGCCTCTAAAGAGGCCAAAACCTTCCCCCATAATCATTAATGAAATATATTTCCTGGAATTGCAGAGGGCTAGGCTCCACCCTGAAAGAAGATGCAATGAGAGATCTAATCCGAATACATAGGCCTGAGATTCTGCTTATCCAGGAAACTAAAATGGAGGAGATTAAGGCCCTCCAAATCGGGAAAAGATTTTGGAAAAAAAGCGTCGGGATTGGCAACAATTCAAGAGGCGCCTCAGGAGGAATTGCCACCTTCTGGTATCCTTTCCTATATGATATTGAAGCCGAAGAACGTACTGTTCACTGGGTTTTCAAAAAACTGATCCACAAGCAATCTGGACACAAGGTAAGTCTCTTTAATCTCTATGTCCCTGTTCTGCATGCGGAAAAAAAAGAGTGTTGGAACACTCTTGAAACTTTTCTTCAATTACAGAATAGAGATAACATTATTATAGCTGGAGATCTGAATGTTACTCTGGCAGCTAATGAAAAGAAAGGAGGAAATCCGGTTAGAGACCCCTCAAGAGAATGGGTAGAAGACATCATCTCTGGCTGGGATCTGCTTGACATCAAACCCATCAATGGTAACTTTACTTGGACAAACAAAAGAATTGGGCCAGGCCATGTTGCAGCAAGGCTAGACCGCTTCCTTGTCCACTCATCCTTTCTCGATTTGGGTCTTCTAGCTTCCTCCAAAATCCTCCCTCACTACACCTCTGACCATAGGCCGATTCTGCTTGAGCTAGCCACCGATCAAAATCTTGGACCTATCCCCTTTCGTTTCAGTCCACTTTGGATTCAACATGATGACTTCCTTCAAACCGTAGCTAATTCTTGGAACACCCACCTCTCTGGCTCGCCCTCCTTTGTCTGGGAATCCAAAATTAAAAGACTCAAAATTGCCCTTAAAGCCTGGGCCAAAAATCTTCCCTCTCCTGCTTCCAACAGAGATTTCGCCCAGGTTGAGCTAGAAACGCATCAAGCCTTATCTGGTTCCTCCCCTGCGTCTGAATTGATACTCACTAAGGAAGAAGCCTTGCAAAAAAACTTCTTCACTGCTTGTAGGATTGAAGAAGAGTACCATCGCCAAAAATCCCGTAACCTCTGGCTTCTTAGCGGAGATAAAAACACTAAATTCTTTCACAAACAAGCTGAAGCTCGAAAGAACTACAAAGCAGTCTCTTAAATTCGGTTTGAGGGAGAACTGATCCAAGATACAGAAAGAATCAAGAAAGCAGCTGTTGAAACTTTTGCTGATCTCTTCACTGCTCCCATTGAAGAGCCTCTCGATACCACTTCCCATCCTTTTGATCTCATCCCCCAGATCATCAACGAGGAAGATAACAACTCCCTGTCAGCGCCTATCACCATGGATGAAGTTAAAAAAGCTCTCGCTGCTATGAAACTTGATAGTGCGCCGGGTCCGGATGGCTTTACAACTAGATTTTTCATCTGCTGTTGGACAATCATCAAGTATGATCTCCTCAAAATGGTTAGGCACTCCCAGAAAACCAGCAAGCTAGGAGGCAGCACGAACTCTTCCTTCCTGGACCTGATCCCTAAAGAAAAAGGAGCCAATACCTTCAACAGATTCAGGCCCATCTCCCTCTGCAACACGGGCTACAAACTTATTACAAAGATCATTGCCTCCAGACTGAAAAGAATGCTCCCTCGGATCATCCCGGAGAACCAAGGAGGATTCATCAAAGGTAGGAAAATATTGGATAACATCATTCTCGTCCAAGAAGCTATCCACTCTAGCAACCAGCGTAAGGATAAAGGCATGGTCATCAAACTCGACTTAGCTAACGCCTTTGACCGAGTTAGACATGAATTCCTGTTTGCTGTAATGGCTAAATTTGGTTTCTCCACCAATTTCATTAACTGGATCAAAGGATGTGTGGGGGACCCTTGGATTGCCCCTCTAGTAAATGGAAGGCCAACTCGTTTCTTCAAATCCTCAAGAGGTTTAAGGTAGGGCTGCCCGCTTTCTCCCCTTCTTTATGCTATCCAGGCTTCTATCCTCAGCTATCAACTTAACTTCAGTCAAGACATTCACGTGCTTCCTGGGCTCAGAATTGTGAACAATGTCAGGGACATCAATCATGCCCAATTTGCTGATGACACTCTGCTTCTGGGAGGAGCGTCTGTCCACTCTTCGGTGCAATTCAAAAGAGAACTGGAGGTATACAAACAAGTCTCTGGAAGCAAAATAAATCTCCACAAAAGCAAAATCTTCAGCTGGAACTGTGCTACCAGGGAACTAAGGGACATCAGCAGAACGTTGGGAATGGAATCCACCAAAGACTGGAATAACTTCATTTATCTCGGAATTCCCATTTGTAAAAACAAAATCACTACAGCAGATTGGGATCCCATAGTGGACAAGATCAAACGCAAAATCCAAAAATGGGGGGCCAGTTGGCTCAATCTTGCAGGTAAAACTACTCTCATCAAATCCGTCCTCAATAGCATGCCCATTTACCAATCTTCTATACTGCTCGTTCCCTGCTCTGTAGTTAACAAGATTGAAGGGCTGCTAAGGAAATTCATTTGGGAAGGAGGAAAAGGGAATGGGAACAAAATTCATCTAGTCAGTTGGGAAAAGATTAAAAAGCCTCGGAATGAAGGTGGCCTTCAGGTGAGAAGTTTAACATCTCAAAATCTTGCTTTGGGAGCTAAATTACTTTGGCAAATGATTTCAGGTAAAACTAGCTGGAGCAAAGAAGCTCTCCGCAGAAAATACTTCCCCGGCCCGAGGAAGAGATGCCTGGACCAGCAGCCTCCTCCTGGTAAAGGATCGCCAATCTACAAGTTATGCATAAAAGCTCTGTCCCCATTCCATAATAAGCTGTACTGGATCCCTGAAAATGGTAGCTCAATCAATATCTGGGAAGACTCCATTCTGGGGAGCCCCCCAATTGGTTCTAATCCGGATATCAGCAACATTAAAACATGGCTTCTTGGAAAAGGATCCATCACACTAATGGACCTCTCTGTCTGGGAGAACGATAATTGGAATGGTTGGAACTTAGGCCATGTTCCCCCTGATCTTAACACTGAAGCAGAAGCTCTTTTGGCCCTCCTCCAAGGTAAGTCCCCATCCAAAATGGGTTCCAGAGATAGAAGGGGTTGGGGAACCTCTGGAGTGTACACTACCGCGGAAGGCTACAATGAAATCCAGTCCATCCCCTATGCTGCCCCAAATCCTGCTGTCTGGAAATTTATTTGGTCCAAACCTTTCATCCCGAAAATTGATATCTTCTGCTAGTCCTTAGCCCATAAGAGTATCCTCACTGGTGATAACCTCAGAAGAAGAGGAATGGAAGGCCCATCCCGATGTCCCCTCTGTAAAAGCAATGATGAAACTATGGATCACATCATGCTGGAGTGTCCCTATGCTAAAGATGTTTGGATCCACGCTATGAGCCTTAACAATGTCCTTAACCTGCCCCATACTGTTCATAACCTTTTCTCCACTTGGAAGTCCCTGTCTCCCTTCAAGTTGAACAACAAGAACCTGCTTCAAACTGCTTGGGGATGGCTCCCAAAAGCCATATGCTGGAAACTGTGGCTAGAGAGAAACAACAGAATCTTCCGCAGTAATGAAGCCCCTCCCTGGAAAACTGCAGTGAAGGCTAGAGCCATTCTGGGAGAAGCCCTGGATTGCCACTCCTTAAATAGCGCAGCCCATCTTCTACAAGAGGAGGTCAATTGGTTATGTCTGCTAAAGACCAAACTTCCTCTCAGTACCTCTTGCGGTGTCCCTCAATCAGAGAATTGGGAAATCAAGCTTGAGGAAGCAGACTTCAGAAGTTGGGAAGCCTCCCTAAATGAACCTTGCCTGTTCTTTGATGGGGCTTCAAAAGGAAACCCAGGACCAGCTGGTGCCGGAGGAATAATCAGATCAGCAAGCGGGATAACAGGCATCAATTATTCCTGGGGACTTGGAATTGAGTCTAATAACACTGCTGAATTCTGCAGTCTTTGGCAAGGTTTAAATATTGCGCGTGATCAAGGAATTCGCCACTTAACAGTCTTGGGGGACTCCAGGATTCTAATCAGAGCCCTCATAACCAAGAAGGCTCCTCCGAATGTCCAACTTCGCCATATCTTTCAAAGAATTCTTCAGGTGAGCAAACACTTCCAAAAAATTAGATTTTTCCATGTGCTTCGTGAGCTGAATAAACAAGCAGACATGGAAGCCAATAAAGGGGTCGAGCTGGCTCAAGGAAATCTAAGAATCAATGGTTTGTGTCAGCGATGTGACATCCCTTAGCTGCAGGAGATCCTGTATCTTCACGCAGCACGCTCTTTGGCTTCCCCAAATCACGTTTTCCATGAGAAGGCAGAGATTCCCTGCACTACAGCTCAGAGACAGGTCCTTGCGCCCTCGGGAGTCTCCCTGTTTGCTCTTAAAGGAGCTCCTCCCCTGTCTTGTTCTCATTCCATTCTGCAACGCGAGCTCTGTGGTTAAGCTTATGGTTTCAAGCTTACCGAGGAACCTATCTTCAGTCCCAGCTCAGATCGTGGTTCACCGAGCGCCTCTGTACGAGATGGCGTCGAACAGCTCCTCCAGTTCCGGACTCACAGCAGATGAGCGTATTGGAGCCCTGGAAGTGGCCCTGGGGCGTCTTAGGGCAAAGCATGACGACCAGAAAGCTAAGTTAGAGGTGCTCTCCAAGGCAGGAGAGCAAACCTGGGACTTACTGAACAAAGATATCATGCAACTCAGGGAAGAATTCTCTGAACATATGGAAGACTTAAAAGATGAGACGCGAACCGGCTTCAAAGATGTCGCGAACACTCATGGTAATTTCGGGCATAGAATCGCAGCACTGGAAGCTCAAGTCTCCAATCTGAAAGACAAGCTGGAAAAATGATTACTGACCCTGATGCACAATACGCCTCTCTCCTCTGTAATAGCTAAATAAATTCTGGCAGTTGGGAGTAGTGGAGCCCCGCCATGTTTTGGGCGAACTCTGTAAGCTCGCTGAACTACTATAGAGGTGTATTGTATCTAAGATATCTATGTAATAGCTTTCGGTTGCTAAAATACCGGCACTAATACAATTCCCCCATGTTCTTGTCAAAAAAAATAATAGCAACAATAATAACACCATAATAAAATGAAGCAACAATTTAACCCAAGATCAAGGTATGTTACTAATGGGGAGACCATAAATTAGGTGTTCAAATTCTACCATCAACTATTGGGAGTTGCCACCTACTTGTGTATGCTAAGTAGTTGAGTGATCCTCCATCTAGATATCAACTATTGTAAGTTACCATCTACAGTGACTAGTAGTTAAGTGGTCCTCCATCTATATATTCTAAGGAAGAGTCATCCTTTCTAGATAGGGTAAATTAAGGGTTGTTAGGTTATTAGTGCTAGTTTAGGCTCATTAGGGTCAATTAGCATGTAATTAGGGTTTAATTAAAGTTTATGTGGGTTAATAAGGGTTTGTTTGTCCTAATTAGGAGTTATTTGGGTTAAATTCGGTTTATTCATATATAATTAAGGTTTTTTTAAGTTAATTAATATCTATTAGCTTATGATTATCATTTAGTTATGGTTAGTTAGGGTTTGATAGCCTATAAATAAGATTTACTTAGATTCATTATGGTATTAGCATACTATTGGCATTTAAATAGAGTTCTTATAGGTCATAGGTTACAAGTTCAAATTTGGTTGAGTCTCGTTACCATCCATTACAATGCCAATTGAGTGGCCAAGTTAAGTGAGGTTTATTAGTCAATTCTTAAGGTATAGTGGGGTTAATTGTTGGCAGACGGTTAGATGGGTCATTATCGCAGCACCGCGAGTGCTGCAATATCGCGAAAGGCGGAAAGTTGAGCGTAGATGATGATAATTTATGTAATTTTGGGTCTGTCGAACCGCAATATGCGGGTTTTTGGGTCATTTGGACCACAATAGATAGATTTTTGGTCATTTGCTCGAAGTGTCGGTTAGAAAGTAGTTAGAAAGTGGACAAGCAATGTAAAAGCGGAAGCCTATAAATAGACATAGATTTGTAAGTGTTGAATAATCTGGGATCATGTATCTTAGATCTAGAGATATCTATTAGATCTGTCTTTTGCGGAGTATGAGCTGAAGACTGAATATTTTGTATCTGGGTTTTTGCGGAATTAATATGATGTGACAGAGTTATTGAGCAAAATCCCTGTGTTTTCCTGTTTATCTATGGTAATGCATTTCACAATATGAATATATGAATGATGTGATGTTTCCTTGCTGCGGTTAATGCTTTACTGTTATATCTGTTGCAATTATGACTTGTTTTGTTGAATGATGCCATGAACATGAATAATGCTTGAGTTAAATGCTTAGATCTATTTCGGAAATGTTGCAATAAGTTGGGTAATTGAGCCGCATCATCCTCCTTCATTCAACGGAAACATGGTTCCGTCGACTCTCCCTTGAACATCTCGAGTGAGACCTCATCTGCTCTGCAGGTGTTGCTGGATGGGGTAAAACCTGTCTGGGACGGTGCTCAGGGAGATCGCGGTGGTCTGGGTGTCGACAGTGCTGGGAACCCCTGTCGACTAGGTTTGTGTCAACAAATGGTTTCGTTGCCGGGACCATGTGCGAAGTGACAGGAGGATATGTGGCACCCGACGAAACCGGAGATCCAAGATTGGTTCGATCTGAAACTGCAAGAGTTTGCTGAAAAAGAAAACAAAAACCTTGGGTTGACGACAGACTGGTGGTTAGTGAAGTATATTCACGACAATCCGCACGAATATTTTTTCTACGAGTTCCCCATCATCCTGTACTACTGGTTAGCAAAGTTGACTTTTCAGAAAAGGAACTTCTAAGGTGGTGAACTGATAGCTTGGACCCCTGAACTGATCCAGGAGCTGCAAGAAGTTGACAACAAAGTGTCACGGGTTGTCGAAGTTTGGCTTGATAGCATATTGGAGGGCTATATCACTGAATTTGCGGTTGATACGAACAAATCCTATAGTGAAGCTGAAAGATATTTCTTTCGCGGACCCCAAGGAATGTTTCTATTGTCGCTACAGTTATCTATTAAGATGCTCATTTGCGAGAAGGGAATATTGAAGATGCATCTTGATCAGTAGAAACCCTGGTGGGAGGATGCCGTGGGTATCGCGATAGTGGGGGGGTGGTACATGGAATGCTAAGGGGTAGATGGGTGCAGGTCATGACGAGACTGTGAGTGAAGCTGAGGAAGAGAGTGGTATTACAAGGGGAGGAACAAGGTTTCGACAGGAAAAGAGGCAGAGGACAGGAGAAGGTCCTGCTGCGATCGAACCGCAAGGTCGTGAAGGAAGACCACACGGGACGAAGCAACCTCACAGTCCGGACAAGGACAACCAGGCTACGCCCAAGATAGAGGTAGGACCGAACTCCAACAGCAACCTGCCCACACCTCCTCTCACTATCTCTCAACCAATAAGAAATGCAACTTCGACACCACCGTGCTCATCAAGTCAACAGAAGTTAATTGCTAGTAGCTCAACGACTAGAGGAACGAATCCTAGGATGGCGGGCAAGGATACTAAGTTGCCGCTGTTCCACAAAAATGGAACAGATAATCCTGAGCAGTACTGGTTTCTATGTGAAGCAGTATGGACAGTAAAGCAGATTACTGATGATGATGCTAAGAAAGGACAATTGGCGACAACCCTTCGGGGTCGCGCATTAGACTGGTTCATGAAGTTTATGCAGGTTCCTCCAGGCACTCCAGAAAAAAACATTGGATGAAGTTCGAGCTGGATTAATCGCAGAGTTCAAAAAACCCAAATCTAAAGCACAATATATTACAGAATTAAAAGAGATTAAGTAGTACCCCAATGAAACTGTGTGGGATTTTGACCAACGATTCAAAACATTGATGGAAAGGGCCAGTTTCAACATGAGCACTGTCCAGCACAAAGAATGGTTCATCGCAGCATTGCTCCCACACATTCGATTTTCCATTGATGCAGTAAAACATTACAATGCCAAGTGAAGCTCTGGAGATTGCAATGCAGTTGGAAGCTTTGCCGATCGGGGAAAACGCAGCTGGGATGTCGCAGATTCAGACACAGCTGGATAACCTGACCATACAGCTGCAAGATATTAAGAAGGGCAAGGAACAATGAGAAGAAGTCTGGTGTACGCGATGTCGCGGAGAGGGGCATACTAAGGATAGTTGCCCAGACTTCCTCAATTATCTGGTTTCAGAAGCACCGAACTCGTTCAATGGCGGCGGTATGCCATGGTGTCGCATCTGTCAGGTGTATGGGAACTGCCATGAGGAATGCCAATACATGCAGAAGATGGTCACAAAATCGATGAATCTGTATTGTACATTCGGTAAATCTGTGGGACATGAAGACAAAGATTGTCGTGCATATGGGTTGCTTCAGGAGAGAACGTACGATGCATTCTACGTGAAGGAAAACCAGCGTACCGTACAACAACTGCAACCACAGCCACAGGTAGCCCAACCGCTACCTCAACCGCAGGTACAGTTTGTACCGCAACAGCCACCATAGCTGTTTATGCCGCAATATACTCTGATGCAGATGGATCCACAACAGCCACAGTACGTTCAACAACCCCAGTATGTGCAGCAAGGGCAAGGCATGCAACCGAATCCTATGCAACAACAATTTAATCAACCGCAGTACCAACAGCAGGGAGGATTTCGGGGCGGACGTGGAGGAGGATTTGGTCGTGGAGGAGGATGAGGAGGTCACAGACCTATTCGGTGCTATCACTATGGGGTATGGGGACACTACCAGCGGGATTTCCCACAGTTGCAGACACAGTGTATGTTTTTTTTTGTTATAGATCACACAGTGGAGAACTGTCCCTAGTTGATTACGTGATGGCAAGCAAGGAATGTTCCGCAACTGCAGAACCAAAACTAGGTGTAGCAACCAATGCGGAATCAAGTGCAGCAACCGGCTCAGAATCAGAACCAGCATCCGAATCAGAATGCTAACCAGAATGTGAATTAACCTGGGAATCCGCCGAACCAGATGCAGGGAGCGACTATTGCGACAATTTCTGCGGAGCCAAGGCCACAAGATGCTGCTATCGCAGTTATCACTCGGGGAGGTACAAAAAAAGGAGAGGATAGCTCGCATCCACTTATCCGATTAGCAGGATAGAAGAAGGTGTCGTTTGACATTGATTCCGAGTGTGATGCATTCTTTCAGGTGTGACGGGCGATGGAAAAGGATCGAGGTAAGGTCATTGTCTGTGACATGCCTCCTGTTTTTTACGCCACTTCAGAGGTCGGTCCATCGCGGTAGTCCGGAACCTTGCATAGATTCTTTGAGAGTTGTTTTTCGCTAGCAAGGGATCCCGATGCTCTTGCCGAGATCGAGGGGCTGCTGCAGTGACCGACTAGGGGACGGCAAGAGTCTGCGGTAAATTCTTTGCAACGGTGGAAGACAGGTAAGGAGATGCGTATGAACATTCAAATTGGCGACTATGACGTTGATTAAGTTATTCTGGATCTTGGTTCGGATGTTAACATCTTAACCAAGCAGGCCTGGCAGAAAATGGGGAGTCCGACGTTAAGCTGGTCTCCCGTACAGCTTCGACTGGCTAATCAGGCCAAGGTGACCCCGATCGGGAGAGTTCCACCGCTGGTGGTGGACATCGAGGGAATGAAGACATACGCCGACTTCGATGTCATTGAAGTAGTTGAAGGAGGAAGCTCCTATCCCGCATTGTTGGGGGTTGGATGGGCTAATGACAGTGCAGCAGTTATCAACTTTAAGAAGTGGATGATGACTTTTGAAAACCGCGATCTTAGAGTCATTGCCCCGTAGGATCCGGCTGAGGGATGCAGGTACATTGAACCGGTAAAAGACGAAGATCCCAGTGGATGGGACCATGCATTCAATATTTCCGAATATTATATTCATCCAACTACCGACGGTGAGCTTGGGTGGCGCAGTTTCAGCTCTGCGTCTTCCGACTCTGACGACGCATTAGAAAATTGGTAGAATCGCTTGCATGAGGTGTCGCTCCACAAGTGTGGATTAGTCACGCAATCATTATGCCGCGTTGCAACTGAGACTGTTGCACTGCCAGTATATGAAGGGTTTCCCGGCTTGTCCGAGTTTCTCGCAGCGTTTGAAGAAAAGGTTTCAGAACCACAACGACTGCTGGCATTGGAGGAAGCATTGAAGCCCGCTCCATCATGCTGGTAGGAGACACACAAGAAATCAATAGACGGATGGTCGCAGTGCAGGAGATTAATGGCGGTTCACTTTGGCAACACCGAAGTTTACCATACAGGAAAATACGATGGAGGGAATGACCCTGGTAGTCATTTGATGGAATGTCAGACGTTATGGGCATCGTGACCCAAGGATGAGTGGGTCCATGCCTTCGTCCATACGCTGGACGAGATGCCACAATCATGGTATACTGCAGCTGAATTGAGAGGAGAAATTATTACTTGGTTGGAGTTGACAGTTTGTTTTACTCATACGTTCAGTTTCGCGGATTCCAACCCGGATGTCCACAATGCTTTGCAGCTCATCCGTGATGTAGTTTTTAAGGTTGTCCTGGTGGCATATCTTGCGGATCCATATACGCACTGCAAGATGCAGTCCATGATGGAATGTTATAATATCAGTGGTGGGCTAGAAGATGGTGATGATCCGCGGAATGTCAATATTCTGAAGTCCGAAGGAAGTCGCGATATTGTAGCACCTGATGCGCCAAGTGATCTGATCAGTCAACCGCTGAAGCTACGAAAGGTCAACATTGGGACAAAGGACAGTCCCAAGTTTGCGAACGTTAGGGACTATTGGGATGATGAGATGATGGGAAAGGTCACTGACTTGCTACATGAATTCCAAGACCTATTCCCTATGAATTTTTCGGAGATGAAGGGAATCTTGGGCGATCTGGGGGAGATGAAGATTCTGTTGAAACCAGATGCTAAACCAATCAGGCAGCGACCCTATCGACTGAATCCGTGCCATAAGGAGAGGGTCAAGGTAGAAATTGATCGCATGTTGGATGCTGGTATTATTGAACCAGTTGAAGAGTCGGATTGGATCAGTCCTATGGTGGTGTAGGACAAGAAGACTAGCGAAGTGCGCATTTGTGTCGATTTGCGGAAGTTGAATGACGCCTGCTTGCATGATCCCTTTCCAACCCCGCTTACTAATGAGGTGCTCGAAGGCGTGGGTGACCAAGAGATGTATTCTTTCACGGATGGGTTCTCTGGCTATCATCATATCCGCATCGCAAAGGAAGACTGCCACAAGACAACTTTTGTGACCGAATGGGGCTGTTTTCAGTACACAATGATCCCGTTTGGCCTGAAGAATGCACCTGCGATATTTTAGCGGGTTGTCGTTGTTGTTTTCCGGGATTTCATTCAAAAGTTTTTGTAGGTGTACATTGATGACTGGACCGTTTATGGCTTAATCAACGATCATCTGGAAAATCTGCGGTGGATGTTGGAACGCTGTCGACAGCATCGGATATCGTTGAACTTGAAGAAGTGCATATTGTGTGCACCATTTGGAATATTACTAGGTCACATTGTGTGCAAGCAGGGACTGTTGGTCGACCCAACAAAAATTGCGCTCATTTTGAGCTTAACACCGTCGACTAACGTCAAGCAGCTGAGAGCGACGTTGGGCCACAGTGGGTATTATCGCAAGTTCATCAGGGGTTATGCAGCCATCACGACCCCTATGGAGAAGTTGCCGAAGAAAGACGTGGTAGTCCAGTGGAGTCTTGAATGTTAAGGCGGTTTTGAAACTTTGAAGGCTAAGATGGCTTCAGCACCAATACTGGTATTTTCGGACTGGAGCAAGGAGTTCCATGTCCATGTTGATGCCTCATAGATCGCACTAGGAGTGGTGCGTGCACAACCAGAGGAAGGGGATCTGGATCACCCCATTGCGTTTTCCAGTCGAAAGTTATTGTCAACAGAAAGGAACTATACCACAACGGAAAGGGAGGGTCTAGCGATGGTCTATGCACTGCAGAAGTTTCGGCACTACTTATTGGGAGGACACTTTAAGATGTTTACATACCACTCTGCATTGAAATACCTGTTCAATAAGCCTATGTTGGGGGGGAAGATATGTCACTGGCTGCTTCTGTTTCAGGAGTTGATTTTGAAGTGATTGTGAAGCCCGGACGTTTGAATGCAGGACCAGATCATCTGTCGCGGATTGAGATAGAGGAGGAGCCAACCCACATTGAAGATGGGTTGCCTGATGCGCAACTGTTTAAGGTTGAGGTCGCGGATGACTATTATGAAGAGATCATCTATCTCCTGGCGACAGGTACTGTACCAGAGAGATTTACAACTAGTAAAAAAAAACAGTTGGTGGTCAAGGTCGCAAATTTCCAACTGATTGTAGGAGAGCTATACAAACTCGGATCAGACGAGATATTGAGGCGCTGCGTCTTGCCTCATGAGAAAGGGCAGATCTTGCAGAAGCACATGCAGGAGTAGCTGGTGGGCACTATGTCGGTCATGCGACTTCCAGGAAGGTGCTTCGTGCAGGGCTTTGGTGGCCCACGCTCCACAATGATGCAACAGATTATGTGCAGACCTGCGATGTTTGTCAAAGGACTGGGAAACTGTCTAGGAGGGATGAGATGCCTCTACAACCTCAAGTGACACTACAACCATTTGATAAATGGGCAGTGGATTTCATGGGCCCTATCAACCCACCTGGGAAGCGTACTGGTGCAAGATACATTATTACGGTGACAGATTATTTGACAAGATGGGCGAAGGTTGCACCAGTCATTGATTGCACCACTGCGACAACAACGCGCTTCTTATTTGAGAACATTGTCACTCGGTTTGGCTGCCCGAAGGTATTGATGAGCGATCATAGAAGTCACTTCATCAATCGCACCGTCAACGCATTAACAACATAACTACAGATACAACACAAGAAGAGCAAGCCATATCATCCGCAAGCAAACGGGACAGTAGAAGCATTCAACAAGGTTCTGGAGCATGTGCTGACGAAGGTGTGCAATGCAAACCGCGACGACTGGGATCTGAAGCGCCTAGCAGTCTTGTGGGCGTTTCGCACCACATGTAAAAGGCTGACGGGCCAAACACCATTCAAGCTGGTATATGGGCAAGAAGCAATTATGCCGATGGAATACATTGTTCCAAGTCTGCGCATCGCGATAGCAACAAGTATGGATGACGAAGCGACATTAGGTGAACGCCTAGCGCAACTAGTACAACTTGAAGAAGATCGCTTCATCACAGGGTTCCACCAACGCGTGGAGAAGGATCGACAGAAGGCTTGGCATGATTGCCACATCAAAAATAAATAGTTTCAGCAGAATGAATTGGTGCTGTTATATGATAGCAAGTTTATGAAGCATCCAGGGAAGTTGCAGATGCACTAGCTTGGCCCATATTGCGTCAATAGCAGGCAGTTTAGTTCCAGCAATTAGATGGAGAGATGCTCCCAAAGTTGATAAATGGTAGCAGGTTGAAGCCCTATAGGTCGGGCTCGGAGTAGCGCGATGCCTGAGCCGCATCGGCAAAAAAAAAAAAAATTGCAGGAATGATCGGCGGCAGGATGGTGTGTCGGCAAAATCAGAATGCGCAGGTAGGAGTGCTTTCATCGCAGTATTGGGAGCAGGTTCGCGACAATGGTAGGGTCGCGACCGATTCAAATCAACAATAACCAACAATAAATGCCAAAAGGTCCAGACAGTTAATTACCAGCGCTTGTTCGAATGATGCGCATTAATGGCGGATCCAACCGATCGGATGACAGGATCGACGGTGGATTTGGGTCATTAAGATAGGATTTGGTTTGAATTAATGCGTGATTTAGTCATGATTACGAGGGATCGGGTTCGATGCTATAAGAACCGACCGAGGCTGGTCGGAAGGCACCTGTTCGTAACGAGTGAAGTCAGTTGCCCACTATTGAATTGTGCAAGGGTGAGTTGTGTTGTAGAGTGCAGTTGAGCCGCGATTGGGAAAGTTCTTGAGTAGGGGTCAGCTTGAGCCATTTGTTGGCATTGCGGGGATTAAGTATGGTATGCTGGGTGAGTCGGATACGGTGGAGATTTCAAGTGAAGTAGAATCCCCCGTCCTTGTTGTTAATATTGAAGAAGAGGTCAATCTTGTACAAGAAGTTGCTAGCATGTTGGTGGGATCGTCCTCTATTGTGTGCCAGAAGAGGGTGGGGACGCAGCCTAGCTCCCCACAACCAGAGAAGAGACAGACCCGCTCCACGGCTCAAGTGCTGCAAGGGGTCCCGGAGGCGAGCCCATCGAGCTCTGGTGTTGTGGAGTCTGCAATCCGAGCAAGCGTCTCTGCTGCAGATATCCCTGGCTATCGGCCTCCATGTCGACCTGGGATGTAGCCAAGGAAGCCCACGAAGAACCAGGGGTACCAAATCAGAATGCCGGTGATTCCACCAAGTATGAGCTGCACCACCGACATTGTTCCTGTGATGATGCAGTTGCGGTACGATGATCATGATTTGCTGGCGTTGGAAGATCTTATGACGGAGCCCTTTAAGTCACGAGCATCGAGGCATACTAGACCGACGCCACGCATTCCACATGACTGGGCGCGCGGTTTGGAGAAGTCTGGGTTGTTGGGATTGATCAACCTGCCACACTTTGGGCAGTTGACGGAAGCGAATGCCTGTGTAAAACAACTGCTGGCCTGTTTTCATGGAGGCATTCTATGGTTGGACAGGCAGGTCACTGTCATGGTGGATTTGATTTCTGAAATCACAAGGTTTCCCAAGGCCGGGGTTGACCCATCGCAATATTTTCAGGGGAAGAACAATGACAAAAATCTCGCGGCCAGGTTGCAGAAGCAATATAAAATGCAGAAAGACGGACGGGCCGATCGCCTCGACACCATCAAGGAGCCCACAGTTAAGATTGGGGCGTGGATCCTGGCTACCAAGATCATTCGGAACAATCGACCCAACCAAGGCAACTCAGGGGTTGTCGCATGCAGAGAACTTTGTGTGGAAGGCATGCAAGTAAATTGGTCCCTGTTTCTGCTCAACCAGTTGATGGAGGATGCGTTGGTGGCCCAGGTGGGACAGCAGCCATTCGCATACAACTGGTTGCTAATCCTAATCACACTTGTCACCTGGATGGAGACCGACGACTATCAAGGAATGGAGCTGGACGCGGTGGAAGATCAAAAGGGGGCACGCTACCAAAACTTGTGGTGGGTGTAGGAACCAGAGCACCTTAGGGAGTGCGCCACACAGTTTTGGCTCTACTGGGAAGCGCTGCAGGCGGCAGCCGAGCGGATTCCGCAGCTGACTTAGACAGTGGTTGCGAAGTACAAAGGGATCACCCGGTTTGTGATTGGACCACACAGTATCTACGTGCAAGCGCGACGCGATAAGGATCTGCAGTGGTTGCAGACCCCTTCTAAACTTTCAGATGACGACTTAGATGCGATCATTAATGAGTGGCCAGTCGACTGGCGAGAACCAGTTGTTCAAGAGGAGGAGTCCACGGGGATACCATTAGATGTGCCGGTAATGGACCAGCAGCATCCTGTGTCGGACCAGGAGTCATCGCAGACCCCTACGGATGATGAGTGCAAGGTTAAAGAGGGAAGGACGAAAGGACATTATGACCACGGGACAATCAGTGGGATCCCCTTGTCGTTAGAGGCGTAGCTTGGCTGACTACTCCTCACTATAAATAATGCAACCAGTGTAGCGGCTCACACAATGACGGTAAAGGCAGATGAAGGTTTCCATGCGATCACTGCCCGTCTGGATTCCTTGTGCGACATTATTTTGAAGAAGGCACCAGAGGGAGCACTGGTGCAGGCAATTGGCGCAATAGGCACTGAGACGCGGGTCAGGAATTGTTGGGTAAATATATGCTATCTAATTCAACACTTAATTGTCAACCCGGGGCTCGTAAGCTTAGAGGTGCTGGTACTGTATGTGCAGGATTGAAAGATAACCTAATCTAGTCTAACCTAACTTAATGCTCATAAACACACTTCAATTGTAAAACTAAACTATAAGCTATGAATATAAATTATTTATTCCTATATTTAAATTGCAAAGTATGTGCTAACACATAGAATAATTTCAATCTACAAAGTAATTATGGATTATAAACTAATTTTAAAGATTAACTACAAATTACAATTTTAAAAAAAGTTACAAATTCAAACTAATTTTGAATATAAACTATAAATTAAACTAAATCAAATATTAACTATAAAACGTTATAACATAAAAATCTACAAAGGCTACCATAATTTGTTATCTAATTAACAAATAAAGCACCTAAACCTTATAAACTTTATTAAACGTGAAATTTGATATAAACATGCTTTTCAATCTGTACTAAACAAATAATTCAGACTGTATAAAATTCTGAAAATGAAATTGCAAAGGGAGGAAAAAGAAATACGATCCACAGGATGGCCAACCTGAAGATTCCACACACAAACTATACACGAATTAGATCTTCAGAGACGAATTCTTCATTGACGAGAAACAATGTTACAATATGAATCAGAATTTTGCCCAAATTTTCCTCTGTCGTGCAATTACCAGCTACTGGGTTTATATAATATTTACATAAGCATAGAATCCAATGATTTAGTTTCCATAGAGTTCATACAATTTTCTAAAATTAAAAACTGTTCAACTCCTTGACTAGGAATAGTTTCCATAGAGTTCATACAATTGTTTATCCGGTTGTTAATTATTCCAGGAATAGTTTGAAGCTGGATTCACGAAACTCGTTGATACCTCCGCATGCTCCGTTATTTAAATCTTTCCCGTGATAATATTCGATCGACTCCATGATCCGTAACCTCCGCATGCTCCGTTATTTAAATCTTTTCCCTTAATAGTATTCGATCCACTCCATGATCCGTAACCTACATAGCAAATAAGCAATTCGTTAGTTTTATTGATACCTTCATATAATTAAAGGTCAAACCAAATGATTAAATAACATCTAGTGGAAATAAGTAACGCTATATCCATTTGATTGATATTGTTAAATGACGTAACCTATGGATATATAGTGTATTTTCCATGTTGTCAATTATTTTAATTATTTATGTTTTTCAAACATTAAATAGTTACCATGCCATGAGTTATATGTTTTAAAAGTAGATAGCATTCAAACATATGAGTTTGGCATTTAATTAATTAAAAATAAAAATTAATCAATTAATTTTTATTTAAATTGGTCATGATTCACATAATAATAATTTGATTTATAAGTATTTTAAATTTAAAACAAATATTTATTAAAAGGGTTAATATTATAGTTTTAAGGTGAAATAATGATTGGTTTAATGTATTCCCTTTTTAATCTTTTATTTGTTTAAATTTAAAACAATGAACCAAAGTTTAATAACAAGTCATGATTTTAATTTGCATATATAGATATTATAGAACCAACAAGAAAAGGTAAATTGGTTCGTCAAAAGCTTAATCCAAACCAATAAACCAATGCTATCAAACCCAGGCCAGAGCTTAGGGTCGGTTGAAGGGTCGAATGGAGTATCGAAATGCTTATCATTTGCACAATATTGCATTTAATATATAAAAAATAATAGGTTAGGATTATTTTACGTTTAATGGTTTAAATTGATAAAATAAAGTAAATAATAGCTTCGTTAAACATAGATGTACTAAATTATGGTAAATAGGATGGGAAATTAATATAAATAACATCATTATAAAAGACAATTTTGGAGCCCAACAGGAATGTCGAAATTCCCCCGACTACTATTTTGATTGATAATGAGGCTTTGAAACCCTTGCTGTAGCCGTTAGAGAAATTGATTGTCAACATCAATGCGTTGCCAGCAAAGGAGTCGACAACTATGCAGGCGGTTGCCAACCGGGAAATGGTGGACATGATGCATGAGATCAGCGGTAAGTACTTGCACTTGCAGGAGAGAGAGGCAGCTACTAAGGAAGTGGTTGAAGAGTTAATAGGGAGGGCTGCTACAGCGCGACAGGCCGTGGATGAGTTGGAAGCGGACATCAAGAAAGAACGGGCTGAGAAGGCTCGAGTGATTGAAGAATTGAAGAAGGAACAGGATTGGTTGACGGTGGAGAAAACCACCCAGTGGAACAGTAAGGTGCGATTGGAGGAGGCCGTCACTGAGGCATGTCAACATGTACTGGAGCCGACAGATGCATTGGATCCGGTTGAGCGAGCGCAGAAGCGCTGGGAGCTGTCATCGTCGGGTTGCAGGCGGAAAATGCTACCTTGTCGCACGCACTCCAGCCGGCCACACCAAAGGAAGTCGTCACAGCGCGAAAGAGCGCCATTGAAGACTTGGCAACTCAACTTGGCGAGTTGGAATAGGAAGCGCTCAAGATCACTGCTGAGACCTCACTGTTTTGGGGTAGCATTATTCAAGACGAGCCTCTGGGAAGCTAACCAAGCTACGACGCGAGGCGGAAGAACGGTTGGCAACATTGAAGGCATCCATGCGCACGATGCCACCAACCGCGCAGGTATCCAAATCAACAGAACTCAAGGAATTGAAGCAGCGCGTCACTAAAGAGGAAGAACGTCAGAAGCAACACGCTGCACAGTTTAATGCTGCGGCTGACTCTGCACTGCCAGCAGGTTAGCGAAATCCGCCAGCAATACGAAGACTTCCGGATCAAGACAACTGAGTACACCATGTCCTGCTGACGTGGCTAGAGGGCGAGCCATAAGATTGTGTTGGGGCCTGTTGGAAGACGGTTAGATGGGTCATTATCGCAGCACCGTGAGTGCTGCAATACCGCGAAAGGCGGAAAGTTGAGCGTAGATGATGATACTTTATGTAATTTTTGGTCTGTCGAACCGCAGTATGTGGGTTTTTGGGTCATTTGGACCACAATAGATAGATTTTTGGTCATTTGCTCGAAGTGTCGGTTAGAAAGTAGTTAGAAAGTTGACAAGCAATGTAAAAGCGGAAGCCTATAAATAGACATAGATTTGTAAGTGTTGAATAATCTGGGATCATGTATCTTAGATCTGGAGATATCTGTTAGATCTATCTTTTGCAGAGTATGAGCTGAAGATTGAATATTTTGTATCTGGGTTTTTGCGGAATTAATATGATGTGACAGAGTTATTGAGCAGAATCCCTGTGTTTTCCTGTTTATCTAGGTAATGCATTTCGCAATATGAATATATGAATGATGCGATGTTTCCTTGCTGCGGTTAATGCTTTACTGTTATATCTGTTGCAATTATGACTTGTTTTGTTGAATGATGCCATGAACATGAATAATGCTTGAGTTAAATGCTTAGATCTATTTCAGAAATGTTGCAATAAGTTGGGTAATTGAGCCGCATCCTCCTCCTTCATTCGGCGGAAACATGGTTCTGTCAACTCTCCCTTGAACATCTCGGGTGAGACCTCATCTGCTCTGCAGGTGTTGCTGGACGGGGTAAAACTTATCCGGGCCGATGCTCAAGGAGATCACGGTTTGTGTCAACATTAATTGAGGTGCATACAAGTTGTAAGAAGTTCATATTGACTTTCAATTATACTCCTTCAAGATAACTTTTTTCCATTGCAATGAAACTAGTTGTTTAAGTAATGATATTTTAGGGGAAATGATAAAGATCATTTAATAAGTCAAAATTTATATTTTAAAATTTATTTGAATTTTTTAATAATTTTTTTTAAATTTTTTTTTCTTTACAATTTAAACCCAAAAATAGGGACTAAGCTCATTTAATTCTTATTATAACAATTTAATAAAAAAAACAATATATAACTAGCAACAACCACATTTTTAAATGTGGTTGATATTCGCAGATTGGCCTATATCAACCATGACCACACATTTAAAAGTGGTTGATATTCGTCGATCGACCAATATCAACCACATTTAAAAATGTGGCTGTTGCTAGTAGAGAGTCGGCCTGGAAAGAAATAACGAAATTAAAATTTTAATAAAAATGTTATTTCGAAATAAAAATGAAAAGAAATGCATATTAACTTTAAAAAAATTAAATAAAAATTTAAAATATATTAAAATAAATTAAAGTAAATTAAAAAAAAAGTAATGTGAAAGAAGGATGGCAATAAAATGTTTGATTAGCATATTGGCATTGATTTTTTTTGTAAATAAAGTAAAATAAAAGTAAATTAAAAATAGAATAAAAATAACTAAATTAAATTAAATAAAAATAAAGTAAGTAAATAAAGTAAAAAAATAAAATAGAACTCCATTTAAAAAAATAAAAATAAAAGTAAAATAATGTAAATAGAATAAAGTAAAATAAATTAAAAAATAAATAAAGTAAAGTAGAATAAAGAATTAAAATAAAGTAAAGTAAAATAAAGAAATAAAAATAAACTAAATTAAATTAAATTAAATAAAAATAAAATAAAATAAAATAAAGTAAACTAAATTAATTAAATAAATAAAGTAAAATAAAGAAATAAAATTAAAATAAAAAAAATTAAATCAACAAAAAAAACTTAGCTAAATAAATGTAAAATAAAAAATAAAATAGTAAAATATGTTAAATAAAAATAAAAAAATAAATGTAAAAAAATTAAAAATGAGTAAAATAATTGATATTAAAGGTAAATTTAGAATAAAATAATTAATTGATATTAAAGAAAAGTAAAATAATGGTTATTAAAAAACAAAAGTAAAATAATAGATATTAAATGTAAATTAAAAATAAAATAACTGATATTAAAAATAATTGAAATAATTAATATTAAATATAAATCAAGAAGTAAATAATTGATATTAAAATTAATTAAATAAATGTAAGTAAAGAAAAATAATGGTCAAGTCAACCCAACTAATGTCAACATTTATGTTTATGGTTGACTTTTGTTTTCCCATGGTTTACTTTGGTTGACTATGGTTGAAGCATGGTTAACCATGGTTGGCCAACCATTGATATTCAACCATGGCCATGGTTGGCCACCGTTGGCCAACCATGGTCAACCATCATTTTTCACTATGGTTGATTATGACATAAGAAATAAAGTAAATATGGTTCAATATGGTTGACTATGGTTGACCATGGTTGACTTTGGTTGACCATGCTTGTCTTCATTTGTTGACTAAGGTGTACGTTGTTTAACTATGGTTGACTTTATTTGATTATGGATGACCATGCTTAACCATGTTCGACTACGGTTGACTTTGGTTGGCCATAATTGACTTTGATTAATTTCGGTTGACTATTATTAATTTTGTTGTGGTCGAATTTTGCTGACTAATTGACTATGGTTGACTACGATTGCACAGGGTTGGCTAAGGGTGACTTTGTTTTGTCGTAATTGACTATTGGTTGACCTTGGTTAACTTTTTTCTATGGTTGACTAAGTTACTATGGTTGACGATGGTTGGCTATTATCGACCATGGTTGACCTTTTTTTGCACAACTGACCATTCATTAAACTTATTTAACTTTTAAATTTGGTTGAATATGGTTGAATTTGGTTAACTATGGTTGAGTTTGGTTGTCTTTGGTAGGATATGGTTGACTTCAATCCATAGTTAACTTTTAAGTAGGGCTGGCTTTAATTAATAATTAACTTTCAATCAAGGTTGACTTTAATCCAAGGTCGCTTCAATCCATAGTCAACTTTTAAGGAAGGTTGAATTCAATCCAAGGTTGACTTGAATCAATTGTTGACTTCAATCCAATGTTGGCTTCAATCCAAAGTTTAATTATAACCAAGGTTGGCTTCAATCTAAGGTTGACTTCAAAACATGGTTGACTTCAATCCATGGTCGATGTCAATCCAACGTGACTTAAAGGTTGACTTCAATCCAAGATGGATTTCAATCCATAGTTGAATTGAATCATGGCACAATAGTGGTTATGGTTGAATTCAATCCAATATTGACTTCAATCCATGGTTGACTTCAATCCAATGGCTAACCTCAATCTGACTTTGAACCATGGTTGACGTCAATCCACAAATACACTTTTAAAAGTGGTTGATTGACTTTGAACCATGGTTGACTTCAATCCGTTGTTGAATTTTATGCAAGGTTGAATTCAATCCATGGTTTACTTCAATCCATTGTTGACGTTTATGCAAGGTTGAGTTCAATACATGGTTGACTTTTAAGCAAGGCTGGCTTCAATCCAAGGTTGAATTCAATTCATAGTTGACTTCAATCTAAAGTTGACTTCAATACATATTTTACTTCAATCCATAATTGAATTTAAAGCAAGGTTGTCTCCAATCCAAGGTTGAATTCAATTAATGGTTGACTTCAATCCATAATTGACTTCAATCCAAGGTTGGTTTATATCCAACTTTGACTTCAATCCATGGTTGACTACAACCCAAGGTTGACTTAAATCCATGGTTGAGTTTTAAGCAAGGCTAAATTCAATCAAAGGTTGAATTTAATCCATGGTTGATTTCAATCAAAGGGTGACTTCAATCCAAGGTTGTCTTAAAGTTTGAATTCAATCCAATGATTGGATTCAATCCATTAATAATATTGGCATTAATGACTTCAATACATGGTTTACTTTAATCCAGTGGTGACTTCAACCCATTCTTAACTTCAATTCAAGGATGATTTCATTCCATGGTTGACTTCAATTAATGGTTGGCTTAAAAATTCAAGGTGGATTTCATTCAAATGTTGACTTCAATCCATGGGTGACTTCAATCCAAGGTTGTCTTACATGTTGACTTCAATCCAAGGTTGACTTTAATCCATTAGTAATATTAACATTGATGAATTCAATCCAAGATTAACTTTGGACCATGGTTTACTTCTATAAAAAAAACACTTTCAAAAGTGGTTGATTTCCTTTGAACAATGGTTGAGTTCAATCCATAGTTAACTTTTAAGTAGGGTTGACTTCAGTCAATAATTGACATTCAAGCAAGGTTTACTTCAATCCAAGGTTGCTTAAATCCATAATCGACTTTTAAGGAAGGTGGACTTGAATCAATTGTTGACTTCAATCCAAGGTTGACTTCTAACCAAGGTTGGCTTCAATCCAAGGTTGACTTCAAAACATGGTGTTGGGCCCAGGTTGAGATAAAGTTTTGGAAGCACCTTTTTGAGGGAAGCAGGGAAAGCTGAGTTGAGCGCAGCTCAGAAACACAATTTTGGCTAAGTATTGAGGATGCTGCGAAGTTGCGCGCATCATCCAACTTTTGACCAGACTGCGGAGTTGCGCGCAGCATCGAAGTTTTGGCCGTGATGCGAAGACCAATACTGCACCGAAGCAGTGCTGCGGAATTAGGAGGCCACGTGGAGCCAGCAAAGAGGTGTGCTGGACAAGTATCAAGTGTAGCTACCGGATCGACCGGTAGCAGCCATTTTTGGAAAAGATATTCCAGGATTGCCGAGCGGCGGACGTAGGCAAAACAGGAAGGTGGCCACGCGTGGGTTGTTAAGGAAAGCGACGTTTGGCACGCTTAGAAGGTAAAACTGTTAGAGAGAAACGGTTCGGCAGAAGCAGCCTGTAGGCACGCGTGCGACAGAAAGGCCGATAGTGACAGAATGAGGACGTGGAGATCCGCCATGATCAAGCACACACTACTAGGAGCCAGCAAGCCGGTTTGGAAAATCGGCGCAGTTTTGGAAACCCTTAGGGTTTTGGGTTTTAGGTCTTCGACATTGTACAGACATGACCTTCGGGCATGATCTATTTAAGAAGACACTTTTGTATGGGATGGGGTTGGTTTTTGGTTGTTCTCTTTTTGGGTTGTTGTTCTTTTGTTGTTGCTGAGAACTTAAGGAGATAACCTTTTTGTATTGTAGAATCTCTCTGAGCTGAGAATATTGTAAAGGTTCTGCAGCTGTGTGCGCAGAGACCTAGCCGAGAGAAAGAAGAGTCTGCAGCTGAGTGCGCAGAATAAGAACGATTGCCCCATCCCTTTTGAAGGAAATATATTACCAACCGTTCTTGTGGACGTAGCTTTCCATCCGGGGAAGTGAACCACGTTAAATCCTGTGTTATGTGATGATGTTTATGAATGAATGACTTTCTGTATTTTCTGTAGAATGAATGCTTGAATGTTTCCTTGCATGCTGTAATATGAGAACTTTGATATGCATTTACCAATAGGAGAAGTTTGGGAATGATATGCTAGGTTCCACGGAAGCAGATGAATGGCAAACATTTCAATTCTATGTTAAGGTCGTGAATCGGTCATTTAAGTTTAAATAATTTCTTAAGCACAGTGAAGGAGCGCAGCATAGTTAATCATGTTTCTCATTTCGGTTCACATTGTAATAATCCAAGTTCTAGAATGAACGCTAGAAAGATAACCAGTAAGTGCCTGAATGAATGGATGAGTGATATTCATTTCAATGCCTTAACGTTTCCGAGATCTTCCAAGTAGAGGATAAGTGTGGGTGACTCCTAGTTCCAGAAGAAGATTCGCTGCAGTAAGAAACCCTTGGTGCGGCCCGCAGTGTTGCCTCCACCGCGCAGTACTGCTCGCAGCATAGATCCTGCTGCGTACCGCATCACTTTGCCTCGTAGTGCCATCCTTCTGTCCTGCGCTGTGCAGCTTGTTCATATAAACAACTCATCATTTACTGTGGAAACCTGATTCCGCAGTACCCCATAAAGATACACCTCGGGTGAGACCTCAACCTGCTCGCAGGTTGTTGCCGAAAGGGCCTGTGCGAAGGGGTTTTGTTGGTCAAAGGGAGAACTGCAAAGAACCTGGGTCTAATTGGAAACCTCTGGGTCAGTTTAAGCCAAAAAATGGTTCCGTTGCCGCGCTAGAATCCATGATGAGTTGAAATGGTTCCGTTGCCGCGCTAGAATCCATGATGAGTTGAAATGGTTCCCTTGAGTTGCAATCACGATGTATGAAAAAGAATATCAGTTCCCCAAAGGATCTGACTATTGGCATCCTGAAAATACAGAAATCCAAGCTTGGTGGGATAAGACCATAAGCAATTTTAACAGACAAGAAAATAGACATCCGTGTCTAAGCGACACACAGTGGTCGGATAGATATCTGTTGGACGACATTCACGAGATCTTTTAGGCATCGTTTCCAAACGAGCTGCATGCGTGGATCTCGCGGCTCGCAGAGAAGAAAAACTGTTTCCAAGGAGGAGTTCCTACGGAGTGGACTCCCGAGCTCACAACGCAGCTTAAAGCGTTAGACAGCCCGTTGTCACGCGCAATTGATTATTGGGTCGATCATATGCTAGAAGGCTTTGTAACAGAATTTGCTGTAGACACACTCAAATCCTATAGCCAAGCAGAAGCACATTTTTTCGGAGGATTCCAAGGTAAGTTTCTGAACAATCTCAGTCTATACATTAAGATGTTGTTAGCTGATAAAGGTGTTCTAAGAATGCAGTAATATTCTTGAAGTTTGTCATGATAAACAGTACATATATTGATTCTGACGAAGAGACACATACTCTCAGAAGTGGTAAGAGATATAAAATTAATAAGAATCCGGAAGGCCCTAAACTTCATATAGATACTAAGATCCCTTGCGATCTTGATAGCGAAGTTGCACAACCATTTACCCCTGAGAATCTGCCGGCTGCACAAACCGTGCCACCCTTATCGTAGAACCCACCCGCTACGTAGCCCACCCCGCAGAATACTAAGCCTAGTCCATCTCTCCCGATAGTCCCATTTGTATTTACTGCGCAGATCCCTTTACAGCAGTCGTGCACTAATCCCGGCGCCCCACCACCTAATAGCACAATGGTGAACACTAATATGAAACTGCCAATATTCAGAGGAACTGGCCTAGAAGACCCTGATCAGCATTGGTTCCTTTGTGAAGCCGTATGGAGTGTAAGACAAATCCAGGACGATGCCGTGAAGCAAGCACAACTCATCACCACTTTCAGGGATAGAGCGCTACATTGGTTTATAAAATACTCTACCGTACAGCTGAGAACCCTTGCAGAAATTAAAGTCGCACTGGTGGCAGAGTTCAAGAAACCTAAGTCTGAGTCTCAGTGTATAACTGAGCTGAAGGAAATAAAGCAGAGACCAACTGAAACGGTCTGGGAATTTGATCAGAAATTTAAGACCTTACTAGACCAAGTAAGTTTTGTTATACCACTAGAACAACATAAAGAATGGTTCATTGTTGCGCTGTTACCTCATATCAGATTACCATTGATGTAGAAGAAGGTTCTATCCCAGGCAGAGGCCTTGGAAATTGCAATGAAGCTGGAAGCTTCGCCAATTGGGGATACTAGTTTTGGGATGTCTCAGATCCAGAACCAGCTGACCACCCTCACACTTGAACTGCAAAGTATGAAAAATGGTAAAAAAAAAAGATATGAACCTAGACAGGAGGTCTGGTGTACAAGTTGTAAAGGAGAAGGTCATGACCGTGAGCATTGCCCTCTATTCCGCGACTATATTAACAGTGGTGCGCCTAACCCATTAAATCAGAATCAGGCCCCATGGTGTGAAATTTGCAGAACCACAGGACATAGACCTGAAGACTGTTACCTAATCCAAAAATATGTGAAAACTCCTAATAATTTATACTGCAATTTCTGTAAATCAGTTGGACATGATGAATCCAACTACCGCGCATACGAATTAATGAATGAAAGAAAAAGGGATATGGACTCAATGCGAGGCGCTGGCTTGTACCACGTACAAGAAGATACCCAGCCAAAACAAGAAAATGCACAATATGACCAAGGAGGATACAGAGGTCGTGGTGGTGGATACCGCAGCAGAGGAAGAAACGCTGGTCCGGCACAAGGAAGAGGCCACGGCCAAGTCATTTGTTATAACTGTGGCCAACCCGGGCACGTATCTAGAGATTGTGTTAACCCATGCACTACGTGCAATTATTGTAAATCATTTGAACATGTCATTGAAGATTGCCCAGTATTAGAGGTGGAAATGCAGAAGAGAAGACGAACAGAGGCTTCGAATCCAAACGTCCAATGGATCGCAGTAGAGAATAGACCAGTGGATCCGAGCATTAACGTGGTCACGTGCAGTGGCGCTGAGACAGGCCACGACAGAGGAGCGGAAGCTTCAACATCAGGAGAAGCACATACGAAGAAGGATCCCCTTGAAACAGTATAGATGAGGAAAGCTCCAGGAAAATCACCCCCTCTTAACCTACAGAAGAACAAGGAGATCTTCATTGACGCGCGAGATACCTTTAGAGAACCAGCAGATAAGTCATCAAGGATCCCGCTGCGCAGTGAAACACCGCATGTTGAAGACATGCCGGCCCCGTACGACAAAACAAGTACTGCGACAGATGTCCGTACTTCTGTTGCGCAGTTCTTGCGAAGCTGCATGAAGTTACTAAAAAGCGAAAAAGCCATAGTAGAGCTCCAGAAGCTTATCAGCCAGTATGAACCTCAGATTGCAACAGAGACTCTAGATAGCACTGTACATCATATAAGGAAGCACAAAAGAACAAGCCGAGAGATGAGGCTTACTGTGTAGATAGGAGATTTTGAAATGGATGAATTCGTCCTTGATCTGGGATCAGAAGTGAATGTCTTGACTAAGTAGACCTTGCAGCAGATGGGTCGACCAAAGTTGCTCTGGTCACCTATCCAGTTACAAATGGCTAATCAGGAGAAGGTCATACCTTTTGGCTGCTTAGCTAATGTAGTAGTTTACATTGACGGAGTACAGAGTCATGCAGAATTTGAGGTTATTGAAATTGTGGATGATAGTCAACCTTTTCCAACAATATTGGGAATTGATTAGGCTATGGATAACTTGGCTATCATAAACTTGAAGACAAAGAAGATGATATTTGAAGGGAAACATCTTAGGGTCATCGCACCATTGGATCCTAAAGATGGTGATAGATACAGTGAGCCGATTCAGGAGGAATCCCAAGCTCAAGATTTAGACCGACTATACCAACTGACTGCGAATAAGGAAGACTACATTAATCCTACCGCGGACGGTACGCTCAGCTGGCGATGTGACACTTCTTGTATCTTTGACTTAGATACAAGACTGGAGAATTGGCAAAGCCGTATGCATGAAGTATCAGCAAGAAGATGTGCGCAGGTTACGAAATCACTTCGCTGGATCGGAAAAGAAGTGAGTCCTATTCCCACATATGATGGTTCTGCTAATGTTTACAGTTTCATAAAGGAATATACTGCAGTTATACCAGATGAGAAAAGACTGCCAGCTTTAGATATAGCATTGCACGATACACCTGCCAGATGGTAGAATGCACATAAGAAAACATTGACCACTTGGGATCAATGCAGAACTAAGATGCAGATCCGGTTCGCCAAAAATGTTACAGACAGAACTAAGATGTAGATCCTTTCAAAAGTATAATGGACAGACAGACCCTAGTCAGCACATTGAAATTTGTTCAAAGGCATGGTTGGAAAGACCACTTACAGAATGGGTACATTTATTTGTACATACATTGGATGCGGGTATCCCAGAGAAATGGTACCTCGACCTGGAGTTGCGCAGTGAACTCACTGATTGGGAGCTGCTCGCTGCAAACTTCTGGAAGGACTTCAGTTTTGAAGACGAAAATCCATTAATCCATGAAGCATTACAGCTAATCAAGAAGCGCATATTCCAGGATGACTGTCCTCATCAAAACATAACATTGCAGGAGTTTTTTGGGGCAGAGTGCGTTCCTACACACCTACAGTCAGAATGGAAGGAACATGAAGAGCATTTTATTGAGTGTTACAACTTAGCTGAAGATACCAATGATACAAATGAAGTCGATGAGTAGGACCCGCGCAACATAGATATACCAGAGCCAGAAGGCGCGCGTGAGGTAGAAGGATCTCCGTTGGAAATCCCAGAGATGACTGGACCAGTAAAAACACAAAAAGTGAACATTGGCACAGACAAAGAACCGAAGTTCGCATCGATAGGAGATTATTGGGATGATCAGACTATTGCAGAGATCGCAGATACCTTATATGAGTATCACGAACTATTTCCAACAAAATTTATAGAGATGAAAGGAATTTTGGGAGACCTAGGGGTCATGAAAATACCTTTAAAACCAGGTGCTAAGCCTGCCAAGCAGAGGCCATACAGATTGAATCCGCGCTATAAGGAAAAAGTCCGCGTAGAGCTAGATAAGATGCTAGAAGCAGGAATCATTGAACCAGTTGAAGAATCCGAATGGATTAGCCCCATGGTTGTTCAAGACAAGAAATCAAAAGGAGAGATCAGGATTTGTGTGGATCTGGCAAGAAATCAAAAGGAGAGATCAGGATTTGTGTGGATCTCAGAAAGTTGGAACGATGCTTCCATGCACGGCCCATTTCCCACTCCATTCACAGATGAAGTGCTTGATAACGTTGGAGGAAATGAGGCATATTCTTTCACTGATGGTTTCTCTGGTTATCATCAGATCAGGATTGATCCTGTGGATAGGCATAAGACGACATTTGCTATAGAATGGGGGTCATTCCAGTACACCGTCATGCCTTTTGGGCTGAAGAACGCACTTGCCATATTCTCTAGAGTCGTCATCGTAGCATTTAAAGATTTTATGCACAAGTTTTTAGAAGCATATTTTGATGATTGGACTGTATTTGGTCTATTGAAAAATCATTGCGCGAATCTCCGCATGATGCTCGAGAAGTGTCGATAGCATCAAATATCCTTGAATTTGAAAAAGTGTATTTTCTGTGTGCCTTATGGAATTTTACTTGGCCACATTGTCTGTAAGCAAGGATTGATGGTAGACCCTGCGAAGATTGCAGTTATTGCAAACTTACCAACACCAAATTCAGTCAAGATGTTGTGATCTACATTAGGCCATACTGGATATTACAGGAAATTTATAAAGGGTTATGCACAGATAACTGTAGCAATGGAAAAGCTGCTGAAGAAAGACGCACCGTTCATTTGGAACGCAGAATGCGAATAGGGTTTTGACACATTAAAAGAAAATATGGTCACTGTGCCTATTCTAGTCTTTCCAGACTGGACGAAGCCATTCCATGTCCATGTTGATGCATCATGTATTGCCCTGGGGATCGTGTTAGTTCAGCCAGGAGAGGGAGGTATTGACCACCCTATTTCATTTTCTAGCAGAAAGCTTTCAACAGCAGAGAAGAACTATACTACTACTGAGAGGGAAGGTCTTGCGATGGTATATGCCCTACAGAAATTTAGACACTACTTGCTGGGATCGCACTTCCTTATGTTTACTGACCATTCTGCGTTGAAATATTTGGTCAACAAGCCAGTGTTAGGGGGATGCATATGCCGATGGCTATTGCTGTTCCAGGAATATGACTTTGAAATTATTGTCAATCCAGGTAGACTGAACTTGGGACTTGATCATCTGTCAAGGATCGAGTCAGGAGAGGAGCCGACAAATATTGAAGACAGTCTGCCTGATGCGCAGTTATTTAGTATACAAGTTGACGATGATTATTACAAGGACATCATTGACTTCCTAACCACAGGGCTGGCACCCCAGAAATTCTCAGTCCAGTAGAAAAAAATAGTTAGTGGTGTGCACCGCAGACTTCACTATAATTGCAGGACAGTTATACAAACTTGGGCCGGATGAAGTCCTTCACAGGTGCGTACTCGATCATGAGAAGCCATTTATTCTAGCCGACGCACACTCAGGAATCGCGGGAGGTCACTATGCAGGAAGGGCTACTGCGTAGAAGATATTGCGCGCAGGGCTATGGTGGCCTACGCTCCATAAAGATGCCAAAGAACACTGCAGGAACTGTGATGTCTGTCAGAGGACAGGAAAAGCATCATGCCGAGATGAGATGCCATTGAATCCACAGTTGACACTGCAGCCATTTGAAAAATGGGAAATAGACTTTGTGGGTCCTATAAACCCACCAGGAAAAAGAACGGGTGCAAGGTATATTATTACTGCTACGGATTACCTCACCAGATGGTCAGAAGCAAAACCAGTTAAGGACTGCAGCGCCAGTACCGCTGCATAGTTTATTTTTGAAGAAATACTCACCAGATTTGGCTGTCCGAAGATTTTGATGAGTGACCAAGGTACTCACTTTTTGAACAAGACGATTGAGGTGCTTACAGAGGAATTCCACATTCGTCATCAGCGCAGTACTCCATATCATCCACAGGCGAATGGTACTGTAGAGGCTTTCAATAAAATATTGGAGAACGCACTCACTAAGGTGTGCAATGTAAATAGAGACAATTGGGACCTGTGTGTCTCATCTGTGCTATGGGCATACAGGACCACATGCAATAAATTGATAGGACAGACACCCTTTCGGTCGGTTTATGGGCAGGAGGCTATAATGCCTATGGAATATATTGTCCCTAGTTTGATAATCGCTGCATTTACAGGGATGGCAGACTGCAAAGCTCTAGAAGAAAGATTACTACACTTACTGGGCTTGGAGGAAGATTGCTTCATCGCAGGCTTCCACCAGCAAGCTCAGAAGGACCGCGAGAAAGCATGGCATGATCGCCATATAAAGAACAAGTGTTTTCAGGTAGGTGATCTAGTCCTCCTATATGATAGCAAATTCATGAAATTCCTTGGTAAATTTAAGATGCATTGGCTTGGCCCATATATTGTGATACATGTTACTAACACTAGTGCAGTCCAGTTAACCAATTTAGCTGGTGATACCTTGCCAACTTTGATAAATGGAAGCAGGCTAAAGCTATACCATGATAGCACTGCTTCGCAGAACCCTGAATAACGAGCCAAAGGAAGGAAGTTCTAAGTGTCAAGTACAGTTGAAAGTGGACACTAGAAATGTAAAGGAGTCTGTACATGTATGATAAAAGGAAGAAGGTATGATAAGAAGAACAATCTATGTACCGCGCAGCACTGTTGAAGCTGCGCGAAAAAAAAAATAAAAATATATATATATATATATATATAGTGCAAGCCGCGCAGTTGGAAATTTTTGGCACTGCGAAGTAGCCGCGCATCGTTGCAGATGGCTTGCCGCGCAATTCGGCACAACACCCAGAGAAAGGCTGCCGAGATACTAGGAGATATCCAGCTTAAAGAAAGAAGTACAGAAATTACGACAAAAAGAGACTGAGATGGATAATCAATCGCAGCAGCTCCTGGAGAATGCCATGGCGATATCGCAGCAGATTGAAGATAAGTTAGTAGAACTGCGCAATAACCAGGAGCAGGTACAAGACCAAATTGGACAAGAAATAACTCCAACACTACTTGAGACAATTAAACAGGTTGAGGAAGATATAAGAGAAGCAGTGGTGCAGTTGTGCGGTACATATGACGAGTTCGCAACCAAGTTCGTTCCACCGGTCGCGGCGCAGAGTGAGATAGTTGAAACAATTAGTGGCTCGGGGATGAGCCACATGTAAGTGTTAGGGGCATGTTGGGCTCAAGTTGAGATAAAGTTTTGGAAGCACCTTTTTGAGGCAAGCAGGGAAAGCTAAGCTGAGCGCAGCTCAGAAACACAATTTTGGCTAAGTATTGAGGATGCTGCGAAGTTGCGCGCAGCATCCAACTTTTGACTAGACTGCGGAGTTGCGCGCAGCATCGAAGTTTTGGCCATGATGCGAAGACCAGTACTGCGCCGAAGCAGTGCTGTGGAGTTAGGAGGCCATGTGGAGCCAGCAAAGCGGTGTGCTGGACAAGTATCAAGTGTAGCTACTGGCTTGACCGGTAGCAGCCATTTTTGGAAAAGATATTCCAGGATTGCCGAGTGGTGGACGTAGGCAAAACAGGAAGGCGCCACACGTGGGTTGTTAAGGAAAGCGACGTTTGGCACGCTTAGAAGGTAAAACCGTTAGAGAGAAATGGTTCGACAGAAGCAGCCTGTAGGAACACGTGCGACAGGAAGTCCGATAGTGACAGAATGAGGACGTGGAGATCCGCCATGATCAAGCAGACGCTACCAGGAGCCAGCAAGCCGGTTTGGAAAACCGGCACAGTTTTGGAAACCCTTAGGGTTTTGGGTTTTGGGTCTTCGACATTGTACAAACATGACCTTCGGGCATGATCTATTTAAGAAGACACTTTTGTATGGGATGGGGTTGGTTTGTGGTTGTTCTCTTTTTGGGTTGTTGTTCTTTTGTTGTTGCTGAGAACTTAAGGAGATAACCTTTTTGTGTTGTAGAATCTCTCTGAGCTGAGAATATTGTAAAGGCTCTACAGCTGTGTGTGCAGAGACCTAGCCGAGAGAAAGAAGAGTTTGCAGCTGAGTGCGCAGACTAAGAACGGTTGCCTCATCCCTTTTGAAGGAAATATATTACCAACCGTTCTTGTGGACGTAGCTTTCCATCCGAGGAAGTGAACCACGTTAAATCCTGTGTTATGTGATGATGTTTATGAATGAATGACTTTCTGTATTTTCTGTAGAATGAATGCTTGAATGTTTCCTTGCATGCTGTAATATGAGAACTTTGATATGCATTTACCAATAGGAGAAGTTTGGGAATGATATGCTAGGTTCCACGGAAGCAGATGAATGGAAAACATTTCAATTCTATGTTAAGGTCGTGAATCAGTCATTTAAGTTTAAATACTTTCTTAAGCACAATGAAGGAACGCAACATAGTTAATCATGTTTCTCATTTCGATTCACATTGTAATAATCCAAGTTCTAGAATGAACGCTAGAAAGATAACCAGTAAGTGCCTGAATGAATGGATGAGTGATATTCATTTCAGTGCCTTAATGTTTCTGAGATCTTCCAAGTAGAGGATAAGTGTGGGTGACTCCCAGTTCCAGAAGAAGATTCGCAGCAGTAAGAAACCCTTGGTGTGGCCCGCAGTGTTGCCTCCACCACGCAGTACTGCTCGCAGCATGGATCCTGCTGCGTACCGCATCACTTTTCCCGCAGTGCCATCCTTCTGTCTTGCGCTGCGCAACTTGTTCAGATAAACAACTCATCATTTACTGTGGAAACCTGATTCTCCAGTACCCCATAAGGTACACCTCGGGTGAGACCTCAACCTGCTCACAGGTTGTTGCCAAAAGGTCCGGTGCGAAGGGGTTTTGTTGGTCAAAGGGAGAACCGCAAAGAACCTGGGTCTAATTGGAAACCTTTGGGTTAGTTTAAGCCAACACATGGTTGACTTCAATCCATGGTTGATGTCAATCCAATGTTTACTTAAAGGTTGACTTCAATCTAAGATGGAATTCAAACCATGGTTGACTTGAATGATGACACAATAGTTGTTATGTTTGAATTCAAGCCAAGATTGACTTCATTCCATGGTTGAATTTAATCCAAAGTGGACTTCAATCAAATGGATGACCTCAATCTAACTTTGAACCATGGTTGACAACAATCCAAAAACACACTTTTAAAATTGGTTGATTGACTTTGAACCATGGTTGCATTCAATCCATAGTAGAATTTTATGAAATTTTGACTTCAATCCATGGTTGAGATCAATTCATAGTTGAATTTTATGCAAGGTTAAGTTCAATACATGGTTCACTTTTAAGCAAGGTTGACTTCAATCCATAGTAGACATCAATCTAAGGTTGACTTCAATCCATGTTTTACTTGAATCCATAGTTGACTTTAAAGCAAAGTTGTCTCCAATCCAAGGATTACTTCTATCCACTATTGACTTCAATCCATGGTTGACTAGAACCCAAGGTTGACTTAAGTAAGGTTGAATTTAATCCATGGTTGATTCCAATCGAAGGGTGACTTCAATCTATTGTTGAATTCACTCCAAGGGTGACTTCAATCCAAGGTTGTCTTCAATCCAAGGTTGTCTTCAATCCATAGTTGAATTCAATCTAGTATTGACTTGAATCCATGGGTGACTTCAATCAAAGGTTGACTTTAAGGTTGACCTCAAGCAAAGGTTGACTTAAAGGTTTCCTTCAATCCAAGGTTGACTTAAAGGTTGCTTTCAATCAAAGGTTGACTTAAATACATGTTTGAATTCAACCCAAGGTTGACTTCAATCCAATGGTTGACTTCAATCCCTGGTTAACTTCAATCCTAGGTTGACTTCAATCCAATGTTGACGTTAATCCAATATTGAATTCAATCTAATGGTTGACACCAACCCAATATTGACTTCAATCTGTGGGTGAAGTCAATCTTGGATCCAATCCAAGGTTGAGTTTGATCCATGGGTGGCTGCAATCCAAGGTTGACTTCAAGCCAAGGTTGAGTTTAATCTAATGGTTGACATCAATACATTAATAATATTCATATTAATTTCTTCAATCCATGGTTGGCTTCAATCCATAGTTTATTTCATCCCATGGTTGACTTTGAACCATGGTTGAATTCAAGGCATAACCACATTTTTAAAAGTGGTTGATTAACTTTGAACCATGGTTGACTTTAATCCAAGGCTGAATTTGAACCATGGTTGACTGCAATCAACAACCACATTTTAAAAAGTCGTTAAATAAATTTGAATCCAACGTAGATTTCAATCCAGGGTTGACTTTTAATGAAGGTTAATTTCAATCCAAGGTTGAATTCAATCCAATGGTGCCTTCAATCCAAGGTTAACTTCAATCCACAATTGAATTTTAAGCAATGTTGACTACAATCCAAGGTTAAATTCAATCCATAGTTGACTTGAATCCAAATTTGACTTCAATACATATTTTACTTCAAACCATAGTCGACTTTTAAGCAAGGTCGACTCCAATCCAAGGTTGACTTCAATACATGGTTGACTTCAATCCAATGATCACCTCAATCCATAGTTGACTACAATCCAAGCTTGACTTCAATCCAAGGTTAACTTTAATCCATGGGTGACTTCAATCCAAAGTTGATTTAAGGTTGACTTCATTCCAATGAGTTTCCTTTAGTCCATGGTTGACTTCAATCTAAGCGTGACTTTAAGCCATGGTTGACTTCAATAGAAGGGTGAGTACAATTCATAGTTCACTTCAATCCAATATTGACTACAATCCAAGGTTGACATCAATCCATGCAAGGTGACTTCAAACCAAGGTTGACTTTAAGATTGACTTCAATCCAAGGTTGACTTCAATCCATGTTTGAATTTTACACAATGTTGACTTTAAAGTAAGGTTGACTTCAATCCATAGTAGATTTCAATCCATATTTTACTTGAATCCATAGTTGACTTTAAAGAAAGGTTGTCTCCAATCCAAGGTTGACTTCAATTAATGGTTGAATTCAATCCAAGGATTACTTCTATCCAATGCTGACTTCAATCCATGGTTGAATTTTACACAATGTTCAATTTTACGCAAGGTTGACTTCAATCCATAGTAGACTTCAATCTAAGGTTGACTTCAATCCATATTTTATTTGAATCTGTAGTTGAATTTAAAGCAAGGTTGTCTCCAATCCAAGGTTGACTTCAATCAATGGTTGAATTCAATCCATAGTTGACTTCAATCCAAGGATTACTTCTATCCAATGTTGACTTCAATCCACGGTTGACTACAACCCAAGGTTGACTTAAGTAAGGTTGATTTCAATCCAAGGTTAACTTCAATCTAGGGTTGACTTTTAATGAAGGTTAATTTCAATCTAAGGTTGACTTCAATCCAAGGTTGACTTCAATCCAATGGTGTCTTCAATCCAAGGTTAACTTCAATCCATGGTTGAATTTTAAGTAATGTTGACTACAATACAAGGTTAACTTCAATCCATAGTTGACTTGAATCCAAATTTGACTTCAATACATATTTTACTTCAAACCATAGTCGAATTTTAAGCAAGTTTGACTCCACTCCAAGGTTGACTTCGATCCATAATTGACTTTAAACCTAGGTTGAATTCAATCCAATGATGACCTCAATCCATAGTTAAACTCAATCCAAGCTTGACTTCAATCCAAGGTTAACTTTAATCCATGGATGACTTCAATCCAAAGTTGATTTAAGGTTGACTTCATTCCAAGAGGTTTCCTTAAGTCAATAGTTGACTTCAATCTAAGCATGACTTTAAGCCATGGTTGACTTCAATAGAAGGGTGACTTCAATTCATAGTTCACTTCAATCCATGGTTGACTACAATCCAAAGGTTGACTTCAATCCAAGGTTGACATCAATCCATGGGTGACTTCAAACCAAGGTTGACTTCAATCCAAGGTTGACTTCAATCCATATTTGACTTCAATCCATGTTTGACTTTTACACAATGTTGACTTTAAAGCAAGGTTGACTTCAATCCAAGGATCACTTCAGTCCATGGTTTACTTCAATCCAAGGTTGACCTCAATCCATGGTTGACTTCAATCCAAGATCAACTTCAATCCAAGGTTGACTTCAATGCATTGTTGAATTCAATCCACCATTGACTTAAATCCATGGGTGGCTTGAGTCTAGGGTTGAATTCAATCCAAGGGAGACATCAATCCATGGTTGACTCCAATCAATGGTTGACCATTGTTTAGGCATGCTCGGCTTTAGTGCATGATGCTTGACTTTAAACAAAATTTAGCTATACTAAATTGTGGTTTGACTAAATTAAACCATGATTGACCATTATTTTTAAAGTCAAATTACCTTAGTTCCATTAATAATACTATTGTTAATATTAGTATTATTGTTAAATATTAATATAAACTTTTATATTATTATTATTATTATTAATTTTAATAATAATGTAGATAATGTAATATTAATGTTCTCAAAATTAATGTTAGTGTGAGTATAATGATTAATATTTTTCCCATGTAGTATAATGATTAATATTACTAATGATACCATTTTAATATTAATTTTAATGTTTCAAATATTAATATTAATATTAATTTTCACATTAATAATATTTTTAATGTTAATATTCATGTAAATATTGTTAATGGTATTAATTATTAATACCATTGTATTAATAATAATAATAATATTATATAATCTTTTAATTTTGCTTTAATTTATTGAATTGTATTATAATATTATATTAATATAATTATCTTTTTAAAATTATTGATGTAAATATAAAATAAAATAAATATTAATATTATTAATAAGATTGATAACATTAAATCCACGGGTGGCTTCAGTCTAGGGTTGAATTGAATCCGTGGGTGAATTCAATCCAGGGAGACATCAATCCATGGTTAACCATTGTTTAGGCATGCTTGGCTTTAGTGCATGATGCTTGACTTTAAACAAAATTTAACTATACTAAATTCTGGTTTGACTAAATTAAACCATGATTGACCATTATTCTTAAAATCGAATTACCTTAGTTCCATTAATAATACTACGAATAATACTACGGTTAATATTAGTATTATTGTTAAATATTAATATAAATTTTTATATTATTATTATTATTATTAATTTTAATAATAAGGTAGATAATGTAATATTGATGTTTTCAAGATTAATGTTAATGTGAGTATAATGATTAATATTACTAATGATATCATTTTAATATTAATTTTAATGTTTCAAATATTAATGTTATTATTATTTTTAATATTAATTTTCACATTAATAATATTTTTAATATTAATATTCATATAAATATTGTTAATGGTATTAATTATTAATACCATTGTATTAATAATAATAATAATATTATATAATCTTTTAATTTTGCTTTAATATATTGAATTGTATTGTAATATTATATTAATATAATCATCTTTTTAGAATTATTGATATAAATATAAAATAAAATAAATATTAATATTATTAATAATATTAATAACATTATTATTAGAAATAAATGAAATTTATAATTATTTTGCATTAATAATAGTTTAAAAAAAAAATTAAAAAAAAAATATATTTAATTTTGCATTGATAATGATTAAGCAAAAAGATTATGTTCCACCTGTTCAATTCTCTCCAACCAACAAAGCCATAATTAAGCAAAAAAATTAAGTTCCACATGTTCAATTCTCTCCAACCAACAAAGCCACGATGAAAGAATTCACTTCAGGTTGCTAAAAACATATAAACCATTACTACTACCTTAAACCCCAATATATTCAACCATATTTTTTAATAAATTTATAATAATAATTATTTCTTACCTATCTGCACATGAGTCCACGATGAAGGGCTCCTTTCGTACACTAAACTACAAAATTTTCAAGAAATAGTGGGTTCATTCATACTATGAGTTGAACATTATTGAAATGTACGATAAAGCTCAAATAAAATAATCATACAAAATTAAAAATATTTTTTATTCATTCTATTTATCTATATATAATTTTATTTATTTGACTAATATATAAATTAATTAATTAATCAATGTGAAAAGATGGTTTTGGATTATCAATCCTTTTACTATTATTATAATCTTATTTGCTTTATTATGTTTAGTCATTAACTAAATACAAACTCAGGTATATCATAAAACTCATGTTTAAAATTCTAAAACAAAATAGAATGTGGTTAAAATCAGAAAACATGAATGCTATTGGTGTCTAGTTCCGTCTTCACGTTGAGTAGCAATAAAAATTTGCAAGTTAGAAAACCTAAGAGTGTACCAGACCATGGATAAATAACATGTAGAAAAGTACGGTTTATATTAATCCAGGACCATTACTATGAAGAAATTATTGGTGCATAAAGCATATAATTATAAGTTTCCTTAAAAGTCAACATCATTAAATGTGATTAAGTGCATGCAGGGGTTAAATTTGACGAGTGCCCTTACCCATCACGGAAATTTGGGTTAAATTTGACGAGTGCCCTTACCCAACACGGAAATTTTTTATGACGGTTTTGCTTTTGAAACTGCCCTTCCTAAGACTTTTGATAATTATTTTTACTCTTCTGTTAAAATTTGTTCATAATAAAATTATTGTTAACAATGTAGTCATTTATTTATTTTTCTATGAATAAAATGTCAATAAAACAAGTTTGTGTCAATCATTGGTTATATTGAAAAGCTTAAGGTTTTGTATTCATTTCCTCTCATGTTCAGTGAACGCTGTTCACAATTGAGAATTTTAATACTAATTGATGCAAAACTTGTTATTCACCATAAAAACAACGAAATACTTCATGGACAGATCTTGTTTCGCCAAGTAGACAGTCTGCCCTCCAGACAAGAATACGGGTAATCAAACAAGGCAAAAACTTCACTGCTATATTAGTGACTGAAAGCAATCACAGTCCTTCCCTCGCGGGCTAGGTTTCTAAGAGTTTCGGTTAGGAAGAACACTAAAGCACTGCACCAGGAAGCATGAAATAAAACATAAAATATGACTAATTGCATAAATGGTTTAATTTTACAAACATTTTAACATTGTACCTAAGGTTTCAGATCTTCGAAACAATTTTCCTATTATTATTGATAGTATATATAGAAGTGGGGCATGTGCCTCCTCCACCGCCACAAACATAAAACCTAATATATTTTTCCAACAAAACCTAGTATATTTTTCCAATAGGATCGTATTTATAAGGCAAACACAGGGACCGCTTATGGTCATCATGTATTAGAGAACTCTATGCGGCTCTCCTTTCACCTTTGGCATTGGTCACAGTAACTAGCTCCAGATCCCGCTCCCACCACAACTCTGTCATTAGTGCCATTGTAGTGTGAAAATGAGGAAGCCATATCAATGGTAGTCCAAGCAGTGAAGGACCACTGATGAGATAATGCTGGTGAATATCAGTGAAAGACCAGTGGGGAGATAACGTTGATTTCACCAGTTTTATTGTTTTTTCAACCTCTGGATCTATTCCTACATACAGACCTAGAACTTATGAAAGAAACCAATTTTTTAATCTAAACCTCCGATCACAATAGATCAAACAATTGTCGTTTAGTTTAGAAAAATGCAGCGTATCTATCAAATGTGGGTTCAAACATATAACATTGACAGATCAAAGATTTATATCGGACCCGCCATGGCCAACACGCTTAAAAGATTAGTGGTCCTCCTCCAAAACCTCGAATACATCTAAACTCTACCATCACCAACTTACATTAATAGCACACTGAGAACTTCTCCAATCTAGGAAACTGTCCCACCTACCCAACAACATAAGACTTTAAGCCCTCACAACATTTCCCATTAATGTGGCCTGTGTATGTGCTGAGTCTGGAGCACGTAAATTCAAAACCTTTTTTAAACACTCTGCAAGACGAGATGGGTCACACTCATGGACACCGCCATTATCTTCGTTGGATTCGATACAAAATTTAGTGTTGGCTCATCTGAAAATCCAAGTGGCGGGTTCTCATAAATAAAGACTTCGACTCGCTCATTTGAAAATCCATAACCAAAGCCTAAAATTTATATACGGGCAAATTTTACGTATACTTGTAAAATTGACAATCTACAAAATTAATTGAACTTTGTTCATGACTTGTTTATTCAATATACAACAGTATTTTACGGTTAAAAAATTGAAAAACGGGCATACGGACGTCAATTTTAACCCTTGTGTGCATGTAAGACTTCAAGAAACTAGTGTACTATTTTATAATTATGTCCTTGACATATATGATTCAGGAGGAGCTATTAAACTGACTGTACAATAGTTTAATATTCTCTAATCTAAAGTTTAACATTTGAAATCTAAATTTTATTTATTATAATTTTCATTTTTCTAATTTTCTATTGGTTGAACAGATGTGAGGTCAGCCTCGAAAAACAACTAGGGGGTTTCACCTGACATGACATCTGTCCACCTTGATGCCATCCATCCCAATCCAATCTCCATTATTTTAAATAAATTGACCATTTTTGTCACGATTTTATTGGCTCTTGATTCCCGACATATTTGGCTCCCTCCCAGATTTGTCATCGAAGCTTGTAGTTGATGTATTTAAAAAGAAAATCTTCCAAATCTGTTGCCTTGGATTCTTTTGAGAAGGCAGACAGGTCGATCGTACATGCTGGAAAATTGTTCAGGAAGCCTCTACAGTCTAGAGCCAACTGAGAAGTAGTAGATAGTTTCTTCTTAGTTGATCATGGTCATTCTTCTCCAACAGTTTATAACAATGTGTAAAAATGATAATGGAATAAGAATCACACTTATAGAAGCAAAGAGTCAAATATATGATCAAGTCCTCCAGACTATGCATGTTGGGCCCGTGAAAGTCCGGAATTATCGGTTTGTTCTTCATGTATTAATCAATAAGCCTTGCATTCTCTGATAGGGTTTGAATTTATTAATTTACAGTGAGGTTCTGATAGGGGTTTGAATTTATTAATTTGCAGTGTTGGTGTTTTGAGATAATCTTTGGGGTTTGAATTTATTTATTTGCAGTGTTTGGGTTTTGAGATTTTCTTTATTTTGATGTTTTTGTAGGCTGATCCTCCAGAGGTGGAGTTGATTCGATCTGAGGATATACTGGGTGTGGCGGCCATTGTTCCGAGCTTCTCTTACAGAGGGAGAGAGTTCATACACGTGGGGTATTACGTGAGCAATCAGTATATGTAATAGGAGCTTATTGAGGAGCCGCCTTTAACCATTGATAAGGTTCATAGATTTGTTTTGGCCTCCATGCCTAAGGTTAGCAGGTTTCGGAGAGTTGGAGGTAGAAAGGTTGAAGATTGAGCTAAAGCATACTCTAGACATGTTTGATGTAGCCAGGGAAGAAGAAAATAACGCAAAAATCACAGTGAGTTTATCTGCCTATCTCGCTTTAAAAGTTCGAGTCAAATTGAATATCATATATGCAGTTGTGGGTACTAGGTAGTACACTAGAGTGCTGATGTTTACGAGCTAAATGTTGGTGGCAGGCCAAAGAACTTACTCTCCAAAGGATACAAGAGGTGAGGAAAGCCGAAGAAGCAAAAATAAGAGAAGAGATAGCGAGAACTATCGTTGCTCAAGAGAAATTAAAGAGTCAAACGGCCATGAGGTAGACTGAAACAACAAAACAACTTGTTGAAAAGGAGGCCCAACAAAGAAGAGATGCAGAACTAAGAGCCACAATAGAATCAGAAGAGAGAAAGAGAGCACAGAATGCGCTTGCATCTACCCGTCAAGCATACAGAAAATACTCACTCGAAGAAATTCAATCTATCACGAAATTCTTCTTTGATGCACACAAGATAGGATAGGGAGGTTACGATGCTATCTACAAGTGTACTTTGCAACATACCACAGTGGCCGTCAAGGTTCTTAGAAATGCAGCAAGTCAAGGAATACATCAATTTCAACAGGACGTATTAAATCCTCAAAACACTACCCTTTTCTCCTTTTTATCTCCCTGCCGCTATCTTCTTGAAAGTTGAGTGGCTAAGTTGTGTATTATGTTCTATCAACAACAAATTTGAAATATTACCTATGGTTACTTATCTTAAATTTTAAAACTCAACATGAATCTGCAGAAGATTTCCAGTACTTGGGTTTTTGCTTACTTTGTTTTTAAATCATTGATTGGGTACTTTATTTTCCTAAATTGTTCAGATTAAGATTTTGAGCCAAATTCGTCACCCTCACATGGTCCTTTGGCTTGGAGCGTGTCCTGAGCATGGGTGTTTGGTCTATGAACATATGGAAAATGGTAGCCTAGAAGACCGTCTGCTCTATAAAGACAACAATTCTCCTCTTCCAGCATGTTCACGCTTCAGAATTATTTGGGAAGTGGCATCTGAATTGCTTTTTCTGCACAGTGCAAAAATGGAGCCGATTGTTCACCGTGACTTGAAGCTTGCGAATATCTTACTTGAACACAACTTCGTTAGCAAAATTGGTGATGTGGGTCTTGCCAGGCTTGTGCCTGAAAATACTACAGCCATGGTAACCTAGTACAATGACACTGTCCCTGCAGGCACATTTTGTTATATTGATCCTGAGTACCAAAGGACTGGTAGTCTTGGCCCCAAGTCGGATTTGTATGCTCTGGGAATAATGATTCTGCAATTGCTGACAGGAACACCACCTATGGCTATAACAGATACAGTTGAAAGAGCCATTGAGAATGGTTCACTTCAGCATATTTTGGACAAAGTCTGTATATGTCCCTCTGAAAAAATCATAGGTATCATAGGTTCAAATGAGGAGAAGGTATCATGAACCAGGAGAAGGTAGGAGCAAAGAAGGGTCCTTTGTCTTATAAAGGAGGGATATTGATATATACATATAAAATTTTCATTTTATCACAACATTTAAGATAATTTACAGTGCTTATACAGATTACATACTTTTTTATGCAAGAAAAGTTAGATTTTGATATATATGAAAGAAACTGTGGCCATGCCAAACAACAGTACTATCGGTCCTACTGTTATGGCTGTACTCACTGAGTAATTTTTGCAAAATTTTGTATCAATCCATTAATAACACGGACAATGAGGTATAGGTATTTGTTTCGAGAGCTTCCTTTGGTAACCAGGCCATATCATATGACTGCACTCTTAAACTAAAAAGAGTCGTTTCCATGGCCCATGACCATAACCAGAACACAACTAAACCCTTGAGTTATAATAACACCACGTGTGGAAGAAAAAATAGTGGGTCACACCCCTATTATAAGGAGTACACATAATATATTTCAGTATTAAGTCCAAGCCTGAGCACCAATTCACATATCAAATGCAAGCCACAGACAAGATAAAGCTCTAATGATAAAAATATATTATAATTATGAATAAATAAATAGTTGGAATTATAACACCATAGCAATAGTAGAGAAATTTCTTAGTTTCACCTCAGTGCACCACTCTTTCCTAATTCCAGATTGAAGGTTGCACCGGAGCCCGATAGTCTCTCGGAAGATTGAAGGTTGCACCGGAGCCTGATAGTCTCTCGGAGAGTTATAGACTTGGATACCCATTGCTCTAGCTTTCAGAGAGAGCCCTAGGAAACTCACCAGAGTTGTATTGGATTTATAAGCTATCTCAACAAATTTGCATATAGATAAAAAAATGCCATGATGACAAGTTTGGATGCTCGACATCTCATAAAGCACTGGAACATCATTTTATGAGTTAGTATATTCAGTTTTTTTGCTATGGAATACCTAAAAAAAAATTTCCATAGGTCCAACATAGAAAATAATAAAAGAGAATGGGAAACTCGGGTGGCTACAAAGGACCTTCAAAAGACCTATCCTCCAGCACACATTCTATGACCGTGGCGGAGATTTTCGAGTTGTTTTAAGCAGATTGCGACAACCAGGGCTATTTGGATATGTTCCAAGAAGCAGAATTCCGGCATCAGCTATGGTTCCTGGAAGAAATGTAAGCTAGTGTTCCTACTTATAGCTTATGCTCGAGAATTATAAACCTTTCAAGTAAAAATTTGCAAAATAGAACTAAATTACAACAATTAAACCCTAGATATACAATTTTTCTCTCTTCTTGTTCAACCACCATATATGGGAAAACCTGACTTACCCGAAGTTGTAGAAATCTTAAATATGGTCGGCTTTCCACTGGCTAGTGGGAGTAGTGTCGATATCTACGGATTTAACATTCATTGAAAAGCGTTTAACATAATCACAATAAATAGGATTGGCTACCCAAACTGACCCAACAAGAAAATCTTTGTCCAATACTTATGTAACGATGTAGAGAAGAAAAAAAAATAGAACCCTCTGATTCAAATGAATTGTAAACAATGGATCCCAGTTCAAGCGGACTCTTAAGAGAATTGATAGCTTGCCTGACAAAATTTCAGAGTGAAATGGAAAATGAGAAAGAAGGGAAGGGAGCCAAAGTTGTTTTGTTTATTTATTTAATAATAATGGAATGCAAATGGAGGTAAGGACATGTGTGCCTCATGAACGAGGCCAAGGATTCGAGAGCAAAGGCATGTGGGCCTCATGCGAGGACCTAACAACTTGAAATATGTGCATTTACCATTGAAAGCCTAATATGGACTACATGTATGTTTTTAATTACCTAGGTGTCATTCTCTGCAACTCGGGAAGGATTCGAGAGAAAAGGCACGTCAGCCTCATGCGAGGTCCTGGAAACTTTTTTATTTTTTTAGTTTTATTTAAAACAACACAAACCCTACTTTTAGCTTTAAGTGTGTTTCAAACAAAAAAAATTAAAAGTTTCTTTTGAAATTTCTTTAATTATAATTCAGTATGATTAAATTGAATTAAAAAAAAGCTCAGTGAGGTTTAAAAGTCAACATTATATGTTATTATTATATATATAGTTTCAAACATAGCCCCTTGTTATTATTATATAGATATCTCTGGGGCATGTTGTCATGGCATTGGATTATAGTGGTCCCAGTTTGTAGATGCAGATGCTAGCAGACTCCCAGGTTTATTGGACTGTGGTTTTTTTGGACAGTCATTGTGCTTCCTTCTTGGTTCAAGTGGAAGCTATCTTTGTTTTTCCGGTCAATGGATTTTCCAATCTATATTGTTTCTATAATTTTATTTTGCTTTGGGTTATGAACAGTTGGGAGGATGAAAATTGTTGTATATGGTATTTTTTGCATGCAACATGTTTGTATTTTGTGAAGCACCTGCAACAATTAATTAAGAAGAATATGCGAAATAGTAGAAATGAAAGAACTCAGAATCACTTTTATATTGATCACAAGCCACTTCGAGGGGGCAACCTCCTATGAGCAATCTCAATACAAATAACTTCACGGTACCTTCATAGGTCTCAACACACACTTATATACTAAGTCTAGACGCCAATACTATGGGTCAAAACCATGGGCCATTACAAACTATGGATCAACAATACTACGGGCGACTTACAAAGCATATGCGCCAACAACAATAACACAAACTATTGATCAAAAAATACTACGGGACGACTTACAAAGCATATGCGTCCAACAACAATATACTAACAAAGTAAAGACATAGGTTCCTAACATCCCCTCCCCCTTAAAAAAAGCTTTGTCCTCAAAGCTTTAGATGTGGAAATTGTTGTTGAATCTGAAAGAGTGGTTCCCATGTAGCATCCTCTGGTTGCATGCCGTGCCACTGAATTAAGACCTCTGTGATAGAGCGAGAGCGAAGCTGACGAGTGCACCGATTGAGGATGGCCTCCAGCTCCAAAAGGATGGATCCTTCATTATCCAGTTTGTGTAAAATCGTTTGTCCACTGATGTTGGTGCCAAAAACTTTCTTCAGACAAGAGACATGAAAGACTGGATGAATGCGGGAAGAAGGAGGAAGTTCCAATTTATAAGCAACGGACCCAATCTTCTGAAGAATCCGATATGGCCCATAGAACTTTGGAGCGAGCTTATGACGCCCTTTGAGTTTCAGGGAGCATTGCTTGTACGGCTAGAGACAAAGAAAAACCATATCGCCTACTTGAAAAGTGCACTCAGAACGGTGCTGATCAGCTTGTTGCTTCATGCGATTTCTTGCCATGTGAAGATTGTCCCGCAAAATGCGAAGAATCTAATCGCGGTTTCGAAGGACCGTGTCAACTTCCTGAACTGGTGAACTGTTGGGGGTGTATGGAAGAAGAATTGGAGGTGCCTGACCATAGACTGCTTCATATGGGTTCATTTTAGAGGTAGTGTGGTAAGAGGTATTGTACCACCATTCAGCGAGAGGGAGCCACTTTGCCCATTGATGTTGTTGTTCAGAGGTGAAGCAACGAAGATAAGTTTCCAAGCATTTATTGATAATTTCAGTCTGACCATCTGTCTGTGGGTGATACGCTGAACTCATCTTCAGTTTGGTGCCAGTGGGGCGAAATAGTTCTGTCAAAAAATGACTGGTGAAAGTCGCATCACGATCCGAGACAATGGAAGAAGGGATGCCATGAAGACGAAAGATCTAGTCCAGGAAAATTTGAGCGACTGAGGAGGCTGTATAGGGATGGCTGAGAGCACAAAAATAACTATATTTGTAGAGGCGATCAACCACAACGAGAATCACTGTCTTCCCACCAGATTTAGGGATCCCTTCAATGAAATCCATAGAAATATCTGTCCAAATCCGTGTACGTATGGACAAGGGTTCGAGTAATCCTGGAAGGAGTGTTGTTTCACTCTTATTGTGTTGGCAGGTATCACATTCGACCACCATCTGTTGAATTGTCCTTTTCATGCCCTGCCAAAAGAAGTTACGCCGTGCCCATTCATACGTTTTGAGGAACCCAGAGTGCCCTGCCGATGGAGAAGCATGGAGTTCATAAAATACAGCCTGTTGAAGATCTGTGCTCTGGGGAAGCACCAGATGACCCTTGTATCTCAGAGAAGCACCATCCCAAGAGTAATGTGGTACAGCAAAAGGGTTGTTGGTCAAGCTTTGGATGATTTGAGAGAAGGAAGAGTCATTGACATAACCCTGTTGAACAGCTTGCAACCAATTTGGAACAGGCATAGAAATAGCTGAAAGAGAACCTTGGGCATCAAATGTGCGATAAAGAGCATCGGCCACAATATTGTCTTTACCCTTCTTGTAAGTGATCTCATAGTCATAACCCATGAGTTTGCTAACCCATTTCTGTTGTGCTGGGGAGGAGACACGCTGTTCCAAGAAATATTTTAGACTCTAGTGATCAGTCTTGATGCGGAAATGATTCCCTAATAGGTATGGTCGCCACTTCTGTACTGCTTGCAAAATAGCCATCATTTCCTTCTCATAGGTAGAGGCAACTAAATTCTTACCTGAAAGGGCTTTGCTAGTGAACGCAATAGGGTGTTCATCTTGAAGGAGAACAGCACCAAGTGAACGCAATAGGGCTTTGCTTGTTTTAGTTTGTCAAATGCACACTGAGCAGCATGTGTCCATGTAAAAGCATCCTTTTTCAATAGAGCAGTTAATGGAGCTGCAATCTTCCCATAATCCTTGACAAACTTGCGGTAGTAGCCAGTCAACCCCCAAAAACCACGAAGGCTCTTGAGTGTCTGAGGATGCAGCCAATTGTTCATGGCATCGATTTTGGCAGGATCCACACGAACCCCTTGTGCTGAGATAATGTGCCCGAGATACTCAACTTCCTTTTGTCCAAAAACACATTTAGACTGCTTGGCGTGGAGATGATGGTTAGAGAAAAGCTGCATGACAAGATCTAGATGCTGGAGATGTTCATCCCATGTTTTACTGTAGATGAGGATATCATCAAAGAATACCAGAATGAATTTCCGCAAGTAGGGTCGAAATATTTTATTCATTAAGGCCTGGAATGTGGAAGGAGCATTAGTGAGGCCAAAGGGCATGACCAAAAACTCATAATGGCCATCATGTGTGTGGAAAGCTGTTTTAGGGATATCATCCTCATGAACCCGAATTTGATGATACTCAGAACGAAGATTCAACTTGGAGAAAAAGTGAGCCCCATGAAGCTCATCAAGAAGCTCATCAACAACAGGAATTGGAAACTTATCCTTGATGGTGAGGTGATTAAGTGCTCGGAAGTCAATGCAGAGGCGTCATGACCCATCTTTTTTGCGGACAAGAAGAACTGGAGAAGAAAAGGAACTAGTGCTTGGGCGAATAATACCTTGCTTCAATAAGTCCCGAACGAGCATTTCAATCTCCGTTTTTTGGTGAAATGGGTAGCGATAGGGCCTGATGTTGGGAGGAACGCTGCCAGGAAGAAGCTGAATACGATGGTCTTCTAGCTTGGAAGGTGGCAATCCCACTAGTTTAGCAAAGACACCTGTATATCGATCCAGAATTTGTTGTAGATCCAAAGGAGTAGTGGAGACCGTTGATGGTTGCATCTGAATGGAATGGATCTGAGCGATGAAACCATGTGAATTCTTCTTGAGGAGTTTTTCCATGCGATGTGAAATGATGATGCTGAGAGAACTTGGTTGTAATCTTGTCAATGTGTGTTTTTGTCCATTGAGGAAAAACTGCATCCAAAGTTCAGCAAAATCCCATAAGATAGGGCCAAGTGTGCATAGCCATTGAGCGCCCAAAACCACATCACATCCGCTTAAGGTCAAGGCAAACATGTCAGAGCGCAAGGTATAATCTCCCATAGAGATACACACATTTCGACACTTCCCTTTGCAAGGTAAGGTGCCCCCATTGGCAACCATGACTTCAAAGTTGGAGCAAGGATGGATAAAACAATTAGCTTGTTTGGCGATCCGAGGGTCAATGAAATTATGAGTGCTACCAGAATCAATGAATATTGTAAGAGGAAGCTTCTTGAAGTAACCCCTGACCCACATTGTTTGGGGGGTGGTGATTCCAGCTAAAGCATGGAGAGATATCTCTGGCTGGTCATCCTGAGACGGAGGGTCAATAGGCGGTTCCTGAATGTCGACCGGAGCATCCATTGTTTCCATTGTTTCTGGATCTTTGTCACCAATTTTAGAGGCAGGCATAGAATCCACATCCAAGAGATAGAGATTTTGCTGAATACATCTGTGTCCCCGAGTGAATTTCTCATCACAATTATAGCAAAGCCCCTTTTCTCTGCGTGCTTGCATCTCTGTTTCAGACAAACGCTTGATAGGAGTTGGTCGAGGAGCCTGCGGTATAGGTGGTCGTTGAGAACCCATATTTTGGAAGGGAACAAAAGTGGGCTTGGAGCGTTGTTGGGCTTCAATCTTGTCTTCTTCCAACGTAGCCAACCCTAGGGCTTCCATCATTGTGTTGGGACAGAACATTTTGACCTCAGAGCGGATGGCATCCTTTAGACCACTGATAAAACAACTCCGGTAAAAGTCATCAGACAATCCTTCAGTGTGGTTGGCTAGTTTCTCAAATTCGATTTGATACTCTCTCATAGTGCCAATTTGGCGAAGTTTAGTGAGGGCTCCTGTGAAGTCATCAAAAGCACTAGGACCAAATCGTTGCAAAAGGAGCTGGCAAAAGTCTAGCCATTTTGGCCCTTCATGAGCCTTGATGTACCAACGGTACCATTGAAGAGCTTCCTGTTCCAAATGAAAGGATGCAAGCGGAACTTTGTTGACATCAAAAGTATTATGCAGACTGAAATACTGTTCTACATGATAGATCCATCCAGTTGGATCAGTACCATTGAAGCGAGGAAAATCAAGCTTCGGACCACAGAAATTGCTGGAAGAAGAGAACCCATTGGCTGATGAAGACTTGGATTGCCATTTGTTGTTTAAGTTGAATGTTCAAGATGGAGGCCGATAAATTTTTCATCCAGATCCTGGAGTTTGGCTTAGATGGCTGCAAGTGCGTCTTCCATGGTTTTTGCTCCTGCATAGGTGACAACCATAACCAGGAGTTTTTTTTTGGTTGACTAGGTAGGAAAACAAAAACAGAAACTGCTTCAGTAAAGGAAAATCTGGACTTGGGAAAAAATCTGAAGGGTGATTGGGGTTTGACTAGGTTTTGGACACTGTCGAATAGACATGGAAGCAAAAATGAGGATTTCAGAAGTGGGGTGAAAGAATGGGAAAATTTGGCAGAGGGGGACAAAGAAGCAGAATTCAGAAAGGATCTCTGTGGTAAAATTTGAAGGTGATTGGGTGAAATCTGAGGAAGTTATGGTAAACCCTAAAAATAGACAAATGTGGGATTTTGGGCTTTGGGAAGGGGAACTGGGGATAGGGTCCTCAGGAATGAAATATGCAGAATGGGATGATAGGGGTTCCCCAAAAATTTCGAGGGAAATAGAGTGAAAACAAGGGAGATATGGAGAAAAAACTGAATTTTATACCTTTTTTCTGGTTCAGACGAGAGCGGCTATGGCTCGGAAGGGATCTGGAACAGATAAATCTGCAACGGCCCAGAAGTGAGAGGAAATAGAGGGATCTGAAACGGCGCCGAATGGATTGAAAATGGCTGGATCTGGAACGACTTTCAGAATGGATCTGAACGGCTGGATCTGAAACGGCGCAGTAGTGATCGACAACAGTTCAGCTGAAAATAGATATGGACCCCAGGTATGTACAGCTTCCTAACAGTTCAAGGGTTTCACTCGGCCACCAATGCTGTCTGACGGCTTGCGTATTTGGGCAGTACCCCTCACTCCACGGCTCAGGTAAAACTGATAACCTCTTTGCCACAAACGACAGCTCTTGGTTTACCTCACAGGTGGGAACTAGTTAATCAGGTAGGGGTTGTTGCCCTTTTCGCTGGCAAGTCCTCTCAATGGTCCAGCTACTTCGAGGTTCCTGTGGTACTCCTCACAATGAGTTTTAGGGCTTATTCCCAAGTACTTCCCACAGTTAAGCAGATAGGGATTATTCCCAACTCCGAACCTGCAACAGATGCGAAAAAAAGAATTTGGCAGAAATTTCACCCAGCAAGCCCAAGAAAGTGCTTTGATACCAGATGTGAAGCACCTGCAACAATTAATTAATAAGAATATGCGAAATAGTAGAAATGACAGAACTCAGAATCACTTTTATATTGATCACAGGCCACTTCGAGGGGGAAACCTCCTATGAGGAAGCTCAATACAAATAACTTCACGGTACCTTCATAGGTCTCAACACACACTTATATACTAAGTCTAGGCGCCAATACTATGGGTCAAAACCATGGGCCACTACAAACTATGGATCAACAATACTACGGGCGACTTACAAAGCATATGCGCCAACAACAATAACACAAACTATTGATCAACAAATACTACGGGACGGATTACAAAGCATATGCGTCCAACAACAATATACTAACAAAGTAAAGACATGGGTTCCTAACATATTTATTTGGAGATGTTTATATATATGTTTTGATTGATTGTTAAGTTGGACTGTGGTCTGGTTAGGGACTTTGTGGATTGGTTATGTATTTTTTTTTCACATGGTAAAAATCTATATTTTATAAAGAAGTATATGAAAAGAGTAAAAAACAGAATCTAATCCAAAGTTTCAACAACAAGTGCCCCCATCCTCGACAGATATGCAACAGCTCACCTCCATGAGCAAACTACACCAACCCAAAGGATACAGGCTGCCCCAGGCGGAAAGATAACAACTAGCCCATTCATGGCCCCAACATTGACCAAAAGTAAAAAGCTGCCCCCAACTAGAAAGAAGGAAAAAACTAAATAGGACAACGACCAAGTATCACCAAAAATAGAAGCCGATACACCCGGACCCCCCAAAAAAAAGTAACAACCCAAAAGGTCAATACATGGCAATCATGCCAACATCCCTAACACCATTTTTGGACCAAAAATCATAGGATAAGAAGCCTTCCTCCGCTAGCAAGGGATTGATTATGGACTTTGTAGGTCGGTTATGGACGATATTTTTGTAGAATGGACTTTTGGTCTCTTATGATTTAGTATTTATTATTTAGTTTTTGGATCTGATTTTTACCGTGGCAGTTTGGTTCACATCTCAAGCTCCACATGAATACACAGATCGAAGAGCAGGCATAACCTTTAACTACTTCTTCCTTTGGTATAATATATGAACACCCCTCGAAGCAGTTACGGTGATGACCTATGTTAACAAGTCTTACATGAATGGGTAATCGAGCCTTTCATGTCACCAAGGCATAACAAAGGCAAAACTAATATTACGATAAGGTATATAAATCTTTATGGTACCAAATTTAAAATAATAATAAATATATATAAAATAGCATAGGTAACATAGGTAACATTTGAAAGAAAATAACTATGCAAAGGAAGAACTATAAAATCATACATAATATATATATATAATAATAAAAACAATCAAAAGAATATTACGATTTAGAAATATAGGCTTAGTAAAAATGCAGAGAGAAGTGTATACCATAAATAAATAGAGGCCTAGTAAAAGAGACATAAAGAAGGGTAGACCATAAATAAATATAATAAATGATTAGCATTGATATAATTAGACATGATCAATTGCAACTTATATAATGTTGATCACTATGATAATAAATGTGTAATCAAAGGTGTGGTTACGCAAGAGTGCATAAAGGAACCTTAAACATGATCAATAGTTAAGACTAGAGTGTATTAAGATTGAGGTATAAGACTACAATTATCATACAAGTGTTGATCATACATAAACATTAAGTTTCATATCAAGGTTGGATTATGATCAAACCGTGCATAGAAAAGAGAATAAATGTGTTGTATGTTCATGCCCTAAGAAGTAAGTGTAGGCTTGTGTTGTTAACAAGAGACAAACATGTATCTTAACCTATTAAACATTAATATTTATAATACCAGATTGGTTTCAAACAAATTCAAGATTACTATCTCAAGTACGATCAACACTGGTATTGCATAGTACCATATTATTATTAGGGGCTCATGACCATAGTAATATTATTATTATTTTTAATTGTTTATCTATAAGTGTGTATATTTGAGTATATTACAAAGAAAACTATGAAAGTTGTTTAAAAAGGTCATTGCTATATCTAGGATGGGAATATGGATGAAATCTACAACATCATTTGTGTGGAACTGTCACGTACCCTAATTGTTGAAAACAATTTATGCTGAAAAACCTTGTGTTAAATTTTATTATAAAGTTTTATATTTTGGACAAGTGTCCAAGGATGACGGTAATTTGCACAATATTTTATTATTTAATAAATAAAATAGGAGACAAACACCTAAGGGGACTGTTGAAAGAGTGGTTATTGATCCACTAGGTGAAATGGAATCTGGGGTAGAAGGCAATGGACAAGTGGCAGCATCATGATGCAACTAACTAGCTGTTAGTATGGGACAACTCCCTTAAAATGTGGTCTTAGTGCCCTGAAAGATGGGACTGGAGCTTGAGGCTCATTTATTCTAAACTGACCACTAAAAGACCTAGGCAGTCTATATATTATCCATCAGATTATGAACTGAGGTTCATCACTTTTCCTGACGAGGAAACTTACCTTGAGGTTTTGCTGTTTGCACTCAAGAGATCTGATGAGGGGATAGGCTAGGTTTGATCATGTTGTGAGTCTGCCAAAACTCTTAGTGAGTTCAGGGGTTTGTTGCTGATTGGAGAAGGCATTTTACAGGAGGTTGATACCGAGTGGAGAAGGTATTTTGAGTGCCTTAATTCTACACAGTTTTCCACCCACTTACTGGATTAGTAATCAGGCTCGGGGGTTCATTAGAAGCCAGCAGCTGAGCTGCTTCTTTTGAAGCAGGTTGGGAGGAACAGGCCTCCTTGGGTATTTGTAGGCCCTATCATCAGTTACAGGTTCTAATGTCTTATTTGTCTTATTTTTAAGTTTTGATTATCTAGTTATTTTTGTATTTTACAGTACTGCTGATTATATAACTTTTATTGTTTATTTCATAAGTTATTTTGATTCCTGTGTAAACTAACAATTCTGTATAATTTGACTTGATTGAATAAAATAGTTTCTGTATTTTTCCCCATGCAAAAATAAATAGCATCGTACTCCAGTACAGAAACAAATTAAGTAGATGAGAGCTGATAGGCAAAATGCCATGGTGATGAAAGTATTAATTCTTTATAAATGCTCTGTACATTAATTACTAATGTTAAATTGTGTTTTTATTTCTTTATTTACGGTACTATCCTTGTCCATTTCTTAACATCAATAGAAAAGTAAATCAAAACTTATAGATATAACAGAAGATTATATTAGACAAGAAATTCATTTATGATTCTGTACATTCATGTTTTCTAAATGTTTATTGCCCAAGAATATCTATAGTTGCTGTTGTATTCATCGTTTTACATATAGGACAAATAGACAAACAAGAAACATCATATTATCAACTTAGGGTTTGAGACTTTACATTTAATTCTTTTAAAAAGTCCACTGTCACTTCAGAATTTCTTTTATTATATGTACAGAACCGATAAGCAGACATAGCTCTTTATCTTAAAGCTAGGGTTCAATATTTTTCTTTCACATCATAGTTCTCATTCTTCATCATTTAAGCTCATGTCAGACCTTATGACATTGCCCTTAAGTTAAAATAGATTTCCACTTATTCCATTCCCTAGCTCGACATAGTCAAAACTAGGTATCTTAACGATAACCAAAATTCAAAACCAAATATTTATACAGTAATTGATACGGTAGGTTAAATCTAAATAGATTTAGCAGACCCCAACTCATTGCTAAGACTCTGCCAAGAAGAAACATCAAACCCTAACCCTAGGTTTTATTCACTACAGCCTTCATTACCATGAAAATACCTCTCATACTTTTAACCACACACATATTAGTATTTTATCACTTGAAAGATTGAAAACCTAGTTTTACACCACCTTTCGGTACAACAGAGTTGAACACAGAGAATTGTGAGACAAGGATTTGGATCTATCTTCTCTTTACAAAACAATAGCATAAAAGTTAACAAACTTTTAAAATCACCATCGTTTCCTTAGTAACGATTTTTCAATAGCTTTCCAGGTTGCCTAGTATTCTATTGTTTTAGAAACATTTTAAACATAAACACTGCAAACAGTTCGATAACCAGATTTTAAACACAATAGGGTATACAGTTTTAGCAAACACAAGCATATACAGTTCCCTAGACAAAAACACAGTATCATTTTAATACTTGGAACTACTCACATGCCAAACCTTCTTTTAAAGTTTCAAACACACATTTTATTCATCGAAACATATAGCAGTTACAATCTTGCAAGTCGGCATTAAGAGCCAGTTCCACAACCGTTTCCAAAAAAGAAAACCGAAGAGAGTTCAAGTCCTTCAAACATCAACTCGGAGGATTCATACCCAGTTCACTTTTGGCCCAGACATCTCAACAAGTAACAAATACTCAAAACCAAACGCAAAGTCCAGATTTTTAACATGAAGGCCACCATTTTCTTCCAACCAGAGTGACAGGGTAACCTCCAAGGCTTACCAGATGGGGTAGCCGTAGCTTTCCATTGTCTTCCTTGCCAAAGGAACCGTGGACTCTAATCACCTGCAACAGCCGTGGAGAGTGGTTAAAACCATTCTAAACTTTACCAGTATCCACAAAAGAAACCAAAGATACTTTAACACAGATCTTCGAAGCGACAAGTTTGGAGTTACGAATACACTACCTTATTGTGACGTAGAACCAAAAACGCGAACCAACAACATTAGCTCAGCACTGTAACTTAAAATCGTATGCTGAGGAAGGAGAAAACCCTAACCAAATCCTCAACTGCAAACTGCGTGGGATGCTTAAGTTTTAGATTCGACTCTCGAACCAACAACAATCCAGTTGCTAAGACATCGTACAGGATATATTATCTCTGTTATGGATGCAGTGGAAGAGTTTGCTACAGGTCACGGGTTCAAAACCCAGACTTAACATCTCCAAGCAACAAACAGAGAACCTACAAACCCTCAGCCTGTCGGCTGGGAAAAACAAAGCCACTAATGCCAAATGCCAAGGAAAACGGTAGTCATAAAATCGCATTACATAGTGGAGTTAGGGTTTAACATAAACCCTCAATTTTGCTATCATCCAACGGTGAAGATCAATAGACAGGTATCACATATGCCAAGCAACCTACCACATTAATTACACCATTTGTTGCAATTGCCACATTAGAGCCACGTTGGAGCCAACTCTTCAATTCGGAGAACCAAGAGGTTGACACTTCAGCAGAAGGTTGGTTCTTAACACAATGGGCCACGTGATCACGATCGTAGTGCTATCCACCGAGGAATCCCACTTGCACGTTAATCCAAGCATTCAATACTAGAGGCAACATATTAATGTCTACCAGCTTGGAGATATTAACATTCAACCATACTCTTACATTAGTAATCCATTTTGTTGAAGGGTTGTATTTCGTATCATGTTCATTACCATGCTAATAACTTTGGCATAAGACTAAGTCACACATCATTCGTATTATATTCACATTAATACTTTTGGCATTGGTAATTCTTAAGGTATCACTAGGTTTTGTATGTTATCGCTTTTGTATGGCATCATATAGTTGTATAGTTCACTAGGGTCATAGTATCACATGAAGTCACACTTACGCTCCTAACATATTATATGGTAAGGTCGGAGTAAGGTTGTATAGGAACTTTATTATATGCAATAGTGTTAAGCTTTTTAAATATTACATAGGGTCATGTAGTGCACACAACATTAAAGGTCATTAAAATAATTAAAGAGTATTATTAGACCACGAGGAAGGAAATGAATATATTTAAATGGTTCAATAGTAGTTTAGGTTATCAATTCTTAGTTTAATACTATTTGCATCTTATAAATTCCACTGTTGCAAGTTGTACATGGTCTTAAATCAAAATTAGCATGATTTAAAGAATACACTCTTTTTCTAGTAATGCAATCAAATGTTTAAGTGCCATGAAGGTTGATGCCATCTTTCTAGAGTTTTGTATTATCTAACAAATATGCTACAGGCTTGTAATTCTATTACAACATTTCCATTTGGAAATATTTCATCGACGCGGTTAAGAAGATCTCACCTGTTGAACTTTAACACTCTAGATTTCTTAAGTATTGAATAAAAACTTGGAAAAACAGTCTTAAACTCTTTCGGATATTGAATTACTCCTTACCTGTAATCTGCGACAAAGAACATTCCACAGATTTTAGCATGAATGCTAAGTGAGCCTCGTGGCGTCCGAAGGACCCCCTTCATCAATCAAACAAAAGAACATTAATCAAACGATGTTTCCTCATACATAAACAACAACAATATATTTTGTAGCAACATATCTAGATTTGGATAACATCAAGAAATAAGCTAACTTCTTTTGTCGCATTCAATAAACAAGTATGAGATTTTAAGACAGCAAATAACATCTCATGTATCTTTTCCATTTCCGCATACACTAAATAAGCAATATTATCACGTAGAAAAAGTTTTAAATTTTTGTGATTTTTCTGGGGTGTTACAGGAACAATTGTATGGTAGTATATACAAGTTGTATATAGAGAAAAATAAATGAAGAATAAAATTTATGGATGTGTTTTTAGGCCAAATAGGGACCATTAGGGATATTATGTTATCAAGGAAGCATGTGGTAGTTGTTTACCCATGTGGAACCTAAGACAATAGAGAAAAATGATGCCCATAAAGATAATAATGTTTGTAATTAAGTTTAAAAGATGCAAATGTATACAATCATTGCTATGGTAGAAAGATGAGAGTGAATTTATGTAGTAAAAACACTGGGATTGAGAACATAGATATCATTAAATAGACAAAAACATGCACAAGCATCACTTTTGAGCTACTGGCAATGTCAAGGACATTGCCACCTCGTGGCTCTTGTTATTTAGATCCCTTACGAAAGAGGGTAGATACCTTTTGATGAGGATAGAAAGACAATGCAAGAAAATTGATAAGATTGAAGAAAAGACAAAGAAGAGGGGGTTAGGGATGGAGTGGAAAAATAATTGAGAAAAATAGTAATAAAAAGATTTCATAAAAAATAGGTAAAAAGTTAGGAAACTTTGGTAATTAGATAAGTTCTTAGTTTAGTTAAATAACATTGGACAAGGATTTAGTATAATAAATAATAAATATTTTTATGTATTTTTATTTCCCTTCTTGTTAACCATGAATTTCAATCCTTTAATTTATAAATAAATTTTTGGAAATCTTATCTTTATTTTCTTTTAATATGAAATTAGATTACTTGTTATAGATGATTTCTTTTCATTTGTTTCTTGAAGTAGTTAGTACAATTTGAATCTAAATTTTAGTTTTATAATGTTAAAGTTAAAAAAAGTTTTAATTATAAAATATATTTTTTTGAAAAAAAAATAGAAATTTAATCCCTAGTTAATTTTTATCCTAAAACTTTACAGAATTTTTTTTTTTTTTACTAGTAACATCAATTCTAATATTTCTAAAAATAAATAAAAATAAAACTTGAAATTTTTATGACCTTAAACCTTATATTTTCTCAATTGTAAAATAAAAATTAATAACATGAATTTAACCTTCAATGATTTCCACTGAAAGAGTTCACATGAAAACGAACGGGAAATAGTTCACATGAACATGAAAACGAACTTAGTTAAATAATCGTTCTAGTTTGAAGATGGCATAAACCATTGGGAAATACAAGATAAAAATATTATCTATCGTTATTTTTTATCGTTTACCTTTTAAACCTCAAAGATAGGAATTAAACTCATTCAATTCTTATTATGATAACAATATACATATAACAATAATAAAGACAAACAATATGTAATAAAAGGAAGGGACTAAGCTCATTCATCTCTTGTTATTATAACAATATAGCTCTTGTTATAACAATAAACAATATGTAATCATAAAAATATTCGTTATAGTAATATGTATATGCAAGCAGAGAACATGTTTGCGAAGCATAGTTTGAAGTGAACTAATCTTAAAATTGAAAATTCATTGTTATTTAGTATTTTAATTTATGTTACTTTAAATAGAATTTTGAGCGAACTTTGTCTCACATTTGACATTAGACATGAAACATATTATGCACTTTTCTTTATTTTGGAAGATCCGGTTTATAAGCAATTTCTCTTATCTTCCGCACAACCCTGTAAGGATCATAGAACTTTGGTTTTAACTTGGTGAATCCATCAAGGTGGTTCACGATTTTTGGCAAGCGGAATCCAAAAAATTTGTTTTTCATATCCTCGATCGAGGTATTTTCAAGCCCTCGATCGAGGTTTAAACACCTTGATCGATGGTTTTAAAATACCTCGATCGAGGGTTTTTAAATACCTCGAACGAGGGTTGAAACAAGACCTCGATCTAGCTTTTGAAAAAAATAAAAAAGCCTCGCAACCTGTTTTTTAGGCTCTCGATCAAGCAATTTGATCGATTGAGGGTTTTAAAATATCTCGATCGAGGTCTATGTAGAACCCTCGATCGAGGTTTCATTTATCCCTCGAGCGAGGTATTTCAAATACCTCGATCAAGGGCCTAAAAACATGACGAGAGCCCTTTTCACTGCAGAAAGAAAGTTTTGTCTGCCTTTTAGAGGCTTAAACTATATCATTAAATGCACATTAATGGGCGAACTTGATACCATTGGATTCGTCAATGAATCCTATATCCATATACATAAAATTTACAAATTTTTATCTTCCTATGTCTTTTGTTTTTAAATTTCTACTAAAACTTGCCCCAAAAAACCTTGCCAACAACTTCGATTGAGCTCAAAGATAATTTAACAACATTCAAAATACACATCCAATTTTCTTTTAAAAATACACAAGCACTAGATAAGTGCGTCCTCTTCAAAAGGGTATTTTTAGTTTTGCAAATTATGTAAACAATCAAAAGATTTGGTGCATACACACGTGTGCAAAATGCGACTGAAATATTCATTGGTCAGTTTCGAAAAATAATAATAAATATGAAGTTTCAAGAAAAATTAAAAGAAAAATATGTAAGCACTAGTGTATTATGTCTAGATCATGTTCACATATTTCATTTTTAAAAATTATTACTTTAACATTAAATTATTGTGCACACACACAAACCACTTGTTAATTGCTCTTCAAATTTTTAAGTATATACGTTTTATTAAATGAAAATTTTATACGATAAATGGCATTGGTATATTTCGAAAAAAAATCATTGGAAAGCCAACAGAATTCTTTACATTTCATTTTTTAACTACATGTCAAAATTCATGTGGCAAATATGAGTTTCGAGAGCTTCAATTTAATACATGGGTAAAATTTCTATTTTACATCACCATATTTGGCTAAAAAAAATTACCCATCTTTATGGAATTTTGTCCAACCTAATTTCCATCTTTAAATTTTGAACAAGCTTTCTCTCACATTTTGTCCAAACCAATTTCCATCTTGAAGATCACACTATTAGTGAAAGTAAGCTGGACCATGTGAGATTGATATGCCCACCAAACCTATTACTTACACTAACCTATTAATACCAAACCTGTTACTTAGACTTGGTTGCTTTGGTATTATCCATGTGAGTGTAACTCCCTTAACAAAATGATTTTTCACGGAGACCTCCAACTTTTTGGTCCTATAATGTATACTTAAACATCATATTATTTATTAAAAATATGCTTGTGTATAAATTGCACTATAGATATTTTGAAATATAATTTTATATTTAATTTTAATTTTTCATTAACAATATAAAAAAAAATATTATAAATTTTTGTAAACTTAATATGAAGAAATCATTTCAAAATTTTTAAAAATAATTTTAACATTACATCATTATATATATATATATGATAAATATGATTGTAATGATTTAAAATGATAATTTTATTGGTCGTGGTTTTGATGATAATGATGATGATGGTGGTGGTGGTGGTGAACATCCACCGAGACCAACTTTGGTTTATTGGACCTTAAAAAACTACTTTGTTTGTTGTAACAAAGTATTCCTATACTCAAGCAACGTAAAAAGAAGCGTACTGAAATCACCATAGTTTTGACAACTTAGAAGACTAGAGAAATTAGTATTATAATAAAGATTGAAAAATTCCGATATATATATAATGAAAATAACTAAAAAATATATTGAACTATCTTTAGAATGTTTGTAAAAAAACTTGGATATTTAAATTGGGGTTATGACTTTGTCACTACATATGAGATGCATGAAAAATAATGATTGACCTTTAAAAAATTCCAGTAAATAGAAAAAAAGTAAATTTTTAATTAAAAAAAAAATTACTACAATAAAGCCAACTCAAATTGGAAACTTTAGTTTTCTTACATCATCATTTGTTTTTATAGATTGCTTATACGAAAGTAAAGATTTAGTCATAATGGTTATTGGTTAAATTAATAATGAATTGTTATATTAAATAAGAGCCATGAGGTGGCAATGTCCCCAACATTGCACCTTGCATTTGCATTGGCTTTTTTGTTTGTCAACAATGCTAAAGTTGTGTAAGTATATAGAGGATAGAAAAATAATTATGATTATATAGGTTGATATAAAAAGTCTTGTCTTTAAATAACAAGGGAAGGAACATAGCTTATAACTCTTATAGAACTCACTTAGCTGTAACTACATGCTTTGAACCAACCTATTACTATAGAGTAATAGATACTATAACTTTTACTAACTTAGCTCTCAACTAAAATCCAACTAAGTTCTACAACACTTTACCTTTAACTAGCAAGAGATAACGGTTCCTAACGAAAGAAATAGACTTTTACCAATCCTTACTTTGTTCGCTCAATACAACTATATGCTTTAGGTACAAGAACAAATATAAGAAAACTAGATAGAGGAAGAAAAAATATATGATATATTTAGATTCACCATGAGTTATTGGTATTAGCATGATCGAGACTACATCGTATAATAAAGATCATAATGCATTTGTATTTCTTTACTTATTGGGTGGGGGGAATGATCAAATTGGGTTTGTTAATACAACCCCACCAATAACAATACCAATAACAATAGATAAACAATATAACCTCATCATAATGAAGCTCTAAACTATTTTAACTAAATAGATAATGAGTGACCCTTAATGTTATAGGCACTTGAAATGGAGGTATAACATAGACCTCCCCTTCATATGCAACACCATTCTATTTAATGCCTTATGATGTAAAATTGTTGGTGACTTTTATCTTTTAAGTATCAAATTTTGAGTAGTCGAACAAATCTTTATGACAATTGGAAATCTATGTATATATAGAATAATAATTATTTGTTATGAAATGCCATTTTTCGGAGATCCCGTTGTAAAGTACATTACTTGTCAATTGTATTGATTTGATGGTGTCTCTGTAAATTTTTAATTAAAAAAAAGTGAAATAAAAGCCAGATCTAGCATAACTATTAAGTAAGGATTTAAAGTAATGTTTAGGATTTCAATAAGGTAAACAAGAAGAGTAATGCTTATACTTTCAATAAGGTAAACAAGAAGAGTTGCATAGCAGCAAGTCCCTACCTTGCCTTTAGTTTATGTTTCCTATTGATTAAAGAAACAAGTATTTAAAATGCTAATTGAGAGAAGTACAATAATAACCAAATGCTTCCCAAGTGTTGTTAAACTAACCATAAAATTTAAACTAACCATAACATTTTTAACTATGTTATATTGAAACTGACCCAAATGTCAAAGGTAGGGTCAAAGGTAGCAGGAGGGTCAAAGGCAGCACGAGGGTCAGTGCAAGCTAATGAGGGTCACTTTTAGCGCGTTAGATGCAATAAAAAACTGAAAAATCAGGCATCCCTTAACTTACTTGGATTTTTTGAGATACTTACGCAAAATATCTTGCATTGAGTAAAAAACATGAAATGTAGGAAATTGAATCACATTTCCGAATATATAACTTTTATGTATTGAAAATTTGCATAGTTATGTCAAGTTTCATTTTTCCTAAAAAACACTTTTTATTTTTCAGGCAAATGATAAGGTATATGTTTTTGTGGGTGCAGCCTTTGAGGGCCTAAATGATGGAATCAAGCTACAAAAATGGGTATGCATATAGAGAACATATAGCACTAGTGCACCATTATTTTTTGTAAATTAAATTAGTAATTTTATAATTGTCTAAGTGATTAAACCTAAAAAATAGTACGTCTTTTGTGGGTGCAGCCTTTGAAGGTCTTAATGCAAAAATCATGAAATGGGTTTTTGATAGAACGTGGAGGTTAGTGTCTACTTGTGCACCATACAATTTTTTTTTGAAATGATCAAGAATTGAAAAAGTTATGGAAGAAACACTAGCAGTGTGTTTCACGAGTTAAGGAGGTAGGACACAAAAGAAATTGAAAGAAAATAGGAAAAATTAATATTTTTAAATAAAAGTTACATATTTGGAATCTGCAGAAAAAATGCTAATTGTGTTTAAGATTTCGTAAAAAATGATTGTGTGTAGCATACTGTAATGGGTGGCTAAGCATAGGCTTCTCCAGAAAATGGAAGAAATATACCCAATTAGCTTTGGTTTATCATTACCATAGCACAGGTTTGGTATTACCGAAGAAAACTCCAAAGCATACACATAGGATTATGGTTGACATGCGAGCAAGTGAGTAGGGTTGGTTTAGGCTCTAACAAACACAAACACGTTCTGTTTAAATTCAAAAAATATTGCCGCGCTTTTAGAATTTCATAACGTGATCACGTTATATAACTACATAACGTGTGCGCGTTATGTAAACTATAGAATATATGTTTAATACTTGAGAGGGGGTGGGGAAGACTCAAGGGCATTTTTGGTTAATATTTGAGAAGGGGTGGGGAAGGGTCAAGAGAATCTATGGTTAATATTTTTAATAGGAGTGGGAAAGGGTCAAGGGCTTAGAAGGATGTTGGAAGCTTGAGTGGGGAGAGATGAAGGGAATGAGAATATGATGGGCTACAGGGGTGAAGGGTAGTGGAGCTTGAGAGCACTATTAGGAGTAGAGGAGGTTCTAAAGAGGTATAGGGTTAGAAGTTGAAAGTGAGACTTGAGTGACAAGGGGGGATGGATGGAGGCAAGGGGGATGTGAGAGAGAAAGAAAGAATACAAGGGGGGGAGAGACATAGAGCAAGGGAGGGAGAGGGACAATGGGGAGGAATGGATTTAGAGGGAGCGAGAGATATATGTGGATAGAACGAAATAAAGATATAGGAAGGGAGGGACAAAAAGTGTTGGTGGGAGACATGCAGGGAGTGGTGGCAATGGAGAGAGAGAGAGAGAGAGAGAGGGTGAATGGACATAAATTAGTGAGAGAAAGAGAGGGAGTGATGGGGATATGGGGATAGGGTGAGGGAAAGATAATATGAGGGAGGGATAGAAGGTGAGAGAGAGAGAGGCGGTGAGAGAGGGAGGAAGAGAAGTTAGGGTAAGGGGTGGATGGAGAAAGGTGGAGACAGATATGGATGGAGGGGGAATGGGTTTGAGAATGGAAAGGGACATAATGTGTGTGTGTGTTTGTGTGTGTGTGTGTGTGTGAGAGAGAGAGAGAGAGAGAGAGAGAGAGAGAGAGAGAGAGATATGGATGGTTGGGGAGATATCTAGACTAGAGGGAGGTGTGAGTGACAAAGAATGTGGGAGGTTGTGTGTGTGTGTTTGATAGGGAAGGAGGAATTAGTGGGGTAGCAGGGACGAATATGGTGTAAGGGAGAGAAAGCGACATAAAGGGAGGGAGTTAAAGGGAGTAAGGGACAGATCCAGGGATAGATATAGAGAAAGAGATACAGAGGGAGGGTTACAAGGTGAGAGAGAGAGGGCAGGGGGAGGGATAAAGACACATAGGGGTAGTGATTAAGGGCGAACGAAGGGAGAGAGTGCTATAGGGACCTGGATAATTGCGAAGATAGAGAGAAGGTGGATACCCCCCTCCTCCTCATCTTCATCACCATCACCATCACCATCATCATCAACATCTTCATCATCACCACCACCATCATCATCATCAACATCTTCATCATCATTGACATCTCTAGGTTCCTCATCAAAATCTCCATCTTCATCATCTTCATCATCATCATTATCTTCATCACCATCATCATCATCATCAACATCTTCATCATCATCACTATCATCATCACCATCATCATCAACGTCAACATCTTCATCATCATTGTCATCTCTATGTTCCTCACCAACATCTCCATCATAATCATCTTCATCATCATCATCATCATCATCATCATCATCTTCATCACCATCACCATCATCATCATCATCAACATATTCATCATCATTGTCATCTCCCCCTTTCTCATCAACATCTCCATTATCATCATCTTCTTCTTCATCATCATTATCATCTTCATCACCATCACCATTATCATCAACATCTTCATCATCATCACCATCATCATCATCATCAACATATTCATCATCATTGTAATCTCTAGGTTCCTCATCAACATCTTCATCATCATCATCATCTTCATCATCATCATCATCATCTTCTTCATCACCATCACCATCATCACCAACATCTTCATCATCATCACCATCATCATCATCACCATCATCATCATCAACAACATCTTCATCATCATTGTCATCTCCCCCTTCCTCATCAACATCTCCATCATCATCATCTTCAACAATATCTTTATCATCATTGTCATCTCCCCCTTCCTCATCAATATCTCCATCATCATCATCTTCATCATCATCATCATCATCATCATCATCATCTTCATCACCATGACCATCATCATCAACAACATGTTTTGGTATACCATATATCCCTCCATCATAGAACCCTCAACATATGCTCGTTGTTTGACCAAACCCTTCATAAATTTCAAGTGCCTCTCAACCATCCACATGGACCTTGAGTGCCCAGTTCCACACAATTCAATCTCCTCAACTTGGTGTATGAGGTAGTGTTCCTTTGCATTGAAAAATGCTGAAGGTAGATGCTTCTGCATTTCACACATGAGACGAGGAATTTCTCTCCTCCAATACTTTATGTCTTCTTTATGGAATTTTTTAGACGACAACCATCTACAAGTGACATGACAACCCAATCAAGAGATTAAAGAAAAAAGTCATTATATTACGTAACATGAAGTAGATAATGAAAATCAAATTAAGAATTAGTTCTATGTTGAATTAAACAAACAGTAAGCACATGGAAAAATCACCACTTACCTCATGTATTTCCTGAGACTATATATTATTTGCTTGACATTGTTGTCGAAGTTGTCCGGGATAGAGAGAGGTAGAACATACTGTAACAATAATATACAAATGGTTTCAGTATATCGAATAAGAGTACTAGAAAAAGAAAAAAAATAATTATTAAATGCATACCATATTAATTATTACCTTCATGAAGACATGCCAATCGTGCGTTTTCACCCCCGCGAAATCACCTTTCTTTGTTATGATATTCTTCATGTTCGCACAAAATCTGGTGGGAAATTTAATTTTTCGAATGACTTCTTTTACAACATTACTTTGCTGGTCCGTTAACATCCATGGAAGTGAGTTTATATTAATTTGCTCTCCGTTGCTATGAAATTGAATAACGTCTTTCATTGCATGGTTGTTATCTTGAATGTCTTTGCAAATTTTGACAATTTGTTCTTTGTCACTCCTTCCATCCAATATTCGCCATAATGTTTCAGTCACATTCTTTCCGATATGCATTGTATCAAATAGATGAGAAATTTGTAGGTGCTCATAGTAGGGAAACCTACTAAATTGTCTAGGATAACTTTTCATTCCTAGTGAAAGCCCATTAATGCCTTCATGATGATCACATGAACAACAATGATGAAATTAAATATTAAATCAATGTCAATTACACTAAACAACACACAATATAATAAAATACAATATGATCATATATATACAATGATTGATTATACGTACCTTGACGATTTCTATTATATTGTAACTTCCATAGCTGAGGTGTCATTTTCTTTGGTTTTAATGCAGTCTCTTGCTTGCCATTGAAAAGATGTTTTTCGGTAGTTCGATACCTGTGATTCTTGGAGAGGAAGTGCCTATACTCATCAAACACCTCCTTTCCTAAGCTTTTTGAACAACGAGATTTGATCTTAGGACCACAAACTGGACATGCAAATTTCCCCTTTGTCTGAAGACCTAAATAAAAAGATGGAATATCAATATTGTCTATTATAATTATATAAAAAATGACTGGATTATTTAGAAAAACATGCATGCATATTATATTAAATAGTAGTTCGTAAAATTAAATGCATCTAAAGTGGAACTTATAATTACATACCATAGAAATGGGTAAACCCTGGGGCATCATGTATTGTCCATACAAGCATTGCATGGAATTGTAATTGCCTTTGTCGTATTGGTCTAGATAAGTCATACATACTGATCCCATTCCATAACTTCAGTAGCTTGTCAATAAGAGGTTCGATATATACATTCATATCTTTGACTTGGTACTTATTTGATTGATTTGAACATATAAAATAAATATTCTTATTATGAGACGTACCATTTAGATATATAAACCATATTTCGCAATAAAGAAACTTTAAATATATATATATATAACATTATGAGACAAAAAACGACAAATGAGAATATACCACTGCAATAAAAAAAAATTGCAGTGTTCGTACCTAGAATAATCATCGACAACATTATGTGCTCCCTCTTTATTGTCAACCATGGAGGAATGTGGTTGTTGATAACAAAAATAGGCCACACCGAGTAAACAAATCTCATCTCTGCAAAAGGATTGACACCATCTGCTGCCAAATAAATCCTAAGATTACGAGGTTCGTCTTTAAAGTGAGGCCATTTTTCCTCCATATCTCTAAATGCAGACCCATCTGCAGGCATTCGAATAATGTCGTCTTAACTTCTGTTCCGTGCATGGTAATCCATAAACTGCGCTATGTTTTTGCACCTAAACAGTCGTTGCAAACGGGGAATAATGGGAATATAATGTAGAACCTTGTGAGGCACCTTTTTAGTTACTTGATCTGTGCGATATCTACTGATATGACATTCAGGACATTCAGTTGCAAATTCATACTGGTTGTAATAAAGAACATGATCATCGGAGCATGCATGAATTGCTTCATACTACATTCCAATTTCTTTCATGATGGCAGATAAATCTCGATATGTGCGAGGTAAAATATTTGAAGGTGGTAACAAATATTCACCTATCATGCTACAACAAATTAAAAATAAAAATCTAGTTAATATAATATAGAAATAATATTAATGAAACAAATTTCATCCGTAGTAATTTGACTTATATATGAATTAACAATAAAATACATGATAATCATATATATTTTTTGATGGAATATATTACATACCTTAACATCCGTGTGATTGATATGTTTGAAAGACCATTCATAACCTTCAAGTTCATTACCAACAATATAGCAGAGAGAAGATTTGTCTTGGAGCCATCATAAAGGGGTTCGTATGCCTTGTCAAGAAGAGGTGTATCATGAATATCATCAAAATGTTCATCATTTTCATGATCATCATCATCATCCATTCCAACATTAAAGGAATCATGGATCAAAGTATTTGTAACATCATCTTCAACTATGTTATCAGTATCATCATCTTCTTTAATGTGATCATTAACTTGTTCTCCATTAATAATCATAGCTCCATGTTCCTCCGGTACTTGTTCTAGAAGCACTTGTTGATCTGGACGATATGCCATAGGATGTCTTTCCTTTATAAATACATGAAACAATCAATAGATAAAAGTTAATATAAGAAATTCAAACGCAAAATGTAAAAATTTATGTGATACATTAAAAATTTAACAAATTTTGTACTATTGGGATGAAAAGAACAACGACCAATTGTACTGTTGGTCAAAAATAAGAAATATTATAATAATACATAAATTTACAAAAGCAATCAAAATAAAAACATATATAATGCAAAACTTACAAATGGATGGTATTCATGTCCCCCCTCGGCGTGCCCATGCTCCCTACAATGTTCTGTGGCTGTTGTGATCAAAATTCTTCTCCTCTTAAAGCCCATGCATTGATTACATGGACAATAGAATTTACCATCACCCCTTCTTTCAACTCCTTCTCACAATCTAGCAAGCAATTGTCGATTTTGTTCGTCTGGATCAGGAATATTCGTAGTTGACATTTTCTTGTAAAGAGCTTAAATGAAGATTATCGATCTTAGAAAATGAAGCTCCACAGTACTTTGCTCACTTGAATAACAAAAACAACGAAAAACAATCCGCCAAACAAAAAAAAACATCTGCAAACTCTCGCTGGTATAGCAAACATGTCAGAATGGTTAGATATTTATAAATTTTAAAAGTCAAAAAGTCAAACTTACGTCGAATATCCGACGACAATAATCTAGTTACCGTTGGGAAAAATCCGTCGGATATTCGACTTCTTCGGGTTCGAAATGAAGTTGGTTATCCGACATCCAAAGCGTCGGATACCCGAATAGGCATCAGATATTTGTAGAGCCGTAGGATATCCTACGAGCCTCGTCGGATATTCAAAATTACGTCGGATATCCGACGGACGCCTCTCCAAATTTATAAAAAAAAAACAAAAAAGTAATTTTGAAAGAAAAATCCGACGACACAGTACATTTCGTCGGAGGTTGTCGGATTTTGGGTTCAAATCTACTAGTGATTGGGTATGTTACAAACACCCCCACTTAACCTCAACATTGTCCTCGATGATGCTTATTCTTCATCAGAGCCTCCCTGAAATAGAATTGGATATGCTACCCGCATATTACTTTCCTATTCCCAGGTAGCTTCATCCGAGCTAAGGTGCTTCCATTGCACCTTTACCTGCCCTATGGTATAATTATGGATCATAATTTACCTCATGTTGAGGATATAGTCCGGTTCCACCTGAAAATATCCTTCGGGCTCCACCTGTATGTCATTCCAATTTAGCACATGAGTAGCATCGTGCACATACAATTTCAAAATAGAAATATGGAAAACGTTATGTATTCTCAAATTTGATGGTAAAGCCAACTGATATGCAACTGGTCCAATTCTTGATAGAATTTCGAACGGTCCACAATACTTGGGTGCTAGTTTAGCACAACTCCCAAGCTTAAAAGAACTTTTCTTGGGTTTTACCTTAACAAAAAACATGATCCCCTACCTGAAATTCATTTTCAGTTCGTTTCAGATATGCATAACGTTTTTGTATGTCTTGTGCAATTTTTAAACTGCCTTGTACCTGTTTCATGGTTAGCTCCATCTCTTTTAACAAATCTGGCCCTAACATCAATCTGTCAATAAGATTACTCCAAGAAATAGGAGTATTGCATTTCCTTCCGTATAAAATCTCAAAAGAACTAAGTCTAGCAAAAGCTTGATAGTGATTATTGTAAGCAAACTCAACTAAATGTAAGTAGTCTTCCCATTTAGTTGGTTGATCTTTTACATGCATTCTTAACATTTCTTCTAAAATCCGATTTACTCTTTCAGTTTGTCCGTCAGTTTGAGGGTGAAAAGATGTACTGAAATTTAACTTAGTATCTAAGCCTTTAAACAATGTTGTCCAAAAATTTCCAGTAAACTTAGAATCACGATCAGAAATTATTACCTTAGGAATTCCGTGTAACCGAAAATTTTTGCTTCATAAACACATTGGCAATGTTAACAACTTTAAAATTGGTTTTAACAGGAATAAAATGAGCTGCTTTACTAAGCTTATCCACAACTACCATTATTGAGTCATTCTGTTTTTTTATTCTTAAGCAAACCAGTTATGAAATCAATACTTATAATTTCTCACTTCCATTCCGGAATTGGCAATGGCTGTAATAGGCGAGCTGGGTGTTGATGCTCAGCTTTAATCTGCTGAAATTCAAAGCACCTAGCTATGTATTCAGCCATTTCATTTTTCATGTTTGGCCAAAAGTATCCTTTCTTAGCATAGTTATCGTTTTCTGATAATGAGGGTGTCCCGAATAAGGACTTTTATGAATTTCATCTAAAATCAACAACTTAACTTTTGACACATTAGGCACATAAAGTCTGTTTTTATAGGTCATTAAGCCTTTCTCATTAATCCTAAAATCTGTTATTAAATTTTCAGATAAATTTTCAGCAACTTTTTCTCGTAATTTATGATCATTTTCATCTTCTTTAATTCCTTCTTCAAGCTGATTTTCCAGATCTGTTTTATAAATACTGATTGCTTCCACAAAATTTAATTTAGCGTTTCTGCTTAAGACATCAGCAACTTTGTTTTTTTTACCCTTAATGTGTTGAATCTCGAAATCGTATTCGCTAAGGAAAGCTAGCCACCTAGCTTACCTTGTGTTCAGATTTGTTTGATCCAACAAATATTTTAAATCTTTATTATCTGTCATTAGTGAAAACTTCTTACCAATCAAGTGATGGCGCTACATTTTTAATGCATGTATCATGGCTTCCAGTTCTAAATCGTAGGTTGTGTAATTATTTTCATGAATTTTTAACTTCCTTGACTCGTAGGCTATTACATGACCTTCTTGAGTTAAGACCCCACCAAGTCCATCGTTGCATGCATCGGTGCATACAACGAAGTCCTTATTTGGATCTGTAATTTTTAGTATAGGTGTTGTTAATAATTCTTCTAATTTCTTAAAACTCTCCTCACACTTTTGATCCCATACGAATTTCTTTCCCTTCTTCTGCAAAGAGGTTATGGGATTCGCAATTCTAGAGAATCCTTCAATAAATTTTCTGTAGTAGCCTGTGATTCCCATAAAAGAACGTACATCTGTTACGTCTTTCGGGACAAGCCACTCATTAATTGCTTTTATTTTATCTGGATCAACTACGATCCCATCTTTATATATTATGTGACCTAAGTACTGTATTTTATTTTTGTAAAAGTCACATTTACTGAACTTAGCATAAATCTGATGTTCTCTTAATACTTGTAAAATTATTTTTAAGTGTTCCCTGTGTTCTTCTTTAGTTTTAGAATAGATTAGAATATCATCAATGAACACAATTACAAACTTATCTAGGTACTTATGTAAAACATTATTCATTAGACACATAAATACTGTTGGAGCATTAGTTAGCCCAAAAGGCATAACTACGAACTCGTAATGACCATAATGGGTCCTGAAAGCAGTTTTAAAAATTTGTTCATCTTTTATCCTGACTTGATGGTATCCCGACCTCAAGTCTATTTTAGAAAATATCGATGCTCCGCGTACTTGATCAAATAGATCATCGATGTGGGGTAAAGGATATCAATTTTTAATAGTCATTTTATTTAGTTGACGGTAGTCTATGCATAAACGCAAGTTACCGTCCTTCTTTTTAACAAAGATAACTGGTGCTCCCCAAGGAGACACACTTGTCCTAATGTAGTTTTTATCGATTAGCTCCTTCAACTGGGATTTTAGTTCATTAAATTCCAAAATGTTCATTCTATAAGGAGCCTTTGATTTCGCTACTACACTCGGTACTAACTCAATGGTGAAATCTAGTTCCCTTTTCGGAGGTAGTCCCGGAATCTCTTCCGGGAATACATCAGAAAAGTCCTTAAGAATAGGTATGTCTTCCAATTTTAACTTATTTTCCTTAGATGAATGTTTGTCATTAATTACATTTACAACAAACATTTTACACCCTTTCCTTACAGCCTTCTTAACTTGTAGAGCAGAAATTTGTCTAACATAAGTTTTTCTAGGAATTCCCTTTACTGTTTCAGTTTCTCCATCATTATTTAAACAAGTAAAAGACTTTTCAAAACAGTTCAGTACTACTCTATGCTTTTCAAGCCAGTCCATGCCTATCAATATTTCATAATACCCCAAAAGTAAAATATTCAATTTAACTTGCGTCTTTAACTGACTCATAAGCAAATCACAACTTTTAACAAATTCTACAACTTTTCTTTTGGTTCCTGTTGCTAACTGAACCAACCATGATTTATCAAAATTTTCTACTTTTAACTTGCAACTCTTCACTAAATAAGGTGATATGTAACTCAAACTTGCACCTGGATCAATTAGAATAGAGATAGGTTTGTTTTGTATCATACCTTCGATCTTGACCATGGAAGTTTGATGGTCTGCTTGTCGGTTTTCCAATGCTGCATTGATTCTGGGCATCTCCCTTGCTACATCACCAACTGTTGGTTCTATCTGCATTGTATGAATGTTGCTGACTGTCTTTCTTTTGAGTGGGCAATTTTCTCTAGTATGCGGTCCATTACAGTCATAACATTTTAAAGGTGGTATTTGTTCATTAATCCTGGCATTATTATTATGATTATTATTGTTATTAGACATATTTATTGCAGTTGTGTAATTCTGTGGTCCATTACCTCTGTAATTATTACTTTGAAAATTTCTATTATTAAAAGTTTTCTTAACATTTCCGGAAGTCTGATTAAAACTTTTCTTTTTATGCTCGAAATTACTAGATTTGTTATTCCTCCAGCCAGATATTCCTTCTCTTTTTTTGTATTGTTCAAAACAAAAGTTAGTCTTTCTCACGGCTTCTTCAAGAGTTGAAGGGTTTTCATACTCAATTTTTTTCTTTATGTTTAAAGGTAGACAACTTAGAAACCTTTGTACCTTAGGTTTCTCTTCAACTAAGTAAGATACATAATTTAACAGACTGAGAAATTTGCTACATAACTCCTTCATACTCATAGAACCCAATTTTAAGTCATAAAACTCATTTTCCTTATCTTCATAATATTGTTCGGAAAAAACTTTTTCTTAAAATGTTTCTTAAATATACTCCAAGTTATAGTTTTTTATTTAATGCTTTTAACCCTCTTGATATCCTGCCACCAAATATCTTCCTTTCCGGTCAGATTGTGAATGGCCATCTTGGCTTTTAACTGAGATGAATAATCATAAATCTGAAAATACTTCTTCATACCAGACAACCATGCTTCAACTTCCTCTCCCTTTTCATTTTCACCATTAAATGTTGGGGGTTTTATCTTCTTAAATTCCCCTGAAATTTGTTCATAAGGCTTATGCTTTCTTTTCTTAGGACCGCGGTCACTATCACAACTGTCGTGGTTAGAATTATGTTTTCTTCTATAAGTTTTATCATCAGATTCGGAAAAAGAGTCACTTTCACTTTTATAGTATTTTACTTTCTTATCATTGTGTTTATAAGACATAGTTCTAGAATCATATTTTACTTCTGTTCTCTTATCTTTGTCATCATTATGATATTTTTCCAGTAAAATCTGGTTCAGCTCTTCCTGTGCTCTTAAAATATTTTCATTTTCGTCTTTGACATTTCTTATCTCAGTTTTTAAATCTTTAACCGTACGTAAAAGTTCAGATGATTGATCATTCAATTCTACATAGATTTCTTTGTTAATATTCTCATGTTAATTATTATTACGTTCACTATGATGAGATCTTTCTTTAGCAGATTCTTCCGGTCCTTCCATTCCTGCAATTTAGTATCAAAAACTGTTCTGCACAAAAACAAAATTAAAACAAAAATTAGTAAATATGTTTTTTGTTTGCGCGTGTGAGCCTTTTTCAGGCCTAGAGTGTGAACTCACGCTCTGATACCACATGTAACATCCCAAAATTACGTAAAAATTTAAAAAAATTCTAAGCATTCTATTTGACATTATCTGCTATGCTGAAGTAGTAAGAGTAGGATTCGCATCCAAATTTACAGATTAAATACATGCGACACTTATGACGATTGAATAAGCTTAAATGTCTTATCGATAATTAGTTTTATATTAGCATTCTTAAAACTGTAATACATACTTTTAAGTTGTCACTTTTTGCAGAAATATTCATGTCTAAGGTCCTATGTCTAGATGATACTATAGCTATAATTATATAAATGTCGTCACTTCATCATTAAGGTGATATAGTAGGATTATGAGTCTGAAAGTAGTTACGACCATTTCATAACTCCATTTTACATCTTAGCTGTACCTTTACTATCACTATTGAATTTGTATTGGGTACTTGTAATGGTGCGTATCTCTTGATAACATTTTATTAATGCTATTTATCGCAGGTGTTTGATGCTCAACTTTACCTTAATTAAGTTAAATGTTAACCCTAATAAGTTAGGATGTTTTAACCTTGAGTTGGCATGTGTATACTGGTTTGAAACTTATGGCTTACTTAGCTTACGCTAACGCATAAATGCTCTCAATACACAGGCTACAGGTTGACTCCTTGGCAAGGGTTTTTATAAAGTAAAACAAACGTTAGACTCCTTATGACAATGATCCTAACATAATTATTATGGTTACGTTTATTACAGCATTAGTATTGATAGTGGTATATTTTACAAGGTCTTGGCTATAAGATTATGGTGGCTAACTAGCCATAGAAAAACCCAACGTTGGTTATTGCAATTGATTTTCACATAAAGTAATTATATGGTTTAGAGGTATTCCTTCTTGGCAATGTTTAAATGTTTTGATGAACGATATGAAAGTGGGTCTCGGTCTACCACCCACGCTCTATTAAAACGTGTTCATGTTTTATGTTGGAAACTATACAAGGTCGGTCTCGTTAATAGTGGTAACTCGGCAATTAAGAATTTCACGTGGACCAATAATTAATGTGTCTTGGGTTTAACAAAACCCTATAGCTACTCTCAAGGGTTTGGTATCTTCACATTTGTTATTCTCGTTGTGGAAGGAGGAAGGCAGAGCCTTCTTGCTGCTATGGTTACACCCTTCTGCGCATTCCAAACAATTTTGTTTCAACCATAGTGGTGGTTCTTTAATGTGGTGTCATCGTGTGAATGCATCAACCGCTCAGGCTTACTTCTCGGCCAGGGTTCCATTCCTGTACTGGCAAGTTAAATGTTTAGCCTTTGTTGTTTTACGGTTGCAACTTCCAGATTTTATATTTAATAGTGTTTAACCTCGATGCATTTATATGGAAGGGACTACGGTCAACACTTACAGTGTTTGGTCCTGTGCGAGGGTGTGGAACTCCCTTCAGTGGCATGGAATCCATGGTAAGCCTCAGTTTCAATACTCAGATATCACCTCTGTCAGTGAAGGATGGTCGTTTTGGTTTTCAGTTACTCTTTTGTAATATTAATTTTTTTAAAAACATAAGTTGTGGACTAAGTTTAAGATTGTAAGACTTTAAAATCCCTGGTTGGGTCTTCGTCCATTTTAATGTTGGAAATTTGTTAAGGGAATAGGGTCTCTGAACAGAGAACCCTCGACAGTGTTACTGCATTTTGTAAATACTTTAATGGAAAAAGGGATGGCTCTCAGTTTCGTTCTTCATTTCAGACTTAAAATTACTGTATAGCATTATGCATTAGTTTGATTTCTCGTCGGCTTCAGAAATGATAAACTTGTAATATTTTGTTATTAAATTTGGTAGTTGGATATTTTATTTTCACGTCACGAGGTTTGAACCCTGGAGCTTTCGTATTACCAGTTTTTTGTAAAAAGAATAATGTTACTTATATTGGGCGAACTCTCCATGTGAGATTCGAACCCTCGGCCTTGTTGCAACTCTGTGTAATGCAACTACTTTTTAGTAAAATATTAAAGGGTCTAACTCGACTTTGTAATTCTTGTTTCCTGTCAAGGTTTCTACATCCTTTTCATGTTGTTTTTGTCTTTTAAGAAAGGTTAAGGAACTACCTGGAAATATCCTAAGTTGAGATTTGTACCTGTGTTGAGATAGGTGTTTAACCTAAGTATTTAAAAAGGATGCTGCGATGCAAGGGTTGTCATCGAGCTAATCCTTGGATGTAAAATTAAAATGTCAATATCACTGAATAGTTGATAACGTATTGTGATATATTTGATGAATATGGGTGCTGGTTTAAAACGTTTAAAAGGAGTTTGGGTGAGCTCATAAGTCTCGAACCCGAGCCTTGTCTTATTTAAATTAAGATTTTGATGTATATAATCGGCCAACCTGAGCATGCTTCTCCATGAGGCTTGAACCTGTGGCTTTCCTTTTACATTTATTTATATTATTTATGTTTCTATGAGAGCCCTACAATAATGTGGAAGAATAAAACTTAGGGTTTAACCCATAATACGAATTTTTATCATGGTATATATTAGTCCTGACTGTATATTGAAAGGGTTTGATAAACTATAGTAATATGATACTCTTTAACTATTATAAGTCTAGGGTTTACCCTTGGTGAGGTTGACCTGATCTTAGTATTTGCGTAATACTATAGGTGATTATTTTACTGGTTTGTAAGGTTATATTCTTATGCTTAAACAATTATAATGTTGTCATATTACATACTTATATTATGTGTAATGAAATATGGAATATATGTATTACTATAATGATTATATTAATGGAATTTTGTTTGAAAAGAAAACTATACCTTTTGTATAAGTTATGAGGTTCTAAATAGTATTTGTACTAAAAAATATGATTCATGAAATGATACTACTACAGTTTAGGGTTTGCTTCAATATTCAATATGATGTTTGCCAAACTGTGTAGTAAAAGAATATAGTCAGCAAGCTGTTTAAGATATAGATATATGTTTCTGAGTATGAATAATGTTCTGTTTAGATATATGATATGTAAGTATATAGACTCTGTTCTTATTCTAAGCAATATATATATATATATATATATATATATATATACTTTGTATTGTTAATAACTCTGTAATAAGCTTTCGTTTTCTATTTAAAATATGTATTGAAATTCTAAACTAAACCCTTACTCGATATAAAACAAGAGTGAAGCTGATAAAAAAATCAAATTTGAAAACAACATTCAATCTGCAATCATATCTACTCTAATTTAACTAAATCCTTCCTATACTAGAGTACATCACCTTAGGGTGAAATGAAAAATACAGGAAGTCATTTATTTTCAATCATTTATCAATATAAATCTGAACATTCATTTTGGTATTCAGAAATAGTTTAGCCAAACAGTAAATCTATACTTTTCTAACCTGTCTAATATAGATGAACTACCTATAGAAAACTTATAACACATTCAAATAGTTTTTAAGAAGTAGATAAACAATTTACAGAAATGAAATGAAATAAACAAGTAAAACCTGATAATTTTGATAGGGTGGACAAACACCCAAAGAGGCGTGTTCCTCCCAAACTTCTCCAGAAGAAGCAACCAAACCACTTGCTCCCTTGGACCCCCGAACCTGTTTACTGAACCACTAGGAAGAAGACTCTGTGTAGAAGCAAGGCACTCAGGTTGTACTTCAACAATCAATGGAGACTTGCATACACCTCACATATGTACTTCGGCAATCAACGAAGAATTTCATACATATCAAAAACCTCTGCACTCAGCATAAATAAGACAGTCTTACACTACAACTCAAAACATAGCTTCCCCTCATCGAATCTCTTGTGTGCATACAGCAGAACCACAAGGTAAATTTTCTAGTCAAAAAAGTGTGAGCCTCTACTCAAATTCGATGGTTTATAAAAGATGCCCAGGTATTTTAGTGGTCAATTTTCAATAAATGAGCCTCAAACTCCAGTTCCACAGTCCAGGGAACTTGACCACAATTTAAGGGAGTTGTCCCATAACAACAACTAGTTACTAAGTTCATGATGCTGCCACTTGTTCATTGCCTTCTACTCCAGATTCCATTCCTCCTAGTGGGTCAGTAAACACTCTTTCAACAGTCTCTTTAGGTGAGTGTCTCCTATTTGAATTTATTAAATAATAATATTATTCATTTGCAGTCATCCTTGACACTTGGTCAAATATAAAACTTTACAATAAAAGTTAAGATAATGTTTTTCGACAAACATAAAATGTCTCAAGTATTGGGTATGTTACACCACACCCACTTTCATTGTCATTTTCATTTCCATGCCTATATACATGTTATAACAAGCATTAATAACATGATTATAAAATGAATAGCAGCCATATGAAACTAGAAATTGAACACAAGAAACCAAGTGTAACCACAATTAACAACAACAAAAACAGAGATACAGGATAGGGAACAACTGTGGGGAGGGGAACTGTTGTTGCAGGGAAGGACCTAGAATAATCTTGTGATTTTGAAACTGCAAATTCTGGAATTTCTTTTACTTGAACCATAGTTAAAAAATTGCTCAATGCACCAACCAAAAGCAGATTGGAAAACACGAAAAAGAAATCCCGCTCATTTTTTTTCTAAGCATACAAAACAAAACCTATGAATGATTTGTTTACCACCCAGAAAAACCCAAAACAGAGCAATGCAAATGCTTACCATAAAATAGACAAATGCAAAGATTTTCTATCTAAGCATACGCAAGACACCTTTATTATATATCAAATAAAAGGGAAGTTTTGCATACCTACAATTGCAAAACTCCTTCGGCAAAAGTAACGACACCGAGTGCAGGGACTTGAATGGGGTGGCGAGCTGTTTCAGGAACGACGAACAACACACATAGAAGAGAATTGTGGGGTGTTCCAGGAGCGACAAAAGTGTTTAGATATTGTAACTTCTAAGAATATTATACTTGTACTTTATTATTTCGGAGATGTTTCATTCCTCCATGGAGAATGTGGTAACTTGGGTTATTAGACTTCCCTAGTGGGGTTGGCCCTGTATGAGTCATATGGGTTAAAGGGTTATTAGACCACCCTAGTGGAGTCGAACCTGTCACATTATGTTAAGTGGTTAATTTGAGGCCGACCTAGTTAGTGTAAAAGTCAAGTCGGAGTTGTGTATAAATAGAGGAGGTGTGTTCCTCATTTAACACACATTCACTCACTTGTGATTGGCGCATAGGAGAGAGAGATATCTTCTATAGAGGAGAAGGAGTTCATGTTTAAGGATTACATCTTTGTATTTTCTGGTCATCTATGTTGAGGAATCTTTGCTGGGTTTTCTACCCCATGAGGGTTTCCCAAGATAAATTTGTGTCTCTTGTGTTTATGTTGTGCTTGTTGTTCTTTCAGTGATCCTGTATATGCTATTGTTGTGAAATGGAATGTAATACTGATATTTTCTTTTTTAGAATATGAATATTAACATGGTATCAGAGCTAGCCTGAAGGAAGGCAATGTATGGCACTTACGACACTTGTCTCACTTGCGACAATTTGAAAGTTAGGGTTTTAGATAGCAAAAACCAGTCATCATGGGACTTTCGCTATAAATCCATTTTGGAAAAGGTTCAGGATCTGAAACTTCTACAGGTCGTAGAGAACATACCCCTATACTTTGTGTCCAAAGGACAGCCTCAGATCCATTGTAATTTGTGATTTATGATCCGTACAAGTTAGGGTTTCTGTCTCTTCCAGATCTCAGTCATAAAAAGGTGACCTAGGGAAAAAGGTCATATCTTGGGCTAGGAAGCTCCAAATGAAATTTCGTAAAATGTGACAGGTAGGGAACAGACCGTAGTTTCAGAGATCCACATTTCAGATGCCTAAGTTGAACCCATGACACGTGGAATTCCGTACAAGTTCACTCTTATTTTTTATCCCATAAACAGGTCACATTGTGACACTTGGCATAACTCTCTCTCAGAGAATCCAATTGAGGTCAGACCTGTGGAGCTGGAAATATGACAGGTCACGCTACCATAGGCCTAAGTTTCAAACCCTGTGGGTTCATAATTTCAAAGATGCACAAGAAACAATCAGGTGCATATTTCTGTTAAAACAGAATTGGATTATGAGCATCTTCATTCTTGGCTTATCACTGCTGCGGGAATTTAGGGCTTCGAAGAAAGTTGGAATTTTTGGAATGGGAGTCCATGGATGAATGCTCCTTATCAAAATTGAAATTTAGAGACCAATATCGAATTTTTTGGTTTGGCAGAAGGCCGAGCTTGATCAAGCCCTAGTTCGGGATTTAAATCAGAAAGGTGGAAAATTAGGGCTTCTACAAAATTTGGAATTTTTTAAATCTGTGACCACGGCTGGAAGATCCTCAAAAAAATCAAAGTTTAGAGTAAAATATCGAACCTTTTGGTTGGGCAGAAGACCGGGCTTTATCAAACCCTAGTTCGGGATCCTATCTAGAAGATCCTGAAAGTTTCAAAGGCAATTTTGAGGGGTCAAATTTTGCATTTTTCAAAATTGAAGTATACCAGCTTTATCAGCTCAACAAGGCACATCTTTCCATCCATTCAGAAGTTTCAAATTCAAACTTTGAATTTTTAGGGTTTCTCTAACAAACCCTAATCCAGCTCCAAATCCAGTCTCAGCAAATCAAAGAGGATTGGGTTAATCCTAGAAGAGAATAAATTGGACACTTGCATAAGTGACGAAGTTCCAGTTCCAGAGGGAGATGAGGCTAAGAAGTCTACAAGACAGGTATGAGGAGATACAGGTATGTTTTGAAATATGTTCATGATTAAGTTTATGATTGTCTTCATATTATTTAGGTTAGTACAATCTTGATTAATGTTAGACATGTCTTATCACCCTAGAAAAAGTATGAATGCATGTGAATGATAGAATACATTCATTGATTAGGGTTATGACACTTATGATTGTACTAATGCACTGCGGTATTGTATGAGGTTGATGTTGTCCGCTAACATGAAAGGTACATCAAGAAAGACAAATCGATTTCTATGACCATGATGACATGGAGACAAAGACTCATCCATAGTCTTTGACCACATAGAAGCTCTACTTACGAGGTATGTATGACTTTGTTCTGCTATGCTTAACCCATGAGATATGCAGGTTCTAGCACAAGGTCTCTAAATCATTAAAGAGAAGAAAGAAGATATTGTTTGGGTATGTTAAGACATAAACAAGATTTATAATCCAGGTATGTTTTCCTCTATCAAGTTAGAATCCTAATTTGTTAGGATCTTAGGTAAGTATACCTGTGTATGAAATCATCATGACCATACATACTTAAGATTATTTAGAATTATAATGTTTTGATAGTATTGATATTATACTAATGAATGTATGTTTGTGTATGAGATCATGAGGATGACACTAGTGCACACTTAAGCATGCACAGTGGTACAAAATGAATAGAAGTTCAAAAGACATATAGAGATCAAGCGGGAGGCAACCACACAAACATAAAAGATAAGTATTTGAGTTGTTATTTGAATCTCTGAAATAGTAAATGATATTGCTTGTAATAGTTGTATGCATATTTGTATTCCTAGAATATATCATGCATAGTGTAAGCATTCATATAGCATTGAACAGTATACTACTAATATGCATATGATGGGTAAGTTGGACAAACATTCCATTGTTGTTTATCTAGAATGAAACCTATTTGCTGACGTGCTGAGAGCTGTGCACGCTCTTAATAGTATGTTCTGGTAGAGATGGAAGGCATCTAGATAACCATTGTATGCATACAGGATATGGAAAAGTGTTGTGCCAAAGGTCAAGATAGTTGCATAACTATGTGAATCATATATGTATGCATAATAGGTTATCGTTGAAATATCAACATGATTTGATGATTATAAAGTATTACTAATCATGTAATTAAATTTGATTTGTAGGAAAGATCATGAAGAATGATGAACACCAAACAAGTGATGGATGTTCAACAAGAAGACTTACAAATCAAACATACTATAGAAGGCTCATGGCTAGAATATTCTCTTAGAATGAGGAAGAGGATCATGACGAGATGTTTGCTCCAAGTGGCTAGATAATACTGTTCTCTTAATGGTGTAATTGAAGAAGAAGTACGAATCGAGAAAACTCCCAGGATTCAATTGAAGAAAGCTCTGTACAGGTACCCAAGATCGATAGTCATTTGATGAGCTTAATGATCACCATGGGTGATGCGGATTTCAACCTTTGATACAAGGTTGAAGATGATGTCTATATACAGATGGCATTCTTCTCTTAGATGAATGCAAGAAGGAACTCACCACAGAGTTCGAATGATCTTGAGGCTCATATCAGTAGACCCATCTGACGGGAGATGGCACAGATAGATATGTAGAAGATCACTCAATGCAGAGTGTGAATGATGTTCAGTTACAGAGGGAGAATTGATAGTTTATTGACAAGCTTGGGCTTTATCAAAAGTAAAGTTGATCCTCACCTTTACCTTAAGGTTATGGATGATACTATTACTATATGTGGATGATCTCTTTCTGACAGGGAATGAGAAACAAATCATGGAAAGCAAGAAGAAACTAGTTACAGAATTTGAGATGAAAGATCTCGGATTGATGCATTACTTCCTAGGTATGGAAGTATGGAAAGGCCCAGAAGGAATATTTCTCAACCAGAGAAAGTATGCTGTGGAAATCTTGGGAAGATTTGATATGTTGGAAAGTAAAGCCATGGCCACTCCCATGGATTCCAACTTGAAGCTGTTAGCTGATGACTCATCAGAGTTAGTGGATGTGACTCTGTACAGACAGATTATTGGGTCATTGATGTATCTGACGAATACCAGGCCAGATATATGCTTTATTGTGAACACCTTGAGTCAGTACCTAGTGGAACCTAGGCGTGTTCATGTGATGAGGTACCTAAAGGGTACAATAGACTTTGGTCTATGTTATCTTGGAGATCATGACTTCAGATTGTATGGCTACACAAATGTTGATTGGGTAGGATGTGTATCAGACAGGAAGAGCACATCGGGTAGATGTTATTGTCTGGGATCTGCCATGATCTCGTGGTTTAACAGGAAGCAGTATAGTGTGGCTCTCAGCATAGTTGAAACAGAATATATAGCTACTTGATTTGCTAGTTGTGAAGCGATATGGCTTCAGAAGTTGTTATCAGGATTGTTTGACTTAGATATGGACCCCACTATGATCCTATGTCACAACCAGAGTTGTATCAAGATGACAGAGAATCCAGTGTTCCATGATAAGTCAAAGCACATAGAGATATGATATTTCTATATGCGGGATATGGTGCAGAAAGGAGCTATCAAGCTCGAGTATGTGAGCAATGACAAACAAGTTGCTAGTATATTGACCAAACCTCTGTCTCGAGTAAAGTTTGAGTATTTCTGAGACAAGCTTGGTGTAGTTCAGAAGGACCCTCCTTGAAAGGGGGAGTGATATGGTCGATGATGATATTTGGATACTGGTATCGATGATGATATTGTCTATATTGATGGCAAGTTCAATAATAAGGATCCCTGTATTGATGAGGATACTGTATCGATGATAAGGATATTGTATCAATGATGTGGATACATGTGTTGATGATGAGGTTACCTGTTCCAACGATGAGGTTGATGATGAGGTTACCTGTTCCAATGATGAGGTTGATGATTAGGTTAATACCTGTTCCAACGATGAGGTTGATGATGAGGTTACTTGTTCCAACGATGAGGTCGATGAAGTGGTACTTAGACTTTGTCTAATAGGACTATTGGGATTGTATTGTCCTTGGAATCATGTCCTAAAGTGATAGGGATTGATCATCTTGTAAGTGGATTAGGATTGCATCATCCTTGGACTCATGTCCTAAAGTGATAGGGATTGATTATCCCATAAGTGGATCAGGATTGCATCGTCCTTGGACTCATGTCCTAAAGTGTTAAGGATTAATCATCCTGTAAGTTGATTCGGGATTGCATCGTCCCTAGACATGGTGAGGTGTCTTAAAGTGATAAGGATTAATCATCCTATAAGTTGATTTAGGATTGCATCATCCCTAGACATGGTGAGGTGTCTTAAAGTGATAAGGATTAATCATCCTGTGAGTTGATTCGGGATTGCATCGTCCCTATACATGGTGAGGTGTCTTAAAATGATAAGGATTAATCATCTTGTAAGTAGATTGGGATTGCATCATCCCTAGACATGGTGAGATGTCTTAAAGTGATAAGGATTAATCATCATGTAAGTAGATTGGGATTGCATTGTCCCTAGACATGAGAGATGTCTTAAATTGATAAGGATTGATCATCCTGTAAGTAAGATCTTGATTGCATCATCCATAGACATGAGAGGTGTCTTTAATTGAGAGGGATTGATCATCCCGTAAGTGGATAAGGATTGTATCATCCTTGGACTTATGTCCTAAAGTGAGAGGGATTGATCATCCTGTAATTGGATCATGTGTGTTGCAGGGTATGCTGCTATGATGTTGTTGATCGAGAGGATCCAGATGATGTTGTTGTTGATCGAGAGATTCAGATGTTGATGTTGTTGATCGAGAGGATCCAGATGTTGATGCTATTGATCGAGAGGATCTAGATGTTGATCGAGAGATCCAGATGACGATGTTACTGTAGTGGTTTGAGTGCTGCAGAAGATGAAGACTCAGTACTGAAGATGTTGATGTTCCAGTAATTGTTTGAGTTACCCATGATGTATGAAGAAATCTTCCAATGATTTATAGATGTCTCATGTATCATGTAGTTGATGACTCCTTTCTCCTACAGATGTTGTTATAATATCCTTATCGTTAAGGGGGGGTGTTGAGATATTGTAACTTCTAAGAATATTATACTTGTGCTTTATTATTCCAACGATGTTTCATTCCTCCGTGGAGAATGTGGTAACTTGGGTTATTAGACTTCCCTAGTGGGGTCGGCCCTGTATGAGTCATGTGGGTTTAAGTGTTATTAGACCACCCTAGTGGGGTCGGCCCTGTCACATTATGTTAAGTGGTTAATTTGAGGCCGACCTAGTTAGTGTAAAAGTCAAGCCGGAGTTGTGTATAAATAGAGGAGGTGTGTTCCTCATTTAACACACATTCACTCACTTGTGATTGGCGCATAGGAGAGAGAGATTTGCTATGGAGGAGGAGGAGCTTATGTTTGAGGATTACATCTTTGTATTTGCTGGTCGTCTATATTGAGGAAGCTTTGCTGGGTTTTCTACCCCATGAGGGTTTCCCAGGATAAATCTGCGTCTCCTGTGTTTATGTTGTGCTTGATGTTCTTTCAGTGATCTTGTATATGCTATTGTTGTGAAATGGAATGTAATGCTGATATTTTCTTTCTTAGCATATTGAATCTTAACAAAAAGGTGCACAGAGAATGGTGGGGCATTGAAGGGGTCAAGGAACTGTGCAAATGAGGCCTCCACCGGCAAATTAGGGGTAAAATGTTTGTGGAATTAGAGCATTGAATGGAGGTTGTCGTCCCCGAAGGAGGGAAGGTGGCGACTTTAATCCGGACGTGACCCCGATTGTCCTTGCATCGCCGTCAGCATCCGAGCACGTGGTCTCCGATGAAAAATCACGTAGGAGGATCTGCCAGACGGGAGGTGGGTGGTCATCACCAAGAGGGTCGTCGGTCGTGGTCGCCATCGTCGGAAGGGGCACCGTGCTAGTGGTCGTAGGGGTCACATCGGCGGTTCCTAACGACTGAAAAACTTGCAAAACATTGCGCTTTTAGACAACGTCATTCAAAAGGAACACCCCTGTAAAGGTTGTTGTTACCCAATTGTATGTATTGCAATGAGGACTTGTTTCCCAAGCAAGGCGGGATTGTATCGGTCAAATTTTTCTAGCGTAAGTTAAAAGAAAATTAAGTTGGTGAGGACACATAATTCTGAGGGAATGTTTCCTATTAGCTTGTTAGTGCCCATAGATAAATCCAGTAAATTGCGACACCCACCCAAAGTAAGCATAATGGAACCTTGGAGTTGATTGCTAAACAAGTAAATCCCTCTAAGCAAAACATATTTCCCAAATGATAAGGAATGTGACCATGAAAATTGTTATTGCTAAGGTCAAGTATTCTAAGAAAGGAAAGATTGCCGAGAAGAGGAGAGATTGTACCTTGTTATCCCATGCTTGAAACGTCTAGGGAAATCATTCTTTGCCTGTGCCGACTGCATATAACACATGCCTGCTTGCAGAATGAAACATTTGGTTTCCAACTGGGAAATGATTGGGATGGATCATAAGCAGTGATTGTAGACATAAATGCATGGAAATCCTCTTGACCGGAGGCATTGTTGAAATGAGGATGCCTACGATAAGATAATTGAGCAGTGGAAAATACATGACTGAAAGAGAGAATGAAACAAAAAAGAACATAAGCATTCTCGTGAAGAGAAGCGAAGGAATGTGACAAATGTTTATCTCGTCTAAGAGAATGTGATTGGTGATAAAAGAATGGATGAGAAAACCATATCGATTGGAGTTCCCTCATTTACTTATAGCATAGATCCCTTGTTTTAACTTGATATTAACAAAATAAAAACGATGCATAAAAGTGAAGATAAATTTATTAGTATAATAGTCACATGAACTTGACATATCTCTTCCAATGTGATGCAGGAGCGTAGCCTCTCAAAAATCAACCTAGTTGATCAACTCCAAAGGAGGTCTTGACATTTATTAAGGAATCCCAATACCTTAATGTAAATATTGTATTTCCTTAAGTTAATGGATAAATTTAGGAAAGAGTGGGTCATGGTAAGAGGATATTTCCTTAGGGGTGGGGGTATAGGGGGCACGGTGAGGCTTGATGGTTGTCCTGATAGAAGTCAAGTTTTGATTCCTGCGGGGGAGGTGTGGTGAAGGCATAGCTGCACTCCAGAAAAAACTCGTACAACTACGGTGGTGGCCTAACTCCCGTGAAGGGATTATACTTTCCAAAAGCTAGTCATGGCCCGTGGTTTTGGTATCCAGGTGGTTCAGTTGATGGTGTTCGCTGGGCGGTTTGGAGAGGTTCCCTCGACTCGAAAAGAAAATAAAAAAAATTCTTTATTATATGACACCTATATAAAGATATAGAAGATAACTAGGTGGAAGATTTGAATCGATTATAATTGAGTGTTTTGGTCCACTGGGAGATAAAGATAGATTGATATAATTAGGAATCAGTTACAAATATGTACAAAGTTGTTGGATGTGATGGAAGCTAAAATTCCTTGCATAAATTGTGATCGTAAGCCTAGGGGCAGAGGGGTTCCCAAACAAAGGAAATCAGGCCATAGAAGCATAGATGTGGAGGGAGACTTCTGGTTAAAGATGTTTGTACAGAAACTGCTATTCAATTATTAAGCTTTGAATAACTACACATGTCAATGATTCCATGTGTTTCCACGATTGTGTGAATGTTAATTCACGTATTCATTAACTTGTTGTATGAATAAGGCTTTTTTATAAGTAGATTAACCCTGCCCAAAGATAAGATGCTTGTGCATGCAATGGGAATATGAGTATTCATTTAAGAATTTAGTGAAAACAAATTAACTGCATGTGGAGAGAAACTAGACAATGGATATCATATTATGTGATTTGGGCACAAATTGTTTGATGTGGAGAACTTCAATGTTGAATGAGTTGGTTTAAGTTTGGAGGGAAATATAAACCAACATAGATCCAAATCCTAGGCTCTATCAAGCACTGAGAGAGATCAAATATCCCGAGGTGCAAACCTCTCCTTGAATAGCTCCTTGAGTGCAATACCTCAGCCACCTAATCTTAAGCTCTAAAGTCTCTAGTTTAAGTCTCATATTTAATTTTTATTTTGTATTATTCTTTTTTGTTTATGGCTGGCATAATATTTATTACTTTTTACTTTGTATTATTCCTTTTTGTTTACTTTGTATTATTTTGTTACTCGACAAACTCGACAAACACTCTAAAATCCCATATTTATTTTTTACTTTGTATTAAAAGTAAAAAGTAAAGTCTCTAGTTTAAGTCTCATATTTACTTTTTACTTTGTATTATTGTTTTTTGTTTATGACCGACATAATATTTATCACTTAATCCTAATCTCTAAAGTCTATAGTTTAAGTCTCATATTTACTTTTTACTTTGTATTATTCTTTTTTGTTTATGGCCGACATAATATTTATTACTTTTTACTTTGTATTATTCTTTTTTGTTTACTTTGTATTATTTTGTTTATGGCCAACAATATCGACAAACACTCGACTTACAAGATCTCCTTCATACAAATGTTATTTATGGTCGACAATATCGACAAACACTCGACTTACAAGATCTCTCTCATACTAACAAAGGTTATTTATGGCCGACAATATCGACAAACACTCGACTCACAAGATCTCCCTCATACTGGGTTGTAGAGCGCCTCTCAGCGCAATGAATGCAATCTTTAGAAACATGGTAATAGATTAACCTTATCTTGTCAAAGATAGTCAAAGATACTCCATCTTGTGTTTTGATATATGAGTCCGGTTGATGTGATCATTGCTAGAATCCCATTTGCTTCATCGATTAATTCTTTCCTTGTAAAGATGACATATAACCAACGATTTCCTTGTCAGATATGAGATTTATGTTTTATATAATGCTAGAATCGTTGTATAACTGGGTTTCTATTCCTTCCTCAAGAATTTATACTGATTGCACATCGAAATAGTTCATTGGACTGAATACCATGGAATCCTTTCCAAAGTGTGGTCGTAGGGGATTCAAGCGGTTGTAATGAAGTGCCTTCAAGAGTGTTTCTATGTAAGAATTGTTGGAGAAAGTCAAGCTAGGGAAGAAGGTATGCGCTCTGTTCTAAATTAATGAGATTGCAACTTTGTATCAATTGAGGTCGTACCCATGGGATTTGATGGAGAATGCTAGTTTGAATTGGGATCTTGGTGAGTGCACCCAGATGTAACGTACACAATCAAACTTTCAAATGTAAGGGCTGCATTGGAATTAGCACAAAGTGCAATAAAAGTCACCAACAATTTATGTAGATTGGTGAACACCAACATTTTAAGATACAATGAATGAAGGTTCAAATGCAAGATTCGATACCCACCACAGAGAAGATTGAGATGACCATGATTGTGGAGCAAGCCATAGTAAGTGGTGGATTCTAAGATAAGAACCCGATCAGAAAGGTGCAGCAGAAACATGATTGAAGATTCCTGTACTTGGTGGAAGATTTTTGTATTGCCTATGGGTTCCTGCAGCACAAACGATTTTCGGTAACGCTATTGATTTTTGCAATGCGTATGTAATTTTGGTAACACTCATTAAATTCCTGTAGAATGCTTGTTTCAAACAAGATTTCTTTTCTATGTTAATTATTCACTCAACAGAGGTAGATTATGTAACCCTAGCACTTAGTATTAGTACTATTATTGATACAAGTAGCATTTGAGAGTCAAATTTTGGAGCAATCTATTGGGGATGTTTTGATCAGAGAATTACTGGCAGGGAAGAGTATGTTGTTTAAAGACTGTAGGTGGTGTTTGTAGACCGAAAATGGAAAGGAATCGAGGAGTGTAGAGCAGGGTTGTGTGCCCCTGCATCAAGTGGTATCAGAGTGAGGCGATTCTTGTGTGTAGTGTGAAGATACAAATTGAAATGCAACAAAGTAAAATATGAAGTAGTGAAAGAAATTCAGAACAATAGAGATCTGAGAAGTAATGTTCTTATAAGATATAGAGCTGGAACATTATTTGGGAAAGAAAGAAACGATGAAGAACTGTAATAAGGATTTACAGATAAGAGGAATTTCAGCAAGTGAAGTTGGACAACATATCGAAATAGTGGAAATCATGTATATTCTGATAAATAATGGAGATCTTTGTGTTTAATTAACATTGCAAATGTTAGTTGAAAGGTAGCAGCTGAAGGAGGAATTGTGGCAAGAATCCTCATAGCGAAGGAGAGCTGTGATTACTTTCAATTGAATTGAGCGTAAAAGGAGGACAAGTGAGGTTCTCAAGAAGTGAGTAGGTATAGAAGCCTAGAAGAGCAAGGAGTGCTCAAGAGGTTCTAGTTTAGAGAACCAAAGAGAATACCGAGGGGTAAAGATCATGAGGAAATCTTGATGAGATATTGATTAGTAGGGAAAGGAGACTTTCTACAGAGAAGAGGCTTGGTTGCAACTCACAATTGAGCATGGAGAAGCTCATAGAGAAGGAAATGAAGATGACTACTGATGGTCATGTCAAAGGTTCAAGTACAAGCCACAACAAAGTAAAGGAAAATGCAAGGGCAATTGATAGAAAGAGGATGAGTGATGAGTAATTTGATAAAAAGATAGTTGAGATGACATCACACCTAGATTTGTGAATGAAGCTGCTATAGGAAAGTGAGGAAGACCAGAGATATGGTTGGATATTGAGAAAGAAGGTAAAATGGCCTATGTTGCAAGTGAAGCTGAAGTAAGGGTTGCTTGCTTGGTGGAAGAAGGAAGTACTTACGGCAGTCGAGTATAAGAGGAGAGTTCTTATTTGTGAACCTAAACAAGGATCAGTTCTTGGAGAAGATGACGATGGAGATGTTGATGAGAGACTTGCTAAAAGTCTTTTTGAAAGTTTTGGAAGCGGAAATTGGCATGATGGAATGATATCAGAGACCCAAGAGTCTCATGTTTTTGAAACTAAAGATTTGTGTGTGAATGCAAGTTATATAGGTATAGAAGGCGAAGGACAGTCACTGGAAGCTATCTTGAAGACAAATAAAGATAAAGAATTGTGTCATGAAGGCATGAACAAGAATATTCCAGCATATGGAATGGTGGATGACAACCTTATGCCAGGAGAAGGAAATACATAATTTGAGGAAGAGATGAAGTTCTTAGAAGAATGGTTGGAAAACGATGAAATTGATGAGCATTGCATGAAGGTTGCAACTCTAGTTTAAGTTGATTTGAAGAACATTCAAGAATTCTAAACAACAGTGGCGTAGCTGAAGAAATTAGAAATGGGAGAAGCAGTCCAAGAAGGAGTACAAAGAAAGCTAATTTGGATAGGAATTGGAGTTTCTAGAATAGTGGTTAGTGAATCCAAAGGTACATAATCAATATGCAAATTCGGAACTTGAAGAACAAAGAATTGTCCTAAAAGACAATAATGAGGATGGAGCCGCAAAATATGATAAGCAGGTTGCAAATTGTCTTATGAAAGTAAAATTCTATTTCATGTACAGGGAGAAGAGGTAAATTAAAGTTTTAGTGCAACAGACTGTTGATGTATTTGTAACTTCGGAAGATATTCACTTGTATATTGTATTTGTACTTTATTGTATCCCCAACGGAGATGTATTATTCCTCTGATTGGAAGTGTCATCAGTTGTACTTGCATGTGTCGCAAGTTATATTGTAAGTGTTGTAACTTATACTTGATGGGTTATTAGACCACCTTGATGGGGTCGACCCTGTATGAGTCATGTGGGTCAAAGAGTTATTAGAACACCCTAGTAGGGATCAGACACGTCAACATTATGTTAAGTGGTTAAGTTGAGGCCGACCTAGTTGAGTAAAGGTCAAGTGAAAGTTAGCGTATAAATAGAGAATGTGTCTCTCTCATTTTACACATTCTCTTATTCACTCACTTTGCATTAGTGAGAGAGAGGAGGAGTGCGCACAAGTGGAGGAGGATCATGTTGCTGAAGATATCTATCTCTTGGGTTTGATCATGGTGATCCTTGCATTGATGCTTATTCTATCTCTGAGGAAGTTGCGGGGTTTTTCACCTTCTTGGTTTTCCCCGGTTAAATGTTTTGTGTCTCTTGTCTCTTATGCTTGATATGTTGTACATGTTATTATTTCAGTTAAGATCCTAGATCTATTGAATTTATGCTCAAAATCTAACATGGTATTAGAGCTAGCCTGAAGGAAGGAACGGTATGGCATTTATGAGACTTGTTGCACTTGTGACAAATTGGAAGTTAGGGCTTGATATAGAAAAAACCAGTCATTGTGGCACTTTCGCTATAAACCCATTTTGGAGAAGGTTCAAGTACTGAAACTTCTACAAATTGTAGATAACATCCCCATGTACCTTGTGTCTGAAGCACAGTATCTAATTCGTTGTACTTTCTGTTTTATGACCTATACAATCTAAGGTTTCTGCCTCTTCCAGATCTCAGTCATAAACAGGTGGCCTAAGAAAAAAGGTCACAACTTGGGCTGGGAAGCTCCAAATGAAATTTCGTGAAAAGTGATAGGTAGATCACAGACCTTAGTTTATTAGGTAAGTTTTTCAGAGGCCGAAGTTGAACCAGTGACACATGGCACGCCGTACAAGTTCGCTCTCCTGTTTTATCCCATAAACAGGTCACGTTGCGACACTTGGCATAACTCTTTCTCAGAGAATCTAATTAAGGTCAGACTTGTGGGGTTGGAAAAATGACAGGTCAGGATACCACAGGCCAAATTTTCAGAACCTGTGGGTTCGTAATTTCAAAGATACACCAGAAACAATCAGGTGCATATTTCTGTCAAAACAGAATTGGATTTTGAGCACCTTTATTCTTGGCTTGTCACTGCTGTGGGAATTTAGGGCTTCGAAGAAAGTTGGAATTTTTGGAATTGGAGTCCACAGCTAAATGGTCCTCATCAAAATAAAAATTTAGAGACCAAGATCGAATTTTTTGGTTGGGCAGAAGGACGGGCTTGATCAAACCCTAGTTTGAGATTTTGATTGGAAAGATGGAAAATTAGGGATTTTGCAAAAGTTGGAATTTTTGAAATTTGTGACCACGGCTGGAAGCTCCTCAGAAAAATTGAAGTTTAGAACACAAGATCGAACCTTTTGGATGGACAGAGGACTGGGCTTTATCAAACTATAGTTTGGGATCCTGTCCAAAAGATCCAGAGGTTTCAAAGGCAATTTTGAGGGTCAAATTTTGCAATTTCAAATTTGAAGTATATCGGCTTGATCAGCTCAGCAAGGCACATCTTTTCATCCAATCAGAAGTTTGAAATTCAAAGTTTTAATTTTTTAGGGTTTCTCTAACAAACCCTAATCCAGCTCCAGATCTAGTTTTAGCAAATCAAAGTGGATTGGGTTAATCCTAGAAGAGAATGAATTGGAACACCTACATAAGTGAAGAAGTTCTAGTTCCAGAGGGAGATGAGGCTAAGGCCTTACATAAGAAGACTACAAGCAATCTCGACAGGTATGACTCATACAGGTATGTTTTGAAATATGTCCATGATTAAGTTTATGACCTGTTTGTCTTCATATTATTGAGGTTAGTACAATCTTGATTAATGTTAGACTTGTCTTATCACCCTAGTAAAAGTATGAATGCATGTGAATGATAGAAGACATTCATTGGTTAGGGTTATGACACTTATGATTGTACTAATGCACTATGGTGTTGTATGAGTTTGATGTTGTCCACTAACATGAAGGTACACATCAAGAAAGACAAATCAAGTTCTAGATCAAGAACATATGACCATGGTGACATGAAGATAAAGACTTATCCATAGTCATGGATCACATAGAAGCTCCACTTACGAGGTATGTATAATTTGGTTCTACAATGGTTAACTTATGAGTTATGCAGGTTACTAGCACAAATTTTTGAAGAAGAACAAGAAGACATTATGTGGGTATGTTAGACATAACTAGCAAACATGATAACCAGGTATGTTTTTCCTATATCAAGTTAGAATCCCACCTTGTGTTAGGATATTATACTTTTGTATGATTGATTATGATTATTCTTGAAGTTAGAAGTTTAAGTAATCAAGGGTTTATGCATATTATGTTTCTTACATTGATTGATGATATGACTAACCAGAAGAGTCCTATGGTCAAATAAGAATATGCATGAGTAAAAGAAGTCTTCCCTTAAACCTTGAATACTAACGCTTATTACCTATGTATGAAATGATCATGACCATACATATTTAAGTTTATTTAGAATCATAATGCTTTGATAGTATTGAGATTATACTAATGGATGTATGATTATGTATGAGATCTTGAGGATGACACTATCATGACACTAATGCACACTTAAGCATACATAGTGGTCCAGGATGGATACAAGTTCAAGGACAAGTAATCCAGGAAGCAAAGATCAAGAGGGAGCACACTCCAATAGTTCCTGGAAGGAAGCAAAGATCAAGAGGGAACACACTCCAATAGTTCCTGGAAGGAAGCAAAGATCGAGAGGGATCACTCCAGGAAGTAAATATCAAGAGGGAGTCCATCCAACAACTAAACAAAGATAAGTATTTGAATTATATATGATTAATTAAATGATGTTGTTCATTCATGTACATACTTATGTTCCTAGATTTAGGATGTACATTATGCATTAATGAACAAGATACTACTAATATGCAAGTAATGGGTAGTGGCCTATGGTACTGTACAACATTCCATTGTTACTTATCTAGAATGAAACCTCTTTGCTGACATGTTGGGAGTTGTGCACACTCTTAACAATGTTTTGGTAGAGATGGAAGGCATCTAGAAAGTTACAGGATATGGATAAATGTTGTATTGAAGCATTGGCTAAAACAATTGCATGACTGCATGACATATATTCTTATGTGTAAGAATTTGTTTTTGAAAAACTATGAGAAGTTTCTAATCATGCAATAGAATTTGATTTGTACGAAAGATTGTGTACAATCACCTACAAAAGAAGGACAACAACATTTGTTCCAACAACGAAGTTCAAGAAAACTATCTATTGAAGATATTGAAGAATCTGAAGTTTCCAAGATCAGGGATGCAGTAATAGAAGGGTGCCATGATCAAGGAGTACCAGTCGATCATGAAGAATGATGTCTGGGATGTGGTCCCGAGATCAGATGAGAAGTCTGTTGTGACTTCCAAGTGGATCTATAAGATCAAGCATGTTGCAGATGGCAGCTGGAGAAATACAAGGAAAAGTACATGGCTCGTGGCTTCTCCCAGAAAGAGGGGATAGATTATGAAGCGACTTTTGCACCTGTAGCCAGATACATTTCCATCAGAACAGTACTTGCTCTGGCTGCAGTGATGAAGTGGAAGATACACCAGATGGATGTCAAGACAGCTTTCTTGAATGGTGAAGTCGAAGAGGAAGTGTATGTGGAGTAGCCACTCAGTTTTGAGACACATGCCAGGGAGTCATATGTGTGCAGGTTGAAGAAAACCTTGTATGGATTGAAGCAAGCTCCTAGGACTTGGTATGCGAGGATAGACAGCTTTCTATCCAGTTTGGGCTTTACCAAGAGTAAGGCGGATTCCAACCTTTACTACAAGGTTGAGGAAGGCAATCCAGTGATACTACTATTGTATGTGGATGACATGTTTGTGACAGGTGAGGATAGGTTGATTTTCGACACAAAGAGGAAGCTTGCTGCTAAGTTCAAGATGAAGGACTTGGGGATGATGCATTACTTTCTAGGTATGGAGGTGTGGTAGAGTGTGGATGGAATCTTCCTTGAACAAGGGAAGTATGCAGTAGAGATCCTGAAGAGGTTCGGGATGATGGATTGCAAGGATATGGCCACACCTATGGAATCAAACCTGAAGCTTCTGTGTGATGCTTCATCTGAGCCAGTTGATGCCACGATGTATCGTCAAATGATTGGTCCTTGTTGTACCTGACGAATAGGAGACCAAACATCTACTTTGCGGTGAACACCTTGAGCCGGTATCTGACAAATCCGAGACATGTTCACCTGATAGCTGCAAAGCATATTCTGAGGTACCTGAAGGGTACAGTTGACTATGGGCTCAAGTATGATGTGAATCAGAAGTTTAACCTGGAGGGTTATGTTGATTCGGATTGCGCAATCAGTGCCATTGATTGGAAGAACACTTCGAGGTGTTGCTTCAATATGGGATCTGATATGATCTCTTGGTTTAGCAGGAAGCAGTCCTCTGTGGCACTGAGTATAGCCGAAGCAGAGTATGTTGCAGCTTGTTCGGCTAGTTGTGAAGAAGTATGGCTTAGGGAGCTACTGTCTGATTTGTTTGATCTCCAGTTGAGTGCTACTTGTATATATTGCGACAACCAGAGTTGTGTGAAGTTGTCGAAGAACCCAGTGTTCCATGAAAAGTCGAAGCACATTGAGATCAAGTTCCACTATATCAGGGATATGGTGCAGAGAGGAGCAGTGAAGCTCCTGTATGTTGTGACGGATGAGCAGATAGCCGATGTGTTGACCAAGCCGCTGGCCAGAGTGAAGTTTGAATGCTTCAAAGAGAGACTTGGTGTACTTCATATCGAGATTCCCTCCAAAGGGAAGTGATGAGTCCGGAGACACAGATGCACATGAGCCATTCTCACATAGTGTTAGGTAGGTCCTCCTATGGTGCAGATGTAAGGGCTGGGGCCATTCCCACATGGTGGTAGGTAGGTCCTCGCATGGTGTAGATGTAAGGGTTGGGCCATTCTCACATGGTGGTAGGTAGGTCCTCCCATGGTGAGATGTAAGGGTTGGGCAGGCTTTTTCGACATGGTGGCAGGTAGGTCCTCCCATGGTCGTTGATGTAATTGTCGTGCCTTTCCGACATGGTGGTAGGTAGGTCCACCCATGGTGACATGGTGGTAGGTAATTCCTCCCATGGTCGTGAGGTAAGTGTTGTGCCTTTTCGACATGGTGGTAGGTAGGTCCTCCCATGGTGACATTGTGATAGGTGAGTCCTCCCATGGTCATGATGTAAGTGTTGAGCCATTCCCGGATAGTGGTAGGTAGGTCCTCCCATGCTGGTGTATATAAGTGTTGTGTGTGTGCATCTGGGTTGTGCTCCATGGACTATGAGGTGATCTTAAGACGATGATGTGACAGTAGGGTACACAGGTTTTGCAAAGGCATATAATTAGTCCTGAGATGCTCTTGCAAGTTTTGTAGAGGCAGTGTAATAAGTCCTGGGAGATCTTGCAGGTTTTGCAGAGGCAGTGTAATCAGTCCTGAGGTGTACCTACTTGATGGCTTGCTTGTAGAGATGATGAAGACCTACATGGAGGCTAGGCCTATATCCAGCATGAAAAAGGGATGGCTCTGTAGAACTTCCCATGACGAGAAGAATTCAGAGATAGCCTAGTGATCGAGATAACGGGTACAACAGCAGTGATGATGATGATGCTCTGTGATCCAATGATGATGATCCAGCTCCAAAATTGAAGACTTGTGCCTATATGTATTGATGACTTGTGTTAAGAGAATACCTTCCTAGTTAAGAGGGAGTGTTGATATATTTGTAACTTCGGAAGATATTCACTTGTATATTGTATTTGTACTTTATTGTATCGCCAACGAAGATGTATTATTCCTCTGATTAGAAGTGTTGTCAGTTGTACTTGCATGTGTCGCAAGTTATATTGTAAGTGTCGTAACTTATACTTGATGGGTTATTAGACCACCTTGATGGGGTCTGCCCTGTATGAGTCATGTGGGTCAAAGGGTTATTAGACCACCCTAGTAGGGGTCGGCCTAGTTAGCATTATGTTAAGTGGTTAAGTTGAGGCCGACCTAGTTGAGTAAAGGTCAAGTGAAAGTTAGTGTATAAATAGAGAGTGTGTCTCTCTCATTTTACACATTCTCTTATTCACTCACTTCACATTAGTGAGAGAGAGGAAAAGTGTGAACAAGTGGAGGAGGAGCATGCTGCTAAAGATATCTATCTCTTGGGTTTGATCATGGTGATCCTTGTATTGATGCTTATTCTATCTCTGAGGAAGTTGCGGGGTTTTTCACCTTCTTGGTTTTCCCCGGTGAAATGTTTTGTGTCTCTTGTCTCTTGTCTCTTATGCTTGATATGTTGTACATGTTATTCTTTCAGTTAAGATCCTAGATCTATTGAATTTATGCTCAAAATCTAACACAGACCACATGTGTGATATTACCTGTAGTTTGTTTAAATTGTGCATAAGTGAAATCAAATGTGACAATTTTGAAGAGGACAACATTAAATCGGTTGTAAAGCAGTAATGGAGAAGGCGCTTAAATGTCTTAAATATCTTTGAGGAGATTTATGATGAAGCTGTGTGGAGGAGAAAATTCATGCAACATAGCATTGCCGAGTTAATGGAAATAAAGGAGAATGTCAGTAGATAGTACAACTGACTGTGAGAGATTACATCAGCTGAGCAAGTGGAAAACAACATAACAAAGTTTGGAATCTTGAAAGATGTCAAGCAGCAGCAGCAACAACAAAACCAATAAAGCAATCAAGCAAGTGGACAACAGCAGAATCAAGTGTGGGATACAGGTGGAGGAAGCAGATTGAAGACTTATGACTAGGAGGTCATGAAATTTTTTATACCTTAGGAGTATGATGCAAGAGCATAACCTCTAAAAAATCAACCTAGTTGATCAACTCCAAAGTGGGTCTTGACATTTATAAAGGAATCCCAATTCCTTAATGTAAATATTGTATTTCCTTAAGTTAATAGATAAATTCTAGAAAGAGTGAGTCACTGTAAGAGGATATTTATTATTTCCTCATAGGACACTTATGTGAATATCTAGAGGATAACTAGGTGGCAGATTTGAATTGAGTAGTTCGGTTCACTAGGAGATAAGGATATATTGATATAATTAGGAATCAATTACAAATATGTAGGAAGTTGTTTGATGTGCTGGAAGCATTTTAAGATACACGGTGAATGAAGGCTCGAATGAGATTCGATACCCATCATGCAGAAGATTGAGATGATCACAATGGTGGAGAAAGCCATAGTAAGTGGTGGAATCTGAGATAAGAACTAGATCAGAATGGCCTAGCATAAGCATGATTGATGATTCCCATACTTGGTGGAAGATTTCTATAATGCATATGGGTTCCTGCAGCACAAACAATATTCGGTAACGCTATTGATTTCTGCAGCGTGTATGCAATTTTGGTAACACTCATTAAATTCCTATAGAATGCTTGTTTCAAGCAAGGTTGCTTCTCTATGTCAACAATTATTCACTCAACAGAGGTAGACTATGTAAGTCTACCACTTAGTATTACTATTATTGATACTATTAACATTTGAGAGTCAAATTTTCGAGCAATCTACTGGGGATGTTTTGATAAGAGAATTACTAGCAGGGAAGAGTATGCTATTTGAAGACTGCAGGTGGTGTTTGTAGACCGAAAGTGGAAGAGAATCAAGGAGTTTAGAGGAGGGTTGTGTGGCCTGCATCACAATGAAACCAAGGTCTCTTCAATACAAAACCATATTGGATTGTATGGAAACACAGTGTTTGAATCTTGAATATGCAATAACTGAAATATGTGATCGCACTCAATCAACAACAACGAAGCCAATAGTCCGTCAACAATCAACAATGAGACCTTTAAACAATCAATAATTGACCTCTTACACTTTCCACAGTTTTCTGACATGAAAATTTCCAGAAGCTCTTTTTAGTTAGTAAACGCTTGAGTTTCAACATGGAATACTTCGTTGTTTGACCAACAATGAAGTCCGTAGCCAATCAACCATTTATGTGGTACGCCTTAGTATTAGGAATGGTTATAACTTTGGGTAGAGAAGTGCTTTACATTTAAGTATGTAAGTATTGGGAGATGTTGTTATGTAAGGTTTGTAAGGTAGACAATAGCAAAACAAAAAAAATAGCTGCAAAGCAGTTAATCTCCACTTAGGATTATATAAATATTTTATTAAAAAATTAGATATATTAAAATTATAAAAATATATATATATATATATAATTTTTAATTATAAAAAATAAGAACTAATTATAAATGAGAAATAAGAAATATAGTAAATAGAAATATTTACCATAAAATAAAATTAATAAAAAACGATATAAATAATTTTAAGTATATAAATTAAATTTATTGTTATTAAATATTATAATAAATCTAACTTATTTACCAAATAATAAAATCAATATAACTATTATAAAAGAGTTAATCTTATATATAGTAATGTTAAAAGAAACATATATATTAAAAATAATATTTTTATATTAGTGTTAAGATTATAATATATAAAAATAATAATTAAAATTATTTTTAAAAACTAATTTGATCAATATTTTCTTATTGATAGAGTTTTTGTTGCCCCAATTTATTATGGAAATTTTGTTGTCTTAATTTTAACTAAGGGATTTTTATTTTAAATAATAAATAAAAAAGCTTTGTATCTTTCAATTTAGTAATATGAACTTTAAATCATTCATATATATATAATTTAACTTCTTGAAGAACAACTAAATCAAATAATTTTTATTATGAATTAATAGGTATTAAAAAAAATTCATATTTCCAAAAATAGCATTGTGAAATTAAAGAATAAATAAGCTATTGTATTAATTTATTTTAATTTATCTATATATAAATAACTATGATTAACCAAACTATAGCTAAATTATGGTGTAACTATCTCTCACTAAAAATGTAAATTATATTCATTTTTTACTGGCGTTGACAAAACTAGTTTGTGATTATAAGTTATATCAAATTCTAACTTATAATGATCCCAACCTTACTCAGATTTTAGAAATTATCCTTAATCTCATTTAATTGTCCCAAACCATTTAAAAATGCATTTAAAAGATGTGTCATACCTCTTCCTATATTATAATCCTTGTATAAAATGCATTACTATCATCTATCTTTTGTAAAAAGATTTTTTATTATTTCTTATGTAAACAAGTTAAGTCAAGAGTCCAAAAGACCATGCATATGAATTAATTAAATTCCCGAAGACCATGAATGTGAATTAATTAAAGACAGCCAGGTGAAAGCACATTCGATGTCTACAATCCATATATGAGGTACCGCTTCTAAAGAAATAGATTCATGATTCACTATAAAAGTGAGGCATATTTATATATTTTTTGGTATATTGTTCATTATTAGAACCATATTATTCATTGGCTTGGTAGTATCCTATTTATATAGTATTTTCAAAAAAAATATTACATAAAAATTTCTTGAAATATCTGTGATATAAAATTAGCTAAGATGATATGAAATTAGCTAAAAATTGTCAATAAAGAATATATTTACTATGTGGCAATACAAGATTGAAGCTCAAGATGGATAAATTTTTGAAAAACAAAGTACGTTGTTTCTGTGGAGATAAATAAAAGCGCTGTATTGGACATTAAATTTGAATTGACTAATTCATATTTTTAAAATTTTATCTAAATAATTTTTTTTAATTTATTATATTTTATTGACTTTTAAAATAAAATAAACAAATCATAATTTAATGACTTTTATTTTAATCCTGGCAGATATGCTCTACAACTTAGCATATGGAAAGGGAAAAATCAGGTAGCAAAATATATTTTTCTATTCTTGTTTTTACCAATCTAATCAAATCAAAATATTATATGCAAAACCAAGACTATTTTAGTTTTTACCAATCCACTTATAGTTTTTACCAATCCACTCAAATCAAAATATGTAACACTAACATTATTAGAAAAAACCCAACTTTATTATTAAAAAAATTTGGATATTTTATACTACTGTTTCCAACAGTTTTGAAAATGAAAAAAAATTGCATTCCTCAAAGCATAATCCTGTCTATGGATCTTTTATGCTAGTGTTTCCAACAGTTCTGAAAATTAGATGACTGTGCATCACTGTTTCTACATACCGTTAACCCTGCTCAAAATACAGTTCAACCATATATACAATTTAGCTTAATCAAATAACACATTTCATCATCATTTTTTTATAAATTTGGATTTTGTGTTATTTAAATTGGATTCTGAACATGGTCATTAAACGAATTTAACACTGATTTCAAAAAATTTTAGTTTTTTTCCAAATTCAATAAAAATCTAAAAGAAACATAGAAAATAAACTAAATCGTTTTCCAAATTCAATAAAAATCTAAAAGAAACATAGAAAAAAAACTAAATCGTTGCCCATAAGACTATGGTATAAACTAAAACCAAGTCTTCAAAACAGAATTTCTAAAAATGCATAACCTGAAATCTTGCGTACCATTCCAAACCAATAAACTAAATCTTCAAACAGGAAAGGGAAGATAACGATACTTAAAATGGACGATAATGTTCCAAATAGGAAATCACACATAAATAGGAAATCGTATTAATAATGACAAGTTTAGGGTATAAAATTCAAACAAACTGTCAAGTAGGGAGCTGCTAGAGATGGAAGGGTGGAAGAAGGTATGAGTTTATTACAATGAGAAAGATGAGGATGAACACACTTTACAATACAGAAGAAAAATTGCGTCAGATTCATGATGTTAGGTATGAAGACAAGGTGTTATAATATTAGAGGCCGCCCTGAATAAAAGCATCATGAATAGAAGCATCAAAACAGCAGACGGATTTGTCTACAAGATCGTCATCATTCAGAAGGCAAAGGTAATTATAGAATGGCATGGTTCAAGTCAACCAACCCAAATATTTTATGGGTCTGTCTTTATAAGAGTTGTTGTACTGAAGTTCCTGCAAGCTATTCATGATCTCTCTCCTTAAAATACCTTCCCTTTTGATTGAGGTTCTCCCTTTCATTTCAGGGTCAATGGGGGGTTCAAAATGCTGTGCCCAGGACGTAGCGGTTTATAAAGATAACAGGGTTGTAACGGTGAAGTAAAAGTCGCATATAATTGGTACACATCATAGGGGCCGTCCTTCAATTTCAATCTTAAAACCCATCAAACTTACATCATAGGCGTCGTCCTTCAATTTCAATCTTAAAATCCATCAAACTTTCAAAGTTTAATATTGTTTTCCAATAATATTCATAAAATCCATCAAACTTTCAAAGTTTAATATTGTTTTCCAATAATATTCATGGCCATATGCTTGGCGATTTATTTTGTTGAGACCCACCAGCGTCGCTAGAGATATCTAGCGGACACCTTTATGAACACAACCTTGCATGAATGCCAAGCGGACAGCCGCATGAACCCTACCTTGCATGAAGGTCACGCAACAGTCCTCCACGAGCTATAAACCAGAGACAAAACTACACAAAAACATGTCAACCTTTTCCTTGACTCTCATTTTCACTCCATTTTTTTGGATTCTGCAATCTGGTGGGTTCCATTTTTTTCTGGCTTCTGCAATCTTGTCCGAGGGAAACCTTAATAGTTTTTGCCACAGGTTCAGCTTGACTAGTGAATGCTTTGTATGACTGCCCGTCTCGACTCCCGTCTGAAAAACATTTGGTAATTCTCAGGTTGTGTCATGAGGAGGAGTCTCATCCTGTACCCAGGTCCAGCATTATTCTAGACACCTCATTATTCATTTTGTCTCATCTCACTGAGGATTATTACTCATTGTTTCATTTCAAAGGAGCTTAAGCTTTCCTTCAGGTAAATTTGGTTCTGCAAATATCTTCTTGTTAAATCATTTAAACACTTATTCTTTATCTTTCAAGGATTATAGTCTAATACATTTTTTTTATCTCTCTTATGCTTCCAGGTCTTCTGAAGACAACAAGGATTTTGGTTCGCGTTTCTTCACCAACTACTTCGCCTGGATTTTTCGGGTAAGCAGTGTTCCCTTGGCCGGCTAGAACTCTTTCTTGATTTTCATGAATTGATTGTCTCGGCAAATGGATGAGGGGGTTCCGTGATGTATTAAGCTACAACCCATCGTTTAACTAGAGTGAATTATTTTGACAATTCCCTTTGTTTCATATGAAGGTTTTAATGTAAAACTATAAGCTTCAAGCTTCATGCCTTTGTCTTTTGAACTGTAAGGGTTTATACCTTGTCATAGTCCTTGAATTTTATACTATATCTGTTCTCCTTGAGGCCGCGTAGCCGCAGACCTTTATTTGTTTTGTTTACATTTATTACACAGTTGATTTTCTCATCTTACACTAATGAGGGTTAGATGATAAATTCTATTTTATACATTTTTAAGACGGACTATTTCTAGTCTCATCTGGGCGCTTATTATCATGAGCAATAAGTTTTTTGTATCTTAATTTTGGATGTATCGATTCTATGAAAACATCATCGTTAGTTTCCTCTGAAGAGAGAACAATTCAGTCATCCTTTCTGAGAGTTCATACTTAAACATTAATCCCAATTATACTATTTTATGTATTAGGAATTGTCTGTGTAATGTTCCATGGACATTTTCTTTTGGAATGAGAGGTTTATTCTCCAAATAGACTCATTAGCGACGCCTGGAACCTGTTAAAGATGAATTACTGCATACAATTTTATTTTATGTGGAGGTCTTACAATAAAAATGTTTCTCTGTTTAACTCTTCTTATTTTTGTGTCCCTTACTGCGAGATATGTTACAATTCTACTCTAGTTTGTTCAATCCCTAATATGAAATAAGTGGAAATACTCTCTCTTTGTTTATGGTATTTGTCAATCCTAATGATTTAGAATCTAACCCTGGATACTATTTTTAACAAGGCTGCATGGCAGCGGATACCTGCCGAGGTTGGTAGGTAGTTAATTGTATGATTATGGAGAGCGACGCAGCCTTGAGCCAGTAATATAGTAGTTGTGGAATGCAATATATAAGTAATTGGCAAATGAGCCAAGGTTTCAATACTATGTCCACTTCTACAAAGTTGATAAGTTGATAGAGAACATGATTGTGGGTAGAATAATAACAAGAAAACGAAGATTAGGAAACCCAGTTATTTGCTCCAAGCAGCAGAAGCGTTATCCTTTGTATTTGCACCAAATTCTGTAGAATTAGTAAGATAAGCAATGCCCATAAAAATGCCATCACATTGAATTCATACTTTGTTGTTGAAATAAACATAGACAGCATTCAAACAGTTATATATGTGCCCAATTGGATGGCCATCAGTGATGCTCAAAATTGATTGGTGTTCCAGCTCGCATTTAAATGGTAGATCGCTCCAGTTTACAAAGAGATTAATGGTTCAATGCTCCCAATGCAAAATAGCTGCCATTAAACAACACAATAGAGAATGTCCCCGCCAGAAAATTGTATTATATTGGTGTATAGTTATCGACCCAAATACACGGCTTTCAATATAGCGAAATGGACAGCCCTCAAACCAATTCAATGATCAATGCAAAGAGTTCGTCGATTTTAATTCTAGAGGAGATAACTAATCGTAAACAACAATAAAACCCAACAATCAGAGTGTACATCCTTGGGGCGTCTTCTCAGTTGTATGTGGGCTGATAGGAGGGTGCGTACTGCTTTTCTAAGTACCCAACTGCCTCAATAAACCAGGAAGAGTTGTTAATTGCACATACTAAAGTTAAAAAGTAGCTGGAAAATCATAATAGATTTTTAATTACATCAGTTGATCTCATGGGCACCAGTCTGAGCTATTTTTTATGTTTGTATTAGTCTTATGCAAAGATGCAAACACAGATATACTTGCCATTTATGGGAGGCTGCACCTGTTTGAAAAAATGAAAAAAAAAGGGATTGGTTTTGGATGTTTCCAAGGAATTTGTTCCCCACAACAATTTAAAATCACTTTGAAAATAATTGGTAGGGTCCAGGGACAATGCCCAGCGCGCACCAATTACAACAGTAATGTTGAAAGTCTGAGATGAAATATGGGTGCCTGCAGATTTTTTGTCAAAAATGAATTGGTATTTGGTAGGCGGATTCATAGCATTCAAACAATGAAAGACATCTGGAGGATAGGTGGCTGGTTATTCATATCAACACAACAGAGATGGAAGATTCGCTAAGAGTCTCTCCAACACAAATATTTCTCTAAAAACCCGTCCGGGCATAGCTCCATGTCTTTCGTGGCATGTTTCCTTAAATTTAATTTTAATTGCAGATATGGCCAAGATAGACTCAACTCTGCTGGCAGATCCTTAACAAATTGATTTTTACTTGGGTATCAGCTCATGGATATGCAAAACTCTGCTCCACATAATAGCTGCAGTCTCAGATTTGAAAAACAATATTGAAGGCTGTTGATAGTAGATGGGACGACTTCCCGTGACAACAAGAAGGATTATTCAAAATGATGAATTCTCATCCCAACATGGTAGTGTACATGGGTTCCAGCGCTACAATGCTGAACCATCACCAAAAGCCTTGAAGCATAAATATTTCAAAGGAGCAGTGGTGTCGCAAATGATATGCATCAAGAAAATGTTATAAATTGGTTCTAACATGTCTTAATTATATAAATCTATGAAAAAAAATGTCTTATACCAACTTGATTGGATTGCAAATCTTGAGAACATTTTGCAAAAGAATCCACGCAAGGTAGTATTTCTGTGTTGCTTGCAACGTAGCGTCTCCTCTTGTTGGCATTGCCTGGGTCTGGTGTACGGATAATTTGGCTACCTCAGCCGCAGAAAGGGTTTACCCCATCAACAAGATGATAATAGGATTTGTTCCCTAAATTGTAGATGCCCGTCTACAAGAAACAGATTGAGCAAGCTTCCTTCCTCTACAAGATATGCACCCATTTCTTATGCCAATAACTATTGATTCTCCATCGATCGAAAAGTATCTCTACCTTAATTGAAAAGTTTCGAAGTCGATGAGGTAAGTCCTGAAGTTGTAAGCGAATGAAGCGAATGTGAAGAAGGTGGTGCTCCTAGAAGCCGGTGGCGATGGTGCCGTGCTGCAATGCCTGCAAAGGCGGTGGTGCAGTGCTCCAATGCCTGTGAAGGCAGTGAGCAAAAAGGACGAGGAAAAGGCTTTGCATGGTGGCAGTAGTCGAAGTAGCAGAGAGATGTAGAAAGAGGATGCAAGCAACACATAAATTCGGATTCGGTGGCGGTGGAGACCATGGCAGTAGATGTGACAAAAGCGATGGCGTGGAGATGGGGCTATGGTGGTCAATGCGCGGTGGCGATGGTTGTCAAGCCATTGCAACAGGTCGGATTGGATGCATTAAAATGTATAACCAATTTTTTTAAGTTCCGAAGAAGCCCACCATCGGCTGGGAAATAACACCCCAATGTTATTAGCCAATAGGGTGTTGGATAAATGAATTTTCAATAATTGAAAAAAATAAAGAATTTAGATGTCTAATGTAAAACATTTGAAAACGCAAATTGTTTTGGTCAACGGCAAAACTAACTGTTGTTCCCCGCTTATCAAACACAATATATACGCTGCCTATCGGCAGGTATAATAATAATATATGCATGATTCTATTTTTTAAAACGTTTCTCAGGTTTACATAATGCATTATTTTCTATGAGAGAAGTTATAAGTTGACTTGCCTTTCTTAACTCGGAATCTCTATGTTTGCTTGTATTTGACAGACCTTCCTATGTTCTTCGTCCCGAAAACAGTATGGAGGAGCCGTATAGTGATGTCTCTTTTTTGTATTGAAAGTTAGTTATGTTTTGGATTTCTCTATCGTAGGATGAAAGTTAGTTATGTTCTGGATTTCTCTATCGTAGGATGTTATGTTCTTCCCATGCCCTAGCGTGGGCACATCCTGCACATCAATTCTTTTTTCGTAGCTCCCTCTAGACAACTCCTCCCACACGTGGTGCCTTACCTCCATTGCTCGTATGCAACACAGTGTGGAAATCAGGGCCGCCCAAGGGTGCAACTCTCTCTCTCTACTTGCAAAAAGTTCCACAGACAGAAAGTTGAATTCCTATTGTGAAACCTGTTAAAAACCTACATTAATGTGCCATAGATGATTTACGTTGCCAACAAAGAGATTTTGATGGGCCATTGAGCCAGGGATTTATTAGAGGTTTGGACATTAGACACTGGCCTTCAATTAAACGAAAAACACCCATATTTTGGCACACAAGCTTCAAACCCCATCAAAGCTACATCCTGTTTTAAAACAACTGAAATTTTTCTGGTTCATTTTAAATTGGTTTTTCATATAAATCAACAACTTTCATCTATTAGATAGAAGCGATGATAATACATAAATGATAAAGTGGAAACAACTGAAATTTCTCTGGTTCATTTTATAAAAAAAATTCATATAAATCAGCAACTTTCTAATAGCAAGGTCCACCGAAGTTTATTGGAACTACACCTCATTGAATCTCTCACGTTTGCCCTGCACTTTCGTACTAACATAAAATTTACATGTATAGTATGCCCCACTGTATCTATGCTTTCCCTTTATTTCCGTTAGGCGGAAATGCAGGCAGAGAGCAACCACAACAATTGGATGGAGAACTAGCGGCAAGGTGACGGATTGAAGAAGAAGCCTACAGAACAATCGACCAATCTGATGCAGAACGAACAGAGATTGGCCTCAATTCAAACGTTGGTTAGTTCGAAGGTCTTCTGTTGTGTTGGGGTGGGACCATACACGTTGAGCGCAGGCCAGAAAAGTTTGCTTGGGGCTTACTGATATAAGAAAAACCTTATAATTGACCCTTTCACGGGAGGTGTTGTTACTGCTTTTCTTTCCACCATGCCCAGTTCGATGTTAACAGGAAGGAGATCAATAATAGTCAGCCAGTAAGATAGCAGGTTAGTGAAAGGAGGGAAGGCCAGTAGTTAAGTCTTCCCTTCCCACACCCCCGAGTTCAATGCTGTGAATTCCACGTGAGGTCTCCATCTTCCCACCGGAAGCGGAATAGAGATAAATCTGCCAAGAAGTCACCTATCAATTCATACCCACTCTAGTTCATTTTAAATTGTTTTTCATATAAATCAACAACTTTCATGTATTAGATAGAAGCCATGATAATACAAAAATGATAAAGTGGATTTTGCTATAGGGTCTAGGTTTCAAGTTATGAACAGGAGGAAGGGTTTACGTTATGAACACGAGGAAGGACTCCCTTGGGTGGCAGCGACAACAACTCTGGAAATTTAATAGCTGAATAAGAGGAAGGATTCCCTTGGGCGGCAGAAACAACAACTCTGCAATTATGTTGCAAGGCGGCTTAGCTAGCAGAGCCAAGATGAAAACATGGCAATAAGAAGAGTAGGTCTACTGTTTGCATGCATTGTAAATGAGGCATTTGTTCAGATCTTGACATAGTCTGGTGACATGATATTTTTTGCATGGAGGGATACAAAAGAATTACGCAGGTGCAGGTATAATTATTAGGACAACTAAAATATAATTAGACAAATGCCATGATAAAAGGGTTGGTCATATCACCCATGCGATTTCCAACAACATTAAATGTCATATGATTTTCTACGTGTCAAGTTTATATGTTTTTTTTTCTTCTTAATTTTTATTATTTTTATAAATGGTTAATTATTTTGCACACCAGGGGAAGTTAGTCAATTCTATGTACAACACTAATAGCAAAAATAGATAATGTAATTTGAAATTGTTTTAAAAGTATTTTAATTTTTAAAATAATCATTTTAATACCCAAAAATATTAAAACTTTATCTCACATTAAGTTAAAGATATATAAATAAAAGAAAGTCAACCAAATGGGCGACCAACCGATCGCTTAGCAGGGACTAATAATAAAATAATAAATAATAAATTAAATGTAACAAGAAGATAGAGGAGATCAATTTTGACATCACTCTCACCTATGATTTTTAATCTACCCAATGCAAAGTTGCATAAGACATCACTCACATTACAACACCCAGGTCGATATATTCTTCCAAGGTAACTATCGCATCCCTTTTTATCTCAATTCTATAACCAACCTAGATCCATCTAAACCCAGGTCTATCAAGCGTTCAGAGGGATCACATCTCTTAAGGTGCAAACCTTTTTTTGAGTTCAATACTTGAGTAAAGGTTTGTACCTTGAGAGATTTGATCCCTCTCAATGCTTGGTAGATCTAGGTTTAGATGGGTTTAGGCTGGTCTATTATCAATCCATGTCCACATGGCAAAATAAATCTTGTGGTTACCGCTTACCTCATTGTGATGGTTGAAATTAAGATGAATGATATTATTATTATTTCAGAAAGTTCAATAATGCCATTATAATTACTCTAATTAAATATAATGTTATTTTGAAAATTTAATTCAACATTTATATTGGTTATATGATTTTATAAAATGATAAATTAAAAATGTGTTAAAAAAACATTGTTAATAAATGTGGTTTTGGAGTAAGACATAAAACTATTTATGAGTGGCTAAGAGCTCGTCTTCTTTGGATTAAAGAAAAAATGCTAACGACTTAAGACCCAGAAACATTTGGTAGGACTGAAACTTTGCCCCTTATGGACCACCAATGGTTATTTCAGGGGGTATGGTTTTTCTTGAATTATAATGGTGATGTGATCTCGGTGGATATTTGTGGCCACCCACCTTTTCCACTGAATCATAATGGTTTTCCATCTCGACAATTTTTCTACAACTTTACAGGTTCTGAACTTCCAATGCATTTTTTAGGTCCTAAATAGTGTTTTTTGGACTTTCTAGGGCCTAGGGTTGATATGGGATTTGCCAAGCCCAGTTAGAAATTGTTCTTCTCATCTAGATATTTTCAACAAGCTATCGTGTTCCCAAAACAAAAATTGTATGCAAATGTTGTGTAGTCATGAAGTTGGTGTATCAACTAGCCACCTTATGACCCACAATCCTTTTGGTCACTTCATCTCCTAGGGTTAGGGTTTTGGATTTTTTCCTCTTCATCTTATAGGTTGTATGATAAAAGGCCCACGTTGGCCTCTTTGTAATCAACTTCTCATGAATGAGCATAGCTCCCATATATCTCCTTAGAGATAAGCTATCACCATTCTATCCATTATATTGTTCTGCATTTTACAGTCTGTTCTATTTCATTAAATCATAGAATTTGAGATTAATTCTATCACTCTATTCTTTGCAATATATCTATGCACTCTCTTTTATATGTCTTCATTAATTTCATTCTCACATAAATCTGTATCTGTGGTATTAGAGTAGGCTTCTCTTTGTTGTTTCTATGTGCATGTCCTCGATGAGGTGAGGGTACAAGCAGCTGGGTCTTGAACTTCTTGAGCTTGAGAAAGACTCTCTCGACTTCCCAAATGAGCTCTTAAAGGAGGAAAAAAGAGAGATGACAGAGCATGAGATCTTATCTATATGTTGCTCGAGGAATCCCTTACGTGACAGAGGAACGAGATGTTGGATAATTTTGCCCAAATCCTGTGAGGACTGTCAATAACAATAGAAGGACCTTCAACAAGTAGTCACTTCAGAAGTGATACACCCTTCAAGCTAAAAGTTAACTTTGATATTCCTTTATTTGAAGGCCAGATAAATGCCGACGTGATGCCGATGCTTAGGAGAAATGGTTAAATCTACTAGAGGATTATTTTTAGGTCCACAACTTTTCCAATAGAGAAAAGATTACCTTTTCACTCCTTAAGGTTTTTTCCCATGTCAAAGATTGGTGGGAGAATTACTATGAGCAAAATGCCACATACGAGGCTACAATGTTCGAGACCAAATCCACTTGGGTGTCTTTTGTTGATGTCCTTAAGGAGCAATACTATCCATAATCGTGGATACCGGCCAATAATGGTCATTTTCAATGTTAGTTGACAACTAGATTATGATAGATTTCTCCACCTTAAAAAACATTACTAATAAATTTTAAGACGTATAATATGACAAATGCATATTTAAATCCCCGCCCTCATTTTAAACAAAGGGAATGGATTATGGAGTGCAAACAATTGGATAATGCAATGTCTCTCGTGTTTAAATAAGAGATTGCCTTCCTATATAATTTTATGAAGTCACGATATGACTTTTCAAAACTTTTGTCTAAATAAATTGAAAAACACTCTTTCCAAAGATGTTGCAAATTTTCAAGTAATCGTTTACTTTCAATCCCTTTTGGAGACATTTTCATTACTCTTTGGACCTTTCTACTACTCTTTCCATCATTCTTTTGGACATTTCCGCCACTTTTTTGGACCACCAATCCCGTTCAAAAAGATGTTGTGAAATGCTTGCCAATCTACTCCATTTCTTCATAGACTATGATGGAAATTTGGAAGTGATAATGATTCCAACCACTCTTTTGAACCACCAATCCCATTTCCATTCAAGAAGGTGTTGCTTAGTACGTACCAATCTACACTATTTCTTGAGAGCCATTAATGCAACCATAAAAGAAATAATGATTCTCAACACTCTTTTGGACCCCAATCTCATTCCCATTCAAGAAGATGTTGCCACAGAACTACCAATTTACCCCATTTCTTCATAGACTTTGATGGAACTATAAGTGAGATAATGATTTACACCACTATGGATCACCAATCCCATTCAAAAAGATGTTACCGAATACCTACCAATATACCCCATTTTTTCAGACTCCGATGGAACCATAAAAAAGTTCATGATTTTCGAAGAATGTCTTACTTCAACCATATAAATACAACCACCATGCTGCCAATTCTCATCCATTATTGGACTTCAAAACCATTACCCATCCATTATTGGGGAAGACTGCCCATCCCTATAATTAAAGATATAAAATTGTGACATGGAATATTATCCTTGAAAGTGTACAAATTTATTGTTCTTGGCTGATTCTTTTTACATATATTCTATGAAATTATTTAACAATGTATGAATTTATTAATTTATTTTGCTTTTTGTTTTTTTGTTTTGTTTTAAACTAAGTTGGCATGTGAAAGTATTGTAACATAAATTTAATTTTTAAGTAGGGAATGCATTTTTTTAGTGAAAGCTAGTGTTTAAGGTTAAACACCATATATAATATTAACATTGATTGGGACAATTTGTCCAAAAATTATAATAGGCAAATGTAGAACCATGAAATTTGGAAGTAACATACTTGATTTCATGGCTCTCCCTTTGCCGATCAAGCTTTTAGGTAGTTTGTGTAAATCAATTACGGTATTTATTTGGACAATAATGTGTGTGTGATGAGACATTTATTGTGTCTATCAACATCAATGTTTGATGGACAATTGTGAACTATATGGATAATTTTATATTAACCATTGCAACCAAACCCAAATCAAGGAAGTAAACATTCCATGACATATATATGAAATATTTATTCAAATTTATGCATCCATGCCTAAATTTTGGGAATTTATACAAATAAAAACAGCTTGAATAAAGTGCTATTGTCTCTCCATTATTATGTTTGGATGCTAGACTAGGTCTCTATGCCAATGCCATGATTCTTCTCATTTCCTTTACTTGATTTAGCTACTAATGTGCTAAAATTGTTGGGTTTGAAGTGTAGAAGCTCCCAAGTGAAGGATGGACTCATTCTCCCTCCCATCATTGGGTTTAGTTACTTGAGGAACCCATCCCTCAATTCATAAGCTTGTTTGGTCTCCCGAGTGAGCGATAGGGGTTGGGGAAGCCTCTTTCATGTTTCTTTACCAAAAATAAGATGAGAATCAAAAGTAATTTCCTCTAAGATTAATCTCATCCACCTAGCAATGTTAGCTTGGTTGAATTGCTGTTAAACCTTTGGAGTGGGTGATGTAGGCTTAGAAGGTGAAACGAATGTGAAGGAAAGTGTAACTTATCAAAAACATGTATCAAAAGAGATTTGATTATCGTCACCATGAAATTCACTTTTTTACTAGCCTAGGATTCAAAAACAAAGAGTCGATTATGTAATTCAAAGCTTTATTGGGCCATCAACACTCACGAGAGGCCTCCCCTGTCTTCCAGTTAATACCCGTTAGCATTATTCTTTGCTGTTTTTTGCAAACCCTTTTATTTTACCAAGCTTTGACATCCTTGGAACAGTTGGTCAGTGAAGGGAGAAAATATATGGAAAGCGGAAAAGGGGGAAATAAGAAGCTGGAACACAGGGTAACAGTTTTTCCTCAGTCCTAGAGTCATTACCTTCGCACTCAGACCATGAGATGATCAGCCTAGTACCATAAGGGAAAGGGAAGGGTAGTTCCCCCGACATAATTATAAAGGAAACTTTTCAACTCAACACATCACTATATACTAGCATGGATTAGAGACGAAGTACATTACCAGCCTAAATACATTACCACCCATAGTCCTGCAGTGATCTCGGTATTTGATGTAGGGCTCTCCGCAGGGCAATATGTGCAAAATGTTGGCAGGCAAAAAGTGAAAAAATGTCCATTTTGCTAGAAAACAAAATGTGGGCTAACAATCACCATTTGTCAATATGGTCTTATGGCCTTTGGGTCTATTACTTCATAAGTTGCAGGAACAAGAATTGAAAACTCTTGTGTTGTATTCACCTGAACAATACATAGCAGATAGGACAACACTAAGTTTGCAATTTATATTGTAGAACAACTCCAAATGTTGTCACCATTTGTCAATATGGTCTTATTGCCTTAGGCTCTATTAGTTCATCACTGAACAAGACTAACGATAACAATATAATTAAGCGGTAGGTAGAAATTTTAGATTAATTCTTGGAAAAACATATGATAGTTATTAAATTTGCATAATCTGGGTGCTTATTGTTGGGTATGTTATATCTCTTCACATGGTCGCTGCGTGTACAACATTTTTTGGGTTGCTTTTTGCTTTTTCGCGATTTTCGACCCATTGTACTCTAATCTAATTCCGGTAAAAGGAATTAGGGTTGTAACCTAATTCGGGTAAACGAATTAGGGTTTTAGATGCTGCAGAATACCATTTATTGTATTGTACATGTAAAATAAACATATAATAAAAAAAAGGAGCTATGCGGCTCTAAGTTTGGCTGGTTTTTTCCCGGTTAAGGGTTTCCAGGTGAAAATCTCTGTGTAATGTGTGTGCCATTGTGTATTTTCTGTTAATGCTTAAGAATCATATGAGTTTGTACTTCACTGTTAAGGTTTAAAACTTACATTTGGTATCAGAGCATTTTTGGGTTCAGAGGGACGCCTTTGTTTCCAAGGGTTTAGCTCGATCTTGGATTTGTGATAAACCTGGTTTCAGTGGGAGCTTTGCAGCGGTGATTTATTTTTCTTTAAAGAATGGCGAGCAGTTCTAGATTCGAGATTGAGAAATTTAATGGTCAGAGCTTTGAGCTATGGAAGCTCAAGATGGAAGATCTTCTGGTAGATAGAGAACAATGGATCGCAGTAGATCCAGGTACCATGCCCTCTGGAGCGGTAAAAGAAGAATGGGAAAAGCTGGAAAGAAAAGCAAGGAGCACCATTCGTCTTTGCCTCGCAGATTCGGTATTGGTGAACGTAGCTGGAGAAGACAGTGCAAAGAAGCTATGGGACAAACTGGGAAATCTGTATCAGTCAAAGTCCCTGGTAAATAAGTTATTTCTGCGAAAGAAATTGTACCTTCTGAGGATGACTGATGGAGACTCTGTATCAGAGCATCTAAACGCCTTCAATACTCTGGTAAGTCAGTTGACATCTGTTGGTATTACACTTGATGATGATGAAAAGTGTATTAGTCTGTTGTGCTCTTTGCCAGATTCATGGGATAATCTGGTCATAGCTATTGGGAGTAATGCAACCACGCTAAACTTCGATGATGTGGTTGCATCCCTACTATCGGAGGAAATGAGGCGGAAATCCATAGATAGTTCAGCCAAGGATGCCTTATTTGTCAGAGGTCGCCCTGGAGACAGATCTAAAAATAAGTCTTCAGGTGGTAGATCTAAATCTAGAGGGAGATCTAAATCTCCAGGACCTTCTGTAAGAAAATGCTGGAAGTGCGGAAAAGCTGGGCATTACAAGAAGGATTGTAAATCGAAAATTACTGATAAAAGTAGAGGACCTAATGATGCTCCATCCGCAGATGGGAAAGAATCTACAGAGGAAGGAGGAGATGTGTATCTGGCATCTTCAAGTACACATGCAGAGCATGATTCGTGGTTGATTGACTCAGGTGCGTCTTATCATATGACTCCTCACAGGGAGTGGTTTTCTGAATACGAAAAGTATGATGGAGGAGATGTATTTCTGGGAGACAACTCGGTAGCGAAAATCATAGGTCGAGGAAAGGTCAAGCTACTGCTCAAAGATGGAAGGGTTAAAACTCTTCCCGGGGTTCTGCACATTCCAAAGTTGGCTAGAAACCTTATATCTGTAAGTAAAATGGATGATGCAGGTGTGAAAACTCTATTTGAAAAGAACACATGCAAGATGGTTCGAGAGTCATTGGTGCTGATGAGGGGAGTTCGGATTGGAACTCTATACAAGTTGTTGGGAAGCACCTTCAAAAATGGATGTAACAGCACTATTGTTTCTGAGGGTAAAAATGAAGGAGACAGAGTCCTTACTGTCTCTAGTGAGAAGACATCGCTATGGCATCGAAGGCTGGGACATATTGGAGAAAAGGGTCTTCGACTATTACAAGGTAAAAGTATGGTTGAAGGCATGTCTGATTTCACATTAGATTTTGATTTCTGTGAACATTGCTTATATGGTAAACAGAATCGAGTAAGATTCTCATCTGGTGTTGTAAGAGCTAAAGGAATCTTAGAGTTAATACACAGTGATGTTTTTGGACCTGTGCCTGTTCCATCACTTGGTAAATCTGTGTATTATGTTTCATTTATAGATGATTTCTCAAGGAAAACTTGGATTTATTTCCTGCGTAAGAAATCTGAGGTTTTTAATAGATTCAAAGAATTTAAGGCTCTTGTAGAGAATCAAACTGAGAAGAAAATAAAAGTACTCAGAACAGATAACGGTGGAGAATTCTGTGAAAGTGAATTTGAGGAGTTCTGTAAAACGTGTGGAATAGCAAGGCAAAAGACTACTCCATACACACCTCAACAGAATGGGGTTGCAGAAAGGATGAACAGGACATTGATGGAAAAGGCAAGGAGTATGCTCAGTGGTGCAGGGCTAGCACAACAATTCTGGGCAGAAGCTGTTGACACTGCGTGTTACCTAGTGAATAGGACACCCACATCAGCGTTGGTTGACAAGACACCTCATGAGGTTTGGACTGGTAAGAAACCCTCTCTCTCTCATCTCAGAGTGTTTGGGTGTGATGCTTTTGTACATGTTCCAAAGGAGAAAAGGAGCAAGTTGGATAATAAAGCAAAAAAATGTATCTTCATTGGTTACAAGGATGGAGTGAAAGGTTACAAGCTGTGGAACCCAGTAAAAAGGCAAACAGTTTACAGTCGAGATGTGATCTTCAGAGAAGTTGAAAGCACTTCCAAGATTGAGGATGTACCAAAGGAAAAGGATTCAGAGAAGCTACACTTTGATATCAAGGATGAAAGAAGTGACTCTTTTGAGGAACCAGATTCGTCTGAATCAGATGAGGAGGCAGAATCGTCTGAATCAAATGAAGAGGCGGATCCACAGACTCCGGTATTGAGGAGATCTGACCGAGAAAGAAGGAAAGTTGAAAGGTACAGTCCCCCTGATTTTCGTTCTAATTTTGTGTTATCTATTACTGATGATGATCCTAGAACTGCTAAAGAGGCAATGGATTCAGAAGATAGTAAACTATGGAAGAAGGCCATGATAGAAGAAATGGATGCCTTGGACAAAAATGAGGCATGGGATCTGGTTGAGTTGCCAGAAGGAAGAAAGCCTATTGGAAGCAAATGGGTATTCAAGAAGAAGTTAAATGCAGCAGGTAAAGTGGAGAAGTACAAGGCTCGACTAGTTGCGAAAGGTTACTCCCAAATTGAGGGCATCGATTTTGGTGAGATTTTTTCACCTGTTGCAAAATTGACTTCTATTAGATTTCTTTTATCTATTTCTGCTGCTTTTGATCTTGAAGTAGAACAAATGGATGTAAAGACGGCTTTCCTACATGGAAATCTTAATGAAGAGATCTATATGAAGCAACCAGAACGGTTTGTGGTGAAAGGAAGAAAGGAGCTTGTCTGTAAGCTGAAAAAGTCTCTCTACGGTTTGAAACAATCTCCCAGAATGTGGTATCAAAAATTTGATACTTATATACTGGGACTTGGTTTCTCAAGAAGCAAAGCTGATCACTGTGTTTATTTTAAGCTAATTGGTGATCATTTTATTTATGTAATATTGTATGTTGATGATATGTTGCTAATTGGAAACAACAAAGAAATCATCAAGGATGTCAAGAATCAGCTGTCATCTGAATTTGACATGAAAGATCTTGGTGCTGCAAATTTCATTTTGGGCATGGAAATAAAAAGAGATCGTGAAAACAGGAAACTCTGGTTAAATCAGAGAAAATATGTTGAAACGATATTGAAGAGATTTAATATGCAGGAAAGCAAACCAGTGAAGGTGCCCATTCCTGTAGGTGTAAGGTTATCTGCAGAACAGTGTCCCACTACACAAGAAGAGGTAGAGGACATGTCTCATGTTCCCTATGCTAGTGCAGTTGGCAGTCTGATGTATGCCATGGTCTGTACTAGACCAGATATAGCCCATGCAGTGGGAGTTTTGAGTAGATACATGTCAAAACCAGGAAAGGAACATTGGACTGCAGTAAAAAGGGTCTTCAGGTATTTGCGTGGCACTACAGATTTTGCAATCTGCTACCAAGGAAGACCCGGTGTAAACAGAGAGATAGATATACAAGGATTTGCTGATGCTGACTGGGCTGGAGATCTTGATCACAGAAGATCTACAAGTGGCTACGTTTTTAATCTATTTGGAGGAGCAATCAGTTGGATGAGTAGAAGACAAGTTGTAGTTGCACTCTCAACTACAGAAGCTGAATACATGGCAGCTACCCATGCAAGTAAGGAAGCTGTATGGTTGCAAAGATTGTGTTCAGGTATTGTTTTTGTTCAGAATGCAGTAAAGATTGGCTGTGATAGCTCAAGTGCAATATTTCTAGCAAAGAACCCTGCTTATCACTCAAGGACAAAGCACATTGATGTGCAGTACCATTTCGTCAGAGACATGGTTGAACAAAACAAAGTGTTGCTGGAGAAGGTTGACACTTTGGTAAATGTTGCAGACTCTTTGACAAAGTCTGTGAGTACTCAGAAGTTCTCTTGGTGTAAAGAGAACATGGGCATTGTTGCCCTGAATTGTTGAAGTCATAAATTTCTCCTGTATGTGAAGAGAACAACAAGTGGGAGAATGTTGGGTATGTTATATCTCTTCACATGGTCGCTGCGTGTACAACACGATCCCTACGGCACTAGTGATTCGCCTGCGCCGGGTGCGTCCGGAGGGGGGGGGTTTAGAGGGGGGGGTAGCCCGACAGGGCCCACCCCCTTAAGCGGTAGGTAGAAATTTTAGATTAATTCTTGGAAAAACATATGATAGTTATTAAATTTGCATAATCTGGGTGCTTATGGGGTATTTGAGGATGCTGATCCCATTTATTCATTCAAAAACATGATTTGAACACTTCAAAAATCAGATTTTGGAGAAAAATATTTGCCGAATTCCAACAAAACATCATCGGATAATCCAAAACATCTAACAAGTAGACAACTCTGTTAGACCATGTTATTACATGACATAAACGATTTCAATTCACACATAACTTCAGAAGAGATAGTAGATTATCTTTCATCAAATAAGTGGATACCTTATAAAGTAGATCTTCTCTAGATAAATAGAATGATTTGTTCTTTCAAATCAACCATTGAGCAGAATCAAATCATGCAGCAGAGCAATACTGGATGAAATGCTCAACAGAGTGGTGAAACCTTTGTAAAATCACTCGTTCAAATGCTACGATGCAACTAGCTTCTCTGAATGCAATTTTGAAACTAAATCTTTTTAAAATCATAAAACATCTTCTATAGTTGATAATTGTGATACCAACATTGCTTCAACTTCTTTCTGCAATGTCTCTAGATAATAATTTGGTGAAAATTAGAATAGAAATCCTTGCAAACTTACTGGAGGGCCGAGGCTTGTAACTTTTCCAACCTCAAAAGCAATTCCCAATCGCTCAAGTTACAGTCATGGAAATCCATTAATATATTTGTCGGTCTCATTGGTATTTTAGTGACTCTAACAAGGATTTATCTTCTCTGATTACTATACTAACTGGCTATGGAATCTGAGAAAGCTAGAGAAGTAACACAATCTCAAAGCTATGGAATGTCACTTTTGGTGGCTTTGTTTTTGGGACAGCAGCCACATCTGAGATTTTATGCCATGGCACATGTCTAATGTTTTATAGAAGAAAATTCCACCCATGATCACACTGTTACACATCTAAAATATCTAGGCATGAAGAATTTTATAACAATAATTGCAATCTTGACAAATGCAGAAGAAAAGGCAATAATTGCATATGTTTTCAGTGGATGTCCAATCAAGGATCCAATGTTTGCTGGAACAGTTCAGAACTTTGAAACTCTGTACATAACTTTCCATCCTATTTCTCCAAGCAATCACTTTAAAGAAAAAGGAAAAACTGACTGATTTTCTCAGGAAAAGGCACTGGTAGCTTTGCTTCACTTTACTTGACCCTCACATCCCAAACTGCAAATTCAGGTTTCTGAAATTGAGATTTTTATATTTCTAGCTTGAGTTCTTTAACAAAAATTTCTCTGGTTAAAGAGCTCAATCATAACATTAGATCAACTTTCTGAAATTACATTGCAGAGAACACCCAAAAAACCTAGAAAACTAGATTGGCAATCATTATTCCTTTAATTAGATAGAATTGTTTCAATGCAACGGTGCAAACAAGATTTAGAGTATAATCTCTTATGTTCCATCCATAGAAGGGACTGTTCACATAAAATTTAATTTTACCCTGGAAGTTTGGAACCATGATGAAAATTCTTCAAGAAATAAAATCAAGAACATGAGATATTTTGGGAGTTTTTGGTAATCTTCTACAAGAAGATATTTGGTGCTTTTTTCAATTTCTGTTAAATATTGTTCTTTCGACCCTTAATGAGGAAAAGCAATGGAAAGTATTGATTGAATAAAATCTAAGAAAAGGTTGTCTAAACAAGAGCAGAGGTGCTATTGTTAATTTTTTAGTGCAGCTGCGAGACCCATTCTCAGAGAGAATGGCACCCTAGTCAGTTAACTAGGGTTCCTAATCAAGTTAACCAAGCAAATTAAAGACCCTAGGGCCCCCAGCAGTCTCCTGGGGTTCTTGGTCGAGGACCAAGCAGATCCTACAGGTTGAGATAGATACATCCTGGTCTAGGACTGGGAAGTTTCTTGGTCAAGGACCAAGTAGGTCTTGCAGATGGTTGATCAACATTCAGTCTGGGATTGAAAACTCAGCTTGAGGCTGAGAAACATTCTCCGAGAGAATGGAGGACCTGGTCAAGGACCAGAGGTTGATCAACATGACTCAGTCTGGGACTGAAGCTCAGCCTTGGGCTGAGAGCCATTCCTTGAGAATGGAGGCACTTGGTCAGTGACCAAGATGATGATGTGTGATGTCCTCTGCTCCTAGGTCTTCGAGATGGTTGAGTTAGATTGTCTTCTCAAGGGATTGGCCACCCCTTGATGAAGCCACTATCATTTGACCTCAGGAGTAGTCTAGAGGACCACATGATCACATCATCCGTGTGGACCTTTCCTTATACAGTGATGATGAACTTTCAGGTTATATGGAATATTTGTACATTTGAGAGAGAGATGATTGGTTGTACCTTCCCCAACTTGGTTGATTTACTTTTGGTCCTTATACCGTGTTGTTTATTAATCTTGTGGTACCTTTGTCCTTGACTTATGGTTAGTGGGGTCCTCTACCCACGTTGAGTTGCTTCTTGATTCCCACCTTAATGTTTTTGGGTACCATGGTTATTTGACCTCACTTATATTATGATGGGTCATATACCGACACTCATGTTATGATGGTTATTATATATGATCCTTATAACCTTTTTTTATAATTGATATTTTAATTATGAACCTTTTTATTTTTTTATTTAGATTTTAATTTTACTTTTATTTTATTTTTTCTTTATGACTTTTTGACCCAATACTGTTATTTTTTATTTATTTTTAAGGTGGAACTTTAACTTATTAAATTCTTGGACCATTTTATTTTCTATTTAATATGAAGAATTATCTTCATCTAAACATATCCTTTATCCTTTTACGTATCTGATCTGCATCCTTTGACTTTCACGGGTTTCCTTTTTTTTCATGAGTTTTTTCCATCACAAGTCCGCTCCTCTACTCCTTCACGAGTTTGACGAGTCTACTACTCACCTTCACGGTTTCACTTCTTTACAAGCTCGCATCTTCACGGATCTACATTTTTCTGTTACGGGGTCACTTCCACGGGTTCACTCTTTCCTATTTTGCTCCTTCACGGTCAGACTCTTTCACAGCTTTGCCTTTCCACAGGTTTGTTTTCTCTCCATGGGTTTGCTATACGGTTCTGTTGTTCCACGATTCTGCTGCTCCACATTTTCTCCACGGGTTTTTTGTTCCACATTTTCCTCCACGATTCTGCTACTCCATGTTTTCTCCATGGGTTTGCTCCACGCGTTTTTTTTCTCCACAGGTTTGCTCCATGCGTTTTTCCTCCAAAGGTCTTCTCTTTCACAGATCTTCTTGTTCTGCATACCTTGCCTTTTGTAAATCCGTTCTGCCTTTGGTGGAGCACTCTTTTTCTGCTGGTTGTATCTTTGTGGAAGCCATTGTTTCTTCCTGGTTTCACACCTGGCAAAACACAGCAGAAGTCTTCAAGCCGCTGTTGTTATGGCCTTGGGGGCAAGCCAGAGTCAAGTGTTGTCACCTGAAACTCGACTCCTCCATCTAGGTTTGCTCCTAGCGAAGCCAAGGGGGGTGGACCCTAAAAAGTAAAAATAAAACTAAGTGTTTAATCTATGAAAAGCAAAACAACCTATCTAGGAGTTAGAAATTTTTGTGAACCAAGATCAATGCACTATATATAAAGAAATATCATTCATTCATCATCATCATCATTGTCATTCTAAATGTAAACATCCATCATCATGTAAAATAAACAACAAGACCAGTGTTGATAAATGGAGTCAGAAACAAAGTGCTTTGAAATAGAAATGAAAATGTTGTGCAATTGTTCTTGGTTAATTTTATTATTAATGTGGTAATGGATCTTTTTATTAAGGTTGGAGGATTCCCAATATACCAAAAGGTACCGGGAATATGTCCGGAATTCAAAAAGATGGTTTTCTCACTCAGACATGTGGGCTGGATCGGAGTCTCTAGGAGGTGTTCAACTCTATACCAAATGAGGTTATAGTCTTATGGTTTCCCAAAGGTCACTACCCAGTGGTTCCTACGTCCTTTGAGAAATTTTCCCACCAAAGTTGAATAAGCGTTTGTGTCGGATTTTCATAAATAGGTGGTTTATTTGAGTGTGTTTGATTCTATTACTAGTTACTTATTCCCTTTCTGGTGTGATCAGCATGTTCAGACTAAGCTGTAGTGACCACAAAGCATACGGGGAAAAAGCCTTGTAAATTTTAAGTTTTTTATGAACACAAATTTTACTTTTTTAAAGCCCCAAAAGTCTCTTTTCGGGCCAGTACTCGTGCAAGCCCTTATCCTGAAACCTTACTTTGGGAAAGCAAGGGGGTGTTCTGGATTGTAAAAAAGTGAAAAATTGTAAAAAAAATGAAGAAAAACTAGGTCCCGAGTGAACTCGTGGCCCGCCAATGGAACGGACCAACGAGGTTAATTTTAAGCCCTAGTTGATTTTTATTAATTACCAAAAAGAAAAAACTAAATTAAAAAAAATCACGCCACGAAAAAGAGTCGACACAGTTCCCCCCTGGGGGGATGGGGTGTGGGTGTTGGTTAGCCCACTTGATCTTGTTTAATATTTCGTTACAATGCAATATAGAAGTGCCCCAGTCTTTTAGAATGATTCGGTGGCTTACAATAACAGAAGGGAAGAGTATATGGTTTGAGAAAATAAAGTTTATGGTGCTCTGGATGGCCTGAATCTTCAAAATTTGACCAGCATCTCCTCCTACTTGTTCATCAATTGTTGCAAAATAGCAAGCAAATGTTAGTGAAAGATGCCCAGAGACAATTTAAGAGTGTATTTGGGTCACCTAAAAAAAACCCAAACAAAACTAAGGCAAAAACTAAGTAAAATGCTAGAAAATGAACTAAGTGAGACAAGCTGTGAGGCTTGTCTCCTTAGGATCTTTGCACGCTCAAAGAGCTGCAAATTCTAAGCTCTTATGACAGCCAAATAAACCTTTAAAATCAGTAAAACATACTACTTGTTCCAGTTTGTTTTTAGATATGCAAAAATTTCAAACTTTAACAAGAAATATGCTTCTATTAGATCTAGATTAAAATTTTAGATTGAGAAACACTTAAGATCTAACAAATAAATCAGATCTACTTGTGATATTGCAAAGGATAAAGATCTGAGATATGCAAACCAAAGTAACCAAGAAAAGTTTAGAATTTTTCGGTGACGAGAAGGAAGAAGAAAACGGATTGAACTTGGGCTATGGGGTCCTCAACAGTGGGGATCAATGGGATTAGTTCTCCTTGGATCTGTTCTGAAGACCAATGGATGCAAGCAAGCTCTACCAACCCTTCAAATTAGCAGCCTGTAGACACAAAAGACAACTCACACAAGCAAGATCAAATGCAACTAGTGTAGACTAAAATAGAGATTTAGATACAAGTATTTAAACAAAAATATCATTGAAATCTGACTTCTCTATAATAACCAACAGAAAAAATAATGGATTAGATCACACTATCTTTACCTTACTAAGATAAACATCTCCTTCAAAAGCTAGTTATTGATCAACAAACAAGCATGAATAAAAGTTGTAAAGACATAGATTACCTCGTATATTAAGCTAGAACATGGTCATCCACACAACTCAGATGAACACATAGATTTGCCTCCAAAGCCTTTATTCATTAACAAAATGCAAAAAGATTACAGCAATTAGGAGCAGAGGTTCCACCTTCTCGTAACAAATGAAGGAGAGGGGACATGCTCTTATAGTAAAACTCCAAGAGGGATGGCGCATTAGTGAAGTAGGAGTGGGGGAATGGTGGCATGGCTCATGGAGCAATTCGTGGCCCCCAAATGGGGCTGCAAACTCCCTCTTCCATGCTGCAAAAAAACACAGCACTAAAGCTGCCACCAAATATGCTGCATAATACCTCAATTCGTGGGCTCCTCCACTCACCAAATGCGCCCAAGCTAAGGAGGAATGCGCCTAGCTTCATGGGCACGTTCATGCCCACTATTTGGGCTACCAAAAACTCTTACAAGTCAGCCTCTTAACCTCCTAAAATAGTGCTGATCCAAAACTGACCTCAATCCCCCCAAAATTGGGATTTAAATTTTTTATGATTTTATGATTTATTTTTCTCTCCATTTTCACTTTTTTTGGAATGTTTTGAGAAAAGTGAAAAATAAATGGGTCTAAGACTATAGAAAGTGGGTTTTGGGGTATGGTGGGTGCTTTGCGTTAGAAAACGAGCACCCCCATGGAAAAAATGACTACTAGACCACACTTTTACGCCTATTACAAATATTTTAATTAAACCATTAAAAAATGGCTTAAAAACACGGAAAAACTTTTTAGTCGGAAATAAAATAAAAAAAACTAGGGGTACCTAGCACATGTCCATACGACTCAAAATAATGCCTAGCATGTTCATATACATTGAACCATGGACTTTAATAACCTCCTAAGGCCTGTTAACCTCACCAAGCATTCCAGCTTTGGAGGAGCAAGAGAAAAACTCAAAAATTATGTTATGCACAAATGCAAGACATAATTAATAAGTGAAAAAACTCCTTGGAATACCTGACTTAGTCAAAAAGTCCTAGGAAACCAAGTCCTTTACAAAAATACCATGCTAGTACATTTTATTACAAACCCGGCAGGGCATGGACATGTGGAAAAAAAATTTAAAAGGGGGCCCTTAAAAAGGCCTAATGGACATCAAATCACTGAATTTGAACATGTGACATATTCAACTTTTCCCACTCACTTGATAGTCCAACCAAGTACAACTTAGTTGGAAACATCTGGCTCCAACTGTGGGATGCGTACTCAATCTAATTCTCTTAATTAAAGAGAGTATGCGAGAATCCCAAAATCTCTTATTCCTGTATGAAAACTAGAATGCATCAGTTCCACATATTTTTGCCAAATGAAACATAAGTTGCAACATTATTGAATACAAAGCTAAAACAAATAAATGAAACTAATATACATCAATAATATACATAAAGTATAATGTACAAAAATAAAATGCAAGGAAAAGGTTTAGAAATGGCCCTACTATCAATCTGCCCCCATGGGCATTAGAAGATCTTCTTTGAAGAACAGCTTAAGATGTTGTCCATTGACTGGGAGGGTCAATATTTCTCCGTCCATAGTGCAAAGGAAGAAGGAATTAACCCCTGCTGGTTCAAAAATGATATATGGTCCCAACCATAAGCTATCAAACTTTCCATGCTTTCCTGGCTTATCTCTTCGCTTGTCCCATAAAAGAACTCAATCCCCTCACTGGAAGTTTCTAGGCTTAGCAGACCTGTCAAAATTCCTTTTAACCCTGTCCTGATTTCTTATACTCTGGTCTAAGGCCTTTCTTTTGGTCTCATCTAATTTCATAATCTGCTCAATTCTATTCTGCATACCATCATCATTTGGATCATAATCATGCAACATCTGATACATTGGCAACTGAATATGAATGGGTACAAAAGCTTCTAAACCATAAACCAACTGAAATGGGGTTTTCCCAGTGGCATGTTTCTATGTTATTCTGCAACCCATATAGCAATTTTTATCTTAGAATCCCAAGACTTCTTATTTTCACCAACAGTCTTTTTTAATATGTTCATTAAGGTCTGGTTGGTTGACTTAGCCAATCCATTTCCTTGGGGATAATAGTTGGATGAGTGGAATAGGATTATGCCATACTTGAAGCAAAATGAAGAGAAAGTTGAACTAAATCTTGGACCATTATCAGTTGTTATCTTGGATGGTACCCCAAATCTAGTTATGATGTGATTTTTAAGAAAGTCCATAACTACTTTATCTGTTTCATACTTAGTGGGGATTGCTTCCACCCATTTAATGAAGTAATCAGTGGCAGTAAGGATCCAGATATGACCATTGCTTGAATTTTCCTTAAACTAACGGATAAAATCAAGACCCCATTGTTGGAAAGGGGCTTGAACAACTACAGGCTCAAGAGGTAAAGCTGCCAACTTCTGTTTCTCAGTGAACAACTGACATTGGGGACAAGATCTAACAAACTTATGCACATCGGCAAACAAAGTGGGCCAATAGTAACCTGATCTAAGAATCTTGTGGGATATTGTATCTGCTGCATAGTGCCCACCACAAAATCCTATATGAAACTCAATCAGAAGCTTTTTGGAATCTGGTTCATCAACACATCTAAGAACTAAGCCATCAGGATTTCTCCAACCTAATCCATTCTGAGTTATGCAATATCTGGTGGCTTTAAGTCTTAGAGACCTTCTTTTGTGACCAACTAAATGTTCAGGACAAGCAAAGTTATTAAGAAGGTAGATGATGTTGGAATACCATTGTGTTTGACTTAGTCTTTGAAGCTCATCTGACATGACATGTGCTGATTCATTATTCTGACAAATCATTCCTAGAGCTTTCTCATTTCTCTCTTCCATCATGCGGGTAAGACCTTGACCTTTGATTAACTTAGTTGGTTTAATTTCCAAGTCATACTCTTGGATTTTTTATACCCATTTACCCCTTATACCAAGGCAATCCTGTTGAGATAATATATCTTTAACATCAGTATGAGGAACATAACCCACAACCTTGGAATACCCAATATACATTCTGAAATGTTTCAAAGATTTAACAAGGGCATAAGCTTGCTTCTCCATTATAGTATACTTAAGTTCTGCATTTTGTAAAGCTCTACTGAAGAAGGCTATAGGTTGTTCTTGGCCTTGATCATTTTTCTGAAGTAAAACTCCAGCAATAGTATGTTCAGAAGCAAAGGAGAAGATTTGGAACTCTTTAGAATAATCAAGGCTTATCAACACAGGGGATCTAGAAATAGCATCTTTGATACCTGAGAAAGCTTCTCTCCCTTGTTTGGTCCATTCAAATTTAGCATCTTTCTTAAGTAAGAGTTGCAAAGGCTTCATTAGCTCAACTAAATTTGGAATAAATATTCTAATGAAATTGATTTGGCCATTAAAGGATTGGAGAGCTTTGACATTGGTAGGGATGAGAACCTTTTTAATGGCCTCAACTCTTTCAGGATCAACCTTCACACCATCCTTAGTGATAATATGCCCCAATAATTTGCCTTCATCAACACATAACACAGACTTAGTTGGATTTAATGATATGCCATATTTTCTGCATCTCTCAAAGATCTTTTTGAGATGTCCAACATGATTTGATCTTTCCTTAGAATACACCGTAAGATCATCCTGATATATTTCAATAATTTTACCAATTAACCCATTAAATGCAACATCCATAGCACGTTGAAAGGTAGCACCAGCATTTAAAAGACCAAAAGGAATTCTAAGGTACATGAAGGTACCCCAAGGTGTAGTAAAAGTAGTTTTATGTTGATCCTCTTTGCTTACTAGCACCTGGTTATATCCCGAGAACCCATCAAGCATGGAAATCATTCCTGATCCAATTACTTTTTGAAGCATAGTATCCATGTTGGGCAAGGGATAGTTATCTTTCATGCATGCCAAGTTTAAGTTTCTAAAATCAATACACAATCTGATATCCCCATTCTTTTTCCTAACAACTACCAAGTTTGAACACCATGTGGAATGTCTTGTCGGAGCAATGATACCTGTTGCCAACATCCTTTGAAGTTCTTTATAAACCATGGGGGCCAACTTGGGATTTATTCGCCTCAATTTTTGGCCAAAAGGCTTAACATCTGGCTTGAATGGGATTGTATGTTGAAAAGCATCCTCTCGATACGCTTTAAGTTCATCATAGCTAAAAGAAAATACATCCCTATATTCATGAACCAAATCGATCAAGTCTTTTCTCTCTTTTTCAGATGTTCATTTTCCAATTTTTATCATTTTTGGTTCTGTTTCAATTCCTATGTTTATTTCAATAAACTCCCCTGGTTTTATTGAATTCTTTTTCTTTTTATGGCCATCTTGTCTATCAAAAAGTTGCTCTAGCCGGGTGATGCTTTTGGTAATTTTGTTCCTTGGTTGATCCTGTTCCTCCTGATACTCTTTTCCTTCTTATTGATAAGTTATCTTGCAATCCGAAAATTCTTGAAGATTATGAATGAAATTCAAAATTTGCTTGTCACTATCAAACACTTGCCAATGATCTATGTTGTCTGGAATTAAAGGTCTAAAGTTAATTTCAAATTTCCCATTCCCTTTCAATAATTCCTTAGTTGGTTGAAGTGTGGAGGCTGCTACTACTAGTTGATCTGCCTCACTGTTGTCCTAACTTGAAACTGCCATGATATCTAAAGCATCAAACCATTCCATAGTATCCCAGACAACATTCTTATATTTTTTCAACCTTTCACTTTTGCATGCAAAGATGTTTTTAACTTGGGAAACCACTAAGTCAGAATCTCCTTTAATAGACAACATTTTGATCCCCATGTCCTTGGCAATTTCTAACCCTTGCAAAAATGCTTCATACTTAGCCACATTATTTGATGCATCAAACTCAAGTCTGAAAGCAAATTTAAAGGTTTGCTTGGAGGGGGAAATTATAACAATTCCAGGTCCTTTTCCAGTCCTAGAACATGCCCCATCAAAACTCATCCTCCATACTTCCTCCAATTTTTCATCTTTAGTTGCTTCCTTAAAAGGTGTTATGAAGTTGGATAAGATGGCATAGTTACCCAATTTGTCTTACTCATGTACAAACTCATTAGCAAGATTTTGTGGGTTCTCAACATGGAATTTCCTAACCTGTTCATTGTATAACATAACCATCGAATGTTCTGATGCAGGAATAGTAGCATATGACCAATCCATCCTTATGTCCCCTCCTAAAGATGTAGCCCATTTTCTTGATAAAAGCATTCCCCAATTATTTGGCACATCAATCACTAACACATCCATAGTCAAATGGACATTGGGGTACTTGGCCAACCTAACAGGTAGATTTAGGATGACACCAATGGTATCAACCTCCCTTGAGTCCATGACACACATTATGATGAGGTCTAGTTGTTTTTAGGCCCAATTGATCCATAACCCTTTTGGTCATAACATTAGAAGAGGCTCTAAATCCAACATGCAATTGTGCAAAAACATACTAACAAGGAGATGTAGAAAGGAGGGTGATCTTTTTTAGGATCCAAGCTATGCAAAATAACAGGATCATCTTCATGAATGATTAACTTTTGAAGGTTAGGTTCTTCTCTTGTTTTGCTAGGGGCTACTTTCATTGATTCAATTGGAGCCTTAGCTATTTCTTGTTCAGGAGGATCTATTATCTTCATAAAAATATTCTCTTAAGCTTGGGATTTTGATAAGGTCAGTAACAAGAACATGAATCTTTGTAGAAGACAACCAATGAGCCAAATCAACATGAAACTTACCTGAGGTGGGAGGAGGTGTTACCTTAGGAATATCCTGATTTGACTTTGATGTTCCAACATTGTCCTTTCTTTGATATGTTAAACCTTTAAACCTTGACATTTCTAGAATCTTCTCTAGTGGAGGCATCTCACCAAATCTATGGGTTTCTTTGTCCTTCTCTTGACTGTAATGTATTTCTTGTTCCCAAGTTTCTTTGGAGACAGGGTGAGTTTGGCCAACAATGTTGATATATTCAGGTTGGTTTTCAGGATCGCTTGATAATCTGACACTACGACTGGCTTCTTAGTGATCTTGTTCAATTTTGAATTGAAATACAACACATGTAGACTCTTCATGGAAATTATTGCATGCTCTGCAGAAAGGAGGAACTTCTTCCAAAACTGCATTTCCAGCTTCCAAAGGATTTGGGATCCTTTGATCTTGAATGGGTGACCTTCTTTAATATTGAGGTCTAGGAGCATACTGTGGCTTAGGCACATACTGGCTTGAGACCTGGTTGGTTTGAGATGTTTCAATGGCGATCAACCTATTCTGTATGGCATTCATGTTGGAAGCTTGGGTTGAAACAACATCTTTCAAAATTTGAGCAATTTCTTTCAAAGGTTCCTTTGAAGGATCCTTAGTTTCAACATTAATGGCCTTTTCTTTATTTTCATTTTGCTTCATAGGAATATTTGCCCTAGTGAAACCAGGAAGGTGAGAGGTGAGACTTGCCACAACTTAGCATGTTTCTGTCAATCTTTTCAGCAATCTCCATGGCTTTTTTCAAATTGGTAGACTTTTTATCAATCAATTGATATTTCAAGTCACCATCAAAGGACTCCATGTAGTAAATGAGAATGGAATTGTCAGGTGGCTTAATATCAACATGAAGTCTTGATACAATTTCATTAAATTTCTTGTTGAATTCTTACATTGTCTCATTTTCTTTCTTCTTAGTGTTGGTCAAGGCAGCTAAAAGGTAACGGTCTCCTTTGATATCCCCCCATTTGGCAAGGAAAGCAGTTTCAATTTCTTTATAAGTTTCGTACTTGTCAGCCTCTAACGTGGTGAACCATTCATAAGCATAATCTTCCAAATATAAAGCAAATAACTTCATTTTTACATCTTCATGCTTGGCATTCCAGTACCACTTGTCATAACATTGGGAAAAACATGTAATATGAGAATTAGCACTAATTGCATTATTTCCTTGAAAGGAAGGCACCTTGTCAATGGCCTTCTCTGGAACATTATGAGGATACCCAACTATAGCAGTAAAATCAAAAGGATAAAAAATATCAACCATTTTAATAGGAAGATTATTCAAATTACTTTCCAAAATAAAAGGGGAATATCAGAAATTGACTGAGAACCAAGATCTTCAAGGGTTTTTTGAGAAGATAGCTTGCTCTTCCTCCTATTGTAAACCTTTTCAGGCTCAGGAATGAACTGAATCAAGCTATGAGGATTCCTTCTTGTAAAACGCCTTGGTAAAGTTGTTGATAGTGGAGTCGCCAGATGTTCTTAGTCAATTTAAAAGATTCACTACATACATCAAACAAAGAAAAAACAAAAAGGAAAACTCAAAAGTCGTATTCCGGGAATAAAAAGACTTATCCCCAGCAACGGTGCCAAAATGTTGCCGCCTAGTTTCACGCCTGGGAAAACGCGTCAGAAGTCTTCAAGCCGCTGGTTTGGCCTTGGGGGCAAGCCAGAGTCAAGTGCTATCACCTAAAACTCGGCTCCTCTGTCTAGGCTTACTCCTAGCGAAGCCAAGGGGGGTGGACCCTAAAAAATAAAAATAAAACTATGTGTTTTTTAATCTATGAAAAGCAAAACAACCTATCTAGGAGTTAGAATTTTTGTGAACCAAGATCAATGCACTATATATAAAGAAATATCATTCATTCATCATCATCATCATTGTCATTTTAAATGTAAACATCCATCATCATGTAAAATAAACAACAAGACCAATGTTGATAAATGGAGTCAGAAACAAAGTGCTTTGAAATAGAAATGACAATGTTGTGCAATTGTTCTTGGTTAATTTTATTATTAATGTGGTAATGGATCTTTTTATTAAGGTTGGGGGATTCCCAATATACCAAAAGGTACTGGGAATATGTCCGGAATTCAACAAGATGGTTTCTCACTCAGACATTTGGGCTGGATCGGAGTCTCTGGGAGGTGTTCAACACTATACCAAACGAGAGTATAGTCTAACGGTTTCCCAGAGGTCACTACCCAGTGGTTCCCATGTCCTTTGAGAAATTTTGCCACAGAAGTTGAATAAGCGTTTGTGCCGGATTTTCACAAATAGGTGGTTTATTTGGGTGTGTTTGATCCTATTACTAGTCACTTATTCCCTTTCTGGTGTGATCAGCATGTTCAAACTAAGCTACAGTGACCACAAAGCATACGGGGAAAAAGCCTTGTAAATTTTAAGTTTTTTATGAATACAAATTTTACTTTTTTAAACCCCCGAGAGTCTTTTCGGGCCAGTACTCGGGCAAGCCCTTATCCTGAAACCTTACTTTGGGAAAGCAAGGGGGTGTTCTAGATTGTAAAAAAGTGAAAAACTGTAAAAAAAATGAAGAAAAACTAGGTCCTGAGTGAACTCGTGGCCCGCCAATGGAACTGACTAATGAGATTAATTTTAACTAAACTAAAAAAATCACGCCACAAAAAAGAGTCGACACAGTTCCCCCCTGGGGGGATGGGGTGTAAGCGCTGGTTATCCCACTTTCTCTTGTTTAATATTTTGTTACAATGTAATATAGAAGTGACCCAGTCTTTTAAAATGACTCGGTGTCTTACAATAATAGAAGGGAAGAGTATCTGGTTTGAGAAATAAAGTTTGTAGTGCTCCGGATGGCATGAATCTTCAAAATTTGGCCAGCATCTCCTCCTACCTGTTCATCAATTGCTGCAAACTAGCAAGCAAATGTTAGTGAAAGATGCCCAAAAACACTTTAAGGGTGTATTTGGGTAACCTACAAAAAACAAAAAACAAAAAGGCAAAAACTAAGTAAAATGCGAGAAAATGAACTAAGTGAGACAAGTTGTGAGGCTTGTCGCCTTAAGATCTTTGCACACTCAAAGAGCTGCAAATTCTAAACTCTTATGATAGCCAAATAAACCTTTAAAATTAGTAAAACATACTACATGTTCTAGTTTTTTTTAGATATGCAAAAATTTCAAACTTTAACAAGAAATATGCTTCTATTAGATCTAGATTAAAATTTTAGATTGAGAAACACTTAAGATCTAACAAATAAATCATATCTACTTATGATATTGCAAAGGAGAAAGATCTGAGATACGCAAACCAAAGTAACCAAGAAAAGTTTAGAATTTTTCGGTGACGAAAAGGAAGAAGAAAACGCCTTGAACTTGGGCTATGGGGTCCTCAACAGTGGGGATCAATAAGACTAGTTCTCCTTGGATCTGTTCTGAAGATCAATGGATGCAAGCAAGCTCTACCAACTCTTCAGATTATAGCAACCTGTAGACACAAAAGACAACTCACACAAGCAAGATCAAATGCAACTAGTGTAGACTAAAATAGAGATTTAGATACAAGTATTTAAACAAAAATATCATTGAAATTTGGCTTCTCTATAATAACCAACAGAAAAAATAATGGATTAGATCACACTATTTTGACCTTACTAAGATAAACATCTCCTTCAAAAGCTAGTTATTGATCAACAAACAAGCATGAATAAAAGTTGTAAAGACACGGATTAACTCATATATTAATTTAGAACATGGTCATCCACACAACTCAGATCAACACATAGATTTGCCTCCAAAGCCTTTATTTATTAACAAAATGCAAAGAGATTACAACAATTAGGAGCAGAGGATCCAGCTTCTCATGACAAATGAAGGAAAGGGGACATGCTCTTATAGTAAAACTCCAAGAGGGATGGCGCATTAGTGAAGGAGGAGTGGGGGAATGGTGGCATGACTCATGGAGCAATTCGTGGCCCCCAAATGGGGCTGCAAACTCCCTCTTCCATGCTGCAAAAAATGCAGCACTAAAGCTGCCACCAAATATGCTGCATAATACCTCAATTTGTGGGCTCCTCCACTCACCAAATGCACCCAAGCTAAGGAGGAATGTGCCTAGCTTCATGGGCATGTCATGTCCACTATTTGGGCTACCAAAAACTCTTACAAGTCAGCCTCTTAACCTCCTAAAACAGTGCTGATCCAAAATTGACCTCAATCCCCCCAAAATTGGGATTTAAATTTTTTATGATTTTATGATTTTTTTTTATTTTTCTCTCCATTTTCATTTTTTAAAATTTTTCTCACCATTTTATTTGTTTTTTTTAGAAAAGTGAAAAATAAATGGGTCTAAGACTATAGAAAGTGGGTTTTGGGGTATGGTGGGTGCTCTGCGTTAGAAAACGAACACCCCCATGGAAAAAGGGACCCTTAGACCACACTTTTACGCCTATTACAAATATTTTAATTAAACCATTAAAAAATGGCTTAAAACACGGAAAAACTTTTTTGCTGGAAATATAAAAAAAAACATAGGGGGGCCTAGCACATGTCCATACGACCCAAAATAATGCCTAGCATGTTCATATACATTGACCCATGGACTTTAATAACACCCTAAGGCCCGTTAACCTCACCAAGCATTTCAGCTTTGGAGGAGCAGGAGAAAAACTCAAAAATTATGTTATGCACAAATGCAAGGCATAATTAGTAAGTGAAAAAACTCCTTGGAATACCTGACTTAGTCAAAAAGTCCTAGGGAACCAAGTCCTATACAAAAATACCACGCTAGTACATTTTATTATAAACCCCACAAGGCATGGACATGTGGAAAAAAAATTAAAAAGGGGGCCCTTAAAAAGGTCAGATGGACATCAAATCACTGAATTTGAACATGTGACATATTCAACTTTGCCCACTCACTTGATAGTCCAACCAAGTACAACTTAGTTGGTAACAACCGTGAGGTCTGAAATTTATTCTTGGAGAAATCAGTGAGCTTTGCAACCTGTTCTTTCTTCAGAGTATGTCTTTGGAGGCCACAAACATTGATTTCTATTATCAGTGTTCTGTTTGAGACTTATCAGCTTTTTGTTTCATTACGTCTTGTTCTAAGTGCCTTGACCAGATCCCTTATTGAGTCTTGTTGATTTTCTAACTGTCTTTGACCATTCTCGATTGACTGTAGTATAGCCCAGTCATCTCTCTCTCAGGTCTTGTACTAACTCTTTGATAGAGTCTTTTGGTTCCTAGAGTTGACTGGCCTCTGAGAGGCACAGTGTTTTCTGAAATAAACTCTTCTGAGTATTTTATAGGAAGGTTTTCACACCCAGGTAAGTATCTTCGTCTATATCTCTTACTGTTAACAAGTTTATTATTTTTTATTACATGTTACTGAAGATTAACTTAATACAGTGACCTAGCTAGTAGTGTTGAAGATTACTTTAACACAGTGACCTAACTGGTAGTATTAAAGGTGTGAAGTTGAAAGAGATGAAAATTATGTTAGAAGTTACTGCTGTACTATTTCATATTTAATTTCAGTATTTGTTTATCTACTTCTTGCATTAAATTTTATTGAATTTTATTTTTTTGCATAAAACCCTGATTTTACCAAAAATTAACAACTATTACCAGCAAATGTTTTGAAGGAAAGATTTTAGAGAAGGGTATTAAATTGACTTTGGATGCATATGAGGTGTCTAAATTGTTCTAATTAAACAAATCTCTGTTGTATATTACAAAAGAAATATTTCAATGCATATGCTTTTGTTAAAAATTAAATCTACCATGCAACAGAGAAATGTGAGAGGAAATTTAACTGTTGTTCGATATAGAAGAGTTATAAAGATAGAACACAAAGCCTTCACTGGACCAATGTAGAAAAAAATAGAAGAAGAAGAAGAGAATCTCTCTGTGACTTTGGGTTACAACAACACCCTGCAGACCCAAAGCATCCACTCATCAATACAAATATCAAAAAAAAAATTTAGCAATCGAAAAATATAGCAGTGCTTTACACAGGTAAAAATAGAATCACAGTTCATAGGAAACCCTCATGTGATAGGCATCTCTACATATTTCTTCATAATCTTTAAAAAAACTACATATTACCAGATTTCCTTCAGCAATGTTGAATGGTTAAACTTATAGCCGATGATAAAAAGTCTTGAAAGCATTATTAGAATTTCCTAGCCATCAAAAAGTGTTCCAAAGAAAGCTCAAGGAATGTTGATCATTTAAACCACCTCTTTGGCAAAAGGATTTCAGTTCACTACATAAAACTTCACTAATGCATAAAGTAGAAATCAATTAGTGAATGCCCATTGGGCTGTGGTCTAGTAGTTGAGACAGGGTCGGCACAAAAATTACCCAGGTTCAAACCTCAGTGGGCATAGAACCTTGATCACGAGTTTCGTGACACCGATGTTAAAGTGGGATTTACTATGATAATGTAGAGCTCGGTTCCATAGGTCTCTGTGATAATATAGAGTTGGGTTCCATATATACCCCTAGGATAAAAAAGGCATTTTTTTTTCACACCGGAAAAAAACAACTTTTTATTAATTTGCAAAAGTTGTGTCAAATTTTACATCCAATCCATAGAGAAGCAAGATCTTCTCCATATCTCAATACTAGAAATAGGCAGACAAATCCTCTTACAAAAATATCATAAGATCCAAGATCAATTCTAGTTGCATATAGCTCAAGTGAATAAACTGAAGACTATAAAAAGAGCTTCTACTATATAACAAAGTTTTCTATCTGAACTCACAAAGTGACAGAAAAAACAAGATAGATACAAAAATTAGTCTCTTTCAAAAAGAGATAAACAATCCGATGACACAGAGACTCCATCACAAAACTCATCCACATATAACCTGCCATCCATAAGTCCAATGACCTTTTTAGATAGTTGATCAGCAGCCACATTGAACTCCCTGTATATGTGCTTGAAGTTTAGCAAGTCAAAAGTTTTGATGAGATCTTTAACTCTGGAAATCCTATGTTCTAAAATTAAAGAGTGCAAAGAGGCAGCACCAGTAGCCCAGTCAATTATGCACTTGGAGTCACCCGCAACGTGAAGAGATCTGATACCCATGCTTCTTGAGAGCCAAAGTAAACCCCATAGTGCCAAAAGTTCAACATGCGTGTTAGTGCCTCTTCCAGCACTCAGTAAAAGATGGTAGTAGTGATTCGGGCCCAGTTTTAAAATCATCCCATCCCCACATATACCATTCTACTCAGCACCATCAAAGTAGCCACATGGGAAACAAAGGACAGGATCAGCTACAAGAGATCTATTAGACATCTTCATCGGAGCAGAATAATGATAATCCCTGAAAGAAGATATAGCCTTAATGCAAACAAGGATAGGATTTGGCTTGATATTCTGAAAAATATAGGCGTTTCTAGCCTTCCAAATATCCCATAAGAGAAAAAAGATTAGAAATTTAAATCTCCTCTGATGAGCAAACCAAAACTTCATATTATCCTCGATATGAGAGAGGTTCCAAGGAAGATGGAGGTTTAATGAAGAGCACAATTCTGTCCAAACCTTCTGAAAGAAGGAGCAATTACCGAATAGGTGAGCCACAGCCTCGAGATCAGCATAACAAAGTATACATAGCCTCAGTCCCACCATCCACCTCTTTTGTAAATTATGCCAAGTAATAATTTTGTTCTAGATACAAATCTAAACAAAACGAGAGATCTTTAATGGGATTTTTTCCCCCAGATGTTCTTAATCCACCAGACCTGTTCAGTGTCCAACTCTGACTCCATCAAACAATCATAAGCTAGTCGAGCAGTAACGATACCATCTCTTGAGTTATAAGTCCAAACAAACCTGTCCTCATATGACTTTAAAACTATACCAGCTTTATATAACTTATAAGCTAGAGAATCCCATTCTGATGCAACAGTCATACTCAACTTCAAGTCCCGTGCAGAACACCATTTAATCAATCTGTCTTCCTTCATAATCGCCACCTGCTTTAAAACAAACAAGTGCTTCCTGTGCAACTCCATAATTAAAGCATATGATAACTTATAGTCATCACCTAACCCAACCACAGGATCGATCCCCAGGAATATTTGTGTTCCACTTCCAAGGTTCCAACTGATATTCTAATTTATGATCGGATATGACTTGGTTAAACTACGCCAAATAAACGAGCCATTCTTTGCATTCTATTGTCTAGATCGAAACCAGTCAACCAGCGGTAGTCTTTTTAAATACTTAGCTTTGATCACCAGTCCCCATAGGCCTTCATTAGTAATACTTCTCCATAAAATTTTGGCACATAAGGCTCTGTTGAAAGATCCCAAATGCTTGATTCCCTAGCCTCCCATCATCTTTGGTTTTGATAGACACTCCCAAGATGCCAAATTATACTTTTGTACATTTAATTTTCTGGCCCATAAAAATTGAAAGATAAATCTTCTAATCGCATTGAGCACAGAAATTGGGATAATAAAAAGTGAAAACCAAAAGACAGGGATACTTAATAGAACAAAATTCACCAAAACAAGACACCCACCCAACAACAGCCATCTAAATGACCAAGAATTGATCTTCTTTTGTACCTTCTTAATTAGCCAATTCCAGTCTTCAGTTTTGCAGCCATTTGGTTTTAGATAGTATCCAAGATATTTTAAACCTTCCTTTATACTAGACATTTTATATGGAAACAACGAGCCAATCTGTTCAGTAATGACTGAGTCCTTACATTGGTGGATAATATGAGATTTATGGGCACTATTCATCATACTTGAGGCGTCGCAAAATATGGCAAGAATCATGTGGAGAAATTTCCATTATGTTGTACATCCATCACCAAAGATGAGTATGTCATCTATGAAAAGTAGATGTGTTATATGTACTATACTGGCCACCTTTATCCCAATGATATGATTTTGTTCTTTTGCCCTTTTTAACAGCAGATTGAGCCCCTCAATTGCCATTGCCAAAATGAAAAGATACAATGATAATGGGCATCCCTGCCGAAGACCACGATTTCCCTTGAAATAAGAAGACAGAGAACCATTTATAAGAATAGAAAACCTAGATGTAGACGTACACGCCATTATCCAGTTGACTATATGCACAGTCAATCCTATCTAAAGAAGAATAAATCTTAAATAGGTCCAATCGACTTTGTCATAATCCTAGATGGCATTTGTGAGTCTCCTTTGATTGGTGTAGCGGTGAAAAAACTTCGTATCATTATCGTCACCATGGAGCCAAACAACCCTGCTCTTTGTCGCCAAGTCTCCTCAATCTGTTTGAGAATGGCCATCTTTCTTGCTTCCAAAGACACCAATCTTTCTTTCCTAACAACAGAGAACATTTCTTTATCACAACAACTAGATAGAAACTGGAATTCCTCCTCAATCTCCTCCAGCGGTTTTTTGTTCTCAGCTTTTTTCTCTCTTTCCCATAACATCATAGCATCTCTAATCATCGACAATTTTTTATCAAACTAGACAATGGAGGAATCTTTACCTATTGTGAAGCAATGTCCCACTAATTATGTATCAAGTCACAGAAGGATTTTTCTCCCAACCAAATAGGATTGAATTTAAAAGGATAAAATGCAAAGTGTTTATCGAAATCTAACTGGAGAATCACTGCTTTATGATCCGAAATACCAACAGAGTAAGACCAGGACCGATATCAACTGACAGAATCACAGAGGACCTCAGACATAAAATATCAGTCTAGTATCTTGGCAATACCAGCTCAACCGCATCTCCCATTTGACCAGGTAGGCACAAGAACATTAGGACCAATGTCCACTAACTTTGCTTCCTCAAACATAGATAGGGAGTAATCAACTAATGGATCATGTATATTACCGGAACCCCAAGTTTCATCAGAAGACATAGTAAAGTTGAAGTTTCCATCCAAAATGAGAGAGTGATCCTTCAATAAACCAGTATTTGCAATCTAATCCCAAAATTGCTTTCGGAGCTGATAGGGTCCGTATATGTTTAGGATATGAATCAAATCTTTAAAACCCTTAAGCATTCCTTCTATAAGGATACCTGCAACAATGAGATATGCCTTCATATCAGCAACAACAGGATCCCAAGCTACAAGGGTTCCTCCTGACAAACCTGTAGAGTCAACAACACAGACCCTCCAGTGGATTTTTATTTTAAGAAAGTAATTACAGGCATTCAGGGAAGTGGCCATCGTCTCTTGTAATAGAAAAACACTAGAGTTTACTAACTCCAAAAACCTTTTGATAGTAGCACGTTTTTGGCCGTTGCCCAGCCCACAGATGTTAAAGGACACTAAATTCATTGAGTAACCTCGTCTCGAGCTGCATCTACTCTAAGAGCCCTAGAAAAAGTTGAATTAACTGTAACCGACTCCTTTGGAAGTCCCTTATCAAATAGTGAGGATAACTAAGGGTTTGAATTCCTGCTACCCGTCATATTAGTTTCCCCCATGGTTTTTCCAAGACCTTTCCTACCTTTCATCTTCTTTGGTTTGCGAATAGTGACATTTCCATTAAAAATGGAGGAAATGGGGATAACTTCAAAGTCAAGAGGCACACTGGTAGAATATGTTGGAAGAGGAGTTCCTAGAGATGTTCCACCCCCAGAGTTCGAAAAGGGCGAGTCATTGATCGAAGAAGGGGATAGTTCAATTCCAAGAGAAGCGGAAGGCTTGTCCGACAATGGAGGAAAATCAGATGGATTTAGTGGAATTGGAAGCAAGGCTTGAGGTGTAATGTCATCCGGGGCAGAAAATGACGAAGGGGGGCAGGCATGGTGCTCCTTTACAGAGTGAGGGACATCCTCCAAAAACCCTAAAGAGAATTCTGGCACTAATTCTAAATTGGCCCTGTCATCCGTATTGACCAAGGTAGGACAGGGCGAGACCAAAGGAGTCTCGACCCCGATCGATGGACTATCCTCCGAAACCCCAAGAAAGGACTGTAAACTTGAGACAGATAAAGAACGGATAATGTCATCAGCAATTATAAATTTTAAAAGGACCGGAATGGTTTGAGCAAACTTACCCACGAACGAGGTTGCCGATTGTGGATCCAATGGAAAAGGAAAATTTAGACCTTCACCCAACTCATCCTGCTCCGATAAGGACTGGGAAACACCAGCAGACGGTCGATAAGCCTCACCCAACCCAACTTTACACTATGCTTTAGAATGCCCAATCTCATGACATGAGTGACATCGGAAAGGTACTTTCCAGTAGTCTAGGGTTTGAACAAATGTGTCGCCTTCCCATACAACTTCCAATTCCCCCGGTAGCCCCTCTCCCGAGTCAATTTCCAGAGGAGAACTTCTGTCTGCCCCCAGTAATTGATCGTCTTCAATAAGAATGAATCTTCCAAAAAAGGAATTTACCCTTACCAAAAAAGGGAATCAAATAGTCAATGTGCAAAACAAATAAATAGACAAACCATAGCCCTTGTACAAATTGATGCTCATGGAATACGAACCGGATAATCTACTTCATTTTCCAAAACAAGTTTGCAGTCGGGAAATAAATTTTCCCCAATGCATTCCATAAAACTCAAAATTTTCAATTAGTAATCAACATAGAAAAGAGACAAGCTGTGGGCCTTGTCAAAAACAATGCTTTGTTAATACAAGCCAGATAATATGTCTCTCCATTAATAAATCCTGTAATACTCATATCACATTTAGTGACAAGTAGTCAAAATAAGTAAACTGCTAAACTTGTACAAAAGGATGCTAGGAGAATACAAGCTGAACAAATAATTGGACTTTGCCTACAAAACATGTTTGTTGTCACTGGATATTCTTCATCCATGCATCCATTAACATTTGAAAGTTAAATTGTCAATACCAGGCAAGCAAGAAACATAGTTCAGCCAATATCCTGGCATAAAGGGATGCTCGTGGAATAGAAACCCAAAAGCTAAAAATGCATCATGATGTAGATCATTAAAAAGAAAACATTAAAAAATAAAGTTGTACATGCCTCAACAAATAGAGTACAGCTTAAGTTTCCAACAATCTGAATAAAAACAATAGTTTAATATGAAGGGAATATATACCAGGAGAAGCTTTATGTTATAATTAAAAAAAATAAAAATTGGATGCATAATTTTACATACAAGGTTAAGAAACTTTGATTAATCTTCTAGTGACCCTTATAAGAAACCCTTATAAGAAGAGACCATATCACTTGATACAAGGAAGAAAAATCAAACATTACAACACAAATTTGTCCTTGGACCATGAGCATATCAAACAATATACCATAATCAATCTCTTGATACTGGGCCATTGACTTCAAAATGAAAGAAGATATTTTAAAAAATAAAATCAGGTAAAAGTTGTGAAACAGAAATAACAAAAATTTGAAAGAGATGTGATAGCTTATGGGGCGCTATGCATGGAAATTTAGGGAAATGTGATGGAAAATGCTAGGAAATTTGTGCATCCTTCAACATATCAAAAGAGGTATCCAAGGGAGAAATCTTAAAGAAATCATGTAATGTTTGAGCTGCCCCAAAACAGGCAATAAAACCGACAACAAACAGTGAAAACTGAAAAGGAATGTGGACAGAGAAAGCATCTCATTTTCTATTTAGTGTCACCTGCCAGAAAATACAAAATACAAAGCATGCTAAATAGGCACATGATAAATATAAAAGTGTCCAAACACCAAGTATTAGGACTCAGTGTACTCAATATATGAAAGAAGTATTAGGACTTAGTGGACTCGAATTTTTTCATAGTTCAGTTATACAACCATTGCTCCCTGCTCCCTAACAACAAATTAGAATGTCGAAGAACTTTGGCTTTCACCAATGTTGTTGTGAGTAGTACTTTCACAATTCAGCAAATGTGTTATATCTGATTGGAAATTTAGATTTCCGACAATTCCCAAAAAAGTGTCTCTGAAGCTTTGTAGTATGCCCACAATATCCATCATAGTAGGGCGTTCTTCAGGAGATTCTTTTGTGCAGAGCAAGCCCACACTTAGGAGCTGATTGAGGCAGTTGAGCTCCTTGCCTTCTATAGTGCTTGTATTTGTCCTCCTCAATAGACTCTGATCGACCACTTCCCTTACTCTGTTCGGAAAACCATTGCCCACCCATTTCTGCAAGTTCATTCCTTCCACAAACATGTTGTGAGTGGGCTTCTTTCTAGTTAACATCTCCAACAACACTATTCCATAGCTATAAACATCACCTTTTGTTGTGACATGTCCACCCAATCCATATTCTACATTAAAACATTCTCATTGTAAGGTTTTTCATTTACATTTTTTTTATAAAAATAGGAAATTGCCAACATTGCTTAATATGTCATATACTTCATATTATACATAACATGATCTTAATATACCTGGAGGAATGTAACCTACAGATCCTTTGAGTGCATGTGTCGAAGTGAGCATTGAATCCTCGGAATTTGCAAAACATATGGTAGCAATGCCAAAGTCTGTTACGTATCCTGTCATATCTTCACCTAGAAGCACATTGCTAGGTTTTAGATCGCAATGGAGCACTTGGATGAAACAATGGTGATGGAGATATGCAATGCCTTGCGCGATGTCTATTGCTATATTCAACCTTTGAAACAAACTCAAACCACTTTCTTCTTCACCATCAGGATATAACCACTTCTCTAGGCTTCCGTTTGGCATTAATGGAAATATCAAGGCTTTCATTTGGATATTTGAATAAGAGGTTATGATTCTAATCAGATTCCGGTGCCTAACTTTACCCAAAACTTTGCACTCCCTGTCAAAACTCTTGTGAGCTCCTTCATTTTCCAAATTGAGAAGCTTGACAGCAACAATTGTTCCATCATTCAGAACCCCTTTGTATACTTTTCCAAAACTACCAACTCCTAAGAAGTTGGCATCACTAAAGTCATTTGTTGCAGTGATGATTTCTCCATAGGAAATTCTTCGGTGCCCCACTTTTAAGGATACCTCTCTAAGAATATGTCTTTTGTGATTTTGAATCCATAAGATTCCCAGAAACAAACACAATAGAACAATCACTGCAGCTGCAACAACAGGTATGATAACTCTTTTCTTATGCCAAACACTTTTATGTTTGTGAACATAGCATGGTGACAGACTTACCCAAGGTCCACAGAGACCAGGATTTCCAACAAATGCCATGGCACCAAGATTTTTGAAAACTCCTCCTCTAGGGACTTCTCCTGACAAGTTGTTGAAAGAAAAATTCAAGTGGTGGAGCATTGTGAGATTTTCCAATGACATGGGTATTCCACCTAACAATTTGTTGGAGGAGAAATCCATGTCCTGAAGATTTTGAAGGTCACCAAGTGAATCTGGAATTGTACCTTCAAGTGTGTTGCCTGAAAGATTCAGGAACTCCAATTCTTTGCAGCTTTTGAGTGCACTTGGAATGTACCCAGTTAACTTATTTGCAGAAATATCTATAGCTTGAAGCATAGTCATCTGGCTTAGTTCCAAAGGCACAGGTCCATGTAATAAATTGTTTGAAAGGTTGAAAAACAAAGCTAAATTTGCAAGCCCTCCTAACTCTGGAGGTATTTGCCCGGTGATCCTATTGTATGATAGGTCTAGCTGTAGTAAGTTCACGCATTTCCCTAGATTTGCAGGTATATTACCTGATAGCTGGTTGTGATTAAGATCTAGATATCTTAGCTGCAGCTGGAGGCCAGCCACAGAATCAGGGATTCTTCCAAAGAGATTATTTCTGTTGAGAGATAGGGCCCCTAAGCTTTTGAGTTGCCCGATTTCCGTTGGGATGGTTCCTTTTAAATTGTTGGATCCCATATCTAACACCTGCAAGTTTTGAAGCATATTAAGTGAAGAAGGGATTTCCCCTGTAAAAGAATTGTCATCTAAAAGAAGCATTGTTAAACTAGTTAGGTTTCCAATCTGTGGAGGTATTTCTCCTGTTAATTGATTCCCTGCCAAGTTTATGTAGTATATTTGTGTAGAAAGATGGCCTACAGAAAAGGACAATGTCCCTTGAGATAATTACCAAATAAATATATCTTTTGTAGGGTGGAACAGTTAGTAAGAGCTGTAAGAATGGGCAAGCTCGTGGTGCTGCTGCTAACCAGTTGATTGTCACCTAAGGAAAGCACTTGGAGCTGCGTTAACTTACTGAATTCCATGGGCACTACTCCACTGAGCTGGTTATACCCTAAGTCCACAATTGTAAGGTTCGTACAATTGAAAAGGGAAACAGGAATGCTGCCATTCAACTGATTATCACCCAGAGCGAGTCCCGTCAACTAGTTGTTCTTGCTGCACAACTCTGCAGGAATGTGACCAGTAAGATGGTTTCCAGATATATCCAATCCAAGAAGATTGGTGCACCTGGACAAGGAAGATGGAATTTGTCCCGTGAGATGGTTACTAGGCAGAGATATAAGAGTCACCTGGCTTAGCATGCCGAATTCGGAAGGAACACCCCCGTAAAGGTTGTTATTACCCAATTATATGTATTGCAAAGAGGACATGTTTCCCAAGCAGGCCGGGATTGTACCAGTCAAATTGTTCCTGCGTAAGTTAAAGAAAATTAAGTCGGGGAGAACACAGAGTTCTGAGGGAATGTTTCATATGAGCTTGTTAGTGGCCATAGATAAATCCAGTAAACTGCGGCACCCACCCAGAGTTGGCGGAATGGAACCTTGGAGTTGATTGCTAAACAAGTAAAGCCCCTCTAAGCGAAACAGATTTCCCAGTTGATAGGGAATGTGACCATGAAAACTGTTATTGCTAAGGTCGAGTATTCTAAGAAAGGAGAGATTGCCGAGAAGAGGAGAGATTGTACCTTGTAATCTCATGCTTGAAACATCTAGGGAAATCACTCTCTGCCTGCGCCGACTGCATATAACACCTGCCCACTTGCAGAATGAAACATTTGGTTTCCAAGTGGGAAATGATTGGGATGGATCGTATGCAGTGATTGCGGACATAAATCCTCGGAGAGCCTCTTGATCAGAAGCATTGCTGAAATGAGGATGCCTCTGAGCGGTGGAAAATACAGGACTGACATAGAGAATGAAATAAAAAAAGAACAGAAGCATTCTCGTGAAAAGAAGCGAAGGAATGTAACAGATATTCATCTCGTCGAAGAGAATGTGAATGTGGTTGCTGATACAGAATGGATGAGAAAACCATATCGGTTGAGTTCCCCCACATTTACTTATATAGCCTAGATTCCTTGTTTTAACTTCAGATTAACGTAATAAAAACGACGCATACAGGGACTCGACATATCTCTTCCAATGAAACCAGGATCTCTTAAATAATACGAAACCATTTTGGATTGTATGGAAACGCGGTGTTTGAATTTTGAATATGCCAATAATGTGATCACACTCAATCAACAATGAAGTCAATAGTCAATCAATGAACAACGAGAATTGAGACCATTCAACAACGAAGTCAATAGTTAATCAATCATGGACCTCTTGCACTTTCCACACTTTTCCGATATGACAATTTCCACAAATTTGTTTCAGTTAGTAAATGTTTGAATTTTCAACCTGGGATACTTTGGTGTATAAAGTATGGAGGAGATGTTGTCAACACATAGCCGGTAATCCAAGTCAAAAGATGTCTCAACAGAATTGAACCTCGGTAGATGGAATGAAATCCATCTAACCCCACCAATAGGGCACCGAATCCTTGACATGGAGGAGATGGTGTTATGTAATGTAGAAAATAATAAATAATAAATTGCGTGCGACAAAAAAATGGAGGAGATCAATTTTGACATCATTTCTATCTATGATTTTTAATCCACTGATTGTAAAGTTGCATAAGACATCACCCATATTACAACACACATGTTAATGTAATCTTAGAAGGTAACTAACTCATCTATTTTTAGCTCAATTCTATAACCAGCCTAGATCCATCAAAACCCAAGGTAACTATCTCATCTCTTTTTAGCTCAATTCTATAACCAGCCTAGATCCATCAAAGTCAGATCTATCAAGCGTCGAGAGGATCAAATCTCTTGAGGTGCAAACCTCTTTTTGAGTTCGATACGTGAGTAAAGGTTTACACCTCGAGAAATTTGATCCCTCTCGATGCTTAATAGATTTGGGTTTAGATAGATCTAAACTAGTTTATTATCAATCCATGATCATATGTCAAAAGAAATATTGTGGTTATTGCTTAGTCTCTTTTGATTCTTGAAATTAAGATGAATATTATTATTATTATTAGAAAAAGTTCAATAATGCCATTATAATTAGTGTAATTAAATATAATATTATTTTAAAATTTTAATTCAACATTTATATTGGTTATATGATTTTATAGAAAATATTATAAAATGATAAATTAAAAAAGTGTTCAAATAGCATTGTTAATAAATGTGGTTTTGGAGTAAGACATAAAACTGTTGATGAGTGGCTAAGAGTTCGTTTTCTTTGGATGAAAGAAAACATGTTAACGACTTAAGATCCTGAGACATTTGGTAGGACTAAAACGTTGCCCCTTACGGACCGCCAATGGGTTATTTCAGGTGGTATGTTTTTTCTTGAATTAAATGGTGATGTGATCTCGATGGATATTGGTGGCCACCCAGCTCTTTCACTGAATCATAATGGTTTTCCATCTCGGCAATTTTTCTACAGTTTTCTAGGTTTTGAACTTCTGATGCATTAATTTTAAGGTCCTAAATAGCGGTTTTTGGACTTTTTAGGGCCTACTAGGATTGATGCAAGCTTTCCCAAACCTAGTTAGATATTGTTCTTCTTATCTAGATATTTCCAACGAGCTGCCGTGCTCCCAAAACAAAGGTTGTCTACAAACATTGTGTAGTCGGGAAGTTGGTGTATTAACTAACCACCTCAGAACCCGCAATCCTTTCAGTCACTTCATCTCCTAAGGTTAGGGTTTTGGATCTTTGCCTCTTTATCTTATTGGTTGTATGATAAAAGACCCATTTTGCCTCTTTGTAATCAACTTCTCCCGAATAAGCATAGCTCCCACATCTCTCCTTAGATATAGGCTACCAACATTCTAGCTATTCTATCGTTCTACATTTTACAGTCTATTCTATTTCATTAAATCATAGAATTTGAGATTAACAGTTTCACTATATTCTTTGCAATATATGTACGCATTCTCTTTTATATATATTCATCAATTTCATTCTCACATAAACCCAAATCCGTGGTATTAGAGTAGGTTGCTCTTTTTTGTTTCTTTGTGCTTGTCTTCAATGAGGTGAGGGTATAAGGAGTTGGGTCTTGAACTTGGTGAGCTTGAGAAAGATTGCCCATGCCTTCCCAAACAAGCTCCCAAGGGAGGAGAAAAGAGAGATGAATGAGTAGGAGATCTTATCCAAATGTTCCTCGAGGAAGCCCTCGCATGATAGAGGAACGAGATGTTAGATAATTTTGCCCAAATCTTTCGACGACTGCCAACAACGGAAGGACCTTCATCAAGTAGTTACTTCAAAATTGTGACACCCTTCAAGGTACAAGTTAACTTTGATATTCCTTTAATTGAAGGCCAGATAGATGTTGACGCTTTGGAGAAATGGTTAAATCTACTAGAGGATTATTTTTATGTCCACAACTTTTCCAATAGAGAAAAGATCACCTTTGCACTCCTTAAGGTTGTTTCTCATGTCAAAGATTGGTGGGAGACTTACTATGAGAAAAATGCCACATACAAAGGTACCATGTTCAAGACCAAATCCACTTGGGCATCTTTTGTTGATGTCCTTAAAGAGTAACACTATCCTTATTCGTAGATACTAGCCAATGATGGTTGTCCTCATTGTCAATTGACAACTAAATTATGATAAATTTCTCCACCTTAAAAAAACATTATTAATAAATCTAAGACATATAATATGACAAATGCATATTTAAATTCTCACCCTCATTTTAAATAAAGGGAATGGAATATGGAGTACAAACAATTGGATAATGCAATGTCTCATGTGACATGATTCCTTCTAGGGATAATTTTAAGGACCTATACCTATTTAAAAGTGTATAAACCTTGGCGAATCTTACCAATTCTTAAAATGTCAACTATAAAATATTTGGCGATATTTTTCTAAAATTATTTCAATTTCTAATGATTTTATATAGTTTATATAATAATTGGGAGATTTTTAGAGTGAAAAAAGTTTACCCCATCAAAATTGGGCGAAATGGGGCTTCAAAAAATGCAAATTGGCGAATCTTTTTTTCGAAAAAAAACATGGAAAAATAGTCCATGGGCTAAACTTCGCCCCTAAAATTATCCTTAATTTCTTCCCTATTTAAATAAGAGAATGTATTTTATGAAGTCACGATATGACTTTTCAAAACTTTTATCTAAATTAATTGAAAAACACTCATTCCAAATATGTTGCAAATTTTCAAGTAATTGTTTACTTTTGGAGACGTTTTCATCATTCTTTCGGACCTTTGTACTACTCTTTCCATCGTTCTTTTGGATATTTCCACTATTTGTTTGGAACACCAATCCCATTTAAAAAGGTTTTGTGAAATGCTTATCAATCTATTCCATGTCTTCATAGACTATGATGGAATTTATGATGGAATTTTGGAAGCGATAATGATTCCAACCACTCTTTTGAACCACCAATCCCATTAAAAATATGTTACCAAGTAATTACCAGTATACCCCATTTTTTTAGACTTCGATGGAACCATTAAAAAGTTCATGATTTTCAAAGAAATATGTTACTTCAAGAATATGAAGTTCATGATTTCGAAGAAATATCTTACTTCAAGAAGATAAATACAATTACCATGTTGCCAATGCCCATCCATTATTGGACTTCAAAACCATTACCCATCCATTATTGGGGAAGACCGCCCATCCCTAGAATTAAAGATATAACATTGTGACGCGGCATATTATTTTTGAAAATTATTTAGCAGTGTGAGAATTTATTGTTCTTGGGTGATTCCTTTTACATATATTCTATGAAATGATTTAGCAATGTATAAATTTATTCATTTATTATTTATTATTTTTAATTTTTTAAATTAAGTTGGCATGTGAAAGTATTGTAGGCATAAAATTAATTTTTAAGTGGGGAATGTGTGTTTTTAGTAAAAGCTAGTTTAAACCTTAAGCACCATATATAAACATTAACCTTGATTGGGACAATTTGTCCAAAAATTATAATAGGAAAATGTATAACCATGAAATTTGGAACGAACATACTTGATTTCATGGTTCTACCTTTGTCAATCAAGCTTTTAGGTAGTTTGTGTAAATCAATTAGGGTATTTATGTATAGACAATAACATGTGTGTGATGAGACAATTATTACGCCTATCACCATCGATGTTTGATGGACAATTGTGAACTATCCATCCCATAGGATAATTTATATTCACCATTGCAACCAAACCCCAAATCAAGGAAGCAAACATTCCATTACATATATATGAAAGATTTATTCAAATTTATACATATCCAGGCCTAATTTTTCGGAATTTGTAGGATTGCAAATAAAAACGACTTGAATAGAGTGTCATTGTCTCCATTTGTTGTGTATGGATCCTAGATTAGGTCTCTAGGCTAATGTTGTGATTCTTCTCCTTTCCTTCACTTGAGTTAGCTACTAATGTGCTAAGATCGTTGGGTTTGAAGTGTATAATCTCCCAAAGGATGGACTCATTCTCCCTCCCATCAATGGGTTTAGTTTCTTGAGGAACCCATCTCTCACTTCATAAGCTTGTTTGGTCTCCCAAGTGAGCGATATGGGTTGGGGAAGCCCCTTTCATGTTTATTTACCAAAAACATGATAACAATCGAAAATAATTTCCTCTAAGATTAATCTCACCCTCCTAGCAATGTTATTATATTCCATTGCTTGGTTGGATTTCTTGTCAAGACTATGTAGTGGGTGATTTAGGCTTAGAATGGGGAAAGGAATGTCAGGAAAAGTGTAACTTATCAAAACATGTATGTATGAAAAGAGACATGATTATCGTCACCATGAAATTCACTTTTTAACTAGCCTAGGATTCAAAAATAAAGAGTCAATTATGTAATTTAAAGCTTTAATGTGCAATCAACACTCATGAGAGGCCCCCTGAGTCATCAATCCTGATTTAGGCTTAGAATGGGGAAAGGAATGTCAGGAAAAGTGTAACTTATCAAAAAATATGGCCATATAGTTCATTGGGATCAATTCATGAATTGTACCAATAACTGTTGACACTCCATATTATGTAGAGAATTCAATTTTACATAGGCATGGATAAGCGTTATCAATATATGTGCAAATGTATATAATGATATTTTATGATCTAGAAGTTCCATTATGTGTGATTTCTTTTAATCCATGTGCTTTAAAAATACACCTAGTCTTGGTGAATAGAGAAAACAAAATCAATACATGATCTACAAGTTCCATTAGGTGTGATTTATTTTTCACACTTCCAATTTGTGCAAATGTAACTGGTTACTGAAACATGAAGCTTATGTTTCTGCATTTACATCATCTCTATATATGAATCTTGGGTTGAATTAAATTTTTCTTTTGAATGGCATCATTTCCAATGGATAAATCGAGATCCTAGGCAAAAATTGCTACAAACATTTGGGTAACAAGGAAAACATACCCAAACCATTAGTGGATTAGAAACCCTCCTATATCGGCTTCAAATTCCTATGTCATATGGAAAGGTTTTATCAAATCTTACCCAAAATTAGGAGAATAGGTATATTGGAAAACTAGAAGTGGTATTCAAGTGTTCTTGGGTATTGATCCCTTCATAAATAATACCCAATGCACCTAGGTCATATACTGAGAAGACCACACCAAACCCTTATGCTGATGGTGTGGTAGGATCTGCAGGAAATGCAGCGGTGACTCAAGCCGTGAACCAAAAAGAGCAAATGTCCATGTATAGTAACGCCAGCGCATCTGCTTTGTATGCTCAACCTACTCAAGCTCCCATCCCGACATCGGACATTTGTGTGGTTCAATCAACGAACTAGAAGAGCATATAGCACTGGTTACTGAAACATGAAGCTTTTGTTTCTACATTTACATCATCTCTATATATGAATCTTGGGTCGAATTAAATTTTTCTTCTGAATGGCATCATTTCGAATGGATAAATCGAGATCCTAGGCAAAAATTGCTACAAACATTTGGGTAACAAGGAAAACATACCCAAACAATTAGTGGATTAGAAACCCTCCTATATCGGCTTCAAATTCCTATGTCATATGGAAAGGTTTTATCAAATCCTACCCAAAATTAGGAGAATAGGTATATTGGAAAACTAGAAGTGGTATTCAGGTGTTCTTGGGTATTGATCCCTTCATAGGTGTTAATGGAAACTATCTTTTATCTAATATTTTACCCTATAAGCTTCATAGTAGAAACATACAAGTCCTTGCACATGTTAGAAGAATGGCAGGGACATAAGTTTCCTCTCCTTATTGGTTGCATTCTAGTGATCTGGATCTGAGTGGTGACATTGTTGAAGAATGGAATAACTTTGTTGTGGTTCTCAATAGAGCAGGAATTCGACTAAATAATGAGGTAGATAAACTAGTATGGGATTGGAAAGGTGCTACTGGGGTCTTTACTTGGAAAAAAGACATATGATGCAATTTCAGAAGAACAAGTGAAAAATACTCCAACGTGGTGGGAAAAATCTATCTGGAAGTGGAGGATTCCATTAAAATTAAAATGCTTTATTTGGCTATGTTTAGACAACAAGATATTGATGTGGGACAACCTCCTTAAGCAGGGTTTCAGTGTACCAGGTATGTGTGCTTTATGCAGGGATGATTTTGGAATCAGAGTCTCACATTTGTAATTACTATTCCTTTCTCATAAGTGTTTGGGATGAGCTAAATAGACTGCTAAATTTTCAAGACGTATCAGAACCTACTAATTTTCAGAGCAATCTTTATAACTAGTTCCATAAAAAGGTTAAATACAAGGAACTGCTCCTGTTCAATGCATGGGAAGTTTGGAAACTAGGAACATGTGTATCTTTGAATATGTGAAGCCTTCAGTGTTCCTAGTCTGCTCAAGAATTATAGCAATGTTTTTTTAATCTTATGAAGAAAGAAATCCAATCAAAGGGAGGGTTCCAAAAATGCCTCAGCTGACTAAATAATTATCAACATGATACTTTGATGGATCAGAGAAATATAGTATGTGTGGTGCAGGTATGATCCTGGAGATAAAAAAGGGTCACATTATTAAGATGAGGATGGGGGTGGATTTGGGACCAATACAAAAGTTGAGCTTCTTGCCTTATGGGGCCTTATGTGGGTTGCCAGGAAAAGAGGTATTTTCAATATGCATATTGTAGGTGAATCAAAAGTAGTGATCGATTGGGAAAAAGGTTTTTCAAATATTCAAGGTTTTTCAAATATTCAAGTGTTTAATCTTGATAAATGGGCAATCACAATTTGAGAACACATTGAAAGCTTTTCTCATATCTCTTTTTCTCACATATACCGAGAATATAATAGCGAAGTTGATTGTCTATCAAAATTGGTTGTAGGGTTTACGGATGGAATCTTACATTTTGAAGAGGTGCTTCTTGATGAAAAGATGGTGGATGGTAGTTATGTTTCTATATTTTTTTGCTAAAATTGGTCATTGCATCTGAAACTTTTGTGTTTGTAATAGTTTTTTGCTAGTGGTTATCTCTATGAAACCAATTTATTGTATATTTAGTAGAAATTTTGAGGATATTGGATTGAATTATAGTTGCATCTTAGCACTATCTCTCCTCTATGATGATCATCTATGTAATTTGGATTCCTTATGTTGAACAACAAATTACAGTTTTTTTTTGTTTCTAAAAAAACAAGGAAAACATAGCCATGAGCATATCAATGACAAAGAAAAATATGCTCAGGAGCATACTATCAAAATTATCATTATTAAGATTCTTATATTACGAATCCTATCCTTCTTGATAAGTGTACATGTATGTACATGTATTTCTATAGATACAAATCACAATTCACATGCATTAACAGTACACCATATTTTAATGGATGGAAGAAGCAAAACCAATATACAATCTACATGTTTGACTGTTCCAATAGGAATGGATTCTTATGATGTTCTTAGTTATGTAGAATAATGTGTTATTTTTACATTATGTTTAGTGTAATATTTTCATATTTAATTTCAATATAAATGCTCTATAATTTTCATATTTTCATGGATTAATATTCGCAAACTCATTTCAATACCAAAATCATAATAAAAATACCACACAACACCCATATCATAATCAACGATCATATCTTAGTGGAATTTAGAGCATTGCAAGCCATCGGACCCATAATGTAGGAAAACCTTTTAGAGGGTGTAAAATAAATAAAGAAATATTTTCCAATTGTTCCACTGAACACATCTAACGTATTTTCCTAATCATAAGAAAAATTGCAACACCATCTATTCCATTCCATTCTCATCATTTGTTCTGATGGAAAATAAAGTGAAGTTCAGTTACAACCTACCCATCTTGGTGGTTATCTCTATAGCATCAAGAACTGAGATTCTCTAGAGGCACATGGTGAAATGTTTCTTGCAGGAAACTGATTTGATTAGCCATATAAAATTATAATTTATCTAGATCACGTCTTTCTCCAAAATGGGTCCACGCACAACCTGTATGGTTTCAAATTTTTTTACACTGACAATTTAAGCTGATAATTCAAGTTGTTCCTCTGCAATCTTGGGTCATTATGAAATCAATCATTTCATTTTTGTATGCCTCCAATGTCTAGCCAATCTTGGATTTAATATAGAGAAATCACTACTCCGCATTTAACAATAATTGTATCAAACCTTATTCACCCTATTTGAAATAGATCCATATACAATGTTTAACCTCATATTTGTCACAATGTGGTTCATATCGATTTTATTGGTGATTTGTGCATGAGCCCATGTGCCATATAGAATCTTTTTCAAGGAAAACCTTGATTGTTTAATGTCTTGTTCACCTACTACCAAAACTTTGAAAACCCACAAATATGTAAGGAGTGCTAATGGTGGAGAGCCGAAAGAGACCTAGAACATGATATGCTGCTATGAGGGCCATGAAGTGATAATGAATCTTGCGATTTTTTATATTATCAAATCTATTTTAATACTAGATTTAATATAGATGTAATATAGATCTAGTATACATTTACTAGATCTAGCATAAATCAATGATATCTATACAATACAATATGGGAAGGTCCATAGGTCACAGGGTTATAACCTATGTTCTAATACCATAAGTAACGCCCCGATCGACCTTAAGGATTAGATTTATTTAGATAGATTTGATAGACAAAGAATTAAGGAAATATCATAAGACAATTAATTAAAATCAATTCCATTTCCAAGAACAAAGTTGATCTAACCATTTTACAATTGATCAAAATAATAATTTAATGCAACAAGAAGGAAAGCGTACCTATAACCCAAATAAATGTTGAAAGATGTACCTTTGGACCTCTATGATTAAGCTAAGAAAATAACATGTGGGAGATGAGTCTCCACAACCAACCTCTCAATGAACCACTGGGAGCCTTGAGCCCTCAACCAATAAACTTGAGCTAGATCTATTCTCTTACCTCTCGTAACCATCCCTATCTCATAAAAAATCCCATTAGAATAGCATGCCCTTCCCCTCCAATCCCCATCCTTTTTAAAGATTATATTCTTTCCTTTAGTACTTGAATCATGTATATTTAATTAAATTTAATCAACAAATTCCATTTTTTATTATTTATTTTTATATTTATATTAATATACCTTTTACTTATTTTCCCTATGTTTTATTTATATAGATAGTTTAATACAAAATTTGGGTTGTTACATGATATCAGACCTAAGTTCTTCCTTGTCAATATCTACAAATAAGTAAGACCGTTCTTCCTTGTCAATATCTACAAATAAGTAAGACCATTCCACCATAGGAGTCCAAACTCACTCGTTTGAGTTGGGGTTGGTGGCATCCCAATAGTGAGCAAGCAACAAGTTGCTTACCTTGAGCTAGGAAAGCATTGTGATGTTCCTATAAAGTAGGATTATATTTGAGCTTAGGAAGTTGTTTCTAGATGTCATCCCAAAATAAGGCAGTTTGGACATCCATTATTTCCTAGAAGCCATGCTCTTGAACTAAAGTTTGGTTTTTCTAGGCATTGTTCCAAAAAAGAGTCCTAGCTCTGGCCCCATCCAGCTTAATCAAGTCATAATCACCAATTCTTGGAGCATATTTTCATCTCCATACCCAACCCCATATTTCGTTCTTGGTATTGAACCATCTCCACCAAATATTTGTGCCTAGAAAAAAGCTTTCAATTTCTATATCACAAAGGCCTAGGATCACCAACAAGTTTAGGGAGACAAAATTTTTCCCAGGCAATAATGGCCCATTTTATTTTGGTTTTTCAACCACCAAAAGAAAGGTTCTATGAAGGTTCTTGAGGGATTTAAGGGCATATTTGGGAGTGGAAAGGGTATAATAAAGGTCAAAGGGCATGGATTGGAGCACTAACTTGAGGAGCGTTAAGAGGCTGGCTAGGTTCAAGGTATGAAAGGTCTAGCTAGGTAACTTCTTTTCTATATTAGTGAGGAGATCTTCCCATGAGGCATTGTGCAAGGGATTTACAATAAAGGGGGCACCAAGGTATTTGGATGAAAGGGACCTTTAATGGAAGCCAAGGAGCCTGGAGATATGGATCTCGACAGAGGGGGTTGTATTGAAGAAGAAGATCTAATATTTGTTAATATTTATGTTAATTCCTGAGGCTTTCATGAAGAAATCATGAATGCCTTAAAATATTAGGATTCTCTCACCATAGGGAACCCCCATTAGCATGATTTTATCCATGAATTGTATATGGGAGGTGGTTAGATCATCCCCATGAGTGGTAAGACCCTTAATAACTCTTGATGCAACAAAAACTTTAACACATCTACCTAACTCTTTGACCATCAAAATGAAGAGGAAGGGAGATAAATGATCCTTCTAATGGATGCATAAAGATAGGGAAAGGGTAGAGGATGGAGCAATATTGAACAAGATAGAGAAAAGGTAGAAGAGGTTAGAGATAAAATCCAATTAGTCTATGTGAGAGAAACCAAAATCAAGAACAACCTCTTTGATGTATTACTAGTTGATTTTTTCAAAATCCTTAGACATGTCCAACTTTAAAAGCATACCTATAATATTTGAACATATAGATTTGGTACATAAACAAATGAGATATACAATGAAAATCAAATCAGCCATCAATAAATTAAGTAACAAATGAATAGCATTTGGCATTACACAATAAACTTAGAACAAAAGAGAAGAAGATTACTATATTTCATGTAACTTGAATCAGTGGTGGAGTACAATATTTAAAGGGAAGCAATTCGAATTAGGGTTAGAGACAATTTGAATTGTCCATGTAGTGGATTGAGATGAGTCAAGCTTAACTAGAGGCTAAGACCCCTTAGTTAGCCATGCTAACTCTCATAAACTGAGTTACACTGACACAAGACTTAACAATTACTATACATAGATACTGTGATCAAATTCACAACATTTGAAGCCAATATTGATAAAGAAGTGATCAATCTTCTCATACCAAGCATGGGTTTCCTGTTTCAATCCATACAATGACTTCTTTAGTCGGAAAACAAGACCAAAATCTATCACAAAATTAGGAGGTTGCTCCATATAGATTTCTTCAGACAAATATCCACGAAGAAAATAACATTTAACATCCATTTGGTGCAACTCCCATCCAAAACAAGCAGTAAGAGAAAGGATTCATTGAACAGATTTCATCTTTGCAACATGAGTAAAGGTTTCATTGTAGTCGATTCCTTCTTATTGAGAGAATACTTTGGCGACCAAACAATCCTTGTGGCATTCAACAACACCATCAAAGGTAAACTGGGTCTCATAGACCCATCGACACTTCACAACATTATTTCCTTGTGGGTGGGGAACAAGTTACCATGTCTAGTTCTTATTCAAAGAAACAATTTCAACAATCATAACATTTTCCATTTGGGAACATATTTATCAAGGTCATAGGTGTCAAGAACACACACCATCAAGGAAACACTGCCACATGGTTTCTAGCTGCGAGTCTATAAACTAATACTAGCATTGCCCGCATCTGATCTAGTAGCTTCAATTGTCTTAAAAAACCACCGAGGTAAACAAGTCGATGATGATTTAGGTTGGCTATCATTGTTTGAAGTCGATCTGTTGACTTTTGCATTCACAGTAAACCAACTTTCAATCGACTTAGGAGTAGAATTCATCGATCCGGTTAGAACTCCATGGACAAGCACAATCGATCTAGATTCTTCAAGAATGTCAAACGGATCACTGTTCAATGGACTAGAGGAGTAATTCAATAGCTTATTACTTGAAATCATCTCATCAAAGATCAAACTTCTGCTTAAGATGATCTACTGTTTGACAAGGTCAAAAGTATATAGGCTTTCGACCCACCAGAGTATCCTATCATGATGCAAGCATGACTCTTTGCATCCAACTTCTTTCTATAGTTATCACTAATATGCACCCAAGAAACACATCCAAAGGTTCTAATATTAGAGGGTTTCCTTACATTCCTCTTCTCGACTGGAGTCATGTCAATGAATTCTCTGGTCGGAATGATGTTCAGGAGATAATTGTAGCAGTGGATAGCTTATGCCCAAAACTTCGTCGAAAGGTCTTTGGTATACAACAAGCACCTATCCATTTCTACCAATGTCTGATTCTTCCTCTTCGTGACACCATTTTGTTGAGGGTTGTGAGGGACATATATCTACCAAGAGATACCATATTTCAAGAGATATTATTCAAACTATCGACTCACATATTCACCACCATTGTTTGATATCAAACATTTAATGGGTTGACCAAACCGTTTCTTAGCCAATGCTCTAAATTCCCCGAATCTTTCAAAGAATTGACTCTTATTATTCAACAAATACACCCATATAAATATAGATAAATCATCAATAAAGGGAAAAATATACTTTGTACCTGCCAATGAGGGTTTGTTCGTGCAATAGAGATCACTATGAACAAGCTCTAGACGATTCTGTGTGCACCATGTTTTATCCAAATCAAAGGGCACCCAATGATGATTTCCAAGCATACATCCTGTGCAAACTCCATCAGGTGGAACAATATTTGGGAGAAAAATAACCATATTGTGAGTTACCATCATCTTCAAACTTCAAAATTTTACATGTCCAGGTCATTCATGCCAAATTCAACTTATGTTGTCGGTCTGAGCGATGAGTGCAGTTGGTCAAGTTGTCCGGGAAACATTTATGGGAGGGTCATAGAACTTGTAAAGTATATCTTTGGGATCCAAATGCCCCAAATAATTAGTTTCTCCCCCAAGCCTTAGATCCTTTACGATAAAGTGACCAGGCCAAAACTCAACAATTTTCTTAGTCTTCATTAGTTGAGAAATTGACAACAAGTTTGCACTCAAACTAGGAACATGATAGACATTTGATATGTGATCATGTTGACATTCAACATCACCATTTCCAGGAATAGTGAGAGTGATCATCAGTGAGGATGAGAACAAAGAAGCATCCTTGGCCATATGATGAGTACATCCAGAGTTGACTATCCATTCGATCTGGGAAGTATGAGCATGTAATACTTAGGAAGTGCTAACAACAAAGGTATAGTTTTAAGGAGGTTGGTTGGTAGACTTTCCAGTCAGCTCACTATCCTTAAAGTGCTTGAGATTTTATTTTAAATGCTTCATCTTCTTCCAACATTTCCTCTTGACATGTCCTTCTTTTCCACAATGTTGACAAGTCTTCTTCTTTCAATCCTTCTTCTTCAACAATGAATCTTTTGTATGTTGGTCGACAAATTCTGGTCAATGATCTTGCTGACCACATTATTTATGGATTGGCTTGACTTTTCCTTCCAGCAAGTGAGCCCGGTGTTTTTCTACCAAGCTTCCCTTCTTCAAACAACTTTTGTTTGTCCTTGATCAACAATTTACAGAAAGTATCAAAGGAAAAATCCTTACCATCTTGTTTGCACGACATCCATTTGGCACGAAACGAGGAACATAAAACATCATATGGTGTCTTCAAATTCATTAGAACCAGCTCAATGAGCTATCCATCCTTCTTCGGAAAATCCTTTCCACATTCTCCCAATTTCAGTCGTAGCTCCTTGATACGAGCTAAATAGTCCTGAATCCAATCAAAGGAAAGAAGTTATAGAGATATCAACCCTTTCTCTATCTGCATAACTTTTCCTTCATTTGTCTGGTTGAACATAGTATTTAGCTTATTCCATATGGCATGAGGACAGTTGATTTCACTTGTATGAAAGTGAATCTCCCTCAAAATGTAAGTTGTGATAACGCCCACAGCTTCGTCCTTCTTAACATCGATGGTAAACTTAGCATCGATGTTCGTTGGTTTAACAATAGTTCAGTCTTCATGAACTACCACAGTCCCTTTCTCTTCAATAAATTATCCATGTATATCACCCAAGTTGCATAATTATGTCCATTAAAAACAACAGATTCTATCCTAGAAGTCATTCTTTTGATCTAACAGATATGATCAAAGTTCAAGTAAAGGTATTATTCAACAAATCTTCATGCTAGAGTCGATCAATCCTAGGTCCGATTCAGCACGATCTGCAGACAACAAGTCTAGGTCAAAACCAATAGCTCTAATACCATGTTGAGAACCTCTTAACCTTGAACGATAGAACATAAAAGATAAAACATAAGGGAACATTATTCGAAGAATAGAGGTGGTGTCTAAAGACATTGTTGCATCACTCAAGCATAAAAAAATTATGATAAGAACATCACAATGCATATTGTGCATGAAAGAAATCTCAAAAATCATATATAACACAACCCAAAGGGTTGTATTTTTATAGTCTCTAAATCTAACAAATTTTGTGGAAGTGAGGAAGATCTGGTCCAAAGATAAGGGTCATTGGTCCTAACTGTTTCCACAAAATTCACAATGCCCCAAATTTTAGTCGACTGTTGTAGTTGCACCAACCATGGTCTTTCCAACCATCTAGTTGTCTGTTTAACTAACTGTTCAGTCATTCCACCAAATTGCTTAGTCGAGACTCTAGTTGACTGCTCCACTGGTTTCCTATCTTCTAACTACAAATTGTCTACAGAAGATCCATAGGTGCGATGAGCCATCAAGACCTTAGGTTCCAACACTGTCAATCAGATATATGCCGATCAACTACATAATTAGCTAATAAATCGTCCAAATTATTAAGACTTTGTGGAACATGAATATAATCATTAAATTCAAATTGTCTTTCGAGAAGATGTACCGATAAGAAGTTTCTAAATAATGTAGGATCTCAAACATGATGATCATTTATCAATTGAGAAACAACCTATTGGGAGTCCAGATTGAAAACAATATGACGGATGCCATGGGTGTCAGCTTCGACAAGAATCTCAATGATAGTGATATATTTAGAAACATTATTGGTTGCAGGTCCAAAGAAAGTGCCTCTTGAGCTTATAAGTTGGTTGGTAGGTGAAAATATCAACCATGTGGTGGAAGCGATATTTTGAGTACTATAGCTAGCGTCATCCGCAAATCCTAGATTAGTGAAAGTCTCTCATGACATCTACAAATCCATAATACTAATAAAGATAAGAGCATAACCGAAATGAATAACATATAAAAATGGAGATAAATATGATACAAAAATACATGATACAAAAAATGTTGCGAGACATCAACACCTATACAAAGTATTTCTTTCGATAGAGCTCGTTGAGAGTCTTCGAGAGAAATTAACCTTCATAGTCAATAAACTCATAAGCTCCCCGTTTAAGAACAATTTTAACAATAAAGGGGCCATTACACATGGGTTCAAACTTGCCTGCCCCTAATTTATGATGGTGTTGTTCATAAACCAAAACCAAATCGCCTTCAGAAAAGACTCGAGGATGAATGTGTTTTTCATATTTATGCTTGAATCTTTTCTTTTGAACTTCATTAGTAAGAGTATCCTTTCGTTGTGTTTCATCAGGATGCTGCAAATATAGGAGTTGTTCTTCTTCAGAAGAGGTGTTGGGGAGGATCTCAATGATGAGTTTTAACGATGGAATCTCACATTCAATCGACAATATTGCTTCAACTCCATATACCAGCTGGAAAGGGGTGAACCCAGTCACAATATTCATTGAGGTTCAATATGCCCAAAGAGTAGAAAACAAAATGGCATGCTAGTTGGATTTGTTCTTGTTAACTGTCTGTCGTATCATAGTCTTCAAAACCCTTTTGATGGATTTGACTTGGCCCTTACACTATGGATAATATGGCGAAGAAAAATATTATTGAATGATGAATACCTAACTTGGTGGTGAGTTCTTACGTAATTGAATTATGAAAATGTGATCCGTTATCAGTGATGATCTCTTTAGGCATGCCGAATCTGGAAATGACATGATTGAATATAAAGGATGTTGTAGTTTTACTGCTATATTTGAATGTTTAAATCACTTCGACCCACTTGGTAAAGTAATCAACAACCACAATAATATAATAGTAACCATCAATCAAAGGAGGATTGCACACCATAAAACCAATAGCCCATTTTTTGAATGGATGCACAGTAATTATAGGGTGCAACATAGTACGATGTGCACACATATTTTTAGTGTATATCTGACAAGGTTGACACTTTCTAACAACATTAATGTAATCTTTAAACAAAATATGCCAAAGGTATCTTGCATGCATGCTTTTTGAGTTGGAACAAACCCATAAACATGATCACCACATGCTCTAGCATGGCAATCATTCAAAACTCACTCAACCTCCTCATGAACTAGACATCATTCAAATATTAAGTTGATGCCTCAATGATACAGAGTATCCCCAATGATAGGGTATCTCTTGGATTGGTGTCAAATACGATGTCATTCATCTTGAGAGAAGTGAGCAATGAAATGTTAATATATCTAGAGATAAACCAAAATATATCCATACCAAGGATCGACATAAGCAATGAGAAATAAGTGTTCATATGACAAGGATTCAATGACTATGGTTTCCTCAATGTTTCGGGGGATTTCAAACATAAGCTCAACAAAAGACAAATATTTCTTGGATTTAGAATTGGAAAATTTGAGGTAAAATTCTTGTAAGATGACTATCCATTTTTAATACTTCCCACTGATGATTCGTTGGGTGAGGATATGTTGCATAGGATTAGTATCTACCAATACAATGGTTTTCCTAGGAAGTATGTAATGCCTAAACTGTTGGACAATGTGAACGACATCCAATGCCAACTTCTCGACATAGGAAGAGTGGTATTCGGGGTTGACAACACCCTTACTAGGGAAATAGATTATGTATTTGTAGGATAACTCATATTCATGGACCAAAACCATTCCTAAGGTGCGCCCAGTTGCATCTAGATATAACAAAAACTATAAAATATAATTTGGAGGACTAACTATCAAGGTTGAAACTAATAAAATTTTCAATGCATTGAAAGAACGCTGAACTTGGTCAACCCATATGAAGGATACATATTTTTTTCAAGAGATGCATGAAACCTTTTGTGATTTCAACATAGTTAGTGATAAATGCTTAGAGGAAGTTAGATTTCCCTTGTAAAATTTGAAGCTCTTTGATTGTTCGTGGGTGAGGCAACTGAATTATCGCCTCAACATTGAAAAGATCTACCATGATCCCATGCTTGGATATAATGAAACCAAATAATATCCTAGTAACCACACAAAATATGCACTTATGTGGGTTTAACCTCATGTTATAATGAAGGCTACAAATATAGACGTGATTAAGGTGTGCCCAATGTTTGGTTTGTTTCCTAGGTTGAGCTATTAGATCATCGAGATAAACCTCGATGATATGTTTTATATCATGGAATGCATATGACATGGCTCATTAGAAAGTAGCCCTGACATTTTTAAGGTGGAAAGGAATCTTCCAATATGAAAAAGTGCCACAAGGGTAGATAAAGTTTGTCTTATGTTGGTATTCCTTCTTAATCTATTTTGATTGTAACCGAAGACTCCATCCATAAAGAAAAATATTTTTCTAATAGCACACTCATCAATAATATGATAAATAAAGGGTGTGGGATAATTGTATTTTGGACAAGCCAAGTTTAAATCCCTAAAGTTAGTACAAAAGCGAATGGTTCCCTTCTTCTTATCAATCAGAATAGGATTTGATACCCACCGGGTTAAAGGAATGGGATAGATGAATCCAACATTAAGTAGCTTTTCAGCTTATGATTTGATCACAATTTCTTTATTAGGATTGACCAATATTAATCTCTGTCAAATATGTTTAATGTTATTGTAGGTATTAATCTCATGTTCAACAATGCTGGGATCAATGCTAGGCATTTATGCATATGACGAATCAAATACATCACTCTTTGAAAAGAACCATATATAGTGTGATTTCTTCTAGATAACAGTCCACACCAATATTGATGTTTTCGACGATGCCAGGCTTGACTGAGATATCGATAGGAATGGTTTTTGATATTTTTTTCCAAATTACCCTTTGCATACACATTGTGTGTTAAATTAGGGCATTGGTACCATTCAGTATCATTAGGATGTATAAGGTCTTTCAATTGAATCTCTAACGATTCTAACTTTGGAAAAAATAATGATCAATGATGCATATCATCCCAGGGTTATTTGGAGATGTGCATCATCCCAGGGTTATTTGGAGATGTTCATAACTTCAAGGATATATTTATTAGAAGATAATATGGTGTACAAGAAATCATGTGAACTTGGAGAGTTAATGACCCATATGGGTGAAGTGAACAATTCGTATACCACTTGCAAGGGAACACTTTGATTTGAATGTGCCGAAGCCATTTGAATAGCTTGGTATGAAACTTATAAGGTAGATAATGGTAAGATAGGCTTGAAGGAACCACATTCCAAAGAATTGGGCACTACCCATTCATCTTTTTCCACTGATGAACATTTTGATGAGACACGATGCAATGGCACATAGTCACTCACTAGAATGGGTTTAGAAAAACTGACAATGGGAATTAAACCACATATGTTATTATGAATATCGGAACTTAGAGTGAGTGGTGGAATCTTTTTCCACTGATGAACATTTTGATGAGACACGATGCAATGGCACATAGTCACTCACTAGAATGGGTTTAGAAAAAATGACAATGGGAATTAAACCACATATGTTATTATGAATATCGGAACTTAGAGTGAGTGGTGGAATTTGGTGGAGGAAGTGTAAAAGTTCCTATAAGGGAAGTATCCTTAAACATTCCAACTCCAATATCCTAAATGAACTTTTGTGAATCCTTGACTGAAGGTATGTTTGAGTGGATGTAGGAACTTGTGTCAAGTATATAGTATTCTAATTGTTAAATTTTAACAATTTTCCCCTAACGAGGAAACCAAATCATTCATATGAATTAAGATACTACCACCATCATAGTATGCATCCAACTACATCCCAACAGAATATTGTAATCTATGAGAGCATCCACTACCTCAACTTCAACATAATTGTTTGTCCACCTAATTCAATTGGGTAGGTAGTCATAAGTCTATGAGGCTAGTATATAATTTCGTTTATCTGTGAGATGCAGAATAGTCGGTGGCGGGTGATGGTTAAGACACCCCTAAGCGGAAAGGTTGTCGGTTCGAAACCCCGCGGATACTAAAATCCAACCATGCTAAGGGTTGGTGCGGTCCAGGATGGGTGCGATCCCCAGGTTATTTTGATGGCTTAGATGCCCCTGGTCCATGGTCTCTCAGCTAATAGTGAACCCTGCTAATCAAGGGGTACTACCACTTGCCACAAAAAAAAAGTCTATGAGGCTAAAACAAATGTCGATCAAATGCCTTTAGCATAGTATGGGATGGGGTTGAGTTAGGCTAACCTAGAGCTTGCCAGCGTGATAATGGCATGACGCAAGTTGAGGTCCCTTCATTGATAACGCTTCAAAAGATATTATTACCATAAGATGCCACTTTAATATGAAAATTGATCTATGAGTTAGCATCGGAATGATTGAAAAAGTGATCAACCTATGAATCACAAACATAATCATTGAAAATGAATCTCGGGACCTCCCTACCTCCATCATTCACCATGCCAAATTTTGAGATACAGTATTTAGGATCATCAACACAAATTGAATTAGATCTGATCGAGACCACATCAATATTATTATCACCCTACTTGACAATATATGGATTAGGAGCAATGCCAGTGGTGTCGTCTTTAGTTTCAACAAAATTTAAAGCTTCATCAAATTTATTGTAATCAGTGCTTCTCACGATGACACTTGGTTCAATATGAACTAACTTAAAAAAATCGCCATAGTTTGGTTGCAAATCACTTTGAGCAGAACATTGATTTCACAATAAAAAATTTCATTGACAACATGTTGATGATATAGGAATATAGGATCTGCTTGATTAATACGATTCATGTCAATATGTGACGAAGTGTGAACATCATGACCATCCTCAACGGAAGCTTTTCTGGTCGCAGATTCATCATTGAGAAATTCACATCCTTAAGGAAGAGATTCGAGATACTCATTGTAAATGGGATGTGAAGCAATTTGAGATATAGGTTCATCCTTAGGTATAATCTAACTATCAAAAGAAGGGACTTGAACCATTTCATCATCAAATTGGTGTGCATTATCAACAAAGTTATCGTGATTTGGACGAGAGTTGGACTAGAAAAATGAATCACTTTGAGGTAGGATTCAATCATTGATATTATGATGAGAAGGTAAGTGTCATAGACAAGAGCATTGGAAAAATTATGATGAGAAGGATAAGATATTTCTTCCAATATCGAAGATTCAAAATCAAAATAAGGCTCACGAAAAATAAGGTTCTCACCCAAAACTGGAAGGGATTGAGCCAAAACTGGAAGGGATTGAGCACGTTTCTCATGAACTGGTGGAACAATGGGAGAAATGTCAAAAATATCGGACTCAACATGATTCGATTTTAAACATTCAGAACTACGAATCACCTCCTTCACCTCCTTGCAAGAATCGATTTCCCCTTTCAAATGATTAAGACTTTATGAGACAATGCAATGCAAATTACATACCTCAGCCTTATTTAAGAAATTACTTTTTGGATTAGAAAAGCATGGAGCATTAAGACGAGGCACCGAGATGACATCTTCATGATGAATAGGAATACGAAGATCATGCTTAGAATTATATCCAAAGATATCGTTGTCAAAAGTGAATACATTATGACTATCTTGTGTGGTTGTATCAAGACAAATCATGGAGGGGAAAGGGTGATACTTTCATCCATGCCGAACCTACTCACTCTTTTAATTTTATACCTCTGTGAATGATGTCAATGGCAGCATTGAACTCAGCTTCACTTCATCAATGCCTCTTGCCTTCATGTGTTGTTGCCCGTCATCGAGCGATGTTGGAACGAGTTGTAGCATTATACCTCCTCCATTTGTTCCTTCCATCGTTTGAAAATAATGATGCAGCTAACTTCTGCTCCATTCAATACGATATTATATACTACTCAAAAAAGCTATAGATCGACTGTGATTTCCGGAGCTGGAACAAAGTCATAGATGAATACATTCACTGAATAGTCTCTATTTTCTCTTTCTAAAAAGTAAAGCAATGAAGGAATGTATGGGTCCTGGTTCTTTATTCACTGCATTTTACAATGCGTTGCAGTTCAAGTGTTCTCTTTGATTGTTGTGTCCTTTGGTATGTTTTTTACCCTACCTTCTACTAGGGTTTTGGTCTGCATTGGAGTTGGCGCATGTGGTTTCTTTTTTTATTCGTCTTGAGACTTCTATTAGTGGATTTGGTTTTTGCAATGCCACTCATCCTTGGATGCATGTTGGTTCGAGCTGGAGGGTCACACTGTGGTGTACATTCCCTTTTGCCAATGTTCTCTTCACCATCTCTGTCAAATGGTTTCATTCTGCTGTGTTGGCGCAGTGATAATGTTATGTGTTGGCTTGGTGGTAATGTTTCCTCAGCAACATTGATGACCTACCTGCAAAACTTATGCATGTCTTGTGCAACCGTTTCTCTTTCAACGCTGCTAATTCTGCATTTTCTCTATGCAACGGTTGTGCCTCTGCGTGTGTGGACCGGACATTGCCAGCGTTTAGTGGGTTACATTGCCATGTCTGGATTTGCAATCATTTTTGCTACGTGTTTCAACCTGCTCAACGACTCCTCCTTGCTTGTGGCATCTTTCCTCATCCATGTTGTGCATTCCCTACCATCTGCATTAGGGTTCTCTATTGAGGCATGCCCGCATTTTAATTTCTCTGCCATCTCCCTGTGCATAACCTTGGTGTCCTTTTTTGGTTTATCTTTTACAGATATATACACAACAATCATTTTTTTTTTAACTATGGGAACAACAACCTCCCAAGGGTATATCCAACAGCCCGCAAGTCAGATATACCAATAACTGTTATTGTGACTCAGTAGGGGCAGAGACATCCCAAAACCCACTAGAGTGAGCCTCTATCCCAAGGGTCGCCTATCCTTCCAGCCTTGTCACAATAGGCCAATGAGCAACCCTATCCTTACCGATTTTGAACTCGATACATATATAATCATTACCTGGTGTGGACATTGAGTTTCAAGGGAACAATCTTTGTCTACGATTTGCTTCTGTTCACTATTACATTACCTGCTTTTCGTGCATTAAGAAATACACCCGATTAGGTTTGGAATTTAAAATAGCGAACACCGGTCAAAATTGTCGATTAAAATGAAACTTTTTTTTACAGTCAGCCATTTTTTTGACGGCCTGTGTGAAATGTTAACCGTATTTAACAGTTAAATTCGCTCGTAAGGATCAATACATTGGTCAAATTTCATCACTGGAGTAACATATTATTTACCATCCATACATAAAAGTTAATAAGCATTTATCTAATAATTAAAAAATAAGTATAACCACTTTTCAAGAGAAAATATTAATAAGTAAACAAGCTGACAACTAAGTTGCAGCAAATTCCCTGTCATAGGGATAATTAGGTTCATGGAGATGATGTTGGAGATAAGTGTTGGAGCGCAAATCCATAGCGCTCCGCGGTGTTGAAAATTTAATTCAACATTTATATTGGTTATATGATTTTATAAAATGATAAATTAAAAATGTGTTAAAAAAACATTGTTAATAAATGTGGTTTTGGAGTAAGACATAAAACTATTTATGAGTGGCTAAGAGCTCGTCTTCTTTGGATTAAAGAAAAAATGCTAACGACTTAAGACCCAGAGGCATTTGGTAGGACTGAAACTTTGCCCCTTATGAACCACCAATGGTTATTTCAGGGGGTATGGTTTTTCTTGAATTATAATGGTCATGTGATCTTGGTGGATATTTGTGGCCACCCACCTCTTCCACTGAATCATAATGGTTTTCCATCTTGACAATTTTTCTACAGATTTACAGGTTCTGAACTTCCAATGCATTTTTTAGGTCCTAAATAGTGTTTTTTGGACTTTCTAGGGCCTAGGGTTGATATGGGATTTGCCAAGCCCAGTTAGAAATTGTTCTTCTCATCTAGATATTTTCAACAAGCTATCGTGTTCCCAAAACAAAAATTGTATGTGTTGTCCTCCGAAATGGCATGCGTGTCGTGTGAAAGCCCAAAATGCAACACACCAGCTGGAATGACAACTCTCTCAGGAGAGAGGCCAATGTCACCACACTCCTCTCCTCTTCGCTTCAGGTTGGCTCTTCTCCAACACTAGGGGGGTATCCCTAAAATAGGATTGCTAAGGCAGGTACAGTAATGGGCAAGGTGAATGGAAGAGGCTGCCTTAGAGAAACGGATGTAACAAAAGATAGTTTTGGATGGGTGATGGAAAGGAAAGGAAGATCAATCCTCAGGGAAAGACCAGTGCCAATATCAGAGAGAGGCGAATGGAGTCAAAGGAAAACTCTAAAAGGACCTTGCTGCCAGATGAATGTAGTAACCAACTAAGAGCTCTTGCACTAGAGCATACCTGAAAGCCGCAAAACTTAAGAGAAAAACATGGGTCAAATAAAGTTGTGCTAGATTGTTAGCCTTCTATTCAGATGATCCCAGCTTAAGAGTCGAAAGCAAAGAGCTAAGAGAGGTATTGCCTCATACAAAATGAAAGATGACATACAAATAAAAATGGCAAACAAAGGGCGAAAGAATTCCCAATTTATCCAAAGAATCCCATCATGATATTTTTCTATTAAGTTCATGGGAAAAACACTTGAGATCCACTTTTTTCTCATCCGATGTCTAAGAAAACTAAAGAGAACCACCCATGCGTACTATAGAGCCAACACAACATTCAGTTGACTGGTCCTTCTATGCTGCCACATCACAAAAGATGCCCACCAAAAAGGTAAGGTCGAATACGTGGATGCTAAACAAAACTAGAGAAAAGAGCACCGCTCCAAACCAAGGATTTAGGAAATCATGGGAATTTACAGCTGTTGATTTCTCCGCGTGTAATGATGGACCCGAATTGAATTAAAGTTTTGTTGTGCTGATTATCCCACAGAACCCTGAGTCTGACTCGCTGAACCCCGAGCTCGTTGATCTGACTCGGCATCAATCGCTCGGCTGCCAATGGAAGGTGGGCTGGAAAAGAAATCGGCGAATACACGATTCTTCTCACGCGAATCGGCTTCCGGAGTCCTCACGTGAATCCCTCTTTCTGTCTTTATCGTAAGACTCTACCTTTGCATTCGGCTGTGGATTCACTTGTATATGAACCCGAATTTCAATACTCAGCATCGCCCTGATATTGCTTTGCGTGGATATCTTATGTGTTGGTCGACTGATAGATCAAGGTTTTCTCCCAGCAGTTAACTCACCAAATCGCATATCTGCCAGAATTCAAATCGGCTACGGACAGGCTAACACGATATGGTGGCCAATCGCGAACTGGTGTTGATTTTTAGAAAGCAGCAACAGAAATATCATGTATAAACACAATTTCACGAACTCACGTTTCCAAGTTGTAGCACACTCTGTCAGTTGCAAAATCTCAGGTAGGAAGAAACTCGAGCTCCGGCGTTCCTTTCACATTCTCAGGCTACACTATATTTGAGGAGGAGTTATCAGATGGATGGCTGAATTTTCCATACGAAGGGTTCTTTGCCCAACCGAGAGGCAGCGGGCTTTGTTCACCGACCGTGGAGTCTTCAAACCGAAACTCTGACTCTCCCTTTGCCTCTATAGGTTCTTCATTCGTTGATGGTGACAGCTATGCTGCAAGCTGATAAACTACTGATTGACACAGAACTACCACCAGAAGCCATAGTAGATGGCATACATATATTATCTCCTGCTGTGGTAACTGTAATGGCAGAAACTACAGCTGACTGGGAAATTGCACGCCCCAAAAGTGATCCAATCTGCAAAGATGATGTAGTTTGCTCCTGCACTGTCTGAATTTGCTGTTGTCTAAACCGTGAGTAAGATGTTTCGTCAACAAATTTTTCTAGTGCAGAAAGGGCCCCTGCTACTTCTACTCTGGAGCAATCAACAACTGTGAAGCTTCCTATACCTCCCAAAACAAGATTTTTTTAAAGTTTTTCGAGCCACTAGGGCCACAGTTCAACAAGCAAATATTCGCTCTCTCCAGAGCAGCCTATCCCTGTTCACCCATATCCTTCTTAAAATCCCTGGAACCTCAACGAACTGATTAGCAGCAAGGCTTAGTTTTTCCATTCATGGACAGCCAGATATCATGCATGTATGCAAAGAAAGCGCGTGACCAGACACAGTCTTTCTTTAGCTCTGCCCAATATTTCTCTGCAGCTTCCTTCATCTGAAACAAATTCTAAACCACTGCAGATGCATTTAAATCTGGACAGAGTGATTAAAATTTAAAAACAAAGCCTGCAACTCTTCATTAGTGATCACAATCATGAAATCCTGAGCAAAACTTGACTGTTGGTTTGCAAAAAAAACCTTCCTGCTGTGCCTGTGGACACCTCTGCCAAAGTGGGGATAACAGTATGCAAATGTTGTGTAGTCAGGAAGTTGGTGTATTAACTAGCCACCTTATGACCCACAATCCTTTTGGTCATTTCATCTCCTAGGGTTAGGGTTTTGGATTTTTTCCTCTTCATCTTATAGGTTGTATGATAAAAGGCCCATGTTGGCCTCTTTGTAATCAACTTCTCATGAATGAGCATAGCTCCCATATATCTCCTTAGAGATAATCTATCACCATTCTAGCCATTATATTGTTCTGCATTTACAGTCTGTTCTATTTCATTAAATCATAGAATTTGAGATTAATTGTATCACTCTATTCTTTGCAATATATCTATGCACTCTCTTTTATATGTCTTCATTAATTTCATTCTCACATAAATTTGGATCTGTGGTATTAGAGTAGGCTTCTCTTTGTTGTTTCTATGTGCATGTCCTCGATAAGGTGAGGGTACAAGCAGTTGGGTCTTGAACTTCTTGAGCTTGAGAAAGACTCTCTCGACTTCCCAAATGAGCTCTTAAAGGAGGAAAAAAGAGAGATGACAAAGCATGAGATCTTATCTAGATGTTGCTCAAGGAATCCCTTACGTGACAGAGGACCGAGATGTTGGATAATTTTGCCCAAATCCTGTGAGGATTGTCAATAACAATAGAAGGACCTTCAACAAGTAGTCACTTCGGAAGTGAGACACCCTTCAAGCTACAAGTTAACTTTGATATTCCTTTATTTGAAGGCCAGATAAATGCCGATGTGATGCCGACGCTTAGGAGAAATGGTTAAATCTACTAGAGGATTTTTTTAGGTCCACAACTTTTCCAATAGAGAAAAGATTACCTTTTCACTCCTTAAGGTTTTTTCCCATGTCAAAGATTGGTGGGAGAATTACTATGAGCAAAATGCCACATACGAGGCTACAATGTTCAAGGCCAAATCCACTTGGGCGTCTTTTGTTGATGTCCTTAAGGAGCAATACTATCCATAATCGTGGATACCGGCCAATAATGATCGTTTTCAATGTGAGTTGACAACTAAATTATGATAGATTTCTCCACCTTAAAAAAACATTACTAATAAATTTTAAGACGTATAATATGACAAATGCATATTTAAATCCCCGCCCTCATTTTAAACAAAGGGAATGGATTATGGAGTGCAAACAATTGGATAATGCAATGTGTCTCGTGTTTAAATAAGAGATTCCCTTCCTATATAATTTTATGAAGTCACGATATGACTTTTCAAAACTTTTGTCTAAATAAATTGAAAAACACTCTTTCCAAAGATGTTGCAAATTTTCAAGTAATCGTTTACTTTCAATCCCTTTTGGAGACATTTTCATTACTCTTTGGACCTTTCTACTACTCTTTCCATCATTCTTTTGGACATTTTTGCCACTTTTTTTGGACCACCAATCCCATTAAAAAAGATGTTGTGAAATGCTTGCCAATCTACTCCATTTCTTCATAGACTATGATGGAAATTTGGAAGTGATAATGATTCCAACCACTCTTTTGAACCACCAATCCCATTTCCATTCAAGAAGGTGTTGCTTAGTACGTACCAATCTACACTATTTCTTGAGAGCCATTAATGCAACCATAAAATAAATAATGATTCTCAACACTCTTTTGGACCCTAATCTCATTCCCATTCAAGAAGATATTGCCACAGAACTACCAATTTACCCCATTTCTTCATAGACTTTGATGGAACTATAAGTGAGATAATGATTTACACCACTATGGACCACCAATCCCATTCAAAAAGATGTTACCGAATACCTACCAATATACCCCATTTTTCCAGACTCTGATGTAACCATAAAAAAGTTCATGATTTTTGAAGAATGTCTTACTTCAACCATATAAATACAATCACCATGCTGCCAATTCTCATCCATTATTGGACTTCAAAACCATTACCCATCCATTATTGGGGAAGACTGCCCATCCCTATAATTAAAGATATAAAATTGTAGCATGGAATATTATCCTTGAAAGTGTACAAATTTATTGTTCTTGGCTGATTCTTTTTACATATATTCTATGAAATTATTTAACAATGTATGAATTTATTAATTTATTTTGCTTTTTGTTTTTTTGTTTTGTTTTAAACTAAGTTGGCATGTGAAAGTATTGTAACATAAATTTAATTTTTAAGTAGGGAATGCATTTTTTTTAGTGAAAGCTAGTGTTTAAGGTTAAACACCATATATAATATTAACATTGATTGGGACAATTTGTCCAAAAATTATAATAGGCAAATGTAGAATCATGAAATTTGGAACTAACATACTTGATTTCATGGCTCTCCCTTTGTCGATCAAGCTTTTAGGTAGTTTGTGTAAATCAATTACGGTATCTATTTAGACAATAATTTGTGTGTGATGAGACATTTATTGTGTCTATCAACATCAATGTTTGATGGACAATTGTGAACTATCTGGATAATTTTATATTAACTATTGCAACCAAACCCAAATCAAGGAAGTAAACATTCCATGACATATATATGGAATATTTATTCAAATTTATGCATCCATGCCTAAATTTTGGGAATTTATACAAATAAAAACAGCTTGAATAAAGTGCCATTGTCTCTCCATTATTATGTTTGGATGCTCGACTAGGTCTCTATGCCAATGCCATGATTCTTCTTATTTCCTTTACTTGATTTAGCTACTAATGTGCTAAAATTGTTGGGTTTGAAGTGTAGAAGCTCCCAAGTGAAGGATGGACTCATTCTCCCTCCCATCATTGGGTTTAGTTACTTGAGGAACCCATCCCTCAATTCATAAGCTTGTCTGGTCTCCCGAGTGAGCGACAGGGGTTGGGGAAGCCTCTTTCATGTTTCTTTACCAAAAATAAGATAAGAATCAAAAGTAATTTCCTCTAAGATTAATCTCACCCACCTAGCAATGTTAGCTTGGTTGAATTGCTGTTAAACCTTTGGAGTGGGTGATGTAGGCTTAGAAGGTGAAACAAATGTGAAGGAAAGTGTAACTTATCAAAAACATGTATGAAAAGAGATTTGATTTTCGTCACCATGAAATTCACTTTTTTACTATCCTAGGATTCAAAAACAAAGAGTCGATTATGTAATTCAAAGCTTTATTGGGCCATCAACACTCACGTGAGGCCTCCCCTGTCTTCCAGTTAATACCCGTTAGCATTATTCTTTGCTGTTTTTTGCAAACCCTTTTATTTTACCAAGCTTTGACATCCTTGGAACAGTTGGTCAGTGAAGGGAGAAAATATATGGAAAGCAAAAAAGAGGGAAATAAGAAGTCGGAACACAGGGTAACAGGTTTTCCTCAGTCCTAGAGTCATTACCTTCACACTCAGACCATGAGATGATCAGCCTAGTACCATAAGGGAAAGGGAAGGGTAGTGCCCCCGACATAATTATAAAGGAAACTTTTCAACTCAACACATCACTATATACTAGCATGGATTAGAGACGAAGTACATTACCAACCTAAATACATTACCACCCATAGTCCTGCAGTGATCTTGGTATTTGATGTAGGGCTCTCCACAGGGCAATATGTGCAAAATGTTGGCATGCAAAAAGTGAAAAAATGTCCATTTTGCTAGACAACAAAATGTGGGCTAACAATCACCATTTGTCAATATGGTCTTATGGCCTTTGGGTCTATTACTTCATAAGTCGGAGGAACAAGACTTGAAAACTCTTGTGTTGTATTCACCTGAACAATACATAGCAGATAAGACAACACTAAGTTTGCAATTTATATTGTAGAACAACTCCAAATGTTGTCACCATTTGTCAATATGGTCTTATTGCCTTAGATTCTATTAGTTCATCACTGAACAAGACTAACGATAACGATATAATTAAGCAGTAGCTAGAAATTTTAGATTAATTCTTGGAAAAACATATGATAGTTGTTAAATTTGCATAATCTGGGTGCTTATGGGGTAGTTGAGGATGTTGATCCCATTTATGCATTCAAAAACATGATTTGAACACTTCAAAAATCAGATTTTGGAGAAAAATATTTGCCGAATTCCAACAAAACATCATCGGATAATCCAAAACATCTAACAAGTAGACAACTCTGTTAGACCATGTTATTACATGACATAAACGATTTCAATTCACATATAACTTCAGAAGAGATAATAGATTATCTTTCATCAAATAAGTGCATACCTTATAAAGTAGATCTTCTCTAGATAAATAGAATGATTTGTTGTTTCAAATCAACCATTGAGTAGAATCAAATCATGCAGCAGAGCAATACTGGATGAAATGCTCAACAGAGTGGTGAAACCTTTGTAAAATCACTCGTTCAAATGCTACTATGCAACTAGCTTCTCCGAATGCAATTTTGAGACTAAATCTTTTTAAAATCATAAAACATCTTCTACAATTTATAATTGTGATACCAACGTTGCTTCAAGTTCTTTATGCAATGTCTCTAGATGATAATTTGGAGAAAATTAGAATAGAAATCCTTGCAAACTTACCGGAGGGTCGAGGCTTGTAACTTTTCCAACCTCAAAAGCAATTCCCAATCGCTCAAGTTACAGTCATGGAAATCCATTAATATATTTATCGGTCTCATTGGTATTTTAGTGACTCTAACAAGGATTTATCTTCTCTGATTACTATACTAACTGGCTATGGAATCTGAGAAAGCTAGAGAAGTAACACGATCTCAAAGCTATGGAATGTCACTTTTGGTGGCTTTGTTTTTGGGACAGCAGCCACATCTGAGATTTTATGCCATGGCACATGTCTAATGTTTTATAGAAGAAAATTCCACCCATGATCACACTGTTACACATCTAAAATATCTAGGCATGAAGAATTTTATAACAATAATTGCAATCTTGACAAATGCAGAAGAAAAGGCAATAATTGCATATGTTTTCAGTGGATGTCCAATCAATGATCCAATGTTTGCTGGAACAGTTCAGAACTTTGAAACTCTGTACATAACTTTCCATCCTATTTCTCCAAGCAATCACTTTAAAGAAAAAGGAAAAACTGACTGATTTTCTCAGGAAAAGGCACTGGTAGCTTTGCTACACTTTACTTGACCCTCACATCCCAAACTGCAAATTCAGGTTTCTGAAATTGAGATTTTTATATTTCTGGCTTGAGTGCTTTAACAGAGATTTCTCTGGTTAAAGAGCTCAATCATAACATTAGATCAACTTTCTGAAATTACATTGCAGAGAACAACCAAAAAACCTAGAAAACTAGATTGGCAATCATTATTCCTTTAATTAGATAGAATTGTTTCAATGCAATGGTGCAAACAAGATTTAGAGTATAACCATGGTACTCTAAATCACCATTTTTGGGTACCATGGTTATTATATATGACCCATCCATAGAAGGGACTGTTCACATAAAATTTCATTTTACCCTGGAAGTTTGGAACCATGATGAAAATTCTTCAAGAAATAAAATCAAGAAAATGAGGTATTTTGGTAATCTTCTACAAGAAGATATTTGGTGCTTTTTTCAATTTCTGTTAAATATTGTTCTTTCGACCCTTAATGAGGAAAAGCAATGCAAAGTATTGATTTAATAAAATCTAAGAAAAGGTTGTCTAAACAAGAGCGGAGGTGCTATTGTTAATTTTTTAGTGCAGCTGCGAGACCCATTCTCAGAGAGAATGGTACCCTAGTCAGTTAACTAGGGTTCCTAATCAAGTTAACCAGGCAAAGTAAAGACCCTAGGGCCCCCAGCTGTCTCCTTGGGTTCTTTGTCGAGATCCAATCAGGTTTATGCCATGGAAAAGTCCCTAGCATGTGGCTTGGGCCCGTATTTGTCTCTAGGGTATTCTAGTCTGGGACCAGACAGTTTCTTGGTCATGAGGACCAAGCAGATCCTACAGGTTGAGATAGATACATCCTGGTCTAGGACCAGGAAGTTTCTTGGTCAAGGACCAAGTAGGTCCTGCAAATGGTTGATCAACATTCAGTCTGGGACTGAAAACTCAGCTCGAGGCTGAGAAACATTCTCCGGGAGAATGGAGGACCTGGTCAAGGACCAGAGGTTGATCAACATGACTCAGTATGGGACTGAAGCTCAGCCTTGGGCTGAGGGCCATTCCTTGAGAATGGAGGCACTTGGTCAGTTACCAAGATGATGGTGTGTGATGTCCTCTTCTCCTAGGTCTTCGAGATGGTTGAGTTAGATGGTATTCTCAAGGGATTGGCCACCCCTTGATGAAGCTACTATCATTTGACCTCATGAGTAGTCTAGAGGACCACATGATCACATCATCCGTGTGCACCTTTCCTTATACAGTGATGATGAACTTTCAGGTTATATGGAATATTTGTACATTTGAGAGAGAGATGATTGGTTGTACCTTCCCTACCTTTGTTGATTTACTTTTGGTCCTTATACCGTGTTGTTAATTAATCTTGTGTTACCTTTGTCCTTGACTTATGGTTAGTGGGGTCCTCTACCCACGTTGAGTTGCTTCTTGATTCCCACCTTAATGTTTTTGGGTACCATGGTTATTTGACCTCACTTATATTATGATGGGTCATATACCCACACTCATGTTATGATGGTTATTATATAGGATCCTTATAACCTTTTTTTTATAATTGATATTTTAATTATGACCCTTTTTATTTATTTTATTTAGATTTTAATTTTACTTTTATTTTATTTTTTCTTTATGACTTTTTGACCCAAGACTGTTATTTTTTATTTATTTTTAAGGTGGAACTTTAACTTATTAAATTCTTGGACCATTTTATTTTCTATTTAATATGAAGAATTATCTTCATCTAAACATATCCTTTATCCTTTTACGTATTTGATCTGCATCCTTTGACTTTCACAGGTTTCCTTTTTTTTCATGAGTTTTTTCCATCACAAGTCCGCTCCTCTGCTCCTTCATGAGTTTGACGAGTCTACTACTCACCTTCACGGTTTCACTTCTTCACAAGCTCGCATCTTCATGGATCTACATTTTTCTGTTACGGGGTCACTTACACGGGTTCACTCTTTCCTATTCTGCTCCTTCACGGTCAGACTCTTTCACAGCTTTGCCTTTCCACAGGTTTGTTTTCTCTCCATGGGTTTGCTATACGGTTCTGTTGTTCCACGATTCTGGTGCTCCACGTTTTCTCCACGGGTTTTTTGTTCCACATTTTCCTCCACGATTCTGCTAGTCCATGTTTTCTCCACAGGTTTGCTCCACGCGTTTTTTTTCTCCACAGGTTTGCTCCACGTGTTTTTCCTCCAAAGGTCTTCTCTTTCACATATCTTCTTGTTCTGCATACCTTGCCTTTTGTAAATCCATTCTACCTTTGGTGGAGCACTCTTTTTCTGCTGGTTGTATCTTTGTGGAAGCCATTGTTTCTTCCTGGTTTCACACCTGGAAAAACACAACAAAAGTCTTCAAGCCGTTGTTGTGGCCTTGGGGGCAAGCCAGAGTCAAGTGTTGTCACCTGAAACTCGACTCCTCCGTCTAGGCTTGCTCCTAGCGAAGCCAAGGGGGGTGGACTCTAAAAAGTAAAAATAAAACTAAGTGTTTAATCTATGAAAAGCAAAACAACCTATCTAGGAGTTAGAAATTTTTGTGAACCAAGATCAATGCACTATATATAAAGAAATATCATTCATTCATCATCATCATCATTGTCATTTTAAATGTAAACATCCATCATCATGTAAAATAAACAACAATTCCAATGTTGATAAATGGAGTCAGAAACAAAGTGCTTTGAAACAGAAATGAAAATGTTGTGCAATTGTTCTTGGTTAATTTTATTATTAATGTGGTAATGGATCTTTTTATTAAGGTTGGAGGATTCCCAATATACCAAAAGGTACTGGGAATATGTCTGGAATTCAACAAGATGGTTTTCTCACTCAAACATGTGGACATGTGGGCTGGATCGGAGTCTCTAGGAGGTGTTCAACACTATACCAAATGAGGTTATAGTCTAACGGTTTCCCAGAGGTCACTACCTAGTGGTTCCTACGTCCTTTGAGAAATTTTCCCACCAAAGTTGAATAAGCGTTTGTGCTGGATTTTCATAAATAGGTGGTTTATTTGGGTGTGTTTGATCCTATTACTAGTTACTTATTCCCTTTCTGGTGTGATCAGCATGTTCAGACTAAGCTGTAGTGACCACAAAGCATACGGGGAAAAAGCCTTGTAAATTTTAAGGTTTTTATGAACACAAATTTTACTTTTTTAAAGCCCCAAAAGTCTCTTTTCCTCCTTGGGGGGATGGGGTGTGGGTGTTGGTTATCCCACTTGATCTCGTTTAATATTTCGTTAAAATGCAATATAGAAGTGCCCCGGTCTTTTAAAATTATTCGGTTGGTTACAATAACAGAAGGGAAGAGTATATGGTTTGAGAAAATAAAGTTTATGGTGCTCCGGATGGCCTGAATCTTCAAAATTTGACCAGCATCTCCTCCTACTTGTTCATCAATTGTTGCAAACCAGCAAGCAAATGTTATTGAAAGATGCCCAAAGACAATTTAAGAGTGTATTTGGGTCACCTACAAAAAACCCTAAAAAAACTAAGGCAAAAACTAAGCAAAATGCTAGAAAATGAACTAAGTGAGACAAGCCATGAGGCTTGTCTCCTTAGGATCTTTGCACGCTCAAAGAGATGCAAATTCTAAGCTCTTATGACAGCCAAATAAACCTTTAAAATTAGTAAAACATACTACTTGTTCTAGTTCTTTTTAGATATGCAAAAATTTCAAACTTTAACAAGAAATATGCTTCTTTTAGATCTAGATTAAAATTTTAGATTGAGAAACACTTAAGATCTAACAAATAAATCAGATCTACTTATGATATTGCAAAGGAGAAATATCTGAGATACGCAAACCAAAGTAACCAAGAAAAGTTTAAAATTTTTCGGTGACGAGAAGGAAGAAGAAAACGGATTGAACTTGGGCTATGGTGTCCTCAACATTGGGGATCAATGGGATTAGTTCTCCTTGGATCTGTTCTGAAGACCAATGGATGCAAGCAAGCTCTACCAACTCTTCAAATTAGCAGCCTGTAGACACAAAAGACAACTCACACAAGCAAGATCAAATGCAATTAGTGTAGACTAAAATAGAGATTTAGATACAAGTATTTAAACAAAAATATCATTGAAATCTGACTTCTCTATAATAACCAATAGAAAAAATAATGGATTAGATCACACTATCTTTACCTTACTAAGATAAACATCTCCTTCAAAAGCTAGTTATTGATCAACAAACAAGCATGAATAAAAGTTGTAAAGACACAGATTACCTCATATATTAAGCTAGAACATGGTCATCCACACAACTCAGATCAACACATAGATTTGCCTCCAAAGCCTTTATTCATTAACAAAATGCAAAAATATTACAGCAATTAGGAGCAGAGGTTCCACCTTCTCATGACAAATGAAGGAGAGGGGACATGCTCTTATAGTAAAACTCCAAGAGGGATGGCGCATTAGTGAAGTAGGAGTGGGGGAATGGTGGCATGACTCATGGAGCAATTCGTGGCCCCCAAATGGGGCTGCAAACTCCCTCTTCCATGCTGCAAAAAACGCAGCACTAAAACTGCCACCAAATATTCTGCATAATACCTCAATTCGTGGGCTCCTCCACTCACCAAATGCGCCCAAGCTAAGGAGGAATGCGCCTAGCTTCATGGGCACGTTCATGCCCACTATTTGGACTGCCAAAAACTCTTACAAGTCAGCCGCTTAACCTCCTAAAATAGTGCTGATCCAAAACTGACCTCAATCCCCCCAAAATTGGGATTTAAATTTTTTATGATTTATGTTTCTCTCCATTTTCACTTTTTTTGGAATGTTTTGAGAAAAGTGAAAAATAAATGGGTATAAGACTATAGAAAGTGGGTTTTGGGGTATGGTGGGTGCTTTGCGTTAGAAAACGAGCACCCCCATGGAAAAAATGACACCTAGACCACACTTTTACGCCTATTACAAATATTTTAATTAAACCATTAAAAAATGGCTTAAAAACACTGAAATTTTTTTTCGCCGGAAATAAAATAAAAAAAACTAGGGGTACCTAACACATGTCCATACGACTCAAAATAATGCCTAGCATGTTCATATACATTGAACCATGGACTTTAATAACCCCCTAAGGCCCGTTAACCTCACCAGGCATTCCAGCTTTGGAGGAGCAGGAGAAAAACTCAAAAATTATGTTATGCACGAATGCAAGACATAATTAATCAGTGAAAAAACTCCTTGGAATACCCAACTTAGTCAAAAAGTCCTAGGAAACCAAGTCCTTTACAAAAATACCATGCTAGTACATTTTATTACAAACCCCGTAGGGCATGGACATGTGGAAAAAAAAATTAAAAGGGGGCCCTTAAAAAGGCCTAATGGACATCAAATCACTGAATTTGAACATGTGACATGTTCAACTTTGCCCGCTCACTTGATAGTCCAACCAAGTACAACTTAGTTGGAAACACTTGGCTCCAACTGTGGGACGCGTACTCAATCTTATTCTCTCAATTAAAGAGGGTATGCGAGAATCCCAAAATCTTTGATTCCTGCATGAAAACTAGAATGCATCAATTCCACATATTTTTGCCAAATGAAACATAAGTTGCAACATTATTGAATACAAAGCTAAAACAAATAAATGAAACTAATATACATCAATAATATACATAAAGTATAATGTAGAAAATTAAAATGCAAGGCAAAGGTTTAGAAATGGCCCTGCTATCAATCTGCCCCCATGGGCATTAGAAGTTCTTCTTTGAAGAACAACTTAAGATGTTGTCCATTGACTGGTAGGGTCAATCTTTCTCCGTCCATAGTGCAAAGGAAGAAGGAATTAACCCCTGCTGGTTCAAAAATGATATATGGTCCCAACCATAAGCTATCAAACATTCCATGCTTGCCTGGCTTATCTCTTCGTTTGTCCCATAAAAGAACCCAATCCCCTGGATGGAAGTTTCTAGGCTTAGCAGACATGTCAAAATGCCTTTTAACCCTGTCCTGATTTCTTATACTCTGGTCTACAGCCTTTCTTCTGGTCTCATCTAATTTCATAATCTGCTCAATTCTATTCTGTATACCATCATCATTTGGATCATAATCATGCAACATCTGATACACTGGCAACTGAATATGAATGGGTGCAGAAGCTTCTAAACCATAAACCAACTGAAATGGGGTTTTCCCAATGGCACATTTCTGTGTTATTCTGCAGCCCATATAGCAAATTTTATCTTAGAATCCCAAAACTTCTTATTTTCACCAACAATCTTTTTTAATATGTTCATTAAGGTCTTGTTGGTTGACTTAGCCAATCCATTTCCTTGGGGATAATAGTTGGATGAGTGGAATAGGATTATGCCATACTTGAAGCAAAATGAAGAGAAATTTGTTGAACTAAAGCTTGGACCATTATCAGTTGTTATCTTGGATGGTACCCCAAATCTAGTTATAATGTGATTTTTAAGAAATTCCATAACTACTTTATCTGTTTCATACTTAGTGGGGATTGCTTCCACCCATTTAGTGAAGTAATCAGTGGCAGTAAGGATCCATATATGACCATTGCTTGAATTTTCCTTAAACTGACGGATAAAATCAAGACCCCATTGTTGGAAAGGGGCTTGAACAACTACTGGCTCAAGAGGTAAGGCTGCCAACTTCTGTTTCCTGGTGAACAACTGACATTGGGGACAAGATCTGACAAACTTATGCACATCGGCAAACAAAGTGGGCCAATAGTAACCTGATCTAAGAATCTTGTGGGATATTATATCTACTGCATAGTGCCCACCACAAAATCCTATATGAAACTTAATCAGAAGCTTTTTGGAATCTGGTTCATCAACAAATCTAAGAACTAAGCCATCATGATTTCTCCAACCTAATCCATTCTGAGTTATGCAATATCTGGTGGCTTTAAGTCTTAGAGACCTTCTTTTGTGACCAACTAAATGTTCAGGACAAGCAAAGTTATTAAGAAGTTAGATGATGTCGGAATACCATTGTGTTTGACTTAGTCTTTGAAGCTCATCTGACATGACAGGTGCTGATTCATTATTTTGACAAATCATTCCTATAGCTTTCTCATTGCTCTCTGCCATCATGTTGGTAAGACGTTGACCTTTGATTAACTTGGTTGGTTTAATTTCCAAGTCATACTCTTGGATTTTTTATACCCATTTACCCCTTATACCAAGGCAATCATGTTGAGCTAATATATCTTTAACATCAGTATGAGGAACATAACCCACAACCTTGGAATACCCAATATACATTCTGAAATGTTTCAAAGATTTAACAAGGGCATAAGCTTGCTTCTCCATTATAGTATACTTAAGTTCCGAATTTTGTAAAGCTCTAGTGAAGAAGGCTATAGGTTTTTCTTGGCCTTGATCATTTTTCTGAAGTAAAACTCCAGTAATAGTATGTTCAGAAGCAAAGGAGAAGATTTGGAACTCTTTAGAATAATCAGGGCTTATCAACACAGGGGATCTAGAAATAGCATCTTTGATACCTGAGAAAGCTTCTCTCCCTTGTTTGGTCCATTCAAATTTAGCATCTTTCTTAAGTAAGAGTTGCAAAGGCTTCATTAGCTCAACTAAATTTGGAATAAATCTTCTAATGAAATTGATTTGGCCATTAAAGGATTGGAGAGCTTTGACATTGGTAGGGATGGGAACCTTTTTAATGGCCTCAACTCTTTCAGGATCAACCTTCACACCATCCTTAGTGATAATATGCCCCAATAATTTGCCTTCATCAACACATAACACAGACTTAGTTGGATTTAATGATATGCCATATTTTCTGCATCTCTCAAAGATATTTCTGAGATGTCCAACATGATCTGATCTTTCCTTAGAATACACCATAAGATCATCCTGATATATTTCAATAATTTTACCAATTAACCCATTAAATGCAACATCCATAGCACGTTGAAAGGTAGCACCAGCATTTAAAAGACCAAAAGGCATTCTAAGGTACATGAAGGTACCCCAAGGTGTAGTAAAAGTAGTTTTATGTTGATCCTCTTTGCTTACTAGCACCTGGTTATATCCTGCGAACCCATCAAGCATGGAAATCATTCCTGATCCAGTTACTTTTTGAAGCAAAGTATCCATGTTGGGCAAGGGATAGTTATCTTTCATGCATGCCAAGTTTAAGTTTCTAAAATCAATACACAATCTGATATCCCCATTCTTTTTCCTAACAACTACCAAGTTTGAACACCATGTGGAATGTCTTGTCGGAGCAATGATACCTGCTGCCAACATCCTTTCAAGTTCTTTATAAACCATGGGGGCCAACTTGGGATTTATTCGCCTCAATTTTTGGCGAAAAGGCTTAACATCTGGCTTGAATGGGATTGTATGTTGAAAAGCATCCTCTCGATACGCTTTATGTTCATCATAGCTAAAAGCAAATACGTCCCTATATTCATGAACCAAATCAATCAAGTCTTTTCTCTCTTTTTCAGATGTTCATTTTCCAATTTTTATCATTTTTGGTTCTGTTTCAATTCCTATGTTTATTTCAATAAACTCCCCTGGTTTTATTAATTCTTTTTCTTTTTATGGCCATCTTGTCTATCAAAAAGTTGCTCTAGCCGGGTGATGCTTTTGGTAATTTTGTTCCTTGGTTGATCCTGTTCCTCCTGATACTATTTTCCTTCTTCTTGATAAGTTATCTTGCAATCCGAAAATTCTTGAAGATTATGAATGAAATTCAGAATTTGCTTGTCACTATCAAACACTTGCCAATGATCTATGTTGTCTGGAATTAAAGGTCTAAAGTTAATTTCAAATTTCCCATTCCGTTTCAATAATTCCTCAGTTGGTTGAACCGTGGAGGCTGCTACTACTAGTTGATCTACCTCACTGTTGTCCTAACTTGAAACTGCCATGATATCTAAAGCATCAAACCATTCCATAGTATCCCAGACAACATTCCTATATTTTTTCAACGTTTCACTTTCGCATGCAAAGATGTTTTTAACTTGGGAAACCACTAAGTCAGAATCTCCTTTAATAGACAACATTTTGATCCCCATGTCCTTGGAAATTTCTAACCCTTGCAAAAGTGCTTCATACTTAGCCACATTATTTGATGCATCAAACTCAAGTCTGAAAGCAAATTTAAAGGTTTGCTTGGAGGGGGAAATTATAACAATTCCAGGTCCTTTTCCAGTCCTAGAACATGCCCCATCAAAACTCATCCTCCATACTTCCTCCAATTTTTCATCTTTAGTTACTTCCTTAAAAGGTGTTATGAAGTTGGATAAGATGGAATAGTTACCCAATTTGTCTTACTCATGTACAAACTCATTAGCAAGATTTTGTGGGTTCTCAACATGGAATTTCCTAACCTGTTCATTGTATAACTTAACCATCGAATGTTCTGATGCAGGAATAGTAGCATATGACCAATCCATCCTTATGTCCCCTCCTAAAGATGTAGCCCATTTTCTTGATAAAAGCATTCCCCAATTATTTGGCACATCAATCACTAACATATCCATAGTCAAATGGACATTGGGGTACTTGGCCAACCTAACAGGTAGATTTAGGATGACACCAATGGTATCAACCTCCCTTGAGTCCATGACACACATTATGATGAGGTCTAGTTGTTTTTAGGCCCAATTGATCCATAACCCTTTTGGTCATAACATTAGAAGAGGCTCTAGAATCCAACATGCAATTGTGCAAAAACATACCATTGACTAACAAGGAGATGTAGAAAGGAGGGTGATCTTCTTTTTTAGGATCCAAGCTATGCAAAATAACAGGATCATCTTCATGAATGATTAAATTTTGAAGGTTAGGTTCTTCTCTTGTATTGCTAGGGGCTACTTTCGTTGATTCAATTGGAGCCTTACCTATTTCTTGTTTAGGAGGATCTATTATCTTCATAAAATATTCTCTTAAGCTTGGGATTTTGATAAGGTCAGTAACAGGAACATGAATCTTTGTAGAAGACAACCAATGAGCCAAATCAACATGAAACTTATTTGAGGTGGGAGGAGGTGTTACCTTAGGAATATCCTGATTTGACTTTGATGTTCCAACATTGTCCTTTCTTTGATATGTTAAACCTTTAAACCTTGACATTTCTAGAATCTTCTCTAGTGGAGGCATCTCACCAAATCTATGGGTTTCTTTGTCCTTCTCTTGACTGTAATGTATTGCTTGTTCCCAAGTTTCTTTGGACACAGGGTGAGTTTGGCCAACAATGTTGATATATTCAGGTTGGTTTTCAGGCTCGCTTGATAATCTGACACTACTACTAGCTTCTTAGTGATCTTGTTCAATTTTGAATTGAAATACAACACATGTAGACTCTTCATGGAAATTATTGCATGCTCTACAGAAAGGAGGAACTTCTTCCAAAACTGCATTTGCAGTTTCCAAAGGATTTGGGGTCCTTTGATCTTGAATGGGTGACCTTCTTTGATATTGAGGTCTCGGAGCATACTGTGGCTTAGGCACATACTGGCTTGAGACCTGGTTGGTTTGAGGTGTTTCAATGGCGATCAACCTATTCTGTATGGCAGTCATGTTGGAAGCTTGGGTTGAAACACCATCTTTCAAAATTTGAGCAAGGTTCCTTTGAAGGATCCTTAGTTTCAGCATTAATGGCCTTTTCTTTATTTTCATTTTGCTTCATAGGAATATTTTCCCTAGTGAAACCAGGAAGGTGAGAGGTGAGACTTGCCACAACTTAGCATGTTTCTATCAATCTTTTTAGCAATCTCCATGGCTTTTTTCAAATTGGTAGACTCTTTATCAATCAATTGATATTTCAAGTCACCATCAAAGGCCTCCATGTAGTAAATGAGAATGGAATTGTCAGGTGGCTTAATATCAACATGAAGTCTTGATACAATTTCATTAAATTTCTTGTTGAATTCTTACATTGTCTCATTTTCTTTCTTCTTAGTGTTGGTCAAGGTAGCTAAAAGGTAATGGTCTCCTTTGATATCCCCCCATTTGGAAAGAAAAGCAGTTTCAATTTCTTTATGAGTTTTGTACTTGTCAGCCTCTAACTTGGTGAACCATTCATAAGCATAATATTCCAAATATAAAGCAAATAACTTCATTTTTACATCTTCATGCTTGGCATTCAAGCACCACTTGTCATAACATTGGGAAAAAACGTGTGATATGAGAATTAGCACTAATTGCATTATTTCCTTGAAAGGAAGGCACCTTGTCAATGGCCTTCTCTGGAACATTATGAGGATACCCAACTATAGCAGTAAAATCAAAAGGATAAAAAATATCAGCCATTTTAATAGGAAGATTATTCAAATTACTTTCCAAAATAAAAGGTGAATATCAGAAATTGACTGAGAACCAAGATCCTCAAGGGTTTTTCGAGAAGATAGCTTGCTCTTCCTCCTATGGTAAACCTTTTTAGGCTCAGGAATGAACTGAAGCAAGCTATGAGGATTCCTTCTTGTAAAACGCCTTGGTAAAGTTGTTGATAATGGAGCCGCCAAATGTTCTTAGTCAATTTAAAAAATTCACTACATACATCAAATAAAGAAAAAACAAAAAGGAAAACTCAAAAGTCGTATTCCGGGAATAAAAAGACTTATCCCCGGCAACGGTGCCAAAATGTTGCCACCTAGTTTCACGCCTGGAAAAACGCATCAGAAGTCTTCAAGCCGTTGGTGTGGCCTTGGGGGCAAGCCAGAGTCAAGTGCTGTCACCTAAAACTCGGCTCCTCCATCTAGGTTTACTCCTAGCGAAGCCAAGGGGGGTGGACCCTAAAAAGTAAAAATAAAACTATGTGTTTTTTAATCTATGAAAAGCAAAACAACCTATCTAGGAGTTAGAATTTTTTGTGAACCAAGATCAATGCACTATATATAAAGAAATATCATTCATTCGTCATCATCATCATTGTCATTTTAAATGTAAACATCCATCATCATGTAAAATAAACAACAAGACCAATGTTGATAAATGGAGTCAGAAACAAAGTGCTTTGAAATAGAAATGACAATGTTGTGCAATTGTTCTTGGTTAATTTTATTATTAATGTGGTAATGGATCTTTTTATTAAGGTTGGGGGATTCCCAATATACCAAAAGGTACTGGGAATATGTCCGGAATTCAACAAGGTGGTTTCTCACTCAAACATTTGGGTTGGATCAGAGTCTCTGGGAGGTGTTCAACACTATACCAAATGAGAGTATAGTCTAACGGTTTCCCAGAGGTCACTACCCAGTGGTTCCCACGTCCTTTGAGAAATTTTCCCACCAAAGTTGAATAAGGGTTTGTGCCGGATTTTCACAAATAGGTGGTTTATTTGGGTGTGTTTGATCCTATTACTAGTCACTTATTCCCTTTCTGGAGTGATCAGCATGTTCAAACTAAGTTGTAGTGACCACAAAGCATACGGGGAAAAAACCTTGTAAATTTGAAGTTTTTTATGAACACAAATTTTACTTTTTTAAAGCCCCAAGAGTCTCTTTTCGGGCCAGTACTCAGGCAAGACCTTATCCTGAAACCTTACTTAGGGAAAGCAAGGGGGTGTTTTAGATTGTAAAAAAGTGAAAAACTGTAAAAAAATGAAGAAAAACTAGGTCCTGAGTGAACTCGTGGCCCGCCAGTGGAACTGACCAATGAGGTTAATTTTAACTAAACTAAAAAAATCACGCCACAAAAAAGAGTCGACACAGTTCTCCCCCGGGGGGATGGGGTGTAGGAACTGGTTAGCCCACTTTCTCTCGTTTAATATTTTGTTACAATGCAATATAGAAGTGCCCCAGTCTTTTAAAATGACTCTTCTAATAAGTTTGTGGTGTAGGCACTGGTTAGCCCACTTTCTCTCGTTTAATATTTTGTTACAATGCAATATAGAAGTGCCCCAGTCTTACAATAACAGAAGGGAAGAGTATCCGGTTTGATAAATAAAGTTTGTGGTGCTCCGGATGGCCTGAATCTTCAAAATTTGGCCAGCGTCTCCTCCTACCTGTTCATCAATTGCTGCAAACCAGCAAGCAAATGTTAGTGAAAGATGCCCAAAAACACTTTAAGGGTGTATTTGGGTCACCTACAAAAAACCAAAAAAAAAGAGGCAAAAACTAAGTAAAATGCGAGAAAATGAACTAAGCGAGACAAGCTGTGAGGCTTGTCGCCTTAGGATCTTTGCACACTCAAAGAGCTGCAAATTCTAAGCTCTTATGACAGCCAAATAAACCTTTAAAATCAGTAAAACATACTACATGTTTCAATTTTTTTTAGATATGCAAAAATTTCAAACTTTAACAAGAAATATGCTTCTATTAGATCTAAATTAAAATTTTAGATTGAGAAGCACTTAAGATCTAACAAATAAATCAGATCTACTTATGATATTGCAAAGGAGAAAGATCTGAGATATGCAAACGAAAGTAACCAAGAAAAGTTTAGAATTTTTCGGTGACGAAAAGGAAGAAGAAAATGCCTTGAACTTGGGCTATGGGGTCCTCAACAGTGGGGATCAATGGGACTAGTTCTCCTTGGATCTGTTCTGAAGATCAATGGATGCAAGCAAGCTCTACCAACTCTTCATATTATAGCAACCTGTAGACACAAAAGACAACTCACACAAGCAAGATCAAATGCAACTAGTGTAGACTAAAATAGAGATTTAGATACAAGTATTTAAACAAAAATATCATTGAAATTTGACTTCTCTATAATAACCAACAGAAAAAATAATGGATTAGATCACACTATTTTTACCTTACTAAGATAAACATCTCCTTCAAAAGCTAGTTATTGATCAACAAACAAGCATGAATAAAAGTTGTAAAGACACGGATTAACTCATATATTAAGCTAGAACATGGTCATCCACACAACTCAGATCAACACATAGATTTGCCTCCAAAGCCTTTATTCATTAACAAAATGCAAAAAGATTACAACAATTAGGAGCAGAGGATCCACCTTCTCATGACAAATGAAGGAAAGGGGACATGCTCTTATAGGAAAACTCCAAGAGGGATGGCGCATTAGTGAAGGAGGAGTGGGGGAATGGTGGAATGACTCATGGAGCAATTCGTGGCCCCCAAATGGGGCTGCAAACTCCCTCTTCCATGCTGCAAAAAATGCAGCACTAAAGCTGCCACCAAATATGCTGCATAATACCTCAATTTGTGGGCTCCTCCACTCACCAAATGCGCCCAAGCTAAGGAAGAATGCGCCTAGCTTCATGGGCATGTCATGCCCACTATTTGGGCTACCAAAAACTCTTACAAGTCATCCTCTTAACCTCCTAAAACAGTGCTGATCCAAAACTGACCTCAATCCCTCCAAAATTGGGATTTAAAATTTTTATGATTTTATGATTTTTTTTTTAAAATTTTTCTCTCCCTTTTCATTTTTTTAAATTTTTCTCTCCATTTTTTTTCTTCTTCACAAAAGTGAAAAATAAATGGGTCTAAGACTATAGAAAGTGGGTTTTGGGGTGTGGTGGGTGCTCTGCGTTAGAAAACGAGCACCCCCATGGAAAAAAGGACCCCTAGACCACACTTTTACGCCTATTGCAAATATTTTAATTAAACCATTAAAAAATGGCTTAAAACACGGAAAAAACTTTTCGCCGGAAATATAAAAGAAAACCTAGGGGGGCCTAGCACATGTCCATATGACCCAAAATAATGCCTAGCATGTTCATATACATTGACCCATGGACTTTAATAACACCCTAAGGCCCGTTAACCTCACCAGGCATTCCAGCTTTGGAGGAGCAGGAGAAAAACTCAAAAATTATGTTATGCACAAATGCAAGGCATAATTAGTAAGTGAAAAAACTCCTTGGAATACCCGACTTAGTCAAAAAGTCCTAGAGAACCAAGTCCTTTACAAAAATACCACGCTAGTACATTTTATTACAAACCCCACAAGGCATGGACATGTGGAAAAAAAAATTAAAAAGGGGGCCCTTAGAAAGGTCAGATGGACATCAAATCACTGAATTTGAACATGTGACATATTCAACTTTGCCCGCTCACTTGATAGTCCAACCAAGTACAACTTAGTTGGTAACAACTGTGAGGTCTGAAATTTATTCTTGGAGAAATCAGTGAGCTTTGCAACCTGTTCTTTCTTCAGAGTATGTCTTTGGAGCTCACAAACATTGAGTTCTGCTATCAGTGTTCTATTTGAGACTTATCAGCTTTTTGTTTCATTACATCTTGTTCTAAGTGCCTTGACCAAATCCCTTATTGAGTCTTGTTGATTTTCTAACTGTCTTTGACCATTCTCGATTGACTGTAGTATAGCCCAGTCATCTCTCTCTCAGGTCTTGTACTAACTCTTTGATAGAGTCTTTTGGTTCCTAGAGTTGACTGGCCTCTGAGAGGCATAGTGTTTTCTGAAATAAACTCTTTTGAGTATTTTACAGGAAGGTTTTCACACCTAGATAAGTATCCTCGTCTATATCTCTTACTGTTAACAAGTTTATTATTTTTTATTACATGTTACTGAAGATTAACTTAATACAGTGACCTAGCTAGTAGTGTTGAAGATTACTTTAACACAGTGACCTAACTGGTAGTATTAAAGGTGTGAAGTTGAAAGAGATGAAAATTATGTTAGAATTTACTACTGTACTATTTCATATTTAATTTCAGTATTTGTTTATCTACTTTTTGCATTAAAGTTTATTGAATTTTATTTTTTTGCATAAAACCCTGATTTTACCAAAAATTAACAACTATTACCAGCAAATGTTTTGAAGGAAAGATTTTAGAGAAGGGTATTAAATTGACTTTGGATGCATATGAGGTGTCTAAATTGTTCTAATTAAACAAACCTCTGTTGTATATTACAAAAGAAATATTTCAATGCATATGCTTTTGTTAAAAATTAAATCTACCATGCAACAGAGAAATGTGAGAGGAAATTTAACCGTTGTTAGATATAGAAGAGTTATAAAGATAGAACACAAAGCCTTCACTGGACCAATGTAGAAAAAAATAGAAGAAGAAGAAGAGAATCTCTCTGTGACTTTGGGTTACAACAACACCCTGCAGACCCAAAGCATCCACTCATCAATACAAATATCAAAAAAAAAAATTAGCAATCGAAAAATATAGCAGTGCTTTACGCAGGTAAAAATAGAATCACAATTCATAGGAAACCCTCGTGTGATAGGCATCTCTACAGATTTCTTCATAATCTTTAAAAAAACTACATATTACCAGATTTCCTGCAGCAATGTTGAATGGTTAAACTTATAGCCGATGATAAAAAGTCCTGAAAGCATTATTAGAATTGCCCAGCCATCAAAAAGTGTTCCAAAGAAAGCTCAAGGAATGTTGATCATTTTAACCAACTCTTTCGCAAAAGGATTTCAGTTCACTACATAAAACTTCACTAATGCATAAAGTAGAAATCAATTAGTGAATGCCCATTGGGCTGTGGTCTGGTGGTTGAGACATGGTTCGCACAAAAATTACCCAGGTTCAAACCTCAGTGGGCATAGAACCCTGATCACGAGTTTCGTGACACCGATGTTAGAGTGGGATTTACTATGATAATGTAGAGCTCAGTTGCATAGGTCTCTGTGATAATATAGATTTGGGTTCCATAGATACCCCTAGGATAAAAAAAGCATTTTTTTTTCACACCGAAAAAAACAACTTTTTATTAATTTGCAAAAGTTGTGTCAAATTTTACATCCAATCCATAAAGAAGCGAGATCTTCTCCATATCTCAATACTAGAAATAGGCAGACAAATCCTCTTACAAAAATATCAGAAGATCCAAGATCAATTCTAGTTGCATATAGCTCAAGTGAATAAACTGAAGACTATAAAAAGAGCTTCTACTATATAACAAAGTTTTCTATCTGAACTCACAAAGTGACAGAAAAAACAAGATAGATACAAAAATTAGTCTCTTTCAAAAAGAGATAAACAGTCCGATGACACAGATACTCCATCACAAAACTCATCCACATATAACCTGCCATCCATAAGTCCAATGACCTTTTTAGATAGTTGATCAACAGCCACATTGAACTCCCTGTATATGTGCTTGAAGTTTAGCAAGTCAAAAGTTTTGATGATATCTTTAACTCTAGAAATCCAATGTTCTAAAATTAAAGAGTGCAAAGAGGCAGCACCAGTATCCCAGTCAATTATGCACTTGGAGTCACCCGCAACGTGAAGAGATCTGATACCCATGCTTCTTGAGAGCCAAAGTAAACCCCATAGTGCCAAAAGTTCGACACGCGTGTTACTGCCCTTTCCAGCACTCAGTAAAAGATGGTAGTAGTGATTCGGGCCCAGTATTAAAAGCATCCCAGCCCCACATATACCATTCTACTCGGCACCATCAAAGTAGCCACATGGGAAACAAAGGACAGGATCAGCTACAAGAGATCTATTAGACATCTTCATAGGAGCAGAATAATGATAATCCCTTAAAGAAGATATAGCCTTAATGCAAACAAGGATAGGATTTGGCTTGATATTCTGAAAAATATAGGCGTTTCTAGCCTTCCAAATATCCCATAAGAGAAAAAAGATTAGAAATTTAAATCTCCTCTGATGAGCAAACCAAAACTTCATATTATCCTCGATATGAGAGAGGTTCCAAGGAAGATGGAGGTTTAATGAAGAGCACAATTCTGTCCAAACCTTCTGAAAGAAGGAGCAATTACCGAATAGGTGATCCACAGCCTCGAGATCAGCATAACAAAGTATACATAGCCTTGGTCCCACCATCCCCCTCTTTTGTAAATTATGCCAAGTAATAATTTTGTTCTGGATACAAATCCAAACAAAACAAGAGATCTTTAATGGGATTTGTTTCCCCCAAATGTTCTTAATCCACCAGACCTGTTCAGTGTCCAACTCTGACTCCATCAAACAATCATAAGCTAGTCGAGCAGTAACGATACCATCTCTTGAGTTATAAGTCCAAACCAACCTGTCCTCATATGACTTTAAAACTATACCAGCTTTATATAACTTATAAACTAGAGAATCCCATTCTGATGCAACAGTCATACTCAGCTTCAAGTCCCGCGCAGAACAACATTTAATCAATCTGTCTTCCTTCATAATTGCCACCTGCTTTAAAACAAACAAGTGCTTCCTGTGCAACTCCATAATTAAAGCATATGATAACTTATAGTCATCACCTAACCCAACCACAGGATCGATCCCCAGGAATATTTGTGTTCCACTTCCAAGGTTCCAACTGATATTCTGATTTATGATCGGATATGACTTGGTTAAACTATGCCAAATAAACGAGCCATTCTTTGCATTATGTTGTCTAGATCGAAACCAGTAAACCAGCGGTAGTCTTTTTAAATACTTAGCTTTGATCACCAGTCCCCATAGGCCTTCATTAGTAATACTTCTCCATAAAATTTTGGCACATAAGACTCTCTTGAAAGATCCCAAGTGCTTGATTCCCTAGCCTCCCATCATCTTTGGTTTTGACAGACACTCCCAAGATGCCAAATGATACTTTTGTACATTTAATTTTCTGGCCCATAAAAATTGAAAGATAAATCTTCTAATCGCATTGAGCACGTAAATTGGGATAATAAAAAGTGAAAACCAAAAGACAGGGATACTTAATAGAACAAAATTCACCAAAACAAGATGCCCACCCAACGACAGCCATCTAAATGACCAAGAATTGATCTTCTTTTGTACCTTCTTAATTAGCCAATTCCAGTCTTCAGTTTTGTAGCCATTTGGTTTTAGATAGTATCCAAGATATTTTAAACCTTCCTTTATACTAGACATTTTATATGGAAACAACGAGCCAATCTGTTCAGTAATGACTATGTCCTTACATTGGTGGATAATATGAGATTTATGGGCACTATTCATCATACTTGAGGCGTCGCAAAATATGGCAAGAATCATGTGGAGGAATTTCCATTATGTTGTACATCATCACCAAAGATGAGTATCTCATCTACGAAAAGTAGATGTGTTATATGTACTATACTGGCCACCTTTATCCCAATGATATGATTTTGTTCTTTTGCCCTTTTTAACAATAGACTGAGCCCCTAGATTGACATTGCCAAAATGAAAATATACAATGATAATGGGCATCCCGGCCGAAGACCACGATTTCCCTTGAAATAAGAAGACAGAGAACCGTTTATAAGAATAGAAAACCTAGATGTAGACATACATGCCATTATCCAGTTGACTATATGCACAATCAATCCTATCTGAAGAAGAATAAATCTTAAATAGGTCCAATCGACTCTGTCATAAGCCTTTTGGAGATCTAATTTTAAGATAAAAGCATTGATCCTTCTCTGTTGATCGAATGAAGGAACTCTTGTGCAACCCCCACTGCATCTAAAATATGTCTATTCAGTAAGAAACTGAACTGCTCCTCCGAGATACATCTGCCCAGAATCGGCTTTATCCTTTCAGAGATAATCTTGCCGATGATCTTGTATAAGAGATTACACAAGCAGATAGGATGGTAGTCATTATAGTCAACAGGTCTGTCTTTTTTGGGTATAAGAGTAATATAAATAGAATTTAGACTACTGGGGATCCATTCCTTCCTCCTCGATTCATCAATTGCTTTTGAGAGCTCTTGACCAAACAAGTCAAAAAATTGAAGGTAGAATTCAACAGTCCACCCGTCGGGGCTAGGACTTTTGTCCTTAGCAAAGGATTTTAGAGCATCTAGAACCTCCTCCTCCTTTATAGGTTTTGCAATATTCAGGGAATCTTCTCTGCTAAAGAAACATGGAAAGTTTTTTATGGTCTTTAATTGATTTTCCAAATTGTTGTTGTTTCTATTGATGTAAATATCCTGAAAATAACGAACAGTTGCATTTTTTAGGGATGCTTGGTCACACACAAAACCATCTTGCTCATCATTAATATCCTAGATGGCATTTGTGAGTCTCCTTTGATTTGTGAGTCTCCTGGGAAGTGGCCATCGTCTCTTGTAATAGAAAAACACTAGAGTTTACTAACTCCAAAAACCTTTTGAAAGCAGCACGTTTTTGGCCGCTGCCCAGCCCACAGATGTTAAAGGACACCAAATTCATTCAGTAACCTCGTCCCGAGTTGCATCTACTCTAAGAGCCCTAGAAAAAGTTGAATTAACTGTAACCGACTCCTTTGGAAGTCCCTTATCAAATAGTGGGGATAACTTAGGGTTTGAATTCCTGCTACCCGTCATATTAGTTTCCCCCCAAGGTTTTTCCAAGACCTTTCCTACCTTTCATCTTCTTTGGTTTGCGAATAGTGACATTGTCATTAAAAATGGAGGAAATGGGGATAACTTCAAAGTCAAGAGGCACACTAGTAGAATATGTTGGAAGAGGAGTTCCTAGAGATGTTCCACCCCCAGAGTTCAAAAAGGGCGAGTCACTGATCGAAGAAGGGGACAGTTCAATTCCAAGAGAAGCGGAAGGCTTGTCTGACAATGGAGGAAAATTCGATGGATTTAGTGGAATTGGAAGCAGGGCTTGAGGTGTAATGTCATCCAGGGCAGAAGATGACGAAGGGTGGCAGGCATGGTGCTCCTTTACAGAGTGAGGGACATCCTCCAAAAACCCCAAAGAGGATTTTGGCATTAATTCTAAATTGGCCCTGTCATCTGTATTGACCAAGGTAGGACAGGGCAAGACCAAATGAGTCTCGACCCCGATCGATGGACTATCCTCCGAAACCCCGAGAAAGGACTGTAAACTTGAGACAGATAAAGAACGGATAATGTCATCAGCTATTATAAATTTTAAAAGGACAGGAATGGTTTGAGCAAACTTACCCACAAACGAGGTTGCCGATTGTGGATCCAATGGCAAAGGAAAATTTAGACCTTCGCCCAACTCATCCTGATCCGATAAGGACTGGGAAACACCAGCAAACGGTCCATAAGCCTCACCCAACCCAACTTTACACTATGCTTTAGAATGCCCAATCTCATGACAAGAGTGACATCGGAAAGGTACTTTCCAGTAGTCCAGGGTTTGAACAAATGTGTCGCCTTCCCATACAACTTCCAATTCCCCCGATAGCCCCTCTCCCGAGTCAATTTCCACTAACATCCGAGGAGAATTTCTGTCTGCCCCCAGTAATTGATCGTCTTCGATAAGAATGAATCTTCCAAAAAAGGAATTTACCCTTACCAAAAAAGGGAATCAAATAGTGAATGTGCAAAACAAATAAATAGACAAACCATAGCCCTTGTACAAATTGATGCTCATGGAATACGAACCGGATAATCTACTTCATTTTCCAAAACAAGTTTGCAGTCGGGAAATAAATTTTCCCCAATGCATTCCATAAAACTCAAAATTTTCAATTAGTAATCAACATAGAAAAGAGACAAGCTGTGGGCCTTGTCAAAAACAATGCTTTGTTAATACAAGCCAGATAATATGTCTCTCCATTAATAAATCTTGTAATACTCATATCACATTTAGTGACAAGTAGTCAAAATAAGTAAACTGCTAAACTTGTACAAAAGGATGCTAGGAGAATACAAGCTAAACAAATAATTGGACTTTGCATGCAAAACATGTTTGTTGTCACTGGATATTCTTCATCCATGCATCCAGTAACATTTGAAAGTTAAATTGTCAATACCAGGCAAGCAAGAAACATAGTTCAGCCAATATCCTGGCATAAAGGGATGCCCGTGGAATAGAAACCCAAAAGCTAAAAATGCATCATGATGTAGATCATTAAAAATAAAACATTAAAAAATAAAGTTGTACATGCCTCAACAAATAGAGTACAGCTTAAGTTCCCAACAATCTGAATAAAAACAATAGTTTAATATGAAGGGAATATATACCAGGAGAAGCTTTATGTTATAATTAAAAAAAATAAAAATTGGATGCATAATTTTACATACAAGGTTAAGAAACTTTGATTAATGTTCTAGTGACCCTTATAAGAAGAGACCATATCACTTGATACATGGAAGAAAAATCAAACATTACAACACAAATTTGTCCTTGGACCATGAGCATATCAAACAATATACCATAATCAATCTCTTGATACTGGGCCATTGACTTCAAAATGAAAGAAGATATTTAAAAAAATAAAATCAGGTAAAAGTTGTGAAACGGAAATAACAAAAATTTGAAAGAGATGTGATAGCTTATGGGGCGCTATGCATGGAAATTTAGGGAAATGTGATGGAAAATGCTAGGAAATTTGTGCATCCTTCAACATATCAAAAGATGTATCCAAGGGAGAAATCTTAAAGAAATCATGTAATGTTTGAGCTGCCCCAAAACAGGCCATAAAACCGACAACAAACAGTGAAAACTGAAAAGAAATGTGGACAGAGAAAGCATCTCATTTTCCAATTAGTGTCACCTGCCAGAAAATACAAAATACAAAGCATGCTAAATAGGCACATGATAAATATAAAATTGTCCAAACACCAAGTATTGGGACTCAGTGTACTCAATATATGAAAGAAGTATTAGGACTTAGTGGACTCGAATTTTTTCATAGTTCAGTTATACAACCATTGCTCCCTACTCCCTAACGACAAATTAGAATGTCGAAGAACTTTGGCTTTCACCAATGTTGTTGTGAGTAGTACTTTCACAATTCAGCAAATGTGTTATATCTGATTGGAAATTTAGATTGCCGACAATTCCCAAAAAAGTGTCTCGGAAGCTTTGTAGTATGCCCAAAATATCCATCATAGTAGGGCGTTCTTCAAGAGATTCTTTTGTGCAGAGCAAGCCCACACTTAGGAGCTGATAGAGGCAGTTGAGCTCCTTACCTTCTATAGTGCTTGTATCTGTCCTCCTCAATAGACTCCGATCGACCACTTCCCTTACTCTGTTCGGAAAACCATTGCCCACCCATTTCTGCAAGTTCATTCCTTCCACAAACATGTTGTGAGTGGGCTTCTTTCTAGTCAACATCTCCAACAACACTATTCCATAGCTATAAACATCACCTTTTGTTGTGACATGTCCACCCAAGCCATATTCTACATTAAAACATTCTCATTGTAAGGTTTTTCATTTACAATTTTTTATAAAAATAAGAAATTGCCAACATTGCTTAATATGTCATATACTTCATATTATACATAACATGATCTTAATATACCTGGAGGAATGTAACCTACAGATCCTTTGAGTGCATGTGTCGAAGTGAGCATTGAATCCTCGGAATTTGCAAAACATATGGTAGCAATGCCAAAGTCTGTTACGTATCCTGTCATATCTTCACCTAGAAGCACATTGCTAGGTTTTAGATCGCAATGGAGCACTTGGATGAAACAATGGTGATGGAGATATGCAATGCCTTGCGCGATGTCTATTGCTATATTCAACCTTTGAAACAAACTCAAACCACTTTCTTCTTCACCATCAGGATATAACCACTTCTCTAGGCTTCCGTTTGGCATTAATGGAAATATCAAGGCTTTCATTTGGAGATCTGAATAAGAGGTTATGATTCTAATCAGATTCCGGTGCCTAACTTTACCCAAAACTTTGCACTCCCTGTAAAAACTCTTGTGAGCTCCTTCATTTTCCAAATTGAGAAGCTTGACAGCGACAATTGTTCCATCATGCAGAACCCCTTTGTATACTTTTCCAAAACTACCAACTCCTAAGAAGTTGGCATCACTAAAGTCATTTGTTGCAGTGATGATTTCTCCATAGGAAATTCTTCGGTGCCCCACTTTTAAGGATACCTCTCTAAGAATATGTCTTTTGTGATTTTGAATCCATAAGATTCCCAGAAACAAACACAATAGAACAATCACTGCAACTGCAACAACAGGTATGATAACTCTTTTCTTATGCCAAACACTTTTATGTTTGTGAACATAGCATGGTGACAGACTTACCCAAGGTCCACAGAGACCAGGATTTCCTACAAATGCCATGGCACCAAGCTTTTTGGAAACTCCTCCTCTAGGGACTTCTCCTGACAAGTTGTTGAAAGAAAAATTCAAGTGGTGGAGCATTGTGAGATTTTCCAATGACATGGGTATTCCACCTAACAATTTGTTGGAGGAGAAATCCATGTCCTGAATATTTTGAAGGTCACCAAGTGAATCTGGAATTGTACCTTCAAGTGTGTTGCAGGAAAGATTCAGGAACTCCAATTCTTTGCAGCTTTTGAGTGCACTTGGAACGTACCCAGTTAACTTATTTGCAGAAATATCTATAGCTTGAAGCATAGTCATCTGGCTTAGTTCCAAAGGCACAGGTCCATGTAATAAATTGTTTGAAAGATTGAAAAACAAAGCTAAATTTGCAATCCCTCCTAACTCTGGAGGTATTTTCCCGGTGATCCTATTGTATGATAGGTCTAGCTGTAGTAAGTTCACGCATTTCCCTAGATTTGCAGGTATATTACCTGATAGTTGGTTGTGATTAAGATCTAGATATCTTAGCTGCAGCTGGAGGCCAGCCACAGAATCAGGGATTCTTCCAAAGAGATTATTTCTGTTGAGAGATAGGGCCCCTAAGCTTTTGAGTTGCCCTATTTCCGTTGGGATGGTTCCTTTTAAATTGTTGGATCCCATATCTAACACCTGCAAGTTTTGAAGCATATTAAGTGAAGAAGGGATTGCCCCTGTAAAAGAATTGTCATCTAAAAGAAGCATTGTTAAACTAGTTAGATTTCCAATATGTGGAGGTATTTCTCCTGTTAATTGATTCCCTGCCAAGTTTATGTAGTATATTTGTGTAGAAAGATGGCCTACAGAAAAGGACAAATGTCCCTTGAGATAATTACCAAATAAATATATCTTTTGTAGGGTGGAACAGTTAGTAAGAGCTGTAAGAATGGGCAAGCTCGTGGTGCTGCTGCTAACCAGTTGATTGTCACCTAAGGAAAGCACTTGGAGCTGCGTTAAATTACTGAATTCCATGGGCACTACTCCACTGAGCTGGTTATACCCTAAGTCCACAATTGTAAGGTTCGTACAATTGAAAAGGGAAACAGGAATGCTGCCATTCAACTGATTATCACCCAGAGCGAGTCCCGGCAACTGGTTGTTCTTGCTACACAACTCTGCAGGAATGTGACCAGTAAGATGGTTTCCAGATATATCCAATCCAAGAAGATTGGTGCACCTGGACAAGGAAGATGGAATTTGTCCCGTGAGATGGTTACTAGGCAGAGATATAACAGTCACCTGGCTTAGCATGCCGAATTCGTAAGGAACACCCCCGTAAAGGTTGTTATTACCCAATTGTATGTATTGCAAAGAGGACATGTTTCCCAAGCAGGACGGGATTGTACCGGTCAAATTGTTCCTGCGTAAGTTAAAGAAAATTAAGTCGGGGAGAACACAGAGTTCTGAGGGAATGTTTCCTATGAGCTTGTTAGTGGCCATAGATAAATCCAGTAAACTGCGGCACCCACCCAGAGTTGGCGGAATGGAACCTTGGAGTTGATTGCTAAACAAGTAAAGCCCCTCTAAGCGAAACAAATTTCCCAGTTGATAGGGAATGTGACCATGAAAACTGTTATTGCTAAGGTTGAGTATTCTAAGAAAGGAGAGATTGCCGAGAAGAGGAGAGATTGTACCTTGTAATCCCATGCTTGAAACATCTAGGGAAATCACTCTCTGCCTGCGCCGACTGCATATAACACCTTCCCACTTGCAGAATGAAACATTTGGTTTCCAAGTGGGAAATGATTGGGATGGATCGTATGCAGTGGAGAACACAGAGTTCTGAGGGAATGTTTCCTATGAGCTTGTTAGTGGCCATAGATAAATCCAGTAAACTGCGGCACCCACCCAGAGTTGGCGGAATGGAACCTTGGAGTTGATTGCTAAACAAGTAAAGCCCCTCTAAGCGAAACAGATTTCCCAGTTGATAGGGAATGTGACCATGAAAACTGTTATTGCTAAGGTTGAGTATTCTAAGAAAGGAGAGATTGCCGAGAAGAGGAGAGATTGTACCTTGTAATCCCATGCTTGAAACATCTAGGGAAATCACTCTCTGCCTGCGCCGACTGCATATAACACCTGCCCACTTGCAGAATGAAACATTTGGTTTCCAAGTGGGAAATGATTGGGATGGATCGTATGCAGTGATTGCGGACATAAATCCTCGGAGAGCCTCTTGATCAGAAGCATTGCTGAAATGAGGATGCCTCTGAGCGGTGGAAAATACAGGACTGACATAGAGAATGAAATAAAAAAGAACAGAAGCATTCTCGTGAAAAGAAGCGAAGGAATGTAACAGATATTCATCTCGTCGAAGAGAATGTGAATGTGGTTGCTGATACAGAATGGATGAGAAAACCATATCGATTGAATTCCCCCACATTTACTTATATAGCCTAGATTCCTTGTTTTAACTTCATATTAACATAATAAAAACGACGCATACAGGGACTCGACATATCTCTTCCAATGAAACCAAGGTCTCTTAAATAATACGAAACCATTTTGGATTGTATGGAAACGCGGTGTTTGAATTTTGAATATGCCAATAATGTGATCAGACTCAATCAACAACGAAGTCAATAGTCAATCAATGAACAACGAGAATTGAGACCATTCAACAACGAAGTCAATAGTCAATCAATCATGGACCTCTTGCACTTTCCACACTTTTCCGATATGACAATTTCCACAAATTTGTTTCAGTTAGTAAACGTTTGAATTTTCAACTTGGGATACTTTGGTGTATAAAGTATGGAGGAGATGTTGTCAACACATAGTCGGTAATCCAAGCCAAAAGATGTCTCAACAGAATTGAACCTCCGTAGATGGAATGAAATCCATCTAACCCCACCAATAGGGCACTGAATCCTTGACATGGAGGAGATGTTGTTATGTAAAGTAGAAAATAATAAATAATAAATTGCGTGCAACAAAAAAATAGAGGAGATCAATTTTGACATCATTTCTATCTATGATTTTTAATCCACTGATTGTAAAGTTGCATAAGACATCACCCATATTACAACACACCCATATTACAACACACATGTTAATGTAATCTTAGAAGGTAACTAACTCATCTATTTTTAGCTCAATTCTATAACCAGCCTAGATCCATCAAAACCCAAGGTAACTATCTCATCTCTTTTTAGCTCAATTCTATAACCAGCCTAGATCCATCAAAGTCTAGATCTATCAAGCATCGAGAGGATCAAATCTCTTGAGGTGCAAACCTCTTTTTGAGTTCGATACGTGAGTAAAGGTTTACACCTCGAGAAATTTGATCCCTCTCGATGCTTAATAGATATGGGTTTAGATGGATCTAAACTAGTTTATTATCAATCCATGATCATATGTCAAAAGAAATATTGTGGTTATTGCTTAGTCTCTTTTGATTCTTGAAATTAAGATGAATATTATTATTATTATTAGAAAAAGTTCAATAATGCCATTATAATTAGTGTAATTAAATATAATATTATTTTAAAATTTTAATTCAACATTTATATTGGTTATATGATTTTATAGAAAATATTATAAAATGATAAATTAAAAAAGTGTTCAAATAGCATTGTTAATAAATGTGGTTTTGGAGTAAGACATAAAACTGTTGATGAGTGGCTAAGAGTTCGTCTTCTTTGGATGAAAGAAAACATGTTAACAACTTAAGACCCTGAGACATTTGGTAGGACTAAAACGTTGCCCCTTACGGACCGCCAATGGGTTATTTCAGGTGGTATGTTTTTTCTTGAATTAAATGGTGATGTGATCTCGGTGGATATTGGTGGCCACCCAGCTCTTTCACTGAATCATAATGGTTTTCCATCTCGACAATTTTTCTACAGTTTTCTAGGTTTTGAACTTCTGATGCATTAATTTTAAGGTCCTAAATAGCGGTTTTTGGACTTTTTAGGGCCTAGGATTGATGCAAGCTTTCCCAAACCTAGTTAGATATTGTTCTTCTTATCTAGATATTTCCAATGAGCTGCCGTGCTCCCAAAACAAAGGTTGTCTGCAAACATTGTGTAGTCGGGAAGTAGGTGTATTAACTAACCACCTCAGAACCCGCAATCCTTTCAGTCACTTCATCTCCTAAGGTTAGGGTTTTGGATCTTTGCCTCTTTATCTTATTGGTTGTATGATAAAAGACCCATTTTGCCTCTTTGTAATAAAATTCTCCCGAATAAGCATAGCTCCCACATCTCTCCTTAGATATAGGCTACCAACATTCTAGCTATTCTATCGTTCTACATTTTACAGTCTATTCTATTTCATTAAATCATAGAATTTGAGATTAACAGTTTCACTATATTCTTTGCAATATATGTACGCATTCTCTTTTATATATATTCATCAATTTCATTCTCACATAAACCCAAATCCGTGGTATTAGAGTAGGTTGCTCTTTTTTGTTTCTTTGTGCTTGTCTTCAATGAGGTGAGGGTATAAGGAGTTGGGTCTTGAACTTGTTGAGCTTGAGAAAGATTGCTCATGCCTTCCCGAACAAGCTCCCAAGGGAGGAGAAAAGAGAGATGAATGAGTAGGAGATCTTATCCAAATGTTCCTCGAGGAAGCCCTCGCATGATAGAGGAACAAGATGTTAGATAATTTTGCCCAAATCTTTCGACGACTGCCAACAATGGAAGGACCTTCATCAAGTAGTTACTTCAAAAGTGTGACACCCTTCAAGGTACAAGTTAACTTTGATATTCCTTTAATTGAAGGCCAGATAGATGTCAACGCTTTGGAGAAATGGTTAAATCTACTAGAGGATTATTTTTATGTCCACAACTTTTCCAATAGAGAAAAGATCACCTTTGCACTCCTTAAGGTTGTTTCTCATGTCAAAGATTGGTGGGAGACTTACTATGAGCAAAATGCCACATACAAAGGTACCATGTTCAAGACCAAATCCACTTGGGCATCTTTTGTTGATGTCCTTAAAGAGTAACACTGTCCTTATTCGTAGATACTAGCCAATGATGGTTGTCCTCATTGTCAATTGACAACTAAATTATGATAAATTTCTCCACCTTAAAAAAACATTATTAATAAATCTAAGACATATAATATGACAAATGCATATTTAAATTCTCACCCTCATTTTAGATAAAGGGAATGGAATATGGAGTACAAACAATTGGATAATGCAATGTCTCATGTGACATAATTCCTTCTAGGGATAATTTTAAGGACCCATACCTATTTAAAAGTGTATAAATCTTGGCGAATCTTACCAATTCTTAAAATGTCAACTATAAAATGTTTGGCGATATTTTTCTAAAATTATTTCAATTTCTAATGATTTTATGTAGTTTATATAATAATTGGGCGATTTTTAGAGTGAAAAAAGTTTACCCCATCAAAATTGGGCGAAATGGGGCTTCAAAAAATGCAAATTGGCGAATCTTTTTTTCGAAAAAAACATGGAAAAATAGTCCATGAGCTAAACTTCGCCCCTAAAACTATCCTTAATTTCTTCCCTATTTAAATAAGGAATGTATTTTACGAAGTCAAGATATGACTTTTCAAAACTTTTATCTAAATTAATTGAAAAACACTCATTCCAAATATGTTGCAAATTTTCAAGTAATTGTTTACTTTTGGAGACGTTTTCATCATTCTTTCGGACCTTTGTACTACTATTTCCATCGTTCTTTTGGATATTTCCACTATTTGTTTGGAACACCAATCCCATTTAAAAAGGTTTTGTGAAATGCTTATCAATCTATTCCATGTCTTCATAGACTATGATGGAATTTATGATGGAATTTTGGAAGCGATAATGATTCCAACCACTCTTTTGAACCACCAATCCCATTAAAAATATGTTACCAAGTAATTACCAGTATACCCCATTTTTTTACCATTTTTTTAGACTTCGATGGAACCATTAAAAAGTTCATGATTTTCAAAGAAATATGTTACTTCAAGAATATGAAGTTCATGATTTCGAAGAAATATCTTACTTCAAGAAGATAAATACAATTACCATGTTGCCAATGCCCATCCATTATTGGACTTCAAAACCATTACCCATCCATTATTGGGGAAGACCGCCCATCCCTAGAATTAAAGACATAACATTGTGACGCGGCATATTATTTTTGAAAATTATTTAGCAGTGTGAGAATTTATTGTTCTTGGGTGATTCCTTTTACATATATTCTATGAAATGATTTAGCAATGTATAAATTTATTCATTTATTATTTATTATTTTTAATTTTTTAAATTAAGTTGGCATGTGAAAGTATTGTAGGCATAAAATTAATTTTTAAGTGGGGAATGTGTGTTTTTAGTAAAAGCTAGTTTAAACCTTAAGCACCACATATAAACATGATTATTTATTATTTTTAATTTTTTAAATTAAGTTGGCATGTGAAAGTATTGTAGGCATAAAATTAATTTTTAAGTGAGGAATGTGTGTTTTTAGTAAAAGCTAGTTTAAACCTTAAGCACCACATATAAACATTAACCTTGATTGGGACAATTTGTCCAAAAATTATAATAGGAAAATGTATAACCATGAAATTTGGAACGAACATACTTGATTTCATGGTTCTACCTTTGTCAATCAAGCTTTTAGGTAGTTTGTGTAAATCAATTAGGGTATTTATGTATAGACAATAACATGTGTGTGATGAGACAATTATTACGCCCATTGCCATCGATGTTTGATGGACAATTGTGAACTATCCATCCCATAGGATAATTTATATTCACCATTGCAACCAAACCCCAAATCAAGGAAGCAAACATTCCATTACATATATATGAAAGATTTATTCAAATTTATACATATCCAGGCCTAATTTTTCGGAATTTGTAGGATTGCAAATAAAAACGACTTGAATAGAGTGTCATTGTCTCCATTTGTTGTGTATGGATGCTAGATTAGGTCTCTAGTTCTTCTCCTTTCCTTCACTTGAGTTAGCTACTAATGTGCTAAGATCGTTGGGTTTGAAGTGTATAATCTCCCAAAGGATGGACTCATTCTCCCTCCCATCAATGGGTTTAGTTTCTTGAGGAGCCCATCTCTCACTTCATAAGCTTGTTTCGTCTCCCAAGTGAGCGATATGGGTTGGGGAAGCCCCTTTCATGTTTATTTACCAAAAACATGATAACAATCGAAAATAATTTCCTCTAAGATTAATCTCACCCTCCTAGCAATGTTATTATATTCCATTGCTTGGTTGGATTTCTTGTCAAGCCTATGTAGTGGGTGATTTAGGCTTAGAATGGGGAAAGGAATGTCAAGAAAGGTGTAACTTATCAAAACATGTATGTATGAAAAGAGACATGATTATCGTCACCATGAAATTCACTTTTTAACTAGCCTAGGATTCAAAAATAAAGAGTCAATTATGTAATTTAAAGCTTTATTGTGCCATCAACACTCATGAGAGGCCCCCTGAGTCATCAATCCTATTGAACATTCAAAATTAGTACGGATGTTCTATCTTGTCATAGACATTGATCCAATTGGAAACTTTGGCATCAAAATCATTTGTGGTGGTTGACATACATGGTTAAATATTAACTAATTCATTCCCATTGATAAATCTAAGTAGCCACAAATTTTTGAGTTGTTGAAGATAACTTGAAGATATTTCAAAAACATGGGAATGTCTCTATCCATTTAATTGCTTATGTTTCATATTGGAGGGCATATGTAATTAATCAAATCACAACCTCTAAATTTATAATGTGAAAGCTATAATGAAATCATTAAAGTTTATAAACCATTGCTTTACCTACATTCAAAATTTCAAGAAAATTGAGTGAATAAATGAGCACTCTAGTAGAAATATATGACAGAGTTGCCTTGATAAATTCTAATAATGGAGTTTGCAATTCAACTACCTCAATTCCTTTACCTCAGATCTAATATCATACATGGAAAGTTTATGTTTCACTTACATCATCTATATAAATTCAGCGTGGATGCAATTTGAAGTATTCTTTGGAAATGCGTCATTTTCATAAGCTCATAAGCTCAGTCCATAACCTCAACTTAAAATTATGGAAACTTGGAGAAACCGGGAACACAATACCAACTCAAATATAAAAAAAATATGGCCATATAGTTCATTGGGATCAATTCATGAATTGTACCAATAACTGTTGACACTCCATATTATGTAGAGAATTCAATTTTACATAGGCATGGATAAGCGTTATCAATATATGTGCAAATGTATATAATGATATTTTATAGTGTAGGTGTGCATACATATACATACATATCTATGCTTATATATGTATGTATGTCCATTAGGTTATGGTTTGGCAGCAACTTGGAAAGGTTGTCACCACAATCACCAACACCACATTGAATTCTTCACCAACACCACATTGAATTCTTGGTGGGCTCTCATCTCACACCTTCTTTGGTGGACAACCATCTGTAACCTTTAATTTACAAAAATGATGCTTCAATTGATGTTGTATCCTATCCAACCTCTATTGTTATATCTTTTTGCACTGATTATGTGATCAATTCCAAATTAATTACAACACAAAATAATATGACCCTATTTCAATTGCTTATCTCTCAATCTATATAGATAGATGGATATACAATGTGTGTAAGTATATTTTTGTCTATATAATATATAACCATACATCATTCTCACTGGCCAACCAACACTGCATCAATGGGCTCTATAAATCCCAACCATGTGTAGCTACATGGCACGAAAATGGCTCTATTGATATAACAATAGAGACAACTTAAAAAAAATAAAAGTTTGCATACATCATGTAATATGTTGTGTCAATTATTTGACATGAAAACGTAGTAACATACCAAAGTACATGTATGTAGACGTGTATATAGAATCTATATGACATCAATCCATGTGCTTTAAAAATACACCTTAGTCTTGGTGAATAGAGAAAACAAAATCAATACATGATCTACAAGTTCCATTATGTGTGATTTCTTTTAATCCATGTGCTTTAAAAATACACCTAGTCTTGGTGAATAGAGAAAACAAAATCAATACATGATCTACAAGTTCCATTAGGTGTGATTTATTTTTCACACTTCCAATTTGTGCAAATGTAACTGGTTACTGAAACATGAAGCTTATGTTTCTGCATTTACATCATCTCTATATATGAATCTTGGGTCAAATTAAAATTTTCTTCTGAATGGCATCATTTCGAATGGATAAATCGAGATCCTAAGCAAAAATTGCTACAAACATTTGGGTAACAAGGAAAACATACCCAAACCATTAGTGGATTAGAAACCCTCCTATATCGGCTTCAAATTCCTATGTCATATGGAAAGGTTTTATCAAATCTTACCCAAAATTAGGAGAATAGCTATATTGGAAAACTAGAAGTGGTATTCAGGTGTTCTTGGGTATTGATCCCTTCATAGATGTTAATGGAAACTATCTTTTATCTAATATTTTACCCTATAAGCTTCATAGTAGAAACATACAAGTCCTTGCACATGTTAGAAGAATGGCAAGGACATAAGTTTCCTCTCCTTATTGGTTGCATTCTAGTGATCTGGATTTGAGTGGTGACATTGTTGAAGAATGGAATAACTTTGTTGTGGTTCTCAATAGAGCAGGAATTCGACTAAATAATGAGGTAGATAAACTAGTATGGGATTGGAAAGGTGCTATTGGGGTCTTGACTTGGAAAAAAGACATATGATGCAATTTCAGAAGAACAAGTGAAAAATACTCCAACTTGGTGGGAAAAATCTATCTGGAAGTGGAGGATTCCATTAAAATTAAAATGCTTTATTTGGCTATGTTTAGACAACAAGATATTGATGTGGGACAACCTCCTTAAGCAGGGTTTCAGTGTACCAGGTATGTGTGCTTTATGCAGGGATGATTTTGGAATCAGAGTCTCACATTTGTAATTACTATTCCTTTCTCATAAGTGTTTGGGATGATCTAAATAGACTGCTAAATTTTCAAGACGTATCAGAACCTACTAATGTTCAGAGCAATCTTTATAACTAGTTCCATAAAAAGGTTAAATACAAGGAACTGCCCTTGTTCAATGTATGGGAAGTTTGGAAACTAGGAACATGTGTATCTTTGAATATGTGAAGCCTTCAGTGTTCCTAGTCTGCTTAAGAATTATAGCAATGTTTTTTTAATCTTATGAAGAAAGAAATCCAATCAAAGCGAGGGTTCCAAAAATGCCTCAGCTGACTAAATAATTATCAACATGATACTTTGATGGATCAGAGAAATATAGTATGTGTGCTGCAGGTATGATCCTGGAGATAAAAAAGGGTCACATTATTAAGATGAGGATGGGGGTTGGATTTGGGACCAATACAAAAGTTGAGCTTCTTGCCTTATGGGGCCTTATGTGGGTTGCCAGGAAAAGAGGTATTTTCAATATTCAAGTTGATTGTGAGAACACATTGAAAGCTTTTCTCATATCTCTTTTTCTCACATATACCGAGAATATATAGCGAAGTTGATTGTCTATCAAAATTGGTTGTAGGGTTTACGGATGGAATCTTACATTTTGAAGAGGTGCTTCTTGATGAAAAGATGGTGGATGGTAGTTATGTTTCTATATTTTTTTGCTAAAATTGGTCATTGCATCTGAAACTTTTGTGTTTGTAATAGTTTTTTGCTAGTGGTTATCTCTATGAAACCAATTTATTGTATATTTAGTAGAAATTTTGAGGATATTGGATTGAATTATAGTTGCATCTTAGCACTATCTCTCCTCTATGATGATCATCTATGTAATTTGGATTCCTTATGTTGAACAACAAATTACAGTTTTTTTTTGTTTCTAAAAAAACAAGGAAAACATAGCCATGAGCATATCAATGACAAAGAAAAATATGCTCAGGAGCATACTATCAAAATTATCATTATTAAGATTCTTATATTACGAATCCTATCCTTCTTGATAAGTGTACATGTATGTACATGTATTTCTATAGATACAAATCACAATTCACATGCATTAACAGTACACCATATTTTAATGGATGGAAGAAGCAAAACCAATATACAATCTACATGTTTGACTGTTCCAATAGGAATGGATTCTTATGATGTTCTTAGTTATGTAGAATAATGTGTTATTTTTACATTATGTTTAGTGTAATATTTTCATATTTAATTTCAATATAAATGCTCTATAATTTTCATATTTTCATGGATTAATATTCGCAAACTCATTTCAATACCAAAATCATAATAAAAATACCACACAACACCCATATCATAATCAACGATCATATCTTAGTGGAATTTAGAGCATTGCAAGCCATGGGACCCATAATGTAGGAAAACCTTTTAGAGGGTGTAAAATAAATAAAGAAATATTTTCCAATTGTTCCACTGAACACATCTAACGTATTTTCCTAATCATAAGAAAAATTGCAACACCATCCATTCCATTCCATTCTCATCATTTGTTCTGATGGAAAATAAAGTGAAGTTCAGTTACAACCTACCCATCTTGGTGGTTATCTCTATAGCATCAAGAACTGAGATTCTCTAGAGGCACATGGTGAAATGTTTCTTGCAGGAAACTGATTTGATTAGCCATATAAAATTATAATTTATCTAGATCACGTCTTTCTCCAAAATGGGTCCACGCACAACCTGTATGGTTTCAAATTTTTTTACACTGACAATTTAAGCTGATAATTCAAGTTGTTCCTCTGCAATCTTGGGTCATTATGAAATCAATCATTTCATTTTTGTATGCCTCCAATGTCTAGCCAATCTTGGATTTAATATAGAGAAATCACTACTCCGCATTTAACAATAATTGTATCAAACCTTATTCACCCTATTTGAAATAGATCCATATACAATGTTTAACCTCATATTTGTCACAATGTGGTTCATATCGATTTTATTGGTGATTTGTGCATGAGCCCATGTGCCATATAGAATCTTTTTCAAGGAAAACCTTGATTGTTTAATGTCTTGTTCACCTACTGCCAAAACTTTGAAAACCCACAAATATGTAAGGAGTGCTTATGGTGGAGAGCCGAAAGAGACCTAGAACATGATATGCTGCTATGAGGACCATGAAGTGATAATGAATCTTGCGATTTTTTATATTATCAAATCTATTTTAATACTAGATTTAATATAGATCTAGTATACATTTACTAGATCTAGCATAAATCAGTGATATCTATACAATACATTATGGGAAGGTCCATAGGTCATAGGGTTATAACCTATGTTCTAATACCATAAGTAATGCCCCGATCGACCTTAAGGATTAGATTTATTTAGATAGATTTGATAGACAAAGAATTAAGGAAATATCATAAGACAATTAATTAAAATCAATTCCATTTCCAAGAACAAAGTTGATCTAACCATTTTACAATTGATCAAAATAATAATTTAATGCAACAAGAAGGAAAGCATACCTATAACCCAAATAAATGTTCAAAGATGTACCTTTGGACCTCTATGATTAAGCTAAGAAAATAACATGTGGGAGATGAGTCTCCACACAACCAACCTCTCAATGAACCACTGGGAGCCTTGAGCCCTCAACAAATAAACTTGAGCTAGATCTATTCTCTTACCTCTCGTAACCATCCCTATCTTATAAAAAATCCCATTAGAATAGCATGCCCTTCCCCTCCAATCGCCATCCCTTTTAAAGATTATATTCTTTCCTTTAGTACTTGAATCATGTATATTTAATTAAATTTAATTAACAAATTCCATTTTTAATTATTTATTTTTATATTTATATTAATATACCTTTTACTTATTTTCCCTATGTTTTATTTATATAGTTAGTTTAATACAAAATTTGGGTTGTTACATGATATCAGACCTAAGTTCTTCCTTGTCGATATCTACAAATAAGTAAGACCATTCCACCATAGGAGTCCAAACTCGCTCGTTTGAGTTGGGGTTGGTGGCATCCCAATAGTGAGCAAGCAACAAGTTGCTTACCTTGAGCTAGGAAAGCATTGTGATGTTCCTATAAAGTAGGATTATATTTGAGCTTAGGAAGTTGTTTCCGGATGTCATCCCAAAATAAGGCAGTTTGGACATCCATTATTTCCTAGAAGCCATGCTCTTGAACTAAACTTTGGTTTTTCTATGTATTGTTCCAAAAAAGAGACCTAGCTCTGGCCCCATCCAGCTTAATCAAGTCATAATCACCAATTCTCAGAGCATATTTTCATCTCCATATCCAATCCCATATTTCGTTCTTGGTATTGAACCATCTCCACCAAAGATTTGTGCCTAGAAAAAAGATTTCAATTTCTATATCACAAAGGCCTAAGATCACCAACAAGTTTAGGGAGACAAAATTTTTCCCAGGCAATAATGGCCCATTTTATTTTGGTTTTTCAACCACCAAAAGAAAGGTTCTATGAAGGTTCTTGAGGGATTTAAGGGGATATTTGGGAGTGGAAAGGGTATAATAAAGGTCAAAGGGCATGGTTTAGAGCACTGACTTGAGGAGCGTTAAGAGGCTGGCTAGGTTCAAGGTATGAAAGGTCTAGCTAGATAACTTCTTTTCTATATTAGTGAGGAGGTCTTCCCATGAGGCATTGTGCAAGGAATTTACAATAAAGGGGGCACCAAGGTATTTGGATGAAAGGGACCTTTAATGGAAGCCAAGGAGCCTGGAGATGTGGATCTAGACAGAGGGGGTTGTATTGAAGAAGAAGATCTAATATTTGTTAATATTTATGTTAATTCCCAAGGCTTTCATGAAGAAATCATGAATGCCTTAAAATATTAGGATTCTCTCACCATAGGGAACCCCCATTAGCATGATTTTATCCATGAATTGTATATGGGAGGTGGTTAGATCATCCCCATGAGTGGTAAGACCCTTAATAGCTCTTGATGCAACAAAAAATTTAACACATCTACCTAACTCTTCGACCATCAAAATGAAGAGGAAGGGAGATAAATGATCCCTCTAATGGATGCATAAAGATAGGGAAAAGGTAGAGGATGGAGCAATATTGACCAAGATAGAGAAAAAGGTAGAAGAGGTTAGAGATAAAATCCAACTAGTCTATGTGAGAGAAACCAAAATCAAGAACAACCTCTTTGATGTGTTACTAGTTGATTTTTTCAAAATCCTTAGACATGTCCAACTTTAAAAGCATACCTATAATATTTGAACATATAGATTTGGTACATAAACGAATGAGATATACAATGAAAATCAAATCAGCCATCAATAAATTAAGTAACAAATGAATAGCATAGGGAATTACACAATAAACTTAGAACAAAAGAGAAGAAGAATGCATGTAACTTGAATCAGTGGTGGAGTACAATATTTAAAGGGAAGCAATTCGAATTAGGGTTAGAGACAATTTGAATTGTCCATGTAGTGGATTGAGATGAGTCAAGCTTAACTAGAGGCTAAGACCCCTTAGTTAGCCATGCTAACTCTCATAAAATGAGTTACACTGACACAAGACTTAACAATTACTATACATAGATACTGTGATCAAATTCACAACATTTGAAGCCAATATTGATAAAGAAGCGATCAATCTTCTCATACCAAGCATGGGGTGCCTGTTTCAATCCATACAATGGCTTCTTTAGTCGGCAAACAAGACCAAAATCTATCACAAAATTAGGAGGTTGCTCCATATAGATTTCTTCAGACAAATATCCATGAAGAAAATAACGTTTAACATCCATTTGGTGCAACTCCCATCCAAAACAAGCAGTAAGAGAAAGGATTCATCGAACAGATTTCAGCTTTGCAACACGAGTAAAGGTTTCATTGTAGTCGATTCCTTCTTATTGAGAGAATAACTTGGCGACCAAACAATCCTTGTGGCGTTCAACAACACCATCAAAGCTAAACTTGGTCTCATAGACCCATTGACACTTCACAACATTATTTCCTTGCGGGCGGGGAACAAGTTACCATGTCTAGTTCTTATTCAAAGAATCAATTTCAACAATCGTAACATTTTCCCATTCGGGAACATACTTATCATGGTCACAGGTGTCAAGAACACACACCATCAAGGAAACACTACCACATGGTTTCTAGCTGCGAGTCTATCAACTAATACTAGCATTTCCCGCATCTGATCTAGTAGCTTCAATTGTCTTAAAAACCCACCGAGGTAAACAAGTCGATGATGATTTAGGTTGGCTATCATTGTTTGAAGTCGATATGTTGACTTTTGCATTCACAGTAAACCAACTTTCAATCTTAGGAGTAGAATTCATCGGTCCGGTTAGAACTCCATGGACGAGCATAGCCGATCTAGATTCTTCAAGAATGTCAAACGGATCACTGTTCAATGGACTAGAGGAGTAATTCAATAGCTTATTACTTGAAAGCATCTCATCAAAGATCACACTTCTGCTTAAGATGATCTACTGTTTGACAAGGTCAAATAATATATAGGCTTTCGACCCACCAGAGTATCCTATCATGATGCAAGCATGACTCTTTGCATCCAACTTCTTTCTATAGTTATCACTAATATGCACCCAAGAAACACATCCAAAGGTTCTAATATTAGAGGGTTTCCTTACATTCCTCTTCTCGACTGGAGTCATGTCAATGAATTCTCTGGTCAGAATGATGTTCAAGAGATAATTGTAGCAGTAGATAGCTTATGCCCAAGACTTCGTCGAAAGGTCTTTGGTATACAACAAGCACCTAACCATTTATACCAATGTCTGATTCTTCCTCTTTGTGACACCATTTTGTTGAGGGTTGTGAGGGACATATATCTACCAAGAGATACCATTTTTCAAGAGATATTATTCAAACTATCGACTCACATATTCACCACCATTGTTTGATATCAAACATTTAATGGGTTGACCAAACCGTTTCTCAGCCAATGCTGTAAACTCCCCGAATCTTTCAAAGAATTGACTCTTATTATTCAACAAATACACCCATGTAAATATAGAGAAATCATCAATAAAGGTCAAAATATACTTTGTACCTGCCAATGAGGTTTTGTTCGTGCAATAGAGATCACTATGAACAAGCTCCAGACGATTCTGTGTGCACCATGTTTTCTCCAAATCAAAGGGCACCCAATGATGATTTCCAAGCATACATCCTGTGCAAACTCCATCAGGTGGAACAATATTTGGGAGAAAAATAACCATATTGTGAGTTACCATCATCTTCAAACTTCAAAATTTTAGATGTCCAGGTCATTCATGCCAAATTCGACTTTTGTTGTCGGTCTGAGCGATGAGTGCAGTTGGTCAAGTTGTTTGGGAAACATTTATGGGAGGGTCATAGAACTTGTAAAGTCTATCTTTGGGATCCAAATGCCCCAAAGAATTAGTTTCTCCCCCAAGCCTTAGATCCTTTACGATAAAGTGACCAGGCCAAAACTCAACAATTTTCTTAGTCTTCGTTAGTTGAGAAATTGACAACAAGTTTGCACTCAAACTAGGAACATGATAGACATTTGATATGTGACCATGTTGACATTCAACATCACCATTTGCAGGAATAGTGAGAGTGATCATCAGTGAGGATGAGAACAAAGAAGCATCCTTGGCCATATGATGAGTACATCTAGAGTTGACTATCCATTCGATTTGGGAAGTATGAGCATGTAATTCTTAGGAAGTGCTAACAACAAAGGTATAGTTTTAAGGAGGTTGATTGGTAGAATTTCCAGTTAGTTCACTATCCTTAAAGTGCTTGAGATTTTATTCTAAATGCTTCATCTTCTTCCAACATTTCCTCTTGACATGTCCTTCTTTTCCATAATGTTGACAAGTCTTCTTCTTTCAATCCTTCTTCTTCAACAATGAATCTTTTGTATGTTGGTCGACACATTCTGGTCAATGATCTTGCTGACCACATTATTTATGGATTGGCTTGACTTTTCCTTCCAGCAAGTGAGCCCGGTGTTTTCCACCAAGCTTCCCTTCTTCAAACAACTTTTGTTTGTCCTTGATCAACAATTCACAGAAAGTATCAAAGGAAAAATCCTTACCATCTTGTTTGCACGACATCCATTTGGCACGAAACGAGGAACATAAAACATCATATGGTGTCTTCAAATTCATTAGAACCAGCTCAATGAGCTATCCATCCTTCTTCTGAAAATCCTTTCCACATTCGCCCAATTTCAGTCGTAGGTCCTTGATATGAGATAAATAGTCCTGAATTCGATCAAAGGAAAGAAGTTATAGAGATATCAACCCTTTCTCTATCTGCATAACTTTTCCTTCATTTGTCTTGTTGAACATAGTATTTAGCTTATTCCATATGGCATGAGGACAGTTGATATCACTTGTATGAAAGTGAATCTCCCTCAAAATGTAAGTTGTGATAACGCCCACAGCTTCGTCCTTGTTAACATCGATGGTAAACTTAGCATCGATGTTCGTTGGTTTAACAATAGTTCAGTCTTCATGAACTACCACAGTCCCTTTCTCTTCAATAAATTATCCATGTATATCACCCAAGTTGCATAATTATGTCCATTAAAAACAACAAATTCTATCCTAGAAGTCATTCTTCTGATCTAACAGATATGATCAAAGTTCAGGTAAAGGTATTAGTCAACAAATCTTCATGCTAGAGTCGATCAATCCTAGGTCCGATTCAACACGATCTATAGACAACAAGTCTAGGTCAAAACCAATAGCTCTAATACCATGTTGGAGAACCTCTTAACCTTGAACGATAGAACATAAAAGATAAAACATAAGGGAACATTATTCGAAGAGTAGAGGTGGTGTCTAAAGACATTGTTGCATCACTCAAGCATAAAAAAATTATGATAAGAACATCACAATGCATATTGTGCATGAAAGAAATCTCAAAAATCATATATAACACAACCCAAAGGGTTGTATTTTTATAGTCTCTAAATCTAACAAATTTTGTGGAAGTGAGGAAGATTTGGTCCAAAGATAAGGGTCATTGGTCCTAACTGTTTCCACAAAATTCGCAATGTCCCAAATTTTAGTCGACTGTTGTAGTTGCGCCAACCATGGTCTTTCCAACCATCTAGTTATCTGTTTAACTAACTGTTCAGTCATTCCACCAAATTGCTTAGTCGAGACTCTAGTCGACTGCTCCACTGGTTTCCTATCGTCTAACTACTAATTGTCTATGGAAGATCCATAGGTGCGATGAGCCATCAAGACCTCAGGTTCCAACATTGTCAATGAGATATATGCCGATCAACTACATAATTAGCTAATAAATCGTCCAAATTATTAAGACTTTGTGGAACATGAATATAATCATTAAATTCAAATTGTCATTCGAGAAGATGTACTGATAAGAAGTTTCTAAATAATGTAGGATCGCAAACATGATGATCATTTATCAATTGAGAAACAACCTATTGGGAGTCCAGATTGAAAACAATATGACGGATGCCATGGGTGTCAGCTTCGACAAGAAGCTCAATGATAGTGATATATTTAGAAACATTATTGGTTGCAGGTCCAAAGAAAGTGCCTCTTGAGCTTATAAGTTGGTTGGTAGGTGAAAATCTCACCCATGTGGTGGAAGGGATATTTTGAGTACTATAGCTAGCGTCATCCGCAAATCCTAGATTAGTGAAAGTCTCTCATGACATCTACAAATCCAGAATACTAATAAAGATAAGAGCATAACCGAAATGAATAACATATAAAAATGGAGATAAATATGACACAAAAAATGTTGCAAGACATCAACACCTATACAGAGTATTTCTTTCAATAGAGCTCGTTGAGAGTCTTCGAGAGAAATTAACCTTCATAGTCAATAAACTCATAAGCTCCCCATTTAAGAACAATTTTAACAATAAAGGAGCCATTACACATGGGTTCAAACTTGCCTGCCCCTAATTTATGATGGTGTTGTTCATAAACCAAAACCAAATCGCCTTCATAAAAGACTCGAGGATGAATGTGTTTTTCATATTTATGCTTGAATCTTTTCTTTTGAACTTCATTAGTAAGAGTATCCTTTCATTGTGTTTCATCAAGATGTTGCAAATATGGAAGTTGTTCTTCTTCAGAAGAGGTGTTGGGGAGGATCTCAATGATGATTTTTAACGATGGAATCTCACATTCAATCGACAATATTGCTTCAACTCCATATACCAGCTGGAAAGGGGTGAACCCGGTCACAATATTCACTAAGGTTCAATATGCCCAAATAGTAGAAAACAAAATGGCATGCTAGTTGGATTTGTTCTTGTTAACTGTCTGTCATATCATAGTCTTCAAAACCTTTTTGATGGATTTGACTTGGCCCTTACACTATTGATAATATGGCGAAGAAAAATATTACTGAATGATGAATACCTAACTTGGTGGTGAGTTCTTACATAATTGAATTTTGAAAATGTGATCCATTATCAGTGATGATCTCTTTAGGCATGCTGAATCTGGAAATGACATGATTGAATATAAAGGATGTTGTAGTTTTACTGTTATTTTTGAATGTTTAAATCACTTTGGCCCACTTGGTAAAGTAATCAACAACCACAATAATATAATAGTAACCATCAATTAAAGGAGTATTGCACGCCATAAAACCAATAGCCCATTTTTTGAATGGACGCACGGTAATTATAGGGTGCAACATAGTAGGATGTTCACACATATTTTTAGTGTATATCTGACAGGGTTGACACTTTCTAACAGCATTAATTTAATCTTTAAAAGAATATGCCAAAGGTATATTGCATGCATGTTTTTTGAGCTGGAACAAACCCATAAACATGATCACCACATGCTCTATCATGGCAATCATTCAAAACTCACTCAACCTCCTCATGAACTAGACATCATTCAAATATTAAGTTGATGCCTCAACAATACAGAGTATCCCCAATGATAGGGTATCTCTTGGATTGGTGTCAAATATGATGTCATTCATCTTGAGAGAAGTGAGCAATGAAATGTTAATATATCTAGAGATAAACCAAAATATATCCATACTAAGGATCGACATAATCAATGAGAAATAAGTGTTCATATGACAAGGATTCAATGACAATGGTTTCCTCAATGTTTTGGGGGATTTCAAACATAAGCTCAACAAAAGACAAATATTTCTTAGATTTAGAATTGGAAAATTTGAGGTAAAATTCTTGTAAGATGACTATCCATTTTTAATACTTCCCACTGATGATTCGTTGGGTGAGGATATGTTGCATAGGATTAGTATCTACCAATACAATGGTTTTCCTAGGAAGTATGTAATGCCTAAACTGTTGGACAATGTGAACGACAACCAATGCCAACTTCTCGACATAGGAAGAGTGGTATTCGGGGTTGAGAAGACCCTTACTAGGGAAATAGATTATGTATTTGTAGGATAACTCATATCCATGGACCAAAACCATCCCTAAGGTGGGCCCAGTTGCATCTAGATATAACAAGATGTATAAAATATAGTCTGGAGGACTAACTATCAAGGTTGAAACTAAGAAATTTTTCAATGCATTGAAAGAACGTTGAACTTGGTCAACCCATATGAAGGATACATATTTTTTCAAGAGATGAATGAAACCTTTTGTGATTTCAACATAGTTAGTGATAAATACTTAGAGGAAGTTAGATTTCCCTTGTAAAATTTGAAGCTCTTTGATGCTTCGTGGGTGAAGCGACTGAATTATCGCCTCAACATTGAAAAGATCTACCATGATCCCATGCTTGGATATAATGAAACCAAATAATATCCTAGTAACCACACAAAATATGCACTTATGTGGGTTTAACCTCATGAAATATGCACTTATGTGGGTTTAACCTAATGTTATAATGAAGGCTACAAATATAGACATGATTAAGGTGTGCCCAATGTTTGGTTTGTTTCCTAGGTTGAGCTATCAGATCATCGAGATAAACCTCGATGATATGTTTTATGTCGTGGAATGCATATGACATGGCTCATTAGAAAGTAGCCCCGACATTTTTAAGGTGGAAAGGAATCTTCCAATATGCAAAAGTGCCACAAGGGTAGATAAAGTTTGTCTTATGTTGGTATTCCTTCTTAATCTATTTTGATTGTAACCGAAGACTCCATCCATAAAGAAAAATATTTTTCTAATAGCACACTCATTAATAATATGATAAATAAAGGGTGTGGGATAATTGTATTTTGGACAAGCCAAGTTTAAATCCATAAAGTCAGTACAAAAGCGAATGGTTCCCTTCTTCTTATCAATCAGAGTAGGATTTGATACCCACCGGGTTAAAGGAATGGGATAGATGAATCCAACATTAAGTAGCTTTTCAGCTTATGCTTTGATCACAATTTCTTTATTAGGATTGACCAATATTAATCTCTATCAAATATGTTTAATGTTATTGTAGGTATTAATCTCATGTTCAACAATGCTAGGATCAATGCTAGGCATTTATGCATATGACGAATCAAATACATCACAAAACTCTTTGAAAAGAACAATATATAGTGTGATTTCTTCTAGATAACAGTCCACACCAATATTGATGTTTTCGATGATGCTAGGCTTGAGTGAGATATCGATAAGAATGGTTTTTGATATTTTTTCCAAATTACCCTTTGCATACACATTGCATGTTAAATTAGGGCATTGGTACCATTTAGTGTCATTAGGATGTATAAGGCCTTTCGATCGAATCTCTAACGATTCTAACTTTGGAAAAAATGATGATCAATGATGTATATCATCCCAGGGTTATTTAGAGATGTTAATAAATTCAAGGATATATTTATTAGAAGATAATATGGTGTACAAGAAATCATTTGAACTGGGAGAGTTAATGACCCATATGGGTGAAGTGAACAATTCTTATACCACTTGCAAGGGAACACTTTGATTTGAATGTGACGAAGCCATTTGAATAGCTTGGTATGAAACTTATAAGGTAGATAATGGTAAGATAGGCTTGAAGGAACCACATTCCAAAGAATTGGGCACTACCCATTCATCGTTTTCCATTGATGAACATTTTGCCGAGACACGATGCAATGGCACATAGTCACTCACTAGAATGGGTTTGGAAAAACTGACAATGGGAATTAAACCACATATGTTATTATGAATATCGGAACTTAGAGTGAGTGGTGGAATTTGGTGGAGGAAGTGTAAAAGTTCCTATAAGGGAAGTATCCTTAAACATTCCAACTCCAATATCCTAAATGAACTTTTGTGAATCCTTGACTGAAGGTATGTTTGAGTGGATGTAGGAACTTGTGTCAAGTATATAGTATTCTAATTGTTAAATTGTAACAATTTTCCCCTGACGAGGAAACCAAATCATTCATATGAATTAAGATACTACCACCATCATAGTATGCATCCAACTACATCCCAACATAATATTGTAATCTATGAGAGCATCCACTACCTCAACTTCAACATAATTGTTTGTCCACCCAATTCAACATTCATATGAATTAAGATACTACCACCATCATAGTATGCATCCAACTACATCCCAACAGAATATTGTAATCTATGAGAGCATCCACTACCTCAACTTCAACATAATTGTTTGTCCACCCAATTCAATTGGGTAGGTAGTCATAAGTCTATGAGGCTAGTATATAATTTCGTTTATCTGTGAGATGCAGAACAGTCGGTGGCGGGTGATGGTTAAGACACCCCTAAGCGGAAAGGTTGCCGGTTCAAAACCCCGCGGATACTAAAATCCAACCATGCTAAGGGTTGGTGCAGTCCAGGACGGTTTGGTGCAGTCCAGGACGGGTGCGATCCCCAGGTTATTTTGATGGCTTAGATGCCCCTGGTCCGTGGTCACTCAGCTAATAGTGAACCTTGCTAATCAGGGGGTACTAGCACTTGCCAACGTGATAATGGCACGACGCAAGTTGAGGTCCCTTCATTGATAACGCTTCAAAAGATATTATTACCATAAGATGCCACTTTAATATGAAAATTGATCTATGAGTTAGCACCGGATAACTCATCGGAATGATTGAAAAAGTGATCAACCTATGAATCACAAACATAATCATTGAAAATGAATCTCAGGACCTCCCTACCTCCATCATTGACCATGCCAAATTTTGAGATCAGTATTTAGGATCATCGACACAAATTGAATTAGATCTGATCGAGACCACATCAATATTATTATCACCCTACTTGACAATATATGGATTAGGAGCAATGCCAATGGTGTCGTCTTTAGTTTCAACAAAATTTAAAGCTTCATCAAATTTATTGTAATCAGTGCTTCTCACGATGACACTTGGTTCAATATGAACTAACTTCAAAAAATTGCCATAGTTTGGTTGCAAATCACTTTGAGCCGAACATTGATTTCACAATAAAAAATTTCATTGACAACATGTTGATGATATAGGAATATAGGATCTGCTTGATTAATACAATTCATGTCAATATGTGACGAAGTGTGAACATCATGACCATCCTCAACGGAAGCTTTTCTGGTCGCAGATTCATCATTGAGAAATTCACATCCTTAAGCAAGAGATTCGAGATACTCATTGTAAATGGGATGTGAAGTAATTTGAGATATAGGCTCATCCTTAGGTATAATCTAACTATCAAAAGAAGGGACTTGAACCATTTCATCATCAAATTGGTGTGCATTATCAACAAAGTTATCGTGATTTGGACGAGAGTTGGACTAGAAAAATGAATCACTTTGAGGTAGGATTCAATCATTGATATTAATTTCCTCGGTGATTGCAACCTCTTGATTGAATTGGTAAGTGTCATAGACAAGAGCATTGGAAAGATTATGATGAGAAGGATAAGAGATTTCTTCCAATATAGAAGATTACGAATCAAAAGAAGGCTCACGAAAAACAAGGTTCTCACCCAAAACTGGAGGGGATTGAGCACCTTTCTCATGAACTGGTGGAACAATGGGAGAAATGTCAAAAATATCGGATGCAACATGATTCGATTTTTAACATTCAGAATTACGAATCACCTCCTTGCAAGAATCGATTTCCCCTTTCAAATGATTAAGACTTAATGAGACAATGCAATGCAAATTACATACCTCAGCCTTATTTAAGAAATTATTTTTTGGATTAAAAAAGCATGGAGCATTAAGACGAGGCACCGAGATGACATCTTCATGATGAATAGGAATACGAGGATCATGATTAGAATTATATCCAAAGATATCGATGTCAAAAGTGAATACATTATGACTATCTTGTGTGGTTGTATCAAGACAAATCATGGAGGGGAAAGGGTGATTCTTTCATCCATGCCGAACCTACTCACTCTTTTAATTTTATACCTCTGTGAATGATGTCAATGGCAGCATTGAACTCAGCTTCACTTCATCAATGCCTCTTGCCTTCATGTGTTGTTGCCCGTCATCGAGCGATGTTGGAACGAGTTGTAGCATTATACCTCCTCCATTTGTTCCTTCCATCGTTTGAAAATAATGATGCAGCTAACTTCTGCTCCATTCAATACGATATTATATACTACTAAAAAAAGCTATAGATCGACTGTGATTTCCGGAGCTGGAACAAACTCATAGATGAATACATTCACTGAATAGTCTCTATTTTCTCTTTCTAAAAAGGAAAGCAATGAAGGAATGTATGGGTCCTGGTTCTTTATTCACTGCGTTTTACAATGCGTTGCAGTTCAAGTGTTCTCTTTGATTGTTGTGTCCTTTGGTATGTTTTTTACCCTACCTTCTACTAGGGTTTTGGTCTGCAATGGAGTTGGCGCATGTGGTTTCTTTTTTTATTCGTCTTGAGACTTCTATTAGTGGATTTGGTTTTTGCAATGGCACTCATCCTTGGATGCATGTTGGTTCGAGCTGGAGGGTCACACTGTGGTGTACATTCCCTTTTGCCAATGTTCTCTTCACCATCTCTGTCAAATGGTTTCATTCTGCTGTGTTGGCGCAGTGATAATGTTATGTGTTGGCTTGGTGGTAATGTTTCCTCAGCAACATTGATGACCTACCTGCAAAACTTATGCATGTCTTGTGCAACCGTTTCTCTTTCAACGCTGCTAATTCTGCATTTTCTCTATGCAACGGTTGTGCCTCTGCGTGTGTGGACCGGACATTGCCAGCGTTTAGTGGGTTACATTGCCATGTCTGGATTTGCAATCATTTTTGCTACGTTTTTCAACCTGCTCAACGACTCCTCCTTGCATGTGGCATCTTTCCTCATCCATGTTGTGCATTCCCTACCATCTGCGTTAGGGTTCTCTATTGAGGCATGCCCGCATTTTAATTTCTCTGCCATCTCCCCGTGCATAACCTTGGTGTCCCTTTTTGGTTTATCTTTTACAGATATATACACAACAATCATTTTTTTTTAAATCATGGGAACAACAACCTCCCAAGGGTATATCCAACAGCCCGCAAGTCAGATATATCAATAACTCTTATTGTGACTCAGTAGGGGCAGAGACGTCCTGAAACCCATTGGGGTGAGCATCTATCCCAAGGGTCGCCTATCCTTCCAGCCTTGTCACAATGGGCCAATGAGCAACCCTATCCTTACCGTACCGATTTTGAACTCGATACATATACAATCATTACCCGATATGGATATTGAGTTTCAAAGGAACAATCTTTGTCTACGATTTGCTTCTGTCCACTATTACATTACCTGCTTTTCGTGCATTAAGAAATACACCCGATCAGGTTTGGAATTTCAAATAGCGAACACCTGTCAAAATTGTCGATTAAAATGAAACTTTTTTTTTACAGTCAGCCATTTTTTTGACGGCTTGTTAACCTTATTTAACAATTAAATTCGCTCATAACGATCAATACACTGGTCAAATTTCATCACTGGAGTAACATATTATTTACCATCCATACATAAAAGTTAATAAGCATTTATCTAATAATTAAAAAATAAGTACAACCACTTTTCAAGAGAAAATATTAATAAGTAAACAAGCTGATAACTAAGTTGCAGCAAATTCCCTGTCATAGGAATAACTAGGTTTATGGGAAAACATCTGCAACAAAAAGTGATGTGCAAGAGATTGTGTTGGAGATAAGTGTTGGAGCGCAAATTCATAGTGCTCGACGGTGTTGGACATAAGTGTCAAAGCACAAAGGGATAGGCTCCATGGTGTTGGAAATAAGCACAAAGCTATTGTGCTCTACAATGTTCACAAAAGTGAAGACAAACCACAATAAGTAAACATCCGAAATATTACGATCTATAATTAGGTCAACCCTTCACATGATCTATAATCAAATCTATGTCACAATCAAGGTAATGGCGTTAACACTGAAAACATATATCATAATGAATCAAATCTATATCACAATCAAGGTAAAGGCGTTAATGAAAACATGTGTCATAATGAAGATTTTAGATTTTAAGTTTTATTTTTCTTTTATTTTGATGTAACAAGCCAAGATGGAAAGAGCATAGTGAAATTTATGGTAACAAGGGGACCGCTAATTAACTAATGACATTCTAATCTAGAAGTGGAGGGATTTATCGAGTGGTACTAACCCAATAAAAAAAATAAAATATTGTATTTCAAAAATTGTTAAATTTATTTTTATTTTTCAAAATATTATGTTTAATAGTAAAATTATTCAAACATTGTAAAAATTTTTGTTTTAAAATACCAATTAATACAACTCGATGCAGTTTGACTTTGTATCTGGAAAAGCATATCTCTCCCTTGGTAGGGAATAAAAAACAGTAACTTAAGTCATACACTCAAACCATCTAAATAAGATATTAACCAAATTAAACATATAAATAAATAAATAACTTAAGTCATACACTCAAACCATCTAAATAAGATATTAACCAAATTAAACATATAAATAAATAAATAAGATGATTCAACAAAATTCTTATACACCCAAAAATGGATTCTCTAATTAGCTAGCATTTGATGCAAACAAAAAAGAAAAATCATTTTTAATACATATAAGTCATTATAAAAATAAATTGAAACACCTTCGTATAACCTTGGTATAATAATTCTGAAGTAAAAAATTACATGCATTATTACATCTTATGTAAAATAATTTGAAGAAAATGTGATGTAAAAAGAGCAATTAAAAGTAATAGTAAAGTAAATGTGATGTAAAAAGAGTAAAGTAATTTTTTTTTAATATGTATGTGAACTAAGACATTGTTATTGTTTTCTTCTAATTTTGGTTTCCATGAGTCTAGTTTTGTAAATGAGTTCTAAAGAATTTATATTGTGACTTTTTTTTGAAAGTTGGATTGGAGCTAAATGATGGACCAACTTTGTAAACTTCCATAAGTTCGATGATAAATTGAAGAATTACATATTCATTGGATATGAGGTTACATATATGCACCCTTAAAATTTGAAAGATTAAAGGATTTGCTCAATAGTTATGTTCAATATTGTTGGATAATTAAGGGTTTGCTCAATAGTTGTGGTCAATATTGTTGTTGGATAATTAATTAATATGATGCTAATAAATACTCCCCATTATGTTAAATGGAATTTTGTTTTAAAATAGAGGTTTATAGATAAGTATAAAAATAGTATGATAATATCTTCAAGTTGTGTGGAATTGATAAAGAGAATTATTGTATATATGTTATATTGTCTTATAACTTAAATAAATTTGAAATTTACATTAATATATTATAATTATTTTACATAATTTTAATATTTTATACCAATTCTAATTCTAATTGAACATTAATTTTAAAATTACATATAAATCTGATTCAACTACTTATAAACAACATTTTTAATATTTATTTTTAATAAAATGAAGCTTTGTAACTTCGTATTTAAAGCTTTTTAAAAAAAAAGTACATGTCCATACACACTTAAACTACGGCCACACAAACTTACTATATTCTCATATTCTGAAACAACTTTAAAATCTTCCCACGGTCTTGATTGCCGGTCTCCATACCGCCACACTTAAATCTACTAAATTCTCGAACAACTTTTTTTTTTTCAGACGAAAAAACAGCTTTCATATTAATGATAAAAGCTGACCACAAGACGTGATCTTACATAGATTTCAGAGAGACTCTCTTATCAGTAAGTCCAAGGTTCCCAAAATATGTCATAGGCTAACAAACCACTATATCCTATGAACTAGTCATGACTATACATATAAAACAGTTTTCACCTCCATAAGTAACAGGAACGTGCAAAGGGACAAAACAGTATTTACTCAGTACCTAAATTTATTCAGTGGATGCAGCGTACTCAGGTACTGCTGAAGTCGTTCAAAAATATTCATTTTAAGCATATTTTCAAGAAACTCAATGGAGTTGCTGACGGGCTGTCCAGAAGGGCATTGCGGGATATAACTGAATCGCTGAAGTGTGAAGAGTTTCATAATGGAGTTCTTATAAAGACATTTGAACTGTTTTTTGGATAAGTTTATGGAACAACTTTAAAACCTATCCACGATATTACCGCCACACTTCAATCTGCTAAATTCTCGGACGAACGTCTGGCACCATAATTAAGAGATATAATTATTACATTGTTTAATGAATGTGAATCGTGATAACAAAAGAATACCTAGTGTTAAAATATATTAGTCAGTCAAAGGGGGAACAAGAATTTAGACGCAGTTATTCAATGGGCCTATAATGTCACCTCTCCTTGCACTATAATCATATTTAATGCAAGAAAGTACTATAAAGTACTATACATAACATGTGTTAATTTTATAAATTTTTGTTTTAAAATTAGTTTTATTTATTTTTAAAATTTGAAAATAAAAATCACTCTATCAGAGATTTATGTCTTATCAGAACTGTACTTAATTAATTAAAAAATCAAAATATTATTTTTTTAAAATTGTTAAATTTATTTTTGTTTTTCAAAATATTATAATTAATGTTAAAATTATAATAAACATTATAAAATTTAATACAAAATTTAAGTAAAAAAAAACTTAATAATAAACATTACAAAATTACATAGTAAAAAAGAAACTAATACATTTTGACTAACCAACGTGGTATATCCAATCTTGGCAGGGAATAATAAATTCAACCACTTTTCAAGAAAAAATATTAGTAAATACATAAAATAAAATATTAAGAAATCGATATAAAAATATTAAAGATATAGATAGAAGAAAATCAAATATAACAGAAACCAAGAAAACCAAATATGACAGAAACCCCTTTTCTCTAGGTAAAATATAACAAAAGAAGAGAAGTATCGCTCTTAAAGGGAAATGGACGAGAACGTTGGCTGGTTTGAATTCTCATTATACTTTTCGAAAAAGGAAAGGATTTGGAATTAGTTAATGCACGTGGGCAGTGATGGAATTTGACGGGCATTTTCCCATTTTCAGACATTTTACCCGTCAAATAAGAGAAAAAATTTGGTTACTACTTTTTGTGAGACGGTTAGGTTTTTTGATAAAACGTTATTTTCATGTTTCGAAATTTTGTGAAAACGTCGTTATAGTTTAGTTTATATAGGAGTAGCCTGTAGGGCCCAGGGGTCTAGGGCTCGCCAGTCGCCAATGCCATTACCAAAGTTACCGATTCACCACCTGAGTTCAACGCCCGTGAAGTGTCCATCAACCCACCTTGGCATTAGCCTCCACATGTTCCAACTTGCAGGTTAATAACTTAATACATTAAATGGGTTCAGTGATGCTATAAATGCCATTCAATGGACTCAGTCGACTATCGTCTCTCCGGAATGTGAATGACGATTATGCGAGCAGCGACTCTCAGCGAGGGTTTATTGTTTTCATTGTTCAAGAATTAACATGCCCGTTGCATGAAATGAATGCCTTTGTCTCGAGGATGGTCGCCGTGGAAGAAAACAACACAAAATCTTAAGCTTCCCACAATAAAACACAAATTCCCTGCTAAAGGCGTTGCAGAACAGTGGATATGTTGCCGTTGGGATTCATACGCTTCTTTCATATCACTCGCAATAAATTTATATAGAGAAGGAGGGCCGTAGGCTGGTAGACCGACCCCTATTTTGGAGGGCAGTTGGCCATGAAGGGTTTTACTTGTGGGTATAACTAAAAACTTTAAACCCTAACCAAGATCTACTCCTATGCAAGAAATAAACTTAATGCACAGCGAAACTTTAGAAATCAAGCTTAATGCACAGCGGAACTTACTTTCCATCTTCAAAGGTCGCGGACAGCTTCTGGTCTTGACTTGAGTTGTTGGCTCTCGAATCCTTCCAAGAACTTGCAATCCTTTTCTCTGGAGAGTATCCTGTCTTCAATGGAGCAGACAATTTTTCTGGATGATTGCAAGCCTTGGAGACTCAGCCCTTTTATAGCAGTGCCAAAGAAAAAGATTCTAATCCTAGGGCTGCTGAAATTTAGCTAATACTTGGGAAACAAGTCCAAAAAGAAATCTGGAGTTTCCGATTTTATAAAAACTTCAAATCGGGAAACTTCAGAAAAAACTGAAATAAATCAGAATAAATTCTGATTTCCTTATTTAGCTTAATTTATTACTGCTATTATTTTAATCAACTATAATCGGTCCATTAACAATTATAATTGATTAACATTATTCTATATGTATTTGTATCCAAATCCTTATTTAAATACGTATAATGCCATGACTTAATTAATCACATTGTTTGGCATGTTTTAATCATTACACAAATGTAATCTTTCGACAGTATTTGATATCATAATCATAATGCACGTATGTCCAACATAATTATTGTAATTAGACGTCTCTAAATCCAACAATCTCCCACATGGACAAGTGCAACCTTTTGATTATATATCCTTAACTTTATTGCATGCAACTTTTCTGTCTTTCTTATCGTATTCTTAAACAATTCTGTCCATCAATTATGTTAACAAAGGACTTAAGCAACACTTGTCACATTTATTCGCAACTAAACCGACATAAATCACGCTGCCAACATAACTAAATGACATGAATCTGATTTGGACATATAGTTTAGAAATTACACGCAAGTGTGATTATACATGCCTATTTCTAATTGAGTCACCTTTACTTTACTGTATGAGGTCAAAAAACAAACTTTAAAGAAAGAAATAATGAAACTGAAACTGAATGCAACTTGTATATATCATCAAAAATTGTTTACAATTGCATTACATAGAACATCAAAAACAAAACTTAAAACATATTCAGACTCCCACATTTTCTAACTATCCTAAATAGATGTTACACCCATACGGGCAACATGTTCGTGAAACTTCTTGGGTGGTAATCCTTTAGTAAGAGGATCAGCAATCATGGAGTCTGTACCTATGTGTTCTATACATAATTCATTATTCTGCACTCTCTCTTTTACAACCAAAAACTTAATATCGATGTACTTTGACTTTGACGAACTTCGGTTGTTGGTTGCGTATAATACTGCTGAATTGTTGTCACATAATAATTTGAGTGGTTTCTGAATAGAATCCACAATTTTCAGACTTGTGACGAAGTTCTTCAGCCATACGCCATGATTAGATGCTTCATAGCATGCAACAAATTCAGCTGCCATAGTGGAGGAGGCTACCAATGACTGCTTAGCGCTCTTCCATGACACGGCACTGCCTGCCATCATAAAGATGTATCCTGATGTTGACTTCATGCTGTCGACACATCCTCCAAAATCAGAATCAGTATATCCAATGACCTCGAGCTGTTCCGATCTCCGATACGTGAGCATAAAGTCCCTTGTTCTCTTTAGATATCTCAACACTCGCTTGGCTGCCTTCCAGTGTTCCATACCTGGGTTACTCAAATATCTCCCTAGCATTCCAGTGATGAACGCAATATCTGGACGCGTGCATACTTGTGCATACATGATGCTACCCACGGCTGAGGCATAGGGAATATCTTTCATGATGTTTTTATCTAAGTCAGTTTGGGGACATTTTTTTAGACTAAACTTATCTCCTTTTGATACAGGGGTATCTCCTGGTTTGCTGTTTTCCATGCCAAATCTTGTTAGAATCTTATCGATATAGTTCCTCTGGGATAACCTTAGAATACCTTGAGATCTATCTCTAAGTATTTCAATCCCTAGAACAAATGATGCATCACCAAGATCTTTCATTTCAAAGTTCTTAAATAAAAAATTCTTAGTTTGATGCAACATGTCCTTATCGTTACTGGCAAGCAATATGTCATCTACATATAAAACCAAGAAAATAAATTTACTCCCACAGAACTTAAGGTATATGCATTCGTCTACTATGTTAGACTCAAAACCAAATGAGCTAACAATTTTGTGAAATTTTTGATACCATTGTCGAGATGCTTGTTTTAGCCCATAGATAGATTTCTTAAGTCTGCAAACCATAGACCCTGCATCACCTGATACAAAGTTCTCTGGCTGATTCATATAGATCGTTTCATCAATGTCACCATTGAGAAACGCCGTCTTTACATCCATCTGATGAAGTTCTAAATCATAATGTGCTACAAGCGCCAATATAATCCTTAAAGAGTCTTTCGATGAAACTGGAGAGAAAGTCTCTTTATAATCAATGCCTTCTTTCTGTGTGAAACCTTTCGCAACAAGACGTGCCTTGTATTTTTCAACATTGCCTTTAGAATCCCGCTTAGTCTTAAATATCCATTTGCAACCAACGGGTTTCTTGTCTTTAGGCAACGGAACGATATCCCAAACGTCATTGTCATACATAGATTTCATCTCTTCATTCATGGCATTAATCCACTTTTGAGAGTTAGAGCTTTCCATAGCTTGTTTGATATTAACAGGATCATTTTCAAACATGCCAATGTCAAACTCATGTTCTTGAAGATATGCATAATCCTTAGATTGTGTAGATCTTTTCTCTCTAGTAGATCTCCTAATTGGCACAGGTACTAGATTTTCTTGAGGTTCATTTACAACTTGATCTTCAACAGAAGGAGGAACATCATTATCAATTTCTGAATCTCCCACAGGCCCTAGGCCATCAACATTTGTCATGTCAATGTCAGGGTTTGGGTTGGGTTCAGGTCCATTTGTGTTCTCTATTCCATGTTGAGTTTCTAACTGAGTTATTTGTGATGATGAAGTTTGCATATTGTCAGAAGATGTATTTCTAAACGCAATCGGAATTTGAACAAAACCAGGACTTTGGTCCATAGTCTCATTTCTAAACGCAATCGAAATTTGAACAAAACCAGGACTTTGGTCCATAGTCTCATTCGCATTTGTCTCTTCTTCTTCAAAAATACTATCTTTTGTCATATCTCCCCCCACAAACTCATTATCCTCAAAAAATTTTGCACTTCCTGACTCGAAAACTGTATGTTCTGTTGGATTATAGAATTTGTATCCCCTAGATCGTTCAGAATAGCCTATAAAGTAACAACTAATGGTCCTTTCGTCCAGTTTCTTTTCATTTGGCTTATAAGGCCTAGCTTCACATGGACATCCCCAAACTCTCAAATGATTCAAGCTAGGCTTGCGCCCAACCCATAACTCGTAAGGGGTCTTGTTAGCTGCTTTAGTAGGCACTCTATTAAGTATGTATGCTGCAGTCTTTAAGGCTTCTCCCCACAAATTCTCAGGTAGAGTTGTACAAGCAATCATACTTCTCACCATGTCTTTAAGGGTGCGATTTCGCCGTTCAACAACACCATTCATTGCAGGCGAACCTGGCAACGTATACTGAGGCACAATTCCGCATTCCTCTAAGTATTTTGCAAAGGGACCTTGACGTTGTTCTCCTGATCCATCATAACGACCGTAGTATTCACCACCACGATCAGAACGAATGGACTTTATACGTTTGTTAAGTTGTAACTCAACTTCCGTTTTGAACTTTATGAACACGTCTAATGCTTCCGCCTTTTCTTTTATGAAGTAAATATGACCATATCTTGAATAATCATCTATGAATGTGATAAAGTAACGGTGACCATTTCTTGTAGCTTTTGGAAAAGGACCACAGATATCCGTATGAATTAATTCTAAGACATCATTACATCTTTTTGCATCATACTTACGTTTATTAGTTTGTTTTCCCTTTATACAATTCACACAATCACTTAAGTTTGTAAAATCTAAAGGTTGGAGAATATCATTAGACACAAGACGTTCTATCCTTTTCATAGAGATATGTCCTAATCGCTTGTGCCATAATGTTGGAGATTTCTCGCAAGTTAATTTACGTTTTCTATTATCTACATGCAGTGCCTCTGAATGTGAAGTGTCTATATCTAGAAAATAAAGATTATCATAAGAAGACAGGATACCAGAAGCAAGAAGCTTAGAATTTTGACACAAACTGAATTTTCCATTACCAAATGAACATACATAACCATTTTTGTCCAAATAAGATATAGAAATTAGGTTCCTTCTGAAAGATGGAACCACTAAAGCATCAAAACTTAAATAAAATCTTGTCTTACATAATAATCTAAATTTTCCTATGCTTTTCACTTCTACTTTATTGCCATTTCCTACGTAAACGTAGCGCTCCGCCTCACTTGGCTTGCGATGGCTTAGGCAACCCTGCATCGACATACTGATGTTAGTCGTTGCACCTGAATCTATCCACCAAGTATATCTAGATACAGAACTTAAATTAACTTCAGAACAAACTAAAGCAAGAGACATACCTTTCTTTGCCAACCATGCATGATAGTTAGTGCAGAATTTCTTTGTATGTCCTGACGCTTTGCAGAAAAAACAGTTCCTTTCTTCTGCTTTCGCAGAAGTATCTTCCTTCTTGCTTTTCTGCGCGGCATTGTTTGCAGCTACCTTGGCAACAAACTTGCGCTTCTTGCCTTTACCCTTCTGATTAGATGTTACTACATGAGCACTTTCCCCCTTAGTCATTTTCTGTCTCTCTTCCTCCTGCACCAACTGAGCCTCAAACTCAGGTAGTGTCCACGTCCCTTTTTGACAATTATAAGTCATCTTGAATTGACTAAAGTTGGACGGGAGAGACAGAAAAATGAACTCAATGAGAACTTCATCAGAGATGTCATAATTATGCCCTTTCAAGGCACGTTGCAGTCTTGTCATCTCAATAACATGCTCTCTAACCCCTTCTTTTCCCTTGTATTTTATTGTTGCCAACTTCACAAAGAGTGTACTAACTTCAGTCTTTTTACTCTTTGTGAATTTCTCTTCAAGGGCCTTAAGGTATTTAATAGCACCGGTCTCTGTATCAGGTATTATGCCCCGAAAAGTCTCATGGATCGTTTGCTTCATCACCATTATGCACATGCGATTTGAATGCTCCCATCTATCAATATCAGCCTTCTCTTGGGGAGTTTCTTCACCCTCTTTATTGGGCTTGGGGCGATCAAATCTCAGTGCAGTGTCCAATTGCATGATCCCTAAGACTAATTTCAGCTTTTCTTCCCACTGTTTGAAATTGTTCCCCATGAGGGGCTTAATTTGACTTAGATTTGACATTATGTTTAGATCTGAAAATTGAAGAACAAAAGGAAAAATTAGATATTATGCATCACGATTTGATCTTTTAATCATAATTCTAAAATCCATCTAAAAGCCCAAATTAAATTATGTGCCCCATTGAATCTTTTAGCCAAAACACCACTCAATAATGAAAAAACACCTTTGGGCGCAATCATTACCTTATTGTCTTTTCCTCCTTTGGGCCAGATTGACATATCCTTTTGCTAACTACCAGGCCAGTCAAGTGGGGAAGGCAGGTCACAAACGGACCTGGTGCACCAAGCCCCAAATGCTTTTCTAGACATTGCCAGCATATGTGTGTTGCAACTTATTTGTTAAACATCACCCTTATGCACCAAACAACTTAGCAGGTGCCAACCCTCCTTTGGGAAAGCTAACACCCACGTCCATTGAGCTTGTCATGAGTCATCCTTGCAATTGTCTTACACAGAGCGGTTCGTTTTGCGAACATCAATGCTTGACTCATGCGAAAACAACACATGTATAAAACGCCTTTAGTTAGATTCCAAAATTATGCCTAAAATTATCAATCTTAACAGTTGAAAATCCAAAGTATTAAAATCGTTTTCTGGCCATACAAGAATTACCAAAACGTTTTTAATCTTTCCAAGGGAAAATACAGAGTACTAAAAAACCATTTTCCAGCCGTAAGAGAAATACCCGAACGTTTTTCATATTCCAATGGGAAAATACAGAGAGTAAAACAAATCATTTTCCAACCAACATACAGATGCTAAATGCATTCACTCCAACAAATGAGCAAGACAGAAAATGAACACAGATTTGTTTTACACACAGGATTTTATAAGATTGCATTGGTTTTCAAATGGATCGAATTTAAATGAAACTCAGATCGAGCCACAGAGTTTTGAATGGGTCAGTTTTCAAAAGACGCCCTAAATCTAGGGATGCCCCTTTGATATTGAAACACAGATTTATTTTATGGCAGCTTAAAAAAAACAGAGCATATGTAAAGGACACATTTAAATGCATCTTGCTCTCCAGCATTAGCGCTCTGACAGAGCTACCAAAACATCATGAAAACTTAAATCCTGGTAGCCTAAACTCAGGCCTAAACTTTCATGAAATCTTCAGCATTAACGTTTTAGTTTTCATACAAAACTTCGCAGGGAAAACCATCATATGAGCGACCCAAATGGATCCTAGGGCAGCGCCCTCTCCATTTCTCTGGGCAAATACCAAGCACAGCAAGGAGATACGATAGAGCCCATACTGAAAATTCTTTTTAACTCACATGCAATATGCAGAGTTGACATGGAATATAAATACGATCCACAGAGAATCCGCATATAAACCATTCACATGGTTGATATTGGATACAAACAGAGATCCACATATAAACTATGCACAGACTTTAACATTGGATGCGAATTCGATTCATTTCAGATTTACACGGAGGTTGTATAAAAAATTGCACACAAAGTTTAACATTGGATGTGAAATCGATCCATTTAATATTTACACAGAGGTCGTATAAAAAATATACACAGAGTTTAACATTGAACTTCAAAAAAAAATGGGTAAGATCTGGAAGTGCATCCCCTTTCAAATAATAAAAAAAGAACACAGCGATTCAAATAAGTCAAACTCCATCACGGTTTTGGATCTGGGCAGAGTATTTTAAATTTCCAGTCCAATCGACTGGTGTAAGAGGAATAGAGTTTCACATTCATATTTTAATATCTCATTCGACTGCAATAAAACCAATTTACAGAACGCTGATGGAACACAACAGAACGTTTTTAAATGAACCAAAAATCGTTTTTCTAGATGCAAGAGAAATACCAAAACGTTTTTTAAAACTTCCATGGCCACTGCAAAGCGTTTAAACTCATTTTCCAGGCCACAGACTCAGCTAAAACGTTTTTAAACTTCCAACAGAGGCATACAACACATCATTTCTTACAAAACACATCTCATACTCAGGGGATCACACGCAACAATTTCAGCCATGGAGACTTGGATTTCAAACTGCAATTCTCACATAAGGGAGGCTCTGATACCACTTGAAGGGTTTTACTTGTGGGTATAACTAAAAACTTTAAACCCTAACCAAGATCTACTCCTATGCAAGAAATAAACTTAATGCACAGCGGAACTTTAGAAATCAAGCTTAATGCAAAGCGGAACTTACTTTCCATCTTCAAAGGTCGCAGACAGCTTCTGGTCTTGACTTGAGTTGTTGGCTCTCGAATCCTTCCAAGAACTTGCAATCCTTTTCTCTGGAGAGTATCCTGTCTTCAATGGAGCAGACAATTTTTCTGGATGATTGCAAGCCTTGGAGACTCAGCCCTTTTATAGCAGTGCCAAAGAAAAAGATTCTAATCCTAGGGCTGCTGAAATTTAGCTAATACTTGGGAAACAAGTCCAAAAGAAATCTGGAGTTTCCGATTTTATAAAAACTTCAAATTGGGAAACTTCAGAAAAAACTGAAATAAATCAGAATAAATTCTGATTTCCTTATTTAGCTTAATTTATTACTGCTATTATTTTAATCAACTATAATCGGTCCATTAACAATTATAATTGATTAACATTATTCTATATGTATTTGTATCCAAATCCTTATTTAAATACGTATAATGCCATGACTTAATTAATCACATTGTTTGGCATGTTTTAATCATTACACAAATGTAATCTTTCGACAGTATTTGATATCATAATCATAATGCACGTATGTCCAACATAATTATTGTAATTAGACGTCTCTAAATCCAACAGACCAAACACAGAGATATCAAACCCAGTTTGGTTTGTGCCTGTCGCCTGGAACAAGAATATCAAAGAGATTATTCAAATTGCTCTCGAACGTAGTGCCGTTTGTATTATTAGAGATGCACTTAAATGATGGAGCCTCCGAGACTGCGTTGCAAATCTGTCCATGAAAAGTAATAATGAAGCCCAGAACAACAATAATTAGGTAGAAAAGCGTAATAGTTTGGCCGATCCGGAGAGAGCTTGCAGAATTCCTTCCATGGAAGTTCATATTTCTTACTGTTAGGGACCTGATCGCCATGGAACTCTGGGAGCCTGGGACTATGGAGAACCTATGCATAGACATAGCAATAATGCTACAATTATCTTATTTTATGCCTATTCAGTGATCAATCAATACGAAGGAGATCATAGTTTGATACACAGTGGAAACCCATTATCTTTTTATCTCGGATTTGGTGGAGAAGTATGGGCGGCACCTCGGTGGGCCAATTCTTACAGTCAAAACTGGAACGAGAAGAATCGAATACCCACGAATTCCTTGGTGGCAATGGCGGGTTTGTACACCAGGTGATAAAACCCAAAACTCACTTTCTCATTTTGTGTGCAAGGGGAGTTTATCAGTTGGTTAAAGGTTTGCATTTTTTCGAAGCATTTCTATCATCTTTTCCATAGAGACTCCCTATTGACAGATTTGTTAGTTGACAGATTTGTTACTGGAATTTGGTCTGCACTGGACAAATTATATATCTCATACAAGGTAGCTTCCCAAGATATTGCAAAGAATGCAAAGGATATGCAAAATAATTTCTATAAATCTTAATTTTTGTATTTTCTGCACCAGTCTTTGTTTTCTCGGGTCGATTCATGAGGTGAGCCTGTTCGGCACAAGATTCGTGTAGTGTGAATGGTTCTGATGAAATTTTCATACACCGAGTGACGGAACCCTGTTGGATTTTGAATTTATGTTTTTTGAAATAAATTTTTAGCGTTCTGTACATAAACAATGAATAGAATGTGAAGATGTTATGGATGTTGATTAATATTCGGACTTATCTGCATATTTGAATTTGTTGAAAGCACACGTTTGTACATATGTGGGTACTAGGTAGTTTATATGTTCATATGTGTGAACTTATTTGCTCATGGTTGTGCAGTGAATAGTTACTGGTTGTGTAGTGAATAGTTATTAAAGGGTATTTTTTTTAATAAAACTTTATTGTTGAAGGGTTATTTTTTCACTAAAATCTTGTGTGACGGATATAATAAAAGTTCAAACGTCAAAAAAATTTAATCAGACAGGCAGAGTTGAAATGAAATTCCAACCCTGCATGTGGGCATCCATTTCAAGTCAAGTTTATTAAAGATGCCCTCTTTGTAAATGAGTACTTTTCTTAAGATATTTTATCCACCTCAATTCTAAAGGACATGTGTCCCTTACATGAAGATAAATTTATATATCATGTATAGCTTATGATTACTTCAGTTATTTTTTGGATTTGTTGTTTGGAATTTGGATAATTGTGAAGATAAGATTAAAATTTTAAGATTAAAATTTTAAGGGTCCTCTTGACAGGTGGGGTGGCTGGAGCGGTTGGCTGTGGCCGTCCCCACCCCGAATCAAACCCTATGGCCTCGTTCTCAGGCATCCCTCCTTGCATTAGCGCCAGTTAAATTGTAATGAAAAAAAAATTAAAATTTATGGCCTCGTTCAAAGGCATCCCTCCTTGCATTAGCAAAAAAAAGATTAAAATTTATGGCCTCGTTCAAAGGCATCCCTCCTTGCATTAGCAATGAAAAAAAGGCATCCCTCCTTGCATTAGCAATGAAAAAAAGGCATCCCTCCTTGCATTAGCAATGAAAAAAAAGATTAAAATTTATGGCCTCGTTCAAAGGCATCCCTCCTTGCATTAGCAATGAAAAAAAAGATTAAAATTTATGGCCTCGTTCAAAGGCATCCCTCCTTGCATTAGCAATGAAAAAAAAGATTAAAATTTATGGCCTCGTTCAAAGGCATCCCTCCTTGCATTAGCGCCAATTAAATTGTAATGAAAAAAAAATTAAAATTTTAACATAAGATTAAATTTCAATATAGAAAATCTAGAAACTTTGACACATTTCAATGTAGAAAATCTAGAAAAAAAAAATTAAAATTTTAACATAAGATTAAATTTCAATATAGAAAATCTAGAAACTTTGACACATTTCAATGTAGAAAATCTAGAAACTTTGACACAATAGTAATAATTTTCATTTTAATGATTAAAATTAGTATAATATGAAAGACATTGATTTTTGGAATAGTTTCGAACAACGATATCATTTGCCATGTGATATTATAATAAAGAAAATATATTGTAAATGTTGTGAAAGCATCCTTTTAGTTAAGCATTTATGATTAAAGAATATTTAATAAAAAATAAATTTAATTTTTTTTTTATTTTCTTTTTTCTCCAAATTTAATAGAAATTTGGTTGATAGTTATAATTTTATAATTGGAATTTTGATTTTGGAACTTTGGGATTTAACTTATTGTAAGAAAATCCAACTCGTGAATGTTGAGTTTGTCTACTTTTTAACTCACTCTATATTTATAAGGAATTGTTTAAACATTCTATGTTTTTTATTTTTCCGACCATTTTTGTTGAAATCCAACAATAAAATTTTTGGTCAAATCATTTTCCATTGTTCAAATTTCATTTTTTATTGCATAAATAGATTCAACTCCCTCAAATATTGGTGTGGCATTTTGATTATGCTATTTTAACAATGTCTAACTGTAATTCCAACCAAATTTCGAGCAAAAAAGGGCAGAAAAATAACTGGAAATATGGTCAAAATCATAGAGCATTTAGACTACTTTTATTTATAATGCCAAAGATATCTAAAACTTTTAACTAACCTCAAATGCATTCAATGCTCCAAATGTGTGAGTGTAGCAACCCATAAGGGACAAACACTTATTTGGAAGATTTAAACCTTGGTAAAGGAAATAACAATACACTACTTTATTAATTAGTCAAGGTGATATAAACATCATTTTTTAAACCTAAATCACTTATATTAAACAAAAAAATGTACAAAAACTATTTAGTTGATCGACCACATGGGAAACCCAACCAACAATAAAACATGTGATAATCATTAAGGTCCATCATGGTTCTATCCATAACCCCTCTAAGCCTAGCCTTATCATTATAGTAGTAAGTGCCAAGAGACCTTAAAAGATAACTAGGGAAATTGAAAATAACAAAACAAACTTCGATACTGCTAAAACTATGGAGAATGCACATCATCATTAGAAATTGGGATCAAAGGCACCTCTTGAGATGAGGTTGGAGGGTGGTCCTCCACTTCAGTTACCTTCCTTGTAAAATCAAATTCAATAGTAACCTTTGCAATTAGGTTGATTTTTGCATTCATGCTTCTCATCTAGTCCTTGATCTCATCAATTTGTAGGAGAATTTCCTTACGCTCCTCCTTATGATCCAAAAGAGCCTTCCCAAGCAAGGATTTCATTTTCCAATACAACATAACCATCTAAAAATACTTTGTATCTCTGGTGCAAGAGTTTCCAACATCGGGAATCCATGGTTGCATTTCATGTTGGAGAACGAATGTTGTTAGACCAAAACCTGCGGGAACTAATCTCTGATACAATCACCAAAGTTAAGATCCATGAGTGGCAGTTAACCCATGTCGCAAAACTCACAAAGAGCGTTGGATGCAAATGCCAACTATCTCCCCCCAAATGTTACACGGGTAAGTTTTGAACTTGAAACATGTTGCTCTGATACCATTTATTGGATCACGATTGTTGTTAGAACAAAACCCATAGGCGTTAATATTCGATACAATCGCTAAATTTAAGATCCATGAGAGGAATTAAACCCATGTCATGAAACTCATGGGGATCATCGAACGCAATGCCAACATTTCCCTCTCGGTTTCATCCTTGTAAACTATCTCTTGCTCTTGCTTATTCCAATTTTTAGCCTACTCAATTTCCTATTGAATGTTGGTTGGTGTGTTTCAATAGTACAAAAGGCTAAGGTTTCCATCCCATGCATTACCCATGGCCTGTGACTAAAACCATGACTCCTTGAATTGTTGCGCCCTCTGGAACCACGAGTCTTGTCAGTGATGATATTATCAGTGATCCTCCTACTAGTATCATGGAAGAGGAGATACTATAAGTCTTTCCAAGAACTTCCTAGATCAAGCCGGCCTCAGTCACAAGTATATTGCACTCGAATAAATGCCTTGTAAATAAAACCACATAGAAGAGGGTCAATTTTGGGCTTTCCTTGACTCGAAAACGAAATTGCAAAATTAGAGAATGTTTCCCAATTGCTTTGTCAAGAATTTTTGCAACCCAACTCTTGCTTCCATCTATTAGTTTCCACATAAGGGGTTGAGGAAGGTTGTTTCCTCTTGCAAAAATCATAGCTATCATAATCTTGTACACTATACTTAGCAATTAACCATTGCTCGTCCTTCACTGACACACTCAAAAGGGAGCATGTCATGTCATAGTGACGAGTCATCATTACCATATCCTTAAAGAGGATAAGAACCACGTCCATCATTGAGCACTTATTAACCTTTGTGTCGAGTGATTCCTGGGTGTCCATATTAGACCTTGATTGTTTCTCTTCTATTATATTAGGCGGTGGTTGCAATAGGGGCCTTCACATATTCCAATGAGGGCCCTTCAATCCCATCCTCCCTATGGTCTAACACTCGAGTCGAGCGGTTATGGTCATCTCTATATATTTTCATACAAGCCTCGTGCAATTTGTAGGGTGTAATCCTTTTCCAAGCTATGTCAAAATCTCATTTCTTACTCTCCACACCTTCATTGGATATCCTTCTAGCTAGTTTTTTGGTCAAATGATAGATGTGGGATGGAAACATATAAATGGTTCGGCTAATGAATTCCATCAAGCGCTCAAGATTCTCTTTCAGACTCCAATAGGAAGAGATTTTGCAAATGGAAGAACTATTATGGATTTTTGATAGCATCTGGATGATGATTTGTGAATCACCCTCTACCATTAATTTTTAGTAGTTTTGTCTGATGGTGATATAAATGCCATGACAAAGTGCATGAATTTATGCAACGTTGTTACTTTCCCATCCCAAGGAACCGACATAAACCTAAATTATCTCTCAAACTTGTGTCAAGTTTGAGGACCAACAAAAAACAACTTTTACAACATGCACCCATTTGGGTTATCAAATGCAAGTGCCGCAAAAGGACGTGGATATAGAATTATAGGGGATTAATTAACATAATCATTCTTATCTACTTGGATGACATTACTATATTCTCAAGGAATATAAATCATCATCTTCACCACAACAATATTTCAGAGATGTAGGGAGTATTGGATCTCTTGAGATCCCAATAAATCAATCTTTTGTGTTACATAAAAAAAATATTGTCTCAAAAAAAGGATTAGCCATCAATCCTGAAAGGATCTAGGAAATAGTCGATGTTAACGCATAAATATCACACACATGCCACATTTTTTCAATTCACACAGTAAAGCATCATCAACATATAGCATCCCACCGAAGACATCTTCATCAGATCCAAGAAGCAATATGAGTCCAGAAGTGCCAAAGAACAGTCAAAATAAAAGGATGTGCGGCCTTAACTCTGTTTAGGTGCGCAACTACACATATTATCAGTTAAATTCCCGCGAAACCCCTCTACGGATTTCCCTTCGATATCCACGTGATTGTCAAAACGACAAGATCTCAACCACCAACTACACATTGAAGGCTCATAAAATCCCCTCACTAACACAAATTCGAACTTGTCTTCTCAACATGATGGATTAGTATTCAATAGCCCCCATTGTGTACCTTGAATCTAGTTCATGAGGTGATGGGGTTCACACTTGAGTCTTTGATCTAGTTGTTTCTTGGCCACTTCTTGGCCTATAAAAGGAAGTCATGGGCATGCATCTAAAGAAGAGAAATCTAGAGCAAGGTTATGCTGCTAGAATTGTATTGGAGCTTCCTCATAGCCCATCTCTTCCACACTTATTGGAATTCTCCAAGATCCCTTACCTCCTTCCTTCTGTGATAATATGCAGTAGGATCTAACATTTGTAACAAGCCTCACACAAAACTCACTCAAGAAGTGCAGAGAAGAAGAGAAGAAAGTAGTCAATAATCACTCATGAACACAAAAAATGGAGAATAAGAGTATAATCATACATCAGCTGTGTGCTGGCACTGTGAAAATTGAATACAATACAATAAATGTGATGAGAATTCGAATTGAGCTAAGGTCATTCAAATTCATCCACAGTGTCTAGCTTGGATAACATTGGAGGCATCATCCAATCAACAGTATTAGTCATAAATGGTTAAAGGTCAGTCAAATGAGTCTAATTGAGTCGAACAGAACCATTTAGGCATGAATCAGGGGATGGAGACTCCAAGGAGGGCGCATGAGGCTGTCAGAAGGTCAAGTGGCACTCCAGAACTAGCTAACTAGGAGCTACAGGTAGTTAGGATGAGCAATCAGTGGAAGAACTACTCAATCAATGCTATAATTGATTGTCAGACACCTAGTAGGTGAGATAAGGGGCTCTAACTGAATGATAAATCCTGGTAGGTGATAAAAATCACACATGTCATGCAGGAGAGTCCAATAGGGCACATCAGGTAGGTCGGAGGGCTATTGGGGGCTGAAGACAGGCTCTAGGGAGCTGAAATTAGGCTCTAGGTGCCAGGAGGACCACCAAACTGATGACTGGATGCATGCAGTTGCATGCATGATGACTGGATGCATGCAAAATGCATGCAGGCATGTAAAACTGAAAATGATGGAGAGAATATTCCAACACCCCCCTGTAAGCTATATTATGAGGTAATAACTGGAAACTGAATAATAGGGCTATGGTGACTGAGACCAAAGGTCACCCCATACAACAATGTAAATAATAAATGAGGAAAGAGGGAAAACCGAGTGGGAAGAAATCCCTCCCTCAAAAATATACTGAAGGAAGCTAATGTAGCATGTCATCACTCACCCTAGAAGGAGGCAAGTGTCCTTATTTTTCGAAGAAGGATCGATCGATCTGAAATGGATCAATAATGTGAGAAGGATGAAACCTTCCATTCTGAAAATCTGATCTAAGAGTAATGGCTGCCCATCGAGGAAGAGGAGGATCATCATGTGAAAGATCATCAAGTTATTGTGGAACTGGATCTCCCATTCGCTCATCTTCATCATCAGTTGCTAGATCTTCAAGTTCTTGTGGATTTGGATCTAGCATTCTTTCTTCATCATCTCCATCTTCAGATTCCGAATTTGAACTATCATGTGATGAAGGTTCTCTCTCTTGGAACTCATCAAGAAGCGATGGTAGTATCTTCCTCTTGGGAAGAAGTGGATCATGCTCCAAAAACATAATATGAAGATCATTATGGAGCATGTGATTCGAACCAACTGAGGTAGAATCAAAACCATGAATGTGTAGATAGTTCTTTGATATCTCCTTTGAACCAACATAGTTGAGATCATAACCAAAGGAACTATGACATGATGATGGTATCTTGGACTTCAAATCAGATCCAAGAATTGGAAGATGGTTTCTTATGATCTCCTTTGAACCAACAGGGGTGAGATCAAAACCAAAATCACAAAAAGGTGCATGAGTCATGAACCCAAGCGAATGATAGAGTCTTCCATCTTCGGTGAAACTCTAAAAACATGTGCCAATGACCAAATAGGAATCCAAAGAAAGCATTTGATGAGGGAGGGTGAATGCATTGCCTCCCAAATCTAATTTTACCTCCAAAATACTCAGTAGGTCATCATCTTGCACATCAACAGGTTCATCAATTCCATGAAAGTGTATGTAGTTCTTTGATATCTCCTTTGAACCAGCAGGGGTGAGATCAAAATCAAATGAACCATGACATAATGGTGATGGTTTGAACTTCAAATCAGATCCAAGAATTTGAGGATGGTTTCTTGTTGATGTATATGTAACTTCGGAATGTATTTCATATATATTTATTGTACCCTTATAAGAGATGTGTTATTCCTCTATAAGGAAGTGTCGTCATGTGTATTGACAAGTGTCGCAAGTGTGTGTACTTGGCGACGGGTTATTAGACCACCATGTGTGGGGTCAACCCTGAAATATATATTATATTGTGGATGTACCTAGCTAGACAAGTCAGCCCCATAGTGTAACTGGGAAAACAGGTTAGTATAAATGGAGATCGGGAGATCTCTATTTTGATCATTCAGAAACTCACATTTCTCTCACTCAGAAAGTGGCGCACTAGTGAGGAGGAGGATCATTTGCTACTAGGAGACTATCTCAGTGTATTTTGGTTGTACTTTGGTTGAGCCATTGCTCTCTCTATCTCTGAGGAAGTTGTGGGGTTTTTCACCTTAGGGTTTTCCCCACGGAAACTCTGTGTCTCTTGTCTCTCATGCTTTTGATTCTTGTGATGCTTTTCATGCTTATTGTGGTTGTTATGCATTGATATACTGTATATGTTATTCTCTCAGTGAAGATCCTAGAGTATTGTGAATTAATGCTCAAAATTTAACATGGTATTAGAGCTAACTTGAGAAGAAGACATTTTGCAGTGACGGAAACTTGAGTTTCTTGTTTATTGGGTTTCTCTCCACAGATTTTGTAAAAGCAGTATAGTAGATTGACTCTACTCATCAAGGAGAATCTATCTGTCCAATCATAATTCAATTCCGAGCATTTTCAGATTTGGCCCTAAAAATTAGGGTTTCCACAAAAATAGGAATTTTTGAAATCTGAAGACATAGCGGGAAACTCCTTGTAAAAATCAAACTTTAGAGCTTTGGATCAAGATTTTTTGTTGGGTAGATCTTCGAGAAACTCAAACCCTAATTCAGGGCTCTCCCCAGTGAACCCGGGAGGACAAAAAGGCAAATCTGAAGGGTAAAGCTTTGCTGATATCAAATTCTAAATACACCAAGATGATCAGATCATCAAGGCGCATCTTTCTATCCTTTCAGAAAGTTGAAATTCACATTTTGAATTTTTAGGGTTTTTCTCAAACCAGATCCAATTTTCAGCAATTCAAGTGGTAAGACCTAAATCTTTTCTATTTCCATTTGAAGTACTCTTTAAGATGTCTCACCACACCAAGCTTGAGGATAAGCTTGAAGGGGCTGATAACTTCCAAGCTTGGAAGTATAGGATTGGGTTAATCCTGGAAGAGAATGAGTTGGACTCATACATAAAAGAAGACATCCCTATCCCAGAGGATGAAGAGGCTAAGGTATTCCATAAAAAGAACTTTGTCAAGGCAAATAGAATAATTGTTGATTCTATCAAAGACCATCTCATACCCCATGTGTCTTCTCTAAAGACACCCAAGGAGATGTTTGACTCTTTGACCAAGCTATTTGAAGGGAAGAACATAAATCGGAAGATGACCCCGCGGAACCAATTGAAAGGAGTAAAGTTTCAGAATGGAGAAACCATTCAATCTTATTTTCTAGGGTCTCCCAAATTAAGGAACAACGGGAAGCGGTAGATGAAATGGTGGAGAATGGTGAAGTTGTCATGACCACTCTAAATGGCCTACCCAGGTCATGGGATTCCTTTATTCAAGGAATTTGTGCAAGGAAGAAGTTGATCTCCTTCAACAAATTGTGGGAAGAATGTTCTCAAGAAGAAGCAAGGCTTGTGGCCCGAGAAGAAAAGATGGGAAGTGAAGATCAAGCTATTAGAGTACACGCCAAGAAAGGAAGGTCAAAGAGAGAGCACTCTCATGCCAAGAAATCTTCACACTATCATCAAACATAGAGATAAGAAAGATCTCAGATGCTTCTCATGTAATGAGAAAGGTCATTTTGCTTCAGAATGTCCCAAGAACAAAAGGAACAACAACATCAAGAAGAAGAAGGGCAGTAGGAAAAGATATCATGCTCATGCTGCTGAAGATGATGAACCACCCAAGAAGAAGGCTAGGGCAGAAAGTGATGATAGTGATGATGACTCATTAAGTGAAGAGGAATATGTTCTAATCTCTACTCTCATAGGTACTATCTCCCATGGTTGTAATGATTGGTTAATTGATAGTGGTGCTTCCAAACACATGACTGGGTTTAAGGAATCTTTTGTAAACCTATCTGAACATGAATCACCCCATAAGGTGAAACTTGGGGATGATTATCAATACCCAATCAAAGGAAGTGGTGAAGCCTCCTACAACCTAGATTCTGGAAAATCTTTGAAGATGAAAGAAGTCATTTATGTACTTGGGCTCAAGAAGAACTTACTCTCCATCTCTGCATTGGATGCAAAAGGTATGAGGGTTGCATTTGTGGATGGCCAAGTCCTAATGTGGCTAAAGGGAAAGACCATAGATGATGCAGTAGTGATTGGAGAGCAAGAGGGAGGATTGTACAAATTGAAGGGACAACCTGAACATGCCATGGTGACATAAAGACAAAGATTCATCCATAGTCATGGATCACATAGAGGTATGTATAATTTGTTTTTGCAAAAGTTAACTAATGAGTTATGCAGGTCATTGAAGAGAACAAGAACACATTGCTAGACATAACTAACAAATATGGTGACCAGGTGTGTGTTTCTTATATCATAGGATCTATTATATAAGTATGCATGACTTGATTGATGATGTTTATTCATGAAGTCATAGGTTTGAATAATCATGGGTATATGCATATTACGTGTCTTACCTTATTTAATGTTATGACTAACCAGAAGAGTTATAGGTTTGAGTAATCACAGGTTTAGACATGTTATGACTAACCATAAGAGTCCCATATAAACCTTGAATGCTAATGCTTATTATTTTTGTTTGAAATGATCATGACTATACATGCTTGAGATTATTGTGTTTTGATAGTATTGAGAATATACTAATGAATGTATTATTTTGTATGAGACCTCGAGGATAACACAATGATGATACTAACAAGCATGCATAGGAATCGAGAATGAATATAAGTTCAAGAACAAGTAATCCGGGAAGCAAAGATCAAGAGGGAGTACACTCCGTGGTTTTTGCAAGGATGCAGATATTCAGAGGGAGTTGACCATCTTTCTACATTCCACAACAGAAAGGTGTAGAAGAAGCTACTTCAGATTAGGACTCCAACAGCTCTTGCAAGGAAGCAAAGACTCAGAGGGAGTCCACCCAACAAACAAACAAAGATAAGTATTTTAATTATCATTTCTTGCATATTTGTTTGTTTAAATAAAATTGAGCAATGATGTATATGCTCATGTTCCTAGACTTAGGATATGTATTGTGCATATTAGAATGATTGCATTAATGAACAATATACTACTAATATGCATATGATGGGTAAGTGGCCTATGGCATTGTACAACATTCCATTGCTACTTATCTAGAATGAAACCTCTTTGTTGACATGTTGGGAGTTGTGCACACTTTTAACAATGTTCCGGTAGAGATTGGAAGGCATCTAGAAAGTTACGGGATATGGATAAATGTTGTATTGAAGCATTGGCCTAAATAATTGCATGACTGTATGACATATTTCTTTATGTGAAAGAATTTGTTCTGGAAAATTATGAGATGTTTCTAATAATGCAATTTAACTTGTTTTGTAGGAAAGACCGTATACCTTCACCTACAAAAGAAGGACTATGAGATTTGTTCAAGCAACAAAATTATCTATTGAAGATATTGAATATACGGGAAGAATGCCATGATCCGTCGATCATGAAGAACGATGTTTGGATGCAGTCCCAAGACCTTAAGTGGAGTCTGTAGTGACTTCCAAGAGGATCTACAAGATCAAGCATGATGTAGATGGCAGCATAGAGAAGTATAAAAGTGATGAAATAGAAGATACACCAGATGGATTTCAAGACAGCTTTCTTGAATGGTGTGGTCATATATGTGTGCAGAAATTGGTATGGTAGGATGGACAATTTCCTATCTAGTTTGCGCTTTACCAAGAGTAAAGCGGATTCCAACCTTTACTACAAGGTTGAGGAAGAGAATCCTGTGATTCTGCTCCTATATGTGGATGACTTATTTGTAACAGGCGATGACAGATTGATTGTAGATACTAAGAGGAAGCTTGCTGCCGAGTTCGATATGAAATATTTGGGAATGATGCATTATTTCACAGGTATGGAGGTGTGGCATAGTGCAGGTGGGATCTTCCTTGGCCAAGGGAAGTACACAGTAGATATCCTAAAGAGATTCGGGATGATGGATTGCAAGGCCATGGCCACACCTATGGCATCGAACCTGAAGCCTCTATGTGATGCTTCATCTGAGCCAGTTAATATATCTATGTATCGTCAGATGATTGGGTCCTTGATGTACCTGACGAACATGAGACCAGATATTTGCTTTGCTGTGAACACATTGAGTCAATTCCTGACAGATCCAAGAAGTGTTCATCTGGTTGCTGTAAAGCATGTTCTGAGGTACCTGAAGGGTATAGTGGATTATGGGCTCAAGTATGAAGCGAATCAAAAGCTTAACCTGCAGGGTTATGTTGATTCAGATTGGGCATGCAGTGTTGCAGATAGGAAGAGCACATCTGGGTGCTGCTTCAGTATGGGATCAAGTGTGATCTCTTGGTTTAGCAGGAAGCAGTCCTGCGTAGCACTGAGTACAGCTGAGGCAGAGTATGTTGCAGCCTGTTCAGCTAGTTGTGAGGCAGTATGGCTATGGAAGCTACTGTCTGAGTTATTTGATCTCCCGTTGGATGCTACTGGTATCTTCTGCGATAACCAAAGTTGTGTGAAGCTGTCTGAGAACCCAGTGTTTCATGACAGGTCGAAACACATAGAGATCAAATATCACTATATCAGGGATATGGTGCACAGAGGAGCTGTGAAGCTCCTGTACGTTGTGACGGACAAGCAGATTGCAGATGTGCTGACGAAGCCACTGGCCAGGGTGAAGTTCGAGTACTTCAGGGAGAGGCTTGGTGTTCTTCAGATTGATGACACTCCGAGGAAGAAGTGATAGACACATTTGCAGAAGCCATTCCAAGCATGTTGGAATGAGGATCCTTCACATGGCTGTGGATGTAAGCGCTGGATGATGAGCATTAGGACGATGCTCGAGTTACTGCTCTATGTATGCATCATGTTGGATGTTGGATATGATCAGTTGGATCATTTATATGTATATGTATGTATACGCATCATATTGGATGTTGGATATGATCAGTTGGATCATTTATATATGTACGCATCATGTTGGATGCTGGATATGATCAGTTGGATCACTTGTATGTATTTTCGTATATGGATCATGTTGAATGCTTGGACCATGTATCTGTATATGTATCAAGTGGATACATTGTATGATCAGGTGGATCATGTATGGTGATATGTATCATGTATTTGTATTTGTATTAGGTGGATACACTGTATGATCAGGTGGATCATGTATGATGATATGTATCAGGTAGATACTTGGTATGCATCAAGTAGATGCATTGTATAATAAGGATGATCATGGATGACGAGCTTCAGGATGTTGCTCCAGATGACATGCAGCAGGATGTTGCAGTGATGATGATCAGGATGATCATGTGTACATCAGGGTGATGTATGGTGAGTATCAGGTTGATACTCTGTGGCCATGGAATAGGTTGTGCAGATAAGCATGTAATTTGTGCCCTGGGAGATTTGTAGATAGTCTTTCGAGGTTTTTCCTATGGCATGTAATTTGTACCCTGGGATATCTGGCAAATGCTCTTTCGAGGTTTTTCCTGGGAGGACATATAATTTGTTCCCTGGGAGATATGCAGATAGTCTTTCGAGGTTTTGCCTATGGCATGTAATTTGTGCCCTGGGATATCTGGCAGATGCTCTTTCGAGGTTTTGTCCTATGGCATGTAATTTGTGCCCTGGGAGATCTGATAGGTTGAGCCGTGTGCTCGTAATCAGTCCTGGGATGCTCTTTCGAGGTTTTTCCATGACCACATGTAATTTGTGCCCTGGGAGATCCGATAGGTTGAGCCTTGTGCTCGTAATCAGTCCTAGTATGCTCTTTCGAGGTTTTGTGGTGACCACATGTAATTTGTGCCCTGGGAGATTCGATAGGTTGAGCCTTGTGCTCGGAATCAGTCTTGGGATTCTCTTTCGAGGTTTTGTGGTGGGGTCACATGTAATAAGTCCTGGAGATCTAGACAGGATGAAAAAGGCCTCAGATGCTCTTTAGGGTTCTTGCTAGTCAAGAGACTCTTTTAAGGTTTTGTGACACACGTAATAAGTCTTGAGATTTCCACAGTATGGCCAGTGATGACGAAGACCTGCAGGTGGTGGGCCTACATCCAGTATGAAAAAGGACTGGCTCTGTAGAACTTCCTATGACGAGTAGAGTCAGATATTGGTTGAGATAGCAACAGCAGTGACGATGATGATGACGATGATCCCGAGAAGAAGACTTGTCTAGCAGATTTGTGTTGAGAAATACCTTCCTAGTTAAGATGGAGTGTTGATGTATATGTAACTTCGAAATGTATTTCATCTATGTATTTCATATATATTTATTGTACCTTTATAAGAGATGTGTTATTCCTCTATAAGGAAGTGTCGTCATGTGTATTAACAAGTGTCGCAAGTGTGTGTACTTGGCGATGGGTTATTAGACCACCATGTGTGGGGTCGACCCTGAAATATATATTATATTGTGGATGTACCTAGCTAGACAAGTTGGCCCCATAGTGTAACTGGGCAAACAGGTTAGTATAAATAGAGATCGGGAGATCTCTATTTTGATTATTCGGAAACTCACACTTCTCTCACTCAGAAAGTGGTGCACTAGTGAGGAGGAGGATCATCTGCTACTAGGAGACTATCTCAATGTATTTTGGTTGTACTTTGGTTGAGCCATTGCTCTCTCTATCTCTGAGGAAGTTGTGGGGTTTTTCACCTTAGGGTTTTCCCCACGGAAACTCTGTGTCTCTTGTCTCTCATGCTTTTGATTCTTATGATCCTTGTCATGCTTATTGTGATTGTTATGCATTGATATACTGTATATGTTATTCTCTCAGTGAATATCCTAGAGTATTGTGAATTAATGCTCAAAATTTAACATTTCTTATGATCTCCTTTGAACCAACAGGGGTGAGATCAAAACCAAAATCACAAGGATATGCATGAGACTTGAACCCAAGCAAATGATAGAGTCTTCAATATTCGGTGAAACTCTGAAAACATGTGCCAATGACCAAATAGGAGTCCATAGGAAGATTTTGATGAAGGAGGGCGAATGCAGTACCTCCCAAATCTGATTTTACTTCCAAAATGCTCAGTAGGTCATCATCTTGCACATCAGCAGGCTCATGGGAAGTAGAGATTTTGATAGTCTCTTCAACTTCTAGATTAGTAACTGACATATTTTGCTCAGAATTCGAATCAGAAGATGGATCAACTGAAACCATGTGTTGTATTTCGACTTTATCTTGAACAACTTCATCATGGAAGATGATGGAGGTTGAATAATGAATAGAGAGAGCACTGGACGCAGTACTGCTGGGCTTGTTCTCCAAATGGACATCATCCTCTTCCTTCTTTCCAAACAAACTGTTCAATCTTGTCCAGTTATCACTTGGATGTTCTGAAAAATCAATGAGGTATTCCATATTGGAAAACATAGCAGTACATATTGCTGTTGAGGCTCTTTCACAATCATCAAGCCAATCTTCTTCCTCTTCATAGGAAGCAAAATCTCTCTTAACACAAGTACACATATCCAAGAGACCATATCTTTTCAGGTATGCTATCATCTTGGGTTTCCATTCTTCATGGTTGTATGAAGAGAGAGAAGGAGTTGCTTTCAGATCCATGGAAGATGTTGTTCAATTCGAATCTACTGGTGTGTTTCTGGTGTAGAAAGCATTGGTGCAGAAGTGCAGAAGTGAAATCACATGAAACATGGATGCGAAATGCACGTAGGAAGTTGGATGCGAAGTGCACGTTGGAAGCTGCGATGCGAAGTACAAAGAAGAAGCGCAACTGCGAAGTTAAAAATGAAGGAGCACAAGTGCATATAGGAACCGCGCAAAAACGTTTGGTCCAAGCCGTGCATGCAGTTCGAAGAAACTAACCGTTAAAATGTCGGTCGGAAAAATAACTGTTATACAATGTTTTTACCAACAATTTACCAACAATCGCTTGTGCATTTAATGCAAAATTATCCATTCTGATGCATTCAATGAAGGAAAGGACCAAGATCCTCAACGGATTTGGCCAATGGTCATGACATTTAATGTCCATCTAGTCGTTTATGGGCACGCCTCAAGGATAGATGCGCCTATAAATATCGCTAAGCCTAGACTCGCGAGCTTTACCGTAAGTTTTCAATCTTCCCGCAAGAACAGTTTCAGTTTTTCCAGTAAGTGTCGAGCAATCGCGAGAGCATACAGAGCAATTTCTCAAGTGAATGTCGAAACAATCCATAGTTTAATAGGTTGTTAAGGACTTTAAGCGCTCTGGGTTGGAGGGGTTGATGAAAACGCCTGTTAAGAAGTCTGTTTCAGAAAGAGGGTCGGTGTCAAGAAGCTCGCCCCGCAACATAACAAATATACAATGAAAGGATAAGGGACCCATTATGGAACCTGAGAATCCGAAGGCATAAGGAAATCCAAATCCTGAACCGCCATTACCACCAGGGGGCAGGCCCATCCACCTCATGCATGAGTATATCCGACCTAGAAGGCTCGATGCGCCAGCAATTACCCTGTACAAGAACGCGTAGTATGAAATTCCGTTACCAACGATTTCCAACCATGTAGAAATCTAAGGGAACTTACTCGGCAAGATCGAAGGATGTAATTTCACAAACCATAATCTCCTAGAAGTAAAAGACCCGAAAGAGCCAAGATATCCTCAATTCCAAGCTGACCAGTATATGTGTCGAAGGGAGGATGTGAAATCAAGAAAGCCTATCATTGTCATGCAGGATTGGCTAAAGTCGTTGGTCTCGTCAGGATTACTAAATCTCTTGCACATACCCCACTTCGAACGAAGTCCCGAATGTACCGTAGTGGTGCGCACCCTACTGTCATGCACGCACCAGGGATACCGATGGCTTGACCGCAAGATTGATATCAGTGTTGACTTAATCTACAACATCACTCATCTCAGTAAGCGAGGTGATGATGCTACCCTAGAGTTCGTAGGAAAATCAAAAGACAAGGAACTTGCAAAGCGAATGAAGGAAGAATACAAGCTACTCAAAGGGAGTCAAGGCTTTATCATAGATGGAATTGCAGACAAAGCCACAAAGTTCACCGTCCAACTACTCGCAGGAAAAATTCTTAGAAAGTGTAGACCAGCGGAGGTGCTGGCCACAGTGGTTCTTCTCGTTGCGAAGGCCAAAGATGGGCACCCATTCAATTGGGCTAGTTATCTGTTGAATGATTTCTTGGAGGATGTCCGTGAAACTCAGGAGACATGTAGCGCATTTCACTATACTTGGCTACTAATATTGATTGCTTTTATAGGCTGGAAAGAGCCTCTGTGGCAGAAAAAACTTCCAATGATAATGGGAGATTGTCGAGCTGCGAAGTATGCCAATATGTGGGAAAACGTGCCGCTGGAACAACAACGTGTAAATAATGAATAGTTCTACACTTACCATGGCCAATTGTACGATGTGATACTGTGCACTCCGTGCATTTCAAAAGATACGACAACAATGTATCTCCAGAAGTTGTTATTTAAGGTTGATTTGCACTCTATTTACATTCAACCAAAGGACGAAAAGCAAAACCCAGTATGGTTCCCTATGGATTACCAGTTGGATGCACCAAGGATCTAGCTTGCCATGGAATACTGGCCCCAGAGTGGAAGGTAGATGTGCCACTAGAAATCCATTCTACATCGGATGAAAGCAACACTAAGGCTCAAATAATTGAAGAGGAAACAAGCAAAGACACTACTGAAGTGCAAAAAGGAGAAAAGCGAAAGGATCCTGAAATTTCAAGACCAGAAAAAGGACCAAGGAAGAAAAGTAAGGCAAGCAAGACCAACCCAGAGGTGTAGTTACACGATGACGACTACGACTGCATCGCACTGCGCATGGGAGAGCATCTAGAGGAGGCACTCGCTATAAAAGACATCAAGAACGAAGAGGCGCAAGCAAAGTTGAACCAGAACCTCACAGAGCTCAAGCTTATGGTTGTGAAAATAGAACAAGTCCAGCAGGACTTGGTTCGAGAATCTATTTCAGAAGGAAAGACAGGTGAATCTAGTCAACGAAGGAGAAGGCCACCGACCGAGAAAATGAAACCCCACCTAGTCAGAATGCAGCCGCTCAACATCATTTTCCCGAATGAATAGATGGATGAAAGTGCAAAGCAGGTAGAGCACCTTGACATTAACATTGACATGCTACCTCTTGAGGGGTTACACGATCTGCATTTGCAGGTTGTTGAGGAGATAAGAGATAGAGACATCGTCTATTACAACCAGAACGTACACCTAGAAGACAGCTATAAAGAGATGACCGAGGTCTGCGCGTAGAAGACGAGAGAGCTAGACAAGGTGCAGGAGAAGCGAAGAAGGCTGGAAGAGACAGTTGCTACTGTCTGCGCGCAGATACCTGAATGCGAAGCGTAGGCAAAGTTAGAAGATACAATAGTAGAGATTGGAAAGGTGGTAAGCAGTATTAAAGCAGAGATGGTGGACATGGAGAGCACCCACAAAGAAGAGGTTTCTAACCTCGCAACTCAGAAGCCACCTAGTACCCCACCGGGTATGGGAGAAGAAAGAGTCGCAACAGTAAGAGCTTCAGCAGAGAGTATATCTGCTGAAATAGAAAAATGTGAGGACTTGCTGGAAGAAGTAACCACGATATGGACTACGCTATAAGATGACCCCGCCCTGCGGCAAATTCAGTATGACTTGCATCAGAGGCAGGAAGAGTTGGATGCTGTGAACGCGGCCATGAAGACCTTAAAGCCTAGAGAGAAAATCCAAAAGTTTGCGCAAGTCAAGGACTTGACAAGAGAACTGGAATTTTTGAGGGACAAGGAGACTGAGACTTCAGTGAGATTATTTCCAATGCAAGAAGAGGTGCTCGCCCTCATTGATGAGATCAAAGAGAAACTGCAGGAACTCCGCACCATGGAGAAGACATTCCAGGAGTATGCTCAGGAAGACGTTTCCGAGGAGATTTTGGAAATTGTTAAGGACTTCGAGCAGGAGACAAAGGAAGCAGTTGCGACGCTGAGTGCAACTCTCCAGGGCTTCATTGAAAAATTGAGTTTTCCAGAGGATGTGCAACCAGATAAAAGTGGATCAGAGACAATCCACGAGTAAGTGTTAGGGTACTACTGGGCATGCCCCAAGTGGCACAGTTTTGGAAGTGAAGTTCAAGTGGCACAGTTTGAAAGCAAAGTCTAAAGCTAGCGCAGTTTTGATGATGCATAGCGCCATCGCAACAACTATTTTTGGTAGCGAAGTACAAACAGAACAAGGTCTAGTAGTGACCTATTTTGGGTAAGCCACTCCGTAGAATCTCGAGAGCAGGGTAAGGAGCGGTGCAGAAGCAGAGGAAAGCGACCTGTCCACGAAGTACATATAGTACTAAGACCCTTAGAAGCAGAACGACGGGCCGATAGCGACAAATGAAGCCAGAGTGGATGAAAGGGATGTGCTAGAGAGTAGTCATAGATGCACAGTCAGAACTGCAGCTGCCAGAAGAGGCGTCAGAGCCAGGGCGGTGCAGAAAGGCGGCTGAAGACAAGAAAAGTAGTTGTCGACTATGACAGGTCAGGTTAACGGGGTAACCGCGCCATTTTGGGGGGATTTTTTGCTCGCATTCATTGTAAAGATGTGACCTTCGGGAACTATCTATAAAAGGGGCAATTTTGTAAGGGAAGGGTTGATCTCTAATGGACATTGATCTTTGTTGATTATCTTTTGGTCATTTGTGATCTCTCGTAGTCTTTTGGGAAATACTAAGCATTGTAAGAGGATCTGCAGCTGTGTGCGCATAGACCCACTAAAGAGAGAAAGAGGCCCTACAGCTTTGTGTGCAAATACCTAATATAGAGAGAAGAGTTTGCAGTTAAGTGCACAAACTGGAACTGTTGAACCCTCCCCACTATTATAAACAACAGTTCCCGTGGACGTAGCTCCCATCCTGGGGGTGAACCACGTAAATACTTGTGTTATGCGATTGAATGTGTGATTGTGTATGTTTATGCTTAAGTTTACATTCATACTTACATTTATGTGTGTTCGCACTTTCATATATATATATTCATGTGTATGGTGAATGGGAATAATATGCTAAGTCCTGAACGTATATGACTAAATGAGCAAGTGATTCCGAATATATTGAATGCATGAGTTATTTGGGTAAACACTAAGTCAGTGAAGTCTATGTTAAGTGCGAATCCCTGGAAGCGCAATCCTGGAGTTGTGTTATTGCGTTCTATCACATCATATTACATGAGTTTGTGAAGTGTGCAGTCCCGTAAGTGCGTTGTAACCTCCAGTATATGCTAAGTCAGAAGGACTTTGCTTCCTCCAGCTTCATAACTGTGCATCACCTAATTACAGAAACCTGCTTCTGTAATCCCCCATAACTTCGCCTCATGTGAGACCTCAATCTGTTCACAGGTTGTTGCCGAAACGGACAGTGGAGAAGTGGCGATGTTGGCCCAATCACTGCGCAAAACTTGGGTCGGTACAATAAAGATTAAGAACAAAGTAGTGACAACTAAGTAATCATATTATACTCAGAATATTGTCAGAAGAGCACTCCATATCATCCACAGGCCAATGGAACTATTGAAGCATTTAACAAAGTGTTGGAAAATGCGCTGACTAAGGTATGTAATACAAACAAGGATGATTGGGATCTGCGAATACCAGTTGTGTTATGGGAATACATGACAACTTGTAAGAAGTTGACAGGACATACACTGTTCAGATTAGAATATGGACAGGAAGCTGTGATGCCAATGGAATACATAGTACCAAGTTTGAGAATTGCAACTTTCACAAGCATGGCAAATGCTGAGAAACTGGAAGAAAAGCTACTACACTTAGTTGTCTTAGAAGAAGATCGATTCATTGCAGTATTTCACCAACAAGTGCAAAAAGACAGAGAAAAAGCATGGCATGATCGCCACATCAAGTATAAATTCTTTTAGGTAGGAGATCTTGTTCCCCTCTATGATAGTAAATTCATGAAGTTTCCTGGAAAATTTAAGATGCATTATCTAGGGCCATATGTTGTCAAGTTTGTTACTAAAGGTGGCGCAGTTGAGCTAGCCACATTAGCGGGAGAAAACCTACCAGGTCTGATTAATGGAAGTAGACTAAAACCCTACAGGGATAGTCCTACTTCGCTCGACCCTCAATGAGCATAAGTGAAAGAAAATTTTAAGTGTCAAGTACAGTTGCAATTGGACACTAAAATTCGTACAGAGTCGCATGAAACATGGATGCGAAGTGCATGTAGGAAGTTGGATGCGAAGTGCACATTGGAAGCTGCGATACAAAGTAAAAAGAAGAAGTTTAGATGCGAAATTAAAAATGAAGGAGCACAAGTGCGTAGAGGAACTGCACAAAAATGTTTGGTTCAAGTCGTGCATGCAATTCGAAGAAACTAGCCGTTAAAATGTTGGTCGAAAAAATAGCCGTTATATAGTGTTTTTACCAACAGTCACTTGTGCATTTAACGCAAATTTAGTTGTTCTGGTGCATTCAATGAAGGAAATGACCAAGATACTCGATGGATTTGGACAACGGTCATGACATTTAATGTCTATCTAGCCGTTTATGGGCGCACCTCAAGGATAGTTGTGCCTATAAATACCGCTAAGCCCAAACTCGCGGTCTTTACCGTAAGTTTTCAATCTTCCCACAAGAACAGTTTCAGTTTTTCCAGTAAGTGCCGAGAAATCTCGAGAGCATACAGATCAATTTCTCAAGTGAATGTCAGAACAATCCACAGTCGAACAGGTTGTGAAGGACTTTAGGTGCTTCAAGTTGGAGGGGTTGATGAAAACGCCTATTAATAAGTTTGTTTCAGAAAGAAGTTCGGTGTCAAGAAGCTCGTCCCACAACACAACAAATATGCAGTGAAAATATAAGGGACCCCTTAAAGAACCTGAGAAGCCGAAGGCACAAGGAAAGCCGAATCTTGGACCTCCATTACCACCAGGGGCTAGGCCCATCCATGTCACCCATGAGTATATCCCACCCAGAAGGATCAACGGGCTAGCAGTTACCCTGTACAAGAATGCACAGTATGACATTCCGTTACTGCTGATTTCAAGCCATGTGAAAATCCAAGGGAACTTACTTGGCAAGGTCGAAGGATGTAAGTTGGCAGACCATAATCGCTTAGAAGTAAAAGACCCGAAAGATCCAAGATATCCTCAATTCCAACCTAACCAGTATATGTGTCGAAGGGAGGATGTGAAATTAGGAGATCCTATCATTGTCATGTAGGATTGGCTAAAGTCGTTGGTCCCGTCAGGATTACTGAATCTTTTGTGCATACCCCACTTCGAACGAAGTCCCGAATGTACCGCGGTGGTGCGCACCCTACTTTCGAGCATGCACCAGGGATACCTATGGCTTGACCACAATATTGATATCAATGTTGACCTAATCTACAACATCACTCATCTCAGTAAGCGAGGTGATGATGTTGTCGCGTAGTTTGTAGGAAAATCAAGAGAATCGGTTAAAGAGAGTTAACTAAGTGACAACAAATAAAATCTAGTTAACTAAGTGTTATTGCATGATGAGACTTATGTTAAACTAAAAGACGACACTTGAGTTGTGACACTTGCATGACGACACTTAAGCTAGCTTGGGAAATATTTTAGTTAAGAGGTGAGTTCATCCTAAGAGATAGTTCAATGAGACAAAGCACTGCATGATAAGTGGGGCGCACTTCTTCATGCAATAATGATACATCCAGTTTGAGGGCGAGTTCATCCTGAAGTTAGAAGATAAAAATAGAAGCTAATGCATGAGAAGAATGTATAAATATTTTATATGGGATTGTTGAATTCAATGTGAAGTGAATTCTCTTCTCCCTTTGAAGGCAAGGTGCTTCTCTTTGTGTGAGATATTATTTTTACTTGTCATTAATGTGTTGGGCACATGGAAACTTGATGTAGTTGATCTCTATTCTCTATTGCTCAGTATTCTCTCTTATCTAGCACCTAGGGTGCCAAAAGCAATAGGCTATTTTGTAAAAGACATTCTCTGCTATATATCATAATTATACTCTAAATATTTGTAGGGGTTTTTCATCCTCATAATTTTGAGGGCTTTCCCCAGGGTACATCTTGTTTTATTGTTGAATGTTTCATGTGATTGAATGGTTCATATATTCAAGTATTCAATGTTTACTCACTTAAAGTTTTAAAGTTCAAAGCTCATTATATTTGCTCAAAAATTAACACTGACCTCTCGTGATTCCGTGACACTTTGGTGACCATTCAACTTACTCAACCATTGGAACATAATCCTTCACCTCAAACCTAGGAAACAACATCCATAAATGTGTTCACTACATTGGTGACAACACCCCTTGTGCCTATCTTAGAACTAGTCGTTACGATAGTTTCCACTATTCATCCTACGACGCCACAAGAACCCCCAACTACGGATATTATGATGAAAAAAAACATGATGGATGCTCCTCTTGTGGGAAGCATATGTACATGATCCACCCTAAGGCCATCACAACCATTCCTTATCATACCAACCCATATTTGGCACAGGCACCCAATCGTACCAGAGTTCCTCGACCATGTTGATCATGTGGAAACACTTCCCACTTCTTATTTCAGTGTCCCATTTTACACACCAAATGAGAAGCCCACCTTGAACTAATGAGGATCCAAGATCAACTCTCCTACCTCAACACAATTCCATAAGGAGTACCAATTGAAGATTTTTTTCCCCTTCTACCGCATACCATTGATATCACCTCATCCTTGGCCAGTTTACTTACTAGTGATGATCCAAAATATTATGACGAACACCTCGATTATTCGAAACCATAACCTAATATCTAAACAACACTAGGGGATCCTCTTTCAAATGTTAGCAACCCCTTAATCCCCTCCGAGCATATTACCACCTTGATATAGCTCAAGGTTCCAACATTAAAAGGGTCCCCACCAACAGCAGGATAGAGCCTTCGTTCCTCCTTTACATTTCCCATTTATCATTCACATGAGCAATGTAGCACTTTACTACTCTTTGTGTTTTTGATCTCGTTGATTGAGAATATGAATACTCTTTGTTTGGAATGCAGATGAACTCACGAGCATATGAACTCATGAGTAGATGACTATATCGGATTCACATATGATGCAAGTCGATGGTCAAAGAATCTCGACCCAATTGCTTGGGCCATTTACCCCCCTCCCAAACTCTCTACCACACTGGTGGAGTTTTCTTAGGGGCACTCGCGAATAACCAAGCCGAGTACAATGGTGTCGTTGGAATATTAAGTGATTCCCTACATCTTGGAATACACCAGTTACATGTCCACCTAGATTCCAAATTAGTTTCTCCCAACTTAACAATGTATTTCGTGTCCTCAATCCACTTCTCTTTCACAAATATCCCTTTGAGTGCCAATGCATTCATTCATATCATTGCCAATCAAGTGTTGAACTGGCACTTAATACATCAAGCATCTCCCTTACCTTACACAAACAAAACAAAGCATATGTACGTATATATGTCAGCCATCATACAAATCATGTGTAAAAGTACCTACAACTTTACATGGTAAACATCAACATATAAACAAAATATATCATCACATACACATCCATCACATCAATACTTCACATACATAAACCATGAGACCATACATGTTCCTCCAAAATGGTATATATATGTATATCTCGTCAAAATAATGTCTGTCATATACAAAATGTGGCCTCACGGGACATATACAAAAATAATCAGCTTCCTTATGGGGGATACATAAAAAATCAGCCTACCATAGGCTCCATCTATCAAAAATTACATACGGACCAACCCCTATATGAAATACAAAGTGCCTAGAACTCACATCTAGCTCAAAGACCCCGGCTGGTTAGGACCCCTAATAGCCAAAGGACGCACCACCTCTGGTCCTTCCTCTGCTACCCTTGAATCCTCTCCTATTTGGACCCTCAGAGTGGGTCTCCATCTCTGAAGATGTCTCTCCTCCATTGTGGGATCTAGATCTTATCTACCCTATGCCACATAAGCCCTGTGACATGCTATGGCCAACCACGGTGTCACTTTCCCTAACTCTGCTAGTAGATGCAAAGTATGATCCATCTCATCATCCTTGAGCTCAGAGAGTGCTCCCTCATCAAGAACCTCCATCATATCTCTGAACCATCTCTCCAAATTTTTGAGGATCGCCATGGAATATTCCCCTAAGGCATCTCCCCTAGCAGGAACACACCCAAATCCATCTCCACCAACTGCGCCAAAAATGCTACGAGCTGCCCCGACAATCCCAGCTAGACGATTCCTCTCACCATGATCACGACGATGTCTCCTGATGCATGGGGGTCTCACTGGTCCAACATCTACATCACACAAACCCTGCACCGATTTCCCTTCAATATCCACATGACTATCAAAACAACAGGATCTCAACCACTAGTTGTGCATTGAAGGCTCATAAAATTCCCTCACCAACACAAATTCGAACATGTCTTCTCAACATGATGGATTGGCATTCAATAGCCCCCATTTTGTACCTTGAATCTAGTTCATGTTGATGTATATGTAACTTCAGAATGTATTTCATCTATGTATATTGTACTCCTATAGAGATGTGTTATTCCTCTATAAGGAAGTGTCGTCATTTGTATTGACAAGTGTCGTAACTTGCCGATGGGTTATTAGACCACCATGTGTGGGGTCGGCCCTGATTAAATTAACCATGGGTTATTGTGCTAAGCTAGACAAGTCGGCCCCATAAGTTTATTGGGCAGTCAGGACAAGTATAAATAGAGATCTCCCGATCTCTATTTTGATCAGATCATTATCTCACTCTACATCACTCGGAAAGTGGCGCACATGTGAGGAGGAGGATCAGCTACTAGGAGAAGACTATCTCTATGTACTTCGGTTGTACTTTGGTTGTATCATTACTCTATCTATCTCTGAGGAAGTTGTGGGGTTTTTCACCTTAGGGTTTTCCCCACGGAAACTCTGTGTGTCTATTGTCTCCTATGTTTGCATCTTGTGATGATTTATATGCTTGCTATGATTGATATGCATTGATATACTGTACATGTTATTCTCTCAGTAAAGATCCTAGAGTATATTGAATTAATGCTAAAAAATTAACATGGAATCAGAGCTAACTTGAGAAGAAGACACTGTGCAGTTGCGGAAGCTAGAGTTTCTTGTTTATTGGGTTTCTCTCCACAGATTTTGGAAAAGAAATATGATAGATTGACTCTCCTCAGCAAGGTGAATCTTTCTGTCCAATCAGAATTTAGTTCTGAGCACTTTCCGTTTTGGCCCTAAAAATTAGGGTTTCCACAAAATAGGAATTTCTGAAATCTGAAGACATAGTTGGAATCTCCTTGGAAAAATCAAAGTTTAGAGGTTTGGATCGAGATTGTTGGCTGGGTAAATCTCTGGGAAACTCAAAACCTAATTCAAGGTCCTCCCTGGTGAATCCGAGAGATTGAAAAGCATTTCTGAAGGGTGAAACTTTGCAGTTTTCAAATTCTGAGTATACCAGGATGATCATCTCATCAAGGCACATCTTTCTATCCTTTCAAAAAGTTGAAATTCACATTTTGAATTTTTAGGGTTTGTCTGACAAACCCTAATCCGGGACCAGATCCAGTTTTCAGCAAATCAAGTGGTAAGATCTAAATCTTTTCTATTTCCATTTGAAGTACTCTTTAAGATGTCTCACCACACCAAGCTTGAGGATAAGCTTGAAGGGGCTGATAACTTCCGAGCCTGGAAGAAAATGAATTGGACACCTACATCAACTCTGAGGTCCCTATCCCAGAGAATGAAGAGGCTAAGGCATTTCATAAGAAGAACTTGGTCAAGGAAAAGAGAATCATTGTTGATTCTATCAAAGACCGTCTCATACCACATGTGTCATCTCTGAAGATACCCAAGGAGATGTTTGACTCTTTGACCAAGCTATTTGAAGGGAAGAACATAAATCGGAAGATGACTCTGCGGAATCAATTGAAAGGGGTCAAGCTGTTGAATGGAGAAACCATTCAATGTTACTTCTCCAAGGTCTCTCAGATCAAGGAAAAACTTGAAGCTGTGGATAAAGTAGTGGACAATGGTGAAGTTGTTATGACCACTCTGAATGGCCTACCGAGGTCATGGGACTCTTTTATTCAAGGAATTTGTGCAAGAAAGAAATTGATCTCTTTTAGTAAACTGTGGGAGGAATGCTCTCAAGAAGAAGCTAGGTTCGTGGCCCGAGAAGAAAAGATGGGAAATGAAGATCAAGCTCTCACAGCACATACCAATAAAGGTAAGTTCAAGAAGGTGCCACCTCATAACAGAAGACCTTCTCACCACCATCACCAAAAGGGTAAGAAGGATCTGAGATGCTTCACTTGTAATGAGAAGGGACACTTTGCTATAGATTGACCCAAGAACAGGTTCCAACAACAAGAAGAAGAGATATCATGCTCATGCTGCTGAGGATGATGAACCTCCCAAGAAGAAGGCTAGAGCAGAAAGTGATGATGATGACTCATTAAGCGAAGAAGAGTATGTTCTAATCTCTGCTCTCACAGGTACTATCTTTCATGGTTGTAATGATTGGCTTATTGACAGTGGGGATTCAAAACACATGACTGGGTTTAAAGAATCCTTTGCTAATCTATCTGAACATGAGTCACCCCATAAGGTGAAACTTGGGGATGACTATCAATATCCTATCAAAGGAAGTGGTGAAGCCTCCTACAACCTAGACTCTGGGAAGTCTTTGAAGATGAAAGAGGTTCTATATATACCTGGGCTCAAGAAGAACTTACTCTCCATATCTGCATTGGATGCAAAAGGCATGAGGGTTGCATTTGTAGATGTCCAAGTCCTAATGTGGCCAAAGGATAAAACTATAGATGATGCAGTGGTGATTGGAGAGCAAGAGGGAGGATTGTACAAATTGAAGGGACAACCTGAACATGCTATGGTGACATGAAGACAAAGATTCATCCATAGTCATGGATCACATAGAGGTATGTATAATTTAGTTTTGCAAAGGTTAACTTATGAGTTATGCAGGTCATTGAAGAGAACAAGACAACATTGCTAGACATAACAAATATGATGACCAGGTATGTTTTTCTTATATCAAAGGATCTTATAGTGTTGTATGATTGACAATAATTACTCATGATGTTACAAGTTTGAGAAATCTAGGGTTTATGCATATTATGCATCTTACCCTGATTGACTAAACAGAAGAGTTCTATAGTCAAATATGAATATGCAAGAGTAAGAAAAGTCTTCCCTGAAACTTTGAATGATAATGTTTATTATCTATGTTTTGATCATGACTATACATGTTTAAGATTATTTTGTTTTGATAGTATACTAATGAATGTATGAGATATCGAGGATAACACAATGATGATACTCGTAAGCATGCATAGTGATCGAGGATGGATATAAGTTCAATGACAGGTAATCCAGGAAGCAAAGATCAAGAGGGAGCACACTCCAGTAGTTCCTGCAAGGAAGCAAAGATTGAGAGGGAGTCCACACAACAAACAAACAAAGATAAGTATTTGAATTGTCATTTCTTGTATATTTTGTTTGTTTAACTAATGTTATTCAGTGATGTATATGCTTATGTTCCTAGACTTAGGTTGTGTATTATGCATATTAGAATAATTGCATTGATGAACAAGATACTACTAATATGCAAGTAATGGGTAAGTGGCCTATGGTACTGTACAACATTCCATTGCTACTTATCTAGAATGAAACATCTTTGCTGACATGTTGGGAGTAGTGCAAACTCTTAACAATGTTCTGGTAGAGATTTGAAGGCATCTAGAAAGTTATAGGATATGGATAAATGTTGTATTGAAGCATTGGCTAAAATAATTGCATGACTGTATGACATATTTCTTTATGTGTAAGAACTTGTTCTGAAAACTATGAGAAGTTTCTAATCATGCAATTTAACTTGTTTTGTAGGAAAGATCATATACGAGCTCCTACAAAAGAAGGACTACAACATTTGTTTCAGCAACAAAGTTATCCATTGAAGATATTGAATATATTGAAGTTCCCAGGATTCGGGAAGAATGCCATGATCGAGGAGTACCAATCAATAATGAAGAATGATGTTTGGGATGTAGTCCCAAGACCTGAAGGGAAGTCTGTTGTGACTTCCAAATGGATCTACAAGATCAAGCATGCTGCAGATGGCAGCATAGAGAAATATAAAGCAAGATTTGTAGCTCGTGGCTTCTCCTAGAAAGAAGGGATTGACTATGAAGAGACCTTTGCTCCTGTGGCCAGATACACTTCTATCAGAACAATACTTGCTTTGGTTGCAGCGAGGAAATGGAAGATACACCAGATGGATGTCAAGACAGCCTTCTTGAATGGTGTAGTCGAGGAGGAAGTGTATGTGGAGCAGCCACTTAGTTTTGAGACACATGATAGGAAGTCATATGTGTGTAGGTTGAATAAAGCCTTGTATGGCTTGAAGCAAGCTCCTAGGACTTGGTATGGTAGGATAGACAACTTTCTATCCAGTTTGGGCTTTACTAAGAGTAAAGCGGATTCCAACCTTTACTACAAGGTTGAGGAAGGAAATCCAGTGATACTACTTTTGTATATGGATGACCTGTTTATTACAGGTGAAGATAGATTGATTGCCAACATGCAGCAGAAGCTTGCTGCCGAGTTCGAGATGAAGAACTTGTGGATGATGCACTATTTTCTAGGTATGGAGGTGTGGCAGAGTGTAGATGGAATCTTCCTTGGACAAGGGAAGTATGCAGTAGAGATCTTGAAGAGGTTCGGGATGATGGACTACAAAACCATGGCCACACCTATGGCATCAAACCTGAAGCTTTTGTGTGATGCTTCATCTGATCCAGTTGATGTCACGATGTATCGTCAGATGATTGGGTCCTTGATGTACCTGATGAACACGAGACTAGATATTTGCTTTGTGGTGAACACATTGAGCCAGTTCCTGACAAACCCCAGAGGTGTTCACCTGGTTGCTGTAAAGCATATTATGAGGTACCTGAAGGGTACAGTTGACTATGGGCTCAAGTATGATGTGAATCAAAAGTTTAACTTGTAGGGTTATGTTGATTCGGATTAGGCAGGTAGTGCTACAGATAGGAAGACCACTTATGGGTGCTGCTTCAGTATGGGATCAGCTGTGATCTCTTGGTTTAGCAGGAAACAGTCCTGCGTAGCACTGAGTACAGCTGAAGCAAAGTATGTTGCAGCTTGTTCAACTAGTTGTGAGACAGTATGGCTTCGGAAGCTACTGTCTGATTTATTTGATCTCCCGCTAGAGGCTACTGGTATCTTTTGTGACAACCAGAGTTGTGTGAAGTTGTCTAAGAATCTGGTGTTCCACGACAGGTCGAAACACATTGAGATCAAATATCACTATATCAGGGATATGGTGCAGAGAGGAGCAGTGAAGCTCCTGTATGTTGCGACGGATGAGCAGGTTGCAGATGTGTTGACGGAGCCACTAGCCAGAGTGAAGTTTGAGTACTTTAGAGAGAGGCTTGGTGTTCTTCATATTGATGACACTTCGAGGAATAAGTGATGGACACATTTGCAGGAGCCATACCGAGCATGGTGAGAGGAGGATCCTTCCATGGCTGTGGATATAAGCACTGGATGATGAGAATCAGGACGATGCTCCAGTTACTGCTCTGTATGTATATGTATGCATCCTGTTGGATGTTGGATATGATTAGTTGGATCATTTATATGTATATGTATGTACGCATCATGTTGGATGCTGGATATGATCAGTTGGATCATTTGTATGTATATGTATGTACACATCATGTTGGATGTTGGATCATGTGTATGTATCTGTAGATGTATTAGGTGGATATATTGCATGATTAGGTAGATCATGTATGTTGATATGTATTAGGTATGATCAGGTGGATCATGTATTTGTATATGTATCAGGTGGATACATTGTATGATCAGGTAGATCATGTATGATGATATGTATCAGGAAGATATTGTGTATGCATCAGGTGGATGCATTGTATGATCAAGATGATCATGGATGAAGAGCTTCAGGATGTTGCTCTAGATGACATGCATCAGGACAATGCAGTGATGATGATCAGGATGATCATGTGTACATCAGGATGATGTATGGTGAGTATCAGGGGGATACTTTGTGGCCGTGGACAGGTTGTGTAGATGAGCATGTAAGTAGACCTGGGAGATCTGGACAGGATGAAAAAGGCCTCAGATGCTCTTTCGAGGCATTGCTCTGGGAGGACATATAATAGCGCCCTGGGAGATTTGCAAATGCTCTTGCTAAGTTTTGCCACTGGCATATAATAGCTCCCAGGGAGATATGGCAAATGCTCTTGCGAGGTTTTGTCCTATGGCATGTAATGTGTCCTTGGGATATCTGATAGGTAGAGCTATGTGTTCGTAACAGCCTGGGATGCTCTTGCAAGGTTTTTCCATGACCACATGTAATATGCTCCTGGGAGATCCGACAGGTAGAGCTGTGTGCTCGTAACAGCCTGGGATGCTTCAGCCAGGTTTTGTGGTGAAATCACATGTAATGTGCTCCTGGGAGATCCGACAGGTAGAGTTGTGTGCTCGTAATATCTTGGGATGCTTCAGCCAGGTTTTGTGGTGAGATCACATGTAATGTGCTCTTGGGAGATCCGACAGGTAGAGCTGTGTGCTCGTAACAGCCTGGGATGCTACAACCAGGTTTTGTGATGGGTCACATGTAATGTGATCCTGGGAGATCCGACAGGTAGAGCTGTGTGCTCGTAACAGCCTGGGATGCTACAACCAGGTTTTTTGATGCATGTAATAAGTCCAGAGGATTCCACAGTATGGCCAGTGATGATGAAGACCTGCAGGTGGTGGGCCTACATCTAGTATGAAAAAGGACTAGCTCTGTAGAACTTCCTATGACAAGTAGATTCAAAGATTGATTGAGATAGCAACAATAGTGACGATGACGATGATTCGATGATGATGATCTAGAGAAGAAGACTTGTGCTAGCAGATCTGTGTCGATAAATACCTTCCTAGTTAAGAGGGAGTGCTGATGTATATGTAACTTCAGAATGTATTTCATCTATGTATATTGTACTCCTATAGAGATGTGTTATTCCTCTATAAGGAAGTGTCATCATTTGTATTAACAAGTGTCACAAGTGTCGTAACTTTTCGATGGGTTATTAGACCACCATGTGTGGGGTCGGCCCTGATTAAGTTAACCATGGGTTATTGTGCTAAGCTAGACAAGTCGGCCCCATAAGTGTATTGGGCAGTCAAGACAAGTATAAATAGAGATCTCCATATCTCTATTTTGTTCAGATCATTATCTCACTCTACATCACTCGGAAAGTGGCGCACATGTGAGGAGGAGGATCAGTTGCTAGGAGAAGACTATCTTTGTGTACTTGGGTTGTACTTTGGTTGTATCATTGCTCTATCTATCTCTGAGGAAGTTGTGGGGTTTTTCACCTTAGGGTTTTCCCCACAAAAACTCTATGTCTATTGTCTCTTATGTTTGCATCTTGTGATGATTGATATGCTTGCTATGATTGATATGCATTGATATACTGTACATGCTATTCTCTCAGTAAAGATCCTAGAGTATATTGAATTAATGCTAAAAAATTAACAGTTCATGAGGTGATGGGGTTCACACTTGGATCTAATTGTTTCTTGGCCACTTCTTGGCCTATAAAACGAACCCATGGGAATGCATCTAAAGAAGAGAAATCTAGAGCAAGGTTATGTTGTTGGAATTGTATTGTTGCTTCCTCATAGCCCATCTCTTCCACACTTATTGGCATTCTCCAAGCTCCCTTTCCTCCTTCCTTCTAGGGTAAAGTGCTTCTGTCCATTAGTTCTTTAATATTTCTATCATTTACTATGGAAAAAATATGCCTCCCTAAGGGATATTGTTGGTTTCCCTTTGAATCCTTCACCTCCTAGGTGACACTACATGTATTTTCTTGACCATTGGGCAATCTAAAGTGGTTCTTGCATTGGCTCTTTGTTATGGTTTGCACCCTCTTGTTCCCTTCTTCTCATTTCAAGTTATTTTTTTGTTTTTATTTTTCTTTGTTTCACTAATGAGGCCTTGTGGGATCTACTTTGGGGTTATCACATTTGATTTCTATTTCTAAATATTGTGCCTAGTTAACAATCTCAAGGGATTTCATCCAACGTGGGATAGGTTGCACACCTTTGCGTATAATTTCCCACAACACTCAATTTGCCTCCCCTCTTCATGTTTTGGAAAGTACCCCCAAAGTCTATTGGACTCAGATTACCTCTAGAGGCACTGGAATTTAATTTTAAGAAAACTACTAGGGGGTAGTCTAGGTATTTGAACTAGAGATTGGAGTTGAATTTTTTGTAGGAAAAAGATGGGATCTTAGAGAGAGAGCACAACATAAACAATGATGCATTATCAACCCTGTAGTACCCTATGAACCTCATACATCAGGGGGAATTTGTTAGCCCATAAATCTCACACACATTCAACATTTTTGCAATTCACACAGTAAAGCATCATCAACATATATCATGCAGCCCACTGAAGACATCCTCATCAGATCCAAGAAGCAATAAGAGTCAAGAAATACCAAATAATAGTAAAATACAAGGATGCATGACCTGACCTCTATTTAGGTGTGTGACTACACATATTACCAGCTATATGCCCATGCAAACCTTGCGCAGATTTCGCTTCAATATCCACGTGACTGTCAAAACAACATGATCTCAACCACCAGTTGTGCATTGAAGGCTCATTAAATTCCCTAACCAACACAAATTTGAACTTGTCTTCTCCACATGATGGATTGGCATTCAATAACCCCTATTGTGTACCTTGAAGCTAGTTCATGAGGTGATGGGGTTCACACTTGGATCTAGTTGTTTCTTGGCCACTTCTTTGCCTATAAAAGGAATCCATGGGCACGCATCTAAAGAAGAGAAATCCAGAGCAAGGTTATGCTGTTGGAATTGTATTTGAGCTTCCTCATATCCCATCTCTTCCACACTTATTGGAATTCTCCAAGCTCCCTTTCCTCCTTCCTTCAAGGGGAAAGTGCTTCTCTCCATTGGTTCTTTAAGATTTATATAATATGGACAAAATATGCCTCCCTAAGGGATATTGTTGGTTTCCCTTTGAATCCTTCACCTCCTAGGTGACACTACATGTATTTTCTTAACCATTGGGCAATCTAAAGCGGTTCTTGCATTGGCTCTTTGTTATGGTTTGCACCCTCTTGTTCCCTTCTTCTCATTTCAAGTTATTTTTTTGTTTTTATTTTGATTTGTTTCACTAATGAGGCCTTATGGGATCTACTTTGCATTTATCACATTTGATTTTTGTTTCTAAATACTGTGCCTAGTCAACAACCTCAAGGGATTTCATCCAACATGGGAGAGGTTGCACACCTTTGTGTGTAATTTCCCACAACAGTTGGTTGTCCTCCCCTCTTCTCATTTTGGAAAGCACCCCCAAAGTTTATTGGACCTAGATTACCTCTAGAGGATATGAAATTTAATTTTAAGAAAACTACTACGGGGGAGTCTAGGTATTTGGACTAGAGATTGGAGTTGAATTTTTTGTAGTAAAAAGATGGGATCTCAGAGATTCCAATCCCCATGCTTGCATGATAAAAGGTTCTTTCTCAGTACATTTCCAATCCTCCAATGACCATTGAGCAATTTGAATGGTTTCAAGGATGTCCATTTTAATTATGTGCCATATTTCCTCACTACTAAGAGAGAGTTCTTTAAATATTCTTCGGTTGGGCTCCTTCCACATTTCCTAGAGGATAAATCCTAGAAATAGCTACCAGGTCCAATTTATAATGGATTTTCAAAGTCGTTTTCTCTCTAATCCTCAATAGTATTCCTGATGCTACCCCTATTTGTTTGTTTGTTCAAAGGTGTTAGCCCCCTCATCCCAAAGAGAGGCTACGAAGGGGAATCGGTTGAGAAGGTGTTCATGTGTTTCATCTACCTTCTAACATAAATAACATTTTGATGGCTCTTCAATTCCTTTTCTAATTATTGTGTCCCATGTGAGGGTCTTTCCTCTGGAAAGTAACCATAAGAAGGTCAAGATCTTCGACCATAATTTTTTCCTCAATATTTTTTCCTTGATGTTGTAAATGGAATTTGTCAAGATGGAGTATGCTTCTTTTAGGGAAAAGTGGTCTCCTCCTTTCTGTCCACATCGGATATTTTCAATGCCTTCTTTAACTAAAATTCTTTTTATTTGTAAACTCTCCTAGAATTCATCCCAGTTAAATTTATCAAGCAAGTTGGGCCAGTGCTCTTTTGGTAATTATGATATAGAATTTTTATTTTGCATGTTTGACTCCCAATATTTGTTGAATTGGACATTATTATGAGCACGAAGAATACTCACGAGGGCTTGCGCTTCTGATTTCTCATCTAGCTTTAGTAATTGTTAACATGCATCCTCCTAGAACATGACTAATAAACCATATGTTATTTCCCGAAAGAAATGATTTTGAATCAAATGTATGTTTTTCTATGTCATATTCCATATGAGAGACTTCTTTATGTCCCCATTTAGTCTAATCAACTCCTGATCTATGATATGTTGGGCATCCTTTATTTTTACATCTTACTCCAAGAGGCTTCCTTGTTTTGAAACCATCACCACCACGTGTTTTGTCCCAGGGATTTTTTTTCTATCTCAGGGTCCCTCAGGCCCAATCCACCCTCTATCTTTGGTTTACAAACATTAATCCAAGCCATATTGTCCCATTCACCTTCAATTTTTTATCTGCCCCACATCAAAGTTCTTTGAAGATTTATTATAGATTTTATAATACTTTTTAGAGCTGCTAGAAATGAAAACAAATCTAAAGACAATAGATTGCATGATAGATTTAACCAATATGAGTCTTCCTACCAAATTAAGAGAACGTAAAGCCTATCTAAATAATTTCCCTATCATATTAGAGAGAAGCTATACCCATGAAAGGTTACAGTGGGCATTTTCAATGAACGGATCTCCTAAATATTTGGATGGAAGGGAACTCCTTTGGAAACCAAGAATCCAGGAGATATTGAGCTGAACATTGAGAGAAACATTAAAAAGTAAATTTGAGACTTGCCTTGATTTAAAGAATATCGAGAGGCTTCCATGAAGGTGTTTAATATTTTCTGAAAATATTTGGCCTCACAAACTTTACGAACACCCATGAGCATTTTTTCATCCACAAATTGCAGGTGGAAAGAGACCAGGTCATCTCCATGGATTTGAAGACCTTTGATCCTTCCCTCTGAAGCTGCTACTTTTATAGATCTACACAGACCTTCGACCATGAGAATGAGCATGAAGGAAGAGAGAGGACCCCATTGTCTTATTCCTATAGAAGGTGCAAAGGTAAATGAGGTAGAACCATTGGTCAAAATGGAGAAGAATGATGAAGAGGTGAAAAACAATATCCAACTTGTCCAATGGTATGAGAATCCAAAAGCTAGCAACATTTCAGCTATGGTTTCATGAGCTAGTATAATCTCATTCAAAATTTGTTAACCTTTGACACATCTTGATTGTTCTACAGAGATTAAAATAACAAAGAGAGACTTGATATGCTTTGCAATAAATTTAGTCATAATTTAATATATCATATTACATAAAAATACTAGACACAATTTACTTGGATCAATGGCTGTGTCCTCTTTCTTATATAAACGTCATTTTAAATTTGATTAAAATTCATAAATTAATAATTAAAAATAATTAAATATATTATAATATAAAAGCTAATTTTCCATGTTGATGATCCTTATATTCCTCATGAAAAAATCTCTCACCACTACCAAGCGTTTTTTTCCAAAATATGTCAGCCAAATCATTAAACTGCATTCCAATATGATAGATTGACAAAGATAGAACCATTTTGCAGATCATGAATTCTACCCTACCAATGTTCCAAAAGAATTGACTAAAGACAATCCTTATGACCTACCCAATCGACAATGACTTGAGAGTCCCCCAAAACCAAAAGTGAGAGGATTTTTTTTGACATAACAAAAAATAACAGTCCCTAAAGTGCCATCAAATCTGCTTTAGTATTAGAGCTAGAGACACAATTCATCCAACACAAAAGTAAGATCATTGCTCGACGTCAATACCAAACCAATGCCACAAGATACCAATTGAGATGCCCCATCAAAAAACTCCAATCGAATACCTTGTAATTAGAGAAGGCTTAATAACTGGAACTAGTTTGGCAATGTCTTCACACTGTTATTTTGAATAGTATCCTATAATCATGGAGCATAAAAAGGGGTTGTTCTTTATTCCCCCATAAAAAATAATAGAATTCCTGCACCTCCAAATACCCCAAATGATGAATAGAGAAAAATTGTCAAAATACTCTGTAGACAATGTCCATTTATAAAGGCAATCCCAAAGGAAGTGCCTACCCACAAAATAGAAATCCTAAAGACAATCCAAACCCCCTTCCAAACATGCTGCAAAAATGAACAAAACATGAACATATGATCTATGGACTACTCTACAAGAGAACAAAGAAAACAAAAACCTGGACCCAGAAAAATCTCTCTTTGTCCCGATTTTTAAGCATATTAAAATTTTCAAAGATTCATGAATATCTTGTTTTTACAGTAGATTACTGGGTTTGTATTTTTTTTTGGGAGTGTTGGATTTTAATTTTTTGAACATAAAATTTTTAGTTTGAAAAGTGAAAATTAGTGATATGTCTAGACATATATTGACCCATGAACATCATTTCTTGTAATAATAATAAAATATCTAGAAAGAATTATATACTCATTTAGAGATAGAGGAGCAAATAGAACTGATGAACATTGATGTTCAGATCATGTATTATTAACTTTGATTCATTCCTTTGAATATTAATTAACAACTTTTTTCGAAGTGAAAAAAAACAAAAAACTTTTTATTCATGGTTACTTTAAAAAAAACAAACAAAATTACATATTGTCGTTGTCTTAGATTTTGTAATACCAATTTTCAAGTATTTCTAGTTTTTAAAATGTTTTTCATAGTTTAAAATTTTATATAAAATAATTTTGTTAATATGATATGTATCGTATTTAGTTATATACGTGTTTGTAAATTTTTCTTATAAATATCTATTTTCTTTTGAGAATTTGGATATGATATACGATATATAATGTAAAAATACAAAATAACTAATATGAAAGAAAAAAGTGTTTTAGCATTGTTTTAAATTCCAATCAAAATTATTTATGGTCTAAGAGAGGGTGACATAAACATGTTAATTTTTGGGTAAATCATTATAGAATAGAAGAAGAAGCCTTCTTATAAAATATTGATATATTAAAAATATCATCATGTCTAAATTTAAAGAAAAATGCAGTGTAACGAATAAATAATAAAAAAAAAATGTACTATAAAGATATCATTAACCTCAATCTAGACGAAAAAATATCTATTTCCTATAGCTAACTTAAAAAATAAAATCATCATTGTTAAAGTAACAATGAGCTTCATATTACAACTAGGTGTTGGACAAATTCTAAAATGTTATGACACAAAATAATTTGTGGTTTTTGTAATACTAAGAAAATGGAGAATGAAAAACACTTCGTCTTAAATTATCTTGTATATAATCACGTTACATATTAATTTCAATTTATATTATAACACTATTAAACTTCATAAGTGGTAACTTATCAAAACAAAAACAAAAAAAATCAATATTTTCAATCATATAAAAATACTAGTTAAATTCTTCAATGTTTTTTTAGAATTCAATAAAATGAAATTGATCTCAATAAATGATGGCCACCATCATTATTATACTTTATAATTTATTGTTATAGATTTATTTATAAATTGATATATTAATCCATGTTAATTATTGAATTGAAAATCATAATAAATTGAAAGTTGTCAATGGGATGATTGCACTGATAGTAGTGAAGTGCTTACAATTTAGTATTGGGGATATGTTGTCACGTTACATTTCCATGTTGGCTCATAAAATAAAATAAAAAATTAAAACCAACATAGATCTATCTTAAACCTATATCTATTAAGCACCAAGAGGGATCAAAGTTCTTGAGGTGTAAACATTTTTTTAAGATAATTCTTTTCTTAATGTGTAAAAAAATAAAGATAAAAAATTACACCTCAAGAAATTGGATCCCTCTTGGTATTTAGTAGATCCGAGTTTAAGATGGATCTACGCTAATTTTTAAAAATATGAAGTTGTAGATTATATATATATATATATATATATATATATATTGGATGAATATATATGGATTATTTTAGTAAAGTGCATTTTGACATAAAGTTGTGAAAGTCAATCAATTTATATTTTTTATTAGGTTTTATGTCCATTCACATTTGAATCGAGATTATTATGGTAATGTCTTTGGTTTACAATTCATATTATAAAAATGTAGTTTGGGAAGTGTTTCTATATTATGATGATGATTATTACTTTTTTATGGAAATCAATTTGAATATATCAAATTTTAATAAATTTGATAATTAATTAATTTGATTTGTAAAATTGTATAAAATATTTCCTAAAAACGTGTTATGAATATGATTAGTGTTATAAGTACTATAGAATTGAGCATTAATGTACACGACACCCTTCCTCATTCCAATACTAACATCCTTGATAGTTTTAGTGTCATATATTAAGGGACTTTTCTATCCCGTGGTGTGGCCTATATGATGTCTTGGAATTACTCATCATTTTACTATAGTGGTATATGCTTATAATGAGATTTAGTTCCATTAGCATTTTCATTCTTTCTTAATCTACCAATCCATTGGAAAATCATTATCATATTATAGTTACTCCATTGTTCACGTGGAAATCATATCCCTTGTTTTGATCTGTAGTTTGTTTTAATCTATGTAACCTTATGAAATTAGATCACTTTACTCAATTCTTTTTTATCTTAATTTAATTTAAAATTTATTGAGAATTGTTTAATTATTCTATATTTTAAACTTATTTTAATCATATATTGTCATTTTTTTCATGATTTAACTTATTTTTATCATATATTAATTTAAAAATTAAAATAATTAAACAATTTTATTTTTATTAAACTTCACCTTATAATATATATTTAAAAAACAAATTAAAAAACCTAATAATATTATTTACAAAAACAAATTTAAAAACTTAATAATATTATTTAATTAATTAATAAACAGATTTGCACCCACATGTTAGCTTTAGCTTCTTTAAATATAGCCACTCTCTCCATAACAACTTTCCTTAAAATATCATATTTAACTCTCTCGATCGCATGTGATTTATTCATAAAGATAATCTCTCGATCCATTAATGCATGTCAACCACATACCTTCTCCCTATTTAATTTCACTATTAAATAAAATTGTCGTCATTAAGGGAGGGATGAACATTGAAATGATTGAATCATAACATAAAATACATAATATTGAAAAAACACATTGCATGTAATTTTTTCAAGGAAGTGATATCTATGGTGTGCATAAAGTAGAAAAAAGAGAAGGAAGGGATGTTTTTGGTGGGTATAAAGTAGAAAAAGGAAACGAGAATATTAATCATATTAAAAAATTTATTATTTTTATATAGAAAAAAAAAACAAAAGAACAAAAATTATAATATAATTTTTATTATAAAAAAACAAGTAAATAGAAATAGACAATAAGTAAATTTTATTTAATGATATTACATTTAAGAAGGCATACAAACATGAAATTATAATTTAAATTTATTAATTTTTTTATAAATCTTAATTTCATAAACAAAAGCAAAAATAGTTGTTGCTAAATACATATAAACATTTACAAATAATTTTTTTAAGTTTCATTTTCTCAAAATAATTATCTTCCTAAAATATCATGCTACCTCAAATTTAAAAAAAAAATGTAAGTGATACATAAAGATAGTGCACATATATCACACCATATGTTGTCAACCACACCATTTTTTATACTTTATTGTTGTTCTCACATACAATTGTCACAAATAAATCCATAGGTTATCAACCGCACAATTGTTATATACTGTATTGTTGTTCTCACATACAATTGTCTTTGTGAAAGAATGTAATTAAACATTTGTTTAGTAATACAATGTATAACAATGCATTATTTTCAAAGAAAAGATATTGATCTTATATACAAAGAGTAAAAAATAAATCATATTTAACTCAATTTTAAAGACACGTGTCTGATTTATATGTATCAACATGCACTCTTAATTAAACACCTTTCTCTTATTTTAATACCATACTTAATAAGGCATAGGCATTGAAGTAATTAACACATAAAATAATAATATTTACAAGTATATGCATACAACTTTTCAAGGGGAAGATACTTGTACGGTACATAAAGTAGATGCAAAAGAGAAGAAAATAATATTTATAAGTATATGCAGAGAACTTGAACTTGTCATGTTCAGATGTAATTGGTAATGGCAAGGCGGAGTTAAAATTGAGAATGTTTTACTTTAAAAGAGAAGAAAATAATATTTACAAGTATATGCATAGAATTTTCAAGGGGAAGATACTTGTATGGTACATAAAGTATATGTAAAAGAGAAGAAAATCAATCATTTAACAAAACTAAGAAAAAAAAGTAAAAAGATAAATAAATCTGAAAAATAAAGAAATAATTTTGTCAACCTCCCATTTTGCTCCTTTTTTGCATTACAATATTTTTTTTAATCCTTTTTGCCTCTTCCATGTGTCTATGTTTCTTGTTATCTGATCATACTTATCATTATTTTGGTACGCATCGTACAGTTCTCCTTCAATAGTAAAAAAGAGCTAAAGTTGTTATATTTTGAATAAATTCTTCATGCTTTAGTGAATTGAAGTTATTCTAGGATTAATCATGGCTATGTTGAAGAACTTTTGAGCATATATCCATTCTAGTACTTACTTTGGCATTGGTCAAAATGGTCAAAGGATTTCCAAGAAAATACAAGCATGTAGTTCTAATAGAAGAACTCGACTTCCAGATGTCATAGGATGTAATTATGTCAAAGGAATCGATCCCAATAATATAATACAACATGTGTTCAAAACAAGAGTTCCAGAAATGTAACAGTCTAGTTGCATTCAATGAGGTCGGTGACACACTTGTAGCGATATTCTCCCCATATGATTAATCTCTTAATGGAACTCTCGACTCATCAATTGTAAATAGTAACGCTTGTTTACTATTTTTAAAGACCTACACACACACATACACACATATATATATAATCTATGACTTAGGGGGAGGATAGACAATGCGTTGTTATATTGTTAAACTCATTACTCTTGGTTACGCTTTGATACCTCTGTAATTTTGAAGTACAATAATGCAAGTTTGGTTTCAAAATGTTTAGTGTCTTCTACTAGTCCACTGTGATATACCTTTTCACAGCTCCTTCACCAGACGAGAGGGCCCACCGAACTGGGAAGGCGTTGCCTTATACTTTGTTTCTGTCTGCTTACTTTGTGTACCCTTTGTGGGCTCAAATTTGTATATGTTTTCCATCTCTTTTCACATTCTGTAATTAGATGGTTATTTAGTTTTGAAATGCATACATATTGTAGGTAATTTTACCACTTTTAGTAGTAAGAATATAATTCCGTACTTGGTATTCATGAATACTTTTCATTTTGAACTTACAGATAGGTTGTATTAATGAACTGTTATGTATCAATGAATTGGCATGCGATCCTCTTATTGTGAATATATGTATGAAATTCCATATATGTGTTTATATTCTTTTACCTCGAGGTATTTCATATTGCCTAAGTATGTTAATATTGGTTTTTGTCATAGGTCCTATTTCACTTTGGTTCTGTACCTGTTTATTCTTCATTATCATAGAAATTATACACAGTTTAGAGGAATAGTTATTTTATGAAGTACATGTTGTTTTCCCTTCAGTTATTTGAACATAGTTTTGTAAGTAGTACATGGTCTCAGGACTGCAATTCGTTTCAAAAAGGAACCAGTAGATGTTATGTAAATGCATATATTAGATTCTAGGGACATTGATTATAGACAAAATCTTGGTGTTGTATCTTTTTATAGGTCTTCATGTTGAACTTATGATCCTGGTTAGGCTTGTATATTTAACAGGTTAGCTTGCAGATTTATACTTTGTTTTCTCTTATAGGTAGTCTAGGTTCAATTGCGCTAGCACCTGCACATTCTGCTAGCATACTCCACCTAAAGGTCTACATATCATCTTATGAGAGACAATATACCTCTAAATTAGGGTTAGTTAGACGAACATTTGCATTCACTTATTTAACTCTAGAGTTCGTTTATGTTATGTGGAAGTAGTTGTTATCCCATTTTCAATCTTTCTTTTATTCATTGGTCTTTGCATCTTCAATTAAGTACTACTTTCATTACTCATTTACACCCACAGTGACCGCTTGACGTATTTGTAAATTTTTACACATTACACTGTGCTTAGGTCATCAAAAAACTTTTATAATTTTGATATCCCATTTTGTATAAAAGTTCACCTTCAAGTCATAACAAAGCTTTTATAATTCTAAAATCTTATTCTGCACAAAATCTCATCTTTAGGTCATTACAAGGCTTCTATATTTAAATACAGTATATTGTACAAAATATTCCTTGGGATTAGGGGTTAGTAAGTAGATTCCAAGTTTTAGCTTTCCTTTTGAATAAGATATACCTCCAGGAATTAGAGATTAGTAGGATCGTTATTGGCTCTTTTAGCAGTAGAAGAATTTTGTTCACCTGCACAAATAGTGATTACAGCTCATAAGATTACTAACCCTCGTTGATAACAATATGACTAAGGTGAATTGTTGAAACATATAGTGAAGATAACATTTTTGGCGTTGTTGTCGGGGAGTTGTAGAAAGGTGAATAGTTAAGTTGTGATTTTGTTACTCTTATAGGTGGAGGAAGGATAGTAAGATGTAAAGACACCCTTACTTCATAAATTCTGTAAGGTGTTCTAGCTTACCGCATTCACTTTGGTGAGCCCTTCCAAACCCTTAACATTATGTGTTTTACTTATGAGTAGGCCTAGAGGTAAGCCGAAATTCACATTTCCAGTTAAAAACAATCTGTATGATAAGTACGTTGGTAGTTCCAGAACCCTTGTTACTAACCCAGCTGAGCAGTCTACAAGAGGGAAAATATAGATTTGGGTAAAAGCATAAATTAGTCTTCCTAGGTTGGAAAATTCACAATCTAAAGCCACTGTAAATCAAGGGCAGGAAGATGATATTTTGACCATTGTAGGAAATCAATTAGTAGTCCGAGAACATATTATAAAATTTATTGAGGCTACTAGGAATATTGTAGTGTCTTAAGTTGAACCTGTAAACACAGAGAATCATATTGCAAGTTTAAATGTAGAACTCCCTTCTTCATCTTGTTTAGGAGCCATCCCAGAACACTCATTTCATTTATTCCTTGCATGATATGAAAATGCAAGGAATAAAAGAGGTAATGAAGAGTGAGAGGTAACTTTTGGTTTTCCCATTTTAAACCTCACACAAAATGTTAATATGAAAAATATCCCACCCTCAATTTACCTCACTTTCATGGTATGTTAACTGAGGATACATATGCATTCTTGTTTGAATTTGATATCTTGTGAAAAAATTATAATTACATTAGTGACGCCGAGAAACTGAATTTGTTTCCTGCTACATTGAAAGATTATGCTCTTAGGTGGTTTATGGGTTTAGGGGAATGTTCTATTTTGAGTTGGGAGGGGATGAAGAATAATTTTCTAAAGAAATTTCATGAATACTGTAACACCAGGGATGCAAAAAATGACATTTTTAAAATGCAGCAGCAAGAGGATGAAAGCCTTGAAGATTATGTTGAAAGGTTCCTTTACAACCTTTAGAAGTCCAAACATGGTACTCTAGATGAAGAATCCATTAAAACTATTTTCTCAAAGGAAATTCAAGACCAGTATATGGACACTTTAAATCTAACGATCTCTGGTGATATATCTCAAAACTCTTTTGAAAACATATGTGAATTGTGTAAAAGTATTCTAGGAGTAGAGCTTAAGCAAGTAGGGGCATTAGAGATCCTATTTCTTGAGGAAATAAATCTGATGTGCGAGTCACTAGGACAAAAATGTTAGGATATTCCTATACTCCATCCTAGTCCTACCAACATTTTCATTATTTGCATTTTCAGTCTTGCATGCAGCATGCAATTGCATGCATCCCAGTCATCAGTCCCAGCACCTAGCCCCGGGAGCTTCTCACTGATCATTTTTATCCCTCCCAGTGCTTAGTGTGCCCTGCATGCAGTTACATGTATCTCATGCACCCTCTCTCACCTACCATTCAGTTGTACTTCAGTTATCTTCAGTTCTTTCCTTGATTTAAGGCTAGACTGACTCTCAATTGACTGTATCACTCTGATAGAACTCCGGTGAAAATAGAATTCCCATTCTGACTCCAGTTAGCTCCTCATGCGCCCTCCACTGAGCCTCCTTCATTCAGTTAGTGCCTCCATGTTCCAGTTACACCTACCACACTCAATTAGACTCAGTTTGACATCTGGTTGACAGTTACTTGTGCATTAATGACTCCACTGATGATGATGAGGACTCCTAGTTGTGCTCTGATGACACTATTGATCTGATGATCACTCTATGAGAGGTTAATTCGAATTGCCACCTTGGAATTCGAATCCTCTCCACCATTGTACTATTTATTGTTCATATTTGTGATTATTGAATTAGTGTGTGTGAAGTTATCTTGCTTCTATCCAAGTTCTACTGTATTATTATTTTGTTGCTCATTTACACTGCATTGACCACTCTTCTTCTATCTTCCTGCTTAATCATAATCTTTCTTGTGAGGTATACATCATCTCTTAGATCTTCTGTGAGGATTTTAACAAAAAATAGGAAATTTATTAAAAAAATTTAAAACATAAATTTTGAGTACTCTTAGTAATCAATTAGATGCATTACAAACTAAGAAAAGGAAAGAATAAGAAAATGCTTATTTTCCTATTTTTTGTTCCAAGTGTAGACAAAACACCCTCTGAAAGACTGTCCTTTGAATAATGTGCAGGATTGAGCTATCTGTACAGAAAATCATGCCACTGAAAGCTGACCTTCTCCCTCAAGATTACAAGCTATTGATAGAGGGAGTAGTGAAGCAACAAAACTTCCATACCAAGAAGCACAAAAGATGCCATGGAAGCCAAGACCTCAAGGTATAATTTATGATCCTTATGCATAGTCTGTCCCTTTTTATACTAATCAACCATCACAATGGGGTGTACCTAACCTATGGTGGACTTACCAATATCAACCATTCCAAAACCAACCTTCGTAACAAGGTTGTAGAGGAAATATCCATGGAAGCACCCCTCCTCAATCATTCCCTCCTCCCTATACTACTTATCCACAATTCTTGAATCCCATGCCACAAAATCACCCGCATATGCATTCACTTCATCCTGCCATATTTCATCCTGCATAACTCCAATTGCCCCAAAATCAACCTATTCCTCCTCTCCCTACGCTATTTCCATCTCATCCCATCACTAATCCAAATAATAGAGCCCAACTTGCTCTTGACGCTGGGCTCCAAAACTTCCCAACTTATATGATTTCCCCTATGCCTTTGCACAACATCCATCTCAGGTCTGGGAAGTTTTTGAATAAAACCAAACATGTTGTTATCATTGAGGAATAACATGATGAGGAGACACCTAACTCAGCACTCAATGATGATCATCCAAAAAAGAGATTTCACTACCACAATCATCCTTACCTTTACTCTCTGGTAAGCCATAAGAACCTAGAATCCCTCCCTATCCAGAGAGACTAACTATAGAAAATCTTGTAGCCCAACTAGAATTTGATTTAGAGGATGAATTGAGGAATGTTTGTGTTAGAATTCCCTTGTTGAAAGATATGAAAGAGATACCCATATACACAAAAACTACCAAGGAATAATGTCTCAGGAATCCAGGTAGAAAACGTAAGGACCCCCCCTTCCATTCAAGTAATTGGTCAATTATCCACTTTGATGTTGGAAAAACCTATGAAGTGAATCGGCCCTAGGAATCCTATAGTCACCATTTACATCAATGATACCCCCATAGGAGCTTCTATTAACATTATGAATATTCCTCTCATGGAGTCATCGCACATAGAATGCCTTAGAACAACACCAACAATTTTGGAATTGAAAGATACATCTAAACTTATACCCGTTGGTGTTTTGGATGATATTATTGTGACTCTCGCATCTTGGGAGTACCCCATATATTTTTGTGGTGATTCAACCTAAAACTAATATGCATGGTCGTCCTGTGATCTTGGGTAGACCCTAGTGATCTGAAAATCTTTCACGATCTTTTTAACAATAAAATTGCATGTTAATTCTCATAAAAATGGGTTTAAATATGAATTTCAAATGATTTAAATCAAGCACATAAGCAAATAAAACATATATGCAAACCAGAAAATGACTACAACGGATGATAACGAAGTTCACCCTTCTTGGGCTATGTCTACGGGCCACTTCCAATGAGGACTATCTTATTAAGTCTTCAAAGCTTACATATATGAGTTTTTGGAAACACCTCTAAGTTTTGTCAGTCAAAATCAGAAACAGACTGTACCACTGCATTCCGCTCGAAATTCTGATAAAAGTGAGTATAAAGTCGACTATGTTTCCCTGAGACCTCACTAGCATGCAAATTGAGGCAACCTTTGCATGCAACTGTACGGAATCCCACCTTGGGAAGTGCACCCATTAATGACTGTACATACCTCGTTATTTGTGCACTGTGCTGCCTCGGGATCTATGTCAAAATGAGCCCTGTACCTGCCTCGAACTCTATGTAAAATAATGCCCTATGCATTGGCATCTTCGTGGTTTTTCAAAGGTTTTTAAATTGTTTTTTGGGCGCGGATTAGAGGGCCATGCGCCCTTTTTGGAGCCCCAATCTTCGATTTCAATTTATAACCAAAACCCGTCGCTTACCACCTAACAAATGGGCGTTGGCCCAGTGGTAAGGTGGTGTGTTATGGGGGCAGAGGTCTTGGGTTTAAACCCGCGGGCCTCTCCCATTCCAACGTGATTTTTTTTATTTATTTGAAAAATGGTGTTGTGTTGTGTTTGTATTGTGGTGTTGGATCCATCGTATTGGTTGTTGTTTGTTGTAATGGCATTGTGGTATTGGACCATTTTTTTTGTGTTGGCACTCCAGATAATGGGCTCGGTGTTGGCCAAGGGCCCTCCATCCCGCCGCTTTTTTCAAATGAACAAGTTCTTCAACTTTAAATAGAATTTGAGCACTATAATAGTTAAGAACTAATGTTGGGAGTCCTGGCTAGGCGGGCTTGGTGGAGGCACTGGTGGCCTTGGAGGTCATGGGTTCGATTCCCATGGTCTCCAATAATTTTGGTAAATCGTACTATTACATGGCCAACAGGGCTGCCACATGGTAGACCCTGATTGGTCCAAATCACCTGCCATATCATAAACCTATCCACATGGCACCCTGTGGGGCTTCCACGTGTCTCTAATGCTGAATTTTCCATGCCACCTAGCACCCTATGGGTGTGCCACGTGACCCCCTTTTTTTACCCTTTTACATCATTTTTACCCTTTTTGCTGGATTTTTGAAACTCAATATCTTTTGCGTCCGGAGGCCGTTTCACGTGAAACGAGCATTCCCGAAAATCTCTTGACGAGATCCACGCGTCTGTAAGCATATTTATATCTTTTGAAGAATTTCATTTTGATCGAACTATGATATCCTCTTGGATCAAACCTTCCCACTGGGAATCTTTTGGGCCACCAAAAGCATGAGATCATTCATAAAACAGGTGAGGGTACAACTCCCTCACTCTTCCGGTATCTAGCCACCGTGATTTTCTTGGATGCATTCCTTTAAGCCCCACATGAAGAAATTCCATGTCACCTCTTCGTGAAGATCTGACCTTCTTACCAAGTATAACATCTTCCTGAATTTCATTAATATATTCAGGAGAAAACTCATCTACATAAGGTACTTGAACCTGTTCATATTGGTCCATAATCATAGGAGGCTCATACAGTTTCAAGTTTTCCATATTAACAACGGAATACATTTGCATATAAGGAGTAAAATCTAACTGAAAAGCATTATTACCAACTTGATCCAAAATTGTAAAAGTTACATACCTGATTGGTTTCAACTTTCTACCTTCACCTTGGAGTCAGTCTTTGTTGATATGAAGCCATACTCGATCACCAATTTGGACATGATAATCCACCCGATGTTTGTCATGTCTTCTTGTATACTTGGCCTAACTTGATTCCAACTGCTCTTGTACTTCTTGATGTATTAACTAGATCTACTGAATAAACTTCAAAGCTTTATCCGCATCAACTTGTCCATATCCCACTGGATATTTCCCATAAACAAAGTCTAAGGGAGACTTTGGAAAATAACCAAAACATATCTGAAAAGGAGACTTTTGTGTTGAAGAGTGCATAGCTCTGTTGTAGGCATGTTGAACATAATACAATTGTTCATCCCACGGCTTGGGATGCTTGGTACAATATCCTCGAAGAAGATGTACTACTGTCTGATTGACCACTTCAGTTTGTCCATCAGTTTGTGGATGAAATGTTGTTCTCTTCTTTAGTTTTGTGTCCATGAGTTCCCATAAAGATGACCAAAATTTCCCAAGGAAGAGAAAATATCGATCATATATAATAGAATTAGGTAGTCCAAAATGGACCCATACATGCTGGAAGAACAAATGAGCAGTCAAATCAGCTATGGACTGTGTTTTACAAGGCATTAGAATGCACATTTTACTGAATCTATCCACAACAACATATAAGTAATCATGTCCTTTTCTAGACATCGGAAACCCTCCTACAAAATCCATTGAAACACTTTCCCATAGACGAGAAGGAATATGAAGTGGAGTGTACAAGCATGAATTTTTGTTATTTGGCTTACTTTTTGCACACATAACACATCCTTTTACATACTTGGACACAATATCATTCATTTGAGGCCAATAACAAAACTTTTGTAATTGTGCTACAGTTTTTCCTACACCAAAGTGCTTTGAAATGAGAGAAGTGTGATCTTCTCTTATCACATGTACTCTTTCACTTTTTGGAATACAAATCTTTCCAAGATGATACAAAAACTTGTCATGAATATGATAATTCAATTCTTCATTTTGAGAGCCATGTTTTAGTGATTCATATACTTCTTTGTAATCTTCATCCTTAGTGTATTGTTCAACATACCTTGAATGTACCAAAGGACTTTGTTGAATAACAATAGAAGCATTTGTTGGAGGTCTTGATAACATATCTACAACTTTGTTATGAATACCTTTCTTATACTTAATGATCAATGAAATTGTTGTAGAAAACCCATCCACTTGAAATGTATTGATTGTTGTAGCTTAGTTTGATATTGAAGATATTGTAGCGGTTGATGATCAGTATGTATAATTCGTTCCTTACCCATTAGGTAATGTTTCCACTTCTTCACACTTTGTACTAATGCATACAATTCTTTATCATAGGTTGGATAGTTAATTATTGCTTTAGAGAAGGTTTCATAATGATAGCATATTGGTTTTTTATGTTGCATTAAGATTGCCCCCATGGCATAACCATGAGCATCAGTCTCTATCTCAAATGGCTGTTGTAGATCCAGCGGTGCAAGTACTGGAGCTATATTGATATTTTCTTTCTGAGTGTCGAAGGCCTTCTGTGCTTTTCCTTCCCACTGAAAGACTCTGTTCATACCTTTCAAAGCATGTAATGGAGAAGCTATGAAGGAGAAGTTAGCAATAAAATTCCTCCAGTATTGGGATGCTCCCAAAAAGATTCTTACCTCGGTTACATTATTTGGCTTGGGACAATTCACAATGACCTCAAGTTTAGAGGGATTGATTCTCAGTTCACCACCCCGTACAATGTAACCTATATACACCAAAGATGTCTTCCCAAACTCAAATTTAGACATCTTTAAGTACAATTTTTCCCTTACAAGTACATCCAAAACTTGTTTGACATGCTTGACATGTTCTTCCCAAGTACGATTGAAAATCAAAATATCATCTAAGTAGACTATGACAAATTCATCAATGAAGGACCTAAAAACATCATTCATCATCCTCTTAAATGTTGTGGGTGCATTACAAATCCCAAAGGGCATTACCATCCATTCATACATTCCCTGTTTAGTTTTGAAAGCAGCCTTCCAAATATCATTGTCATGAATCCTAATTTGATGATAGCCACTTCTTAAGTCTAACTTAGTGAACTAAGTTGCATAATTAATTTGATCCAAAAGATCATCAATCTGGGGAAGAGGATACATGTTCTTAATTGTGATTATGTTTAGTGCCCTGCAATCAACACACGTATGCCATGTGCCATCCTTCTTCGGCACCAAAAAAATTGGTGAACCACATGGAGAGGAGCTTGGTTGAATGTCCCCTCTTTCAAGCAATTCCTGAACCTACTTCTTTATCTATGCATTTTCAATTACTGAATACCTGTACATGCCAATATTAGGAAGTGGTGCATCTTGCTATAAGAGAATCTCATATTGGATTTCTCTTTTGGGAGGTAATCCTTTAGGTTCTTGAAGCAAGACATCATATTCGGTAACAACTTTAGTCAAGTCTTTTTTAATTCTTGAATCACATCCTTTAAAAGATTCACTTTCACCAACATCTTTTGCTTTAACAATCATAAGAACAAAATTCTTACTAGCATTTACTAGCCTATACTTTTGACTTGCAGAAACTAATGAAAGATTAGTTTTTATGTGATGTTCATGAAAAAAATATTCAATACCATCTTTAGTGAGATGACACCTGTTATATTCCCTGTAAAAGATAGGCTTCCTATCATAAAGATAAGGAATTCCCAACACAATACCACAGATATCCAATGGAACCACATCCAGATCTACTTCATCAACAAATCGAGAAGTAATAAAAACCTAAGTCTACACTATTTTTTCACTTGTAATTGTGGATTATCACATACCCATCCAAGTGGATATTGATTTGGGTGTAACTTAGTTTCCAAATGAATTTTTTTAACTATCTCTTTTGAAATGAGATTGGCTTGTGATTCATTATAAAAAAGAGTATCTATTTTTGTATGCTTAGAGATTACTCTTATGTGAAATAACTCACTTATCTTTCTTTCATCAACAACAGATTCATGCTTTGAATTAGAAGTAGAAGGATTTTTACCTTGAATGCCCGTAGCAACAATATTAGTCTCATCCCATGAGTCAGATCCAAAATCATGTTGGATGGATGTAGCAGTGGTCTTCATGTCCTCCTTATTCTGAAACTTCTCAGGCTTGAGCTCTAGATGAAGCCTCCAACATTTGGATGCATCATGACCCTTTTTCTGGCAATGTGAGCATGTAGGTTTATCTCCTTCCTTCTTCACTGTAGTTGTATGCTTACCTTTCCCCTTAACTTTGAATTTGTTTCCATCAGGTTTGTAAGGTTTCTTGGAAAATTTTTCATTTGTAGTATTCTTCCCCTTTGACTCCATATGAGTCGCTTGAATGCATACCTCATCAAGGTTAGTTGGATTAAACATAAGTATCATATGATGTAAATAGCTATGTAATCCACCTATTAACTTGAGAATAATTTCTTGAGTGTAGAGAGGTATACCAAGTATTAAAGCTCTCTTTTGAAATTCTTGTGTGTACTCTTAAACACTTTGTCCCTTACCTTGCCTCAAATTCTACCAATCGATCATGGCTTGCTACATGTAGCCCAATGGATAGAACTGTTTATTTAATGATGAAGTGAACTCATGCCAAGAGGATATGATATTTCCTTTTGAGGCCAAATCCTTTTGAGTTCTACTCTCCCACCATATGAGAGCGGTCCCTCCAATTCAGAGAGAAGCCAACTAAATTTTCAAGCTATCTTCAATGAACTTTTGAATCCTACAATAAACCTCTTTATGGATCCAATTATCCAATTTTTTAGCATTAAGCTCTCCATTATAAACAAGTAAATCAAACTTAATATCAAGCTTTAATTGAGGCACATTGAAATTAAATTTTTGTTTTTCAGGTGAGGAATTTAAAGTCCATTAAGAAAAGATGGTGAAGATGGAGGAATTTCAGGAGGTTCCTCACCACCTCCTTCTTCTTTACCTTTTGCATGAGAAGAACCACCTTGTTCTCCCTTCTTTCGATCTTGATAAAGCACTTCCACCATACTTTGCATCTTCATAAAGATTTAAGGAAGTCTCCTTCAGATGGGATTGAAGAAGTCCCATCTTCTCCTTTTTCTGAAGCAATTCTTCCTCTTCTTGAACCAATCTCTGGATAAAATTATTCAAGCTCTCCTTCACCTCTTTGAATCCTTACTCATGTTAACATAAACAAACTCACAATGCAATGGTTAAGTTGCTCTGATACCAAACTTGATCTGAAAATACTTCAGGATATTTTTAACCATAAAATTGCATGTGAAATTTGCATGTTAATTCTCATGAAAATGGATTTAAAGATGAATTTTAAATGCTTTAAATCGAACTCATAAGTAAATAAAATAGATATGCAAACCATAAAATGAAGACATCATATGATAACAGAGTTCACCCTTCTTGGGATACGTTTCCGGGCCACTTCCAACGAGAAGGACGATCTTATTAAATCTTCAAAGCTTACATGTATGATTTTCTGGAAACACCTCTAAGTTATGTCAGTCAAACTCAGAAACAGATTGCACCACTGCATTCCTCTTGAAATTCTGAGAAAAATGAGTATAAAGTCGACTATGTTTTCTTGATACCTCCTATGGCATGCAAATCGAGACAACCTCTGCCTGCAACTGTACGGAACCCCACCTCAGGAAGCGCACACATTAATGATTGTACAGAAATCAATATTTTTGCACTATGATTCCCCTGGATCTGTGTCAAAACGCACCCTATACCTACCTCGAACTCTGTGCAAAATAGTGCCTTGTGCATTGGCGTCTTCATGGTTTTTCAAAGGTTTTTAATGTGGTTTTTTGGGCACGGATTGCAACAGCCTGAGATAGAAGTTGTTAGTGGGGAGGCTCCTCCTCTCCCTTTCATGTGAGTTTTGTTGTAGGTCCATAAATGTACATATGTAAATAGATGGAAAAAAAGGGAATAAAAGTAAAGACAAAAAATTGTTTAGTTGTCAAAACTGGCTTGCCAAGGAAATTAGGCCTGAACTTGCTTGAAAACCAGGTAACCGAAAAGCAAAGTTCATATTGAAATTATGTATCTTGTTGTTGGTTCTCATCTCTGATGCTTCAAATCAATTCATTTTTTCTCATGTTGGATGATGAGGGAATTTCTTATGGCCTTCCTTCTAACAAGCCTTGTCCTATCGACTAAACACCTTATCTAGGATCAAGGCTAGATATTATTTTCAGTACCTCGAGACTTGCATGCCTCAATGGAAATTACTCTTGTTGATGGCAGTAGAAATGCATCATTGTCCTCTTCCCATCATATCTCACAAAGGGACTCGACATCAACACATTTATTCGCACTTTGTGGGGTGTACTGTGGCACTCACTCATTGACATCAATGGTGATCTGCCTCGCATTGGTTAACAAAATTCCTTAAAGGTTGGTAATCCAATGACTTATGTCTATGTTCGACATCAACCAAACTCATTCACATAGTCAGATATGTTCCTTAGTGTGGTTTGTGGTGAAGATCATTAGCCTGTGTTCTAACTCCAACTACAAATTTTCATTGGATTTTTGGTCTTTTGGTAATAAAGAGGAAACATGACAAGGAAGTCATACAATTGGTGTTCCAACAACAGAAATAGTCCCTGTGTCTTAGTATATTTTTTTTTGCTCAGGCTCAGTCCCAATCGTACTTCCAAAATTAGAGCCCAATTTCTTGACCACCCATTCCTCATTCATGTTCCATTGTAGTTAATTTTCTTCCCATAGCATCAGAGTGACCTTGAAACAAAATGCATACTTATCTTTGTTTCCTTTCCTCACTTCCAAATACAACCTTAGAATACCTTCAAATCCTTGGCAGTTAAGGAAAAAAATTAGTTTTTATTTATGTGCATTGGTACTGAAATTGGTACCAAAACACATGTAGGTGCCTGGTACCGAAGCACCTGTAGATTCTTGATACCGAAATGCCTATAGGTGATTGTGCCATTTCAATTGCAGAAGTAAGTACCAAAGCACTCAGGCAGCAACAAAGGTGATTCTGATGATGGACTTAGCTCTGAGACACTTTCACTCCTAAATGTAGACTCAGCTCTGAAGTTTGAAACGTACACAGAGTACAAATTACCACTCACAAGTTCTCCACACATGTCTCCAACATATTCTACCTGTGAAAACCTAAATGCAAACTAAACCTCTCTTTTTCCTAATCAAGTATATACTTAGAAACCTTTGTTTATGTTCCTTCTTGTATATTATTCTCGTACATCATAATCTATTTATAATCTACTCCCATATTTCCCATACTTTTCAATTATTGTATCGCTACTCTCATATTGAGGTTCCTGATTATACCCATTATAAGTGACCACTCTCCCTATGAATTTGAATGATATACCATTACTTTGTCCTTAGTCACTGTCACGTCCCTGGATAATCCACCTACATTTCAATCATTTCTCCCGATTCTATTACAACTAACAGTTGGAAAGTATTTTCATACATGCCCCTACCATGACCTACTTTGCCTCTTCAATTTCACTATTCTCCACCTTTCCTATCCCCTATAACCATGAGTGTGTACCATCATGAACCACCATTGCTTCAGGCACTAAAACTTATACCTGAGTATCATGCCTCAAAGCATTTTCTATAGGAAGGGGGGTGGATCATTTTTTTCTCGTAGTTTCATGGATTTCATGACGAGGTTACGGCTCAATTTTCTTTCATTTTCAATGGGGAAAAATCTAGAGTTGGAACATTGGAGTTATGGGTCTCTAAAAAGTCAGTGGCAGAGGTTACCAAAATTCCCAGAACATGAGAGCAGTGGTTCTAAAACAAACCAGTCAAGAGGTCTGTTTGTAACAGGTTCCTGAAGGCTGAGTGTTAGGGTGCCGATTGGGAGAAAGGGTTTCCACGAGCATGGTTGAAGGATGAATGGCCCCAGTTACCGGTTTTTTTACATAAATATTTAACCTGTGAAGGAAGGTATGGACACGTCCTCCTTTATCATGTTCGAATCCACCTACACTTTGAATCAGTTCAACATTTAAACTTTCCCTATTTCTTGCTTCAGAATCTATATAAGATGTATAGTCAGGCTTGCAAAAATCATAAAAATATGGGTGGAAGTCTATACCACCATGGCTTAATTAGACTTCTCATTGAAGATAAGCTACAAAAGGACCAAGAAGTTTCCTTGTTTCCTTCCTTGACACTACACCAAAATCTATAGCTAAATTAGAAGGTCATGTTAGGGATTCAAAAAGAAGGACGGTACTAAGGGAGGGACAGAGTTCAAATAGAGGGTCCAGGAGTAAAGTTTTCCCTAAAAGATAAGCAATGAAGTAACCATCAGTCCATTCTAAGGAGCACAGGGAAACTGAAACCCAAGGTATTTTATAGAATTAAATTGAAATAGAAAGTGGAGGGGAATTAAATAAGTCTCTAGAAAAGAAAAGAGAAAACACAAGAGGTACTGAAGTTGATATTGACCAAAATACAGATTTTGAGGCCGAGGGTTTCATTCTCAAACCTCGAAAGGTTTCTATGGAGCCAAAAGTGACACCCAATGTAGAACTTGTCCCTCGCAGAATTACCCATAGCATGCAGGAGAACTAATAAGTATCCAAACTTCTAGAGATTTGTCTAGATGAGGAACCAAAGAATTCATGGAGATCGTCTGAATTTATAGATATAATTAACTAGGAGAGTTTGGTTGACAGTGTTGAGAGCCAAGATATATCTCCAATGTGCCCCAATGAAGTTGAAGGTGGTACATAAATTAATGCATCTCGGAATGAAAGAGTTGAAGATGATTTGGCTCAGCAACAAGATGAAGACTTAGAAGGAAGGACTGTGAACAAACCTTCTCTTGAACCAGAAGACCAACACTCTAGGGGAAGTCCTCAAGAGGCTACCTATGATCTCCACTCTCTTATTCACAAGCTCAAAAGGAAGAATCGTAAATTCAAGAAGGAAGTCAAAGAATATGAAATTCTTGATAGATATATTAAGGGTGAAAATGAACCCTTAAATACTTACAGTCTAAAGTTAAGGATGAAGGTTAAGCAACTTCAAAAGTGAAACATAAAACTTCTCCGGTCAACAAAAACAATGAAGCAAATGGCCAATAAGCACATTATCCACAACAAAGTATTAAATAGGAGACTAAGAGAACATAGAGCTAAGGTTACCGACACAATAAATTCCCCAGAATCCACAAAAGAGTTGGGAGATGCTGCTAATGCTAATTAAATAAAAATCGCGGAGGAAGTTGATGTGAAACCGCAGTATAGATTGAAACAGTCATCATCTGTAGAGCTTGTAGTTTGGATGATGAGAAGGAGTGTGACTCATGGAAATATTTTATATCCATAAGACAAAGCCAAGCCAGTATTCCTAGAACAGTCCAAGCCAATCCATATCAGCTCTGATGAAAAGGACAAAGGGAATGTACCTACACCCAAAGTTAAGGCTGAAATAGGTGATGTGGAGGAGATGAGATGAGAAAATGAACAATTGAAAGTCCAAAACATGTGCCAAGAACTTGATATTGAGAACTTAACTACTCAGTGGAGAAATTCATATAATGCAGTTAGGAAAATCCATTGTTTAGAGCCTAAACTTGAGAAGGTCACTACTAAGAATCATGTATTCATGAATACTTTTCATTTTGAACTTACAGATAGGTTGTATTAATGAACTAGTATGTATCAATGAATTGGCATGCGATCCTCTTCTTGTGAATGTATGTATGAAATTCCATATATGTGTTTATAGTCTTTTACCTCGAGGTCTTTCAGATTGCCTAGGTATGTTAATATTGGATTTCATCATAGGTCCTATTTCACTTTGGTTTTGTACCTATTTATTCTTCATTATCATAGAAATTATAGAGAGTTTAGAGGAACAGTTATTTTATGAAGTACATGTTGTTTTCCCTTCAGTTCTTTGAACTGTAGTTTGGTATGTAGTACATGGTCTTAGGACTGCAAGTCATCTAAAAAAGGAACCATTAGATGATATGCAAATGCATATATTAGATTCTAGGGACTTTGATTATAGACAGAATCTTGGTGTTGTATCTTTTTATAGGTCTTCATGTTGAACTTATGATCCTGGTTAGGCTTGTATATTTAATAGTTTAGCTTGCATATTTATACTTTGTTTTCTCTTATAGGTAGTTTAAGTTCAACTGCATTAGCACCTGCACATTCTGCTAGCATACTCCACCTAAAGGTATGGATATCATCTTATGAGAGACAGTATACCTCTATATTAGGGTTAGTTAGGATGTTTAAGTTAACACTTCAGACTAACATTTCCATTCACCTATTTAAATCTAGAGTTTGTTTATGTTATGTGGAAGTAGTTGTTATCCCCTTTTCAATCTTTCTTTTATTCATTGGTCTTTGCATCTTCAGTTCGGTACTACTTTCAGTACTCGTTTACACCCATAGTGTCTGCTTGACTTATTTGTAAATTTTTACACATATACACTGTGCTCATGTCATCACAAAGATTTTATAATTTTGATATCCCATTTGTATTAAATTTCACCTTCCAGTCATAACAAATATTTTATAATTCTGAAATCTTATTCTGTACAAAATCTCATCTTTAGGTCATTATAAAGCTTCTATATTTAAATACAGTATACTGTACAAAATCTTCTTCGAGATCAGGGGTTAGTTAGTAGATTCCAGGTTTTAACTTTCCTTTTGAATAGGATATACCTCAAGGAATTAGACATTAGTAGGATAGTTATTGGATATACTTCAAGGAATTATGTTCACTTGCACAAACAATGATTACAACTCATAAGGTTACTAACCCTAGTTGATAATAAGATGACTAAAGTGAATTGTTGCAATATATAATGAACTTGACAAATTTTAATTTAATAAGCTTGAATATAAAAAAGTAAAACAAAACTAAAAGTACAAACATGGAATCACAATTTTGAAATTCTCATCAATTCAATTACATTTATCAAAAGAAAAAGATATTTAGTTAATTGATATACATAGACATGTCTATATGTTAATTTAAGAGATGCCTTCTCTATAAGCCATGCTCTTCTTAAAAGGAGTAAGTTAATAAGTAGAGAAACTTGACTCTTTTGGTGAGTTCTTTCTTTTGTTTTTCTAATAAAGTAAAACTATGTGTTCATTCATTTATTTTTTTCAAAATTAAAATGATCATGGTTTTGTTTTTCTAATAAAGTAAAGCTGTCTTATCCATTTTTTTTTTTCAAAATTGAAATGATCATGGTTGTTATAAATTGGACCAAAACCCTTGAAGATAAAGTTTTATGCTCGAAATTTCAAACAATCAAAAAGAGCTATGACTTATAACAAAATTCTTGCTAGAATTACCATAAAATTTTAATTGATTTTGTTTATTTATTAACTTACTCATTTAAAAAAAAATACATATAGGTGATACATAAAGATAACACATATATAAATCCATGCATTTTCAACCACACCATTTTTTACTTTAGTGGGATTGTCACATATGATTATTATTCATGAGTAAGAGAATTTAACTAAGCAATTAAAATGTACAATGGTACACTATTTTCAAAGAGAAAGAAAATTTTATTACATATAAACGAGTAGAGAAAAAAGATGAAATGAAACCCACCATAACATAACAATTTTTCTTTCAAATCCAATAAGAAAAAAAAATGAAAAGTATGAGTTTTTTAAGATTAAGCTTTTGCAAATTAAATTGGTACAACAATTTTATTTTTAAAAAATCCAATGAATATAAGAAAATAAAAAAAATAAAAAATATGAGTTTTTCTTTTTTAAGATTAATACTTTTGCAAATTAAATTCTTAAATGATCATTATATTGTTTAATCATTTAACATAATTTTGTTGATTTTAATTAATATTAAAATATAAATAATATTTAGTGTTATTATAAATTATTATTTTAAATGTTAATTAGGTGTAATTTGGTTGGTTGGGGGAATGATTGTTACTCTCTCTACCCAAGATATTTTGTTTGCAATTGACATGTTGAGCTCTTAAATGAGCATATTGTTGTATTGACCTTTAACCTTGAAGAATTTGGTCTACCCTAGACAACTTCCTTGAAATGAGGAGAAGTACCTCACAGGATTCCCTAGATATATATTGTCAATACAAAAATATTGTAAATAAAAATAATTGTATTAAATTACAAATAACACATATAATTAAAAAGTAATGAAAATACCCGTAGACTAAAAGTTATACGATTTCAAATAGAAAATTTTGATTTTTCTAGAACAATTTTGAAAAAATCCGACATAAATTTTTAAAAATCTTGGTTACAACTCTCAAACTATGACATTTTGGGTGGCCCGGGGGTTTTTGATGGTGTTGAATCCATTTCTACCATCAAAATCGTCATTAAAAACACATTTAAATTCATATTTTGCCAAATAAAAATTGTCGAATTCCGGTGAAAAGCCCCATCAGGGCCAAATCGTCGAATTTTTAAACAGCTCCAATAAAAATATAGTTTCTATCAAAATATTTCCTTTTATAATAATATTATGATTAACATATAATAAATACTTGCATAAAGTATAAAAACTCTTTAACGGGGGAGGCAGGTGCGGGGGGGATCATCTTCGATCCCGAAGGAAACAAAGTTGCAGACTTTTCTTGGGGGCTAGGCATCAGAACTAACAATGAAGCTGAGTGGCTAGCGATGTACCACTCTCTTGAAATCGCCTCCACTATAAATATGGAGAAGCTACAGGTCTTTGGAGACTCTAGGCATGTAATCCAAGCTATGAGGAATGGCACTTCCACTAAAGGATCTAAGAGACAAAGACTTCGAAGAAGAATTAAGTATCTCGCTCTTCCTATTGACACCCTCTTCTTCCACGTCCTTAGAGAACTCAATTCCACTGCAGACAATTTGGCTAATGCAGGAGCTTCAATGGAAATAGGACAAATTAAACATAATAATGTAATGGGGCAATGGTTTATACCCTAAGGAGTTGTTTCATCTTGATGTTAATTCTTAATCCAAAGTATTTATGGGGTCGTTACCCCCCTCACAATGGACAACAGGCTGTCCAAAACTGTTCCCTCTCTTGGCTGACACGCCACTGCCCATGTGCCCCCCCCATGGGCCTTACAGGTCTCACACATGAGCATTTAATGCACCAGGAGTGCATTTGGATTTTAGGCAGAACCATGGAGCGACTCATTCCATCTACTCTTGACCTGACGCTCAGACAGCTTTGCATCTCCATTTCGGATCCCGATCCTCTATTGCTTCCAGAAGAAGAAGTCTATGCCTGCATTCTGTTCACTCCATTCAACAATATGGACAGGGTAAGACAGGCAATCGCCATGCTCAGTCAGCTAACTTCGAAGATAAAGGTTTATCTGTGTACAACGTATTCGGCAGTCTGTTCCACTGTGGATCAATTTAAGGAACTGGCCATGGAAATCAAGTATGTCCATGCTCGTCTATCTTGTCTAGAATCTCACATGGATTATATGGACGGGAATATCATTGAACTCTTGGGGAAAGTGGATAGCATAAAGGAAAACATCTCTGTCTTCGTCAGCAAGACTCAATACAGCCACGTCCAGGAAGCATCAACAGTCAACCAGGGAATGATGGCGGTAGCCTCCTCTCAGCAGCAGAACTATGCCTAATTTCTCCTCAGAAAAAATTGTGGTTAATGTCTCTCTTTACAGGTTTTTTGAACTCCATTATCTGAATGTATTTTTGCCTCTTGTTATGTAAACAGTTTGTAAGGGTTTATCCCAACAGAATGAATATAATGTATAGGAAGATAGGATGCAAAGACTTCAATGATCAAAACTCTATCAAATTCTGCATTTTCCCCCTCTTAGAAGCAGAATGCTGGTTCCAATTTTTGTAATGAATGGCTATGCACAACCTTATATATATATATATTTCTACTGTTTCTGTTAAAAAAAAAAAAAACTCTTTAAAATATATATATAAAAGAAGAATATATATATATATATATATATATAATTAAAAATAATAATAATAATAATTTAAATCATCATATCAAATATCACTAGCATAGTTGTCTTTGATGGACTTCATTTTGCATGGTAACCCAAGTTCGAACCCTACAAGGTGATTGGTAAAATACACTTAAAAATCCAACCATACTAAAGCTTGGTGTAGCCCAGACTAGGTGTGATCCACAAGTAATTTTAATGCCTTAAATGTTCCTAAACCGTGGTTTCTTAGACTATATGCTAGTCTCACAAATCACAAACTAACTAACAAAAAAATCATCATAATAATATAATTCCATAATAAATATAAAATTATAAATATATCTGTTAAGTATGTTTATTCATAAAATTATTAACAAATACCTACCTCAAATTTTAAGAGCATATCTAAATCATCGAATAATCCATCAACTCTCAAATAACCACCATTCTCCAACTTTAATGCCATAATTACATACAATTATCATCATTAAGGGTTAAGCATTCAAGCAATGCACTTATAACATAAATTAACCATATTTAAAAGTACATAAACATTATTAAAATTAACAATATAGAGAGAAGAAAAGCAATTATAACACAAACATTATTATTAAAATTAACCATATTTAAAATTACATGCATGCAATTTTCCTAATAAGAATAGAATCGAGCAAGTACATAGAGTAGACTTATAGAGAAGAAAATGAATTATAACACAAACATTATTATTTTTGTAGAGGGAGAAAAAAGTAAAAGACAATCTTGAAGTAACTTAAACTTACTTACTTCAACTTAATAAGTAAGGGTGGAAGGTGCGAGAAGAGTCATTCTTGTTCATAGAGAAAATGAAAAAAATTAACTTTACATGGGGACTTGAGAGAACGACAAATAACCATCTAGAGATCCATGCCCTTTACATCAATCTCTTTCTCCTAATTTCCAAAAATATTAAGTTTTCTCAAATCTTTTGAGATTCTTCTTTAATAATTAGACTTGTAATAAAATGACAACAAAATGATGATACAATCCATAGACAAATTAAGCAAAGAATTCGGACAATTCTTGAATCCTTAGATTCTTTTTAATTGTTCGATATTTATCGAATAGCAATCAGAGGATAGAGACATTGGAAAATATGGCCATAAGCCTAGCAAAAAGTCGATTGGTGGAAAATGGGGAAGCCCCAAGGTCTTATTAATACCATAATGCCTTTCACGAATCAAATATCCACTAACCAAGCTATAAAACCAATTTCCAACTTACATGGGAATTGCATCTATGAAATCAACATGTGTAAAAAAAAAGATAGGATAGAGGAAAGAAATTCAATGCCCTTCATGTAGACTCTCTCCCTCAGTGCTTCATAGCATTCGTGGTAGACTTGATTTTAAACCTTGCATTCAATGACTTATGACCAACATGTGAGATATTAGTAGTGCATGTTAGGATGGCATTTGGGTCTGAAAATTTACTAATTTACTATGGAGTCTGGGATTGATTCATTGTTTGGTTTGGTGGTTGATCACAGCTTCACTAGAGTCTTCGACCATGTTATTTTAGGTAAGTAATCCCTTCTTGGGATTATCTAGTTTGTTTTCAATGTATTTGAGTGCCAAAATCCAGGATCTAGGATTTTCATTGGGTTACTATTGAATTTCGAAAATGTCTTTAGATTGGGGACTTCTTGGGAATTACAAAGAAATCAGACATGATATGTTTTCAATAGTTGGTTTTCCTCTACTTCCTTGCCCATTCTCATAGGAAAAACCCAGTCCCCTAATATTGCAAATGATAGCAACCAAGAAATTAAGAAAATTTTAAGGTAAATGGAATGCCAATTAGAGGGCATGAAGTAAGCGATGGAGTATTTGAGCATTACATGGAAAAACATGAAAATGAGCAAGATAGCATGGAAAACAAGTTGCATGAACTGAAGATAATTTATAATAAGTTTGCTTCACATATTGAGATGCATTATAACATCATGTTGGGATTTGATAGAGGTTCGCAGTCTGCTATAGGTTTTCCAAGTGTCTATATAGCCTTGATGAAGGAGCATGTTGTTGATGAAGCCATAATACAACATACAACTTAGCATTTAGTGAACACAATAGAGATCGGGAGGAATGGGGTCAAGCAAAAGAAGAACAATCAATGGAAGAATCCTATAGTGGCAAAAAAATGGTTCTTGATCTTTATTTTTATATGTAGTTTACATGTCTTTTGACATAAGGAAAATATGTAAAGTATTATATCACAAGATATGATATGCATAGATTAGGCTCTACAAGTAAGGATAAAATTCATGGACAATCCTTATTTGTTGTTGAAATGCTCTGCAGAGGAATTTTGTAAAAGTTTTGAATATTATGTTGTTGGATTCCCAACAGCCTCTTTATAAATATAAACGTATCCATTCATGTGAGAGAAAAAAAAATTTTAATTTAAAAGGCATGACTGTAAGAAGGTATCGTAAAGATAAGAAGTGCAAGAATTTGACCGCAATTTTGAAACTCTCATGAACCCAATTACACTTACAAAACAAACTTTTTAAATTACTTGACACACATATGGACAGTCATGTAGTGGTTTTCTAAAATATTTCTTCTCTCTAAACTATGCATTTTTTAAACTAAGTGAGCTAATAATTGGACAAACTCAACTTTTTTAGCGAGCGTTGTTGTTGTTGTTGTTTTTTATTATTTATTTATTTATTTGATCTCTAGTGCAGTAAAGATTCACCTTGATTAACTATATTTTATTGAAATTTATGATAATCATAACTATCATAAATTATTCCAAAACACCTAAGGGAAAAGTTCCATGGTCAAATTTCATTAAGCAAATGGAATTTCAACTTCTAACAAAACTCCTAAGCAAATGGAATTTTGACTTCTAACAAAACTCCTATTAGATATGAGAAATATTTTTCATTGAAAATGGTGTGAGTTTGTTTGCTTATTAACTAATTCATTTTTTAAATTCCATGCATATCTCAATGACATATCAAAGATACACACACGTGCACACACACACACACACATATAATGTCAACCTCACAATCTCTTATATTTTAATGTCGTTTTCACATTGTGACAACAATCAACCAAATATTTCCCCATATGGGGTGTTATGCGTCCATGAATGTTTAATATGACCAATAAGTGGCCAATCCAGGTGGTGGCCACATCCACCTTATGCGAATGTTAATAATGATGACCGGTGGGCTTAAATCATCTCTCGCTAGAGCTCTCACATATCTCAGTCGAGAAGCCTCTAGTTTCAATTCTAATATATCCTTTGATGTGATTACATTTAATGAGGAAGTTATATCAACTTGGAGGGTATTCCTAGCTGATGTCATGAAGAGCAAGAACAATTTAATTTTTGCATGTGCTTTTTTGTGGAAATCATAGCGAGATCAAGTGGTTATTTATACAAGTGAGTGTGGATGGAAGAATTCATTTGTGTTTCTGGTTTTATGATTTTCAAGCTCGCATGCCCCATCTTAGATTCTGTGGCCAACCTACTAGAGCTGCAAGCCAAAGGCTGGGAATGACAGTTTTTTATGAAGAACGTACCCTCACTACTTGGTCTTCTTGTGGATCAAGTTCGCTCTCCTCGGTGTCTTCGCAGTGTGGGATGGACCTAGATGTGAGCATTATGGATGGAAATCAATGGGGTTGTTGAGTGGAGTGGTTCGATGATAAGGGGAATTATTTGGGGTTCATTTTAATCCCAACTCCTCATAAGATTCTCCTCCTCAAAGCCTTTTCTTGGGAAATATTCGGTTCATTTCCAAATGCAAGATAATGATGAAAGTCACACACATAATGAATCTCTCCCTATGAATTATGGTGAACAAACTCTCACCGAAGGCATGTTTGAGGCTCATCTAATCTTGATATTCGATAGCAAATGTGACATACATAATTTAAACCACCAAATGGAGCGGTTTGAAAATTGCATTGCATCTTTGGTTTCCTTCTTTGATTGTCATGATCTTTGTTGGCATGTCAGTGGTTTGTTGCCTCTAGATGTCATTCTATTGGGTGCGCCTCTCTTGGCCTCTTCTCAGATGTCGAATGCCTCTCAAATCAACCCCTCTTCTACATCCCTTTATGGTCAGGATTAAGATGGGTTCTATTAGTTTTTTTGTTTAGTCGGAGGTTGATCTAGTTATGTTTTTCTCTAGGCCTTTAAAGATACACTATGCAAGCTGTGAACACTCAATTCTAGACTTGGGATATTGGCACTAGGAGAGGTCTTGCTGTTTGATCTCCTGGTTTCCAACAAATGGATGTAATGATGCTTTTTTTCCATTATAATATAATGTGATGTGCCTTCTTACTTAAAAAAAAATCGTCCAAATATTTGTTTAATAATAAATATACAATAATACACTAATTTCAGAAAAGATATATTAACATCATACATAAAAAATAAAAAAGTAGAAAGAGGAGATAGAAGAAAATCCACCACACCCCAACCCCAACCCAAACTTCTTAAGAAAAAGAAAGATACATAAATATGTTGGGTGTGTGTGTGTGTAAAATAATGTCAACCTCACATTCTCTTATATTTTAATATCATTATCACATTGTGACAATAATTAATCAAGTATTTTTTTTAATAAAAAACATACAATAATACACTTATTTCAAAACAAATATATTAATGTTATACATCAATAAGTAGAAAGAGGAGTCATAACTTTGGCAATGGGAATTATTCTACAACTGCGAGCTCTACGTTTTGTTCTATGGTTTTGAGAGTGGGCATTCTCAATGGAGGGCTCGGGGGGGATCCCCCCTCTGCTTATGCAGGATATCATTACATTCTAGAGGCTTATGGAGGTGCAAAGGAAAAAGTCAATTTCTATAAATCAGTTGAAATTTGTGAAGTGTTTAGATTCAATCCCATAAATATCTCTCCCTAGGTAAGGATCTCGTAAAATTACATTTTCCTTGGATGAGAAAGGATTAATCAGTCAGTTTCCAGTCCTTTGGCCTTCACCCAATTCAATTGAATCTTTGGTCCAAAATAATTGGAATCCGTGATTAAAAGCAAGATGACATCTTCTTTGTGGGAAAATGATTTTTCATCGTTCATTTCGCTGAAAATGAATATTGAGATCTAATCTTTCGGAATGGGCCCTATTTCATGGAACTCGGAGGTATTTATCTGAACAAATGGACTCCTGATTTTGATCCTTCCCAAGACATTCCTTCAACAGTGTCGGTTCGGGATAGGCTTCTGCATTTCCCGATCCATTTTTGAATAATGAATCGGTGAGAGATGTGGGAAATACTCTTGGAAAATTCATAGATAGAGCAAGATCAATATTTGTGTGCTCGTATCCGTATTGAGGTAGATCTAGAAGCTGTCCTACCATAGGTGATCAAATTAAAGGTGGACTCATGGGAACATATCCAACAACATGAATATGAACAATTTCCCTTCAAGTGCTGGATCTATTAGGAATACAGGCATTTTTATAAGGACTACAAGAAGAAAACCCCCATAAAGGAAGAACCAGAGAAGCAAGGGAAATGGAAAATAATACAAATAGGAGATGGATCTAAACAAGGATTGCAAAATTCCAAACCTACAAGGAAAACTCCAGTTTCTAATAACGCCCTAGGAATCCCTAGAAAACCTAAGTCAAGTATTGGAAACCCAGGACAAAATCACTCTATGAGCCTCTCAAATATAGAAGATGGGGCTCCCCAAGAAACCATCTAGGAAAAATAACAGCAAGGAGAAAACCCTCCAATATGATCAAAAGCCCTGAATCTAGATTAGACATGATAGTGACTCCAAAAGGGGAAAATCAGGAAGATCCCCTCTAATAAGGCTGGGATTTAGATTTGAAACCAGAAACATTTAATAGGAAAGGAAGAAAGAAGGACAAGGAAAAACATGAAGAAGAAGCAGAAATAGGAAAATATTTGGGAACTTAGCCAATGCAAGAGAAACTCATGGCTAAAAATAACAAAGGAGGGAGAACTGCTAGAAGATCGAAACCCCCTTAGAATAAAGGGCCCCCCATCAAACCAGAAGTAAATAATGAAGGTTATCTCCTGGAACAATAGAGGTATGGGATCACTAAAAAAGGAATAAACAGTAAGGGATCACATTAGATCCAAAAGACCAAAAATTCTATTGATCAAGGAGATGAAAAAGGAGGCCGAAGAACTCCTTCAAAGATCAAAACAAATCTGGAAGCAAAGCAACATGTTGAAATCAACTCCAGGGGAGCCTTTGGAGGATTGGTGATCTATGGGATTGCATGAGGCTCTGTCTTATTCAATAAATAAAGTTTCCTCAATCGAGGATTGTGTTCCCTTCTACATCTGAAATAAAATATTCAACATTTTTAAGCATATATACTCCTATCAATTATTTGGAGAAAAAATATTGTTTGAACTCTTTAATTAACTAGGATGGTATCTCTCGGTTTCCCAACCTCATTTTGGATGGGGATCTCAATATTACCCAATCCAATAAGGAAAAAAGAGCTGGTTCCATTATAAGAGACCGTTTTAGGGAATATGTTGAAGATCTCATTCATAAATGACATTTGTTAGATATCGCTCCCAGGATTATAAAGTTTACTTGGTCGAATATGAGGAGTGGCCCTAGTCATATTGTTTCTTGGTTAGATAGATTCTTGATTCACAACTCCTTCCTTCTTTTCAAGTTTAGGATCTCTTACCACATCATGTATTCCAATATCTCTGACCATAAGCCAATTTCTCTCCTTATTGAGCCCGAGCCAGACCCTAGCCCTATTCCCTTTCATTTTCTCCCAAGTTGGAAGGAGCATCTAGAGTTATTTGATATTGTTAGGAATGCCTAGGATGTGGACATATGGGGCTCACCCTTCTTCATTTGAGAAGAGAAAATGAGGACAATTAAAAAATATTTAAATCTCTAGGCCAAATTTTCTATTCCCTCCCCCCTATCGGAAAGGAAGAAAATGCAAGTTGCTCTAGAGAGTCACATTGAGGGAATGAAAGAAAAAGAAGTGGCCTCTGTTGATCTGAAAAAATAGGATGAGGTGCAAAGAGTGCTTCATAAATCCCATAAACAGGAAGAATATTATTGGAGGCTTAAATATTGAAGCATGTGGTTGAAGTTAGGGGATCGAAACTCCAAATTCTTCCACGTGTAATCTTAAATGAGGGTTCATCAAAAAACATTTTAGGAGATTCAGAATTAAGATGGAGTAAAAATACAAAATTTTGAAGAAATAAAAGAAGAAGACTTCAACCACTTTAGCAAGCTTTACTCTAATGAAATCGAAGATAATGAAGAGGCCCATCATGATGCTATACAAGATATACCCTAGCTGGTTCATGAAGAAGTAAAAAATGAGTTGACTAAGGAAATTATAGAGGAATAAATCGGAGCTTCCATCTAGGGGATGGAGTCTAACAAGGATCCTGGCCCTAATGGGTTCTCATCCCTTTCTATAAAATTTGTTGGAATATCATTAAGAAAGAACTTTTGCGAATGATGGAATACGCTTAGAGGAAGACATGCCTGGTAGGTGTAATTAACTCCTCCCTTTTGGCCTTAATACCCAAGGAATCCAATCCTTCCTCTTTTTGCATATTTCACCTTATTTCTCTATGCAATGTTTTGTACAATACCTTCTCTAAAATCATCTCCTTGTGCCTCAAAATTCTACTTCCCTCCATCATCTCATAAAATCGAGTGGGCTTCATTCTTAAGCGGAATATACTGGATAATATAATTCTAGTCCAATAAGCCATTCATTCAAGTAGGACAATGAATGAAAAATGAATGATAATCAAACTTGACATGGCCAATGCCTTTGATAGAGTTAACCACCAATTTATCTATAAGGTGCTTCAAAAATTTGGTTTCACAAAAAAATCATTTCATGGATCAAAGCTTGCATAGGCCAGTGCTGGATTGCCCCTTTAGTGAATGGAAGGGTCATGAGGTTTTTCAAAGGATCCAGATGCCTTAGACAAGGATGCCCCCTTTATCCATTTCTTTACATAATTATAGCTTATTCTCTAAGAAGGACCTTGGAAAAGGATAGAGTGGATGGTCAAATTAAAGGGATTAATATTGTTAGAAATGTGAAAGAGATCAATCACTCTCAAATTGTAGATGATACTCTAAAATTCAATCACATTCTGCAAACATTCTATCAAGCCTCCGATAGCATAACTAATCACAGAAAAAGTAATAGTGATGGATGGAATATTTTGGCTCTCCTCCTGCACAACATTCAACATGAATTTGGATTTCATGGAACAAGAAATTGGGATACTATTAAATATCCGGGCATTCCAATAGTAAAAAGAAGGCTATCTAAGGATAAATGGTAAGAAACCTTGAATAAAATCTCAAAGAGAATCTAGAACTAGGGAGCAATCTTCCTTAATCTTGTAGGAGAAGTGATGCTTATGAAATCAATTCTATCCTCCATGCTCTTGTTACTCTGCTTAGTCCTTTTAGATCTTGTTTCCATTCTCCATCAAATTAATAAATTGATTAGATATTTTCTCTGGAAAGGATGCAAGCATAACGACAACAAAATCTCCCTCATAAACTAGAATGTTGTTAAATTCCCCATTGATCGTGGGGGAGTGTTGTTAGAGACATTCAACTCAACAATTTGGCCCTAAGAGGCAAGATATTATGGAAAATATTTTATCCTAAGAGAAACTAGGATGCAAAAATGTTACATAGGAATTATTTGGAAGGAAGCAGGACCAGGTATCTGGACTCCCCCCTTGGGCTCATAATGGTTCTTCAATATGGAAGCTATGTGTTAAAGCCTGGAACTTTTTTCACATAAATTTGCATTGGATTCCTGGAAATGGGAAGCTAATCACCTATGGTATGAGAGTGTCCTCAATGATCCTCCTCTGGGATCTATTCCAGAACTCCAGGATCTCAAGGATTGTGTCACGTCCCCTCCGACCTAACTGGCCGACTGGAGACCATGATCCATTTTTTTTTTCCAAAACATCGACTGAGTGCCCATACACACAGTCAGGAGAGCTCGAATCCGCAATCCGCATCCCGCAACTGCAAACCCGCAACCCACATCCCGCAATCCGCAACCCGCGGTTGTGGATTCGGGAATGTGGAAATCCCAAATGCTTAACTTTAAAGTTGGAGGTCCTGAAACCCGCAACTTGACACAACGGTTCCCTCAATCATAAACCCAAAACCTGCAATTTTGGATTCGGAATTGCGGAAATACCCAACATGAAATTCTGAGATCCCGCAACCCGCAACCCGACACCCGAAACCTACAGTTTCGGGTTCGGGAATGCGAAAATCTCAAACGCTTAATTTCGAGATCCCACAACCCGAAACCTGCCTTTGCAAGGCAATTTTCATCAAGTCTTCTAAGGGGCATAACTCCTCCCTCCAGTATCCAAATGGGGCAAGGTTTGTACCATTGGAAAGCTCTTGGATAGATCTATCCAATGGTAGCATCCCCTTGACCAGGTGAGGCATCTAACCTTCTCATTTCCTTCTCTGAAGATATGTTCCTACTCACACTTAAACATTCCAACCTTCAACCTGCCAAGGTCTCTTCCTGCTATCTGACCCACAGAGGTTCCTGAAGCCACTTCCAGGGCTTCTCTGCCTTCTCAAGGATCAAATATAAATATACCTTTCCTTCACAGGGTTAGTATACATCATGTTCATTACAAAACAATGGAACTCTATCATCATCACATGTAAAATGCATCCACAGATTTAACTCACACATCTATCATATGCAAGAATTACAAGGCATTAAACTCATGCAACCATTAAGTGTACATTCAACAGTGAACTCAGCCTCTTGCTCAGGCCCATAAATGACTGCATGTCAATCAATTCATTTAACAAGTATTCATAATTCCAAAAGAGACATGGACAACCATTACATCACAATGGACAACATCACCATGTACAGAATACTTATCTTTCAATTCCGAAGCAACTGGATAAGTGAGGAAAACGTTCCACCCAACCTTAGATCTCTGTCCAGCCTGTACTATTTTAGCTGAGAGATCACCCCCGAGCTAGGCAGTGTATCCACTAAGGAGGGCTAACAGGTTCTCTCATAGTCAAGGATCCATTCTCATGCTAAACCAGTATGTAGTTGGTTTTATCAAGCATTCCAGGGCACCTACCCATGCTAAGCCAACCAACAGGGGTTCTTCAACAATTCAGGGATAACAAGGAAGGTGTTGCTAAGCCAGTGAGCTCAACCACATAGCTCCAGGCATCTCAACACTCAGTTCACCTGGAACCCACAACACCTACCACATCCAACACAAGGAAGACCTATAACACTGTTACACAGTCTCTTCAAGGCATCTTCCCTTCTAATGCTATTCAAGGATGGGCATAGAAAGGTCCAGTCGCTCTCGACCGACCTGGCACCCACAATACCTACCACATCCAACACAAGGAAGATCCTATCACTCCTACACAGTCTCTCACGGTCCTTCCCTTCCAGTGCTATTCCAGGATGGGCATAGAAAGGTCCAGCCACTAGTTCATTGAGACTATAGCCTTCATTGTGTTTATCAAACAACCCAACTCCTTCCCACAGTTCAATAGCTGATTCGTTACCAGGCTTGGGGTTTCGTCATGGTCGCTCGTCCAATACCGCTCTGCAACCTCTTCTATCAATACCACTCTATCCCTGTAACTGGGGTTTTGCACACGGGGTGGTTACGGTTATCAACTCCTAGGATTTTCTTCCACACAGGAAGCACGATTAACCTCAGATTTCCCTCTTCCTGGATGGTTTTAGTGCATACAGGAAACACAGGAATGAATTCTCTGCAAGGGTCGATGGATTGTGAATGGAAAGTGCGTGCTAGGGCGAGTGAGGGCATGAGTGAGAAAATCTTCGTGTCTCATCTCTGCATGAATCAATGCATGAATCACTGAATGAATGAACCTCCCCATAGTCAAACAGGTTCAGCGAGTTCTCCTAGGCGATTGAGTGTCGTCCTGCACAAGCTATCAGAGCCATGCCTTGCCATACGAAATCACAGGCATGCTCCATACTCCAACGGCCTCAGCCATCAGGGCTCTCGACTACCCTCTGCAGTTGCATTAATGTCAGCAGGGAGCTCAAACGGGTTCCTAGTCAGACATGTGGCAATATGAGCAACCAATCCCAAAACCCCTCACCTCTCCCTAGTGGATACACATGGCCCCTTCTCATTCGTTGCCTCCTTAGCCAGTTTCTTGGTTATTTTATTCATTCAGTAATAATTACATCATTTACATTTCTGCATGGCTTAGCATCCCGTGAATCATCAACTGTACAAATACATACCTAAGCAAATAACCTTAAACATCCACTAGTGGGGCCTTGGCCTTGATCTCCACACTAAGGAAAGTACACACACTATACATATACAGTATTTACATGAAATCCAAATACATCAAGGCAAAATGGGGTATTACAACTCCCTCTCACTTAAAATAACGCCATCATCGGTGTTCTCAAAACTGAACAAAAATGGAAATTCCTCCTTCATGGCATCCTCGAGCTCCCACGTGGCCTCCTCTAGGATAAGGTGTCTCCATTGCACCTTTACCTGCCCTATGGCCCGGTTCCGGAGCAAGGTAACCTTCCTATCGATGATGCATGTAGGCTCCACCTAGAACTCTCCCTCCGGTTCCACCTGTATCACATGCCAATCAATGATATGATTAGGATCATGTACATATTTCTTAAGTAAAGATACATGGAAAGCATTATGAGCTTTCGTTTCAGCAGGAAATGCAATTCTATATGCAACTGGCCCTATCCTATCAAGGACTTCAAATGGACCACAATATATGGGTGCCAACTTGGCACAACTTCCCAATCTCATGGAACTCTTCCTGTGTCTCACTCTCAAGTAGACATGATTCCCAATCTGAAATTCCTTATGCACTCTCTTCAGATTTGCATAACTCTTCTGCCCGTCCTGTGCTACCTTCAGATTCTACCTAATCTTAACAACCTCATGTTCCATTTCCTCAATCATTTCTGGTCCAAGCACTACTCTGTTCACTGGGTTGTCCCAACTCACTGGAGTTCTGCATCCTTTGCCATACACCACCTCAAAAGGACTCATCTTCAATGATGCTTAATGTCCATTGTTGTAAGCAAATTCCACTAAGTGTAAATAGTCTTCCCACTTAGATGCCTTGTCCATTACATACATCCTTAACATATCCTCAAGGATCTGGTTTACTCTCTCAGTCTGACCATCTGTTTGAGGATGATAGGCTATACTAAATTTCAAATGAGTCCCCAACTCTTGGAACAATCCTTTCCAAAAATTGGATGTGAACTTGGTGTCACGATCTGAAACTATTTCCTTGGGAAATCCATCCAGCCTGAATATCTCCCTCATGAAGATATCTGCAATGTCATTAGCCTTGTGGGTGGACTTGACTGGAATGAAATGAGATACCTTTGATAGCTTGTCCACCACAACCATGATTGAATCATGCTTCTTCACTGTCATAGGAAATCCTGTTATGAAATCCATAGAAATCACTTCCCACTTCCACTCTGGAATGGGTAACGATTGCAAAAATCCTGCTGGGTGTTGTTGTTCTGCCTTGACTTGTTGGCACTTCTGACATCTAGCAATGTACTCATCTATGTCTTTCTTCATACCGTGCCAAAAGTACTGCTTCCTTGCTGTTGTTATAGTCTTCTGATATCCTAGGTGCCCTGAGTATGGCTTCTGATGTATCTCATCCATCACCAACTTCTTCAAATCTACACTGTTGGGAATGTACAGTCTGGTATTCTGATAAATGAGAACACCATCCTCACCTAGCTGATATCTGGCATACCTCTCCTCTATAACATTCTGCTGCAATTTCCCTTTAATCTGGAGATAGACTTCATCACTATCTTAAGCCTCTAAAATTCTTGCTTTCAAATCTAATTCACATCTGCTTATTGCTGCAATATGGAATCTCCTGCTGAGTGCATCAACAACTTTATTTTCTTTACCTTTGACATGCTTAATCTCCAAATCAAACTCGCAAAGGAATTCCATCCATATAGTTTGCCTTGCATTCATATTTGGTTGGTCAAACAAGTACTTTAAACTCATATGATCAGTTTTGAGCTCAAATCTCCTTCCCAAAAGATAATGTCTCCATCTCTTGAGAGCGTGAATGATGGCTGCTAGCTCTAAGTCATGGGTGGCATAGTTCCTTTCATGCTCTTTCAGCTTCCTAGATTCATAACAAATTACAAAACCTTCTTGCATTAGCACTCCACCGAGTCCTTCAATGCAAGCATCAATGCATACCACAAAATTTTTACTTGGGTCTGCAATTTTCAACACAGGTGCACTAGTAAGCAATTCCTTCAACTGCTGGAATCTTCTTTCACATCTTTCAGACCATGTGAAATTGATGTCCTTCCTCTGCAATGAAGTAATTGGGTGGGCTATCTTGGAAGAGCCCTCAATGAACCTCCTGTAATAACCAGCAAGGCCCATAAAATATCTAACATCTGTTGCATTCCTTGGAGTGGACCAATCCATGATGGCCTCAATCTTTTCTGGATCTACTGCAATGCCTTCTACTGATATAATATCACCCAAATATTGCACCCTCTCTTGATAGAAGTTACATTTACTCAACTCAGCATGCAGCTGGTGCTCCCTAAGGACTTGCAATACCATTCTCAAATGCTCATCATGCTCTTCCCCGTTCTTTGAATACATAAGAATGTCATCTAAGAACACGATTACAAATCTGTCCAAGTACTTACTGAAGACACTGTTCATGAGACACATGAACGTAGTAGGTGCATTGGTAAGGCCAAATGGTACTACTGTAAATTCATAATGACCATACCTAGTTCTGAAGGCTATCTTATGAATGTCTTCTTCCTTAATCCTTACTTGGTGGTACCCTAACCTCAAGTCAATCTTGGAAAATACTTTAGCTTCCTTCATTTGATCGAACAAGTCATCAATCCTTGGCAAGGGGTACTTGTTCTTAATTGTCACTTTATTGAGCTGTCTGTAATCGATACACAACCTCAGTGTTCCATTCTTCTTCTTAACAAACAACACTGGTGCACCCCATGGGGATACACTCGGTCTGATATATTCCTTGTCCATTAGTTCTTGCAGCTGCATCCTCAACTTTACCAACTCTAGTGTTCTCATCTATAAGGAGCTTTGGAGATGGGTGCTGCTCCTGGAACAAGATTAATGGAAAATTCAATATCTCTCTTCGGTGGCAATCTTGGAACCTCGTCTATAAACACATCCTAGAACTCCTGCAATATATGGAAGTCTTCTATCCTGGGCCCCTTATCCTCTGCTGAATCGGATATATGCACAGCATATAACTGACAACCCTTTTTATAAAAATTCCTTAGTTGCGGCGCTGAAATCTGTCTTACCGAAACATGCTTGGGAATCCCTTTAACCAGCCTTGGTTGACCTTCATCATCAAGGAATTCCAATGCTTTCTCATAACAGTCCACCTTGGCTCTGTGCCTTTCCATCCAATCCATGCCAATGAGGGCATCATATGATCCCAATGGCAAAATATTCAATCCAGCATGTGTGAGGAGTCCATTCAATTCTATAGGACACTCCTTCACTACTTCACTTACCTTCCTCTTGGTACCAGTGGCCAATTGAACTAGCCAAGCCTTCTCATGTCTTATCTTACCAAGAGAAAAAATTCCAACTATCTTAGGAGATACATAACTATGAGTAGACCCTGGGTCAATCAAAACAGAAATAGATTGCTCAGTAATCTTACCTGCAACCTCCATTACTGCTCATTGATGGTCTGCTTGATGATCATGCAGTGCTGCATAAATTCTAGGCATTGCTCTTGCCATATTCCCTACTGTAGTTGCTCCTTTAACATTCTGCAAGCTTCCAGGGTTCTTCTTTGCAGTTGGGCAATCTCTGAGCATGTGGTTCTCCCCACAACCCCAACATTGAAGTGGCCCCTTTAGCTCTCTATCAGTTGGCTTGAAATCTCTTCTTTCCTGCCGGCCTTGTGGAAATATCCTAAACTGATTCTTGAATGGTGGTTTAGACTCACCTTTCTTCTGATCAAACCTCCCCTTGAGTTTACCTTTCCATGCTAGTTGTGCTTCTACTCTACCTTTATTCTGCTCATAGCAATACTCTGCCATCCTGATAGCTTCATCCAAGCTTGGTGAATTTACAAACTCTATCCGATCTCTGTAGCTCTGTGGTAGACTACCAAGGAAGCATTGAATCTTCACTCTTTCATCCTTGATGTAGTTCACATACCTCAGCAACTCCAGAAACTTATGAACATGCTCATCCATAGTGTTTTGTCCTAGCCTGAGCTCATTGAACTCTTTCCTTTTGCTATCATAGTACCTAGATGATAGGTACTTCTCCTGAAAGTATCTTTGGAATCTGCTCCAGCTGACTCTTCTTTCACTGATTCCTTTCACTTGCATGACGTGATCCCACCAAATAGAATCCCTTCCACTAAGGTTGTAGATAGCAACCTTAGCCTTTTCATTCTCTGAATATTCATGCATTCTGAAGTACTTATTTATCCCAAGAAGCCATGCCTCTACTTCTTGACCTTCTTTACTTTCACCATCAAAAGTAGGAGGCCTTGCCTTCCTAAATTCACCCTGTGGAATACCTCAGTGCTTCTTCCTGCCCTTACTCTTATTGGCAGTGCATCTTGGGCTCTCTTGAGAACCCTCAGAATCGGCTGACCTGCTAGAAGAAAACTTAGGAGAAGGTGTTCGGTGCCTCCTTCCTACAGAACCTCTTCTAGGGCTTGGAGTTCTTCTTGTGGAATGGTCCCTAGACTGACTTTCTGCATTCCTTTCTTATCGGACTTTGTGGCTTGGGTTAGAACCACCGTTAATCCTTTGCTGCAAGTCAGTCAGAATCTGCAAAATGGATGCATTGAGCTGATGTTGCTCTTCCTGCGCTTTCATCATTCGCTCATTAAAGCTAACCATAGTCTCAGCCAAGTTTGGGGGCGTCACTTTCTCCCTTCTTCCATCAGACTCGGCTTTTATATGTGCTCCTTGCACATTCTCACCCAGTACATCATCTTCTGGCCCAAACAAGTCTTACGCATCATTCAGAGTAACCATTCTTACACTGTTCTGTGCGTTGCCTTGTGATACAATTCGTCTTACAGCTGTTGCTACCTTTGTGCATATTAGATACACCCTATTAGACATCACAAGCATAAAATAAGCTCTATCATACCCATTCAAACCAGGAATTATTCATTGAACAATCAGTTAATCAAATAAGTTAATTTAAAATCACGTTATGGCGCATTTCTTGACCAAACTTTCATGCATGGTCCGGCCCAAACAGCTCCCAGTGCTGCAACCTCGCTCTGATACCACTCTGTCACATCCCCTCTGACCTACCTGGACGACTGGATACCGTGATCCTTTTTTTTCTTCCAAAACATTGACTGAGTGCCCATACACACAGTCAGGAGAGCTCGAATTTGCAATCTGCATCTCGCAACTGTGAACCCACAACCCGCATCCCACAATCCGCAACCCGCAATTGTGGATTCGGGAATGCGGAAATCCCAAACGCTTAACTTTAAATTTGGAGGTCCCGAAACCCGCAACTTGACGCAGCGGTTCCCTCAATCCGAAACCCGAAACCCGTAATTTCGGATTCGGAATTGCGGAAATCCCCAACGTGAAATTCCAAGATCCCACAACTCGCAACCTGACACCCGAAACCCGCAGTTTCAGGTTCGGGAATGCGGAAATCCCAAATGCTTAATTTCGAGATCTCGCAACATGAAACCCGACACCCGAAACCCGCCTTTGCAAGGCAATTTTCATCAAGTCTTCTAAGGGGCATAACTCCTCCCTCCAGTATCCAAATGGGGCAAGGTTGGTACCATTGGAAAGCTCTTGGAGAGATCTATCCAATGATAGCGTCCCCTTGACTAGGTGAGGCATCTATCCTTCTCATTTAATTATTTGAAGTTCTGTTCCTACTCACACTTAAACATTCCAACCTTCAACCTGCCAAGGTCTCTTCCTGCTATCTGACCCACAGAGGTTCTTGAAGCCACTTCCAGGGCTTCTCTTCCTTCTCAAGGATCAAATATAAATATACGTTTCCTTCACAGGGTTAGTAGACATCACGTTCATTACAAAACAATGGAACTCTATCATTCATCATCACATGTAAAATGCATCCACAGATTTAACTCACACATCTATCATATGCAAGAATTACAAGGCATTAAACTCATGCAACCATTAAATGTACATTCAATAGTGAACTCAGCCTCTTGCTCAGGCCCATAAATGACTGCATATCAATCAATTCATTTAACAAGTATTCATAATTCCAAAAGAGACATGGACAAACATTACATCACAATGGACAACATCACCATGTGCAGAATACTTATCTTTCAACTCCAAAGCAACTGGCTAAGTGAGAGCAACGTTCCACCCAACCTTAGATCTCTGTCCAGCCTATACTCTTTCAACTGAGAGATCACCCCCGAAATGGGTAGTGTGTCCACTAAGGAGGGATAACAGGTTCTCTCATAGTCAAGGCTCCATTCTCATGCTAAACTAGTCTGTAGTTGGGTTTATCAAGCATTCCAGGGAACCTACCCATGCTAAGCCAACCTACAATGGTTCTCCAACAATTCAGGGATAACAAGGAAGGTGTTGCTAATCCAGTGAGCTCAACCACAGAGCTATAGGAATCTCAACACTCAGTTGACCTAGCGCCCACAATACCTACCACATCCAACACAAGGAAGACCTATAACACTGTTACACAGTCTCTTCAAGGCATCTTCCCTTCTAGTGCTATTCCAGGATGGGCATAGAAAGGTCTAGTCGCTCTCAGCCGACCTGGCACCCACAACACCTACCACATCCAACACAAGGAAGATCCTATCACTGCTGCACAATCTCTCACAGTCCTTCCCTTCCAGTGCTATTCCAGGATGGGCACAGAAAGGTCCAGCCACTATTTCATTGAGACTAAAGCCTTCACTGGGTTTATCAAGCAACCCAACTCCTTCCCACAGCTCAACAGCTGATTCGTTACCAGGCTTGGGGTTTCCTCATGACTGCTAGGCCAATACTGCTCTGCAACCTCTTTTATCAATACCACTCTATCCCTGTAACTGGGGTTTTGCACATGGGGTGGTTACGATTATCAACTCCTAGGATTTTCTTCCACACAGGAAGTACGATTAACCTCAGATTTCCCTCTTCCTGGATGGGTTTAGTGCATACAGGAAACACAAGAACGAATTCTCTGCAAGGGTCGATGGCTCGTGACTGGAAAGTGCGTGCTAGGGCGTGAGTGAGAAAATCTCCATGTCTCATATTTGTGTGAATCAATGCATGAATCCCTGAATGAATGAACCTCCCCATAGTCAAACAGGTTCAACGAGTTCTCCCAAGCGAATGAGTGTCATCCTGCACAAGCTATCAGAGCCATGCCCTTCCATACAAAATCGCAGGCATGCTCCATACTCCAACGACCTCATCCATCAGGGTTCTAAACCACCCTCTGTAGTTGCATTAATGTCAGCAGGGAGTTCAAATGGGTTCCCAGTCAAACATGTGACAATATGAGCAACCAATCCCAAACCCCCTCACCTCTCCCTAGTGGATACACATGGCCCCTTCTCATTCGTTGCCTCCTTAGCCAGCTTCTTGGTTATTTTATTCATTCAGTAATAATTACATCATTTACATTTCTGCATGGCTTAGCAACCCGTGAATCATCAATTGTACAAATACATGCCTAATCAAATAACCTTAAACATCCACTAGTGAGGCCTTGGGCTTGAGCTCCACACTAGGGCAAATACACACACTATACATATACAGTATTTACATCAAAGACAAATACAACAAGGCAAAATGGGGTATTGCAGATTGGATGATAAGCAATGGATTTGTGAAGCTAAGAGATATTTGTAAATGGAAAAGGTCTAATAATATCCGGTGTGGATGGAATCCTCTAACTCCACCCAATCATATTCTTCTTTCCCTCCATCTCATGTTTCAAAGTCTCAAAGGGAAATCCTGCATAGGCAAGAATAAGAAAAATGTCAGGATGGGGAAATTAGGTTGTACTTTACTCAGTCAAAAAAGGATATGAAAATTTGCAATCACTTCAATATTCTCCCCCTAAATCCAATCTATGGAAAGGGTTTTGGCACAACAATGCTCCTCTGAAGATCAATTTCTTCTATTGGGTAGAGGCCCATGGGATTATAGGATAAAATTTAAAAAGGCATGGCTTCATTGGACCATTCCATTGCATGTTATGTCAGGAAAGTGAGGAATCTGCTACTCATATTTTGATGCTATTCCCATTTGCTAAAAAGGATTGGGAGGAGGTTCTTGGTCCTCTTCCCCCCCATTTCTCTTCTACTCTCACTAGGATCCTTGTTTTATGCATGCGAGCATGCATACTCTCTCCCTTTGGATAATAAGCCTCTATTAAAATGGCTTTGGTTGAGTCTTCCTAAATTTATCTGCTGGAAGATCTGGTTGGAGAGAAATCAGTTATTTTTTCAAGGAAACCAATCCTCCCCTCTTCAAGTTGCTAGGAGAGCTATATCCCTATTGGTTGAATTATTGAATGAAAAGTATGGGACTCCTTAAAAAAGTTCATATCTGCTCCCTAAAGAAGAAAATTGGTTAGTCTCTATCCACCTTATGGAAAGAGGTGTTTCAACTCCCCACCCAGATCCATCCAAAAAGGGGAGCTAAGAATATCTGATGGAGAATTCAAGAAGTGGAAAGAACATCAACATTGCCATATGCTATTTTTAGGTGAAGTTGCAAAAGGAAACCCTGGGGCGACAGGTGTAGGGGGGGTCCTCTTTGATCCCAAAGGAAATACAAAGAAAACCTTCTTCTAGAGTCTTGGGCAAGAAACAAATAATATTATTAAAATACTATCTTTGCTTCGAGGGACAACCCTTCTAAGCAAGATGGGAATCAAGGAAGTCACCATTCTAGGCGACTTGAGAATCATAATTAATGCCATGATCTCCAAAAGAACACTCAAGAAGATCAAACTAGCCATAGGTTAGGAAATAATATGGAAGAACTTAGAATCGTTGAAGGAATTGGAATTATTCCATGTTCTCGGAAGCAATAATGTTGAGGCAGACAAGTTGGAAAATTTAGCTTCAGCTAGACCTAAAGGATTTATTCAATTCTTAAAAGGGATCATGAAACAATTCCTTAGAAAAGTTATCTTAAGGTATGTTATAAGAAGCGGGATTGGTTTATTTGGGAATAACATCATGTTGGATCATAATCAAAAGGGGCTCAATCTCATGAGAAAAGGTAGTCGATTTGAGAGCCACGTGCCATCCCCACTCATTCTTTTTAACAGATAGGCAGTTTTAACATGGGGTGTGTGACATGCATTCTCCTTATTAAAATCCCTGGCTTTTTCGTACCATTCCTCTCTTGCTGGTGTGATTAGGATGGGAACTTAATTAAATCGAAAGGATTTTCTGGAGGTTTTATTCATGGCTTTTCATCTTTCCCATGAGCACAATTCTCTATATGTTATCATGATGGTGCATGTGATCTCGTATGCCAAGGGTGGAAAACTTCTGCAACAAGATAAGTCGGTTTTAGTAACTGTGAGGTGGAGTCCCCTATTGATACATCAGGTGAAATAATTAAGCTACAAGGATTAATGAGTTTAAATTCGTGAATGCATGGGCACCATAGCAGAAGCAAAGGATCCCATAATTCTTCTCAGTGGGAGAGGCATCCTCCAAGCAGTTCTAAGTTTGACGGTGATTTCGTGTCTTGGCCCATTTCCCTGTCAATCCTTGGTATGGATAGTGATAGCTGGGTTGATGAAGAAGACTGTTGTGTAGGGAAAAGAGTGAGAAGGTTGTCTGTGAGCCATCGGTGACTTCAAAGGAAAGTAAGGCTTCTATGTTAGGATGTGTGGAGTCGGGACCATCGTTTGGGAGCATGGCAAGGCGAGGAAGATCAAATTTGAATTGTTGAGGGTGGGGATGTTCAGTATCAGTTGACCATTCTTGGTGCAAATTATGAGCAGGAACATACCCATTCTGTTGAGTTGGAGGCAGGGATCATAGAGCTAGAGGTAATAGTGAAGATGCTCCAATTCAAGTTGAAATAAAAGGAAACCGTGGAAGAATCCATCTCTCATCAGCCTTTGCAACTCAAAATTAAAGAACACATCCCATAGAATTTTTTATTAATGTTTTTATGTTATCATTATAGGTGGTTGCTAAGCTAGTTTGTTAGAATGATTAGCTACAAGTATTATCATATTCAACTTGGGAATAAACAATCTTTTTTTAATTTTAAGTTAAACATATTTCATTTTTGTTTTAAATATCAGAGAAAAACCGATGAACTAGTTGAACTGTTGTAAGTTATAATTTTAATGAAGATTTTCCTTCCCTTTTAATATAAAAATTTTACCCATTCCTACAACAACAACAACAACAAAAAAGATACAAAATAACACAACCCCACCCCAATTTCCTTAATAAAGAGGATACAAAATAAAATCGTCCATAACACAACCCCATTGGAGAAAAGCCAAAAGAAAAAGGATGGAAGGTATGAGGTTGTTTATATATATGTTTTGTAAAGCTAGATTCCCATATACTTACAAGGAGAAAATAAAATGTTATTGGTCAACTTAAAAGTGATTCTGTTAATCCTTAACCACGAACACATAATTAGTTATCTTTGACGAATATTTAAATATATATTATAAGTAATAAGATCACAATAAATTTGATTCTTAAAGTAATTATAAATATTATTTAATTAAAAATAATATATATATGTAATTTAAATTATTTAAATGTTTAAAAATAAATTATTTTTATTAATATAATTGAAAATAATTAAATTATTGAATATAAGATTTTGCGAGATTGGAGATTATATAACGATGATAATATTTATTCTAAACATCAATAAAAATATATTAAATAATTGTTTATCAAATGTTTAAAAGAATAGAATAGGAATACACAATAATCTACATACAAGTTGTTAGTTCTTTAATTATGAATACAAGGAGTTTGGTGAATCTCAATAAAATATATTAAAAAATTGTTTATCAAATGTTTAAAAGAATAGGAATAAAGAATAATTTATATACAAGTTGTTAGTTTCTTAAAGGAGTTTAGTTGAGTGAAATTAATAAATTCAAATCATAAAATATTTTCCTTGTGAATTTATAGCCTGGTTGGGGATTGGTCTATGTGATAAAAGCTTATGTTTAGGTAGACATTCTTCCTTTGTATTAAATTGGTGGATTATTCTTGAAAATATAAGTACTTCTTAGTCGTTTATGAATATGCAATTAGATATTGATTTCCATATTTAAGGTTTACTTTTACTTTTATGATTTGCTTTCATTCAAATGAATTTAATTTAGATTATGAGAAATGAATTGTATTAGAGGATTCGGATTCATATTTATAGGTTCACAATTGAGTTGTTTGCTTATAATTCACCTATAATCGCATTAATTTTGCATTAGAATGAATGGATGGTGTAATTGGAGGTTTTTTTTTGTGGAGTGCCACATCCCTTAATTTGAGTATAGTAGTGGCTGGGTACGTTACACCATGTGCTTGATCAACCTTTAAGGAAGGCCAAAGTACCAAGCGTTTATAATATGGGAGGGTCAAGTGAGTTTGTGCACAACCACTTTGTTGTTTAAAATGTCCCTAGTTGAGTTTATATATCTAGTTATATATCTATAGGGGTCACATGATATTGAAGCTTTTTCAGAATTATTGCCGTGACTATTGACGAATATATTCCACGATCTTGTAAATGGTCAATGGAATCTTTGACTTGGCTTGATGGTGTGTAAATAGTCTATATATCACGTCATTGTTTGCATTATGTCAGTTATATATGGATGTGTAATATTTATGGGAATGACCACTTAAATGTCATAGGTGAGCAAAATTACTTTATAACGGTTATTTCATATTTAATCAAAACCCTTAGATATTGGTGGTTCCTTTACAATGTATCTTGGAGCTCTTGATAACATTTGAGTTCGTTAAATGTATAAGCCCTTTACATCTTTGAAGCATCGTCATCTTCAGTTGTGTCACATCCACTTTAATGACATTATATAATTGATATTATAGGAGATAAAGATGATGTATTGATATATTTATGTACTTTGACATGGCCTTCCCTTTGTTGAGCCATGAATCGTTTATGTTCAATTATTTACACCATGGATCCATTTATATGATGTACCTGAACTAATTCATACTTGAACATGGGTATGCTAAACTCATGAAAGAGATGACGATTGTCTTCCCTTATATTGTGTCCATATGTGGTTTTATCATCCCCATCTAGTAGGTATTTTCATTTTGGGCTTTTGAAAGTCCATTTTAATGAAGACAAAATGTAGTGCATTTTTATTAATGTGATACTCTATTGACATAATGCATTTGGAGGCATATGTTAATATTAAGGCTTTGGATTGCATGTACTAAACAATCATGTTCCTATAATGCATTATATTACTTATTGGTTTACTTAATATGGAATTGGAGACATTTCTTAGATATTTGGAGATTTAATAAAAATATTTATTAAGTATGCATATGGGGAGTTCCCCTCAAAAGATATTATAACACCAAAACAATGTTAGAAATAATGTGTACATCTTTGATTTCGTCACGCATTATCACAATGTACCCCATAGTAGATTTAGTCATATTTTATCATTCATAGTGTGCCCAAACATGTACATCTTGGGATTATTTTAAAAGATGGACCTATCCTTCTTGTAAAAACCATAAGAAGGAACAAAATCCTATAAAAGACCTTATATATATATATATATTACACCTATGAAGTTATGGTTACCATAATTTATCTTCACTTATGGCTACCCATTGTGACTTATATTTTCCATTTCCCCATTAGTATCCATTGAAGATTAAGCAGAGAAAATATTGAAGACTCGAGCATTGTAGGTTCTTCTTTTCCCTTCTCTCTTAAAACCCTAGGTTATATTTCTTACTTGCTTTGCTTGATAAAATAAAACTCTTTTATTTTCTTATTGTATATTATGATATGCCAACTTACCATTGAGAAGTGAATAGTATTCATGGCAAGAGAGTTCCCATCAAAACTTTATAATCTTTTTATTTTTTTATTTTTCTTTACATTTAAAATTTCCTTCACAGATACGATAACTTGTTTTTTTTAGAATCCAATAATACAAGTTAGATATGGAACTTGTTTTTTACTAGCTTCAAGGCTTAGCTCAAGCAGTCATGGGCTAGACGTGAGATCTTTTCCCCTGAAGTTAAGGAGGTCATAGGTTCGATTCTCTTGATTCCCTCAGAGTTAGACTCCATAAGCAGGGCTGACATTTTACCTTGTTTACTTTCCATGAATAATGGGGAAGTCCTTAAAGGGTTTTTTTGCGAGGTTATTCCTTAGAAAATAGTGCTTGTTTTATTCTGTTTATTATATTATATAATGAAAAGTAATGCAGAAAAATCTAAAAAAACATTGCCATTTAAAATAAATATAAATTATTATTTTATCGAAGCAAAATTTTCATTAGCTTTATAAAATTAGTTATATTGTGGTGTTATTTAAAGATTTTTTCTTTGGCATATCCAAAATTATGTAAACAAGAGGCTACATCATTCAAAGTACATAACCAACTCAATTCCAATAAGAAGACTCATTCTCAGTATGTTGTGTTGTACTTCTTTAATTTCATATATGTGTATCACCAACCACGAGTAAGATCTCTTTTTTCCTTAAATGTGGTTATCATATTCATGTTTTGCATATTTTTCCATTAGTTTTATATGATTAGTTATTTGTGGTGGTATTGAGAATTTTTTCTTTGCATCGCCAAAATGATGCAAAGAATAAGTTGCATCATTCACAGTTCATAACCAACTCAATTCCAACAAGAAGACTCATTCCTAGTATGTTGTGTTGTACTTCTTCTATTCCATATCAAAGTATCACCAACCACAAGTAAAATCTCATTTCTCCTTAGATATGGCCATCACATTGATGTTTTGCAATCATCATCGAGGTTTTCATTCCTTTAAGCATCTCTCATTGAGTCGTTATTTGAAGGCATATTATTTCTTTAAGTAGGAATGCTACTACATCACAAAAGGGTTTAACTTAAATAAAAGAATATATGCAAATGAAGTTGTGAAAGATATATGATGTTGTCATGGTTAGATGTTTTTCCAAAGTAGATCAAATTTCTTGAGAACATAATCGAGTGAATTGAAGAATTATTATATAATAAACAAATATTTGATGAAACTAGTATAAATATGTATTTTTTTTGTTTGATAGTTTGTTTGCATCTTGCGGGACTAGCCTATGATCTAAGAAACCACGACCCAGTGGCCTCTAAGCCTTCTAAATCACCCCAAGGTCACACCCAACCTAGACCACACCAACCTTTAACATGACTGGATTTTTAAGTGTCTCCTCCCAGCTACCTTGCAAAGTTCGAACTTAGATAAACATGCAAAACAAAGCTTGTCAAAACCAACTCTACTAATAAAATTTGACTAGTATAAATATATATTATAACTATCTTTTATTACTTAATATTTTATAATTTATTTATTTCATTTTAAATTTCTTATAAATGATTTGATAAAAAAATACTCATTTAATTTTAAATATTAAATTATAAAATTTAATCAAAATAATCAATCGTCATTGTCTTATATTTTAATAAATATTTAATACAAATTATAATATTATAAAATCAATTTTTTAATAGGTAAAATCACATAAATATCTTTCCACTCACAATGATATTAAATTTAATTATCTCTACGTGATAATTTAAATTAAAAAACTACACTTCCTCTAAACTAATATCAAACCTACTTCAAAACTAGTATTCTACCACCCACTTCAAATTCCATTTTTAAAAAATAATATTATATCCACTTTCTCTTACACTACATAGGTTTCAAATCCCCAAAAAACCTGAAGTAATATATATATACACTCTGAGATCCAATCCATATACTATACTAAATAAATAAATAAACAAAAAAATGTTTAATAATAAAAAGCACAACCACTTTTCAAGATATAATCATTTTTTTTAATAATAAAAAACACAACCACAAATATATTGGTATTGGTAAATAGATCAATAATAAAATGCTCAACCACTTTTCAAAGTAAAATTATTGGTCGATAGATAAGAAAATGATATAGGACACAAACCTCTTTTCTCTAAAGAAAATACAACAGAACGAGGAAAGACAAAACATCCGTGAAGAGCGAAGAAAGTTCTGCGATTTATGGTAAAGGGACCACAACGTTGACTAATTTTATTTCTCATTCTACCTTCCAGAAAAGGAAACTATTTCCAGTTATTAAAGCACATGTGCGCATCTCATCTCAGGTTTATTAAATATGCCCTCCTCTCTGTAGACAACTACATTTCTTTTATTTTAATGTTTGAAGATGTCTATACATTTTTGGAATGTAAAGTATTTTTGTTTTATTATAATGATTTTTTTTATTGAAATTAATTTTAATTTATAGTATTTTAAAATATTTTTCATCTTAATCGAATTTATATTTTATTAAACTTAAAAATTTAAAATTAATAAACCTATTTTTTTTAAATATACCCTATTGCTTTCTTTAAAATATCAGATTCACCTCAAATTTCAAAGACTTGTCCATCCTCCATTAATTAATGTATACATTATAAACGCTATATCCTTTCCCTTTTTTAAAACCATTATTAAATACAAATATCATCATTGAAGAAGGGATAAACATTGAAGAAGTTAATCTACATATCAACTACACACTTTTTGTTAATATCACTAGTAAATACAAATGTCATTACTAAGGAAGGGATAAACACTGAAGTGACTGAATAATAACATAAAATATATAATATTAAAAAAATCAATATACCTTTTTTTTAATATTATTTTTTCCAGCGAAAAAAGCTACTATTGATATTCAGATGAATCAAATAGTACAATGAAAAACATGATTCGTATGCAAAATCAGCAGAAAACTTCAAGAAAGGATCCGAAATACAAATGATCCATCAAAGACCATTCTGATCCTAATTTCTCAAAAAAAAACCAGACCTTCAAAACAAGTCAAACTTCCAAGATGTATACAATAAGCATGACACAACAGTCCTCGAACACAAAATATTGTGTTGGCCTAACTTTAGTCAAAAAAGTATGTGACTCCACTCGCTAGAGTGGAATTATCCAGCTATTCCTCCCAAATGCGTTGACCTTCAGAACCTGCCAGAGCTTGTTTAGATAACTTATCCGCTAAGGAGTTATGTTCTCTATAAATATGCTCAAAGGTAATATTCTGCTGCAAAGATATTTCCTGCTGTGTCCTGAGGCACCAATGGCGCAGATTGGTAACATTAAGCTTGAAATCCCCAGTGGCCCATTTGATAGTTACAAGAGAATCCCCATACATTTTGGTATTAACTAAACCAAATATATTTGCCATTTTTAAAACACACCACAATGCCATAAGCTCAGCTTTCATGTTGCTACCAACACCACAATTGAGCTGAACTGTGAAGAAGTGATCCTCATTTAGATAAAGAACTCCTCCTACTGCACATATCCCATTCCGAGCAGCCCCATCAAAGAATAAAACTGGTTGTTCCACCTTAAGAGTGAAATGACTAATTTTGACAATCGACAGTCTATGTTCATCAATCTTATATGTTGAAAACATCTTCAGCACAGTCATGCAACATTTCAATCCAAGCGGTGGAATATTCTTAAAGATAGCACAATTCCTTGTATACCAGATTGCCCATGAAATACAAATAGCAATACTAAAGAATTGCTTACAATTTCTGTACCAATTCAAGAGACAGAGCTTGAACTCACCAACATCCCACAGACGTGTAATTTTCAGTTTTGTCGAAACTAAATCCTAGATTTTATTTGTGAAGCTACAGTTGACAAATAAATGCTGAGTTGATTCTGCTGCATTAAGGCAAAGACAACAGATGCTTGGACCGATCCAGCCACGCTTCATCAAATTCTCCCATGTCTTAAGTTTTTCTTGGAGAGCTAACCATAAAAAGCATTTTAATTTTAGGGGAAGTGACCACTTCCATAATTGCTTATACCACCAGTCCTGGGGGAAAATAAATTTATCTTGCATCATTCTAATATAAGCTGATTTTTCCTTCACTTTACCTATGCTAGGATTCCCACACCAAATTAGCTGATCATCTTCCTGTGAGATTTTAACACCAGCTAAATTCAAATTTTTGATATAAGTTTCCCATTCCACTGCAAAAAAACCAGAGAGCCCGAGATCTCTAGAAGACAACCATATAGCAGGCCCAGAATCACCTATTCTACGAATACATATTTTGTCAAGTGTGGACAGATCAAGAACCTGTAAGTATCGGGTTAGGAGAATGGGGAGGTGAAAAGAATTTTCCATCCCAACTCTAATATTTTCTCCTGAGCCAACCTACCAATCCAGATCCTTTTTGATCCATATGAAAACTTTCATGAAACCCCTCCATAATGGCAAAAAGTTCCAACCAACCTGTTTCGGATTTCTAAACCAAAGGTACACATTAGGTTTGATATATTTGCTTCTCACGAGTCTAGACCAAAGAGTATTTCCAAAGATACATCTCCACATACTTTTTAATTTGAGAGCAGCACTGAATACCTCCAAATCTTTGATTCCCCAACCCCCAAATCTTTCGGGTCTAGAAAGTGTCTCCGAAGCAACCATTGGGATTTTAACTTTCTCAGAATTCCCTGACCAAAGAAAGTTAAAGAAACATTTTCTAATAGCTTTAATAATGAAGGAAGGCACTTCGAGAAGAGAAAACCAATAAACTGGAATACTTGATAGCACCGATTTAACTAATAAAAGTCTGCCTCCAATAGATAAAAGTCTATAAGACCATTGCGCTATACGAGTTTCTATTTTCCGCAGCAACTAGAACCAATCTTTGATAAGATAGTTATTAGGTTTCAAATAAAAACCCAAATATTTAAAACTCTCCTCCAATGGACATCACTTGAAGGGAAGAAAGGTGGTGATAGCTTTCAGCTGCAGATCATTCATATTTAGATGAAAAAAGTTTGACTTAGCAGAATTAACCTTCATGCCGGAGGCATTATAGAAAGTTTGAATGATGTTTTCATATTGAATCCACTCTGCAGTTGTGTCCAAACCAGCCACCAAAACATCATCAGCAAACAAGATGTGTGAGATCACACAGTCTTTAGTCAATCTAATACCTTTAATCAAACCTTTGTCCATAGCTTGCTTAACTAATCTGCTAAATCCATCCATAATTAAAATGAAGAGAAGCGGAGACAGTTGGCACCTTGTCTAATCCCACGAGAGCAACTGAAGAAAGAGGTCGGTGAACCATTTACCAATACAACAATATTCATTGTAGTGATGCACACCATAATCCACTTAATTACCAATGGAGGCAAACCAATTTTTATCAGGATCATTCGCAAAAAAGACCAACTGACTCTATCATATGCTTTCTCTAAGTCCATTTTAAGCAAGAGAGCCTTCTTCTTTTTGATTTTAATATCATGCAGCAATTCCTGAGATATCTTGATTGCATCGTGGATCTGTCTCCGAACTGTTCAGCCGATATATACTTTGAAAGAGTAGTCTTCAGCTTTTGTGCAATAATCTTTGTAATGAGCTTATATAACAGGTTACATAAGGCAGTCGGGCGATAATTCCTAAAAGAGAGAGGCTTGTTTCTTTTGGGGATTAAAGTGACAAAGGTAGCATTAAGAGCACCTGAAATACAAATGTTATTAGTGAAGAAGGGATAAGCATTGAAGTAATTGAATGATAACATAAAACATATAATATTAAAAAAATTAATATATACACTTTTCAAAGAAGTGGCATGTGGTATATATAAAGTAATATAGGAGCGAATAGAAGTGATGATAATACACATTTTATTATTCTTAGTCTTAAAAAAAAAGAGGAGAGAGAAAAAACAATCTTAACACAAATTTTGTTGTAAAGAAAATAAAAATAAAAATAAAGATTAAATATGTTAGAGTGGTAAGTTATCAAATATGAAAATGAGAAAGTAAATATAATAAATTTACTTTGTAAAATTATTAAAATAAAAATGAATAGAATTGATAATATCAAAATCAAAATATCAAATAAAACGTAACAACAATTCTTTTTGGATTTTTAATAAACAAATGTCAACAAGGTTACCACATGGCACTTTTAAAAAATTACATATTAAATGCATTATTATGTTTTTCTATTTTTAAAAATAAAATCACACTTTCATATATTTATGTCTCATCAATATCTCTTCAACTAATCATGTAATAAAAAAATTAATAAACAAAAATATTAAACTTAAACCATATCACTCATGTAATATTAACCTACTCTAATTTGATTTTTCACTCAACATATTTAAAAAACCTAAAAATTATAAATCATTTATTCACATATTAACTTCTTTAAGACATACCTTCTCTCTTCACAACTACTTTCCTTAAAATATCATTTTAACTTCAAATCTCAAGGACCGGTTTAAATAACTACTTTGAACACATTTTACCTAAAATCTCAAAGATAAATATATAGGTGGTATATAAAAATAGGTTATATTTAAATTTATTCATTTTTAATTACACATTTTTTATATTTAATGATGTTGTTTGTTGTTATATATGATTTATTTAATGGGTATAGATTCATCTTAAAAATGGATTTATCAAGCATCGAGAGGGATCCAATTTCTTGAGGTGTAATTTTTTAAAAATTTAAATTCAAGAAATTTTCTCTCTTGATTGATAGATCTAAATTTAAGTTTTAAGTTTTATTTTTATAAATGATTTTTTAATTATTTTGTTAGGAACAAACGTTACAACATCTACACCTCACTCCTTTATGTGCAATAATAAAAATGTACAATAATAAATCATCATAAAAGAAAACTAAAACACAAATTTTATTTTTATTTTAATTAAAAAAATAAAAACATAGAAAGTATAAATTATTTTTAAAAATATATTTTTAAATTAAATTGATATATATTTATTAATTATGATGATGAAATGAAATTTTAAATAGTTACATTATTGAATATAAATTTATTCACTGAATATTAAAATTTATATTATATTTAATATCAATAGAAATTAATATTTTAAATAAATATAATTATTTAAAATTTAAAATAATATGTATTTAAAATTTAAAATAATATCAACAAACATTATATTTGAAAAATAATTAAATAAAAAATCAATTTAATTCCAAAATAATATTATAATTCCACATTACATAAAGTATGATAAGTATATATGTTAATTATATTCATTTATAAAATTAATAAAGCATCTTTAATAACAAGAGCCACGAGGTGGCGATGTCCCCGACAAAAGCATATGATCGGGGACATAATCTTTAATGATTTTACAAGGGATATAAAAGAATCCAAGAAAATGCTTTGAGCATTAGGAAGTATTTAAAGTTGTTAAAGCCATAGATGTAGAGTCAAGCTTCCATATAACAAAGTCGTTGAATGTGGGATAAATTTGTGATAAGAACTTAAGTGTCTTACAAGTAATCTAGGAATTTGAACAACAAATTCATTGTATATATATTTTATATTATGAAGAAGGAAATGTATACAGGAAATTTGATTCTATAATGAAAAGATATTTTATATGTTCAAAGATTTTGTTAATTGCTAGGTACATAAAGAATGTAGTGGACAGGATTAGAGAACAAAGGAGCAATCCAAGAATCGTTCCAAAATGACGAAAATGTTCAACAATGTGACCTGTTGCCTAATGTAGTTTGTTGTGATCAAAGACATGTACATCGATTTTTGATTTAAAGGCTATAACATGATTATTTAAAAAAAAAGGTTATTGCTACAACAATAAAATCTTAGTATGTATCAGATTCATATCCTTTAGCTTCTTTAATTAAAAAAAGAAGCTAATCCCATTTTCCAAAATATATTTACACTAAAGTTTCCAAACGAGCAATGCCAAAAATCATAGGTCAGGATCTCGGATCTTTGTAAAGCTCCAATATCATTGAGTAGAATTATTTTTCAATGTAATCTTCCTTAGGAAAAAGTTGCATATTCATATTAGACAAATTACCAAGAAGATTTAGCAAAAGAGCTATCTTAGGATAGGTGGTTTACTATTTGTAATTTAAGGCATGAAGCCTATGTCAATCTAGAAAAACGATTTTTTGTAAATAATGTCTTTGCAAAGAAGACCTTGGTAAATCACCAACAATGCAAACATCAGAAACTTGTACGCATTGTGCAATATCTTGATGCATGTTGTTAGTGAGATGACGCTATAATTTTTTCAGTTGCAGATAGTATTTACATATTGTTCTGTTGTGTGAAACTTAAAGGTTATATTAATTTGTCTTTGTAAACTATAAGGAAGTGATATAGATAAGATATTCCTTGATAATGCAATGTGCATGAATATGAAAGTAAACAAATCTCATTTTCCGAATGCAACTCCATGTGAAGGATTATAGGGGGATGACTCGATAGAATGCAAAAGAGATGGTTGCAAGAAGCTGTGTTTTTGTTAAAGGGTTGCTATAAATGACCAGTGTTGAATATAAAGATTTTACTTATTTTGTTATTAAGTGGGGGGTATTATCTGTTGTTTATTGATAGCATCTAAAAATGGTGAAGAAGGCGATGGTTGAGTCAAAGTTGGGAATAAGTCTATGTCTATAGAATGTGTTGGAAGTAATTTTTCATCAACGATTAAAAATATTGCAGGAGTATCAAAAAGGGGTTATGTGGTATGTTCTTATTATATTATTCTTGTGCAATGTATTATTATGTATGCACTATTGAAGGAAAATTAAACATAAGTAAGCACTGTATGGCTTCTAGAGTAGGCTAGGAACTCAATAAGGGATTAGAAGAGGGAAAAGACTTTAAGTTGAAGAATTTATCTGAGGACTGTTAAGAGGGTTTTGATGTTGTATTGGTGATCATTGTATGATCTGTAGGCTAGCTTTAAGGCAAGAGAAATGGGGCATATGCACTAGAAGAATTTAAGAAAGGGCATTGGTTTAAAGGGTCTGTAGTGGCATGGAATATACTATAAGTTGCCAACATTTTTCATTGAATTAAAATTTCTTAAACAATGAGCAATTTATGTAATGTATTATTGACTTCATTGTAGATACATATCTGGAATCAGGAAAGATTTGTGTATTTCAATTTCCTTACAACCGAATCATTGGTTGATGTACATTTTGAAGATGCTTTAGATGTATAGATTTTGCTTTTTTTTTGAATCCAAGTTATCATCCTTTAGGTATATTAAATAGTGTTACATTGTATATTGAATTTTTACTTGGGTGAACGGATTAGATTTGTTAATAGGAAGAACAAGAAATATTAGTTGTCTTGGGGCTCTGTGGCGCAGGATGCGGTGGCGTTGTTGCGTCATCCTCCCTGTGTCGTGTGGTATGATGTTTGCAAGTGCGATATGGTGTTTGTAGGTGAAACAAAGGTTGTTGATTGTTGTATTGCTATAGCGGTTTATTTCATAGATCTTTAAAGAAGAGCCTTTTTGGATGCCGCCACCATTGCTAACGTAAATCCCCTTTGCTTGATGCAAGAGACCATGGCCGTTGCTTTGGAGTATGGTATTTACAAGACTGGTTTGTTGGAAAATGGTGCGTTAAATGTTGTGTTTGTTGATATTGGGGATGTTAGTATTTAGGTTTGTGTTGTTGCTTTTAAAAAAGGCTTGCTGAAGATCCTGGCCCATGGGTTGGACAGATCTCTTGGTGGAAGGCATTTCGATGAGGTTCTTTTGAACTATTTTCTAAATCAGGGGCTAAAACCCTAGAAACCATGTTCATTTCTCAGTATTGCAATCCTTTTGTATGTATTCATTTTTTTCTTTCTTTGTGCTGATTTTTTTTCCTATGTATAAAACCTTTGAAGTCCTGTTGCGATTTTGAGCCCCGAAATTCTTTTGTATGTTGTCATTTTTATTGATTTTGGCAAAGCCAGACAAATCTAATGATCTGTATGAAAAGTTATGAAACTGGATTGCGTTGATTGCAGCTTGGAAAGCGTTGAAACCGTAGCAATGAACGCTTTGTAATTGTAAACGCATTTTGTATGTATCCATTCATGTTCTTTGCAAAAAGATTAGATAATTTCATGGATCTGTGTGAAGGTTTATTGAGGCAAATTTTGCTAGATCTATCTCAGGAGCCGTTGATACTAGCAATGAATCCTGTCTAGTTCCTGAAGCCGTTGCATATATATGATAAATGGCTCAGGTAAGGCTTTGTTAGTTCTTCCCAAGCTTCAATTCCTCTTCAAATATCTCGAACAATAGTTGTTACAGGTCAATTTCCAGTGGAGTGGCTGAACTCAGAGCTTGTTCTCTGGATTGCTCCTTACTGCACCCTTCTAAAAGCTCAGAGATTGTTGCCCTTGAAAAGCTTAGTGAAAGAATTGAGTCTCTTCTGTCTCTTGCCAATGTTGATTGCAGTAATACCGGAATTGTGGTCCAATCTTCTGCAAGTGAGGCTTCCTAACTTGGCTATTTTGGCATGGTATGGGTTGTTGTAGGGTATCGGTAAGAATATGAGGTGTCAAGATTTTGGCTGGCGATATTGTAGACTATGGGATGTTCTTTTGCATGATAATATGCAAAGAAATTGACAATGTCAAAACATTGTTATCGGAATTGATCCTGTTTTCTTATGACTTTAGTCAGGGTCAAATTTTGGAGTATGAAAATCTGGAATTGAATTGGAAGGGTTGTTATGAAGAGTATTTACAAGAGAGGCATATTTTACAAATGACAGAGAATGCTAATATATTCACTTAAGAAAACCATTTCACTAAACATTTTTGAAAAATCAGTAAAAGCCAAGTCCAATAAGGATTGCATTTGAATAATTTTTGGCAGCGATTTTTTTTTTAATATCATTTCAATTCAGTGAATTTTGCCCTCATTTTGGAGCTGCATGAAAAATCCGGCATGCTACTGCAACTTTTTCAGAACGCTACATCATTATAAGATAACTGTTGTAAGAACAATTGGTTTGTGTGACAACCAATAACTAAATTTTTAGAGAAATTCACTATGAGCTTTTTAATTTTTTAATGCATTGTCCTTTATAGGAAACAGATATCATGAAGAGATAACATTGGCTATGAGATTCCTAATTTTTTAATTCATTTTCCTCTATAGATAACAGAAATCATGAAAAGATAATTGTCAATATCTTGACGTATGACTTAAAAGAAAACAACCAATAATATCAAACTGTATCTATCATATGTAGCATAGTAGAAAGCCAATAGAAGAATTATTGTACCGTGTCATAGATTTACTTGGAGAGATCACTGTACATAATTGAAAGGAAATGAAAACATTAAAAATGTACAAGTATTAAATAGACACTGATACATGTTTTTAGCATTCAAAACCATTGAAATCAATCTACTGGTGCTAAAACTTTATCATTATCAAGTCAGGCAATTTAATTTTCAAAAGATGGCTATCGTCTAGTTTCTCTGATTAGAAATGTTACAATAAATTTTTTTCCTGCAACGGTTACAGTTGTATGTTTGCAGGCACATGAATCATCAGCATGGACATTTTCATTGTGGATGATGTGAATAACAAAGGCAGTTTGCATATGCCTATGCTTTATGGATCTAGTTGCTTACATCTCGAGCTCATAATAATTTCATATGCTGGAGAATAGTACATAGAGATCTATTGCTATTTCTTATGTTTTGCTTGGAGCCTTTCTGATCTGATCTCTTTGTTTGATTGATAGAGATCTGATATCAAATGATTCATGGGAAATTACCAATTTCCATAGAATCGGAACTTGTACCTGTATCAATTTACTGCATGTTGAAAATTAAAATGCAAAACGCATAAAATCAAACAACAGACAAGCAATATAAATTGCATTGCCATTTTGCAACTGAAATGATCGCAACCTAATTATATTTGAAAAAAGAAGCAATGACATTGACGCAGTTCAAAATCATTGACATATACACTGCTCAGCAAAAAAATAGAAGCAGATGTAAGTATCGTTTAAAAAATGCAAGAGAATTTGTATTGTTTTTTTCAAAAAAAAAGTTCAATTTAAGTAACAGGTGCATTGTATTTGAACATAAAGCATTGAAAAGCAATTGTTCTTGTGATTATCTGAGTTCTAATTCTATGTACGATTGCATTTTCAATGTCAGAAACAATATAAACCATGTTTTAGCACATGGAAATACTGAAAACTATTACAATGGTTTTATTGAAATGACAAAGGCACTAAAGCAAACATCATTTGGAGAGCAACTCTACACAAACGAAGTGTGCTGCAAGGTTATTGAACTTCAAACCAGGAGACAACAGAGCAAGTGCAAAGACTGTAGCTGATTACCATAGACATGAACGAAATATTGACATTTGAGATGTTGGAAAGCCATGTATCTATCTATATTTGTAAACTATGAATAAGATCACAAAAGCTTATAGGTAGATTGTTTTCAAGTATGCGAAAAGGAAATATCAGTTGCTGAAGCATGAAAACTGTGTATCTATTTTGGCATTCAGTGACTATGAATTTGCAAATTACAAATGAAAAAGATAGTGACATTTGCAAAAATGCTGTGAAGCTATTCTGACGGATGCAGTAAATAACATTAAAAAAGTGAGCAATATATATAAGTGTTTTTGGTTTGTTTGTGTTTTCAACAAACAGTGGAAAAAAGATGAACATCATTGACATTTTCAAGAGTTCTGTGCATATATCGATATCTATGCCTAGGAAAGGAGGTTAAGTTTGATAGAATATTTTTTTACACAATACCAGAAAACATAACTTAGAATCTAAAACTCTCGCAAAATATATTCTTGGAAATCTTCTTGCATTGCTAATTGTAGATTGCAAGTGATATGGAACGTTGCTAAGCTGTCACCAGGTTCCATTTTCAAAACCTAGGATATGCTGACTGTTAAAATTTTAAAATTCCGCAGCAGAGGATGGAACATGATAGAATGCAAGTCTCCACAAATTTAGAAGATATAAATAAATAGCGATTTATTATCGTTGATTAGACATAAATAAACACAGGACAACCCACAGATCTCATATACTTCTCATTTACATTGATGGAAGTAAATAGATTGGTCTTTGAAGATTGGCTGAATAGCAAATATCTATCAGCATCAAATGAATATGATGCATTACTGATGAAAATTGAAATCATTTCAACTAGACTCCTACAGAGTTCAAAGTTTAGAGTGGGCAATTTATTCATTTGTGTAATCTCTTTATAGCTAGACTATCTGCCATTTGATCTCAGTTTCAGTGCTCATAATGGGGTCCTTGTTTGTTGACCTTTAGACTATATTTAAATGTTTAGATATTTGTAATTGTTGCTTTCTCTCAAAGCTAGCTGCTGCTGCAAACTGCTACTAGTCAACATCTATAAGCATGTGATGTCACTGTTCACTAGTGTATACACAGCTGACAGTGCCGTCATCTTTTTCTCAGCAATAGTGACTTGTACATGCCTTCTTCAGATTTGTTGTAGTCTGTGGATGACTACAAATTCTGGGACAGACTCTGTATAAAAAATCGTGTGCATGAAAAAGCACTTTGAAACAATCAAATGCTTGAAACGTATACAACATGAAAGAGCAGATTTGCAATCTTAAGACAAGTATGGACACCTGGACAAGCATTCAAATAAAGCTATGTTTCTTTATATATATTTATAGTTTTTTATCAAAATGATGACCACAGAAACTGTCAATATATCAGATCCATAGACTCTTGTTGTATATGTACTGATACAAAATCATGGCAGCCGATCATGGTGCATGTATAAGTACATTGATTATATCAAAAAAAAAAAATTTCAATAAAGTTTTTTCTCTTTTTATATGCTAGATATTGCACATGTACATAAGTATTTTCCAGGACTGGATATGATCTTTGCAAACTATGAGTTGAAGTCATCATGATCACTGTAATGACAAGGGGCACTGAAGTTTGTTTCCTATACATTGAAAAAAAGGAAAATATTAACACCAAAAGCAATTGATAATTGAAAACAAAACATGTTAGGAAAAATTAAAATGTGAAAGTGTTGAAAGCAGAACATGTTACATATGAATTTGAAGCTAAAATCTGATCACATTCATGAATATGTTAAATCTATGTATAGTTTTTGCTATTGCTCTGACTAAGTCGAGAGAAATTAGTATGAATGCACAAAGAGATTACAGTGTAATAAAAAAATATTTCATTGACACTTACATGAGATGCATAGTTTGAACTTCAAAAATTGTGCCTCTGAATCAAAGCATTTGAGAGAAAAGGTAAAAGCTTTGGGTCAGAAACACAATTGTATTATTAGATGAGTTGTATTCTAGAACATGATTAAATAAACTGTAAGCTAATAAAGGGAATACATGATGACATTAGCCTATCATCACTGAATGTGAAGACTATAGCTATTGATCATTGATAGTAAAAAAAATTAATATTTATAGCAATTGAAAATTACAGATAGCAACAGTGGGTAAACTATCAACAAGAATTAAAAAAGGTTATTGTTTTATTGTTTCAAGCATTCAAAAAACTGTGAGTGCGAGCCAGTGATAAAATCTAGTACTTAGTTTATTTAGTCATAGTTCAAGTTTGAATATCAAATTGCAATGTTTTTATAAAAACATTTGCAGATGTTTGTTTAAGTCATTTGAAAGCGAACATATTTTTGTTTGAAACAATATCTGTAAACAGACAAGGTATGAAATACAACATGCATATAGTTGAGAAGGTTGTGTTTTTCCCTAGATTAACAGTTACTTGTGCATACCTTGTTTCTAGAGTTTTTTGCAGTTGACTATTCTGTTGTTCATTGCAAGAGTGAAAAGGCCTTGTTGGTTGAATTTGCGCAGATGACGAATAGTTGTTGTAACAGCCTGAAAATATTGTTCATATGAAACAGCTGAAACAAATGGACAATATTCTTTGAGCTGTGCACCTCGAAGACTGCATTCAAGCATTCCTTGATCGGTTTCCAGTTTGCATTCCAAGATATGCTCATAGGCTGCAGCTGTTTCTTGATTACAAAAACTACAAAATGTGGTGCTCTGGATCATCGGGAGCTTGCATTCTGCGCATGTACATTGGAATGGCGGTGCAAAAACATTTTTAATTTTGAGCACTCCATATATCTATTGCAATTTCCAATATAGGAAATATACAGTGTATGAGATAGGTACAAGTATATAGAAATGGTGCAGGAGAAAGTACATGTTGCAAAGAAGGAAGGGAGAAAAAAATTACACCTATTGCTAAAAGTATTGGAAAGAAAAGGTGCGAAAAAAAGAAACAAGATCTCTTCTTTCTAAATATTGTAATAGTATAAATGCAAATAGGGTGTTGCAGAAGACATGGACCTATGCAAATGTTCTGGGACAATGTTGAAATAAGCTTTTTTGTAGCTATAACATAGTTGATTTCATGGATATGGATTCGGTAGATAATCTTATGGATTGTTTCTTGTTTACGATAAAATATAATGAACAAGCAACTTTTAAAACCGTTGATGAGAACTGAGAAGATAGAACATATGTCAAAAGACAAATAGACTATGTTGTTTTTTCTTTTTTCCTGCTACGAATTAGAAGAATTGTTACAGCGATTTCATAGTTTAACAAAGAACGATGGAATGTATCTCTGACCTGTGTCTTAGCTTCAACAATCATAAGCAAATCTTGAATTGCAAATTCATCATTGAGTGGATCAATAAATGTGGCCTGGCAGGCCTTTATCAGGTGACTGCCTTTTGGCCCTGGTCGAACAATGTTTTTGAATAAATAGAGTGCTGGCTCGTCCTGTGCAAGCTGTTGTTGCACTCGTAGAAAGAAGTTTTTATAAGTGTCGTTCACTTGAAACTGCGAGAATGAAAAAGAAAAAGTCAGGAAAAAATGTATAAATAATTTGCAATGGAAAAATGCATATAAACTTAGAGAAAAGTGCAGTTGTATCAGCAATTAACAATGAAATGACAAAAATAAAAAAATAATATGAACTTTGGAAAGAACAAAAGCAAGTTGACTGTACAGTTGCATAGTCATTTGGAGTTTCACCATCCCTGATGTAGAAATCCAATTGTTTGTTTTTGTATTCGCATGCAACCACTATAGCAGCAACTGAACCAACAACATATGCCTCATCAGATGAAACTAGCTCATTAATTGTAGTGTCTGGAGGAAGACAACGTGTCTTGCATACTTGATCTATTGTTTCAATATGGCTGGAAGGTAATATTGCTATGGAGTTTATAGCATCTCCACGATCATATTGGCCTCTTTTCTTTAATTCAAATCCAATAATTCAGACACTTTTTCCAGGCAACAAGAAGTTGCCAAATCTGTTGACAAGGTTATCATTCATGGTAAGAGTAATTGTCATGAAACCATGTTTATCTACAAGGTCTGCATGCAGAATCTTTGTTTTCACAGGCGAGTTTTGCGTTCGATTCTGTGCAGGGCCATAGACAATTAAAATATCTCCCTCAAAAACATTGGCATGAGACATTGTACATAACTCCACAATAGATGAAGCTTGAACAAATGCCTGCTTTAATCTGTGAACATAAGAAAATGGAACACAGAAAATAGCAATTAGATTTTACAATTGTCTATTGTTGGTAGCTATGTACACACAATCACATTATTTCTAGACAAGGACATGGAAAAGAATAGAGATTTTGTACAAGAAAATTGATGAAATGAATTAACTTAGATTTGAGTAGAAGAGAAAAAAATTAATAAGCAGAAATCCAAGACAAAGAAAAATGACTAGGTTTGATGCAAAGCAACATTACCTCTTTGGAATGGTTGTTTTTGCATTGGAATTGGGCAATGGCCCTGTTGCAATTGATTCTGACGCTGCAACGTCTTGTGAACAAGAAATATTTCTGTCACCAGATGGGATGCTCGATGCAGGTTCCATTGCAACAATGATTCGCTTTTGGAAAATTTCTTTGTGCTGTATATATTTTCTGAATACGTTTTTTTTTTAACCAATTCTGAAAAATGATCTAGATCTCAAACCATTAGCAGTCATATGCAAAAGATAGATGTTTATAGATATAGACTAGAGCAAATTGAATCGTCAAGAATTTTTGAAAGGGATATTGCATTGAGTTTTGGCATTTAACAAAGAACAAACAAATGTGTTGATGTCAATAACTATGATTTGAATTTCTATGAATAGAAGTACATAAGATTGAAGTTTGTTTGAGTAATGTTTTTGATTAAACAATAGTTAATGAATGAAATAAAAGAATTGTAAAGAGTTTAGGTAACTGCATTTCAAACATAATGCTACAAAAGAATAAAACATTGATTCCTGTCTATTAAACCAGACAACAAGCTATTGTGTGATGTTTATAGCTGAAGCAACAGTGTCTTTATTTCTCTTGTTTTTTTTTTCCTAATTTTTTTTTTTCCAAATTATTGTGCATAGATAATAGTCAATGCATATTAGTGAATGGTCGTTACAAAATAATGGATGGCATATCAGAGTATGCACAAGGAAAAAGAAAATTGGAGGTTGAAAAAGCAACGGAATTGAACAATACTTTGTTCATTGCAAAAGAAAAGAAAGAAGTTAGTTGCGAAATGCTGGTTTGCTTTTTTATATAAATTTTTGGTTGTAGTTTTAAAAATTCAGAATCAATGTTTTTGAAATTTCAAAAACTAAAATAAAAGAAGACAAGGACGATATCATGGATATATTTTTTGAAATATGGAATGCAGGTAGATTATATTGAATCAAAAGGAATTGATAGAAAACAGCTAAAATGATCAGACCAATATGCATCTGAAATAGTAAATGAAATTGTATCAAGATCTAAATTTGTCCAAAAATGATCAATCATAGAGTCATAGCTAGTTGTAATATGACTTGTTTTTAATCTCAGTTCTTTTGCTTGCATATATGTCTGTATTAATTTTCTGGTCATTGTTTCCTTCAACATGTCGATTTTGAAGTCACCGGCAACAACAATAGGCATTTTCATATTATTGTTTTCTGGCAAAATGCAATTGAGTGCACAATTGACTTTGTCAAATACAGTATTTGGTTTGACATATATATTTATAATTTTCATGGTGTTGTTACGAAGTTTAAGATCAATGACAATTGCCTCAATGAATTTTTCATTGTATGTTGCAGTGTGCAAGATTGGAATCTCTTTTTTGACAGCTATTACGAGACCATGCACTGAATAAGTTGCAATGCATGTGTATTGGTTTGTAAATGTTGTGTGCACCGGAGGCGAATGCAAATGGTTTTCTTGCAGACATAGAATGTGTGATTCTAAAAGTTCAGTATCATGTGCAATGTCCTCAATGTGCAGGACCATACTACGTGTATTAAGTGAACATACAATAAGGTGTTGATTACAAGGAATTGACTTTAGACCATATTGAAATTGCAATGATGCATCTTCTATTAATCTAGTTGATTCGACAAGCACTTTTGATGAAACAGTGAAGTTCTTTTGTTCCAATTTGTTTACGAGATAGAGAGATTCAATGCTTTTTACACGGGAAAGTGCAGTGTAAACAAGGCCATGCCTTGTAACCCCTTTTGGATCAAATGCAACTTTTTCAAGTGTCAAACCTTGTGCTCTATGGATTGTTCTAGCACATGCCAATTGAATTGGGAATTGTATCCTAACAAAATTTCTTTTATTGCCAACCAAGATCTGTGTTGATATTCTTTTGATAGGTGTCCAAGTATGGTTTATAAAATTGTTGTATAGACAATGCATATTAGTACGTGTAATGGCACCTATCTTTGGACTAGGAAACTCAAGCCAGATAACGTCTGTGCAGCTTTTGTCATAGTGCCGAAAAATAGCTTCCGTTCCATTTACAAGTCCATCTTCAATGAGATAGTTTCCACCAATCAACTCAACAAGCATGTTTTTTTTCAATACAATTGATTGGGGAAGTTGATTTGTCTTTTGCCATTCATAATTGACGTCGGCTTCATCAATTTTGTTGCCATGTGCTATGAATGTAAATGCTTATGTTTCTACATATGACAACATTCTTGAATTATGGAAATCGACATCTTTGTTCCGATAATACAAGAATGGAAATGTCGGATCAATAGGTGCTGGTCTATGGCAATGTGCATTTAAATATTGAATATCGCTAGCTGACTGTAGACATTTTCTGATTCTATTTAAAATTGATATGAAAATGTCATTTTCTTGTCTAACAACCTTTGTAAGTTCATAATATTTTATATTGTCAAGCCAAAAACTATAGACTGTTGTTCATTGTTTAGGTTTCTTCTTGTTGCAATATATTGTTCCATGTTAGGTAGAAAAGGTTTTTCTTTGACATTGCAAAGGTTTAGGTCTTGTTGCATGCTAGTTCTTTTTTTATGAACAAGATCAGTGTGGATATCAACTTTTTGAAAAGCCATGCAATCATACATGGGTTTCGATGTTGCTTTAGAGGAATTAGCAACTTCCGATTGTGTTTCGACAATTTCCTTTGCAATGTCAAGATCTCCCCATTTGCTTGTTGCTTTAGGGAAGAATGTTTGCTCGACAATTGATATTTGTGACTTGTATTGCTCATATGCTTGTGTCCAAGTTTGAAGCGATTGAGTTAGAAAGTTGTCTACGTGTCTAAAATGGACAAAGAGCAATAGATTCTCCCGTGCAAAGTTTTCTGGATCTTTTTCTTGCTTATATCGAATATACCGAATAATGCATGGCCTATTTCTTTTGATTGTTCTCCCGTCTATGAAGCAATAAAAGGAAGCATACTCAGCAAGACTAAGAGTTTCAAGTTCATTAGGACGTTCAATGTATCTATCTATTATTGAAGGACAAAGTATGTCTTCAGATTCATCTGATTCTTTTTTCAAGAGAGATGGTTTTTTCAAGGCAACAACTCGTTTATCGTCAGGAGCAGTGTTGATGAAAATTGTTTTTCTTGATGATGAATGCAAAGGCAAAGAGAGAATAATATGGACCGCTTGTCTAATTGACATTTGTTGCATGTTTAAGAGCGTGTTTCCTAATTTGCGTATTGTTTCAAGTTGTCCAGATTTGTTTGCAATTGACTCTTCCTTGATCTTTTTTAATGCCTTTGTCATAGGTCTGTCTAGTTTTGTTATATATGAGGTTACATATGTTGCCGTAGCATAAGCATCTAAAATGAATTGAGCATCAGTATTTGCTTGCCACAATTTTGGAATGTGCTTTGCAAATGGATTTATCCAAAATATCCGATGGATGGTTTTTTAGCAATAGCGTGGGTTGGTTAATCAAGGAACGTAGTAGCACAATGTAGTTGTCCTTGTCCAAATCCAAATTTTGAAGAAATGCTTCAAAGCATATGTTTTTTTCATATTCGCTAGATTCAAGAGCAGAAGTAAGGAGTTTTGTGTTTTCATCGAGATTATTCGGTTCATTGTCAATGAGTTCTAAAATTGTTGTAGCATCGATCGGAAACATAGGAAATCAGAATCTGCAACTAGAACGTCGATGTTTTCTACATGCACGTGTGTGTCGATGGGTTTGAATCTTTTTTAATTCTTCAATAAGCAAAGAAGAATCTGTTGAAATATATTTGTCAACAAAAGTTGTTATTTCATGCTTAGTATTTTTACCATATACTGGTGCATTCTCAATCCAAAGAAGACCATGATCATGCTCATTTCCTCTTTGTTGAAATTCGGTTGTGAAAAAGTAATCATTGACGGTTCCAAAGAGAAAGTTGTTTTTCAATATCAATGACTTCATTGAGTTCATTTTGTGTCTATAATAGCGACTGCAATGACAGGATGGTTTCTAATCAAAGCATCGATATCATTTTGTGAGGAAAATAATGTTGAATTGGAATTGTTTTTTGTGTCAAGATGTTGTAAAGCATTGCAAAATGGTTTCCATATATGTTCTGTAGAAGTGAAGCTAACAAAGAAAGTTGGTGGCCCTAGTTTCCTAACCATTGAAAAAATATCTTTCCTCATGTTTTCAAAATAGTCTGGAGATGTTCGAATAGTTTTCAAAGTACGAAATGCAATTGGAGACTTTACAATGTTCTCAAGATTGTTTTGTGACTTGACATCTTTTGCTTTTAGTTTTTTCCCTTTCAATTCACCTATGCGAATAGATATCCATCCAACATTAGAAATTTGCTGTATCAATACTTTGACTGTCTTAAAGAACAAGTTTGTAGGATGAGTCTCAAAGGCCATACTTTTATGTTGCAGCTCCCATTGGAATATTTGCTGATGTCGATATCGCTTGTAGATGTCATCTGCTCGACTGCATCCATAAAAAAGTGTTGGGAATCTAAGCTCCTCAGAAAATTTGTCCTGGAAAATGCCTAGAGGCTTATTATTTTCAGCAGGCGCAATTTCCAAAAGCTTGTTAGACAAATCGTCAATAAGATGTGTTTCCGCATAACCATGTACCAATGTTTCAGTTGTTGCATCAAACTCTGTGTCGGCAATGTTCTTGTTGCTTTTATCCGAGCTTGTGGAGTTGTTTTCGTCGTCAATGGAATTTTCAAATGGAAAGTCAATGGCCTCCTTCATTGCTAGCTCTGTGAACTTTGCCTCCTAGTCAGGAATGATACAAATTTTTTCTAATTTGTAAAGATCCGTAGTACAAAGACTTTTCAATGCTACCATGACAATATTAGGATGCACATTTCCAGAGATGTAAGCGTTTTTGTATTCCAATCTTCGTTTCAACATAATTCCAATAGTCATGTCATTGTCAAGGTTTCTTGGCAAAACCTTTTGTATCTTGTCCAAAGACGAGGGGACGTTTATAATTGCACCAGTCAAGCCTAATTGACCTCGTTTGTAACCAAGTTGACGTATTTGGGAAAATGCAATTCTTGGAGAAACAAGGCGTTCTTCCAATGGCGTTAACATATCTACAGATGGCAATGAAGAGTTACGTCGAATATTTAATGGAACTGCAAATACAGGAATCTCTCTATTGGACACATTTTTTTTGCAAAATCTGCAAATGTATAGGTCAAGTGTGAAAGAAGCTGGCATATTCATCGAAGGCAATGAGTTTAATGAAATTAGCGTTTTCTCGTTGATACAACATATGTCTTTTCTAAAATGCAAGCGTTCGCATATGCAACATGCATTCGTAGGTGTATCTTCAATTGCCTTTAAATATTGAATTGTGGCTTCTTCTTCTTTTTGTTTTTCTTTTTGTTTTTTGAAAGCTTCCATTGCTGCAAAACGCATATCACTTTTTGTTGAGCGAAGGTTCTTGAATGGTTGCTTTGCATTATGCCCAAGTACATCGATATTTCCATCGCACCAGTCTACATTGATATCAGGCGTGGCTATTTTTATGTCCCATGTCTTTGTATCCGCTATCATTTGTTTTTTCATTTGACAATGTTTTTGTAAATTCTCATTTTTTTTTGTTCTTGTGTTTGTACATCTATTGGATATGTTCTATTCGCATTATGACTGAGAGGAATTTTTGATTGGTTGATATTGGCTTGTTCTGGTGCTTGTTTTTGTTTTTGTTTTTTGGAAGCTTCCAGTGTTGCAAAACGCATATGACTTTTTGCTGAGCGAAGGTTCTTGAATACTCGGTTTGCATTTTGCCCAAGCATGTCGATATTTTCATCGACCCAGTCTACATTGATACTAGACATATTTTTTTTTATGTCCAATGTCTTTGTATTCTGTATCATTTTTTTTTCATTTGACAATGTTTTTCTTTTTTGTTGTGTTTGTGTATCTGTTGAATATGTCCTATTGATGTTATGAGCAGAAGGAATTTTTGATTGGTTGATCTTGTTGTTATTATTTGCATCAATGTACAAGTCATTTGACATCGTTGTTTTCATGTTGAAAGAACCTATGTCAAAGTTTTTTTTAACTAGTGGATGGAAATGCAAATGACCTTTGCCTGTTTCATGTTGCAATAGGAAAATGTCTTTTGTAGATCTTTTTGTTGATTGATATTGATCTTGAACATTGAAAAAAGATGTGTCCCAGATGAAAATATTTATTTTCAACATCTCACACATCCATTGAATTGCAAATTTACAACCTTGTATATGTCCAATGCTAAAAGGCTCAGCCAAATTTAGGACAAATGTTTTCCAACTAGAAACAGTACAAGTTTCATTTACCATAGACAATGGCAAGTATGTAGACAGACATTTGAATGCTCTATTGTCATTGGATTGTATGCAATTGAAAAAGGTTTGGGCTATTGTCTTTCGGAGACTGCTCATGTCAAAGATGTTAGACAACTTTGAAACTGATTCAAACAAAGAGTCAGAACAATGACCTTGAATGGTTGAGAACATGTCAAAATCTTGTTGTATAAGTATTTCTCTAAAAGATTGAATCTCTGTCCAGGTCTCTGGACAAGATTTGTTGAATATGTCAATTGATAATTCTCGAATTGTAATATTTTCAATGACACACGATTTGCAACTTAACAATGGTTCGAAGTGACCAGCAGAAGGTATATGATCATGAAACAAAATGTTGTAGCAGTAACCAGGAAGAGTAGAATTGAAGTAGAGATATCTTCTTTTTGTTGAGAAAGACCAAACAACGACAGGTGCATTCAACCAATTCGCAAACCATTTTATGCAAAATATATCACCCCATAATCCATATGCATTTTTATTATCTGAAGCGTAAGCTGATTGAGACATCCGTCGTAGATAAAGATTCTTGTCTTTTAAACCATGTAACTGGAACAAATAATCAGGTGAAAGTTCCAAGTTTGATGAAGATATTGCAACAGGATCTCCTTGAGCTAGTTGATGTGAGAAATGATTAACAATTGCTTCTCTTATCTCTATTGATGTGTATCGAAAATGCAAAAGAACAACAAATGAATCGAACAAGCAATCTCCATTTTGAAAATGGAAAGCTTCCAACCGTAGCAAATGATTTTTTGACAATGCAATATCAATCGCATCATCAACTTTGTCTTTTGTTGACAAGTCTTCTGAAGCACCAGGTTGCAAGTGCATCGATATTAACATATTGACTAATCAACTAGATTTAGTTGCTGGAACTGCAAATAAGAACATGCAATAGAAGCAAAAAACAAATCAATTAAAGTCTTTGAAATCGAAAACGAAAAATGTAGCATTTGATAAGAATAGCAATTTAAGAGAAGACTTGAGCCAGTGCATAGCAATAGAAAGTGGCAATTGACATTGGAGTCTATTACAATAAACGGAAGGGTTCAAGAACCAGGGTTTTAGAAATGGTTGCAACTAACAATAGCAATTTTTCTACAATGATTTAAAGTGTAATAATAATGGACTATGGAAAAAATATTTACTATCTTCAATTTCGCTATGATTTTATACAAAACAATTGTTGAGACACAAACTCCATTTGCATACTGTTTATCAATAGCATGATGCATTTAGATCTAAGTCTATATTGATAGATGTAGTGGATTGGTACACTAATTATAATTCCATGTATGGATATTGTCCATAATATATGGCTATTGTTCAAGAAATGTGATGTGTTAATAACGCAATAGCATAAAAGCTTGCCATTAGTTTGAAGATGAATATGTAATATCAAATTTGGTTATCATGGTTGCAATCTATCTATGACAATGCAAAAGTGATTGACAATGGAATGGATATACAATACATTGACAATGGTTCTAGATTTGTAATGGATCAAGATCTAGAGATGGGTTTGGAATAGGGCTAGATCTGAATTTGGGTGTGCATTTGTAGATAGGTAAATGTAATTTGCGTTTGTTTAGTTGGAAAAACAGATGGACCCCAGATATGGTTGGCTTCCTAATGGTTCAGGTGGTTCATTCAAGTACCAATGCTATCTAACGGCTTGCATGCTGGGGAAGTACCCTTCACTTCATGACCCAGGTAAACCTGATAATTGCTTTGCCACGAACGACAGCTATTGGCTCACCTCATGGAATAGCATTAGTCAACCAGGCAGCGGTCATTGCCCATTTCACTGGTAAGTTCTCTCAATGAGCCAGCTATTGCAGGGTTCCTGTGGTACTCCTCACAATGAGTTTTAGGGCTATGCCCAGGTACTTTCCACAGGTAAGCAACCAGGGATTATTCCTGTTCCCGAACATGCAATTGAAATGAAAATACAAATGCATGAAGAAACGGAAGAAATTTGAGCTGATTTAGCACTAGAAAGTTCTATCATGCCAGATATAAGAAATCTGTAACAATTAACTAAGTAAAAGGAAGAATAATAGAACACTTAGCATTTAATTAAAGCATTTGTCTAAACTCGGGAAAAAATCAATGTTTATGGAATGTTTTATAATTAAACGCACAATTTAAATCATATTTTTACATAGGGTCAATTTCAAGTTTCTTCTTGTTATTTTTTCTCATGCCATTGAAATTCAATTGATCATAGACATAATTGGTATTAGAAGATTCTAGCCGTTTAATCCACATTAACTCACCACCACCACTAGGTCAGTAGTTGCAAGTTATGCGCTATATATTATGGGGACATGACTAATAAGTCTGTATCAAAACATATTTTTACATACCATATGTAGTACCTAATATATATAAGCTCTATGAATATAGGCTAGATAAATTCTATAGCTACGTTAACATGTATTTGTTCAATATTGAGTATGCATTTTATATGACAACAAGCATAGTAAGCAGCAACTAGGTTGATTCATGTACATAGAAAGAGAAGAAAACAAAAATAAAAATCATGAAAAAAATGCTTGAAGTCATGGGTGGAAAACCTAAATCCATAGGCATGTTTTTTTTCATTTTCAAGGTGGTTTTCCTTTGTTTCATTCGAGGTGTTTAATGCGAGCTATGGACTGAGGTGTCCTTCATATGCGCAGCTTTCGTTGTTGTGGTTCTAGCAGCTATGGGATTTTTGTGGATTGTCCTTTTGCTTTTGTACGTGTCAATGTGGAGAGAGGTTGGCTATGGCAATACTATGTTTTCACAGTTCACTTTCCATTCCCGTTGTTCAGATGTCAATTTCGGCGGCAATGGCAGAGTTTGTTTGGCCCAATTTCAAGGTGGTTTTTTTGTGGTTAGTTCAAGGTGTTCAATGCAAGGTATGCATTGGCTTACTCTTCATATGCGTAGGTTTCATGTGATTGCAAATGATAGCCAAAGCAAGTGCAATGTCAATGACATTGCCACCTAGTGGCTCTTCCAAGTGTACCCCCTCCCATGAAAGCAGAATATGAAGCTGTAACAAGAGTTGCTTGTAAAGTCAAATAATTGACAATGTGCTTTACCAATGTTAGAGTTGAATAGATGGGACTCACAATCATATTTTGCCACAACTAGAAAGTACTAAAGATAGTAAGGGATGATTTGTTGAAGAAGCATGGAACCTAAGCAAGAACCAGGCTGATCCATGTATGGACAAAGTGAACAAAACAAAACTAAAAACGGTGAAAAAAATGCGTCAAGTCATAGTTTAGCGACATTTGAAGAAAACAGAGTAAGAAATATACATATATATATTGATGGATCAAAGTCGATTAAATTATTGAAAGAAAAATTGATTAATAAAACTTGTAGCTATTACAGATCATAAGTCAAGGCAAATACCAAATGTTAATAGCAAATTGATTAATAAAACTCCCAGCCATTGCAAATCATAGTCAGAGCAAGTACAATGTTGATGAAATTGTCACCCAGTGGTTCTTGGAAGTGTATTTTGTTTCATGAAACCAGAATATGAAGCTGTAACAGTAGTTGCTTCTAAATTCAAATGATTGACAATGCGATTTACCAATGTTGGAGTTGAATAAATGGCAGTCACAACCATATTTTGTCACAACTAGAAAGCACTAAGGATAGTAAAGGATAATTTCTTGTGGAATTATGGAACCCAAGCATCAACTAGCTTGATCCATGTATCCACAAAATGAAGAAAAGAAAAATAAAAATGATGAAAAAACATGTGTGAAGCCATAGATCAGCTGCATTTGAAGAAAATAGAATAAAAAATATACATACATATATTGCTGGTTCTGCCTCAATTAAATTATTGAAACGAAATAAGTATTTAAAATAGAAATAAGAAGTAAAATTTCTTATTTTTTATTCATGAATTGGGTCTGCTGCAAAAAGTTGAGGCCATGGTATTTTCTTCTCCTAGGAGAGGCCATGGCTAATTTTGTTGCAGACTTTTTTCTTTTAAAATAGGTGGTTTATACTCCTTGAAGAAGTCAGAGTTTTCATGGTTCTTTTGTCTTTTGCATGTTTAAAATTGCCCTAAGCAAGGCAGACTGTCTTCTTGGGCTTCAGCAGCCCTATTAAGCGCAGCCATAACTTATGACAACTTTGAGCAATTCTATTGAACATACCCTATAGCTACAACAGTCCGCAGCAGGTGCTGTTTTCTGCAGAGGATTTTTTATACAGACTCTGTCCCAGAATTTGCAGACATCCACAGGTTACAACAAACCTGGAGAAGGCATGTACGAGTTACTATAGCTCACCAAAAGATCACGGCACTGCCACCTATGTATATACTAGTGAACAGTGAGATCACATGCTTGTACATGTTGACTAGTGGCAGTTTGCACTAGCAGCTAAGTCTGAGAGAAGCAACAATTACAAATAGTCTAGGTATACATAGATTAGACAAATGAATAAATTGCCCACTCTAAACTCTGAATCCTGTATGAGTCTAGATGAAATGATTTCAATTTTCATCAGCAGTGTATCATATTCATTTGATCCTGATAAATATTTGATAGTTAGCCAATCTTCAAAGACCAATCTATTTACTTCTACCAATGTAAATGACAAGCATATGAGATCTGTGGATTGTGCTATGCTTATTTATTTGTAATCAACGATAATAAATCGCCATTTATTTATATGCTCTAAATTTCTGGGGACATGCATTCTGTCATGTCCCATCCTCTGCTACCAAATTTTAAAATTGTAACACTTAACATCTCCTAGACTTTGATGATGGAAGCTGGTAATGGCCTAGCGATGTTCCATATCACTTGCAATGTACAGTTAGCAATGCAGGAAGACTCCCAAGAAGGGAGGATTCGCAAGAAGTGCCTTGTTGCAAGTGACCATTTTGCAAATGGGTCCCAATTCAATGGCAACAGTCAAGGATTCTTGCACGCTCTTGATACAATAAGCTCCGCAACAGACTTTTCAAGTAGTTATCGACATTTATTACAGCTATTCATAAACAATTTCTTAATACACAAGGTCAAACTCTTGCATATTCTACAGGTTTTTGAAGCTAGCACAACAACTATAACTTTTGTAGATGGAACAACTACAAATGTTGAAACATTTAAATACAGTCTAAAGGCCAGCAAAGAAGCATCCTGTTGCAAGCACTGAAATAATTGCCCACTATAAAGTCTGAATTCTATATGAGAATAGATGACATGATTTCAATTTTCATCAGCAATGCACCATATTCATTTCATGGTGCTAGATATTTGATAATCAGCCAATCTTCAAAGCTTCATCTATTCACTTGATCAATGTAAATGACAAGGGTATGAGATCTGTGACTTGGCTTGTGTTTATTTGTATTTAATCAGCGATAATAAATTACTATCTATTTATATCTTCTAAATTTGTGGGGGCATTGGTTCTCTCATGTTCCATCTTTTCTCATGTCCCATCTTCTGTTGCCCTTTGAAAATTGGGCACAGCAGGCCCCCAAAACCCATTTCCCTACCATCTTACTTTGTAGAAACATGGATTTGATAACCAAACTTAGACAGAAAGCATCGCCATTGACCCAAGCATATACAACCAGGTTTTTGTTTTAGAAAATTAAACAAAGAAAATGAATCTGTACTTCCAAAAAGAATGAAAACCACACGGTTTCCTCCCATTCTTAACAAGAGAAAAAGACAATGTTTTGTACTTCCAAACATACACAAGAAAGCTAGATTCCAGTTGTTTGATCAGGAAAAGTTTTTCCCTTGCAGCCATACAAACAGAACTTAGATTTCAATAATTTAACCATCACCCCCACCCTATATTCATCAACACAGACCTCAACTAATGCCACTGACCGGAAAATAGATGTCAATTATATGCAAGAATCATGGAACCCAAGCACCAACTAGCTTGATCCATGTAACGACAAAGTGAACAAAAAAAAAAAAAAAGATGAAAAAATGCGTGAAGTCATAGGTCCGACGCATTTGAAGAAAATAGAATAAGAAATATACATATATATATTGATGGATCAGGGTCGATTCAATTATTGAAAGCAAAATTGACCAATAAAACTTCTAGCTATTGCAAATCATGAGTCAAAGCAAATACTAAATGCTAATAGCAAATTGATTAATAAAACTCCTAGCCATTGCAAATCATAGTCAGTGCAAGTGCAATGTTGATGACATTGTCACCTAGTGGTTCTTGCAAGTGTATTGTCTTCCATGAAACCAGAATACGAAGATGTAACAGAACTTGCTTGTAAATTCGAATGATTGACAATGCAATTTACCAATGTTGAATTGAATAAATGGCACTCACAATCATATTTTGTCGCAACTAGAAAGTACTAAAGATAGTAAAGGATGATTTATTAAAGAACCATGGAACCCAAGCACTAACTGGCTTGATCCATGTATCCACAAAATGAAGAAAAGAAAAATAAAAATGATGAAAAAAATGTGTCAAATCACAGGTCACTTGCATTTGAAGAAAATAGAATAAAAAAAAATATACATATATATATATTGATGGATCTGCCTCAATTAAATTATTGAAATAAAATAAATATCTAAAATCGAAATAAGAACTAAAATTTCTTATTTTTTATTCATGAATTGGGTCCCCTGCAAAAAGCCCAGGCCATGGTATCTTCTGCTCCTAGGACAGCCCATGGCTGATTTTGTACCAGGTTTTTTCTTTTAAAATAACTGATCCATACTCCTTGAACAAGTGAGAGGTTTCATGCTTCTTTTCTCTTTTGCATGTTTAAAATTGCCCTAAGGCAAGGAGGCTCTCTTCTTGGCCTTCTGCAGCTCTATTAAGTGCAGCCATAGCTTACAGCAACTTTCAGAAGCCCTATTGAAGAGACCCTATAGCTACAGCATTCCGCAGCAGGTCCTCCCTTATGCACACGATTTTTTATACAGAATCTGTCCCAGAGTTTGTAGACATCCACAGGTTACAACAAATCTGGAGAAGGCATGTGCAAGTTACTATAGCCTACCAAAAGATCACGGCACTGCCAACTGTCTATACATTAGTGAACAGCGACATCACATGCTTGTACATATTGACTAGTGACAGTTTGCAGCAGCAACTAAGTTTGAAAGAAGCAACAACTACAAATAATCTAGGTATAAAGAGATTAGACAAATGAATAAATTCCCTACTCTAAACTCTGAATTCTGTATGAGTGTAGATGAAATCATTTCAATTTTCATCAATAATGTATCATATTCATTTCATGATGATAGATATTTGATATCCAGCCAATCTTCAAAGACCAATCTATTTACTTCTATCAATACAAATGAGAAGGATATGAGGTCTGTGGGTTGTCGTATGTTTATTTATGTCTAATCAACGATATTAAATCACTATTTATTTATATATTCTAAATTTGTGGGGACATGCATTCTGTCATGTCCCATCCTCTGGTGTCAAATTTTAAAATTTTAACACTCAACATTTCCTAGATTTTGAAGATGGCAGCTGACAACAGGTTAGCGATGTTCCATATCACTTGCAATCTACACATACCAATGCAGCAAGATTCCCAAGAAGGGAAGGTTTGCAAAAAGTGCCTTATTGCAAGGGACCATTTTGCAAATGAGTCCCAATCCAATGGCAGGATCCTAGGCTTCTTCCACGCTCTTGATACTGGCAAAAAAAATTAAAACAGGAAAAAATTGGTTTTTTATTTGCTTCTTTTGAATAAACAAGATTTCAGTTATCGAATCAGGAAAATGTATCTTGTAAAACTGAACCATCTATGAATCAAAGAAAATTCCTTCAACTTTCAACATTTGCAAAATGCAGAAACAAAAGTACCCTCATATCTTTACAAAATGCAGAAACATGGGTCACCTCAGGTCTTTGCAGACAGCCTCAAAAAAACATAAGCACACTCAACTTGTTCATATGTTATGCATAACTCTATACAAGAACCAAGATTTACATTTCAGAAAAAATATCTTGCAAATATCCAAGAAATACAGGGAGTTTGAGAAATCTGATGAGCCCAACGAATCCAGAGGCTGAAACTCAAAATTGTATTTTCATTGCAAGGGAAAGAGATCCAGCTGATTCAGATATCCAATCATTGGCAGACCAACTCATCAAAGAGTATTCAGATTGCTGGTGGAATATGAAGACCAAGTCACCAAAGGGAAACTTTTTGCTTTGGTTTTATTATTATTTTTTAATATGCATTTTTTAATGAAATTAACAACTTTTCGTTTTTGTCAATTTTGAATTTTAATGATACCCAGGAGTCGAGAGTCAAATTTGTCATTTCAAAAGGCCTTAGGTTGAGACTAGTCTGGATGACAAAGATCTGGAGACCTGACTCTCACGACTAAAGGGAATTTGTCCCAAATATTGCAATGACTGTAGATCTACGCACCGGAACTATACTGATCATCAGATCTACATGATTAGTTAGCAAGTTGTGGACAGATGTAAGGCCAATGTTACCTGCCAAACTGATATTATAAAGTATCAACGTTGTCCAATGCCAATAAAAAATGAGGGCTAAAACAGTGAACAAGGGTAACATAAAAACCACTGTCACTATTCGCATCCATATATAACTCAATAGATTCATCAATAGACAATGCAAACAGTAGAACAAAAAACACACAAAATAACTACAAATTCGATCAATTCCATTCAACCCCTCAGCATCCCCTAGATTTTGAAGATGGAAGCTGATGATAGCTTAGCAAAATTCCATGTCACTTGCAATTTACAAATACCAATGTAGGAAGATTTCCAAGAAGGGAAGGTTCACAAGAAGTGCCTTATTGCAACGGACCATTTTTCAAATGCGTCCCAATCCAATCACAGCACCCAAGAATTCTTCCACGCTCTTGATACCGCCCAAAAAAATTAAAATAGGAAAAAATTGGTTTTTTATTTGCTTCTTTTGAATAAACAAGATTCCAGTTATTTGATCAAAAAAATGTATCTTGTAAAATTGAACCATCTATGAATCAGATGAAATTCCTTGAACTTTCAACAATTGCAAAATGCAGAAACACGAGCACCCTCATGTCTTTACAAAATGCAGAAACATGAGTGACCTCAGGCCTTTGTAGACCGCCTCAAAAAAACACAAGCACACTCAACCTATTCATATGCTATGCATAACTCTATACAAGAACCAAGATTTACATTTCACAAAAAATATCTTGCAAATATCCAAGAAATACAAGGAGTTTGAGAAATCTGATGATCCCAACGAATCCAGACACTGAAACTCAAAACTGTATTTTTATTGCAACGAAAACAGATCCAGGGGATTCAGATATCCAAGCAATGGCAGACCAACTCACCAAACAGTATTCAGATTGCTGATGGAATATGGAGACCAAGTCACCAAAGGGAAACTTTTTGTTTTGGTTTTATTATTATTTTTTAATAGAGATTTTTTTAATCAAATTAACAATTTTCCATTTTGTCAATTTTCAATTTTAATGATATCCAGGAGTCGAGAGTCAGATTTGTCATTTCGAAAGGCCTTAACTTGAGAGCAGTGTCGATGACAGAGATCCGGAGATCTGACTTTCACGACCAAAGGGGGCTTATCCCAAATGTTGTAATGACTGTAGACGCACGCACCGGAACTATACTGACCTCCAGATCTACATGATTAGTTAGTTAACAAGTTGTGGAGAGGTGTAAGGCCAATGTTACCCGCCAAGCTCATACTATAAAGTATCAACATCGTCCAATGCCAATAAAAAATGACGGCTAGAACAGTAAACAAGCATAACATAAAAACATTGTCACCATGCTCATCTACACATAACTCAATAGATTTATCATTAGACAATGCAAACAGGAGAGCAAAAAAACACAGAATAACTACAAATTTGATCAATTCCATTCAACCCCTACTGTTCCAAATTACATGATTACAACGTTATGATGTGGTCTATGTACACAGCCAGAAGATCAATTATGTTCCACAAACAAGGGGATCGGATCTTCCCTTATCAAAACAAACCAGATCAAATTCCTAAACTGTTCCAACTCCCTGATTTACACTATATTTGGAAAAGTTGTCTGCTACATGGCTGCGAGAGGTTTCAAACAACTGGCTCCTCCTCCGACTAGATTATTCTAGAACCCTATTAATTAAAATTCTAATTCTTAAAACAAAGAGACAATGCTGATGCATAAAGAGCTGACAACACATACTACTAGCATCCATCAACCACACTACAACATGAAGCAAAGCTCTAGCATCAAGAAGCTCAAGCCATAAATCAGCTCCATCAGCCTGTAACTCCTACTGAAGGTGTGACAAAAATCACATGCAAACATCCATGTGAAGATGAAGAGGGAGTGGTGAACAAGGTGTAAAGAAACCTTTTACAGGTTTGTGACGAGTGGCAGAACAAATTCAAATGCTTTGATGACTGGTAATGAAAGTAGCACCAGCACTTTGACCATAACGCATAAACCAGCTACATGAACCTGTAATCCCCACTGCAGGTCTGACAAAAATCGTGTGCAGACACCCATGTGAAAATGGAAGGATAACAAAGTATAAACGAACAAAGCCCTGTCATGGCTGCGAGAGCTTACAAACAACTGTCTCCTCCTACGACTACATTATTATAGAACCCTATTAATTAAAATTCCAATTCTTAAAACAAAGAGACAATGCTGCTGCATAAAGAGCTGACAACACATACTAGTAGAATCCATCAACCACACCACAACATGAAGCAAAGCTCTAGCATCAAGAACCTGAAGCCATAAATCAGCTCCATCAGCCTGTAACCCCCACTGAAAGTGTGACAAAAATCAGATGCAAACATCCATGTGAAAATGAAGCAGGGGGGGGGAACAAGGTGTAGAGGAATCCTTTTACAGGTTTGAGACGAGTAGCAGAACAAATTCAAATACTTTGATGACTGGTAATGAAACTAGCACCAGCAATTTTACCATAAAGCATAAACCAGCCACCTGAATCTGTAATCCCCACTGAAAATCTGACAAAAATCCTATGCAAACATCCATGTGAAAATGGAGAGGTAACATGCTAAATTATTCTAGAACCCTATTAATTAAAATTTTAATTCTTAAAATAAAGAGACAATGCTTTATTTATTATGTCCACTTCGTTTGACAACACCATGGACAAAAAAATAAACAGACGTAAGCAAACAACACCAGCAAACAACTTTATCGCATGCTCATTTAAGGCAAAAAACACAACAGTTATTCGAACCCATGAACACCATTAATAACCAGAACACAACAAGGGATTCCATATTTGTTTTTCATCAAATGCATGCAGAAAACCACAAAAACAAATGCATTCTAAATTAAAAAATGGCTACCCTCAAACCTTCTATAAAATGCACAATAATTTGTTTTCCAAATCTTGAAATTGAAACAGCGTTCAAACTACTTCTTCAACAAACCCACACAAAATCTCACCAGAATTTAAAACAACATTTTTGCTAGGGTTCAATGCCAATAAAACACAGGGAAAATCCTAACCCACTAACAAATGAAATTCGTTAATTCTCCCAGGAAAAACCCTAAACCCTGTTTTTTCCTTTCACTCAAAAACTGCACAAAAAAAATCCAAAGACATACCTAGTCCAGCGAACCAGCAACGAGACTCCAAATCGGCTGAAAGCAACAGCTCCAGAAATCGTTCAAACTTAGTAGCCAACACCAGAACTGAAAATGGCAGAGACCGCTGAAGCCGTAATGCCCATAAAACCATAAACAACTTGCAACGAAACGCCCATAAAACCACTAAACATCCGCCATAAATTACAGCCATCTGAAGCGAGGCCCGTGATAAAACCACCCAAAACCCGCCATTAATTACAGCTGGCCATGCCGGAATAAATGCCAAACATAAATTCGCCATCCCGAAAAACTCTGACATTAAATGCTAAACATTAAATTCAACCAGAAAACTCTGACATTGCCACCGGATTTAAACACAGAATTCCCACAGCCTCATACCGGCACCCATAGCAGCCGAACGACGAGCCACACCGCCACCTACAGGAGCCGAGGCACAGACAACCTCGCACATGAATAAGAACAACAAACGAAACCCACAGCCAAAGGACGACCCACACCAGCACTTACAGGAGCCGAGGCACACCAAACCGCGCAGTTGAATCAGAACCGGAAACGAAACCCACAGCCGAAGGCCGAGGCACAGGAAACCGTGAATACGAATAAGAACCACAAACGAAACCCGTAGCCGAAGGACGACCCACATCGGCACCTACAGGAGCCGAGGCACAGGAAACCGCCCATATGCATGAACGAAACCCGCAGCCGAACGACGACCCACACCGGCACCTACAGGCGCCCACGCACAGCAAAACCCCAGCATATGAATAAGAACCAGATCAACCCCCACATTAAACACCTCGAACAACGAAAAAAAAAACCACCTTGGTTACAGCATCCGAGAACAATCAAACCACGCGCCGTGACGCCATCACGCCGCCGCCTCTTGGGCCACAGCGCCCGAGGCACTCGTCACTGCGGACGGCACCAATCAGAACTCAACAAAACAACAATTAAACAATTAAAAAAAATACCAATTTTTGCAATTCTAAGGTTAACCACTATGTCCGCCCCATATTTCATCAACACAGACCTCAACTAATGCCCCCGACCAAAAAATAGACGTCGGGGACATAACAAATATCTACCTCCATTTTCAAGGACATGGTTAAGTTATCTAGAAGTTTAACTCCCAAGTACACATTCTTGTTTTATATTAATACCATAATGACATACCATTATCATTATTGGGTAGGAGATGAGCATGGAAATAATACATAATAATATCTAAAAGTACATGGATGCACTTTTTAAAAGGCGAAGAGACATTGTGGTAAATAAAGTAAATATAGAGAAGAAAAACAATCATAACATAAATTTTATATTTTTTATAAAAAAAAATTAAAATACATAAAATAAACAATTAAGAAGTAATTACGTCGAAGGCGTTTTCACAACTAGAAGCATGACTATCCACATCTGCTAAATTCCTTGCTTATAGAGCGAATGGAATCCTGCCACGTGGATGCTGCCATCAATTTCTTCTTATCTCTTTCTATCTCCGCACTCCAACCTATCGTGTTCTCGAACCTAGAAGATAGGTGCCGCAGAAATAAACCTGCAAGAAAATACAAAGATTGTACTTGCTTGTACATGGTGCCGTTGCCGAAGAAAGTTATCGTGTGAAGCCTGCACGAAGAAGTTGAATAAATGGTAGTTGTGAGCATTTATTGGCACTAGAGTCGAGCTGTAACTCTTCGACTGGAGCAGTTGTAAGCTTTACGACTCTACGGGTTCATGATTCTCGTTTTTATTGTGTCGACAAGAAAATTTATTAATGGAAACATAAATTTCCTAAACTAACGTTACCTGCAAATAGTCTGAAAATGCTTCATTACCACGACGTGATTCTGTCAATTCTCGGCATGTTAGATCAGTTATACTAAACGGAAGCTCCGATAGGCCATTGGAACCATTGACAGAAGCATAATCACTCCACGACCAAAATTTACTCTATCAATTGTCGGCTGTTGACAGTATTCGCTAAATATTTGAAGGCTGGATTTATAATTAAAATTTATTTGACTGGAGAAAGAAGATTTGGCTCGATTTATTGTCTGTAACTCTAGAATCTCAACTTCACTAGATGTTTTTCACGGTCGACTTAAGGCTCTTCAACTATTGTCGGAGGAATCATATTCACCTTTGGTCGATTACTAGAATTCACAAATTATTAGTAGCTATGGCCCACAAGACTCATATTTAAAAAAACACGAGAAAGGAAGAGATTGTAATTAGGTTTACACATAAGATAAGAAAAGGATAACCATCCAGGAAAACTCAGAAGTTTCTGTCCCTGTGTAAAACAAAGTGCAATGAGTAAAAAAATGGTGAGGTTTTCCAGTGAAACCCCAGATTCGACCGAACATGCTCATCTTTCTGAACGACGGATAGCAGCAACACCTCAGCAAATAGAAAACGTGATCATGTAACCCAATAGTCGATGGTTGAATACATGTTTATGTCATTGTGCTTGCAGCAGATGAGAGGTTATGGTCTTTCAATCAACTAACTCACCTACGACGAAAATGCAAATTGACCAAAAGAGGAGTCGGTCACAACCAAAATTAGATATCGACCAAAACACTATCAACCATAAGACATCGACTTTATTTTAATTCTGAAAAGTTTTAAATATGTATCAATCAATTAAATTTTATAAGCCCGACCAAAAATACAATATTAACCTTGACCATGGTTAATATCAACCATATTTCATTTTAAGCACATACGTTTGCAAAAACGCTTGTTTGACCAAACTTCGGGCTCCGACCATAATGGGTAGATTAAAATTGGGCTCGACCATAAAAGTTTGATGCATTTACACACCGACTAAATATAAAGAAATTTGTAAAATATAATGCTCATGATCAAGGTACCGTTGGATGCTGTCGAAATTGCTTTTCCCATGTCTAATTGTCAACTGAGATAGTAGGTGTTCGATTGTGGCAATCAACAGCCGACTATTCCGACTCGACTATTCCGTGAGAATTTATTAACACAAACATAAATTTCTTGAATGTACTCCCTAATAGGAGACAGGAGGGTTGCTTGTGAAGCAAGCCATGCCCACTGAATGTCGACCAATTGAAGTGTCCAATTTCGGCTTGAAAAAAAATGCAATATTAACCACATTTAAAAGGTCATCCAAAAACATGTCGACCAATTGAAGTGTCGACTGAATGTTTTAACTTCGACCACAACTAAAATGAATGGCTCGACCAAAAACTCAGCTGTAATAAGATCACCGTCGACCAAAATAGTATTGACCAAGCATATTATTTCTTTTGATGTTACGTATAGAGCGGCATCGGGGCAAAATCGACTAACCAAGAAGCTGTCGATCTCATGTCGGCATTTTGTGAATATCAACTCATCGTAAATCGACTATGTTTCGACCAGAGCAAGCTGAGTTTGTCGAGTCGAAAGCTGACCAGAGAAACTTCCTGTCTGGCGTTCCTTGGCCTTCATCAACTAAGGAATCATACCTTCAATCGACAACTACGGGTTGACTCCCTCAAAATATTAGACGACGAGATATGATGTCTACAAGCTATACTACTATTTGGAGTTGCTAAATAATTCATTAATAAATGTCGTCATTTATTTCTTCCCTTATTAAGTGCTCTTTCTTTGTCGACTAATTTTTCCATTTATTAAATGTTTCCCTTAATTTGGGGTATAAAGGCATCATTTGTAATAAGTGATTGAGTCTTTAAATGCAGTTGATGCCAATTTAGTTGGTGTGTAAATGCATCAAACTTTTATGGTCGAGCCCAATTTTAATCTACCTATTATGGTCGGGTTGTTAGACTGTTCCTGTCGACAATCCTCTCATCGGTTAATCCAAACTTTACAACTATATTTCGAGCATACAATATTTAAAAAAAAAACTCATCCCTCAACACAAGCGCAGTTTCATGCCGAAACGCCAATGGTTCCAATGGTTTGTCGGAGCTTCTGTTTAGTATAATTGATCTGGCATGCTTCTCAAATCCGTCGACTACAAAGATTTCTTGTATCTGTTTATGAATGAGAGACCTTGATTCCGATTTAGCACTGAAACATGTCGACTAGATGCCTGTATGACGAGAAGCTTGTACACTTGTTCATGGGTAATGCACAGTCGACAATGGATCGTTGAGAGTTTATCTACACATAATAAATGCCAACATTTATTGTAAAAATGATGGATGGTTCAAACTTTGATCAACCCTTCATATGGATGAATTAATTTTCGGTCGGCCATTTCTTTGAGTCGGTTACATCAAAATATGTGTCAACACAGTTAGCTGACCATTTATTCTTGAATCGATCGGTGCAGTTACATGGAATCTTTGCTCATACAGTGCGATGTCAATAAGACCAATGTATCCCAAGTTTTATTTGAAGAAGACTCTTTGCTATGACAATGTCAATAAGACCATTGTATCCGAATGGTCCACCAAGGAGACCAGTGTTGATAGTTGTTGGAGCCATGGGATTCAACCCTGCACAGGAACCACTTGCAAAATGCTTGAATACATTCACATTTTCATCAATGACATTGGCATCCAACTTAATCAAGCAGCTGTTACTATTATTTAAAGCCCTTGCTACATCAATGAATCTACTGGCATCATCCTCAGAAGCAGCACAATGGAAATGCCCAAATTGATGAACGAATTTATCTACAGCTCAGAAATCCAAATGTAAAAGCGGAGGGCGGTCAAACATGGAGAAATCACTGAGAAGAAACTCGCCGGGATTTTCAAGTGCTTCCTTCAATGGCTTAAAATTTAAGAGCTTAGGTTTCTTTACCTGAGTAACTATGCCACTCATCTGATAGCGTCCAAAGTTAGTGGTGTCTTCCTGGAGGTTGAAAGAATATGGTCTGACCACATTATCATCCAGAAGAGCAATGGATACAAACACAAGAAACAAACACAACCTCTCGTTAGTGCCCAGGTCGGCTTCCCTTCACCTTCGAGTCAAAGCGAAAGTATATGTTTCTTTATGGTCGATATTTTATTGATAATACTTTCGAGTCGTTGGTATTTGTTTTGTAAAGAGTGATCAAAACTTCAATATGGTCGGTCTCTTCGGTGGATGGTAATATGGTCGATGACCAAATGTAAAGTGGTTGGCAAGATGGTAATATGGTTGATGACTGAAAGCGCTGAATAACAACATCAAAGTAGTTTATCCCTTAATGTATATTTGCGTTAGTTTATTCGCAATATAGTCTTTTCATCCAATATTGATTATTTTGATATACATTGAATTGGTTAATTCACCTAAGTACTGTTTCTTCCTTCTAACTTTTCTCTTCTCCTAACGACGTTCATTTTTGTCCCTAAAGGGGCAAATGCTAGTTTTAATTTAATTAACTTGAATGCAAAGAAGGTTATTTTTATAAAAAAGAAAAAATTAAAGAATTAAGAAGTAATTTTAATTTAATCAACTTGAATGCAAGAAGGTATCATAAAGATACGAGTACATGTAGCAAACTTGGTTGTGGGTACATTTGATGTCATTGGTTTTATTATTATTATGGTGTAGGTATTGTTTGTTATGGTGTCTATCATTTTTGTTGGTTGTGGGTACATTTGATGTCATTGGTTTTTTTATTATTATGGTGTAGGTATTGTTTGTTATGGTGTCTATCATTTTTGTTGGTGTGTTTGTTTGTTTCATTACATGTTACCTGTGATGTTTAGTATCTTTTTTAACACAAAAAAACTATACTTTATTTTGAGTATACGATCAGATACAGAAGAGGCCAATACCAGAAAAGCCACCACAAACTAGTGAAAGAGTCTATGACCAAGACACCAGATAGAACCCCGACAATAACCAGCAAATAGATGCACCCAGCAAGGAAATAACACATGACATTCCAGTCATATCAGTCATAGGAGCACCAATACCATATAGTCAAACACCACCAACGTCCAAATGTCAAAAGGAAACATAGGACACTATAACTATCCCCCATCTCGTGGCATTAGACATAATCAAATGCTCGGATAATATGATCAAAAAACAAAATGTGGAAGTTATCGAACTACCACCGCAGATGCAAAAATATAAGAAATGCAATATATACAAGTAATACAACCGAAAAGAAACAAATATCAATCTCCAGAAAGAAATTAATGAGGAAAAATAGACCTATAGCCTGAGGAAGCCTGTGACGAAGCCTGCAAGAATTCATAGTAAATATGGCCCTCCATAGCCACCAAACCACGCCGAGAAAGACAATCGGCATCCATATTATGCTCTCGGAAGATATGTATAATGGAGGAAAAATTTATGTATAAGTGTAATCCATATTCGGTATCTATGGTTTTGATGGGTCCAACAAATTTTGGTCGCCGAAGTTTTTTGTATTACTCCATATATTTTCCTTAATCAAAATATAGCTTTTTTTTAATTAAAGTTGTGATTCGAGTACATGAATCGAATCACAACTTTGAAATTCCCATAAACTGAATTACACTTATCAAAAAATAAAAAAATCTTTTTAACTTACTCGGCACGTATATGGAAACTCAAGTTGTAATTTTATAAAAGATGTATTTTCTCTAAACCATACTTTTTTTAAGAGTAAGTTAATAAGTTGACAAACTCAACCTTTTTGGCGAGGTAAAGTTTCACCTTGATTAATTATTTATCGAAATTGTGATGATCATAGATGTCCTATTAGGAAAAAACACCTTAGGCAAAGTTTCCACTAGTCAAACAAAACTATGACTTCCGACAAAAATTCCATTGGATTTGAGGAAGAATTTCCATTAGAAAGGAAGTATGACTTTGATAAAACTCTTCTAGCTACAATAATGTCTTTTTCCAAAGAATTAGTTTTCAACATATTTACCTCAGTAATTTGGATTTATGAACTCATATTTGAGATGTAGACATTTCACACTAGATATTGTGGTCATTATATACACCTTATATGTGTTCCTATAAAAAATTATAATTTTCATTAAGTCGATCATTATATGCACCTAATATGTAGTCCTATATACACCTTATAGCTTCACCATGAGTCTCTAGTCTTCTAGCTACAACAATGGATTTGCCCATAGAATTGGTTTTCAACATTCTTAGCTCACTTTGGATTTATGAACTCATATTTTGAGATGTATAACTTTCACACTATATATTTTACTGTGGTCCTATATACACCTTATAGCTTCATCATGAACCTTTACTCTTCTAGCTACAATAATGTATTTGTCCATAGAATTGGTTTTCAACATTTTTACCTCACTTTGGATTTATAAACTCATATTTGAGATGTAAACCTTTCACACTATATATTTTATTGACGTCATATGTGCACCTTATAGATTCACCATATGTCTCTACTCTTCTAGCTACAATAATGCCTTTGTCCAAAGAATTTGTTTTCAACATTCTTACCTCACTAATTTTGATTTATGAACTCATATTTGAGGTGTAGACCTTTCACACTAGATATGTTATTGTGGTCATTATATTCACTTTATATGTGATCCTATAAAAAATTGCAATTTTCATAAAGGTGGTCGTTATATACACCTTATATGTGGTCCTATATACACCTTATATCTTCACCGTGAGTCTCTACTCTTCTAGCTACAATAATAGATTTGTCTATAAAATTGGTTTTCAACATTCTTACCTCTATTTGGATTTATAAACTCATATTTGAGATGTATACCTTTCATAGTATATATGTTATCACTAGGTTTATTGGACCCAAAATCCGACGGCATATATTTCGGATTTTCTACCTCTTGCTGTCGACCATCCGACAACCTCCATCTTTTTTAAACTTCGGTCCAAATTTGACTGATATACGATGGTAGGCCGCCTCGTCAAATATTCGACACCAACTTCCGACGGATATGAAGTCGGTTATTCGACGACTCGCACTTAATATTAATTCGTTTATTCAATGACGATTCCATGTAAAAATGGTCAAAATCCTACATTCTTAGCCATCGGTGGTATGGCAAGAATGTCGGAGATCTTAGAAATGGAAGTCAGATGTGATCGTCGGATATCCGACAGAGTGTTTGCATTTTTTTATAAAAAAAACCTCCAAGGTGATGCCCTAGGGTCATAGAGTACAATTCCTCTAGGGTCATAGAGTACCCCTTGACTTGCCACCCCTGGAGGCTCATGACAATTGTTAGTTTCAAACAAAAATATTATTTATTTATTTCGTAAATGCATATTATTCATCCTTACACATGTCACCTCCATGCACAACTTTGTAATATTTAAATGCATAAATGATGGAGGACACAAATTATACAAGCGCTTCCATAGATGGAGGGCACAAATTATACATTTTCCGTCACATCAGAGTTGTTGAAAAAAAATGAAATGACCTTCCACATGGAACATGTGTTAGGAGAGAAATTTTGAGGATGAAGATGATAACACGCGTGAGGAAGTTGTTGGATTTGGGTTACATGTCTAGCATTCTCTAATCATAAGTGCCATATTTGTAAATATCCTTGCATGAAGGCTGAAGCCGATATTCTAAATTCTGCTCCCCCTTCAAGTTTTGTTGACTTTGATACAGGTCAAAAATTTTCACCGAAATTGTCTGCGAGGCCTAAATTACATAAGGTCAAGGACATGATCATTAATTTATGTTTGTACTTTAATGGGATTTGAAAGAAGTTCACATACCACTATGTTACACGAACTTCTTTCAAATCCCATTAAAGTACAAACATAAATTAATGATCATGTCCTTAAGTACCTTATCGTAATTTAGTCCTCACAGACAGTTTCGGTGAAATTTTTTGACCTGTACCAAAGTTGGAAAAACTTGAAGGGGGAGCAGAATTTAGCACATCGGCTTCAGTCTTCATGCATGGATATTTACAAATATGGTACTTACGATTAGGGAATGCTGGCCATGTAATCCAAATCCAACAATTTCCTCACGCGTGTTACTGTCTTCATCCTCAAAATTTTCTCTCCTAACACATCTTCCATGTGGAAGGTCATTTCATTTTGTTTCCACAACTCTGATGTGTTTCATTATGTTTCATTTTGTTTAATGAAAAAATTAATGTATTTACCTCTATGTCGAAACCATTTCAATGTTGATGCCACTACCTCCTTATTATCTTACAAAAAGGGATGAGAATGAGGAAGAAGACTTAAAATTGTGGTCTTCACCTTCAAAGAGTGCCTTACAATTACATTGATAAGGAGTGATAAGAAGATCATGACAATCCAATGTGTCAAATATTAGTTGATAGTGTCAATTAAATACTTATATGGTATATTTAATATAAGACTTACTTATAGTTGTCTCTTATTCTTTGCATCTTGACACATTTGATATTTTATGGTTGTCTCTGCATCCTGACCCAAATGATATTACAAGGTGAGGATGTGCATGCATGATAAAGGCTTAGTTATGACTATGAGATGAGGATTTAAAGAGAAGACGATGTAAAGACATGTAATTTTATATGTTTTTTGGCGGTGAGCGCCAAAGGCAGATGTGGTGAGAATAATCCTTAGTTATAATGACTATGAAATGAGGATTTAAAATGAAGAGGATGTAAAGACATTTAATTTTTATACGTATTTTGGTGGCGTGTAATTTGTAAAGACATGCAATTTATATACTTAAATTACCTGGTGACTCAATATTAACAATCCCCATTATCACAAGGGGATACATAAAGTTGACAAAGGAAATTAAAGAAAACATATAAAGGGATACGCAAAGTTGACAAAGGAAATTAAAGAAAACATATAATTTGCATCGAAGACGATAACACGCATATGAAATGAACTGAGGAGATTTGAACCTGCGACCTATGTCTAGTCCCAAGGCTACCACCTTCAAGCTTGACCTTATCAATCAATTCCCATCGCCATTTACTCTCATACGACGTCCCACGACCATTACTCTCGACACCCACTCTTCATTCATTCTGCATGCATTTCACTATGCAACTGTCTCATATTCTCACCGTGTTTTCCCTCAATTAGTTTCTCAATTCAATATGACCCACGCCCGGCATCTGAGTGTTTCCAGCGGTCTTGATTTTCAGTCTGGAAATGGTGACGATTCATGGTATTATGTTTCCCTTCGGTTGCAATATGGAAAAATCATAGTTCACTATGAAGGTTTGTCGACAAATGTGACAGTTTGGATTCCGTGCCCCTGGGGTTATGGAACCCAAACCATCACATTTGTCAGACAAACCTTCGTAGTGAACTTTGAGTTTGCCATATTGCAACGGAAGGGAAACATAATACCATGAATCGTCACCGTTGCCAGGCTGAAACTCAAGACCACTGGAAACACTCCTCGGACGGCGGGTGTGGGTCATATTGAATTGAGAAACTAATTGAGGGAAAACGCAGTGAGAATATGAGACGGTTGCATAGTGAAATGCATGCAGAATGAATCAAGCTTGAAGGTGGTAGCCCGCTGTCTCCCATTATGAAATGCATGCAGAATAAATCAAGCTTGAAGGTGGTCTCCCATTGTCATCTGCACTTCAATCTTGAAGGTGGTATCCTTGGGACTAGACATAGGTCGTAGGTTCGAATATCCTCAGTTCATTTCGTACCATATTATTTTTTCGATGCAAATTATATGTTTTCTTTAATTTCCTTTGTCAACTTGGTGCTACAACAAAAATATGGAGATGGATGTTGATTTAAATTGTGGAATTCCCTAGTGTAAGAGGAGCCATTATGGGCAAGTTGAAGCCCTAAAAAATGATGATCATTGACAACAAGCAACAGGTTTCTAGTTGTTGTTGGTGTATTCTAGATTAGTTGCAAATATCATGCTTCAGTGTTGATGTATTTGTAACTTTGGAATGTATTTCATATATGTATATTGTATTCCTATAGAGATGTTATTATTCCTCTATACAGAAGTGTTTGTATTCCTATAGAGATGTTATTATTCCTATATACGGAAGTGTCGTCATTTAGATTGTAAGTGTTGTAACTTATACTTGATGGGTTATTATACCACCTTGGTGGGGTCGGCCCTGTATAAGTCATGTGGGTCAAAGGATTATTAGACCACCCTATTGGGGGTCGGCCCTGTCAGCATTATGTTATGTGGTTAAGTTAAGGCCGACCTAGTAAAGGTTATTAGGCAAGTCAAGTCAAGTATAAATAGAGTGTGGGAGGCACTCTATTTGATCAATCATTTTCTCACTCATACTCTCATTGGAGAGTGGTGCACTTGTGGAGGAGGAGAAGCTGCTGCTAGGAGAAGACTATCTCTTGTACTTGGGTTGTATCATTGATCTATCTATCTCTGAGGAAGTTGCGGGGTTTTTCACCTTCTTGGTTTTCCCCGGTGAAACTCTGTGTCTCTTGTGTGCTTGCTTTATTGTGTCCATGATTGATATGCTGTAGATATGTTGTAAATGTTATTCTCTCAATTAAGATCCTAGATCAGATTGTAAATTCTGAAAAACTAACATGGTATCAGAGCTATCATGAAAGAAGGCATGGTATGGCATTTATGACACTTGTTGCACTTGTGAAGCTAGGGCTTGATATACAAAAAACCAGTCATCGTAGAACTTTTGCTATAAATCCATTTTGGCGAAGTTTCAGGATCTGAAAATTTTATAGGTCGAAGATAAGATCCCAATGTACATTGTGTCCAAAGAAAAAATTCTAATTCATTGTACTTTATGTTTTATGATCTATACAATATAGGGTTTCTGCCTCTTCCAGATCTCAGTCATAAACAAGTGACCTAGGAAAAAAGGTCACAACATGGGATAGGAAGATCCAAATGGAATTTCGTAAAAATTGACAGGTAGGGCATGGACTGTAATTTCACAGGACGATGGTTCAGAGGCTGAAAGTGAACCAGTTACACATGGCATTCCGTACAAGTTCGCTCTCCTGTTTTATACCATAAATAGGTCATGTTGCGACACTTGGAATAACTCTCTTTCAGAAAATCCATTTGAGGTCATGCCTGTGGGGTTGGAAAGATAACAGGTCAGGATACCATAGAAAAAATTTCCAGACCCTGTAGATCTGAAATTTTGGAGTTACACTAGAAACAATCAGATGCATATTTCTGTCAAAATAGAATTGGATTTTGAGCACCTTCATTCATGGCTCCAGGAATTTAGGGCTTTGGAGAAAGTTGGAATTTTTGTAATCGGAGACCATGGATGGATTCTCCTCATCAAAATAGAAATTTAGAGACCAAGATCAAATTTTTTGGTTGGGCAGAAGGCCAGGCTTGATCAAACCCTAGTTCGGGACTTTGATCGGAAAAGTGGAAAATTAGGGCTTCTACAAAAATGGGAATTTTTGAAATCTATGACCATCGCTGGAAGCCCTTTGGAAAAATAAAATTTTATAGCTTTGGATCAAACTATTTGGTTGGGTGAAGCTCCGGGAAACTCAAACCCTAATTTAGGGTCCTCCCCAGTGAATCCGGAAGATTGAAAAGCAAATTTGAGGGGTGAAACTTTGCAGTTTTCAAATTTTGAGTATACCAAGTTGATCAGCTCATCAAGGCACATATTTCTATCCTTTCAGAAGTTTGAAATTCAAAGTTTGAATTTTTAGGGTTTCCCTGACAAACCCTAATCCAGCTCCAGATCCAGTTTATGCAAATCAAGTGGATTGGGTTAATCCTAGAAGAGAATGGATTGGTCACCTGCATAAGTGAGGAAGTTCCAGTTTCAGAGGAAGATGAGGCTAAGGCCTTACATAAGAAGATTACAAGCAATCTCGACAGGTATGACTTATCCAGGTATGTTTCGATATCTGTTCATGATTAAGTTTATGGTATGTTTGTCTTCATTAAGGTTAGTACAATATTGATTAAATTTAGACTTGTTGTATCACCTTAATAAAATTATGGATGTAGATATTCATTGATTAGGGTTTTGACACTTATGATTGTATTAATGCATTGTGGTGTTGTATGAGGTTGATGTTGTCCGTTAACAAGAAAGGTACATCAAGAAAGACAAATCATTTTCTAGTTCAAGAACATATGACCATGGTGACATGAAGACAAAGATTCATCCATTTTCATGGATCACATAGAAGCTCTACTTACGAGGTATGTACAATTTGGTTCTAGAATGCTTAACCTATGATATATGCAGGTTACGAGCACAAGTCATTGAAGAAAACAAGAAAGACATCATATGGGTATGTTAGACATAACTAACTAACAAATTAATCGAGGTATGTTTTTCCTATATCAAGTTAGAATCCTACCTTGTGATAGGATCTCTTATATAAGTATACTTGGTATGATTGATAATGATTATTCATGAAACTATAGGTTTGAGTAATCATGGGTTTAGGTATATTATGTTTCTTACTTTATCGGTGATATGACTAACCAGAAGAGTGCTATGGTCAAATAAGAATTTGCATGAGTAAATGAAGTACTCCCTGAAACCTTGAATACTAGTGCTTGTGATAAATTATCTGTGTATGAAATGATGTTGACCATACATGTTTAAGATTACTTAGAATCATAATGTTTTATAGTATTGAGATTATACTAATGAATGTATGATTGTGTATGAGATCTCGAGGATAACACAATGATGATACTAGTAAGTATGCATAAGTGATCAAGGATGGATATAAGTTCAAGGACAGGTGATCCAGGAAGCAAAGATCAAGAGGGAGCACACTCCAGTAGTTCCTGCAAGGAAGCAAATATTGAGAGGGATCCCACCCTACAAACCAAACAAAGATAAGTATTTGAATTGTCATTTATTGCATATTTGTTTGTTTAAATAGTATTGTTAAATGATGCATATGCTTATGTTCCTAGACTTAGGGTGTGTATTATGCATATTAGAATAATTGCATTAATGAACAGTATACTACTAATATGCATGTGATGGGTAAGTGGCTTATGGCACTGTACAACATTCCATTGCTACTTATCTAGAATGAAACCTCTTTGCTGACATGTTGGGAGTTGTGCACACTCTTAACAATGTTCTGGTAGAGATTGGAAGGCATCTAGAAAGTTACGGGATATGGATAAATGTTGTATTGAAGCATTGGCTAAAATAATTGCATGACTATATGACATATTTCTTTATGTGTAAGAAATTGTTCTGAAAACTATGAGATGTTTCTAATCATGCAATTTAACTTGTATTGTAGGAAATATCGTATACCATCACCTACAAAAGGACTACAACCTTTGTTCCAGTAACAAAGCTATCTATTGAAGATATTGAAGTTCCCAGGATCCGGGATGAAGTAATGGAAGAATACCATGATCCGTCGATCATGAAGAAAGATGTTTGGGATGTGGTCCCAAGACCAGATAAGAAGTTTGTTGTGACTTCCAAAGATCAAGCATGTTGCAGATGGTAGCATAGAGAAATACAAAGCTAGGTTTGTAGCTCGTGGCTTCTCCCAGAAAGAAGGGATTGATTATGAAGAGACTTTTGCACCTGTATCCAGATACACTTCCATTAGATCAGTACTTGCTTGGGCTGCAGTGATGAAATGGAAGGTACACCAGATGGATGTCAAGACAGCTTTCTTGAATGGTGTAGTTGAAGAGGAAGTGTATGTGGAGCAGCCACTCGGGTTTGAGACACATGACCGAGAGTCACATGTGTGCAAACTGAAGAAATCCCTGAATGGTTTGAAACAGGCACCCAGGACTTGGTATGGAAGGATAGATGGCTTCCTATCCAGTTTGGGCTTTACCAAGAGTAAAGCGGATTCCAACCTTTACTACAAGGTTGAGGAAGGAAATCCAGTGATACTACTATTGTATGTGGATGACCTGTTTGTAACAGGTGAGGATAGATTGATTGCCGACACGAAGAGGAAGCTTGCTACCAAGTTCGAGATGAAGGACCTGGTTATGATACACTACTTTCTTGGTATGGAGGTGTGGCAGAGTGCAGATGGAATCTTCCTTGGACAAGAGAAGTATGCAGTAGAGATCCTGAAGAGGTTCGGGATGATGGACTGCAAGGCCATGGCCACACCTATGGCATCGAACTTGAAGCTTCTGTGTGATGCTTCATCTAAGCTGGTTGATGCTATGATGTATCGTCAGATGATTGGGTCCTTGATGTACCTAACGAATACGGGCCAGATATCTGCTTTGCGGTGAACACCTTGAGCCAGTACTTGACAGATCCGAGACATGTTCACTTGATAGCTGCAAAGCATATTTTGAGGTACCTGAAGGGTACAGTTAACTATGGGCTCAAGTATGAGGTGAATCAAAAGTTTAACTTGGAGGGTTATGTTGATTCGGATTGGGAAGGCAGTGCCATTGATGGGAAGAGCACTTCAGGGTGCTGCTTCAGTATGGGATCCTGTATGATCTATTGGTTTAGCAGGAAGTAGTCGTGTGTGGCATTGAGTACAACCGAAGCAGAGTATGTCGCAGTTTGTTTGGCTAGTTGTGAGGCAGTGTGGCTTAGGAAGCTACTGTATGATTTGTTTGATCTCCAGATGAGTACTACTTGTATATATTGCGACAACCATAGTTGTGTGAAGTTGTCGGAGAACCCAGTGTTCCATGACAAGTTGAAGCACATTGAGATCAAGTATCACTATATCAGGGATATGGTGCAGAGAGGAGTAATGAAGCTCCTGTATGTTGTGACGAACGAGCAGATATCCGATGTGTTGACCAAGCCACTTGCCAAAGTGAAGTTTGAATACTTCAGAGGGAGACTTGGTGTACTTCAAATCGAGATACCTTCCAAGGGGAAGTGATGATTCTGGAGACATAGATGCACATGAGCCATTCCGACATGGATGAATTTTGTCTTACCATGTTCATTGATGTAAGGGCTAAGCCATTCGAGCATGGTTGAGGTGTGTCTTCCCATGGCTGGGATATAAGTGTTGTTCCATTCCTAGCATGGTTGAGGTGTGTCTTCCCATGGCTATGGATATAAGTGCGGTGCCATTCCTAGCATGGTTGAGGCGTGTCTTCCCATGGCTATGGATATAAGTGCAGTGCCATTCTTGCATGGTTGAGGTGTGTCTTCCCATGGCGTAGATATAAGGGCCGAGCCTTTCATGGATGGTTGAGGTGTGTCTTCCCATGCCGGTGAGTGTAAGTGTTGTGTGATGTGCATCTAGGTTGTGCTCCATTGACGATGAGGTGATATTGTAGTGCCCCTAGACTTTTGTAGACATTGAGGGCACCTGCTGAGTGACCCGACCGATTGAAACATTAATTAAATAACCTTTTGGGCCTTATCTTTGAGTATGTGTATTTGAACTGTTGATGTAAATTGAATAATTGCATATGTTAAACGATTAGCTATGACTATGGAAAATTATGTTGATAGATAATGCTTAACGACTAGCTATACAATGATTATGTGATTGTTGACGAAATGTATAATTGATTAGATGAATGAGAAGTTTGAATAAATCATAAATGTTTAACAATACTAGATTTAGAAATCAGATGATGATTATTGAGGACAGTACTACTAATAACTTGTTGTGAGAAGTGTGTGTAGAAGCAAGTGAGACGGTTCACCAACGGACACACAAAGGAACATGAAGGGCCGTAGAGTACGGGTAAATCAGACATAAGGGGAGTGACGACGATGTCAACTTCCGACGAGAATACCACGCATGAGCAGATAAGCACTGATCCGCTTGCTCAAGAGGAATGCGTGAGGGCGTACGAGGTGGGCCACGACGGAGCTGGTCACGTACGAGTTGAGGGGCGCGCAGTGAGAACGGACTCACTCCTCAGCGCCATTAGTCCCTAGATAGCATGTAGACGGAGGATGGATGGTAACGATTCCTAAAAATCCCTACAAGAGTTCCCGCAAGTCAAAACGGAAATATGGTGGCAGAAGGGCCCAACGACGCGGTACCCTGTCGAGAATGGAAAGAATGGACGCAAGGACCCAACGAGGGGTACCATGCCAAGGAATGGAAACCATGGATGATTGGACCCGACGGAGTGGTGCCATGTCAGAGAATTAAAAATTAAGGAACCAGGAGCCCAACGACGCGGCACCGTGATCCTAGTGAATTTGATTGTTAAATTAAAATGCATAGAAACTTAGGAGAATAACTCTAGATTATTACTTAGCAAATGCATAACAATAGCTTAGACATTTGCACATGATTAGTTACTTTTGTTGAGCATTTAAAATAATAGAAATTATTATTTAGGAGCAAAATAGATTAGACACCTAGTCAACTAAAAGCTAGGAGCTGATTAAAATATCTGGGGGACAAACTAGAGCAAACTTAGGGATGTAGGTGCACTTCCTTGAGAAACTGACACTTGGATGGGTGAGTGTTTTAAATAATTAAATAATTAAAAATATTTAATTATGCATGAAGCGACATGTGTCGCAAGAGATTTCCCTTTATAAGGAAAGCTTAAGGAATGGGTAAGGGGCCCATAATTTGGACGATTGTCGTAATTTTCAATTGCCTCAAGGACTTGCTGCTATCTAAGGGTTTGGCTAAGAAATCCTGGTGGGAGGGGAATCCCAAGCTGAATTTCTGAAATACGTGTGTGAACTCTACGGCCCGACTAGCTCGGGGGTCTGGAAGGAAGAAGAGTACTTCCAGAGTGGTTGGGTGGTTAACCGAGGTGTCCTTCAGTGACCGTGGTGATCAACGGCAGATTTGGAGCCGCGGCAAACGAGAGGATTCACTTTCAATTTGGAGCTACCGCCATTACAGGTTCTTATTTGTATTGCTGGAAAGCACTTTTTTTTATTTCTGTTATTAAACATTACAGTCATTATTATCTTGTTGATTGGAAAGCACATTCCTGATTTCTGTTTTGTTAATCAAGCATTACGATTATCCTTATTTTATAGCTGGAAGGTGCAATTCTGTTTCTGTTATAAAGCGCTATGGTTGTAATTATTTTATTTCTGGAAAGTACCTTTCGATTCAGCTATCCAGCATTTGGTCATTATTACTTTAATGTTGGGTTGTAGTGATCCTGTTAATGAAGATCCGCACCAGTATTAGTTTATGTTGGAAATATTTTTTCTTTCTGCGTATTTACTTAGTACGTATTGACCCTTTCCATAATTTCGAAACGAATATCCTCTGCATGTAAACAAACTCGTTTTGTATCTAATCGATGTTGACCCTAGTTTTGTAAATTGTTCTATTTACTCTATGGGTTATAAACTCTGTGAAATGAAATTTAAAAGTAATATTATCTCTCTGTCATTTCGAATTGTGTGGATCTTTGAGGTCATAGCGTTGGTTATTTGTAGATTTGTTAGGTAGATGGTAGATCGATTTCTCATGACTGTTTATTCATCCAACTATGAAATTATTTGTAGATCTGTCAAGAAGATTACAAATCGATTTTCCAGGACTTTGTATTGATCCGTCTATGAATTATTTATAGATCTATTATTTGCAGTTAAATTTTTATTGCTCAAATGAATTAATACAGAGATCAACTCTGTATGCTAATTGCAGAGCTCGATCTCTAGATTAGATCGATTTCTCATGACTGTTTATTCATCCAACTATGAAATTATTTGTAGATCTGTCAAGAAGATTACAAATCGATTTTCCAGGACTTTGTATTGATCCGTCTATGAATTATTTATAGATCTATTATTTGCAGTTAAATTTTTATTGCTCAAATGAATTAATACAGAGATCGACTCTGTATGCCAATTGCAGAGCTCGATCTCTAGATTAGATCGATTTCTCATGACTGTTTATTCATCCAACTATGAAATTATTTGTAGATCTGTCAAGAAGATTACAAATCGATTTTCCAGGACTTTGTATTGATCCGTCTATGAATTATTTATAGATCTATTATTTGCAGTTAAATTTTTATTGCTCAAATGAATTAATACAGAGATCGACTCTGTATGCCAATTGCAGAGCTCGATCTCTAGATTAGATCGATTTCTCATGACTGTTTATTCATCCAACTATGAAATTATTTGTAGATCTGTCAAGAAGATTACAAATCGATTTTCCAGGACTTTGTATTGATCCGTCTATGAATTATTTATAGATCTATTATTTGCAGTTAAATTTTTATTGCTCAAATGAATTAATACAGAGATCGACTCTGTATGCCAATTGCAGAGCTCGATCTCTAGATTAGATCGATTTCTCATGACTGTTTATTCATCCAACTATGAAATTATTTGTAGATCTGTCAAGTAGATTACAAATCGATTTTCCAGGACTTTGTATTGATCCGTCTATGAATTATTTATAGATCTATTATTTGCAGTTAAATTTTTTTATTGCTCAAATGAATTAATACAGAGATCGACTCTGTATGCCAATTGCAGAGCTCGATCCCTAAAATTAATATCGATCTTGGATACTACACGTTAATAAGAAGTCGCCCTCTCGGATTGATAGTTATAGTTAAATTGTTTCGCTTGAATTCTACCATCGATACTTACAGAGCCCGATCCCTAAATCTGACATTGATTTTTTTTACATTATACATATTAGTGTGAAATCGCACTCACAGATCTATATTTGCAGTTAATTGTTAGCTTGAATGGAATACGACAGAGGTCGACTCGGTATGTCAATTACAGAGCTCGATCTCTAGATTTGAATCGATCTGGTTCCTGACAAGGTATAAATTTATCTTTCATGTATATTTATGTGATTCTGAACTGTGAGAATGCGTGGGAGACTTAGAAGTTGCTAGTTAAAAACTGATTTAGAAATCTCTGCAATAATTTGTTGTAACTCTGTCTTTCATTTTGATGTCGATTCCAATCCATTTGAGAAACCGATTCTGAGTTTGTAACCCTGTCTTCATGCATTGTAATGTTGATTGTGCCAGCCTGTAAATAATCTCTGCATCGATTTGATTTGGGTTATTTATATTAAGGAACCCTGGAAGTTTACTCCATGGATGCTTATCCTGAGAATTTCATTAAAATCTGAACCTCTGTCTCAATTCAAGAGCCGGATCATCCCTGCATGGCGTCTCCACCATCCTTAAATCGAATAGTAATCTGGCATTCAAAACTCTATAATTATGTCCTTATTCGTTGTGTTTCCAGAATTGCAAATGCACAAATTAATTATTGTTCTTGGGCGTTCTCCCCAATCTTGCTATTTAAGATTGATTACTATTGTTATCACTATTATGAGGATTTTGAAGGAACACTGTTGGAATCCTAATTAATTTAAGTTTTACTGTGTTAGTTCCCTCGCAAGACAAGTCGAGACACCATACTTGATCATGTCGATATCTTTTGTAAAAATAAAAAAATAAAATTGACCACAATTCTTTATCTGTTGAGGCGTTTCCAGAAATATATAGCTTCATAGAAATTTCAGTTCCTATGGCGTTACCCACTTTGTAATGGTGAATTTATTGCATTTTAATAACGGTTCTCTAAACTTGAACTGGTGATTCAACCATAACTTACTGAGCGATTCAGCACTGTTAACGCACTGATATATTTTTATATACTTTTTAAGGACAGAGATAGATGGGAATTTGACTATATGACAACGTATTGTACCATATATACTATTGATGTATCATAAGAAGGTCGATGGGATGACAATACATTATCTACGTGCATTGTAATGTTGTAATATGTAGGAAAATGTTCTTAAGAACTTGCATCATGATATATATGTATATTAGTGTAGAAAAGGTGAAAGTGTTCATATAATATTTTAGTGTTGTTTTATTTAAAGTTTGAGTATATGGCAAAGTATCAATTCATGCATATTAGTGGAGAATAGCATTATCATATACACAACTATTAGTAATAGAATATATGGAGGTTGAGTATAGAAATGCATTGTAATACATTTTAATGTTGGAACATGTGGAAGTCGAGTACATTACATCGCATTGTAATAGGCATACTAGGGTTTTTAATATGTGATAGTTAGTTCCTATAACAATGCATAGAGAAAGAAGGGTGTCAGTAGATTTGTAGTAGGACAGAATGGTGTTCAAATCTTGCCTTGTTAAATATGTTAATTTAAATATTAGGAGTTTAGAATGAGAGGATGTTAAAGACGTTATGCACTTATATAAAATCTAATCTTATTGTAGAAAATACTTTCGATATAGATAATTAAAAAAAAAATTTTTCACGTACTCAACTTGACGGATATTACATTTGGTATCAGAGCAAGGTCGAACTTAGTTCGGACCTAGACAATTCCGCGCGAAATAGTTTATGATGTTTAGTTGACTAATAAATTTTATTTTTTTTTCATCTGAACAGACTTCGTCATGGATCGAAGAACTCGCCAGGGTAGAGTTGGAAGGGGACGAGGGCGAGCTGCACGCCCGTCAACCCCATCAACCCCTGTGAATAACCCTCCGAGAGCGGAGGAAACCATTAACCTACCTGCGGACGAGGTCATGACAATGATGAGGAACTACCACAGAATGACTGAAGCATTGATGACACGACTTGACCGCGAGAATGTTGGTTCTCAATTCACTGCAGTACCACAGGCGCCACCTCCGGTCAACATACACCGAGAGCTAGAGAAGATAAAGTTTCCTGAATTTTGGGGTTCCACTGAGGGGACTGCCACTGAGGCATGGCTAGAAAACATGGCCATGTGTTTTTCTTTGAGAGACTACACGTCTAACATGAAGGTACGGATGGCTATACTACAACTGAAGGGGGAAGCCCTTCTTTGGTGGAAGACCTTACGACCTCAGCTAGGTCTAGAGCTTGAGGAGATATCGTGGGAATTGTTCGATGAACATTTCCGTCAGCATTACCTATCAGACGAATTCATTGAGCGACAGCTGAATGATTTCCATGCACTAAAACAAGGACTACGGACAGTACAAGAGTATGAAATCCATTTTATGGAGTTACTAAGGTATGCACCCCATGTTGCCACGGAGAAATTAAAAGTCAATAAGTTCATCTACGGATTAAACCCAGTCATACGAGACAAGGTTCGTATTTTGACACCTTCTACTTTGCACGATGTGGTCCAGAAGGCCCTCATAGCGGAAGAAGAGCTTCCCGGCAAGATGCTGCAGAATAAGAACTTTACGAATACAGACCGAGGAAGTCAACCTTCGCATGCACCCAAACATCAATATGGGAATAAGAATTTTGGGAGGAGACCTTTCAACGGAGGGTCTAACAGAGATGACAGAACACCATACCGACCACCACCACGGAATGATCATGCAAAGCCTTTCGCAAAACCGGCGCAGTTTGGACCAAGAAGAAATGATGCACCAGCTAGAAACAAAACAAGAGGGCCCAAAGCAGGATGTTGGAGGTGTGGAGGACCACACTTCCAAAGCGAATGTCCTCAGCAGGACCGAGGAAACCAAAGAACCCAAGCACCGCAACAAACTACCGCAGCCGATCTAGGACGAGCGCATCGTATACACGCTGCCGTCAACAACCGCCAAGCTGAACATCAGTCCACTGTCCTCGAAACTACTGGTAAGATACATGGTAATGTATTTTACTTGCTTATAGACCCTGGAGCTACTGAAAGTTTTATTTCCTTAAAAGTTGTAGAAAATAATAAAATGATGGCAGTAAGTCAAGATGATTTCGACACTGTCGAGATGGCATCCGGTAGTGTCCAGAGTGTGAGTCTTAAGGTAGAAAACTGTGAAGTCGACCTAGGAGTATGTTCTTCTAGAATATCCTTTTATGTTACGGAATTGGGTACTTATGATCTAATCCTGGGGATGGATTGGCTGGAAGCACACTCGGCGGGGATGGATTGCCGAAGTAAGGAACTAACTTTCATCGACGATGAAGGTTACAAGAGAATGATAACAGGGAAGAAGAAGAAGGTTTCCTTAAGAATGATATCGGCCATGCAACTTAAGAAAAGCATGAGGAAAGGGTGCCAACTGTATGCGGTGATTGCAATGAACAAGGAAGGAGATAAGGTAGAAGTAATTAATCATCCCTTGTTCTCAGAATTCATGGATGTGTTTCCTGATGCATTACCTGGCCTACCACCACAACATGAACTGGATTTCACCATAGAACTGAAACCTGGAACCGAACCCATAGCTAGGACTCCTTACCGAATGTCTGTACCTGAATTGAAGGAATTGCAAATTCAACTACAAGAGTTGTTAGATTTAGGACTGATCAGACCCAGTGTGTCTCCTTGGGGAGCACCTGTTATTTTTGTGAAGAAGAAGGATGGTTCTTGGCGCTTGTGCATTGACTACCGTCAATTGAACAAGGCGACCGTAAGAAATCAGTATCCCCTACCCAGAATAGATGACCTCTTTGATCAGATGAAGGGTGCGACGGTATTCTCAAAAATCGACCTAAGGTCGGGATACCATCAGTTGAGGATCAAGGATGAAGATATCCCCAAGACAGCATTTAAAACTAGATTTGGACACTACGAATTTGTTGTAGTACCTTTCGGCTTAACAAATGCACCCAGTGTATTCATGAACCTGATGAAGGTGTGTTTCGACAACACCTTGACAAGTTTGTACAGGTGTTCTTAGACGACATTCTGATTTATTCAAGAACACCGGAAGAACATGAGGAACACCTGAGGATAGTCTTAAAATGTTTAAGAGAAAATCACCTTTATGGAAAATTATCAAAGTGTTCATTCTTCCAGAAGGAGATTCATTATCTTGGACACATTATATCCGGCGAAGGGATAGCTGTAGATCCATCCAAGATTGAAGCCATTTGGGATTGGCCGGCACCCACAAATGTACATGAGGTACGAAGCTTTATGGGGCTTGCCGGGTATTATAGACGTTTTGTGGAAGGCTTCTCTAGAGTAGCGGGACCTATTACTGAATTGCAAAAGAAGAACCGTCCTTTCATTTGGACGGAGAAATGCGAAGAGGCCTTTGCTAAATTAAAAGAATTACTAACTACGGCACCAATCCTAAAAGTTCCCGATATGGATAAAGATTTCTTGGTATGCACGGATGCTTCAAAGGATGGTGTTGGTTGTGTATTGATGCAAGATGGAAGAGTAATTGCGTACACGTCCAGAAGACTTAGGCCGCATGAAGAGAACTATGCGACCCATGATATGGAGATGACTGCAGTGATGCATGCTTTGAGGTTATGGAGACACTATCTGGTAGGAAGGAAGTTTGAATTAAAGACTGACCATTGTGGCTTACAGCACATCTTCACTCAAAGCGACCTTAATGCAAGACAGAGAAGATGGTCGGAAGTACTCAGTGAATACGACTTCGACATAACTTATGTGAAAGGGACCTTAAACAAAGTGGCAGATGCACTTAGTCGTAGACCCAGGATATTCTCTGTCATACCATTAAAGACCAACTTAAGAGAAAAGATCTTGACACTACAACAGAAGGACACTTGGTATAATGAAGTAAAAGTTGATTTGGAGAATGAACAGATGAGGATACCCAAGTTTGAAGGGTACTCTTTGGACAAGGACGGTTTATTACGGTATAACCGTCGCATGTATGTCCCTGATAATGAAGAAATTCGAGATTTAATATTGTCTGAGTCTCACCGAGCCGTCTATAGAGCACATCCTGGAATAAAAAAGATGTACGCAGATTTGAAACCTTTGTTCTTTTGGCATGGCATGAAGAGGGATGTAGTAATTTTTGTGGCGAAGTGTTTGGAATGCCAGATGGTAAAGGCGGAACATCGACACCCAGCCGGATTACTGCAACCACATGCAATCCCAGAATCAAAATGGGAGGTTATTTCTATGGATTTTATAGTTGGGTTGCCCTTAACCAACAGGAGACACGACACAATTTTTGTGGTCGTTGACACTCTTACCAAGAGTGCGCATTTCCTGCCGATTAAGAATACGTATCAAGCTCCGGAGATAGCCCGAGTTTTCATTAATGAAGTAGTAAGACTACATGGAATTCCGAAGAAAATTATTTCTGACAGAGGATCAGTATTTACTGGAAGGTTTTGGACAAGCTTTCAAGAAGCTCTTGGTACTCAACTTAACTTTAGCACTGCCTACCACCCTGAAACGGATGGACAAACGGAAAGAGTGAACCAAGTATTGGAGGACATGCTAAGAATGTATGTAATGGATCAACAGAAGAAGTGGGAAGAATATCTACCCTTGGTAGAATTTGCATACAACAACAGCTATCAGAGTTCTATCCAGATGGCTCCTTTTGAATTTCTCTATGGGAGACCTTGTAGGACTCCCATAAGTTGGGATATACTAGAGGACAGGACATTACTTGGTCCTGAGGTGATACAAGAGATGGAAGACTAGATGGTCACGATTCGTGCTCAACTAAAGGAAGCACAGGATCGCCAGAAGAGCTATGCAGATGCACACAGGACTGATCGTAGCTACGAAATTGGGGATAGGGTATTTCTACGGGTAAAACCACAGAAGAGTTCTATAAAGTTTGGAAAGGGAGCCAAGTTGTCGCCTAGGTTTGTAGGACCCTTTAGAATTTCTGAACGGATAGGACCGGTTGCCTATCGTCTTGACTTGCCGTCATCATTAAGTAGAATTCATAATGTTTTTCATGTTTCTGTATTGCGCCACTATGTTCCCGATACTTCACATATCATTGACTTGAGCAATGTGCAGATAACGGACGACGGGGCCGTGATGGCCGAACCGATCCGGATTTTAGACCAGAGAACACGGCAGCTTAGGCACCGTGTGATAGATCAAGTCAAAGTGCAGTGGGACAGCTATAGTCCAAGCTCTGCGACTTGGGAGGACGCAACTGAGATGCGTCGTAATTTTCCATTTTTATTCTGAACTTCGGGACGAAGTTCTAAATAAGTAGGGGTGTATGTAGTGCCCCTAGACTTTTGTAGACATTGAGGGCACCTGCTGAGTGACCCGATCGATTGAAACATTAATTAAATAACCTTTTGGGCCTTATCTTTGAGTATGTGTATTTGAACTGTTGATGTAAATTGAATAATTGCATATGTTAAACGATTAGCTATGACTATGGAAAATTATGTTGATGGATAATGCTTAACGACTAGCTATACAATGATTATGTGATTGTTGACGAAATGTATAATTGATTAGATGAATGAGAAGTTTGAATAAATCATAAATGTTTAACAATACTAGATTTAGAAATCAGATGATGATTATTGAGGACAGTACTACTAATAACTTGTTGTGAGAAGTGTGTGTAGAAGCAAGTGAGACGGTTCACCAACGGACACACAAAGGAACATGAAGGGCCGTAGAGTACGGGTAAATCACACATAAGGGGAGTGACGACGATGTCGACTTCCGACGAGAATACCACGCATGAGGAGATAAGCACTGATCCGCTTGCTCAAGAGGAATGCGTGAGGGCGTACGAGGTGGGCCACGACGGAGCTGGTCACATACGAGTTGAGGGGCGCGCAGTGAGAACGGACTCACTCCTCAGCGCCATTAGTCCCTAGATAGCATGTAGACGGAGGATGGATGGTAACGATTCCTAAAAATCCCTACAAGAGTTCCTGCAAGTCAAAACGGAAATATGGTGGCAGAAGGGCCCAACGACGCGGTACCCTGTCGAGAACGGAAAGAATGGACGCAAGGACCCAACGAGGGGTACCATGCCAAGGAATGGAAACCATGGATGATTGGACCCGACGGAGTGGTGCCATGTCAGAGAATTAAAAATTAAGGAACCAGGAGCCCAACGACGCGGCACCGTGATCCTAGTGAATTTGATTGTTAAATTAAAATGCATAGAAACTTAGGAGAATAACTCTAGATTATTACTTAGCAAATGCATAACAATAGCTTAGACATTTGCACATGATTAGTTACTTTTGTTGAGCATTTAAAATAATAGAAATTATTATTTAGGAGCAAAATAGATTAGACACCTAGTCAACTAAAAGCTAGGAGCTGATTAAAATATCTGGGGGACAAACTAGAGCAAACTTAGGGATGTAGGTGCACTTCCTTGAGAAACTAACACTTGGATGGGTGAGTGTTTTAAATAATTAAATAATTAAAAATATTTAATTATGCATGAAGCGACATGTGTCGCAAGAGATTTCCCTTTATAAGGAAAGCTTAAGGAATGGGTAAGGGGCCCATAATTTGGACGATTGTCGTAATTTTCAATTGCCTCAAGGACTTGCTGCTATCTAAGGGTTTGGCTAAGAAATCCTGGTGGGAGGGGAATCCCAAGCTGAATTTCTGAAATACGTGTGTGAACTCTACGGCCCGACTAGCTCGGGGGTCTGGAAGGAAGAAGAGTACTTCCAGAGTGGTTGGGTGGTTAACCGAGGTGTCCTTCAGTGACCGTGGTGATCAACGGCAGATTTGGAGCCGCGGCAAACGAGAGGATTCACTTTCAATTTGGAGCTACCGCCATTACAGGTTCTTATTTGTATTGCTGGAAAGCACTTTTTTTTATTTCTGTTATTAAACATTACAGTCATTATTATCTTGTTGATTAGAAAGCACATTCCTGATTTCTGTTTTGTTAATTAAGCATTACGATTATCCTTATTTTATAGCTGGAAGGTGCAATTCTGTTTCTGTTATAAAGCGCTATGGTTGTAATTATTTTATTTCTGGAAAGTACCTTTCGATTCAGCTATCCAGCATTTGGTCATTATTACTTTAATGTTGGGTTGTAGTGATCCTGTTAATGAAGATCCGCACCAGTATTAGTTTATGTTGGAAATAATTTTTCTTTCTGCGTATTTACTAAGTACGTATTGACCCTTTCCATAATTTCGAAACGAATATCCTCTGCATGTAAACAAACTCGTTTTGTATCTAATCGATGTTGACCCTAGTTTTGTAAATTGTTCTATTTACTCTATGGGTTATAAACTCTGTGAAATGCAATTTAAAAGTAATATTATCTCTCTGTCATTTCGAATTGTGTGGATCTTTGAGGTCATAGCGTTGGTTATTTGTAGATTTGTTAGGTAGATGGTAGATCGATTTCTCATGACTGTTTATTCATCCAACTATGAAATTATTTGTAGATCTGTCAAGAAGATTACAAATCGATTTTCCAGGACTTTGTATTGATCCGTCTATGAATTATTTATAGATCTATTATTTGCAGTTAAATTTTTATTGCTCAAATGAATTAATACAGAGATCGACTCTGTATGCCAATTGCAGAGCTCGATCTCTAGATTAGATCGATTTCTCATGACTGTTTATTCATCCAACTATGAAATTATTTGTAGATCTGTCAAGAAGATTACAAATCGATTTTCCAGGACTTTGTATTGATCCGTCTATGAATTATTTATAGATCTATTATTTGCAGTTAAATTTTTATTGCTCAAATGAATTAATATAGAGATCGACTCTGTATGCCAATTGCAGAGCTCGATCTCTAGATTAGATCGATTTCTCATGACTGTTTATTCATCCAACTATGAAATTATTTGTAGATCTGTCAAGAAGATTACAAATCGATTTTCCAGGACTTTGTATTGATCCGTCTATGAATTATTTATAGATCTATTATTTGCAGTTAAATTTTTATTGCTCAAATGAATTAATACAGAGATCGACTCTGTATGCCAATTGCAGAGCTCGATCTCTAGATTAGATCGATTTCTCATGACTGTTTATTCATCCAACTATGAAATTATTTGTAGATCTGTCAAGTAGATTACAAATCGATTTTCCAGGACTTTGTATTGATCCGTCTATGAATTATTTATAGATCTATTATTTGCAGTTAAATTTTTTTATTGCTCAAATGAATTAATACAGAGATCGACTCTGTATGCCAATTGCAGAGCTCGATCCCTAAAATTAATATCGATCTTGGATACTGCACATTAATAAGAAGTCGCCCTCTCAGATTGATAGTTATAGTTAAATTGTTTCGCTTGAATTCTACCATCGATACTTACAGAGCCCGATCCCTAAATCTGACATTGATTTTTTTTACATTATACATATTAGTGTGAAATCGCACTCACAGATCTATATTTGCAGTTAATTGTTAGCTTGAATGGAATACGACAGAGGTCGACTCGGTATGTCAATTACAGAGCTCGATCTCTAGATTTGAATCGATCTGGTTCCTGACAAGGTATAAATTTATCTTTCATGTATATTTATGTGATTCTGAACTGTGAGAATGCGTGGGAGACTTAGAAGTTGCTAGTTAAAAACTGATTTAGAAATCTCTGCAATAATTTGTTGTAACTCTGTCTTTCATTTTGATGTCGATTCCAATCCATTTGAGAAACCGATTTTGAGTTTGTAACCCTGTCTTCATGCATTGTAATGTTGATTGTGCCAGCCTGTAAATAATCTCTGCATCGATTTGATTTGGGTTATTTATCTTAAGGAACCCTGGAAGTTTACTCCATGGATGCTTATCCTGAGAATTTCATTAAAATCTGAACCTCTGTCTCAATTCAAGAGCCGGATCATCCCTGCATGGCGTCTCCACCATCCTTAAATCGACTAGTAATCAGGCATTCAAAACTCTGTAATTATGTCCTTATTCGTTGTGTTTCCAGAATTGCAAATGCACAAATTAATTATTGTTCTTGGGCGTTCTCCCCAATCTTGCTATTTAAGATTGATTACTATTGTTATCACTATTATGAGGATTTTGAAGGAACACTGTTGGAATCCTAATTAATTTAAGTTTTACTGTGTCAGTTCCCTCGCAAGACAAGTCGAGACACCATACTTGATCATGTCGATATCTTTTGTAAAAATAAAAAAATAAAATTGACCACAATTCTTTATCTGTTGAGGCGTTTCCAGAAATATATAGCTTCATAGAAATTTCAGTTCCTATGGCGTTACCCACTTTGTAATGGTGAATTTATTGCATTTTAATAACGGTTCTCTAAACTTGAACTGGTGATTCAACCATAACTTACTGAGTGATTCAGCACTGTTAACGCACTGATATATTTTTATATACTTTTTAAGGACAGAGATAGATGGGAATTTGACTATATGACAACGTATTGTACCATATATACTATTGATGTATCATAAGAAGGTCGATGGGATGACAATACATTATCTACGTGCATTGTAATGTTGTAATATGTAGGAAAATGTTCTTAAGAACTTGCATCATGATATATATGTATATTAGTGTAGAAAAGGTGAAAGTGTTCATATAATATTTTAGTCTTGTTTTATTTAAAGTTTGAGTATATGGCAAAGTATCAATTCATGCATATTAGTGGAGAATAGCATTATCATATACACAGCTATTAGTAATAGAATATATGGAGGTTGAGTATAGAAATGCATTGTAATACATTTTAATGTTGGAACATGTGGAAGTCGAGTACATTACATCGCATTGTAATAGGCATACTAGGGTTTTTAATATGTGATAGTTAGTTCCTATAACAATGCATAGAGAAAGAAGGGTGTCAGTAGATTTGTAGTAGGACAGAATGGTGTTCAAATCTTGCCTTGTTAAATATGTTAATTTAAATATTAGGAGTTTAGAATGAGAGGATGTTAAAGACGTTATGCACTTATATAAAATCTAATCTTATTGTAGAAAATACTTTCGATATAGATAATTAAAAAAAAAAAATTTCACGTACTCAACTTGACGGATATTACAGATATGAAGACGATGATGTGACAGTATGGTACATAGGTTTTGCAGAGGCATATAATCAGTCCTGATATGCTCTTGTAGGTTTTGCAAAGGCAGTGTAATCAGTCCTGGGAGATCTTGCAGGTTTTGCAGAGGCAGTGTAATCAGTCCTGAGATGTACCTACTAGATGGCTTGCTTGCAGAGATGTTGAAAGACCTACATGGAGGCTAGGCCTACATCCAGCATGAAAAAGGGTTGGCTCTGTAGATGATGAAGACCTACAGGTGGTGGGCCTACATCCAATATGAAAAAGGATTGGCTCTGAAGAACTTCCTATGACGAGTAGATTGGATATTGATTGAGATAGCAGTAGCAGTGACAATGACGATGATGATGATTCGATGATGATGATCCAGTGACGATGATCCAGTGACGATGATCCAGAGAAGAAGACTTGTGCTAGAAGACCTGTGTCGAGAAATACCTTCCTAGTTAAGAGGGAGTGTTGATGTATTTGTAACTTTAGAATTTATTTCATATATGTATATTGTATTCCTATGGAGATGTTATTATTCCTCTATACGGAAGTGTTTGTATTCCTATAGAGATGTTATTATTCCTCTATACGGAAGTGTCGTCATTTATATTGTAAGTGTCGTAACTTATACTTGATGGGATATTAGAACACCTTGGTGGGGTTGGCCTTGCATAATTCATGTGGTTCAAAGGGTTATTAGACCACCCTATTGGGGGTCGGCCTTGTCAGCATTATGTTATGTGGTTAAGTTAAGGCCGACGTAGTAAAGGTTATTAGGCAAGTCAAGTCAAGTATAAATAGAGTGCGGGAGGCACTCTATTTGATCATTCATTTCCTCACTCATACTCTCACTGGAGAGTGGTGCACTTGTGGAGGAGGAGAAGCTGCTACTAGGAGAAGACTATCTCTTGTACTTGGGTTGTATCATTGCTCTATCTATCTTTGAGGAAGTTGAGGGGTTTTTCACCTTCTTGGTTTTCCCTGGTGAAACTTTGTGTCTCTTGGGTGCTTGATTTATTGTGTCCATGATTGATATGTTGTACATGTTATTCTCTTAGTTAAGATCCTAGATCAGATTGTAAATTCTGAAAAACTAACATTCAGAAGCCAAGCTTCAATGGTAAATGTACCATTTTGGAAGGGTTTAATGTGAGATATTAGTGTGAATAGACTTGTAACCAACACTTCACCTTACTCTACACCAAGATGTCTATCACCATACCTACAACAAGTCTGCAACTACAATGCACATCACATCCAAATCAATATATTTAAGTACTAAATTCAAAGAATTGCAATGCATGGTGTTTGAAATAATTGTTGATATTTAGTTTCCACAATGACAAGCAATGCAACCATTTTTCCCTATTTACTTCCCTACAAATTTTTAAGGGTTTTGATCTTTTATCTACTATGGTTTATCACAAAATAATACTCATGAGAGTGTGGGGTATAAACATGTGGGGCAGGGTCCCATTTCACTTTGCAGGTCTATGAGATATTAAACCCTTCAATGTTGACATGTAAAAATAAATCATTCTTTTCATTTGAAAATGTAATAGTACATCAAAATTTTATCATTTGTTAAAAACATGAAGCTACAACAGGATCATTCCTACCAAACCTCTACGCAAACGCTAAAACATTTAAACCAATGTGATTTACCAGCTAGGGCTTACCTAGCTCTTTTCATTTAACAATACATCCTTTTTCAAAATGTAATAACACAGAGATCGAATCTCACCAAAGGAGAAATGCTAAATAAATAAAATGACCAGCGTTACAGACCAACGCTCAAACCCAAAATCGAAACACAAAGCGTGTGTTTTCGATGGCTTCTCAAACAGAAAATACTTATGCCCAGAACCAAAACCGTTAAGTCACATAATTGTTTCATCAAAGTCAAAACTCATAAATAGAATCGTTTTCTAATTACATTAACTACAAGTTCAAATCTCTTAGCCAAAATACTTGCACCCAGATTCCAAAACAAATAGCTACAGGATCGATTTTTATCCATTTACTTAGCAGAGTATACAAACCCATGTTTAAAAACAAAGCTAGTATTTACACAAAGCGAAACCCCAATTCATTTTCCAAACCATCAATTTACACGCAGAGTCAGTTTGTCACCTACAGCTGGTGAATTACAAAGTAGAGCATATTCATAAATCTACTTCCAAAACACTCATACGAAGTACATTCCCATTATGGCTCAAAACCATTACATTTTCTCACTGCCCACGACTTGCCCCAAATTGAAAATTAGTTACAGAAACCCAGAGGGGTACCAAACTATGAAGAACCTGCAATAATTAATTAATGAAAACACACAAGATAACAGAAATAACAGAACTCATAATCACTTTTATATTTATCGTAGGCCACTTCGAGGGGGCAACCACTTCGAGGGGGCAACCTCCTTTGAGCAAGCTCAATACAAATAAATTCACGGTGCCTTCATTGGTCTCAACAAAAACTTATATACTAAGTCTAGGAGCCAATACCATGGGTCAATACCATGTGTCAATACAAACCATGGGCCAATACAAAATATAGATCAACAATTACTACGGGACAACTTACAAAGCATATGCGTCCAACAACAATAATACAAACTATGGATCAACAAATACTATGGGACAACTTACAAAGCATATGCGTCTAACAACAATATACTAACAAAGTAAATAGAAGGGTTGACATGGGTTCCTAACATCCCCTCTCCCTTAGAAAAATCTTTGTCCTCAAAGCTTTAGATGTGGAAATTGATGCAGAATTTGAAGGAGTGGTTCCCCTGTAGCATCCTCGGGTTGCATTCCAGCCCACTGACGCCTTTTGAGTTTCAGGGAGGATTGCTTGGAAGGTTGTAGACGAAGAAGGACCATATCAGTTGCGTGAAAAGTGCGCTTAGAACGGTGCCGATCGGCTTGTTGTTTTAGTTGAATTCTTGCCATGTGAAGATTGTCCTGTAGAATGAGAAGAATCTGATCGTGGTTTTGAAGAACCGAGTCAATTTCCTAAACTGGGGAGCTGTTGAGCGTGTGTGGAAGAAGAAATGTGGTGCCTATCCATAAACTGCTTCATATGGTGTCCTTTTAGATGTGGTATTGTACCACTGGAGCGCTTCTAGGAAATCCATAGAAATAGCTATCCACATCTGTGTAGGGATGGGAAAGGGTTCGAGCAATCCCAAAAGGAGTGACGTTTCACCCTTGTTGACCTGGAAAGTATCACAGTCAACCACCATCTGTTGAATTGTCATTTTCAGTCTTTTCCAAAAGAAGTTAGATTGTTCCCGGTCATACATTTTGAGGAACCCAGAGTGCCCTGCTGATGAAGAAGCATGGAGTTCATAGAAGAGATAGTCCTGTTGAATAGATTGCAACCAATTTGGAATAAGCAAAGCAATAACTGTAAGAGAAACTGGGTCATCAAATGTGCGAGAAGGAGCATTTGCCACCATATTGTCCTTACCCTTCTTCTAAGTGATCGCATAGGTAGAACCCATGAGTTGGATAACCCATTTCAGGTGTGTTGGGGAGGAGACCCAATGTTCCATGAAATTTTCCAGACTCTGGAGATCAGTCTTGATGTAGAAATAATTCCCTAATAGGTATGGCTACCACTTCTGTACTGCATGTAAAATAGCCATCATTTCCTGTTGAGATGTAGATGCGGCTAAATTCGTACCGGAAAGGTCTCTTGAAGGCGACAAGCCCACTGGTTCAGCAAGGACACCTACATAGCTATCGAAGGAAGTAGGGGAGACCGTTGATGGGTGCATTTGAATGGAATGGAGTTGAGAGATGACACCATGTGGATTCTTCTTAAGGATTTTTTCTAGGCGATGTGAATTGATGATGTGGAGAGACCCTTGTTGTAAGCCCTTAAATTTGTGTTGTTTCCCATTGACTGAAAACTACATCCAAATTTAAGCAAAATCCCATAAGATGTGGCCAAGTGTGCATAACCATTGAACTCCCAAAACCACATCACATATGCCTAGGGACAAGGAAAACATGTCAGAGCGCAGGTTATAATATTCCAGAGAGATACGCACATTGTGACACTTCCCCTTGGAAGGTAAGGTGCCCCCATTGGCAACCATGACTTCAAATTTGGAGCAAGGATGGACAAAACAATCATCATGTTTTGCGATTTGAGGGTCAATGAAGTTATGAGTGCTACCAGAATCAATGAGTATTGTAAGAGGAAGCTTCTTGAAGTAACCCCTGACCCGCATTGTTTGGGGGGTGGTGACGTCGGATAAATCATGGAGAGATATCTCTATTTGTTCATCCTGAGATGGGGCGTCAATAGGTGGCTCCTGAATGTCGACCTGATCATCCATTGTATTTGGAGTTTCTTAACCAATTGTATAGGAAGGCGGAGAATCCATATCCAAGAGATAGAGCTTTTGTTGAACACATCTATGTCCCCGAGTGAATTTCTCATCACAATTATAACAAAGCCCTTTTTCTCTGCGTGCCTGCATCTCTGTTTCAGACAAATGCTTGATAGGAGTTGGTCGAGGAGCTGGCGGGATGGAAGGTCGTTGAGAACCCATATTTTGGAAGGGAACAAAAGTGGGTTTGGAGCGTTGTTGGGCTGCAATCTTGTCTTCTTCCAACTTAGCCAACCCTAGGACTTCCATCATTGTGTTGGGATAGAACATTTTAACCTCTGACCGGATTTCGTCCTTAAGACCACTGATAAAACAACTCTTGTAGAATTCATCATACAATCCTTTTGTGTGATTCGCTAGTTTCTCAAATTCTGTCTGATACTCTCTCACAATGCCACTTTGAAGAAGTTTAGTGAGTGCTCCGGTGAAGTCATCAAAAGCACTACGATCAAATCGTTGCAAAAGGAGTTGGCAAAAATATGTCCATTTTGGCTTGTCATGAGCCTTGATGTACCAACGGTACCATTGAAGGGCTTCCTGTTCCAAATGAAAGGATGCAAGTGGAAATTTTTGGACATCAAAAGTATTATGTAGATTGAAATATTGTTCTGCACAATAGATCCATCCAGTTGGATCAGTACCATTAAAGCAAGGAAATTCAAGCTTTTGACCACGAAAATTGTTGGAAGAAGAGAACCCATTGGCTGTCGAAGATTCGTGCTGTTGGTTATTGTTCATGGTTGAATGCTAAAGATGGAGGCTGAGAAATTTCTCATCTAGATCTTGGAGTTTGGTTTGGATGGTTGCAAGTGCTTCCTCCATGGTTGTTGCTCTTGCGCGGGTGACAACCATAAACAAGAGTTTTTTTTTGGGGGGGGAATGGATAGAAAAACACAAACAAAAGCTTATTTAGTAAAGGGAAATTTGGATTTGGAAAAAACTTGGAGGGGTAATTGGGGTTTGACTAGGTTTTGGACACTTTCTGATGGACAGGGAAGCAAAAAATGGGGATTTCAGAAGTAGGGTGAAAGAATGAGAAAATTTGGCAGAGAGGGACAAAGAAGTATAATTAGGAAAGGAACTCGGTGGAAAAATTTGAAGGCGATTGGGTGAAATCCGAAGAAGTTATGGAAAACCCTGAAAATAGACAAATGTGGGATTTCGGGCTTTGGGAAGTGGAATTTGGGACAGGGTCCTCAGGAATGGATCTGCAACAACGGGGAAGTGATTGAAAACAGAGTTATCTGAAATGGAGCCAACTAGATCGAAAATGGTTGGATCTGAAATAGATCTGAAATGGTTTCATCTGGAATGACTTTCAGAATGAATCTGAAATGGCACAGCAGTGATCGGAAACAGTTCAGCTGAAAATAGATATGGACCCCAGGTATGTGTGGCTTCCTAACAGTTCATGGGTTTCACTCGGCCACCAATGCTGTCTGACGGCTTGCGTATTGGGGTAGTAACCCTCACTCCACGGCTCAGGTAAAACTGATAACCACTTTGCCACAAATGACAGCTCTTGGTTTACCTCACGGGTGGGAACTAGTCAATCAGGTAGGGGTTGTTTCCCTCTTTGCTGGTAGGTCCTCTCAATGGGCCAGCTACTTTAGGGTTCCTGTGGTACTCCTCACAATGAGTTTTAGGGCTTATGCCCAAGTACTTCCCATAGTTAAGTGGATAGGGATTATTCCTAGATCCGAAGCTGCAACATATGTGAAATTTTTTTTTTGGCAGAAATTTCACCCAGCGAGCCCAAGAAGGTGCTCTGATACCAGATGTGAAGAACCTGCAATAATTAATTAATGAAAACACAGGAGATAGCAGAAATAAAAGAACTTAGAATCACTTTTATATTGATCGCAGGCCACTTCGATGGGGCAACCTCCTCTAAGCAAGCTCAATACAAATAACTTCATGGTACCTTCATTGGTATCAACACAAACTTATATACTAGTCTAGGTGCCAATACCATGGGTCAATACCATGTGTCAATACAAACCATGGGCCAATACAAAATATGGATCAACAATTACTACGGGATGAATTACAAAGCATATGCATCCAACAACAATAATACAAACTATGGATCAACAAATACTACGGGATGACTTACAAAGCATATGCGTCCAACAACAATATACTAACAAAGTAAATAGAAGGGTTGACATGGGTTCCTAACACAAACACAATATACAATAAAAAAACCTCATCCATGAACAGAGTAGGCATCAAGCTTCAGATGAAAGGGGAGGGTTGCAATGGTCCAAACTTACCAGGGCCATTTGAAATCTTCGAAACCCTTGCAGACAAGAAGAACCCATGCCCCAACTCACTACTACAAATACCACTCACCTTGGCATATAAACATAACAGGGTTAACACCATTCCATGAATACAAATGAATAAACGAATCAAAATGAAATTTATGGACAGAGTTGGATTGAACAAACCACTTACCAAGTTGTTGTTCCATGAGCCACGTGCTCCTTACCACTAGAACGAGGGCACACCTAAGCTATTCTCATGGCGTAGGTTCCATGACCACTGGGATTACACCACTAGAGGATCTCTGCCTCCTCCCAAAACTCAAAATAATGAAATGACAAATGAACAAGCCAAGCAACGGAATCGTGTAGTTTTGCCACACTAGCTAGGGTTCATTTCGATTTTAGGTTTGAAATAAATGTTTCCAAGTGTTAAAAATTTTGCACCCACTTCCTATAGTGGGAGAGCGATATTATAAACCAACTCTTTTCTATTTAAACCATCAAACTTTCACCAAGACATCATTCAATTATCCATAGCTATAAAAACATGTTCTTCCTTCTTATTCATTTATAATCTTGTGTTGGGTGGTAGGTTTTCATGTTTTGGTGGTGAGATTTATGTGATGGATATTTTTATGCATGTACAAATGGCCAACCCTTTGAATTGCGGATCAGTTGGGAGGGATGTATTTAACGACATTTGAGAGATAAAAGAATGATACATAGGATAAATTCTAAAATGGAGTGATTGAAGGCGTCAAGTATAACCTGTCACATTGAGTAAATGGATTCTAGGAAAGATGATTTAGAAAGTTGAGTGAATGACCAGGTGGGGGAATTGACAAGTTGGATTGTGATTTTGAGATGCATTTTAACATTATCTTGGGCTTAACATGAGACTCCCATCCTCGGAGTATCTATTTTGTTGGTTTGAAGAGTATTGAAGAGGATATTGTATAAAAAACAACCATGGAAACCATGGAATGTCAAGCACTCAAGGACTAGTCAAGGATAAACACTGGATAGAAGAAAAGCATAGTAGCCATGTTTTTTCTTGGTTTTATGTTATCATGTATTTCACTTGCACTATTTTGAAAGGACATTTTATAAAGCTGCATAGTCTTAAGTAATTTTTGGAATTAGCGAACACAACCACTGTCACCACAATGGTAATTTTCCTCTTTTAGGTCGGCTCTCATGGCCAAGGAAGGCTTCCCTATAAGTTGATTGGATACAATGTTTGAGGAGAGCTTAGGAAGGGAGATCAATTTGTTTATGTGGTTGGATATGAAGCTGTTATGTTAATCCACAAATGATCATTCAAGTGATTAAATAATTAGATGTTTTTCTCAATGATACATCAAAGAAATAAAACTCTATATATCAATAGTACTTAGTAAAAGATACCAATGGATTAAAAAACATGTGAAGTAAAAATAATTTAAACAAATGACTTGATTACCATAGCATTAACCATTAACCAAGTATAAAGTAGAACAACTTGTTATTAGAGATTCTTGAGTTAGGCCTTGAATGAGGCCTTGCTTGAAATAAATTCTTTGAAACAAGGTGTCACCTAATCATAATTAAAACCGAGATTTTAGAAGTGATGAAAATAATTTCACTAAGTGTGTAAATATGGTCTTAGTCTTAATTATAATGCCAATTAATTCAATACAATTAAACATACAACATTTACTCAATAATCCATGATCCAAGAAAATGACACAAGCATCAAGAGCATGTGCATTGGAAGATATATGATATGGATTTTACACAAATATAACCTCCAAAATGTTCTAGTAAATAGTCATGCGAGATATATCATTAGGATTTTAACCATAAACCAAAAGAGTTCCAAAGATTAAAGTGTTCATGTAATAGTAAACTCTCAATTATAACTTGAACTTGGAATCACTTGTTACACATGTTTACACTCAACCTCTTTATCAATGATATTCATACACACACATTATCTACTAAATTAAAGCCAACTAAGGTTCATGTTTACCAAACATTATCTACCATCCATATATTATACTCCATTCTACAATGCAAAGTAAAATTTTGTGTATGGTCCAAAGGTTAAACAAAATTCCTAGTAAAATGATGAATTGACTAGATAGTGAAGCATATGATGTGTATGCTCCAAAGGTTAGGAAAAATGCCCAAAACAATGATGCATTGACCAAATAGTGATGCGTACGATGTGAACAACCAAAATGATAGGAAAATTAGAATTGTCCTTGATAGCATGAAGTCATCAAACCAAGCCTTAAACCAAATCAGAACTAGAAGTTTCCATATATGCCATTGAATGCACATCAAGAATCATGACCTCAATGTGCTTGTGATTCCAAAGGCCTTACTTTTTTTTTTAATTATGCAATGTCAGTCTGTGTTGATAAGATGAACTAGCCATGGGAATACCATTTATAGATCATATTAGTATCAAAGTAGTTGAATCCATGACTTTGAAGAAGCTATCAACAATTTTAGGAGAAATACAAAGGTTTGACAATATAATAGAAGACCTGAAGAAGGATCTCGATACTTCTGCAAAATTATTACCTTTGTTAAAATAACACTTGGTTGAACACCAAGAATCCCTCACCACTATTACAACAAATTGAAACAAGAGCAACATATCAGTCTTGCAATAATTGGGAGAGAAATTAATTTACAAGCCGGATGATGCACTTCAATAGTGTTCTTCTAATGGCTTGATAACAAACTAAGAACATAACCTTGATTTATTTCCATAAGTCATAATAGTAGTATGTGGGTATGAACTAAGCATAAGTGTAGACCTAGGAGACAATACCACATCTAATTACCAGGAATATTGAAGACCAATCACTAAGATTGAATACCAAGCTCGAAGACCATCCATATTTACCCTAGAAGCTCTATCCATAACAAATTGTAGAATTAATTTGAATGGAAAAACATGAGACTTTATATATATTTTGAAATTTTCAATAGATACCGTCATATATCCAACATCGTCGGGCAGAATAGGATGTCCAAAATCCGACGAGATCGACAGACATCGTCGGATATCCGACTGCAAATTCTATCAAATTAATTTTTTTTATTATCAAATTTCGTAATTTTGAAGGTGAAATCTGATGACACAGTCCTTTTCGTCGAATGTCATCGGATTTTCTCGTCGGATTTTGGGTTCAAATTCTGTAGTGTATCGTGGTCATTATATACACCTTATATGTGGTCCTATAAAAAATTATAATTTTTATAAATGTTATTGGAATTAAACATGATATTATCTTTAGGATTAGGGTTACTTACCCCCCTTCTTAATTTGTAAACTTCAACACAATCTTCCATATTCATTATCTACTTGTCCTCTATAAAGTTACAAATTTCTAGTCCAAATAAACTCTAACTATTTCGACATATATTTGAAACACAAGGTTTGGATCATAGTAAGTTAGAAATTCCTACAATCTCAAACCATATTTATCCAAATCCTTAGAAATTTTAAAGAATTTCCTTTAATTGCCAATTGAGATCCTACAAAATTTGAAAGGTATTCAAAAACTAATTTCCCTTCCTCTTCCAAACTTCCTCAAAATGAGTTATATATAGAATGTGGCATAGTTTTTTCTTACTTGGATCAATATTCCAAATTTAACTAGTCACAAATTATAAATGCTACAAAATTTAGATAAATAGAATAGAGTAAATGAGATAAAGGAGAGTTCAAACTTTAAATAGGAACAAGGTTGAACAAAGTGAAAAAAGAAATCGCTTACATTCTTCATATGAATGCATTTCAAACTTTCCATTTTAGTCGGCCTTCCTTTAATATGCACAAGAATTTTTAGTAGGTACAAAAACCTTTCTATTTATAGCTTCACCATGAGTCTCTATTCTTCTACCTACAACAATGGATTTGTAAAAAAATGGTTTTCAACATTCTTACTTTACTTAAGATGTAGACCTTTCACACTAGATATGTAGAGATTTTGTCTTTTAATTTCAAGACTTAGAACTTTTTAACATATTATTTGACTATCATATCCTGCTAGAATAAGTGCATGAGTTGAACATCATAGGGTTCATCTTAATTATGGTATTTAATGTGTCTATAAACTTTCCAAAGTCCCATCTAGAGTTTCTAACAATCCATTTCTTTCCCCATGTATGTGATGCGTGATCAAAATGTTATAGAGCCACATTTAACTTATCATATTAGTTGTAAATGCATTCTACATTTAATGTTGACATGATCATTCTTAGTCATGCGTGAACTTCCAATTTGTCACATACCCAATAGCCACTATAATTTTGCTGAGACCATAAGGTACTCAAATATGTGAATAATTTTTTTCTCTTTCTTCCAATTACGTATTTGCTTTCTAATGGATTACTATAATATGGATTTTTAATAGCAGAAGTGAAATATATAAAATAGTAAATATTTGAACTAAAATTTTACATTCTAATTATGTAATCATTCCCAACATGAATGCATCAAGCCATGATTCTTAGTCGATCCATGCACATAGTCATTCCAACATAACATTTTACCCACTTCTATCATGTATCCTAAATCATTAGAAATATTAATCAAGGAATTTCAAAAGATGCTTTCTTTGATTGGCTAGAATTGCACACATGCTTTTGAAAATATTATTTTTTATTGTTAAAAAGGTAGTTGGGTCAACTCATGGAAAATATTTTAACATGAAAAAATTAAATCTAGACAAATTCCGATCAAGATTTTGAATTACCCAACCAGTTTTTTCAAGCTAGCCTAGTTACCCAACCAAACATTCTAACTGACAGTGAGTTTAACTTAGGCTAAGCCTCTAGAAAATTATTGATTGCATTAAATAAACCATGTTTTGAAGTGTACAACTTGCAACTAAACTAATTTTTTATTTCTATGGGCCCCATTTATAACATATCTGTACAACCCATACGTTTACAATTAATTTGAGGGTGGCGCAGTTACTTATTCATGTATTTATTGTTTTTGGGGCAGCGAGGACCGTCAAAAGTATGTAGTATGGGTACTCGTTGAATGCAGAATTTAATTATGCATCCAACGAGTGCTCCCGTGGGCTTCGAACAAAAATTCTATGGTTGACTCATTTTATGGAAATTCTATTGGTTCTCGAATTCCAACTCATTAAGAAATTATGGTTGGATTGTTTTCTTATACGATGGATCATTTTCTTATAAGGCCCATTTTAGACCCCAAATTTTCTCTAATGCATACAACCTCGCGGGTTTCTGAGCCCCTTCTCTTCTAATGAGTGTCCATGGTTGCCTGACATGGTATGTGAGTTTTCCTCATTGTTCTCAGTTCTTTGAGGGACTTTCCATGAGGATTCCTCAGCGGAATTCATCTTAGTGGAATTCATCGCTGTGGAATTCATCTCCGCGGAATTCATCTCAACATAATTCATCTCTGGGGAATTCATCTCTTCCGAGGCTTCTCCCTCTGAGGACTCTTTGACCTAGGCCTCACAAGATTCCTCCGAGGAATCTTATTGGGCTTCGCGCGAGTCCTCTAACTCCTCAGACTCCTCACCCACCTGTCGACCTCGTATATTAGGAGGAAATGGCCCTCTATGCGAGCTTCCTCTCTCCCTGAACTGTGGCATTTCTTGAGTGCAAGAGAACACAGAGTGAGAATGAGAGTGAACATAAGAGATTAGGAAGAAAATGTATTCACGAGCTGGTCCAGGGAAAGAGAATGATGATTTCTAGTTCGCCAATGTAGACCTTTTATCATGTTTAGAACAATAAATGATTTCTCCTTTTCGGATCATGTCTGTCAACCTTCATAATGTCAATTTTAACCATCCCAAAGTCGACTTCAATTCCCAAGAAATTTGATCTTTGTGATTGATATCACGCTCGAGGTATGCTGGAGGAGCCAGCTTCCGTGGGAGTTGGTACTATGGCTCTTAATTGCATCTTTTGTTACTCATATGCTCATTGGCATGCCAGATGGTTGGGCATATGCACCACAGGGCCAATTGTGTCATACTGCTGCTAAAAGAATCAAACTACATATCAATCTAGCGTACCTCAAGCGTGAGAGAGATCAACCCGAGGCTTCAAATTTCAAGCCTTCAATGCCCTTCATGTCCTATTTAATCCTTCATAGAAGAATTCAAGGGCACAATGATTTTTCCCATGCAAAAATAAATTAAATTTGTATGGGGCCCTTCAATAATGAAATTGACCATTATTTTGCAACTTTGCATTTAAAGTGTTGGTCGAATTTTTGCATATCAAATTTTTGGATGGTTGAGAATGGACGATTAGGCTACAACAAAGGAAAAAGCGTAAGAGATTATGCCACACATTCCATCAACATTATTTATCAACATATAAATCACGATGAAACTTTTAAACATTTAAAATTAAGTTTAAATGTTATTGTCACATTACATGTAGCTTCTTTCATCTAGTTGTTAACATTTCCTCAATATGGGTTCTTGGGTTAGAATTTTTTTATTAAAAACCATCGAGTGGAACAATGCAATTTTTATCATTATGATGGGGAATTCGATTACATTGTTATTAATATACAATGAAATTTTGATGTATTATTATGTTTTCAAATGAAATGAATGGTTTATTTTAACATGTCATCATTGAAGGGTTCAATATATCCTATGTAGGGTTCCGGCCCTAGTTTTCCCTGTTTATAATTAAATACAATCTATTCTTTTACTGTTTGCATACTTGCTCAATGTTTTTACTTCTGGTTGTGTCGAATTTATGTTTTGTTTCTACTTTTGCTTAGTGTAAAAACCTGTAAAAATAGCATTTACATGTTGGTGAATAAGTGTGCTATTTTACTCTGTAATAATGTGTTGTTTTACTACTTCTAACATTTTCTAATTTGCAGTTTGCAGGTTCAACAACATATATATATATATATATATATATGTACTAATTTACAAGACTTCCATTTTCAAATAATCAGAAATGGTAAAACTAACAGGGTTAGAAATGGACTAATATACCTTTAAGAGAAATACCTTTTAATAGCTAGTAGATCCCCTTTGCTGCTCCTTTGCTATGTTGTAGCCCTACAACCAAAAGCTTTCCCAAACCTTATGAAACTCAACCGACCAGACAAGTATGCGACCTTGCCAACTAGAAAGGTCTCTCCGACCACCAGCTCCAAAGGTACCCCTTTGGACCCCCGAGCCCAAACCGAGTACAAGCAAACCACAACTTCTCCCTTTTGAAATTTCTCCAACCAAACCCCTTCTCTTATGCTCTGCAATTTTTCTAAGTTCTCTGACAAATAAAAACATCCAAAAGAAAAGTCCCTTCCTTCAAATCCATCCTTGCACTTAACCCCCTCTTCCTGCCGACTCTATGCTCCCCATTACTACCCTTATCCTCCTCATTAAATCCCAACTAATATGCCAATCCTCATTTCTTTCCTTCCTCGAGACATGCCCACATTCATTAAAACTTATCAATACATTAATTAATTAATTAATTTACCAATGAATTATAAATATTATCCTTTTTTTAAAATTCTTGATGCTAATACCATATGTAAAAGTCAACTAGATTTATTAATGCAGTTCCACCACCATTGTCTTTTCAAGTTGACATAATTACAATTTAATTTATGTAATTATCACCCTCATGTTTTACAACAGTTTCTATTAATTAATCATTATAATAATATATCATTATTTCTTTTGTTCAACATCCAACTATTCATAATAATCATTTAATTGATAATGATCTATCAGTTAATTAATAATACTAATTATAATCGATTAATTAATAACAAACTAGTCATTTAACTAATTATTAACACACTTCTAATATGCTAATTACCCTTTTAATTATAAATTCAAACTAATTTAATTTATAAATTATCAATAATAATCCTATCAATAAAACTCACATCATTATGAATGTAAATTTATACTAATTAATTAATATTAACTAAGACTTAATCAACTCCTTCACCTAGTTCCATATTAATTGCACCCCAGTTTATAATTAAACTAATTAACAACCATTGCTAATGATAATGATAGTTTTATTATCATCAATTAACATTATTAACACATAATTAATATTATCTGATCAATTTAATATTAACCTAATTGGCATGATAATTGCATTTAACATTTTTAACCTGTAGTCTTCACTAAATAAATTTAATAACAATCAATTAAGCATTACTAATAAATTGCATTAGTTACTACCTAGGTTAACCTTAGCTCGTTTATTAATCAACAATAATTAATTATTATTTGACAATAATTAACATTATTTGACAATAATTAACATTATTTGACAATAACTAACATTATTATTCAACAATATTTCACGCAATTTATAAATATGTAGGCGAGTTATGTAAGCGTAGCTACTTCTTACATACCTCGCGTAAGTACACTAACAATACTAAATCACATACATCAATCATAACCATGAAATTTATTGTTCACTAACACATGTTTAACATAGTTTGCAAGGCACTGTCTTTTACCTAATTACATCTTATTAAGTTACGACAATTCATACATTACTAAGTTACGACACATAATCAATTAAGGGTTTTTCCACACACACAGTTAGATCTTGGTTTCATCCTGACTTCAAGCTACACCTATCTACCTACATCATCTACCTAAATCACAACTAACTTCCACATCCTATCCTTTCCTCTGCTGGACTACCTTGAAGTGTCAAGCCATGGCCGACTCTAGCTAGAACCCGTAAGCGGAAGTGTCGACTATGTAATGCCCCATATGTAACGCCCATATTTTGATTAGGCATATTTATCAGTTAGACACACCATACTTTATTTTCTTATATATTCTGTTGAACTCAGCTCGACTGAGTAAACTATATTACGATATGATGGACCTCATTATATGATGTTACTTTGTTTTATGATTTCACTATGATTATGATGTTACTGTGTTATGTGGTTACGATGTCATGATTATCATAGGATTTCTTTATTTTATGATTACAGTATATGTTTATATGTTTTCATTAATAAGATGTGAAATATATGATTTGGTACGTGGATACCATCTTCTTATATGAATTATTGAAGTGTTATTATGTCATACGCATCTATGATGAACTAAAAAGGTTACATGAAATAAAATGATTTTTTATAACATGGATCAATTAGCGATCAATGGGAAATGCTTTCTATAAATTTGTATTTTGCGAAATACTAACCTACAGGACACAAGGGCTATGGGATAGCTAGTTACTTGATCTGATATATTGAAAAAAAAGGACATGTTCGTACAGTAAACCTTAGCAGCCAAAAATGATGATACGATAACACAAACTGATAATCCCGATAGCAGCAAAGTATGAGTCGATAAGGGCGTAGGCCCAGTATGTTGAGAGAGATGGATGTGTTTCCCACCCTATGTTTCCATGAGACCCGAGGTCATGGGAGGGCCGTGCTGAGACACGCTCCCCATGTTGTTGTGATAATGACGGTCGGATGCCTGCTAGGGGAGGATAGGTTCGTTGTTCAGCCGACGCTATCGCTCTCAAGTTCTATGTGGTCAGGTCGGTGAGTCCGACATCCACTTTTGTACTAGCAGAGGAAGGATAGGGAGGATGTAGGACGTAGGTTATGATGGGAGGATGTGTTAGTTAGTACTATTGAGGGTTGAGTATTCCTTGATTCCGAGTTAGTGGTAGTAGGTACCCTTCGTTGTACATGATTGATTAAACTAATGTAAACATAGAGATAATGATGTGAAATCGTAAAGAATTAACTGTTAAATAACTGAGAATGTTGAAGTAATTGTACTATATATATATTATGCTTGTTCTTCTACATGGGGGTAAATACTACTATTAGTTAGCAGGTATGCATAGGCGGGATGGGGTTTGTCTATAGTACATTTATGATCTGTGCATATGCTGGCCATGCATGCACACCTTGCACATGTACACTAGTATCTATATACAAACACTTAACATATTGAATAAATGTATAAGTTGTCATAAGTAATTATGTTAATCATGCATTGATCGAATTCAGATAATGAATATAAAGTTATTTAAGATGGGTAAAACAAGTCAATTAAGCTATGTATTACTTGTTGGTAAACATTGTGATAAACAATTGAGACAAGTGTTGTCAGTTCACATTGTCATCTGAGAATTGTTGTAAATAAGGTAATGGTACTGTCTAATTAATTAGTAAGATTGTTTAAGCACTTAAGGGTGCTTTGTTTAGGAGAACGACGATACTATGTAGATGTTAGGGTACTCATGTGATAAACAAATGATTTAAAAGACATTTTTATTAATTCACCATTTATTATTACTTTGTGGAGATTTAATTAATATTATTACTTAATTAATGTTATTTGAATAAATACCCATGTCATAACAATTGCAATATAGGTAAAAATGTAAATATTCATTAATAAATGATTAGAGTGTGATTATTTTCATTACTAAGTTAAACATAATAGGATAACAATTCTTGAATGGATGTGACGTGGTGGAAAATGGTTTAAAACTATTTATTTATTCAATACGAATCTTAGAAATTAAAATTCAAGGTAAGTTATCTTGACGGATGAGGTAAACCATTAGGACACACCTTGCCCAAGTTGAAAAAGTCAACTATTTATATAATATTTTATTAATTACACTAATAACATTAAATACCAAGGGTGGTGAATAGACTTGTAATTAATAAACCTTGTCCCGAATGGATAACCTTTGGGTAATGATTCCCACTGTAATAAGTACTTACGACCGTCAATCAAAATCAAATAAATTTACCATGAGTGTAATTAATTATTCAATACATTGAGTGTGAAAAATACATTTTTATAATGAAACGTGTATGAATGAACTAGGGAAAGGAGTAAATGTTTGAGGGGCTCGAGAGGGGGAGTTTTGGGGGCGGTGGAGTAAGCCCAAGGTCTTCTTGAGGAAGGAAAGGTATATAGAGGGGGAGAAAGTTGAAGGTAAGGGGGGGGAATATCTTGAAGTGGGGGAGAAAAGGTGGGAGAACAGATAAGAGTTTGAGAACAGAGAAAGGTTTTGAGAACCGAAGTAAATACTGCTCTCGGGATTATCAGTTTGTGAGCTCGAGGGCTTGGAAATCCTTTGATTTCCAAGGGCCAGCAAGATAATAGCTGGTCGGTAGGGTGGACACATCGTCTTGGATGACTAAGAGAATAAAAACATAACCTCCTACAACCTACGGTCTACTAGCATCAACATCAGGTAATTTCCTTGTTATTTATGTTATTTGATTATTATGCTAAAATGTACTCTGAACATATATATACCTTGCTATTTACTAATTTATTACTGTGAAACATATTCTTATGCTGAAAACAAATTGTTGAAGGAAAATATGATATGTTAGTTATTTTTTTAAATACGAATGTATGATTATTAAAGACAAAAAAGTATACTAAATGTCATTCAAAAGCATAGAATCTTCATTAGAAACTTACTCACATATACTCGGATAAGTGTGATACATAGAAAATTAACTCAAAAATTTTTCTTAGTGCTCTGCTGTAAAAACCAGAGCACTACAGGTGGTATCAGAGCGCAAGCTTTAAACACTGAGACCTTAGGGCCTAACTACACCTGGAATTATAGTGAAATTTACTAGAAAATAACAAACAAACATGATGTCTGCAACAAAAGGGGAGATAACTTGAAGAGCCTTTTTCCATTTATTTATAAAGCATAACAAAAACAGAACTTGAACGATATATATATATATAACTGCTTATGAAACTTGTGAATCCCACAAACCAAATGCCCAAAGCATTAGTTTCTCTGGGCCAACTCTGCTACATTTGCTACCTTCAACTTCTGATTTTGAGCCATTTTTCAACCTTCCCGACAGCATCCCTCATTGTAACCTTTACCCTATTAATATCTGTGCCAAAATCTCTCCAAGAATTATGAATAGTTTGGAAAATGATGGCAGTTGCAGTAGCACCATCCATGAAATTGACCCTGCTTAATATCCCAAGGAAAAGAAAAAAAAAAGAGAAGATCCCATGTCGTCTTCCTTGCTATCTGCTCCATAACTTGTAGCTGGTGATCACAACTTGTGCCCTGATTATGTGCAGGTGCATTGAGGGCATCATGAAAGGTGAATAGTGAGCTTAGCTTTGGAAGTTTTAGCTCCAAAGATCTCCCACAAGAAAACCTAATTCTTCCTTCTTTAGTGAAAGAAAACCCCACAACCGAGACTTTGCCATTGAAGGCACCCTGAAGGGCCATCTTTGTATGCTGTAATCAAACCTTCCCCTGTGCCTGCATTGAACTATAAGTATGTCACGACCTCCACGAGCTTAGGTATATACAACTCGTAGCCAAATATCGTGTCGGAGATATCTACAGCTGTCACGATGGGCGTGGGAAGAATGCCTTGCCGAGGAGCTCTCGCATTGGAAACCTTGACTCCATTCCTGTTAATGAGTGAAACATCGCAGGACTTGGCACCATTGAGTGTGGAGGCACAAGAGACAAGAGACCACCATGTTGAGATAGGGTTGATAATTTTGAGAAATCAACGCCACCCAAAAAAGAAAAGAGCCGCAATGTCTGACTAAACACCGAGCAGTCGACTTGCCATGGAGAGAAACTTAAGAAAACCTCTATCAATTTATAGACGCAGGCCCTGCACTCGATACGTCGAAGTCTATAAGAGCCGAGCATTTGTTTCCTCTATCATCTATTTCAGAAAAAAAAAATGGCGGCAACATCTTGGATGTAGAATGACAAATCTTGATGGAGAAAAAGGGAAAATAACATGCATAGGAGCCGTAGCCAATGTAGAGACAAAGACCGAGCTTCTGTCAACTGGGAAAAAATGGCGTTTTCTTCTTTGTCTACAACCCCGTTGCACCCAAAAATTCTTGCAAAAAACTATTCTTCGTCTTAATATCATGTCTCTCCTTTAAAATTACCACTGATGCAATCCAAAACCCCAACGAAACCGCCAACTGAAGGAGGAACTGGATTTCGACTGGTTGGGGGGGGAATGAGTTCATCGCGGGCTGCATCGTTCCCCAATCAGACCTCCAAAGCTTTGACAAATCTTCTTAGACAGGATGAAACTGATTTAGACACTGGAGGAAGAATGAGCTCGTGGCTAGCTGCTTTCGTTTCACAAAGAAATGGCGGTAGTATTTCTCTTTGGAGGCACTATCTAGACAATCCCAGTGTAGTGGATACGCCTTCCCTCTCATTGAATCTTAGTGTTAGGGTTTGGAGACGTTGAAACCTCGGTCAAAATAAAATGGGTTGCCGGAGAAAGAACTACCTCACTTTTTGTAACATCCCCAAAGGGTGGTATCGCATGGGTCATAGGTTGTTTCTCATACCACTTTATGAGCATGCAACGAGCTAGGAGGATGACACGTATGAGGGTGGTATTCTTACCGCAACCGTCTCCTTCTTTATCTCCCAAGCATTTTGATGGCGCGAGGTCCACCGTGAGCCGTTGATTTCCTTCCCCATTGCTACGTCTATGATCTTCATAGAGCCATGTCATTCGTTTAAATGACCCCAACGTGTCGCCTGAATGCTGCTTAGCGTCGATGGTGGCAACACCCGTGGCAACCCATGATATCCACGCAACAAGCTACAGCCCAGGAGCATTGTAATAAAGTAATATCGGATCCATCCCTAGCGTTCAAGACAAAGAGCCTAGCAGGCGACCAGTTGCAATGTCGAAGGGGTCCATGCAAAGCATTACGCCCAAGTGCCTTTTTCCCTCCAGAAAGAGAGGAAAAAAAAGGGGGGGGGGTTTGTTTCGGGCCCCAAAGAGCATACCCTAACTTTCCACCGCAGCCGTGGAAACGCCCAAACAATCCAAGCGCCAAGCTCACACATGAAATAATAAAAGAATTTTTTTCGGCCCAGCCCGAGCCAACTCCCAGATCGAATGTCAATCACCACACCAACATAACAGTCCAACAATCTGCCTTCTTTTGTTACTCAAAAAGGTTTATTGGGTTCAGCCCATGCGCTCAGCCCCTTCAAGCGACCAGCGGCCAAGTCCAAGGAGACTGGGGCCACGAATACCACTACAGATCCAAGCGCTAGGTCACACAAGAGCCCAGCCTTCTTAGCCTTCTTTGTAAAAATGATATTCGGGCCCAGCCCGAGCTCGTAACCAAGAGCATTGTTAACAGCCACCTTCCAAGCCTAAGAGGAGCCCACGCAAGCCACACTTGCACCCAAATCTCACTCTCGAACATACCTTCAATGCCAAATAAAACCTCATTTTCTTCCATAAATAGGGAATAGTTTTGATACCACGTAAGGCAGTTTCCGCATTGTCCTTTGAGTGGTTTGCCATACCGTTTTTTAATATGCGGATGTATAAAAAATAGACACGTGTGATGGTGTTTTTTTTTTTTTTTTTTAACCACAACCGCCAACCATCCTTATCTCGCGTGCAAGTTTACAACGCGTGACAGATAGAGAGTTGTCGATCTTCCTCTACGGCTCTTGCAAACCTCCAAACAATACGAACTTTACCACGTCGTCACAATTGCAATGTCCCCAATTTGCTGCATCAAATTTCTTAAAAACAACCATTTATGGTTGCCGCCAACACTCAAACTCAAAAGTGGAATTTAGCAGATCTTCATCTTATATAAATTAAATTGGAACAGATGTGCATGGGCCCAAGCCCTAGCGCTCAGCAGCGAGAGCCCTTCACGCGACGAGTTACTAGATCCAAGGTGGGAAACTCAAGCCAATACACCCAAGCGGCCAAGCTAAACAGCATTCCTACCGTCTATTAAAAACTTTTCTACTCACGTCAAATAGCTGAGGATAGCTCCCACGCTTCTAAGTTTATCATCCATCGCTCGCACTTCATTTCTTCCGTGTAGATGGAGTAATAGAATCAAGAAAAAAATGGACGAGAATGACAACTGCTAAAAGTTCACTCATCTGCTGAATATAATCCACGTTTTGGGATCGCAGATGTCTAAATCGCCATGACCATATATACCTTTCACCAAATTCTCTGCATTTGAAGACACATTCTTCAAAAAAAAAAAAACAGTAGCAGGTGCTGAGGATCTATCTTGATAACGCATGAAGAGAAGAGTTAGTAGCTTATGACCATTGGTTCCACACTCATGAAACACGTCCGAATCACCTTCCTCCGCATCAAATCTCATACATGAAGAGAACTGGTTCCACCCTCATAAGGGTTTTTCTTTCAAACCTAAAATACTGGTTCTGGTCAAAATCAAAACCACCCCACATGTTTTATTTTGATGATTTTAAATTGAGTGCCCAGATGTCAGTTCTCGCATAAAAGACAACTCACGGGAATTATGAATTTAGGGTTTAAGAATTATGGTGTATAAATGTTAAAATAAATCTTAAGTAGTTATAAAATATTAAAATAAAGGGTGAGTAGTTATTTATTTTATCAAGAGGGTTGGACTTTATTACCATGAGTTACCAATATATATATATATGAAAATTTAAAAGTTAAAAGTTAAATGAGATGGTAATAAATTACAGCCAATAAAATAGTTAATATGTATAACATAAATTAATATAGATTATTAGAGTGTTTAAAATGATTAAGGGATGACAAGGTTTTTCTTGATAATTTAATAATTTAAATTTTGTGATAGCTTTTTGTAACTATGGATAACATTGTAGTTATAGAATTGTATATTTAGGGTATTTAAATGATGTTATGAATCATGTTCCTAAGCAATAGGCTAATTTTATTAAGGGAGTGTTTTCTTCAAAATTCATTGAAAATTTATTATACAAAGAGAACTACTTTGGGAAATTTGGCAGTATTCAAAAGTAGAGGAAAAAAAAAAAAATCCCAATTTAACATTAATTATTTTATGGAACTAACATAACTTCCCTAGTTGCAATAAATGTTTTTATATCTCACGGGTTGGTATAATAAGAGTTACATTCAAGTGTTCATATATCACTTATGTTTCTTAAAATATATATATATATATATATATATATATATATATATATATATACCAATGTTAAATTCCAAATAAACACATCATCCAAATCGTTGAAGCATCAATTCTGAACTCCTTAAGTGAAAGCAAATACAATATTACGAGAGATTACATTTCGTTTATGCATAACTAGTTTAAACTTAGGTAAACTTAGATAGGAAGCCATCTCAATCAATTGACTTCGAAGTATGTCAAGAATATAGGGGTTTATTCTCTTTCATGTTTTATCATGGAATTTGTAGATGATATGTTCCACTAAGAGCTTATAGATAAATGATGGGATGCCTTGATCTTAAAATTTACCTTTAATCAAATATGACATTATATAAATAATTCCCACCTCTTAATAAATATTAAGAATGATAATTGACGATAGACATCAATAAGATTTGAAAGTTATGAAAGAAAATAGTGAGTAGATAAGAAGGGGGTGTACGCGTAAGATCAATTAGGATATAATGATAACTAAAATTAAAGTATAAATTGATTATGATGAATACGACTAAGGTATGATTGACAATGTAGAAGCCTTATAATACCATATAGTTGTATAATGTATAAGTGATGAGGTGGAAGGAGGATATTCACGAGGATCGGGAGTCAACTGTACTATTAGCATATTTAATCAATACTATAAGGATAGAAGGGATCTATGTGTAAAAGGAAACCATAAGTATTTTGGGTATAAGATGAAACTTGCGTAGGTACTACACAATGTAAGTTATGACGAAGTAAGACCAATTGTGTATATAAGAGGTGATATTTCAATATAAGAATGCATACCATGAGATAAAAGTAACATTACATAGTATTGAATCGTGGATTATGTAGATGCTATGTTTAATGAGGATCAAGGATTTCTCATATATGTATACCATTAATGCCATATGATGAAAAAAAAGAAGAAAAGGCACCAAGGTCGTGAATTGAGCATGCCCCATTATAGACCTTAAGGCTATAAAAAAATAAAAAAATAATAAAAAATTAAAAAATTAAAAAATTAAGAATAAGATTACGAGCATAATCTCGGATATTGTTTAAATTCTAGTTAAGATAGAGTGATAGTCAAAATTCAAGTGTAACTTGATTATAATTAATAAGGTTTGAAATAAGCAAACAAAGTTCTGGCTAGTGGTCCGACGAACGAGATCATGCTTTAAAATGAGCTTTCTATACAAAACACAATAAGGGTTTAAGCCAATAAGAGAAACATGTACTTGCATTAACTAAATTATCAGTGGTAATAAAATGGAGTAAGGACTACTAATGTGCCCTCAAGCTAGGGGAGATAGTCATACCTAATATAGTAAATGACCCTAGGTAATAATGAAGAAAAAAAAAGAGAAGAAATTCATAAGGTTGGACCAAACAACAAGTGGACAGGTAGGATCCATTACAAGGAGAATTGTATTCCAACAATGCCTTAGTGTAGGACCCCTCCTTTAGGGTCCCCTTGAACTGAACCTGAAACTTTAACAACTTCATACAACCAAATTAGCCATCACAGTTATTGGAAAAATAAAATAAAAAGCGTGAATAACTTAACAAAAATAAGCAAAACTTTAACCTGTCAACCCGATCCGGCTGGTCCATTGTCGCCTTCGTCTTCCATAGGATCCCTCCAACAAAGCTCGTTTAACCATTGGCGAAGCAACCGTTAGCTTCGCCACCCAACCATAGGCTCATGCTTTCAGTCGCATGGCCTCCCCCGAGCTTTGGGTCGTAGAGCTCACACACAAAAAATATTCATGAAACCCAGTTTGGGATTCCCCCCCACCAAGATTTCCAGCGAAACCCTTAATAGTAGCAATTCATGAGGTAACTCAATATTACGATAGTCATCCAGGGTCTCAGTCCTTTACCCATCCCCAAAGTCTCCCTTTTAAAGGAAAATCCCCTGCGACACATGTCGCTTCATGCATAAATAATTATTTAATTAATTCTTTAATGAAAAACAACTCACCCATCCAAGTGTCAGTTTCTCTAGGAGATGCACCAACATCCCTAAGTTTGCTCATGTTTGTCCCCTAGATATTTCACTTAACTCCTAGATTTGTGGTGTAGGTGGAGTTGACTAGGTGTCCATGCCTAGGATTCCATTTTGCCCCTAAATAAATATTTATAATATTTTTAAGTAATCAAGAATATCCTTTCATGTGCAATGCCTAAATAACACTTAATATTATTTAAATGCCAAAGTATTAATTTTTTGTGCAAATGCCTAAAGTACTCAAATGCATTTCTAAGTAAAGTTCTAGGTGCAAAATTATACGTTTCAATGCAGTTAAGTTTAGCAATCAACTTTTACTAGGGACCCGGTGTCGCGCCGTTGGGCCTCCTTGTTCCTTAATTTAATTTCTCTGACATGGCACCACTCCGTCGAGTCCAGTCATCCATAGTTTCCATTCCTCATCAAGGCACCACATCGTTGGGTCCTTGCATTCACTCTTTCCGTTCTTGGCAGGGTACCGCACCGTCGGGCCCTTCTGCCGTCATCCTTCCGTTTTGACTTGCGGGAACTTCATGTAGGGATTTCAGGAGCCGTTACCTTCCATCCTCCGTCTACACGCTATTAGGGACTAATGGCGTTGAGGAGTGAGTCCGTTCTCACTGCGCGCCCCCCAACTCGTACGTGACCAGCTCCGTCGTGGCCCACCTCGTACGCCCTCACGCTTTCCTCTTGAGCAAGCGGATCAGTGCTTATCTGCTCAAGCGTGGTATTCCGTCGGAAGTCGACATCGTCGTCGCTCTCCCTGTGTGTGGTTTACTCGTACTCTACGACCCTTCATATTCCTTTGTGTGTCTGTTGGTGAACCGTTTCACCTGTTGCTACACACATTTCTCACAAACGTAAATTAGTAGCACTGTCCTCAATATTCACAATTTGGTTTATAAATCTGTTGCTTCGTTAAGCATCTATAATTTACTTAATCATTACTCATTCGTCTAATCACATAATCAATTGCACAGCTAGTCGTTAAGCATCATTCATATGTACAGTTTTCATATCAAAGTTAATCGTTAAACAACATGAAATTGTCCATTCACAATAACTACCCAAATGCACATATATCAATCAATCGTAATCATAAATATACTCAAAATAAAATCATAGGGTTATTTTATTAATGTTTCAAACAGTCAGGTGACTCAGCAGGTGCCCTCAATGTCTATAGTAGTCTAGGGGCACTACAGTTTATCATTTGTCGTCATGTGAATCGTCATGCATTCTTCAGTCGTTCAAGCATTTTCAATACTCAAGGGACCAATTACTAAAGTTTATTCGGTCGGGTCACTTGGCAAGTGTCCTCAAGTCTATAGTCAGTCGATGTACGGAGGCGGGCATTACATACACCCCCTCTTATTAGAACTTCGTCCCGAAGTTAACTTTTGTTCTTGTAATTTCGATGCTACGCTTTCTTTTAGTTTCCCATTTTCATCTTCTTGTCAGTTTCTTCCATTTTCTCAAGCAATCGTGGTCATAATCACTCGTGGTTCAAGTCATTAGTTCATATATCATCTAGTATGGTTCCAATACACCTTCAGGAATTTAATCATAACTTCACATAATATCAATCCGATAATACATTCAATAACTGTCAGTCCCAACTAGATTTCCTATATCACTTATTCCTTTCATTTGGATCATCATGTCCAGCCCAAAGAGCTTATAATGTCTCTCCCTTATCTCTTCATTTCCGTTGTCATATGACTAATTTGACAGATTCATCAAGTCGCACCAAGTGTGTTTTCTCAACCTCATCGAGTTCTATCTCGGGCTAGTCATGTTTTCATCAAGGCTTGACCATGTCTAGAGGTTAGCTTCACTCATTTCATTTAACTATGTTGATCGTCTCCGTATATATATATATATATATATATATATATATATATATATATATATATAATTTTTTTTTTTACTAAGATCGTCTTTGTTTGACCCCTTTCAGTAGGTTCATCAAGTTACACTCTTCAAGTTGTGGTGTCTGTCAACTAAAATTTATCAATTTCTCGTCGTTTAGTAAATTCACAAAATGTATATCCATCCACTTCAAATGTATTCATTAATACATTAATAATATTTTAATGGGAGCGGAATATTTATTCGAAATCTCTCCCCTTACAATCTATTCTATGCATCAATCATATATCTAACTTTATCCCATAATGACTTCTATGTTCTCCTTCACATAATATATGCTATACATGTTGTACTGTGACTTTTTAAGTGTAACGTTCTTGCATATCTGCTTCTCAATCATAAATCATCGGATACTAGTAAGTCAAATGCATTTATTCACAATGAATCGAGTCGTTTCTTAACTAACTATTTGATATGTGTTTTCAATATAATCCAGAAAAATAAAATTCAGAAATATTCCATTTAAATGTTTATAGACATATAACAAGTTATATGTAATACTGACTTTCTATTTAGTAACCACATATGCATCCACCTTCCTTACGTGTAAATAATATTTCTCATTTCTACATTATTTGCATGAAATTATTTGAAATCACTTTTTATGAGAGTAGTTACAACTATATATAAATATATAACATAATAAATTTTTTTTTTTTACACCCTTTATTGTGCAACATGACACTTTACTTTATATATAGATACATATAACTCTGAAGGGATAAGAAACCATATACCTAATTTCTAATATCCTTTGTTTGAACAATCTTATGTCTATATATATTCTTTCCTTGAAATAACATAGGATTAACTTAATCACCTTACTTTCACATATATATTAATCCTAGATGTATAATAAGAACTTCCACCTTGTATTTATAAAAACATGAAGATCTTCCTCCACATATTAAATCCTAAGATAGACAAGGTACTCATTTTATTTAGGTTAACTTTATTTATTGATACCAATATAGGGTCTATCAAGTTGAGCAAGTGAATTTTTTTTTTGTTTACAACAATTTACATCTTATACTTTCGTGGCAACATAATTAATCTCTTCATTACTTTCTTATCTATGCTCTTCAATTTTATAAAAATATCCTCTATGTACATATCTAGAACATTAACTACCTTCATCAAATAGAATTTCAATCTCAAATTCTTCCTATCATATATATATATATAAACTATGTTAATTATTTTATGAGACCGTATCTAAATTTCAATAAGATACTTTTTATTTCCTATCAATTCAACCTTGAAACATATATAAATATGCATATATTAAAGAATGACTATAATCTCAACCTGATTAAAGAGTAATCCACTTCTCTTTCGTCATGCAAAGCAAGAATTAAAACGCTTGCTAATATAAAACAATTTCATAAATTACCATTCTTTTAATATAAAACAATTTCATAAATTACCATTCTTTCAATATACTGAAATTACATGCTTTTTACAACGAATAAATGAATTTGAAAATCCTACAATTGTGAAATAATTGCATAATGTTATCATCCCTTCATTATAAATAATACATTACAACCCTTTAATATAATATATATCATCCCTTTTCGTTATGATATGATTCTAGATATCAAACTTTCAATTCGTTCTAATCCTGGAATATATGTAATCTCAACTATTTTCGGTGTATGGTAAAAATACCAATCATCATTACTTTCAGAATGAACAAATATAAAATTTATAATTCTCTAAAATATAAATAATTTTATTTTATTTGTGCAACTCTTTGCTTATATATATATATATCACTGTTCAATTCTTCTATTTATTAATCATTCAAATTATAACTTTCCATCATTCTACATTTACATTATTAATATTCTCTCACATTTCGTTCATCTAAAACTGTTCCTTCTTTAATTAAAGGGACTTAAGTAGCTGTTAAATCTTATATAAACACCATCAGACAAGAGGAAATCTGCTATAGATATGGGATTTAACTTGCCATGCGCTGATGCAGTAACAATAGTTCATGAGGCAGAGAACAACTATAGTATTCGAATTGACTTCTAGTTGGAAGGACCGATAAGGTGGCATTAAAGATACATCCAAGATTTTCTATCGGTTAGAGTTCGTTACGGATATGGAATCGTCATTCAGAATGGAAACGCAGAGGATATTTTGAAAGGTCAGAGTTCAATTCATGAAATCAAATTTTCTGGAAACGCCGAGATATTCGAGACTCAAGGATCTTAAAATAATTAATTACAAAGCTAATGAATGATACACACGACATTTCTTCTTGACGTTTGGCAAAATTGAATTTAAATTCTCAAATTCCAAATACAGAGTTTTTAATAAATGAATACAGAGCCACTGGAGGATAACGCACAGCGTTTCTTCAGTTAAATTACACTTTTCATTGCAATCTGGAAGACGCCATGAATTCAGGGTAAACACAGATAAATTTTTAGGGATTTAGATTGCAGTTAAAACATGAATCCTGGAAAACGCCGGTGGATAAATTGGATTTACAAAATTGGAGGAAGGCCACTCAAATTAAAATTGACGCATAGGAAGTATCGAACTCTGATAAAACGGATTTGGAAACGTCCAAAAAGGATGCAAACAAAATCTTTAAAATACATTTAAACCTGAAAACGCCAAAGGGAATGCATACAAAATCTTAAAATAAATTTAATGGTTTCTAATAAATTAACTGGATAAGCAAAAGGGGTGCTAACAAAATATTTAAAATAGATTTAAACCTAAAAACGCCAAAGGGAATGCATACAGAATCTTCAAATAAATTTAAACCTCAATCGACTTCAATAAGACACTTTTGGAGTGCTATAGGAATGAATCCACGCATAGATTTAAGGATCGACCTTCAAATGACTGAGTAGCGAAAGATGTGAATAAACAAGAAGTTACACACGGTGAAGGGGGGAGTTCGATCCAGCTCCTATTATTCAGAAGAATAAGCTGCCCGGTCAAGCATGAGGGCATTGCCAAGATCCGAACAACGCGAAAACGTTTTAGCAAAAGATGGACTGGGTGTAGATAGCTCTCTATTCTGATCACAAATAAGGGCTCACGGGATATACTGGGGCGTAATTGACCATTAACAATCTCACAACAAAAAGGATTTAGTATATAAGCATTCCACAATACATACGCTTATTCATCCTGGTTCACAACGTAAACAGAGATTCAAGATTTTGAGACAGTGGTAATGAGCCGAATTGAATTGGAATCCGTATAGGCATTAACACAACAATCCGATTTTAATTTAGAATTTATACAGTAAGCTATAAAAAGTACAAGCTAAAACAGAGTTTTTAACATAAAAGTTCAGATCTGCAATCTCTTAATCCAAGTCGACTTTTGATGAATTGATTCTGGATTTGCTGGTGAATTTAAATAGAGTCAAAGATGCAGCGATCTATGGGTTATATGATCCAAAACCGAATTTATAACACGGTGAATGGGTACGCTCAAAACCCTTGAAATATACAGTTAAAGAAAAAGAGAATACAATCAAACAGAGTATGCAGGGGTTCTGGTTTAAAGGACAGAGACTAGATCCTTGCGATACAAGGAACATGGATTAGGAGTATCAACAGGTAACCGATTGCAGAGACCCTTGCAAAGATCAAACCCTGACCGTGTGTGTAAATGAAACATTCATAAATCGACATTTAGGCAGAGACCTAATACATTTATCAAATGCCGAGATAATAATAAGCACGTAAGTCATAACCTGGATCGCAATCTCCCAGATCGATGGCGGAGTCCCCCTGCTATATAGATCTATTCAAGAAAATTTGGAAATATGAAAGAGAAACGCCAATACGGATTTAAATCAAACGCAGGGACCTTTGATGGATCAACATACACTTCTGGATATGAAATCGAAGATGCCAATCAAATCCAAATCAGACGCAGGGACTTTTGAATTCGAAATGCTATAAGTTTGGGATCAACAACGCCAGATCTGGATTCGGAATGCTATGAATTTTGAAATCAACGCCAAATCTAGATTCGAAATGTTTTAGGTATGAATTCAAACGCCAATATCTGGGGACGGAATGCCATGAGTTTTGAAATCAAACGCAAAAATTGACTCGAAGTTTTAGATCCATAGAGGATGACTCGGATCGCGCTCACAGAGGTCTATAATTTACAGGCAGCCACAACATATTTTAAATTTATATATATACAAGGGATCGAATATATTCATCGAATTGACTTCCTCAAGTTAATACACAGGAAAATAAAATACATTAAAACAAACAAGATTACCTGCATAGGCAATGGACAAAACTCATAAGAATATTATACACCGTCGGGATCTATTCGACCCACAAAGGCAGATCGCATTTCCCTTTCTTTCTTTTTTTTTGCGAAAATAAACTTGATCTACAGAGAGCATTTCCTAAGCGGTTATAAACTCACCTACAGGGGCATCTTGATTATTATTCTCAGCAACATAAGTTTCGTCATTTAACTCATAGGAATAATACACAGTTTCATGAAATTTACACAGTCAAGAACTAATTAATCTACAGGGACAGATCGCACTTTCTTTTCTTAAGCCATATAAAACTTCTTAAATAATTCTATAATTTGCAATTGTCATGTAAATATAACGGTAATTCAAGAAAAGTAAATCTGGTAAATATATATTAAATGAATCTAGTGATACAAATTTGGTAAATGTATATAAAATAAATCTAGGGAGAATATCGATCTCAATGCTGAAAAGAAACAAATTAGAAGACATTGAACCTGATTCGATCGTCGAGTCTGAGATGGGTAGACCGTTGTGGTAGTAGTTGATTCGGCTATCCAGATCGATCCAATTCTAATGAAGATACAGACAACCCCTCGGTAAAAATATGAGTCCGGTGCCCTCAAGGCTCGACCGGCTCTGATACCAAATGTAGGACCCCTCCTTTAGGGTCCCCTTGAACTGAACCTGAAACTTTAACAACTTCATACAAACAAATTAGCCATCACAGTTATTGGAAAAATAAAATAAAAAGCGTGAATAACTTAACAAAAATAAGCAAAACTTTAACCTGTCAACCCGATCCGGCTGGTCCATTGTCGCCTTCGTCTTCCGTAAGATCCCTCCAACAAAGCTCGTTTAACCATTGGCGAAGCAACCGTTAGCTTCGCCACCCAACCATAGGCTCATGCTTTCAGTCGCATGGCCTCCCCCGAGCTTTGGGTCGTAGAGCTCACACACAAAAAATATTCATGAAACCCAGTTTGGGATTCCCCCCCACCAAGATTTCCAGCGAAACCCTTAATAGTAGCAAGTCATGAGGTAACTCAATATTATGATAGTCATCCAGGGTCTTGGTCCTTTACCCATCCCCAAAGTCTCCCTTTTAAAGGAAAATCCCCTGCGACACATGTCGCTTCATGCATAAATAATTATTTAATTAATTCTTTAATGAAAAACAACTCACCCATCCAAGTGTCAGTTTCTCTAGGAGATGCACCAACATCCCTAAGTTTGCTCATGTTTGTCCCCTAGATATTTCACTTAACTCCTAGATTTGTGGTGTAGGTGGAGTTGACTAGGTGTCCATGCCTAGGATTCCATTTTGCCCCTAAATAAATATTTATAATATTTTTAAGTAATCAAGAATATCCTTTCATGTGCAATGCCTAAATAACACTTAATATTATTTAAATGCCAAAGTATTAATTTTTTGTGCAAATGCCTAAAGTACTCAAATGCATTTCTAAGTAAAGTTCTAGGTGCAAAATTATACGTTTCAATGCAGTTAAGTTTAGCAATCAACTTTTACTAGGGACCCGGTGTCGCGCCGTTGGGCCTCCTTGTTCCTTAATTTAATTTCTCTGACATGGCACCACTCCGTCGAGTCCAGTCATCCATAGTTTCCATTCCTCATCAAGGCACCACATCGTTGGGTCCTTGCATTCACTCTTTCCGTTCTTGGCAGGGTACCGCACCGTCGGGCCCTTCTGCCGTCATCCTTCCGTTTTGACTTGCGGGAACTTCATGTAGGGATTTCAGGAGCCGTTACCTTCCATCCTCCGTCTACACGCTATTAGGGACTAATGGCGTTGAGGAGTGAGTCCGTTCTCACTGCGCGCCCCCCAACTCGTACGTGACCAGCTCCGTCGTGGCCCACCTCGTACGCCCTCACGCTTTCCTCTTGAGCAAGCGGATCAGTGCTTATCTGCTCAAGCGTGGTATTCCGTCGGAAGTCGACATCGTCGTCGCTCTCCCTGTGTGTGGTTTACTCGTACTCTACGACCCTTCATATTCCTTTGTGTGTCTGTTGGTGAACCGTTTCACCTGTTGCTACACACATTTCTCACAAACGTAAATTAGTAGCACTGTCCTCAATATTCACAATTTGGTTTATAAATCTGTTGCTTCGTTAAGCATCTATAATTTACTTAATCATTACTCATTCGTCTAATCACATAATCAATTGCACAGCTAGTCGTTAAGCATCATTCATATGTACAGTTTTCATATCAAAGTTAATCGTTAAACAACATGAAATTGTCCATTCACAATAACTACCCAAATGCACATATATCAATCAATCGTAATCATAAATATACTCAAAATAAAATCATAGGGTTATTTTATTAATGTTTCAAACAGTCAGGTGACTCAGCAGGTGCCCTCAATGTCTATAGTAGTCTATGGGCACTACAGTTTATCATTTGTCGTCATATGAATCGTCATGCATTCTTCAGTCGTTCAAGCATTTTCAATACTCAAGGGACCAATTACTAAAGTTTATTCGGTCGGGTCACTTGGCAAGTGTCCTCAAGTCTATAGTCAGTCGATGTACGGAGGCGGGCATTACACTTAGGTGCAGAATATTGTGAAATTGGTTATATATGATATTTCCTTATGAATTGAAAAACAAATTAATACACAATTTATTCAAGTACATTAACCATTTGTGAATAACACCCGACCAGGAGGTAATGAAACTTGATGGGTAATAGAATTGGTAATCCCCAAGGAGGTCATATTAATTACGAGTATATGATATAAGGAAGTGAAATTTAGATACACCTTCCTACGAATAACATAAAGGTCTTGAGAGAAGAGTAAGGTCGAGCTTCTTCTCATGAGAAAGAATAAAGATATTGCATCGCAACCTTCTTGTGAATGTGAATGACGATAACTTCGGGACGAAGTTTCTTAAAGGGTGCGTGTATGTAATGCCCATATTTTGATTAGGCATATTTATCAGTTAGATGCACCATACTTTATTTTCTTATATATTCTGTTGAACTCAGCTTGACTGAGTAAACTATATTACGATATGATGGACCTCATTACATGATGTTACTTTGTTTTATGATTTCACTATGATTATGATGTTACTATGTTATGCGGTTACGATGTCATGATTATCATAGGATTTCTTTATTTTACGATTACAGTATATTGTTATATGTTTTCATTAATACGATGTGAAATATATGATTCGGTACGTGGATACCATCTTCTTATATGAATTATTGAAGTGTTATATGTCATACGCATCTATGATGAACTAAAAAGGTTACATGAAATAAAATGATTTTTATAACATGGATCAATTAGCGATCAATGGGAAATGCTTTCTATAGATTTGTATTTTGCGAAATACTAACGTACAGGACACAAGGGCTATGGGATAGCCAGTTACTTGATCTGATATATTGAAAAAAAAGACATGTTCGTACAGTAAACCTTAGCAGCCAAAAATGATGATACGATAACACAAACTGATAATCCTGATAGCAGCAAAGTATGAGTCGATAAGGGCGTAGGCCCAGTATGTTGAGAGGGATGGATGTGTTTTCCACCCTATGTTTCCATGAGACCCGAGGTCGTGGGAGGACCGTGCTGAGACACGCTCCCCATGTTGTTGTGATGACGACGGTCGGATGCCTGCTAGGGGAGGATAGGTCCGTTGTTCAGCCGACGCTATCGCTCTCAAGTTCTATGTGGTCAGGTTGGTGAGTCCGACATCCACTTTTGTACTAGCAGAGGAAGGATATGGAGGATGTAGGATGTAGGTTATGATGGGAGGATGTGTTAGTTAGTACTGTTGAGGGTTGAGTATTCCTTGATTCCGAGTTAGTGGTAGTAGGTACCCTTCCTTGTACATGATTGATTAAACTAATGTAAACATAGAGATAATGATGTGAAATGGTAAAGAATTAACTGTTAAATAACTGAGAATGTTGAAGTAATTGTACTATATATATTATGCTTGTTCTTCTACATGGGGGTAATTACTACTATTAGTTAGCAGGTATGCATAGGCGGGATGGGGTTTGTCTATAGTACATTTATGATCTATGCATACGCTGGCCACGCATGCACACCTTGCACATGTACACTAGTATCGATATACAAACACTTAACATATTGAATAAATGTATAAGTCGTCATAAGTAATTATGTTAATCATGCATTGATCGAATTCAGGTAATGAATATAAAGTTATTTAAGATGGGTAAAACAAGTCAATTAAGCTATGTATTACTTGCTGGTAAACATTGTGCTAAACAATTGAGACAAGTGTCGTCAGTTCACATTGTCATCTGAGAATTGTTGTAAATAAGGTAATGTACTGTCTAATTAATTAGTAAGATTGTTTAAGCACTTAAGGGTGCTTTGTTTAGGAGAACGACGATACTATGTAGATGTTAGGGTACTCATGTGATAAACAAATGATTTAAAAGACATTTTTATTAAATTCACCATTTATTATTACTTTGTGGAGATTTAATTAATATTATTACTTAATTAATGTTATTTGAATAAATACCCATGTCATAACAATTGCAATATAGGTAAAAATGTAAATATTCATTAATAAATGATTAGAGTGTGATTATTTTCATTACTAAGTTAAACATAATAGGATAACAATTCTTGAATGGATGTGACGTGGTGGAAAATGGTTAAAACTATTTATTTATTCAATACGAATCTTAGAAATTAAAATTCAAGGTAAGTTATCTTGACGGATGAGGTAAACCATTAGGACACACCTTGCCCAAGTTGAAAAAGTCAACTATTTATATAATATTTTATTAATTACACTAATAACATTAAATACCAAGGGTGGTGAATAGACTTGTAATTAATAAACCTTGTCCCGAATGGATAACCTTTGGGTAATGATTCCCACTGTAATAAGTACTTACGACCGTCAATCAAAATCAAATAAATTTACCATGAGTGTAATTAATTATTCAATACATTGAGTGTGAAAAATACATTTTTATAATGAAACGTGTATGAATGAACTAGGGAAAGGAGTAAATGTTTGAGGGGCTCGAGAGGGGGAGTTTGGGGGCGGTGGAGTAAGCCCAAGGTCTTCTTGAGGAAGGAAAGGTATATAGAGGGGGAGAAAGTTGAAGGTAAGGGGGGGAATAGCTTGAAGTGGGGAGAAAAGGTGGGAGAACAGATAAGAGTTTGAGAACAGAGAAAGGTTTTGAGAACCGAAGTAAATACTGCTCTCGGGATTATCAGTTTGTGAGCTCGAGGGCTTGGAAATCCTTTGATTTCCAAGGGCCAGCAAGATAATAGCTGGTCGGTAGGGTGGACACATCGTCTTGGATGACTAAGAGAATAAAAACATAACCTCCTACAACCTACGGTCTACTAGCATCAACATCAGGTAATTTCCTTGTTATTTATGTTATTTGATTATTATGCTAAAATGTACTCTGAACATATATATACCTTGCTATTTACTAATTTATTACTGTGAAACATATTCTTATGCTGAAAACAAATTGTTGAAGGAAAATATGATATGTTAGTTATTTTTTAAATACGAATGTATGATTATTAAAGACAAAAAAGTATACTAAATGTCATTCAAAAGCATAGAATCTTCATTAGAAACTTACTCACATATACTCGGATAAGTGTGATACATAGAAAATTAACTCAAAATTTTTTCTTAGTGCTCTGCTGTAAAAACCAGAGCACTACAGGTGGTATCAGAGCGCAAGGTTTAAACACTGAGACCTTAGGGCCTAACTACACCTGGAATTATAGTGAAATTTACTAGAAAATAACAAACAAACATGATGTCTGCAACAAAAGGGGAGATAACTTGAAGAGCCTTTTTCCATTTATTTATAAAGCATAACAGAAACAGAACTTGAACGATATATATATATATAACTGCTTATGAAACTTGTGAATCCCACAAACCAAATGCCCAAAGCATTAGTTTCTCTGGGCCAACTCTGCTACATTTGCTACCTTCAACTTCTGATTTTGAGCCATTTTTCAACCTTCCCGACAGCATCCCTCATTGTAACCTTTACCCTCTTAATATCTGTGCCAAAATCTCTCCAAGAATTATGAATAGTTTGGAAAATGATGGCAGTTGCAGTAGCACCATCCATGAAATTGACCCTGCTTAATATCCCAAGGAAAAGAAAAAAAAAGAGAAGATCCCATGTCGTCTTCCTTGCTATCTGCTCCATAACTTGTAGCTGGTGATCACAACTTGTGCCCTGATTATGTGCAGGTGCATTGAGGGCATCATGAAAGGTGAATAGTGAGCTTAGCTTTGGAAGTTTTAGCTCCAAAGATCTCCCACAAGAAAACCTAATTCTTCCTTCTTTAGTGAAAGAAAACCCCACAACCGAGACTTTGCCATTGAAGGCACCCTGAAGGGCCATCTTTGTATGCTGTAATCAAACCTTCCCCTGTGCCTGCATTGAACTATAAGTATGTCACGACCTCCACGAGCTTAGGTATATACAACTCGTAGCCAAATATCGTGTCGGAGATATCTACAGCTGTCACGATGGGCGTGGGAAGAATGCCTTGCCGAGGAGCTCTCGCATTGGAAACCTTGACTCCATTCCTGTTAATGAGTGAAACATCGCAGGACTTGGCACCATTGAGTGTGGAGGCACAAGAGACAAGAGACCACCATGTTGAGATAGGGTTGATAATTTTGAGAAATCAACGCCACCCAAAAAAGAAAAGAGCCGCAATGTCTGACTAAACACCGAGCAGTCGACTTGCCATGGAGAGAAACTTAAGAAAACCTCTATCAATTTATAGACGCAGGCCCTGCACTCGATACGTCGAAGTCTATAAGAGCCGAGCATTTGTTTCCTCTATCATCTATTTCAGAAAAAAAAATGGCGGCAACATCTTGGATGTAGAATGACAAATCTTGATGGAGAAAAAGGGAAAATAACATGCATAGGAGCCGTAGCCAATGTAGAGACAAAGACCGAGCTTCTGTCAACTGGGAAAAATGGCATTTTCTTCTTTGTCTACAACCCCGTTGCACCCAAAAATTCTTGCAACAAACTATTCTTCGTCTTAATATCATGTCTCTCCTTTAAAATTACCACTGATGCAATCCGAAACCCCAACGAAACCGCCAACTGAACAAGGAACTGGATTTCGACTGGTTGGGGGGGGAATGAGTTCATCGCGGGCTGCATCGTTCCCCAATCAGACCTCCAAAGCTTTGACAAATCTTCTTAGACAGGATGAAACTGATTTAGACACTGGAGGAAGAATGAGCTCATGGCTAGCTGCTTTCGTTTCACAAAGAAATGGTGGTAGTATTTCTCTTTGGAGGCACTATCTAGACAATCCCAGTGTAGTGGATACGCCTTCCCTCTCATTGAATCTTAGTGTTAGGGTTTGGAGACGTTGAAACCTCGGTCAAAATAAAATGGGTTGCCGGAAAAGAACTACCTCACTTTTTGTAACATCCCCAAAGGGTGGTATCGCATGGGTCATAGGTTGTTTCTCATACCACTTTATGAGCATGCAACGAGCTAGGAGGATGACACGTATGAGGGTGGTATTCTTACTGCAACCGTCTCCTTCTTTATCTCCCGAGCATTTTGATGGCGCGAGGTCCACCGTGAGCCGTTGATTTCCTTCCCCATTGCTACGTCTATGATCTTCATAGAGCCATGTCATTCGTTTAAATGACCCCAACGTGTCGCCTGAATGCTGCTTAGCGTCGATGGTGGCAACACCCGTGGCAACCCATGCTATCCACGCAACAAGCTACAGCCCAGGAGCATTGTAATAAAGTAATATCGGATCCATCCCTAGCGTTCAAGACAAAGAGCCTAGCAGGCGACCAGTTGCAAAGTCGAAGGGGTCCATGCAAAGCATTACGCCCAAGTGCCTTTTTCCCTCCAGAAAGAGAGGAAAAAAAAGGGGGGGGGTTTGTTCGGGCCCCAAAGAGCATACCCTAACTTTCCACCGCAGCCGTGGAAACGCCCAAACAATCCAAGCGCCAAGCTCACACATGAAATAATAAAAGAATTTTTTCGGCCCAGCCCGAGCCAACTCCCAGATCGAATGTCAATCACCACACCAACATAACAGTCCAACAATTTGCCTTCTTTTGTTACTTAAAAAGGTTTATTGGGTTCAGCCCATGCGCTCAGCCCCTTCAAGCGACCAGCGGCCAAGTCCAAGGAGACTGGGGCCACGAATACCACTACAGATCCAAGCGCTAGGTCACACAAGAGCCCAGCCTTCTTAGCCTTCTTTGTAAAAATGATATTCGGGCCCAGCCCGAGCTCGTAACCAAGAGCATTGTTAACAGCCACCTTCCAAGCCTAAGAGGAGCCCATGCAAGCCACACTTGCACCCAAATCTCACTCTCGAACATACCTTCAATGCCAAATAAAACCTCCTTTTCTTCCATAAATAGGGAATAGTTTTGATGCCACGTAAGGAAGTTTCCGCATTGTCCTTTGAGTGGTTTGCCATACCGTTTTTTAATATGCGGATGTATAAAAAATAGACACGTGTGATGGTGTTTTTTTTTTTTTTTTTAACCGCAACCGCCAACCATCCTTATCTTGCGTGCAAGTTGACAACGCGTGACAGATAGAGAGTTGTCGATCTTCCTCTACGGCTCTTGCAAACCTCCAAACAATACGAACTTTACCACGTCGTCACAATTGCAATGTCCCCAATTTGCTGCATCAAATTTCTTAAAAACAACCATTTATGGTTGCCGCCAACACTCAAACTCAAAAGTGGAATTTAGCAGATCTTCATCTTATATAAATTAAATTGGAACAGATGTGCATGGGCCCAAGCCCTAGCGCTCAGCAGCGAGAGCCCTTCACGCGACGAGTTACTAGATCCAAGGTGGGAAACTCAAGCCAATACACCCAAGCGGCCAAGCTAAACAGCATTCCTACCGTCTATTAAAAACTTTTCTACTCACGTCAAATAGATGAGGATAGCTCCCACGCTTCTAAGTTTATCATCCATCGCTCGCACTTCATTTCTTCCGTGTAGATGGAGTAATAGAATCAAGAAAAAAATGGACGAGAATGACAACTGCTAAAAGTTCACTCATCTGCTGAATATAATCCACGTTTTGGGATCGCAGATGTCTAAATCGCCATGACCATATATACCTTTCACCAAATTCTCTGCATTTGAAGACACATTCTTCAAAAAAAAAAAACAGTAGCAGGTGCTGAGGATCTATCTTGATAACGCATGAAGAGAAGAGTTAGTAGCTTATGACCATTGGTTCCACACTCATGAAACACGTCCGAATCACCTTCCTCCGCATCAAATCTCATACATGAAGAGAACTGGTTCCACCCTCATAAGGGTTTTTCTTTCAAACCTAAAATACTGGTTCTGGTCAAAATCAAAACCACCCCACATGTTTTATTTTGATGATTTTAAATTGAGTGCCCAGATGTCAGTTCTCGCATAAAAGACAACTCACGGGAATTATGAATTTAGGGTTTAAGAATTATGGTGTATAAATGTTAAAATAAATCTTAAGTAGTTATAAAATATTAAAATAAAGGGTGAGTAGTTATTTATTTTATCAAGAGGGTTGGACTTTATTACCATGAGTTACCAATATATATATATATGAAAATTTAAAAGTTAAAAGTTAAATGAGATGGTAATAAATTACAGCCAATAAAATAGTTAATATGTATAACATAAATTAATATAGATTATTAGAGTGTTTAAAATGATTAAGGGATGACAAGGTTTTTCTTGATAATTTAATAATTTAAATTTTGTGATAGCTTTTTGTAACTATGGATAACATTGTAGTTATAGAATTGTATATTTAGGGTATTTAAATGATGTTATGAATCATGTTCCTAAGCAATAGGCTAATTTTATTAAGGGAGTGTTTTCTTCAAAATTCATTGAAAATTTATTATACAAAGAGAACTACTTTGGGAAATTTGGCAGTATTCAAAAGTAGAGGAAAAAAAAAAAAAATCCCAATTTAACATTAATTATTTTATGGAACTAACATAACTTCCCTAGTTGCAATAAATGTTTTTATATCTCACGGGTTGGTATAATAAGAGTTACATTCAAGTGTTCATATATCACTTATGTTTCTTAAAATATATATATATATATATATATATATATATATATACCAATGTTAAATTCCAAATAAACACATCATCCAAATCGTTGAAGCATCAATTCTGAACTCCTTAAGTGAAAGCAAATACAATATTACGAGAGATTACATTTCGTTTATGCATAACTAGTTTAAACTTAGGTAAACTTAGATAGGAAGCCATCTCAATCAATTGACTTCGAAGTATGTCAAGAATATAGGGGTTTATTCTCTTTCATGTTTTATCATGGAATTTGTAGATGATATGTTCCACTAAGAGCTTATAGATAAATGATGGGATGCCTTGATCTTAAAATTTACCTTTAATCAAATATGACATTATATAAATAATTCCCACCTCTTAATAAATATTAAGAATGATAATTGACGATAGACATCAATAAGATTTGAAAGTTATGAAAGAAAATAGTGAGTAGATAAGAAGGGGGTGTACGCGTAAGATCAATTAGGATATAATGATAACTAAAATTAAAGTATAAATTGATTATGATGAATACGACTAAGGTATGATTGACAATGTAGAAGCCTTATAATACCATATAGTTGTATAATGTATAAGTGATGAGGTGGAAGGAGGAGATTCACGAGGATCGGGAGTCAACTGTACTATTAGCATATTTAATCAATACTATAAGGATAGAAGGGATCTATGTGTAAAAGGAAACCATAAGTATTTTGGGTATAAGATGAAACTTGCGTAGGTACTACACAATGTAAGTTATGACGAAGTAAGACCAATTGTGTATATAAGAGGTGATATTTCAATATAAGAATGCATACCATGAGATAAAAGTAACATTACATAGTATTGAATCGTGGATTATGTAGATGCTATGTTTAATGAGGATCAAGGATTTCTCATATATGTATACCATTAATGCCATATGATGAAAAAAAAGAAGAAAAGGCACCAAGGTCGTGAATTGAGCATGCCCCATTATAGACCTTAAGGCTATAAAAAAATAAAAAATAATAAAAAATTAAAAAATTAAAAAATTAAGAATAAGATTACGAGCATAATCTCGGATATTGTTTAAATTCTAGTTAAGATAGAGTGATAGTCAAAATTCAAGTGTAACTTGATTATAATTAATAAGGTTTGAAATAAGCAAACAAAGTTCTGGCTAGTGGTCCGACGAACGAGATCATGCTTTAAAATGAGCTTTCTATACAAAACACAATAAGGGTTTAAGCCAATAAGAGAAACATGTACTTGCATTAACTAAATTATCAGTGGTAATAAAATGGAGTAAGGACTATTAATGTGCCCTCAAGCTAGGGGAGATAGTCATACCTAATATAGTAAATGACCCTAGGTAATAATGAAGAAAAAAAAAAGAGAAGAAATTCATAAGGTTGGACCAAACAACAAGTGGACAGGTAGGATCCATTACAAGGAGAATTGTATTCCAACAATGCCTTAGGTGCAGAATATTGTGAAATTGGTTATATATGATATTTCCTTATGAATTGAAAAACAAATTAATACACAATTTATTCAAGTACATTAACCATTTGTGAATAACACCCGACCAGGAGGTAATGAAACTTGATGGGTAATAGAATTGGTAATCCCCAAGGAGGTCATATTAATTACGAGTATATGATATAAGGAAGTGAAATTTAGATACACCTTCCTACGAATAACATAAAGGTCTTGAGAGAAGAGTAAGGTCGAGCTTCTTCTCATGAGAAAGAATAAAGATATTGCATCGCAACCTTCTTGTGAATGTGAATGACGATAACTTTGGGACGAAGTTTCTTAAAGGGTGCGTGTATGTAATGCCCATATTTTGATTAGGCATATTTATCAGTTAGATGCACCATACTTTATTTTCTTATATATTCTGTTGAACTCAGCTTGACTGAGTAAACTATATTACGATATGATGGACCTCATTACATGATGTTACTTTGTTTTATGATTTCACTATGATTATGATGTTACTATGTTATGCGGTTACGATGTCATGATTATCATAGGATTTCTTTATTTTACGATTACAGTATATTGTTATATGTTTTCATTAATACGATGTGAAATATATGATTCGGTACGTGGATACCATCTTCTTATATGAATTATTGAAGTGTTATATGTCATACGCATCTATGATGAACTAAAAAGGTTACATGAAATAAAATGATTTTTATAACATGGATCAATTAGCGATCAATGGGAAATGCTTTCTATAGATTTGTATTTTGCGAAATACTAACGTACAGGACACAAGGGCTATGGGATAGCCAGTTACTTGATCTGATATATTGAAAAAAAAGACATGTTTGTACAGTAAACCTTAGCAGCCAAAAATGATGATACGATAACACAAACTGATAATCCTGATAGCAGCAAAGTATGAGTCGATAAGGGCGTAGGCCCAGTATGTTGAGAGGGATGGATGTGTTTTCCACCCTATGTTTCCATGAGACCCGAGGTCGTGGGAGGACCGTGCTGAGACACGCTCCCCATGTTGTTGTGATGACGACGGTCGGATGCCTGCTAGGGGAGGATAGGTCCGCTGTTCAGCCGACGCTATCGCTCTCAAGTTCTATGTGGTCAGGTTGGTGAGTCCGACATCCACTTTTGTACTAGCAGAGGAAGGATATGGAGGATGTAGGATGTAGGTTATGATGGGAGGATGTGTTAGTTAGTACTGTTGAGGGTTGAGTATTCCTTGATTCCGAGTTAGTGGTAGTAGGTACCCTTCCTTGTACATGATTGATTAAACTAATGTAAACATAGAGATAATGATGTGAAATGGTAAAGAATTAACTGTTAAATAACTGAGAATGTTGAAGTAATTGTACTATATATATTATGCTTGTTCTTCTACATGGGGGTAATTACTACTATTAGTTAGCAGGTATGCATAGGCGGGATGGGGTTTGTCTATAGTACATTTATGATCTATGCATACGCTGGCCACGCATGCACACCTTGCACATGTACACTAGTATCGATATACAAACACTTAACATATTGAATAAATGTATAAGTCGTCATAAGTAATTATGTTAATCATGCATTGATCGAATTCAGGTAATGAATATAAAGTTATTTAAGATGGGTAAAACAAGTCAATTAAGCTATGTATTACTTGTTGGTAAACATTGTGATAAACAATTGAGACAAGTGTCGTCAGTTCACATTGTCATCTGAGAATTGTTGTAAATAAGGTAATGTACTGTCTAATTAATTAGTAAGATTGTTTAAGCACTTAAGGGTGCTTTGTTTAGGAGAACGACGATACTATGTAGATGTTAGGGTACTCATGTGATAAACAAATGATTTAAAAGACATTTTTATTAAATTCACCATTTATTATTACTTTGTGGAGATTTAATTAATATTATTACTTAATTAATGTTATTTGAATAAATACCCATGTCATAACAATTGCAATATAGGTAAAAATGTAAATATTCATTAATAAATGATTAGAGTGATTATTTCCATTACTAAGTTAAACATAATAGGATAACAATTCTTGAATGGATGTGACGTGGTGGAAAATGGTTAAAACTATTTATTTATTCAATACAAATCTTAGAAATTAAAATTCAAGGTAAGTTATCTTGACGGATGAGGTAAACCATTAGGACACACCTTGCCCAAGTTGAAAAAGTCAACTATTTATATAATATTTTATTAATTACACTAATAACATTAAATACCAAGGGTGGTGAATAGACTTGTAATTAATAAACCTTGTCCCGAATGGATAACCTTTGGGTAATGATTCCCACCGTAATAAGTATTTACGACTGTCAATCAAAATCAAATAAATTTACCATGAGTGTAATTAATTATTCAATACATTGAGTGTGAAAAATACATTTTTATAATGAAACATGTATGAATGAACTAGGGAAAGGAGTAAATGTTTGAGGGGCTCGAGAGGGGGAGTTTGGGGGCGGTGGAGTAAGCCCAAGGTCTTCTCGAGGAAGGAAAGGTATATAGAGGGGGAGAAAGTTGAAGGTAAGGGGGGGAATAGCTTGAAGTGGGGAGAAAAGGTGGGAGAATAGATAAGAGTTTGAGAACAGAGAAAGGTTTTGAGAACCGAAGTAAATACTGCTCTCGGGATTATCAGTTTGTGAGCTCGGGGGCTTGGAAATCCTTTGATTTCCAAGGGCCAGCAAGATAATAGCTGGTCGGTAGGGTGGACACATCGTCTTGGCTGACTAAGAGAATAAAAACATAACCTGCTACAACCTACGGTCTACTAGCATCAGCATCAGGTAATTTCCTTGTTATTTATGTTATTTGATTATTATGCTAAAACGTACTCTGAACATACATATACCTTGCTATTTACTAATTTATTACTGTGAAACATATTCTTATGCTGAAAACAAATTGTTGAAGGAAAATATGATATGTTAGTTATTTTTAAATACGAATGTATGATTATTAAAGACAAAACAGTATACTAAATGTCATTCAAAAGCATAGAATCTTCATTAGAAACTTACTCACATATACTCGGATAAGTGTGATACATAGAAAATTAACTCAGAAATTTTACTTAGTGCTCTGCTGTAAAAACCAGAGCACTACAGACTCTCACTTAGCTCTCTCACCTCGTAGGATCTAGCTATCACTTAGCCATTTTAACCTATAAGTCAGTCCTCGACATACAATCTAGAATATCGTGCACAAATCCTCAACATACATTTCATCATAGCATAACAACAATAATCAATTCATTATATTCACTATGCACTTGGTATAACATTCATTCGTTCAACAAATAACTTTAACGATATCCATGTACCCATCATTCATTAACTTGCATATCTGAGACATAACTAACACAAGATACATATCTAACATGACTACATATCATAATACTAACATCACACACACACACACACACACACACACACACATATATATATATATCGACAAAATAATATAACCATATGTCCACAATGTCATCAAACCGACAAAGTCTCACAATCAAGCAAATACAACATATAATAATAGTTCAGGTGGCAATGTCAAAATGGGGTGTTACATCCTATCCCTATAAAGTGAAATAGGACCTTAGCCTTATACATGTATGTTCACTATGTATTATTCATAGTTTTATATTCAACGAGGAAAAAAATTATGTAACTTGTTCTTCAAACTTTGAATAAAGCTAGTAAGCTTGTAATTTTTCTGTTTTGAACATTAGTTGACTAGTTCAATAAAATGCACGCCCGACCCTTATTGTTTAGTATTTTTGAGTGATCTCAATTGAATATAGTATTTTTTTATTGTTTTACACCTTCATGTACCTTTATTTTTCCAATTTCAGGAAAAAAAATCTTGCAGTGCAAAAACACTACAAGGTTGCCTTGTAATTGTGAAATGCCTGCTTAGTTCACTAAAAATGCAAGCTGGTGAGGCTGAGACTGCTTGACGAGGTTATCTCCTTGGTGAGGCTAGTATTATTTAAAGACCCAAACTATCCTTGTCCTTATATATTCCATACATTTTTTTATCATTTTCAAATATGTTACATAGTTGATAAGTAACATGGTCATAACTGAAAATAATGTCTAAAATTTTGATTTTGTTTTGTAAAATAGAGTGTAAATATGTAACAATGGGATTAGAAAAATTCCTGCCACGATGTCTACAGAGGTAATTTTTAAAACCTAATTCCATATAATTGGAACTATATATACTATAGACAAAAACCTCCTTCATAATTTTGAAAATTTGTTTAATTTGTGTACAGTAAATTTTTGAAAATTGTAATTTTTTCTGTTTTGAACTTTATTTGACTAGTTCAGTAAAATGAACGCCCAACCCTTTTCATTTAGTAGTTTTAAGTGATCTCAGTTGGATATAGTTTTTTTATTATTTGACACCTTCCTGTACTTTTGTTGTTCCAATTTTGGGGAAGAAAGGCCTGTGGTGCAAAAACACTACAAGGATGGCTTGTAAATGTGAAATGCTCGCTTAGTTCACTAAAATGCAAGTTGTTGAGGCTGAGGTTGCTTGATGACATTATCTCCTTGGTGATGCTTTTTTATTATACACATTTTTATCATTTTCAAAGAGGTTACATAGTTTATAAGTAACATGGTCATAACTGAAAAGAATGCCTAAAATCTCGATTTTGTTTCATAAAAGCAGAGTGTAAATCAGTAACACTAGGCCCCGCCATACTATCTATAGAGGTAACTTTTAAAACCTAATTCCATATACATTGAGCTATATATTCTATGGGACAAAATCCTCCTTCATAATTTTGAAATTTTGTCTAATTTGTGTACAATAAATTTTTGAAAATTGTAATTCTTTTGTTTTGAACTTTAATTGACTAGTTCAGTATAATGCATGCCCAATCCTTATTGTTTAGTATTTTTGAGTGATATCAATTGGATATAGCATTTTTTTATTGTTTTACACCTTCGTGTACCTTCATTTTTCCAATTTTGGAAAAAAAGGCCTGCGATGGAAAAACGTGCTACAAGGTTGCTTGATGAGATTATCTCCTTGGTGAGGCTGGTATTATTTAAGGACCCCAACTATCCTTATCCTTATATATTCCTCACCTTTTTTTATCATTTTTATATATGTTACATAGTTTATAAGTTACATGGTCATAACTGAAAAGAATGTCTAAAATCTTGATTTGTTTAGTAAAAGCAGAGTGTAAATCAGTAACAATGGGATTAGAAAAATGCCCGCCATAATCTATATAGAGGTAATTTTTAAAACCTAATTGCATATACCTGGAGCTATATATACTATGGACAAAAGCTTCTTTCATAATTTTGACATTTTTTCTAATTTGTGTACAGTAAATTTTTGAAAATTGCAATTTTTTTTCTGTTTTGAACATTATTTGACTAGTTCAGTAAAATGCAAGCTCAACACTTATTGTTTACTATTTTTGAGTGATATCAGTTGAGTATAGTGTTTTTTATTGTTTTACACCTTCACGTACCTTTATATTTCCAATTTTGGGAAAAAAGGCATGCAATTGAAAAACACTACAAAGCTGCTTGATGAGGTTATCTCCTTGGTGAGGCTAGTATTATTTAAATCCCCAACTATACTTGTGCTTATATATTCTACACCTTTTTTATCATTTACCAATATGTTACATAGTTTATAAGTAACAAGGTCAAAACTGAAAAGAATGTCTAAAATCATGATTTTGTTTAGTAAAAATAAAGTGTAAATCAGTAACAATGGGCTTAGAAAAATGCCCACTATAATGTCTATAGAGGTAATTTTTAAAACATAATTCCATATACATGGAGCTATATATACTATGGACAAAAGCCTACTCCATAATTTTGAAATTTTGTCTAATTTGTACAGGAAATTTTTTAAAATTGTAACTTTTATATTTTGAACTTTATTTGACTAGTTCAGTAAAATGCACACCCAACCCTTTTCATTTAGTATTTTTTAGTGATCTCAATTGGATATAGTTTTTTTATTGATTGACACCTTCATGGACCTTTATTTTTCATTTTTTTTTTAAATGCATGCGGTGAAAAAACACTACAAGGCTACCTTCTAAATTTGAAATGCTTGCTTAGTTCACTAAAATGCAAGCTGTCGAGGCTGAGGCCGAGTGAAGAGGTTATATCCTTTCCGAGTCTGCTTGAAGAGTTTATCTCCTTGCTGGATGCAATATAAATTCAAAAATGGAAAAACAATGTGAAAATTATGGTCCTGGAACATCCGATAGCGCTTTTGCATTTTTCTGTATGGAGTGCGATACTTGAAGTTGTGAAGCAACCAGTTTCGGTAGAACTACCAACTAGTCTTAAAAAATTTCATGCTACCTGTTGTAAAAATGATCTCCATAAAAATTGGAATGCCTTGATCGAGTATATTCCTTTGATCACATTGAACAATCATCATGGAAGTCTTGTTAGGGTTGCTGCATAACATCTTCTAGGATCCTGAGGGTATCTGGTGCTTGATTTATATGTTTCTTATTTCCATGTTCTTATACAAGTACATAATTTATTTATGACCCTTAAGAAGTATTTTTTTATATAGAAAAATAATATTTGGTATTAATGTTGACTATTTTGTTGATTATTCAGAATAAACTTTCAATGGATCATTCAAACCAGTCATCTGAACAAACTATTCCTTGAAAAATACGTGACGCAAGGAAGTAGAATTGCATAATCTTCTAGTTTTTCCAACACATAACATTGTTATTATAGGTCAAATCTGCACTTCTTTGTCCGTGATCACATTGCTCTGTCGATCACACAAAAGGACACTATGGATGGAAGAGCTAGGTTGACCTTGGATGAGTTACTGCTGAGATCATACATCTTCAGCTGATTTTTTTTTTTTTTGCATATTTCAGTGGATGTGCGCTACTCTTTTAAATAGAAACCCGTGCACATATCCTAAATGTGCATAGGTTTCACTATAGGCAACCTGTGCACATATCCTGAAAGTTGTATGCGCTAGTCATTAAGAGCACTAGTTGTGCACTATGCACGTGTTTGCTAGTGTCATACTCACGCACATCTTAAGATGAAATGAAAAAATATATTAATATTACGAATTGGGATTAGTTGAAGTTGGTACTGCAACTTCCCCAACCTCCCAATTCAACCACCTCTTAAATTCAACTACCTACGTTGTCCCATAAATACAAGGAGGATCCATGAGAGAGGAACCTAGAAGGAATGCTTTAACTGCTGTTACGCTGGAGGAATTTCCAAGTCATTATGAAGAGCAGGAGCCCAGGACTCGGTTGCAGAAGCATCTTGACAGATCAGGTATATTTGTACTGATTTATGTTTCTTTGACAATAAAAGGTGGAAATACCCTTCCTGTCCCAAATCAAATGTCTATTGGATTGAATTTTCATTTGGTTTAATATCTGATTGTAGTTGATGTTTAATTGCTTTCAATTTCATCATATTTATTGAAGTCAAGATACGCCGAGGAAATTTGATTTTGTGTTGCAGGTTCATCATAGCGGAAGATCAAGCGAAGGCTAGGACCAACCATCGATAAAAAGGTACATCTTTCGATATCTCGATCTCTTTCCATTCGTAGTAACCAATGTAAGACAATGAATGTATTTACCTGTCACCCCACCCAAGTTGGTAGTGTCATCTCCCCACTATAAGGTATTTTTCATGCACAACAGACTGGTGACTCCGCTGGGGAGCAACCGGTTGTTTTTCTGCTCTAGGAGACCTTGTTAGGTTTTTCTTGCAGACTATTTCAGTCTATTTGTTCTCTGAGAGGTCCTATAGGTATTTGTTGCCTGTTCTTTCTGTCTAGGCTCATCTCAGTCTACTGCTACAAAGCCTTTTTGTTTGCTTCTGAGCCTTGTGCGCTGGTTTACCCTACTTACAGTAGCGAATTTTATCTGATGAACGCTGCTTTGTCCACTACACAGTAGTGCATCTTTCCTAGTGTGAGCTGGTTTCTGTACTACATAGTAGTGCCTTTTCCTGTAACTTTTAGTTCTCTGTTAGGGTTTGATTTATAGTTGTTTGGGTTCACTTCTATCCTTTTGCTTTGCTCCCCTGACTGACCCCTGAGACTTTTATGTCTCTTTTGAGTCTTGTTTGCCTCTCTGAAGTCCTTTAGTTTGCCTTTACTTGCTTGAGTACGTTTTTAAGGTGTCTTTGCTGTTTTTAACCCTTTTGAAGGCTATGCACTACTCTCTGTTAGACATATCTACACATTTCTTTCCCTAGATGCTTGTTGCAGTCATACAGAGCCACGTTCTTAATGTTTTTTGTCTGTGGAAACATTAGCACGCTTTTACTAAGTCTTGTCCTTTTGTTTAGGGTTTGACCCCAAGTTTGAGTCCTTAGGGTGGCTTTGAAAGTTTGTTTAGTCTAGATACCTTCTGTTTATCTTTTCAGTTTAGTCCGAGCGAGTTAAAGCTTTCTAGTTTTCTTTTCTTTTGAGTCCGTGTGTTGGTAAGGTCATTTTTTTGTTTGCCTACCTACTCCTTTGTTTGGCGAGTGTTTTCTTAGGGTTTTGGTGCTTTGGAGCAGCCTTTTAGGTTTGTCTTTCCATTTGGGCATCTCTTTTCCTTGTTTCTTTTACACTTTCTTCCAAGCTTAGAGTTTTTTCCTTTGGAAACAACTCGGTAGGTGGAGTCTTCTCAAGTCTTTTTGATTTGATTATTTTGAGCCATTAGGTGGTTTGTCTTACTCACACTTTGCGTTAGGTCTTACTTGCTCCTTTCCAAGTTCTTTTTCTTTTACAATTATAAAAAAAGACAAAAAGTGAATTCGATAGCTTAGTAGTAAGATTTATCATTATTTTGAAGTAACATAGTTTGCTTTGCTTTGAAATTTAAAAGAAAATTAAAAAGAAATTTGATTTAGGATTTCCTAGTTTCAATTTTTTGAAGGAATATAAACGAAAAGAAAAGAGTCTTTTGTGAATTTGAATGCATTAGTTCTTTAAGCACTTTGATTTCAATCGAAACCAGTCCACACACCACACTGCCATTATTGAGTAAAAATTAGTCCTTAAAAGAAATCTTAATAAAATTAACTAGCAACATTTTTCTTTTTAGGTATACACATCATCAACTAGCTTAGGCTAGGATTTCGGGTTTATATCACTTTAAACCACCCAAAATCGGCTTCATTACTCAACAATCGTAGTACAACTATCTATTAGGTAAATCCACCTCTATCAAATTGTCCTGGGAATGCTCTACTCAAACCAGAGTTAAGCATGAGGCCATGGGAGATTGGAATTGTTGAGGATACCACCTCACTTTCCCATCAACCATAAACCAGACTTGACTCCTGTACGGGGGTCCACTAGTGCTTTTTAAAGTGCTTTTGGATTTCTGGCTTTGCTACCCTGCCCATGCGTTTCAACTAGGCTGACGACTGTTCCCCCAGGTTCTTTCATATTGGTGGTATCCTTAGTATCATAACCCTAGGGCTCTACACAGGTAGAGTGGAAGGATATTCCTACTCCACCTCGGACAGACGTGGAAGGTAACCCTTTGCAAGTAATCTCGGGAGGGCGGTTTGGTGATTCAAACGCTTGCACCCAGAGGACCTCCATTGGACACCATATAACTGACCGTCGGTACTCTATTAGTTTGTTCTGGGCCCTAATCATCCCAAACTTACTTCTGAGAGTATTTTCCTTGTATTGCTTGGTTTGATCACTTAGGAAATTATTTAGTGGTATGTTGTTTGCTCCTTATTCGTAGTGGCCACTAGGTTTTTTACTTTGTTAATTTTTTATAGTTGTGGAGGACTAACATCTTCGTAGGTATCGGAGGTTGCAAAACCTTCCCCCACTCATTGTGGAGCCTCCACCACCACCGTAACATCGGAGGACGGATTCCCGTGGTTCATTTGAACTTACAGGAGAAACAAAAGAACTTGGAGAACCACATCCCAGAACCCCGGATCGACAAGTCTTTGATATTGTCGAGGTTGAGGACCTAACATCTAGAGAGTTCAGTACTCCTTTCAACCCTCCTCTTACTGGACCCAACGATCCACTTCTGGTACCTGTAGGCTTTCAACAAACCGAACACAGTGCGTACTTGTTTACACCTGGTTACACCATGACTAACCCAGGAGATGAGCAAGGATTTCCTCAAAATACCACAACTTCTATGGCTACAAGGATTATTAATCCTTCTTTCACCAACACTGACACACCGAATTTGTCGCAGGCTGCTTCTGCTTCGACTCCATTCTTTAGTTTTAATGCTGGTACTCTAGGCATACCAAGCTCATTAGCTTCGACATCTACCTCAGTTTCTACCCCTACTTCTGGACCAAATAAGGTCCTTTTGACAGGGATACCTGCAGTGAATTTCACTAAGCCTCTTGTTACACAACAGTTCTAGGGTGTGACTCAAGCTATTTCTTCCACTTCCGTTGTATGATCGATCCCTTCTGCATCTATGTCTGTTATGGGTACGATGACAACACCGTCTGTTACTACTATGCCTGGCTTTAACCCCTATGCAGGTTACAATGTCAATCCATCAAATATACCTGCAGGGAGCATCCCTTTCTCTTTTTTTGCTGGAGGAGGGGGTAATTTTATTAATCCACAATACGGTGGGGTTAACACCTAGCCGCAATGGAACACTGCCCTAGGAAGTAATCCGCTTTATTTTGGGTGGATCAATTTTAATGCATTTACTTCACAACTGATGGTTGGGGGAAACCCCAACCAATAGTACACAAATCAGGTAGTGGGAAATACCCAATACCAGGTTCCGGTCTATCAAATGCCATCGACATGACCGCATTTACCATTTCTGGCAACTTTGAACTTGCCATATCTTTCAAAACTCACAAGCGATCTCGTGCGCCATGATCCTGCATGGCCACCTGTTCCCACTAAGTTGCCCTCAGAAATCCCTAAGTTTGAAGGTAAGATTGGTGAGGACCCCGGTGACCATGTCACAACTTTTCATCTCTGGTGCTCCTTGAATTCGCTGAATGATGACTCCATCAGGTTGAGGCTCTTTCAAAGAACCTTGACAAGTGTCGTAGCCAAATGGTATATTGAACTGCTGGCAGCTGCTTATGGCACCTTTTGGGATCTAGCTACTGTTTTTCTGAACCACTTTCAACTTCCTATCTGGTACGATGCTGGCACAGACCTTCTGTCGAACTTTTGACAGAACAAAGCCACTCATCTATCTGATCACATTCAGGAGTGGTGAAGGCGAAAGAGGCTCATTAAATCCGACATCCCTCCAACATTTTTATTAGAGTGGTATCTTAAATCACTCCTTTGTTATATTTCTAAGGAAGTTGCAACTTCAGGGGTGTCCTCCAAAGAGGAAGCCATTTTGAGAACCCAACAACTTGACTTGGTATATGCTTAGTCTGGGCTCTTATACGAGATTATTCTTGATGTGTCGAGGTCTAATATAGACTTAGGTAAACCTAAACCTGGACTACATGCTGATGGCATTGTGGGTTCAGTAGACTCTGTAGCGTTTGATGTCTTAACAAAGCAGGTTCATGCCTTGTCAGTCAAACAATCTGCTGCAGAAGCAACTTCGGTTGCATCCTCCCCTTCAACAACAAAATCTGTACAACAGGTGCAGACAAACCAAAAGGGTCCTCAGCAACCCAACAACAAAAGAAAGGGAAAGAAAGGGGAGGGAAACCAACAAAAGCCCAAGAAAACGCAAAATGTTGAGGAGGGTAAAAAGGAAAAAAGGAAGGTTAAGTTCCCTTGCAAGCTATGCCAGGAGGACCACCTTACCCATCAATTCCCTCTAATGGAAGAAGCCTAGAAGTTGATCATGTGAAAAGAAACCTACTGTCTTAAAAGACCCTTTCCCTCACAAACAGAGTTCAGCTTCTGGAAGCTCTGGTGCTGGGGGCACTACTCGTGCCAACTCAGCTGATCAGTCATTCATTAATATGGTTAATTCAAATGCTCTTTTGCAAACACGAGCTAGAAATTACACCCCGGATCCGCAGCAGAAGGATGTTCCTGAGTCATCTACCCCTCTCCACATTGAGAGATCAGTGGATCTGCTGTCGAAGATTCTGAAAGGTGTCTTCAAATGGGCTTTGCATAACCCTAATGTGAGGGCTGCCTCCAACTACAATGTTGTAGAGGACTTTTCCCAAACCCCCTATTCCATGTCTACTTTGGAGGTACTACAAAGTTGTCCATTACAATGAAGTGCACTCTTTGCGGCGATTGGAAGCGTAGATTCATCCAACATGCTTTCCCGTTTTGATATGAAAGATATCAAGTTCTGGTTTCCGTACCACGTCGCTCTCTAGATAGAGGTCGTCCATGGTCCCATGACCATTCGATGAGATGTTGTAGATGAGAGCGTGTCTATGTGAGTAATGTCCATTTCTTGCTGGAAGGATTTAGGTGAACCCGAGTTAGCCCCCTTGAATACAGTACTTACCGCCTTTGATGGAAGATCTTTCCGTCCACACGGAGTCTTACCATCATTTGATGTTGAACTTGCGGGCAAACTAGTATCGGTAGAGGTTGAAGTTCTAGATGCTCTTCTCGATTGTAACTTACTATTGGGCAGGAGCTGGATATATGCCATGCAGGTAGTGCCATCGGCCATTTTATGGATCATAATGTTCCCTCACGAAGGAAAGATCGTCATAGTCGATCAACTTTCATTTTCCCGGAAAAACAACCAGACTTCTTCGGATTCAACAATCCCGTTGGTTGATCAGTCTTGCCCAGTTACTGAGAGTTTAGGAGTAGGTCTCTATGGGTCATTAATAGGAACTTTTGACCTACCTTCTCCTATTGATTTCATTGGTTCTGAATAATGTTATTTGTCTGGGACTTTCATGATCAGTCCAACGACAGATCCATGTATTCTCCCAACTGAATCAGAACCGGTTGTGCCTTTATCTGTTGCAGAGGTGTCTTACCTAGATTCACAACACGCTGCAATAGAACATATCGTGAATACGTTGGTCTCTACTGAGTTAGATATGGACTATTCTCTTGCATGGTTAGTGGACTCTACCCACTCTTTTGATTGTCTAGACATGGTTTTTCCTTCTGACGAAGCCATTTTGGAAGCTATGACAGGCCTGGATCATCCTTGGGAACATTTGCACCCCAGGTCCTATTTACTTCCCGTTCTAAACTTGATAGAGAGAGGCGAGTTTTCTATGAGACCCGGTGAGAGTGTTGATTTGTCCTCTATCCCTTCTACTTCACAAGCTATTTATGCAGAAGAGAACATGGCGAATATATCAAGAACCATCCCGACCAACATTTCCACCGAACCTGGGGTCGCGGAAAATATTTTTATTGGAGCAGACTGTTCTCCTGAAGAGATCATTCTGTATACCAATCTTTTTAAATAATTCCACGACATCGTTGCCTGGTCTTACAAGGAGGTTCTAGGCATCGACCCTACTTGAAAAAGTACTATGCTTAGGCTGCTATGCTTTTTATGTATTATAGCTGTACATTTTGTAGAGTTAGTTTTTTTATGGTTGTAGTTATGCCTTATGCATCTATTGCTTTGTGTTTCAGATGTCGACTGAACACTTTATAGGGTTTACTGATGGCGCTAGCCGCCACACCCGTCAGTTGGTCGTGGCTGCTTGGGTTATTTACTCACCAACTGGCCAATTGGTGTCTTCGGGAGGGGCTTGTTGAGGTCCCACAACGAATAATGTGGCTGAATACAGTGGAGTCATAGAGCTACTCCGAGATGCTCTGTTCCATGGCATTTCACATTTGAAGGTACGGCTCGACTCGCGGTTAGTTGTTTTTTCAGTTAATGGGTCTTTATTAGGTTAGAGATCCTACTTTTCTACGTCAGTTTCTGCACGTTAAGTTACTTGAGAGACAGTTTGATTATATCACATATCAACATATTCCAAGGAACTTGAATGCATTAGCTGATTCATTTCCAAACTACGTTTTAGATTGGCATTTGCATCATTCACACACATAATAATTCATGCATAAAACACAATAACACACATGTAAATAACCGATACTATATATATATATATATATCCGTATCAAAAAATAATATGAGTTTGGGTCATAAGTCTGTCACAGAGTCATGTCATAAGATACAAAATTGGGCTCGATGGCCTCAAAAATATACATAGAATATCCTTCTCCTATGGAGAAGGTGGGCCCTCATCTGCCTCTGCTGCCTCTTAATAGAAAATGAACAGCCTAGCTACTTTTCGCAGTAGCCTAATCCAAGCTGGGGGCACACCAACCACATCCTCCTGCATGTCAAGCAACATCTGCTCAATCCTATAAGTTGTAATTTCATGAGTCAACTGACTCATCTTCCTCTCCATGTTTCCTAGCATGGAATCAACTGCACCCACTATCACTGGTCTCACGAAAGTACAGAGTGTCCCTGAGGACGTACTGGTCCAACATCTGCATATGACACTTTGTTTCAGTACCTCAAACTCATCATAAAAATCACATATATAAAATATACAAATTAAATAATTTTTCAAAAGCATAAACATACCTATATCTCCCCAGGATGCTCCTGGAGGAAGTATCAGCTTAGGATCGTGGCAGAAGTCTACGCCCGCATATCAAAACTGCTCAAGAGCTGGAACTTGTCGTTCCCACCAACCCCAGAAAGAATCCTCATGGTAACAAAAGTTGCTCTCGCCACCACCCCGACGGAGGAAGATCTCACCCCAACGAGACAGCATTGGCTCACGAGGGTTGAATGGGGGCAAAGGCATGCCCAAACTGATAGCAGGCACCCTTTCACAGAAAAAGGTGCAAAGTATGCTTCCGTACCTGAAATTCTTCATCCTCCCGGTCTTACACCTCGAGATTTGAAGCTTCATGTTCGCCAAAAGACTTGAACACCAGTCAGATACTTTACCGTGCAAGCATTCCCTCCCAGATCCTATATGCATGTAATGTATCGAAGAAAGATGTTGCATAGCACTCCCTCCCATCTGGTTAAGAATACTCATGATGACTTTGAGGGGGAAGCTTGCATTAGTCAAGATAAGAATCTGACTACTGGACTTCTCAGTTCCCAGTAGGCAATAGGCATTGACATATTCTTGCACGGAAAATGCACCCACATTGCGCGAGGACCCTTTCAAGTTCACTGAGTCTCCCCCCCGAGAGAGACCCATGATAAAATAAATGTCATCTATGGTGAGTTCCAGTATTTCACCTTGGATATCAAACACCAATGCATCGGCATCCTAGTATTGGACAAGCCTCTCAAGCAAGCGGATTTCTGCCCACATGTTGACCGTTCTATAAAATTTTAATAATCTACATCTTTGAAGCGCATGAAGAGTCACTAGATCTTCTAATGCTATTTGATCCATGTCCTCATGCTCCCTTTCACACCATATGAGAACCATCCTACCAAGCAAACATTCAAATGTTAGTCATTTTCACTTTTTACTCTACTTTCAGGGGTGTGCGCTACTGTTTGCACTACACAGTCACGCTTGCACGCTACTGTGTTTGGACTAAACTAGCGCGTTTGGGTAGTATGCACTACTTTTTCTCACACACAACAGTGCACACACAAAAACGCATTCATTGCTAGAAATTGATTTTGACCATGAAAATTGACAAAAAAATGCATGAAATTGCAAGTATGGGAGGAAATAACTTACTTGATGGAAGTAGAAGATTGATTGGTGGCCCGGTTTGATCACAGCGAATGGAGGAAGATCAAGGTTTTGCTCCAATTTTCCCTATAAACTTCAATTGTGATATTTGATTTTTCAATTTGAAACTATTTATATAAAATGGACTTTGATTTTTACCCACTTTTTTCAAAAGTGTATAGTTTCATTTTGTCCCTAAAATGTTCTATTTAATCACTAATACATACAAATTTTGGTGAGTTAAATTTAACCTAGATATTTCAAATTTTCACTAGAAGTTCAAAGTATTAAACCGGATATGACTTGTTTTCTTTATTGATAGATCAATATAAGTACCATATTGTTTTATTATTGTGTCACTAAGAAAATTTGGCGATAGTTCCTAACTCAATTGTTGAGATCCTATTCTTTGGCAGGTCATGAGCTTACGATCCTAGAAGCTGTCTTTTAAGTCGTTTTAAGCTCTTGTTTTGACTATTTTAAAAACTAAACAAGATGGCCGAGCATACTTGTTCTCTTCAAGCTCATTAAAGGAATTGAAGGTCCATCCGCTTAGGTATAAGTTTAACCCTTCTCCGGACTTTTGCCGATTACTTACGAAAAAGGAATACTCTAGTCATTCGTGGCTAGAAGAGTTCTTCTCTCATCGGTTTAGAATTTTTCGGGGGAGGAGACTAACTGTACGAAAAAGGACTTTTGGAGCCTTCTTTAGGGTTTTCAGGCTCTCAAAACATGAAAACACCAAGCGAGCACTCACTTACTCAAGCTCGATGTGAAATCCATGAGAGGGTATATAGAGGATTGTTTAAGTTTTTCAGACTCTATAAACAAGAAAAAACCAGCGAGCATATACCAACCCAGGCTCGATATTAAAATCCACGGGTAGGTGTATGGAGTTATTGTTTAAGTTTTTCAGACTCCTTAAAATTAAAAACACTGGTGAGCAAGAACAGATCTCGACTCGATATTAAAATCCATAGATTAGTATTATAGAGTATTCTTTTATCTCTTCTTCGAACTCTGTAAACAATGAAGAAGGTCCCGAGTCTTCCTACCATGGGCTCGTTAAAATTTTACATGGTTGGACTTATTGAGTTTTCTTTCTTGGAATCATTAAAACAACAAGAAGGACATTCTTTTACCAAAAACAGTAAGGGATGAGAAGGGTATATCACATATTTTTAGTTTCAAAGGAAGTTAAGTCAGTCATGTCCTTGAAGACAACACCTATTTGAGTCTATCATTTCAGTTGGGTTTTAGTTTTTTGACCTTAGGGTGAACCTGATCTCTGAGTTCTCACTCCCCTGATTGGTTATTCTTCCAATCATATGGAGGGTCTGTTAATGTCTCCTGCATTGTAGGATTATATCACTTCCCCTTCATGTTGAAAAATGCCTAAGTAAATTTGTGTCGTGCTCACTGTTTAAGGATACAGCCTGTGTCGACCATTCTGCAGTTTACCTTGACTTCATGTGTCGGCCATCCTGGTGTTAGTTTGTTTCATCTTGTTACTTTTCCTATTCCACATCATCTCATATCTTTTGAGTGTTCCTTGTGTTGGATGATGGAGGATGCATTAATGTCTCCCTTCCAGCAGACTTCTTCCCATCGACTTCAGCTCATTATGCTCTGGGAACGAAGTTTAGAGTTTCGGTTAGTACCTTGGGTATTGCAGTCATTAGTGACAGTTTCCCTCGCTGTTGAATAATGGGAATACATCAATGTCTCTTATTCGACAGGTTCCTCAGGTGTTCCACTACAAGTCCACTTATTCACACTTGTTGGAACGTACTAGGTACCTTGGACCCCATTATCATTATCGATGGAAGTCCTCGCGTTTGTTAACGGTATACATCAATGACCGGTAATCAAACGATACTCCCCATGTTCGACCTCAGCTCATCTATTCACATGGTTAGGGTTTGTACCTTGGGTTGTTTGGATGAATACCTTGTGACTCTGATAGCATCACCATAGTTATGTTATCACCCAAGTTGCGCAAGACTGAGCCTCACTCATTTTTGGCTCTCCATGAGACATAGATCTAGTTTATTGTTATGGCTATGATCTCTCATTTTCAACATGGATCCACGCTTGTAATTCAGTGGCCATGCTATATATACATCTCCCAGTTATGTATTGGAGATCATGTTGTATCACACCGAACATCTGTATGATGTCAAGATTGTAATTGCTCGCTGACCTTGATCGTTGTTTCAGGTACTTTTGTGACTTGGTTCTGCGATTTCTTGCTCCTCCTCTGACTTGGAATTATAATGTATTTCGGCCATCGTTTCCCTCTGAACTCACACATTAGGGGGCATCTGTTATAGGTCAAATATGCACTTCTCCGTCCGTGATCACATTGCTCTGTCAATCACACAAAAGGACACTATGGATGGAAGAGCTAGGTTGACCTTGGATGAGTTACTGCTGAGATCAGACATCTTCAACTGAAAAATATATTTTTTCTGCATATTTTAGTGGATGTGCGCTACTCTTTTAAAAAGAAACCCGCGCACATATCCTAAATGTGCGCAGGTTTCACTATAGGAAACTCGCACACATATCCTGAAAGTTGTATGCGCTAGTCATTAAGAGCACTAGTTGCGCACTATGCATGTGTTTGATAGTGTCATACCCATGCACATATTAAGATGAAATGAAAAAATATATTAAGATTACGAATTGGGATTAGTTGAAGTTGGTTCTGCAACTTCCCTAACCTCCTAATTCAACCACCTCTCGAATTCAACTGCCTACCTTGTCCCATAAATACAAGGAGGATCCATGAAAGAGGAACCTAGAAGGAATGCTTTAACTATTGTTATGCTCGAGGAATTCCCAAGTCATTGTGAAGAGCAGGAGCCTAGGACTTGGTTGCAGAAGTATCTTGACATATCAGGTATATTTGTATTGATTTATGTTTCTTTGACAATAAAAGGTGGAAATACCCTTCCCGTCCCAAATCGAATGTCTATTGGATTGAATGTTCATTTGGTTTAATATCTGATTGTAGTTGATGTTTAATTGCTTTCAATTTCATCATATTTATTGCAGTCAAGATACGCTGAGAAAGGTTTATTTTGTGTTGCAGGTTCATCATAACGGAAGATCAAGCGAAAGCTAGGACCAACCATCGATAAAAAGGTACATCTTTTGATATCTCAATCTCTTTCCATTTGTAGTAACCAATGAAAGACAATGAATGTATTTACTTGTCACCCCACCCAAGTTGGTAGTGTCGTCTCCCCACTATAAGGTATTTTTCCTGCACAACAATTGTCCTTCAATTCACTCTTATTGGGGGTGAAATAGATACTATTTGTGCTGCTCGTCAACAATGTCAAGCATTTACATATCAAAAATCCATACCACAAAATATTAGAATGAAATTTCCTCAAACAACAAGCAATCAAGCACCAACTGTTGAAACTTGATGTGCTCTATGTAAGGTATGTGTGACAAACAACAATGTTGTTCAACAACTCAGGCAGCCTTTGTCTCCAATTACACTTGAGAGGAATGGTAATGTACAAGATAGAGCTCTTTACCAGAATATTAACTATGTTTCACATAGTGTTGTCCCAAACATTCCTAAAATATCAACTGTTGATGTTGTAACAAACAACAATGTTGCTCAAAAACCCAAGAATCCTTTCTATCCATTTATAGTTGAGGGGAAAGGTAAGGTACAATATAGACCTATTTACCATAATATTAGCATCGTTTCACATAATGGGGGTCCCAAATGTCCCTCAAATATTAGGTTTTGATGCTGTGACAAACAACAATGTTGCTCAACAACCCAGGAAACATTCATCTCCAATTATAGTTGAGGGGAATAGTAAAGTACAAAATAGAGCTCTTAACTAGAATATTAACTCCGTTTCACATAATTTGGTCTCAAATGTCCCTAAAATATCAACTGTTGATGCTGTAACAAACAACAATGTTGCTAGACAACCCAAAAAACCTTTCTTTCCAGTTACCATTGAGGGGAATGGTAATGTACAATATAGAGCTCTTTACCAGAATATTAACGTTGTTTCACATAATGTGATCCCAAACGTCCCTCAAATATCAGTTGTTGATGTCGTGACAAACAACAATGTTTCTGAACAACCCAAGAAGCCTTCATCTCCAATTACAGTTGAGGGGAATGGTAATGTACAACATAGAACTCTTTACCAGAATATTAACTTTGTTTCACATAATGTGGTCCCAAGCATTTGTCAAATATCAGTTGTTGATGCTGTGACACACAACAATGTTGGTCAACAACCCAGGAAACCTTTCTCTCCAGTTACAATTGAGGGGAATGGTAATGTAAAAGATAGAGATTTTTACCATAATATTAACTCCATTTCACATAATGTGGTCCCAAATATCCCTCAAATATTAGGTGTTGATGCTACTACCATTACAAATAATTTGGATCAAAGTATAGAAGTTTTTTTTGCTCAACAACCTAGGTTTTATTTGTCTCCAATTAAAGTTGAAGGGAATGAAATTGTAGTCCTACCTAATGGAAAACAATTCTAACATGCATCCCTTGAGAATTTGGATACAACTAGAAGTCATGAAACAACTGAAAGAACTACCTTTCATGAGAAAATGGATAGAAATGTACCTACAGAAAATCAAAATTCTACATATGTACAAGCTTCAGTAGAAATGCTTGAAGGGTGTTCAGTAGATCAAACTACACATGCTACGAGAACGCTAGTAGGAAACCGCTTATGGATTTCCTTAGTGAGTCTTAAGAAGCGGTATGGATGGTTTAACTTCAGAATAAATGAGGGGAAGAAAATTTTTAAGGAAATTGTTAAATGGTTTTATGAGAAGTCACTTCAAGATGTAAATGAAAGGGACATTATATTTGGAATTGCGTACTTCATGAGCAAAAAATATAGTCAAGATTCTAAAATTGAGGATGTTCTTGAACACCTAGATGGAGTGCTTCATAAAATTCGATCAATTGTTATGCAAGAGATACGTAATGATTTTATGCCTAGGAATATGGCTTATGTATTTATTGAATCAAGCATGACCCATAAGGCTTTGCAATGCCTGAAGTGGATTGACTATCATGGTGTATTGCAGGGGGTTAGTCCAACTTCAGTTTCCAAGGAGATGAAAAAGTGGAGCAAAGAAGATGAGAATATTGATATTGGTTGGGAGAGAATTGATGGTCTCACATATGGAGTTAGAGTGAAGCAAGTAAAGTCATATGCTTCCTTTATGGTTGAGTCATATGAAAGGAGGACTGGAAGTAGAGTCATTGAAATTTCTTTCAAACTTGGTATTGATTCTCGTGTAAATTATCATCGAGGTGGGAAGGTATGTGAGATACTATTTGTGTTACTAGAAGATAGTGTCTTGATGTCTTGTGTAAGCCTTGGAAAATGGGATGGAAAGGAAGAATCTAAAGAGGTTTTAGCACATGTTGCTGATCCAATAAATGAGGAGAACTTAATGAAAGAAATAAACACGCTTTCACAAGATGGGATCCTAATTCCATATCGAAGGTTATTGAGAGTGGATTTGTTTGATTTCCATGATCTAGTGGCCATATATAGTTTAGTATGCAATAATATTTTTTCTCCAATGGGGAACAATTTTTGTCCTCGGTGCATGTGCCATAAAAAATCTATACACATATTTACAAATGAAATCAAAATCCAATATGGGGATACCATGAGTAGTATTTCCAAGTTTTATGCAATGTCATCAATCTTGATCATAGTAAGCTATATAGATTTATTAAAAGTTGACATTTTTGTTGATATCTTGCCATGACTTTCTTAATCTTTCTTTGTTTTAAAACTTTAGGAATTGAATCCTGCTTTGGAACAAAGCATTGAATGATGGGAAGAAAAGTTGGATGAGCGTATTATAGACATTCAACCATCCTTATGCGGTAGAGAATTGGATATTGTGGAAAAGTATCCCATGAATAGAACAAATGTTGAAAAGGTACATGCTTTCATAGTTATTTCTTTACTATATATGGAAATTCTTATTATTTAAGTAATTCATACCTAGTGGAACATGTGTTGCCAATTACAGCTAAATCCTGGTTCAATGTACAATCTTGTATATTGTGCTCGACATGCTGGAATTAGAACTGTTTTGAAGATGTTTCGTGAAATTCAAAAAATTGCACAAGATTATGACAAGGTTCATCCAACTAGAGGGATTGAGAAAACGTTTTGTTTTCAAATTTGGGAGGTGATGGAGAAAATCAGGGTTCCATGTAATCCCAGGGAACCATACCATCATAAAATACAAGAGTGCAATGATCTTAACTATGGGAAATCATATGGATCCACAGCAGATAAGATCCTCATTCGGTATGAGGGAATTTTAAAGGTTTAATAATTATGTTAGCATGTCCAATATTTTCAATTTGGGTATTGAATAACAATAAGTGATGATTTTATGATTGCATAATAGTGAAGTTGGATATGATTTTTAAGCAATTATAATAGAAAATAAGTAATGTGTCATGTACAATGAAATGTTGTGCTTGTAGGTTATTGAAGGCCTACCAGATGAATACAAATATAAAAATTTGGTGAGGATGTGGAAGTGTTACAAAGAATTACACATGTTGCAATTGCAAGGGTGTGTAGGGGATGATAGATATGAATATGAGGAAAGGTACTCCAATTTATAATAAGTTCATAGTATTATGTATTTCATCATGGTGGTATTATTCATTCACGATAAAAAAATTGATCCACTATCATTGCAGGAATGGATTACTTGCTAGTGAGTGGATTTGGTTGTGCTCTTGTTGTTTAGGAGATGATATGGTTCCTTATATGCATATCCAAGGGGCCCATGCTCTTTATATGAATAGGGTTGTTCATCCTTATACTTTAGGATGGTTAAGGAATGAAGTAATGGAACACAAGCATAGGGAAATTAAAATTTTGAATAGAAACCAAGGAGGAGGAAGAGGATTTCCGAAGGAGTATAGAAACACATTTGAACATGAAAAAATGTGTCTTGTAAACAAGATGCGAGCACACTTTTTCGAACTTGTTATTAGGTCAAATGGTACTTTCCAAAATTTTAAATAAAGAAGATACTTGGCTTCGAATATTAGAATTCAACTTCGTGTTGAATATGAAAAGATAAGTCCACTAAATGAGGAAACTGCAACATAATTGGAATCCTGCATCCCTGATGTCACTTCTCATCAAGTAAAAAAACTATTTCAGTCATGGGTAAAACAAGCTAAGAAATCATTGAATGCACCACCAACAGTAATTATGCACTAATTTTAAATGGTATCTAGTTCTGCTTTCATTTTATAGTGTGAGGGATCATAATGTGTGTTTAACTATTAATATGTTTGGGCAGTTCAACAATAATCTTCCTATATCAAGGCCATAAAGAAAATATGGAGAAGAGGCTTATCGTGAATCGCATTGCTTAGGAAAGCTCAAGGAAAAAAAAATCAATCAAGAAATAACAGTAAAACTGTAGGTGTTTCATCCAAGAGAATAGTGGTAGTGTAGACTAATCAAATAGAAGAAATGAATGGGGAAGCTATTGTTGACATACCTATGATGGCAAGTGAAATTTATTGTAACATATGTGTTTCAACCTCGGAAATGAAGTGGGGAAAATCAATTAAACAAAATAAGTGTACATAGTAGCTGCAATTGATATTCCAACGATGGATGCTATGATGGTCAATAAAAAGGGTGTTCCATCCTCGATAAATGGTATAGGGAAGAATGGTAAACGACAAGAATTTCAAGGGGCGGTAGTAGATATCCAAAAGATGGATGTTGGGAATCCTAAAAAAAAAGATGTCATTATGAGAAGTAAGAGACAATCCAAAAAGAAAAAAGTCCTAGATGATCAGAATGCAACATTCTATGCAAAATGGTGAAATAAACTTATGGTGCAATAAGCATTTCTAGTGAATCATTTTCCATACTAAAAATTTATTCTATTGTGGTAACATTTATGTTACCAAATTTTGGAAATGTAATAAATGTTGGAAGGTGTTAGCACCTTTTCAATTTTCATGAATCTTCTTAAAACCTCATCTTAAAGCCTTGTTAATTGGTCGGCTCATTCTTGAGTTATGTTTGTTTTGATCCAATAAGTGGTCATAGATAGAGTATCACATTATTACATAATCCCATCAAGAAGTGTTTCTATAGCATAGAAATGCTTTTGCAGGCCCCGGGTTTAAATTACAGGCGAGGATACAATTGATGATGGAAGTTCAGACTTCCAATAGCAAAAAGTGAAAAATTATCAATGAAGGCTCTACTAGAAGTTCCACGTTCCAGTAGTGGAATCTAGACCATGATCTAAAGAAGACGCTACTGGAAATTTAAAAGTACCGACAAGAGGTAATCCACGATGTCACGACTTAATGATTGCAAGGTATACCATTACCCATTAAGTAATGCAATTATTTTCATAAAAGGTGATGAAGTTAGTTAAGATGTTTTTTATTAAGTGAATATATGCCTCACCATTTCACATCACAGTGGCATGTGTCATTCCTGAATTACCTGATAATGTCGCCAAATGTTGTACTGATAATGCAACTCTTGATATGATTTCCATGCACACTGAATCATAATTGCAAGAAGATAATTTTAAGGGGCCTTTCCTTTGTTGTTCGGAACCCACGTTTCTTTTGTAATTTCACTCCAATTGATTGCACACTAAGTTTGAATTAGAAGGAAAAAATCCTTTGCAAAATAATGGGGAGGAAAGAAGGAAATATTTTGCATCGCAAACCTGAGGGCATTGAATGGCTCAAAGCCTATCCAAAATGTGCTAAGAAATTCAAGAAAGAAGGGTGGTTCGGCCTATGTGAAAAAATGCAAGGTTTCAATAACGAAGTTGTAGAGGAATTTGTAGAGAGGTTCGATGGTTCCATAGTGGAATTGGGAAGTTTAAAGTTCCAAGTAACATATGAATCTATCGCTATTGCGTTCAGTCTGCCTATGGATGGTGAAATATGGTTTAAAAACAAAGGTATCAGTGCAGACTACAACCAATTTTTGAAAGCAGAACACCAGGATCCTAATTGGAAAAAAGGAATTCACAGGATCTGTTTGAAAGAAGAATGGACATAATTGTTGAAGATGGTGCAAAGATACATTACCTGCGAAGGTATATATACTGTTACTTTTTCTTATCATATGAGATTTTTCTTGCATATTTCTGGCGAAAAAATGATGAATATTCCCTTCTTGTTGAAAAGTTTAACAAATATGTCAGTTAGAGTTCAAACTCACCCTGAGAACACCCAACATAGTATCTTTCATTACAGTTTAATTAAACTGTTAATTATGGAAGAGCTTAAGAAAGTACAAAGAACCTGGAAACACTTTATGTTCTGGCCTGGTTTCAAAGTAGAAGGTAAAGAGATTCATGAAACTATAATAGATACCCATGCTAGAAAAGAAAGGACTCTTGAAACCCTAAATAACCTTGTTGTTTAATCCTCAAATGTGAAGCAAAAAGAAGAATCCGTTGCAAAAAGAACTAGGAGTAGCAAAAGGAATATTGTGTCCGAGGAGGCATATGTGACAATGGATAGAATAGATTCAATACCAAAATGGAAGTTTTCAATTCCTAGAGTTGAAAATCCATATACTAGAAACAAAGGAGGATTTACATTGAATGACTCGGTTTTTAAGGAGCCAGAATCAGAGCCTATACAAGAAGTTCAAGCTCAAGACATACTGGAACCTTCCAATAGGCCAATCACAAAGAAAACTTCCAAGAAATCTCAGAAAACTAGGAAGAAGATACAAGAAATTATGTTCAGAATACCACACACTCACCCTACTAATAAGCTTAGGCTTAATTCCAAGGTGATATGGATGTGTCTTTGAAGAAAAACATTGTTATCACTATTGAGGATGTTTCAGATGAAGAAGAAGAATGAGTTTCCAAGATAGAGAATTACATTTCTCATATTTTAACAAATATTGAGAAAGGGTTACAGGAGTTTCCAGAATTGTCTGGAGATGATCATAGTGCCAAACATATTCTGAAACGGAGCATGAGGTATAGGAAATAGATCCAAGTTCACCCTTTCTAAATAATGTGAAGGAAGCATAGGAGAATGCTGTAAATATACCATATTTAGATAATGAATACTCTGAGCCAGTGGGGAATGCACATGTTAAAGAAGTAGAGGTACGAGCATTTACTGTCTCACCTCACCCAGAAAATAAAAAGCTTAAGAAAGTGGAAGAACTCCAGAGGAGACTGCAGAAGTATAAGGAGTTAAATGAACATATAAAGGGTGGAAACATTACAATGAAAAAGCAAGGAGAAAAAGTTAAGAAAACATTGGATAAAATTATTGCTAAGCATAACAAATTGTGTGCTTGAGCTCAAAAGACATTCAAGAAGAAGTAGTTGCATAAACAGAACAAGAAGTTGCTAAAAGGGAATAGAGTATTGAAGGAACATTGTTTATAGGAGAAAATTAGGCATCAAGCACCATACAACCTTAGAATTATCGTAGAGGCAGCTGAGCATGCTTAACCAATACTTTACAGAGACTATAAATAAGAATGTTCGCAGGTAATAAGCATTTTGGATTTTGGTAGAGGTCATTTATAAGGAATATGGAAGGATATTTTGTGCATTAATTTGTATCAGGGTTAATTATTGAGCTGTTGGTTACATGAAGCCTTCCATATTTTCTGGTATCGCCTTACAGAAAATCGCAGAAGTGCTACAGGAAGTTCACGAAAATGTGTTTTTGTAATATTTTGTGAATTTTGAGTTGTAGGCATGCCCAAAAGGGGGGTTTGAGTGTAGAGGGTCGTGAGTGAGTTTTGGGAATCTTTGTAAAGGGAAAATTTATATTACTCTGTAATATACTACAATCAAAATTCCTGCTACTTGATGGTCAGATCATGTAACTTTGTGTATGCTAAACTCTATTTCTGCTATTTGAATACAAATACAATTCTAGCTTAGCTTTTACTTTTTGTCAGACCATGGATTCTTTTACTTATTGTGAGGTACTTATTGTGGTTTCCTATAGATTGTCATTGATATTCAAATATATTTTATTTATTTTTAGAATATCATTCTGAATGCAAATAGTCTTTTGAATGGATGTATGAAGAGAATCAGTTTGTGAACTTTGCATATTCATTCTTTTCCTATTTTTTTCTGTCATATCAATGTTCATCCTATTATCTGATCTTCAAGTACCATGAACATAAGGTATAATAACTATGCGATTTCTCTTTTAGTAATAAAAATACAGTTCTTTTCAGAGGGAAAAAATAAATTAGCATTTGCTTTGAAGTCCTGGTTAAAATTCTAGGTGTTCTGGAAAATTCCAAGTTGTTAAGTAAAAAACAGAGTGTAAATATTAAAAAATGGGCCTATAAAAATGCATGCAAAATTCCGTACAATTGAATTTAATTGAACTTAATACCATGGGATTGAATATATATGTATATTTTTGAAAAAAGCCTATTTCTGATTCCTAAAATTCAGTTCCATTTTCCCATAGTTAATTTGATAAAATGGCAATTTTTCTGTTTTGAACACAGTTTTACTCACTTTCATAAAAATTCCCGCTACGACCTCACTACTGGGTCTTTTTTGGTTGTTTAAGTTTTAAATGGTGTGTTTTACTATTTTAGACGTTCTTTTATGCATCTGGAAATTTTTGAAAATTTGTTGCTCTTGGAAAAAAGTTGATGTAAAGACAATATCTACTTTGATTGAAATGAATAAGTAGTTTTTTTTTCATGTGAATTTTTTTTTCAAAATTACCATTCACATTAAATGCATTAAAGACATACACATCTTCAAGAAATACACACACACATATATCAATTTATGTATTAAACCTTCAAAAGTATTTTCTTACACATCATACATAAATAATGTTATTCCAGAGTTATAGGCTACTTGGGAGGTTTAGGCTACAAGCCCTCCTCTTCTAGACAAGAAAAAATTGAACGTTCTCTCTTTCCTTGTCTAGAAGCTTCCGGTTCTTTAGAAGCTGCAATAGGTGCATGCTTTAATTTTTCTTCTATTTCTTTCACTTTCTTCCTACAATTTACCAAATTGTATTGCAATCTACTTTTATCTTCAATGCAATTCTTCAACGATTCCACATTCTTCTTATATTTCTCTGAGTGTTCATTTTCATTTTGGTGAAGAAGACTCTTTGTATAATTCAACTTAGATTGAACTTCAACCAATTTTGTCTTCAGTTGTTGTGTCTCTGTCTCCAATTTTTGTGCCCTCAACTTTGTATCATCTTGAGTATATACAACTGCTACTACCTGAAGAATGTTCTTCTACTGCAGAGTGGCAATTTGGGATTTCAGTTCTTGTATCTCATTATTACATCACAAATTTTGTGCCTGGTTGTTCTCTAATTTTTTTTCATTTTGAGCTCTCTAATCTCAGTGTCCCTCTCATCTACCTTCTTCAATTTTTCATGTATGGTTGATGACCCTTAAATATCACCTCGAGTATTCATTCCTGCAAAAGCTTCCATCAAGGACTTCTTGCACATTTTTAAGAAGGCATGATACTTTTTCAACCACTCTTTGACTTCTTGACCAACTTCTATTGCTTTAACAACTTCCTCCAGTGCCTTCTCTTAGGTTTGTATAGAACACTCATAGTTAAATAAATAATTTTGGTGTGTAACGGGATCATAAATTCAAGCAAAAATCAGACACGTACTCTATCCCTTACAAATTTTAGATTCTTCATCCTTCTTAGAAATGTTGTTTTTCATTTTTTCCTCTTTTCTTTTATATTTCTCTATCTGAGCTACATGTTTATTGACCTCTTCACTCCATTTTTTTTCAAACTCTTTCTTCAAACTTTCAATTAATTTGTCTTTTTGCTTGAGTTCATTATTTAGTCATGTTTCCTCGCTAATAACAGTCTTTAGTGTTGGAATGTTCAAAACCTCCAGTCTTTTACTCAACTCATTTTCCAGTCTCGTTATGGTTTCTACATCTTTATTCAGTTCAATCTCATATGCTATTTTGGCTTGTGCATTTTCCTTTTTTAATTTAGTTACAATTCTATCAAATTCTGTATGCATAACATCAATTTCTCAAACGTTTCCATCTATTATGCTTCTTGAACGGTGCTCAGTATCCACAAATGATTTTTGTAACCTTGCAACTTCCTGTAAGCAGGGAAAATTTTAAGGATTCATACATATTTCAAAGTGTATAAACCTTGTCAAATCTTGCCAATTCTTAAAATTCCAACAATAAAATATTTAGTGATACAATTCTAATAATATTTTAATTTCTAAGGATTTTATGATGTAGCTTATACAAAAATCTGACAATTTTTAGAGTAAATTTTTTTTAAGCCATCAACATTGGGAAAAAGGACGCTTCAAAAAATGGAATTTGGCAACTTTGATTCTGGAAAAAGCATTCAAAATTAGCATTGAAAAATATTTTGTACCTTTAAGAGGTCCATAATTCGCAAATCCTTAATTGTATAGAGTTCCTCCTCCATGGCATCTTTTTCTTTGAAATGCAACATTTCATCAAATAGCTTAAAAACAAATCAACCATCGACAAAATATTTTGGAGAGGAAGTTTTATCAACGACCAATAGTGGAGGTGTAACTATACCAAGTTGAATTTCTGTTGTAGCATAAATATCATAATCACTATGTTCCTGTTCATAATCCTCAAAATATCGTGACTTGTTTCCATTCATTTCAGTTCCTTTATGTAATCCCGCCAGAGTTGAGATAGCATCAATTTCTTCATAGTTGTCTAAAGTAGGGTCACTTCCCATACCTTCCATATAGTTCTGCAAATTCTCTTTAGTTACTTGTACATTGTACTTTGGAGATTGTTGATGAACTTCCTGGTTAATTTTCTCTAGTTTAGACCTCCTAATGTATGTCTTTTTAAAACTGCTTGCTTCTATAGCATCGCGTCGATATAAGTCTATAATTTTTTGTAATGTACCAGGGTAACTAAACTTTACTCCCTTCATATTTCTCTCCTGCAGTGAAAAATGCAATTTTTTCCCAATAGATGAGGGGCATCTATGGCCATGTCTTCAACCTGGTGAATCACCAACTTCATACAATCACTAGAAATATCTTGCTTGTGGTGATTAATAATTGTCCTAAGGAAAATTTGGGTCAATGTTTTATATATTCCCGGGGGAACATCTTTAATCCTTAAACCATTCCTGGGAATATAAACCCTTTTTCCACATCTTTTGTTCATCATCTCACCCTTTTCTACTTTGGGGGTTTTCTTGGAGGTTAAAATTACTCCCTCCCTACGTGGAATTTTTGTTGCTCTAAACACCAAATCAGGGTCCAGATAAACCTCCCTCCAAAAAATAAGCAATTCCTTCAACTAATCGTCATAATTAGAGATGGCATCGTCTATCTCTTCATTTCTGAAATTAAACTGATCGTAAACAAAACGATGCACTCCTACTTTTAGTAGGACATTTATCATACATACTGTAAAGTTGGTTCTATTACTCCATGCATCAACGCTCTCTTGGAATATTTTGGCAGTGAACCTCTCAATCATGGAACCCCCTGCTTTTGTTGATGGCATGGAATCTGAGACCATTGTTTCTACTATTTCCATTTAGAAAGACTCCCTTTTTTCAACTACAACTAGCAATGAATTAGTGGTTAGGAACGACGAATATGCATGCAAAGGATGTTGGCATGCTCATAATGCAGGAAGGGGATGCACACACACAATGAACTCACAGGATGCACGCTGAGGACGCACACACAGGATGCATGCAGAACTATCATAACTATAATAAAAATAACAAATGTGTCTGAAGTCAACTATACACAACTTAAGTTATCAATTTGGATATTGTTAACTTTCTATCATGTTAAGCATACTTATTGAAAATAATAGAGCAATATAGTAAACAATAGAGAAAAAAATTGGCGTTCTAATTGTTCTGGAAAAATAATGTAAATAGAGTAAATAGAATAATTAGAGTAAATTTAGCATTCCAAGAAAACAATAAAATAAAATTTTGAGTAAGGAGTATCATACTATATGTATCTAACATATTTTTATGCATAGTTTGTCAGTATCTTGGACAAATTCAAAATTAATGACCAAAATTCTAATTTGTTATGAAAAACAAATCTAAGTTGTTGTGTCAAAGAACAAAGTGTAAATATTCAAAAATTGGCATAGAAAAATGCATGCCACAGTCTATAAAATTGTCATAAATTGATATTAATACCATAGGGTTGGATATAGATATATTGTCAACAATAACCTCTTTCAAATTCATAAAATGATGTTCCATTTCCCACAATTAATTTCACAAAATGGTGATTGTTTTGATTTGAACCCAGTTTTCACCAATTCAGAAAAATGCCCGCCCAACCTTCATTATTGGTTCTTTTTTAGTGATTTCAGTTAGAGATGTTATGTTTTGATATTTTACAAATTATTATATGCTCATTATTTTCTCTGCTCATAGGGGCATATTACTTGACACAATTGTCCTCATGACTGAGTAATACTTGGACTTTGAGGACTTTGAGTATCATATTCTTCTTCATGCTTTTAAATGGTCTATGAGTCCAATGCCTTATCAGTGTTCTGGTTGTCATGAATTAATCCAATTTTAGGGCTGTTAGGACTTCATTCTGGGAAAAATATCTTCTACATTAGATCCAATCTTTGAGATCATAAGGGCTTCAAAGAGGTCTCCAAGTGTCCTAGAATATCATCATGGTTAATCTATTTTTGGGATTTTGTTAATGGTTCTCAAACGACAGCTTTTTGTGAATGGCACCCTTTTTGACATCAATGACAACTCACCTCTAACAATATAATGGCTAGATATATTCAGAAGAACATCCTTGTGTTGATTTTAGATAACCTAACCTCATATGCTCACAATTGACCTATGAAAAGTGCAATTTTAACCCTTATGATTGTTATAGACACTTGGTGTAAAATGCAAGCCATAAGAATAAAAATGCATTCTAATAATTCATAATCATATTTAAATGAATGCCTTATGCTACATCTATGTTTTTAGAAAGTGCATGCCCTCAAAGGATATGTTTATTATGATTAGGAAGACTATAATAAGTAGGTATTATGACTCTAGTATGAAGTTAGAACATATGTATCTTCTCAAGGTCCCATAGGCTAACAAATGTATATTTTTATTTCAGACTTTGAAATGTCAAATTGAAAATTGTTGTCTAAAATTCGAAGTTGTTATGTCAAAACAAAGAGTCTAAATATTCAAAACTTGGCATAGAAAAATGAACACCACAGTCCGTATAAACATCATTAATTGATCTTAAGACCGTGGAGTTGGGGATAGATATATTGTTGACAAAAACCTCTTTCAGATTCCTAAAATTCTATTCCATTTTCCCACAATTTATTTAATAAATGGTGATTGTTTTGATTTGAAACCAGTTTTCATGAGTTAAGAAAAATGCCCGCTGAGCCCTCATTATTGTGTCTTTTTGAGTGATTTCAGTTGGAGATGGCATGTTTTGATATTTTCCACATTATTATAAGCTAATTATGTGCTTTGTTAGCAGGGGACGATTACTTGACACAATTTTCCTCATGACTGATTCATACTTGGACTTTGAGTATCATATCCTTCTTCATGCTTCTAAATTGTCTATGAGTCAAATTCCTTATCAATGTTCTGGTTGTCATGCATTCATCCAATTTTAGGGTTGTTAGGGCAGTTTGAACCCATTTTTAACTAGTTCACAAAAATGCTTGCCCAACTCTCATTATTGTGTCTTTTTGAGTGATTTGAGCTGGAGATGGTGTGTTTTGATATTTTCCACATTATTATACATCATTTTTTTTCAATTTGGGTTCACAAAGTGCTTGTTGTGCAAAAACACCTCATGTTTTTCTTGTATTTATGACATGTCCACCTAGGGTTTCACTCTTGATTTTAGGGACGACATAGTCATGTTGTTTGTTTAAGCAATTGAGGCCCAAAACATTTCTTGGTTCGACATAAAATTTCTTTTGAAGAACTTAAAAGTTCTTTCATACAATTGTTCATAGTCTTAAAATAGGTTTTTCTTGAGGTGTTAGGGCTTCAAGTTTCATACCTTCTTAATCCTTTTTATTTTTCATCAACAATGAATTCTTCTTTACTGTTTTTTCTTTGTTGCATTAGCTGATTATGTGCTCTATTCACATGGGCATATTACTTGACACAAGTGTCCTCATGACTGATTAATACTTTTCATATGCTCTCGGTGCTTCTAAATTGTCTATGAGTCCAATGCCTTATCAATGTTCCACTTGTCACCCATTCATCCAATTTTAGGTCTGTTAGTACTTCATTTAGGGCTTGCAAAAATAGAGTATGCTTTGAAGTGATGATGTGTGAGTTCATGCCTTTAGATTTTCACCTTAATGTTTATTCAAGAATGTACTTTATTTATGCTCTGAAATGAAAATTATGAATTTTTTCCTAGTAAAAGAAAACATATATCGCCATGTTGGAATATTCACACCATCATTTTTTATATTTTGCATGCCTGCATGCAAATTTGCGTGTTGCATGCTTTGCATGCCACTGCATGCATCCAGTCATCATCATGGTGGTCTCCCTAGCACCTAGAGCTTGCTTCTAGTTCTCCAAAGCCTGTCTACAGCCCCCATTTGGCCTCCTACTTACCTGATGCACCCTTCTTGACTGTTTTGCATGGCAAGTGTGCCTTTCTCACCTACCACACTCAATTAGTGCACCTTTACTCACCTACCGCACTCAGTTAGTGCGCCTTTACTCACCTACCGTCAGTTATCACTCTTTTAGGGCACCTTATCTCACCTACCGGGAGTTATCTTTCAGTTAGTGCATTGATTGAGTATTTCTTCCACTGATTGCTCATGCCGACTGCTTGTAGATTCTAGTTAGCTTGTTCTGGAGTTCCACTTAACTATTTGACAGCCTCATGTGCCCCCCTTGGAGTTTCCATTCCCTTATTTATGCCTAGATGGTTCTGTTAGACTCAGTTAGACACACTTGACTGTCTATTACCATTTATGACTGATATTATTGAATGGATGATGTCTCCATTGTTATCCAAGCTAGAATTAGAGCTAGACAACCTCATGCGCCCCCCTTAGAGTCTCCATTCCCTGATTTATGACTAGATGGTTCTATTAGACTCAGTTGGACACATTTGACTGACTCTTACCATTTATGACTGATACTACTGATTGGATGATGTCTCCATAATTATCCAAGCTAGAATTTGAGCTCAATTTCGAATTCCCTACTTGGCTAATTCGAATCCTATATGATGCCTCATCATTGTTTATTGTATCACATTCTTTACATTCATTATTCAGTGTATGATAATGTTATTGTTCATTATTATTTGTTTATGAGTGATTATTGAGTGCATGCTTCTCTTCTTCTTTGCAACATTCTTGAGAGTTTGATTGTGAGTTTGTTACAGTTGCTAAATCCCTGCAGATTATCACATGGTATCAAAGAAGTCAACAGCTATTCGAATTGCAACCATTGTAGCAGTTGCAACATTTCTTTGAGCAGCTATCTTTCACTTGAGCACCAGAAGCCTCTGAGTTTCCATAGCAATTCCTAGTCCTATTACTTGAATTCATTGGAGAAATCCAGTGAGGTCTATCCAGGTGTGAATGACTTAGTCTATGTGCTTAGTGTTCAAAAGGTAGTGTTCAGTCGAAGTGTAGCATTCTCCATCAGCAAAAACTCTTCTTGTTTTGCAGGTTTATTCACCTGTTCAGAATCTTCTTCAACTATTCGACTTTCTTTGTTTAGATGGATCTAAAGCTCACATCTTCCAACTATTTTGAGTGGAAATCCAAGATGGCTCTCTTCATGAGATCCAAGAGCTTCACCCGAATACTCAACGGAACGATGGTAGAACCTCCCAATGTAGTTGAAAAGTCCAAGTACTTGGATAGGCTTGATGAAGCAGTTGGTCTCCTCCTTCTCTCAATTTATGACGATATTCACTTCCATGTCATTGATTTTACATCTCCTAAAGAGGTTTGGGACAAGCTCGAATCACTTTTTGGACAGAAATATGATATGAAAGGACACAAATTGGAGAATGAACTCATATGTTTGAATCCTGATAGCTTTGAATCTATCAATGCCTTCCTCACTAAGTTCAAAATGTTGATATCACAGTTGAAAAGATATGAGATAGTGAAAGAATACAAGTAGTTTATACTTGCCATTCTCTCAAAGTTGGGGCCAAACTTCTCAGTTTTTGTCTCTACTTTCCAGTCAGCTAAGTTGTCCATTCCAAGATGGAAGTTTCCCTCACTTGATGAATTCATCCAATCTCTTACTCAAGAGTAAGAGAAGTTGATCTCTATGGGAATGATCAAACCCAAATTGGATTCAGCTCTTACAACTGCAGAGAGAGCGAATGGTAAAGGCAAGCAAAATATTTTTGACAAGAGATCGAATGATTCAAGGCCTACAGTTAGTCCATACTAGTCAGATGGGGCTTCGAACTCAAGGAAGACGAAGCATTCTCAGAAGGAAAACTCAAAGTGCACTTATTGTCATAGAGGGTTCCATCCTGAGAGTTCTTGCATGAGGAAGACCATAGATTTGATGGCTCAGTTACTTGAGAAGAACAATATTCCTGTACTAGCATGTGCAAGGAAGAAAGATCCTAATACTGAATCTTCTGGGTCCGAAGGAAAACAAAGATGTCATGCTCTCATAGAAAGTGCATCAACTACTTCTTCTTTCATTATAGATTCAGGAGCATCATGTCAAATGGATTCCTCCAAAGATCTCTTCTCTAGTTTCGAAAGCTCTATTGGCCCTTCCGTTAGTTTGGGAAATGATTCAGAAGTCTCCTCTCAGGGGATTGGAAGAATCGATCTTGATCATGGTTACTTTTTTGATGTGCTTTATGTTCCTTCTCTTGCAGCTAATGTCCTTTCAGTGTATCAAATGACTCATAGTATATGGAGTGATCTTTACTCCATATGAAGTCGAGGTACAACACATGGTTTCATGGGAAATCATTTCAAAAGGAGTTGCAAATCATGAGACAAAACTCTATGAGTTTTCACACTTCTTACCTTTCTCAAAGGAGTCTGCTCTTCGCTCTCATACTCATGAAGAGAGTAGACTATCTCATCTCAACCACAAGCTAGCTCGGAATGTGGTTGATGGTCTTCTAAGTGGCAAGTTTTCTCATGGCACCTTCGAAGGTTGTCTAAAGGGAAAAGATACATCAAATGAGATTGAGAAAAAGAGGACTCTTGAAGAAGTGCGAATGCTAGATCCAAATCCACAAGAACTTGAAGATTTAGCACCTATTTGTCCAACTCCTATTTCAAAATGGGCCTCCACTACTACATCCTCCTTTGATCTTAATGAAGATCCATCATCATCTAGTCCTAGTTCTTCTGATATTGATTATAGTCATGATGGTTCAAATGAGGACTACATGCATATTCTGGAGCAGTTTCATGACATCAACATTTTTGGATATGTTCCTCCTTCGAGTGATGATGAGACAGTTTTACTTGCTTATCCTCATGAGATTTCAGATTCAGAGTTTGCATGTGATGATGATCCAGTTTTACATGATTCTCCTCATGAGATTTCAGATTCAGAGTTTGGATGTGATGATGCATCTTCACATGATATTTCAGATTCAGAATATGAAGATGGAGATGATGATGAGGGAATGCTAGACCCAGATCCACAAGAACCTGAAGGTCTAGCAACTGATGATGAAGATGAGTGAATGGGAGATCTAGATCCACAAGAACCTAAAGATCTCTCACCTATTCCTTGATGGGAAGCCACTGCTCCCCGGTCATCCAGAGCATATTTTCAGCATGGAAGGTTTCACCCTTCTCACATTGTTGATCCTCTTCCTCGATGGGCATCCACTACTTCCCGATCAGCCATATCAGATTTTCAGCATGAGAGGTTTCATCCTTCTTACTTTACTGATCCTCTTCTTCGATGGGCAACCACTACTCCCCGATCTACTAGATCATAGTTTTTGCATGCAAGGATTCATCCTTGTGAAATTCCTAATCCATTTTGGATCTATCGATCCTTCTTTGAGCAAGAAGGACACCTACCTCCTTCAGGGGTGAGAGATGATATGCTTCATTAGCATCCTTCAGTCTATTTTTGAGGGAGGGCTTTCTTCCCACTAGGTTTCACCTCTTTCCTCACTTAGTTTATTTAGGTTGATTGTACGGGGTGACCTTTGGTCTTAGTCACCAGGGCCCTATTTTTGTGTTTTCAATTATTATCTCATAGTATAGCTTGCGGGGGGGGTGTTGGAATATTCACACCATCATTTTTATATTTTGCATTTCTGCATGCAAAGTTGCATGTTGCATGCTTTGCATGCCACTGCATGCATCCAGTCATCATCATGGTGGTCTCCCTAGCACCTAGAGCTTGCTTCGAGCTCTCCAGAGCCTGTCTACAGCCCCCATTTGGCCTCCTACCTACTTGATGCACCCTTCTTGACTGTTCTGCATGGAAAATGTACCTTTCTCACCTACCACACTCAGTTAGTGCGCCTTTACTCACCTACCTTCAGTTATCACTCAGTTAGGGCTCCTTATCTCACCTACCGGGAGTTATCTTCCAGTTAGTGCATTGATTGAGTAGTTCTTCCATTGATTGCTCATGTTGACTACTTGTAGCTTCTAGTTAGCTAGTTCTGGAGTTCTACTTGACTATTTGACAGCCTCATGCGCCCCCCTTGGAGTCTCCATTCCCTGATTTATGCCTAGATGGTTCTGTTAGACTCAGTTAGACACACTTGACTGTCTATTACCATTTATGACTAATACTAATGACAGGATGATGTCTCCATTGTTATCCAAGCTAGACTTAGAGCTAGATAGCCTCATGCGCCCCCCTTAGAATCTCCATTCCCTGATTTATGACTAGATGGTTCTGTTAGACTCAGTTGGACACACTTGACTGGCTCTTACCATTTATGACTGATACTACTGACTGGATGATGTCTCCATAGTTATCCAAGATAGAATTTGAGCTCAGATTCGAATGCCCTACTTGGCTAATTTGAATCCTATATGATGCCTTATCATTGATTATTGTATCACATTCTTTACATTCATTATTCATTGTATGATACTGTTATTGTTCATTATTCTGTGTTTATGAGTGATTATTGAGTGCATGCTTCTCTTCTTCTTTGCAACATTCTTGAGAGTTTGATTGTGAGTTTGTTACAATTGCTAGATCCCTGCAGATTATCACACGCCATACATATTACAAGACATACCTGTCATACAAAATTCACCATATATTTTGTTGATTATGGAAGACTGTAAAAAGTAGCTATTAGGATAATTTGAAGACATAAAATATGTATCTTTTCAAGAACCCATAAGCTAACAAATGTATATTTTGATTTCAAACTTCGAAATACCAAAGATAAATATTTTTCCTTGGATAAGAGAAACCATTGATAAAACATCAATATGTCATGACACAAATGACTGTATATAACAAATAAAATATTTATATATATGACATAAAATATTTCATCATAGATATTACACCACAGATCTGTCATATAGAATTCACCATATATTTATGACAGGTATAATGCTTACATCTCCAAATGGGATGCACCGGTCCTCATCCCTAATCCATAACAATGATTGACAGTATCCCATTGGTGTGAATCCCATGAATAGTGCACCTGCACATGAGGTAGTAGGCTATTATGCAAATAGAGAAATCTAAATGTTGGTCCCACTCTCCATTTACTAAGAGGTTGAATATCATCACTTGATCCTAAAGATAGCTAATATTTTTTAGGAAAGGTTGGCCATGTATAGAAAATAGCCTCCTTAATATTCGCGTAGCCTTCTATGGTAAACTCTATTGAATTGTTTTTCTTCACAATCCTAGGAGGTATGGAATGCATTGTAATAATTTCAAAAGTAGTCATGAAAATTTCATCTAAACAAGGAATTTCCACAAAATATTCACTACGTATTATGTTACGAGACTTTATGTGGTTGAAAACTTTGTAGGAAAGAAGATGGATGTTGCGATGATGGATTCAATGTGGCTGCAATACTCCATGATATGATGGTAATGCATTGTGTGTTCCATATTATGTAGAGGCAGGTAATCTGGAAGTCACAACTTCATCATCACCTTTTGTTGCAAGAAGTTGGAAAGTGGTGTGCTTATCATTTTTCATAGCAATAAAAAACAGAAAAAAGATTCTCCCTTTCGAGTTCTCTTGCCCCACCTTTTGATAGAGCTCACAGTAAAGAAAACATCAACAATGCATGAATAAAAATAAAGATAACATTAGTTACGATAAATAAATTTCCGTGATATGAACTGAAGAAATATGGATTAAAAGATACACATGTATACTCACCATCAATGATTTCAGTTGATATCAATAAGCCTTGTTTGTATAGAACAGCTCATGAGGATGTAAATCCATACCTTTTGGAATATGGTGGCCGCTACTAGTAACATCCACATGATTTTAAAAAGTTCTTACCCAATAGGATGTTCCACCAGTGGAAACATCTACTAAACAATTCAAAACTTCGATAGGATATGGAATTTTCAATGACTCTTCTTCAAACATACCAGGAAAATTCTCATAATAAATATGGACATACATGCTTGCCTTTATGATAAAAGAAAATGGATTTTTGTTGTTCTCCAGAAGCCCATCTGTTTGAATGAATTGATTTCTTCCAATCTTCATAAGACGATCATCTCCCAGAAAGGGAGTCACATCTGACCTAGAACCCAGGTAAAATCCTCACTTGATGACCGCGATGGACCATTTTTTGTGATATTCATAGTGTATTCATATGACCTTGAAGATAACAATAATTTTATTCAGATAATGAAGGATGGTGCGGCATACGTTTTCCATTATCATATGCATACACCATTATAAATGGAAAAACATCATCTATACTATGTGTACATGTGCCATTGATACCAATAGTGTAAAGAATTGGATCATTCCGACAAGGATCCAAGCATGTCAACTCAACATTTACTGTATGGGACTCATCAATACCTTTGCATAAAATTATCTCTTCTAAACCATTTTCTTCTTTAATAAGGGAAACAATATCAAAGTTTGGAGCTTTTCCCCTAACACACTTCATAGATGAATGACAACGAAGTTGATAAGGTATTTGTCTATTGTTAAGCTGGAACTGATCATCATTACCGCTAGAATCTATTTCATCATCACTCAAACAATCATTTTTAGCAATTTTACATAATTTCCATGACTTTATTCGTTGTATATATAATTGTTGCTTCATTTGTCATCATTTTTCTCGTCTAGCATCCTCTTCTGCAAGTATTCAGAATGCTTCTTCCAGAAATTCTAGAGGCAACAACTTCCGTTCTTTATGTGGCAATGGATTAGGGCCTGTACTGTACATGATTAAATTTATAAAAGGTTGTGATCTACAGTCATGACAAGATTCCCAAATGGGATACACAAGTTAAACAGGGGATCTTTGGATTGGAAATCAACACTGAAAAAAGCAATCTAGCTCTATATCCATAATATAAAAGCTACACTAACCTTTAGTAATAATCTTTGATTTATTTTCTCTTTGAAAACAGGGTTATGCCATTGCATACACAAAAAATTAAATCCTCCGAGTCCCGTATGATCTGAAATATGGAATCAAGTCTGGTATGATATGAAATTGTACAATAGAAATTAGAAAAGAAATGATACAAGCCTTATAAAAATATATAAATGAAACAAAAAGGAATTTTCAATAATTACAATCATTGAACTTCATGAAACCTGGGTAACGGTCCACGGAATATCAAATAAAAATACAATTGATCATGGAAAGATGCCTAAATGAGCTACAGAGGTTACACAGGCGATGTATGAATTGGAAATAAATAGTGAAAAAAACAATCTAGCTATATATCCATAATATAAATGTTACAGTAACCTTTATTAAGAATCTTTGATTTCTTTTATTTTTGAGACCAGGGTTATGGCGTAGCATACTCAACAAAATGAAATCTGTTGAGTCCTATATGAGCTGAAATATGGAATCATGTCTGATATGATATGAAATTGTACAATAGAAATTAGAAAAGAAATGATACAAGCCTTATAAAAATATATAAATGTAACAAAAGGCAATTTTAGCAATTACAATCATTAAACTTCATGAAACCTGGGTAACAATCGTCAGAATCTCAAACACAAATACAACCAGATCATGACAAGATTCCCAAACGGGCTATAGAGGTTACATAGGTGATCTCTAGATTGAAAATCGACAGTAAAAAAACCAATCTATCTCTATAGCCATAATCATAAATGCTACACTAACCTTTAGTAAGAATCTTTGATTTTTTTCTCCTTGCAACCAAGGTTATGGCATTGCATACACAACAAAGTTAAATCTTCTAACTCCTATATGATCTGAAATCTGGAATCGCATCCAATATGATTTGATATCGTACAATAGAAATTAGAAAAGAAATGATACAAGCCTTATAAAATTATATAAATGAAACCAAAAGGGATTTTCAGCAATAGATTCACTAAACTTCATGAAAATTGGGTAAAGGTCCTCAGAATATCAAGTAGAAATACAACCAAATATAAAAAGAAAACATTATACCCTCTAGCAAAAAACATTAAAACTTATCTTACTACTGGACCACCATCATTGATTATCTTTGTTCAGAAAATTTCCATGCAATCCGAAATGATTTGATCTGGTATCGTGGTCAATAGGATTTAATCAAGGACTATGATATCCGGCATAGGTTTCACAGGGTAAGTTATCCTTCTATTTTTTCTCAAGAGGGACCTGGTATGTTAACATGGTTATCTTACAGTGTTTGTGAGTGAGTTCAATCATGGAAGACGACCTATTTTGATCAGAGGTCTTGGGTAAAATCGAAATGGGCCAAAAACTGGCAGAAACTTTTCTAATTGTTACTGGCATGCAAGAAAAAACCAAAATTATTAGCTAACCGCAAAAGGAGGTTTCTTCAGCTAACCGCACAACGTTATATGTGCAAAATCGTTAACCACACCAGTTTATCTCACATTGTTTCACATGCAATTGGAAAATATTTCTGGTGGAGTTCTGAGTTTAACCAACTAAGTGATTAATAACACTAATTACATTTTAATTAACTTCTAATCCATTTCTTATTTAGGTTACATTTAGGGGGTGGTTGTTTCTTATGAAAACAATAATTGAAAACATCACATATCATAACTAAAATTCATAGCATTCATACAAAATGGGAACTTATCTTAGAAAGTGTCCTCCAAATAGCTACAAGATAAGAACGTTCCTCCCATCTATGGGCGCTCTGTTAATCCTTCTCTTTCTTTGACAGGTGCCGCCCCCAAGCTAGGGATATCAATCCATAAGGGGTGAATTCTCACTTCCTCTCCTTCAATTTGTAACTACACTTCTCATATATTTCTCCTCACCCAAGGGCACATATCCTCTACCCAAGTGGTCGAGGTAACCCAATCCACGGTCGACCCAACCCCTCACACATTCCCCATAAACTTGCACAATGATATGGAAGGTACCCCTTCTCTACATCTACAATCCCTTGGGATATCCCCTTCCCCTTCTACTAGTCCAACATAGGTTGTCCAGGAAGTCTCTATGACAAGGCTCCATGGATGTCACACTGTAGGATAGGTTCTCTTATCTTAGACACCAGTTTATCAGGGTAGCTAGGTTGTTTTTTATCAAGGTGGGATCAAGTGTAGATTCTGGAAAACTTTTTCCATTTGATTTAACAACAGGAATTACCATGGCATGGATGCTCTTCCTCTCTAGATGATGGAATGAATGAATGCTTAATGAAGTGAGTTTCCAAATTTAAATATGTGTGGTTTTGGTTTGATGCATGGTTTCCCTAGAAGAGGCCAATTTCCCCTCTTAATACTTCATTAAGATAATTAATCCCATAATTAATTAAGGTGACCCTCATAATAATGGTTAAGGAATTTGGGTTAGAAATGGGTTAGAAATTTTAATGAAGGATAAGGTATAGTTAAATTCCACTAGGGTCATAACCCCTTATCCCCTCTCACTTCCCCCACTTGTGGATTCATAGCATCCCCCCATCTCTTCTTCATCCTTCTTGACTTGTAGTTGTCAAGGATTTTTATATCTAAAATAAAAATGACATATTTACAATATATTTAGTCATCCTATACCATTCATATCCGGCATATATCCTTTACATAATTACATCATATTTACATTTTCGTGTCAAAAAATGGATGTTTCCTTCCCCTCCCATTAATTTATGCACCATTCTTGGTGCATATCAACACTATGTACATGTACACAAATATTACAACAATTTTTTTTTTCTAAATAGTTGCAGGTATGCCTCCTACATTGTATCCTCCAATTCCCCCATTGCTTCTTTAGGGTCATAATGCATACATTATATATTTACCTTCCCTATGGATCTATTCCTTAGTAAAGTAATCTTGTTGTCAATGATGCATGTTGATTGCAGAATTATATTTCCTTCCAGTTCCACCTGAATCACACCCCAATCAATGATGTGCTTAGGTTTGGGTATACAATTTTTCAATAATGACACATGAAATACATTGTGTGTTGTTATGCAAGCATGCAAAGCAACTCATATGCAACATTTCCTATCCTAGCTAATATTTCAAACGACCCACAATATCTAGACACTAGCTTGAGACAAATTTCAAATTTCAATTAACTCTTTTTTCACATGACTTGTAGATACACATGATCACCAACTTTGAATTCTCTTACTACTCTTCCTTTGTCTACATAACGTTTTCTATCTATCTTGTGCCATCTTCAAATTTTTCCTAACTTTCATAATCTGCTCTTCCATTTCTTTAAGTAATTCTATCTCAATTACTATTATGTCCGCTATATTTCCTCAACTAATTGGAGGATTGCACTTTCTTCCATATAAGGCTTCAAATGAACTCATTTTCAAAGAAGCATGATACCCATTGCTGTATGCAACTCCACCAAGTACAAGTAATCTTCTCATTTAGATGGCTGATCCATCACATACATGCTCAACATATCCTCCATAATTTGATTAACTCTCTCAGTATACCATATGTCTAGGATCATATGTTGTACTTAAATTCAGATTTGTTCGAAATCCTTTGATCAAACCCTTTAAAATTTTTGAAGAAAACTTTGGATCTATGTCTAATATAATGGCCTTTGGTATCCCATGTAACCATGCAATTTCCTTCATATAAATCTCTTCTATGTTATCTTCTTTATGCATTGATTTGATTGGAATAAAGTGTGTAGCCTTCATTAACTTATCCACCATTACCATGATGGAATCATGTTGCTTCATTGTCCTGGGAAACTTAGTTAGGAAATCAACATTCACCACATCCCATTTCCACTATGGTATTGGTAGTGCATGTACCAAACATATTGGATGTTTGTGCTCCACTTTTACTCTCTGAAATTCCATGCACCTAGCTATATACTCAACAACATCTTTCTTCAATTCTGGCCAAAATTACCGACTTCTCATTGCTACAATTGTCTTTTGGAATTTAGGGTGTCCTGCATATGGAACCTTATGCATCTCATTCATTACCAATTTCCTTAATTTAGTAGAATTAGGAACATAAAAGTCTATTTTTATGCATAAGAAGTCCATCATCTTCCAATTTGTATTGTTCATATTTATGAGGTACATTTTCCTATTGCAATCCTTCTTTTACCTTTAGATAATGTTCATCCAAGATAACAACCTCAACAATTCTAGTTCTTAAATATGATTTACACATGCTAACAGTTGTATCATGCATTACATGTACTCTCATGTTGAGTGCATCCACAACCTTTTTCTCTTTCCTTTTTATATGTTTGATATTAAAATAAAATTCACAAATATATTATAGCCATAATTTGTTTGTATGGTATTCAAATTCTGTTTTTTAAACAAGTATTTCGACCCACTATGACCGGTCCTTAATTCAAACTTCCTTCCCATGAGATAATGTCTCCACATTTTAAAGGTAAGCACTATAGAATCCAACTCTAAATCGTGTGTGAGATAATTTTTTGCATGTTCCTTCAGCTTCCTAGATTCATAATAGACCATGTGTCCTTTTTGCATAAGCATGCCACCAATTATTTATTTGCAAACATCTACCCATACCGCAAAATCTTCATTCATATAAGCAATTTTGAGAATTTGTGCACAAGTGAGAAATCCCTTTAGCTGCTAAAACTTTTCTTCACACCATGGTGTCCATTCATATTTGACACCTTTCTTTTGCAATGAGGTAATTGGATGCCCCACTTTTGAGAATCCTTCTATGAATCTTTGGTAATATCTATCCAATCCTATAAATTACCATACCTCAAATACATTCCTGGGTGTACGCCACCCCATGATATCTTCAACCTTCTTTGGGTCCACTACTATACCTTCCTTAGATATGATGTATCCTACGTACAAAATATGTTTCTGGTAAAATGAACACTTACTCAACTTAGCATACAGTTGATTCTCTCTTAGAACTTGTAGTACTAATCTCAAATGTTCATAATGCCCCTCCACTGATATTGAATAAATAAGAATTTAATCTAAGAATACAATGACAAACATATCCAAATACTATATAAATATGCCATTCATTATGGACATAAAATTAATTGGTGCATTTGTTAATCCAAATGGCAGAATTAGAAACTCATAATGACCATATCGGGTTCTGAAATATTTTTTTCTTATATCTTCATCCTTTATTCTCACGTGATGATAAATTGATCTCAAATCTATCTTGGAGTAAATCCTTTCTCCTTTTAGTTGATCAAACAAGTCAAAATTATGGGAAAAGGATACATGTTCTTCATAGTGACTTTATTTAACTATCTAAAGTCAATACACAACCTTAATTTTCCATCCTTCTTCTTTACAAAGAGAATTGGTTCTCCCCAAGGAGACACACTTGGTCATATGTATCTTTTCTTCAACAACTCCTCTAGTTGCATCTGTAATTCCTTCAACTCAGGTGTACTCATTCTGTATGGTATTTTGGAAACTGGGGTAGCTTTAGGTACCAAGTCAATAGAGAAACCAATGTCTCTTTTAGTGGAAAACCCAATATTTTATCAAACTCATATGTGAATTCCTGTAATACTATAAAATATTCTAGGTTGGGGCCTTTACCCTTTTCTAGATCCTCCTCATGAGTTTCATACAACAAGCATCCTTACCTGAAACACCTTTTTAATTATACAACTGAAATCTACCTTATGGAAATAGGCCTTGGAATTCCTCTCACTATCGTATGCTCTCCTTTTTCATGAAGATGAGTGAGAGTCTTGTTATGGAAATCCAAAATAACATGTATGCATCCAACCAATCCATCCCAATAATCACATCATAAGAACCAAGAGGTATTATTTTCAAATCTACAATGTATGGAGTCCAACACTTGATATTCTCCCTTCATCCTCTCTCTCTAGACTCTATTCTATGAGGTCCTTGCTGAGTTAGATTACTTTGCTAATATGAGTTTGAATAGTTCTTAATAAACTGAGGTTTAAATCCTTTCTTCCTCTGATCTTGTTTATCTTTATGCAGGTACCTCCAAGACTTGTGAAAATATGCTATATTTTTTCTCTGTTCATATATGCATTTGGCTTTCTGAATTTCCTCCTCCAAAGTCTTGGGCTCATCAAATTGAATCCTTTCTGTAAAATGAATTTATCCACTCAAAAATATATATATTTTTACTTTCTCATCCTTAAGGAATCCAACATACCTAAGCAATTCAAAAAATTTCTTTCATACTCCTCTATAGACATATTTCCAATCTTTAGTTTAAAAAACTCCTCTATCTTCTTCTCATAGTAATGTTTAGATAAATACTTCTGCTAGAAATACCTCTTGAACTACCTCCATGTGATCTTATTTCCGTGATATAATTTACTTGGACTAGCTAATCCCACCACATGGAATCCTTTCCCTGCAAATTGTAAATGGCTATTATAGTCTCCATATTTGAGGAGTACTTCCTCATTCCCAATAGCCAAGATTCAACATCTTCTCCTTTCTTATACTCACCATCAAAAGTGGGTGGCTTAATTCGTATAAGCTCCTCATGCAGATATTTCTCCACATGTCTTGTTTTATGATGTCTAGTTGAATACAATTATGGGTTTCTCCTTTATTCTTCATATGAGTAGGAATTTTTGGCTGCATGAGGTGGTGAGACATGGAATCCATGAATCCTAGTAGCACTCTTGGAATGTCTAGATATTTCATAGGATATATTCTTATAATTTTCTCTATATTATTGATCATGGAATGAGTCTAATCCAACCTACTTTTTTTCTATGCGATAAGTTCAAGATCTGCATTACTTGGGTATTCAACTGGTTTTGTTGTTTCCAAGACGTAAATATTTTCTCATTATCAGCACTACAACTTTGAACTTCCATCCTCAAGCTTCTCATGGTTTCCATCAACTCAATTGGTTGAGTGTTATCTCTATTCCCATTAGATATGTTTCCCCATTTCCCACATTGATATTCTTCCCTCTGGCTTCTTCTTCCAGACTGTATGGAAGCCCCCCCCCCCCAATATTTACTTCTTTAGTTGTGTTAAAAACAAACCAGTATCAACTTTTTGTACCAATATCTACAATGTGTTCATAGAACAAATATGTTAGTTAAACTTTATTTCCAAAATTCTATAAAATTTCGTGTATAGATAAGAATTCTATAAAATATTAACTTGACCATTTTGTCAAATTATAACCACATGCCCATTTCTTGTCCAATTTATGAGAGGGCATAACACACTTATCCTAAACTAACATCACAATGCAACATTTCCCATTTTTGTTGGTAATGTTTTCACCACAAGGGAATTCTTGAAGTCCTCGATGTCTTAGGGGGGCATGCCAGGGGTCAAGGGGGCTTGCCCCCTTGTGGATTCCCCTCATTGTTTTTAGTAAATATTTTGATTTCATGTAATATGGCACATAAGATTGACATCATTTTTCAATTTCCACTATCTAGAATCCAAGTGTTGAAACCACTTCCTTTATTTTTCTATTTGCATGATTTTATGAGAATGGTGTGTCTGAGGGTTCCCATCCTTTATGATGTCACCCTTTCTCACTTTACCACTTATGGAACATAGCAGTTTCGGGACATAGTTGTTTCATCTCATGACAAAAGTGGTTTTTTGAAACTATCTTGACGAGCTAGAATGAACATGGGAATACCACGTCATAGTGGTGTTTTATATTTTTGGTTCATGACAAATAAGTTAACCCGTGTGCATGTTCATGAGCTAGAATGAATATGAGTCGTCAATCTCTGTAACCATCCAACAATATGATCTCCTCCCTCCTTTGCACCTTTATTCACATGCGATCATCTATGCACTTGTCTGGTGTGGCTGGTCAATGTCACATCCCATTATCCATGTGGCATGTATAGATCATTTTGGATCCACATGACATCATCCACATGGCATTGAAGGGACTTGCTAATTTCCAAAATTTGATTTCTTTTATATAAATATGTAGATTATTTTTATGCAACAAGTGGCTATATGAAATGTACATGTGGTGTGTCTCAAAAAACATGTGGCCAACCCAAATTTACACCTATCCTTTTTCTGCCCGAATATGACCACCATAAAATTATAGTTGTCATTTTCTTCTTGGCATATGGACACCATGAAATTACACATGGAACCCATTATCCCACCTATAATTTTCTATCGATTGATGTTGCTACCACTACTTCGATCCATTCCCAACTTCTAACAATTAATAGAACAATCATTTTGAAAAAATACAAAATTCATCCATAACTTTCCAAAGAGAATTCAAATTCCCTCCTGCAAGCTGCAATGTTGTCTTTGATACCACCACCTGAGCATTTCTGCCAACATATAACATGTAACCTATTTTTTACCAAAATTTATTCATAGCCATTTTGTCAAACATTTAGTGTACAATCTGCAAATTTGTTCTAAACATTGCATTTTTCTAGCCCATAATTGGCTTCGATGTTGTAACCTTGGACTAAATCAAACAATTGACATTTTCAACGTTATTCTCCCAATTATATCACTAATTAATTTCACCAAATAGTTCATGTGCAACTTGCTACTTCACATTTTTTTAGTGCTGCAACTTGGGACTCTGATTACACATTGTCACACACCTTGTAGCCATTGTAACTCTATTGAGACCAGGGGGTACTCAACTATGTGAATAATTTATCCTCTTAATGATTCCAATTATGGATTTGTTTTCCAATGGCCTAATATAATATTTAAACTAAAATTGTACATTCTAATTATGTAATACTTATAAAATGAATTCATCATGCCATGCTCAGTCAATCCATACACATAATCAATTCAAAAAAAAAACTGAAGACATCACATAACATAACTAAAAATCATGGCATTTGTACACAATTTGCACTTATATTATGAAAGTGTCCTCCAAACAGTTGTGAGCTAAGAACATTCCTCATAGCCATAGGCATTCTGTCAATCCATCTCTTTCTTTGAAAAGTGACACCACCAAGATAGGGATATCAATATATAAGGGATGAACTCCCACTTCTTTCCCTTCAATTTACAACCACACTCCTCAGAGAACACTCCTCACCCAAGGGAACCTATCCTCTACCCAAGTGGTGCGAGTAAATCCATCCACAGCTAACCCCAACCCCTCACTCATTCCTCATAAAACCTACACAACGTAGGGAAGGTACCTCTTCTCTACACCTACATTTCTACGGATTGTCCTATTCCCCTTCTAGCGCTCCAACATAAGTCATATAGGAAGTCTTTGTGACAAGGATCTAGGTATGTCACACTATATGCTAGGTTCTCTAATCTCAGAGACCAGTTTATCAGGGTATCTAGGCTACCATTTATCAGGGTGGGCTCAAGTGTAGTTATGGAAAACTAATTTCCCTTTAGTTTACCATATATAATTACCATGGCATGGATTCTCTTCCTCTATGGATGTTGGAATTAATGAATGCAGAATGAAGTGATTTTTTAACTTCAAATATTCATAGTTTTGATTTGACATGTGGCTTCCCTAGAAAAGGCCACTTTTCCCTCTTAATACTTCAATGAGATAATTAATCCCATGATTAATTAAGATGACCTTCATAATTATGGTTAAGGAACATTTGGTTAAAAAGTTTAATGAAGACTAAGGTATAGTTAAATTCCAATAGGTCATAACCCCTTAGCCCCTCTCACTTCCCCCGCTTGTGGATTCATGTTCCCCCATCTCTTCTTCGTCCTTCTTCACTTGTAGCTATTGGGGATTTTTATATTAAAAATAAAAAGGACATATTTACAATATGTTCGATCATCCTAGACCATCCATATATGGCTTCTAGTCTTTACATAATTACATCATATTTGAATCTTGGGGTCAAAAACAACGTGTTACACAATTCATCTCCAAATTCATACTATGGGATCTTCATTTAAAGGTTCAAAGTAGGTATATGGGAGTTTTTTGTGGTCGATAAGATTGAAAGGATGTTACATACCATTCTCCAAGGGTATACATCTGTAGGATTTGAGAATTCATAGATCTAGGTGCAAAATATAACAAGATATGATGATTAAATCAAGAAAGAACAATTTTGCAATAATTAACATGAACCATTACATAGTAACTTTGAAGATAATAAAGACAATGATTTTATTGTTAGAGTACCTAAATGAATGAAAGAGGTTACAATTTATAGATGAACAATTCGAATTAGGTAAAATAGCAACTCGAATTGTCTTTGCCATGTGGAGAGGGTTCATGCCATGCAGTGAGGGATAGCCAGGCTTAACTGAGAGCAGATAACTCTAATCATCCATACATGCACTCCTAAATTGAGCTTTAACTGATTAAGGAACTCACTCATCACTCAGTTTAACTGAATAATGCATGCATGTTCCTAAAATCACTTAATTAGGGTGCATTTGACTAAACTAGGGTGCTAATGAGTGTTTGGGACAATTAGGTGTCATTTAGGACCGATTTGGTGAAAAAAATTAAGTCTAACTAAGTCATACTTCCTTAAATTGGGAAGAAAAACCCCCAAATCAAGGAATGCACCCCCAAATTAGGAAAGGCACCCCCAAAAACAGGGTTTGATCTCATGGGTGACTCAGGAGGTTGTTTTAGGTGTGGTTTGTACCATTAGATTCACTAGCACATGCTCTAGTAGGGTTATTTACTCTAAAATCATACTCCTCAAATATTTTAGGGTTTTGGATTGAGGTGTATAATTTAGGCTCCATTCTCCTTTTTCCTAGGGTTCATACCTATATTGGTTTCCAATTTATTCTTCAAATTTTGTAAATATTTAATTTAAACATTAGTCATATTTTGGGGTTCACCCCTTGAAATTTTTTTAAAACCTCAAAGACAAGAATGAAAATCACTTGAGGCTTTGATATCACTTGCATAATGGAACTAATACTACAACTATTGATATAGCCAAAACATAAAGCTAACAACAACATAAACAAATATGGTCGATAGGATTCTTTTTATTTGTATCACTATGTTGTATGGTGTAGATGCAACATTTTTTAAGGTATGGTAAGGTCCATTATTAATGAAGAAAAAATGATCTTGAGAGGAATGTCTACTATAATTTCTCTATTGATTTTAGAAAAGCATTTGATATTTCCCCTAGACATTATTTGGTTCAAATATTAAAGGAATTGAGATCTCTAGATAAACATCTCTCTTGTTGTTACTTTGTATGAAACCAATAAGGGAAAAGTAAAATTTGTTTTAATTACTTACACTCACAACACTGTTGATATTAAAACAGTGTTCCCCCTTGTATCACTTAAAAGTTAGGTCATAAAGGTTGGTATGCAATCTACAAGTGTACAAATCATGTTCTAGCCCGGTTTTAGAACCATAGATCATCCTTGACTGAGAAGATCTAGGAAAATAACATTATCTCAACAAGAGGAATATATCATAGCTTGGAAGGAGGATATCATGGAGAATAATGTGATGGGTCAATGTTGAGCCCTCAATGATGGCACATTACCCCCTATATAGTGGTGCATTACCCCCTATATGGTGGTGTATTACATATTATTGATGTTGGATTGGGTCTATTAATGGGTCTATTTAGTTGTTATTGTACACCTTTGTCTCCTATATATAGGAAGGAGATATTTTCATTTTAGTCATAATTGTATCTTGTCTTGTCTTATGTACTTAGTACATTGTGTAAGGAGGTTCCTCCCTCGAAGAGAATTGCTCTTCATCTTTGTTCTTCATTATTAATGCATGGATTACTTTCTTTAGGTCTATTTATTCTCTTTTCATGCTATTATGGGACTTGTTTGTTAGGATATTTCAATACTCCATCTTTGTCCTACCTAGAATTATTTATTTTTCCTAGTTGTTGATGATGTCATTTTCCCCATAGTGGTGACTGGTGTGCATATGTCATCCAAGATCCATCTACCACCTTCTGAGACCTGCATGCATCATTTTAGGACCACTTCAGTCAGTTCCCTATTTTATAGGAACCTACTAAGTGTTCCAATGCAATCCACTTGATTTATCTGACTCTTGTGGGGGGTTAGAGCTCCAGATGCCACTGATTTTGGCCTCATGCGACCTTTTCTAACTGGCATGCATGACATACTTACTATTGCGCCCTCCTTAGTCAATTAACTAATTGTGACTTCAGTTAGCTAAGTTTAGGTTCAGTTCAGTTGACTTTGAGTCTTCCTAAGCACTCCAATGGTGATAATCCCCATGCTAGACCAAATGAGGTTTGAATTCTCATGCATGATTTGAATTCTCTCCATTGTAACATCATTGTTTATTATACTGATAATTGGAACATGTGACATTGTTTTACTCCTATATGAGTTTTGTTGCATTATTATTTTTCTGCTATTTTTTACTGTAGTTTTCACTCTTCTTCAAATTTTTTGCTCATTCTTTCTTTGTGAGGTATCCTCACTATATGCTATTTCTAGGACTTGGTTGCATAACATTTGCTATTAGAGCTCTTTCCTTGGGACTGGTTTCTTCAAAACGCGTCATCTTGGAAATTTCACTATAATATTTTTTCTACAAGGGTTCAGATAGAAAGACTTAAAAATAATCTAGAAATAAGGATGAGCAAACTGTGGTCCAAGTTTAATATCCCGATACATTATAGGTTTCGATGTATTTGTTGTAGAATCTAGGGTCTCTGACTAGTCCAAAAACTAGTATACAAAATGAATTATGGGAAAAAAGGTCATATCTGGGGAATGAAAGATCCAAATTGACTGATACATATTGCATTGGAAAGAAAACATAACACAATATATGTGGTAGATTTTTTAACCTCGGATATGAAATATTGGACATGTGGCAGACCGTACAAGTTCTCTCTTCTCGAAATACCAAAAATAAGAAGTGTTGGGATATTCACAATAAATTCTTATTGGTAAATCCAAATTAGGTCAAACCTGTGGCATTGTAAAAAGTACACATTAGGATACAACAAGATGAAGTTTCAGACCTAGAGGAGCACACATTTCAAAATTTACATCAGTTTCAAGTTGGTCATAAATAGTCTTCCAATCAGGTTTGAAAAGGTACGCCATTTTAAATTTGAATAAATTTGAGTAGAAGGATCTAATTTTGGTGAGACCTAGGGTGTGATATCTATTTATATTTTTCAAAATGCCACCAAAAGGAAGTGTAAATACTCACACTCCACTCAAATCACCAGAAGATCCATCCTCAACGTATGATGAAAGGGAATACCTATCCTTTAGAGTGTCCTAGTTGGAAAATATGATTAAAGCATCTGTGAAAAAATTGTATTTAGTAGAGGAGAAGTTGAATAAAATGGAGGAAAATATGAAAATTTCGGTGAGAACAACTGATTTACTCAATCTAGAGGAGAATTTATTGGGAAATATGAAAAATATTGCTAATCTCATACAAAATTCAAGGGATACTCCCCCTATGTCATGTCCCCAGTTAAATGATTTTCAGATAAATAATTAAGTTGCCCTACCCAATTCCTAAGGGTTATGTGTAGTAATTAAAATATTGACATTTAACCCAAAGGTCTATAGTTTCTCATGAAAATTCAATATTCTAAATTGGTGGTGGAAAAATAGGCCAATAAATGATGGAATAAATGTTAAATGCTCCAAAATTAAGTGGCATTAGGTCCTAGTTGGACTTGGGGGCGCATAAGTGGACATGTGAGGTCCACATGAGAGGATATTACTCCTTTAAACATGGAGCCATCCCCAAATTAGATTTGGAAGGGAAGAGGTAACATTCATGAAGGAAGAGGAAGAGTCATAGGGCTAAAAATATGCAATGACATATTCTATGACAACTATGACAAGCATTATGACACTTATGACAAGTTCTATGACACCTATGACACTTATGACATATTCTATGACATCTATGACAATGTAAGAGCTAAAAATAGACCAAGAGGGAGCATGACAGGAGTTACATATCTCCAAAGAATCCAAAATATTCCCCAAGTCGAATTCAAGGAGGAGTTGGAGACAAAAGATGAGCCAAGTGTCATGTGGGGCCAATGAAGGGTCATAACCCCTACTAATTCGAATTTCATGAAAAATTAGGAGATAATTTGAGTTCTAAGGAGGTAAATGACTCAAATAAATTTATTAAAAGGAGGCCAAGTCGAAATGGAGTATCTTTTGGTCATTTTTTATTTGCATCTTTGCAATTTGGGAGAGCTTCAAGCTTGTCCTTGCACGATGGATGTTCATCCGCCCTTCCTTAGAACCAATTTCGGGGGTGAAAGATTCCCATCCAAGTTGGTTGATGGATAGGACATTCATACCTATCAACATAGCTTCATGGAGATTTTTTTATTCAAGTTCAAACCCCAACTGAGTTTGAGTTCATCTTCTCTCCTTCTTCTCTATGCCTATTCTACTATCTTTCTCTCAATGTCATGTAAATGTGCAAGGGCGCACTTATGGTTTCATATAGTTAGCGGATGATTGTTATTTATACTTCATGGAAATTTTAGTTGCTTCATATCTTTGTAATAATAATATCATGATAGCCACAAGTCGAAACACCATGTATTTCAAGTGATATTTCCAATGAAGAAAGAGATTCGAGCCATTTTCCCCATAACATTTGCACAATGATTTTGGAATCATGTTGTATCTGTTTTATATAATAGTTTTCTGAGTTATTTATCCATGTTATGAGATTTATATGAATTTAATTTTATGGCCCAAATTATTTTTTCATACCCCTGAAGTGTCACTATGGTTTAGGACTAAATTCGAGACTCCTTGTCCACCATTTTCACCACAAATTCTAGACTCTAGAAGCTGTTGTTCATTGGGATACCTATTCGACCCTAAAACCAAATACAATTCTGAAACAATATTTTTCTTAATTTAATCTAACATATGCAAGTCTTAGACCAATAATTAGTGAAGGTCGTATAGTGTTTGGAAGAGCATTTAATGGAAGACCCGGGGGGGATTTCCACTTCTCAAATTATCTAGTCTTGTCCCAAAACTTCTTTCCTTGAAAATTGGAGAAAATGGATGGTTATATCAGTTGTTTGGGTGTTTGGTATATGTATTAATTTTTTCTATATCCTCCTAATCCCCCCATATAGAATTCGAAACCATTTGGGATCATTTGGGATAGTTTGGGGTTTCACTAGTCCAAGATTCAAAAATTGGCCAAATTGTGTAAACTTTCAAATTAGGGATATTACAGTGGTATCATAGCATGGTCCTTGCACCTGTGCATTAATATCATACATTAAAGAATAATATGCAGCCATGTCTTACTATTATGATGAATCCTATGAGTACAATGCTTATGAGCAATATGAAGATGATTGTGAGCAATATGAAGAAGAATGTCAATGGTATGAGGAAGAAGTGACATCATGCAAAACTTCTTACAATTTCCTAAGGAATGAAAGTTATTATTATGACCCTATGTAGATGAAGATGTATGTGGTGAACCACCAAAGGATAATTCTATGAATGAATTACAAATATTGAGAGCAACATGTAAAACGTTGCCCCAACAATATTAGGCATATCTTGATCTGTATAAGGGAGATACACAAAAGGCCATTCCTTTTGAATAATTTGTTGATTAGGTGTTTGAAAATAGGCCCAAAAATGAATATGTGGAGTTATTGAATAAAGGACTATGCCCTTCTTGCAAAAGAATCTGGAGAGCAACTCATATATGTTTGAGTGAAAAGGAGGAACAAAATGAGGAGACCCATGAGCCACCTAGTTTTGAACGTGGTGAAGTAGAAGAAGCATTACATGAAGAGGATCGAAAGTCATTCCCAAGTGACTCTGAAAAATATGAAGAAACATCACATGAGCATGAATAAGATTCCATTGAAAATACTGAAGATCATTCTCAGACACACTCTACTTTGGACATGAATCAAATAGCAACTATTGATGGATGTTTGAACTATGAAGGAGTACCTACTGATGGGTTCTTACACCTCTATGTTTGTGACATAGAGATCACTTTTGAAAGTGTTGCTGCAAGCCAAATTTCCATTAAGCATGAAAATGAATGCCTTGTAGCAGTTGAAGAAGAACCAAGATCAACTTCTCCATCACCGCTTGAGCTTAATGAAGTTGGTCCAAGCAGAAAGTAAAGAGAAGAGGAGGTCCCTCTACAAGAGCCTCTTTTTCTTTAAGGGTCATCAAAGATGAATGAGAATAAGATCCAAGAGACCCTTAGAACACTCCATGACACCCAAGCATTGGTGTCAAATTCTTGCTGGAGAGTTTCTTCATTGAAGGATCCATCCTTCCTTGAAGACATGGAGAAGATTCATAGAGCAATGTGCAACATCGAAGGTAATGTCATGTATTTTCTTTTTTATAGAAACAATTTGGTTGAGATTAATGAATGGTTACATGGAGCATACTTGAAGAATAATGAGGATATTCATAAGCTCAAAATGAAAAATGAGCAACTTCTTGATATCTTTCAAGATACTTGTTCTTCCTCCTATGTTTTAGATTGTCAAATGGTAGATTGCTTGGAGGGTTCTCATGACATGATGGATCATGAGAAACATGGAAACTTGCATGTGTTTGATGTGTTTGAAGATGAGCTTGATGAGAGCCACACACTTGTTGTAGTGGAAGAGGAACTTGAGTTGCCTCTTGGAAATGGTTACACACTTTTGAAGAAGTGTATGATTCCACTACCTTGGAACCAACCTATGAGGAACGTTTTGCAATTTTGAGGTACGTGCATGAACATACCCTTATGGAGCCTTCACATGATGACACTTTTGCATTTTCTCATCATTTGGGTGAGTTGGTTCATTCTCCTACATCCTACACTTCCATATTTTGCAGCATTCATCCTAATGAAGTATGGGTGAAAGGTTTCTTTTTGAAGGTGCCACATGAGGAGTATAAAATCCTATCTCCCATTTTGAGGATGACATGACTAGAGCACTTTATTCTTTAGATTTTCAGCAGCATCCTTTGTTACTTTATGATGGTACACATCTACATGGATGCACCTATGATGTTCACTTGAGTCACTTGAAGACTCATGATTTTCCTTGCTCCTTGCTTAGTTCAATTGATGTTGGAGGAACTTCATCCAATACTTGGGTGAAGAGATATATGATTGGAGCACATTTTTATTAGCAGCAACATCCTTTTTCATTTCTTGATGATACACATATCCATGGATGCATAAATGGTACTTATGTGAGCCCCTTGAAGGCTCATTGTTTTCTTTGCTCCCTAATTGGTTCATATTTTAGTGGAGGTTCTTCATTCACTTCTTGGATGAAAGAACACATGGTTGATTATTTTGTTGCATATTACATTCTTTTGGAGCAACATGGACATATTTTCTTATGGGATGATTCCTTCTCTTTTGGTGATGAGACATGGGACTTTCACCCTTGTCTTTTGAGCTTAAATGGTCTCACTCTTGATTCTTGTGTGCATTTGGCACATGAGGACTATCTGGTTGATTGGGGGAGACTTGTTTGAATTCATCCTCACTTTGAGAATATGTATTTCATGATGGAGAGTATCCCTTGGTATCGACCCAACCTTTAAGAACTTCATATTTTGATGCAGAGACCCTAAAGGTTTCAATTGTGCATTGGAAATGTTGAACTTCAAGTGTGGTGGTATGATCATCCTTCCTTGCATTTTTCATAGTGATGAATTTTTATTGTTGTTACTGATGTTTGGAAAGATGTAGATGAGACAATGGGATCTTGGAATTCTTTGGAATGTTAGTTTTCCACATGTGACACTGCCACTCAAAGATTTGAAACCAAGGCAGTGGGATCTGGGCAATATTTTTCCTGCAAGTTTTTGTGGTAGAGCATGCCTATCTTTTGGAATGCAATACAAGCAATGGGATCCTGGTGTTTCTTGGTTTAATCTCACTTGGAGAAGCAGTTCGATTGTTGGTTTGAGAGAGAAATCCAACCTTCAACTATTTGAGTTCATCTTTGCAGAGCAGTGTTCCAGTTTCCTATGTGGGGGACCTTTTGAGAGGTGGATTCAATCTTCGCAAGCTTGGTGTTCATGGCATTACATACTAGAAATTTCACACCATGCATGTATCATGATCATTTGGGACCCTGGAATAGTTTTTGGTCTCATTAGTTTCAATTTTTGGGGGCAACAAGTAGTATGGAATATTGAGTCACCACTTGAGAAGGTGATTGTAATCAGAGTAGTGCAGCAACAAGCATGATGGTTCCTCTCTAAAATTTTCATGGAATATTGAAGACACAAAATTGGGAAGCTCAATGGAAACTTCAAATAATTATATAGTGAGAAAAAGGGTTGAAAGTTCAGAAAGGGTTTCCAAAATATGAAAGAGTACATGAGTGCCACTACTCAGAGTTTTGGAAGAAAAATTTTAGAAAGGAAGCAGGTTATTCAACATCCATGTTTGAAATTGATTTAGGACAAGAAATATTGGGTGGGGAGGACTGCCATGTCCCCAATAAATGATTTTCAGATAAATAATTAAGTTTCCCTACCCAATTCCTAAGGGTTATGTGGAAGAATTAAAATATTGACATTTAACCCCAAGGTCTATAGTTTCTCATGAAAATTCAATATTCTAAATTGATGGTGGAAAAATAGGCCAATAAATTATGGAATAAATGTTAAATGCTCCAAAATGAAGTGGCATTAGGTCCTAGTTGGACTTGGGGGCACATAAGTGGACATGTGGGGTCCACATGAGAGAATATTCCTCCTTTAAACATGGAGTCATCCCCAAATTCGATTTGGAATGGAAGAGGTAAAATTCATGAAGGAAGAGGAAGAGTCATAGGGCTAAAAATAGGCAATGACATATTCTATGACAACTATGACAAGCATTATGACACTTATGATAGATTCTATGACACCTATGACACTTATGACAGATTCTATGACATATATGACAATGTAAGAGCTAAAAATAGACCAAGAGGGAGAATTAGAGGAGTTACACATCTCCATAGCATCCAAAATATTCCCCAAGTCGAATTAATGGAGGAGTTGGAGACAAAAGATGAACCAATTGTCATGTGGGGCCAATGAAGGGTCATAACCCCCACTAATTCGAATTTCATGAGTAATTAGGAGATAATTTGAGTTATAAGGAGGTAAATGAATCAACTAAAGTTATTAAAATTATGCCAAATAGAAATGGAGTATATTTTGGTCATTTTTTATTTGCATCTTTGCAATTTGGGAGAGCTTCAATCTTGTCCTTACATGGTGGATGTTCATCCTCCCTGCCTTAGAACCAATTTCGAGGGTGCAAGATTCCCATACAAGTTGGTTGATGGAGAGGAAATTCAGACCTATCAACAGATATTCATGGAGATTTTTTTATTCATACTCAAACCCCAACTGAGTTCAAGTTCATCTTCTCTCATTCTTCTCTATGCATATTCTACTATCTTTCTCTCAATGTCATGTAAATGTGCAAGGGTGCACTTCTGGTTGCATATAGTTAGTGGAGGATTGTTATTTAGAATTAATGGAAATTTTAGTTGCTTAATATATCTGTAATAATCATATCATGAGAGACACGGCTCTAAACACCATGTATTTCAAGTGATATTTCCAATCAAGAAAGAGATTCGAGCCATTTTCCCCATAACATTTGCATAGTGATTTTGGAATGATGTTGTACCTGTTTTAGATCAGAGTTTGATGAGATATTTATCCATGTTATAAGATGTATATGAAGTTAATTTTATGTCCCAAATGATGTTTTCAAACCTCTGAAGTGTCACTATGTTTTATGAATAAATTCGAGACTCCTTGTCCACCATTTTCACCACAAATTCTAGACTCTAGAAGATGATGTTCATTGGGATACCTATTAGACCCTAAAACCAAATATAATGCTGCACACATATTGTCCTTAATGTCCTATAAAAAATACAAGTATCATACCAATAACTATTGAAGGTTGGACAATGTTTGGAAGATCATTTAATGGAAGACCTAGGGGGGATTTGCACTTCTCAAATTAACTAGTCTTGTCCTAAAAATTCTTTCCTTGCAAATTGTAGACCATGGATGGGTATATCGGTTGTTTGGGTGTCTTATATATGTATTAATGTGTACTATATCCTCCTAAGTACCCCCATACATAATTTGAAACCATTTGGGATCATTTGGGACAGTTTGGGGTTTCACTAGTCCAAGATTCGAAAATTGGCCAAATTGTGTAAAATTTCACATTAGGGATGTTACACCCTACAAGTGATGATGTGTTCCAAGATAATTAGGAGGATAAAGATAATTTCCACATTGAGAAACATTCCATGAATAGGAATATTCCAAGAGGAAATGATTCTTGTAATGGAAGTCATCAGGGATGGTCACCAAGGGATACCCAACTTCCCAAGACTGACATGAGAAATTTTGATGGAAATGATCTAATAACTTGGATATTCCAGATGGAGAAATTCTTTGATATACACCAAGTTCCGACCTTGCAAAAAGTAACTATTGCATCCTTATATTTAGATCATGATCAATTTGTACAATACCAATGACTTTGTGACCATAAAAAGGACTCTATTATCTCTTGGTTTATATTCACAGAAGAATTGATTGCACATTATGGGGATATAAATAGCAACACCTTCTTTAGACAGTTGGTAAATCTCAAGCAAAAAGTCCCAGTTAGTGAACACATCAAGCAGTTTTAGAAGCTAAGTCTTAGAGTGAAGAATATTTCAGAAGATAATTTGTTGGATCTCTTTATTGGAACTTTGAAGGATAACATCCAACTTGAGGTTCACCTTTGTAAACCTAAGTCCTTGGGGCATGCATTTAGGGTGGAAAGGAATTTTGAAAAAAAAATTATGGAAACAAGGAATTCTACAACTTACAATTGTAAGGAAGGAAGTGTAGTATCAAGTCATCCCCAACCTACAAGGTTGAAAAAACAACAACTAGAGGAAAAAAGAGAAAAAGGGATTTGTTATAGTTGTGATAGAAAATAAAGTAAGGGCCACAAGTGCACTGACAAGAAACTATTTTACATAGATTGTGAAGAAGAGGAAGAAAATGAACAAGAGGCATCAAAAGAAGAGGATTCACACTAGAAACCAACACCATGGATTGAAGCAAAATAAATCCACCCCACCATATATTGCAATTCTTTACCTGGAATTAACACTACTCAAACTCTCAATATAGTAGGATATATCAATAATAAAATGGTAATAGTACTAATTGATTATGGCAGTACCCACAATTTTATTCATTGTAAGATAGCACAGGCTTTAAATTGCATTATATATCTAACACTAGAGTTTTAAGTGATGGTTGTGGATGGAGGAACTATAAATTGCTCAAAAAAATGTCATAAGATACTATATATGGGAGAGTATGTCCTAAATAGTCCAATGATCGCCATTCCAATGGGCGGGGATAATGTGGTCCTAGGGGTCCAATGGATACAATCCCTGGGAATAGTAGCTTTTAATTTTCAAGAGTTTTTCTTGAAATTTTTCGAGGGAGGAAAAGAATTTGTGTTAAGAGGTATCACAGGGAGACCCGGTAAGATGATCAAATCTAATGGCATGACCAAGCTTTTGCAGAAGTAACAACGGGGTGTAATTGCACAATTTTTCTCACTATATGTTCAAACACCTAAATTTTCCATCTCTCGAGATATACAAAAGGTCCTCTACAAGCATTCCAAGGTATTTGATAATATTCACACAAGTATCCCACCTACTCTATAACATGATCATTCTATTCACTTGGTTCCAGGAAGTGTTCCGCCCAATATTAGGCCTTACAGATATCCTTATGCCCAGAAAAGTGAAATTGAGCATATGGTTGCAAAAATGTTAGAGGATGGAATAATTCAACCTAGCCAAAGTTCTTACTCTTCTCCAGTAATATTGGTGCACAAAAAGGATGGCTCATGGCTTATGTGTGTATATTATAGAGAGCTTAACAAGATCACTATTAAATATAAATTCCCCATTGCGGTTATTGATGAATTGTTAGATGAATTACATGGGGAAATTTACTTCACCAAGATGGATCTTCGCTCAGGCTATCATCAAACCAGAATGAAGAAAGAGGACATTCCAAAAACAACTTTTCAAACTCATGAAATCCATTATGAGTTTTTGGTTATGCCTTTTGGCATTACAAATGTTCCTTCCACATTTCAAGGTTTGATAAATTCCATCTTCAATCCCTTTCTTCAAAAATTTGTGTTAGTATTCTTTGATGATATATTGATCTTCAGTAAAACTTGGGAAGCCCATGTTCAAAATGTTGATAAGGTACTCACACTATTGGAGGAACAAAAATTATATGAAAAACCCTCCAAATGTTTCTTTGGAGTACGGGAGGTGGAATACCTAGGTCATATCAGCTCTCATGAAGGCGTTAAGGTAAACCCTAACAAAATTAAAGCAATCCGGGAATGGAATATCCCTACAACCCTAAAACACCTTAGGGGATTTATTGGGTTGACAGGATATTATCGCAAGTTTGTTAAGAATTATGGGCAAATATCATCACCCTTAACAACATTATTGAAAAACGGATGCATTTTCATGGAATCTAGATGTAGCTAAGGCCTTTGAAGATATCAAAGAGGCCATGTGCAGAACTCCTATCTTCGCTACACCCTATTTCACAAAAACCTTCATCATGGAATGTGATGCGTCAGGTAATGGAATTAGTGCTATTTTAATGCAATATGAAAGGCACCTTTCCTTTCAAAGCCGACAAATTAAGGGGAAGAATCTACACAAACCAATTTATGAGAAGGAAATGCTAGCAATTATACATGCCCTGAATCAATGGCACCCCTACCTCATAGGAAGACATTTCAAGGTTAAAATTGATCATGATATCCTTAAATATTTCTTGGAACAAAGGCTATCTTCAAAAGAGCAGCAAAAATGGGTAACAAAGATGTTGGGATATGACTTTGAAATCATATACAAAAATGGGAATCAAAATGTTGTGGCAGATGCACTCTCTAGGAAATATGAGGATCATGTTGAAGAACTTATCTATGCTATCTCCATCATCCAAATAGATTGGGTAAGTGAAGGAAGGGATGAATGGAGGAACGATGAAGAAATATGGACATTCGTTCAAAAGCTACAGTAGGATCCCAATGGCTCTAATACATTTATGTGGAAAGATGACTTGCTATGGTACAAGGATCACTTATATCTTTGTAAGAGTTCCCAACTAAAGCAAAAGGTAATTTTGGAATTCCACTCCTCACTAGTAGGAGGGAACTCAGGTTTCTTAAAAACCTACCATAGGGTCAAGAATTTTTTTTGTTTTGGAAGACCTTAAAACTGATGCTCAAAACTTTGTGACAGGATTTTTGGTTTGCCAACAAAATAAAGTGGAAACAATTAAGATCCCAGGTAGTCTACAACCATTTTCCATTCCAAGCCAAAAATGGACAGAGGTATCAATGGATTTTATCACAGATTTACCAAAGTCTGAAGGAAATAGTGTCATCATGCTGGTTGTTGATAGACTTACTAAATATGCACACTTTTTTGCACTATCTCACCCTTTCAAAGCTAGCACAGTTTCCGCTGCTTTTATGGACATAGTCCAAAAACTAAATGGTACTCCAAATATTATAGTAAGTGATATGGATCTTATTTTCACTGGAAATTTTTGAACTGGATTATTTTCTTCTTTGGGTACTTAGCTGGCTCATAGCTCATCTTATCATCCTCAATTTGATGGACACATAGAGATAGTGAACAATTTTTTGGAAGGATATCTTCGATGTTTCACATTTGATAAAAAAACACAATGGGTCAACTGGTTACCCTTGGCAGAATGGTGGTATAACACTTCCTTCCATACATCAGTAAAAATGACCCCATTTATGGCATTTTATGGCTATCATCCACCATCCATCACATCTTCACTAAGAGACTCATATAAGGTTCAAGCAGTGGAAGACCACATGGAGCATCAACAAAAATTTCTTCAACTCTTAAAAGACAACTTGACTTTGGCACATAATCAAATGAAACAACAAGCATATCAACACCGAAGTGAACAAAGATTTGATGTGAAAGATTGGGTGTTTTTAATACTACAAACATACAAATCGGTGTCCCTAATGAACACCGATAAGAATAATAAATTATCACCTAAATACTATGGTCCCTATAAGGTGCTACAAAAGATTGGTAGTATGGCCTACAAATTGGAACTACCTACATCTTCATGAGTCCATCGAGTTTTTCATGTTTCATGTTTAAAGAAGGTAATCGATGACAAGCTACTAGTTCAAACTATATTACCAGAACTTGATGAGGAAGGAAAAATCATCTTGTATCCTAAAGCAATCAACGAAATAAGAATCACACAGCTTCAAAATCGATCAATTCCATAGTATCTCATTAAATGGAAGAACCTATCTAAGGAAGATTCAACGTGGGAAGATGAGTCCTTTATACAACAGCATCCAAAACTACTTCAGCGTTGTGTACAACACATTTTGAAAGGGAGGGGCATGTTAAGCCCTCAATGATGTCACATTACCCCCTGTAGAGTGGTGCATTACCCCTGTAGAGTGGTGCATTACCCCCTATATGGTGGTGCATTACATATTATTGATGTCAGCTTGGGTCTATTAGTGGTTCTATTAGTGGGTCTATTAGTTGTTATTGTACACCTTTGTCTCCTATATATAGGAAGGAGATATTTTCATTTTAGTCATCATTGTATCCTGTCTTGTCTTATGTACTTAGTACATTATGTAAGGAGGTTCCTCCCTTGAAGAGGATTTCTATTCATCTATGTTCTTCATTATTAAGGCGTGGATTACTTTCTCCAGGTCTATTTCTTCTCTTTTTATTCTATTTATGGGACTTGGTTGCATAACAATCAACTGGTCTTGTATGATGCTACAACTAAAACAATATATGACACATTTCTTAGGATTGTTCAACCTAAGGAGACCTCAATGGCCCATTATTGGAGAACTATCCACAAAATTGAAATGTTCTTGGATTTGTTAGATAAATAGGAGGCTTGAACACAAGATCTCAACACAAATATGGTAAATTTAGAGCCATTGTATTCATGAAATTGATGATCCTAAGGTTATTAAGGACACTATGTGACCAATCACATTATGTTCCACCTCTTGAATAATGTTTTATTTCCTTCTGTGTTTTTTTTTCTGCCTTTATCATACCCGTGGTAAAATTTTAGTTTGAGAAGCTTCTGCTTTTATTTGTTTCCTTGAAATGAAATTTAAGTTTCATTATTAGGTTTGAAAACTATTCACAAGGATTTCATAAAACAATTCCATGGGTTTACCAATTTCTCTAAATGTGCAATCGTTGCACTAATTAGATGACCCAAAATCTAGATGATCTCAAAACTAATTATAGATTCTAAATCAACATAAGAATAAACCACTAGCATAGAGAATCTTGCAACTAGAAAATATTCTAAATTGAAATATGAAGAAACCACTAGTGTCGAGAATCTTAGATCTCCTAGTTTGATTTTGTGGACACAACAATTTGGTTATAAGAAATGAAAAATAAATGTAAAATCACCCAACTAAGGTAAATTGTTGTGATGGGGCACAAAATTACCTATTAGGCACAACAATTTAGCTTAAGAAGCAAAAACAAACATAATAATCATCAACCCATGCCATCCACCTATCAAGAAACATTGTATAAGCTAGAGAAGTGGATCATTGAGCTGATGGAAATATTTGTCTTACTACCACTGCAATTTTGCTTAAGGAAATAAACTATTGTAAGTTTCGGCTAATCCTAAAGATACATATGTCATAAAATCATTATTCAACAACTAGATTGAAATCATTGTTATTTCAAGACAAAATCATCTTAATTCCACAATGATTTGATTGTTGGTGACAATGCATTGAGCTTTAAGGAAAGTAACCACCTTAGAGGGTCCACATGCATACATAAATCATTGTTTTATGCCAATAAAATAAATTGATGTGTGTGAAACCTGGTGCAATTTTTTAAAAGGTATTTACTCCAAGATAGATTTGAGATCAAATTATCATCGGTGAGAATAAAGGATGAAGATATAAGAAAAAAATCTTTCAGAACCCAATATGGTCATTATGAGTTTCTAGTACTTCCATTTGGATTAACAAATGCATCAACTAAATTTATGTGCTTAATGAATGTCATAGTTAGATAATATTTGGATATGTTTTTCATTGTATTCTTAGATGAAATTTTTTATTTATTTAGGGTCAGTGGAAGAGCATGAGGAACACTTGATATTAGTGCTATAGGTTCTAAGAGAGAATCAACTTTGTGGTAAGTTGAGTAAGTGTTCATTTTACTAGAAACAAATTTTGTACTTAGGACAAATCATACCTGAGGAAGGGATAGAAGTGGACACAAAGAAGGTTGAAGCTATCATGTGGTGGCATACACTTAAGAACGTATTAGAGGTAAGGTCATTTATGGGATTGGATGCATATTACCAAAGATTCATAGAAGGCTTCTCAAAATCGACACTTCCAATTACCTCATTACAGAAGAAAGGTTCCAAATTTGAATGGACACCACGGTGCAAAGAAATTTTGTGGCAGCTAAAGGGATTGCTCACCTGCGAAAAAATTCTCAAAATTGTTGATTTGATTGAATATTTTGTGGTATGGATAGTTTCTTGCAAAGAAGAAATTGATGGCATGATTATACAAAAAGGTCACATGGTTTATTATGAGTCTACAAAGTTGAAGGAACATGAGAAAATGTTTGTCACACACGATTTAGAGTTGGCTTCTATAATGCATGCCTTAAAAATGTGGATATGTTATCCCATGGGCAGGAAGTTTGAATTAAGGACTGATCATAGTGGATTGAAATGCTTGTTTGAAAAGCAGGCTTTGAACGCTAGAAAAACAAGATGGGTAGAATATATTTGTAAATTTGATTTTAATATCAAACATATAAAAGGGAAAGAGAATAAGGTTGCAAATGCACTCAACATGAGAGTACATGTGTAATGTCCCCAGCTTGACCCTATTGCATTAATATTGTAAATGATGTAAATATTGTTATTTAGTCATGGTGAGGAGCTCAAGGCCAAGGCCCCGCCATTGATTTAATGTTCTATGTATCGGCAATTAGAATAGATGCCTATGGTTCTTGTGCGAGATGGGCACAATGTAAATAAGACACCATGTAAATATGCAATTTTAATGAAAACACCCACAACTAGCTATGCAATGCAACAAAGAGATGGGGCATGATTCTACAAGGAATAGGGAGGGAAATTATTCAAACCCTTGAGCCCATGGTGTTAATCCATTTCATTGAGGAAACCCATGAACTCTCAACTACCCATTTGGTCTCATGCACCCAATCACTTAATCTTTCCAAGAATTGGTTGAGACAATAAATGCCTTGGGATGGGAGAGGTATGGCTGTCAATTTTCGTGCATGGGCAAGCCATCAACTTGGAAAAATCGTGTTTTTGCTTGTGGGGCAAGAAAACCCCCACGAAATTGGCCCAAAAGCCATTCTTCACCCATGGCATTCTTGCTCTCACGCAGTCTGAGCCTGTTGGGGTTTTATCCTTCACGTTTTCACCTTTCCCTGCGTTTTTCCATGCCTGCAAAACTTGTTTTTGGTTAGCTCATTGGATGGGAGAAGAGAGCCACGATTTTTGGGGTTAGGGAGGTCGTTTCTGCCCACGAAATTCCCATGAGCATTCTTCTAAAAACGATTCTGCTCTGCTGGGGTTGAATTCCCATTTTCTCCTTTCGTTTTGGTTGCCCACGTTTTCTGGAACGGTCAGGAACCCATTGTTGGGAACTTCACTATAGAAGCGGTTTCCTCATGCCCAACACTTCTGCTTTTGCTGTTATATGCATCCATCTCCTAGCCACCTCAAAAACCCAATTGCTAGTTGGTATGGCTGATTCTGGTGTATCTATGGCTAAGTGAGACCCTGTTGTTCCCTAGTTCCTTGTGGAGATCATGCCCAGCTCGGGGGTGGCAGTGGTGCTGAGAGATTAAGAGCACACTGGCCTACGGTTGGGTGGAACGTTGCAGAGGCGTAGCTGGTTGTTTGGGATTGCTTCATTAAGATAAGTATTCTCTTGTGTTTGTAACTTTGCAATTGTTCCTTTGATGAATAGCTGGAATGGATTATGGATGTGCTAATGAATTACTTCCGCTGTGTATTCAAATGATTATGCATTTCCATATGCCCCGTTATAATTCTGCAAAGGTCCTTATTTAATGACTGTCACGGAATTTTGAATGTATGTTAGATATCAGCATGATTTATTTAATCTTTGTTGTGTTCTATAGTATGCACATATACATGTCTGTTTATCAATCAGTTTAAATTAATGGATATGGGGCTAACTTCCCGGATTGAGCAATGATCCTCTCTATCACGCTAGTATGATAGAGGGGACATTACAACATGCAATGCATAATACAACCATTAGCATGTGTAAATCATATTTAAGAACCAGAATTTTTGAGGTTATTATCTCATGTGAACATTATTTATAGGTAAAAGAAGGATTGCAGCAGGAAAACGTACAACATAAATATGAAGGATACAAATTGGAATATGATGGACTTATTATGCATAAAACTAGAGTTTATGTTTGTAATTCTATTGAATTAAGGAAATTGATAATGAATGAGATGCATAAGGTTCCATATGCAGGACATCTTGGATACAACACATATTTCATTAAATTTGGAATTAAACAGTGGATCTAGAATCACAAAATAACTAAAAAACTCAATTTTGCTAATGTCCTGAATAAAATGTTTACAATTGCAGCAGTGAGAAGTCCATACTTTTGGCCAAGAATGAAGAGAGATGTTGTTGAGTATATAGCTAGGTGCATGGAATTTCAGAGAGTAAAAGTGGATCACAAACATACATCATGTTTGCTACAACCAATACCAATACCAGAGTGGAAATGGGATGTGGTGATCATTGATTTCATCACTAAGTTTCCCAGGAAAAAGAAGCAACATGATTCCATCATGGTAATGGTGGATACATTAACAAAGGCTACCCACTTTATTCCAATCAAATCAATGCATAAGGAAGCTAACAGAGCAGAGATTTATATGAATTAAATTTCCTGGTTACATGAAATATCAAAGACCATTGTATTAGACATAGATCAAAATTTTAATTCAAGCAATTGGAAGGGTTTATTCAAAGGATTTGGAACAAATCTAAATTTAAGTACAACATATAATCCCTAGACATATGGTACACTAAGAGAATTAATAAAGTTATGGAGTATATGTTGAGTATGTATGTGATGGATAAACCATCTAAATGAGAAGATTGCTTGTACTTGGTGGAGTTGCATACAACAATAGATATCATGCTTCTTTGGATATGAATCCATTTGAAATCTTATATGGAATAAAATTCAATACTCCAATCAGTTGGAGAAATCCAATAGACATAATAGTAATTGAACCATAATTACTTAAAGAAATGGAAGAGAAGATTGTGAAGATTAGGAAAAATTTGAAGGCAACATAAGACAGACAAAAAATTTATGAAGACAAAGGGAGAGTAGTAGAGGACTTCAGAGTTGGTGATCATGTGTATCTACGAGTCATGCTCTAAAAGAATTCATTGAAACTCAAAATTTTTCCGAAGCTAGTTCCTAGATATTGTGGGTTGTTTGAAATATTAGTTAGGATAGGTCCTATTGCATATGATCTTTCTTTGCATGCTTTCATAAGAGTAAACAATGTATTTCATGTGTCATTATTTAAAAAGTGTATACCTGATCCTAACTACATAATCGATTGGGTTGTGACTCAGGTGGAACTAGAAGGAGATATTTTAGTGCGGCTAATGTGCATCCTCTATAACAAGATCACATTACTTAGGAAAAAATCCATGGGGTAGGTAAAGGTCCGATGGAAACAATATGGCCCTAAAGAAGCAACGTCGGAAATGGAGAATGCGATGCAAGATGCATACTTGCAACTATTTTGAATTTTTTTATTGTAATATTTTTTTACATGTACATAGTGCTTATATGCACCAATGATGGTGCATAAATTAAGGGGGAGGGGAATGTAACACCTCATTTTGACCCCAAGATGTAAATATGATGTAATTTTTTAATGCTAGAATTCAAATATGAATGTTCTAGGATGACTGAATATACTGTAAATATGTACTTTTTCTTTTTAATATAAAAATACCTAATAGATACAAGTGAAGAAGGAGGAAGAAGAGATGAGAAAATTCTATGAACCCACAAGTGGAGGAAAGTGAGAGGGACTAACGGGTTATGAACCTAGTGGAATTTAACTATACCATAGCCTTCATTAACCATTTTAACCCATATTCCCTTTACCATAATTATGAGGGTCACCTTAATTAGTCTTATAATTAATTACCTTAATGGAGTATTAAGAGGGAAATGTGGCCTCTTCTAGGGAGGCCATGTGTTAGAGAAAAACCATGCATATTTAAAGTTAGAAATGCACTTAGTTTAGCATTCATTCATTTCAACATTTAGGGAGGAAGAGCATATATGCCATGGTAATTACAATTGGTAAATCAAAGAGGAATTAGTTTTACAGAAGCAACAGTTGAGCCCACCCTCAGAAACGACATCCTAGCTACCCTAATAAACCGTTGCTTGGGATTAGAGAATATGGTATGCATCGTGACATGCTGGGATCCTTGTGATAGAGACTTCCTGGAAAACCTGTGTTGGAGCACTAGAAGGGGAAGGGGATAGCTCGAGGGATTGCAAGTGCATAGAAGGGGTACCTTCCCTAGCATTGTGAAAGTTCATGTGGAATGAGTGAGAGGTTTGATTTGTATGTGTGTAATATCCCTGATCTTATATCAACTATATTATCTCAATCATAATTTAAAACACCAATTAACACATGAATTAACTTATACCAAAACTAGTTGCAGAAAAACTAGTCTTGGACACAAGTGGCTTTCCCCTAGGGTTAGGAATTTGTAGTATTTAGGATTTTCAAAATGTATGGGTGAATGTGTAGAAGAAAAAGGTATCAAGTTCAGGTCCAAATTCTTATTCCTATCCACAATGTAATGGGGCCATTTACATTTCAACAACAACTGTGGTTGATGTCTACTTTGAGTCTTCCTGGGCACTCCAACATATGCATAATAGGATCAATGCTTACACCTGAATGTAACCAAATGGAATATATCATATATTAACCTCCTAATTAGGTTTTGGACAGAATCTTATGATAATTTTGGAGGTTCTGGTTGAGTTTGGGAGAAAAAGAGGCAAGGGCACTATGTTGGACTACTCAACTAGTAGTTTTCCAAGTTCTTCCAAACATGATGAGATTACTTTGAATCCTCAGGTAAATGGTTGGATATGATTCATTAAGGTCTTGGAATTCACAAATGACAATTAGAACAGAAAAATGACTCATGCATAGCTCTGAATTACAAAAATGGTAAAACTAGTCAATAAAAAGTGCTTAAAGAGATAGTCTTAGTATTGCTTAATCCAAACTACGTTGTAGGATTAAAAAATTCACTTCTGAAGTATGTGAGGTCTCTGACATGATTTTATTAAAAGAATCAAATCAAAATTGAAACTCCTGAGTAGAAATTGGAGGATTTTGAACATTCAGATCTTTAAGGAGTCTTCAATGCTAGATAAAGCTTACAAACTAAGAGAATGAGTATGAGAGGAGGAGAATAAGGATAATTTATGAAATGGATCTGAAATGTGTGTTAAATCAGAGCTGGTAACTACAGATGGAGGGTGCACTGGAATTCATGAGCTGCACAGGGGAACCTTCATTGAAATGGATCACCTCCTTCAGATGAACTCCTGCAAGAACTCTCTCCAATGGCATTGTGATTGAGGATCTCTCTCTGGATGCCGTATATTATTCAATAATGGATTTATTTAGGCATGTATATCAGCATTCCATGGATATAGATCTGATCATGAACAAACTGGAGCATGAATTGCATTGGGGTTCATCTCCCAAGCACTGGTTGAGGCACATCACTCAACTCTGAGTAGCAATAGCTCTCAAGACAAAAATAATGGACCAAAAGATGCGAATGGTGTGCAATAGCATCCTTTTATAAATTATGTTGCTTCTTCGGCAAGCTATTAGCACATGTGAGAGGAGAGGGCACATTCCTTGAGGGAATTAGCGACAATTTTGATTTGTTCCACTTGCTTGATTTTGTGTCTTCAACTGAAATTAGCAATTTCGCCCTACTTAGATTTTATGGATGTTGCCTTCTTTTACAAATTGGTTTCTTTCTACACTTTCCTGCTTTGTGCTTTTGCCAGTTTCTATCTTTTTATGTTGCCACCTTGCTTTTAGCTAACTTCTTGTTGTTTATAATTTTTCCACTTGAGTAGGTGAGGTCAACATTGTCCTCATGCACTCTCCTAGCCATGTGAACATCACTGATTTCCAAAATTTTGATTAATAATAATAAGAAATTAATTATAAAATAATTAAAATTCAAAATATTAAAATTATTAATTACTATAGGTCTTATACCAAAATTCACCCCCATTAATTAATTATCTTCAATTTAATTCTTCTTCCTAGACCCTTAGGGATTGGAGGGTCCAAGTCTTGATCAAATGACCACTAGGAGAGGAACATGACAGTCCTCCCTACCCAAGACTACTTGTCCTCAAGCAAGTGCAATCTTGGATGCTGCAGAATCTGTTCACTTTCCCAGGTTGCATCTTCACTAGGAAACCCCTTCCACTGCACTAGATATTATTTAATGGTTATGTTCCTCATCGTCCTTTCTTTAACCTGGAAAATATTTTTTGGTTATAAGACCAGGTGTCCTTCATCATCGAGAGGAGGAAATTATTTTGAAACTGTTACTTGTTGGACAACTGCTTTCTTCAAGAATGACACGTGGAAGACATTGTGTATTTGGCTCCCTGAAGGAAAATCTAATTCATAGGCAACTTCACCAATTTTCCTTATGATCTTATATGGTCCATAGAATCTTGGCAGCAATTTCTCAGCCCATTTTGAATTTAGAGAGGATTTCCTTTATGGTTTCAACCTCAAATAGACCAAATCACCTTCTTGGAAGGTTCAGTCTATTTTGTTCTTATATGCATTCACCTCCTATTGGTTATGTGAAACCTGCAAGTTCTCTTTGAGTGTCTGGAGTATGTCTTGGATTTCCTGAAGCCAATAATTTTCTTTTTGTGCTCTGCAATCCCCAAAAATCATATCTACAAATGTGGGGAATTCATACCCATACAGAGCTTTAAATGGGGTCATTACAATGGGGAGATGGAATGTAGCGTTATAACAAAATTCCCCCAAGTGTAGCCAAGTGACCCATGCTTTATGCCGCCAGGTAATATAATTCCTGAGGTAACCATCGAGCCATTGGTGTACCCTCTCATTTTGGCCATCATTCTGAGGGTGATAACTCGTGCTAAGGTTCAAACTAGTTCAAACAAGGTTTTCCAGAAAGCACTAGTAAATTTGTTATCTCGGTCACTTATTATGGTCTTGGGTAGACCATTCAATCTGAATACTTCTTTAAAAAAAAATGCAACAACTTGACTGGTAGTAATAGTTGATGTGAAAACAAGGAAGTGGGCCAATTTGGTCAATATGTCAACCACTACAAAAAAACTATCCTTACCCTAGGTTTTTGGGCAAACCGGTAATGAAATCCATGGACACACGTTCCTACTTATGTTCTGGATTTGGTAGGGGTTGAAGGAGACCAGCAGGATGAGTGTTCTCAACTTTATTCTGTTGGCATGTAGTACACTCCCTTACATGAATTAACACATCATTTTTTTGGCCCTTCCAAGTGAACCTCTCTCTCACCTTCTAGTAAGTTTTCAGGAATCTAGGGTGGCTTGCCACTAATGCATTGTGGGAAGCCTCCAAAATATTTTCTTGTAAGTTTGATCTAGGCACTAGAATTTTTTTGTCTTTATGATATATGACATCATTAAGGATTTTGTAAGCATCATCCTGAATCAACCCATCCAACACTTCACAAGCAAACTGGTTCTTAGAATATTCAATAGCTAGTTGGACCTTCCAATCAGTTGGGACTTGCAGCAAAGAAAAAGTAGGCTTCCTAGAGAGGGAATCAGCTACCACATTCATCTTACCCTTTTTTATTCTATATCGAAGTCATATGACTGAACCTTACTTACCCATTTATGTTTTCTATCATTTATCTCCCTTTGGGTTAGAAGATGTCTCAAACTGTTGTGATCGGTCTTTACTATGAACTTGCCTCCCACTAGGTACTGTCTGAATTTGGACAAGGCATGCATAATGGCCAAAATCTATTTATCATAAATTGAATTATTCCTCTCATGTGGATGCAAATTTATGCTGTCATAGGCAATCAGATGCTTATTCTACATCAAAACGGCTCCAATGCCTTCCCCGAAGGCATCACTTTCTAGTATGAAGGGCTGAGTGAAATCAGGAAGTGCAAGTACTCGGAAGCTGCTCATCACTTATTTAATTATGTTGAAATATTTTTCATCCTCATCTGGCCAACAAAAGGCTCCCTTCTTGGTGAGATCTGTCAAAGGAGATGATAGTTTAGAAAACCCTTTCACAAATTTTTGGTAGTAGGTGCATAAAGCAGTGAAACCCCTTAATTCAGTGATGTTCTTTGGGATTTTCCATTCAAGTATGGCCTTGATATTCTCCATATGCACCTTTAATCCTTCTTTCCCAATTATGTGACCAAGACAGAGGATCTCAGTCATTCCAAACTCACATTTGGACAATTTGGCATAAAAGGACTGTTATGCCAAAATTGTTAGGACATTGTCCAAGTGGTGCAGGCTCTCCTCCCATGTCCTACTGTAAATCAGAATATCATCAACGAACACAAGGACATACTTACGAAGCTGCTTATTGAATACTTTGTTCATGCAGGATTGGAAAGTGGCCGGTGCATTGGTTAAGGCAAAAGGCATGACAAGAAACTCAAAATTCCCATAATGGCACCAGAAAGCATTTTTTTAGATGTCTTATTCCCTCATTCTGATTTGATGGTATCCTGAGAGGAGGTCTATATCAGAAAAATATTTTTATCCATGCATCTTATCCATCAATTCATCAATCCTTGGGATAGGATATATGTTTTTGATGGTCTTCTTGTTCAGGGCCCTATAGTCAATGCACATGTGCAATGTTCCATCTTTCTTTTTAACTAGGACCATTGATGATGCAAAGGGACTTGAGCTTGGCCTTATGAATCCCAACTAAAGCTGATCCTTGATGGTCTTTTCAATATCATCCTTGAATATTTTAGGGTGCTTGGAAGAATGGATCTTGATAGGAAGTGTGCCAACTTCAAGCTCAATCCAATGTTCAATAACTTTGTTAGGAGGCCTACCATGTGGAATATCTTCGAACACTTTCTTAGTGTGTAGAATCCTTTTTATGTCGTCGAGATGATGTGAAACATCTATGGAAGTGTAACATCCCAAAAAATTACAAAAATTTAAAAAAATAAAAATAGCAATAAATACTGAAATTGCTAATGCGGAAAATAAAATAAATACTAATCTCTTAACTAATGACAAATTATGATAACAACAATTTATACTTCATAGCACAAAACACATCATTAATACTGCTTGTGTTTAAATTAAATATTCATATCGTAATTAAGTTTATCTTGTGATATATTCTCTTGACAAGGTACTGGCAGTTTTCTTTTGAATGATGATGAAGGGGTCCTACGAGGTACCCTGAGGTTTACTTAGCTATGTTAGCTAAAGCATTGAACCTGTTTCTCTTGCGTAGATTCGCAGGTAAGAACATTCTGACAAGTCAAGTATTGCAAGTAACTTCTAATTAAGCTTTTGGTTATCCGTCAATGTTTTACGATAATTCTATGATAGGTATAAATGGCATGAATCTCTATCTAAATTCTGTAGGTGTTATGTTAACCATATTTACAAATTGTAAGCTTTGAATTATCAATATCTAAAACTAAACTCCTTAGTAGTTCAACAAAGAAGAGATATGTAAACTATGAGATTCTCAATTTCATACTATAATACGATGTCTAAAAGTTTATTTCTATACTGTCATCGCTTCCTTTGTTGTATCAGATATACTTAATTTGTGAGTGTTCCAATTCTCTATTTTACTCCATACTATGAGTCGAAATGATATTATAAGAGTAACTATAGTAACTTACTATGTGATGAACCTTACTAAAGTAGCAGAGGTTTACTATATGGTATTTATCCTAACTAGAACGATATTAGTTTTTAAGTTTTATAAAACTCATAGCTTTAAGCACAATCTATGTATAATACTTTACACTGGATTAATAATATTGTGATAATGCAATTATACAAAGGTGGTCATAACATATAAATTATTATTACAATGCACATCTTTTGGTTTCTAACTACATACCAAAATTGGATGAATTCTTATGAATAATATGATCTATGGAAAACATTTAAGAAATCATCGGGAAACATACTAACATATATTACCTTATATCCTATGATTAATACTTGGAGGTTGTATGTAATACATGTATTGACCTTGTGATTTGATTATCCAATGGAATCATATATGAGGAACCCTAACTTTGAACTGAATGATACGACAGTGTACTGAATGTTTTTAATGCTAATGCGTTGGCAGCCTGTCGTAACCAAACTTGGCATTAATTATCCTACCTACTGCGTGAGTGGAAAACATAATGGATGCCACCGTGGTTTGGATTCATGTGATGGAAGTCGCAGGTGTTACTTTTATGCCGAGTTGGGCCTCGCTTTGCACCTTGGTTTACTGAGTTGGTGTCGTGGTGTAGGTGATAATTAATGTGGTTGTTTCCCATTTTTTGACTTGCTTAGCTGGATTCGTCTCCATCGTTGATCTCTTGTGTTCTTGGCTTTTGAATCTGGAAACCCTAGTCCTTTGTTATGACTTGCATCGAGATGGTTTCTCATCCTTCATTTTGCCTTGGTAGTGGGAGGGTAGAGAGGCAGCTTGCTACAATGTAGGGTTTGGAAGTTGATTTATGGAGGACTCCTTCCCTGAGTTCGACCTCTTGATCTGTTGGGAAATTCTAATAGTTTCAGGTGTTTGTGTTTCTTGTACAGAGACGAGGCTCTTTGTATCTTCGAACAATGTTAAAGGAAATAGTAATTAGGGTTTTCTTGATGATCTTGATAGTAGATTTTTTGAATCAGAGATCGATTTCTTGCATGAAGGTGATGGTGGTTATTGGAGTCTAAACTCTTCCTTCCTCCATTTGCTAGATGGTTTTCACAGTGTTTGCTACTGGCATCTCAGTTTTGGGGCTATATTACTCAGGTAATAATTCAGTTGATGAAAAATAACAATAAAAGTCGTGTTGATTCAAATTTGACTTCTGTGCTTTCATCATTTAACCTCGTGGTAGTTTTTATGGCAGGTACAACTTCGCGGAAGGTTACAAGGTTTGAAAGCTTGGTGGGATACTGCTGCTTGTCTACTTGGTAAGCCTCGGAGGTTCTTTCCCTCGTAGGTTCTCCTGGCTTGGTATGGCTAATACCTGATGTTTGATGAGAGCTTAGTACAGGATTCCTGGCAAGGTTTTTGGCCAGTGATTTTTTATTTTATTTTGAGAGTCAATGATGAGTGATCCTCGATTCATCTTGATACTTGGCTCTATAGCGTTTTGCTATACTCTTAAAATGTATTTTTGTTGAAGATATTATTTATGAAAGGATGAACCCTAAATACAATGTTTAGAAAAATAAATTTTTGAATGGTTTCTATAATTGTATAATTTGATAGTGTACCTAGGAAAATACTGTGTCGAGTTGCTTGGCCAAGAGCCATGGGCTTACTTGTTTTGTAAAAGGAACCCCGTGCTCGAGTTGTTTATTTTTAAAGTTAGAAAGGTGATGAGACTCAGGTTTTGGAAATGATCCATTACTTAACTGAATATTACGGTAAAACTAAATAGTAATACCCTTTTCTGAAATCGCGCTTGTATAGATTGTAATTATGATAGTTGAACGGAAAATAATGTGCTTGGTATTTGGAAATCTAATGTAAGGATTTTGATGACGTTTTATGTGCGTTGGAAAACTATGAACCATGCTACGAGTTTGTAATAATTTGAAGTTTGAAATACTGTGTGTTTAAAAAGGCTAAGTGCCCAAAGATTTCGATCTTGATACGAGCAATAAAAATAAACCCTACCCTGTAGGTTTCGATGGCAGACTTGTGTTTTTAACTAAAAACTATACTGTCGTTTTGATAAGGCCAAGAGCTAGACTGAATGTTTTTGAATTGGAAACTTGGAAATATGGAAATGTAGTAATACATTTACTGAGTAGTAATTCTGGATTACAATGCAGCTGATAAATTTCTAGAAAAGATGATTTTTGAAATAAATGGAATTGTAACATCTTACTATACAAATATATGGAATTATAAATGATAGAATGCATAGTATTGGCTTTCAAAGGAAAATAGATGTTGATAAATAAAAACCCTAGTTCTGTACAAAGATAAAATATTCATTTTTATTTACTAGGTAAGGAAAAATATTATCATATCTATTTTCTGATATGTTGTCCTGCATTCTGAGTTTAAACATATATAATTGATAATGCAGTTTTTAAAATACAACACCACAATGTTAGTCTAATCATTCAATTGGCATTCTGCCCATCATTAATCTATCTTAATTTTAATTCTCTATACTAGAGTACGATGCAAAAGACAGCATGGGGAAAAATACAAAGAACGTTATTTAATTGATCATCTCATTTACTTAATCATCATTATTCAGAAATCGTACTTAGGTCAGAAAATAAAAAATTTCTTCTTTATGCTCTTAACTGTATTAATGAACTTATAAATGCAGAAATTATTTGAATGAAAATAACAACGGAACTGTAGAACCTGATAATTTGTAGGAGAAACAAGCCACCCAAGGAACCTGTTCCACCCAACCTACTCCTGAAGAAAGCCAAATTACTTGCCTTAGGACCCCCAAGCCTGTTCACTGAACCACTAGGAAGAATAATCTGTAGAAGCTTTAGGACATCAACTTGTAGGAACAATGTAGATCATTTAGTCATATAGACTCAACAGTCAAAGAGACCTGCACCAGCACCTCTGAATTCCTTCTCAAAATAATTTCAGCAGCCTCACAATGCACTGCCACTTAGCCTCCCTATTCGAATCTCTCAGTGATCACCTGACACAGTTGAGGAATTATTTCTGCAAAAAATAATCTAGAGCTGTATGCTCAATTTGAATTGCCTTATCTAGGCTGCCTAGGCCTTTTAGTGGTTAACCTGGTCATTAATGAGCCATCAGCTCTCTTCCACCCACCTGGGGGATAATGCCATAATTTTATGGGTAGTTGTGCCATAACCAACAGCTAGTGGTGGAGTGCAAATGTTGACATCTGTCCCATGCCTTCTAACAGATTCCATTCCTCCTAGTGGATCAGTGAACACTCATTTAACAGGTCCCTGGGTGTTTGTCTCCTGTTTTAATTTATTAAATAATAATAATATGTCATTACAATCATCCTTGATAAGATTTGGTCATAATTACAAAACTTTGTAATTAAAATTTAACATAATGTTTTTTTTGCAAATAAAATAAATAGTCTCAAAATTTGAGTAGGTGACATACACCCCCCCTTAAGTCTTAACATCATCCTCGATGTTGTTTATTCACTCTCTGAGTGTTCCTGAAATAGATATGGGTATGCTGCCCGCATACTACTCTCCAACTCTCAGGTTGCCTCTTCTGGGCTAAGGTGCTTCCATTGCACCTTTACCTGCTCGATGGTGTGATTCCGGAGTAGAGTTTCCTTCCTTTCGAGGATACAATCCAGTTCCACCTGAAAATCGTTGTCTTGTTCCACTTGTACATCATTCTAATTTATAACATGAGTAGCATCGTGTACATATTTCTTTAAAAAATAAATATGAAAAACATTATGTATCTTTAGATTGGGTGGCAAATCCAGTTGGTATGCCACGGGTCCAACCCTTAACAAAATTTCAAAAGGACCACAATATCTGGGTGCCAGCTTGGCACAACTTCCCAATTTCAATGAACTCTTTGTCAGTCTTACCATAATGAAAACATGCTCACCAACCTAGAACTCTTTATGAGTCCTCTTAAGATTTGATTGACTCTTTTACCTATGTTGGGAAACTTTAATATTTCTTTGTACCTTTTGCACGGATAGTTCTATTTCCTTCAACAATTCAGGCCCTAAAATAACTCTATTAACTGGGTCATTCCAAGAAACTGGTGTATTACATTTCCTACCATAAAGAATTTCACAAGGGCTAAGCCTGGCTGATGCATGGTAATGGTTGTTATATACAAATTCTCCTGAATGCAAGTAGTCCTCCCACTTACCAGGCTGGTCCTTAACATACATCCTTAGCATGTCTTCCAATACTTGATTTACTCTTTCCATCTGTTTGTGGATGAAATGTTGTGCTGAAGTTTAAGGTTGTATTCAACCCTTTAAACAAATATCTCCAGAAGTTTCCAGTAAAATTAGAATCACGGTCTGAAACTATCACTTTTGGTATTCCATGCAATCGAAAAATGTGTTTCATGAAGATTTATGCAATATCCGGAGCCTTATGAGTAGTCTTTACAGGTATAAAATGTGTTGCCTTACTGAGTTTGTCCACTACCACCATGATGGAATCATTTTGTTTCTGATTCTTGGGTAGTCTAGTAATAAAATCTATGCTTATGATCTCCCATTTCCAACTAGGTATTGGTAATGGCTGTAACAGTCCAGCTGGATGCTGATGTTCAACCTTTAATTTTTGACAGTCATGCATTTAGCTATATATTATGCTACTTCATCCTTCATCTTGGGCCAATAATACTCTTTTCGTAACATAGTTATGGTTTTCTGATTCCCTAGATGACCAGAATAATGACTTTTGTGCATCTCATCTAAAATTAGAATTTTTATCTTTGGTACATTGGGCACATATAATCTGTTTTTGTACAGCAACAATCCATTTTCTCTTAACTTGTAAGCTGCCATAGAATTTTCAAAATTGATTTCTGCTGTCTTTTCATGTAATTTTCTGTACTCATAATCAGTTTTAATCCCTTCGAAAATATGATTTTCTAAATCTGTTGTGTATGTATTGATGGTTGAAATAAAATTTAACTTTGCATTACCACTTAAGGCATCAGCCACCTTGTTCTCTTTACCCTTTATATGCTGAATTTCAAAATCATATTCACTTAGAAAAGTTATCCATCTAGCTTGTCTAGCATTCAAATTCGTTTGATCTAGTAAATACTTCAGCCCCATGTTATCTGTCATCAAAGTAAATTTTCTACCAATAAGATGGTGATGCCACATTTTTAAGGCGTGAATTACTGCTAATAATTCCAGATCATATGTAGAGTAATTTTTCTCATGTATTTTCAGCTTTCGAGACTCATATGCAACAGCATGTCCTTCTTGTGTTAGGACTCCTTCGAGTCCGTCATTACATGCGTCACTGCATACTATAAAATCTTTATTAAGATCTGCAATCCTCAAAATAGGTGTTGTAGTTAGTAACTCCTTCAACTTCTTAAAATTGTCTGCACACTTTTGATCCCATACAAACTTCTTCCCCTTCTTCTGTAAGGAGGTTATGGGGTTTGCAATCTTTGAAAAACCTTCTATGAATTTTCTATAATATCCTGTAATCCCCATAAATGATCGTACATCCGACACATCCTTTGGAATCGGCCATTCATTAATGGCTTTTATCTTGTCGTGATCAACGAAAATTCCTTCCTCAGAGATTTTGTGACCTAAATATTGAATCTTATCCTTGTGAAAGTCACACTTACTAAACTTAGCATATAACTGATGAGCTCTCAGAACTTGTAAAATAATACGCAGATGTTCGTCATGTTCGTCCTTACTTTTAGAATATACTAGAATGTCATCCATGAACACAATGATGAACTTATCCAAATACTTGTGCAGAATATTATTCATTAAACACATAAATACTGTCGGGGCATTAGTCAACCCAAATGGCATGACTATGAACTCATAATGTCCATATCCAGTTCTAAAGGTTGTTTTAAAAATATCCTCATCCTTCACACGAACTTGATGATATCCTGACCTTAAATCAATCTTTGAAAATATCATTGCTCCACATAGCTGATCAAATAGATCATATATGCAGGGAAACATATATTGATTCTTGATTGTCATCTTATTCGGTTGGTGATAATCTATGCAAAGCCTCAAGGTGCCATCCTTCTTCGTAACAAAAATAACAGGTGATCCCCAAGGAGACACGCTGGGTCTTATATAGTTTTTATCAATCAGTTCCTTCAACTTTGATTTCAACTCATTTAACTCTAGTATATGCATCCTATATGGAGCTTTGGAGTTTGGCACCGCACCTAGTATCAGCTCAATGGTAAAATCTAGATCTCTCTTCGGGGGTAACCCTGGAATCTCTTCTGGAAAAACATCCTGGAATTTTTTTAGGACAGGTATATCTTCTAGTTTTAGTTTTTCCTCTTTTGTAATTGACTCCTCATGTACTACATTCACTGCGAACATCTTACATCCTTTTCTAACTGCTCCTTTTACTTGCATAGCTGAAATCTGTCTAAGTGATGTCTTTCTAGGAATACCCTTCATCTCTATTGTTTCTCCTTCATCATTGAGACAGGTAAAACTCTTCTCGTAACAATTCAAAATAACATGATGTGATTCTAACCAGTCCATTCCAATTAATATGTCATAGGATCCTAAAGGTAATACATTTAACTTGATTCGTGTCTTTAACTGGTTCATAGATAAAACACAACTTTCAACAAAATCAGACACATTTCTTTTTGTTTCTGTTGCTAGTCTAACTAACCAGGATTTATTAATTTCTTTTGTTTTCAAATTAAGATGTTCTACTATACCTAGAGATATATAACTCAGGCTAGCGCCTGGATCAATCAAAATAGAAACTGGGTGGTTTTGTAGCATAAATTCAATCTCTACCATAGAGACTTGATGCTCTGCTTGCATGTTGTCTAGGGCTGCATTAATTCTGGGCATCTCTCTTGCCAAGTCTCCCACAATAGTTTCAGCTTGTATGGAGTGGATGTTATTGGTTGTCCACTTCCTTTTGGGACATTCTGAAGCATAATGAGGACCTTGGCACTCAAAACACTTTATAGGTGCCCTTTGGTCATTAGTTTTGGTAACATTTGGTGTATTTCTAGGAGTTGTAAAATTCTGTTGTTGATTAGTTCTGGGACTGTTTCCTTGGATATTTCGATTTGGAAAGTTTTTCTTTTGAAAACCAAAATTTCCATTGAATCTGAAATTTTTCTTCTTCAACTCAAAGTTGTTGGGTTTATGGTCTTTCCAATTAGATATCCCTTGTCTTTTCCGGTTTTGATCATAGCAGAAAGTTGCTTTCCTCATGGCTTCTTCTAAGGTCTTTGGATTGTCATACTCTATTTTGTCCTTGATGTTGAAAGGTAGATAGCTCAGATACCTCTGAATCTTTGGTTTCTCCTCCACAAGGTATGGTACATACCTTAGCAAATTCAGAAATTTGTTGTTCATCTCTTTCATGTTCATGGTTCCCAACCTTAGATCATAAAATTCCTTGGATTTTTCTTCGTAATATTGTTCAGATAGGAATTTCTTCTTGAAGTACCATTTAAAAGTGCTCCAATTCACATCCTTGTCCTTGATACCCTTCACTCTTTTGATGTCCTGCCACCAAATGTATGCCTTCCCTATCAGGTTGTATATGGCCATCTTTGCTTTCAATGATTCTGAATAATCATAGATTTGAAAATATTTTTTCATGTCGGACAGCCATGCTTTAGTTGTCTCTCCCTTCTCAGCTTCACCATTGAAGGTTGGGGGTTTGATCTTCTTGAACTCCCCAGAAATCTGCTCATACTGTTTATGGCTTTTTCTTTTTGGTTTGTAATCTCCTTCGCTTCTATCACTTGAATAATTACGTTTCTTTTTACGTATTTCTTTGGCAGCTCCTCATGATGTTGAACTGCTGTTCACATCATCAGTTTTCACTTTCTTATCCTTGTGCCGATGTGGTAAGTCTTCAACCTTGGAGGTATTTTCAACCCCTCTATCATGTTCATCCGTTTGGTATTGATCGAACAGTACTTGGTTCAGTTCCTCTTGTGCCTTCAAAATTCTCTCATAATCCTGCTTAACAGATCTTATCTCTGCTTTCAACTCCTGAAAGGCACGTAACAATCCTGATGAATTGTCATTCAATTCGTCATGGACTTCTACTTCATAATGTTGTTCAGTGCTATTGTTGATATGACTGTTTGGTCGAATTTTGTCCTCCATATGTTCATCTGATCCTTCCATACATGTAACTTAAAAAGAATTTTTTTTGTACAACAAAATAATTTAACTTGAATTAGTAAAGATTTTTGCGGTCATAAAATTTTTTTGTTGCCTGTTCTTTGGACCTTTTCAAGCTGAGAGTTCGAACATGAGCTCTGATACCACATGTAACATCCCGAAAAATTACAAAAATTTTAAAATTTTAAAATAGCAATAAATACTGAAATTGCTAATGCGGAAAATAAAATAAATACTAATCTCCTAACTAACGACAAATTATTATCACAACAATTTATACTTCATAGAACAAAACACATCATTAATACTGTTTGTGTTTAAATGAAATATTCATGTCGTAATTAAGTTTATCTTGTGATATATTCTCTTGACAACGCACTAACAGTTTGCTTTTGAATGATGATGAAGGGGTCCTACGAGGTACCCTGAGGTTTACTTAGCTATGTTAGCTAAAGCATTGAACATGTTTCTCTTGTGTAGATTTGCAGCTAAGAACATTTCAACAAGTCAAGTATTGCAATTAACTTCTAATTAAGCTTTTGGTTATCAATCAATGCTTTACGATAATTCTATGAGAGGTATAAATGGCATGAATCTCTGTATAAATTATGTACATGTTATGTTAACCATATTTACAAATTGCAAGCTTTGAACTATCAATATCTAAAACTAAACTCCTTAGCAGTTCAACAAAGAAGAGATATGCAAACTATGAGATTCTCAATTTCATACTATAATACGATGTCTAAAATTTTATTTCTATACAGTCATCGCTTCCTTTGTTGTATCAGATATACTTAATTTGTGAGTGTTCCAATTCTCTATTTTACTCCATACTATGAGTTGAAATGATATTTTAAGAGTAACTATAGTAACTTACTAGGTGATGAACCTTACTAAAGTAGTAGAGGTTTACTATACGTTATTTATCCTAACTAGAACGATATTAGTTTTTAAGTTTGCAAAACTCATAGCTTTAAGCACAATCTATGTATAATACTTTACACTGGATTAATAATATTGTGATAATGCAATTATACAAAGGTGGTCATAACATATAAATTATTATTACAATGCACATCTTCGGGTTTCTAACTACATACCAAAATTGGATGCATTCTTATGAATAATACGATCTATGGAAAACATTTCAGAAATCATCGGGAAACATACTAACCTATATTACCTCATATCCTATGATTAATACTTGGAGGTTGTAGGTAATACATGTATTGACCTTGTGATTTGATTATCCAATGGAATCATATGTGAGGAACCCTAACTTTGAACTGAATGATACGACAGTGTACTGAATGTTTTTAATGTTGATGTGTTGGAAGCCTATCATAACCAAACTTGGCATTAATTCTCTTGCCTACTGCGTGAGTGGAAAACCTAGTGGATGCCACCGTGGTTTGGATTCATGTGATGGAATTCGCAGGTGTTACTTTTATGCCGAGTTGGGTCTCGCTTTGCACCTTGGTTTACTGAGTTGGTGTTGTGGTGTAGGTGATAATTAATGCGGTTGTTGCCCATTTTTTGACATGCTTGGCTGGCTTCATCTCCATCGTTGATCTCTTGTTTTCTTGGGTTTTGAATCTGGAAACCCTAGTCCTTTGTTATGACTTGCATTGAGATGGTTTCTCATCCTTCATTTGGCCTTGGTAGTGGGAGGGTAGAGAGGTTGGAAGCCTGCTACAATTTAGGGTTTGGAAGTTGGTTTTCGGAGGACTCCTTCCCCGAGTTTGACCTCTTGACCTGTTGGGAAATTCTAATAGTTTCAATTGTTTGCGTTTCTTGTACAGTGCTGAGGCTCTTTGTATCTTCGGACAGTGTTAAAGTAAATAATAATCAGGGTTTTCTTGATGATCTTGATAGTAGATTTTTTGAATCGGAGATCGATTTCTTGCATGAAGGTGAAGGTGGTTATTGGAGTCTAAACTCTTCCTTGCTTCATTTGCTACCGACGTCTTAGTTCTAGGGCTATATTACTGAGGTAATAATTCAGTTGATGAAAAATAACAATAAAAGTCATGCTGATTCAAATTTGACTTCTGTGCTTTCATCATTTAACCTCTCGGTAGTTTTTATGGCAGGTACAACTTCGCGGAAGGTTACAGGGTTTGAAAGCTTGGTGGGATACTACGGTTCATCTACTTGGTAAGCCTCGGAGGTTCTTTCCCTCGTAGGTTCTCTTGGCCTAGTATGGCTAATACCTAATGTTTGACGAGAGCTTAGTATAGGATTCCTGGCAAGGTTTTTGGCTAATGATTTTTATTTTTATTTTAAGAGTCAATGATGAGTGATCCTTGGCTCGTCTTGATACTTGGCTCTGCAGCATTTCACTGTACTCTTAAAATGTAATTTTGTTGAAGATATTATTTACGAAAGGATGAACCCTAAATACAGTGTTTAGAAAAATAAATTTTTGAATGGTTTCTATAATTGTATAATTTGATAGTGTACCTAGGAAAATACTGTGTCGAGTTGTTTGTCCAAGAGCCGTGGGATTACTTGTTTTGTAAAAGGAACCCCATGTTCGAGTTGTTTATGTTTAAAGTTAGAAAGGTGATGAGACTCAAGTTTTGGAAATGATCCACTACTTAACTAAATATTATGGTAAAACAAAATAGTAATACCCTTTTCTGAAATCTTCCTTGTATAGATTGTAATTATGATAGTTGAATGGAAAATAATGTGCTTGGTATTTGGAAATCTAATGTAAGGATTTTAATGACACTTTACTTGCATTGGAAAACTATGAACCATGCTCCGAGTTCGTAATAATTTGAAGTTTGAAATACTGTGTATTTAAAAAGGCTAAGTGCCCAAAGATTTCAACCTTGATACGAGCAATAAAAAAACCTACCCTGTAGGTTTTGATGGCAAACTTGTGTTTTTAACTAAAAACTATACTGTCGTTTTGATAAGGCCGAGAGCCAGAATTAATGTTTTTGAATTGGAAACTTGGAAATATGGAAATGTAGTAATACATTTACTGACTAGTAATTCTGGATTACAATGCAGGTGATAAATTTCTAGAAAAGATGATGTCTGAAATAAATGGAGTTGTAACATATTACTGTACAAATATATGGAATTATAAATGATAGATTGCATAGCATTGGCTTTCAAAGGAAAATAGATGTTGATAAATAAAAACCCTAGTTCTGTACAAAGATAAAATATTTATTTTTATTACTAGGTAAGGAAAAATGTTACCATATCTATTTACTGATATGTTGTCCTGCATTTTGACTTTAAGCATATATAATTCATAATGCAGTTTTTAAAAGACAACACCACAATGTTAGTCTAATCATTCAATTGGCATTCTTCCCATCATTAATCTATCTTAATTTTACTTCTCTATACTAGAGTATGATGCAGAAGACAGCATGGGGAAAAATACAGAGAATGTTATTTAATCAATCATCTCATTTACTTAATCATCATTATTCAGAAATCATACTTAGGTAAGAAAATAAAACAATTTCTTCTGTATGCTCTTAATTGTATTAATGAACTTATAAATGCATAAATTATTTGACTGAAAAAAACAACATAATTGTAGAACCTGATAATTTGTAGGAGAAACAAACCACCCAAGGAGCCTGTTCCACACAACCTACTATTGAAGACAGCCAAATTACTTGCCATAGGACCCCTGAGCCTGTTCACTGAACCACTAGGAAGAATAATCTGTAGAAGCTTTAGGACATCAAATCTCAGCAACAATGTAGATCATTCAGTCATATAGACTCAGTAGTCAAAGAGACCTGCACCAGCACCTCAGAATTCCTTCTCAAAATAATTTCAGCACCTCACAATGCACTTCCACTTAGCCTCCTGTTGGCCCGATTTTGTGACCGAGGCCAACGAAGGAAAGATAGCCCACAAAGGTTGCTTACAACAGCTTCCGATGTGTTTGAAATCACTAGTTTGCAAATTAATTTTAGATTCATGACAAAGTTGATCAAAGTGATTAAATGATGTAAGATTTTCGACTAATAAATCAAAAAAACTTGAATTATTATCTACTTCAGGGGTTTGAAATGTGGATTCAAAACCATGAGAATTTGTCGCAAGGCATTCCTTATATTCAATTCCAGGTGGAGGAAAATGATAATCAAGACATTGTGATGAATTTAAAGCTAAGTTATGATCTTCTTGTAAACCGATTGATGTTATAAACATAGCTGCAATATTTTCTTCATTATGCATGATTGATTTACTTTTTTTTATTATGCTGTAATGCCCGCCTCAGCACCTACATTGATTTGATTATTTTAGACTTATGATAGACTAGATTAATTGAGATAGAATGTTAGATATGCTCGACTAATTGAGATAGGATGACTGAATGCTACATATGCTCGACTAATTGAGATAGAACGACTGTAGTGCCCCTAGACTACTGTAGACATTGAGGGCACCTGCTAAGTGACCCAACTGTTTGAAACATTAATATAATAATCCTTTGATTTTATTTTGAGTATATTTATGATTACGATTGATTGATATATGTGCATTTGGGTAGTTATTGTGAATGGACAATTTCATGTTGTTTAACGATTAACTTTGATATGAAAACTGTACATATGAATGATGCTTAACGACTAGCTGTGCAATTGATTATGTGATTAGACGAAAGAGTAATGATTAAGTAAATTATAGATGCTTAATGAAGCAACAGATTTATAAACCAAATTGTGATTATTGAAGACAGTGCTACTAATTTACGTTTGTGAGAAATGTGTGTAGCGACAGGTGAAACGGTTCACCAACGGACACACAAAGGAATATGAAGGGTCGTAGAGTACGAGTAAATCACACACAGGGAGAGCGACGACGATGTTGAATTCCGACGAAATACCACGCTTGAGCAGATAAGCACTGATCCGCTTGCTCAAGAGGAAAGCGTGAGGGCGTACGAGGTGGGCCACGACGGAGCTGGTCACGTACGAGTTGGGGGGCGCGCAGTGAGAACGGACTCACTCCTCAATGCCATTAGTCCCTAATAGCGTGTAGATGGAGGATGGAAGGTAACGAATCCTGAAATCCCTACATGAAGTTCCCGCAAGTCAAAACGGAAGGATTACGGCAGAAGGGCCCGACGGTGCGGTACCCTGTCGAGAACGGAAAGAGTGAATGCAAGCACCCAACGATGTGGTGCCTTGCCGAGGAATGGAAACTATGGATGACTGGACTCGACGGAGTGGTGCCATGTCAGAGAAATTAAATTAAGGAACAAGGAGGCCCAACGGCGCGACACCGGGGTCCCTAGTAAAAGTTGATTGCTAAACTTAACTGCGTTGAAACGTATAATTTTGCACCTAGAAATTTACTTAGAAATGCATTTGAGTACTTTAGGCATTTGCACATAAATGATTACTTTGGCATTTAAATAATATTTAGGCATTGCACATGAAAGGATATTCTTGATTACTTAAAAATATTATAATTATTTATTTAGGAGAAAAATGGAATCCTAGGCATTGACACCTAGTCAACTCCACCTACACCACAAATCTAGGAGTTAAGTGAAATATCTAGGGGACAAACATGAGCAAACTTAGGGATGTTGGTGCATCTCCTAGAGAAACTGACACTTGGATGGGTGAGTTGTTTTTCATTAAAGAATTAATTAAATAATTATTTATGCATGAAGCGACATGTGTCGCAGGGGATTTTCCTTTAAAAGGGAGACTTGGGGGATGGGTAAAGGACCCAGACCCTGGATGACTATCGTAATATTGAGTTACCTCATGACTTGCTGCTATTAAGGGTTTGGTTGGAAATCTTGGTGGGGGGGGAATCCCAAACTGGGTTTCTTGATTTTTTTTGTGTGTGTGAGCTCTACGACCCAAAGCTCGGGGGAGGCCATGCGACTGAAAGCATGAGCCTATGGTTGGGTGGCGAAGCTAACGGTTGATTCGCCAATGGTTAAACGAGCTTTGCTGGAGGGATCCTACGGAAGACGAAGGCGACAATGGACCAGCCGGATCGGGTTGACAGGTTAAGGTTTTGCTTATTTTTGTTAAGTTATTCACGCTTTTTATTTTATTTTCCAATAACTATGATGGCTAATTTGTTTGTATGAAGTTGTTAAATTTTCAGGTTCAGTTCAAGGAGACCCTAAAGGAGGGGTCCTACATTTGGTATCAGAGCCGGTCGAGCCTTGAGGGTGACCAACGGCAACGGCTGGATCATTGAATATCTGGCAGCAGTTGGATCAACCATCTGAACAGGTTACATTCATTTATTTACTAATTGCAATTATATAGTTTTGTTTACATTCTGAAGGAGTTTACATTTTATTAGAAAAATAACTTTCGATCTGCCCTCTGTCGATTGTGAATATATGGACAGTGCGATGTTGTTATGGTTCAAATTGTGAATAAAATTTATATTTTAAGAACAATAAGAATTGCGATCCGCCTGCCTCTGTCCCTTGCCTCTGTTCCTTTCGAACCCTGACACTGTAGTCTGATAAGATCCCTGTATAAATCATTGCTTAATTCAAGTATTGTCAAAAATATCGATACTCTGCCTATATGTATTTGGGTGAAATCTGAACATGACCCGGACGTTTTCAAACGAATCGATAATCTCTTATATAATTTGACCTGGAGTACTAAATCACAGCACGATTCCCATATGAACTTCTCCTTCTTGATCGATTCGAGGAGCCACAACATATTTACTGAAATCTGTTACAACCCGATCACAGGTATTCACAATGTGTTATGACCGCCCGACCGTCCTCCTCGTGGAACCCTTTCTTTTGTTTGATCTTTTTATTATTGTTTGGTTGATGCGCTGTGCTCTGTGACTCCTGCCTTCGATAGAAGTAATAATTCAATCTGATCGTAAGACTCCTGCATACTCACATCAATCTCTGCCGATTAGAACATTAATATTTCAGATCGTAATTCTTGAGTAGATAATCTTCTCTGTCGGGTATCACGACTTCGTCTTGGTAAATCTGGGTATTAATTTATGTCGAATGGAGAATGGTAGATCTGCTTATTTTCTTTAGGCTGAATGGAAAACAATAGATAGTTACTAAATTGATGAGTGCTGAATTGAAATAGGTAGATCTCTGTCTATGGGAAGTATGCCGAATGGAGATCGTGTATCTCTGCATATTTTGATTTTTGATGAATGGTAGCTCTGCCAGTCTGATTGCAAGTGTGTTTCCATTGTTCCTTTGCGGATTAGTTATGGTCTGTGTATATATTTCTGCTTGTTGTGAGAAAACGAAGGATCCGCTCCATGTTTCGATTGTTCCCTTGCTGGTCTGATTATGATCTGTGTTTATATTTCCAGTTGGTATGATAAACGAAGGATCCGTTCCACTTGTTTTGCTGGATTTCAAACTGTGTAATTTATTAGATACAATATTGGAAAAGCTTATGCTCTGTAAATTATTTAATTCTGAATATTGACTTTTTGTTTTCAAATAGTTCTGTGTCACATGGAACTCCATTGCTTTTATTTTGAAGTCGATCTGCGTTCTAGAAGTTGTAATCGGTTCAGATCTCTGTCAATGATCCTTAAACCTTATTACATTTTATTTAAAGTGGAATTGCATCTCCAGAAATTGTAATCGGTTCGGATCTCTATCAATGATCCTTAAACTTAATTTCATTTATTTTGAATTTAAATTGCATTTCCAGAAATTTTAAAGTGGTTTTGTCAATGATCCTTAAACTCTATTGATTTTAGTTTGAGGTATGAATTTTGTTTCAGATCCCTTGATAAGAATCGGGTCTTGGGTGAATAGATCTTAAATCTCCGTCTGCTATTGAAATGAGAAGTCAAAATTATGTTTCTAAACTCAGCTCTATCCAAGATCCTTAACGTTTCCAGCAATGGGTATAATTTTCTATAAAGCTCTGTGTCCCATTTGATTTTGTTCTTACTCTGTTGCTTTTCCATCTAATGATTCAATGATGGGGTAAATTTTGTTTAAAGCTTGTTAAATCCGAGTTGATTAATCTCATGTGTTGATCTTTCTTTTTACCCTTGCCCGCAAAGGGTAGAGATTCCGACGTTCCAGACTTAGATCGAGAGGTCGATCTCTGGTTCTTGAGTGATTGAATAAACCTCTGTTTATTTAGTATCTACACCATCGGGGATCTGAACTGCCTTTGGAATTCATCTTTAACTGGTCTGAGTCTTTATGTCTCTTTTAAACCTAGTTGAGATCCACCCTGTACCTTTTCAATCTGATCGCAGCCTGCTTAAACTCAAATCCAAACCCGTGAAACAAATCCCATCCTGTGTGTGAATGCATAACTTGTACCCTGTTCGGTTTCCGTCTTTTCAAGAATAGTAACAGAATGAATTTCATTTTACATTGATGTAATGTAAATTGTTGAGTGCATGTGTGATCTCCAGCTTTTACCTTATCTTGGTTCTTTTAAAAATTAAAATCTCAAGATGGATCCTTTAACAAACATCTCGGCTGTGAATGCGTTGATCTCCAGAACACCCTTAATCCCTGTTCGATTAAGCAGTAACCTTCAAATACCCTTAAATAATAATTCTCTATATCGTTCCAATTTACAGCTTTCCCGTACTGTTTGTGGTGATAAGTAAAATGATTGATACTGTAAACCAACGTAACTACCTTGATTACCAAGTCGTAGTGATAGCCAGATCTTGCATTGTATTATAAACCCGGTTAATAGTCTTTTGTAATTAAATTATGCATAGATTCGATGCAATGTTTTGTATTTAGTAATCTTATTGTCCCTTGAATTTCTCAGTTTTGTGATTTTAAAGATTCGGAGTATACACTTAGGTGCTAAATTTAATCCTCCACTAAACCGCTCAAACCTTGCTCATTAATACAGTCTTACTCTGATATTATTTAGACTGTAATTCATAGAACCAAGCACTGAATGATGATTGAAACCTTTGAGCCTGTTGTTACGGTGGGAAAGGCATTGCGCCATTCACTCTCATCTCGTCGAGCCATGTAGTGTCTATTCCCAAGATCCTCGACCTGTTTCGGATTCAGTATTTACAGTGATATTTAGTGGCTGTCTCCGTATTTGTTAGATTAACCCTCTACCTGTTGTGATTCATCAACTCTCGGGAGTGGAAGTGGAATGGATTATGTTTTCCACCTGTCAGAAACCCAGCAGTACTTTGGGCATGGGATGCCACCGGTGATGTAGTTGGAAGTGATGAGTTCAACTATCCTTCGACTGTATTATATTCTTCACTCTCCTTGTAATATGGTATGAATTCTATCTCAATCAGTCATTTAGGATTGAGTTATAGAGTCCATTTGACTCTAATAAAAATCATTTTCCGAACTTTATAACTGGACAAAGTTAGTGCATTTTGAGACTCTGCTTTTAACCTTAGTTCCTCGACCTTCCCTATCTACTGCACAGCTACAGAGTCACACCTCTGAGCACTAGGAATTTTGCTGTTGATAATTTTCTGTATATGGAATGTCCCTTCTATGTCTATTTAATTATTGGAAGAGTGCTTATTTACTTACTTGAAACGTGTAGGGTGATTACACCTTGATTGCCATATCTGTTTTATTTTTGGAAGCCTTTAGTTATTTTTATAGTTAAATACATAAGCATAGTATGCTCGAAGAAGTATGGGAAGAGCATAGGGTACTTTCCTTATAAAGTGTCATTGTTTAGAAATGTGTTTGTAGGAAGATCTGTATGAAGAGTTCGTAACATAAATTTCTTTAGATAACTTCCTTCATCTTGTATTATTGAAGTAAAAGAAAGGGACTTATATTTATTGGGTTCATGAGAAAAGGCAAGGCCTTGCTCTAAGGCTACTATGAAGTCACTGTAGGACTTCAGAAGTTTTCCAGATCCTGTAGTGGGAGGCTTCTTACTGGTTCTAGATACCAATGTTTCCATACTTGACAGCTCTTGATGTTCGCACCACTTTAGCTTTGGTCCTCGCCCAAACCATGCTTAAATTACTGTTAGCTCTCCCATTTACCGTCTAGATTGCCTTTAATTGTTAAGTAGGAGAGAGTCTGCCACTTTAGTACTCCGAGGCCTCTCTCTTAGCAACCCTCACTTCTCTAGAGTCTAGATAAAAACACACGGCCACTCTGTAAGGGAAGTTTAATTTATTTATCCATGACATATTGATACATGTTTGACATGACAACATTCCTCTGGACACGTGGTGGCATTGCTATCGGTGCCTCTTTAACCATTGTAAATGGTTGGTGGCCGCTCCGATTAAACACTAAGTGAGAATCATGGAGAATCACATACCTAGTGGAGAATCCACGCAGTATGCTGATGCGTTCGTCTAAACTTCTATCACCGCTTAAGTACAGCCCCCATCGTGGTGAATCCACATGGCATGTTACCGTTGTGTTTAACGGATGTCCACCCAGAGCATAGGCAATTAACGCACCGTAGCTGAAAGATAGTCTTATGCATTTATATTATACTATTGTATGTTATAATAAAAATGTATTTGCAGTCCAATATATATTATAAATAAACGAGTGTCGGTTTATTGGGGCTATAATGTCTATATTCCCTACAATAGAAAACATGTCATATGAATTGATGCTAGAATTATTTTTTTTAAGGATTACGTAATCTGTATATTATAAATAGATTGCTTGCAATACCTTTAATGCATAGTGTACTGTGAATTAACAATTGAAAATTTTCCTAGATTACAATATGGTTATCTAGCAATAGGGAAGCTTTCGAATGTAAACGTTGTGCATGGAATTTGCTTTTAGAATTAGCCTTTAGAATTTAATTTATGTAATTTTTGTTGGAATATAAAATTTGTGTGTTGTAATCAAAGTGAAGGGAATGCACGATATGTAAATGACATTTGAAGGCTAATTCATGTAAAAGGCGTTGAGATATGATAATGGTATATTGGAATAGCATTGTTTTAGAAATTAAACATGTGTACATTGCATTAAAAATAGATATATGCAATTGTAATTGAATTAATATATATGATAAAGAAAAATGTAAAAAGTTTGTTATAGAGTTGGATAGATTGCTTATGTAATATATATCTATAAAGAAAAAGAGAGAAGAGAGAAAATAATGTTTTTATTTTATTATTTTATTTATTATATGTTTTGAGAAAAGAGAAAAGAAAAAAAAAATGCTTAATTGCTATGTGAGAAAAGAATAATTACTTATTATACGTTTTTTAAAAAAAAAAGAGAGAGAGAATGCTTAGTACTTATTGGATTAGTAGTTATATACTCAAAGAAAAGGAAGACATTGTGGATCAAAATGGTTAGATAACGATGGATCTGGTTTATATTTATATCTATTTGAAATGTCAAAATAAAGTCGACAATATTGAATGTGTATTGTGAGAGTCTTGCTTATAATTAAAGTGATTTAACAAGGAATTGTGTGCAGTTTTAGTGTAGGTGCAAGTTAACTTTGGGATTAGATTCAACACATTGCATAAATTGTCCTTGATTAATATCCTGGTTATTTGAATAATCATGCAGAAACAATTAAATGAACTTTATAAAAGCTGACCATGATTTTAAAGTATAAGTTAAGGGCTCCTCTTGTCGAGAATGCGATAGACTGTCAAGGGGGTCAAATATACATGAAAACGGGAAAACATGATATCAATGTTACTAACACGGGGAGCTGAACCCAATAACAAATTTTTACGGCAATAAAATGTTGTTAAAGAAAATGAAAAGGTACAACCTTGACTTGACCATGATATATTTGATTGGAATAGGAACTATTCATTTCCTAGTTGAATTAATGATATTATTCTTAACAAGTATAAAAGTTTGACTTTTTTTTTTGGTGAATTAGAAAGAAATGTAAATAAAATTTCCTACATGAATTAAGTATATATTCGCATATAGGCAAATAATGTTATAATCGGAAGTAGACGATGAAAGTACACACATATGAAGAGAATGCTAGCTGTATTCAGGAAACAACCTTGAACTAATAGACTAGTCAAGCTCCATAATTAGACTAAAAGAAATAAGTTGGATTAGTTACAATAGTCTAACCTTGGTAGTAATGTTGAGGAAAACTATTAGAGATGTATGAAGGCATTACAAGGAGCACATCACTTAAGTGATTAGTACTGAAGTTATTTTACTCAATGATATATTTAACGTTGATGCAAAGTACTCTTGGTAAAACAAAGTACGGAGATGATCAACATAATTAAATAAAATGAATGAAGCTAACCTCAAAACATGGTCAAGCCTTGACAGAAACATGACTAGCCCGAGATAGAACTCGATGAGGTTGAGAAAACACACTTTGTGCGACTTGATGAATTTGTCGAAGTGGTCCTATGAAAACAGAAACGAAGAGATAAGGGAAAGACATGATAAGCTCATTGAGCTGGACATGATGATACTGATGAAAGGAGTAGTGATATAGGAAATCTAGTTGGGACTAAAAATTATTGAATGTATTATTGGATTGGCATTACACGAAATTATGATTGAGCTCCTAAGGAGGTATTGGAACCATACTGATGAAATAGAAAACTGATGAGTAGAACCACCAACACTTATGGCCACGATTGTTTGAGAAAAATAGAAGAGAAAGACAATAAGATGAAAGTGGGAAACTAAAGAAAATCCTAGTGTCAAAATTACAAGAACAAAAGTTAACTTTGGGACGAAATTCTAATAAGAGGGGGTGTATGTAATGCCCACCTCAGCACCTACATTGATTTGATTATTTTAGACTTATGATAGACTAGATTAATTGAGATAGAATGTTAGATATGCTCGACTAATTGAGATAGGATGACTGAATGCTACATATGCTCGACTAATTGAGATAGAACGACTGTAGTGCCCCTAGACTACTGTAGACATTGAGGGCACCTGCTAAGTGACCCAACTGTTTGAAACATTAATATAATAATCCTTTGATTTTATTTTGAGTATATTTATGATTACGATTGATTGATATATGTGCATTTGGGTAGTTATTGTGAATGGACAATTTCATGTTGTTTAACGATTAACTTTGATATGAAAACTGTACATATGAATGATGCTTAACGACTAGCTGTGCAATTGACTATGTGATTAGACGAAAGAGTAATGATTAAGTAAATTATAGATGCTTAATGAAGCAACAGATTTATAAACCAAATTGTGATTATTGAAGACAGTGCTACTAATTTACGTTTGTGAGAAATGTGCGTAGCAACAGGTGAAACAGTTCACCAACAGACACACAAAGGAATATGAAGGGTCGTAGAGTACGAGTAAATCACACACAGGGAGAGCGACGACGATGTCGACTTCCGACGGAATACCACGCTTGAGCAGACAAGCACTGATCCGCTTGCTCAAGAGGAAAGCGTGAGGGCGTACGAGGTGGGCCACGACGAAGCTGGTCACGTACGAGTTGGGGGGCGCGCAGTGAGAATGGACTCACTCCTCAATGCCATTAGTCCCTAATAGCGTGTAGATGGAGGATGGAAGGTAACGAATCCTGAAATCCCTACATGAAGTTCCCGCAAGTCAAAACGGAAGGATTACGGCAGAAGGGCCTGACGGTGCGGTACCCTACTGAGAACGGAAAGAGTGAATGCAAGGACCCAACGATGTGGTGCCTTGCCGAGGAATGGAAACTATGGATGATTGGACTCGATGGAGTGGTGCCATGTCAGAGAAATTAAATTAAGGAACAAGGAGGCCCAACGGCGCGACACCGGGTCCCTAGTAAAAGTTGATTGCTAAACTTAACTACGTTGAAACGTATAATTTTGCACCTAGAAATTTACTTAGAAATGCATTTGAGTACTTTAGGCATTTGCACATAAATGATTACTTTGGCATTTAAATAATATTAAGTGTTATTTAGGCATTGCACATGAAAGGATATTCCTGATTACTTAAAAATATTATAATTATTTATTTAGGAGAAAAATGGAATCCTAGGCATTGACACCTAGTCAACTCCACCTACACCACAAATCTAGGAGTTAAGTGAAATATTTAGGGGACAAACATGAGCAAACTTAGGGATGTTGGTGCATCTCCTAGAGAAACTGACACTTGGATGGGTGAGTTGTTTTTCATTAAAGAATTAATTAAATAATTATTTATGCATGAAGCGACATGTGTCGCAGGGGATTTTCCTTTAAAAGGGAGACTTGGGGGATGGGTAAAGGACCCAGACCCTGGATGACTATCGTAATATTGAGTTACCTCATGACTTGCTGCTATTAATGGTTTGGCTGGAAATCTTGGTGGGGGGGGAATCCCAAACTGGATTTCTTGATTTTTTTTGTGTGTGTGAGCTCTACGACCCAAAGCTCGGGGGAGGCCATGCGACTGAAAGCATGAGCCTATGGTTGGGTGGCGAATCTAATGGTTGCTTCGCCAATGGTTAAACGAGCTTTGCTGGAGGGATCCTACGGAAGACGAAGGCGACAATGGACCAGCCGGATCGGGTTGACAGGTTAAGGTTTTGCTTATTTTTGTTAAGTTATTCACGCTTTTTATTTTATTTTCCAATAACTATGATGGCTAATTTGTTTGTATGAAGTTGTTAAATTTTCAGGTTTAGTTCAAGGAGACACTACAGGAGGGGTCCTACATATGCAAAGATAAAAATTCAATATGCAAAACCTTGATTTGATCTCTCAACCTAAAAATTTCAGAATCATTACCTTCTTCACCTTTATTTTATCATCATCATTTCTGAAAAATAAAGAAGAAAAAGGATCATGGGAATACCTCTTAAGATCCTTCTCAAGAGTTTGTGCGTGTTCACATGCTTCATCAAAATCAATTATACCCTTTTGTGCAACAAACATAGCTATGGATTTGGGTAAGGAACGCACATACTACTCATAAAGAATGTCACCTGAAGGTTTATGATCGTCTTTGAGTCGATGATAAACTTGTCGAAACCGTGTGTTGAAATCGTGTATGGATTCGCCTTCTTTGACCTATATTTCATCCAAATCAATGTATATATTAGTCGCATTATAAACATCATAAGCATTTTGAAAAATTCTTTTAAAATCAGACCAACCATGAATAATGTGAATGGAAAGAACAAAATACCAGTCTGATACCTTTCCTTCAAAAGTGAAGGGGAAAAGCCTGCATACAACATCTTCATATTGAATAACAAGTAAATGTAATACAGACTCATATTTTCTTATTAGCCTTAGCGGGAAAATAGACCATATTTTATAACAATTACTCAAAATTAACGAACAAACTGAAATTTGAACCACAAATATTTATTTATTTACACTAACCCCTTTAAATCAAACAAAACTTAACTAAATATAAAATAAAAAAGAAAATCAAGCTCTATTTACATATGTACAAAAAGGTCAAAATAAAAATAATCAAGTGAAATCAAATTTCCAATGAAACCAACCATACAAACTCAAACCAATAAACACATGTACATCACAAATAAAAAATGAAAGTAGCAGAAAAAAGAAATCAAAATCAAAACTAATAAGATCTATCTTTAATAAGTGCAAGATAATAAACTTATTATTTACAGGAAATCTCACACAAAATGATTTTTCTAGCCAAACTTCTATTGGATCATGATATGTACAATGACTATGAACAGATTGTGATGATTCTTTTCTAAAGGGAAAATCATAAATAAAATCGTTCGTTGTTACCATCCCTTCTTTCGATGTGATAGAATGATAAGGTACAAAACTGGAATGTTCATGCAGAGAGATTTGATCTTCTTTAAGTTCTTCATTGGAAATCTGATTTACAAAAAGTGAATCTGAAATTCGCTCTGATCCCTTTAATGTATGATGTGCAATCTTTTCCTTATGGATATTCTCTTGTAAACAAATACATCTTTCATAAAGATCGTCAAATTGAGACACAATTTCAATTAATTCATCATCAAGAGTACTTGTTATATCTTCAAAATTGGAAGGAAAAGAACATTGAGGCAAAATTTGTTCTGTATACAATTCTTGTGAGCAAATTGGGTATTTATAGAAATCTTCTAAGTCATAAGGGAAATTATCTCCTAAAAATTTCCCCTCACCGTCTTCTAAACATTGCTTTATGGTGAGAAGGTTACCATTATTCAGTTCATGTTAGTTTAAGACTTGAAATTTAGATTCAACACAAACTTGAGTTTTAGGAGTATGGGATATTTCTGCTTGACATTCGTAATTATTACCCAATGTAAGAATAGTATCTGAGTTTGTATAATCATTCAATAAGTTGTCATTACTCACATAATCATATGAAACAGAGCTTTGGTTTGATATTGAAAAGTTAGATTGAGGACAACTCCAAAATTGTTTTGATATTGAAATATAATGATAAGATTTATCGATTAAATTCAGAGTTATCTCTCTCTCAGATTTTGAACTTTCAATATCATCTTCAAACTTGTAATTTGGATCAAAGAAAGATTTATGATCACAATATTCAGATTCTAAACAATTATCAACTCTAGAAAATGGTAAACTACGAAAGGAACTTGATTCCTTCACAAAGCTATTAGTATATAGAGTAGAATCACTAGTTTGCAAATCAATTTTAGATTCATGACAAAGTTGATCAAAGTGATTAAATGATGTAAGATTTTCGACTAATAAATCAAAAGAACTTGAATTATTATCTACTTCAGGGGTTTGAAATGTGGTTTCAAAACCATGAGAATTTGTCGCAAGCATTCCTTATATTCAATTCCGGGTGGAGGAAAATGATAATCAAGATTTTGCGATGAATTTAAAGCTAAGTTATGATCTTCTTGTAAACCGATTGATGTTATAAAAATAGCTGCAATATTTTCTTCATTATGCATGATTGATTTACTTTTTTTATTATGCAAAGATAAAACTTCATTATGCAAAACCTTAATTTGATCTCTCAACCTAAAAATTTCAGAATCATTATCTTCTTCACCTTTATTTTATAATCATCATTTCCGAAAAATAAAGAAGAAAAAGGATCATGGGAATACCTCTTAAGATCCTTCTCAAGAGCTTGTGCATGTTCGCATGCTTGATCAAAATCAATTATACCCTTTTGTGCAACAAACATAGCTATGGATTTGGGTAAGGAATGCACATACCACTCATAAAGAATGTCACCTGAAGGTTTATGATCGTCTTTGAGTTGATGATAAACCTGTCAAAAGCGTGTGTTGAAATCGCGTATGGATTCGCCTTCTTTGACCTATATTTCATCCAAACAATATATATATATATATATATATATATATATATATATATTAGTCGCATTATAAACATCATAAGCATTTTGAAAAATTCTTTTAAAATCAGACCAACCATGAATAATGTGAATGGAAAGAACAAAATACCAGTCTGATACCTTTCCTTCAAAAGTGAAGGGGAAAAGCCTGCATACAACATCTTCATATTGAATAACAAGTAAATGTAATACAGACTCATATTTTCTTATTAGCCTTAGCGGGAAAATAGACCATATTTTATAACAATTACTCAAAATTAACGAACAAACTGAAATTTGAACCACAAATATTTATTTATTTACACTAACCCCTTTGAATCAAACAAAACTTAACTAAATATAAAATAAAAAAGAAAATCAAGCTCTATTTACATATGTACAAAAAGGTCAAAATAATAATAATCAAGTGAAATCAAATTTCCAATGTAACCAACCATACAAACTCAAACCAATAAACACATGTACATCGCAAATAAAAAATGAAAGTAGCAGAAAAAAAGAAATCAAAATCAAAACTAACAAGATCTATCTTTAATAAGTGCAAGATAAGAAACTTATTATTTACAAGAAATCTCACACAAAATGATTTTTCTAACCAAACTTCTATTGGATCATGATATGTACAATGACTATGAACAGATTGTGATGATTCTTTTGGAAAGGGAAAATCCTAAATAAAATCGTTCGTTTTTACCATCCCTTCTTTCGATGTGATAGAATGATAAGGTACAAAACTGGAATGTTCATGCAGAGAGATTTGATCTTCTTTAAGTTCTTCATTGGAAATCTGATTTACAAAAAGTGAATCTGAAATTCGCTCTGATCCCTTTAATGTATGATGTGCAATCTTTTCCTTATGGATATTCTCTTGTAAACAAATACATCTTTCGTAAAGATCGTCAAATTGAGATACAATTTCAATTAATTCATCATCAAGAGTACTTGTTATATCCTCAAAATTGGAAGGAAAAGAACATTGAGGCAAAATTTGTTCTGTATAAAATTCTTGTGAGCAAATTGGGTATTTATAGAAATCTTCTACGTCATAAGAGAAATTGTCTCCTAAAAATTTCCCCTCACCATCTTCTAAACATTGATTTATGGTGAGAAGGTTACCGTTATTCAGTTCGTGTTCGTTTAAGACTTGAAATTTAGATTCAACACAGACTTGAGTTTTAGCAGTATGGGATATTTCTGCGTGACATTCGTAATTATTACCCAATGTAAGAATAGTATTTGAGTTTTTAGAATCATTCAATAAGTTTTCATTACTCACATAATCATATGAAACAGAGCTTTGGTTTGATATTGAAAAGTTAGATTGAGGACAACTCCAAAATTGTTTTGATATTGAAATATTATGATAAGATTTATCGATTAAATTCAGAGTTATCTCTCTCTTAGATTTTGAACTTTCAATATCATCTTCAAAATTGTAATTTGGATGAAAGAAAGATTTATGATCAAAAGAATCAAATTCTAAACAATTATCAACTCTAGAAAATGGTAAACTATGAAAGGAACTTGATTCCTTCACAAAGCTATTAGTATATAGAGTAGAATCACTAGTTTGCAAATCAGTTTTAAATTCATTACAAAATTGATCAAAGTGATTAAATGATGTAAGATTTTCGACTAATAAATCAAAAGAACTTGAATTATTATCTACTCAGGGGTTTGAAATGTGGATTCAAAACCATGAGAATTTGTCGCAAGGCATTCCTTATATTCAATTCCGAGTGGAGGAAAATGATAATCAAGATTTTACAATGAATTTAAAGCTAAGTTATGATCTTCTTGTAAACCGATTGGTGTTATAAAGATAGCTGCAATATTTTCTTCATTATGCATGATTGATTTACTTTTTTTATTAAGCAAAGATAAAACTTCATTATGCAAAACCTTGATTTGATCTCTCAACCTAAAAATTTCAGAATCATTATCTTCTTCACCTTTATTTTATCATCATCATTTCCGAAAAATAAAGAAGAAAAAGGATCATGGGAATACCTCTTAAGATCCTTCTCAAGAGTTTGTGCATGTTCGCATGCTTGATCAAAATCAATTATACCCTTTTGTGCAACAAACATAGCTATGGATTTGGGTAAGGCATGCACATACCACTCATAAAGAATGTCACCTGAATGTTTATGATCGTCATTGAGTCGATGATAAACCTGTCGAAAGCGTGTGTTGAACTCGCATATGGATTTGCTTTCTTTGACGTATATTTCATCCAAATCAATATATATATATATATATATATTAGTCGCATTATAAACATCACAAGCATTTTGAAAAATTCTTTTAAAATCAGACCAACCATGAATAATGTGAATGGAAAGAACAAAATACCAATCTGATACCTTTCCTTCAAAAGTGAAGGGGAAAAGCCTGCATACAACATCTTCATATTGAATAAAAATTAAACGTAATACAGACTCATATTTTCTGATTAGCCTTAGCGGGAAAATAGACCATATTTCATAACAATTACTCAAAATTAACGAACAAACTGAAATTTGAACCACAAATATTTATTTATTTACACTAACCCTTTTAAATCAAACAAAACTTAAATAAATATAAAATAAAAAAGAAAATCAAACTCTATTTACATATGTACAAAAAGGTCAAAATAAAAATAATCAAGTGAAATCAAATTTCCAATGTAACCAACCATACAAACTCAAACCAATAAACACATGTACATCGCAAATCAAAAATGAAAGTAGCAGAAAAAAGAAATCAAAATCAAAACTAACAAGATCTATCTTTAATAAGTGCAAGATAAGAAACTTATTATTTACAGGAAATCCCACACAAAATGATTTTTCTAACCAAACTTCTATTGGATCATGATATGTACAATGACTATGAACAGATTGTGATGATTATTTTGTAAAGGGAAAATCATAAATAAAATCGTTTGTTGTTACCATCCCTTCTTTCGATGTGATAGAATGATAAGGTACAAAACTGGAGTGTTCATGCAGAGAGATTTGATCTTCTTTAAGTTCTTCATTGGAAATCTGATTTACAAAAAGTGAATCCGAAATTTGCTCTGATCCCTTTAATGTATGATGTGCAATCTTTTCCTTATGGATATTCTCTTGTAACCAAATACATCTTTCATAAAGATCGTCAAATTGAGACACAATTTCAATTAATTCGTCATCAAGAGTACTTGTTATATCTTCATAATTGGAAGGAAAAGAACATTGAGGCAAAATTTGTTCTGTATAAAATTCTTGTGAGAAAATTGGGTATATATAGAAATCTAAGTCATAAGAGAAATTATCTCCTAAAAATTTCCCCTCACCATCTTCTAAACATTGCTTTATGGTGAGAAGGTTACCGTTATTCAGTTCATGTTCGTTTAAGACTTGAAATTTAGATTCAACACAAACTTGAGTTTTAGGAGTATGGGATATTTCTGCTTGACATTTGTAATTATTACCCAATGTAAGAATAGTATATGAGTTTGTATAATCATTCAATAAGTTGTCATTACTCACATAATCATATGAAACAGAGCTTTGGTTTGATATTGAAAAGTTAGATTGAGGTCAACTCAAAAATTGTTTTGATATTGAAATATTATGATAAGCTTTGTCGATTAAATTCAGAATTATCTCTCTCTTAGATTTTGAACTTTCAATATCATCTTCAAACTTGTAATTTGGATCAAAGAAAGATTTATGATCAAAAGATTCAGATTCTAAAAAATTATCAACTCTAGAAAATGGTAAACTACGAAAGGAACTTGATTCCTTCACAAAGCTATTAGTATATAGAGTAGAATCACTAGTTTGCAGATCAGTTTTAGATTCATGACAAAGTTGATCAAAGTGATTAAATGATGTAAGATTTTCGACTAATAAATCGAAAGAACTTGAATTATTATCTACTTCAGGGGTTTGAAATGTGGATTCACAACCATGAGAATTTGTCACAAGGCATTCCTTATATTCAATTCGAGGTGGAGGAAAATGATAATCAAGATTTTGCGATGAATATAAAGCTAAGTTATGATGTTCTTGTAAACCGGTTGATGTTATAAACATAGCTGCAATATTTTCTTCATTATGCATGATTGATTTACTTTTTTTATTATGCAAAGATAAAACTTCATTATGCAAAACCTTAATTTGATCTCTCAACCTAAAAATTTCAGAATCATTATCTTCTTCACCTTTATTTTATCATCATTTCCGAAAAATAAAGAAGAAAAAGGATCATGGGAATACCTCGTAATATCTTTCTCAAGAGTTTGTGCGTGTCCGCATGCTTGATCAAAATCAATTATACCCTTTTGAGCAACAAACATAGCTATGGATTTGGGTAAGGAACGCACATACCACTCATAAAGAATGTCACCTGAAGGTTTATGATCATCTTTGAGTCGATGATAAACCTGTCGAAAGCGTGTGTTGAAATCGCTTATGGATTCGCCTTATTTGACCTATATTTGATCCAAATCAATATATATATTAGTCGCATTATAAACATCATAAGCATTTTGAAAAATTCTTTTAAAATCAGACCAACCATGAATAATGTGAATGGAATGAAAAAAATACCAGTCTAATACCTTTCCTTCAAAAGTGAAGGGGAAAAGCCTACATACAACATCTTCATATTGAATAACAAGTAAACGTAACACAGACTCATATTTTCTGGTTAGCCTTAGCGGGAAAATAGACCATATTTTATAGCAATTACTCAAAATTAACGAACAAACTGAAATTTGAACCACAAATATTTATTTATTTACACTAACCCCTTTAAATCAAACAAAACTTAACTAAATATAAAATAAAAAAGAAAATCAAGCTCTATTTACATATGTAAAAATAGGTCAAAATAAAAATAATCAAGTGAAATCAAATTTCCAATGTAACCAACCATACAAACTCAAACCAATAAACACATTTACATCGCAAATCAAAAATGAAAGTAGCAGAAAAAGGGAATCAAAATCAAAACTAACAAGATCTATCTTTAATAAGTGCAAGATAAGAAACTTATTATTTACAGGAAATCTCACACAAAATGATTTTTCTAACCAAACTTCTATTGGATCATGATATGTACAATGACTATGAACAGATTGTTATTTTTCTTTTGTAAAGGGAAAATCATAAATAAAATCGTTCATTGTTACCATCCCTTCTTTCGATGTGATAGAATGATAAGGTACAAAACATGAATGTGCATGCAGAGAGATTTGATCTTCTTTAAGTTCTTCATTGGAAATCTGATTTACAAAAAGTGAATCTGAAATTCGCTCTGATCCCTTTAATGTATGATGTGCAATCTTTTCCTTATGGATATTCTCTTGTAAACAAATAAATCTTTCATAAAGATCGTCAAATTGAGACACAATTTCAATTAATTCGTCATCAAGAGTACTTGTTATATCTTCAAAATTGGAAGGAAAAGAACATTGAGGCAAAATTTGTTCTGTATAAAATTCTTGTGAGCAAATTGGGTATTTATAGAAACCTTCTAAGTCATAAGAGAAATTATCTCCTAAAAATTTCCCCTCACCATCTTCTAAACATTGCTTTAGGGTGAGAAGGTTACCGTTGTTCAGTTCGTGTTCGTTTAAGACTTGAAATTTAGATTCAACACAAACTTGAGTTTTAGGAGTATGGGATATTTCTGCTTGACATTCGTAATTATTACCCAATATAAGAATAGTATCTATGTTTGTATAATCATTCAATAAGTTGTCATTACTCACATAACCATATGAAACAGAGCTTTGGTTTGATATTGAAAAGTTAGATTGAGGACAACTCCAAAATTGTTTTGATATTGAAAGATTATGATAAGATTTATCGATTAAATTCAGAATTATCTCTCTCTCAGATTTTGAATTTTCAGTATCATCTTCAAACGTGTAATTTGGATCAAAGAAAGATTTATGATCAAAAGATTCAGATTCTAAACAATTATCAACTCTAGAAAATGGTAAACTATGAAAGGAACTTGATTCCTTCACAAAGCTATTAGTATATAGATTAGAATCACTAGCTTGCAAATCCATTTTAGATTCATGACAAAGTTGATCAAAGTGATTAAATGATGTAAGATTTTCGACTAATAAATCAAAAGAACTTGAACTATTATCTACTTCAGGGCTTTGAAATGTGGATTGAAAACCATGAGAATTTGTCGCCAAGCATTCCTTATACTCAATTCCAGGTGGAGGAAAATGATAATCAAGATTTTGCGATGAATTTAAAGCAAATTTATGATCTTCTTGAAAACCGATTGATGTTATAAACATAGCTGCAATATTTTCTTCATTATGCGTGATTGATTTACTTTTTTTATTATGCAAAGATAAAACTTCATTATGCAAAACCTTAATTTGATCTCTCAACCTAAAAATTTCAGAATCATTATCTTTTTCACCTTTATTTTATCATCATCATTTCTGAAAAAATAAAGAAGAAAAAGGATCATGCGAATACCTCTTAAGATCCTTCTCAAGAGTTTGTGCGTGTTCGCATGATTGATCAAAATTAATTATACCCTTTTGTGCAACAAACATAGCTATGGATTTGGGTAAGGAATGCACATACCACTCATAAAGAATGTCACCTGAAGGTTTATGATCGTCTTTGAGTCGATGATAAACCTATTGAAAGCGTGTGTTGAAATCGCGTATGGATTCGCCTTCTTTGACCTATATTTCATCCAAATAAATATATATATTAGTCGCATTATAAACATCATAAGCATTTTGAAAAATTCTTTTAAAATCAGACCAACCATGAATAATGTGAATGGAAAGAACAAAATACCAGTCTGATACCTTTCCTTCAAAAGTGAAGGGGAAAAGCCTGCATACAACATCTTCATATTGAATAACAAGTAAACGTAATATAGACTCATATTTTATGATTAGCCTTAGCGGGAAAATAGACCATATTTTATAACAATTACTCAAAATTAATGAACAAAGTGAAATTTGAACCACAAATATTTATTTATTTACACTAACCCTTTTAAATCAAACAAAACTTAACTAAATATAAAATAAAAAAGAAAATCAAGCTCTATTTACATATGTACAAAAAGGTCAAAATAATAATAATCAAGTGAAATCAAATTTCCAATGTAACCAACCATACAAACTCAAACCAATAAACACATGTACATCGCAAATCAAAAATGAAAGTAGTAGAAAAAAGAAATCAAAATCAAAACTAACAAGATCTATCTTTAATAAGTGCAAGATAAGAAACTTATTATTTACAGGATATCTCACACAAAATGATTTTTCTAACCAAACTTCTATTGGATCATGATATGTACAATGACTATGAACAGATTGTGATGATTCTTTTGTAAAGGGAAAATCATAAATAAAATCGTTCGTTGTTACCATCCCTTCTTTGATGTGATAGAGTGGTAAGGTACAAAACTAAAATGTTCATGCAGAGAGATTTGATCTTCTTTAAGTTCTTCATTGGAAATCTGATTTACAAAAAGTGAATCTGAAATTCGCTCTGATCCCTTTAATGTATGATGTGCAATTTTTTCCTTATGGATATTCTCTTGTAAACAAATAAATCTTTCATAAAGATTGTTAAATTGAGACACAATTTCAATTAATTCGTCATCAAGAGTACTTGTTATATCTTCAAAATTGGAAGGAAAAGAACATTGAAGCAAAATTTGTTCTGTATAAAATTCTTGTGAGCAAATTGGGTATTTATAGAAATCTTCTAAGTCATAAGAGAAATTATCTCCTAAAAATTTCCCCTCACCATCTTCTAAACATTGCTTTATGGTGAGAAGGTTACCGCTATTTAGTTCGTGTTCGTTTAAGACTTGAAATTTAGATTCAACAAAAACTTGAGTTTTAGGAGTATGGGATATTTCTACTTGACATTCGTAATTATTACCCAATGTAAGAATAGTATCTTAGTTTGTATAATCATTCAATAAGTTGTCATTACTCACATAATCATATGAAACAGAGCTTTGGTTTGACATCGAAAAGTTAGATTGAGGACAACTCCAAAATTGTTTTGATATTGAAATATTATGATAAGATTTATCGATTAAATTCAGAATTATCTCTCTCTCGGATTTTGAACTTTCAAAATCATCTTCAAACTTGTAATTTGGATCAAAGAAAGATTTATGATCAAAATATTCACATTCTAAACAATTATCAACTCTAGAAAATGGTAAACTATGAAAGGAACTTGATTCCTTCACAAAGCTATTAGTATATAGAGTAGAATCACTAGTTTGCATATCAGTTTTAGATTCATGACAAAGTTGATCAAAGTGATTAAATAATGTAATATTTTCAACTAATAAATCAAAAGAACTTGAATTATTATCTACTTCAGGGGTTTGAAATGTGGATTCAAAACCATGAGAATTTGTCGCAAGGCATTCCTTAAATTCAATTCCAGGGGGAGGAAAATGATAATCAAGATTTTGCGATGAATTTAAAGCTAAGTTATGATCTTCTTGTAAACCGGTTGATGTTATAAAAATAGCTGCAATATTTTCTTCATTATGCATGATTGATTTACTTTTTTTATTATGCGAAGATAAAACTTCATTATGCAAAACCTTAATTTGATCTCTCAACCTAAAAATTTCAGAATCATTATCTTCTTCACCTTTATTTTATCATCATCATTTCCGAAAAAATAAAGAAGAAAAAGGATCATGGGAATACCTCTTAAGATCCTTCTCAAGAGTTTGTGCGTGTTCGCATGCTTCATCAAAATCAATTATACCCTTTTGTACAACAAACATAGCTATGGATTTGGGTAAGGAATGCACATACCACTCATAAAGAATGTCACCTGAAAGTTTATGATCGTCTTTGAGTCGATGATAAACCTGTCGAAAGCGTGTGTTGAAATCGCGTATGGATTCGCCTTCTTTGCCCTATATTTCATCCAAATCAATATATATATATATATATATTAGTCGCATTATAAACATCATAAGCATTTTGAAAAATTCTTTTAAAATCAGACCAACCATGAATAATGTGAATGGAAAGAACAAAATACCAGTCTGATACCTTTCCTTCAAAAGTGAAGGGGAAAATCCTGCATACAACATCTTCATATTGAATAACAAGTAAACGTAATACAAACTCATATTTTATGATTAGCCTTAGCGGGAAAATAGACCATATTTTATAACAATTACTCAAAATTAACGAACAAACTGAAATTTGAACAACAAATATTTATTTATTTACATTAACCCCTTTAAATCAAACAAAACTTAACTAAATATAAAATAAAAAATAAAATCAAGCTCTATTTACATATGTACAAAATAATCAAGTGAAATCAAATTTCCAATGTAACCAACCATACAAACTCAAACCAATAAACACATGTACATCGCAAATAAAAAATGAAAGTAGCAAAAAAAAGAAATCAAAATCAAAACTAACAAGATCTATCTTTAATAAGCGCAAGATAAGAAACTTATTATTTACAGGAAATCTCACACAAAATGATTTTTCTAACCAAACTTCTATTGGATCATGATATGTACAATGACTATGAACAGATTGTGATGATTCTTTTGTAAAGGGAAAATCATAAATAAAATCGTTCGTTGTTACCATCCCTTCTTTCGATGTGATAGAATGATAAGGTACAAAACTGGAATGTTCATGCAGAGAGATTTGATCTTCTTTAAGTTCTTCATTGGAAATATGATTTACAAAAAGTGAATCTGAAATTCGCTCTGATCCCTTTAATGTATGATGTGAAATCTTTTCCCTATGGATATTCCCTTGTAAACAAATATATCTTTCATAAATATCGTCAAATTGAGACACAATTTCAATTAATTCGTCATCAAGAGTACTTATTATATCTTCAAAATTGGAAGGAAAAGAACATTGAGGCAATATTTGTTATGTATAAAATTCTTGTGAGCAAATTGGGTATTTATAGAAATCTTTTAAGTCATAAGAGAAATTATCTCCTAAAATTTTCCCCTCACCATCTTCTAAACATTGCTTTATGGTGAGAAGGTTACTGTTATTCAGTTCGTGTTCGTTTAAGACTTGAAATTTAGATTCAACGCAAACTTGAGTTTTAGGAGTATGGGATATTTCTGCTTGACATTTGTAATTATTACCCAATGTAAGAATAATATCTGAGTTTGTATAATCATTCAATAAGTTGTCATTACTCACATAATCATATGAGACAGAGCTTTGGTTTGATATTGAAAATTTAGATTGAGGACAACTCCAAAATTGTTTTGATATTGAAATATTATGATAAGATTTATCGATTAAATTCAGAATTATCTCTCTCTCGGATTTTGAACTTTCAATATCATCTTCAAACTTGTAATTAGGATCAAAGAAAGATTTATGATCAAAAGATTCAGATTCTAAACAATTATCAACTCTAGAAAATGGTAAACTATGAAAGGAACTTGATTCCTTCACAAAGCTATTAGTATATAGAGTAGAATCACTAGTTTGCAGATCAGTTTTAGATTCATGACAAAGTTGATCAAAGTGATTAAATGATGTAAGATTTTCAACTAATAAATCAAAAGAACTTGAATTATTATCTACTTCAGGGGTTTGAAATGTGGATTCAAAACCATGAGAATTTGTCGCAAGGCATTCCTTATATTCAATTCCAGGTGGAGGAAAATGATAATCAAGATTTTGCAATGAATTTAAAGCTAAGTTATGATCTTCTTGTAAACCGATTGATGTTATAAACATAGCTGCAATATTTTCTTCATTATCCATGATTGATTTACCTTTTTTATTATGCAAAGATAAAACTTCATTATCCAAAACCTTAATTTGATCTCTCAACCTAAAAATTTCAGAATCATTATCTTCTTCACCTTTATTTTATCATCATCATTTCCAAAAAATAAAGAAGAAAAAGGATCATGGGAATACCTCTTAAGATCCTTCTCAAGAGTTTGTGCGTGTTCGCATGCTTAGTCAAAATCAATTATACCCTTTTGTGCAACAAACATAGCTATGGATTTGGGTAAGGAACGCACAGACCACTCATAAAGAATGTCACCTGAAGGTTTATGATCGTCTTTGAGTCGATGATAAACCTGTCGAAAGCATGTGTTGAAATCGCGTATGGATTCACCTTCTTTGACCTATATTTCATCCAAATCAATATATATATTAGTCGCATTATAAACATCATAAGCATTTTGAAAAATTCTATTAAAATACCAGTCGATACCTTTCCTTCAAAAGTGAAGGGGAAAAGCCTGCATACAACATCTTCATATTGATTAGCCTTAGCGGGAAAATAGACCATATTTTATAACAATTACTCAAAATTAACAAACAAACTGACAAATATTTATTTATTTACACTAAGCCCTTTAAATCAAACAAAACTTAACTAAATATAAAATAAAAAAGAAAATCAAGCTCTATTTACATATGTACAAAAAGGTCAAAAAATAAAAATAATCAAGTGAAATCAAATTTCCAATGTAACCAACCATACAAACTTAAACCAATAAACACATGTACATCGCAAATAAAAAATGAAAGTAGCAGAAAAAAGAAATCAAAATCAAAACTAACAAGATCTATCTCACACAAAATGATTTTTCTAACCAAACTTCTATTGGATCATGATATGTACAATGACTATGAACAGATTGTGATGATTCTTTTGTAAAGGGAAAATCATAAATAAAATCATTCGTTGTTACCATCCCTTCTTTCGATGTGATAGAATGATAAGGTACAAAACTGGAATGTTCATGCAGAGAGATTTGATCTTCTTTAAGTTCTTCATTGGAAATCTAATTTACAAAAAGTGAATCTGAAATTCGCTCCGATCCCTTTAATGTATGATGTGCAATCTTTTCCTTATGGATATTCTCTTGTAAACAAATACATCTTTCATAAAGATCGTCAAATTGAGACACAATTTCAATTATTTCGTCATCAAGAGTACTTGTTATATCTTCAAAATTGGAAGGAAAAGAACATTGAGGCAAAAAATCTCTCAGCAAACTTCTATTCAACTGTAAAAAATAAAATCTCTCAGCAAACTTCTATTCAACTGTAAAAATAAAATCTTACAGATCCCAATCAAGTACAAAGATGATTGCAATGTCAATGATCTCTGGTCTCAAATTATGCCTAGGTAGAAATAACACAAGGCTTCCATCTATATCCAGAAACAGTAGCAGAGAAGATTACTGATTCTTCTTCTGGAATAAACATTACAGTAAAATGAATATCCTACAATTCCCAGGTAAAGACCTTCAAAAAATGCAGAGCTCTCTCCCCTCTCGCAGCGTCTCCCCTCCTATCTATAAACATAAAGATTTATAAACAGAAACGGAACTGAGAATAACAAAGTCCTCTCTATTCTGCTGAGAAACCCCCCCCTTATCAGTTGATCTTCTGTTGTTTATATAGGAAATTTGGTACCCTCTAGATCCTCAGACCTCTGGAGCATTAATTAATTCTTCAATGATTCCTGCGACTAGATCTACATACTTTCATCCTTATTCACAGCAATCTGGTGATGACGTTTTAACTTCTGTTCTAAAATCGTTGAACTGCTCATTATCGCCTTTAAGAACTAGCTAGACAAACTAGCTGCTCATATAAACTATCTTCCACGTATTCCCTCGTTTGAATCATTTGAAACCTGCACATTAAAATGTAAAATAACATAAAAGGACAGTTCGAAAAAGATAAATGAAGGATTTAATCGCGAACGTAAAGAGATCAAAGAATTTTCCCTTTTAATTTAACTCATTGACAAACCGTTCTTGCTACTGTCAAATTTGTAAAATATCCAATTTCCGTAGCACTTCTTCAATCCAACTCAGATCATGTGGTATAAATTGAGAATGACCGTAGTGATTTTCTCCATAGGCTGGTATGTTTAACCTCTGCGTTATTGGCGTTGCATCCAATGTTTGATTATCAAGATCGTGAGCATTTTATCCTCACAAAAAGAAATCCCTGCAAAGATAATAAAATAAATTAATCATATTCTAACTCTGTTCAAATCTACACATCAAAGATATATCAAATAATCGAGAGAGAGATATAACATAAGGATAAAAGGACAAGAATCTTCCCTTTTTTACTTCGTGAATTCACTAAATGTTTTCGGTTCTCGATTGCAACTTTTCGTGTATACCTGCAACTTCATCGCCCTAATTTGCGCAACTGTTGGCCTGCACTACGCGCATTATAGTTATCTATCGGAACAGAACTGGGTGAATGGCTAAGCAATCCCTGCGCAATCTTCTGAATCAATCATTGAGACTGAAATACGACAGAACTAGTTCATTCAATCATAGAGAACCTTTGCATAAATCGGTAAATACGACAGAACTAGTTCATTCATCTCTCAGGATATGGTCTTTTGCTTGTAACTGAAATGTGGCAGACTTACCCAACGATTTTGATAGATTATAAATGTGTTGCGATTTCATTCGATCCATGTCAATAATATTATGGCATTGACCTTTAGTTAACCGGTGATGTAGTAATTCTTAGCCATTTAAATGTTTGAAATGATAGTCAACGTAACTCCATGCCACTTTAACTCTTGCATAAAAATACAATATAAAGAAAGGTATGGAAATATTTCAATAAAATAATACTCCAATGATAAAAAGGGCCTATGAGAATAGCTTTTATCAAATAACATGTAAATACTTATGATTTCAAAATTCTCCTTTCCCTTTTTATATATTATATAATTTTAGCCCATATTCACGTTGATGAAGTTATGTGTTGAAATTGAAATAAGGATTAGAATAATGGCATTCAAAAAAGTATATTGAAGTTTTAATTTAAAGTATGATTTACTTTATATTCCCAAAGATTTTACAAGAGTTAATAATAAAAGATGAAAATAAAAAATAATGAAGGAACACTTTCATCCACTATTAGGGAGCCTAGTCAAGTTGCTATTATATATCATTAATAATGTTAAAGATAATGAAGACAAATAATCATTAATGATAAACCATGAAACAATTTAGACCAAGTTGAAAAGGTAGAGAAGTACTCCATGTTACAAAATTGTCTTATTTGCACTTAAGTTAAGGAGTCATCTAAAATGAGAATCGAGGGTAAGCAAGTATTATCCAGTTACGAGAAGTCGAAAAGCTCAAAACATTACCAAATCTTTAAAACCATGAAAACCAAGCCAAAGAACCATCAATGCGAAGAGTGGTGGACCAAAGAAGGAAATCCATAAAGTCATCCTCTGAAACCAAGTAAGAAAAACTAAAAAAACTAAAGACTAAATATTTACAAAATTTACATGGGGGGCCCCTTTATTTTCGCAAAATCAAGGGGATTTGTTGGGGTGCCAACACCTCACTATTCGAATCTCTCAGTGATCACCTGACACACTTGAGGAATTATTTCTGTAGAGAATAATCTAGAGTTGCCTGCTCAATTCAAATTGGCTTATCTAGGCTGGCTAGGCTTTTTAGTGGTTAACCTGGTCATTAATGAGCCATCAGTTCTCTTCCACCCACCTAGGGGATAATGCCATAATTTTAGAGTAGTTGTCCCATAACCAACAGCTAGTGGTGGAGTGAAAACGCTGACATCTATCCCATGCCTTCTAATAGCTTCCATTCCTCCTAGTGGGTCAGTGAACACTCATTTAACAAGTCCCTGGGTGTTTGTCTCCTATTTTAATTTATTAAATAATAATAATATGTCATTACAATCATCCTTGATCAGATTTATTCATAATTACAAAACTCTGTAATTAAAATTTAACATAATGTTTTTTTGCAAATAAAATAAATAGTCTCAAAATTTGGATAGGTGACAGGAACTTCCTTGAGTGGTGATGAAACATTCAGCAACCCAATCAACATCACCATGCCTAAAATTGATCTCATACTATGTGCATAAAATACTTGTTTTGGGTAGGTGTTGACACCTTCCAAAACCACTTGCTTCCCATCAACACCTTTGAATCTCATTTAGGGTATTTGGTAGTTCATTGAATTTTCCCCAATGGAGTACAACCACTGCGCTCCCAACACCATATTGGTATCATCCACATTGACAATATAGAAGCTGTTAGTTACGGTATAATCTCCAACATTCATTTGCAACTTTGGAATCCATCGGTTACACTCCATAGTGTTGTTGCTTGGAATGATGACAATGGAACCTCCAAATTTCTATGGTTGTATATTTATCCTTTCTACCATGGCTGCATCAATGAAATTATGGGTGGCACCCCCATTGACCAAAATTGATACTCTTTCCCCTTTCACTACCCCTCTGGATCTAAGGGTATGGAACCAGGAACTCCACTTAATAATGCAATTTTGTTGTCAACCTGTGGGGGATTCTCTTCCCCTGCTATCTCATATCCATCCTCTATTGGTGATTCTTCCTCAAATTCTTACTCCTCACTTTTCGAAAAGACCTCAATGTAGTGTGATTTCTCCTTAGCACATTTATGGCCTGGAACCTAGGATTCCTGATAAGAGAAGCAGAGCTTCTTCCTTCTTAACGCATCTCAATCTCTGTATGAGTAATATTTCTTGTTTGGGGAAGACACATTATTGAAAGGGGGTCTTTGATTCTGAAATTTTGTAGGCACATTAATCTTTGGAGGATACCTTGTTCTTCTCACTGCTTCTTGTAAAGTGGATGGTATGTATGCCTTTACTAGTACTTTCAATGGCTCTGCTAATCCTTCCATGAATAAGAGGATCAAGTGAGCCTCGGAGATGTCAGTGACCATTACTGCAAGTTTTTGGAACTCAGATATATATGCTTCAAGAGTTCTTGTTTGCTTCACATGTTCCAACACCCCAAAAGAGATCTCAGGGTCTCTCCTATCAAACCTCTTTACTAGCCTCCTAGTGAAATCTTCATAGGAAGTCAGTTGATCATGACCCAGGGTTCTCATGCCATGGAACCACCAATAATTTTCCTCTCCTTCCAAATGCAAGGTTTCCATTTTGATGGAATCCCTTTCAACCATGGGATTCAACTGGAAATAAGTGTCTAGCTTCTGCACCCAAGAGCTAGCAGTATACTTTGAGGATCCATCAAAAAAGGGTAATGAGATCTTACTGATGGCATTTCTCATCTTATAGTTATGTGTTGGATTCCTATAAACTCCTATTGGATGATTTTTATACTATTATTCACAAAAATATTTGAAAGGTAAGGCCCTTATGCATTCTTCACTCAGGGTTTGGTATTCTACATACCGCTCTTCACATGAAGTAACTAATTCAATCTACACTTCATGATATTCCTTGTGTTCCTCAATGAACATAGGCATGGTATGTCGAGGATGATTCTTGAACTACTCTTTGAATTCATTAGGCCTATTATGAGGCCCAATATTTGAACATATAGATCCACCTGAAATCTTTCTTTCTTTATTTTGAGAGCCACTGCTGCTCCCTTCTCCGTCTTTATTTCCCAGCTGCTTAGCTAAGAATTATCTGGTGTCTTGCCCAAATTGGATGATGTTCTGAGATATGTCATGCAGTCCCTTTAACATAATTTGGACAAAGAGTATGAACTATTCCTTTTCATCCAAGTCAGACACATCCTTTCCTCCTTACATCTTTCCTCTAGTAGATTCGACCTCTTATTCAACACGATGTTCTTCAGTGTTCTTTCCTTTGGGGAGTGGAACTATATTGGGAATCATCACAATTAATCAAGAGAAGGTTTAGAGGACCATGCTATGATACCACTATAATATCCCTGATCTTATATCAAATATATTATCTCAATTCAGAATTTAAAACATCAATTAACACATGAATTAACTTATACCAAAACTAGTTGCATAAAAACTAGTCTTGGACACAAGTAGCTTTCCCCCAAGGTTAGGAATTTGTAATATTTAGTATCTGAAAAATGTATGGGTGAATGTGAAGAAAAAAGGTATCAGGTTCAGGGCAAACTTCTGAGTCCTATGCACAATTTACTGGGGCCATTTACATTTCAACAATAGTTGTGGTTGATTCCTACTTTGAGGCTTCCTAGGCACTCCAACATATGCATACTAGGCTCAATGCTTATACCTGAATGTAAAAAAATGAAATATATCAGATATTAACCTCCTAATTAGGTGTTGTACAAAATATTATGAGAATTTGGGAGGTTCTGGTTGAGTTTGGGAGCAAAAGAGGAAATGGTACTATGTTGGACTACTCCACTAGTATTTTTCCAAGTTCTTCCAAATAGGCGGATATACCTTAGAATACTTAGTTAAATGGTTGGATATGCTTCATTAAGGTCTCAAGATTCACAAATGAGCATCAGAACATAAAACAGACTCATACATAGCTCTGAATTACAAAAATGGTAAAACTAGTCAATTAAAAGTGCTTAATGAGCTAGCCTTAGTACTGCTTGATCCAAACTGCCTTAGAGGATTACAAAATTCACTTCTGAAGTATGTGAGTTCTCTGACATGAGATAATTAACAGCAGAAAATTGAAATTGAAACTCCTGAGCATAAATTAGAGGTGTTTGAACATTCATATAGTCAAGGAGTCTTCAATGCTAGAGAAAGCTTACAAACTTAGAGAAGGAGTATGAGAGGAGGAGAGGAAGGATAAGTTCTGAAATGTGGATGAAATCAGATATGGTAACTGTAGATGGATGGCGCACTGGAATTCGTGAGCTGCATAGGGGCGCCTTCACTAAAATGGATCACCTCCTTCAGATTAACTCCTTCAAGAACTCTCTCCAATGGCACTGTGATTGAGGATCTCTCCCTGGATGCCTTATATTCTTCAATAATGGACTAATGTAGGCCTGCAAATCAGCATTCCATGGATATGGGTCTGATCATGAACAAACTGGAACATGAATTGCATTAGGTTTCATCTCCCAAGCAGTAGTTGAGGCACATCACTCAACTATAATTAGCAATAGCTCTCAAGACAAAAAATAATTTACCAAAAGATGTGAATGGTTCGCACTACCCTCCTTTTATAAACTAGGTAGATTCCTGGTAAATGCATTGGCATGTGTGAGAGGTGAGGGTGCATTCCTTGAGATAATCAACAACAATTTTTCTTTGTGCCACTTGCTTGCTTTTGTGTCTTCAACCGAATTTAGCAATTGCTCCCTACTTAGATTTTCTGGATGTTTCCTTCTTTTTTAAACTATTTTTTTGTGCACTTTTCTTCTTTTTGACTTTCTTGCTTTGTGCTTTTGCCTTATTTTTCTTGCTTTTGCCATTTTCTATCTTTTTATGCTGCCACCTTGCTTTTAGCTCACTTCTTGTTGTTTCTAATTTTTCCACTTGAGTAAGAGAGGTCCACCTTGTCCTCATGCGCCATCCTAGCCATGTGAACATCATTGCTTTCCAAAAAATTGATTAATAATAATAAGGAATTAATTATAAAATAATTAAAATTAAAAATTATTAAAATTATTAATCACTATAGGCCTTTTACAAAAATTCACCCCCATTAATTAATTATCTTCAATTTAATTCTTCTTCCTAGACCCTTAGGGATTGGAGGGTCCAAGTCTTGATCAAATGGCCACTAGGGGAGGAACATGACAATGTGGGTGGGGTTAATCACACCACTTGGGTAGCTGATATGTGCCCTTAGGTGAGTAGCACTCTGTGAGAAGTGTGATTGTAAATTGAAGGGGAAAAAGTAGGAATTCCCCCCTTGTGGATTTATAGCCCCAGCTCGGCAGTGGCACCTATCAAAGAAACAGAAGGCTTGATAGAGTTCCCATAGATGGCAGGAATATTCTTAGCTTGCAACTGTTTGGAGGACACATTTATAAGATAAGTGCCAATTGTGTATGAATTCCATGAATTTGAGTTATGTTATGTGATGTTTAAAATTATTGTTTTGGAATTGATTATGTGTATTTTATGGCTAAGTATCATGGCTTGATGCATTCATGTTAGGAATGGTTACATAAATTTTAGAATGTACAAATTTAGTTTAAAGATTTGCTATTATATATATTTCACTTCCACTATTAAAAATCCATATTATTATAAGCCATTGGAAAGCAAATCCGTAATTGGAAGCAAGAGTAGAAATTATTCACATATTAAAGTACCTCGTGGTATCAAAAAAGTTATAGTGGCTATTGGGTGTGTGACAAATTGGAAGTTCACACATGACTAAGAACAATCACATCAAGATTAAATGTACAATACATTCACAACTAGTAGGATAATTTAAATGTGGCTCTATAACATTTTGATTGCGAATCACATACATGGGGTAAGAAATGGATTGTTAGAAACCCTAGAGCATACTTTGGAAAGTTAGACACATTAAATACCATAATTAATATGAATCCTATGATGTTCAACTCATGCACTTATTCTAGTAGGATATGATAGTAAAATAATATGTTAAGAAGTTCTAAGTCTTGAAATTAAAAGGAAAAATAATATAGTGTGAAAGGTCTACAGATAAGGTGCACATAATGACCACCTTTATGAAAAATATAATTTTTTATAGGACCACATATAAAGTGAATATAATGACCACAATAGCATATCTTGTGTGAAAGGTCTCCATCTCAAATATGAGTTCATAAATCAAAATTAATGAGGTAAGAGTGTTGAAAACCAATCCTTTGGATAAAGGAATTATTGTAGCTAGAATAGTAGAGACATATGGTGAAGCTATAAGGCATATATAGGACTTCAAAAACAAATATAGTGTGAAAGGTGTACTTCTCAAATATGATTTTATAATTCCAAAGTGAGGTAAGAATGTTGAAAACCAATTCTATGGACAAAGACATTATTGTAGCTAGAAGAGTAGAGACTCATGATGAAGCTATAAGGTGCATGTAGAACCACCATAAAATACATAGTGTGAAAGGTATACATCTCAAATATGAGTTCATAAATCCAAAGAGAGGTAAGAATGTTGAAAACCAATTCTATAGACAAAGCCATTATTGTAGCTAGAAGACTAGAGACTCATGAGTAAGATATAAGGTGTGTATAAGACCATATATTAGGTGTATATAATGACCCCCTTTATGAATATTATAATTTTTTATAGGACCACATATAAGGTGTATATAATGACCACAATAAAATATCTTTTCTTTTAACAAAAATGGTTAAGGTTTTATTTATAAAAGGATGAAAAGCTTCAGCAAAGTAGTACAAAAATTCCTTAGAACAACTTCAGAGGATTCAAAAAAGAGTATTGCTTAATTACAATCATCCATAATAAACTTAAGACTATAGAAAAAAACATAGTTCCCTAAGCTACTTTAAATTCTTACAAATTTTCCTAAGAGCATCTTACCAAAAAAATTCATAGAAGAACAAACGAAGAGTGGCATCATTGTCCATAACCTAGACATCTTATGAGTTTCCTTCTTCTCCCTCTGTAGTGTTCTCAACATCATATTCTAGACTCTCATCCTCATTGTCCTTGGTTTATTCCATACTCTCCTCATAATCCACATCATGTGTGTCATAGATTCCTTCAACTGCATCTTCATTGTCTGAAGTATGAGTGTCTGGTTGTCTTATTCATCAAAACTAGTAATGTTTACCACATAATAGATAGGCTGCATAATAGAAATGTCAACATCTTTCCTTCTGAGTTCTTGTCCAACCTAGAGTTATTACCTGCTATAAGGTCCTCGTGCTTCCCCAAAGTTTTTGTAATTGATTCAACCTTAGAATTATAAGAAAGAGAGGATGCTTCAACCACATCAAGGTCAGTGTCAAGCCTAGTAGTAAAATTGGAAATGTGTTGAGGCGATTGCTCAATTAAGGTGACTATACATAATGAGAATATGAGCTATAATCTGATGAGAAATAGTGATTAGACCTTCTATCTAAGATCTCATCCATCTCATTTGGGAGAGAATATCATGAATATCACCTTGGGATTCTTTGATTCTTGCAGAGAGGTATTCCAAAAAAAATTCATAGTCCATTATTTCAGCATAGTCCCAAAGCCCCTTCGAAAGCACAATTTTGTTGTCGACCCGATTGAAATGCAAGACAATCCCGACACCCAATTCATGTCCAAGAGCCACCAAGAAATTCAAAATATAATCACCGTAATAAGCACCAGGAAAATGGTCCCCCAAACCAAACAACCCCCCCCCAGATATCACTGACCAAAACAAAATGAATCCCAAAACAATGCACAGATTCCCCTGTATCCTAAACCTTCCAGATAAACAAAAGAGCAGAATCCATATGTAAGCAAAAAATTACCCGAGTGTGAAACTCCCCGTTGATAGCATTGAAAGCTGCAAAAGACCGATCTCTTAGTGCACAGGAGAAGGAATCAAAATCCACTTGACTGCACACCACTATTCCAAAATTTCCCTCACACCAATCTTCCAACCTATGGAACTGAACGAATGACAGAATTGAAACATTCTATACACAAAGTAATGAAAAAATTCTTGTTGAAGCTTCCATACTGTACCATAATATGACCACATTAAATTCTTTATTTTGCGAACCAAGAGTTATCGGGAATGTTCTTTGTCCTAGGTGCAAAGATCCCTCCACATAGACAAGAAATTTAATGACCTTTGCTGCTGAATGAAGAGGCTAAAGATTGAAAAGACTAAAATGTGGGTTTCAATTCGACTTAGGATAGCAAAATAGATTCTAAGGGAGACAATGAAGAGAGAGGTCACCCCCATTTTTTCATGGCCCCTCTAAGGATTCTCGAGGCGTCATTCACAAGTTTGTTAGTTGTCACATTATGTTCACATTGAAAATGAAAGAATTGAATATTCAAGATATGCTAGAGTAAGCCAATGATGCATTTGTGAAGACACCCTGCTATCAAATCCATAATTTCTTGTCATTGTCTTGTTTGGGAGACGATAAGAAGAGAATCTCCTATCACCATGGGTGATTGAATTCCAAGAGAAAAAACTCTTTTAATCCAAGTATAGAGCATATCGTTCCACTTGGTTGTTGGTGTTGATCCCTGGGCCAAAAGAAAATGATAAGACTGCATTTCCACCAAGGTAAAAAATTACCCCCCCCCCACCTACCTCCCCAGGACCATAATAAAATATCTAGTGTGAAATGTCTACATCTCAAATATGAGTTCATAAATCCAAATTACTAAGGTAAGAATGTTGAAAACAAATTCTTTGGACAAAGACATTATTGTAGCTAAAAGAGTTTTGTCATAAGTCATACTTCCTTCCTAATGGAAATTCTCCCTCAAATCCAACATAAGTTTTTATCAAAAGTCATAGTTCCATTTGATTGGTGGAAACTCTACCTTGAGGTGTTTTTTCCTAATTTATGACAACTATGATCATCACAATTTCAATAAATAATTTGTCAAGGTAAGACTTTACGTTGCAAAAAAAAAACTCACCAAAAAAATTGAGTTTGTCGACTTATTAACTTACCCTTAAAAAAAGTTATAGTTTAGGAAAATGCATCTTTTAGAAAATTACTACTTGAGTGTCCATATACGCGCCAAGTGAGTTAGCCTTTTGGTAAGTGTAATTCAATTCTTAGGAATTTCAAAGTTATGGTTCGTTCATGTACTTGTTATGCCGTAGCCATTTCACCAACGAGAAGAATAACCATCCACGTCGGCTAGATTCCTCGCTCATAGAGCGAATGGAATGCTGCCACGTGGATGGTGCCGTCGTGAACTCTCTGCTTCCGCAATTCCGCAGCATCCCTAATCCAGTGCTCCTACAGCACTCCTTCTCCACCACGCGCAGCACGTCGACCGACCACCGTAGCCTTCCCATCCATTGCCTCCTTCCATCTACACACTCCTCTATCGTTGCACCATCATTTTCCTCTTCACACATTCAATCATGCCTGATCCCCATCCAACTCACCACGCTCCTCCCATACACCATCCGCACATCCCTCCCCACCTGTACACTACACCTCCTCTTCCACGCTTCCTTCGCTGTCAGTCGCCCTTCCCTCCACTGCTCCACACTCCATCGACCCTTCCCCTACGCCACTCTAGTCCCCACCTTCGCCTATTAATTTTTGAGTATTAATTCAATATACTCTAGGATCTTTACTGAGAGAATAACATGTATAGTATATCAATGCATATCAATCATAGCAAGCATATCAATCATCACAAGATGCAAACATAAGAGACAATAGACACACAGAGTTTCCGTGGGGAAAACCCTAAGGTGAAAAACCCCACAATTTCCTCAAAGATAGATAGAGAAATAGTACAACCAAAGTACACAGAGATAGACTCCTCCTCGCAGCTAATCCTCCTCCTCACATGTGCACCACTTTTCGAGTGAAGGAAGAGTGAGTTATGAAGTGATCCAAATAGAGATCAGGAGATCTCTATTTATACTTGTCCTGATTGCCCAATAAACTTATGGGGCCGACTTGTCTAGCTTAGTACAATAACCCAATGTTAACTTAATCAGGGCCAACCCCACACATGGTGGTCTTATAACCCATCGGCAAGTTACGACACTTGTGACACTTGTAAATACAAAAGACGACACTTCCGTATAGAGGAATAATAACATCTCTATAGGAGTACAATATACATAGATGAAATACATGGGTGAAATACATTCCGAAGTTACATATACATCAACACTGACCTCGCTCCCCCCCGGGCCACGCCATCCCCTCACCTTCTCGCCCTCGCCGGCGCTCCCCTCCTCTGCCTGCACTCTTTGCGCGTTCACCTGCGCCTTTCTCCTCTCTCACTGCTCCTCCTCCCAGACACGCCCTCTGCTACATGCATAATTCCTCCCTTATTCACTCGCATCATGCTGCTCGCCCACTTGTCCCGTCAGAAAAAAGCCAAACAATGAATACCACTAAGCTGTAAACAAGGAGACAAATCCAATTTCAAGTAATCAGTTGGATGAGCATTAAATCCTACGATATCCATAACAATCTACGGTAACAGCTTGCTCGTGTAACTAATGATTGTTTTCCACTTCCTATTAAAATGACGAATTATTTTTGTTTGGTTGTTGAATGATAGCACAACCATTGTCGCATTAACACATCATCGTGTTTTCAAGGAGATTTACCAAATTGACTACAACTAGTTTAACAACATTACATATTAAAGTAAGATAACTGCTTCTTACTGTATTTGTATGCTTGCGCAAAACTTATAGAGCACAGAAGATGAGACTGACAACCCTGTCAATGCTCCTCCTACCTTGGTCTGCTCTACAAGCTACTTGAAATCACCCACGTTAAGCATTATAACCCTATTCTAACTCCCTTCCACCATTTCGCCCAATTCCCTGAACTTCATTGCAAGGTGGTTTTCATCTTTGTTCTCGGAAAAGAAAGCAGATATCTCTATTTCAATGGGAAGGATCTGAAGTTGTGTTGGGGTTTCACCTTTTTCTATTCCCCACACAAATTATTCTTTGCACTGGGGTTTTACATCTTCGGGCTCTTTCTGCAGTCAAAACCAAATAAGAGAGAATTATCACCATAAGAATAGTAATAAGAAGTTGAATTGAATGCCAAGCCCTCCAAGCTATAGCCCACAAGGAGCATTGAGCATACACAACACATTAGAGAGTTATCAACGCCTCTCTCCACAGTCACCCAGGTATGAGCCCGAAGGGCCTTCACGCGCACAGGGAGGGATGAACTGCTCTTGTAGGAATGCACCATGCTTATGGATGGTGGGGAGAGGGCTTGCATGTAGCCCATGTGGCTTTCATGCAGCCCAGGGGCCCTCATGATTCCCTTCAAGCTGGGTGAGTATAGTGGTTCGCCGGTGGAGACCAGCGCTTGAAGTGGGAGAGTTGAGTAGGTAGGTTAAGCCACACGTGAGAGGAGGTTGGTGAGGTGTCGGAGTTGATTGGAGGATTGGGAGGCGCGGAAGGGTGGAGTCAGAGATGGTCTATCACATGGAGGAGCAGTGTGGGATGGCTGCGGTGGAAGCAGGATGGACATCGAAAAGGAGCATTGGGAAGCTTAGCGGTGGGAGCAACAAGTTAGAGAGGATGGGATAAATTTAAATAAATTTATATATTTAATTAAAATTGGATATTTGTTTTATTAACATTTTAGAATTTAAAAATTTATGGAATATATATATATATATATATATATATATATATATATATATATATATATATATATATATATGCACCTACTATCAAGTTTTAAATGAAAAGTGTTATATATAGATAAAAACTTTTAATGTAGGATTGTTATTAAACTTATATATATAAAATAATAAAATAAAATTTAAATTTTTAAGATTTGAATTATTTTATTATTTCACATATATAAGATTATTATGTGGAAATTTTTAATTCAAAATTCTAAGGGATGCTTAATAAATTTTAAATTTTATGGTATGCTTTTATAAATTTTAAAAGCACTTTAATAGTAAAGTTAGTGTCTTTCTTAATTAAATGCTTAAACCATAACTTTAAGTAGTAAGACCCCAAAATTCCTTCTGCCGAGACTTCAACTCCTAGTCGAAGGGATGAGACAAATGAAAAATCTTAAAAACAAGACATCGATGAGATCAGCGTGATGAGCTGGACACTAGAACACTAAATTTACTACATGAAAAATCATTTAATGATGTAAGTTTAAACGGATAATAAATGTAGTAAGGACATGGTAGGGTGTCCGCAAATTGTTGAGTAGTCGCCCCTAATATTAACCTTTTTAAGACAACTAAGAATCAATAATGTCTAACCCACAATCTAAAACATAAATAACACATCAAGTACTCTGAAATTTGTAAATAAAAATTATGTCTAATGAGCAGTAGTGCATTGCCAAAGTTGAAGGATGATGAAATTATGTATTGTTGAGAAGGGTAGTCATGAAAACCTTGTAAGCGATAATTGTTCTTCTAATTTAATTAATGTTATAGTAATTTAGCTATAATAGATACAAATTGCTTATTTCCTCTAGGGTAATAATAGTGTATGACCTTAGCATTTGATGATGTGGTTCTTCTTTCCCCTGCGAGAGATATGCTAACCTTAATGATCCTTGGTAGTCTCTTGTGGAGTAATTATAATTTATGATCTCTAATCCCTCCATTGTTAGTTGCTGATTATTTCATGCTAAGTTGAATTAATACATGGCTGTGATGAAAACTTGGTTCTGTGACGAGTAGACCTCACTTGATGGTGTAACTAAACGGATATTTTTAAAGGGAAAGGAGAATGAAGTTAAAGAGGGTGACACTTGATTTTAACCTTTAGGCATTCTAGATATAGTATTGAAATTCTGCTGAAAGATTAATCTAAATGTTTATTTAATTATTAGAATACATATCATGGGATAAAAGAAGTAAAACTATAAGATGCCATCAATGTGTTTGGTTAAGTCAAAGCTAAGTAGGACAAGTATGACCAGGACCTGCTACTTGCGAGAATACATATGCAATGCGTCAAAAATTTTCTCGCATTATTTTGACCGTAACTTCGGGACGAAGTTTCATGAGGGTGGGTGTATGTAATGCCCCATATTCGACTAGACAAGTTTATCCGTGAGACATATTGCACTTTGTTTTCTTATTATCTGTGGGACTCGGCTGAACTGAGTAAACTATACTTATGACACGATAGACCCGATTATATGTTGCTACCATGTTTATGTTGTTAATATGTTATGTTGTCACTATGACTATGATGTTACGATATTATGATGTTAATATGTTCATGCAGTTAATAGGTTATGATTATCATGAGATTCATTGCTTTTATGATGACAATATATGTTTTTAAACGTTTTCATTGATGGAATGTGAAATATATGATGTCGTACATGGATGCCATTCTATGATGAAATTGATTGAATTATTATATGGCATGCATACCTGTGATGATCTAAAATTGTGACATGAAATAAAATGATATTGATGATATGGATCAATTGGTGATCAAATGGAAATGCTTGTTATAAAATGTGTATTTTGCGAAATACTAACCTATAGGACACAAGGGCTATGGGATAGCCGGATACTTGATTTGATATATAGGATAAGAACTTGTCCATGCAGTAAACGTTAGAAACCAAAATTGATGATACGATGACACCGGTCAAATAATATCGATAGCAGCAAAGTATGATTGATAAGGGTGTAGACCCAGTATGTTGAGAGGTATGGATGTATTGCCCACCCTATGTTTCTATGATACCTGGGGTCGTGGTAGGGTCGTGCTGAGACACGCTCCCCAAGTTGTTGTGATGACAATGGTCGGATTCCTGCTAGGAGAGGCTAGGTCTGCTAGTTAGCCGACGCTACTTCTCTCAGGTTCTATGTGGTCAGGTCAGTATAGCTTAAACCCACTTTTGTACTAGCAGAGGAAGGATAGGGAGGATGCGGACGTAGGTTAGGATGGGAGGATATGTTAGTTAGTACTGTTGAGGTTTGGGTATTCTATGATGTCGATTTAGTGGTAGTAGGTACCCTTCCCTATACTCGATTGATTAAACTAACGTAAACATAACAAAAAAAATAAGTTGAAATATTATAAGGTTAACTCATAAAATAACCAATGATGTTTTATTAATGTTATGGTGTATGTATGCTTGTGTTGTTTTCATGAGGGTTATTAGTATTAGTTAGCAGTTATGAGTAGGCAAGATGATGTATGTTTATAGTACATGTCCAACCTGTGCATACATGCGTTGGCCACGCATGCACACTTTGCACCTGTACACTAGTATCGATATACAAATACTTAACATGTTAAATAATTGTATAAGTTTTCATAGGTAAATATGTTAATTATGCATTGATTGAATTCAGATAATGAATATTAATTTATTGGATATGTGTAAAACAAGTCAATTAAGCTACGTATTAATTGTATGTAAACATTTTTAATAAGCAATTAAGGTAAGTTTCGTCAATATGAAGTGTCATGACCCATACTACAAAGATGTTCAAGTTAATCCAATTGCATTATCTTCTTTTCCTCTTGAAACAACCGACATTTCATCCCTCCTTCATCATGTCACACCCGATGAAACCCCATTTGCTGACCATACCTCATCTTCTACTGTTCAACCACCCAGCTTCCTTGAACCCTATGAAGTACAATCCTCCTCCTTTATATCTACACAAACAAATTGTGGAACTGAGGTTGATGAAATCAAACGCTTCTTAGCCACAAGCAATGCACCAACTCCACCTTGCATTGACTAGCCGCCAATAGATGCTTCCCCTATCAATGAGTACAACACAATAGGCCTCCTCTCCATGGCCTTCCCAACCATGTTTCCCACAGGAGTTTCCATGCTTAAACAACCACACATTCAAGAGGTTGGGAAGGACAATTATGCACTACACCTTCTTCGATACCATGACAATAGATTTGGCCAACATCCTTGGTTTCGTTATTACATATATAACCTCATGATGCGCCACTATAGCCATTCTACTACTTCTGTATTTTTCAAATGGAACATTGAAGATACATTGCCTCCAACCATCTCAGAACTTGTACATCAATTACAAGACATGCCCGATGCTAAGATTGTTGAACGAGTCATGCGCTTTGGCTCCACCCTTCGTGGGACACGTTTCCATTGGAATAAAGTCCGGGGTGAACTAGCTAACATGATCAATCAACAAGGGACACCAACATTATTCTTCACTCTCAGCGCAACTGATACCAAGTGGCTGGATTTGTATTCTCTGATGCCTGGACAAGCTCCAACCACTTCAAATCAACAACACCAATGGAGGATTCGCAACCTTATTGCCAATCCACATGTTGCATCTCAATACATGCACAATAGATTCAAAATATTCCTTAAAGAGGTTCTTCAAAAAGGGATTTCTACAAAAGACTACTGGTGCAGGTTGGTAACAAATCATATTCTCATCAAAGTTTCCTATATTCAGAACCTCAAATGTACCTTCCTAATATTTATAATTTCCGTGTAGGTATGAATGGAAACATAGGGGCTCTATGCATATATGGATTCTTATGGCTTGAAAATGCACCCAATATGGACATGTTAGATTGGGCAGATGCTACCAAGGTCGAAGATGCAAAAAAATACTTTGACAAATATGTTACTGCATGGAATCCTTGACCCAGCCATTCTACAACCCCATGCTTCCAACCCTCTGCTACAAATGATCCATGCACCATTGGATCACATTCCATACTTACAGCTAACCACTTGGATGATTATGAAGACCTTGTTAATTGTGTTCAAAGGCACACAAAATGTTCAGAATCTTCTTGCCTCCAGAAAAAAGGATCATCTCTTCAATGTCGCTACAGCTTCCCCTTTGATCTACAACCTACTTCTTCTTTGTTCATTGATGCAAATGGCCACAAAGCATATCACCCTGCAAGGAACGATGCCCTCCTAAACATTCACAACCCTACCATGCTCTCAATTTGGAGAGCTAATGTTGATTGCCAACTTGTTCTCTCTAGACATGCTGTCTTCAAATACATTTCAAAATATGTAGCAAAGGCAGAGACCAAATCAGAAATCTACCATGCAATTCTTTCTCGTCTTGCACATGCAACTCCAAATGATAGCCCCATCCTTCAACCAATTAGACGATTCTTGTCAGAAACTGTTGCAGATCGTGACATTGGTGCACAAGAGACTTGCCACATGGTCCAAAAACTCCCTCTTTCCCTTTGCAGTCGCTCCTTTGTATCCTTAAATGTTAGCCAAAGTGTTTTTTGATGTGTTTCCAATGAATCTTATGACACCCCGCCAACACCCACCTTCATTTTTGCATACATCCAGTGACCCCCTGCACTCGAGCACCTTACCCTTCTTGAAGCTGCACGTTCTTGGTCATTCTCTCCTCGTAGAAAGCACTCCCAATGGAAACCAATTTACCCTCCCAAAATTGTCTATGTCTTTCCTCGCTTCACTACCATTCCACCCTTTACTGTAGATTCCTTTGTTTCCTTCTGTTGGAGCAAGCTCCTCCTATACAAAACCTTTCGCACCCTCCCCGATGACATTGGATCCACATCATTTGCCATAAATTCTAATTGGCTTCGCATTAAAGACACATACATTGCATGGCATGTTGATTGTTTGCCAGAAGCCCCCAATGAAAAAAGAATGAAAATGACCACTCAACCAGATATTGTCACCATCGCAGAAAACACATTTGTAGAAGGCACCCAAAAGGACCCCAAATTCACAACCTCCGTGAATGTCGTAGCTGCACAAGAAAGTGCTGACAATGTCGACAAGATGCTTACCGCTATTGAGCGAAACAAAGAAAAAATGTTGAAACTCAAGGCCACCTTGGTAAAGGAACGTGGAGAGACCATTGAGTTAAACACAAAATTACAGGCCACATTATTTGAGAAAGACAATTTACTAGCTGCGTACAATAACCTTAACACAAAAAAGGAAGCATTGACTGTTCAGTTAATGATAATGGAAGGGGGAGACAAATGCTTTTCAAGCAAAGCTTACATAATTTGAAACACGTGCATCAGTGGCGAACGACAAGGCCAATGAATTGAAGACTCAAGTAGATAAGTTGTTGAGAGATAAGGAATCACTCATGGAACAAGCTTCAAGAGCAAGTCTCAAACTACCAAAAAACACTCTTTCAAAAAATCTACAATATCAAACAATTCATGGCAAGGATGCAGGAAATTGCTGCAAGCTCAATAGCAATGCATCAACATTTGATGACTACTGGAAACAATCTTAACAAATGGTTAACTTGGAGAGAAAATAACCCAGCATTTCCTCCTCACCTCCCTCAAAAAACACTAGCGACCTTGAAGCTGGATATTGCACTCCTTCAATTTTGCAGGAAAGCCACTAATCGACTAAATGTCGAGATTGATAAAACTCTTGAAAAGTGCACAAAATTCTATGAGGAAATCCATCAGGTTCACCGTAAATGTCAGCTCCATATTGCAGCCAATATCGATGAGCTCCCCCCCAATGATCAACAGATGGAAGAAATCGAGCAAGTGTTGCAATCAAACCTGGACTACATAAAAAAAATTGATGCTCTAACAGAAGAAGACATCGAATTCTATGTGACGCAAACATCTACACATCTCATTTTCCTTGAGGATACCTGCAAGGCTACACCAACAGAAGCTGCAAATATAGAAACATAACTGTCTTATCATGAAGTGTCTCTAGAACTATTAAAGCCTGATGAATATAATATCATAACTGAAGAAGCTATTGCATGGGCAGACTATATTTACAATTTAGAAGCATCCAACTAATTTTAATTGTAAATATCATTTGTATCTTCTCATATGTACAGCACTCAAATGAAAACTTTGCCTATTATTCTCATTTTTGCAATTTCACCAAATAACAAACTCTTCCAAGGCTATATAGTGGTGAACCGACCCTTTTTGTTGTTCATCTATTCTTCTTTGTCAATGAAAACAAATTTCCCTTCTTGAGAAACTATTGCAGAAATGTTTATATGTAATGTGTACTTTTCAATGGATATTATTGGGATTCCTTTTCTCTAAAAAACCTAAATGCTTGTTCATTTTTTTGTAACAGTGCTATATTTTACTACTTTTTTAGTTCAATGCTCTTTAGTTTCCCTTCTTGAGAAACTATTGCAGAAATGTTTATATGTAATGTGTACTTTTCAATGGATATTATTGGGATTCCTTTTCTCTAAAAAACCTAAATGCTTGTTCATTTTTTTGTAACAGTGCTATATTTTACTACTTTTTTAGTTCAATGCTCTTTAGTTTCCTTGTTGGCAATGGCTTTTCAAGCTAAGCTCATAATGGATTATCCCAAGTAGTAGTGATATAAACATTAATCTCAGCTGATTTGTAAACTGTGTACTCTCTTTTACATTCATAAAAACAAAGCAGCCAAACAAAGTGACCTCTCCTCATCTACCTCCACATTGAATAAATACAACCTTTATATTGAGAGCTACGACCACTCCTATTGTGTTGTAAGTCTACATTTTATTGTGCTTTGTTGTGAACTATCTATATTGTCAAAAGACATGTGAATCCTCGATGCGGTGAGAGTCATTGATAACCAGTTACTTTCCTTGGTTTATTAGTGATTTTCATAAGATTAATTCATATAGTGACAGGTCTGTTCTCCTTTACATGGTTGAGAAGGATGTAAAGTTTGTATTGTGGACTTGAAATCCTCAATGAGAAGAAAGAAACATATTTGGGTTTCCCACTATATCTTCCATTCTTGAAGCAAGCATAACGAACATTCATTTACAACTTAGATTGTGACACTATCAAGAGCTTGTCCATGAAAGAGTTCTATACCTATACTTGTATATGGAGATTCCTAAATTTATTGCTACAGCACATGGCATGAAAGCAAACTTTTGTTCACAAGTAGTTTGTGCAGTTTAGGAGCTATTATAATCATTGTTTTCATTGATATTATTGTAAAAATATTTTTTCAAATTGTTTATATATTCCAGATATAGTAGTAATCTATAGTGTTGAGATTACTACTATAGAGATTGTGAGAAAAGCAATTGTAGTTGGTTCACTGTGTTGATGAACTTAACATTATTTTTTGTTATGGGTTGAGTGCCTATGTCTTTGTAATCTGAAATTGTTACAGACTTTGCTCTTTTCCTACCAGTATCCTTCGCCTATGTTTTTGTTCCTTCTAACTTTCCTCTTTTCCTACCGATGTTCATTTTTGCCCCTCAAAAGACAAATGCTAGTTATTATCTTTATAATACCTTCTTGCATTCAAGTATATTAAATTAAAGGTACTTCATAATTCTTCACATTTTTTGTGTTTTATTTTTCTCTCTTTTTATAAAAATAATAAAATTTATGTTATGATTGCTTTCCTTCTATATTTACTTTATTTATCACAAAGTCCATTATCCATTAAAAAATGTGCATACATGTACTTTTAAATATTATTATGAATTATTTCAATGCTTATCTCCTACCCAATAATGATAGTTGTATGTCATTATGGCATTAATATAAATTGTTAGATAACTTACCCACGTGCTTGAAAATTGAGGGTAGATATTTGTTATAAAAAAATTCTTTAATATTAATTTTAAGTTTATGAATAAACATAATTAGTACATATAATATTTTAATTTATGTGGAATTATAATATTTTAAATTTATATTTATATTTCTATTTAATTATTTTTCAAAAATATAATTTTGATTAAAACTATTATATATATATATATATATATATATATATTAATTTGAAATAATTATATTTACATAAAATATTAATTTAATTGTTTATTAAATTTAAAATAGATGTTGAATAAATGTATTATTAAAACACTCATTGTAATAGATAGATCACTGGTTTGAAACTATCTAAATACTAACTTAAAAAATTAATGTAAATAATATTAAATATATTATAAATTTTAATATCGATTAAATCAATAAATTTATATTCAATAGTGTAACTATCAATATTTATTAGAATTTCATTTTAATTATATTTATTAAAAATTTATTTTATTTTCGTAACTAATAAATATATGTCAATTTAATTTAGAAATATATTTTTTAAAAAGATCCGTTTTTTATGTTTTTATTTTTTTATGTGACAACATCATTAAATATAAAAAAATTGTGTGGTTCAAAATGAATGAATTTATATAGATGCTATTTTTATATATCACCTATGTATTTATTTTTGAGATTTTAGGTAAGTATGGTATTTCAAAGTGGTTATTTAAAAAGTTTATTTATTTATTTATTTATTTATTTTATTTATTTTATTTTTTTTCAAATTGAAATTAAGATTAATAAATTTTTTTAACAATAATATTTTTTATTTTTTCTTGAAATAAGGGACTTATATTTTATTACTTATGAAATATGTCATTTTGAGGATTCTTAATTTTAAATACAAGTACTCTCACTCTAAAATCGAAACTAAGCCAATGATGGAAAACTCTCATTAATTTATTACTTAACCACAACTCAATCTACATAATTAATAAAAATTTTAATTAATCTATATTTCATTTTTATGTTTACACTAATTTTCTTTTACACTTTTTTAACTATTAACTATTAGTTCTTTAAATAAAAATTATTTATAATCTCTTCTTACTTATTTTTTCTTATTTTCTCTCTCTATAAAAAATAATAAAATATAATTACTTTTTCTTTATATAACAATGTATATTATAATTCCTTTTGTTTCTCTTTTCTCTAACAAAAAAGTATATCTTCTTTTAAAAAAATTGCATACATATATTTTTCCCAAAAAAAATGCTTTCATATATATATATATATAATGCAGTTCATGTTAATATTTAATAACTTTAATGTTTATCTTTCTTGTGTAAGAAAAGTATTTCTTAAAAAAAATTGAATTTAAGGAAATTGAATGTATGTATTTTTTAATATTATGCATTTTATTACATTGAGATACATATATTTTTCCAAAAAAATGCTTTCATATATATATATATATATAATGCACTTCATGTTAATATTTAATAACTTTAATGTTTATCTTTCTTGTGTAAGAAAAGTATTTCTTAAAAAAATTGAATTTAAGGAAATTGAATGTATGTATTTTTTAATATTATGCATTTTATTACATTAAGATGTTGACGTAACGTTACATTATAAAAAGGACTAAATTAAAAAAATCATGTTAACTCATAAAATAAAAAATTAAAACTAAATGAAAAATAATTAAAAATATATGTGTTTCTTAATAAAAAAAATTATATTTCAAGAAATTGGATCCATCTATAGATCCTAGTTTAAGATAGATCTATGCTGATATTAATATTCAATTACTTCAATGCTTATCCTTCTTTTAATATTATGTACATTATACTAGTATTCAATTATTTCAATGCTTTTAATATTATGTACATTATGCTAGTATTCAATTATTTCAATGCTTATCCCTTATTCAATGATGATAGTTGTATGTGATAATGGTATCAAATATGGAAAAGATATGTGGTTGAGAGTGTATGAATTTGTGATACATGATTTTCATGGATGGTCGACATTTCTCCTTGGGATTGGGATTTGAGGTAAAATGATATTTTAAGGAAAGTATGTCTAGAGAGAAGGTATGCTTTAAAGAAGCTAACATGTCAATCAATGATTTACAATTTTTGAGTTTTTTTAAATATGTTAAGTGAAAAATAAAATTAGATTAGGGTAAATCGACATGAGTGATGTGGTCTAAATTTAAAATTTGTATTTATTAAATTAATTCTTTGAAGAACAATTTTTATTTTTTTTAATTTCACTCATTCCAATGTGTGATTAGTAGAAGAGGTTATTGATGAGACATAAACTTATGAAAGTGTGACTTTATTTATAAAAAAAATAAAAAATAAAATGTAAATTTTTAATATGTAAATTTTTAAAACTGCCATGTAGCAACCTGCACAGGACATTGTTGGCTTTTGTTTACTAAAAATTCAAAAAAAATTGTTGTCACTTTTCATTTAATATATTGATGTTGATGTTATCAATTCTGTTCATTTTTATTTTAATTTTTTTACAAGGACAATTTGTCATATTTACTTTCTCGTTTTCGTACTTGACCAACATAGATCCATCTTAAACCTGGATTTATTAAGCATCGAGAGGGATCCAATTTTTTTAAGTGTAATGTTTTTTGTCTTAAATTTTTTACACATCAAGAAAAAATTTACACCTCAAGAAATTGGATCCCTCTCAGTATTTAATAGATCAAGGTTTAAGATGGATCTATGTTGGTTTTAATTTTTTAATTTTATGAACCAACATGAATTTTTTTAATTATTTAATTTTTAATTTTTGATAAGTTATGATCCGACGTGAGAACGTTACGTTATGGATCATGACAAATGTGACAAACATGACAACATCTCCCCCATACTAGGTTGTAAGCACCTCGCTACTCTTTGTAATTCCTGTAATTCCTTCAACTCAAGTGTACTCATTTTGTATGGTTGCATCTATAATTCCTTCAACTCAAGTGTACTCATTATGTATGGTATTTTGGAAATTGGGGCAACTCTATGTACCAATTCAATAGAGAAACCAATGTCTCTTTTAGTGGAAAAATTGGTATTTTAACAAACACGTATGTGAACTCCTACAATACTATAAAATATTCCAGGTTGGGGCCTTTACCCTTTTCTAGCTCCTCCTCATGAGCTACATACAACTAATATCCTTTCTTGAAACATCTTTTTAAATGTACAACCGAAATTTTCCTTATGGAAATAGGCATTGGCATTCCTCTCACTGTATTTGTAATATCCTAGGAACAATTTACCCATAATATTAACTCAATTCCAAATTCCTTTAAACTCCACTAGTCAAATTTCTGCTAATTTCTTCGAACTGTGTAGGGAGTGAGTGAGGTGTACTGGGCTAAAGACTGAGGATGGTGGGATGAAAGTTTAATTCTATAAATTATATGGGATTAGGTGCAGCAGCAAGTCAAAGTGTAGATTGGATATGTCCTATGCATCATGTACCAGTACCTTTCACTTTTCAACAATAGAGCTAGTCTATTGCCTACTTCGAGGCTTCCTAAGTAGCTGGCATATGCATACTAGACAGGTAGGGGTTATGGGAGTTAGTGACAGTTTATATATTAGTCCAATGGTGGCTGGATATGTTCAGGAAGATACTAGAGCAGGTTGGACAAAGTTTGGGAAGAATTGTGTGACAGGTGCTTAACGGGGATTGTCGGGCTAGGAATTTTGCTGGTTTCCCAAACATAAGGCAGAAGCTTCCAAATTCTAGTTTTAAGGGATGATATGGTTAATATATTAATTTATTAACCTACTGCAACAAACGGGAGTCAAATGTATACACATATTGCATTTTACGAAGAAAACAATGAAACTAGTCTAGAAAAACCTCTCAATGAGCTAGTCTTGGAATTTAACTTGATAAATGACTTCCATTAACTGATTTCTCTATTCTGAAATGTTATGCAGCTCTGATATAATATTAATAACAGTAATAAATTGAAATGGACATAACATAACTCTTCTTTTTATTTCAGTGGCTTCTTTCTCAAAACATAGTGCCTCACAGGCTATAAATTACATTACATTGGTGGAGAAGATGAATAGAGAGAAGGATTTTTACAGTAGCTCTGTTCTAGATATAATGATCAGAACCTATATGGATCATAGGTATGATTTGGCTACTCCTTATGCTGATAGACTCCACTGGTACGCCCTCCTTCAACTAGTTGTCTCCACCAGGGGAAACGCCTCTAAATTTGGCTGAGTGAGCTGGAGCAATGAGAGATGAATGAGAGATCTCATGTATGAATTCGACCTCTGGACATGGAATCCTATGATATCTGCTGATAAAAACTTCTAGAGCTCACTGGAGGTCCTAGGAATGCTCATCTTCAACTATCTTCTTTTGCTAATGATCCTCCTCCAAAACTAGCTACAGTTCTTCTCCAAAGGTGGCCTTCTCCTCAGTATGATATTAAGACTCCATGGCTGAACTGTACTGGAGATTACTGGCTGTAATATAACTTGTTGGACCTGCAAAACACTCTTAGATAACTCACAAAGTCTTGGGGCACATCACCCAAGCAAACTTGTTGAGGCACAACACTCAACTAGAGAGGCTCAGAGCTCTCAAACCAAAATTGCAAATGACCAAAAAAAATCCTCAAATGGAGTTGGTTGGATTCTTTTATAAACTTCATGATGACCTGTTGAACAAGTTCTTGGCTTGGTGACCTGTGAGAGTAGGTTACCCACTTGCCCATTCTACTCCAAAGCCATGAGGGCACCTTTCTTGAGGAGAATAGCAACTTCTGAGCTTTCAAAACTTTCTTTCCTTCACCACCTTCACTGAATTTAGGCAAGTGCGCTTTAGGTAGCTTTTCTGGTTGTTTCTATTTTTTTTCAGAAAGCTTTTCTGAATCTTTCCACTTTCTTTACTTTCCTCTTTCCTGCTTTTGTCTGATTTTGCTAGCTTTTGTCAGTTTCCTTTCTGGGTTCATCTTGCCAACTTGTCTCCACTAGATTCCTTAGCTTTTCTAAGACTTTACCACTTAGGAAAGTTTGGCTCACTTACCAATTCGAATTTCCTAGCCAAGTCATCAACCACTTGGCACATTTATTAGCAATAAACATTTAAATGGAAATAATACAACTCAGAAATAATTTAACTTAGCAATTAATTAATTATCCAGTAATTAATTAATTGTTATGGTGTAATGCCTCAAAATTTCCCCAATTAATTAATTTCTCAATTAGTCAATCACTTAGACTTAGTCATGGGGTTAATAACTGCATGGGGGGCCCTCCTTGTCCATTTAATTCCCAAATACAACCTTAGGCATCTTCCATAAGGTAGTTTCCATACTTGCTCAATAATTAAATAATTATTGCCTAGGTGACTTAGGCCAAAATTACCCCATGGACCATGGAAAAATATGGGGACATGACAGTATTTTTCTCTCCTTCTTCATCAAGACAAGTGAGAGTCTTGTTATGGAAATCTAAAATAAAATGGTATGCATCCAACCAGTCCATCCCAATAATCACATCATAGTAACCAAGAGGTATTATTTTCAAATCTGCAAATGTATGGAGACCAACACTTGATGTGCTTCCTTGTTCCTTTCTCTCTAGACTCTATCCTCCGAGGCCTTGCTGAGATGGATTACTTTGTTGATATGAGTTTGACTAATTCTTAAGAAAAGGAGGTTTAAATCCTTTCTTCCTCTGATATTGTTTATTTTTTTGTTTGTACCTACAAGACTTGTGAAAATCTGCTTTGTTTTTGCTCTGATCATATATACATTTGGCTTTCTGAATTGCCTCCTCAAAAGTATTGGGCTCTTCAAATTGAATTCTCTCTCTATAAAATGAAGGTAATCCACTAAAAAATCTCTTTATCTTTACTTTCTCTTCCTTAAGGAATCCAACATACCTGAGCAATTCCAAAAACTTTCTTTCATACTCCTCCATAGACATATTTCCAAGTTTTAGCTCAAATAACTCCTCCATCTTCTTCTCATAGTAATGTTCAGATAAATACTTTTGCTAGAAATATCTCTTGAACTACCTCCATGTGACCTTCTTTTCCTTGATATGCTTTACTTAGACTAGCTAATTCCACCAAATGGAAGCCTTTCCCTGCAAATTGTAAATGGCTATTATGGCCTCCATATTTGATGAGTACTTCATCATCCCCAATAGTCAAAATTCATCATCTTCTCCTTCCTTATACTCACCATCAAAAGTGGGTGGCTTAATCTGTATAAGCTCCCCTTGCACCTATTTATCTACATGTCTTATTTTATGATGTATATATGAATACATTTATGGGTTGCTCCTTGATTCTTCATATGAGTAGGACTTTCTGGTTGCATACGGTGGTGAGACATAGCATCGATGACTCTTGGTATCACTCTTAGAATGTCTAGATATTTTGTAGGATCTCTTCCAAGAATGTTCTCTATCTTCTTTGTCATGGAATGAATCTAATCTAGTCTACTTTTGTCTCTACAATAAATTCAAGCTCTGCATTAGCCAAGTATTCAACTGGTTTTGTTGTTCCTGAGCCCTCAAAATTCTCTCATTATCATCTCTACAACTCTGTACTTCCATCCTCAAGCTTTTCATCGTTTCCATCAACTCAATTGATTTAGTGTTATCTCTATTCCCATTAGATTTTGTTTCCTCATTTCCCACACTGATATTCTTTCCTCTGGTTTCTTCTTCCAAACTGTATAGAAGTTTCCCGTGCCCCAATCTTTACTTCTTTCGAATCGTTTTATGGTTTGCTAAATGGAAAGTTGTAGCATGTGACCTATAGCAACTTGTTGTACCAATATATGCAATGTGTTCATACATCAAATCAGTTAATTAAACTTTATTTCCAAAATTCAATAAAATTTCATGTATAGATAAGAATTCTAAAAATTATTAAGTTAACAATTTTATCAAATTATAACCACATGCCCATGTCATGTCCAATTTTTTAAAGGGAATAACGAAAATAATAAAATAAAAATCATACATGTGAACCATTTCCCCATAACCTTGTAAGAAGATGTCGTAACTATAAACCTAGCGATGCATATAACCATATACCAAAATCCAAGGAGGTCGGCCCTTTCCTACTCAACGTGGAGATGCTAACCACTTTTAACGCAAAGGTCTCTAAAAAAATGAAAGGGAAATAGTTCTCTAAGGAATAACTCTGCTTATAAATACAAATGAATGTAAATATAACTATAAATCAAAGTAAAACGTGGAGTGATTGCACCTCTCTCCCTAGTATTTAATACACACAATATTAGTGAAGTATAAAGATGGGCCTATCATTTCGACGCCATTCCTTATATTTTGAAAACAAAATAAATAATAATGTTCAAGTCGAGCTTGTTATTTCGAATTCATTCCTTATATTTTGAAAACAACAATAAACTAATCTAGATCCAAATCTCAGGCTCTATTAAGCGCCGAGAGGGATCAAATCTCCCGAGCTCAAACCTCTCCTTGAATAGTTTTTTGAGTGCAATACGTGAGCCACCTACTCCTAAGCTCTAGAATCTCTAGTTTAAGTCTCATATTTACTTTTTACTTTGTATTATTCTTTTTTGTTTATGGCCGACATAATATTTATTACTTTTTACTTTGTATTATTATTTTTTGTTTGCTTTGTATTATTTTGTTATGGACAAACACTCTAAAGTCTCATATTTACTTTTTACTTTATATTAAAAGTAAAAAGTAAAGTCTCTAGTTTAAGTCTCATATTCACTTTTTACTTTATATTATTTTTTTTTGTTTATGATCGACATAATATTTACCACCTAATCTTAAGCTCTAAAGTCTCTAGTTTAAGTCTCATATTTACTTTTTACTTTGTATTATTTTGTTTTGTTTGTGGCCGACATAATATTTATTACTTTTTACTTTGTATTATTCTTTTTTTGCTTACTTTGTATTATTTTATTACTCGACTCACAAGATCTCCCCCATACTCGATTGTAGAGCGCCTCTCGACGCAATAAACAAGTAGTTAATTCTCACTGAGTATATAGTCAAGCCTGTATTTCGAGGTTGATTCTCATATTTTGCAAACAATCAGTTGCATAACCACATAGGAAAAAAAAAAGAGACTTGTCTTAAAATAGAAAGCACTGCCTCTACTCCCTCGATAATACTCCACATATAGATATATATAATATCATTTCCCATTTTCCATTCTCTATTATCTATTTAAGTTCACGGGCCACCCATTTAAGGTGCCCTTTTTCTTGCACATGTATACATATTAATTCATTTTTCCATATTTATATCATAAGTATTGTTTTTCATATTAAATGCTATTTTATATCATTTAAAATAGTATTAAGTCTTTAGGAGGCGAATCAACTTCTTTTATGAAGGTCATCTTTCCCTAAAAGTCTTAAATATTTAATTCTCCACCCGCTTTTCTAGCATATAAATTATATATGTATAATATATTTGTATGACTTTCCACCCTTAATAATTATTTATGTGTTAGGAGAGATTTAGGTCTTTTAGTTGTTTGTTTACATTAATACGCGAGTGATACTAACTCACTTATGTTCAAACACAAATGCTCATAGGCTAATGATTCACAAATTAGCTTCTCTTAGATCTCTTAGGTATCAAGAGTTTCTCAAGGCTTCTTTAACCTTTAACTTCCCCCTAGTGGATAATGTCGCTCCTCATTTAGTTAATGTGCACATTCACTCTTTTAGGTTTACTTTTTATTAATGTTTCATTGCATCTAGTCATCATTTTTTTAGTTTCCCAATGCTTCTCTAACCTTGAACTTCCCCTCGTGGATAATGTCTCCCCTCATTTAGTTGTTGTGCACATTCAGTCTCCTAGGTCTACTTTTTATTAATGTTTCATTGCATTTTACATCATACATTCGATGTCACCATGCTTTTAGTTAGTGCATGGTTTCTACAAAATCATATGAATAATGCTGGAACGTTCACTGGCGGGGCCTTGGCCTTGAGATCCTCGCTAGGAACTAATACACAATTACATATTTCCATTACATAGATCATAACATTAGGGGGGCAAGAGTGAGGGATATTACATCCTCTCCCCCTTAAAATAACACCGTCCTCGGTGTTCCCAATCTTTTACAACTTCGGTAATTGCTTTCGACTTCCAATCGCTTGCACAGAATGACAAATATTTTACACAATAACAATTTTTTTATAATTCCAATTATCCTTGTTCTATTTCCAAGGAAGCTACATGTCCATCAGCTCTTCCAAATGTCTTCAAAATTTCTTGCATTTCGTCACAATTGTGCTCTACAACAAACAAATGCAAGGTTTTTCCAAAACCAACATGAAATCATATACTCATATATAATCAAGTAATGCCCAACAAGAACCAAGTGCTTTAAATGAATTTATTGATCACCAGGAATTACTATCTTGCTCTTTAATTATTGCGGTAAAATTTACTCTCAAATATTTCATTGGATGAATTACACTTCATCCTTTTTGTTTCTACCTTTTGGCAGTAATTTTGTTACAACCACTTTTACTCTTTAATATTTCAACATCCTGATTCAACTGTAACGCCCTCTTGCATTACATTGAATAAACTAAACACACACCATTTTTTTAAACATATTTATAAATTAATCACATGCATAAATACATTGTGCACACTTTTGCGGAAGCATAAGTCTATTATGAAACCCGTAACATAACTATAACATGTATTTAACATGCCTTTGTTAGTTTCAGCTACTACTATTGAGTTTCAACAACTATTGGCAAGTTTCCAGTAATATGCTACAGGAGTTTCAGCACCCTGCTATAGGAGTTTCAAAAACATGCTATAAGAGTTTCAACAACAAGCTACAGGATTTTCAACATACTTGCAGAGAATCAACATATAACAAAATACAAATTCAAAACCATGAATTCTCACCATTAAATTCTCTTAAACTATCATTTAACAAAGAAATTGTAGAGAAGTAGAATTTTGCATATACTTATCTGAGATTCTGTCCTGAAACGACAACTGACTACGTGTGAGCCATGCTCCACCCAACCATAGGACTTGTCCAGCCTGTATTACTTCAGCTCCCAAATCCACCCCCGAGTCGAGATCCATACATTAACCAGAGGTAATTCACCAACCCTCTCAACTCACTCACAGGGACAAAGTAGAAATAATTGGGGAGCACAAACAAAACAACAGTTTTCAAACCAATTCCATGTCGATTTCGCAATTAACTCACTAGAGCTCCTTCACAGACACACAATGATAAACTTCACTGCAAGCGTCAGAATTCCACTCAGGCTTTCATGCACAAACTGCCAAATGACTGGTTAATTCAACCAAAGGGATACAATGCTAGTACAAGTTGTAAAACAGAGTTTTCTTCCACTTCTATGAATTCAAAGACACATAGCGATACTCTTCACTGCAAATGTATGAATTTCACTCAAGGATTTCCCATGCAACTGTATCAGCAAACAAATTCAGAATCACCCTCCATTTTCCTTCTGACCGTTCCCGTCCTTCCCTTCCTTTCTCAGTGCTCTCTTACTTTCCCCCAACGCTCTGCTTTTTGGGTTCCCACGTGACTATCCCCAAAGGAACCCTGTTACCCTCTCTCATAATTTTAATTAAAAACTTAATAAAATTAATTAAGTTCTCCCAAAGTTTTAATTAATAATATTTAATTATTAAACACTCCCCCATTTGAGTTTGGCTTAGGAACATGGGTTTTGGGATTTTAACATAAGGTTTAGAAAACAACTGATCAAGGAGGCAAGGTACACGGGTAAATCGTACCCCCTCACCAACCTCAGTTAATATATGGATCTCCTCTTCAACGTTTTTCTCACCAAGCAGCCAACTGGAAATTTTATATTAAAATAATAAACATGTTATGTACATACTTCATAGAAAAAATGTTTAGAATGTAGTATCAGTTATAATATTCGGGCAATGGGTATTACAATTCCTCTCCACTTATATTTTACACCGTCCTCGGTGTTTACCATTGTATCAAAAATATACATATACTTAATTACTACAAGAATATTTACATTATTTATATACACATTTCAAAATATATGTGGATACTCTTCCTACATTATATCTTCTATTTCCCGAGTAAACTCCGCAGGGCTGTAATGGATCCATTGGACTTTTACCTGTCCGATGAATCTGTTCCTGGGTATCTTGCTTCTGCGATCCGATATGCAAAGTGGTTGAACCTATATTTCTCGTTCGCGTTCCACCTGAAGAACAAACCAATCAAGCACATGATTATTATCATAAACATACTTTTTCAGTAATGAAACATGAAATACATTGTGTATTTTGATTGTGGAGGTAGTGCTAGCTCGTAGGCTACTAATCCAACTCTACATAGGAACTCAAATGGGCCACAAAATCTAGCGGCCAGTTTCTTGCAGTTGCCCAACCACAAAGAACTTTTCTTGCCTCTAACTTTTAGGAACACCATGTCCCCAACCTGGAATTCTCTATGAGTTCTTCTTTTATATGCGTCACTCTTTTGATAGTCTTGTGCCATATTTAAATTTTGTTTTATATTTACTACTTGTCACTCGATATCCTGAAGCATTTCAAGACCAATGATTAACATGTCTACTCGTTTGTCCCAATTGATTGGAGCATTACATTTTCTACCATATAAATCTTTGAACATACTCATTCTCAAAGATACTTGATAGCCATTATTATAAGTGAAATCAACCAAATACAAATACTCTTCCCATTTGCTTGGTTTGTCCATGACATACATCCTGAGCACGTCTTCAATAAATTGATTTACATGTTCGGTTTTCCCATCAGTTTGGGGATGATAAGTTGTGATAAAATTAATCTTAGTCCCAAAATCCTTAAATAATCCTTTCCAAAAATTAGAGGTAAATTTCGGATCTCGATCCAACACAATGGATTTCGGAATTCCATGCAACCTAGCAACTTCTTTCATAAAAATTTCTGCAATTTTAGCTGCCTTGAAATTCGATTGAACTAGAATAAAATGGGATGATTTGGTTAACTTATCAACCACTACCATGATAGAATCATGTTTCCTCGTGGTCCTCGGAAAACCTATGATAAAATCAATAGTCACGGTGTCCCATTTCCACTCTGGAATAGACAAAGGTTGAAGTAAACCAACTAGATATTGATGCTCTGCCTTTACTCTTTGACATTCTAAACAACGTGCAATGTAATTAGCCACTTTTTTTTCATGTTTGGCCAATAACAATTTTTGTTTACTACTGTAAGAGTTTTCTAATATCCGGGATGCCCTGAATATGATACATTATGCATTTCACTCATTATTATTTTCTTCAACTCTTCATTATCAGGTACATAAATTCTATCTTTAAAGTGAAGAATACCCTTTTTTTTCAATGCATAATTGCAGAAATTTAACTTTTTGTTTCCTTCTTGCAATGTTGTTGTCACCTGTAGATAAATTTTGTCATTTTTCAATGCTTCATGCAATCTGATTTGTAATTCAAAATTCCAAGTACTGATGGCTAAAACATGCATCAACTGGCCCCTTCTGCTAAGTGCATCTGCTACTCGATTTTCTTTTCCTTTTAAATACTTGATTTGAAACTGAACTCACTTAAGAATTCAACCCATCTTGCTTGCCGGGAATTTAGATGAGGCTGATCAATTAAATAATTTAAACTATTGTGATCAGTTCTTAACTCAAACTTACTTCCCATAAGATAGTGCCTCACATGTGAAGTGCATGAACAATGGCTGCTATCTCCAAGTCATGAGTAGCGTAGTTTATCTCATACTCCTTTAACTTTCGTGACTCATAGAAAATCACATGTCCTTCCTACATTAGAACCCCACCGATTCCTTCAAGTGATGCATCGGTACATACAAAATACTCTTTATACGGGTCTGAAATTTTCAATATAGTCCCGGATGTGAGCAATTCCTTAAGAAGTTTGAAACTATTTTCACATTTCTGACTCCATATGAAAGGTACACCTTTCTTTTGCAAAGATGTAATCGGATGGATTATTTTCAAGAAATATTTTATAAACTTTCTATGATAACCAACCAGTCCCATGAATGATCTTACCTCATAAACATTAAGAGGATAAGGTCATTCCATAATAGCCTTTACTTTAACGAGGTCCATTACCATACCTTCTTTAGAGATGATATGGCCCAAGTATAACAACCATCTCTGGTAGAAGGTGCATTTGCTAAGCTTGGCATATAATTGATTTTCTCTCAAGATTTGAAAAGTAATGTTGAGATATTCTTCATGCTCCTCCTTGGTTTTGGAATATATAAGTATATCATCCAAAAATATTATAATGAACTTATCCAAAAAATATTTGAATATACCATTCATTAAACACATGAATGTAGATGGAGCATTCGTCAAACCAAAAGGAAGCATTATAAACTCTTAATGCCCATATCTAGTTCTAAAAGCAGTTTTATTGATGTATTCATCTTTAATGTCTATTTGGTGATAATATCAAGATCTCAAATCTATCTTAGAAAATATTCGCCCACCTCTCAACTGATCGAAAATATCATCAATTCTAGGTAGACGGTACCTGTTCTTATTTAGGGCCTTGTTTAACTACCTATAGTCCACACATAATCTAAGTGTGCCATCCTTCTTTTTTACAAAAATAACTGGAGCACCCCAAGGTGATATACTAGGTCGTATATACCACTTCATAAGTAACTCCTCAAGTTGCATTTGCAATTCTTTTAACTGCGGAGTACCCATTATGTATGGAGCTTTTGAGGTTGGCACAGTGCCAAGCAAAAAATCGATTATGAAATCGATATCACTCTTGGGTGGTAACCTAGGCACTTCTTGAAATACATTTTCAAATTCTTTCACCACTGGATATTCATCCAAACTTGATTCTTTTTCAGTAGGAAACTCTTCTACATTAATCACATACAACTTGCACCCTTTTCTGATTCACTTCTTCATTTGTAAGGCTGAAATCTGTCTTAAGGATATGGGTCTCAGAATGCCTCTTATTTGTACATTATTTCTACCCTCATCATTCAAACATGTAATAAATTTATAGTGGCAGTCCAACACATCAAAGTGTTTCTCTAACCAATCCATTCTGATCAACACATCATAGGATCCACGAGGAATGATTTCCAAATATGCATTGGTTTGGTTTCCATTCATTTCAAAAAAACTTTTGACCATAGTTGTGATCTTCCTCTTCCTACCAGTTTCCAACTAAACAATTCTAGGCTTGGACAATTTATGAGTCAGCAATTTACACCTTTCAACCAAGTTAGTATTAATATAGTTATAAGAAGCTCTGGAATCGATTAAAATAGAAATAGGCACATCTTTTAATTTACCTTCAATCTCAATCATAGAAAATTGATTATCGACTTGGATATTATCCAATGCTGCATATATGCGAGGAACACTTATAGAAACATCACCAACAATAGAAGCTTCTTGCATATTATACACACTGGTTCCCTTATATCTTCTTTCAGGACATTTGTTTAAGAAGTGATCACCACCACATCCCCAACATTTCCCTTGTGTTGATTTATTTTTCCCTGAAAACTCAACCATCCCGGATTCTCCTTTCGGTATCGATGGTTTAAAAGAAGTGCAAATGTCCTTCTTAATATCCAGAGGCTTAAACCCTTTTTTCCTCTGATCTTGTTTCATTTTCAGCTTACCTTTCCAAACCTTTTGCACTTTCTGCCTATTTTTTCCTTGCTCATACAAGCATCTAGCTTTTTTGAAACAATCTTTTAGAGTGCGAGGTTCATCATAAGTCAATATATATTTATAGTATGTAGGAAAGCCACTGATAAAACGTTGTACTTTCACCTTTTCATCCTTAAAAAACTCAACATATACCAGCAGCTCCAAGAATCTCTTTTCATAGTCCTCCATGGACATATTTCCCAATTTGTGCTCAAAGAATTCCTGTATTTTTTTATCATAAAATTGTTGTGATATATATTCTCTCTTGAAAAGTCTTTGGAATATCCTCCAGGGAATCTACTTCTCATCTAAGCTTTCAACTTGTTTGAGATGCTTTCACCATTTATAAGACTTTCCTTGGAAATTATATATTGCAATCTGTGCTTCTTGGTTTTATGAGCAGTTATGTAATTGTAAATGCTTATTCATTTCCATAAGCCATAGTTCTGCAGCATCACCTGACTTATCTCCATCAAAGGTTGGAGATTTTAATTTTCTGAGCTCACCTTCTAACATCACATCATGCTTTCTCTTTCACAACTTTCTGGGGTAGTTATCTTCCTGGTTATTCTTATTTCCATGAGAAATTTCATTGGACTTACGGTGGGAATATAATTTCCTCCTGTTGTCATCTTTTCCTTGAGAAAATTGATACGTGTCAAGGATGTCTTTGTTCATATAATCTTCAAAATTTTCCACATTATAAGTCACTTGATGCATTTGCTTTTGCAGTTGAACCAAATTTTGCATTAAATGTTGATTGATTTAGTTCTGTTGTTCCAAATTTTGCAAAATTCTATTGTTTCCAATTTGTAGATCCTTCAAATTTTGCACAACATCCATGGTCCCTCTCCCACTTTGGTGACCATTGGATTCATTACCTTGTACTTCTCCACTGACTTCTTCAACAAAATTATAAAATACGGGATCCTTTGCCATCTCTTAAATTTTGTTTTCCTATCTTTACTGACAGTCTGCAAATTAAATGGCTCAAAATTCCTGTGTAACACTAACAATCTGAACCAACAATGATTATTAGTTTCAAAAATCAATTTCATCATATATTCTTATACATGTATATATCTCTTTTTAAGGAATTAAATTTGACTCCATAGGTTCAAGAACTGCACTGCAACTTGCGCTCTGATACCAACTTGTAACACTCTCTTGTGTTACATTGACTAAACTAAACACACACCATTATTTTTTAAACATATTTATAAATTAATCACATGCATAAATACATTATGCACACTTTTACGGAAGCGCAAGTCTATTATGAGACCCATAACATAACTATAACATGTATTTAACATGTCTGTGTTAGTTTCAACTACTACTAGTGAGTTTCAGCAACTGCTGGTAAGTTTCCAGTAACATGCTACAGGAGTTTCAGCAACCTGCTACAGGAGTTTCAACAACATGCTACAGGAGTTTCAGCAACAAGCTACAGGAGTTTGAGCAATTGCTGGCAAGTTTTAGCAGCATGCTACAAGAGTTTCAGCAACATGCTACAGGATTTTCAACACTCCATTATTCAGTTTCAAAACTTTTACTTAATCTAAAACTCAATTTGAAACAAGCTTGCTCACTTACTTAACAAAATTTAAATTTGATAAATCGAAATATTTCCAATTTTGGCTTGAACTTAGAGATTAACAAATGAAATTGTATCATTAAATGACAAGGCTTAGTGAATAACACTTCCAACCGTTACTATAGATTTTACTTCATCATGAAGACTTAACTTCATAAATTTTCTCTTTAGAATAAATTCATTTTTAAAAATGGAAAAAATCCTTCCACTTTATCATATTATTTCATTATTCTAACTACCAAAGCACATTCTTAAATAAAAAAAATTATAACAATAGTTTACTTTTCTTAAATAAACCAATCCATGGATTTGGTAAACCATACAACCAATTCATGGTTTTGCTTTAGTTAACTAAATCATCTATTTAAACTACAAATAATAAACCAATTCAAACAATCATGGTAATTAAAACTCGGCTCATGGTATTTGTAAACCATGCAACTAATTCAGGCAATGATTTACATTTGAACATTTATTCCTCATTATCTTTCACAAATTTTCAACATAACTCTATTTTAACAATTTTCACCAATCACTAAAAACTAGGACATTTTCCAACCTTGCCTTAAGCTCCAAATTCAAATATACAAAGAATGCATAAGACAGGAAATTACCAACAATTTCCAGAATTACGGAAATAGGTAAAACAAGAAATTACCAACAATTTCCAAATTTAAGGAAATATGTAAAAAGGGTAAAATGGGAAATTACCCACAATTTCCAGAATTAAAGAAATACTTAAAACAAGAAATTACCAACAATTTTCAGAATTAAGGAAATATGTAAAACAGGTAAAACATAAAATTACCAACAATTTCCAAAATTAGTTAAACCATTTGACAACATGAAACTTATTATCATAATTTAATTCAATTTTGGAAATTCTAACTTATGGTTACTAAATTCTTAGGGATTAAATTGAAACAAGGGATTCATTATTTCAACCCAAAATATATGTTTTCCCAAAAATATAAATTTCCCAACCTTTTAAACGCATCAACTCTAGTAAGATGCATAATATAAAATTTTAATAACTGGTTAACATTTATTCTCACGTAAATTTCAACATCTGGTTAGTTTGATAATAAGCTTAACAATGGAGTTTACGACAACTAGGTGAAGAAATTATTATTCAGTGTGAATTAGACTTACCCAGAAATATAAAATCATTTAAATTTCATTTCACCTAGAAACATAATTTTTCAAGCATACTTGCAGAGAAATAACGTATAACAAAAAACAAATTCAAAACCATGAATTCCCACCATTAAATTCTCTTAAATTATCATTTAACAAAGAAATACTTATCTGCATATACTTATCTGAGATTCCGTCTTGAGACGACAACTGACTACATGTGAGCCAACCACAGGACTTGCCCATCATGTATTATTTCAGCTCCCAAATCCACCCCCGAGCCGAGATCCAGACATTAACCAGAGGTAATTCACCAACCCCCTCAACTCACTCACAAGGACAAAGTAGAAATAACTGGGGAGCACAAACAAAACAACAATTTTTAAACCAATTCCATGCCAATTTCGCAATTAACCCACCAGATCTCCTTCATAGACACACAGTGATACACTTCACTGCAAGCGTCGTAATTCCACTCAGGTTTTCATGCACAAATTGCCAAATGACTGGTCAATTCAACCAAAGGGATACAATTCCAGTATAGGTTGTAAAACAGATTTTTCTTCCACTTCTATGAATTCAAAGGCACACAGTAAAACTCTTCACTACAAATGTCTGAATTTCACTCAAGGATTTCCCATGCAATTGTATCAGCAAACAAATTCAGAATCACCCTCCATTTTCCTTTCAATCGTTCCCCTCCTTCCCTTCCTTTCTCAGCGCTCTCTTCCTTTCCCTCGACGCTCTACTTTTTGGGATCCCACATGGCTATCCCCAAAGGAACCACATTAACCTCTCTCATAATTTTAATTAATAACTTAATTAAAATTAATTAAGTTCTCCCAAAGTTTTAATTAATAATATTTAATTATTAAACAGTCCCCCATTTGAGTTTGGCTTAGGAACATGGGTTTTGGAAGTTTTAACATAATGTTTAGAAAACAACTGATCAAGAAGACAAGGTACACGGGTAAACCTTACCCCCTCACCAACCTCGGTTAATCTCTGGATATCCTCTTCAGCGTTTTTCTCACCATGCAGCCAGCTGGAAATTTTATATTACAATGATAAACATGCTATGGACATACTTCATAGAAAAAATGTTTAGAATGCAGTATGAGTTATAATATCTGGGACATGGGTATTACATCAACAAATTATTTTTCATATGATATACATAAACATATTTTGGGGAAACACTCCCAAGGCATCACAACATACTTATTATATCATTCCTGCAATATTTGTTAGCATCATAAAATATATCATAATCATATGTCATGGCATATTGAGATTGATACTTCCAACCAATATAATTAACACTTAAGTAATCATTTCAAAAAAATATTCAAGCATGTACCTGTAGTTTGGCTATATATTTCCAAGACACGTTTGCAGCAACATGAATCCACAGTTTTTCTCGGAAGTTTTTTTTATTTTAACACACACATGAGGGTCATCTCTTGACGAAACCACTAGTTCTTGTATAAACCTCCTCAAAGTGTACTAAAGGAATTTCACAGTTATTATTTCACTTTCTATAAACAAATTGAGCACTCCTGGTGGTCTGTAATTCCAACCAATCTACTTAACACTTCAGTAATCATTTCGAAACAATATTCATGCATGTAACTGTCATTTTTCTATACCTTTACAAGATACTTTTGTAGCGACATGAATCCACTACTTTTCTAGGAATTTTTGTTATTTTAACACACACATGAGGGCCATCTCTTACGGAAACACTAGTTCTCGTACAAGCCTCCTCAAAGTGTACATAAGGAATTTCACAGTTATTATTTCACTTTCTGTGAACATATGGCGCAATCCTGGTGGTCTTTGTTATAGTGCAGTCCAAGACCACCTTACCATATTTTTTCGGGGTTTCCCAAGCTCAGCTAAATTTTCTACTGCATCACATGCCCCATCCAATGCGAGGATGATACCCCTTTGGTGCTATATATCCTCTTGGGAATATCTCCTACCGATGCTCTTTGGGATGTGCACACAACCGGGGCATCCCCACAATTGTTCAAAAATAATATTTCTTGCTCATTTTTAAGTATCTCAATTTGTTTGATTTAAGTCTCAGTCTTCTACATATCATTATAATTTATCTTATAATGATTCTACATATACCAGAAGTCTTCCTAGTTATAGTATACTAGTAGTGTTTCTGCTTTGCAGACAATAAACTCATGTCTTAGCACCTTGTGCTTAGCAAAATTTGGCGCACTATATGGCCATAGAGATTATTTATACTTTCAAGTTTTATGCTCGCGTAGATAATCTTTTATTATCAAGTTGGGGTCTACATTACCCACTCACACGGAACTAGGAAGGTACTCTCTTCTCTTGGTGCTATTCAGTGTGTGAGTAAAAATATCACCCAAACTCTAGTCCTTCATAATTAAGATGCTTCATATATGAAGTCTATCCAAGAGACTTACAACTCAGGCCTAAGATCTACTCATGAGATTCTTAATCTTCAAACTAATCCACAAACATAAGGCCTTTCCTCATAGTATTTTTCTTCTCGCAAAACATGGAAACTTGGTCCTAATTATGGCCTTATTAATAGTGCCATAACCAAGTACCTATTACCCACAACTATTTCAAACATTCTCAATCACAATAAAATTTAATTGATTTGAAATGAATTTACTTACAATGATTCTTGGTTGTCCATTTTTTACTGGAAATCATGAGATCATTTGCCTAACCATAACACCACTATATACATCAGTCTAATTCACAATCATAATTTCTTAAGTATTGAATTTCTAACACAAAATATTAAATTTTCATAATAGTGTCTTTTTCGGCACAATTGGCAATTTTGCAAATCATGAAAGATCTCAAATTTTTACAGGTTCATTTACGTTATTATGTCCATGACATGTTGTAATCATTTTGGCTATAGTAGTTTAATTGCACGAAATTCAATAAATCTATTTTTCAATTGGCAAAATTTAATTTTGGTGTTAAATTTTGGTATCAATTTATGTTTTGATTATTTAAATTTTGATTGGTTGTAATTAAATGATGTCATCCTCTAGATTTGGAGTGGGGATTTGATCTGCCATCTATCCACCAATGACATCAAACATCTTTCTTGAGTGCTTGTGCATAGCTCTCCCGTCCTACGTCCACAATTGCAACGACTTGTTATGGAAAGTGACAGGCGCTTAAACATTATCACCGTATCACTGAATTGTATCTCCTCCCTACTTGGCCCACCGACAAAATTGACTGGGGAGTCAAGAGGTGGACACATGTAACTTTCTCATGTCGCAGGTACACGCTAAGTACATGAACCATAATAATTTATTCAGATAATTGAAATCCATTTTATGGTTTTCGGATGGGGATGGTGATTTTGCAATTTGTATGTTGGGAAAACGCTTTCACTACGTTTCTATTTGAACATATTCAATTTTCCCAGCTCTATTACCAGGGATTTGGCCCTGGTGGGTCTTGACTCTGGTACATTGTTTTGTTATTGTCATTGGCTCTCTGACCTGAGTACTTGATTCAGGCAGTGGATCGGTAATTCAGTGCACTTTTTTTATGTCTGAACAATTAATTGCTAGATTTGTTGATAATTTGATGTAATCGATCTGTTTTATGGTCGGGAAGGAATGAAGGATTTGAAGGAATTTCCTGTTGACGTGTTTGATGTTTTGACTTGCAGACGATGGCATAATGTCGACGATGTAACATCTATAAACATGGATGAGCTGCATCATTTCTGGTCACAGATATCCAATCAAAGTTTTGATTCTCGTCTGCAAATTTTCTTTGACAGGTATGACCCTTAATGTATTTAGATTGTACCTTACATCCTATTTTTCATTTTTTTTGCAATGCAGTGGATCAATTGAGTGTTGAAATTAATGTGAGTTTTTAGTTTCAAAATATAAGTGTGTTGATTACTAGAGAATTATATTAATTGCTACTGCAAGATGGATAAGCACGCCGATGGAAGGTTAAATGAGGAAGAAGTAAAGGAGGTGAGATTGATAATCCGTTCACACTAATTGTATAACGCTTGGCTGCAAGTTGCCCTAGCGGTATAACATTGCATCAGAACACCCAAGCTCTGGTCTGAAGCAATGACTGTGGCAGTCCAGTCAATCAAAAGAAAAGTGCAGAATCTTTCATGAGACCCTTTTAGCAATCATTTGTGATGTCACAGATTATAATGCTCGGTGCCTCAGCGAATAGGTTATCTAAATTGAAAGAGAAAGCAGATGAATACTCTGCCTTAATAATGGAAGAACTTGATCTTGAAAAGTTAGGCTACATTGAAGTAATTCAATGATTTTTAATGTTAAATTCATGAAGTTTTAGGATCAAATATTGAGACATGGCTTCTAATTAACTGATTTTCAGTAATAAATTCATGATGACTTCTCATAATTGTTTTTCAGTGCTAAATTCATGAAGCTTGGGACCAAACATTGTGGTATGGCTTCTAATTATTAATGTGATTCTGTGGATTGCAGTTATGGCCAGTGGAGACATCGCTGCTGCAGAGAGATACTTAAATGAATTGTAGCCCAGCCTTGAGTTTCATTGGCCAAGCTCTAAGCCAAAATATTTCCTTGAGGAAGAAGAGCCCACTTCAGAAATCCAGGCAAAAATTGGGTACTTTTTTTACTAGAATTGGCATGTAATTATACAAAATACAGTTTAATTCTCCCAAAGTAACTATGTTTTTGCATTTTAATAGCATGTTATCGAAATGCACAACTACTCAAGACCAATATTGTGTACGAGGAAGGAGACACTCGATCTACACTAATCGCAATGGTCCAAGCTCTGAGACATTCTGCTTGCAGAGTTATTAGCAGTTGTTTCCAAATGACTTATGTTTGATTGAAAATGAACAAGTATTGGGTATAAATTGCTTACAGTTATTGGACATTTAATTTTATAAATTGAAAAGAATATTTATAGTTGTGATGAGAGATTCTCTAGGATGTATACCTAGATCTTCATTGAAATTATATGAATAATAATACAAATTTATATTTTCAGTTTGGATGTTTTAAAAATGTCTCAATTTATCCAATTTTTGGTGACATTCTAAAACTATTTTTTTCTATAATAAATTGAATATTTTTGTAATGCAGGTGCAAACCCATTTCGCAAGACCAAATCGGATGAATGTCTTTACCAAGATTTGCACCAAGCATCCCAATGAAAAATTTGGTAAGTTGGTCACTTTTTCTGATTAGATTCAACGTTATCTATTCCTGTATTTGTCAAAACAGTGGCTTGTAGGTCACATGGATGACGAAGCTACTAGTTTCAACTTTAAATCCTATCCATGAGCCTTAAAAGGTTGCATATTTGTGAGTAACATGGTGAAAGTGATTCTGAAACTTAATTAACGAATATAAATCATTCATGGTCATATGCAGGAGAATTTTACTATGCAGCTCCAGTCCTGGGTAAAGAGCTAAAGCAGCTCTTGCAGGAATATAAATCATTAATGGTCATTTGCAGGAGTATTTTACTATGCAACTCCAATCCTGGCTAAAGAGCGAAAGCAGCTCTTACAGGAATACAACCAAAAGGGTACCACAAAATTTGACTTTCACAAGGAGCATTTCGCATTTCTAAGCAAATTATTTTCATATTCCAGCAATATAAATTCTAGCTACTTAATTTGCACACTGGGGGATTTTTCAACCTTTGTGCATCACCCTGACCATTCCCTATAATTTGTACCCCAAATGAAAATAACCTTCAAGAAAATGAATCAATTATAATGTTAATCATTTTGTAGTTTAAATTTCATTAATGTAAAGATGTTACATCAGAGGAATACACATCGCAACACGAGCTTAAAATCAAACCATATGAATGATTATTTCCAATGATAAGTCTCCACCTACTATTAATACTATTGCAACTACATTGCTTGTTGTCTGGACAACCCCAACTAATATACTATCATTTCAAATGCCTGTAACATTTGCACAACCAAGGGTGTAGAGTGTTTGAGTCTCCACCTATTATTAATATTTTTGCAACTGCATTGCTTGTTGTCTGGACAACCCCAACTAATATACTATCATTTCAAATGCCTGTAACATTTGCACAACCAAGGGTGTAGAGTGTTTGAGTGTACGCTGAAAGGCCTTGAAAGTGGGTCGTGTACTTACACGGAATGCCTTCCAGCAATAGTCAAAGCAGATTCGATAGTCTATAGATTTGGTTGAGCAGATCACCATTGTTATCGGTTGGTCAATGCATATATGCTTTTTTCTGCTGGTTTTTCTATATTTTTTTTTGTTCATTTATCGGTTGCTACTTGCTATTATCATGGACATTTTTCGTATCATTTATCCGTTGTTACTTGTTATTATTATGGACATTGTCACTTGTGGTTCTTGGTTGTCATTTTGGACATATTAGTTTGTTCTTGTAGAGGCTATTATGGACATTATCACTTGTGGTTCTTGGTTGTCACTTTGGACATATTAGTTTGTTCCTGGTTGTGGTTCTTTGTTGTCATTTTGGACATATTAGTTTGTTCCTGTAGAGGCAATTTTAATTTGGCAAAGTAAAACTTTGGTTAAATTATTCGATTTCGCCTCGACATTTAAAGCGGGGAATCGAGTCGACATTTATCCCCACCAATCTGAAGCCTGCAACTTGCGCAAAGGAGACAGATCACCCGTAGATCTGTTATTGTGGATTGGTATAGTTGGTCCTATGTATTTGGCAAAGGTTGTATATGAGGCGTGCATCGATAGTGTCCACAATGTCCACCCTGTCCAATATTGAAAGACTAGCTAATTGTCTGTCCAAACCCTTGCAACGAGGCCCTGGTTAAATTGGTGGTGACGACGGTTGAGACAAGGGAGGCTACGTGTCCTAAGAGAGAACCAAACACTATAGAAAAGAAAGAGCCATAGTTTGGTGTTTAAATGTTGTTGCGCACAGATTCGAAAAGAGTACGCAATAGAAACAGGCATGGAGGGTATGTTCACACTGTAGAGGCCGACTTGAGTGTATTAAAGGACTTTTCCCTTTGAGGCCATGACGATCTACCCAAGAGCCTCGATAGAAACAATGTTCAAATCTGCCACAAGAAATGGAGTTGTGATTCTCTTTATTAACTCTCTCGCTACTGAAACTATTTACTAATTTCCTTGGCTTCAATACAATCAACGTTAGTCAAAATTGCATCTGATATTTCATTACTTAAGAATAGAATTATAGGTTTTCCCATGGAGAGCTTGGCTTAGAGTTCTGGTTTTTACACAGCGGATGAATATCGATGAGATTCAAAACTTTCCTGAACCATGCTTTCAAAGCCAACTTCCATTGCCTCCCCAAAGAAGGTTTTCAACAATAGCATAAGGTATTTTTCTTATAGAAATGGTTTTGAGTGTAGAATTTTATCTTCAATTCATAATTTTGTGAAGGCCTGAATATTGTGGCGGTATGCCTATGGATGCACATTTTCTAGATTTAAGGTTTTTGGTCTTGTGGTAATGAAACTTTATGCTTTCCCATCCATACCTTCATAGTGGTAGTTTTAAGTTTTAAGCCACTACACATCATAATTTTATTTGATGTATCGATATCACCGGAACAAGACGTACTGCCTATGGGAAGTATATAAATGATCCTATTAGTAACACCGAATCCAGACCTGCGGACTTCGATCGGCTTCCTCTTTCTTCCCGTAATAATATCTTTTCATTTACTGCGTGCATTCACATTAGCTGGCTTTCATCATCAGATAGGAATTTTACATTAGCTGGCTTACATTTTTAAAGTGGTTGGTGGGCATCCTTCTATGCCTTGTGGGAATTTCTAGAACACTGCCAGGAAATATTGGAGGCCTTCGTGCATTCTCAGAAAATGTGCGGCCATTTTCTACAGGAGTGCAGGCATCTTAGCACTATGTTCCATGCACCCGAACTCATCTCTCTTCTGTTGGATGGAAAATCTGCATGTTCTCCCGCACAATAAAAATCTTGTGAGGTTGTTAGCATAACCAACACTAAATATGAGGACTTGTCCCCGCAAGCTCATGTTGAGATGAAGAAAGTTGGAAACATAGATATAATCCATGCCATTCAATGCTTACCATAAATAATATGCATTTTTGTTTTCAAATTGGATATGAGTCTTCTTGATCGGCAGACAGATTTCACAGGCTTGGGGTGTTTTTCTTTTGTTGGGAAGAATTCCCATACTTGGGAGTGTTTTTTACTGGCCCGATGCGCAGTTTTACAATGCCTGGCAGGCATCTTCCTTGTGGACACTCTTCATCCTATATGGCAGGCATATTAAATGCGAATTGTGACATGCACATGATTTAATTCTTGAATGTCCTTCATGTTTTGGGCATCCTGACTTAAAAAATAATAATGTATTTTCTGCATGATCTGCCTAACCATACAGCAAATTGATTTTTAATGAATTTGATAAGATCACTGTAGATAACACATATAACCATTAACTTCTCTACAGTCAATGAAAATAAAATCAGACTCACGTGCAGTATTGGTTGTCCAGTTTTTTAACAAATCTTAGTGTCTTCTCGTAAACATTATCTTTTGCCTACCTTTATTTAAACATTAACAAGGTCTCCAGACCATTCAACTTAATGCATTTCTGCAAAAATCATTTCAGGCTATTATTCACAAATAAATAACAACAACAAGAACTCACTGCATATTCTATCCAAACAATCATGGCTCCCTGTATCTCATATTCATGGATAACTTCTTTTGCATGATTCTATTTCGGCCGCTATTATTTTTTTCTTTGTTTAATTTTTATGCTTTTTTTGCAGAATGCTTTCTTGTTCATGTCATAGACTATGCCACATGTGGCTCTTGTTCTTTTTTTAATCATATACTCAACACGGGCATGTCATTAATTTTCTAGATGTAATGCACACATAATATAAAAAAATTAACATCATTATTTACCTTTATCAAAACAATCATAATAATATTAGCTTACACTAAGTTTTCAAGTTTATGTTCATACCGTGTTACTACCTTTGAATCAAAGGTAGGCTAGATAAGAATACATACTCAAAGGTTAAATTTTATCAACCAAGGTTCTACTTGGTAAACAATTCCAAAATCAAGGTTTCTATTATTCAAGGCATTGAATTATTAAGTTAAGGGGTTTCATTACATTCTAAGGTTTACAACGTCATTATGGACTATGGATCACCTTCTACTAAGGTTTCATTTAGGATGACACATACAATTATGCTATCACACATGTATACTATATAATCACAATCGAAGTTCAACTTTCAATCATTTGTGAATTCACACTCAACTTTCAATCGTATGTGAAGTTCAACTTTCAATCATATGTACACATTCTTTCTTCATTTTCTATTTACACTGTCACTTAGTCATGCAATCCTTTCAAATGGGAATTCACAACTTTAAATGTAATTTTCTCACATGAGTGTGAGGGTTTGCAACTCATGGTTTAAGCTCAAAATTATTTCGTTCAATGTTTATGAGTAGTGACCTATTCATCAAAACTTAACAAATTCCTTCAATCATGCATAATGACATACCTCAACCATTAATATACAAACTCTTCTATTGAATAGATTTAGTTATCATGCCTTCCAGAAAAATAAGGATGAAGAGTCATATGTACTAATCACCCATCTCACTCCATATGCATTTCAAGCAATAAGGCATGCATCCCATGCAATTACATATCAACAATATGCATATCATTTTCCATGCTTCAAATAATAATTAAACTATAGCCTTTGTGGCCAACAAGGCATTCTTTCATTTCTATTTTAGATCATCTCATCTAGATGGATATCTTTGGCCACCCACCTATTCCACTAGGTCAAAACAAATTTTTACAGTTTGGATTTTTTTAACTTTTTTCAGGTCTTGAAGGATCCAGATGGATATCGGTGGCCACCCACCTATTCCACTCGGTCAAAACAACTTTTTCTAGTTTTGCAATTCTTTTACTATTTTTTGGGCCCTGAATTTCCAGGGCCATTTTGAGGCCCTAAATGATGTTTTTTGTGATCCTAGATTTGTGTTAACATCTAGTTGGACATCTCATCTTGTACTCCTTGGTTATACCTTTGCAATGAGATACAAAGCACCCCAAATGGAGATCATATGCAAAATTTATGCCCTAGAAGTTAACACATCAACTAACCACCTTAGGGCCCACAAACCTTTTTATGGTTCATCTCCTAGGGTTAGGTTTTTTACGTTTAGGGATTTTTTCCCTCATTTCTATGATAAAAAGGCCCTTCATCCTCCTTTTCTAATCATCTTGTGAAAAATGAGCATAGTTTCCACATCTCATCTCAGAGATATAGCTACCACCATTCTAGCTACTTTTATTTTACATTTTATTATGTTTCATTCATTTAATAGAATCTGGTTTTACTATATCATTGTGTTCCTTGCAATATATCTATGTTACATTTATATATATTCTCTTTCATTTCATTCTCACATAAATCTAGATTAGTGGTATTAGAGCAATCTGTTCTGTATTGTCTCTCAGTGCATGTCCCCAACAATATCAGGATATTGAGAGTTGGGTCTTGAACTCGTTGAGATTGAAAGATACTACCCTCAGCGACCCAAACTTCCTCCCATGGCTGACAAAAAGAAAGATGACGGAGCATGATATCCTATCAAGTTGTTTCTCTATGGATCCCTCGTGCAACAAAGGAACAAGATGATAGACAATTTCACCTAGATCCTTTGATAGATGCCAACATCAACTTAGGGATCATCAAGCAGTCACTTCGAAGGAGCCACACCCTTCAAGGTACAAGTTAAATTTTATATATCTTTATTTGAATTCCAAATTGATGGTGATGTCCTAGATAAATGGTTGAATCTACTGGGAGGGTATTTCTCTGTCCACAATTTTTTTGACAAGGAAAATATCACCTTTTCACTCCTTAAGTTGTCCCCCATGTCAAATATTGGTGGGAAACTTATTGTGAGAAAAACTTAATAGAGTCTGGAATGTTTGTGTCCAATCCCAATTGGACCTCTTTTATAGATGTTGTTAAGGAAAAATATTACACTATGGAAAACTATGACGACCAGTACACGAGATGGACCAAACATAATCAAGAAAGGGACCAAACAGTGCTGAAGTACACCAACAACTTTCATACCTTACATATAAAGTTGAGTATCAAAGACTCCGAGAGGAAGCTAGTTCTAAAATATCGCAATGGCCTACATAGATACTTCCAAACTGAAATGGATTTTCTATACATCTCATCACTGGGGGGTGTACTTTATCGATCTGTTGTCAAGATCAAGCAAAAATTCAAGCAAAAGAACAAGCGAGATTTTGGCCTACAAATATTCTGCAGAAGTAAGGTAAGGGTCACCCTAGCTTGCAGAACAAAGGATGAGGTAAGGACAACCATCCCCAATACAACCATTCCAACACACAAACAAAGAATGGGAATAGGAAAACAAATAAAAACACCAATAAATTGTGCGAGTTCCATAAGAGCCCCTGTAAAAACATTGATGAGTGTCGCTCGAAGCAGTCATTGGTTGTCGAGATTAAATATTTAGAGTTAGATATCGGTTCTAACTCTGATTGATAACCTAGTGTTGCAGTCACAGATAGGGGAAAGCAAATCATTAACGCAGAAGCCAATGTCACCATCGCTACCACAAAGATCTAGCATGACGATACAGAAAATATAGAGGAAGGTGAGAGCCTCTTCCACTCACATATGTGGAATAAAGGGAACTCCAATGCATTTCATTGTTGATAGTGGAATCCAAGAGAATATAATTTCGATAGAGGTCATCAAATGGTTGAAGTTGAAAAAAAAAACCACACTCGCAACCCTACAACATTGGGTGGCTCATCCAAGGATGAGAGTCAACAATGTCTCCTACCTCACAACATTAATCCCTTGAAAGATGAGGTAATGTGTGATGTTTCCCTGCTTGAAGTTTGTGATGTTATTTTAGGACAACCATATATGTGGAAGCATCATTCTATGTATGAATCTAGACCTCGTAATGTCATTATTACTTTGGGAAAAAAACTCTATAGGATACCAGAGGTAGTTGCCACTACTGCAGTGTCCCTTGTCACAACTAAGTAGTGTAGGAAGGTAATCTCCTAGATTGGAAAATGTTTCCACTTCATGATTTGCTCTAAAGGAAAAAAAAATATCACAACAACATACACCACCTCCACATAGGGTCTCTCTATGCAGCAGAAGCAGGTGTACAAGAACATGGAAGCACATAGAGACATATTCACCACACCTGTCGAGGTGCCATTACATTGCCAAGTCAAGAACTCAATTGATTTGATACCTGGGGCGCCTCTACCTAATGGGCCAGTATATAGTCTATCCCTCATGGAAAATGAAGAAATCAAGCAATAGATTCAAGAATTATTCCAAAAGGGGCACATCCGTCCGAGCTCCTCACCTTGTGGGAGCCCAATTGTGTTGATACAGAAGATAGATGGGACTTGGAGGCTATGTATTGATTGTATATCACTAAAAAAAATAACATTTCATAATTGATATCCAATTCCTTGGATCGATGACCTTCTCAGCCAAATCAACGGTGCCAAGTACCAATTGAGCCAATGGATGTTTGGAACACTTCCTTGAAATCTCAAGAATTCCTTTTTGAGTGGTTGGTCATGCCTTTTGGCTTGACTAATGCTCTAGTGAATTTCATGAGGATGATGGATGATATTCTCAATCCATTCACCAATTATTTTGTGGCCGTATATCTAGATGACATATTCATCTACAATAGAACATGGAAAGAACATTTGCAGCATATTCAACAGGTCCTCAACACCCTACGATACGAAAATTTATACGTCAATATAGAGAATTGCTCATTTGGTATAGAGAGGATTCAGTATTTGGGATACATAGTGGATGACCATGATGTGCATGTGAATTTGGAAAAGATCCAGTCCATTTGCAACTGGTCGACCCTAATGACTCTCAAAGAGCTTTGCAGCTTGCTCTCCCTTGCCAACTTCTATCCCAGATTTGTGTTGGGATTCTCTCATATTTCCTGGGCCCTTAGCCAGGTGACCAAAGGAGGATATAAGGCCAAGTTTGTGTGGGCCAAGTCGTAACTGCAAGCATTTGAGGAGTTGAAGCAATGCTTATATTTAACGCCCATATTTACCCTACCATATATGCAATAACCCTTTGAAATTTAGACAGATGCTTTAGACGATGCTATTGGTGCAGTCCTCACTCGGCATGGGAATCTAGTGGCCTATCATAGTGAGACACTCTTAGATGCAGTCCGCAAATACCCCACATATGAAAAGTAAATGTATTCCATTGTCCAATCTTTCCGCTAATGGAAGCATTACATACTCGGCAAAGAGACAATTATCCACACTGATCACAAGCCCCTATAGTTCATGCGAACACAAGGGAAATTGAAAAATGATTTCCACCAAAAGTGTTCCACCTACTTGTAGTAATTCCACCTAAACATCAAGTATAAGAATGAAAGCACCAATCATGTCATTGATTTCCTCAGTCGACCTATAGTGGCAGCCTTGACTATGATGCTCAACCCATGTGGCCACAAGACCTCTGGGTGGACTCAAATATATGACAATGATCCCAAATTCGCTCCCACCTATGAAGCACTACGCCCGAGCACACCATTGGAATAATTTCGTCTCTAGGAAGGATTGCTACGCCACCTGGGCCATCTCTATGTTCCTTCAAGAGAGCGTGCCAAACTAATTTGGGAAGCACATTACAATTGGGTGGCAAGGAACTTTGGCATCGAAAAGATAGTGGCAATATTGCAGAAGAATTTCTATTGGCCCAAAATCCGATAAGATGCTAACAAATATATCATATCATACACGTCCTACACCATCGCAAAACCTGCCATTAAGAAGAAGGGGTTGTACACCACTTTTCCTAGTCCCAATGGATCGTGGGAATCCATCTCCATGGATTACATGTCAAGACTACCTTCAACCAAGCATGGTAATGGCTGTGTGTTTTTGTTCGTGGACCACTTCTCTAAGAAGGGCATTTTGACAACTTGTAAGAATAGCACCTTTGTCAAAGTCACTGTTAAGCTCTTCTTTGAGCATGTATGGGTTCATTTCGGGCTTCCACAGACTATCATTTCAGATCGAGATAGTAGGTTCCTAAGCACCTTTGGGTCTAGCCTATGGTTATTGATGGATACCAAGCTCACCAAATTGACTACATTCCTCCCTAGACCGATGGATAGAAAGAGGTAGTAAACCGGATGATTGTGCATATTATGAGAATGTACAATTCTAAATACCCCGAACATGGGATGAGAGTCTTCCAGTCTACCATCCATATCCCTTTTTAGGTGCTCCTAGGGTTCCAACCATCGACCCCAATTGATGTATCTCTTCCCCTTGCATCCACACAAGAGGAATATTCCCATGCTCAAAATGAGGCTAATAAGGCCACCAGATTTGTTGAACGGGTCCAACACATCCACCAACAAGTCCATGACATTTTGGAAAATACCAATACCAAGTACAAGCAATGACATGACCAGCATTGGGTTCCACACAAGTTCTAGGCGGGTGATAAGTTTTGGTTGCATATTCATAAAGAAAGGCTCACAAGACCCCATCAAAAGCTTTGTCCACTACGATATGAGTCATACACCATCACCAAGGCAGTCGACGAGAATTCTTTGAATTAAGTATTCCTTCATTTCTTGGCCTACACCCAGTATTTAATATGGATCTCCTTCGCCCATATTTTCCACCATTGTTGGACAACTTTGAGGTGGCAAAACAATTGGAACCGACATAACTCAACCTTGACTGCTTGGATAGGCTACAGTAGAGTAAATCATGGATACACAAGTGAAGGGTACTTGCCAATAGAGCGTTTAGCTCTATTGGCTCATCAAAACCGAGAATTTTCTTCACCGAGATAAGTGTCTCACTAGGATTCAAATCTATCAAAAGGCCCCTCATCTAATGCAAGCACTTAATGAAATGGGGACCATTGCTTCTTAAGGGGGAGGAATAATCAAAATGGATATCGGTGGCCACCCACCTATTCCACTGGGTGAAAACAAATTTTTCCAATTTGGCAATTTTTTACTGTTTTTTAGGTCCTGAATGATCTAGACGGATATTGGTGGCCACCCACCTATTACACTGGGTCAAAATAGCATTTTCTAGTATGGTAGTTTTTTTTTTCAGGTCCTGAACTTCTAGGGCCATTTTGAGGCCCTAAATGATGATTTTTGTGATCCATTTTCAGGTCCTAAATGATACAAATGGATATGGTGGCCACCCACCTATTCCACTAGGTCAAAATAGATTTTTCCAGTTTGGTATTTTTTTACTATTTTTTGGGGCCTGAACTTTCGGGGGAATTTTGAGGCCCTAAATGATGTTTTTTGTGATCCATTTTCCAGTTGAAATATTTATGCTAACATTTGGTTGAACATATCATCGTTTACTTCTCGGTTAGACCTTTCTAATGAGCTATCGAGCGCCCCAAATGGATATCATATGCCAAAGTTATGCCCCTGAGAAGTTGACACCTCAACTAACCACCTTAGGGCCCACAAACCTTTTTATGGTTCATCTCCTAGGTTTAATTTTTTATATTTAGGGTTTTAACCTCATTTCTATGATAGGTCCTTTGACCTCCTTTTGTAATCATCTTGTGACAAATGAGTGTAACCGCCACATCTCTTCTCAGAGATATATCTACCACCATTCTAGTTGCTTTTATTTAACAGTCTATTCTATTTCATTCATTTAATAGAATCTAAGTTTATCGTATCACTATGTTCCATGCAATATATCTGTGTTACGTTTATATATATGCTCTTTCATTTCATTCTCACATAAATTTGGATAACCATCACCTTAAAGGGTCACATTTCATCTATAGTATGTAATTTATATTAGTTTTATAAGAGCATATCTCTGTCTATGATTGGTCGACAAATATTATAACTGCTCACTACTTTGACATATAGTAGAAGCATAATAAGACTTTGTTATACAATTATAAAAGCTAAAAATGTAAGAATTTACAAATTTTAAGATTCATCAAAATCACTTTTCATTTGAACCTTATACTCATTTCTTATTCTATATTATTTCAAAATTAGTAATGAATTCTAGTGCATTCTTCATACCATTCAATAGACATGCATACTAACAAGGTAATTAATTGTGCAAGCAATCATGCACCTAATTAGTCAACTCTTGTTCCAAACACAACTTATCAACAAGCACATGGGTCCATTAAGTCCTAGTGTTGTAATTATGCTCTGATGCCATTTGTAACATACCTAATACCCTCATTAGTCATTTATGATATGGGATATAAATTTTTCTCTTAAACCCTAATTAAGATGTTCATGAACACATAAGAAAGTACATATGTTAGACTCAAAATGATTTAATACATATACCACATGATCCATACACCTATGCCATATGAAACACATATTCTTATCAACAACCATTTGCTTTGCATATAACTTAATCAAGGTATTAAATCACATTCTATAAAAGTAATGATTATACTTTGAATAACAACTACTAACATATTGATTTGTATCCCTTATCTATTCCAATAAATATAATCAAACATAACCATTGGAAGTATCTAAAGTCTTTTAAGCATAAACTCTCTTAGCTATTTATCCACGTAAACAAGTAATCATAATATGCAATATTCACTCACATATGCTTTTCCTTATTAAATGCAGACAGTATGTCGTTCCTGGAGCATATCTTATTTTCCCTTACTCATCTAAACCTTTAATGATGCTTTCAATGCATATCAACCAATGATTTAACTAAACATAAATGGTTTAATACTGGCACAATAAGTCTAGGAAAAGTGCACAAGGTATGTGCGTAACTTAACATAATTCTTCCAACTATTTCAATAACTTATTGTTGTGTTTGCACATATCAACAATATTCACCATGTAAACACATTCATGCCATACAATGCTCGTATACAGTTAACCCTAATTATGCATTCGTCGGTTTATCATAATAAAATAACTTATCAACAAGGAGTGAGTAAGCATATTGCATAAACACATAAATAGATTCAAAATAGCCTCAAACACATCACATTTAACTTGTGCGAATATACATATGTTTACAATTGACTTTTACTTCAACACTCTTTGCATAATTATCATTAACCATTTTTTTTCCAGCGAAAAAAACTACTATTGTTATTCATATTGAATCAAATAGTACAAAAAAACTGATTCTTCTGTCGAATCATATACAAGTCTCTTACATTAACCAGCCCACCCATGTGCTATCATGTCCACTTCCTTGCAAAATATCATATTGTCCAAAACTATAAATATCCTTGCAGTCTAACAGATAAACATAAATTAGCACATCAAGAACCTTTACCCCAGAGTTACATTCTGTCCATAAAGAAAAAAAGGATTAGTCAAAAAAGGAGACTATCCCACAGTCCTGAGGACTGTCCTCTAACCATTCTTCCCAATGAAGCTGTCCTTCAGGACCAGATAAGGCTTGTTTAGATAACTTATCCGCATGTGAATTATGCTCTCTATAGATATGCTGGAAGCTAATATTATGTTGTTTTGAAATTTCCATACGAGTTCTATGTACCCAATGTCGAAGACTTAGAACATTGAGACAGAAATCTCCCGCAGCCCATTTAATGGTGACTCTGGAATCCCCGAAAACTTTGATATTGACCAAACCGAAGATGTTGGCTACTTTAAGTACACACCAAAGCGCCATCAATTCTGCTTTCATATTGGAGCCCTGTCCACAATTGAGACTGAAAGAGAAATAATGGGACTCATTTAAAAAGATAATTCCCCCCACAGCACATATTCCATGTTGAGATGCTCCATCAAAAAAGAGGATAGGTTGATTGACTTTGTAGTTGAAGATACTAGTTCTATCCATCTTTAACTTATGAGAATCAGCCCTGCAAAGTGTATTCATCTTAAGAGCAGCAGAAGCACAATGATAAGCATCTGGAGGTCTATTCTGAAAAATAGCACAATTACGAGAATACCAAATAGACCAAGAAAAGCAGATGACAACATAAAAATGTTGTCTATAAGATCTAAACCATTTCAAGAGGGATTTGTTGAAGTCATCCAAGATCCAGCACTGAGAGATGTTCAAAGTATTTGCTATCAAATCCCAAACTTTAGTGGTGAATTCACAGTTCACAAAAAGATGTTGCTTGGTCTCAGCTTCCATTTTACACAGAGAACATAAACTGGGCCCATTCCAACCACGTTTGCATAAATTTTCCCAGGTTTTCAATCGATCTTGAAGAAGGAGCCAGCAAAAGCATTTAAGCTTTAAAGGAATGGACCATTGCCACAGTTTTTCATACCACCAATCCTGGGGATAACAGAATTTAGACTGAATAATTCTAGTATAAGCAGATGATGCTGTAACTTGACCTGTAGCAGAGTTACCACCCCAGACAATTTTATCAGGCTCGGAATTTAGTGAAACTCCAGCTGACATTAACCTGGAGATATAATCTTCCCACATACAGGCATAGGAGCCCGTGAGACCCAAATCCCTTGCTGTAATCCACTTGGAGCCATGCCACAAACTCGAATTCTGTATAAAAATTGTGTTCAGAGTTGTCATACCAAGGATCTGTAGATATTGTGTAATCTCATCAGGGAGAAGAAAATTGTCTTGCAAACCAATAATGGGATCAATCCCAATACGAACCTTTGACCCAGTTCCAACTTGCCACAAAAGATCATATTTTATCCAATGGAGTATTTTCATGAATCCCCGCCATAATGGAGAAAAATTCCAGCTAGTTAGTTTCGGGTTCCTAAACCAGCATAAAACGTCCATATTGATGTACTTACAATGAATAAGTCGAGACCAAAGTGTGTTCCCGAAGAGGCTTCTCCAGAGGCTTTTGAGCCTAAAAGCGGTGTTGAAAGTTGTCAAGTCTTTGACACCCCAGCCGCCGAACCTGGTAGGTCTAGAGATGATATCAGATGCAACCATATGTAGTTTTCCAGAAACAGCCACGCCTGACCAAAGAAAATTATAGCAGTATCGATTGATGATCTTTATGATGGAAGATGGAACTTCCAACAATGTGAACCAGTAGACCGGAATGCTGCACAGAACTGATTTCAACAGAATAAGCTTTCCCCCTCTGGATAGAAGTCTGTAGGCCCAGTGCGCAATACGGTTTTCAAATTTTCTCAATAGCCAGAACCAATCCTTTGCTAGATAGTTATTTGGTTTGATAAAATAACCCAGGTACTTAAACCCCTGTTCCATAGGGTAACATTTGTAGGGGAGAATAGCAGTGATGTCATTCAACTGGTCTGTTTCGGATGACAGGTGATAAAAACATGATTTACCTTCACTGACCTTCATACCCGACGCTCTGCAGAAGATTTGAAAAATGTCTTTGTAAGTTGCCCATTCCTCAAGAGTATTAACACCCACCACCAGAACATCGTCGGCAAATAATACATGTGTAATCACACAATCTCTTTTAATATTAATGCCCTTGATCTGATCACCCATAGCAGCAAACTTTAACAATCTGCTAAATCCATCCATGATAAGAATAAATAGCAGGGGGGAAAGAGGGCATCCCTGTCTAATTCCCCTGGAGCATCTAAAGAAATCCGAGGGACTGCCATTAACAAGCACTGAGATGTTCATAGTTGAAATACACGCCATTATCCACTTAATGATCATTGATGGAACACCAATCTGTATAAGAATGAGCCTGAGAAATGACCAATTTACTCGGTCATATGCTTTTTCTAGATCCATCTTTAGGACTAAAGCTTTCTTCTTATGAATCTTTATAGTATGCAACACCTCCTGTGCAATACCAATAGCATCATGAATTTGACGCCCTGCCAAGAAACCAAATTGCTCAAAAGAGATGTGCTGTGAAAGCACAGATTTTAAGCGATCAGCAATGATTTTAGAAATGAGCTTGTAAAGCAAATTGCACAGGGCAATCGGCCGGTAATCTCCAAAGCCCATCGGCTTATCCTTCTTGGGGATGAGGGTAACAAAAGTCGAGTTCAGGCCCCCAGGAATGTAACCATTAAGCCTAGAGTAATTAACCAAATCTTTTAATTCAGGCCCCATAAGATCAAAAAACTGGATGTAAAGCTCTACCGGCCACCCATCGGGTCCGGGGCTTTTTTCTTTTGCAAAGCACTTCAAAGTTTGTTCAATTTCTTCTAAAGAAACCTCATCTTGTAAGCAATCAGCACTTTGTTCATCAAAGAAACGAGGGAATAAAGAAGCTACTTTGATTTGATCTGTTATTCCGCAATCACCAGGATCACTGTAGATGTGCCCAAAAAAGGAGGAAGCTTCAGATTTCAAATGTTCAAGACCAGAAATATGATTGCCTCTATCATCAACAATCTCCCAAATATGTTTAGAATTCCTTCTAGCCGATGCATAAGTATGAAGAAATTTGGTATTCTTGTCCCCATAAGATAACCAAGTGGCACGACTTTTCAGTCGCCACTCTTTTTCCATATTCAGAAGTATCTCCTCTTTCTTTTTTTCAGCCTGTCTCATGATTTCAAAACCTTCAAATGACAAGGTGCTATGAATATTATCAGAGATAGCTGCCTGTAATCTCTGTTCCAATTGGGTTAATTCCTGTTTATCAGCCAGTTTCTTTTCTTTTATCCATTTAGTCACCTCTTCTTTGAGAACTTTCAATTTGTGACAGAAATTCAGGATTGGATTAGTACCCAAATCCTCACATGATATCCAAAATTCCTTAACCATGCCACAGAAATTATCATCATCCAACCAACTGGAGTTGAATTTGAACGGAGAAGCCATCTTCTGTCCCATAGAGTCTAGTTGAAGAATAATGGGCCAATGGTCCGAAAATTTGTGCTCAAATACCCATGACCTATGTTGCTGGAAAGTATTTAATAGCTCGGCACTGACAAGAAATCTGTCCAGGCGTTTATGTACCCCATCCATTCCAAATCTTCCGTTTGTCCATGTAGGAGATAACTTATAAGGCTTGACATCAACAAGGTCTGCTTCTTCAAATAAATGAGAGAAGAAACCAGCTAAATCATCAAGTCTTGCAGAAACACCCCAAATTTCAGAAGCATGCAATGTAAAATTAAGATCCCCTGCGATGATTAAATCCTTCAAACTCAAAAGACTTGAATCTTGAAGAGAAGACCAAAAAACCTCTCTCTCCCGATAAGGGGCGTAACAGTTTAAGATCGACAGAGAGTGATTATTTGCACAGAAAAAACCTTTAAGAAATATTCCCCAGGGCGTAATGAAAGCCTTAAGATCAAAGAAATTAGGATCCCAGGCCACAGCTAATCCTCCAGAAATCCCACAGGAATCAACAGCAGAAACCTCCCAATTTGGTAGCAATTTACAGATTTTATGAATTGCTTGTGAACTCTCACACATAGTTTCCTGAAAAAAGATAAGAGAAGGGACAGTAGAGCTAAAAAGATTGGCTAAAGCCTGTGCCCTAGACACCTTAGCCAACCCGCGCACATTCAATGATAGAAGGGACATTAGATAATGGCAGAATCGGGGGACAAAGCTCTAAGCCCCAACGGTGATTTAGTAACAGACCCATCAACATCATCAAGCCTTTTTGAAATCGGAATGAATGTGCCAGGATTCGGAGACTCACATTCTTTGTAAATCTTTTTTTTCCCTTTTCGAATGGTTACATTTTGGAATTGAAGAGATTGTACAGGGTTTGCAGAAGACCCCCTACCAGGATTTTTTGAATAGGAAGGCAGAGGAGGGAATTCTTCCCCTAAAGCCGAAATCAGGTAGCCAGCTTCAGCAAGGATGGCCTTTTCCCCCGAGACAGAAGGAAGCACAGGTTTGTGGATTTCCGGAATCTCTGAACAAGGTTCATCAGTATTTGAAGAAGGCTGAATCAATTCCACCGAATTTGTAGATTGCAATGGCCCAGGGAGCAAAGGAGGATCGTCAAGTAAAGGGACCGAGGGTTGTGGAGAATCAAAACCCAAACCCGAACTATCAACTTCAGAATCCCCAAAAATCTTACGACTAACAGATGTGACAGGGGTTTTGAACGGAGAACTAGCAATAGGTAAACCCGTTTTAAGATCATGGCGCATTTGTATCTCCCCTTTAGAGATTCGACTTTCAAGGAGTTGTTCAGATTTTTTGATAAAATCTAGTTCCGCAGGAGATAAATCAGGGCAAGAAGGGGAGTTGGAATAAAACTTACCCGTTAAGTCCGAATCATGTTTCACGTTGAGAAGTCTAGGAGAGGAGGACTCCGGCAGAGGGGAGTTGTGCTTGAAGTTGTAAGGGCAAGCAGAACGAACATGCCCAATTTGCCTGCACGAAAAACACCGAAAAGGGATTTTATAGAAGTCCAACGTCTGCTTCCAAACTTTACGTCCCCAGCCGATTTCAATCTCCGCCGGAAGCCCAGACCTAGTATCAAGTTCAACCATGACTCTGGCGGCCCGCCGATCAATTCCATGCAAATTCTGTTTGTCCAGCCGGACAAATTTACCAACAGCATTTGCTAAACCCTTCAAAATTTCCTCTGTCCAAAGAACTATAGGAAGGCCAGGCACAAGCATCCAGAGATGCCGAAAGGGCTGATATTCGTGCATAGGGTCGAAGTTAACATGCCACTTCTTGAGATATAATGAGCCTTGTTTAAAAATCTAGTTTCCTGCTAAAATCACCTCAACATGAGCGGCTTCAGAAAATGTGAACAGTATCCACCTGTTCATAAGCAAATTAATTCTCGGAACCATTCCAGTAATTGGCTGCCAGTGTTTGGCTACCCATTCCGTGATTTCTGTTTTGTTACCCGAGCAGAATTCCAACCTACCCACTAAGGCCCGATCAGCCAGGATTCCAATTTTTTCAAGGTTATAGCTCTCATCAATATTATAATGAGCAAGCTCTGATCTAGCTTTGAAGGTCTTCAATCGTCTTCTAGCTCTGGCTCTCAAACCACACAATTTGCTCTCCTGTGGACCCGATACCCCACCTCTTTCATGAAGCTCAGCAGAATTAACCAGAGGACGGTTCACATTAGGGTTTGAAGTGCCGGCAGAAGAAACCGAGAAGATATCACCTACCATCATAAAGATGGGGACCGCCAGGTGCCGGTGTACTAGGGAGGCAAAAAGCCAGATGCCAAGGGATATTCGCCCCCACACGAGACACAAAAACAGCCAAAAATCCGCTAATAGAAAAAAGCCCTAAAAATAGCGAAGGGCTATTCTGTATAAAAATGATATTACCAGAAATAGAGATAAAACACCTGGATAAAACAAAAATAGATCCGGAAGGCGGAAGAAACAATCAACATCAAGAAAGCTGCAGCAACCCCAAAAAGTCCAGCTGACAGATGGGAGAATAACCTACGACAATGATCATTTTTCCCACTTTTTTTATTCTTGGTTGGTACTAGACCGATTATAGTAATCGGCTGGACTCCAAGACGTCGCAAGCCATCCACACCTTCAATCAGCCTTCCAGATCAGGATAAACTGCAGCAGACCTGAGAAACCCTAGCCCCCATCGAAAACAAAATTCTATCATTAACCATTTATTATGACTATTCATTTCCATGGTGGTAATGAAGACACGGACTTGGTATAAGAAAATGTTTATCTGAATTAATTTATTATGATGATTGAATGTGTGGCTGCAATGTTTTACCCAATCGTAGGTATTTTGTCTAACCTAAATGAGAGACCACCCTCAATCTAAACAAGTTACTAAAATAGAAGATAAATCTCTTTCATAATTTCCCTATACGATATGGATAGAAATTCATAACCACTCCCACTAGACAAGACAAGAATGGAGTTCGGTTACTAATTTCAGCCTTTAAAATAGCAAGTACATTAAACTTAACTCTTAAATAGTAGATTTGGTTTTCTTTTTAAAACTCTTAATGACCAAAACTAGATATTTACTAAGTGAACTCGGCTCACGATTATTATATCAATAATCAAATAGCATGCAAAAGGTTCAAATCCCTTCTATAATGGGCATCCTTCTCATTTATACCACAAATCGAAGGATCATTCTCTTTACAAGAGGTCCTTTATAATGACCAAGTGTGACCCCTTTTCCTCACGACTCCATTCTCGCAATCAAGAAGAGATTAGGGTAAATATAAATGAGTTCGGCTCCCTCCACAACTAAGGCAAAGGTAAATATATATATATGGCAATACATAGTAATATGTTTTATTTTCTATATATAATTTAGGTTATTCATTTAATATGCTAAGGCTATATTTTTTTTTTGGAATATATATATATATATATATATATATATTCCCTTTTTCCATTTCCTATTTAATTTCACAGACCACCCATTTAGGGTGCCCTTTCTCTTACACACATGTATGCATAATAATTCAATTTTCCATAATTATATCATAAGTATTGTTTTCGATATTAAAAGCTATTTTATTTCATTTAAATAATATTAAACCTTTAGGAGGGGAATCGACTTCTTTTATAAATGTCATATTTTTTTAGAAGTCTTTTATGAAGGGCATTTATTCATATGTATAATATATTTGTATGATTTTTTACCCATAATAATTACTTATGCGTTAGGAGATATTTATGTCTTTTAGTCGTTTGTTTATGCTATGTTGATACAGTTATGTCGACAGGGGTTCAATTCGCACTGCTGTCAACAAACACCAACCAAACACCCTTAAGCGCCGGCCCATAAAGTTTTTACCCTTTCTAGCAAAACCCGTGGAGCGAGTGAAGTCTCACTCGATATGATTAAGGGGGCTGCAGGAACCAAATTTCCGTAGTAGGGGGAGGACATGCATCTATTCTCACTCTATCGCTACAGAAACCAGAGATTTATCTTTGCATCATGCTTACCAATTCAAGCATATATTCATCATTCGCATATTCAAAGTGTAATCGACATTCGCACTAACATGGCAAAACTGGCGATCGCATCAACAAAAATTATAGAATAACAGAACTTAAGCATAACAGAGTATTCAGGTCTCATTCATCATTCAAACACAAACAAAGATACAAGAAAGAGACATATCCGAATACCTTCATGCATTAACTCATCAAAAACCCGTGGCACAACCCTCGGAGGGATAGTTCCAAACAACTTATCGCGGATCCATACAAAACTTGCTGAAGGCAGAGCAAAACATTAGACAATTCATCTATTCCTCTATTGATCAACTGATGCCCTTAGGCTTACAATCGTAGTCCTATTTATAGGAAACATGATAGCCATTACAAAATGGTCCAAATGACCCATTCTAACTAACTAAACTAATCTTGCGCTTTCATCGGCTCCTTGTTCTCCGTGAATGGTCCTTTCTTCTGCAGATGGTCATTCTCGTCGCTGTCGGCTTCCGCACTTCATGCAGTCTAACCCCGTGCCAACAGCCCCCCAACACAAACTTTTGGCTCGCCCTCGAGCCACCTCAGCTAGACCTTGTTGGAATTGTTCTCGTCCTTCGTTGTTCTGTACTTCTGAAGCTAGTCCTTTTGTCTGGTGCTCACTATCGTGTACTTATCGAACTCATCCTCCAGTCTCTTGGTCTCTTTCATGTACTTCTCGAACACATCCTCAAGTTTCTTGGAACCTTCATCATCTATCCCTTATCGTTCGTCTGTTACCTTCGACCCTGGCTTGCGAGTGGACAGAAGTTCATCGAGAGCACCAACTTGTGGAAAGAGCGTAGTGGTCCGGCACATTTGTTTCATACATTTGATCATCTTTTGTTGGTACCGGCGTGGCTTTGCTCTTGGTACTTCTGCGATCAGAGGGACCGCTTCTCTTCTAACACTTGAAACTTGCTTAGCTATCTGGGGTAAGACCTCATCTTTGTTCTTCTTGATACATGGTGCCTCTGCATCTACTGGTTGCTCATGAACACTTGTCGTCCTTTCCCTCAGCACACCGTGGGTGCTTTCACTGGAAACGAAATGCACCATTGAAACTTCATAATCTCACTTCCTTATCCTGCAGCTTCCTTGGAATCGCTCATTCGACTTACTGACTCTCTTCATAATGCGCATAAGCCTTAATCTTCCAATCTCTTCACTTGTATTTATGCTCGTTCCTCATGTCCTTGACACATTATTGTTAAGTCATTCGCTAAATATTTCACGTATTCATCGGATTCTTTCCTCAAGAGTTTCATCATAAAATTTTGTCGTCTTCTGTTGATGCTTAGCTGCAGTAATTATGCTCTGACTTGACTCTCATGTGTTAAACGTCGACAAGTGACCGATCTTTCCATGTCTCCCACCTTTTGTCATTATGGCTCTTTCTTTTTCATCCTGATAGGGCCGTAGTTGATTTGTCGGTGCCAGTCCTTCGCTGGAGTTGGTCTAGTACTTTGTCGGTGAACAGTGTAGGGAATGGATCGTGTAAACATGCATCATTCAACTTTCTTAAACCGACATAGATCCTGACTTCGCCATTTTTCTTATCTTGCACCACCATCGGACTGATCCACTCAGATTCCTCCACTGTTTCTATAATTCCTGCATCCAACATTCTCTTAATTTCAGCTTTAACATGCTCCTTGTACCTCGAATTCAACCTGTAAGGTCGCTTATTTATTGGCTTCACATCGAGTTTTAGTGGGATTTTCATCTCGCCTAGGTCCCCAGAAATACTTTTCATCTCCGAAAATTTTGTCGGGAACAAGTCCTGAAACTCGTGTAATAGGCCAGTCATCTTTGCACTTGTTGAGTCGTCCCAATAATCTTCGATGCTCATGAACTTGGGATTCTCTTCCGACCCAATGTTCACTTTCTTGATTCGCAATGCCTCCTGAAACTTGTCGAAAGGCATATCTGGTGCTTCAACATTGCGAATTCCTTCTGACTCTGGTATATATGTAGTCCTCAGATCATCCTCATTGTCTGGTTCTCCTGTTATGTTGTAGCATTCCATTAGCATTTTCGGTGTCGTGGTCCATTGAAGTCCCATAGGTTTTTATGTCGGAACTACTTCGAGTAATTTCTCACGGACCTCCTGTAACGCATTGTGGATGAAGGAGTTTTCGTTGAAGAAACTGAAATTTTGGCTAAATCCAATAGTCAGATGTTCCCATGAGGTTGTTCCGCATCGCAACTCTGTTGCGATATCCCAACTTCATAGTACTTCATCCAATGTGTGAATAAATGCGTGGACCCATTCCTGTTTTAATTGTGTTCCCCATTTGTTTTCACGTTCATTCAAATGCTCCTTTGGATCTCCTCTGCCATTGTACTTCCTTCTGCCGTATCCTTCAGTGTCACCGAACCTAACCTCCATTAGGTGTCGACATAATGGCCAATTTGTTATTGTTGACTTGTGCACTGCCCACCATCGTGCTGGTGTAGACTTCATGGCTTCCTCCAAGGCTAGTAGTCGTTGTGGTTCTGCCACTTTTTCTTCAACTCAGTGATAAATGCAGTCAAGTTGGGAAACCCCTCATATGTTGGTAGTTCGCACACTTCTATAGCTACCCATCTCAGGGACTGGGTGATATGTGCACACCTCCTAAACGATACTTCATGCAGTCGATTCTGCCAATTTTCAAGTGCTTCATTCGAATCTGACGACATCGAACTGACGCTGCGCCATCCTAACTCTCCATCTGCAGTAGGATTGATTTAGTCTTCCGATATGTTGTAGACATTGTCCCATCCTTGAGTGAATTCATCCCTTATCGACTCAACATATCTCTCTCCTTCTGCAGGATCGAGAGGTGCGACTACCCTCATCTCACGGTTTCCTAATGACATGGTTCGTTTCTTGAAATTGATGATGGCCTGATTCTCCATCCCTTAGTCTATCCCTAGCAGCACTGGATAGGGGCTTGTGTTGTCGACAATCTCTATCACATCAAAATATACATATGTTTTGAGTCCTTCTATCTCAACTGGGACCTGGCATAGTCGACCAATCGGGGTGATCTTACTTTCATTTGCTAGTCGCATTTGTACCAAGGACCATGCCAAATGTGGTTTCCCCATCATTTCCCAAGTTTGTTTTGTCATAATGTTTACATCTGATCCTAGGTCTAAGATAATGGAGTCGACATCGAATGCTTCGATTTGCGCAGACATCCTCATTTCTCTTCCTGTCTTCCTCTTATGTATTCGATTGACCATTCAATCTTGTCGTGCACCCTCCTGTCAATGCAACAAGCTGGATATATCTGCCAATGCGTCCTGATATTTTTCCAACTACGCATTTCTCTAGGAAGGCTCTAGGAAGGCTCATGTCGAATATTGGTGGCATGTCATAGGTGAATTATTTATGGTGAAGAGGTGGCTTCCTCACCTGTCTCATCGCCTCCTATGCTTTCAAGAAAATATCCCTTTCTACTTCCACATCGAATGTGAGTTGTTTTCTTGCTGTTGGTCGGACGCTCAACTGTGGCCTGTCTTCCCCTGTCGCATCTCCTCTGCGGGTCACTACTCCAACAGTCGCAGTTTGACCTATGACCTCTGTTTATATCTTTTGTACTGCTAGTGGCGGATTCTGGTTCTGATTCTGATTTGGTGGAGGCGGGGGTAGGTTCTTATTTTTCCACTTCACGATGAGCTGAGGACAGTCTTCGACACCATGGTCCCCAGCACTGCAGTAAGTGCATTGTGGCGTTGGATTCGAGCAATCCCTCTGGTAATTCCCTGACTGACCACAATTGTAACAAATGATTGGTCCTCGACCTCGTCCAGAAGCTCCTCCTCGGCCAATACCAGTACCTCGACCTCCGCGTAACCCCCATCTGAATCCTCCAAGCAGTGGCCCGTATGGCAGGTACTACGGTTGTTGGTATTGCGGTTGACCATACTGCGGTTGTTGATATTGCGGTTATGTATATTGCGGTTGACCATACTGCGATTGATCATACTACGGTTGTGGATTATAGTGAGGCTGCTGTGGATTATATTGCTGCTATACCGACGGTTTCTCCTCTCCCTTTATGAAAAATGTATCTGCAGTCCGTTCTTGGAGTAAGTCGTAAGCCCTGCAATATTTTTCATCATGTCCAAACGATTGACAGAATTTGTAATACAAATTAACTGGCTTTGACACCATATTTTGTAAGTACACACATTCTTCTGGTCGATTTCCTCTTGTCTAATAGATGCAACACCAAGGAATCCCTCCCTGACTGAGGGGATTCAGTGCACCTGACTGTAAATACTCTCAAATTCCCACACTGATCTGTTTGGAAACTGCTTGATTTCCTTTAGCTCTCTGATGTACTGCGACTCAGATTTCGGTTTTCCAAATTCATCAATCAGTCCCGGCCTGATCTGTTGCAGTTTTTTATCTGGATTTCCTGTCGGTACCTTAGTAAATTTCATAAACCAGTCTAGTGCATGACCCCTGAAGGTCATCGCTAGTTGACTCTTTTTGATATCTTCGTCCTGGACCTGCTTCACACTAAAACCAATACTATTCGGGATCCTCGGTCCCATCACCCTGGAAAATTGGCATTTTTACATCGTCACCGACCATTCTTGCACTCCTATTGTTATTGTTTACTGATCCACTACTCTTACCATTGTTCTAACACGTAGGATAGCCCTGTGAACAAATTGTATTTCTTCCTACAAATTTTTGGGTAGTGCGTGGGGTTGAAGGTACGTTGTAGCTTTGGGTCCATCCCTCTTCGGCTTCTGGGGTAGCCCGTTCACCTTCTTCGTCGCAATAAGGTCACTTCATCCCTTGTGGTCCTGTTTCACATTTTTATGTTCCGATCGCCTCAGGAGACTCTCTCTCAATCCTCGTCTTCTTCTCTGGTCGTTGGAATATCACCCCACTTCTCAAGGTACCACAATATTCCTCAGCCTCCCTTAGAAATTTGTCGTTGCTCATGTCCATCTACCCCGCATCTTTCTATCAGAACCACATTCATGCGGTACCCACAACCTCCACACACCAATCTTCTACTCATCAGAATTCATCTTCAATATACATTTTTTGCAGACGAGCATCTTAATCCACAACTTCAGCGATAGTAGAAATCTCCCTCTAGGTCCTTTGAAAAATTTCCATTCTGCATCACTATATGACTTGATTGTATCAACGGAAAACTCAATGATGTATCCTTCTAGGATACTGTCTACCTAGAAGTCAACAGCCCTTGATACCCTATTGTCGATCCATTTTAACTATTGGATCAGTTCTGGAGTCCAATGGTCAGGTTCACCTCCTTGGAAATTTTTCTTCTTAAATGTCAGTTGCGCCAACCACTCATGCAACAATACTGGGAATTCACAAAAAAATATCTCCTGAATATCAGAATAGATATGCTTTTGCAACCAACTGCTCATTGTCTACTCAAGGTTCCGACTTTCTCCTTCTGTGAATTCCTGTATCTTTTTATCGAACCAATCCTGAATCTCCGGTTTCGTCGGATTCCACAACATGTCCTCTTCTTTCTTTTTCAAGGTCCCGACAACGGAACCATTTGTTGACACAGTTCTGTCGACAAGGGTTCACTTTGCACTGCTGTCAACAAACACCAACCAAACACCCTTAAGCACCGACCCATAAAGGTTTTACCCTTTTCAGCAACACTTGCGGAGCGAGTGAAGTCTCACCCGAGATGATTAAGGGGGCTGTAGGAACCGGTTTTCCACAGTAGGGGGAGGACATGCATCTATTCTCACTCTATCACTACATAAACCATATATTTATCTTCGCATCATGCTTACAAATTCAAACATATATTCATCATTCGCATATTCAAAGTGTAATCGACATTCGCACTAACATGGTAAAACTGGTGATCACATCAACATAAATTACAGAATAACAGAACTTAATTATATCATAGTATTCAGATCACATTCATCATTCAAACACAAACAGAGATACAAGAAATATACATATCCGAACATCTTCATGCATTAACTCATCAAAAACCCGCGACATATCCCTCACAGGGATAGTTCCAAACAACTTATCGTGGATCCATACAAAACTTGCCGACGGCAGAGCGAAACATTAGACAATTCATCCGCTCATCTATTGATCAAATCATGCCCTTAGGATTACAATCATATTCCTATTTATAGGCAACTATAGCAATTACAAAATGGTCCAAATGACCCATTCTAACTAACTAAATTAATCTTGCGCTTTCATCGGCTCCTTGTTCTCCGTGAATGGTCCTTTCTTCTGCGTATGGTCCTTCTCGTGGTTGTTGGCTTCCGCACTTCATGCAGTCTAACCCCGTGCCAACATGCTAATAATTGAGTGATGCTAACTCACTTCCATTCGAACACAAATACTCATAGTCTAATTATTCACAAATAGATTCTCCTAGAACTCTTAGGTATAAAGATGACATCTAGTCATCATTCATTAGTTACCAAATCTTCTTTAAGCTTTAACTTCCCCCTAGTGGATACTGCCACCCCTCATTTAGTTTCTTTGCACATTTAGTCTCCTAGGTCTACATTTCATTAATTTGTCATTGCATTTTACATCATCCATTCGATGCCACCATGCTTTTAGTTAGTGCACGATTTCTACAAAATCATAATAATCCTAGAACGTTCACTAGTGGGGCCTTGACCTTGAGCTCCTCTCCAGGAACTAATGCACAATTACATATTTTCATTACATAGATTACAACATTAGGGGATCAATAGTGAGGGATATTACACATCGATCTATGTAACCATCTAATGGTTTGATCTCCTCCTGCCTTTACACTTTTATTCACATGTGATCATCTATGCACTCCTCTATTGTGGTTGGTCTATGTCACATGCCATTACCCATGTGGAATATCCATATCATTTTGGATCCACATCACACCATCCACATGGCATTGGTGGGGCCCACAAATTTCCAAATTTTCATTTTTTTATATAAATATGTCGATTACTTTTACGTAACAAGTGGTTATATAAAATGTACATGTGGCATGTCTCCATAAACATGTGGACAACCCAAATTTACATCTAACCTTTTTTCCTCCGACAGATGGCCACCATAAAATTACAACTATTATTTTCTTCTTGACATATGGACACCACGAAATAACACATGCCACCCATTATTCCACCTATAATTTTATGTCAAATGATGATGCTACCCACCCATACTTCCATCCATTCCCAACTTCTAACAATAATAGAATGGCCGTTTTGACAAAATACAAAATTCATCCATGACTTTTCACAGAGAATTCAAATTTCTCCACTACAAGCTGCTATGTTGTCTTTGAGACCACCACCTAAGCATTTCCACCAGGGTATTACTTGTAACCTGTGTTTTTGTGATAATTTATTCATATGCATTTTGTCAAACATTTGTTGTACAGTCTGCCAGTTTTTCTAAACATTGCATTTTTCTGGCCCATTATTGACTCTGGTGTTGTAAACTTGGCCTAAATCAAACAATCAACGATTTCAGCATTGTTCTCCCAATTATGTCACTAAGTCATTTCACCAAATAGTTCATGTGCAACTTGAAACTTCACATTGTTCATGCAATTTCTGGCCCATGCAGTCCCGATGCTGCAACCTAGGGCTCTGATACCACATTGTCACATACCTAGTAACCACTATAACTCTATTGAGACCACGAGGTACTCAAATTTGTGAATAATTTATGCTCTTGCTTCCAATTATGGATTTATTTTCCAATGTCTACTATAATATGGATTTTTAACATTAGAAGTGAAATATATATAATATAAAATCCTTAAACTAAAATTGTACATTCAAATGATGTAATATTTCTAACATGAATGCATCAATCCATGCTCAGTCAATCCATACACATAATAAATTCCAAAAAAATAATTGAAACATCACATAACATAACTAAAAATCATGTCATCCATACACAATTGAAACTTATCTTATGAAAGTGTCCTTCAAATAGTTGTAAGCTAAGAACATTCCTCCCATCCATAGGCACTCTATCAAGCCTTCTCTTTCTTTGATAAGTGCCACCCCTGAGTTGGGGCTATCAATCCAAAAGGGTAAAATTCCCACTTCCTCCCCTTCAATTTACAAACAAAATATTCATAGAGTACTCCTCACCCAAGGGCACCTATCATCTACCCAAGTGGTGCGGGTAAACCCATCCATAGCTAACTCCAACCCCTCACTCATTCCTCATCAACTTGTACAACACCAGGGATGGTATAACTTCTCTGCACTACAGTTCCTCGTGTTGTCCTCTTCCCCTTTTGGTGGTCTAGCATAGTCCGACCAGGAAGTATCCATGGATGTCACACTGCAATCTAGGTTCTCTAATCTCATACAACACTTTATCAAGGTAGCTAGGCTATCGTTTATCAGGGTGTGCTCAAGTGTAGTTCTGAAAAACTAATTTCCCTTTGGTTTACCACCTATAATTACCATGGTATGGATGTTCTTCCTCTCTATATGTTGGAATGAATTAATGCGGGATGAAGTGATTTTCTAACTTTAAATATGCATGGTTTTTCTTTGACACATTGATTCCCTAGAAGAGGCCACTTTTCCCTCTTCATACTTCATTGAGATAATTAATCCCATGATTAATTAAGGTAACCTTCATAATTATGGTTAAGTAAATTTGGGTTAAAAAGGTTAATGACGACTAAGGTATCATTAAAGTCCACTAAGGTCATCACCCCTTAGCCCCTCTTACTTCCCCCACTCGTAGATTCATATCCCCTTATCTCTTCTTCGTCATTCTTCACTTGTAGTTGTCATGGATTTTTATATTAAAAAGAAAAAGTAAATATTTACAATATGTTTGGTCATCCTAGACCATTCATATCCAGCTTCTAGCCTTTACATAATTACATCATATTTAGATCTTGGGGTCAAAAAGGGGTTACACAATCCATCATCAAATTCATTCTTTGGAATCTTCATTTAAAGGTTCAAAGTAGGTATATGGGAGTGTTGTGTGGTTGATGAGATTGAAAGAGTATTACCTACCATTATCCAAGGGTATACATCCTCAAATATTTTAGAGTTTTGGATTGAGGTGTATGGATTAGGTTCTAGTCTCCTTTTTCCTAGGATCCATAGCTATATTGGTTTCTCATTTATTCTTCAAATTTTGTAAATATTTAATTTAACACTACATTTTTATATTTTGGGGTTCATTCCTTGACATTTTTTTAAAAGCATCACAATGTCAAGAGTGAAAATCACTTGAGGCTTTGATATCACTTTCAATTTTCATGTACCCAAAATGGAACTAATACTACAATTATTAATGTAACCAAAACATAAAGCTAACATCAACATAAAGAAATATGGTAGATAGGTTTTTTTTTTATCACTATGTTATATGGTGCAGGCAAAAATGATCTTGAGAGGAATGTCTAATCTAATTTCTTTATTGATTTTATAAAAGCATTTGATATTTCCCTACACATTATTTGGTCCAAATAGTAAAGCAATTGAGTTATCTAGATAAACGTATCTCTTGTTGTTGCTTTGTATGAAACCAATATTATTGGTTTGAGCTATCTAGATAAACGTATCTCTTATTGTTGCTTTATATGAAACCAATATTATTGGTTCAAATACTAAATCAATTGAGCTATCTAGATAAACGTATCTCTTGTTGTTGCTTTGTATGATTTACCAACATGGGAAAAGTAAAATTTGTTTTAATTACTTACATGCACAACACTATTGGTGTTAAAACAATGTTTCCCCTAAGTTGTACCACTTAAAAATTAAATCATAAATGTTGGTAACATACAATCTACAAGTGTATAAATCCTAATATCAGTTGTACCAATTAAAAATTAAGTCATAAATATTGGTAACATACAATCTACAAGTGTATAAATCCTAATATAGCTTATTTGTAGAACCACAAATCATCCCCGAGTGAGAAGATCCTACAACTACAACAATATAGGAGACATTTCTTACGATCCTTTAACCCAAGGAGACCAATCTTCCCATTATTAGAGGTCCACACAATGAAATGTTCTTGGACTTGTTAGATAAATAGGAGGCTTGAGAGCAAGATCTCAACACAAATATGGTAAACTTAGAGTCAATATCTTCATGACATTGATGATCCTAAGGATATTAAGTGTTGCAGTCTAATTCTCCATGTGAGGAATATCAATGTGTAAGGGAGACCGAATCACCCCGGAGTCCAAAAGTCTACTTGGAAATATGAAACCCGTGACATTTCTCCTTGTATATATATATGCATTTGGTTAATACGAAATATAATGCGCTTTCACGCCTATCTCTTTCTGCCTTTTTGAGTTTATTACTTATGTGTCCTAACTGGCCTGTTCTGTCAGAATTCTTCCATATTCCCAAGTTGTCTGGCTGTTGTTCTGTGACCTACCTACATTCTGCCAAGATTCATGGGCGTATTTATGAGCCTGTGGGTTGTGTTATATTTGCAGCTATTCTTTCATATCTGCCTTCCGATCAGAGCAGTTATAATTCCTTTAATTCTGATATTCTTCCAGCTCTACCATATCTTTGCCAGTCTGCTATAACGGTTTTCTGCGTGCAAGTGATCTGCCATATCCCATGAGATTTTTTGTTGCTCTATGCGAGATCCTACCCTCAACGTTTTCTCATCAATAACGTTGCCATAAAGGCCCCTTGCCATAATTGCTAGCCATTATTCAGGTATAATTGCAACAGTGTTAGGGTTCTGCCATACCTGCAATTTATGTCCTCCTCAAATATGAGGGCGGTTTTTCTAAGTGGAAGAGAGACGTATATGGCATACTTTCTGCAAACCTACTGCGTGCTCTCTGCCAGCCCAGACCTTCCTTTCTCATACTAGATTCTCTGCCCTATGAAAAGGCTGCGTTTCACCGTGACTAGAGCTACCATTGAGTTGTTGGTGTTATTGTTGCGTGTGGAGCTCCTTCAGAAACCCTAGATCGTGCGTTGGAAATTTCATTGTAGAGGAGACTCGGTATTTTGAAATTTTGGAGTTTGTATAAACTAAGCTTACTTGATGACAATTTTTGATGTCGTTGTTTGCATATGAAGGATTGATTAATATCTTCAATGTCATTTCTACTTAAAATTTTGGTGCTCACACTGTTTATAGAAGTCTTTGAAGCCCCTTCTATGCATAGTATGTTTGGTGAAGTTGTGACAGGTATCCACTAATTATACATGTCTCTTTCTGTGCATCTCATGGGTTCAATCAAGTCTCAACTACAACCTATTCCTTCTTCGTGAACGCGGGAACTGTGGAGACTGAAGCCTTTATCGAGAGTCCACGGGCATATAAGCACAATGGCGATGGAGACTGTGTGCGTGAATACCACTGTAAACGGTGCTCGAAAATATTGGCTGCGTGGAAAATTATGAAGGAAAATGAAGACTTGGAGAGTTGAACGCCGCAACACAAGTTGAGAGCTGCGACCTATCCTTGAAACTGCTACGATGATAGACCACCGTGAAGGCTACATGAGCCACGAACTAGCTGGCACGAACTGGTTGGCACTACTCTGCTGCTGCAATTGAATGGAGTGGAGCTGCATTGTGCATTAAATGATACTGAATCTTCCTCTCTACATTGGACTGAGCGTGGAGCTCCAGATAGGTCTCTACGACATGAACTCGTTCAACCCTAATCCGCGTTTAACTGGTATCCGCCTTTAACTGGTATTCATATAGCCATGACCACGACATTCCTTGGATGCTTCCAGAGCTTGCTATCCACCTCTACTTCTGCATACTTGCTGTCATGAATGGGTCGTTATAGATTATCATAATCTCTCCATCATTTACTGAAAATTATGCATACATGTTGCAACACCTTTCTCAATTTATGATATCTCCATTGTATTGTAATAGATCATGATTTTAGAGAGAAAAGAGGGAAGCCATTGTGTAAAGCTGCAGTTTTTCCATGTTCGGATAGGTAGCCCGCTAGGTCAAAAAATGTAGTAAAGGTTGGGTTTAGTATCTCTTTAAGTTGATCACATTCATAGTCTTGATCATTGAGAGGACTTTATCTTGCAATTGTCACTATAAATATTCCGTGGAAAGAAGTTGTAATTCAAAAGCAACTAGTGGACAACACTAGAAAATACATTGGAGGTCTGCTATTTATATGTCCTTGACACAATAATCGAGAGATTTCTTCTCAAGTTGTATTGTGAGAAGGAATTGGTGGACAGTGTTGGTGAGCATCATCAAAGAAAGCAAAGCATTCATAGGAGGCTGTAATTGTATGGTGAACTAGGCATTGTGAAGAAAGTTGCAGATGTGAGACAAGTTTGATTCAAGCAAATTTGCAGCTTGTTGCTGCTCTAAAAGAAGAAGACTACAGAAGCAGACCATTCATCAACTTAGGTATAGCATATTCTTAAATTTAACCATCAAAAGTGTAACTTGTAACTCGTTTTTGTTTGTAAGTTCTAGTATGTTTTTGGTACTTGCATGTGTGTTTTTGTACAGTAACAAAACTGAGAAAAAGTTGAATTGTGTTGTATGTGGGTACATTTTTGGTTTAGACCGACACCTCTCCTCTTTTGAGTTTTGAATCTGCTGAGTATTATTTGTAAAGGGCAGATTTGCAAGAATCCTTATGTCTGATTGAGTCCTTGTACTTGGTCCTACCTGCATAAGGAGGCCTCAAGTTGTCTTCACTATGTCTAATACAAAAGAAACATTAGAGTTGTTGAACACTCTAGTGGATTCAGCGGTAGATGACTCAATCAAAATCAACAAAGACATACTACAAACAGTTATTAATCAGCTGCAAAATTTGAAATTTCCATTGAGGAAGATGCACAACACATGAATCAACATTCTGAACTAGTGCTTGTTTAGAATAACCCCTTGTTTGAAGATGATTCCTATCAACTGCCAGCAAATAGTGAAATCATGTCAGATGTACTACCTATTCATAGTTCCAGATGCCAACATTGCGACAGAGTTTTCCATGTGAAAGATTAGTGTTTTGATCTTCATCCTTGTCTCCATTGTGGGAAGTGAAACCATTCTTCAGATCGGTGTGTGAAGCTGAAGAAACCTGTAAGAGTGAAACTTGCAGCAGATTATTGTACTGCTTCTTACTTTGTACCTGACAGGGGGGAACATGATGTCATGATTCAAGTTTCGAAGCCTTGTCCTTCTGACAACAAACAGTTACAACCTTCCTCAAGTAAGTCATATCAAGCGAGCCTGATCCACAATGAGTTTGGACAACCAACAGATTCAGAGATTTCATTTGGTATGCATGTATCCTGAAGACAAAAGAGATATACTTGACACAGAGTACTCATGTGTTTGTGTCTAGTTGTGACACCATGAGACTCTCCTCTCCTCACATTGTTCCTGACATGGGGGAATGAAGACCGTCAGTAACAATTGAGCGAGTACAAGTGAGTCAGGACAAGCGAGCCTATGAAGAGCTATGTTCGACTGAGCTCTAGAGTTGGTGGTCATCCTAAAACCACCGGTATCGAGAGAAATTCATAGTAGCAGAAGCATGTGCAAGCTTCTAGCTAACTTCGAAAATGGTTGTCAAGATGGAAATGTTCAGCAAGTTTCAGTTGTTCACTTCATGTTTTCATCTCTCCAGTTGGTTTGGTGTCATCCCATCCCAACCATTCCAGAGAACCTTTGAGCAATTGTTATCACCAAGTTCGAGAGTTTGTGGTCAACATTGAACCACACACATAGTAGAATATTTCATCCTTCTGCTAGCCCATTTCGGTTGATGGTCAGCCTAAAAACCATCCCTTCAGAGAGCCATTGTATTTAGCATAAGCATTTGTAAGATCCTAGCTAACCTTTTTAGTAAAGGATGTTCGAGATGGAAATGTTCAACTGGTGGTAGTTGTCCACTTCCACTTATTCAACTCTATTCTTTTTCTTGGAATCATATACACCCTTCGGATTAAGGGGGTGTTTGTTGGAGTCTAATCCTTGGTGTGAGGAATATCAATGTGCAATAGAGACCAAGAGTCACCCGGGAGTCCAAGAGTCCACTTGGGAATATGAAACCCAAGGGACATTTCTCCTTGTATATATATGTACATTTGGTCAATGGGAAATATAGTGCACTTTCACGCCTATCTCTTTATGCCTTCTTGAGTTTATTCCTTATGGGCCATAGCTGGCGCTTCACATTAAGGACACTTATGTGACCAATCTCATTCTATTCCACCTCTTGAACAAAGTTGTATTTCCTTGTGTATTTTGTTTTCTTCCTTAATCATACCTGTGGTGGAATTTTAGTTTGAGAAGCTTTCACTTTTACTCGTTTCCTTGCAATGAAACTTAAGTTTCATTCTCGGGTTTGAAAACTATTAATAAGGATTTCATAAAACATTTCCATGAGTTTACCAATGTCTCTAAATGTGCAGTCATTGCACTACTTAGATGGTCGAAAATCTAGATGCTTTTGAAAGTAATTATAGATTCTAAATCAACATAAGAAGAAACCACTATCATGGAGAATATTGCAACTAGCAAATATTCCAAATTGAAATATGAAGAAACCACTAGCGTAGAGAATCTTAGATCGCCCAGTTTGATTGTTGTGGACGCAACAATTTGGTTATAAGTAGTGAAAAATAAATGTAAAATTACCCAACTAAGGTAAATTGTTGTGATGGGGCACAAAATTACCTATCATGCACAACAATTTAGCTGAGGAAGAAAGAAAGAAACATAATAATCATTAACCCATGCCATCCACCTATCAATAAATGTTATATAAGCTAGAAGAGGAAGACCATTGAGCTGATAGAAGTATCTATATTACTACCACTACAATTATGCTTAAGGACATAAACTATTGTAAGTTTTATCTAATCCTAAATATACATCTATCATAAAATCATTATTGAACGTGAGATAGAGTAAAATCATTGTTCTTTGAAGACAAAATCACCTTGCGTCCATAATGATTTGATTATTGGTGACAATGCATTGATATTTGAGGAAAGTAACCACCTTAGAGGGTCTACATGCATACATAAATCATTGTTTTATGCCAATAAAAGAAGTTGATGTGTGTGAAACTTGTTGCAATTTTTTCAAAGGTAGGTCTATTATTGATTAGGGTAGGTATATTTGGATCTATGTTATATCTAGAACAAGAAATGAAGGCATGGGTGAAAATATTCTATTCAATTTTGGTAGTATATCCCCTTGTTTCTCTGTCTCTTTTATATTGTACAAACTATCTCTAGTTGATCCAATCCTCTATCTATATCATGCAAACCCCCCTGTGTATGTCTCGACCATGATCTATCTATGGGCGCAATATTCCCATGTCTTTGTCTTTGTCTTAGTTTGATTTGGGTGTGGGATCTGCCCTTGTCCAAAATATCTCATCTTGGGCATGGTTTTTTGGGTTTTGTGGGTGTGGGTATGGGCTCCCTCTTGTCCCAATTGTCAAATATCTCTTCGGTGTGAGTTTTTCGTTTTAAAATTTTAGTTGTTTGTTTTTATTTTATTTTATTTATTGAATGTTTATTTAATTATTATTTTTTCTAAATGTTTCTATATATGTGTGTGTGTGTAACAAAGATGGAAATGATGACTTTAATGATGATAATGATGATGCCATCATTATCATTTACATCATCATCATCATCATCATCATCATCGATATATAATAAATACATCATCATCACGATTTATCGATCATCATCATCATCGTCATTTACAGCATCATCATCATCGATATATAATCAATACATCATCATCACGATTCATCGATCATCATCATCATCGTCGTCGTCGTCATCATCATTGTTGTCATCATCATCAGGGTTAATATTAAATTTTATAGGTGTATGTGCTTAAGGTTCGTTGTCACCATCCCCATTATCATCTTCATCGTTGTCATCGTCATCGTCATCATCATTGTCATTGTCATCGTCATTGTCATCATCATCATTTTCATTGTAATATTATAATGGCATCATCCTCATCCTCATTTTCATCATCATTGACATCATCATCATCATCATCATCATCATCGTCGTCGTCGTCATCATCATCGTTGTCATCGTCGTTGTCATCATCATCATCATCGTCGTCGTCGTCATCGTTGTCATCATCATCATCATCATCATCATCATCATCATCACCATCAACATCATCATTTTCATCATCATCGTCATCGTCTTCATCCTCATCCTCATCATCATTAATGTCGTCGTCATCTTCATCATCATCATCATCATTAATGTCATCGTTGTCTTCATCATCAGCATCATCATCATTGTCATCATCATCGTCATCCTCTTCCTCAACATCATAATATAATTGCATCATCATCATCATCGCCATCATTATAATCATCATTTTATTCGTCACCGTCAACATCATTGTAAGATCATGACAATATCCTCATCATCTATTTCATATGTTCCACTATCGTTAATATTTTCTTCTTGTAATAGAATATTGTTTCTTTCCCCCCATTATTTACCTATCTAGATTTGATGTTGTTTACATCAATTTATCTCAATAGCCATATAATCACACAAAGGTACGTTCCACTATTGCTAATATTTTATTCTTGTAATAGAATGTCCTTTCTTTCCCCCCATTAATATTTACCTATCTAGATTTGGTGTTGTTTACATCAATTTATCCCAATTGAATCTTCAAGTAGAATAGAAGGGTTTCTATCTTGTTTAAGTAAGATGGATCTAAATTTTTTCATTGTGGAGTAGGAAAATTGTTTTTCATGTCTTGCATCCAAGTTGCTTGGATTTATCATCCTCCATCTCGTGTTCTTCTATCTCAACAATTGCTAAGACAACTTCCTCAATGAGACAGAATTATAGGTTCTTATTTTTTCCCTTCTCTCTTGAAACCCTGGGTTAGATTTCTTACTTGATTTTCTTGGTAAGGTAAAACTCTTTTATTTTCTTATTGTATATCATAATATGCCAACTTACTATTGAAAAGTGAATAGCATTCACGATAAGAAAATTCCCATCAAAACTTCATAATCTTTTCATTTTTTTAATCTACTTTTCATCCAAAATTTCCTTCATAGATAAGATAGCTGAATTTCTTATTTTAAAATCCAATAATACAAATTAGATATGGAACTTGTGTTATTATCTTTGAGGCTTAGCTCTAGCAGTCATGCGCCATACATGAGATCTCTCCCCCTGAAGTTGGGGAGGTCAAGAGTTCGATTCTCTTGATTCCCACGAGGTTAGACTCCATAATCAGACCTTACATTTTACCTTGTTTACTATCCATGAATCATGAGGAAGTTCTGAGAGGGTTTTCTGCAAGGTTATTCCTTGGAAAATGACACCTGTTTTATTCTTTTTAATATATTACACTGTAAAGTGATGCAGAAAAATCATAAAAAAAAACATTGTCATTCAAAATAAATATAAATTGTTATTTTGTCGAAGGAAAATATTTTCATTAACTTTATCAAATTAGTTATATTGTGGTGGTATGTAAGGATTTTTTCTTTGGCATATCTAAAATGATGTAAAGAAGAGGCTACATCATTCAAAGTGCATAACTGTGAAGATCTTGCAATAATTAATTAATGCAAATGCACGAGATATCATAAATAATGGAACTCATAATCACTTGTATATTGATCACAGGCCACTTCGAGGGGGCAACCTCCTTTGAGCAAGCTCAATACAATTAACTTCACGGTGCCTTCAATGACCTCAACACACACTTATATACTAAGTCTATGTCCAATACTATGAGTCAAAACCATGGGACATATAATACTACGGGACGACTTACAAAGCATATGCGTCCAATACTATGGGTCAATACCATGGGCTAATATAAACTATGGATCAACAAATACTACGGGATGACTTACAAAGCATATGCGTCCAACAACAATATACTAACAAAGTAAAGAGAAGGGTTAACACGGGTTCCTAATATCCCCTCTCCCTTAGAAAAAGCTTTGTCCTCAAAGCTTTGGTTGGGGAAATTGATGCAGAATCTGAATGAGTGGTTCCCCAGTAGCATCCTCGGGTTGCATTTCGGGCCACTAACGCCTTTGGAGTTTCACGGAGGATTTCTTGGAAGGCTGTAGACGAAGAAGAACCATATCAGCTGCGTGAAAAGTGCGCTCAAAATGGTGTTGATCGGTTTGTTGTTGTAGTCGAATTATGGCCATGTGAAGATTGTCCTGTAGAATGAGAAGAATCTGATCGCGGTTTCGAAGAACCGAGTCAATTTCCTGAACTGGGGAGCTGCTAAGGGTGTATGGAAGAAAAACTAGCAGTGTCTGTCCATAGATTGCTTCATATGGTGTCCTTTTAGATGTGGTATTGTACCACCAGAGCGCTTCTAGGAAATCCATAGAAATAGTTGGCCAAAGCTGTGTAGGGATGGGCAAGGGTTTGAGCAGTCCCGAAAGGAGTGTCATTTCACCCTTGTTGACCTGGAAAGTATCACAGTCAGCCACCATCTGTTCAATTGTCATTTTCAGTCCCTTCCAAAACAAGTTACATTGTTCCTGGTCATACATTTTGAAGAACTCGGAGTGCCCTGCTGATGAAGAAGCATGGAGTTCATAGAAGAGATAACCCTGTTGAACATATTGCAACCAATTTGGAACAAGCAGAGAAATAACTGTAAGAGAAACTGGGTCATCAATTGTGCGAGAAGGAGCATCTGCCACCATATTGTCCTTACCCTTATTGTAAGTGATCGCATAGGGATAACCCATGAGTTGGATAACCCATTTCAAGTGTGTTGGGGAGGAGACCCATTGTTCCAGGAAATTTTTTAGACTCTGGAGATCAGTCTTCATACAGAAATAATTCCCTAATAGGTATGGCTACCACTTCTGTACCGCATGCAAAATATCCATCATTTCGTGCTGAGAGGTAGATGCGTCTAAATTCTTATCGGAAAGGTCTCTTGAAGGAAGCAAGCTCATTGGTTCAACAAAGACACTTGCATATCTATCCAAGGAAGTAGTGGAGACTGTTGATGGGTGCATCTGAATGGAATGGAGCTGAGAGATGACACCATGTGAATTCTTCTTAAGGATTTTTTCCAGGCGATGTGAACTGATGATGTAGAGAGACCCTGGTTGTAAGCCCATAAATTTTTGTTGTTCCCCATTGATTGAAAACTGCATCCAAAGTTCAGCAAAATCCCATAAGATGGGGCCAAGTGTGCGTAACCATTGAATGCCCAAAACCACATCACATCCACCTGAGGACAAGGAAAACATGTTAGAGCGCAGGTTATAATCTTCCATAGAGATATGCACATTGTGACACTTCCCCTTGCAAGGTAAGGTGCCCCCATTGGCAACCATGACTTCAAAGTTGGAGCAAGGATGGACAAAACAATCAGCCTGTTTGGCAATCCGAGGGTCAATGAAGTTATGAGTGCTACCAAAATCAATGAGTATGGTAAGAGGAAGCTTCTTGAAGTATCACCTAACCCGCATTGTTTGTTGGGTGGTGACGTCAGTTACGGCATGGAGAGAGATATCAGGTGGGTCGTCCTGAGATGGGGTGTCAACAGGCGGGTGCTGAATGTCAACTTGATCATCTACTATATCTGGAGCTTCTTCACCAAGTTCAGAGGCAGGTGGAGAATCCACATCCAAGAGATAGAGCTTTTGTTGAACACATCTATGTCCCCGAACGAATTTCTCATCACAATTATAACAAAGCCCTTTTCTTGGCGTGCCTACATCTCTGTTTCAGACAAATGCTTGATAGGAGTTGGTCGAGGAGCAGGCGTGATGGGAGGTCATTGGGAACCCATATTTCTGAAGGGAACAAAGGTGGGTTTGGAGCGTTGTTGAGCTGCGATCTTGTCCTCGGCCAGCTTAGCCAACCCTAGGACTTCCATCATTGTGTTGGGACAGAACATTTTGATCTCTGAGCAGATTTCATCCTTGAGATCACTGATAAAACAACTCCTGTAGAATTCATCAGACAAGCCTTTTGTGTGATTGGCTAGTTTCTCAAATTTCGTCTGATACTCTCTCACTGTGCCAGTTTGGTGAAGTTTAGTGAGTGCTCCTGTGAAGTAGTCAAAAGCACTAGGACCAAATCGTGGCAAAAGGAGTTGGCAAAAATTTGTCCAGTTTGGCTCAGGATGATCTTTGATGTACCAACGGTACCATTGAAGGGCTTCCTGTTCCAAATGAAAGGATGCAACTGGAACTTTCTGGACATCAAAAGTATTATGTAGACTGAAATATTATTTTGCTCGGTATATCCATCTAGTCGGATCAATACCATTGAAGCGAGGAAAATCAAGCTTCGGCCCACGAAAATTGGTAGAAGAAGAGAACCCGGTGGCTGCAAAAGATTATGGCTGTTGGTTATTGTTCATGGCTGAATGTTGAAGATGGAGGCTGAGAAATTTTTCATCCAGATATTGGAGTTTGGTTTGGATGGCTGCAAGTGCTTCCTCCATGGTTTTTGCTCTTGCGCGGGTGACAACCACAACTAGGAGGATTTTTTTTTTTTTGGAAATGGATAGAAAAACACAAACAAAAGCTTATTTAGTAATGGAAAATTTGGATTTGGGAAAAACTCGGATGGGTAATTGGGGTTTGACTAGGTTTTGGACACTTTTTGATGGACAGGGAAGCAAAAAATGGGGATTTCAGAAACAGGGTGAAAGAATGAGAAAATTTGGTAGAGAGGGACAAAGAAGCAGAATTAGGAAAGGAACATGGTGGCAAAATTTGAAGGCGTTTGGGTGAAAATTGAAGAAGTTATGGCAAACCCTAAAAATAGACAAATGTGGGATTTATGATCTTGGGAAGTGGAATTTGGGATAGGATTTTCATGAATGAAATATGTAGAATGGGATTGCAGGGATGTCAGTGAAGTTTCAGAAAAAACAGAGTTGAAACAAGGGAGATATGGCCGAAAAACAGAATTTGATACTCTCTTTTTTTTTGGATCGACAACAGCGGCGTGAAAGGGATCTGCAACAGCGCGGAAGGGATTGAAAACAGCTGGATCTGGAGTGGAAGTAATCGGCAATAGTTCAGCTGAAAATATATATGGACCTCAAGTATGTGCGGCTTCCTATCGGTTCAGGGGATTCACTCGGCCACCAATGCTGTCTGATGGATTGTGTATTGGGGCGTTACCCCTCACTCCACGGCTCAGGTAAAACTGAGAACCGCTTTGCCACAAACGACAACTCTTGGTTTACCTCACAGGTGGGAACTAGTCAATCAGGTAGGGGTCATTGCCCTTTTCGCTGGCAGGTCCTCTCAATGGGCCAGCTACTTTGGGGTTCCTGTGGTACTCCTCACAATGAGTTTTAGGGCTTATGCCCAAGTACTTCCCACAGTTAAGCGGATAGGGATTATTCCCAGATCCAAAGCTGCAACAGATGCGAAAAAAAAATTTGGCCGAAATTTCACCCAGCGAGCCCAAGAAAGTGCTCTGATACTAGATGTGAAGATCTTGCAATAATTAATTAATGCAAATACACGAGACATCAAAAATAACAGAACTCAGAATCACTTTTATATTGATCACATGCCACTTCGAGGGGGCAACCTCCTTTGAGCAAGCTCAATACAATTAACTTCACGGTGCCTTCAATGACCTCAACACACACTTATATACTAAGTCTATGTCCAATACTATGAGTCAAAACCATGGGACATATAATACTACGGGACGACTTACAAAGCATATGCGTCCAATACTATGGGTCAATACCATGGGCTAATATAAACTATGGATCAACAAATACTACGGGACGACTTACAAAGCATATGCGTCCAACAACAATATACTAACAAAGTAAAGAGAAGGGTTGACACGGGTTCCTAACAATAACCAACTAAATTCTAATAAGAAGACTTATTCTCAATGTGTTGTGTTGTCCTTCTTCAATTTCATATCTATGTATCACCAACCACAAGTAAGATCTCTGTCTTCCTCAAATGTGGCCATTGCATTCATGTTTTGCATACTTTTATGTTAGTTTTATATGGTTAGTTATTTGTGGTGGTATTTGAGGAGTATTTCTTTGGCATATCCAAAATGAGGCAAAGAAGAGGTCACATTATTCACAGTTCATAACCACCCCAATTCCAACAAGAAGACTCATTCATAGTATGTTTCTTTGTACTTCTTCTAATCCATATCTAAGTATCACCAACCACAATTAAAATATCATTTTTCCTTAGATATGGCCATCAAATTGATGTTTTGCAATCATCATCAAGGTTTTCAATCCCCTATGTGATATGCACCTCATATCCTTTAAGCATCTCTCCCTGGGTCATTATTTGAAGTCGTATTATTTCTTTTAGTAGGAATGCTACTACATCACAAAAGGTGTAACTTTGTAAAAGAATATATGAAAATGAAGTTGTGAAAGAGTTCTGATGTCGTCATGGTTAGATGTTTTTTTAAGGTGGAAAAAATTTCTTGAGAACATAACAGAGTGAATTGAAGAATATTATATAATAAACAAATATTTAATGAAATTAATATAAATATGTTATTTTTTGTATGCTAGTTTGTTTGTGAATTGCGGGACTAGCTTATTGTCTAAGAAACCACAACCCAGGGGCATCTAGGGTGTCTAAATGACCCAGGGATTGCACCTGGCTTGGACCACACCAACCCTTAACATGGGTAAATTTTTAAGTAACTCCTCCCAGCTATCTTCTAGGGTTCGAATTCATAACGCCATGCAAAACGAGACCCGTCAAAACCAACCATGCTAATGAAATTTGACTAGTATAAATATATATTACAATTGTCTTTTATTATTTATTTATTTCGTTATAAATTTCATATAAGTAATTTAGTAAAAACAATACTCATTTAATTATAAATATTTAAATTATAAAATATAATCAAAATAATCATTCTTCATTAATTTTATTTTTAATAAATATTTAATACAAATTATAATAATATAACATAAAAAATTTAATATATAAAATCATATAAATATTCTTTACACCCACAATGATATTTAATTTAATTAAACCAACGTGATAACTTAAATAAAACTACACTTCTCTCAACTAATACCATACCCACTTCAAAACTAACATTCTACCCACTTCAAATTCCAAATTTTTTTAAAGAATACCATACCTGCTTCAAATCCCAAAAACAAACTTAAAGTATTATAAATATTTCATATTCGTAATGAGATATAATTCATATACTATATATAAAAAACAAAAAAGTTAAAGAATAAAAAGTATAACCACTTTTCAAAGTATAATAAAATGCACAACGACTTTTTAAGATAAAATTATTGGTAAATGGATAAAATAAATAATAATAAATAATAAAATTCACAACCACTTTTTAGGGTAAAATGATTGGTAAATAGATAAGAAAAGCATATAGGACACAAACCTCTTTTCTCTAAAGAAAATATAACAGAAAACAAGGAAAGACAAAACATACGTGAAGAGCGAAGAAAGTACTGCGATTTATGGTAAAGGGACCACAACGTTGGCTAATTTGATTTCTCATTATACTTTCTAAAAAAGGAAGTATTTCAAGTTCTTAAAGCACATGTGAGCATCCCATCTCAGCTTTATTATTGTAAACAACTACATTTCTTTTATTTTAATTTTTTAATGTTTGAAAATGTTTATATATTTTTGGAATTTGAAGTATTTATATTATTATGATGATTTTTTATTAAAATTAATTTTAATTTATAGTATTTTAAAATATTTGATAACTAATTAATTTAAATAAATGTTTTTTTAGTCCAAAAATTTATAGAGAAATGGTTTTCATAAAATTAATAAATTATGAAAATTATTAATATTTAGTTTTGGCATGTATATATATAGGAAGGATATCCTTCCTCATTCCAATCTAATATTTTTGATCATTTTGGTGTCATGTATTATAGATTTTTTAAGGTTGTGGTTTCATTTATATGATCTTTTGAGATTATTCATTATTTTACAATAGTGATATATACTTATGATGATATTTAGTTTCATCTAGATTTGGGTGACACTTGGAAGGATAGAGAAAATAAATGGTGAGGTGACGGGGAGAGGATACTGGGAGGATTGCGATACTCAACCTGGCTCTTCCTTGTTCTTGATAGGATGGGGCATTAATCGCTCTAGCTCTCCCCTGCAAATGCTTATTAATGGCTCTGAAGGTGGAGGCCTCCAAAATATTCGGCTCTATATTAATCGATCTATGGAAAACATTGATGCATTCCCTCTCTGCTCTTGTTTTGATCTTCATCGTTTGGAAAAGGTGGTTAGGAAGGAGTTTTCTCATAGGGTCGGTGTCATTGCAAACTCGGTCATGGTGCACGAACGCTTGCGGGCTACCAATCGTTGAGGTGGTGGTCGTGGTGCTTAGTCAAGGGGGACAGATGGTAGGGATTTAGCGAGGCACCTGGTCCCCGTGGATGAAACCCTCCTCAACATCAGGAATGACACCTACCTTCTTGGGGAAGATATGCATACTCGAGTCCAAGATTTGGCTTATCGGGTTCAGGTAATGGTGGAATGGTGCATAAACATTGTTGGGATCTTTCATCTACCTCTGCCTCAGTTTCCAGTGGTGGTGAAAATGGAGGAAGAAGTCCTGGCTCCAAAGGCGCCACCTCCTAATGTGTTTGCAGCCTCCACTCCTCAAGGTTCGGATGAAGGTGTTAAGATGAACATTTACAAAGCTTGAAGGTTGAGGAAGCTACGATGGATGGTGAGAAAGCGACCACACTTCCTGGGTCACATCGGAGTGCTCCTGAGAGTTCATTGGAACATCCTCCGTGACCTCAGTGAGTGGACTCAAGCTCTGGTGCAAAAGGGAAAAACACTTCGTGGCCTTCCTGTTCGATTAGGTATGCTTCTTAGCTCTTTTCAATTTTTGTTTCAAATGTTTTCAGTTTTTGGCTCAATGATTGCCCCTTTTAGTTTGGTTTTTCGTTCGTGGTTGGGCAGACACTATCAATCTCAAATCTTCTCCGTGTCAAGCAATTGAAATATTTTTGAGGATTTTTATGTATGGGTTCTTCAGAGGCGATTTTTATGTTTCTTCTAGTCATTGTAATTATGTAGTGAGCAACTTTGTAAATCTACTCTTAAGCAGTGGTTTCTTTGTAATCCTATTAATGGCATTTTTAGAACTCATCTCTCTTAAGTAGTCCTAGATATGTTTTTGAATGTCTTCAAGGCATCTATTAACTCTTGGACTAGGCATTTTCTCCATTATGAAAACCTAGAGCCTTGCTGATATATGTATTTGTAAATTTTTTATTATGTAATATAAGTGAAATTTAATTTCATTAATATTTTAGAGAAGAGAGGACCTGCGTTAATCCAAGATAAAATCTCAATGTTTCGATCCCTACTATGAAATCATCATTAAAAAATAGTGAAGTCTGAGAGACAATGAAGGATTTCATTAATATTTTATTATTTTCTTATAAATAAAAGCATTTATACTATAATGATTTTAAAATTATCATGCTTAAATCACATCCCTTTTCTCAACATGTAATTTGTGTTTATCCATAAAACATTATGAATCTAGGTGATTTTATTAAATACTTTTTCATTTTAACATAATTTAGATTTTATTAAACTTCATTTAATTTAATATATTAAAAACAATTACAAATTTTAAATCAATAAGCATAGGTATTAGATTCTTTAAACCTACCTTTACTTTTTTCTTAAAATATCGTATTCCCCTCAAATTTGAAAGACGTATCAATCCTTCTTAAAATAATATATACACTATAAACCACACACATTTCCCCTTTTAATACCATTATTAAATACAAATATCATCATTCAACAAGGGATAAACATTGATGAAGATAATGTATGTACACATAAACCACACACCTTCTTTTTTAATACCATTATTAAATACAAATATCATTACTAAGGAAGGGATAAGAAATGAAGTAATTGAATAATAACATAAAATACATCATATTAAAAAAATCAATAAATATAAACATTGATGAAGATAATGTATCTACACATAAACCACGCACCTTCTTTTTTAATACCATTATTAAATACAAATATCATTACTAACGAAGGCATAAGAAATGAAGTAATTGAATAATAACATAAAATACATAATATTAAAAAAATCAATAAATACACTTTTTCAAAGAAGTGATGCATATATAAAGTAATAGATGCATACATCAGTGATAAATACACGTTTTTATGCGGTTTTGGGTTGTCATGTATTTGACGTCTACTAAGCATTTCAACCTTTGGTTGAATTGAGGAGTGGGTACCAATACTAAAGCGAGCTTGTTTCCCTTAGGCTGGTGATTTTTTTCTCCAAGGTTAAGTAGATCGACATTCAGCTTGTGGTAGGTGATTCTATCACTATTATCAACTGGGCGAAAGGTATTGGTTTGATTCATGCATTAGCTCTCTTTCATTGGATGCAACAGATTTAAGCTCTTCTTAAGGGGATGCAAGGCATTCTTTTTCCCATATTTTCCGTGAAGTCAATTTTGCTACAGACATTTTGTCCAGACGTGGATTGCTGGCTCGTGAGGGATTTATCCACTATGAGCTATGGGAAGACCTTTCCATTTCGGACTCAGGGTCCATGTTGTTTTTCCCTTCCCAGGCTTCACTTTCCTGAGTTTTGTTCCTTCCTTTTTGTAATTTTTGTATCTATATTCTTTAGTTAGCTTCTCGACGGATCATATAGATCCCTTATCTCTTTTTTTGCTTTGATTGTGGGTTCTTGTTTTGTTATGGATAGGCTTTCTCAACTTTCTCAGATGTTTTTTTATTTGCTTTGTATTTGGTCAAAACGGTTGGTGGTGGTTTTTTTCGTCTTGATTTGGATCTTGGGCTTTTGCTTTAAGTCACCCTGGCTCTGCAGCAGGTGCTGGTGATGTATTGGAGGTTTTTTTGTATTCTGTTATATGCTTTAATATAAAGTATAGACTTTTTTCAGTGGTGAAACAAAAAGTAATAGAGGAGAGAAGAAAAACAATAATAATACAAATTTTATTATTCTCGCAAAAAACTATAGAAGAAAATGTAAGAAGAGAGAAAAAAAAAATCATAACACAAATTTTGTTGTGAAGAAAGGAAAAAATAAAAATAAACAATTGAAGATGCTACAAGTGATTAGTCCTTATCAAATATGAAAATGAGAAAGTAAATATAATAAATTGATCTTGTAAAAACATTAAAATAAAAAGGAATCTAATTGATAATATCAAAATCAAAATATCGAATAAAAAGTAACAACATTTTTTTTGGATTTTTAATAAACAAAAGTCAATAATATCATGTGAAGGTTGATCTATGATATTTTTGAAAAATTATATATCAAATGTTTTTATTTTCTTTTATATTTTTAAAAATAAAGTCATACTCTCATATACTTATGTACATCAATAACTTTTTTGGACAATCACAAAATGGAATGAGTGAAATTAAAAAAGAAATTATTATTTTAATAAATAAAAATAATTAACTTAAACTACATCACTTATGTCGTTTTACCATATGTTAGCTTCTTTAAAGCATACTTTCTCTCTCCACTACTACTTGCTTTAAGATATCATTTTTACCTCAAATCCCAAGGATAAATGTCAATATTAATTAAATATTAATACTAACATAAATCCATATTATATGAAATGAATCCAATTTTTTTAAGATATATTCGTTAAATAAAAATCTTCGACATAAATGTGTTATATATATATATATATAAATATAAGCAAAAAATTGTTTAATAATAAAAAACACAACCAAAAATATATGAGTACAATAATAAATAATAAAATGCACAACCACTTTCAAGGTAAAATTATTGGTATACAGATAAGAAAATGATATAGAGGACACAAACCTCTTTTCTGTAAAGAAAATACAACAGAACGAACAAAGACAAAACATCCATGAAGAGCGAAGAAAGTATTGCGATTTATGGTAAAGGGACCACAGCGTTGACTAATTTGATTTCTCATTATACCTTCCAAAAAAGGAAAGTATTTCCAGTTATTAAAGCACATGTGCGCATCTCATCTCAGCTTTATTAAATATGCCCTCTTTGTTAACAACTTACATTTCTTTTATTTTAATTTTTTAATGTTATCATATAATATTTGATAACTAATTATGCCCTCTTTGTTAACAACTTACATTTCTTTTATTTTAATTTTTTAATGTTATCATATAATATTTGATAACTAATTAATTTAAATCAATAAATTTTTAGTTCAAAAATTAAAGAAAAACTTTTTAGGTTTTCATAAAATTAATAAATTATGGAGATTATTAATATTTAGCTTTGGAATGTATATATAGGAAGGACATCCTTCCTCATTTCAATTTAATATTCACAATCATTTTGGTAAAATGTATTATGGATTTATTTTTAAGTTTGTGATGTGAGTTATATGATGTTTTGAGATTACTCATTTTTTTTACATATGATGAGATTTAGTTTCATTAATTTTTTCTTTAATTCAAAATTTATTATATTAAAATGAATTATCTTGTACATGGAATTTATAGGTTATTACAAAATTTATTTCATCAAATGTATATGTTGTAGATCATTGTCTCAAAAGACCAAACTTATACACATCAACTTTGATGAATTTTCAAATAAAGCATATATTGAGTACCTTAAAGAAGATTGTGAATTTAATTGACTGATAGCATCTACTAAAAGTTGGTACCAAAAAAACTACAAAGAACTCAAAACAAATAAGACTTTGTACTTATACTATAAGACCATAGCTATAGGATGTTCTTTTTGCTACCAAAGACAAAATAGATAAGACTTTGAACCTGTACTACCATACCATAGCTACAGGATGTTCCTTTTGCTGCCAAAGGCTAATCATCCAGGACGTGGTCCAGGATCATGCTCAATAATTGTATCATTTGTCAATTCCCATTGGTTCCAAATACCATCACCCACCCGAAGGCTGATCTTTGACAATCGATCTGCCATTATGTTCCTTTCTCTATATATGTGTTGAAAGTTGATGTCCTGAAAAGTGCCTGCAATTCTTGATAGTTCCTCGGATAATGGCTTCAACAAAATATTTTCTGGAGGTCTCTTCATCCTCATCCATTCAACAACTAGCTTTGAATCCTCAAAGACCTGTTGCTTTTGCACCCCCTTTGAATGAGCAAGAGTAGTACTAATTTTAATGCCATCATCTCTGCATGGTTATTAGTGTTCCTCCTGAGGCCAGTAGAAAACTTAATCCATTGTGAATCAAAGATGTGTATTATTCCTCCTACACCACCCATACCTGGTACACCTTGAGAAACACCATCAAAACTGTAGGACCAACTACCATATCTGTCAATATTCTCCTCTACAACCCTTCTCACCTTTGGTGGACTGACATCTTGACGGAAATGTTCAAGGATAGCCAAAATTTTGAAGCGTAAAACTTAGGTGCAATAGAAGTATCATTAAATATTGTGTTATTCCTAGCCAACTAGGTCCCCAAATCATAAGAGCACGTAGATCTTGACAATCTATTAATGCCTCATTATTAATCCAAGCATGTAAGGCTTCTTATAAACCCAATCCATTCCATATAAACCAAATACCCTTCACCTGTGAGGCATAGCCCCAGATCCTAGTTATGTATGAACCATAAATAAACATATGATTAGTGTTCTCACAGTTATCTTTGCAAAGAGGGAATATTCACAAACCATAACCTAATTCCTTATAAAAAAAATACCACACAATAACTCCATTTAAAAGAGCTAGCCACAGGAACTCTTTGTCTTTTAGAGGGAATTTAAACTTCCAAATCACATAGGTCCACCAAGGTGGCTCAGGTAAATCTTCTTCTTCTTGAATAACCCTATAACCCAAACTAGGAGAATAAAAACTACCATTAGAATTCCTAGTCCAAATCAATTTATCCTCTCTATCCACCAGTTGAATATGAAATTCATGCAAAGCATTTACGTACCTTTCCCAAATAATTCTTTCTTCTTCCACAAATCCCAAATCCTCAGCCTTTAGCTAAGCTTGTCTCAAAGGAGAAGTATTAAGAGTATCCCCAATCTAGCCCATAAAAATAAGACCTTGATCCTTCAAAGAGTTAATCATGGCCACTGGTAACCTATGGGAATCTATACTTCCAACCCGACGATCATGAACTAGCATGACCCCTCTTCCATTGCCAACATTCCAAGCTAGCCATTCCCCTATTACATCAAAAGCCAAGATTAGGGACTTCCACATAATAGAAACATTCATGAGAGACATGTCTCTAGACCTAAACCATTCCTCAATGGTAAGAGGATGAATGTATTTTTGATGCACAAATTTAACTCATAAGCCATCCCCTTTTAAGATTCTCCAGACCCCCTTGGCAGCCAAATCTTTCATGAAACAAAAGGGATGCTTCAATCCCCATCCCCCTAGATCCTTAGGTAGAGTTAACTTATGCCAAGAAACCTAATGAAAATACTTATCCTCTAAATTCCCATTCCATAGAAAAAAACACAGTTTCCTAATATGATCCAATGTACCTGAAGGAACATAGGCCAAGGAAACCCAATACATAGGAATGGCTTCCATCATATATTTCATCAAAATTAATCTGCCACCGCGAGATAACCACTTATTGCACCATAGCTGAAGTCTATTCTCAATTTTACCAATGATCCATGCCCAGTCCCTTATGTGGTAATCATTGGGATTTATAATAAAACGAAGATTCTTTAAACCAAGTTGTCCACCAAGACAAAATCAAACCATGAGTAGATCCATGTAGATACTTCATGATCCAGATTCATGAATGATATTATGGACTTTCTAGCATAAAATACATTCCAATAGGTCATATCCTAGAGTGGCTATACATTGAAATATAAGGGCCTCACTTGATGTCTCCATCGGGTTAGCTCCGTAATCAGAATGAATAGGGTGCGGCTCCTTCGGGTGGCCCCCATATGATTTCTTACCGTGGATGTAGCAGCCCCGCTGGGGGGTTTGTGAACCACATGTGAAAAAATACATTCCAATAGCTTCAACAAATAAATCCATAATAGATTTAAGCTTAACTATATCCCTCCCGGAGCCATCTGAGAAAAGCATAATATAATCCACAAAAAGCAGATGAGAAATATTAACATTACCCCCAATCCTAATCCCAATATCCTACAACCAATTAGAATTAAACTTGAAAGGAATGGGAGGATTTTCCAAGGCCTCCTTCACCTCTAGAAATACTGGAAAATGGTCAGACTCCCCCCCTTCACCAACCAATTATATTATACAAGTAGTCGACAGTAAAGAACCTTTAATAATTAAGAATCTGCCCAATATTTTGGCTGCCCTATCTACTCATGTTCCTCCAAGTGGGATTTAAGCAGATAGGATGAATATCAAATAGGGAATACTCATCCAACTTTCTAATAAAGTAATATGATAATGAGTCTTTATGGGCATTTAAAACCCATATCTCAACTTCACCCAAAGAAAAATTCAAGTCTCCCCTAAGAATTAGTCTATCCACAATTAAAAGGTTGGATCTAAATATCTTCTTCCAGTAATTCGCCCATTGAACATAAATACCATAGATATTTAAAAAATTATAATCTTGTCCAAATTCTCAAGAGAAAAGAATAGTTCCCAAACTTGTCGTGACATCCCAACTGTTAGTGCAAAGAAAATATCTACTGAGCCAACCAGTAATGAGTCCCCTCGATTTGCCTGAAGCATCAATACCAACAAATTCCCATCCTGGAAATAAATCCTTAAATTAACCAAAATTGAATCACCACAAGCTAGAGACTCCTAAATCAAAATCACAAATGGATTTTGCAAAGATACCAATCTCTTCAAGGCCAACTTTTTAGAGGGAATCCCGAGCCCTCTGCAATTTAGGGACATTATTAACATTAGGTAACCCTAACACATGGGTTACTTTCTCTAAGAGACCCTTCCAAATATTTTTTCATCCATCCCTAGCATCCAGGGAATCATGTTCCCATGTAGATGCCATGAAAAACATCCGGCCCCAAATCCTAGAAGAAATAATCAAGCAATCTATTGGGCCTAGTGTTTTGAAGGTACCAATTTTGGCGAGAATAGTTTTGGTGTGGACAAGGAAAGACGGAAGTGGTTTGCCGAAGTGGCCGACTCCGATGAAGTGTCCAAGAATTCAGGAAAAACGATTATGTTGAACAAGTCAAATGGTCGAGGTCGAGTCAATTCGTTAGAAATGGTCCACTTTGTAATAATGAGTTGGTTAGTAAGTTATTGGGTTAGTGGGAGCGGGGAAAACTAAGTGCGCCCTATAAATATGTAATAAGAAGGAATTTTTGGGGTTACTCTATGTTGATTTAGTTTTTTTAATAGAAGGTTACTAGTTTTTTCTATTGTTAAGTCAATGCCATAAGAGCATATCTTGAGTCTGTAATGAAGCATTATGCCATATCTATCGGATTTATTGGAGAGAATCTGAGTCGTTGATCTATAGGCTGTGTTTGCAGATCCATTGTATATCATGAAGAAATATGTAAGTCTTAACTGAAGTGCTTATTTGGTTGCGACTCATAATAAAGACAAGCACTTCCCTGGTTTTTCTCATGATGAGTTTCCATGTTAATGATGGTGTCTTTATGTGTTGTGATGTGTGATGGGATATGTGATGTGTTTTTATTTCCTCTATCTAAATTTTTAAATGAATGTATGATCAAGATAATTATAAGTAATGTGAATGGAGAATATAATTTAAGTTATGTCATTCTGGCGATGTCATGGGTTCTGTCGAAGTGATGAATGTGTTGAAGTGATGATTATGTCGATGTTCTAGAATGGTAGATGTTATTGGGTTTTATGATGAATGTATCGGATGTCTGTAACGTCCCCCTCACCCAATCCGACCACCGGGAGGGGACGCTGGGAAAACCTGGGCTCTCAAATTTCGCCCCAAGTCCATAATATGTTTTTCAACAAATGAAATGTGTGCAAAAATGTAAATAAAAATGCACAGTGGAATAAAAATCTATCTACACGCATCTAGCATGAAAATACACAAGCATAACATTACATGCAACAAATAAAACATTTCAGAATCAAATGAAAAATAATACGTATCTTTATCCAACGCAGATCCAAGCAATTGGCTATGTAAGAGCGCTTTTCCACCCAAACATAGGCACTCAATCCAGCATATACTCTTTCTACTGATGAGAGGCCACCCCCAAGCTGGGCTATGAGGCCACCATGGCGAAGGAAACACCTACAGGCTTCTATCTCTCAGCCCACAACCCATTCTTCTCTCTGTGCTTAGCCAAATGTTCATACAGAGCTCTATAGGGGTCTCACTCAGCCGTCACAGCCTTGGCAGCTTCCACAATACCTTCCCCACACAACACCCTTCTAGATCAGGAATCCCCTTCACTGATCCACGGCTCTATTGGGGGATCCATCTTGCTGGGTGCTTCCAGTGTGTGCATAGAAGAAGTCCAAACTGGTATTGGCTACTATAGAACCTCATGCATCCTCAATCTATGGATTCTCAAGAACCTACGAGCAAAAGAACTCAAGGGTAAGGGTTCCTAGCTTCCCCAACCTCTCTGCTCACCTACAACCAACAATACCCACTTCCCAATCTGCAGCATGGTCTCCAAATTCGAGTTTCTAGGTTCAAAATAGCTTGGTAAGTTCATGGAAAACAAGGGAGAGCTCTGCATCTTCTAAACCCACATGTAAGAATGAGACAAATGAGGGTTGACTCCAAGGGATATGGGAAAATGGTGAAAATATAAGTGACATAAATTCTTCCAGTAGAGAAAGGACTCCTGGCAGCTGCAGACTGACTTCTGTCATGAAAGAACTGTCACAAAGTGCAACCAGTCCCATGCTTCAATAACTACATGAGGTGACTTTTCCCACCAACCACACACATGCATTAATGATTGGAAAAAAGGTCAAAAAGGTGATATTTGGTTTATTCTCATCGCATGACAAAATTTTGGGTGAGTTCTAAGGTTGACACTTGGAAGAAAGGATTTAGTCACCCATGGACCCCCTTTCCTCTTCCCCTCTGTTTGAATCATAGCCCCTTTGGTTCTCTTTACACAAGCAGTCTTGGACCATTTTATTATTTATGCACATAATATTTACATATATTATAAATCAACATAAAAGCCAAATAAACAGTCCAAATAAAATATAAACATCATACATTCCTAGACATCCACTAGTCGGGCCTTGGCTTGAAGATCTGCACTAGGAATTCACACTATCATATTTACATCATTTACATAATATTGGATAATTACATTACAAGTCAAAACTAGGGGTATTACAATCCCCTCCCTCTTGGAATAACACATTCCTCATTGTTTGCTCAAAATTTAGAAAAAAAATGGATATGCCTGTCTCATGGCATCCTCCAAATCCCACGTAGCCTCATCGGGACCAAAGTGCTTCCATTGCACCTTTACCTGTCTGATGGCTCAGTTCCAGAGCAATGTCACTTTCCTGTCTAGGATGTATAGTGGCTCGGTTTGGAACTCTCCCTCGGGTTCCACTTGAATCACATCCCAATCAATCACATGGTTAGGATCATGTACATATTTCTTAAGCAAAGAAACATGAAAAACATTATGAGCTCTAGTGTTAGCAGGCAATGCAATTTTATATGCAACTCGACCTATTCTCTCAAGCACTTCAAATGGCCCACAATATTTAGGTGATAGCTTGGCACAACTTCCAAGCTTCAAGGACTCTTCCTTGGCCTCACTCTAAGATAAGCATGATCCCCAACATGAAACTCTCTATGCACTCGGTTCTTATTTGCATAAATTTTATGTCTATCTTGGGTTGCCTTTAAATTTTTCCTAATATTTGCAACCTCTTGTTTCAATTCCTTAAGCAATTTTGGCCCAAGTACAATTCTGTTCACTGGATTATCCCAAGTAATTAGTGTTCTATACCTCCTTCCATACAAAGCTTCAAATGGAGTCACACCCAATGATGCTTGTTTCCCATTGTTATATGCAAACTCTACCAAGTGTAGATAATCCTCCCACTTGGATGGTTTTTCCATCACATACATGCATAGCATGTCTTCAAGCACCTGATTTACCATTTTTGTTTTCCCATCTGTTTGTGGATGGTAGGAGGTACTAAAGTTCAGTTGTGTACCCAAATCAACAAAAAGAGTTTTCCATAAATTTGAAGTAAACTTTGTATCCTTGTTTGAAATTATTGCTTTAGGAAAACCATGCAACCTGAAAATTTCCTTCATAATTTTTTTTGCAATAGAATATGTTTTTTACGTGGATTTAACTGGTATAAAGGGTGATGCCTTAGATAATTTATCCACCACAACCATGATGGAATCATGTTGCCTCACTTTCATTCGCAACCCTGTAATAAAATCCATGGAAATCACATCCCATTTCCATTCCGGAATTGGCAAAGGCTGCAACAAACCTATTGGGTGTTGATGTTCAACCTTTACTTGCTGACATTTCATACACTTAGAAATATACTTAGCAATGTCCTTTTTCATTTGCGGCAAAAAATATTACTTTCTCGCCGTAGCAACTGTTTTCTGGTATCCTGGGTGACCATAATATGGCATTTTATGGATTTCATCCATAACAATTTTTTCTCAAATCTGCCACATTAGGAATGTAAATTTTGTTTTTATAAACAAGAAGTCTGCCACCTTCCAAACAGTAACCTTCATACCTCTTTTCCAAATTCTGTTACTGCAATTTGTCCTTTATTTGCACATACAATTCATCTTCAGCAATACATTTAACAATCTACTGCCTCAAATCTGATTAGCAGGTACTAATGGCTGCTACATGCATCTCATGTACTTTTCTACCAAGTGCATCGGCCACCTTATTTTCCTTAACTTTTATGTGTTAGATTTCAAAATCAAACTCACATAAAAATTCCAGCCATCTAGCTTTCCTAGCATTTAATGTGGGTTGCTCAAACAAATATTTTAGACCATAATGATCTGTCCTTATTTCAAATTTTCTGCCTATTAAATAGTGCCTCCACATTTTCAAGGCGTGCACTATGGCTGCAAACTCCACATCATGAGTAGCATAGTTCTTCTCATGCTCCTTCAACTTCCTTTCTCATAGCTTACCACATGGTTATCTTGCATAAGAACTCCTCCAAGTCCATCTTTACATGCATCTGTGCATACCTCAAAGTCTTTTTCCAAATTTGCAATCTTCAAAATTGGAGCACTTGTGAGAAACTTCTTCAAGAGATGGAAGCTTTCTTCACATCTCGGTTTCCACTCAAACTTTATCCCCTTCTTTTGCAAAGAAGTGATTGGGTGTGCGACCTTGGAGAATCATTCAATAAGTCTCCCGTAGTAACCAACAAGACCCATAAAAGATTTCACATCTGTCACATTTCTTGGAGTTGGCCAATTCATCATGGCTTCAATCTTCTCGGGATCCACTGATATTCCTTCCTTAGAGATAATGTGACCCAAATAATCAATTTTATGTTTATAAAAGTCACATTTGCTTAGCTTTGCATACAAATTATGCTCCCTTAGCAATTTCAAATCCATTCTCAAGTGTTCTTCGTGCTCTTCTTCATTCTTGGAATAAATAAGAATGTCATCTAGAAATACAAGAACAAACTTGCCCAAGTTCTTGCTGAAAAAAATATTCATGAGACACATGAATGTAGCTAGTGCATTGGTGAGACCGAAAGGCACCACTACAAACTCATAGTTCCCATACCTTGTTCTAAAGGCTGTCTTGTGAATGTATTCTTCCTTGATTCTTACTTGATGATAACCAGATCTCAAATCAATCTTCGAGAACACCTTTGCCCCTCTCATTTGATGAAAAAGTTCATCAATTCGAGGCAAGGGATACTTGTTCTTCATTGTAACCTTGTTAAGTTTCCTGTAATCAATACATAACTTGAGCATTCCATCCTTATTTTTCACAAAAAGTATGGGTAATCCCCATGGAGACACACTTGGCCTTATGTACTTCTTTTCCAACAACTCTTGCAGTTGCATTTTCATCTCTAATAATTATGGTGTACTCATCCTGTCAGGTGTCATAGAAATTGGAGCAACTCCTGGGACAAGATCAATTGTAAAATCAATGTCCCTCTTTGGAGGAAGTCTTGGAACTTCATCAGGAAATACATCCTTGAATTCTTGCAAAACATAATGGTCTTACAAATTGGAAATTTCATTTTTTGTTTTCTCCAAAATATGGGCTGCATACAATTGGAAACCTTTCCTACATAATTTCTTCAATTGCATGGCTGAAATCTGCCTAGCAAAAACTACCTTTGGAATGCCCTTTACAACCCTTAAGTTTCCTTCTTCATCAATACACTCAAAAGTATTGCTGTAGAAATCAAGTTTAACTCTATGAGCTTCCAACCAGTCCATTCCAATGAGAATATCATAGGAACCAAATGGCAAAACATTCAAATTTGCAAAATTGGACAGTCCACCCATTTCCAATGGAAATTTCTCCATGATCTCACTAACTTTCCTCGTAGTTCCAGTGGCTAGTTGGACTAACCATGATTTACTATGCTTTGTTTTCTTCAAAGCACAAATCTCAACAATTTTAGGACTAATATAACTATGAGTAGATCTAGGGTCAATCAAAATATAAATAGATTGCTTAGCAATCTTACCTTCAACTTCAACCATAGTTGGTTGATGGTCTGCTTGGCAGTCCTCTAGTGTTGCATAAATTATAGGGATGGTCCTTGCCACTTGACCCACTGTTTCAGCTCCTTGGATGTTGTGAACTTTCTTTTCACTCCCATTCCGATGTGGACAATTCCTAATCATGTGGTCCCCTCCACATCCCCAACATTAAAGAGTCTCTTTTGGATCTCTTGGCTTGTCTCCCAACATCCTAGCTGGCTTAGTCACATCCTGTGGTGTCTACCTTGGATGATTTATGAATTGAGGAGGATTTAACCCCTTCTTCCTTTGGTCAAACTTTTCATTTTTCTTATCCTTCCATGCCTTATAAAATTCTGTTTTGCTTTTGTTTTGATCAAAACAATACTTGGCCTTTCTTATGGCCTCCTCTAGAGTTTGAGGTTCATCAAATTCAATTATATCTTTATATGATTGGGACAGTCCACTTAGAAAATGTTGAATTTTCACCTTATCATCCCTGATATATTTGACATATCTAAGCAGCTCCAAGAATCGATTTGCATAGTCTTCCATTGTCATTTGTCCCAATTTCAGCTCATGGAACTCTTTGATTTTGTCATCATACTACCTATCAGAAAGGTACTTTTCCTGGAAGTACTTCTTGAACTGCTTCCACACAATATTCCTTTCATTTATCCTCTTTAGTTGCCTAAGGTGTTCCCACCATATAGACACTCTTCCATTCAGATTGAAGATGGCCACTCTTGCCTTGATATTTCCTGAATAGTCTTGGACTTGGAAATACTTCCTCATCCCAAGAAGCCAAGCCTCAGGTTCTTGACCAAATTTAACCTCACCATCAAAAGTAGGAGGTTTGGCCTTCTTAAATTCTCCATGAGAGTTGTTCTTGGAATACCTCTTCCTCTTGTTTCTACGAGATGAAGATCTTGAAACTTCAATGGATTCTTTAGAGTCAGATGACTCACTAGAAGAGATTTCTAGAGTATGTGTCCTATCTCTAGAAATCCTTCTTGAACTATGGGATCTCTTGTGGCAATTCCTCCTTGAGCTACCCCCACTCCTTTCCTGATTTTCTGAATTATGCCTATGGTTTATCTTCCTTTGAATGTCAGTCAAAATTTGAAGCATAGCTGCATTCAACTGATTCTGCTCCTCTTGGGCTCTAATCATCCTGTCATTGTCTACTCTGCAACTCTACAATTCCACCCTTAAGCTCCTCATGGTTTCTGCAATGTCTGGGGGAGTTGCTTGGTTTCTTCTACCATTAGATTCCATCTTTGCATTATCAACTTGTACATTCTCTCACATTGCATCTGCCTCAACCTCATAAGTATCTTGTGCATCCTCCATGATGATACTCTTCTTCCTTGGTCCAACCAAGATAAAAAACTTCCCAACTGCATTAGACTGAAATACTGATCCTTAAATGTCACTGATAGGATTTTGAATCTGCAAAAGTGTTTATAAACACATTTATTAGATTTATTACAGTCTTAGAAAATTATAACATAATTCTTCATGCAACCTGGGAACAACCCATATTGACAATTTATGTCAAACAAAAAAACTTTCTCACACTCAACGACATATGAGGGGGACAACGAGGGTCAAGGGGGATTCCCCCCTTGTGGATTCATGGCCCTTAATCATCCTCCATGCATCTTCATGGCCCTTAATCATTCTCAGTCGTCGATCAAATCTACGCGATCCTCCCAGAATAACATGATCACCGTGAGTGCAATTTCCCATGTCACCTATACACTAGATGTCTCAACCCAACATAACATCACTGCTTGTCAGGCCGAAAGCGGTTTCAGGGTCCAAGAAGAGCATTTTCTTGGACCTGCTTTTGCGATCCTAAATGCATGAGAGAGAGACACATCTTCAAGTGGTTTACTGCTTCAAGGTCGAGTAACTTTGTTATCCTTCGTGCAAGTTTAAGGCCCTGAGACACTGTGAGTCGATGATCTTGATATGAACGATCTATGACAACTTACATGACTGAAAAGGGTCCCATTCCTTTTGAAATTTATTCTTGTCACATCTCCCCACGTCACGTGACTTGTTGGCAGACCAAAAAGTGGTTTCAGGCTCTAGGAAGAAGTGTTTTTCCGAGACCACTTTTACGTGCCTAAACGCACCAGAGAATGACACGTGGATGGGGCGGTTTTCATTCAGGGCCATGGAAACAAATTAACTTTCGTGCACCTTCGTGGGCCTGAAAAATTCTCAGTCGTTGATATGCCTTGCTTCTAAATGACCAAATATTCTTTACCTTCACACTCCATCCCTTACGGTCACATGCACACACAGATTTGATGTGGCTGGTCCACATCACCCTTCCACTTGGCACTGGTGGGGCCCAACTAAATTTTCCCAATTTTCAAAATTTCGGTTTTATGCAAGGTTTTGATTGGGAAATAAGTGGAGAGTTTCGAAATTAATTTCAAACTTACTCTATGACCCTTAACTGCCATTTAACTAACATTTTACAAAAACGGATTTCCTACAGAACCAGTACTGATTTTTGCCTGTAAATCGTGATTTTTGACCCGTATAGCTCTGGCATTGCAACCAGAAGCTCTGATACCACTCTGTAATGTCCCCCTCACCCAATCCGACCATTGGGAGGGGACGCTGGGAAAACTCGGGCTCTCAAAGTTTTCCCCTACTCCATAATACATTTTTCAACGATTGAAATGTGTGCAGAAATGTAAATAAAAAAGCACAGTAGAATTAAAATCTATCCACACACATCTAGCATGCAAATACACAAGCATAACATTACAGGTAGAAAATAAAACATTTTGGAATCAAATGAAAAATAATACTTACCTTTATCCAACCCAAATCCAAGCAACTGGCTGTGTAAGAGTGCTTTTCCACCCAACCATAGGAACTCAGTCCAACATATACTCTTTTTGCTGCTGAGAGACCATCCCCAAGCTGGGATATGAGGCCACCAGGGTGAAGGAAACACCTACAGGATTCTCATCCCACAACCCATTCTGCTCTCTGTGCTTATCCAAATGCTCATACAAATATCTACAAGGGTCTCACTCATCCCTCACAGGCTTGGATTCCACAATACCATCCCCACACAACACCCTTCTAGCTTAGGCATCCCCTTCACCGATCCACAATTCTCTTGGGCGATCCATCTTGCTGGGTGCTTCCAGTGTGTGCATAGAAGAAGTCCATCCTAGTATTGGCTTCTATAGAACCTCTTGCAACCTCAATTTGTGGCTTCTCAAGCACCTACGAGCAACATAACTCAAGGGAAAGGGTTCCTAGCTTTCCCAACCTATATGCTCACCTAAAACTAACAATACCCACTTCCCAATATGCAACATGGTCTCCAAATTCAAATTTCTGGGTTCAAAACAGTTTGGTAAGTTCATGGACAACAAGGGATAGCTCTGCATCTTCTAAACTTGCATGTAAGAATGAGACAAATGAGGGTTGACTCCAAGGGATATGGGAAAATGGTGAAAAGACAAGCGACATAAATTCTTCCAGTAGAGAAAGGACTCCTGGTAGCTGCAGACTGACTTCTGTCATGACAGAACTATCACAAAAGTGCAGCCAGTCCCATGCTTCAATAACTACATGAGGTGACTTTTCCCACCAACCACACACATGCATTAATGATTGGAAAAATGGTCAAAAAATGAGATATTTGGTTTATTCTCATCACATGACATAATTTTGGGTGAGTTCTAAGGTTGACACTTGGCAGCAAGTATTTAGTCACCCATGAACCCCCTTTCCTCTTCCCCTTTGGTGGAATCATAGCCCCTTTTGTGCTCTTTATACAACCAGTCTTGGACCATTTTATTATTTATGCAAATAATATTTACATATATTATAAATCATCATAAAAGCCAAATAAATAGTCCAAATAAAATATAAACATCATACATGCCTTATAGACATCCACTAGTCGAGCCTTGGCCTTGAGTTTCGCACTAGGAATTCACACTATCATATTTACATCATTTACATAATATTGGATAATTACATTCCAAGCCAAAACTAGAGGTATTACAATGTCGATTTATTCCCCTTTCGTATTGTAGAAATATGGTTCCTACATACTCCATAGGTACTTCGGGTGAGACTTCATCTTCTCTGCAGGTGTCGCCGAAAGGGATTGAACCCCCTTTAAGGCCGGTATATGTGGTAATGGTGTTTGTTTGTATTTTGTTGAATATTTGAACCTCGGTCGAAGTAGAAGTGCACCAAAAAATGGTTTTGTTGCCGGGAACTGGATTTGTGTGAAGGGGAAATGTTGTGGAATCCAACTAAACTGGAGATCCAAGATTGGGTAGATCAACAGTTGGAAGAATTTGCAAAGGAAAAGAACAATCATCCATAGTTGGATGATGGAGGTTGGTTAGATAAGTATATTTTTATTGATATTCATGAGGTTTTCTTTGGTGAGTTCCCTATGATATTACAGGAATGGTTAGCAAGGCTAACTGAGTAGAAGACAAATTTCCAAGGAGGCGAAGCTCGACGTTAGATGCCAACATTGATACAATGACTAAAAGGCGTGAAAAATAAGATCTTGCATGCATTAGATAACTGTCTGGACAGTGTAGTGGAGGGATACATTACCAAATTCATTGTTGACACTATCAAGTCTTATAGTGTAGCAAAACGTGAGTTCTTTGAAGGTCCGTGTGGTAAGTACCTTATGTTGTTGAACTTGTCAATCATCAAGCTACTTTGTGAAAAGGGTGTGATGTAAATGGAATCTGATGAGTAGAACAATTGTGCGCAATGGGCATGGGTATGGTACAGAGGAAGGGTTGGACGGATAAATGGTATGAGATGAAATGATATGGGGAGAATAAATTGAATTAGACGAACAATGTGGATTTCTGTGGAGTGGGAGATGGTTACGGTCGAACAAGAGGAGGAGAACTGCGATAGGAATAAGGGTTGTAGTGCGACTGAAAGATGATACTACGAACCAGTACCACAACTCGATGAGGATTCAAGTGATGAGGAATATGAGTACCAGCTCATTTCCGAGGACGAATAAGAAACTGCAAAACTGTTCCAGACCCAAGGTTGTGACATCCTCATGACCCCATGTAGATCCCAGTAGATTGAGGTAATACCTAGTAATTATTCACATTTCTTTCAATCTAGTCAGACCACTGACAATAGTCAAAATAATACTTCGATGAGTGGGAAGTCTCCAAGTAGTGGAACATTAGTATTGAATCATCCCATACCCCAGAGGCCCCAAATGGTTGGGGATAACATGAAATTTCCTATTATTAATGGGAATGGATCTGAAGATCCATTAAAACATTGGTTTTTATGCAATGCAGTTTGGATTGTAAAACAAGGACAAGATGACAACGTCAAGTTAGAATAGTTGATCACGACCTTTAGGGGTCGCACCTTAGACTGGTTTATGAAATTTTCTGAAGTTAGTGGCACTCAACCTACGAAGACCTTGGCAGAGGTCAAGGAGGGATTGAAGATTGAATTCAAGAAGCCAAAGTCTGAATCTCAGTGCATTACTGAATTGAAGGAGATCAAGCATGCGCTAAATGAGTCTGTTTTGGATTTTGCCTTGCGCTGAATGAGTCTGTTTTGGATTTTGACTAGAGATTTAAAAATTTAATGTCTCGTGCAATCTTTCCGATGAATGATTTACAACATAAGGAATGGTTCATCATTATGTTACTAACTCATATTAGATTCCCCCTCATGCAACAGAAGATTCTTACGCAAACATAATCCTTGGAGTTGGTTATGAAGTTAGAAGCATCACCTTTTGGAGAGACTGGAGCTGGTATGGCTCAAATCTAGTCACAGTTAGCAACCTTGTCTATTCATATTCAAGATATCAATAACGGTAAATAAAAGAGAGAATACGTTTGGTGCACTAGATGAAAGTAGGATGGACATTCTAAAGATCAATGTACAACGTTTCATGATTATCTCAATGTTGGTAATTTGAGTCCATTGAATCATGTTGTATGGTGTAGAATTTGTCAGACTAAAGGACATCAACCGAAAGAATGCTACTTATTACAAAAGATGGTAAGTACTCCTTAGAATTTATGGTGTAAATTCTGTAGCTCTTTGGGACATGACGAAAAACATTGTTGAGTGTACCAGTTTCTCTCTAAACGAACTGTAGACACATTTATTATGAAGGGAGAAGGTCAAGCTGAGAGAAATTATGCACAGTTCAATCAACCGTGAGGTGGATTCAGAGGCTATGGATGAGGAGGATTTGGTTGACATAGAGGACAAGTCATATGTTATAATTGTGGTACACTTGGACATTATGCTCGAGAGTGTCTGCACCCTTCCACAACTTGCACATATTGTAGAGCACTAGATCATACTATTGAAGACTGTTCACAACTTATATCTAAAAGGTAGGAAAAGCACAATCAGAATCAAAACCATAATTGGAATCAAAATGTACAGAAGATCTCAGCATAATCGTGATCGAACCAGCCTACTATCATTGTATTAACAAGAGGGGGAGCTACGAGGACTGGAGATAAGAACAATTATAATAATCAGGCAGATATGAGAGTGAGACCAGTAGCCCAGAATCCATCACAGTTCAATGTTCAAAAGAAGAAAGGCATATTCTTTGAAGCTCGTGAAAAATTTATGAAAGGTCCGTCGGTGTCCTCCTTGCCACCTGTTTTCAAAGAAGGACCTATATATGACATTCCACCTCGCTTCGGCAAGTCATCACCAAAGAAGGATCTAGGAAAGGTAAGTGCTCTCCATTCTTTTCTGAAAAGTTGTTTAGATTTGGTTAAATATGAGAATGCATTAAGGGAATTGCAGAAGTTAATTGGGGAATCTGAGGAAGAAGTGAGGTCCAAAAGGGTTTTCAATCATGTTCAGAAAAGGATCAAGACTAGTCGGGAACTGTGACTTAACACATAGATTGGTGACTACAACATGGATTTTGCTATCTTATATTTGGGTTCAGATGTGAACATCCTAACCAAAAAGACATGGGAAAATATGGGTAAGCCGAAGCTAGTATGGTCGCCTATCCAGTTACGGTTGTCCAATCAACAGAAAGTTGTACCATTTTGTAGAATGGTTGGGGTCCCTGTTGAATTGGAGGGACTGTGAACACTTACAGGATTCAAAGTTATAGAAATTTTCAATGATGCTAATTCGTATCCTACACTATTGGGGATTGATTGGGCGATACCGAATCAGACTATTATAAATTTTAAGAAGAGAATATAAACATTTTAAAATTAATATATTACAGTTGTCGCACCTTTGGATCCATTGGAAGGTTAGCGATATGTTGAACCAGTCAAATGAGATTATGATGCTCAAGATATAGACAACATCTATAATGTATCCTCCAGGATAAATGATTATATCAATCCTACAGTAGACGACACACTCAGTTAGTGGAGTGTTAGTTCATGTTCATCTAATTCTAGTGAAGCTCTAGAGAACTGGCAAGACGGGTTACATGAAGTATCCATGCGAAGGTGTGCCCGTGTGACAAAATCACTACATTGGGTTGGAACATAGGTATGTAATATTCCTACTTACGAATTGTTTCCTAATGTGGAAAATTTTATTGATCAATTTGAAGACCAGGTACCTGAACAACAATTCTTATTAGCCCTGGAGGTCACTCTGAAATCCATCTAGGTGAGGTGGTGGACTACGCATAAGAAAAATATAACTGGTTGGTCGTAGTGTCGAAGATATTTACAAATTTAGTTTGGTGAAGGAATTCCCTATATTGGTGAGAAATATACTGGGTTGACTAGCCCTATGGATCATTTAGCTACTTGTAGTGCAATTTAGCAGAATATACCCAAGCAAGAGTGGGTACATAGGTTCATTCACACACTTTACACTATACCAAGGAATTGGTATACATCGCTGGAACTGTGAATTGGGACGCTATGACAATGAGATTCAAACATATATTCAACTATGAGGATGAAAGTCCTACAATAGACGTGGCTCTACAGATTATCAAGGAAAACAAATTTGAAGAACTTCCATGACCAGTGTCTAATCTTCCGCAGTGGACTAAAATAGTGGAGAAAATGATGGAATGTTACAACATTAGTGGAGGACCAGAGGATGATGATCCGAGGGATATTCATATTCTGGAAACTAAAGGAAGCTGCGATCTAAAGGGACCTGAGATTACATTTGAAATTTTTTGGAATCCGTTGAAGATCAAAAAGGTAAATATAGGTTCTCCCGAAAATCCAAACTTTGCAAATATAGGAGATTATTGGGATGATGAAATAGTGGGAAAAATTACTGATTTATTGCATGAATTTCAAGACTTGTTTCCTACTAAGTTTTCATAAATCAAAAGTATTGCTGGCGACTTGGGTGAAATGAAAATCCCACTAAAACTAGGTGCCAAGCCCATTAAGCAAAGGCCATACAGATTGAATCCATGATATAAGGAAAAAGTCAGAGCAGAGCTCGACAGAATGCTTGATGTGGGTAGTATTGAGCCTGTCGAAGAATCAAAATGGATCAGTCCTATGGTAGTCCAAGACAAGAACACTGGGGAGATTAGGATTTGTGTCGACTTGCGGAATTGAATGATGCTTGTCTACATGATCCTTTTCCGATCCCATTTACAGATGAAGTGATTGAAAATTTTGGTGGGAAGGAAGCCTATTCCTTCATAGATGGATTTTCTAGGTATCATCAAATGAATATTGCTAAGGAGGATCAACATAAAACAACATTTGTGATAGAATGGGGCTGCTTCCAGTACACAATAATGCCTTTTGGCCTAAATAATGGCCCTACCATTTTTTCACGTGTAGTTGTCGCTGAATTTAAGGAATTCATTCATAAGTTTTTAGAAATATATTTTGATGATTGGATAGTATATGGGCTACTCAAGAATCATATTGAAAATCCGAGGTTGATGTTAGAACATTGTAGACAGTATCAAATCTCTTTGAATTTGAAGAAATGCATATTCTGTACTCCATTTGGCATATTAATGGGACATGTAGTTTGCAAGCAAGGCTTGTTAGTGGATCCTGCAAAGATTGTTATTATAGTCGATCTACCTCCACCTACTTCATTTCAACAATTGACGACAACTCTGGGTCACACAGGATATTACAGGAAATTTATCAAAGTCTATGCTTAGATTACAGTGCCAATGGAAAAATTACTCAAGAAGGATGCAAAGTTTCACTGGAAAAAAGACTACCAGCAGAGCCTTGACACATTGAAGGAGAAAATGGTTACAACACCTATTTTTCTATTCCCTGACTGGAAAAAATAATTTCATGTTCATGTCGATGCTTCATCTGTCGCTCTAGGTGTGGTGCTCGATCATCCAGGTGAGGGTTCTATCGACCATCCTATTTCATTTTCCAGCAGGAAAGTGTCCACTACAGAAAGAAATTATATTACGATAGAAAGGGAAGAACTTGCCATGGTGTATGCATTACAAAAATTTAGGCATTCTTTGTTAAGCGATCATTTTAAGATGTTTACAGAACACTCTGTTTTGAAGTATCTAGTCAACACGCCAGTGTTGGGGGGGGGATTTGTCGATGGTTATTGTTATTTCAAGAATATGATCATTTTAAAACCCATAAAGTTGAATGTGGGCCCCAACCATCTGTCAAGGTTCAAAATAGGTGAAGAACCAAATAGCTTAGAATATAATCTCCCAGATGCACAGATATTTTCCGCAAGAATGTTCGATGACGACTTTCAAGATATTGTGGCATTTTTGTCCACAGGAGAAGCACCAAAAGGATACATGACTGCCCAGAAAAATATTTTGGTTGTCAAATCTGTAGACTACCAGTTGATATCCGGTCAGTTGTATAATTTAGGACCAGATGAAGTATTGTGTTGCTATGTTGTGGAGCACAAGTGACCAATCATATTCGTTGAATCCCATGATGGAGTGGCAGGTGGTCATTATGCAGGAAAAGCCGTAACATAGAATATCTTACGAGTAGGGTTATGGTGGCCAACCCTACACAAAGGTTCTAAAGAATACTGCAAGAACTGCGATGTATGTCAAAGAATTGGAAAACTGTCGAGTAGAGATTAGATGCCATTGGTGCCTCAGGTTACACTGCAGGATGTTTACAAGTGGGCTATTGACTTTGTGGAACCCATTAACCCACCAGGGAAAAGGACTGGTGTGAGGTACATTATTACTACGATGGATTACCTTACACGATGGGATGAAGCTACACCAGTATAAGATTGCACTGCTATGACTACTGCAACATTTTTGTTTGAAAATGTCATACCAGGTTTGGATGTCCTTGGGTTTTATTGAGTGATCATAGTGCACATTTTGTTAATAATTCTATATAGAACCTTACTAAATAATTCTAGGTCTACCACCAGAAGTGATCCAAGTGGATATCGGTGGCGGCCCACCTCTTCCAACTGGCTCAAAACAGTCTTCTGGCAATTTTGGTAAATTACTATTTTTAGCAGTTTTTCGGGTCTTGAACTTTAGGAGCCATTTTGAGGCCCTAAATGACATTTTTTGGCGATTTGGGGGACCAAATGGTTGCCATCGGCATTCATTTGCGCCCAATCGAAAGTTGTAAATCTCGTATAGACCTTTCCAACGGGCTACCGAGCGCCCCAAACGAAGATCGTATGCAAAATTTATGACCCCGGGAAGTTGACTGTTCAACTAACCACCTTGGGGCCGCAAACTTTATGACGGTTCATCTTCTAGGGTTAGGTTTTTGGATGCTTGGGATTCTTTCCCTCATGGTTATGATAAATAGGCCCTTTCGGCCTCTCTTTGTATTCATATTGGCATGAATGAGCATAGCAGCCACATCTCTTCTCGGAGATAGCTACCACCATTCTAGCTATTGTATTTTACAGTCTGTTCTATTTCCGCTATTTAATAGAATATGTGTTTACTGTATCACTGTGTTATTTGCAATATATCTCTGTATATGCTATCTTTTGTTTCGTTCCCACATAAATCCGGATCAAGAAGAGTACGCCATATCACCCACAAGCAAATGGAACTGTCGAAGCGTTCAATAATATCCTGGAAGATGTGCTAACGAAATTCTGTAATGTGTACTGCAATGACTGGGACTTAAGGATCCCTACAATTTTATGGGATTACCGGATGACATGTAAAAGGTTGACAGGTCAGACACCATTCAAGTTGGTGTATGGACAAGAGGTTGTGATGCATATGGAGTATATTGTACCTAGTCTAAGAATTTTTTCTTTCATTGGCATGTCTGATACCAGTGTTGTTGAAGAAATATTGGCGTAGTTATTTCAGTTGGAAGAGGATATATTTGTCGTAGGTTTTCATCACCAATTGAAAAAATATCGAGATCTAGTTCTTCTCTATGAAAACAAAAATTTCAAACCCTAAGAAGCACTTTCAGCAAGGAGATCTAGTTCTTCTCTATGACAACAAAATTTTCAAACATCTTGGTAAGTTACGGATGTATTGGCTAGGGCCATAGGTTATTAACTTTATAAAACAAAGAGGTGCAGTGCAGTTACATAAATTAGATGGTGAAATCCTTCAAGATTTGGTGAATGGGAGCCAGTTGAATCCTTACAAGGAAAGTCGTGGCTTGTCGAGGTAAAGATGTTTAATTTCATGCTTGTACACAGAAAAAAAAAAAAATTCAGTTGGAAACCCAAAGTTTATTTTATGTCGTAGTTAGTTGCATCGAAGTGTCTGTGTCGATGTACAATTCTGTCAGAGATTCATGGAAACCCCAAGTTCTTAGTTTATCGAATTCCTTCCATCAGGGTCATGTTGTCAAAGTTCTCGTTTTGTCGTTTGGAAACCCCAACTTTCCATTGTGTCGAACTAAAGGTTTGTCGAAGTGTTATTTATGTCCCTTGTAAACACCAACTTTTTTTTTGTGTCGCGGTATGGTCTGTTGAATTTTTGAAGTGGTACACCAGTCAAAGTTTCATTTATTGAAAATTTATTGTTGCTTTTATGATGGGTAAGTGGTGGTGCTAGTGGGATTTTTGAAGTAATTGCTGAAAAGACTAAAGTGAGTGAAGAGATCTGTCGCTTCTAGCATCATCATCGAAATATCAAGTACATTTATTTCACCTTGATAATGATAGACAGTCACACATGTGGGATAAAGTTAAAAATCCCTCCCCTCCCTCGCTCGTTACTCATTATGACTTGAGCGATTGTAGTAGAGTGAAGAAATCGGAGCCGAGCTTAGTACATTGAGAGATTGTGGAAGTGTCCAATATCAAAATGCAAGTCGATTTGTCAATCGATAGTGAGGCTCAAGGGTCTGTGGAGGATTTTCCAATGTCGTTATTTTTCTCGGCAAGTTCGAAGTGACCTGAAGTAATCTCCCCATAGATTCCTATCAATGTCTAGAGGAAAACACGACATACAAACCGTTCGAACCTGTAGCTGAGGACAAAGGTACGCCATGATGTGGGAGCATTCGCGTCGGTCTCTACTTCTATATTACCAGAGTATATCCCTCCACAGAACTCAAGGGAGAAACAAGTAAAGTTGTCGAAGAATGCACAATACCAGTTAGAGACCGTGCCAGTACCGAAGGGCGTCATGGTTCAAGGAAACATTTTAAGAAATATCTAGAAGTTTTCATATGCCGACCACAATGTCACCAAATTTGGAGAGTTTAAATAGACGCACTAAATGAGGACCATTGTTTCAGGTGAAGGACATCAAGTGGAATTGGAACTACAGCAGTCGACTCTTGACGTGGCCAGAGCCCGTCTTTTTCCGCTATTTCATCTTCCACATTTCAGTCGCATTGTGGAAGTGAACGCATGTGTGAATCACTTGTTACTTTTCCTACATGGAGAGTTCCTATGGTTGGATAGAAAGGTATCAATTGATACAGACCTAACTGTCAATATTATGGGCCTACCTAAGGCTAGGTTGGACTCGTCGCAGTTTTTCGTTAGAAAAGAAATAGACCGTGACCTAGAAACTCAAATGAAAGATAAATATAACATGTCAAAGATCAATAGGGGCTTCGACATAGCCTCTATCAGCAACCAGGACGTTTGGTTTAATGCAAAGTTTTTAGATACCAAGTTTATGCACAAGAATCGACCGAACCAAGTCACTACTTATGTCATCGTTGTGGCAAAGCAGTGCACCCAAGGAGTACAAATGAGTTGGGCCACATTCCTACTTAATGAATTTCTTGCATATTTTATGGATGCACAGGAAAACGGATCCCCATTCACATATTATTGGCTGATGTTGTTAATATCATTTGTGGGATGGGTAGAGCCAGCGAATTATTAAGGTATGCAACCAATTGACCCATGCCAAGGCTCGAGGTACATGAATTTATTGTATTATTATATAAGTAGCCGGCAACAAGAGATCAATGTTTCTTTATATATGCAGCTGGAAGCATTGCGGTATTATGTGCTTCAGATACCATGCATCGAAGAAGCGGTTGTGGAAAAGTATCGTGGTGTGGTGAAGTTCAAAGTCGGGCCCCACCACATGTATGTTCAAGCAAGGAGGGACCCACATCGGTAGTGGTTAGTTAATGGGTTCAAGTTAACTTAGGAGGAAATGGATGTGATGGTACAAGACTGGTCGGTGGAGCGGAAATTACCGATCAAACTTGAGAACATCTCACTAGATCCATCGGAGCAGGAACTGCAATAGGAGGGAACTTCTGGGAAATAGAAAACAGGCCAAAATATACAACACATTGGAGGAGGGGGTGACGGAAAAGAGGATGGAGATTCAAGCCAAACCCCTACTGACCTAGGTCTCAGAGATAAGCGAAAATTCGGAACATCCGTGTAGGGAGGGCGGAAAAAGCAGAAAGCGCAGAGGACTGAGCATCCCCAAGTGTTAACAGATAATGACATTAACATATTGTTCGATAGGATGACTGAGTTTGTGGAGGAAAATATGATACACAAAAATCTCGTCATCATGAGTCTTATGTCGACTCGGTGCCTTCATCATTGAAGTTTCCTTGGCTGAAAACATCTGGAGCAAGTTGTTATCCTTGTGTTTCCACAATGTCCAGTTGCTTTGGCGCATCCTGATTCCCAGTAAGAGACTCCCATACCATGCATGGTGCATGATTCTATCTGGAACTATGGTCTAGTGGCTCTTGTTTCCAATTTACAAGCTGTGCTGACCCCTTCTTGGTGCCAGTTTTCTTCATATAGAGTGCGTCAGGATTGGTTAATGTGGATAACAAGGAGCTTCGAGCAACTTCTGGAATATTGGTGACATGGAGGTCTATCCCTATTTGGTAGGAATATTGGTATTCGGTCCCATAACCTAATGAGAAGATCCCTTAGACCTCTCCCCTTGATCCTCAACTTACTCTATCCATTTGGCCTTATAAATAAGACCTCTCTCTCCATTGAGAAGGGAGGAAGGACTATAGTACTCTCATGTTGGTGGAATTATCCTAGGTGATCCCTACTCATCCTTTGGGAGGCAAACATAATTCTTTGGAGGCTTGGCTTGGATCATTGGATGGAAGTTGAAACGTTGAGGCTTAGGTTGTGACATTATTTCTCTATGTACTTCTCCTTATTACAGTTAATACAAACTCTTTCCATAAAAATTGTTGTATTGATAGTGTTTAGAACTTTTCCCCTTAACTGTTAGTTTAGATAAATTCATACTCTATATATGCTTTTACTGTTTGCTTGTTTCCATTTGTTCAACACGGTTTTGTAGCTCAAGATCTGAAGGCTCTGTAGCATTGGATCAACAAAGAGGAAGAGGATTTGTAGAATTCAAGTAAGTGACCCACTTGTTCACTTGAATCTTTATTTATCTCGGAAAGTAGGTTGTATTCTATATTTATTTGTTTTAGATCCACTTGGACTAGGGAGATCTCGCTTGGGTCCGCTTGAGTAGATTGTCCATAAAAAAATATGGTGACTCCGCTGGGGAAGAACATAGCTTTTATTTCAGTTTAGTTTGATTTCATTGATTTTTGTTAATCCATTTTCTAGATTCCTAAGTCCCTCCCATATTTGGATTTTGTTATTAAAGAGTCCGTTGGCTTGCCCTGACCCTTTTTGGGATCAATATCAGACCTATTTCCTTTCATTTATGGAGATCTTTTTATTTTTTGCTAATTGTTATTCGATCGATGCACCTAGGCTTATATGATCTGCGCCACTATTCCTTTGGCACTTATATCCAGTGAATAGCCTACGCCACTTATGCCATTTCCCTGAATGTAGAGTGCGCCACTGGCACCATCCACCTGTGTACAGAGTGCGCTTGACACTCTGGTGCATAACAACGCCAGCCTTCATTGCTTGGTGCCCAGTACAAAATATCCTCCATTTTTGTTTTTGGTTTGATTGATAGGGCTCTGTGTGTTGCACCTTACAATCACAAAACCCCTAGACACAACATATTGTCATTTTCCTCCATTTTTGGGTCTTTTGAGATTTTGATCCATGTTTGTCCCTTTGAGTCAAAACTAGTGTTTTTCTTGCATTTTTAGGTGAAATGGATTCTATTTTTGGGGGCCATGAATCGTGTATCCTACAGTCTCTTTGACCATATTAAGGTTTTAAAATAATTTTTGGTTTGGTGTGGATTGGCTTGTTTTAAAAGACTTGAAAGGTGTTGGATATCCATGTCTTTTTGAGCCTCTTTTCCTTGGGTTGTGCATCTTGTCGCCCTTACATATTGAGCTATCTAATGATTGTTGGAAAAGATTGATTCTTTGTCTCCACTTTAATTCAAAGAAAAGCTTAATTTTGTCCCGATTTTGATAGATTCACAAATTTGGAAAACATAAATATTCTTCTTGCTTTAATTTGATCATTTGACGTTCTTGGTCTTACACTCATAAGAAGAAGAAAGGCTAGTTTCAGATTTGGGTGCATTTGAGTTAGACAAGATTGTTGATTTTTTTTCTTTGTCTTGCATTTGATTGGAAACGTTTGTGGAATCCTTATTTCCATAGCTTATATGTATCTTTTTCGAGTGTAAAAAGATAGGAAACATATTAGAATTATAGCATTTGTTGTTGATAGAATGAGCTCTTTTTTGCCACTTTAGGATTATTTGGGGTGCATGATTTTTAAATTTTCATTTTGAAAAAGTTAAAATTGCATTTGCATGGGGTTGTGCATTTAGGAAGAAAAAATATCTCTCTCTCCTTCTTAAGTAGGACTTCATAAAAAAAAAGACTTTCATTTTCATATAGATCATATTTGCATCTTGTTTAAATTACAATTCTTCACATCATGGATTCACTTAACTGTACAAAATAAAATCAAGCGCTATTTTAAGTTAAAAACTTTTAGCAACTTGTGTGTTAGGTTAGAGACGTGTTCCGACGTCTTTAAGCATTGAAACTGTCGTTATTTTCCTCCATTGCATCCCGGGGGCTTGTAGTTATTCCACGTACCAATCGGTATATTCAACGGCCTTTCACGTACCTTCGGGTATATAGAAAGGCACTTCACGTACTCGATAGTATATCGGAAGGATCCTATCATACGGTTGTGCATTAGACAACACCACTATGGATTGGATATCCCACATACCTTGAGTATATCGGGAGACCCCATTAGGATTCCTGGAACCATCCGAGCAAACCTTTTGACCGTCTTGTTATCGCAATATACCGAGAACAACTCGGGGAGATTACTACACATGTATTGTTAGGTAGTCAGGTTATACGGCCAAGGGTATGGTCCCAATTCTCCTTGGTTAGTTCTTTGAAAAATTGGGTCGAGTATAACTGTTTGACCCTATAGTATATAACGAGTTGTGATGGCTTGACACACCCATGAGGATCCAGCTTTTACATCCCTCCTATTAACAAGTTTTCCTATTGCTTTTAGTTTGAGTAACATTTCTTGTGCGTGATAATTAGAAGGACTTAGAGAGTTTAGATAAGGAAACCTCTTCTAGGACTACCAATCACGAGGCCCCTTTTCAAGGGGTACATTTTGTCTTTCCTCAAGTTGGAGATATTGGTCGTCCCTTTATTGTCACTTTAAATATTCCTAGATTAACCATAGGATTACCAATATGGTTATTCAATCCGGTGATTCTGGTTGTGCCCAATGTTTCAAATGTTAACTCTCCACCACAAGAGTGTCAATCCCAAACTGATCCTTCCCCTCCTTCATCGGATGAATCTTATTCCATTTCTTCTTCCTCGCCTAATCAACGTTGTAGTGTTAGTAATCAAGAGGATAAGAAGAAGAAGAAAATGAAGATAAAGAAGAATAAGGACAAGAAAGAGACCAAGCATCAACCATATTCCTTTGATGGCACTTATTCTATTCGAACACCTCGTAGAACCAAGTTCCCTTGCAATATTTGCAAGGGTGATCACCTTCTAAAGTATTGTCCCAGTCTTTCCAAAGTGTTAGAAGAGTCGTCTAAAGCCTCCAAACCACCTATATCATCAACATTTAGAAATCATACTGATGATACCCCATCAACCAATGACTCTATGGTGAAGAGTCGGAAAGGTAAATTCAAGAATCCTTGTTTGTTATGCAAGGGAATGCACCTTACTTACCTTTGTCCACGCATGGATGGAGACTCACAATTGTTGGAAGACATTATTGTATAGCAAAAACACCTTCCAGATGGATGTCGTAAGTCATCCCTTGAACCCCCATTAGTTGATGAAACGGTTGATACAACTCCATCCTCGGTTAATCCCACTCTTTATTCAAACAGTGAAGATGAAGTGGTCAAGTCGATGTCATCTTCGCTTGATCCCACTCTTTCATCAGAGAATGCTAAGACTGAAGTAGTCACCATGACAAAATATTCGTCTCATTCTACTTTTTCGGTTGAGAGTGAATTGGAAACCACTGATGTTTTCCTAGTCAGTTCATATGGTTCTAGGCAAGGGGAAATCCTGTCCATTTCTACAGGACCCCCTCCAAGTACTGAGGTCATTTCCTTTGATTGGAATAGCCTAGCATAATCCCATCTTCCTTCAGATGTTCCTTTCCAGATATCTGTAGGAGTTGTTAATAAGGAAATATTTCACACTATTGTTGACGAGGGAGCTTCTGTTGGTATTTTATCCTCGACTGCTTGGCAAGCTATAGGTTCTCCTCATCTTGTGCCAGTCACTAACCAGATACTAGCTTTCAATAGAAGGCCTACTGGACCTTTAGGGATCCTTCCGCAGTTACCTATCACCTTGGGAGGGAAAACTATCTATATTGGTGTTATGGTAGTCCAAGGTCCCTTATATTTTAATCTACTCCTTGGACATGATTATGTATATGCTATGAAAGCTGTAGTGTCCACACTCTTTCGAGTGATGTATTTTCCCTATGATGGGAGGAGCATGACCATTGATCAGTTTTCCTTTGTGACATTGAATCATCTCATGACTGCCAGTCATCAAACTTCCCTAAATTTTCCACATGTTTTAGTGGTTTCTGTAGCTTGGGTTTTCACCCAAGCTTGTGCAAATGAGCACCTACTAACTTCGTAGTAGCAGTTTCAATAAAACACTAAAAAACTAATGTAAAAAGTAAGAAACTAATCTAACATGTGCATATTAAATCTACAGTAAACAGTAAAAACTCAGATCTTCCATGTAAAACAACTTTTATTTATGAAAAATAGATTTACAAATGACAGATTACCTCAATGGTGAGGTTGGTTGAGCTTGAGTAGCTACAAGGGTGAGGTGCTCCAATGCTCTAATAGTCTTTCTCTTCTCCAAATGCAAGTGGGGGATTGGCCAAAAGGGGCACTCCAAAGATGGATCTAAGATCAAATGGTAGCTCAAGATCTCAGGAATGAAATTGGCAGCATAAGGATAGGAAAGAATGTGGATGAATAATGGGGAGCCTCTATCACCTTTTTATAGCTTTTGGGTGATGGAGAATACAACCATGGTTTAAGGTAACCAATGGTATTGGTAAAAATGGTTTAGGGTTTCTTTTCCTCTTTTTCCCTCTTTTTCCTTTTTTGGATATATTTTTGAATTTGATTCCCTTTTAATTGTTTTTGGGAATTTTGGACCCCTTTGGAGGGTTTTTTGTATTTTTTGAGGAAAATTAAATATTTTGAGGAGAAAAAGATGGATTTTGGTCTTTTTGGTGACCTTTTGAAGGGTTTAGAAGCTAAAATGGTAGGAAAAGTGGACAAATGGGTCATGTGAATAGGGAAATGAGCTAGTGAGCACTTTTTAGGTGTTAACAGATTGCCCCCTGATGTGTGAGGGCAGGAGCTCATCGTATGGCCGATAGACATCATAGTTTCTTTTGTCTTTTTCTTGGGGTTTGGAGGAGAGAAGAGACCGATTGGATACTGGAACAACGGTCCCATGCAAACTGCAAAAACTGAAAATATATGGCCTCAAAATGAATGAGGAATAATCTCTGAGATATGGACGAGGCAGGCATACCCATGCTCGTATCAAGATATACAAAATAATAATAATGAGGTCTAATGGGACTTGAAAAATACATGGAGAACTGCTGTGTACATCATAATGGTCCAGAGGCGACACAATGCTAGGACATACTCATGTCTGATACCATTACTGATCTGAAGAACTGATACATTGGAAAAACATTCATCACTCTGAGCGTGGTACCAGAATGACTGATAAAATGTTGAATCTAAAGGTGTCTAACAATTGTATAGTCAAGGAAGCATACAACTGGGGTACTTCCAAATACTGTCGCCAAGCGCAGCCCAGATATCCACAGGGACATATAACTGGTAGTTCCTAAAGTAGACTCACCAATGTGCTAGAGTCAGGTGACATCCGGGGTCTTCAACTAATAACTGAAAGGACCGATACTCTATACGAATCTCAACGATGCGATCAAGGTGTTGACATTGAGCATGTGGGACAAAATCATTTGGAGAGGCACTGAGGACTCGTTTAAAAATGATCCGTAGGCACTCACTACTGATGGTAATGAGTCCAAGGCATAGGGACCTCTTGGTCTATCCTCTGGAATAGATTAGCTGGCATCGACAGAGGGAGACCTGCAACTACCAAGGAAATAATGTTTCCTTGATAGGAGCGTGAGGTGTACAACCAAAGTGTGATAGTACTGATGGTGGGACTAACATACTGTGGGGATGGGGAATAACTGGGGTTCTAGAGTGGGGGGAGACTCAAACTTCCTTTTTTCAGAGCATGATGACATGGATGACCTGGAAGCATATGACACTAACTTTTAGGTACGGGGACCATAGCTTAAGGGATCAGGGGTATGTACTGCACTGGGAGAGACTCAGGAGGACAAGTTGGTGTATGGTATCGGGAAATTCTCAGGGTGACATTTCGTAGAATACTCTGAACAAAGGAAACCAAATTGGGGAAGTTTCCATGATGGTGTGATTATATATGTTTTATTGTGGCGCCGAGAGGAACCGTTGGAGACTTCTTCATGGTTTAAGGAGCTCAAAGAAGGGATAATAAGTGTGCTCAACAATGGTATTGTCGTGTGGATTTGTACAAGCCCAGGACAGTTCGTGCTCATGGTTGCTTTCATTTTTAGAGAGTCTGAAAGTGATAAGAAGACTCTAGGGGGTTTCTTTTTTGTGTGTTAGTCTCCAAGGCCCGAAAAAGCATAAAAGGGTGCAATGAAGAACTCTTCTAGCCGATGTGACTAGAGTATTCCTTTTTCGTAATTAGTCTACAAGGTCTGGAAAAGGGGTAAACTTATACCAGGTAGATGCCCTTTCAAATACATTTAACGAGCATGAAAGGAAGCAAGATTGCTCGGCGATATTTTCATTGTTTTAGGAATCAGAAAAGAGCTTAACAGAAACTCCCTAAGTGCCTTTTTCATAAAGGAATTGCTCGGCCTGAAAAAGGGATAAAATTATACCAAACAAAAGTAATGGTGATGAAAGGAGGAAATGTTCAATCAAAAGATAAGTATGGGGACCAAGAACAATGATAGGGGGGGGGAACTGATGGGGCCTCCTTGCGGGTTGATGAATTATAGAAAAATAATTCCATAATTGTAGTATGGATTGAGTGGAGGGCTCGTGTATAAGTTGTGATGCACAATTTTTAAAAATCCGACGGTGGCCAATATGATACACAAATCGAGGCGACAAGGTGTGTGGACACAATGTCAAAAAGGTTTCTGGTGAAAGAGAGAAATAATCTCAAGTATCATCACAAGCGCGGAAAACTGAATCCAGTGATATAAAAATCGTCAAAAATGGACAACGGAACCGAGGTGACAATGGGTGCGTGAAAAAATGCCCAAAAAATCTGGTGGTGAGAGAGAGAAATGATCTCAAGCATCATCATGAGCACGAATATCTGAATCCGGTGGTACAAAGGATGCGAAAAACGGAGGTCAAATGACTCTGGAATGGTCAAAGGAAAAACGAGGTTAAAAAATGACTATAAATAAAGGTGAGCCCACCAAGCCAAGGATGCAGTGGTGGGGAGAAATGATGACCCGCGGGGGTGAAATACTAGGCATATCATATCAAATCAAATATACAAGTGACATGTGAACTCAAAAATGGTTGAGATCACAAATGTGAAAAAGTGAGTAGGGTTAATGACCTGCCCCCATGCTATGTGCATGGGGTTTGTGATTGTGGATCACATATGTGTTGCTTTGAATGATGGGATCATTGAAGTGTTGATATAGATGTGATGGGGTAGGTTCAAAATGATTGATCATGCCCCCTATCCCAGGTTCAATGTAATCTATTATGCCCCCGAACTCAGAGGTGTCAATGCGGTGCAGATGCTGTGTTAGAGAGGGATCAACAGGGCATTGACCAACTGCTGGTGAGGGGGTGTACCATGAGGCTGTGGGTCGTGGTGGCATACTAAAGTGATGATATGATGATGGAGGATTCCCCTTGCAGTCTGGATGCCCCCAGTATCGTCGACGAGAATGACGATGATGATGAGTAAGCAAGGTTTTGGGCTTGCCCCCATGCTATGGACATGTGCTTTCGTCATTGATTTGAAAAGGTTGAACATGTGTGTTAGAGGGATCAGTGGAAGGGGCCGACCGGACAGAGGGGTCTCCACTGGAAACCATGTAAATGGTGTTGCTTTCAGCTGATGAGGAGGATTCTGGTGGGTGAATCTCCTCGATGGTAGTAATGGGTGACTCTAGAGACGATTGGTTTAACTCTTGGAGGACCAATCTGTACTCAGGGAGATCTGGGCAGTGATGTGAGTAATGTCCATAAATACCGCATATCGCGCAAGGGTGATTGGTACGCAGTGATTTATCATGGGGCTTAGGGGTAGGGTCAAGTTTGACGACCGGGATGTTGGGATTGTCCTCCAACGTTTGCATGTACTCCTGAAGTGCGGGTAATTGTGGACATTGATGGGTAGCATGGCCCAAATCGTCACACAAATAGCATTTGAGGGGAGAATGAAATGGTGGGGGATTCTTTGTCATCTTTGGAGTAGGTGGGGCGGTGTAGGTTGCAGGTGGAGCAGTGTAGGTTTGTGGGCCTCTACCCCTAGTGTGACAGGGCGGAGGGAGTGCATTACTAGATGTTGATGTGGTTGTCACCCCTGGAGGTGGTCGGTTCGTGACAGTGATAGGTTGGACAGGTTGTAAAATGACATTTGGTGTTGGGGGAGGATTTGGGGCAGGCAGGTATCACACAAGTAGTCCTAATGTTAACCCTGGAAGATTGAGCGTAGCCATTACTGGGGTGCTGACTGCTCCTGATGGGAGAAATAGGAATAAGATAGTGTGGATTGGTGTGGCTCCGACATGACTGGGCACTAAGGGTGGTTGTGGCAATAATGGGGGTTGTTGGTTAGGTGCTTGTGTATTGTGCAAGAGGGTGCACAAATCAGATATCTCGACTATCCGTAGAGGGGGTGGAATGGATTGGAACGTGGAAGTCATGGGTGTATCTGAGTATATCCCGGGTCCAACTGTTGAGATGAACGATGTGGGTGTGTTCTGAACGGGTTGTTCAATCATAGGGAGAACATTTTCAGGTGCAGCGGGGGCGTTAAGATCATAGTATGTCAGTTGATCAATTTTGACCACATGTCCCTCATGGGGGAACATGATAGTGCGGAAAACGGATGAAGCGACAGCCTTCATGGCATACATGTAACTTCGTCCTAGTAAGAGGTTATAATCAAGATGGTCATTGATGACCTCTATGCCTATAAGTGTCGTTTTGCCACCTAATTGAAAGGGCACGTTAGCCAAAAGGCCTTGCGGTTGAGCTGAATGGCCATCATAAGCTCGTAATGCGGTGGTGGATGGCTGTAGTGTAGGAGATCCTAGCTTATACCAGACAAATGTCGACATCACGCAGGTGGAGGCACCTTCATCGATGATGCATAGATGAATCTCAAGGTTCCGAATGGATACAGAAACTTGAAATGCTAATGTGGAAGGAAAACGTGGTTCGGCTAGGTCCAAGTCGAATGCCATCATCCGTGAATCAGAAGGGTCTATCACACCAATGGCGGATAACAATATTTTTCTCTCTGCAGGGCAGTTTTTTAGGACTTCCAAGGTAGACATAGTAGTGGGGGACTGAGCTAGGTCATCCACAATATTATAATTTGAGGTAGCACGAGCGTTAGGATTATTGTTGATCCGTCGTAGTGGGAAGCGAGGGGCTTTAGGGCCCCCATCCAACAGTGTAGTAGGTAGGGGTAATGGTTGATCAGCTAGAAGAGCGTTGGTGGATGGCGGGTATGGCTTTAGGGGTGGAGCCATATTGATTTCGTCGAGTTTGGAGGTGGACATCGGCTAATGACATCATTAAAAGATGGTGAGTGCCTAAGTCCATGTGTTGGTAATCAGTTGCAGCATAGGTGATCTACTGTTTTGGTGCCAGGATGAGTGTTCACCACTCCTTGTGTAGGCAAAGGATTCTGCAACACCATGGGTTGTGGTTGAGGAGGTGGCGCTGGCTGTGCTGCATGCCCTTGGCGTTGGGAGTCATTAGTCCATAGTTGGCGTGCTCGTTCCAAATGGGGGCAAGAGTGTGTGTAATGGTTGTATACCCTGCATATGGAACATGGATGGTTTGTTCGCAAATTTGGGTTTTTTCCCTGTTTCGCTGGTCGATTAGGGTTTTGGTTGGCGGGGGCGGCATTGTTATTATTTGGAGGATTAGGTGGCTGATCGCCTTGGTTTTGGGGTTGATTGTTTCCACGGTTGCATCCTCTTCCGCGGTTATGTTGGCCTCCTTGATTGCGTTGGTTGTTCTGGTTTTGGGGTTGGTTTTGCTGTGCATACACTTTCCCTTGGGAAGTAGGTGGATTTTGAGGTTGCATAGGTGCTAGAGTAGGTTGCAGTGGATATTAAGTGGGAGGGTTTGGAGGTGGTCTAGGTTCTTGTTGCAGTTGTTGATAAGTTTGAGCTATTGGAAGTGTTGGGGTAGCAGGTGCTTCCTGTGGAGGGTAATAGGCCAATGGGGCTTGTGAGTGAACATGGGCGTGAGTAGTATGTTGGTGATAATACATAGGAGGTGCATAAGCTGAAGGTGCATGACCGTAACACTGTGGTGGACATGAGGGTCCATGAGTGTGGTTGGAGTGTGCCATGGGAGCATACGAGGTTGTAGCTCCTGAGTGAGATGTGGCCTGTGAAAGGTCGGGGTCTGTATTATTAAGCATAATTGAAAAGGTTGGTTGTGTGACACAACATGACCAATGATGCCATCAACGGCATGGGATGCCCCCGGCGCGTCGTTCTGAGATGGATCGCCATGGGGGGCGTCAGGTAAGATGGTGTACAAATAGCCAGACTGGGTGTAGATTAGATCAAACTGTTGTGATTTGAGGATGGCTTCTTCTTCCAACTAGGGTCGTTTAGATGCCACGTCTTTGGCAATGGATGGAAGGATACATTTTAGGAACCAATCCAGGAAAATACAGTCATCTAGCTTGATCTTGCATAGACTTCATCATTTACGCCACTCATGAATATGATCTGTGATGTGGGTAGCCGTGTTCTGTCTGTAAGACAATAGGATTTCTACTCCTACGTCGTAGCGGATGGGTAGCTGGAAGATTTGCAGAAATGTCGAGGTGAGGGATGTAAAGGTGGGGTGGGTCCCATGGGGCTGCTCGATGTACCACTTTGCTGCAGAACCAGTGAAGGTTTGTTGCAACAGGCATAGGGGAATGGAGTCATCTACAATGGAGTTTGAGGAACACCATAGATGGAATGACATGATATTCTTTTGGGGATCTTCACCAGCCTTCCCCTCAAACTTAGGGATGTCTGATGGGAGTTTGGTAGGAATGTGAGGCCAAGTAGGATCATGTCTAATAGGATCGTTTGTCAATCTTGCCAGGTCAAGGAGGTTGAGACTAGCCATGAATGGAAAACTGGCAGAGGAATGTGACATGGTCAGTGGGGCGTAAGTGTTGGTGGCAGCATTGTTGATCAGGCCGCTTCCCCCAAAGGTAATATTAGCCGTGAGGGGGATATGGCCTCCAAATAGAGGCGTTGGGTCGGTGTGAGAGGGGCTTGTGCCTCCGAGTGTGACGTGGGTCACAGATGGGTTTGGATTGGGTCTAGTAGCTGTTGCGGTTGGAGTAGTGACCGGGATGGTAGGTGTAGGTCCCATTGAGGGCATCCCCAGAGTAGGTGTGGGTCCCATTGAGGGCATACCTAGGGTAGTAGTGGGTCCCATCGAGGGCATACCCAGGGTAGTGGTGGCCACTGTAGTGGCTGGGGTGGTGGTAGATGCTCCACCAGCAGTCCCTGTAAAGAAGGGGTTGGAAGTCATGCCAGCCATGAGGCTATTCGGTGTTGTGTATGTGGGGTTTTCTGATTCTGCCTCAGAGTCAGATGTGAAATGAGGGGCGTCAGAATTGGGTGACAAGGCTCTATTTCGCTGATGTGTGGAGTCAAGTGACAAGGCTCTACATCTGTGACGAGTGGTGTCGAGTGAATTGTACTGCGGGGGTTTGCCTCGAAAGCGTCGAGAACGTCTCGGGGACTCAATGGTGACAGACGGCTAGTCAAACTAGTAGGTAGTGGGGAGTGTAAAAGCTCAAAAACCCTAATGAAACCGTGTGTGCAGGAAGGGAGTGAAAAAAATTATGGCACCCAGGCCAACAACCAAACTTGAAACACTTACATAACATCTATGCTACAGTAAGTGGAGTGATAAAAAAGGGGTGGTTAGAAAACCAACAGGCAAACAACTCCTAAAAAATAAAAAATGGTGTACTTGCTAAACCAATGGGAGGTAAGGGAGAATGCAAACACCTAACTAAAAAGGTATTATGGTTTGAACAAGACATATCCTATGCAAGGTGATGAAATCCAAGTTAGACAATACGAAACGTAGAACCAAAGGCTAATGATATCCCCCTACCGGGAAGGACACCGGGTAGACAATACTAGAAAAAAGCCACTAAGATAACCCGTTCATGACACGTCCAGAAAGGTGAATCCACAACTTTTGTTCTATCACCGTTGTACTCCCACAAGGGTGGTACAATGAGAACAACGAGTAGGTATTCTTCGGTGATTGAATGGATTGCGGTATTCCACTCAGGCCTCCGGAACCAGTCTTGCTACTTCAACCCTCCCAAGGGAGAGGCCTTTTCGACAAATTGGTGTATAACCATGTCAATAAGTACTAAGGGATTTTGGTACCCTAATAGACAACAACTATGTCTCAAGTGGGGTTAGAAAATTGGTTGAGTTAAGTAAAAAAAAAATTATGGCTCACTTGATTAATGGTGACAGAGTGTGTGTAAGTGTGGTTATGTACCAAAATAAAGTGCCTCGCTTGGGCGAATATTTATCAAATCAAAAAGCTGATTTTAATTTGCAAATATGAAAAATTAACTGTAAATGCTTTAACAACTTTCTTTTTAATAAAAATACTGAAACATTTCCAAATGGTACTGTAAAGCAAATAACATAAAAAAATAAATGAATATCTAGGGCTGCAAGTAAAACAGTAGGCTTTCAAGGTGCAAGGAGATGGCAGAAAAATATGGGCCGAAATGGGTGAAGAAAAATCGAAAGACAAATCATAGGGTTCGGGTAAAAATCGCAACGGTCTGAGGCAAAACTCGCGATTGGGATCTCAACTATTTGGGAAAATCTCACGATCTGAGTCACGACTGAGGGGTTGTAAGTCACGATTCGAATCGCGGCTAAGGGTCAGAAACTCACGATCTAGATCGCGGTTTAGGGCGAAAATGTTGCGATTAGGATCTCTGGGTTTTGGGTCAAAACTTTGGGTTTTGGAATCGCGGCTTTCAGCTAAACAACCATGATTTGGATCGTGACTGTGGGTTAACAAACATGCGATTTACGAGAGGGAAACGACCGCTGAAAACGAAATCCGAAATGGAAAAATAGGGACTGTAGAGGCTGTAGAAACGACCAAGGGCTAAGGCAGCAAGCTATAGGCTTAGTGGTAAGCCATATCTACAATAATAAAGCTAAATAACAACAAAAATAAGAACAAATCTATATCTAACCAAAGATTCAAATATGCGAAGAAAAGCGGAGTTGCCAAAAACTGTAGCTTGGGTTTTCACCCAAGCTTGTGCAAATGAGCACCTACTAACTTCGTAGTAGCAATTTCAATAAAACAGTAAAAAACTAATGTAAAAAGTAAGAAAATAATCTAAAATGTGCATATTAAATCTACAGTAAACAGTAAAAACTCAGATCTTCCATGTAAAACAACTTTTATTTATGAAAAATAGATTTACAAATGACAGATTACCTCAATGGTGAGGTTGGTTGAGCTTGAGCAGCTGCAAGGGTGAGGTGCTCCAATGCTCCAATAGTCTTTCTCTTCTCCAAATGCAAGTGGGGGCCAAAAGGGTCACTCCAAAGATGGATCTAAGCTCAAATGGTGGCTCAAGATCTCAAGAATGAAATTGGCAGCATAAGGATAGGCAAGAATGTGGATGAATAATGGGGAGCCTCTATCACCTTTTTATAGCTTTTGGGTGATGGAGAATACAACCATGGTTTAAGGTAACCAATGGTATTGGTAAAAATGGTTTAGGGTTTCTTTTCCTATTTTTCTTTTTTTTTCTTCCTTTTTTGAATATATTTTTGAATTTTATTCCCGTTTAATTGTTTTTGGGAATTTTGGACCCCTTTGGAGAGTTTTTTGTATTTTTTGAGAAAAATTAAATATTTTGAGGAGAAAAAGATGGATTTTGGTATTTTTGGTGACCTTTTGAAGGTTTTAGAGGCTAAAATGGTAGGAAAAGTGGACAAATGGGTCATGTGAATAGGGAAATGAGCTAGTGAGCACTTTTTGGGTGTTAACAGTTTCTACCCCTTAGGGTTAGGGGGCATGTCTCCAGCCTCTGGAGATTATGATGGAGTTTTCCCCCTAGCTTCTTATGCTGGGGGGAACTCTACCAACCTCTGGACATCATGTTGGATAGGACCCTATTCCCAAGCACAGTTTACCTTTGGTTTCAATATTGTGTAAAAATGAAACCAGTCCCAAGCATAGTTTACCTTTGGTTTCGAGCTTGTGTAAAAATGAAACCGTTCCCGAGCATAGTTTACCTTTGGTTTCAAGCTTTCGTAAAAATGAAACTAGCTTTATGAGCATAGTTCCCTTTCTGTGTCAAGCTCGTTAAAAAATGAAATAGTTAATATGAGCATAGTTCCCTTTCTATGCCAAGCTCATTAAAAAATGAAATAGGTCATATGAGCATGGTTCTTTTCCTATGTCAATCTAGGTAAAATATGAAACAGAAGAAAATGAGCATAGTTCTATTCTTGTGTCAAGCTCGTAAAAAAAAAATGAAATAGATCCTTTCCCATTGAGTCAATTCTTCCCATAGACTTAGTACCTGAACCTTCTTTTCATCTGCTTATGCCATTTGATCCTCCTTCGTCTCTAGCGAACATATTCATATTAGTAACCAGGATTTTAATCGAGTGAAATGTAGATTAGGCGAATGAAATGAAGCTTGGGGGGCATGTATTCAACCTATGGACATTATGTTGAAGTCAACTCGATTGCCTCTCCACACCATGTTGGATTTAAGTCACTTACTTCTAGCAATCATGCTGGGGGCATGTACCAACATATGGATATCATGATGGGAAAAAAATCCACCAATGGGAATATTTTTTAGCATACTTTCTTTTGGGTTTCGAGCTTGCTAAAGCATGAAAATAATCCCGAGCATAGTTCATTTTCTGTTGCAAGCTCATTAAAAAATGAAGCATATACCATGAGAATTCTTCCAACCTATCTTTGAGCTCGTTAAAAACAGTAAAATGTTGTTGAGCTTACTTTTTCCACTTTTTCATGCTCTGGTTAAAAAACATGAAAAATATGTGTCGAGCTTACTCTTTGTTCCTTCTCGTGCTTGTAAAACTGTGATGCACCTGCAACAATTAATTAATAAAATATGCGAAATAGCAGAAATGACAGAACTCAGAATCACTTTTATATTGATCACAGGCCACTTCGAGGGGGCAACCTCCTATGAGCAAGCTCAATACAAATAACTTCACCGTGCCTTCATAGGTCTCAACACACACTTATATACTAAGTCTAGGCGCCAATACTATGGGTCAAAACCATGGGCCACTACAAACTATGGATCAACAATACTACGGGCGACTTACAAAGCATATGCGCCAACAACAATAACCTAAACTATTGATCAACAAATACTACGGGACGACTTACAAAGCATATGCGTCCAACAACAATATACTAACAAATTAAAAACATGGGTTCCTAACATCCCCTCCCCCTTAAAAAAGCTTTGTCCTCAAAGCTTTAGATGTGGAAATTGTTGTTGAATCTGAAGGGGTGGTTCCCATGTAGCATCCTCTGGTTGCATGCCATGCCACTGAATTAAGACCTCTGTGATAGAGCGAGAGCGAAGCTAACGAGTGTGCCGATTGAGGATGGTCTCCGGCTCCAAAAGGATGGATCCTTCATTATCCAGTTCGGGTAAAATCGTTTGTCCACTGATGTTGGTGCCAAGAACTTTCTTCAGACAAGAGACATGAAAGACTGGATGAATGCGGGAAGAAGGAGGAAGTTCCAATTTATAAGCAACGGACCCAATCTTCTGAAGAATCCGATATGGCCCATAGAACTTTGGAGCAAGCTTATGACGCCCTTTGAGTTTCAAGGAGGACTGCTTGTACAGCTGGAGATGAAGAAAAACCATATCGCCGACTTGAAAAGTGCGCTCAGAACGGTGCTGATTAGCTTGTTGCTTCATGTGATTTCTTGCCATGTGAAGATTGTCCCGCAAAATGCGAAGAATCTGATCATGGTTTCGAAGGACCGTGTCAACTTCCTAAACTGGTGAACTGGTGGGTGTGTATGGAAGAAGAACTGGAGGTGCCTGACCATAGACTGCTTCATATGGGGTCATTTTAGAGGCAGTGTGGTAAGAGGTATTGTACCACCATTCAACGAGAGGGAGCCACTTTTCCCACTGATGTTGTTGTTCAGAGGTGAAGCAACGAAGATAAGTTTCCAAGCATTTATTGATAATTTCAGTCTGACCATCTGTTTGTGGGTGATACCCTGAACTCATCTTCAGTTTGGTGCCAGTGTGGCGAAATAGTTCCATCCAAAAATGACTGTTGAAAGTCGCATCACGATCTGAGACAATGGAAGAAGGGATGCCATGAAGACGAAAGATCTGGTCTAGGAAAATTTGAGCGACTGAAGAGGCTGTATAGGGATGGCTGAGAGCACAAAAATGACTATATTTGGAGAGGCGATCAACCACAACGAGAATCACTGTCTTCCCGCCAGATTTAGGGAGCCTTTCAATGAAATCCATAGAAATATCTATCCAAATCCGTGTAGGTATGGGCAAGGGTTCGAGCAATCCTGGAAGGAGTGTTGTTTCACCCTTATTGCGCTGGAAGGTATCACATTTGGCCACCATCTGTTGAATTGTCCTTTTCATGCCCTGTCAAAAGAAGTTATGCCGTTCCCGTTCATACGTTTTGAGGAACCCAGAGTGCCCTGCCGATGGAGAAGCATGGAGTTCATAGAAGACAGCCTGTTGGAGATCTATGCTCTGGGGAAGCACCAAAAGACCCTTGTATCTCAGAGAAGCACCATCCCAAGAGTAATGTGGTATAGCAGAAGGGTTGTTGGTCAAGCATTGGATGATTTGAGATAAGGAAGAGTCATTGACATAACCCTGTTGAACAAATTGCAACCAATTTGGAACAGGCATAGAGATAGCTGAAAGAGAACCTTGGGCATCAAATGTGCGAGAAAGAGCATCTGCCACAATATTGTCTTTACCCTTCTTGTAAGTGATCTCATAGTCATAACCCATGAGTTTTCTAACCCATTTCTGTTGTGCCGGGGAGGAGACATGCTGTTCCAAGAAATATTTCAGACTCTGGTGATCAGTCTTGATGCAGAAATGATTCCCTAATAGGTATGGGCACCACTTCTGTACTGCATGCAAAATAACCATCATTTCCTTCTCATAGGTAGAGGCAGTTAAATTCTTACCTGAAAGGGATTTGCTGGTGAACGCAATGGGGTGTTCATCTTGAAGGAGAACAACACCAAGTCCATTTCCGCAAGCATCACTCTCAATAGTGAAGGGCTTGGAAAAATCGGGCATAGCTAGAAAAAGTGTAGTACACATAGCTTGTTTTAGTTTGTCAAATGCACACTGAGCAGCATGTGTCCATGTAAAAGCATCCTTTTTCAATAGAGCAGTTAATGGAGCTGCAATCTTCCCATAATCCTTGACAAACTTGCGGTAGTAGCCAGTCAACCCCAAAAAACCATGAAGGCTCTTGAGTGTCTGAGGATGCGGCCAATTGTTCATGGCATTGATTTTGGCAAGATCCACGCGAACCCCTTGTGCTGAGATAATGTGCCTGAGATACTCAACTTCCTTCTATCCAAAAACACATTTAGACTATTTGGCATGGAGATGATGGTCAGAGAAAAGTTGCATGACAAGATCCAGATGCTGGAGATGTTCATCCCATGTTTTACTGTAGATGAGGATATCATCAAAGAATACCATAATGAATTTCCGCAAGTAGGGTCGAAATATTTTATTCATTAATGCCTGGAATGTGGAAGGAGCATTAGTGAGGCCAAAGGGCATGACCAAAAACTCATAATGGCCATCATGTGTGTGGAAAGCTGTTTTAGGGATATCATCCTCATGAACCCGAATTTGATGATACCCAGAACAAAGATCCAACTTGGAGAAAAAGTGAGCCCCATGAAACTCATCAAGAAGCTCATCAACAACATGAATTGGAAACTTATCCTTGATGGTGAGGTGATTAAGTGCTCGGAAGTCAATGCAGAGGCGCCATGACCCATCTTTTTTGCGGACAAGAATAACTGGAGAAGAAAAGGAACTAGTGCTTGGGCGAATAATACCTTGCTTTAATAAGTCCCGAACAAGCATTTCAATCTCCATTTTTTGGTGAAATGGGTAGCGATAGGGCCTGATGTTGGGAGGAACGCTGCCAGGAAGGAGCTAAATACGATGGTCTTCTGGCCTGGAAGGTGGCAATCCCATTGGTTCAACAAAAACACCTTTATATTGATCCAGAATTTGTTGTAGATCCAAAGGAGTAGTGGAGACCGCTGAAGGTTGCATCTGAATGGAATGGAGCTGAGCGATGACACCATGTGAATTCTTCTTGAGGATTTTTTCCATGCGATGTGAACTGATGATGCTGAGAGAACCTGGTTGTAATCCTGTCAAGGTGTGTTTTTGGCCATTGAGGGAAAACTGCATCCAAAGTTCAGCAAAATCCCATAAGATAGGGCCAAGTGTGCATAGCCATTGAGTGCCCAAAACCACATCACATCCGCCTAAGGTCAAGGAAAACATGTCAGAGCGCAAGGTATAATCTCCCATAGAGATATGCACATTTCGACACTTCCCTTTGCAAGGTAAGGTTCCCCCATTGGCAACCATGACTTCAAAGTTGGAGCAAGGATGGATAAAACAATTAGCTTGTTTGGCGATCCGAGAGTCAATGAAATTATGAGTGCTACCAGAATCAATGAGTATTGTAAGAGGAAGCTTCTTGAAGTAACCCCTGACCCGCATTGTTTGGGGGGTGGTGATTCCAGCTAAAGCATGGAGAGATATCTCTGGCTGGTCATCCTGAGACGGAGGGTCAATAGGCGGTTCCTGAATGTCGACCGGAGCATCCAGTGTTTCTGGATCTTCGTCACCAATTTCAGAGGCAGGCGGATGTTAGAGAAACAGGATCGCAGAGCAATAACAATAAACAAAAATGCAAATATAATCACACATACACATTACAAGAGAGACACAGATATATCATGGTTCACCCAACTTGGGCTATGTCCACACTGAATTTGCCAGTCCTTATTAGTATTACCGTCCAGCAGGGTGAAGGGATACAACCTGTAGCACAACCGCTGCACTTCCTCTTCTTTGTTTCACAATCTCTCTCCTGATCTCAGAGATCTTTACAATGCATAAAACCTAATACATCATCATCCCTAGCCGTATTACAATGTCTTTATTTTATAAGGGAAATACAATGGGAAAATACCACAGGATACCCAAAACCATGAGCCCGCAAAACAGCTAGCGAAAACAACCCCAAACCATCCCCCCTGGAACCCCATGGGGGGTAATGCCCCCCCACACCCCCCCCCCCCCCCCCCCCCCCCGATGGGGTGACTGTACAGTCCACCTACATATCATATAAAACTGGGGTACAAACACGGCTGATACAATATCATCTATGAGACTAGAAGATCTGGCTCCACAACCAACAATCTCCCACTTGGAGACTGATCACAGCAACTCCACCGCTGTTGCACTTGCTAGACTTGGACTTGGAAAATTTCTCCTCTTCACTTTCATGCTAGAAGGCCAACTGAAACCAAGCACGAACTCAGTTTCTCTCTGGTCACTACCTTTGTGAACATGTTTGCAGGATTCTGGCTAGTATGTATCTTTTCCAGCTTCAACAATTCATCTTCTAGAACAAAGCATATGAAATGGTACTTGAGCTATATATGTTTAGTCCTGGAATGGAATGCTGAGTTCTTTGCAAGGTGAATGGCACTCTGGCTGTCATTATACACTCTGCTATCCTTCTTCTTCTTACCCACTTCCTCCATAAACCTCTGCAACCAAATCATCTCTTTACTAGCCTTTGTAATGGCAACATACTCTGCTTCTGTTGTTGAACATGCAACAACCTTCTGTAGTTTCGAAATCCATCTTACTACTGTTCCACCTACAGTAAACACATACCCTGTGGTGCTCCTCCTGCTATCCTTGTCACCTGCCATATCTGCATCAACATATCCTTGTAGAAAAGTGTCTGAACCTCCAAAACATAATGCCTCAGTGGTAGTACCTCTCAAATACCTGAGAATCCACTGTACTGCCTTCCAATGTTCTTTACCTGGATTGTTCATATATCTGCTCACAACTCCCACTGCATGTGCAATATATGGTCTTGTGCACACCATGACATACATCAAGCTGCCAACTGCTGATTGATAGGGAATCTTGGACATGTAATCTGTCTCTTCTTGTGTCTTGGGACACATTTCCTTACTTAGACTAAAATGGCTAGCCAAAGGTGTACTTACAGGTTTTGCATTCTGCATTATGAACCTCTCCAACACCTTTTGTATGTACTCACTTTGAGACAATGTCAATTTGCGATTTTTCCTATCTCTCGTTATTCTCATACCAAGGATTTGCTTTGCAGCACCCAAATCCTTCATCGCAAATGAATTAGCTAGCTTCCTTTTGAGTACATTTATATCCTGCATGTCAGACCCTGCAACAAGCATGTCATCCACATACAATAACAAGATAATAGATCTTCCATTGTCTAGCTTTTTGAAATAAACACAATGGTCAGAATGACATCTACTATAACCTTGTTCTATCATAAACCTGTCAAAATTTAGATACCACTGCCTTGGAGCTTGCTTCAAGCCATACAAGCTCTTTTTCAACCTGCATACCAAATCCTCCTTACCTTTGACCTCATACCCTTGTGGCTGCTGCATATATATTTCTTCCTCCAAATCCCCATGGAGAAAGGCTGTTTTTACATCTAACTGTTCAAGATGCAAATCTTCTACCGCCACTAGACTTAAGATAGTCCTAATTGAAGTCATCTTAACAGCAGGAGAAAATATTTCATCAAAATCTATACCTTTCTTCTGTGCAAACCCCTTTACAACAAGTCTGGCCTTGTACCGCTTCTTACCTCCTTCTTCTTCCTTCAACCTGTAAATCCATTTGTTTTGCAATGCTCTTTTACCAGCAGGCAACTGAACCAAATCCTAAGTCTGACTTCCTACCAATGAGTCCATCTCCTCATTCATGCCTTGCTCCCACTTCTTTCTAGTTTCCACCTACATTGCTTCTTCATAACATTCTGGTTCACCAGAATTAGTCATCAATAAATAATACATTGAAGGAGAGTATCGTTCAGGGAGTCTACTTAACCTGGTAGATCTTCTTACAGTTGCAGGAGTTTCAGGTACTTGCTGCTGCTCTTGATTTTCTGGCACCTTCGGAACTTCATTTTCTTTAATTTCATCAAGCACTATGTACTCTGTGTTTTCCTTTTCCTGTTTCTTTCCCTACAACTAATCTTTATACATGACCTTTTCATTGAATATCACATCTCTACTCCTGATGATTTTGTTATTTTCATAATCCCATAAACGATAACCAAATTCATCAACCCCATATCCAATAAAGGTACATTTCTTGGATTTAGCTTCAAGCTTTGTTCTATTGTCTTTATCAATATGGACAAATGCTTCACAACCAAACGTTCTCAGAAATGAGTAGTTTACCTTTTTATCTGTCCATGCTTCCTCTGGAATACCACCATCCAAAGCACTTGAAGGTCCTCTGTTTATTAAATAAACAACAGTATTTATAGCATCCGCCCAAAACTGTAAGGGAAACCTTGCATGCAGTCTCATACACCTTGCACGTTCCATGATCGTTCTGTTCATCCTTTCTGACACACCATTTTCCCGTGGTGTTCCTGGGACTGTATTCTCTCTACGAATCCCATGGTATGAACAATAACTATCAAACTCCTTGCCGCAGTACTCACCTCCATTATCAAATCTGAGACACTTCAATCTTTTTCCTGTCTCATTCTCAACCAAAGCTTTCCACTTCTTAAAAGTAGCAAACACATCAGATTTATGTCTAATGCAATAAACCCAACTTTTTCTAGTTGCATCATCAATAAATGTAACATAATAATGAGAGCCACCAAGAGATTGTACCTGAGCTGGTCCCCATACATCTGTATGCACAAGCTCTAATTTTTCATTCTTCTTCTGTTTCCCAACCCTGAGAAATCCGACTCTCTTATGTTTTCCATAAACACAGTTTTCATAGAATTCTAAACTTACCTGCTTCAAATCCGACAGCAACTTCCTTGAGTGGAGAATCTGCATCCCCTTCTCACTCATGTGGCCAAGCTTATGATGCCACAATGCTGTATCTTTTCCTGTGGAAGCTAAAGAGATAGAATGGTCAGTATTATGAGGACATAAATACAGCGTATCTACTCTGTCTCCTTTTGCTATCACCATTGATCCTTTAGTGATCTTCCACCACTTTTCTCCGAACGTAGATAGACAGCTTCCATCTCCCAATTGACCTGTTGAGATCAGATTTCTTTTCATAGCAGGAATATGCCTAACTTCTTTCAACAACCCTTCAGTTCCATTCTTAACTTTTATCCATACCTTACCCATTCCAACAATTTTACATGGCTCATCATCACCCAATAAAACATGTCCAAAATCGCCAGGAACATACTCATGAAAGTATTTCCTATGGGGTGTAGCATGATGTGAAGCTCCTGAATCTACTACCCAATAATCACTAGTATTATCTAATGCAAGAATCAAAGCATCTTGTAACACATCACCTGCTACATTTGCTTCCTGGGTAGTTTCCTTCTGTGCATCTCCTTTCTTCTTTAGAGATTTGCAGTCTTTCTTCAGATGTCCTTTCTTTCCATAGTTCCAGCACTCTATCTTTCCCAGTCTGGACTTGGATCTGCCCATTTTAGACTTTCCACAATTACCTTGGCTCTTTCCTCTCTCCTTTTGTCTTCCCCTGCTCTCCATGGTCAATGCATTACCTGATGTCTCACCTGTGCTTTTTCTTTGCATTTCCTCGCTAAGAATAACACTAATAACATTATCAAATTTCAAGGTGTTTGAACCAGAGACAGAGTTACTTACAGCCATGACCAATCTATTCCAGCTTTTTGGAAATGAACACAAGATTAGAAGAGCCCTAACCTCATCATCAAAGTTCACACTTACAGAACTTAGCTGATTTGTAACCATATTAAACTCATTTAAATGATCAATAACAGATCCACCTTCAGACATCTTCATATTAAATAAACACTTCATTAGAAATACCTTGTTGGAGGCCGAGGATTTTTCATACAGCTTACCCAATGCGCTCATCAAACCCTCCGTTGTCGTTTCTTTTGAGATATTGAAATCCATCGATGAAGCCAGGCTCAACCGTATTGTTCTCAGAGCCTTTCTGTCAAGAACCTCCCATTCTTCGTCCTTCATAGACGTCGGCTACTTTGCTTTTCCTCCCAACGGTAGGAATAGATCCTTCTGGTACAAATAGTCCTCCATTTGCATCTTCCATAAACCGAAGTTTTGGCCATTAAACTTCTTGACCTTAAACTTTCCTTCTTCTGCCATTGCTCCCACTCGAACCAGAAACCCTAGCTTCCTGCGGGTTTAATTGTCAAATAGACCTTTGGCTCTGATACCAATTGTTAGAAAAACATGATCGCGGAGCAATAACAATAAACAGAAATGCAAATATAATCACACATACACATTACAAGAGAGACACAGATATATCGTGGTTCACCCAACTTGGGCTACGTCCACACTGAATTTGCCAGTCCTTATTAGTATTACCGTCCAGCAAGGTGAAGGGATACCTGCAGCACAACTGCTGCACTTAATCTTCTCTGTTTCACAATCTCTCTCCTGATCTCAGAGATCTTTACAATGAATAAAACCTAATACATCATCATCCCTAGCTGTATTACAATGTCTTTATTTTATAAGGGAAATACAATGGGAAAATACCACGGGATACCCAAAACCATGGGCCCACAAAACAGCTAGAGAAAACAGCCCCAAACCATCCCCCCTCGAACCCCGTGGGGGGGCGATGCCCCCCCACACCCCCCCGCTGGGGTGACTGTACAATCCACCTACATATCATATAAAACTGGGGTACAAACATAGCTGATACAATATCATCTATGAGACTAGAAGATCTGGCTCCACAACCAATAGTGGAGAATCCACATCCAAGAGATAGAGCTTTTGCTGAACACATCTATGTCCCTGAGTGAATTTCTCATCACAATTATAGAAAAGCCCCTTTTCTCTGCGTGCTTGCATCTCTGTTTCAGACAAATGCTTGATAGGAGTTGGTCGAGGAGCCTGCGGTATAGGTGGTCATTGAGAACCCATATTTCAGAAGGGAACAAAAGTGGGCTTGGAGCGTTGTTGGGCTGCAATCTTGTCTTCTGTGAACTTAGCCAACCCTAGGGATTCCATCATTGTGTTGGGACAGAACATTTTGACCTCAGAGCGGATGGCATCCTTTAGACCACTGATAAAACAACTCCGGTAAAAGTCATTAGAAAATCCTTCGATGTGGTTGGCTAGATTCTCAAATTCGATTTGATACTCTCTCATAGTGCCAATTTGGCTAAGTTTAGTGAGGGCTCTTGTGAAGTCATCAAAAGCACTAGCACCAAATCGTTGCAAAAGGAGCTGGCAAAAGTCTGGCCATTTGGGCTCTGGATGAGCCTTTATGTACCAATGGTACCATTGAAGAAATTCCTGTTCCAAATGAAAGGATGCCAGTGGAACTTTGTTGACATCAAAAGTATTATGCAGACTGAAATACTGTTCTGCACGATAGATCCATCCAGTTGGATCGGTACCATTGAAGCGAGGAAAATCAAGCTTCGGACCACGAAAATTGCTAGAAGAAGAGAACCCATTGTCTGATGAAGATTCAGACTGCCGTTTGTTGTTCATAGCTGAATGTTCAAGATGGAGGCCGAGAAATTTTTCATCAAGATCCTGGAGTTTGGCTTGGATGGCTGCAAGTGCGTCCTCCATGGTTTTTACTCTTGTACGGGTGACAACCATAACCAGGAGTGTTTTTTTATTTTTATTTTTTATTTTTTTATTTTTCGGTTGGCTGGGTAGGAAAACAAAAACAGAAACTACTTCAGTAAAGGAAAATTTGGACTTGGGAAAAAATCTGAAGGGTAATTGGGGTATGACTAGGTTTTGGACACTGTCGAATAGACAGGGAAGCAAAAATGAGGATTTCAGAAGCGGGGTGAAAGAATGGGAAAATTTGGCAGAGGGGAACAAAGAAGCAGAATTCAGAAAGGAACTCTGTGGTAAAATTTGAAGGTGATTGGGTGAAATCTGAGGAAGTTATGGCAAACCCTAAAAATAGACAAATGTGGGATTTTGGGCTTTGGGAAGGGGAATTGAGGATAGGGTCGTCAGGAATGAAATATGTAGAATGGGATGGCCATACCATGCTTGGCGCATGATGCTCTCTGGAAGTGTGCGTCAGTGGATCTTGTTTCCCATTTACAAGCTGCTATGACCCCTTCCTGGCGCCAATTTACTTCATACAGAGTGCTCCAAGGTTGGTTAATGTGGATAACAAGGAGCTTCGAGCGACTTCTCGAAGCTTGGTGACATGGAGGTCTATCCCTAGTTGGTAGGAAGACTGGTATTCGGTCCCCTAACATAATGGGAAGATCCCTTAGACATATCCCCTTAATCCTCAACTTACTCTATCCATTTGGCCTTATAAATAAGACCTCTCTCTCCATTGAGAAGGGAGGAAGGACTATAGTACTCTCATGTTGGTGGAATTATCCTAGGTGATCCCTACTCATCCTTTGGGAGGAAAATATCATTCTTTGGAGGCTTGGCTTGGATCGTTTGATGGAAGTTGCAACGTTGAGGCTTAGATTGTGACATTCTTTCTCTATGTACTTCTCCTTATTACAGTTAATACAAACTTTGTCCATAAAAATTGTTGTATTGATAGTGTTTAGAACTTTCTTCCTTAACTATTAGTTTAGATCAATTCATATTCTATATATGCTTTTATTGTTTGCTTGTTTCCATTTGTTCAATAGGGTTTTGCAGCTTCAAATATGAAGGCTCTGGAGAATTGGATCAACAAAGAGGAAGAGGAGTTGCAGACTTCAGGTAAGTGACCCACTTGTTAACTTGCATCTTTATTGATCTAGGAAATTAGGATGTATTCTGTATTTATTTGTTCCAGATCCACTTGTATAGGGAGATCTCACTTGAGTACGGTTGATTAGATTGTCCATAAACAAAATCACAAGAAACATGAAGATAGAATGATCCAACTATTCAGCGGCATCATAGACGTCCTGGATACGATGATCCAAGAAGTTAAACAGATTCGCATTTCGCACTCATTGTAGGTCACACACCGCCACGGGTCGAAGTTGTGCAAGAAGAAGAAGGCCAAGGCCAGACAATTGCACCCCCTTCAACAGAAGGGTTAGTTTTGATGAACTAGGCACAAGTGTGTAGACTCCGTAGACTGGGTATGTGGACTTAAAATTATCTTCATTACCACTTTATGTATTCCATTGCTTGAAGGAAGGCATTCCGAAGGAATTCAAGTTGAGGGAGAGTTCTCTCTTAGATTTAATGAAAGGATAGAAGAATCAGGTGACTGCACTGAAAATGTTGAGATTAAGAAGGACAAGGACCTTCTACAAAAGGAAAAGGATAAAGTACAAAAGGTTGTTGAAGTCGCATGCTATGCAGTACCTAAAGCAAAAATTATGGAAGAAATGAAATCTGAGGAGAAGATACAATGCCTCGAAATTGTTATCTTGGGATATCAGAAGAAGGTACAGGATTTATAAGCCAAGCTAGTGCCGAGTACCCCACCTGAAGTCACTGAGCAAAAACGAGTGGAAGTACAAGAGGCTATTCAAATACTTTAGACTGTAGAAGCACAATGCATGAAGATGTACGAGGAAGTGTCACTGTCATGGGATGCGTTATTTGAAGATGTTGAGCTACAAGAATTCACCACTAATATCGGGGCTGATGAAGAAACGATGAGTACACTACGCAAGAAGTTGAATACTTTTCCACCAGTACAAACAATGAGGAGATCTACGGAGATCAAAGAGCTGCAAGAGGAAATAAATATGTTGAGGATGCAGCATAGAAAACTGACATTGCGGGTTGAGGCACTTCAATATGAGGCTGAGTGTGTATAAGAGGTCATTAGGGGTAAGCATACTTCCATCCAGTCGGCAGTCACTCAGGCTGTCGAGGCAAGCAAAACCCATGTTACTGTAGAGCTAGTCGAAACTATCACCTAAAAGAAAGATGAAGTCTAGCAGTTGGTCGAAGTAAGAAGGACTGTATTCCAAGAGTTTCGGTCGAAGCTACAGGAACCTGTATCACAACCTTGAAGTGGCTCAGGATGATCCACATGTGAGTGTTGGGGGCCTGTTGGGCCTAATATTTTGGAGGTACCAATTTTGACAAGAACAATTTTGGTGTGGACAAGGCAATACGTAAGTGTTTTGGCGAAGCGATCGACTTCGACGAAGCGGCCAAGAATTTGGGAAATTGGTTAAGTTGAACAACTCAAATGGTTAGGGTATCTGTGGTAATGGTGTTTGTTGGTATTTTTTGAATGTTTGAACCTTAATCAAATTATAAGTGCACCAATACAGTCCTAAAATATACCCCCTCCTGACCCTAAATTCGGGATGGCCTTAGAAAGTCTATATGCTTGAGATAATAATGAGAGTTCCTTAACCTAGATAAATAACCATGACCCTCGTAGGATATTCAATAATATGAAGCTTATCCCAATTTATGCCTGAATTACCCTAGCCTTCATCATGAATATCAAGATGATCCAATTGGACCCCAATATCTTGAGACTAGAAAGCTTTAAGAGGAGTAAACCTGGACAATGAATCCGAAAAAATACCACCATCAACCAACTCAGAACTGATCACCACCAAGGGAAATAGATAAGAGGAGGTTTTCCTTCCATCCAATTCCAATAGGTTCACACCATTCGAAGAAGAAAGACTAAGAACCAAACCATGATGCTTTCCATCATAGTTATTTCTAGGAGATGAATCATAGACAACCTCTAGGGAAGGTAAATTCATAGGCTGGTCAAATTTCTTATCCTTCGCCCTCCCAAAACCACCAAAAATAAGACCCACGTCCTCCCGAATTTCATTCAAGAGCTCAGGGGATACCCCTGTCCCGTTGCTAAACATGGATGTTACTTGACAAGAAATATTGAATGAAGGAGAGCATGGAAAAAGAGACCAGGAGGGAAAAGGAATATCTAGAGAAAACCTCTCGCATCCAAACTAGACAGACATAATAGTGCCAAGATTCTCAGACAGGGGGAAAACAAACCCAAGACAAAATACGTATCCATTCTCACTAACACATGAGAGAAGCCCAACTTAAACCCGCAAAGAGGGGAAGAAATACACGAAGCTTGAGAAGCAAACAAAGTTATGGAAGAAAAATCCCCAGCCAAGGACTCATGGAAGTTAGCCAATGAGGATTTGAATTCCTTCCTACGAACCCCAGAAGCATCCTCTCCTACAAGATTCAAAAGCCCCATAAAATTAATTCCAGCTAAACTACAGTCCCTGGAGACTATAAGGTTAGGGATAATTATTCCAATAGAAATGTATTCACTTAGACCAGGCACAATATCAATTGGGTATGGATAAAATTGCTGACCGAGTTTTGAAGATAAGGGGTTCACAAGTTCATTGCATACCAAGATGACAAGTTCTTCCGACATTGGAGAGGTCAGACCTTCCATCTTCTCTTTAGGACGAAATGTATTGATCAATGATCCATTAGAATTCTTTGTAGGAATAGGAATTGATAAAGTCTCAGGATCACCTATAGACATTGATACATCCACCACTGGTGACCTTGTGGCCAAAACACCACTGTCAATCAAGACTGCTTCCAGAAAATAATTAGGTTGTCCACCACCTAACCCATAATAGAGTTGAAACCTCCCACAGAATTTTTCCACCAAACTGCTCTAGTAAATGAAAAAGAACATTCGCGCACCAAATGTCCATAAGAATGGAACCTATTGCACCAGAAGGGAATGCCAATATAATCCAAAATTTGAACATGAGAAAAAATCCCCACAGAAATAACCATCTTAACAAGAAATCCCTCCTTGACGTCAATGTCAACCAGGATTTTTTTTACGGTCATAATACCTGAATCCTAGATACTAAGGTCCATTGAAAGAAAATATCCCAAGGTCGAGCCAATATTACTGAAGACGTATGAGGTCCATAGTTACACTGGAAAACCAAGGAGTTTTACCTAGATGGAGTGGTTATAGACCTTTCCCTGTAAGAATCAAAGAACGACATCCACCACTTAAGCTTGAAAACAATGGAGTCCCACATCCAAGCCCCTTCCATTAGCCATGACATGGGCCTCTGAATACTTGAGGACAAATCCCATACAACTTATCCAGATTGTATAGGGAACAAAATGAAACACACAGTGAAGTATAACAGAGAGTGCAATAATACAATAGAAACCCAATTTCTATTAATGCATAAAATAACATAATATTTGTTGGAATATATTAATTATATTCCTTGGAAGGTAATAATGTCTTTGTATTATGTTGGAATTTATCCACAATCTTATGTAAAAGAGTAATATATTATATCTCATATTCATTATCGCAAAGTATACTATTGATATCCATCATTATATAAAGAGATGTTATTATGGAGAATTATATTATCCCACATGCAATATGTGAGATTAATTCCTCCACATCTCTTGGTATATAATAGGGTCAAGGGATAGTCACATCACAAATGTTCAAGTGATATAGTGGTATACGCTCATGGATAGTATCAACACATGGTATTGTGATCTCAAGCTCTGCTATATTGTATTGGGGTTATTTGTAGTTGTTCTCTTGTAAGATTGAAGGATATTTCTGGAGATAATAGAAGACAACCTTCCCATGGACGTAGACCAATTGGGTGAACCACATATATCTAGTGTATTCTTTTCCTTGTTCTCTTTCTGTTCTTATTTATGTTGATATGTTATTGATTGCTAAGATATGTAAGCTAGTTTAGCTAGATCGATAGTTATGACAATCCTGCATATGGAACCATATGCACTCATTCATTACCAATTTCCTTAATTCAGTAGAATTAGGAACATAAAATCTATTTTTATGCATAAGAACTCCATCATCTTCCAATTTGTATTGTTCATATTTTTGAGGTACATTTTCCCGCTGCAATCCTTCTTTTACCTTTAGATAATGGCCATACAATTCCAATAGGTTCACACCATTCTAGTTCTGACAATATCGTAGAACATACATTGACGAGAATGGTAGTAGCTTATCTCTGAAGGGAGAGAGATGGTGGCTATGCTCATTTTTACAAACTAATACAAGAGACCGAAGAGATGGTGGCTATGCTAATTTGCACAAACTAATACAAGAGACCGAAGAGATGGTGGCTATGCTCATTTGCAAAAACTAATACAAGAGACCAAAGCGATGGCCTTATCACATAAATAAAGAATCCTAAAGTTCCAAAAACCTAAACCTAGGAAGGAAAAATGCCAAAAAATATTTTCTCTAAAAGTAATGTCCAAAGGTATTTTTAGGTGTAACTTTTATATCAATTTCCTGGAAACGTAACTTTCACATACGAGCTCCGTTTGGTGCATATAGTATCCCATTGGAAATATATAATTGAGAAGAACAAATAATGATCGACATATCATTGTGAAGAGAAACATATAGCATCAGGGATTCTTGGCCAAAAAACACTATTTAGGCCCTCAAAATAGCCCCAGAAGTTAGGACTTGAAAAATCCCCCAAAATCCTTGAAAATCCTAAGAAAATTTCAAACTAGAGAATCATGTTGCATCAATGGAAGAGGTGAGTGGCCACCAATATCCACTTGGACCAGTCGTCCCCCCTTAGGAAGCTATGGTCTCCATTTCATTAAGTTCCTACAGGAGATGGGGAAACTTTTGTTGAATCTGAATCTAGGTAAGCCAATTTCCTTTGTGAAGAAGTTGTCCTACTTTGACTTCTTGGTAGAGTTGTATGGTCTATTGGTGGGTTCCCTTCATATTCGTGTCCATGATCTGATCCATTGTAGCTTGCTTAAGGAATTCAGGGTTGATTTCTATAGGATCCAATTTCTCAACCACATTTGAGGTGTCCAACAGAGGTGGAAAATATGGGTGAAGCAACTCCACATTAAATATTGGGTGTAAGCAAAGTAAAGGAGGAATACTCGATTCGAAAGAATTTTCACCCACTTCATTTGTGATAATGTAATGCCCATATCGGAGTGGTCAGAGCTTCCTATGGGGTATTTTTAGGCACTCTTTCTGCAAATGAAACCAGACCTTGTCACCAACCTGAAACTTGTGGGGAACCCAATAATGATCATGTAATTGATTTTACTTTTCATTGGATTTATCCAAAATATCATGGACTTGTTGGAATATGTGTATGCTCAAAAATATGGTTTCCCTATTAGACTCAGTTTGAGTGTGGGAACATTCCTCCTCATGGATGAACAAGGCATATCTACATCAACTAGGGCCAATGGTTGGAATCCCAAGCACGCCTGAAAAGGGTTGTGGCCAGTAGAACTATGAAGAGATCTATTGTAGCTACGTTGAACATGGGGAAGGATCTCATCCCACACCTGGGGATTTTTGGAATTGTACATTCTTAAATTATGCACAACCATCATGTTGACCACTTTTGTTTGTCCATTGGTTTGCGGGTAAAAGGAAGTTGATTTGGTGAGCTTGGTGTCCATCAATGACCATAGGATAGACCAAAATGTGCTCAAGAAATTGTTGTCTCGATCTAAAATTATAGTTTGCGGTAGCTCAAAATGAACCCAAACACGTTCAAAGAAGAGCTTAGCAGTGGCCTTGGTTGTGCTACTCTTCTTGTAGGGTGTCAAAATGGCCATCTTATAGATGTGATCAACGATCACAAATACACAGTCACTACCTTGCTTGGTTGAAGGTATTCCTAACATGTAATCCATGGAGATGAAATGCCATGGCCGATCAGGAGTATCCAAATGGATGTACAACCCACGGGGGATTCACTAGAAGGAAATATAATATCACGTTTATTCATATTGCGGGATTAAATATTCATGAAAACTTAAAAATTATATTGCTGATATATTAAGGGGCAAAGGGTTTTTTTTTATTTAATGTAACAATACAAAAATACTTTCGGGTCTTTTTTATATGGGCGGGCTGACAAATATCCGTGAAATGGAGATGGCGGGATCACGGCCGAATGAGAAATCGGGTTGAGGCAAGGGTCGGGCTTACCAGTATGCAGGGAAATGACGTCTTGAGGCATGCTTGAGGCTAGGGGTTTCTTGGTGAAGTGAGTTTCCAATCGATCATAGTCGAGAGACAGTGGTCATTGACAACCAATTGTTACCAATAGCACTCAGCTAGTTGTTACCAATAGCCTTGGGAGGCTCTAAGCCTCGAGGGCCTGTTATAGGCCCTCGATAGACCTTTGGGGCTTGAATACCCAACCACTCGTGCCTATTATAGGCCTTGGGAGGTTTAGTCAGTCTCCTAGAGCTTGTTACAGGCCTTGGGGGCTTGGATACCTATCCCACAATAGGCTTAGTCAGCGATTGGGGAACTGCAACATGCAATCTAAATGTTGTGCATTGGCTCTAGTGACATACAAGAAGTGATATCCTATCTCTTCATTAGACCGTTAGATGTTGCAAATCATAATTATATGTGGTTGAGTAATTGAATTGTGGGTGAAGTAATGTGCATCCACAATATACATCGAACGAAGCAAGGTGCATTAGAGAATGCATGTGGGGTCATAAGAGGGGTATCATATCAATATACTAGGTAGAAATATAAAGGGGTATAAAAAATGTTAATGAAAAAATTGATACATACAATATCTAGTGAAAATAGGGGTTTTTTTAAATTGGGAAGGCATATTGGGAGGGGGTCAAAAAAATGATTTTGGAAGGTATTTTCCAATATTTAGTGAAATTAGGGGTATTGTTTTGTATGCCACGAACGAACGTGCTATGATAGCGGTTTATTGAGTGAAGACCCCATGGTACAACCCTTCCTTCTTAATGGCAGGTTTAGTGATGGCACAAGTAGTGTATGATATGATATACTTGATGACATCCTGTCGGAGGTTTGGCCAAAAAAAATACTTATGCAGTATTGCCACTGTTTTTTACACGCCAAAGTGCCACTGTCTTTTCCACACGACTATAGTGAGATTCCCAAATCATCTTTATACGCTCACTTGAAGGAACACATAGATGGCCTAGATGGCATAACAATACATCTTGAAGATGAAATTATGCAACTGGTGTTCCTGCACCTAGTGCTTGATAGGTGGTAGCGTATTCAAGATCATTTTCATATAGTTGGGGCCACCCTAAGGTTTCATGACCACCTGAGTTGAGCATTGTTTTCAAGGATACAAATGGAGTTCGAGTAAGGAAATCAACAACTCGATTTGTGCTTCCATTATTATATTTAATGTACAAGTGGAATTGCTACAAATATGTCGACCACTTTTGATGGTGATCATTCTTTAACTTTCCATGTGTTTGCATGAAGTGCAGGGGCTTGTGATCAGTGTGGCTGACTGTCTCTTTTCCTAGAGTGTAATGTTTCCATTGGTAGTAGGATTGTACAATGGAATACATTTATGTATCGTAGGTGGTTTATTTACGGACTACATATGAAAGTGTCTCACTATGGTATGCCATTGGATGGCCATGTTGAGTAATGACTGTGCCAACATCATAGTTTGAAGCATCTATCTCAATCTAAAATGGTTTTGGCAGATATTGTAAGGTGAGTATTGATGTTGAACATAAGTGGTGTTTCAAATCCTCAAATGCTTTTTGGTTTGGCTTATCCCAAAAAAACATGTCTTTGGAACCACCCCTGGTCACTTGGATAACGGTGCAAGTGATATGAGAGAACCCCAATATGAACCGATGATAGAATTTGGTAAGGCCCAAGAAACTACGGAGCTTGGTTAGAGTTGATGGGGCCTGTAAATCACAAATGACTTGGATCTTGGATGGATCCACATGCACACCATGGTAATCCTCAATGTATCCTGAATATTGGATTCTCTGCATGCCAAAAGATCATTTCTCTATTTTAGTATATAATTTATGTTGATGCAGGCTGCTAAGGACCTATTGAATGTGCTACAAATGCTCAACCCAATTCTTGTTGAATATGAGGATGTCGTCCATATATACAACCAAAAAAGAAATGATGAAGGGATGAAAAATGATGTCCATCATCCGCATGAAATTTTCCAAAAATTCCTTCCCTGCACTTGAAGGCATTTTTCCACACATCGACTTTATTAATTGGTACCTGGTGGTAGTAGGACTACAGATCAATCTTACTAAAATACTTTCCCCCTTTGAGTTGGTCAAGAAGATCATCACTCTGTGGAATTGAATATTGATTCCTGACTATGATTTTGTTTAGAGATCTATAACTAAAACATATTTTCCATGTACCATCTTTCTTCTGAACCAACACAATTGGGCTACCACAAGGTGAGGAGCTCAATCATATGTGCCCCTTTTGGATTAACACATGAATATGGCGTTTGATTTCTCCATTTTCCAGTAGAGATCACCTATAGACTAGGCCATTAGGCAGAGGCACACTGGGTACAAAGTCAATTGAATTCTTGACTTGGAGGTGTAGAGGCACCCTAAATGGTAAGGTGACTAGATATTTGTATTCTTCCAATGATTTTTCCACCTTTTTTTGTATGGAAAGCTCTTGTGTAGAGTTCATGGATATTGATGTGATTTTTCGTTCATTTCTAGAGAAAATCATGAAGATGATGAATTTCCTAGTTTGGGAGATAACCTTCCTGCATTGTTTGGATCAAATTAAAGAGACTGCAGTAGTTGGAATGAACTTTAGAATCCTGTAGAGTTGTTTTCCCAAATAAAAAATGACATTATTAGGTCAAGACTCATATACAACATGGATTTTCCACATATATGGTTGTCCTAAGAGAACATCACAAAATTCAAGAGGGAAAACATCACACAGTACCTCATCTTTGAAGGGATTGATGTTGTAGGGGAAGCGATATTGTTGATTGGAACGGATGTCACGACCCTAGCTCAACCAACCAATGTCATATGGTTGGGGGTGTGGCATTATCAGAAGCTTCAATATCTTGATGAACTTGGCTGAGATTAGGTTCTTTTAGATCTCACTATCAACAATGAAGTGTAGTGGGGTCCAATTCACCCACATCATTGAATGGAAGAGGCGTTCCCCCTCTTCAAGCACTTTTGGTTCCTCTGATTGGATCTTTGTGGTTGTGATGGTAGCATTGGGTTTAGCATCAATGATCTATTTCCCCTTTTTCCTGTTCATAATTAGATTATAATTAAGGTTCTAAATCTCTTTCTTTAATCTTGTCCAACAGTGATCGTTTGAAGCGATATTCATTAGTGTTATGCTAGGGGATTTGATGGAAATCACACCACTTCCCATATTTCTTTTTTGAATTCTAATTGCACTTATTTTCGTGCATCTTCGACTGGTTGTATCAAGGTTGAATCTCCCTTCTCTACCCTTTCGCGACGAGTGAGGGTTTCCTTTATCATAGTTATGTTAAGAGAAATTTGTAGACACAAACTCCCGCTTGTTCCACTACTTAAAATTATGCTCAATCTTGACATCATAGCGGTAAGTAAATCCTAGTGAGGATATGTCCAAAAAATCCATCTCTGCTTGGATGTACTTTTGTAGTCTGTTGCGGTACTTTAAAATCAAGTGCCGCTCAAATTATTTGATACCCAACTTTGAGTGCAATGTATGAAATATATTGGTGTACTCCGGCACCGTATGGTCTCTTTCTTGACCCAAAGTCTTTCATCTCGTGTACTTGCCATAATAGCTTCCAAAGGGGTATAATTATTCCTTGATACACTCATAGATAGTATCAACACATGGTATTGTGATCTTAAGCTCTGCTATATTGTATTGGGGTTATTTGTAGTTGGTCTCTTGTAAGATTGAAGGATATTTCTGGAGATAATAGAAGACAACCTTCCTGTGGGCATAGCCCAATTGGGTGAACCACGTATATCTGGTGTATTATTTTCCTTGTTCTCTTTCTGTTCTTATTTATGTTGATATGTTATTGGTTGCTAATATAGGTAAGCTAGTTTAGCTATATCTATAGTTCTGACATTCCTGCATATGGAAACTTATGCATCTCATTCAGTAGAATTAGGAACATAAACTCTATTTTTATGCATAAGAAGTCCATCATCTTCCAATTTGTATTGTTCATATTTCTGAGGTACATTTTCCTACTGCAATCCTTCTTTTACCTTTAGATAATGTTCACACCATGTTGAGTAATGACTGTGCCAACATCATAATCTGAAGTATCTATCTCAATATCCATGGTTGTGGAAGATATTGTAAGGAGAGTATTGATGTTGAACATAACTGGTGTTTAAAATCCTCAAATGCTTTTTGTTTTGGCTTATCCCAAACAAAATTGTCTTTGGAACCACCCTTGGTCACTTGGATAAGGGGGCAAGTGATATGAGAGAACCCCAATATGAGCCGATGATAGAATTTGGTAAGGCCCAAGAAAATACAGAGCTTGGTTAGAGTTGTTGGGGCCTTTCAGTCACAAATGACTTGGATCTTGGATGGATCCACATGCACACCATAGTCATCCTCAATGTATCCTAAATATTGGACTCTCTGTATGCCAAACAAGCATTTCTCTATTTTAGTATATAATTTATGTTGATGCAGGATGCGAAGGACCTATTGAATGTGCTACAAATGCTCAACCCAGTTCTTGTTGAAGATGAGGATGTTGTCCATATATACAACCACAAAAGAAATGATGAAGGGACGAAAAATGATATCCATCATTCGCATGAAATTTTTTGGAGCATTAGTCAAGACAAAAGGCATGACCAACCATTCAAAAATACCTTCCCTGCACTTGAAGGCATTTTTCCACACATCGAATTTATTAATTGGTACCTGGTGTTAGTAGGACTACATATCAATCTTACTAAAATAATTGCCCCCTTTGAGTTGGTCAAGAAGATCATCACTCCGTGGAATTGGATATTGATTCCTGACTATGATTTTGTTTAGAGCTCTATAATTGAAACAGAGTTTCCATGTACAATATTTCTTTTGAACCAACACAATTGGGCTACCACAAGGTGATGAGCTCAATCATATGTTCCCCTTTTGGATTAACACATGAATATGGTGTTTGATTTCTCCATTTTCCAGTAGAGATCACCTATAGATTGAGACATTAGGCAGAGGGACTCTGGGTACGAAATCAATTGAATGCTTGACTTGGAAGTTTAGAGGCACCCTAGATGGTAAGGTGAATAGATATTTGTATTCTTCCAATGATTTTTCCACCTGTTTTTTTGTATGGAAAGCTCTTGTGTAGAGGTCATGGATGTTGATGTGATTTTTTGTTCACTTCCAAAATCATGAAGATGATGAATTTCCTACTTTGGGAGATTACCTTCCTGCACTGGTTGGCTCAAATTAAAGAGACTGCAGTAGTTGGAACGACCTTTAGTATCATGTAGAGTTGTTTTCCCAAATAAACAATGACATTATGAGGTCAAGACTCATATACAACATGGATTTTCCACATATATGGTTGGCCTAAAAGAACATCACAAAATTCAAGAGGGAAAACATCACCTAGTACCTCATCTTTGAAGGGATTGATGTTGTAGGGGAAGCGATATTGTTGATTGGCACGAATGTCACGACCTTGGCTCAATCAACAAATGGTGTATGGTTGGGGGTGTGGCATTGTCGGAAGATTCAATATCTTGATGACCTTGGATGATATTAGGTTCTTTTAGATCTCACTGTCAACAATGGAGTGTAGTGGGGTCCCATTCACCCACATCATTGAATGGAAGAGGCATTCCCCCTCTTCAATCTATTTTGGTTCCTCTGATTGGATCTTTGTGGTTGTGATGGTAGCATTGGGTTCTGCATCAATGATCTATTTCCCCTTTTCCCATTCAGAATTAGATTATAAGTAAGGTTTTGAATCTCTTTCTTTAATCTTGTCCAACAATGATTGTTTGAAGCAACATTCATTAGTGTTATGCTAGGGGCTTTGATGGAACTCACACCACTTCCCAGTGTTCTTTTTTGAATTCTAATTGCACTTCTTTTCTTGCATCTTCGACTGGTTGTATCAATGTTGAATCTCCTTGCTCTACCCCTTTTGCGGTGAGTGAGGGTTTCTTTTATCATACTTATGTTGAGAGAAATTTGTAGACACAAACTCCTGCTTGTTCCACTGCTTGAACTTCTGCTCAATCTTGACATCATAGCAGTAAGTAGATCCTAGTGAGCATATGTCCAAAAATTCCATCTCTTCTTGGATGTACTTTTGTAGGCTATCACGGTACTTTAAAATCAAGTTCCGCTCAGATTCTTTGATACCCAAATTTGAGCGCAATGTATGAAATATATTGGTGTACTCCGGAACCATATGGTCTTTTTCTTGACCCAAAGTCTTCCATCTCATGTATTTGTCATAATAGCTTCCAAATGAGTATAATTACTCCTTGAGGGCATCCAAAGTTGGTCATGCCCTGAATAATGTAGATTCATCTTCCTTTTGTCTCTCACAGTACTCGCCCCACCAATATTTGACAAGGGGAAGGGTTTTAAGGAGCACGAAGGTGATCTTTTCAGTGTCATTTTTTTTTAAAATAGAGTAACAACATTCTAACAAGTTTAACCATTTGTCCAAATCATTCGCATCTATCTGGACTTCAAATAAAGGGATATCGAATTTCACTTGCACCTTGAATGGTGTCAAACCTCTGAAATGGCTGCTTGTTGAAGGTAACTCACCCATCTACAATATTTGTTGAATGATATGAGCGAAGTTATCCATCATCTCGTTCCTCTATCCTGTTAGGGATTATTCCAACAACATTTTGATAGTATCTCCTGCCCCTTCATCTGGCTTGTCCCCTTCCATGGGAGGTTTCTTGGGATGCGAGAGCGATCATATTCTAGTGAAACTAGCTTGAGACCCAACTCTCTATACTATGACCTCATCGGGGACATGCACCAATAAAAATAGAGAGAATATTTCTCTAATACTGTTGATCTGGATTGTATAGGGAATGAAATGATACACATCGAGAAGTATAACAATAAAAACCCAATTTCTATTAATGAATAAAATAGAAAAATAATGTAGAGCATACACTGGATGGAATGGTGGTAGCTTATCTTTAAAGGAGAAAAGATGGAAGGTACGCTCATTCACGCAAACTAATACAAGAGACTGAAGATATGGACTTTAAACCTAAAGCAAGAACCCTAAGTATCCAAAACCCTAAACCTAGGAGGCAGAATGCCAAAAAGTATTTTCTCTAAAAATAACGCCAAAAGGTATTTTCAAGCATAACTTTTACATTAATTTCCTGGAAGTGTAACTTTCGCATACAAGCTCCATTTGGTGCGAATAATAGCTTGTTGGAATTATCTCAATAAGAATCCAAAAAACATATGATATGGAGGATTCTTGGCCAAAAAACATTTTCCAGGGCTTCAAAAAATCCCTGGAATTTGAGGACCCAAAAAATATGAGAAAATCCTAACAAAATGCCCAATTGGAGAACCATATTGATTCAGCAGAAGAAGTGGGTGGCCACTGATATCCACTTGGATCACCAACCCTTCGCCAAGGTATAAAAACTAGGGAAGTAACCCAATGGTTCAACCCATGTAGCATCCACCTAATTCCTAAATATAAGCATGCTCATACTACGACCCCCAAATCTACCCACCAAAGAACTCTTAGAGAGGGTGATGGCCTCATCCATTTGAACGTCCACACCCAATGCTAAACTAATTTCGGATAATTTACTCCTGACAAACCTCTTAAAATTCTAGCTAGGAGGCCCTGGTGACTGCAAAATTGTGGGCTCCTCCCCTGAGTTATCATCCACATCCTTTCAAAGCTTTGGGGAACCCATAGAAAGAGAATATTTCCTAGAATGCTCTCTCTCCACCAAATTCCTATCAAAGATAGATAAGCCTACCAACATATTCACCCCTAAAACCTATTGAGCAAGCCCAGTAAGACATTGTATAACGTCTTAGAGAAAAACACTACCTCTTTCAAGATACGTTAGTTTCTCATCACCCGGGGAAAGCATAACCCGACTTCTCTCAAGCTTCAAGAGCTGAGAAATTTTGGAAAAAATCAGAACATAGCCCAGAAAGTTAGGGAGGGTTCCTCTAGTCGAAGGAGATGTATTTTCACCAGTGAAAAAGGAAAAAAGGAACATCATTTAAACCGAGAAGTGACCCTTCGATAAAATCTGTCCTTCAGGCCATGCCTACTTACATGTTTTCTGTTATGGCAGCCCCTAAAGTTGTTCTTAGAGAAATTAGCCAAATCTAGAGGAATTTCTTACGGGGAGGATCGAAAGATAAGAAAAAATGGTCCCTTGTGAGATGGGAGACATTATTCCTCCCAAAATAATAGTGGGGGTTGGGCCTTCGAGATTTGGAGAAAAGAACTGGGGTACTAGGGGCCAAAAATTGGTGGAGATGGGTCTCACATGAAATAGAACCTTGGGCTCATCTATGGCACGTTAAACATTCTCGATATTGGGAGAAAAATGAATTAATTAAATTCAATGAGTCTTGGAGGGGGTCCCAAATCTGGAACTCTACATAGGTGGGTAGGGATCTAGTTCAAGCCCATAGTTTTTGGGAAGTAAGAAATGGAGAGATAGAGAAATTTTGGGAAGATGCATGGCACCAAATCACCCCTTAATAAGTCTCGTGGCTCCCCCAAAGACCATGAGGATCATCTAGACGTCCTGGGGACCAATGGTTAAAGACTATTGGAACTCAGGCCAAGGAGGCAGAGATTTTAGGCAATGGCTCTCAAAACAGGAATGGATCGATTTAAATTGGGGAGAGGAGATTCAAAGCAAGAGGGCCCTGATAAGCTTTGGTGGGGATACAAGGCACAAGGGACTTTTTTAGTGAAGGAAGATTACAACATAGGTGTTGGTTGGAGTGACCAACTCATTTAGTCAAAGTGGAATAAGATTTGTGGAGTGAAACTATGGCCAAAGGTGGCCATGTTTCTCTAGATGGTGGTAAAAAGACAGATCCTAAAAGGGGAAAACCTCTAGAAACCAGGAATTACAGGACCTACTTGGTGTTGTTTGTGTTGCGACAAAGAAGAATCGATGAATCACTTATTGGATCAATGTCCTTTTGTGGCATCAATCTAGGATAGAGGATATGAAATATTCCACCAATCGACAAGGATGAGAGGGAGGACGGATCTCATAATAGTGGAGTGGACGGTGAAATCCTTTCAGAATGTAATGTTGAATAGAATTTAGCAACTATTCCCAGGTTTTATGTTGCGGGAGGTCAGGAAGGAGAGGAATCAACGAATATTCAGGGGAAAGCACAAATCACCAAAAGGAGTATGGGGTGTAATGATGGATCAGATTCAATAATCTCTAAAGCTCACCTCATGGTCCAATCAAGATGTGTAAGTCAGTGATCAAGAAACTTCCATTCTCCAGGCTTGGGGAATCTCATCCTTGCTGTATTTTGTTGGAAAATATCTTGTGTCCGCGATAAGAAATATTAGCCCCAAAAAATGGCCTCCACCCTAGAGAGGTATGTTCAAACTCAATTTCGATGGTGCCTCCAAAGGTAACCCTAGCCTAGTTGGTTTTGGTGGGGGGATTCGTGACCATCCGGGAATATTATTTGGGTTTTCTGGGGTTTGTTGGGACAGATACTAACAATATGGTGGAGTTGGAAGGGCTACTACAAGGACTCACGAGTATAAAAGAAAAAGGTAATTTTCCTACTATTGAAGAAGGGGACTCTGAAATCATTCTTAATACAATAGAGAGAATCCAAAATTGGAAGCAAGCCTCGAAGGTCTCCAAGAACTGGCGATTAGAGTTTAGATTTGAGAAGATTTCCCAGCTTCAAGGGATCTCATTCAGTCATGTGAGACACATATGGAACAAAGTGGCATATTTCCTATACAACATAGGAGTTCAAATATGAACCAAACTGTGGGAAGGGAAATTGAAGGATGTGGGAGATTGAACCATCATCAACCAGTGCCTCATGTTGGCTTCCTAAGATTGGGGGACCCCAAATGCAGGTGTAGAGGTCACAAGAAGGGAAAATTTTAGGGGCTAATCTTAGCCCATGGGATAAATTTAGGGGTTTTAATTTTTTAGTGGGCTATTTTTTAATTAAACCATCATTTACTATAATTAGCCCATTTTTTATATATTTATTTTTAATAAATGACACATTAGCCCCATAAAATATATAAAGAGACCGTAAATCTAACCATTTAGCCCTTGTTTGATTAGATTTGGAGCTCCCATAGCCCATAAAATAAGCCCGCTCTCTCTAATTCGCCCAAATTTGTAGAAATGGTAGTTGTTGAGGGTAAGTTCGCCCTTGAGCGATCATGGAAATCGAGTTTTTTTTGGTAAATTCGCCCTTGAACGATCATGGAAATCGGTTTTTTTTGGGTAAATTCGTCCATAATATATGGAGTGAACTCGATTTTCAATTTTAATTCGCCCCAAATCAAGTTTTTTGGGTAAATTTGTCCAAGTATTATGGAGTGAAATCGATTTTCAATTTTAATTCGCCCCAAATCAGGGTTTTTTGGTAAATTTGTCCAAGTATTATGGAGTGAAACAGATTTTCAATTTTAATTCGCCTTATATATGATGTTTTCCATTTGGTTGTTGTCATAGGTTAACGATTTTGGATTTCTTCAAATTTCAGGATTTCGGGTCTTTGGAGCGAGCAATCAAGGAAGGCGTACCCCAATTTCCTATGGAGTCATCAATCACCGTTCCATGCGACCAGTTCGAGGTAGCATTTCAGGCAGTCGAGCTGTGGATAACTGATCGGGCAGTTCTTTTTGTGGAGAACTCGCTATGTGGGAGCATACATAGAAAATACGATCTTGTTCTCCGCCACAGGTATTAAAATGATTTTAGGGTACTTTTCTATATTGTAATGTCGGAAAACCAGGTTACTGGCAAAGAACAAGACTGCATATATTCCCACAGTTTCTGCAATTCTCAGGGCTCTGGTGTACACCAGCCAACCAGTCCCAGTGCAGTCCATACCAAGAGAATATGCCCCTTGTCGTTGATTCAGTTCAGCTGTACCACTCTTCTTTTGCGGCGCCCAAGAGATGGTGCATGTATATCAAACTCCTTTTGGGAGCCATCCCTTCCCAGTCCTCTGCATAGTGATAAAATAAAAACACTGATATATATATATACAATTGTATAAAATCTTCACTCAATGGGATTGATGGGATTAGACTCCTTTTGGGAGTCGTCCATTCCAAATTATCTGCGTAACGATAAAATAAAAACATATATATATAAATAAAATTGTATATAATAATCAATCAAATGTGATCTCTATCAAAATCACGCACAAAGATCGCTTACCATGATACGATTCATGATGTGACTCTGTCAAGTAATATACATAGATTTTCTAATTGATAACTCTGTCCAACAAAGTGATATGGAAGGGGGTCGCTTCTCTGTCAAGCAGGCTATGATTGTATAAATAAAAAATGCAGAGGTTTATAACATAAGGCAGTAAATCAATACCATGCTTGGTTCTATTATTTTCTTTGAGGGATCTCCTAGCTTCTCTATTTGTTTCAAATAAAAGATATAGTCAGGTAGTTATCTATTGGGATTGGGCTCTCTTGACAAAGTAGAGCTCTACTAATAGATTCATCTTGTCCCCTTATCAAAGCAGTAAAACAAATAATAAAAATAACTATATAAAGAATCAATGTCGACTGCTCAAAGGGAGATACGCCTTGCTATTTTACACAACCGAGCAATGGAAAGGGAAAAACATATGGGAATTTCCCAATTTCCCAAAAGAAATTCACGTAGTTTATTTCTAATGTAAACACATGGGGGAGGTTTCTCCTACTGGCTTCCAAAATCTAGAAAAATACTCCCTACCGCAATACCGGGATCCGCTCTAGCATGAAAGCAATTTCCTTCTTCCACAACCAAAGCATGTGGGTGGGCTTGGCTCTCCCCTTGACAAAATTCCTCTCCTATTTGAAGAAAAAGTAAAAATATTAAAAACTAGAGCACGACTCCCTTTTAGAGAGGTGTTCCATAATGTAAAACAAATCCCCCCATAGCAACGTCCAACCAAATTCATAATTGAAGAACTCTTAATCAATAAAAAACACCAGACCACATACCACATCTCGGTGGCCTGCTAACAGCCTTCTATGCCATCACGCTTCTCCTCCTCTGGCATTCATTTTAGGAAATGTATATTTTGTGGGAATTTCCATACTTGCTCCCTAGTGTTTGTATATACCAGACCAGACCTACACATAGCCGCTCCGTTATTTTTGGTATTGGCATTGCCATGGCTAACAAAGCTTGTAGTAATAGTTTCCTGTTGTAATATTTTTGGGACCTGATGATTTAGTGTAGGAAATGTGCATTGTATCAATGATTGCCATTTTGGCTTTCATATGTTCAGAACTGGGCCTGAATGGAAAGAATTCCAAGTTTGAGTTAGTTAATCTATCTGAAATGAATATTCAAATTAAATTGCATTAAATGAAATCTAGTGGTAATCGTGGGGTACACAGAATCATCTGATTTTCAATAAAGGATTGCCAAAACCCTTTTTTTGGAGCTTAAGGAAGAAACCTGGCTGTGAGGTGTAGTTATATGGATCTAAACAATTTTTTTCAAAGTTTGTGTTAATTTTTCAGAATTTACTTCAATCTGATCTAGGATCTTAACTGAGAGAACACCATGTACATCATATCTACAGCATATCAATCATGGACACAATAATGCAAGCACACAAGAGACACAGAGTTTACTTGGGGAAAACCATAAAGGTGAAAAACCCCAATAACTTCCTCAGAGATAGATAGAGCAATGATACAACCCAAACATAAGAGATAGACATCTCCTAGCAGCAGCTTATCCTCCTCCACAAGTGCGCCACTCTCCCGAGAGTGTGAGAGAGAATAGAATGATGAAATAGAGTGCCTCCTGCACTCTATTTATACTTGACTTGACTTTCCTAATAACCTTTACTAGGTTGGCCTTAACTTAACCACATAACATAATGCTGATAGGGCCGACACCCAATAGGGTGGTCTAATAGCTCTTTGACCCACATGTCCAACCCCCAATAGGGTGGTCTAATAATCCTTCGACCCACATGACTTATACAGGGCCGACCCCAACAAGGTGGTCTAATAACCCATCAAGTATAAGTTACGACACTTACAATATAAATGACAACACTTCTGTATAGAGGAATAATAACATCTCTATAGGAATACAACCACTTCCGTATAGAGGAATAATACCATCTCTATAGGAGTACAATATACATATATGAAATACATTCTGAAGTTACATATACATCAACACTCCCTCTTAACTAGGAAGGTATTTCTCGACATAGGTCTTCTAGCACAAGTCATCTTCTCTGGATTATCGTCATTGGATAATCCTCATCGTCACTGCTGCTGCTATCTCAATCAATCTCTGAATCTACTCGTCATGGGAATTTCTACAGAGCCAACCCTTTTTCATGCTGGATGTAGGCCATACTATGGATCCCAGGACTGATTACGTGCGTCAACAAAACCTAGTGCAGACTATAGGTTTTTTTACATGTTGACCTTCACAAAACCTACTCAGAGCATCCCAGGATGTTACGAGCAAACCGCTCTACCTGTCTGGATCTCAATAGAGCATCCCAGGTTGTTATGAGCACACTGCTCTACCTGTTTGGATTTTAAAGGATCTTTTCTATGTGAACTTTTGCAAAACCTACTCAAAGCATCCCAGGATGTTACGAGCACACCGCTCTACCTGTCTGGATCTCAATAGAGCATCCCAGGATGTTATGAGCACACCGCTCTACCTGTCCAGATTTTAAAGGATCTTTTCTATGCGAAACTGTAGCAAAACCTACTTAGAGCATCCCAGGATGTTACGAGCACACCGCTCTACCTGTCTGGATCTCGATAGAGCATCCCAAGATGTTACGAGCACACCGCTATACCTGTCCGAATTTTAAAGGGTCTTTTCTATGCTACCTGTAGCAAAACCTACTTAGAGCATCCCAGGATGTTACGAGCACACCGCTCTACCTATCTGGATCTCGATAGAGCAACCCAGGATGTTACGAGCACACCTCTCTACCTGTCCGGTTTTTATAGGATCTTTTCTATGCTACCTGCACAACCTGTCCACGACCACCCAGTATCAAATCGATACTCACCATACATCATCCTGATGTATATCATCACATGATCAACCTGATCATCATCATAGCATCGACCTGATGCATATCATCTGGAGCAACATCTTGAAGCTCATCATCTGTGATCATCCTAATCATACAATGCATCCCCCTGATGCATACACAATATCTGCTTGATACATATCATCATACATGATCTACCTGATCATACAATGTATCCACCTGATACATATACAAATACATGATCCACCTGATCATACCTGATACATATCAACATACATGATCCACCTGATCATACATGATCTACCTGATCATACAATGTATCCACCTGATACATCTACAGATACATACACATGATCCAACTGATCATATCCAACATCCAACATGATGCGTACATACATATACATATAACTGATCCAACTGATCATATCCAACATCCAACATGATGCATATATAGAGCAGTAACTGGAGCATCATCTAGTGCTTACATCCATAGCCATGGGAAGGATCCTCCTCTCACCATGCTTGGAATGGCTTCAGCAAATGTGTCCATCACTTCTTCCTTAAAGTGTCGTTGATATGAAGAATGCCAAGCCTCTCTCTGAAGTACTCAAACTTTACTTTGGCTAGTGGCTTTGTCAGCACATCTGCAATTTGCTCATCCGTCGCAATATACAGGAGCTTCACTGCTCCTCTCTGCACCATATCCTTGATATAGTGATATTTGATCTCAATGTGTTTCGACCTGTCGTGGAACACTGGGTTCTCAGACAGCTTCACACAACTCTGGTTGTCACAAAAGATACCAGTAGCCTCTAGCGGGAGATCAAATAACTCAGACAGTAGCTTCCGAAGCCATACTACCACACAACTAGCTGAACAAGCTGCAACATACTCTGCTTCAGCTGTACTTAGTGCTACATAGGACTGCTTCCTGCTAAACCAAGATATCACACCTGATCTCATACTGAAGCAACACCTAGAAGTGCTCTTCCTATCTGCAGCACTGCTTGCCCAATCTGAATCAACATAACCCTGCAGGTTAAACTTTTGATTTGCATCATACTTGAGCCCATAATCAACTATACCCTTCAGGTACCTCAGAATATGCTTTATAGCAACCAGGTGAACATCTCTGCGATCCGTCAGGAACTGGCTCAATGTCTTCACTGCAAAGCAAATATCTGGTCTTTGTGTTCGTCAGGTACATCAAGGACCCAATCATTTGACGAAACACTATGACATCAACTGGATCAAATGAAGCATCACACAGAAGCTTCAGGTTCGATGCCATAGGTGTGGCCATGGCCTTGCAGTCCATCATCCCGAACCTCTTCAGGATCTCTACTGCATACTTCCCTTGTCCAAGGAAGATCCCATATGTACTATGCCACACCTCCATGCCTAGAAAATAGTGCATTATCCCCAAGTTCTTCATCTCGAACTCGGCAGCAAGCTTCCGCTGCGTGTCGACAATCAATCTATCTTCACCTGTAATACACAGGTCATCCATATGCAAAAGTAGTATCATTGGATTGCCTTCCTCAACCTTATAGTAAAGGTTGGAATCCGCTTTACTCTTGGTAAAGCCCAAACTGGATAGAAAGCTGTCTATCCTACCATACCAAGTTCTGCACGTATATGACTCCCTATCATGTGTCTCAGAACCAAGTGGCTACTTCACATACACTTCTTCTTCAACTACACTATTCAAGAAGCTGTCTTGAAATCCATCTAGTGTATCTTCCATTTCATCATTGCAGCCAAAGCAAGTATGGATCTAATGGAAGTGTATCTGGCTACAGGAGCAAAAATTCTCTATGCTACCACCTGCAGCATGCTTGATCTTGTATATCCTCTTGGAAGTCACTATAGACTCCCCTTTAGGTCTTGGGACTGCATCCCAAACATCTTCATGATCGAATGGTACTCCTTGATCATGGCATTCTTCCCAGATCCTGGGAACTTCAATATCTTCAAAATTTTCAATAGATAACTTTGTTGCTGAACAAATGTTGTAGTCCTTCTTTTATAGGTGATGGTATACGATCTTTCCTACACAACAAGTTAAATTTCATGATTAGAAGACATCTCATAGTTTTCAGAACAAATTCTTACACATAAAGAAATATGTCATACAGTCATGCAACTATCTTAGCCAATGCTTCAATACAACATTTATCCATATCCTGTAACTTTCTAGATGCCTTCCAATCTCTACCAAAACATTGTTAAGAGTGTGCACAACTCCCAACATGTTAGCAAAGAGGTTTCATTCTAGATAAGTAGCAATGGAATGTTGTACAGTGCCATAGGCCACTTACCCATGTATATTAGTAGTATACTATTCATCAATGCAACTATTTTAATATGCATAATACACAACCTAATTCTAGGAACATGAGTATGTACATTATTGAATAGTACTATTTAAACAATAAAATATGCAAGGAATGATAATTCAAATACTTATCTTTGTTTGTTTGTTGGGTTGAATCCCTCTCAGTCTTTGCTTCTTTTCTGCAACTCCATTCTGATGTGGATTGTGAGAAGTGGTCAACTCCCTTTGAATATCTGCATCCTTTCAGAAACTACTGAAGTGTGCTCCTTCTTTATCTTTGCTTCCTTGCAGGAACAACTAGAGTGTGCTCCCTCTTGATCTTTGCTTCCTTATAGGAACAACTGGAATGTGCTCCCTCTTGATCTTTGCTTCCTTGCAGGAACAACTAGAGTGTGCTCCCTCTTGATCTTTGCTTCTTGGATTACCAGTCCTTGAACTTATATCCATCACTATGCATGCTTATTAGTATCATCATTGTGTTATCATCGAGGTCTCATACATAATCACACATTCATTAGTATAATCTTAATACTATCGAAACACAATAAACTTAAACATGTATAGTCATGATCATTTCAAACACAGATAATAAACATTAGTATTCAAGGTTTCAGGGAAGTCTTCTTTTACTCATGCATATTCTTATTTGATCATAGGACTCTTATGGTTAGTTAAATCATCAATCAAGATAAGAGACATAAAATGCATAAACCCTTGATTACTTACATTTCTAACTTTATGAATAAACATAACCAATCATACCAAGTATACTTATATAAGGGATCCTAACACAAGGTAGGATTCTAACTTGATATAGGAAAAACATACCTGGATTGGTATGTTAGCTAGTTATGTCTAACATACCCACATGATGTCTTCTTGTTCTCTTCAATGACTTGTGCTAGTAACCTGCATATCTTATAGGTTAACCATTATAGAACTAAGTTATACATACCTCGCAAATAGATCTTGTAACTGATCCATGACAATGGATGAATCTTTGTCTTCATGTCATCATGATCATATGTTCTTGAACTAGAACATGATTTGTCTTTATTGGTGTACCTTTCATGTTAGCAGACAACATAAACCTCATACAACACTATAATGCATTAGTACAATCATAAGTGTCAACACCCTAATCAATGAATATCTTCTATCATACATTCATAATTTTATTAAGATGATACGACAAGTCTAAATTTAAACAAGATTGTACTAACCGTAATAACATAAAGACAAACATACCATAAACTTAATCATGAACAAATCTCGAAACATACCTGGATAAGTCATACCTATCGAAATTGCTTGTAATCTTCTTATGTAAGGACTTAGCCTCAACTCCCTCTGAAACATGAACTTCTTCACTTATGTAGGTGACCAATCCAATCTCTTCTAGGATTAACCCAATCCACTTGATTTGCAGGAACTGGATCTGGAGCTGGATTAGGGTTTGTCAGAGAAACCCTAAAAATTAAAACTTTGAATTTCAAACTTCCGAAAGTATAGAAATATGCGCCTTGATGAACTGATCAAGCTCGTATACTCATAATTTGAAAACTGCAAAGTTTCACCCCTCAAATTTGCCTTTGAAACTTCCAGATTCACTAGACATGACCCCAAACTAGGGTTTGATAAATCCCACCCTTCTGCCCAATCAAAAGGTTTGATCCAAAGCTCTAAGCTTCTATTTTTTTGAGGAGCTTCCAGTCGTGGTCACAGATTTCAAAAATTTCCATTTTTGCGGAAGCTCTAATTTTCCACTTTTCCGATCAAAGTCCCGAACTAGGGTCTGATCAAGCCCATCCTTCTGCCCAACCAAAAATTATGATCTTGGTCTCTAAATTTTGATTTTGATGAGTAGAATTCAGCCGTAGTCTCCGATTACAAAAATTCCAAATTTTTCCAAAACCCTAAATTCCGGAAGCCATGAATGAAGGTGCTAAAAAATAATTCTGTTTTGATAGAAATATGTATCTGATTGTCTTTGGTGTAACTCTGAAATTTTCGATCCATAGGGTCTGAAAATTTTTCCTATGATAGCCCGACCTGTCATCTTTCCAACCCCATAGGTATGACCAGAAATGGATTCTCTGAGAGAGAGTTATGCCAAGTGTCTCAACATGACCTGTTTATGGGACAAAACAGAAGAACGAACTTGTACGGCGTGCCACGTGTCAGTGGTTCAGTTTCGACCTCTAAAAAAGTTACCTGAGAAAGTACAGTCCATGCACTACCTGTCACTTTTTAATAAATTTCATTTGGAGCTTCCTAGCCCATGTTATGACCTTTTTTCCCAGGTCACCTGTTTATGACTGAGATCTTGAAGAGGCATAAACCCTATATTTTACAGATCATAAATCACAAAGTACAACGAATTATAGGTTGTCCTTTGGACACAAGGTACATGGGGATCTTAGCTTTGCCCTATACAATTTTCAGACACTGAAACCTCGCAGAAATTTATTTATAGCGAAAGTTCTACGATGACTGGTTTTTGCTATATCAAGCCCTAGCTTCGCAAAAGCAACAAGTGTCATACATGCCATACCATGCCTTCTTTCAGGCTAGCTCTGATACCATGTTAATTTTTCAGAATTTACTTCAATCTGATTTAGGATCTTAACTGAGAGAACAACATGTACAGCATATCAACAGCATATCAATCATGGACACAATAATGCAAGCACACAAGAGACACAGAGTTTACTTGGGGAAAACCATAAAGGTGAAAAACCCCAATAACTTCCTCAGAGATAGATAGAGAAATGATACAACCCAAGAATAAGAGATAGACATCTCCTAGCAGTAGCTTCTCCTCCTCCACAAGTGCACCACTCTCCCGAGAGTGTGAGAGAGAATAGAATGATGAAATAGAGTGCCTCCCGCACTCTATTTATACTTGACTTGACTTGCCTAATAACCTTTACTAGGTCGGCCTTAACTTAACCACATAACATAATGCTGACTAGGCCGACACCCAATGGGGTGGTCTAATAGCCCTTTGACCCACATGTCCAACCCCCAATAGGGTGGTCTAATAACCCTTCGACCCACATGACTTATATAAGGCCGACCCCAACAAGGTGGTCTAATAACCCATCAAGTATAAGTTACGTCACTTACAATATAAATGACGACACTTCCGTATAGAGGAATAATAACATCTCTATAGAAATACAACCACTTCCGTACAGAGGAATAATACCATCTCTATAGGAGTATAATATACATATATAAAATAAATTCCGAAGTTACATATACATCAACAGTTTGAAGGCAAAATTTTGCTCGTGAGGTCGAGTTATATGGTCATAATTCTTCCATAAGAGTTTTCGAAATATATACAGTTGATGAAGGTTTGATTTTAAGCAAACAAAATATAAAACTACACTGCAATATTAGAATTGGGAGTGGAGCATTTTGCTTAAAAAAATCCAATAAATTTGTAAAAACCGTCAGATGAGGGGAATATTTTTTATGTTCCAACCCTTATACAATATGAATGGCACTTGACTGAATTCTATTGACATTCATTCTGGCCACAGTTTCAAGTTCCACTCAACAAGTTTCTGGATTTAATTTTACCGATTTGTCACCTCTGTGTACCCTGCTTTAATGACAGAAATCATATTTTCACTGACCAGCCATACTTTCTCCCCGTATCCGCCTGTCGACGGAAATTCCATAAACCAGATTGACCAGCGGCAGCATCCTTAAAAGAAGATATTTGCTTGAAAAAATTTCAAAGTGATATTATTTTAAAATTGTATATTCCTCGTTATTGCAATCCAATTCTTCATTCACTTTTACATTTAAGATCATGATATCCGTAAATATATTGACGAGAGTTGGAAACAAAGAGAAACATAATGTATTTTAATGATTTCTCATCACATCAAATCGTTATTATTTCATTAATATAATAATAAGAAAATAATTTCCTTATTTTATTTATTTTATTCCACTAGTTCTAACAAAACAAAACAATCATGTTCTAAACTCTTGACTCAATCTGTCATAGTGTTTTTCCTTCCAAATTATATGTTTTTTCCCGCCTTTGGAGTAGAACTCATTAAAGAACTTAAAAAAAAAGCTACGTGGAAGTGCTTCATGCAACAAATATAGCTAATAATTTTTTTTATTAAGTTGTTTATGAGATTGAATATTCATATTAAAAAATAAAGTGAGAAATTATAATCATTAAAGGTAGTGGTGTAATGGTGAATTGGTTTGCTCAATGAAGTTTAATTTTTCTTTTTCACTTTATATCAAGTAAGAGTTATGTTGGTTTGCTTGTTTTTTTGCTTCACTAAATCTGGATATAATGTTATATATATATATATATATATATGAATTGGTTTAATTATATATATATATATATATATATATATGAATTGGTTTAACTTTTTATATTTTTATTCGTTTTTTCATTAAAGAGATTTACTCGAGTGCCTTACCCCTCACTCCTCATAGCTTCTTCACCACTATTGTTTCCCATGTATAGGATTGATTCACTTAGTTGCAATCTTGGGACACCTCTCTCCTTGCTTGTATCAAATTCATTAATTTTTTTAGGGATTTTGTTATAATTTTCACTAAATTCTCAGGTTTTACCACATAAGTTCAAAATCTCCTATATTTGTGAATATGTGGTACAATTAAGGATAAAGAACTACACAATTTATGTTTTTCATTTTTACATATTTAGCATAATTATTCCTTTTTTGGCTCTTTGAGTTGTTGGCTCTCAGTGGGATTCTTAGTTGTGCCACACAGTGGGTAGGGGAGGGGGGTGACTCCAACCACTTCCCTATCTTCTTGTAGTTGATCTTAGTAGTGGAAAAACCCCCTACCTCCTTTAAGTCCAATTCCACGTGGCTTGAAGACCAAGAATACATAGAGATGATCAGGAATCTCTAGGTACCTTACGAGGCCACCCTTGAAGAATCAAGAACCATCCAATTACTTAACAATCTGAAGAGGCTCAAAGACAGACAAGTCAAGTGGGATGCAGATAGAAGACATAAAATGGATGTGGAGTTAAGGAACATTGAGGAAATATTGGATATTTATCATGATTCTCATAGAGCTAGATTCCTTACCCTTGAACAAAAGAGATAGGTTTTATCCATGGAAATCAGAAGGACTAAGATTCTAGATGAGAATGAAGCCATCTAGAGACAAAAGAGCAGAGCTATATGGCTCCAGAAAGGTGATAATAACATCAATTACTTCCACAATTTCGTTAAAAATAAAAAACACACAAACTCAATTTGGGAATTAGAAGGTGATCACAACGAGTAGGTCTCAGGTTTAAAAAATACGGCCCTAGCAGGCATCTCCCACTTCAACAACTTCTACAAGGAAGATCAAGGAGCACAATTGGATAAGATGATGCAGATTATAAAAAAAATCCCTCTTTTGTGGATGATGCGCATAATGAGGAATTGATAAGGGTGGTGGATTTAAATGAACTCGAATAAGCACTTCAATCTTTACAAAAAGATAAAATTCCAGGCCCTCACTGCTGGACTGTTGAATTTTTTAGTGGTTTCCTGGACCTCTTCGAAGAAGATCTGTTGGTTTTTGTTAAGGAGTCCATACTAAACATAAGATTCCTTGTTGCTTTTAACTCCACCTTCATAGCATTAATCTCTAAGGTGGATCGATCCACTTTCTTGGGGGATTTCAAACTAATTTTGCTTTGCAATTGCATCTGTAAAATTATAGAAAAGGCAATTGCTCTCAAAATCAAATCAATCCTCTTCATCTCTATCTCACACAAACAATTCGCCTTCCTTAAAGGAAGGAAGCTCCACGATCCCATAGGCATTAATTAGGAAGCTCTGTACTCTACAAAGATTCATAAGCTTCCTGATTCCATTATCAAAGTGGATATGTCTAAAGCTTACGGCAGGGTAAACCGGTTGTTTCTTAGACCTGTGTTATTAAATGTTGGTTTCAATATTCCTTTTGTTAACTGGATTCTAGCACGTGTGCAATCAGTTTCCTTTGCCATCTTGATTAATGGATCAACTTCAGGTCTTTTTAGACCAGGGAACGGAATAAGGCAGGGTTACCACTTAGCCCCCCTCCTCTTTAGTTTAGTGATCAAAGGGCTGAGAAAGTGCATATCCTAGGAAAATTCTTCTGGTTCTTTGAGGGGGCTCAAAATTGGGGAACATTTGTTCCTGACACAGAATTCCAATTTTTATCTTTTGCAACTTGTTATTACACGAGCTTTAAATTGCGTTGGCCTCTTTGGTGCTCGCAGATTGGTGCAAGCATTGTTAAACGAGCTTTGAGATACCCATTGAAATTAATTGCAAAGAATGTTGGATTTAATGGAAGTGTTGTGGTTGAAAAGGTCAGGACAAAACCTGTCATAATTTCCAATTACTTTTGTGCTTATTAGATTGATGCTCATTTTTAGAGTAGGAAAACTAACTTTTGTTGAGTGTCATCCTAATTGCAGATGGTTTTATTTGTCTATTGACTTCACTTTTTAACGTATGATAGATTTAGATTATATAATTAATTTCTTGGCTTCTCCAAGTTCTTTCTAGTGATAATCCCAAATATGGTCACAATGCTGCTACAAGCAAGTATGAAGATTTGATGGAAGTTGGAATAATTGATCCAACTAAGGTAAGATGTTGGATCCTTTTTGTTCCTGATATGTGGAGTTGTACTATCATTTCCATAAATATATTTGTCGGGATGTCTCGGTTATATTTAGCTTTTAGAGTTTTGCGGATTTTATTTTGCATTTTTTAGTCTTTTAATAATTTGTGTTTCTAATATATATGAAATTTAACGTGAATGGCTTCTGTGAAAGTGAACTATTCAAATTTTAGTCGTAATACGATGCACTGAAACATAACTAACCATGATCTTAAACCTCAACACACATAAAAGCATTGTTAAAATTTAATATGCTAAGACAGAAAATAGCAGCATTACATTCCATTTCACAATAATAGCATATATAGGATCACTGAAGAAACAACAAGCATAGCATAAACACGAGACACAGATTTATCCTGGGAAACCCTCATGGGGTAGAAAACCTAGTAAAGCTTCCTCAATATAGATGACCAGCAATATACAAAGATGCAAACCAAAGACATGATCTCCTTCTCCACCATAGCAGACCTCTCCTCCACAAGTGCGCCTCTCTCAAGAGTGTGTGTGTGTCAAATGAGGAACATACCTCCTCTATTTATACACTACACTAACATGTATTTTACACAAGTACATGTAGGCTCGTATTTAACCATTAGGTTAAATACCCTATTATAACTGACTGGGCCAACCCCCACATGGTGGGTCTAATAACCCTAGTTACCACAACCAATTCGGAGGAATAAACATCTCCGGATTCATAGTATAATCACATCGGAGGTATGGAACATCTCCGGAATAAATAATATACAAATATAATATTCTTAGAAGTTACAATATTCAACACTCCCCCTTAACGAGAAGGATATTATAACAATATCTGCAGGAGCAACGAGTCATACATCATACATGATACATCTATAAATCATTGGAAGCTTTCTTAACATCATCAGTAACTCAACTAGTTACTGGAACATCAACATCTTCAGTACTGAGTCTTTATCTTCTGCAGCACTCGAACAACTATAGCAACATCAACGTCTGGATCCTCACGATCATCAACATCATCATCGCACGATCAACATCGTCATCACACGATCATCAGCATCGTCATCACACGATCATCAACATCGTCATCACACGATCATCAGCATCGTCATCACACGATCATCAACATCATCATCACACGATCATCAGCATCTTCATCACACGATCATCAGCATCGTCATCAAACGATCATCAGCATCGTCATATCACGATCAACAGCATCGTCATCACACGATCATCAACATCGTCATCTCACGATCATCAACATCGTCATATCATGATCAGCAGCATCGTCATCACACGATCATCATCATCGTCATCTATATACATGATCCTTCCTTTTGGAATTACTGGATCAATCTCATCACAATCATATTTAAGACTATCCTTCCTTTCGAAATTACTGGATTTACTGTCTAAGGATGATTAGTCCAACCACAATCATATTTAAGACTATCCTTCCTTTCGGAATTACTGGATTTACTGTCTAAGGATGATTAATCCAACCACAATCACATTTAAGACTATCCTTCCTTTCGGAATTACTGGATTTATTGTCTAAGGATGATTAATCCAACCACAATCGCATTTAAGACTATCCTTCCTTTCGGAATTACTGGATTTACTGTCTAAGGATGATTAATCCAACCACAATCGCATTTAAGACTATCCTTCCTTTCGGAATTACTGGATTTACTGTCTAAGGATGATTAGTCCAACCACAATTGCATTTAAGACTATCCTTCCTTTCGGAATTACTGGATTTACTGTCTAAGGATGATTAGTCCAACCACAATCACATTTAAGACTATCCTTCCTTTCGGAATTACTGGATTTACTGTCTAAGGATGATTAATCCAACCACAATCGCATTTAAGACTATCCTTCCTTTCGGAATTACTGGATTTACTGTCTAAGGATGATTAATCCAACCACAATCGCATTTAAGACTATCCTTCCTTTCGAAATTACTGGATTTACTGTCTAAGGATGATTAGTCCAACCACAATCACATTTAAGACTATCCTTCCTTTCGGAATTACTGGATTTACTGTCTAAGGATGATTAATCCAATCACGTGCATTTTGAACCAAGGTCCAGGGACGATGCAGTCCTATCATCTATTCTCGGAGACACTTGTCTACGGCTCACTTTAGAACTTGAGTTCAAGGATGATCCAATCCTCATCTGTCCACCAAGGACTTTATTCTCGGAGACCTCACGTCTGCGGCTCTCTTTAGGACTGAAGTCTAGGGATGATCCAATCCCCTCAAGTCCACCAAGGACTTCATTCTCGGAGACCTCACGTCTACGACTCTCTTTAGTACTGAAGTCCAGGGATGATCCAATCCCCTCAAGTCCACCAAGGACTTCATTCTCGAAGACATACGTCTACGGCTCTCTTTAGGACTGAAGTCCAGGGATGATCCAATCCCCTCAAGTCCACTAAGGACTTCATTTTCGGAGACCTCACGTCTACGACTCACTTTAGGACTGAAGTCCAGGGATGATCCAATCCCCTCAACTGTCCACTAAGGACTTCATTTTTGGAGACCTCACGTCTACGGCTCACTGTAGGATTGAAGTCCAGGGATGATCCAATCCCCTCAACTGTCCACAAAGGACTTCATTTTCGGAGACCTCACGTCTACGGCTCACTTTAGGACTGAAGTCCAGGGATTATCCAATCCCCTCAACTGTCCACTAAGGACTTCATTTTCGGAGACCTCACGTCTACGGCTCACTTTACGACTGAAGTCCAGGGATGATCCAATCCCCTCAACTGTCCACTAAGGACTTCATTTTCGGAGACCTCACGTCTACGGCTCACTTTAGAAATTAAGTTCAAGGATGATCCAATCCTCATCTGTATTCTCATCTATACAGGTACAAATATCCAAGAGCATGTATCACATCAAAACATGTATACATCATTAATCAAAACATGTATACATCTAGCATGTATTCTCACTAATACATCTAACATCAAAACATGTATACATCACATCAAAAACATGTATACATCTAGCATGTATTCTCACTAATACATCTAACATCAAAACATGTATACATCTAGCATGTATTCTCACTAATACATCTAACATCAAAACATGTATACATCACATCAAAAACATGTATACATCTAAAATAAAAGATATATAAGAGTTCTAAATCTAAATAATTGTAAGTAGCTAAGTGCAACAAAACAAAATTTAAGGGACAGAATTGTTATCAAATACTATACTACTCCCCAAGGGTCCTTCGAGGAGGGTCCTTCTAGACTATACCAAGCTTGTCTCAGAAGTATTCAAACTTTACTCGAGACAAAGGTTTAGTCAGGATATCGGCAATCTGATCCTCAGTGCTTATATACTCGAGCTTGATAGCTCCTCTCTGCACCATGTCTCGTATATAGAAGTAACGGATCTCAATGTGTTTTGACTTATCGTGGAACACAGGATATTCAGACATCTTAATGCAGCTTTGATTATCACACATAACCACAGTGGGATCCATTTCTAAGTCAAACACTCCATATAAAAGCTTCTGAAGCCATACTGCTTCACAGCTGGCAGAGTAGACAGCCATATATTCTACTTCAGCAGTACTGAGAGCCACACTAGAATGTTTCTTGCTGAACCATGAGATCATGGTAGATTCAAGACTATAACATCCACCTGATGTACTCTTTCTGTCTGAGACACTTCCTGCCCAATCAGAATCTGAGTAACATTGTAAACGGAGTTCATGACCTCCAAGATAATATAGACCAAAAATCTAATGTACCTTTTAGGTGCCTCACTACATGCTTTGTAGCTATTAAGTGAACCTTTCTAGGTTCTACTAGATACTGACTTAGGGTATTTACAGCAAAGCATATATCTGGCCTAGTATTTCTTAAATACATCAATGACCCAATGATTTGTCTATATAGGGTTAGGTCCACTAAATACGATGAGTCATTAACTAACAACTTCAAGTTGGAGTCCATGGGAGTGGCCATGGCTTTATACTCCAACATATCAAATCTTTTTAGAAACTTCACAGCATACTTACCTTGATTTAAAAGATTCCTTTTGGATCTCACCATACTTCTAGACCTAAGAAGTAGTGCATTAATCCGAGATCTTTCATTTTCATTTCTGCAGCCATTTTCATGACCTGTTTCTCATTCCTTGTCAAAAAGAGATCATCGTCATACAATAATGGTATGATAGGTTCATCATCCACAACCTTAAGGTAAAGGTTAGGAACAGTTTTACTTCTGGTAAAGCCCAAGCTTTGTCATGAAGCTGTCAATTGTGCATTATTCACACTCAGCATTGAGTGATCTTCTGCATATCTATCTGTGCCATCTCTCGTTAGATGGGTCTACTAATATGAGCCTCAAAATCATTCGAACTCTGTGGTGAGTTCCTTCTTGCATCCATGTCATATGTGTATAGAACCCATATTCAACCTTGTAGAAAAAGTTGAGATCCACATCACCCATGATGATCATTAAGCTCATCAATTGACTACCGATCCTGGGAACCCATACATAACCTGATTACATTATTAAGAGAATGGTCTTATCTAGTCCCTTGGAGCAAAACATCTCATCATGATTCTCTTCCTCTTTCTAAGAGAATCTCTTAACCACAAGCTTTCTATAGTGTGTTTGATTTGTAAATCTTTTGTTGAACATCCATCGTTTGTTCAGAGTTCATCATTCATCATGATCTTTCCTACAAATCAAAATTAAGTACATGATTAGTAATACTTCATAATCATCAAATCATATTGACATGATAACCTATTATGCATACAGATATCATTTACATAGTTATGCAACTATTTTGACCAATACTTTGGCACAACACTTTCCCATATCCTGTATGCATACAGTGGCTATCTAGATGCCTTCCATCTCTACCAGAACATACTATCGAGAGTGTGCACAGCTCTCAGTATGTCAGCAAAGAGGTTTCATTCTAGACAAGCAACAATGGAATGTTTGTCCAATTTACCAATCATATGCATATTAGTAGTATACTGTTCAATGCTTTATGAATGTTTACACTCAACATGATATATCCTATGCATACAAGCAATATCATTTACTATTTCTAATAACAACTCAAATACTTATCTTTTATGTTTGTGTGGTTGTCTCCCGCTTGATCTTCTGTATGTCTTCTGAACTTCTATTAACTCTGTACCACTGTGCATGCTCAAGTGTACACTAGTGTCATCCTCATGATCTCATACACAAACATACATTCATTAGTATATTCTCAATATTATCAAAACATTCTAATTCTAAATAATCTTGAATATGTACAGTCATGATCATTAGTATTCAGGGTTTCAAGGAAGTCTTCTTTTACTCATGCATATTCTTGTTTGATCTAGTATGCATAAACCCTTGATTACTAACCAATCATACCAAGTATACTTACACAAGGTAAGATTCTAACATGACATAGGAAAACATACCTGGATTAGTATACCTGCTTAGTTATGTACAACATACCTAAACAATCTCTTCAATGATTTAGAGATCCTGAGCTAGAACCTGCATGTCTCGTAGGTTAAACATAATATAACAAAGTCATACATACCTCGTGAGTCTTTGTCTTCATGTTGTCATGGTCATGGAACTTGATTTGTCTTTTGTGATGTACCTGTGTCTTGTTAGCAGACAACATCAACCTTACACAACACCATAATGCATAAGTACAATCATATAGCCCTAATCAATGAATATCTTCAATCATTCACATGCATTCATATTGTTACTAGGGTGATAAGACAATTAATAACATTAATCAAGATTGTACTAATAAATAACATGAAGACAAACACATTATGAACTTAATCAAGAATCAGATTTCAAGGCATACCTGAACCTCCTTAAGTCATACCTATCGAGACCTTTTGTAGTCTTCTTATGTAAGGCCTTAGCCTCAACTCCCCTTGAAACTTGATCTGGAGCTTGATTAGGGTTTGCTAGAGAAACTCTAAAAATTCAATCTTTGAATTTCACACTTCTTAATGGATGGAAGAATGTGTCTTGCTGAGCTGATCAACCTAGCATTCTTCAATTTTGAAATCTCCAAAATTTGACCCCTCAAAATTGCCTTCGAAACTTCTGGATCTTCTGGACAGGAACCCAAACTAGGGTTTGATGAAGCCCGGTCTTCTACCCAACCAAAAAAATTTGATCTTGGTCTCTAAATTTCAATTTTCCTGAGCAGCACTCATCCGTGGACTCCGATTCCAAAAATTCTAACTTTCTTCGAAACCCTAAATTCCAGAAGCCATGAATAAAGGTGCTCCAAAAATAATTCTGTTTTGACAGAAATATGCACCTGGTTGTTTCTGCTATAACTCTGAAATTTCTTTTCCACACGGTCTGAAAAATTTTTCTGCAGTAGCTTGACCTGTCATCTTTCCATCCTGACAGGTCTGACCTCAATTGGATTTTTTTGAGAGAGAGTTATGCCAAGTGTCGCAACATGACCTGTTTATGGGATAAAACAAGAGAGCGAACTTGTACGGCGTGCCACGTGTCACTATTTGAACTTCGGCCTCTGAAAAATTTTCATGAGATAGCTCGCCCTGTTATCTTTCCATATTGACAGGTATGACCTCAATTGGACTCTCTGAGAGATAGTTATGCCAAGTGTCGCAACGTGACCTGTTTATGGGATAAAACAGGAGATCAAACTTGTACAGCATTCCACGTGTCACTGGTTCACCTTCGGCCTCTGAAAACGTTTCCTGAGATAGTAAAGTCTATGTACTACCTGTCACTTTTTACGAAATTTCATTTGGAGCTTCCTAGCCCAAGTTATGACCTTTTTTCCAAGGTGACCTGATTTTGATTGAGATCTGGAAGAGGTAGAAACCCTAACTTGTACTGATCATAACTTATAAAGTACAACGAATCTGAGGGTTCTCTTTGGACACAAGGTACCTGGGGATGTTATCTTCGACCTGTAAACTTTTCAAACACTGAACCTTCACAGAAATGGATTTATAGTGAAAGTTCCACGATGACTGGTTTTTTCTATGTAAAACCCTAACCTTCAAATTGTCGTAAGTAAAGCAAGTGTCGTAAGTGCCATACCTTGTCTTCCTTCAGGTTAGCTCTAATACCATGTTAAAATTTAATATGCTAAGATAGAAAATAGCAGGATTACATTCCATTTCACAATAATATCATATACAGGATCACTGAAGAAACAACAAGCATAGCATAAACACAAGAGACACAAATTTATCCTGGGAAACCCTCATGGGGTAGAAAACCCAGTAAAGCTTCCTCAATATAGATGACCAGCAATATACAAAGATGCAAACCAAAGACATGATCTCCTTCTCCACCATAGCAGACCTCTCCTCCACAAGTGTGCCTCTCTCAAGTGTGTGTGTGTGTCAAATGAGGAACATACCTCCTCTATTTATACACTACACTAACATGTATTTTACACAAGTACATGTAGGCTCGTATTTAACCATTAGGTTAAATACCCTATTATAACTGACTGGGCCGACCCCCACATGGTGGGTCTAATAACCCTAGTTACCACAACCAATTCGGAGGAATAAAAATCTCCGGATTCATAATATAATCACATCAGAGGTATGGAACATCTCCGGAATAAATAATATACAAATATAATATTCTTAGAAGTTACAATATTCAACAAGCATAATTATTTGTTGTTTGTGCATGTTGCTGGCCATCATTTCTCTTTCTTTGGCCATTTGTTGGTATTTTATACTTGGTATGGATATATGTTAGTTTTTGGTGTGTTGTTAACTGCATATATGCCAAATTCGGTAGTATCCTTTCTGCAAAACATGGTTCAATTGCTGTGCTTGAAAGCAGGTGGTTAGGTGTTGCTTTGAGCATGCTAAATCCATGGAAAATACCTTCCTAACATCGGATGTTGTTGTGGTTGACATACAGGAACCAGAACCTGCTACTTCTCCAAACCCCATGGAGAACTCAGGTCTAGCATAAGAAACATTTGATTTTGTGCCTGCTTTTTAAATTATTATTTCTTCGAATGAAGGGATTGCATGGGTTTAGCCATGAATTTTATCTAATAGTCAGAATATGATTTTGTTGCAGGTTATGGGTACTAGATACAAATATGACCAATAAACCAAAGAAAGCAATTTTTTGATGTTTTTGTTTGGAGATGAGCCCTTATTGAAGGGGGTTCTTTATTTATACAATGAATGGTGTGCATGCCAAACGTGACAGGAACTGTATTTCAGCCAAAAGGGTTGAAAATCGACATTTTGTAGAAAGGGGATGGGTAGAGTATGGATCCTTGCATTTCTTTGGCAAGTGCTTTCCATTTGAATGGAAATTGTATGGTTATAATATAGTTGGGGTATGATACTTGTGAGTTGCATTGTCAAATGGAGTGTGGTTCTATTGTTGTTTTTCAAGAATATTCCCAGAGTATGGTGAATTTCTATGTATTGTGATAGTTAGAGTGAGGTACCAAACTACCACCAAAGAGGGCTTTCTATGTGATGATTTATTAATATTCATCTCCTATTAGTATTTTTTAAATATGTTTTCCTATTACTATATATGGTTTTAAACTTTATCGAAAAATTCGCCAAGACTTCACAATATTTTATAATTTAGTAAAATATTCACCAAGTCTTTATAAGGTTTTATGATTTTGTCAAAGATTCGCCAAGACTTTACAAGGATTTATAATTTAGTGAAAGATTCGCCAAGATTTTACAAGATTATATAATTCAATGAGAGATTCGCAAAAAAATTATATATAAATAATATAACATTGATAAAATAGCCTTCATATTTTCCTATATATCATGAGGATTCGCCCAATTATTATATATAGAAATTTAGGGGGGGGGTCTTAAAATTTTCCCTGGTCACAACGACCGAAGAGGAGAAGGTACCACATGGGCAGTTGCAAGCGACATGTGATGTATAGCATGATCATCATTAAACAAGGTACCAAGGGATCAACCAGGGAGGTAATCCTTATGAGACAAGAATGCTGGTAGATCGAGAATATGGGTAGATGTAAATATTTATGGGACAAGACTAGAATCAGACAGTATGCGGTAAGAAGCAGTGGGAAATTAAGGCATCTAGTGTGATGGAATTGGGTATGAGTACGGATCCAAGGGAGGAGGATTGGATTATGATGGTTGGATTTTGGGGAACACAAGTCGCAAGGTGGTGAGTTTGGGATAATACCTGTGCTCCTTCTGACTGGATGGTTGATGAGTGATAAGTTAAACTAGATGGAGGTCAGGTGGGAGGACGTTGGAATAAGGGAGAGAGTCAAGAAGAGGGCTAACCGCGAGTAATTGTGGGAATCCCAAGCAATGTGGTTGTATAAGGTTTATGTTTCACAATATGTAGGTTTGGAGATCAAAACTATGGAGTGAGAACATTGGTAGGAGCTAGATTAGAGCTAGTGAAAACTATATCAAGAGGAGCTTGACGAGATGGTGGGGTGGATCCAAGACTTGGGTTCTTCGCTTGCGAGGTAATCCATGTTTGAGATAACGGTCTCCCTCTTCTGGATTATGAAGGTCCTTCTCGGACGTGTGCTAATGGAGCATGAAGGTAAAGACAGAGGGGACGACATTCCTATCTTGTTCTGGAAGGAACTCTATGTCGACACTCGGCTCATGCACATGAAGGTGGATGTTATTATTAAGGAATTGGGAATCCCATTAATGCCGAGGTTAGGGTCTGTTGATGCCCAGAGTGTCTCGGCTCAAAGGTGGCATGCAAGGTCACAAGTTCACTTCAATCAGGATGGGAGAGAGGCTCCCTCAACAAATTTCCAAGGTTCGTGATCGGTTTTCTGATGGTTCTAGATTTTTTGTTTATCGGAGTCTTCTCCATTTTTGGTGGGGGATGGATAAGATGGCGACATATAGTAATTGTGTTAGTAAGTGTTATAGGTTTATCCGAGTCTGTATTCAAGCATCTGGAGTTAATTGGTTAGCATGTTCATTCTTTATTGTTTCTTTGGCTTAGTAAATACTTGGAGGAAATCGATGGTTAATGTATGGTATATTGCCAATACCTTGTTTTGTCCTAAGGGAGGGGGGTAATTTTGATTTTGCCATTGGGTATTGAGGTTGACACTCAGCAAGCTAAATCTAAAATCCTTGATGGGTCTGAAGTTGTGGCTACCTACATAAATATGTATCTTTTTTGTGCATTTGTAATATATAAAGTATGTTAAGATTCAATATGCTAAGACATAAAATATCAGCATTGCATTTCATTTCAAAACAATAGCATATAAAGGATCACTGAAAGAACAACAAGCACAGCATAAACACAAGAGACACAGATTTATCTTGGGAAACCCTCGTGGGGTAGAAAACCCAGCAAAGCTTCCTCAATATAGATGACCAGCAAATACAAAGATGCAAACCATAGACATGAGCTCCTTCTCCTCCATAGCAGACCTCTCCCACACCTATGCGCTATTCACAAGTGAGTGTGTTGTGTGTTAAATGAGGAACACACCTCCTCTATTTATACACAGCTCCGACATGACTTTACACTAACTAGGTCGGCCCCAAATTTAACCACTGGGTTAAACACCCCATTACAACTAACTGGGCCGACCCCTCTAGGGTGGTCTAATAACCCTTTGACCCACATAACACATACAGGACCGACCCCACTAGGGAAGTCTAATAACCCAAGTTACCACATACTGACGAAGGAATAAACATCTCTGGATATACAATAAGGTCTTCACGGAGGAATGAAACATCTCCGGAATAATAAAGTACAAATATAATATTCTTAGAAGTTACAATATTTCAACACTTCCCCTTAACGAGAAGGATATTATAACAACATCTGCAGGAATAAGGAGTCATCAACATCATACATGATACATCCATAAATTATTGGAAGCTTTATCAACATAATCAGTAACTCAACCAGTTACTGGAATATCTTCAGGTCTTCAATACTAGAGTATCAGCATCGTCAGTATTGAGTCTTCAACTTCTGCAGCTCTTGATCAGCTACAACATCGTCATCAACTGGATCCTCTCAATCAATAGTATCTAGATCATCTCGATCTACATCATCTGGATCATCTCGATCTACAGCATCTGGATCATCTTGATCTACAACATCTGGATCATCTCGATCTACAGCATCTGGATCATCTCGATCTATAGCATCTGGATCATCTCGATCTACAGCATCTGGATCATCTCGGTCTACAACATCTGGATCATCTTGATCTACAGCATCTGGATCATCTCGATCTACAACATCTGGATCATCTTGATCTACAACATCTGGATCATCTCGATCTACAACATCTGGATCATCTTGATCTACAGCATCTGGATCAGAATAGCAGCATAATCTATAATACACACGATCCTATTATGGGGTGATCAATCCCTCTCACTTTAGGACATAGGTCCATGGACGATACAATCGAGATCAAATTCTAGGATGATCAATCCTTATCAATTTTAGACAAGTCTCATGTCTATGGATGATGCAATCCAGATCTACTCCAGGATGATCAATCCTTATCAATTTTAGACAAGTCTCATGTCTATGGATGATGAAATCCAGATCTACTTCCAGGATGATCAATCCTTATCAATTTTAGACAAGTCTCATCTATGGACGATGCAATCTAGATCTACTTCCAGGATGATCAATCCTTATCAATTTCAGACAAGTCTCATGTCTATGGATGATGCAATCCAGATCTACTTCCAGGATGATCAATCCTTATCAATTTTAGAAAAGTCTCATGTCTATGGACGATGCAATCCAGATCTACTTCCAGGATGATCAATCCTTATCAATTTTAGACAAGTCTCATGTCTATGGATGATGCAATCCAGTCACGTACATTTTGAACCAAATGTTCAGGGATGATGTAGTCCTCTCACGTACCTTTTGAACCAATGTTCAGGGATGATGCAGTCCTCTCACATACCTTTTGAACCAAAGGTTTAGGGACGATGCAGTCCTATCACGTACCTTTTGAACCAATGTTTAGGGACGATGCAGTCCTCTCACGTACCTTTTGAACCAAAGGTTCAGGGACGATGCAGTCCTATCACATACCTTTTGAACCAAATGTTCAGGGACGATGCAGTCCTCTCATGTACATTTTGAACTAAACATTCCGGGATGATGCAGTCCTATCACGTACATTTTGAACTAAACGTTCAGGGACGATGCAGTCCTCTCACGTACATTTTGAACTAAATGTTCAGGGACGATGCAGTCCTATCACGTACATCTTGAACTAAATGTTAAGGGACGATGCAGTCCTCTCACGTACCTTTTGAACCAAAGGTTCAGGGACGATGCAGTCCTATCACGTACCTTTTGAACCAAATGTTCAGGGACGATGTAATCCTCTCACGTACATTTTGAACTAAATGTTCAGGGACGATGCAATCCTATCACGTCCACTAGGAACCACTTTCTCGGAGACATATGTCTACGGATCTCTTTTCGGACATGTGTCCAGGGATGATACAATCCCTCCTTGTCCACTTAGACAAAGTCTAAGGACCATATATCGACCTCATCATTGGAACTGGTAACCTCATCATTGACCTAATCGTCGGAAGGTAACCTCATCATCAACCTCATCGTTGGAACAGGTAACCTCATCATCAATCTCATCGTTGGAACATGTAACCTCATCATCGATATAGGTATCCTCGTCATCAATACAAGTATCCACATCATCAATACAAGTATCCTCGTCATCGATACAAGTATCCTCGTCATCGATACAAGTATCCACATCAATATAGTATCCACATCATCAATACAACTATCCTCGTCATCGATACAAGTATCCTCGTCATCGATTCAAGTATCCATATCAATACAGTATCCACATCATCAACCTTACCATCGATATAGGAAATCTCATCATCGATACTGGTATCCACAATGATACCAATATCCAAATATCATCATCGACCATATCACTCCCCCTTTCGAGGAGGGTCCTTCTGAACAGCACCAAGCTTGTCTCGGAAATACTCAACCTTTACTTGAGACAGAGGTTTGGTCAATACATCAGCAACTTGTTCATCAATGCTCACATACTCGAGCTTGATAGCTCCTTTCTGCACTATATCCCGTATATAAAAATATCGGATCTCTATGTGCTTTGACTTATCATGGAATACTGGATTCTCTATCATCTTGATACAACTTTGGTTGTCACACAGGATCACAGTGGGGTCTAAGTCAAACAATCCTGATAACAAATTTCGAAGCCATATCGCTTCACTACTAGCAAAGCAGGAAGCTATATATTCCGCTTCAGCTATGCTAAGAGCCACACTTGACTTCTTCCTACTAAACCACGAGATCATGTCAGATCCCAGACAATAACATCCACCCGTTGTACTCCTCCTGTCTGATACACTTCCTGCCCAATCAGCATCTGTGTAGACATACAATCTGAAGTCATGATCTCCATGATAATATAGACCAAAGTCTATCGTACCCTTTAGGTACCTCATCACATGCTTTGCAACAATCAGGTGAACTCGTCTAGGTTCCACTAGATACTGACTCAGGGTGTTCACCGCAAAGCATATATCTGGCCTGGTATTCACCATATACATTAATGACCCAATAATCTGTCTGTACAGAGGCACATCCACTAACTATGAAGAGTCATCAACTAATAGCTTCAAGTTGGAATCCATGGGAGTGGCCATGGCTTTACATTCCAACATATCGAATCTTTTCAAGATTTTCACAACACATTTCACTGGTTGAGAAAGATTCCTTCTAGACCTTAGATACTTCCAGACCTAGGAAGTAATGCATCAATACGAGATCTTTCATCTCAAATTCTGTAGCTGGCTTCTTCTTGCTTTCCATGATCTGTTTCTCATTCCCTATCAGAAAGAGATCATCCACATATAATAATAGTATGACAGGTTCATCATCCATAACCTTAAGGTAAAGGTTAGGATCAGCTTTACTTTTGTTAAATCCCAAGCTTTTCAAGAAGCTATCAGCTTCTCCTTCTGTGATTGAACATCATCTACACTCTGCAGTGAGTGTTCTTCTGCATATCTATCAGTGCCATCTCTCGTCAGATGGGCCTACTGATATGAGCCTCAAGATCATTCGAACTCTGTGGTGAGTTCCTTCTTGCATCCATCTAAGAGAAGAATGCCATCTGTATATGGACACCATCTTCAACCTTGTAGCAAGGGTTGAAATCTGCATCACCCATGGTGATCATTAAGCTCATCAAATGACTATCGATCCTGGGTGCCTGTATAGAGCTTTCTTCAATTACACCATTAAGAGAATGGTCTTATCAAGCCACTTGGAGAAAATATCTCATCATGATCCTCTTCCTCTTTCTAAGAGAATCTTCTAGCCACGAGCCTTCTATAGCATGTTTGATTTGTAAGTCTTCTTGTTTGAACATCCATCACTTGTTCGGTGTTCATCATCATAGCACATGATCTTTTCTACAAATCAAAGTTAATCACATGATTAGTAATACTTCATAATCATCAAATTATGATAACCTACTATGCATACTGATATGATTCACATAGTCATGCAACTATCTTGACCAATATCTTGGCACAACACTTTTCCATATCCTGTATGCATACAGTGGCTATCTAGATGCCTTCCATCTCTACCAGAACATACTGTCAAGAGCGTGCACAGCTCTCAGCATGTCAGGAAAGAGGTTTCATTCTAGATAAGCAACAATGGAATGTTTGCCCAGTCTTATCCATCATATGCATATTAGTAGTATATTGTTCAAGGTATATGAATGCTTACACTATGCATGATATATTCTAAATATGCATACAAGAAATATCATTTACTATTTCAGAGATTCAAATAAAACTCAAATACTTATCTTTTATGTTGAGTAGTTTCCTCCCGCTTGATCTCTATATGTCTTTGAACTTCTATTCATCCTGGTCCACTATGCATGCTCAACTGTGCACTAGTTTCATCCTCATGATCTCATACACAATCATTCATTCATTAGTATACTATCAAAACATGATAATCTTAAGTATGTATAGTCATGATCATTTCATACATAGGTATACTTACCTAAGATCCTAACAAAGTAGGATTCTAACTTTATATAGGAAAATATACCTGGATTATCAAGCTTGGTTATGTCTTAACATACCCAAACAATATCTTCTTTGTTCTCTTCAATGGTTTAGAGACCTTGTGCTAAAACCTACATATCTCATAGGTTAAGCATAGTAGAACAAAGTCATACATGCCTTGTAAGTAGAGATTCCATGTGATTATGGATGTGTCTTTTGTCTTCATGTCATCATGGTTATAGAACTTGATTTTTCTTTCTTGATGTACTTGTATCTTGTTAGCAGACAACATCATCCTCATACAACACCACAAGTACATTAGTACAATCATAAGTTTCATAACCTTAATCAATGAATGAATTTCAACACATACCTATATCTCCTCAAGTCATACCTGTTAGGATTGCTTTTGAACCAATCCACTTTGATTTGCTCAAACTGAATTTGGAGCTGGATTAGGGTTTGTCAGAGAAACCCTAAAAATTCAAACTTTGAATTTCAAACTCCTGAATGGATGGAAAGATGTGCCTTGATGATATGATCAAGCTAGCATACTTCAATTTTGAAATCTCCAAAATTTGACCCCTCAAAATTGCCTTTCAAACTTCTGGATCTTCTGGACAGTATCCCACACTAGGGTTTGGTGAAGCCCACCCTTCTGCCCAATCAAAAGGTTCGATCCAAGGCTCTAAGCTTCGATTTTTTTGACGAGCTTCCAGCCGTGGTCACAGACTTCAAAAATTCCAACTTTTGTAGAAGCCCTAATTTTCCATCTTTCCGATCAAAATCCCGAACTAGGGTTTGATCAAGCCCAGCCTTCTACCCAACCAAAAAATTCGATCTTGGTCTCTAAATTTTGATTTTGATGAGTAGTATCCAGCCGTGGTCTCCAATTCCAAGAATTTCAACTTTCTTCGAAACCCTAATTTCCCATAGTAGTGGCGATCCAAAAATGGAGGTGCTTAGAAACAATTATGTTTGGATAGAAATATGTACCTGATTTTTTCTGGTTCATCTATGAAATTACGAATCCACAGGGTCTGAAACTTCTTCCTGTGGTAGCCTGACCTGTCCTCTTTCCAACCCCATAGTTCTGACCTCAATTGGATTCTCTGAGAGAGAGAGAGAGAGTTATGCCAAGTGTCGCAACGTGACTTGTTTATGGGATAAAACAGGAGAGCAAACTTGTACGGCATGCCACGTGTCACTAGTTCAACTTCGGCCTCTGAAAAAGTTACTTGAGAAATTACAGTCCGTGCTCTACCTATCACTTTTTACGAAATTTCATTTGGAGTTTCCTAGCCCATGTTATGACCTTTTTTCCTAGGTCACCTGATTATGACTGAGATCTGGAAGAGGCAGAAACCCTAACTTGTACTGATCATAACTCACAAAGTACAACGAATCTGAGGGTGTCCTTTGGACACAAGGTACATGGAAATTCTATCTACGATTTGTAAAGGTTCCAGATCCTGAAAATTCGCCAAAATGGATTTATAGCGAAAGTGCCACGATGACTGGTTTTTTTTCTATATAAAACCCTAACCTTCAAATTGTTGCAAGTGAAGCAAGTGTCGTAAGTGCCATACATTGCCTTCCTTCAGTTTGGCTTTGATACCATGTTAATATTCAATATTCTAAGACATAAAATATCAACATTGCATTTCATTTCACAACAATAGCATATACATGATCACTGAAAGAACAATAAGCACAGCATAAACACAAGAGACACATATTTATCCATGTTAAGATTCAATATGCTAAGACATAAAATATCAGCATTGAATTTCATTTCACAAGAATAGCATATACAGGATCACTGAAAGAACAACAAGAACAACATAAACACAAGAGACACAGATTTATCCTGGGAAACCCTCATGGGGTAGAAAACCCAGCAAAGCTTCCTCAATATAGATGACCAGCAAATACAAAGATGCAAACCATAGACATGAGCTCCTTCTCCTCCATAGCAGACCTCTTCCTCACCTATGCGCTATTCACAAGTGAGTGTGTTGTGTGTTAAATGAGGAACACACCTCCTCTATTTATACATAGCTCCGACATGACTTTACACTAACTAGGTTGGCCCCAACTTTAACCACTGGGTTAAACACCCCATTACAACTGACTGGGACGACCCCTCTAGGGTGGTCTAATAACCCTTTGACCCACATAACACATACAGGGATGACCCCACTAGGGAAGTCTAATAACCCAAGTTACCACATACCGACGGAGGAATAAACATCTCCGGATATACAATAATGTCTTCACGGAGGAATGAAACATCTCCGGAATAATAAAGTACAAATATAATATTCTTAGAAGTTACAATATTTCAACAAAGTATACTTACTTACAACAAAAAAATACCAACGAAATCTAGGTGTCCCTAGACTAGCAAATCCCAATGTCATGAGAAATAAAGAGGGAACCCTAACACTTATACCGCAAAAGGCTCATAACCAAGTGTCGTAAAGGATCTAATAAAAAACCTTAAATGTAACAAATTACAAGGAAACTCAACTACTAGGATATATAACCTAATAAAAATATAAAACCAAAACAAAACGACAAAGAACATTCAGAAATGCACCTCTACGTCCAAGGACAGTAAGGAAAGACTTTTTATTATTTCCTTATAGATAAAACCATTCTCATACTACAATGATTAAAAAAATTTATGCTCAAATCACATCCATTGTCCCAACATGTAATTTATATTTATTATATGAACCAAAATCATTTTACTAAATACTTTTTCACCCTAATCTATTTTAAATTATATTAAACTTCACTTAATTTAATATATTAAAAAATATTAAAAAACAAATTAATAAACACACATGTTATATTCTTTAAACATACCTACTACTACTTTCCTTAAAATATCATATTCACCTCAAATTTCAAAGATGTACTAATCTTTCATTAAAAAAAGATAATTTATCTACTGACATATTTATATAATATAAACTACACACCTTTTTCCTTTTTAATACCATTATTAAATACAAATATTATCATTAAAGAAAAGGGATAAACATTGAAGAAGATAATGTATCTACACATCAACCACGTATATATTTTTTAATATCATTATTATACCTGCCAAAGGCAGTTATATAGTAATCGATTTAGATTTTTACTTTTAATTATTTTCAATTTTTTTAAAGTATTTATATAAAGTTTTCAATAGTTTTTAAAAATCTATATATTAAATTTAATATTTAAAAATCAAAAAATAATTTTTATAATATTAAAATATCAAATTAATGATTTGTAATTGGTTAAAAACAATGATTAGACTAATTTCCCCTAGTTTGAGGGTTAATTGTCAGAAATTAAAAATATATTAAAATTTTAAAAATAGCTAACCTGACAGGTGGATACTACATTGAATAAAAACATACGATTTGATTGATTGGGTTTCGAACATGTACTCCCAGAGAGGAAAGTCCTCCCATGCCATAATACTACATTGAATACAAAACGTACACCCAAAAAAATGACAATTAAAAGCTAGAACAATCTGGACCAAGAATTACACGACTTGGCCCTTGGACAACTTTATTGGAACTTGTATTTCTCCTCATCATGCGTTAACATCCAAAATAAATACATGTTCCGAACAAACCAGCTAATGTCCACTCTGCAATTCTCACCAGCTTTTTAAACACCTTGAGCTAAAGTCCACCGCAATTTGATGCAGCTTTTTAAACATATGTACTCAAATTTCAATATCAAATATGGACGTTTTTACTCATTATTAATTTGAAGGTCTAAGGTTTAGTTGTAGGAGGAAATGGGTCAACATTTCGGTGGAGCAAAATTACCCATTCATAATTTTTAATGTATATTTATTTATCATATTGTTCAATTTTTTTATTACTTATTTGTGTGCATTTTAATGGTTTTTTGAATGGATAATGGAAGAATTTTATTTTTTTAATATATATATTTTAAATTTAATATATTATAATTGTATTCAATTATTACGTCTTTGTTTATATATATATATTTTAAAAACATGTTAAATACAAGGTTTTACAATTAAACATAACTATATTCAAAATTTATATATATATATATATATATAACATGTTAAATACTAAGCTTTTACAATTAAACATATATATTTAATACTTTATTAATAATATATATTACACCTCAATTTCATAATGAACTTCACAGAGGTGAGGTTCGTCAAGCACTCAAGAGCAAAGAGTTTCTAGGGTTTTACAAAACTCTCACTAGGGTTTAAATTATGCTCACAGCTTTATAATGGCGACGAATATTATGATGGTAGCGAAGATTATAGTTATCTTTGAACTATATATAGTTATGTTTTAATTTTTATCTATGAACTATATATAGTTATGAATTAAATTATTTCTAAATTATTTTCATCTTAACTTTTATTTTTTGAACTATATATAATTATTAATTAAATTATTTCCAATAGGCAAGTATAAGCAGCTTTGCTACTATTTTTACTTGTTAAATATATAGGTCATTATTGAGTAAGGGATAAGCATTGAATTAATTGAATAATAACATAAAATATATAATATTAATATATATATATATAAAATAAAAAATGATGTAGACATAAAGTAACAAAAGAGAGACAATAAATGAAGTAATTGAATATATATATATAAAATGATGTATACATAAAGTAACAAAGGAGAGACAAGAAAAGTAATGATAATACACATTTTATTATTTTTAGAGAGAATTATAAAAGAAAAAATAAGAGGAGAGAGAAAAACGACCTTAACACAAATCTTGTTATAAAAAAAGAAAAAGTAAAAATAAACAATTAAATAAGCTACAAAGTGATTAGTTTTTATCAAATATGAAAATGAAAAAGTAATATGATAAATTGATTTTGTAAAAACATTAAAATAAAAATGAACAGAATTGATAAAGTGACAATAATTTCTTTTGGCTTTTTAGTAAACAAAAGTCAACAATGTCATGTAAAGATTGCCACATGGCATTTTAAAAAAATTATATATTAAATGTTTTTATTTTCTTTTCTATTTTTAAAAATAAAGTCACACTCTCATATCGTCGATAACCTCTTCGACCAATCACACAATGAAATGAGTAGAATTATATATATATATATATATATATTTCAAAAAAAATTATTTAATAAAAAAAATATTGAACTTAGACCACATCACTCATATAGTTTTACCCTAATCTAATTTGATTTTTCATTTAACATATTTAAAAAGACTTGAAAATTGTAAGTCATTAATTCATATGATAACTTCTTTAAAGCATACATTCTCTCCGGAACTACTTTATGTAAAATATCATTTTTACCCAAGAACAAATATCAAACATCCATGAAAATCATGTATCCACAAATCCATATACTCTCAACCACATATCTTTTCCATTAAAGAAAATATAAGCTTTGAGATAATTGAATACTAACACAATGTACATAATATTAAAAGAAGGATAAACATTGCAATAGTCCATTGGATGTAGCTTAGGTGGTTGGGAGGAATGATTGTTACCCTCCCCACATAGATTCAATTCTTGTAAGTGACATTATGTTCTTGTTGAGCCACTATTGTAATGATTGAGTGGATAGAAAGATAATCATTAAAGTAATTAAATATTAACATAAAGTGCATATTATTAAAAAATACAAGAATAGATATTTTGTTAGAGAAAAGAGAAACAAAAGCAATTATAATTCATATTTTCTTATTGTTATATAAAGAAGAAAAAGAAATTAAAATTTAAAAAAAATAATATTTATTATTGTTATAGAGAGAAAATAAGAAAATCATAATAATAATAATAAATAACGTTTATTAATTAAGAAAGCTTAAAAATATTATTAATACTAATTTCACTGTAACCACCTTGAAATAACATGATTATATAAAATCTCAAAAATAAATATATAAAATTAGAGTATAAATAAATTCATTCATTTCAATCATGCAACTTTTTATACTTAATGATGTTGTCACAGAAGATTATCATTAATGAATAAATAATTTAACTTAACATTTATTTGATACTAAAATGTACAATGATACAATATCTTTTAAAAAAAAATTATTAATATTATGAATAAAAGATAAAGAAAAAATAACTTTAATATAAATTTCAATTTTATTTTATTTTAAATAAAAAAATGAAAAATATATATATTTTTTAAAATACACTTATAAATTAAATTGACATATATTTACAAAAATAAAATAAAATTCTAATAAACATTAATAATTACATTATTAAATATATATTTTTTAAATTAGTTCATCTTAAAATTTATATTATATCTAAAATAATAAATTCATATTTTAAATAAATATAATTATTTTTAAAAAATAAAAAAAATTTAAAAATTAAAAATTATATTAACAAAAATTATATTTAAAAAACACTTGAAGATTTTATTTTATTTTAACATAATATTATAATTCAAAATTAAATAAAATATTATAAGTATATGTGTTAATTATGTTTATTTATAAAATTAATAAAGTATTTTTTAATAACAAATATCTACCTCAACTACACATTATTTGTTTTATATTAATGCCATAATTACAAACAACTATAATCATTGGGTAGGAGATAAGCATTGAAACATTCACAATAATATTTAGAAGTACATGTATATAATTGTTTTTAAAGAGAATAAACTTTGTGGTAAATAAAGTAAATATAAAGAAGAAAAGCAATCATAACACAAACTTTATTAGTATATGTATATAATTGTTTTTAAGGAGAATATACTTTGTAGTAAATAAAGTAAATATAAAGAAGAAAACCATTTATAACACAAATTTTATTATTTTTATAGAAAAAAACACACAAGAAAATGTGAAGAATTAAGAAGTAAATTTAATTTAATAAATTTTAATGTAAGAGGGTATCATAAAGAGTACATAAATCGAACTACAACTTTGAAATTCTCATAAACCTGGATTATACAATTACCAAAAGGCTAAAAAAAACTTTTAAATTTACTTGGCACGTTATGGACATTCAAGTAGTAATTTTTTAAAATATAGACTTTATCTAAACCATATCTATTTTACGAGTAAGTTAATAAGCTGATAAATTCAACTTTTTGGCCGTTTTTTGGTGAGCTAAGTTTTACTTTGTAAATTATTTATTGAGATTATGAAGATCATAGTCGTCATAAATTAGGTTAAAAAGCTACGAAGCAAAGTTTCCGTCCGTCAAATGAAACTATGATTTCTAACAAAACTTCTATTGGATTTGAGGGAGAGTTTCCATTAGAAAGGAAGTATGACTTCTGAAAAAACTCTTCTAGCTACATTAACATCTTTCTTCAAAGAATTGGTTTCAACATATTTGTCTCAGTAATTTGGATTTATGAACTTATATTTGAGATGTAGATATTTTATACTAGATATTTTATTGTAGTCATTATAAACACCTTATATGTGGTCCTATAAAAATTATAATATTCTTAAAGTCGTTCATTATATACACCTAATATGTTCTTCTATATACACCTTATAGCTTCACCATGAGTCTTTAGTCTTCTAGCTACAATAATGGTTTTCTCCATAGAACTGGTTTTCAACATTCTTATATCAATTTGGATTTATGAACTCGTATTTGAGATGTAGACCTTTCACACTATATATTTTATTGTGGTCCTATATAAACCTTATAGATTCATCATGAGCCTCTACTCTTCTAGCTACAATAATGTCTTTGTCCAGAGAATTGGTTTTCAATATTCCTACCTCATTTTGGATTTATAAACTCGTATTTGAGATGTAGACCTTTCACACTAGATATGTTATTGACATCCTATATACACCTTATAGCTTCACCATATGTATCCACTCTTCTAGCTACAATAATATATTTGTCCAAAGAATTGGTTTTCAACATTTTTACCTCACTAATTTTGATTTATGAACTTATATTTGAGATGTAGACCTTTCACACTAGATATGTTATTGTGGTCATTATATTCACTTTATATGTGGTCATATAAAAAATTATAATTTTCATAAAGGTGGTCATTGTATACACCTTATATGTGGTCCTATATACACCTTATATCTTCACTATGAGTCTCTACTCTTCTAGCTACAATAATGGCTTTGTCCATAGAATTAGTTTTCAACATTCTTACCTCAATTTGGATTTATAACTCATATTTGAGATGCAGACCTTTCACAATACATATGTTTTTGTGGTCATTATATACACCTTATATGCGCTCCTATTAAAAATTATAATTTTTATAAGTGCTATTGGAATTAGACATGATATTATCTTTAGGATTAGGGTTATTTATCCCCATCCTTAATATTTAAACTTCAACACAATCTTCCATATTCATTATTGGCTTGTCCTCTATAAAGTTATAAATTTCTAGTAAATAAAATCTAACTATTTCCACATATATTTGAAACACAAGGTTTGGATCATAGTAATTTAGAAATCCCTACAATATCAAACCATATTTATCCAAATCCTTAGAAATTTTAAAGAATTTCCCCTTATTTCCAATTGAGATCCTACAAAATTTGAAAGGTATTCAAAAAACTATTTCCCCTTACTTTTCCAAACTTCTTCACAATGTGTTATGTATAGAATGTGGCATAGTTTTTTCTTACTTGGATCAACATTCCAAATTTAACTATTTAGAAATTATAAATGCTACAAAATTCAGATAAATAGGGAGAGGAAATGAGATAAAGGAGAGTTCAAAACTTTAAATAGGAGCAAGGTTGAACAAAGTGAAAAAAGGAATCACTTACATTATTCATATGGTTGCATTTCAAACTTTCCATTTTAGTTTGCCTTCCTATAATATGCACAACCATTTTTAGTAGTTACAAGAAATTTTCTATTTATAGCTTCACCATGAGTCTATAATCCTCTATCTACAATAATGGCTTTGTAAAAAAAATTGGTTTTCAACATTCTTACTTTACTTTGTCTTTATCAACTCATACTTGAGATGTAGACCTTTCACACTATATATGTAGAGAGTTTGTCTTTTAATTTCAAGTCTTAGAACTTCTTAACATATTATTCAACTATCATATCCCATTATAATAAGTGCATGACTTGAACATGATAGGGTTCATATTAATTACGGTATTTAATGTGTCTATGAACTTGCCAAAGTCCCCTCTAGGGTTTCTAACAATACATTTGTTACCCCATGTATGTGATGCATGATCAATATGTCATAGAGCCACATTTAACTTATCCTACTAGTTGTAAATGTAGTGTACATTTAATGTTGACGTGATCATTCTTAGTCATGTGTCAACTTCAATTTTTTCACATACCCAATAACCACTATAAATTTGTTGAGACCATTGGGTACTTGAATCTATGAATAATTTATGCTCTTGCTTCCAATTAAGGATTTGTTTTCCAATGGGTCACTATAATATGGATTTTTAATAGCAGAAATGAAATATATATAATAGCAAATATTTAAACTAAAATTGTACATTCTAATTATGTAATCATTCCTAACATGAATTCATCAAGCCATGATGTTTAGTCAATCCATACACATAATCAATTCCAAAACAATAATTGAAAACATCACATAACATACTAAAATGCGTGGCATTCATACACAATTGGCACTTATCTTATGAAAGTGTCCTCCAAACAGCTTCCTGCTAAGAATGTTCCTCCCATCTGTAGGCACTCTATCAAGCCTTCTCTTTATTTGACAAGTGCCACCCCCGATATGGGGCTATCAATACACAAGGTGAATTCCCACTTCTTTCGCTTCAATTTACAACCACACTTCTCACAAAGTGCTCCTCACCCAAGGGTAACTATCCTCTACCTAAGTGGTGTGGTTAACCCCATCCACATATGACCCCAACTCCTCACTCAATCCCCATCAACCTGCACAACACCAGGGAAGGTACCCCTTTCTCTACATCTAAAGTCCCTCGAGTTATCTCCTTCCCCTTCTAGCACTCCAACATCTACTATCCAAGAATCCTTTATGACAAGGCTCCATGGATGTCACATGGCAGGTTATGTTCTCTAATCCCATACATCAGTTTATCAGGGTAGCTAGGATGTCTTTTATTAGGGTGGGATCAAGTGTAGCTTCTAGAAAATTAATTTCCCTTTGATTTACCAAAAAGAATTACCATGGCATGGATGCTCTTCCTCTATGGATGTTGAAATGAATTAATGTTGAATTAAGTGAGTTTCTAGTTTTAAATATGCATGGTTTTGCTTTGACACATGGATTCCCTAGAATAATACTACATTAAGATAATTAGTCCCATGATTAATTAAGGTGACCTTCATAATTATGGTTATGGGAATTTGTGTTAAAAGGGTTAATGAAGGATAATGTATAGTTGAATTCCACTAGGTTCATAACCCCTTACCCCCTCTTACTTCCCCCACTTGTGGATTGTTAGTGTCCCCCCACCTCTTCTTCATCCTTCTTCACTTGTAGTTGTCAAGGATTTGTATATTAAAAATAAAAAGTACATGTTTACAATATATTCAATCATCCTAGACCATTCATATCCAAATTCTATCCTTTACATAACTACATCATATTTACATATTGGGGTTAAAAACAGGGTGTTACATTCCCCTCCCTCTTAATTTATGCACAATCCTTGGTGCATATCAGCACTATGTACATGTACAAAAATATTACAACAAAAGTTTTGAAAATAGTTGTGGGTATGCCTTCTGCATCGCATCCTCCAATCCCACATTGCTTCTTTAGGGTCGTAATGAATCCATTAGACCTTTACTTGCCCTATGGATCTTTTCCTGAGTAACGTAATCTTTTTGTTGAGGATGAACATTGGCTGGACCAGAATATCTCCTTCTAGTTCCTCCTGAATCGCAACATAATCAATGATGTGGTTAAGATTAGGTATATAATTTTTCAATAAAGACACATGAAATACATTGTGTACTCTTGTGAAAGCATGCAAAGAAAGATCATATGAAATAGGTCCTATCCTAGGAAAAAAAATTTGGGTTTTTTTTCCAACAGATTTCATACCCATGGTTTTGGGTATCCCGTGGTATTTTCCCATTGTATTTCCCCTATACAAGAAAGACATTGTAATACGGCTAGGGAAAGAAATGTATTAGGTTTTATGCATTGTAAAGATCTCTAAGATCGAAAAGAGAGAGACTGTGAGAGGGTGTGAAGAGGAAGTGCAGCGGCTGTGCTGCAGGATGTATCCCTTCCCTTTGCTGGATGGTATAATAATAAGGACTGGCAATTTCAGTGTGGATGTAGCCCATCTTGGGTGAACCACGATATATTGGTGTCTCTCTTGTAATGTGTATGTGTGATTATATCTTCATTTATGTTTATTTTTATTGTTCTACGATCATGTTTTTCTAACAATTGGTATCATAGCCAAAGGTCTATTTGGCAGATAAACCTGCAGGAAACTAGGGTTTCTAGTTCAAGTGGGAGGAATGGCGAAAGACGGAAAGTTTAAGGTCGAGAATTTTAATGGCCAAAACTACCAGCTATGGAAGATGCAAGTGGAGGAATATCTGTACCAGAAGGATCTATTCCTACCGTTGGGAGGAAGAGCAAAGCATCCAGCGACTATGAAGGATGAAGAATGGGAGGTTCTTGAAAGAAAGGCACTAGGGGCAATACGACTATCCCTGGATTCGTCGGTGGCTTTCAATATCTCAAAAGAAAGGACAATAGAGGGTTTGATGAGCGCATTGCGTCAGTTGTATGAAAAACCCTAGGCCTCCAACAAGGTATTTCTAATGAAGCGTTTATTTAATATGAAGATGTATGAAGGTGGATTTGTTACTGATCATTTAAATGAATTTAATACGATACAAATCAACTAAGTTCTATAAGTGTGAGCTTCGATGATGAGGTTAGGGATCTTCTAATCTTGTGTTCATTGCCAGAAAGCTGGAATAGCTTGGTCATGGTTATAAGTAACTCTGTCTCTGGTTCAAACACCTTGAAATTTGATGATGTTATTGGTGTTATTCTTAGCGAGGAAATGCGAAGAAAAAGAATAGGTGAGACATCAAGTAATGCGTTGACCATGCAGAGCAAGGGAAGACAAAAGGAGAGAGGAAAGAGCCAAGGTAATCATGGAAAGTCTAAAATGGGCATATCCAAGTCCAAACTGGGAAAGATAGAGTGCTGGAACTGTGGAAAGAAAGGACATCTGAAGAAAGACTACAGATCTCTAAAGAAGAAAGGAGATGGATGGCAGGAAACTACCAAGGAAGCAAATGTAGCAGGTGATGTGTTACAAGATGCTTTGATTCTTGCATTAGATAATACTAGTGATTATTGGGTAGTAGATTCAGGGGCTTCATGTCATGCTACACCCCATAGGAAATATTTTCATGATTATGTTCTAGGTGATTTTGGACGTGTTTTATTGGGTGATGATGAGCCATGTAAAATTGTTGGAATGGGTAAGGTATGGATAAAATTTAAGAATGGAACTGAATGGTTGTTAAAAGATGTTAGGCATATTCCTGCTATGAAAAGAAATTTGATCTCAACAGGGAAGTTGGGAGATGGCGGCTGTCTATCTACGTTTGGAGAAACGTGGTGGAAGATCACTAAAGGATCAATGGTGATAGCAAAAGGAGACATGGTAGGTAGGTTGTATTTATGTCCTCATAATGCTGACCATTCTATCTCTTTAGCTTCCACAGGAACAAATACGGCATTGTGGCATCATAGGCTTGGCCACATGAGTGAAAAGGGGATGCAGATTATCCACTCAAGGAAGTTGTTGCCAGATTTGAAGCAGGTAAGTTTGGAATTTTGTGAGAATTGTGTTTACGGAAAACAGAAGAGAGTCAAATTTCTCAGGGTTGGGAAACATAAGAAGAATGAAAAGTTAGAGCTTGTGCATACAGATGTATGGGGACCGGCTTAGGTACAATCTCTTGGTGGATCTCATTATTAAGTTACATTTATTGATGATGCAACTAGAAAAACTTGGGTTTATTGCATTAGACATAAATCTGATGTGTTTGCTACTTTTAAGAAGTGGAAACCTTTGGTTGAGAATGAGACAGGAAAAAGGTTGAAGTGTCTCAGATTTGATAATGGAGGTGAGTACTGCGGCAAGGAGTTTGATAGTTACTGTTCACACCATGGGATTCTATTGTTGCTGCAACATCCCCCCAAATTTTTTTTTGATTGTTTGGGTCCCTCCTATTATTTTGAAGTTTTCCTTTTATTTTTTTGCTTAAATTTGTTTGCCAAAGTGGTTTTCTTACCTCTATAGACTTCCTAGAAATTTTGATTTTTTGACTAAGGAAAGAAGTTTCTTTTCGGCGTTGGGCGCATTTTTTAATGTTAAATCTTGTGACAAAGGCGCAAAAGTTAGTTTTATTTTGGGTGATAATAGCGCATGAGTTAGTCTTAATTTTGCCGACAATGGCGCAAAAGTTAGTTTTATGTTGGGTGATAATAGCGCATGAGTTAGTCTTAATTTTGCCGACAATGGCGCAAGAGTTATTTTTTTATTTTTATCCAAGAGCACAAAAGATAGTCTTAAAACTGCCGATTGAAGTTTCATTCTGCCTTTCCCAAACCATCGCAAGGTTGAAAATTGATCCTCGCCGACATTTTTCAAGCCACCCAGCACAAGTCTTAGTGATAAGTTCTCTGACTAAGGCACAAACGTTAGCCTTAAAATCGCCATTGTAGCACCACTTCCAATCGTAAAAGGGCTGCCGGCGGGTTCCACTTTGTGTGAAGGGCGTTTTAATCACAAAATTCACATCCATTGCACTGCAATTATCATTATCTTCCCTGCCGCGGCACAGGTTTGGACAACATCTCTTCCAATCACGGCGCAAGTTTGATGTCATCTTTACCGACTGTGGAGCAACTTTAAAATTAAAATTTTTGTTGTTTTACGCCGCGCCCTTTCGCCATAAAACCCAATCGCGCGACTTATGGGTAATATTTCCGCCCATTGCACCACTCCTGATCATAAAACGTCGCCGGAATTTCCCACTCTAGATCGCAGGTGATTTAATGTTAAGATTCCCGTCACAGCGCAACAATTAGTATTATCCTCCCCACCACAGCGCAGCCCGCTTTTTGGGTTTGAGTGTAGTCATATAGGTTGGTGAGAATTCATGGCCACCCTTATATATATACGTGTAGGGCAGGATTATCAACCCATTCCACTGTTGTCGAGGCCAAAGAAAGCTCACCATTTTCCAAGATTATAAAGAGGCTGAGCACACCAAGTCTCCAAAGGGGTTTGTATCCTTGCCGGGAGCTATCTGTCTCACTATGCGGTTCGCTAACGTTGGCTACTGTATTGACATATTTAATTTCGGTAACTAGGGATAGCATAAAGAGAAGACGCCCACTCCATAACACTATGGAATTTCTGTTTTTAGCCCCAAAAGGCATTGCTACTATTGATTGTTGCATTGGAACGCCCACAGATCACTGGAAACACCCAACAGTTGAATTTCAATTTTGTGTTTCTTTTAGCTATTATATGGGAAAAGCAGGATCACCTAAGGACCATTTTGAATGTAAAAGCTAACTATTCTGCATGTGTCTTTCTTAAATATAATGAGGCTTGGGGTGTGAAATGTTCATTTGAAGTCTTTGCCAAAATCTTTACTTGTGCCATTTCACTATTGTAGGAGCAATAGGAGGAGGCCCAGAGAGTAGAGCAAGAAAGAGTCTGAGCAACTAAAGCTGCTAAGAAGATCAAAGAAGAGGAAGCCAAGAAAGCGCCTGAGAAGGAACCACTTAGTCCACAATTCATAGATATGGATGTATCCATGAATAACCAATCAGGGATCATCGAAGAAGGGAGTGTTGAAGTTGATGAACTTGCTCTTACTCCACACACCCCTTCCCGGCAGTGCCAAATGGCCAACCTGGATTCCGTTCATTATGACAAGAAACAGAAGGTTATCATTGAGAGGTCAGAGAAGCAAACCATGATAGCATCCAGCTATATGCAGCAAGTTGATAACCTAGAACAAGATGAGATCCCTAGGGAAGCAGGTGCATCAGCAGAGGCATCGCAGCCAGTAGCTGTAGTTGGGCCATCCGTGACTTGATTGAAGATAGATGTTATTTTGTTTTTGTCTTTTGTAATAAAAGAGAACTTTATTTATGTTTTTGTAAAAGACAGCGGCAATTTTAGGTTTTGTCTTATTAGGCACTAGAAGACAAAATTTTTTTCCCTCCTAGGTTTAGGTTTAGGTTTTGGGAAAAGGAAAGCATTGTAAATCTATAAATAGACAGACATAAGAGAATGAACAGACTTTTGGCAGGTTGGAAAGACATTCTCTGTCTTGTGCATAGACTACTTTACGGCATGTATGTGGAATTCTTTTTACCTAATGAAGCTTGGAGGACTGCGTTTTGCCAGAATAACGTGTCAAATCTCTGTTTGGGCTATCCCTTGCTGCATTTACACGTCTTTTGTGAGATCGTTCCTTACTTCAATACGAATTAATTCCAGATGTGACAAATGTTTCTCATAAATTTCTTTCTGTGCAATTAATGTTTACTTCAAATGAGAAATTGGAATGTTTAATTTGAATCAGAGTTACCTTTGAGATCTTTTATTTTCTGCTGGAAAAGACATCTTTATGGTTGAACGGCGATCTGTGAAATATTTGGGTGCTTTTTTTCAGGTCATTGCTCATATTTTATTTTGGCTCCTCACGAGGATAGAATAGATTTGCTTATCACAGTTTAGATTAAGATTTGTTTCAGCTTTGCATTTATATTAAATTAGTTTACATCACTTGCACCTCATACATAATTTTAAAACACATAAACGATGGATCGGGCCACAACCGGCAAAGAACACAACAAATCTTTAAATCTTACACGGTAGCCGGAACCGTTAACCGGACGGATTCCCCAAACCAAATGGTGGACAATCTAATTGGGACTGTTTACTAGGGAGAATCCCTTGCTGCTTGATGCTATGATTTTTTGGGCATCAACAGTTTTTGGCGCTAGAAGGAGGGCTTGAACTAGTGCACGGATGGTAGAGGAGATTCGTCCATGAGAAGAAATTCCCCTGAAAACCCCCGTGAAACAGCTTTTCTAGACATTTCAGATCTGGGATCAAGAAATCAAGATAATCTTAATTCTGAAACAGAACAGCAAGAAACGTTGTATGCTGTCCCATTCAAAGAGGTAAACCATTTTAGAAGACACACTTGCTCTTATGTTAGAAGCCTTGGAGGATTAGACACCGTCCCTTTTCTTCCTAGAATAAGAGCTCCTAGAAGAGAAACGCAATACACACGAGACTCTGTCTTAGTTGAAAGCTTAGAAGAATTGTTAGATCTGTCCTTAGGAGAAATCACAGAACCTTTTGCAGAAATAAGATCTGAGACTCCTTTAAGTCAGGAAGAACAATACATTCCGTAGCATACCCCTCAAAATTCACCACTGCATACACCTGCGCACTCTCCCCGAAAAGTCATGGCAGTTCTTGCGTGGAGAGCGAGAGGAGCACTAAATTTAGTTGGGCCTTTCCACGATCTGCCCAAGAATCCTGAGAAAGTGTTGCCTAAGTATGATCCTGGGAAAGGGATCTCCGCTGAGGATCATCTCAAAAGCTTTTACCTAGCTTTGAATCTTTTGAATGTAGAACATGAAGACGTAGTCTGTCGCTTGTTCCCTTATACCTTTGAACCTAAAGTATCCTCTTGGTATTTCAGTTTCCAGGCTAGTTCCATAGCAAATTGGGAGGATTTTGAAAGATGTTTTCTAAAGAAATATGGGAACCAAAAAATAGTAGCCACTCTCATGAAAGAGTTGTTGTCCATGAGAATGGAGAAGAAGGAAAAGGTGCAAGAGTTTAATCAAATATTTACCACTCTCTTAAACAACTTCAGTGATGCCACTAAGCTAGCTGAAGAATGCCTAGTAGAGTATTACACAACAGCTCTTGACCCACCTTTAGCCATGTTTGTCAAAAGGACCAAGAAAACCACTTTGATAGAAAACTTCGAAGAGGCTAAGAAAGTGGAAGAAGAGGCGGACAACATTGCCAAACATTCCTTTGATCTGGAAGCAAAACCAACAGCTGCTAAAAATCCTCTGTTGTTGACAAGAAGCAAAGAAGATCCCACCATGGATCTAGAGAACATGGTGAAGATGATGCAAAAAATTTCTAACAAAATTCTAAATCTAGAGAAAGATAAAGCAGCTAGCTCTTCTAGGCCACCATTCAAGCCTTTCTATAAAAAAAGAGAAGAGAATGGACAACCAACTCCACCGATGAATAATTTTACTGTTTTAAACTTAAACGAAGTCGGCATGGATCATTTCTATACTTTCCACGAGGAACAACACTTAGAAAAGAGTCGCCCACAGTGGATAAATTCTATGAGTCTAGTGATGAATCAAATGTTAGATGTATAGCTTATTGACCAAACATATCCTCAGGAAGAGCAAGCACCTGAGCAGGACCATCCCACTCCCGACACCACAATGATTCTTTGGGATTGGACCCCTACACAAGAACTATTATTTGATGATCCAGCTGATGAATTTCAGACAGCATCTATTAATGTCACTACTAGAAGTAAAGGACCAGTTCCTGATCAAACTCTGGATCCCCTAAGGTTAAATCTTCGAATCAAACGCTGAAGTGACATATACCTGTCATCCTACCCCAGCCTAAAATAAACCCTGCAGCTGCAAAAGAATCAAATATAGAACTTGATAAACAGCTGAAAGTTCCTTTAGACAAGGATGAAAGTCGACCAAAAATTTCAAAAGAATGTGGTATAGGTTATGATATAATCGAAGATATTAAAAAGGTTAAGGCAAATGTCTCCATATTTGACATGTGCAGCCTACCCTAGCAGAGAATGAAATTAATGGAATCTTTCAATCCTAAAGCCAATGCTTCACCTGAAAACATAGAAGAAAATCCTGAGATAAACGAAGCTAGCATTGGTGGCAAGTCCAAATCACAGACTCTGCCCTTTCTATTAACCTTTGAAATATTTTATCATAATGTGCACAACTGCTTGGTGGACTTAGGGGCTAGTTCGAATGTTATGCCTTTGTCGATTTGTAAAAAAATCAATGGACATCCAATCCCATCCCCGTCCCAAATTATACAGTTAGATAGAACTGCGGTCAAAGTTATTGGTGAATTGAAAGATGTTCTTATCAGATTGTCAACTGACTCCCGAGTATGTCAATTTGTTGATATAATGGTAGTTGATATCCCCGAGTCTTATGGGTTGATCTTGAGTAGGGACTGGTCTACAAAACTAAAAGGATATTTCGCAACAGATTGGTCTCATTTGTGGCTTCCTTACCAGAACAGGCAAAACCAGATCAAGATATTGAGAGAACCCCACATGAAACAAAACGTGACTCAGTTAGAGGAAAATAATGAAGCCGTAGCTTTCTCGTCTTTAGTATTAGGGAATTATTTCTTAGAGATTGAACCAGGTAATTATCAATCAGAAGAAACTAGTCATGATTCAGATGAATAGCTCGATCTCCTTCAGTTTTTGCGGGCTAGTGATATTGATTGTAACATAGTAGGCTTAGTGACTGACTTAGGAAATGTTTACACTAACTTAAGTAAAAGTGAAAAAATTTTGTGGACTCTTTACTTTGATGGCTCCAAAACTCAAGAAGGATCGGGAGCCGACCGTGTTTTAATTGATCCCAACAGAACCAAACATTTTCTGTCTTGTAGATTAAAGTTTGTCTGTACTAACAACAATGCTGAGTACGAAGCTTTGGTCCATGGGTTAAAGAAAGCTATATGTTTGAATGTCAAATATTTGAAATTTTTTGGTGACTCGAAAATAGTGGTTAGACAAGTGAGGGATACCATTCATTGTCTCTCCCCTCACCTGAAAGGATACCAATCTGAAGTTTGGGATTTAATTTCCTGTTTTGATGCTTTCAATATACATTCTATTCCTAGATTACAAAATGCTGCAGTAGACCTATTAGCTACATCTTCTTCTAGGTTGGTTCCTACTAATAATAAATGCTCAATTGAATTGATTTTCAGGCCATCAGTGCTCGATAATATTACCAATTTCAGGGTGTTCGATGACGATAATCAGATCATCAATTTCTTGACGAGTGAAGATGTTTTTCAGGAGGCTGTAATAGATGAAGAACAACATGATTCAAATCTGCAAAGTAAAGATGCTCTCAAAGGAAACTTCATACCCAAGGGAGTGAGAACTCTTGAAGCTTTATTTGATTTGCATAGCAAGTTCAGGAAGCCGGTAAATGCCAAAACCCACAGCTCATCCACACAACATGAATTAATAAACTTGGGTACAGAAGCAGATCTGAAATATATTAATCTCGGTAAGTGCTGCTCGCCAGCTGAAAGAGAAAAGTTTATCAAACTTTTTAAGTAGTATAAGGATGTCTGTGCCTAGACTTACGACGACCTGAAAACGTATGATACTTGTATCATTCAGCATGTAATACCAATGAAAGAAGGTGTCAAACCTTTTCAGCATCAGATAAGAAGAATGCATCCGACTCTCGAGCCTCTAATTCAAAAGGAATTGAAGAAATTGCTAGATGCAAAGATTATTTTTAAAGGAAAACATTCTGAGTGGGTTTCTAACTTAGTCCCTGTACGAAAGAAGTCAGGAGAAATCAGACTATGTGTGGATTTCTGGAATTTGAACAGGGCTTCAGATAAAGACAATTATCCTGTGCCCCCAATGGAGCAGATTTTGCAGATGGTATCAGGATTTGAATTGTTCTCGCTACTAGACGATTTTTCTGGATATAATCAAGTGCTCGTAGTGGAAGAGGACCGACTCAAAACCACTTTTCGAACAAAGTGGGGGACCTTTGCATACCGAAGGATGCCATTCGGTTTGATAAATGCAGGAGCAACTTTTCAGCATGCCATGGATATTGCCTTCCGAGGATTGGGCGGAAAACTTCTCGGTCATATCATTTCAAAAAAAGGAATCTCAATAGACCAAGAACGAGTTGAAGCTATCCCACGGCGCAAAGTCAACGAAGATGCTAATATCAAATTCTTGGGAGAAAACATCATAACCAGGTTTGGGGTTCCAATTTCCCTAGACTTTGATAATGCAACTTATTTTTCGTCTTTTAAGGTCAATGAATTTGTTTATGAGAAAGGAATTAAACTGCATTATTCAGCAAATTACTATCCCCAGGGAAATGCATTAGCTTAGTCGACCAATAAAAACCTCATCCGAATTCTTAAGAAAACTGTAATTGAAAATTAGAGAAGCTAGCACTTAGCCCTTCCAAATGCTCTATGGGCAGACAGGGTTACCCTCAAGAATGCCTTAGGTGCGTCCCCATTTACCTTGGTTTACGGTAAGGAAGCCATCGTTCCCCCAAATGTATTACTCCCATCCTTGCAGCTTTCCCAAGCCTCCCAAGGTTCCAGTAGTCAAGTTCTTCAATCCAAAATTGACACCCTGCTTCAACTTGAAGAAGCCCAACAGAAAGCCAAGAATTGATTCCACCAACAGCAAGATATAGTCAAAAGATGGTTCGATAAAAGGAAGTCCGGTAAAAGAAGTTTTGAAGTAGGAGATTTAGTTATGAAATGGGACCATCATCACGAAGGCAAGGGAATACACATGAAATTCCAACACTTATGGGTAGGCCCTTACCAAATTTCTGCAAATCTCGGCCCATCCACTTACAAGCTAACAGACCTCCAAGGAGAGGAAGTAACCCTTCCCCTCAACGACCTCGCCTTGAAACAATACTTTGCATAGTCTCGTTGAGGTTTTCTGTACATAAATGAAGGCTTTGTTCTTTTCTTTTTACTTTTTACTATAGTCCCTTGTTTTCTGTTTGTTTCAGCCAAGTTTTCCTCTTTTCTCAATTTTTTGAGTTTTCCCTTTCCCCTTTCCTTTGTATAGTTTTTCCTTCTAGCCCTGCAATTGGGCCTTTCGTGAAGATAGATCTCTCAAGAAATCTCACAACTCATTAAGCTGGAAATGTACCCTCAAAAGAAAGTTTATCTATGCATTTTGGCTTTTGCTGATCGTTTTCCAGAATGAAGAGATCCTGTTCTGTTGGTTGCATTAACCCCTGTTTAATAGCAGAAATCCATGATTATCTTTATCATTATCTTTGGGCTCCATCCACCCTCACATTTATAAGCGTCTCAAGAAGATCGTTGTAGTTAGACCCATGGAAAGGAAGCACATCTCGAAGGCATAGGGTATTAAAATGACTCCATGCTGCAAATCTAAAGCCAAAAGAGCTTATAATCAAGAGTATGTTTTCCAGAAAATCTCGCCTCCATTAAAGCATGGCTGAGAACAATAAAGACTTTTAATTTAAGCAACCACACCAAAATGCCCAGTAGAGTTCTTCTCCGTCCGTGAGCATGAGAAACCAAGAAAATATCCTGCTCACACAAAAGGACATCAATGGATTGAAGAACTTAGGCAAATGGCTGAGTCTTGAAGAAATTTTTATGGAATGCTCACACGACAAAAGTCGCTAATTAAAGAACATCCAAAAGGATGCAAGCAACATGGGAATGAGGAACAAGAGAATATTGTCTATTAGATGTTGTTACAATCTTGTGGAGTCCGATGACAGTGGTCGTCTGAAAGATGGATCTTCTAAAAATGAACCCCATATTTTGGCCCTTGGAGAGTTTTAAGGATGTTTTTATCGAAGCTCCCCTTTCCTAATGACCAACGGATAAAGTGATCACTTCCTTTGTGGAAATTCGAACGCTCAAGACAATTGTTGCACGTGAGGTGACTAGCTTTAAATTTCCTATGGAAGGAAGAGAGTTTTTCAGATATTTGTGTTCGCCAGCGATTCGCCAATTGTTGTTGCTGCAACATCCCCCCAAATTTTTTTTTGATTGTTTGGGTCCCTCCTATTATTTTGAAGTTTTCCTTTGATTTTTTTGCTTAAATTTTTTTGCCAAAGTGGTTTTCTTACCTCTGTAGACTTCCTAGAAATTTTGATTTTTTGACTAAGGAAAGAAGTTTCTTTTCGGCGTTGGGTGCATTTTGTAATGTTAAATCTCGCGACAAAGGCGCAAAAGTTAGTTTTATTTTGGGCGATAATAGCGCATGAGTTAGTCTTAATTTTGCCGACAATGGCGCAAGAGTTATTGTTTTATTTTTATCCAAGAGCACAAAAGATAGTCTTAAAACTATTGATTTAAGTTTCATTCTTCCTTTCCCAAACCATCGCAAGGTTGAAAATTGATCCTCGCTGACATTTTTCAAGCCACCTAGCGCAAGTCTTAGTGATAAGTTCTCCAACTAAGGTGCAAACGTTAGCCTTAAAATTGCCGCTATAGCACCACTTGCAATCGTAAAAGGGCCACGGCAGGTCCCACTTTGTATGGTCCATTGCGTTGCAATTATCGTTATCTTCCTCGCCGCGGCACAGGTTTGGACAACATCTCTTCCGATCACGGCGCAAGTTTGATGTCATCTTTACCGACTGTGGCGCAACTTTAAAATTAAAATTTCCGTTGTTTTACGCTGCGCCCTTTCGCCATAAAACCCAATCGTTCGACTTATGGCTAATATTCCGCCCATTGTGCCACTCCTGATCATAAAACGCTACCGGAATTTCCCACTCTAGATCGCAGGTGATTTAATGTTAATCTTCCTGTCACAGCACAACAATTAGTATTATCCTCCCCGCCACAGCGCAGCCCACTTTTTGGGTTTGAGTGCAGTCATATAGGTTGGTGAGAATTCATGGCCACCCTTATATATATACACGTAGGGTGGGATTATCAACCCATTCCACTGTTGCCGAGGCCAAAGAAAGCTCGCCATTTTCCAAGAGTATAAAGAGGCTGAGCACACCAAGTCTCCAAAGGGGTTTGTATCCTTGCCGGGAGCTATTTGTATCACTATGCGGTTCGCTAACATTGGCTACCGTATTGACATATTTAATTTCGGTAACTAGGGATAGCATAAAGAGAAGACACCCACTCCATAACACTATGGAACTTCTATTTTTAGCCCCAAAGGCGTTGCTGCTGTTGATTGTTGCATTGGAACACCCATAGATTAGTGGAAACACCCAAGAGCTGAATTGCAATTTTGTGTTTCTTTTAGCTATTATATGGGAAAAGCAGGATCACCTAAGGACCATTTGAATGTAAAAGCTAACTATTCTACATGTGTCTATCTCAAATATAATGAGGCTTGAGGTGTGAAATGTTCATTTGAATTCTTTTCCAAAATATTTACTTGTGCCATTTCACTATTGCAGGAGCAGCAGGAGGAGGCCCAGAGAGTAGAGCAAGAAAGAGTCCGAGCAACTGAAGCTGCTAAGAAGATCAAAGAAGAGGAAGCCAAGAAAGCGCCTGAGAAGGAACCACTTAGTCCACAAATCATAGATATGGATGTATCCACGAATAACCAATTAGGGATCGTCAAAGAAGGGAGTGTTGAAGTTGATGAACTTGCTCTTACTCCACACACCCCTTCCCGGCAGCACCAAATGGCCAACCTGGATTCCGTTCATTATGACAAGAAACAGAAGGTTATCATTCAGAGGTCAGAGAAGCAAACCATGACAGCATCCAGCTATATGCAGCAAGTTGATAACCCAGAACAAGCTGAGATCCCTAGGGAAGCAGGTGCATCAGCAGAGGCATCGTAGCCAGCAACTGCAGTTGGGCCATCCGTGACTTGATTGAAGACAACTGCTATTTTGTTTTTGTGTTTTGTAATAATAGAGAACTTTATTTATGTTTTTGTAAAAGACAGTGGAAATTTTAGGTTTTTTCTTATTAGGCACTAGAAAACAAAAATTTTGTTCCCTCCTAGGTTTAGGTTTATGTTTTGGGAAAAGGAAAGCATTGTAAATCTATAAATAGATAGACAGAAGAGAATGAACAGACTTTTGGCAGGTTGGAAAGACATTCTCTATCTTGTGCGTAGACTACTTTACGGCATGTATGTGGAATTCTTTTTGCCTAATTGAAGCTTGGAGGACTGCGTTTTTCCAGAATAACGTGTCAAATCTCTGTTTGGGCTATCCCTTGCTGCATTTACACGTCTTTTGTGAGATTGTTCCTTACTTCAATGCGAATTATTTCCAGATGTGACGAATGTTTCTCATAAATTTCTTTCTGTGCAATTAATGTTTACTTCAAATGAGAAATTGGAATGTTTAATTTGAATCAGAGTTACCTTTGAGATCTTTTATTTTCTGTTGGAAAAGACATCTTTATGGTTGAACGGCTATCTGTGAAATCTTTGGGTGCTTTCTTTCAGGTCATTGCTCATATTTTATTTTGGCTCCTGGAGAGGATAGAATAGATTTGCTTATCACAGTTTTAGCTTAAGATTTGTTTCATCTTTGCATTTAGATTAAATTAGTTTACAACACTTGCATCTCATACATAATTTTAAAACACATAAACGGTGGATTGGGCCGGAACCAGTAAAGAACACAACAAATCTTTAAATATTACACGGTAGCCGGAACCGTTAACCGGACGGATTCCCCAAACCAAACGATGGACAATCTAATTGGGACTGTTTACCGGAGAGAATCCCTTGCTGCTTGATGCTGCGATTTTCGGGGCATCAACAGATTCATAGAGAGAAGACAATCCCAGGAACACAACAAGAAAATGGCATGTCTGAAAGGATGAATAGAACGATCATGGAGCGTGCGAGGTGTATGAGATTGCATGCAGGGTTGCCCTTATAGTTTTGGGCAGATGTTGTAAATACTGTTGTTTATTTAATAAATAGAGGGCCTTCAAGTGCTTTGGATGGTGGTATTCCAGAGGAGCATGGACAGGTAAAAAGGAAAACTACTTGATTTATGAGAACGTTTGGTTGTGAAGCATTTATCCATATTGATAAAGAAAATAGAACAAAGCTTGAAGCTAAATCCAAGAAATGTACCTTTATTGGATATGGGGTTGATGATTTTGGTTATCGTTTATGGGATTATGAAAATAACAAAATCATTAGGAGTAGAGATGTGATATTCAATGAAAAGGTCATGTATAAAGATCAGTTGCAGGGAAAGAAACAGGAAAAGGAAAACACAAAGTACACAGTACTTGATGAAATTGAAGGAAATGAAGTTCCAAAGGTGCCAAAAAATCAAGAACAACAGCAAGTACTTGAAACTCCTGCAAGTGTAAGAATATCTACCAGGTTCAGTAGACTCCCTGAACGATACTCTCCTTCAATGTATTATTTATTGATGACTGATGCTGGTGAACTATAATGTTATGAAGAAGCAACGCATGTGGAAACTAGAAAGAAGTGGGAGCAAGGCGTGAATGAGGAGATGGACTCATTGGTAGGAAACCAGACTTGGGATTTGGTACAGTTTCCTGCTGGTAAAAGAGCATTGCAGAACAAATGGATTTACAGGTTGAAGGAAGAAGAAGGAGGTAAGAAGCGGTACAAGGCCATAATTTTTGTAAAGGGGTTTGCACAAAAGAAAGTTATAGATTTTGATGAAATATTTTCTCCTATTGTTAAGATGACTTCAATTAGGACTATTTTAAGTCTAGTGGCGGTAGAAGATTTGCATCTTGAACATTTAGATGTAAAAACATCCTTTCTCCATGGGGATTTGGAGGAAGAGATATATAGGCAGCAACCACAAGGGTATGAGGTCAAAGGGAAGGAGAATTTGGTGTGAAGGTTGAAAACGAGCTTGTATGGCTTGAAGCAATCTCCAAGGCAGTGGTATCTAAAATTTGATAGGTTTATGACAGAACAAGGTTATAGTAGATGTCATTCTGACCACTGTGTTTATTTCAAGATGCTAGATAATGGAAGTTATATTATCTTGTTATTGTATGTAGATGACATGCTTGTTGCAGGGTCTAACATCCAGGATATAAATGTGCTCAAAAGGAAGTTAGCTAATTCATTTGCGATGAAGGATTTGGGTGTTGCAAAGCAAATCCTTGGTATGAGAATAACAAGAGATAGGAAAAATCGCAAATTGACATTGTCTCAAGGTGAGTACATGCAATGTGTTGGAGAGGTTTCAAACTAACTAAGGAAATGTGTCCCAAGACATAGGAAGAGATAGATTACACGTCCAAGATTCCCTATCAATCAGCAGTTGGCAGCTTGATGTATTCCATGGTGTGCACAAGACCAGATATTGCCCAAGTAGTGGGAGTAATTGTGAGCATATATATGAACAATCCAGGTAAAGAACATTGGAAGGAAGTGCAGTGGATTCTCAAGTATATGAGAGGTACTACCACTCATGCATTATGATTTGGAGGTTCAGACACTGTTCTACAGGGATATATTGATGTAGATATGGTAGGTGATAAGGATAGCAGGAGGAGCACCACATGGTATGCATTTACTGTAGGTGGAACAATAGTAAGTTGGATTTCGAGACTGCAAAAGGTTGTTGCACTTTCAACAACGGAAGCAGAATATGTTGTTGTTACAGAGGCTAGTAAAGAGATGATTTGGTTGTAGAGGTTATGGAGGAATTGGGTAAGAAGCAGAAGGATAGCATGCTGTATAGTGACAGCCAGAGTGCCATTCATCTTGCAAATAACTCAACATTCCATTCCAGGATTAAACATATACAGCTCAAGTACCATTTCATACACTCTGTTCTAGAAGATGAACTGTTGAAGCTAGAAAAGATACATACTAGCCAGAATCATGCAGACATGTTTACAAAGGTAGTGACCAGAGAGAAATTGAGTTCCTGCTCAGTTTCAGTTGGCCTTATAGTGTGAAGGTAAAGATGAGAAATTTTCCAAGTCCAAGGTCCAGCAAGTACAACAACGGTGGAGTTGTTCTGATCAGTATCCAAGTGGGAGATTCTTGGTTGTGGACCCATATTTTCGAGTTTCATAGATGATATTGTCTCAGCCGTGTACCCCAGAGGACTGTACACTCGTTCCCCAACCTTGGGGTTCGGGGCATCACCCCAAAAAAAGGGGTTTAGGGGCAAGGGGGTTTAGGATTTTCCAAGGCCTGCTTCACCTCTAGAAATATTGGAAAATGGTTAGACTCCCCCCCTTCACCAACAAATTTTATTATACAAATAGTCGACAGTAAAGAACCTTTAATAATTAAGAATCTGCCCAATATTTTGGCTACCGTATCTACTCATGTTCTCATGTTCCTCCAAGTGGGATTTAAGCCGATAGGATGAATATCAAATAGGGAATACTCATCCAACTTTCTAATAAAGTAATTTGATAATGAGTCTTTATGGACATTTAAAACCCATATCTCAACTTCACCCAAAGAAAAATTCAAGTCTCCCCCAAGAATTAGTCTATCCACAATTAAAAGGTTGGATCTAAATATCTTCTTCTAGTAATCCGCCCATTGAACATAAATACCATAGATATTTAAAAAATTATAATCCTATCCAAATTCTCAAGAGAAAAGAACAGTTCCCAAACTTGTCGTGACATCCCAACTGTTAGTGCAAAGAAAATATCTACTGAGCCAACCAGTAATGAGTCCCCTCGATTTTCCTGAAGCATCAATACCAACAAATTCCCATCCTGGAAATAAAATCCTTGAATTAACCAAAATTGAATCACCACAAGCTAGAGACTCTTAAATGAAAATCACAAATGGATTTTGCAAAGATACCAATCTCTTCAGGGCCAACTTTTCAGAGGGCATCCCGATCCCTCTGCAATTTAGGGACATTATTAACATTAGGTAACCCTAATACATGGGTTACTTTCTCTAAGAGACCTTTCAAAATATTTTTTCATCCATCCCTAACATCTAGGGAATCATGTTCCCATGTAGATGCCATGAAAAACATCCAGCCCCAAATCCTAGAAGAAATAATCAAGTAGTCTATTGGGCCTAGTGTTTTGGACGTACCAATTTTGGCGAGAATAGTTTTGGTGTGGACAAGGAAAGATAGAAGTGGCTTGGAAAAGTGGTCGACTCCGATGAAGCGTCCAAGAATTCAAGAAAAACAATTATGTTGAATAAGTCAAATGGTCGAGGTAGAGTCAGTTCGTTAGAAATGGTCCACTATGTAATAATGAGTTGGTTAGTAAGTTAGTGGGTTAGTGGGAGCGGGGAAAGCTAAGTGCACCCTATAAATATGTAATAAGAAGGAATTTTTGGGGTTACTTTATGTTGATACAGTTTTTTTTATACAAGGTTACTAGTTTTTTCTACTGTTAAGTCGATGTCGTAAGAGCATATCTTGAGTCTGTAATGAAGCATCATGCCATATCTATCGGATTTATTGGAGAGAATCTGAGTCGTTTATCTGCAGGCTGTGTTTGCGATCGATTGTATATCATGAAGAGATATGTAAGTCTTAACTAAAGTGCTTATTTGTTTGCGACTCATAATAAAGACAAGCACTTCCCTGGTTTTTCCCATGATGAGTTTCCATGTTAACGATGGTGTCTTTATTTGTTGTGATGTTTGATTGGATATGTGATGTGTTTTTATTTCCTCTATCTAAATTTTTAAATGAATGCATGATCAAGATAATTATAAGTAATGTGAATGGAGAATATAATTTAAGTTATGTCATTCTGGCGATGTCATGGGTTCTATCGAAGTGATGATTATGTCGATGTTCTAGAATGGTAGATGTTATTGGGTTGTACGATGAATGTATCGGACGTCTATAATGTCCCCCTCACCCAATCCAACCATTGGGAAGGGGACACTGGAAAAACCTGGGCTCTCAAATTTCTCCCCAAGTCCATAATACGTTTTTCAACAAATGAAATGTGTGCAGAAATGTAAATAAAAATGCACAGTGGAATTAAAATCTATCCACTATTAAATTTTGAGCATTAATTCTCAATACTCTAGGATCTTCACTGAGAGAATAACATATACAATATAACAATCACAATAAGCATGACAAGTATCACATGAATCAAAAGCATGAGAGACAAGAGACACAGAGTTTCCGTGGGGAAAACCCTAAGGTGAAAAACCCCACAACTTCCTCAGAGATAGAGAGAGCAATGGCTCAACCAAAGTACAACCAAAATAAATTGAGATAGTCTCCTAGTAGCAGATGATCCTCCTCCTCACTAGTGTGCCACTTTCTGAGTGAGAGAGATATACTTTTTCGAATGATCTAAATAGAGATCACCTGATCTCTATTTATACTAACCTGTTTTCCCAGTGACCTTATGGGGCCGACTTGTCTAGCTAGGTACATCCACATTATAATATATATATTTCAGGGCCGACCCCACACATGGTGGTCTAATAACCCATCGGCAAGTACACACACTTGCGACACTTGTCAATCCACATGACGACACTTCCTTATAGAGGAATAACACATCTATAATAAGGGTACAATAAATATATATGAAATACATAGATGAAATACATTCCGAAGTTACATATACATCAACACTCCCTCTTAACTAGGAAGGTATTTCTCGACACAGATCTGCTAGACAAGTCTTCTTCTCAGGATCATCGTCACTGCTGCTGCTATCTCAACCAATCTCTGACTATACTCTTCATAGGAAGTTCTACAGAGCCAGTCCTTTTTCATACTGGACGTAAGCCCACCACCTGCAGGTCTTCGTCATCACTGGCCATACTTTGGAATCCTCAAGACTTATTACGTGCGTCACAAAACCTTGAAAGAGCATCCCAGGCTGTTACGAGCACATAGATCTACCTATAGGATCTCCCAGGGCCATATTATATGTGACCTCACCACAAAACCTTGCAAGAGCATCCCAGGCTGTTACGAGCACACAGCTCTACCTATAGGATCTCCTAGGGACAAATTATATGTGGTCACCACAAAACCTCGCAAGAGCATCCCAGGCTGTTATGAGCACACAACTCTACCTATAGGATCTCCCAAGGACATATTATATGTGGTCATGGCAAAACCTTGCAAGAGAATCCCAAGACTTATTACAGGCACACATCCCAACCTATCGGATCTCCTAGGGACATATTATATGCCATAGGACAAAACCTCGAAAGAGCATCTACCAGATATCCCAGGGCCAGATTATATGCCATAGGAAAAACCTCGAAAGACTATCTGCAGATCTCCCAGGGCCAAATTATATGTCCTCCCAAGGAAAAACCTCGAAAGAGCATTTGCCAGATATCCCAGGGCCAAATTATATGCCATAGGAAAAACCTCGAAAGACTATCTGCAAATCTCCCAGGGCCAAATTATATGCTCATCTGCACAACCTGATCCATGGCCATAGAGTATCAACCTGATACTCACCATACATCATCCTGATGTACATATGATCATCCTGATCATCATCACTGCAACATCCTACTGCATGTCATCTGGAGCAACATCCTGAAGCTCGTCATCCATGATCATCCTGATCATACAATGCATCTACCCAATGCATACCAAGTATCTACCTGATACATATCATCATACATGATCCACCTAATCATACAATGTATCCACCTGATGCAAATACAAATACATGATACATATCACCATACATGATCCACCTGATCATATAATGTATCCACCTGATACATATACAGATACATGGTCCAAGCATCTGACATGATGCATATACAAAATACATACAAATGATCCTACTGATCATATCCAGCATCCAACATGATGCGTACATACATATACATATAAATGATCCAACTGATCATATCCAGCATCCAACATGATGCATACATACATATACATATAAATGATCCAACTGATCATATCCAACATCCAACATGATGCGTACATACATATAAATGATCCAATTGATCATACAAAGCAGAAACCAGAACATCATCCTGATGCTCATCATCCAGCGCTTACATCCACAGCCATGTGAAGGATCCTCCTTCCAACATGCTTGGAATGGCTTCAGCAAATGTGTCCATCACTTCTTCCTCGAAGTGTCATCAATCTGAAGAACGCCAAGCCTCTCCCTGAAGTACTCGAACTTCACCCTGGCTAGTGGCTTCGTCAGCACATCTATAATCTGCTCGTCCGTCGCAACGTACAGGAGCTTCACAACTCCTCTCTGCACCATATCCCTGATATAGTGATATTTGATCTCTATGTGTTTCGACCTATCATGAAACACTGGGTTCTCGGACATCTTCACACAACTATGGTTATCACAGAAGATACCAGTAGCATCCAACGGGAAATGAAATAACTCAGACAGTAGCTTTTGTAGCCATACTACCTCACAACTAGCTGAACAGGCTGCAACATACTCTGCCTCAGCTGTACTTAGTGATACGCAGGACTGCTTCCTGCTAAACCAAGAGATCACACCTGATCCCATACTGAAGCAGCACCCAGATGTCCTATTCCTATCTGCAGCACTGCCAGCCCAATCTGAATCAACATAACCCTACAGGTTAAACTTTTGATTCGCCTCATACTTGAGCCCATAATCTACTGTACCCTTCAGGTACCTCAGAACATGCTTTACAGTAACCAGATGAACACTCCTCGGATCTGTCAGGAACAGACTCAATGTGTTCACCGCAAAGCAAATATCTGGTCTCGTGTTTGTCAGGTACATCAAGGACCCAATCATCTGACGATACATAGAGACATCAATCGGCTCAGATGAAGCATCACATAGAAGCTTCAGATTCGATGCCATAGGTGTGGCCATGGCCTTGCAATCCATCATCCCAAATCTCTTCAGGATATCTACTATGTACTTCCCTTGACCAAGGAGGATCCCACCTGTACTCTGCCACACCTCCATACCTAGGAAATAATGTATCATTCCCAAATATTTCATATCGAACTCAGCATCAAGCTTCCTCTTCGTATCTGCAATCAATCTGTCATCTCCTGTTACAAATAAGTCATCCACATACAGGAGTATAATCACAGGATTCCCTTCCTCAACCTTGTAGTAAAGGTTGGAATCCGCTTTACTCTTGGTAAAGCCCAAACTAGATAGGAAACTGTCCATCCTGCCATACCAAGTTCTGGGAGCTTTCTTCAAGCCATACAAGGCTTTATTCAATCTGCACACATACGAATCCCTATAATGTATTTCGAAACCGAGTGGCTACTCCACATATACTTCTTCTTCAACTACACCATTCAAGAAAGCTGTCTTGAAATCCATCTGGTGTATCTTCTATTTCATCACTTTTATATTTCTCTATGCTACCATTTGCAACATGCTTGATCTGATAGATCCATATGGAATTCATAACAAACTTCCCTTCAGGTCTTGGGACTGCATCCCAAACATCATTCTTCATGATCGATGGATCATGGAATTCTTCTATTTCTTCATCCCAGATCCTGGGAACTTCAATATCTTCAATAGATATCTTTGTTGCTTGAACAAATGTTGTAGTCCTTCTTTTTAGGTGAAGGTATACGGTCTTTCCTACAAAACAAGTTAAATTGCATGATTAGAAACATCTCATAATTTTCAGAACAAATTCTTTCACATAAAGAAATATGTCATACAGTCATGCAATTGTTTAAGCCAGTGCTTCAATACAACATTTACTTATGTTCCATAACTTTCTAGATTCCTTCCAATCTCTACCAGAACATTGTTAAGAGTTTGCACTACTCCCAACATGTCAGCAAAGAGGCTTCATTCTAGATAAGTAGCAATGGAATGTTGTATAGTGCCATAGGCCATTTACCCATCACATGCATATTAGTAGTATACTGTTCATTAATGCAATCATTCTAATATGCAAAATACATATCCTAAGTCTAGGAACATGAGCATATACATCATTGAACAAATTTATTTAAACAAACAAATATGCAAGAAATGATAATTAGAATACTTATCTTATTTGTTTGTTGGGTGGACTCCCTCTGAGTCTTTGCTTCCTTGCAGGAGCTGCTGGAGTAGCTTCTTCTACACCTTTCTGTTGTGGAATGTAAAAGATGGTCAACTCCCTCTGAATATCTGCATCCTTGGAGAAACTACTGAAGTGTGCTTCTTCTTGATCTTTGCTTCCTTGCATGGGCAACTGGAGTGTGCTCCCTCTTGATCTTTGCTTCCTGGACTACCTATCCTTGAACTTATATTCATCCTTGATCTCGATGCATGCTTATTAGTATCACTATTGTGTTATCCTCGAGGTCTCATACATAATCAAACATTCATTAGTTTAACACAATAATCTCAAGCATGTATAGTCATGATGATTTCAAACAGAAATAATAAGCATTTAGCATTCAAGGTTTATATAGGACTCTTATGGTTAGTCATAACATGTCTAAACCTATGATTACTCAAACCTATGACTCTTCTGGTTAGTCATAACATTAAATAAGGTAATACATGTAATATGCATACACCCATGATTATTCAAACCTATGACTTCATGAATAAACATTATCAATCATGTCATGCATACTTATATAATAGATCCTATGATATAAGAAACACATACCTGGTCACCATATTTGCTAGTTATGTCTAGCAATGTGTTCTTGTTCTCTTCATTGACCTGCATAACTCATTAGTTAAATTTTTCAAAAACAAATTATACATACCTCTATGTGATCCATGACTATGGATGAATCTTTGTCTTCATAGCATGTTCAGGTTGTCCCTTTAATTTGTACAATCCTCCCTCTTGCTCTCCAATCACCACTGCATCATCTATGGTCTTTCCCTTTGGCCACATTAGGACTTGGCCATCCACAAATGCAACCTTCATACCTTTTGCATCCAATGCAGAGATGGAGAATAAGTTCTTCTTGAGCCCACGTACATAAAGGACTTCTTTCATCTTAAACAATTTTCCAGAATCTAGGTTGTAGGAGGCTTCACCACTTCCTTTGATTGAGTGTTGATAATCATCCCCAAGTTTCACCTTATGGGGTGATTCATGTTCAGATAGATTCACAAAAGATTCCTTAAACCCAGTCATGTGTTTGGAAGCCCCACTATCAATCAACCAATCATTAAAACCATGGGAGATAGTACTTGTGAGAGCAGATATTAGAACATACTCTTCTTCACTTGATGAGTCATCATCACTTTCTGCCCTAGCCTTCTTCTTTGGAGGTTCATCATCCTCGGCAGCATGAGCATAGAACTTTCTTTTGCTGCCCTTCTTCTTCTTGCTGAAGTTGTTGTTATTATCCCTTTTGTTCTTAGGAAAATCTGAAGCAAAGTGACCCTTCTCATTGCATGTGAAGCATCTTAGATCCTTCTTATTCCTTTGATAGGATCTTTTGTAGCGAGAGTGCTCCTTCTTGGGCTTGCTTCTTTTGGTGTGAGTTGCGAGAGCTTGATATTCACCTCCCATCTTTTTCTCACGAGCTACAAGTATAGCTTCTTCTTGAGAGCATTCCTCCCATAGTTTACTGAAAGAGATCAATTTCTTTCTTGCACAGATTCCTTGAATAAAGGAGTCCCATGACCTAGGTAGGCCATTCAGAGTGGTCATAACAACTTCACCATTGTCCACTACTTCATCCACAGCTTCAAGTTGCTCCTTGATCTGAGAGACCTTGGAGAAGTAAGATTGAATGGTTTCTCCATTCAACATCTTGACCCCTTTCAATTGATTCCGCAGAGTCATCTTCCGATTTATGTTCTTCCCTTCAAATAACTTGGTCAAAGAGTCAAACATCTCCTTGGGTGTCTTTAGAGAACACACATGGGGTATGAGATGGTCTTTGATAGAATCAGCAATGATTCTCTTTGCCTTGACCAAGTTCTTCTTATGCAATACCTTGGCCTCTTCATTCTCTTGGATAGGGATGTCTTCTTTTATATATGAGTCCAACTCATTCTCTTCCAGGATTAACCCAATTCTATACTTCCAAGCTCGGAAGTTATCAGCCCCTTAATCTTATCCTCAAGCTTGGTGTGGTGAGACATCTTAAAGAGTACTTCAAATGGAAACAAAAAATATTTAGGTCTTACCACTTGAAATGCTTAAAACTGGATCTCGTCTCGGATTAGGGTTTGTCGAAAAAACCCTAAAAATTCAAAATGTGAATTTCAATTTTCTGAAAGGATAGAAAGATGCGCTTTGGTGAGCTGATCATCCTGGTGCATTCAGAATTTGAGATCAACAAAGTTTTATCCTTCAGATTTTCCTTTTTGTCCTCCTAGGTTCACTAGGGAGAGCCCTGAATTAGGGTTTGAGTTTCCCAGAGATCTACCCAACCAAAAATCTCGATCCAAAGCTCTAAACTTCGATTTTTGCAAGGAGCTTCTAGCTATGTCTTCAGATTTCAGAAATTCCTATTTTTGTGGAAACCCTAATTTTTAGGGCCAAATCTGAAAATGCTCAGAATTGAATCTTTATTGGACAGATAGATTCTCCTTGATGAGTAGAGTCAATCTACTATACTGCTTTTCCAAAAACTGTGGAGAGAAACCTAATAAACAAGAAACTCAAGTTTCCGTCACTGGAAAATGTCTTCCTCTCAGGTTAGCTCTGATACCATGTTAAATTTTGAGCATTAATTCACAATACTCTAGGATCTTCACTGAGAGAATAACATATACAGTGTAACAATCACAATAAGCATGACAAGTATCACAAGAATAAAAAGCATGAGAGACAAGAAACACAGAGTTTCCATGGGGAAAACCCTAAGGTGAAAAAACCCACAACTTCCTCAGAGATAGAGAGAGCAATGGATCAACCAAAGTACAACCAAAATACACTGAGATAGTCTCCTATTAGCAGATGATCCTCCTCCTCACTAGTGCGCCACTTTCTGAGTGAGAGAGATATACTTTTCCAAATGATCTAAATAGAGATCACCTTATCTCTATTTATACTAACTTGTTTGCCCAGTGACCTTATGGGGCCGACTTGTCTAGCTAGGTACATCCACATTATAATATATATATTTCAGGGCCGACCCCACACATGGTGGTCTAATAACCCATCAACAAGTACACACACTTGCGACACTTGTCAATCCACATGAAGACACTTCCTTATAGAGGAATAACACATCGATAATAAGGGTACAATAAATATATATGAAATACATAGATGAAATACATTCCGAAGTTACATATACATCAACATCCACATGCATCTAGCATGAAAATACACAAGCATAATATTACAAGCAACAAATAAAACATTTCGGAATCAAATGAAAAATAATACGTATCTTTATCCAACGCAGATCCAAGCAACTAGCTATGTAAGAGCGCTTTTCCACCCAAACATAGGCACTCAGTCTAGCATATACTCTTTCTGCTACTGAGAGGCCACCCCCAAGCTGGGCTATAAGGCCAGCATGGTGAAGGAAACACCTACAGGCTTCTATCTCTTAGCCCACAACCCATTTTTCTCTCTGTGCTTAGCCAAATGTTCATACAAAGCTCTATAGGGGTCTCACTCAGCCCTCACAGCCTTGGTAGCTTCCACAATACTTTCCCTACACAATACCGTTCTAGCTCAGGCATCTCCTTCACCGATCCACGGTTCTATTGGGCGATCCATCTTGCTGGGTGCTTCCAGTGTGTGCATAGAAGAAGTCCAAACTGGTATTGGCTGTTATAGAATCTCATCCATCCTCAATCTATTGCTTTTGAAGCACCTACGAGAAAAAGAACTCAAGGGTAAGGGTTCCTAGCTTCCCCAATCTCTCTGCTCACCTACAACCAACAATAACCACTTCCCAATCTATAGCATGGTCTCCAAATTCGAGTTTCTGGGTTCAAAACAGCTTGGTAAGTTCATGGACAACAAGGGAGAGCTCTGCATCTTCTAAACCCACATGTAAAAATGAGACAAATGAGTGTTGACTCCAAGGGATATGGGAAAATGGTGAAAAGATAAGTGACATAAATTCTGCCAGTAGAGAAAGGACTCCTGGCAGCTGTAGACTGACTTCTGTCATGAAAGAACTGTCACAAAAGTGCAACCAGTCCCATGCTTCAATAACTACATGAGGTGACTTTTCCCACCAACCACACACATGCATTAATGACTGGATAAATGGTCAAAAATGAGATATTTGGTTTATTCTCATCGCATGACAAAATTTTGGGTGAGTTCTAAGGTTGACACTTGGAAGCAAGGATTTAGTCACCCATGGACCCCCTTTCTTCTTCCCCTCTGTTTGAATCATAGCCCCTTTCGTTCTCTTTACACAACCAGTCTTGGACCATTTTATTATTTATGCACATAATATTTACATATATTATAAATCAACATAAAATCCAAATAAACAGTCCAAATAAAATATAAACATCATACATTCCTAGACATCCACTAGTTGGGCCTTGGCCTTGAGATCCACACTAGGAATTCACAATAGCATGTTTACATCATTTACATAATATTGGATAATTACATTCCAAGTCAAAACTAGGGGTATTACAATCCCCTCCCCCTTGGAATAACACAGTCCTCATTGTTTGCTCAAAACTTAGAACAAAAATGGATATGCCTCTCTCATGGCATCCTCCAACTCCCACGTAGCCTCATCGGGACCGAAGTGCTTCCATTGCACCTTTACCTATCTGATGGCTCGGTTCCAGAGCAATGTCATTTTCCTGTCTAGGATGTATAGTGGCTCGGTTTGGAACTCTCCCTCGGGTTCCACTTGAATCACATCCCAATCAATCACATGGTTAGGATCATGTACATATTTCTTAAGCAAAGAAACATGAAAAACATTATGAGCTCTAGTGTTAGCAGGCAATGCAATTCTATATGCAACTCGCCCTATTCTCTCAAGCACTTCAAATAGCCCACAATATTTAGGTGATAGCTTGGCACAACTTCCAATCTTCAAGGACTCTTCGTTGGCCTCACTCTAAGGTAAACATGATCCCCAACATGAAACTCTCTATGCACTCGATTCTTATCTGCATAAATTTTATGTCTATCTTGGATTGCCTTTAAATTTTTTCTAATATTTGCAACCTCTTGTTCCATTTCCTTAAGCAATTCTGTTCACTGGATTATCCCAAGTAATTAGTGTTGTACACCTCCTTCCATACAAAGCTTCAAATGGACTCATGCCCAATGATGCTTGTTTCCCATTGTTATATGCAAACTCTACCAAGTGTAGATAATCCTCCCACTTGGATGGTTTTTCCATCACATACATGCATAGAATGTCTTCAAGCACCTGATTTACCATTTTTGTTTTCCCATCTGTTTGTGGATGGTAAGCGGTACTAAAGTTTAGTTGTCTACCCAAATCAACAAAAAGAGTTTTCCATAAATTTGAAGTAAACTTTGTATCCCTATCTGAAATTATTGCTTTAGGAAAACCATGCAACCTGAAAATTTCCTTCAAAGTTTTTTTTGCAATAGCATCTATTTTTTATGTGGATTTAACTGGTATAAAGTGTGATGCCTTAGATAATTTATCCACCACAACCATGATGGAATCATGTTGCCTCACTTTCATTCACAAGCCTGTAATAAAATCCATGGAAACCACATCCCATTTCCATTCTGGAATTGGAAAAGGCTACAACAAACCTGTTGGGTGTTGATGTTCAACCTTTACTTGCTGACATTTCATACACTTAGAAATATACTCAACAATGTCCTTTTTCATTCGCGGCAAAAAATATTGCTTTCTCGCCGTAGCAACTGTTTTTTGGTATCCTGGGTGACCATAATATGGCATTTTATGGATTTCATCCATAACAATTCTTCTCAAATCTGCCACATTAGGAATGTAAATTTTGTTTTTATAAACAAGAAGTCCACCACCTTTCAAACGGTAACCTTCATACCTCTTTTCCAAATTCTGTTGCTGCAATTTGTCCTTTATTTGCACATACAATTTATCTTCAACAATACATTTAACAATCTGCTGCCTCAAATCTGATTGGCAGGTACTAATGGTTGCTACATGCATCTCATGTACTTTTCTGCTAAGTGCATCGGCCACCTTATTTTCCTTACCTTTTATGTGTTAGATTTCAAAATCAAACTCACATAAAAATTCCAACCATCTAGCTTTCCTAGCATTTAATGTGGGTTTCTCCAAAATATGGGCTGCATACAATTGGAAACCTTTCCTATAGAATTTCTTCAACTGCATGGCTGAAATCTGCCTAATAGAAACTACCTTTGCAATTCCCTTTACAACCCTTGGGTTTCCTTCTTCATCAATACACTCAAAAGTATTGCTGTAGAAATCAAGTTTAACTCTATGAGATTCCGAACAGTCCATTCCAATGAGAATATCATAGGAACCAAGTGGCAAAACATTCAAATTTGCAAAATTGGACAGTCCACCCATTTCCAATGGAAATTTCTCCACGATCTCACTAACTTTCCTCTTAGTTCCAGTGGCTAGTTGGACTAACCGTGATTTACTATGCTTTGTTTTCTTAAAAGCACAAATCTCAACAATTTTAGGACTGATATAACTATGAGTAGATCCAGGGTCAATCAAAATATAAATAGATTGCTTAGCAATCTTACCTTCAACTTCAACCATAGTTGGTTGATGGTCTGCTTGGCAGTCCTCTAGTGCTGCAAAAATTATAGGGATGGTCCTTGCCACTTGACCCACTGTTTCAGCTCCTTGGATGTTGTGAACTTTCTTTTCACTCCCATTTCGATGTGGACAGTTCCTAATCATGTGGTCCCCTCCACATCCCCAACATTGAAGAGGCTCTTTTGGATCTCTTGGCTTGTCTCCCAACATCCTAGCTGGCTTAGTCGCATCCCGTGGTGGCTGCCTTGGCTGATTTATGAATTGAGGAGGATTGAACCCCTTCTTCCTTTGGTCAAACATTTTATTTTTCTTATCCTTCCATGCCTTATGGAATTATGTTTTTCTTTTGTTTTGATCAAAACAATACCTGGCCTTTCTTATGGCCTCCTCTAGAGTTCGAGGTTCATCAAACTCAATTATATCTTTATATGATTGGGACAGTCCACTTAGAAAATGTTGAATTTTCACCTTATCATCCCTGATATATTTGACATACCTAAGCAGCTCCAATAATCAAATTGCATAGTCTTCCATTGTCATTTGTCCCAATTTCAGCTCATGGAACTCTTTGATTTTGTCATCATAGTACCTGTCAGAAAGGTACTTTTCCTGGAAGTACTTTTTGAATTGCTTCCACACAATATTCCTTTCATTGATCCTCTTTACTTGCCTAAGGTGTTACCACCATATAGACGCTCTTCCATTCATATTGAAGATGGCCACTCTTGCCTTCATATTTCTTGAATAGTCTTGGACTTGAAAATACTTCTTCATCCCAAGAAGCCAACCCTCAGGTTCTTGACCAGATTTAACCTCACCATCAAAAGTAGGAGGTTTGGCCTTCTTAAATTCTCCATGAGAGTTGTTCTTGGAATACCTCTTCCTCTTGTTTCTACGAGATGAAGATCTTGAAACTTCAATGGATTCTTTAGAGTCAGATGACTCACTAGAAGAGATTTATGGAGTATGTGTCCTATCTCTAGAAATCCTTCTTGAACTATGGGATCTCTTGTGGAAATTCCTCCTTGAGCTACCCCACTCCTTTCTTGATTTTCTGAATTTTGCCTATGGTTTATCTTCCTTTGAATGTCAGTCAAAATTTGAAGCATAGCTACATTCAATTGATTCTTCTCCTCTTGGGCTCTAATCATCCTGTCATTGTCTGCTCTGCAGCTCTACAGTTCCACCCTTAAGCTCCTCATGGTTTCTGCAATGTCTGGGGGAGTTGCTTGGTTTCTTCTACCATTAGATTCTTTCTTTGCATTATCAACCTATACATTCTCTTACATTGCATCTGCCTCAACCTCATAAGTATCTTGTGCATCCTCCATGATGATACTCTTCCTCCTTGGTCCAACCAATATAAAAAAATTCCCAACTGCACTAGACTGAAATACTGATCCTTAAATGTCACTAATAGAATTCTGAATCTGCAAAAGTGTTTATAAACACATTTATTAGATTTATTACAGTCTTAGAAAATTATAACATAATTCTTCATGCAACCTAGGAACAACCCATATTGACAACTTATGTCAAATAACAAAACTTTCTCACACTCAACGACATATGAGGGGGACAACGGGGGTCAAGGGGGATTTCCCCCTTGTGGCTTCATGGCCCTTAATCATCCTCCATGCATCTTCATGGCCCTTAATCATTCTCAGTCGTCAATCAAATCTACGTGATCCTCCCAGAATAACATGATCACCACGAGTCCAATTGCCCCTGTCACCTAAGCACTAGATGTCTGGACCGAACATAACATCACTGCTTGTCAGGCCGAAAGCAGTTTCAGGGTCCAAGAAGAGCAGTTTCTTGGACCCACTTTTGCGAGCCTAAATGCATGAGAGAGAGACACATCATCGAGCGGTTTACTGCTTCAGGGTTGTGTAACTTTGTTATCGTTCGTGCATGTTTAGGACCCTGAGACACTGTGAGTCGATGATCTTGATATGAACGATCTCTAACAACTTACATGACTGACAAGGGTCCCATTCCTTCTGAAATTTATTCCTGTCACATCTCCCCACGTCACGTGACTCCCTGTCGGACCAAAAAGTGGTTTCAGGCTCTAGGAAGAAGTGTTTTTTCAAGACCACTTTTACGTGCCTGAACGCACCAGAGCATGACACGTGGATGGGGCGGTTTTCATTCAGGGCCATGGAAACAAATTAACTTTTGTGCACCTTCGTGGGCCTGAATCATTCTCAGTCGTTGATCTGCCTTGCTTCTAAATGACCAAATATTCTCTACCTTCACACTCCATCCCTTACGGTCACCTGCGCACACAGATTTGATGTGGCTAGTCCACATCACCCTGCCACCTGGCAATGGTGGGGCCCAACTAAATTTTCCCAATTTTCAAAATTTCGGTTATATGCAAGGTTTTGATTGGGAAATAAGTAGAGAGTTTCGAAATTAATTTCAAACTTACTCCATGACCCTTAACTTCCATTTAACTACCATTTTACAAAAACGGATTTCCTACAGAACCAGTACTGATTTTTACCTATAAATCGTGATTTCTGACCCATATAGCTCTGGAATTGCAACCAGAAGCTCTAATACCACTCTATAACTCCCCCCTCACCCAATCCAACCGTCGGGAGGGGACGCTAGGAAAACCTAGGCTCTCAAATTTTGCCCCAAGTCCATAATACATTTTTCAACAAATGAAATGTGTGCAGAAATGTAAATAAAAATGCACAACGGAATTAAAATCTATCCACACACATCTAGCATGCAAATACACAAGCATAACATTACAGGTAGAAAATAAAACATTTTGGAATCAAATGAAAAATAATACTTATCTTTATCCAACGCAAATCCAAGCAACTGGCTGTGTAAGAGCGCTTTTCCACCCAACCATAGGAACTCAGTCCAACATATACTCTTTTTGCTGCTGAGAGACCATCCCCAAGCTGGGATATGAGGCCACTAGGGTGAAGGAAACACCTACAGGATTCCTATCCCACAACCCATTCTGCTCTTTGTGCTTATCCAAATGCTCATTCAAATCTCTACAGGGGTCTCACTCATTCCTCACAGCCTTGGCTTCCACAATACCTTCCCCACACAACACTCTTCTAGCTCAGGAATCCCCTTCACCGATCCACAATTCTCTTGGGAAATCCATCTTGCTGGGTGCTTCCAGTGTGTGCATAGAAGAAGTCCAACCTGGTATTTGCTTCTATAGAACCTCCTGCAACCTCAATCTGTGGCTTCTCAAGCACCTATGAGTAACATAACTCAAGGGTAAGGGTTCTTAGCTTTCCCAACCTCTCTGCTCACCTAAAACCAACAATACCCACTTCCCAATATGCAGCATGGTCTCCAAATTCGAATTTATGGGTTCAAAATAGTTTGGTAAGTTCATGGACAGCAAGGGATAGCTCTACATCTTCTAAACCTTCATGCAAGAATGAGACTAATGAGGTTTGAATCCAAGGGATATGGGAAAATGGTGAATAGACAACTGGTATAACTTCTCCCAGTAGAGAAAGGAATCCTAGTAGCTGCAGACTGATTTCTGTCATGATAGAACTGTCACAAAAGTGTAGCCAGTCCCATGCTTCAATAACTACATGAGGTGACTTTTCCCACCAACCACACACATGCATTAATGATTGGAAAAATGGTCAAAAAATGAGATATTTGTTTTATTCTCATCACATGACATAATTTTGGGTGAGTTCTAGGGTTGACACTTGGAAGCAAAGATTTAGTCACCCATGGACCCCCTTTCTTCTTCCCCTCTATATGAATCATAGCCCCTTTGGTGCTCTTTACACAACCAGTCTTGGAGCATTTTATTATTTATGCCAATAATATTTACATATATTATAAATCATCATAAAATCCAAATAAATAGTCCAAATAAAATATAAACATCATACATGCCTTATAGACATCCACTAGTCGAGCCTTGGCCTTGAGGTTCCTCACTAGGAATTCACACTATCATATTTACATCATTTACATAATATTGGATAATTACATTCCAAGCCAAAACTAGGGGTATTACAATGTCGATTTCTTCCCCTTTCGTATTGTAGAAATATGGTTCCTATAGACTCCATAAATACTTTGGGTGAGACTTCATCTTCTTTGCAGGTGTCGCCAAAAGGGATTGAACCCCCTTTCAGGCCAGTATATGTGGTAATGGTGTTTGTTTGTATTTTGTTGAATATTTGAACCCCGGTCGAAGTAGAAGTGCACCAAAAAATGGTTTTGTTGCTGGGAACTGTATTTGTGTGAAGGGGAAATGTTGTGGCATCTGACTGAACTGGAGATCTAAGATTGGGTAGATAACCAGTTAGAAGAATTTGCAAAGGAAAAGAACAATCATCCATAGTTGGATGATGGAGGTTGGTTAGGTAAGTATATTTTTATTGATATTCATGAGGTTTTCTTTGGTGAGTTCCCTGTGATATTACAGGAATGGTTAGCAAGGCTAACTGAGTAGAAGACAAATTTCCAAGGAGGCGAAGCTCGACGTTGGATGCCATCATTGATACAATGACTAAAAAGCGTGAACAATAAGATCTCGCATGCATTAGATAATTGTCTGGACAGTGTAGTGGAGGGGTACATTACCAAATTTGTTGTTGACACTATCAAGTCTTATAGTGTAGCAAAATGTGAGTTCTTTGAAGGTCCGTGTGGTAAGTACCTTATGTTGTTGAACTTCTCAATCAACAAGCTACTTTGTGAAAAGGGTGTGATGCAAATGGAATCTGATGAGTAGAAGAATTGTGTGCAGTGGGCATGGGTATGGTACAGAGGAAGGGTTGGATGGATAAATGGGATGAGATGAAATGATAAGGGGAGAATAAATTGAATTAGGCGAAAAATGTGGATTTCTGTGGAGTGGGAGATGGTTACGGTCGAACAAGAGGAGGAGAACTGCAACATGAATAAGGGTTGTAGTGCGACTGAAAGAAGATACTACGAACTAGTACCACAACTCGACGAGGATTCAAGTGATGAGGAATATGAGTACAAGCTCATTTCCGAGGACGAATAAGGAACTGCAAAACTGTTCCAGACATGAGGTTGTGACATACCCATGACCCCACGTAGATCCCAGTAGATTGAGGTAATACCTAGTAATTATTCACATTTCTTTCAATCTAGTCAAACTACTGACAATAGTCAAAATAATACTTCGATGTGTGGGAAGTCTCCAAGTAGTGGAACATTAGTATTGAATCATCCCAGACCCCAGAGGCCCCGAATGGTTGGGGATAACATGAAATTTCCTATTATTAATGGGAATGGATCTGAAGATCCATAAAAACACTGGATTTTATGCAATGCAGTTTGGATTGTAAAACAAGGACAAGATGACAACGTCAAGTCAGCATAGTTGATCACAACCTTTAGGGGTCGCGCCTTATATTGGTTTATGAAAATTTCTGAAGTTAGTGGCAATCAATCTACGAAGACCTTGGTAGAGTTCAAGGAGGGATTGAAGATTGAATTCAAGAATCCAAAGTTTGAATCTCAGTGCATTACTGAAATGAAGGAGATCAAGCATGTGCCGAATGAGTCTGTTTGGGATTTTGACCAGCAATTTAAAAATTTAATGTCTCATGCAAGCTTTCTGATGAATGATTTACAACATAAGGAATGGTTCATCATTGTGTTACTAACTCATATTAGAGTCCCCCTCATGCAATAGAAGATTCTTACGCGAACATAAGCCTTGGAGTTGGCTATGAAGTTAGAAGCATCACCTTTTGGAGAGACTGGAGCTGGTATGGCTCAAATCTAGTCACAGTTAGCAACCTCGTCTATTAATATTCAAGATATCAATAAAGGTATAGAAAAGCAAGAATACGTTTGGTGCACTAGATGAAAGTAGGATGGAAATTCTAAAGATCAATGTACAACGTTTCATGATTATCTCAATGTTGGTAATTTGATTCCATTGAATCATGTTGTATGGTGTAGAATTTGTCAGAATAAAGGACATCGACTGAAAGAATGCTACTTATTACAAAACATGGTAAGTACTCCTCATAATTTATGGTGTAAATTCTGTAGCTCTTTGGGATATGACGAAAAACATTGTTGAGCGTACTGGTTGCTCTCTGAACGAACTGCAGACACATTTATTATGAAGGGAGAAGGTAAAGTTGAGAGAAATTATGCACAGTTCAATCAACCGTGAGGTGGATTCAGAGGCTGTGGATGAGGAGGATTTGGTCGGGGTAGAGGACAAGTCATATGTTATAATTGTGGTACACCTGGACATTATGCTCAAGAGTGTCTGGACCCTTCCACGACTTGCACATATTATAGAGCACTAGATCATACTATTGAAGACCGTTCACAACTTATATCTAAATGGTAGGCAAAGCACAATCAGAATCAAAACCATAATTGGAATAAAAATGTACAGAAGATCTCAGCAGAATCGTGACCAAACTAGCCTACTGTCATTGTATTAACAAAAGGGGGAGCTACTAGGACTGGAGATAAGAACAATTATAATAATAAGACAGATATGAGAGTGAGACCAGTAGCCCAGAATCCACCACAGTTGAATGTTCAAAAGGAGAAAGGCATATTCTTTGAAGCTCGTGAAAAATTTATGAAAGGTCCGTCGGTGTCCTCCTTGCCACCTGTTTTCAAAGAAGGACCTATATATGACATTCCATCTCCCTTCGGCAAGTCATCACCAAAGAAGAATCTGGGAAAGGTAAGTGCTCTCCATTCTTTTCTGAAAAGTTGTTTAGATTTGGTTAAATATGAGAATGCATTAAGGGAATTGTAGAAGTTAATTGGGGAATCTGAGGAAGAAGTGAGGCCAAAAGGATTTTCAATCATGTTTAGAAAAGGATCAAGACTAGTCGGGAACTGTGACTTAACACATAGATTGGTGACTACAACATGGATTTTGCTATCTTATATTTGGGTTCAGATGTGAACATCCTAACCAAAAAGACATGGGAAAATATGGGTAAGCCGGAGCTAGTATGGTTGCCTATCCAGGTACGGTTGTCCAATCAACATAAAGTTGTACCATTTGGTAGAATGGTTCCCTGTCGAAGTGGAGGGACTGTGAACACTTATAGGATTCAAAGTTATAGAAATGTCTGATGACTCTAATTCATATCCTACACTATTGGGGTTTGATTGGGAGATACCGAATCAGACTATTATCAATTTTAAGAAGAGAATATAAACATTTTAAAATTAATATATTACAGTTGTTGCACCTTTGGATCCATTGGAAGGTTAGTGATATGTTGAACCAGTCAAATGAGATTATGATGCTCAAGATATAGACAACATCTATAATGTATCCTCCAGGATAAATGATTATATCAATCCTACAGCAGACGACACACTCAGTTAGTGGAGTGTTAGTTCATGTTCATCTAATTCTGGTGAAGCTCTGGAGAACTGGCAAGACGGGTTACATGAAGTATCCATGCGAAGGTGTGCCCGTGTGACAAAATCACTAGGTTGGGTTGGAACATAGGTATGTAATATTCCTACTTACGATTTTTTTCCTAATGTGAAAAATTTTATTGATCGATTTGAAGACCAGGTACCTGAACAACAACGCGTATTAGCCCTAGAGGTCGCTCTGAAATCCATCTAGGTGAGGTGGTGGACTACACATAAGAAAACTATAATTGGTAGGTCGTAGTGTCGAAGATATTTACAAATTTAGTTTTGTGAAGGAATTCCCTACATTGTTGAGAAATATACTGGGTTGACTAGCCCTATGGATCATTTAGCTACTTGTAGTGTAATTTAGCAGAATATACCCAAGCAAGAGTGGGTACATATGTTCATTCACACACTTTACACTATACCAAGGAATTGGTATACATCGCTGGAACTGTGGATTGGGACACTATGACAATGAGCTTCAAACAGATATTCAACTATGAGGATGAAAGTCCTACAATAGACGTGGCTCTACAGATTATCAAGGAAATTTTTTTTGATGAACTTCCACGACCAGTGTCTAATCTACCTCAGTGGACTAAAATAGTGGATAAAATGATGGAATGTTACAACATTAGTGGAGAACCAGAGGATGATGATCCGAGGGATATTCATATTCTGGAAACTAAAGGAAGCCACGATCTGAAGGGACCTAAGATTACATTTGAATTTTTTTTGAATCCGTTGAAGATCAAAACGGTAAATATAGGTTGTCCCGAAAATCCAAACTTTGCAAATATAGGAGATTATTGGGATGATGAAATAGTGGGAAAAATGATTGATTTATTGCATGAATTTCAAGACTTGTTTCCTACAAAGTTTTCAAAAATGAAAAGTATTGCTGGCGACTTGGGTGAAATGAAAATCCCACTAAAACTAGGTGCCAAGCCCATTAAGTAAAGGCCGTACAGATTGAATCCATGATATAAGGAAAAAGTCAGAGCAGAGCTTGACAGAATGCATGATGCGGGTAGTATTGAGCCTGTCAAAGAATCCAAATGGATCAGTCCTATGGTAGTCCAAGACAAGAAGACTCGGGAGATTAGGATTTGTGTCGACTTGCGGAAATTGAATGATGCTTGTCTACATGATCCTTTTGCAATCCCATTTACAGATGAAGTGATTGAAAATTTTGATGGGAAGGAAGCCTATTCCTTCATAGATGGATTTTCTATATCATCAAATGAATATTGCTAAGGAGGATCGACATAAAAAAACATTTGCAATAGAATGGGGCTGCTTCCAGTACATGGTAATGCCTTTTGGCCTAAATAATGGCCCTGCAATTTTTTCACATGTAGTTGTCGCTACATTTAAGGAATTCATTCATAACTTTTTAGAAGTATATTTTGATGATTGGATGGTATATGGGCTACTCAAGAATCATATTGAAAATCCGAGGTTGATGTTAGAACATTGTAGACAATATCAAATCTCTTTGAATTTGAAGAAATGCATTTTCTGTACTCCATTTGGCATATTAATGGGACATGTAGTTTGCAAGAAAGGCTTGTTAGTGGATCCTGCAAAGATTGTTATTATAGTCGATCTGCCTCCACCTACTTCATTTCGACAATTGACGACAACTCTAGGTCACACAGGATATTACAGGAAATTTATCAAAGTCTATGCTCAAATTACACCGCCAATGGAAAAATTACTCAAGAAGGATGCAAAGTTTCACTGGAACAAAGACTACTAGCAGAGCCTTGACACATTGAAGGAGGAAATGGTTACAACACCTATTTTTCTATTCCCTTACTGGAAAAAATAATTTCATGTTCATGTCGATGCTTCATTTGTCGCTCTAGATGCGGTGCTCGATCATCCAGGTGAGGGTTCTATCGACCATCCTTTTTCATTTTCCAGCATGAAAGTGTCCATTCCAGAAAGAAATTATACTACGATAGAAAGGGAAGAACTTGCCATGGTGTATGCATTACAAACATTTAGGCATTCTTTGTTAAGCGGTCATTTTAAGATGTTTACAGAACACTCTGTTTTGAAGTATCTAGTCAACACACCAGTGTTGGGGGGGCGGATCTATCAATGGTTATTGTTATTTCAAGAATATGATCATTTTAAAACCCATACAGTTGAATGCAGGCCCCGACCATCTGTCAAGGTTCAAAACAGGTGAAGAACCAAATAGCTTACAATATAATCTCCCAGATGCACAGATATTTTCCGTAAGAATGGTCGATGACTACTTTCAAGATATTGTGACATTTTTGTCCACAGGAGAAGCGCCAAAAGGATACATGACTGCCCAGAAAAAGCAGTTGGTTGTCAAATCTGTAGACTACCAGTTGATATCCGGTCAGTTGTATAATTTAGGATCGGATGAAGTATTGTGTTGATGTGTTGTGGAGCACAAGCGACCAATCATATTAGTTGAATCCCATGATGGAGTGGCGGGTAGTCATTATGCAGGAAAAGCCACAACGCAAAATATCTTACGAGCAAGGTTATGGTGTCCAACCCTACACAAAGGTGCTAAAGAATACTATAAGAACTGCGATGTATGTCAAAGAATTGGAAAACTGTCTAGTAGATATTAGATGCCATTGGTGCCTCAGGTTACACTGCAGGATTTTTACAAGTGGGCTATTGACTTTGTGGAATCCATTAACCCACCAGAGAAAAGGACTAGTGCGAGGTACATTATTACTACGATGGATTACCTTACACGATGGGATGAAGCTGCACTAGTACGAGATTGCACTGCTATGACTACTGCAAGATTTTTGTTTGAAAATGTCATACCAGGTTTGGATGTCCTCGGGTTTTATTGAGTAATCATAGTGCACATTTTGTTAATAATTCTATATAGACCCTTACTGAATAATTCTAGGTCTACCACCAGAAGAGTATGCCATATCACCCATAAGCAAATGGAACTGTCGAAGCATTCAATAATATCCTGGAAGATGTGCTAACGAAATTCTGTAATGTATACTGCAATGACTGGGACTTAAGGATCCCTACAATTTTATGGGATTACCGGATGACATGTAAAAGGTTGACAGGTCAGATACCATTCAAGTTGGTGTATGGACAAAAGGTTGTGATGCATATGGAGTATATTGTACCCAGTCTAAGAATTTTTTCTTTCACTGGCATGTCTGATACCGGTGTTGTCGAAGAAATATTGGTGTAGTTATTTTAGTTGGAAGAGGATATATTTGTCGTAGGATTTCATCACCAATTGCAAAAAGATTGTGGAAGTGTCCAATATCAAAATGCAAGTCTATTTGTCAACCGATAGTAAGGCTCAAGGGTCTCTCGAGGAGTTTCCAATGTTGGTATTTGTCTCGGCAAGTTCGAAGTGACCTGAAGTAATCTCCCCATAGATTCCTATCAATGTCCAGAGGAAAACACGACATACAAACCCAGGGAAAATTTTAGGGGCTAATCTTAGCCCATGGGCTAAATTTATGGGTTTTAATTTTTTAGTGGGCTATTTTTTAATTAAACCATCATTTACTATGATTAGCCCAATTTTTCTATATTTATTTTTAATAAATGACACATTAGCCCCATAAAATATATAAAGAGACAATAAATCTAACCATTTAGCCCTTGTTTGATTAGATTTGGAGCTCCCATAGCACGTAAAATAAGCCCGCTCCCTCTAATTTGCCCAAATTTGTAGAAATGGTAGTTGCTGAGGGTAAATTCGCCCTTGAGCGATCATGGAAATCGTTTTTTTTTTTTTGGTAAATTCGTGGAAATCGTTTTTTTTTTTTGGTAAATTCGTCCATAATATATGGAGTGAAATCAATTTTCAATTTTAATTTGCCCCAAGTCAGGTTTTTTGGGTAAATTTGTCCAAGTATTATGGATTGAAATCGATTTTCAATTTTAATTCGCCCCAAATCAGGTGTTTTTTGGTAAATTTGTCCAAATATTATGGAGTGAAATCGATTTTCAATTTTAATTCGCCCTTATATATGATGTTTTCCATTTGGTTGTTGTCATAGGTTAACGATTTTGGATTTCTTCAAATTTCAGGATTTCAGGTCTGTGGAGCGAGCAATCAAGGAAGGCGTACCCCAATTTCCTGTGGAGCCACCAATTGCCGTTCCATGCGACCAGTTCGAGGTAGCGTTTCAGGCAGTCGAGCTGTGGATAACTGATCGGGCAGTTCTTTTTGTGGAGAACTCGCCGGGTGGGAACATACACAGAAACTACGATCTCGTTCTCGGCCACAGGTATTAAAATGCTTTTAGGGTACTTTTCTATATTGTAATGTCAGACAACCAGGTTACTGGCAAAGAACAAGACTGCATATATTCCCATAGTTTCTGCAGTGCTCAGGGCTCTGGTGTACACCAGCCAACCAGTCCCAGTGCAGTCCAGACCAAGAGAATATGCCCCTCGTCGTTGATTCGGTTCAGCTGGACCACTCTTCTTCTGCGGCGCCCAAGAGCTGGTGCATGTATATCAAACTCCTTTTGGGAGCCATCCCTTCCCAGTCCTCTGCGCAGTGATAAAATAAAAACATATATATATATATATATATATATATATATATATATATACAATCGTATAAAATCTTCACTCAATGGGATCGATGGGATCAAACTCCTTTTGGGAGTCGTCCATTTTCAAATTATCTGCGCAACGATAAAATAAAAACACATCTATATAAATAAAATTGTATACAATAATCAATCAAATGTGATCTCTATCAGAATCATACACAAAGATCGCTTACCATGATACGATTCATGATGTGACTCTGTCAAGTAATATACATAGATTTTTCTAATTGATAACTATGTCCAACAAAGTGATATGGAAGGGGGTCGCTTCTCTGTCAAGCAGGCTATGATTGTATAAATAAAAAATGCAGAGGTTTATAACATATAAGGCAGTCAATCAATACCATGCTTGGTTCTATTATTTTCTTTGAGGGATCTCCCAGCTTCTCTATTTGTTTCAAATAAAAGATACAGTCAGGTAGTTATCTTTTGGGATTGGGCTCTCTTTACAGAGTAGAGCTCTACTAATAGATTCGTCTTGTCCCCTTATCAAAGCAGTACAACAAATAATAAAAATAACTGTATAAAGAATCAATGTCGACTGCTCAAAGGGAGATACGCCCTGCTATTTTACACAACTGAGCAATGGAAAGGGAAAAACATATGGGAATTTCCCAAAAGAAATTCACGTAGCTTATTTCTAATGTAAACACACAACGACAAGCACTATGGGGGAGGTTTCTCCTACTGGCTGCGGGTGGGCTTGGCTCTCCCCTTGACAGACTTCCTCTCCTATTTGAAGAAAAAGTAAAAATATTAAAAACTAGAGCACGACTCCCTTTTAGAGAGGTGTTCCATAATGTAAAACAAATCCCCCCATAGCAACGTCCAACCAAATTCATAATTGAAGAACTCCTAATCAATAAAAAACACCAGATCACATACCACATCTCGGTGGCCTGCTAACAGCCTTCTACGCCACCACGCTTCTCCTCCTCTGGCATTCATTTTAGGAAATGTATATTCTGTGGGCATTTCCATACTTGCTCCCTAGTGTTTGTATATACCAGACCAGACCTACAAATAGCCGCTCCGTTATTTTTGGTATTGTCATTGCCATGGCTAAAAAAGCTTGTAGTAATAGTTTCCTGTTGTAATATTTTTGGGACCTGATGATTCAGCGTAGGAAATATGCATTGTATCAATGATTGCCATTTCGGCTTTCATATGTTCAGAACTGGGCCTGAATGGCAGGAATTCCAAGTTCGAGTTAGTTAATCTGTCTGAAATGGATATTCGAATTAAATTGCATTAAATGAAATCTAGTGGTAATCGTGGGGTACACAGAATCATCTGATTTTCAATAAAGGATCCCCAAAATCCTTTTTTCGGAGTTTAAGGAAGAAACTTGGCTGTGAGGTGTAGTTGTATGGATCTAAACCATTTTTTTCAAAGTTTGAAGGCAGAATTTTGGTCGTGAGGTCGAGTTATATGGTCATAATTCTTCCATAAGGGTTTTCGAATTATATACAGTTGATCAAGGTTTGATTTTAAGCAAACAAAATATAAAACTACAGTACAGTATTAGAATTGGGAGTGGAGCATTTTGCTTAAAAAAATCCAATAAATTTGTCAAAACCGTCAGATGAGGGGAATATTTTTTATGTTCCAACCCTTATACAGTATGAATGGCACTTGACTGAATTCTATTGACATTCATTCTGGCCACAGTTTCAAGTTCCACTCAACAAGTTTCTGGATTTAATTTTACCGATTTGTCACCTCTGTGTACCCTGCTTTAATGACAGAAATCATATTTTCACTGACCAGCCATACTTTCTCCCGTATCCGCCTGTCGACGGAAATTCCATAAACCAGATTGACCAGCTGCAGCATCCTTAAAATAAGATATTTGCTTGAGAAAATTTCAAAGTGATATTTTAAAATTGTATATTCCTCGTTATTGCAATCCAATTCTTCGTTCACTTTTACATTTAAGATCATGATATCCGTAAATATATTGACGAGAGTTGGAAACAAAGAGAAACATAATGTATTTTAATGATTTCTCATCACATCAAAGCGTTATTGTTTCATTAATATAATAATAAGAAAATAATTTCCTTATTTTATTTATTTTATTCCAACAAAACAAAACAGTCATGTTCTAAACTCTTGACTCAATCTGTCATAGTGTTTTTCCTTCCAAATTATATGTTTTTGCCCGCCTTTGGAGTAGAACTCATTAAAGAACTTAAAAAAAAAGCTACGTGGAAGTGCTTCATGCAACAAATATACCTAATAATTTTTTTTTATTAAGTTGTTTATGAGATTGAATATTCATATTAAAAAATAAAGTGTGAGTCAATTTTCCTAAATAATAAAGTGAGAAATTATAATCATAAATTTATTTTATTAAGTTGTGTATGAGATTGAATATTCATATTAAAAAATAAAGTGTGAGTCAATTTTCCAAAAAAAAACATACATTGAGAAATTATAATCATTAAAGGTAGTGGTATAATGGTGAATTTGTTTGCTCAATTAAGTTTAATCTTTTTTTTTTCACTTTATATCAAGTAAGAGTTATGTTGATTCACTTGTTTTTTGCTTCACTAAATTTGGATATAATGTTATATATATATATATCTATATATATATATATGAATTGGTTTAATTTTTTATATTTTTATTCGTTTTTTCATTAAAGAAATTCACTCGAGTGCCTCACCCCTCACTCCTCATAGCTTCTTCACCACTATTGTTTCCCACGTATAGGATTGATTCACTTAGTTGCAATCTTGGGACACCTCTCTCCTTGCTTGTATCAAATTCATTAATTCTTTTAGGGATTTTATTATAATTTTCACTAAATTCTCAGTTCAACATCTCTTATATTTATGAATATGTGGTACAGTTAAAGAGAAAGAACTACACAATTTATGTTTTTCATTTCTACATATTTAGCATAATTATTCCTTTCTCGGCTCTTTGAGTTGTTGGGTCTCAGTGGGATTCTTAGTTGTGCCACATAGTGGGTAGGGGAGGGGGGTGACTCCAACCACTTCCCTATCTTCTTGTAGTTGATTTTAGTAGTGGACAAACCCCTTACCTCCTTTAATTTCAATTCCACGTGGCTTGAAGACTAGGAATTGTTGGAGCATAGGCTGCAGCTATGGCAAAGCTGCTAATTTTGAGGAAAAGCACCATTTTTGGCGGAAGTGAACAATGCGCGGTACGGCGCCAGATGGATGAGCTCACCGCAGAGTGCGGACCGGAAATCGCGGAGTTCGCGCGCACAAGTCAAAGAAAAGAGTAAATAAGGTGGCCGAATAGAAAGCTCAACCACCATAGTAAATGAAGGAAGCGATGGAATAAAGGGCTCAACTACCCTCATTTAAGGCAAAGTACAGAAGTTATGGTTGCTCGGACCAAGGAAGAGCAATGGGACGAAGCATTGAAGGCAAAGGACAAGGAGCAAAGAATGATGAAGTGGCGCCCATACCCGCGATCTGCGCCGGAAATCACGGAACCTGCAGGAAGCTGCGACGCGACTGTAAGAGGCGTCTAAAGTACACCTAGCCGTCAGTGGTTAGGGTTTTTTGGGATCACTGTTGGGAAAGGCCCACAGTTTTGTAAAGGTGCGACCCTCAGGGACACCTATATATATGTGTAATTATAAAGGGAAAAGGGTTAGATGGGTCAGAGATAGATTGGTTAGAAGGTCAAGGAGTTAGAGAATTGGATAGCTGAAGAGCTAAAGTCGCTGAGTCTACAGACAGTCTAAATTGATGTCTGAGTCATTGTAATCTCTATAGAAGAAGAGAATAGATCTAAGAGAAGGGCTCCCAGCTGTGTGCGTGGAGTTTCCCAGAAAGATCTAAGGCTGCAGCTGTGTGCGCAGCAAAACTATGTAATCCCCATTTTGAGCTAATATAAAATATAGTTCCCGTGGACGTGATTTCCCCGAGGAGGTGAACCACATAATTCTTGTTGTTATGGTGATGTTATGCGTGAATGCATGTCTATGTTTTACTATCTATGTTTACATGAATGTTTCGTTATCTTTATGAATGAGTATGTAAAGTAAGTCCTTGAAGCTCCCTTAGAAGTTATACTCGTGCACCGTCGAAGAAGTCGGTAAGAGCACTAATTCCGCAGCGTGTGAGGAGCGTGTTCCTGTGCTGTGGTGCGAGGGCCGAGACGATACAGTGTATCAGACATAGTGGGTAAACGCCTGGTGCGCAGGTGCGGAGATACCGCGCAGTTAGGCTGGGAAGAGTGAGTCCCAGCGCAGTGGCACTGTGAGGCCTGTAGAAGAGAGACGTTCTGTTCTGGAGTTACTGCGTAAGAAGGGAAGAGAGAAGACTATGGACTCCACACCACCTCGGTTAAGGAAACCTGATTCCTTAGCCCCCCCATAACCACTTCGGGTGAGACCTCGGGCTTCCGCGCAGCCCGTTGCCGAAAGGGCCAGTGTGCCAAGGGGTGTTTGTTGCTGCGCCTCCTAAAAACCTGGGTCTGTCCAAAAGCAGCCAACAAATGGTTCCGTTGCCTTGAGACTTGTTAAGCCAACAAATGGTTTCGTTGCCTTGAGACTTGTTAAGCCAACAAATGGTTCCGCCGCCGGCGTTAACCCTATTATTTTGAAGGCAATGTGGTGCTAGAATCCTACAGCTAAAGAAATTCAAGAGTGGTTTGATTCAAAGGCGAGAGAGTTCGCTGAACGTGAAAATAGAAGCCCTAGGCTTCAGGCAGAGGATTGGTTGCAGAAGCATATTTATACTGACCTTTATGAAATCTTCTTTGTAACATTTACACTCGAGTTGCATGAGTGGGTATCCAAGCTAGCAGATACTCAACCCACTGTGCATGTTGATCGACCTATCGTTTGGATGCCTGAGCTAGTTAGCACTGTGAAGCGGGTAGATAATCCTGTGTCCCGCGCAATAGACTTTTGGTTGAACAGTCTGCTGGAAGGATTCATCACCGAGTTTGCAGTAGATACGAGAAAGAGCTTCAGCGAGGCTGAGAGGAGCTTCTTCAAAGCATACAGGGGTAAGTTCTTAAATTCTCTGAACCTGTCGATTAAAATGCTCTTATATGAAAAAGGAAAACTATGCATAACTTCCGATGAATAGCATAGACAAGTAATGTCTGCAGATTCTGATAGTGATTTTGAAGCTATTGGTTGCAATCGTAGTGGAGAACGGTATAAAGTAGGCCTCGACCAGCATTCTTTTGAGTTTAGCCCAGAAGATAGTCGAGCTCGTAGAGCGAGCCATATAGAGAGACAAGGGAGTGTTCATATCCCTTACCACCCTTTTACACCGCAAAAGCCAGACGGGGCTCAGCATAACCCCGCAGTAACACCCTCTAGTAGCCCGCACGGTACTTCTAGTACTTCAGCTCCACCTTTGTTTAACCATCCCGGAGGCAGTGCCACAACACCTCCACGTCAACCTAACGCGAGAAGGATGGGTGATGACATGAAGCTACCAACCTTTAGAGGAACAGGGCTAGAAGACCCTGAGCAGCACTAGTTTCTATGTGAAGCCATCTGGACGATTAAGCAAATTAATGATGATGATGTTAAGCTAGTTCAGTTAGCAACCACACTAAGAGAGAGAGCCTTAACTTGGTTTATGAAATACTCAGCAGCACAGAATAGGACACTTGCTGATGTAAGAAGTGCTATGCTTAAAGAATTCAAGAAACCAAAATCAGAATCACAGTGTATAACAGAACTTAAAGACATAAAACAGTTACCTACAGAATCAGTACGGGACTTTGTCCAGAAGTTCAAAGCCTTGATAGATCAAGTAAGCTTTGAGTTTGCACCGCAACAACATAAGGAATGGTTCATTGCTGTGCTACTTCCTCACATTAGACTTCCTCTTATGCAACAGAATCTCACTACACAAGAACAAGCTCTAGAGATGGCTATGAAACTAGAAGCTTCACCAATTGCTGGAACAAGCAACGATGTTGCGCAGTTGTAGAACCAAATAGCAAACCTAACCTTGCAAGTGCATGATATTAAGATAGGAAAGGATGTCAAAGAAGAAATCTGGTGTACAAAGTGTTAAGTCAGTAAATTTTTCTCCATTTTTGATTTATTTTCTCCAGTTTTGGTTTGTTTTTCAATCTACCTCAGTTAAATTTTTGGTTTTAAGTTTTAGTTTTAGTCTCCTTAGAAACTCTATGGGTGATTGAATAAGTTTTGAGCCCATTCTTTTTAAGTTTTATTTGATTTTTGTTGATCTTTTATATTTTAAAGGGGGTTAAAGAAGGTCATATTTTCAAAAGTTGATTCATTAATGTGTTTAGAGAGCAGTTAGACTTGTTTCTTAAACCAAGTAAATTTTAAAAACCTCCAACAAATTAGCAGAAAGTTGAAAAACTGCGAAATTCTGGCATGGCAGCTATTCTTGTAGCGCTAGACAAAATTTTAACAAAGGGCGCGCTACAAGAATATTGCGTTTTTCCTGTTGTGAGTTATTGAAGTCAAATGCAGACCGCGAGCTGATGGAGAGGAATTTTTGAAAACCAAAGGAGGTTTTTGTTCATAAGATACTCATATACAAAAACCTCTCTCAGTTTTGCAACAGCTGTCAAGGATTGAAATATTCAGTTTAATCTTTGCAGCCTATTTTTCAGGGATTTTAAATACTTAATATTTTCCTATTTTAGTGTTCATTTTGCGGGGCCTATTCTGATTGACTGGAGATGAATTTTTAAAAAACCAAGAGAGTTTTTTGTCCATCACGGACCCATTAACAAAAACCTCTCTTAGTTTTTACACAGGTGTCACCAATTGAGAGATATGGAAGCTTCTTTGACACCTATTTTTCCAGAAATTTGCTATATTTGCCAGGAATCCGATTTGCTATTTTTAGTTAATTAGTTAAGCTAGTTAGTTAATGTAACTGCTAGGAAGTTTGAATTTCGACCTAATGAAGGGGAAATAGAACCACTTCTTTGTAATTATAAAAGAGACACAAAGAGACTGAAGAAAGGTTCTGATTTTTGGGAGCATCAGGAGGTCTGCTAGCTGCTTGTACTTTCAGACTTATTCAGAGATAGGTACTGTAACTCTTATATACATTTACTGATGAAATTATGAATATATGACTCTTTCCCCTTCATTTGGTCTGTGTTGGCTTCATGTTTGAACTTGTTTAGTTTCATGAATGACAAATTCATTGCTGGTTAATGTGTATTTTCTAGTAGTGCTTGTCCTTTATGTGTGAACTTCAGTACAGTCTTTTGTTGGATTTTTGTGATATATATGCATCTTTATCGGTATATGTGTATGATTTAGTTGTTGCTTATCTGCTGAATGTATTCCCTGCATGTTCTTGAAGTTTATGACCAAAAACACATAAAACAAAACCCTAAACCCTAGTTTGAATTGAGTTTTACTCTTGAGATTGTGTTGGCTTGTTACCCTAGCCTTAGTAACAATTTCTAGCACAAACATCTTTGGCGCCGTTGCCAGGGACGAAGCTGAAGCATATCTTCCCTGGGATACTCATCATTTTCCTGGCTTAAGAGGTGGACTTGAACCAGCATTTTTTGAAGGCTATTTTCACCAGAAAGTTGTCACAGTGGCTTCTAACAGAATTGGAACCAGGAGCAGACCTACTTCTGCATTACAGCTGGGTGTGACAGACCCTGAAAAGATCATAAAAACAGCAAGAAAGCTCAGAAGGTCTCAATCTTTACTAGCCTCTTGTGACCCTGACCAGTTGGGTGTTTCATTACATTCAGCTGAAACTTCACCTTGTGTAAAACCTACCATCCCTGAGAGCACTTTCCAGGTTTTTACTAATCCTCGAAGTTTTTTGAAAGCTAAAACCTCTTCTCCTGGAAAAATCCCTCTTTTTTCAGTTGAAAATAGGAAAGAGCCCTTTCCAAGCAAGTTCCAGTCAAATTTCTTCCTCTTCAAAACCTTATTCAAAACCTCAGTCTAAACCTCAGTCCACAATGGCAGCCCAAAATCCACTTATGGATATGATGGACAGAATGGTAGCAGCTAGGTATGCACCATTAGTTTTACCTCAACCTTTACATGCCTTGCCTACACATGATTACCAAAAGTATATGCCCCGATTCAATGGACAAGGTGAAACAACTGCAGAAGAACATTGGGAGGCTTTAGAGAGTTATGCAGACAATCAGAACATTGAAATTAAAGATGTATGGATGAGGGTATTTGTACAAAGTCTTGATGGGGATGTGAGAAAATGGTTCAGAGAACTTCCTGCTAATTCTATCACCATAATTGAATAACTCAAAGATCTTTTTCTGAGACAGTGGGGAGACACCAAGGATCACACTTATTACATAACTGAGTTTGGAGCTTTGAGAAGAAAGAAGGATGAGACTATTTCTGACTTTTCCAAAAGATTTAACAAGATGTATAGTAGGATTCCTGCAGAAATCAAACCCACAGATACATCAGCTAAGCTAACCTATGCAAATGCTTTTGATCATGAATTTTCTCTGTTACTGAGAGAAAGAAGACCTATCACCCTGCTGAACATGCAAGATGCAGCTTTGGAGGTAGAGTCCAATTTGCTGGCTTCTAACAGACTCAAGAAAGAAACACCTCAGCAGCAGTATGAAAGAAAGGGAAAGAAGGAAGCTGTTTCCACAAGTGCTGCACCTCAGTCTGCTGAAGCTAAAATAGATGAAATGGCTAAGCTTGTAAAGATTCTCACTGCCAAGTTGAACAAACTAGAACTTGAAAAGAATTCTGCTAAACCTTCTCCAGAAGCTCAGAGGAACCCAAATAACCAAAATCAGTTTAGAAGACAGTTTGCTCCTAGATTCATGCCAAGGGAGCGAAGAAATAATGACATCCAGCAAGAAAGGAGGGAGAATGAAGATCAAAGAGTCCCCCCTCCTCTGCAAAATAACGTAGCTGATGAAGAAGAGGTTGATGAACAGTTACTGTTTGAAGAAACTGAAACAGATCAGGATGTAAACCATTTTGGAGATGGTTTATCTGGAGGTTTTGTAACAGAAGAAGATTTTCTAAATTCTGAGTACTATGATGCAGATTTGTATGAAGTTGAAGATTATTTGGAGTTTGAAAAAACTGCTGTAAATGCTGCTGCTAATAAGAACGGAATTAAGAAGACTATTAATCTCAGATCTGGCCCGAAACAAGTAGTCCAAGCTCCTAAGAAGAAAGCTGTTGTTCCTGCTCCAGTTATTCCTGATAAACCAGTTGCTGATCCTGTAACAGAAAAGAAGCAGCCTGTAGAAAAGTCCAAGAAGAATGCAGAAATTGAGGAGGTAAACAAGTCAGTTCAAAATTTCAGTTTGGAAAATGAGTTAGGTAAACTAAAAATTCCTGTGCCATTTTCTGAGCTTATCAAGAATCCATCATATAAACAAACAGTCCTAAAAGTTATGAATTCTACTAGTGGCCAGCCTGTTTCAGATACTGTCAATTTGCAAGAAGAAAGCCCAAAGATATTCATTGGATCTGCCTTAGCTGAGAAAACAGAAAATGAAGCTGGTGCTTCTCCTCCATTCTATGTTACCTTAACTGTCCATGATCAGATGATCCATAATTGTCTATTAGATTCTGGAGCATCCCATAATCTAATGCCCAAAGCTGTGATGGAAGCCCTGGGTCTCAGTATTACCAAACCTTACCATGACTTATATGCCTTTGACTCCCGAGCTGTCAAGTGTCTAGGAGTGATTAAAGATATGGTTGTCAGCCTTGCTCAGTTGCCAATGAAGAGTGTCATAATGGATGTTGTAGTGGCTAATATCACCCCAAAGTTTGGCTTGCTTCTTTCAAGATCCCGGGCAAAGAAGGTTGGAGGAACCTTACAGATGGACCTTTCATATGCCACTATTCCTGTTTTTGGTGGAGAGAATAGGAGACTCTACAGAGAACTTCAGTTTTCATACATTGTCACAGATGATAAGAACCCCACTAATCATCCTTTGTTTTTTGTTGATAAAGATCTTGGTACATGTATGTTACATTTCAGTGAAGAGGATAACTCTGCTGGCCTGTTGCAAGTAGAAAAAGAGCAGCAAATAAAGCACAGCAAAGAGGAAGAAGATGCATTGTGGGAGCTGTACTTTGATGGATCCTCGTGTAAAGAAGGCGCTGGAGCTGGAGTTCTGCTCATTTATCCTGGAGGTGAGACAGTCAAACTCATGTATAAGCTGGAATTTGTCACTACTAACAACACTGCTGACTATGAAGCACTTTTACTGGGATTGAAAGCTGCAAAAGACTTAGGCATTCAGCAAATTGCTGCATATGGCGACTCCGAGTTGGTTGTTCAACAGGTAAAGAACAACTATCAAGTAAAGCAGGGTTTGCTGAAGATTTACAGAAATGAGGTATGGGATATGCTGGAAAATTACTTCATAGCATTTAATATTACTCATATTTCAAGGAATCATAATGAAACAACTGATTCATTGGCTCTAGCAGCCTCATATTTCAGAATTCCTAAGACTACTCAGTTAAGGTATCCTATAGAAGTGAGGTACAGGCCAGGTGTACCTGATAATGTTAAGCATTGGAGGGTCTTCGAAGATGACATTGAAATCAAGAAATTTCTTGAGCTAACAGATGAGTTTGCAAATGCTCAGATTGATCAGGATGAAGGAGAAGAACAAGATAATGATCTTACCGAAAGTGAAGCTGCTGAGAATGAGTTTACTGCACAAGAAATAGCAGGCCATAAGATCATTGAGTTGAAGAGTAACTTTATTCCAAAAGGTCTAGTGCCTCTAGAAATAATTTTTACCAAAGATGACACACCTTCTAAGCCAGTGGTCCAATCCTCAGAAGAAAATGTTATGGACTGCAATATTGGTACTGCAGAAAATCCAAGAATGGTTAAGATTTCAAAATCTCTGACAGCTGAACAAAGGAGCAGATATATCAAGCTTTTGAAAGAGCATGTGGATGTGTTTGCCTGGTCTTATGAAGAACTCAAAACCTATGATACAGCAATCATCCAGCATAAGGTTCCCTTGAAGCCTAATTTCAAGCCTTTCAGACAGAAATTAAGAAGAATCAATCCAGCCTTGTTTCCAGTAATTGAAAAAGAGATTAAAAAGTTGCTGGATGCTAAGATAATAGTGCCTCTCAGGTACTCTTCATGGGTAGCAAATCTTGTACCTGTCAGAAAAAAGAATGGGGAAATTAGACTGTGTGTTGATTTCAGGAACCTTAATAGGTCTTCATTAAAAGACAACTATCCTCTTCCAAAGATTGAGCAGGTCTTGCAGCAGGTTGTTGGAGCACAAAGGATTTCCATGGTGGATGGATTTTCAGGGTACAATCAGATTGCCATGCACCCCGATGACAAAGAAAAGACAGCATTTACCACCCCCTGGGGGACCTTCATGTACGATAAAATGCCCTTTGGTCTGATGAATGCTGGTGCAACCTTTCAGAGAGCCATGGACATTGCATTTGTGGGTGAGAAAGATAAGTTTGTAGTTATCTATCTGGATGATATTACTGTCTTCTCAAAATCTGATGATGAACAATTGAAGCATTTGGAGCAAACCTTCATAAAATGCAGAAAATTTGGCTTATCTCTGAACCCCATAAAATCACATTTTGCTGTCCAAGAAGGTAAATTACTTGGTCACTTGGTGTCTGCTGATGGCATCAGAATAGATACTGAAAGGGTGAAAGCAATACTGAAGATTAGGTTGCCCAAGAGTAAAAAGGATGTGCAATCATTTATTGGCAAGATAAATTTTCTGCGGTGGTTTATTCCTAATTTTGCTGAGACCATTAAACAAATCACAACAATGTTAAAAAAGGACCAAGAAGTCAGGTGGACTGTTGAAGCAAAAGCAGCTTTTGAGAAAATCAAGGTGGCTCTGACTGAAGCACCTGTTCTGGTAAGTCCTGATTTTGCCAAAGAATTCCTTACTTTTTCTTTTGCTTCAGAGGATACTATTGCTGCTGTCCTACTTCAGAAGAATAATGAGGGATTGGAGCAACCAATTGCCTTTTTCAGTAAAACACTTAGAGATTCAGAGCTGAAATACAATATCTTGGAGAAACAAGCCTATGCTCTGGTGAAGGCTTTAAAATTTTTCAGAATTTATATCTTACATTCCAAGGTTATTTCATTTGTTCCAAATGCTGCAGTGAAAGACATTTTGACACAGCCTGATAGTGAAGGAAAGAGGGGAAAGTGGATTGCCAAAATTATGGAATATGAAGTGGAAATCAGACCTACTAAGCTGGTCAAAGGACAAGGATTGGCCAAACTGCTGGCTGACTCAAATTGTCAAGCATTAGGATTACATGTTATGGCAGAAGAATCAGCACCTGAAGAAAAGCAAGCATTCCTGGAGAAAGAAAGAATCATGGACTCTTATTCATCTTCAGATTGGTATGCTGATATTGTTCATTTCTTGTTATTTTTGCAATGCCCAGAACACTTAGATAGGAAGGCTGCCAGATCTCTGAAATTGAAAGCTACTAAATACTGTTTGATAGAAGATCAATTGTTTTGGAAAGACCCAGGAGGAATCTTGTTAAGGTGTTTGGATCAGGCTGAAATAGAAGAAGTAATTTCAAAATCTCATGAAGGAGCTTGTGGAGGACATAAATACTGGAAAACAACATCCTATAAAATTTTGAGAGCTGGTTACTATTGGCCTTCCCTCTTCTCAGATGTTTACCAGCAGGTAAGAGCTTGCATACCCTATCAGAAATTTGCAGGTAAACAGAAATTATTATCTTTGCCTTTGAAGCCTATTGCAGTCAATGCCCCTTTTCAGTAGTGGGGTCTGGATTTTATTCGAGAAATAAATCCAGCATCTTCAGGCCAGCATCATTGGATTTTAACTGCTACAGATTTCTTTACAAAATGGGTGGAAGCTATTCCAACAAGAAATGCTACAGATAAGGTGATTATGGAGTTCATTGAAGATAATATTCTGAGTAGATTTGGCTGTCCACAACGATTGATTGCTGATAATGCAAAAGCATTCAAATCCAAGGCAATGGTGGCCTTCTGTGAGAAAAATGGCATTATTCTGAAGCACTCAACTCCCTATTACCCTCAGGGAAATGGTCAGGCTGAATCATCTAACAAGAATATCATTCAAAGCATCAAGAAGGTACTGAAACATAATAAAAGGTCTTGGGATTCAATGCTGAAATATGCATTGTGGGCAGATAGGATTACTGTGAAGCAAGCCATTGGTACTTCTCCCTTTCAGCTGGTGTATGGAACAGAAGAAGTATTCCCAGTTCAGTTGGGGATTCCAGTAATGAAGTTCCTTCAGAACTCTCAAGAGGAACAGGATGATATGCAAAGGAGAATCTTCGAAATGATTGAGTTACAGCAAAATAGAGAGAAGGTAGACAAAGAACCACAGCTGTACAGAGCTAAAATAAAAAACAGGTTTGACAGAAATATTAAAGAGCATACTTTTTCAGAAGGTGAGTTGGTTTTAAGATGGGATGCAAGAAAGAAACAGAAGGGTAAGCATGGAAAATTTGATAATCTATGGTTTGGCCCTTTTTTGATATCTAAAGTTTTGGAAAATAATACATTCATCTTGCAGTCCTTGGAAGGTGAGGAGTTGCTTAGCCCTGTCAATGGGCGATTCCTCAAGCATTTCTACAGTTAATGAGGATCATTGTCACTTTTCATTGTATATACCGGTGTGAGTGAGATTGAATAAAGACTCCATAGCCCAATGGAAGTTTGCAGGCAGTTAGATTGAAGACAGAAGGCACTAGTCTACAGGTTCTTGAAGCCTCACAGGGAGGACTTCATCCCGCAGCTGGAGCCAGATGTTAAGTCAGTAAATTTTTCTCCATTTTTGATTTATTTTCTCCAGTTTTTGTTTGTTTTTCAATCTACCTCAGTTAAATTTTTGGTTTTAAGTTTTAGTTTTAGTCTCCTTAGAAACTCTATGGGTGATTGAATAAGTTTTGAGCCCATTATTTTTAGGTTTTATTTGATTTTTGTTGATCTTTTATATTTTAAAGGGGGTTAAAGAAGGTCATATTTTCAAAAGTTGATTCATTAATGTGTTTAGAGAGCAGTTAGACTTGTTTCTTAAACCAAGTAACTTTTAAAAACCTCCAACAAGTTAGCAGAAAGTTGAAAAACTGCGAAATTCTGGCATGGCAGCTATTCTTGTAGCGCTAGACAAAATTTTAACAAAGGGCGTGCTACAAGAATATCGCGTTTTTCCTGTTGTGAGTTATTGAAGTCAAATGCAGACCGCGAGCTGATGGAGAGGAATTTTTGAAAACCAAAGGAGGTTTTTGTTCATAAGATACTCATATACAAAAACCTCTCTCAGTTTTGCAACAACTGTCAAGGATTGAAAGATTCAGTTTAATCTTTGCAGCCTATTTTCCAGGGATTTTAAATATTTAATATTTTCCTGTTTTAGTGTTCATTTTGCGGGGCCTATTCTGATTGACTGGAGATGAATTTTTAAAAAACCAAGAGAGATTTTTGTCCATCACGGACCCATTAACAAAAACCTCTCTTAGTTTTTACACAGGTGTCACCAATTGAGAGATATGGAAGCTTCTTTGACACCTATTTTTCCAGAAATTCGCCATATTTGCCAGGAATCCGATTTGCTATTTTTAGTTAATTAGTTAAGCTAGTTAGTTAATGTAACTGCTAGGAAGTTTGAATTTCGACCTAATGAAGGGGAAATAGAACCACTTCTTTGTAATTATAAAAGAGACACAAAGAGACTGAAGAAAGGTTCTGATTTTTGGGAGCATCAGGAGGTCTGCTAGCTGCTTGTACTTTCAGACTTATTCAGAGATAGGTACTGTAACTCTTATATACATTTACTGATGAAATTATGAATATATGACTCTTTCCCCTTCATTTGGTCTATGTTGGCTTCATGTTTGAACTTGTTTAGTTTCATGAATGACAAATTCATTGTTGGTTAATGTGTATTTTCTAGTAGTGCTTGTCCTTTATGTGTGAACTTCAGTACAGTCTTTTGTTGGATTTTTGTGATATATATGCATCTTTATCGGTATATGTGTATGATTTAGTTGTTTCTTATCTGCTGAATGTATTCCCTGCATGTTCTTGAAGTTTATGACCAAAAACACATAAAACAAAACCCTAAACCCTAGTTTGAATTGAGTTTTACTCTTGAGATTGTGTTGGATTGTTACCCTAGCCTTAGTAACAATTTCTAGCACAAACACAAAGTGTAGAGCACAAGGACATTCAAAGGATCATTGTCCTGTTTTCATAGATTATATTGCAACTGGAGCACCTAACCCTTTACCACAGGCTCAGGGGCCTTGGTGTGAAATCTGTAGAACTAGAGGCCACAGACCTGTTGATGCCTCGGATATCGTAGCATCAATCAGAAAGGGATTCTCCCCGAGAGGTGGTCCCAATTAGACTATCTCCCGTTTGGTGTAGGGAATCCGTCCGGTTAGCGGTTCCGGCAACCATGGTTTTGGACTTTAAATCCGATTTTACCGGTTATGGCCCGATCCACCTTTCTTTCGGGTTTTTTTATGTCTTTTATATGAGATGCAAGTGCCTAAATTATACTTAATATAAATGAAATTAAAACAGATCTAAGTCTAGAAACTGGAATAAATCTATCTATCCCTGCAGGGAACACGCTTAAGGGAGGAGCAATCAGCTGTAACAAATATCGTAAACAAAGAACAGATAGCTATTATTTCTCACAATCAAAGCTACAGCAAGATAAAGATCTTTAGAAGATAGCTTCTAATTCAACATAGAACGCATCTATTGCTCATAAAACAGAAGAAAGCAAAAGAATAAAGAAACAGATCTGAAATGAAACTTAAAGAACGCATCTATTGCTCATAAATAGAAGAAAGCAAAATTATTTAATCTACGTAACAAGAATAAAGAAACAGATCTAGATGTAACAAAACTGGAATTAAACTTAAAGATCCCTGCAAGGAGCAATTTAAAGGCATGAACAATGAGCCACATGAATTATCCTGAAGAAAGAACAGTTAGCCATTCGATCTAGACAAAGAAATCTACAGCAATACATTTCATTGTTCACAAAATAGAGAAAACGCATGCACAGGGGGGAGCAAAATCATTAATGCAAAGAAATAGTTCAGATGTCAAGAATGATCTCACATTACAGAACCGCATTCATTAGAATAGTCCAATATAGAGCAATCCAACATCCCATGCAAAACGTCCATCTCCCGTGGCTTCTATTAGAAAATTCAATTTTACAGGCCCGATACAAGATAGCTCGTATGGGTTTCCAAATTTTCTTCCCTGCCAAAAGTCCCTTCTAATCTTTCCTAGATGCTATTTATAGCTACAAATCTGCCCTTTGGGCTGACACCTAGCATTCTCCACCTGTCATTTACAGGAATTTCCACTATAATCGACCACAAAAAATGGCCACTTCCTTTACAAAAAATATTTTGACAAAAATTAGGGACAGCTGTCCCATGGCTTACGCCTTACATATTCAAAATATACATAACAGAAAATCGGCTAACATCAAAGCTTTCCCTGCTGGGCACGTGTTTGGCTGAAGAGAGTTGCTCACTGAATTCAGCCTCTTTTACTCTTGTGCGTGAGCCTCAGCTGGGGAAGGGTTTCCCAAGTCCATTGAGGTTGTTGATTGTGCCTGGGAAGGATGGATTGGTCTAGCTAGAGCTTCTGGAATGACTGCTGGGAAAGAGGGCCTCGAACCTACAGCTGGAGTGGCTACTTGGAGAGAGGATCCTGGGCCTGCTGATGCTCCAGCTGCTGCTGCAGCTTTCCTTTCCTCCTCTGTTATGTAGCTGTACCATGCACCTGTGTCCCTTATGACTGTGTTTGCCGCAGCAGGGAATAGGATTTTCTGAGAAGTCACATTCTTCCCGAGCTCTGCGTTAATGCTTTGGACTTCTGCTACTGCACTTTGATGTGCCTCCTTCAACAGATGGTTGTGGAGTGACGCCGATCCAATATAACGTTGGAGGTCATCGATAGCCAGGACATCAATCCTCTTTACATGTTCTGTTTGAACGTCCAATTCTGCCTTTAGTTGGGACAAGCGCTGCTCCCTCTTCGGAAAGTCCTCCAGGGACTGAGGGAAACTCAAAATGCATTTGACATGTGCCTCATGGAGCCTTTGGTAGAGACTGCTGATTTTGTCGGTTGTTCTTTGCACACTGGCCATCAGCTTACTGGCGCAGTTTCTGCCGAACTCCAGCAGTGCTATGTCCTCATTAAAACTGTCCACCGATTTAAATGGGAGGTGTGCAGGGAAACCCCCTTTTCCTTCTCTCCATGCTATCTGGCTGATGATATTGGCCTTAACGCGGGTATTCTTTACTTTGAGCCTATGGGCTTCTGCATTAATCTCTTTCAGCCTAACCACCATGACCTTGAGTTTGCACACTTCATCAGTGATTAGCTCTTGAGTGCCACACACTTGCTGCAGGATGTTGCATGACAGCTCGTGGAAGGGAGATATGTCCATTGTTCTGCTCTCTGCTTGCTTTAAACGCTCAGCTAATGCATGCTTGTCTGCCTCTAGCAAAGATGCCTTTTCTTCTGCTCCATTCTTCTCCGCTTCCACAATCATCATTTGGATTGTTAGCTGATCCTTTTCCTCCTCCAGCTGGCTGTACTTGTTTGACAGCTCCTTATGCTCAGCGTACAAGCAATTATACCTATTTACTACCAGATCCCTTTGGGCTTGCTCATTAGCCACATTTTGTTGCAGCGTGCGTGCTCTCTTCTTTGTCAATATATTTTCTTTAACTATAACATCTACATTGGCAAATGATGCCTTTGCTGTTGCTATAACTGCAGACGCCATAGCAATGGGATCTTGATCCGTGTTCTGCATGACGGTGACCTCCCGGTGAGTAACAATGTCTTCATGGAAGGGAATTTTAATCCTCTCCTCTGATTGGAGGACCATTGCTTTTCTTTTCTTATCATATACAAACTCATTCCATTTGGACACCGTACGCTTTCCTGATGGAGTGTACGGGACAATTGGTCGGTTTATGATGTCTATGTCCTCTTCCATAGGTGGGGTCCGGGCTTCCTGAGCAGGGTTTCCTCCTTCATTTTGGGCACCAGAGCCACCTACTTGAGAGGTGTCTATTTCCATGTCCTGCATACCGGATCCACCTGCCTCAGCATCTTCCCTTGTCTTCAATTCTTCTTCTGCCTTCTTTTCTGCCTCAGCTTGCTCAACCTCTGCTTCTTTCTGTCTTTGGGCTTCTTCAGCCTCTTTCCGAAGTCTTTCATTTTCAGCTTCTTGATGCTTTCTTGCTTCCTCGGCTTCCCGCTGTAACCTCGCCTCTTCTCTTAATCTGAGCTCTTCCTGAGCTTGGGCATCCTCAGCTTCTTTCTCCTTTTGCTGGATGGTCTTCTGGGCCTTGGTTGAGCTAGAGCTTGCTCCAGCACCTCGGCGACAGATCCGTAGCTCAGTCATGTTGCTGATGCCTCTGAATGCTTCTTCCTCGGCATCAGGGTAGTGGGAGTACTCGAAGTGGGCATAGATATCCTTGCAATGCTCGGCCACTTTACCCTTTCTGTCGTTCCTGTGGAAGATAACCTCACCGAAGTGGAAGGCCTTCAACTCTTGAACAAATTCGTCGGCAGAGGCAACCCCTGAAAACTTTTAAGCACCTATGCAGAAAGGTAGGGGGGGAAAGGAGGCCTTATGTTGCTTGTGGAGCATTGCTCCAATCCCATCCAAGAAGAGTTGTCTTACTGCTTCTTTGAGAACCACATAGTCTGTGGCATACTGCGGCAAGATGTATGGGGGCTTAGTCCCTCCAAACATTCTTAGGTAGGTACCTTGCTCCGAAAAGTAAAAGTCCCCATAATCCTCAAGGACTTCTAAAGCATTTTCTGACAGGCAGTTTGGTTCTTCCTTGAACATTTTCTCGTATAGGGGCATGATGAACCCCTCACAGATGAGTTTGTAGTTGGGCTTGTAATTCTGAGCCCACAACATCTTGAATGCAATATAGACCGGGGCGGTAGCCCTATCCCATGTACAACCCAATTTGGGGAATTCTATCTTGGCCAAAATACAATCTATCAGATATGAAGACATGAAGAATTCAGCCTTCTTCTCGGCTAGTCCTGGCTTGGCGGCAACTATCATCGAGGCCAGACTATCTAATAGGATAGTGGCCCAGTCAAACACAGTTCCATTGAATGCCACGTAATGTATGATAGGGATCCACTGGATTTTATACACCGTACCATCGGGCATGCCGAAGATTCTGCACAGCATTAAAGCGATCAATCTGTAAGGGGCTCTCAGGTTCTGTACATCATATTCATCACTTCCTTTCTTCCTCAAATGCTTCCCTGCCACCAGTAGCTTCTTGGCCATCTTGATGTTGTTCATCTGGCTTAACCATTCATCAGTCAGAGCTTGTTGGACACGGGAAAATCTGTAGGCTGCCGCAAGATATGCGGGTTGAAATGAGGCGATAGCCACTTTCCCGCTATCATTTATCACTCTTCCTTCAGCATCGGCATGTTGGAGTATCCATCCGATCACTTCAGCACAGGGGAACAGCTCAGGGCGGGGTAGCGGCTCTAGTTATGCCTGAGGCTCTGATATTGAGATAGATTGGTGCTTCCTCTAGCAACATATCTGGGATTTCTTGGTCCCGGATCATTCTGTAGATGTCACCCCATCTGATTTCTGGAGGGACACCAGTTGTGCACCTAGTGTCTTGGAGTGAATTTTCAGCTTTAAGAGGGGCAGGTTTCTTTTCTGTCATCCTCGCCTTTTTCTTACCGGTTTTTGGCATCTTGACTTGTTCCTGATAGCACCCATATACACGTCATCATGATTTTGAGCAACATACTGTGAGATTTTAACAGAGAGCATCATTGTTTTGATTTATGAGTGAGATAAAGAGTAATGTGAAGTTGTGTACTTAGGAGGCACAACTCATCATTTCAATTATGCAATACAAATTTAAACATTTGAATCTTTTAAAGGGAGAAGCTTTGGGGTGTTCCTGAGAGATAAGCGCGTTGCGGAAGCAACATGCTTTCGGTTTAGCTTTGGGGAAAGGATAACTTTCGCCTATGCTGTGGTTTGAACGGTCAATGGTGGATCAGCTGGGGAGCAGACTTTGTGACGAAAGGGAAACCCCTTTCACACTTACGACTCGGCGAGGGAATTCGAATGCTCATGTCATTTGCGTCATTTGCCGGAGTGTTCCATGGGAAGTATTAGATCAAGCGAGGGCAACGACGCCGGGGACACACCGACGAAAAAGGTTCGGGCGGCTGTAGTCTCGGGTCCTGGCTGGCGTAGCTTAAGTGTTCACGGGGTTTGAATAGGGGCCATGGCGCCGGAGACAAGGTTTTGCCCCGGGTAGAGGGCGTGTTGGGACTGAGGCTTACGGAAGGGCCCGGGGTTTTACGTCCTGAGTTTTCGGCTGGGGACATAAAACGTCTGTGGGCTTCGGCGGTTTAAAAGTAGTCAAGGCATGCGGCCCGGGGAGGAAAATGGAAGAAACTTAACCGTCCTAACTGGCTGTCTTCACCCACACAACATTTTATTCTGTCTTTATGAGCAGAACTCAATTCAAATTGTATTCGACGGACAAAATCGCTCATGACGGGCGTTTTGTCCGTCAAAACCCCGCCAATGACCATCATTTTCGAACAAAAGACAATCCTAAAAGCACTATGACATGTAAGGCTAAGATCCTACCTGGCACCGACGGACGACGCTAACTGAGGTGGCCGCAATGTGGTTGTACAAGACGAGCTGGAACGGTCGCGCGGCGTTCAATATCTTTGTTTATAAAATAAAACGGCAGTGGGTTGGCTCGTACCCCATTGATTATTTATATGGGCCAGGCACGTGTGGGGTGTTAATTCGGTTGGTGGGGTTTTAAACCGGTTGTAAATGCGTCGTACGCCGTCGATTATCGGGTCGTCTCGGTTTGCGTGCGACCGTCATCTGCGGGACCGCCTTGCGAGTCACACCCGCCGTTGCGGAAGGATGGAGGGGAATCTTCGCTATTTCGGGACGTGTTGCGGAAGGGAAACTCCAAGCCTTCCACCGTTTCGGAAGCTATTTGCGAAGGGAAACTCGAAACCTTCCGCAAAAGAGACCCGCGGTGCGGACATATAACGCCGAGGCTTCCGATGTTTCGGGAACTATTTGCGAAGGTCTTGCTTCCATCCAAAAGTTTCTAAGTCTCGCGGGGTTTCGGGACGATATGGCGAATACTCCCGGTATTTTCGGAAAGCTTTTGTGAATGCCTTGCGCCATTTTGGGAGGAAAATCCGAAGGCTTCTGCAGTTTTTCGAAGTTTCCTAAGTCTCTTTTCGGAAAGCTTATGTGAACGACTTCCGGCGCTTCGGGCCGCTTCGCTGAATGTTTCCGCCGTTTCGGAAAGATTTCATCAAAACCTTCCGTGATTTTAACAAACCAATCCGACTTTTTTCGGGCGTCTTTCCCAAGTTCTTCCGCTGTTTCGGAGGGTTTTCCGCAAATTTTCAATGAAAGCTTCTAAGTTCTTTTCCGAGTTTCGGAAGGGTTTCACGAACTGTTCCCGCCGTTTCGGAATGAAAACTCCAATCTCTCCGCGAACGGTCAAAAAATGTTCTAAGTCTTCTTTCGGGAGAGTAAGGCGAATGAGTCCCGCCATTTCGGGAGGAAAACCGGAACCTTTCCGCGGTTGCGGAAGGCTTGAGTGAAGGGCTCCGCCGTTTCGGGAGCAGAGTCGTTTCGGGAAGAGAACTTGAACTGTTCCGCAGAAACAAACGATCGAAAATTTTCCAAGTCTTTTTACTTCGGAAGGCTTAGACGGGCGGTTTATGAGATTGGCCTTCGCCGTTTCGGGAGGGTAGCCCGAAAGCTTCCGCGGGGTCGGGGACATAGGCTGAATGATTCCGCATGGTTTCCCTGGGGCGTTCCGCAACCTTTTCAAAAAAAGAATCTAAGTCATTTTCACAGTTTCGGAAGAAGCTCGTGAATCTCTCCGCGTTATTTCGGGGAGCTTTTGTGAATGGCCTCCGCCGTTCTCGGGAGGGTAACTCGAAAGTTTCCGCAGATTTTCAACCACAAATTCCAAGTCCTCTTCGGGCGTATTTCCCACGTTCTCCCGCCGTTTCGGGAGGAAAACTCCAATGGTTTCCGCAACTTATTTCTTGCGGTCTACGATTTTGACAAAGAAAAAATAAGTTCTTCTTTCGGAAAGGTTGGAGTTTGGCTCCCGGAGTTTCGGGAGGCAGCCCGAGAGATCCCAAAACGTCGGGAAAAAACCTAAGTTCCCTTTTGGCCCTTTGGGGAAAAAAGGAAGGATTGATAGCAAGATGTTCAAATGGGAAACAAGATTTTATGTTGAAAACACAGCTGACTGCTGGGAAGGCTCCTTAGGCAAACTTTCTACAAAAATGAAAGGAGGGGGCCCCGATATGTACAAAATTTTGGGGAGGGGTGTTGCTGCAACAACAATGGCGAGTCGCTGGCGAACACAGATCTCTGAAAAATTCCTCTTCATGGTCCGGAACCTCATTAAAACATCCATCTCGGGTACACTACTCAGCTGAGCATTTTAGACTCATGCGGGGGGAAGGACTCACTTTTCCTGCTAGCCATTGGGGAAAGGGGAGCTTTGACCGAGACATCTTCACCACTCTCAGAGGGCCAGCATATGAGATTCATTTTAGGAGGGTCATTTCTCGAATGGCCACTACTACCGGACTCCACAGGATTTGCAACACTTTCTCATGGACATTATTGCTCTTGTTCCTCATTCCCATGCTGCTGGCATCCTTTGGGATGCTTGTACTTTGGACAGCTTAGCTGTTCGAGCCTTCCAGGGATATTTTCTTTTGGACATGATCTTTGATTTAGGCTCCTCAATCCATAATGTCCTTTTGTGTGAGTTAGAAATTTTATTGATTTGATTTGATCAAACTTCACGGACGGAGAGGAGCCCATTTTGATCTGGGTCTTTTGGACAGCCTTCTAGATTTTACATGTCTTTTGCTTTTTGTCTCAGCCATGCTTTAATTGAGGCGAGAATCCCTGGAAAACAGACTCTTGAATGTAGGCCATTTTGGCTGTTAAATCTGCAGCATGGAGTCATCTCAATACCCTATGTCCTTGAGAGGTGCCACTTTCCATGGGTCCAACTTAGGTAACCTTCTTGAGATGCCTTTAAAGTGTGAGAGTGGGTGGATCCCAACGATAGTAGTGAAGATGGTCATAGGTATCTGCTATTAAACAGGATTAGTGTGACTAGCAGGGTAGGATTCCCCCTTCCGAACATTTCAGCGAGAGCACAACAGACCGGATTTACTGAGCGGAGTTCCAGACTCATGGGTTACAAGTTTTCTTTGAGAGAGCTATCTTCAACGGGAAACTCAACCAAAAGGGAATTCAGAAAACAAAACTTGTCGTAAAAGTTCAAATAACAAAGAGAGAAACAACATGGCCGAAAAATAAAACAACTAAAAGCGAAAGCAAAAGAAAACTTTATTTATGTACAGGAAGTCTCGGGGAGACTATGCGAAGTATTGTTTCAGAGCGAGGCCATTGAGAGGAAGGGCTACTTCTTCTCCCTCGAGATTTGTCAATTTATAGGTGGATGGGCCTAATTTTGCAGAAATTTGGTACGGGCCTACCCATAGATGTTGAAATTTCGTATGCATTCCTTTGCCTTCATGATTATGGTCCCATTTCAGGACTAAATACCCGACTTCAAAATCCCTCTTGCCGGATTTCCTCTTATCGAACCATCTCTTAACCATGTCTTGGTGTTGATGGAATCGATCTTTAGCTTTGTGTCGGGCTTCTTCCAGTTGAAGCAGGGTGTTTATCCTGGATTGTAGGGCTTGGCTACCAGAACCCCGAGAGGCTTGGGACAGTTGCAAGGATGGCAGTAAGATGTTTGGGGGAAGTATGGCTTCCTTGCCATAGACAAGAGTGAAAGGGGAGACACCTAAAGCATTCTTCGGGGTTACCCTATCTGCCCATAAGGCGTTTGGGAGAGCCACATGCCAACTTCTCTGGTTTTCTACCACAGTTTTCTTAAGGATTCGAATCAGATTCTTGTTTGAGGATTCAGCTAATCCGTTTCCCTGAGGGTAGTAATTGGCTGAATAATGCAACTTAATTCCCCATTCATAAACAAATTCATTTATCTTGCAAGATGAAAAATAAGTAGCATTATCAAAAACAAGGGAAATTGGAACCCCAAACCTGGTTATGATGTTTTCTTTCAAGAAGCTGATGACTGCGTCTTCATTGATCTTTCGCAATGGGGTGGCCTCCGTCCACCTAGTGAAGTAGTCGGTAGCCGTCAGGATGTATCGATGTTGCAATGAAGAATTTGGATTTATTTCTCCGATAACATCTATACCCCATTGCTCAAAAGGCTCAGAGATGATGACCGGATGCAATGGGCTTGCTGCCTTAGGTAACTTCCCTGCACTTCTTTGACATACATCGCAATTCCGTGCGTATGTGTAGGCATCTCGAAACAAAGTGGGCCAGTAATACCCAGCTCTCAGTATCTTGTGTGCTGTCGTCTCTCCTGAAAAATGACCACCCGCGGGGCCATCATGCAATTCTTTGACAACTTTGTTTGCATCTTCCTTTTCCAAACATCTAAGAAAGACTCCATCATAATTCTTTCTGAAAAGAATCCCATCAATGATTTGATAGGGTGCTGATTTCAAGCGGAGTGCCCTTCTTTGCTTAGAGTTCCAGTGGTCGGGTAGATATCCCTGCTGCAAATAGTGCACTAGATCCCTATACCATGACTGGGGGGCCGTAAAGATATGACATATCTCAATCGAATTTAACTCAGCTTCATTTCTCCAATGGTGCTCTTCATCAGTCGAGTTTCCCGCTAGTAACTTGCACAGACCTTGTCCTTTGATGATTGTAGCCGGTTTAAATTCCAAATCATACTCCTGCAGAGCTGTGACCCAGTTCCCTCTCCTCTCTCCCAATTCCTTTTGAACGAAAAGGGATCTAACAGCTGGATGGGGAACTATGACTTTAGTTCTGTTCTTCAAAATGTATGGCCTAAACTGCTTGACTGCTTTGAAGACTGCATAGGCATGCTTGTCAACTATGGGGTAATTCAGCTCAGCCCCTTGCAGACCAGTGCTCATAAATGAAATTGGGTATTCATCCCCCAACTCCACCTTTTGCGTGAGTACGGCTGCGAGAGAATCATCTGAAGCGAAGGTATACAAGATGAAATCTTTATCAAAATCTAGACTTCTTAAGGAAGGAGCTTTAGCTACAGCTTCCTTGATATATCTAAATGCGTCCTTCTCCAAATCTGTCCACTTGAATTGTATGCTTTGTTTAACCATCTGTTGCAATGGCTTAACAATTTGTGCAAAATCCGGAACAAATCTGCGGACAAAATTGATGGTGCCAATGAAAGACTGCATAGATTTTTTGTTGTGAGGCATTGGAATCTTATTAATAGCTTGGACCCTTTCCTGGTCGATTGACACTCCCCCTTTGGAGATGATATGGCCCAAGAGCTTACCTTCGGGTACAGCAAACACGCTCTTCTTGGGATTTAAGGAAATACCATACTTCCGGCAACGATCAAAGATATGCCTCAGATGAACAACATGATCTTCCCTTTTCTTTGAAAAGACTGTCACATCATCCAAGTAGACAACAACGCATTGCCCACCCAATCCTCGGAAGGCAATATCCATCGCCCTTTGGAATGTAGCTCCTGCATTTATCATACCAAATGGCATCCTTCTATAGGCGAAAGTTCCCCACTTAGTCCTGAAAGTGGTCTTGAGACGATCTTCTTCGGCTACTAACACTTGATTATAGCCCGAGAAACCGTCGAGGAGAGAAAACAATTCAGATCCTGACACCATTTGTAGGATTTGCTCCATTGAAGGCACGGGGTAGTTGTCTTTATCTGAGGCTTTGTTTAAATTTATGAAATCCACACATAGCCTTATCTCTCCTGATTTCTTCCTTACGGGAACCAAGTTTGCAACCCATTCAGAGTGCCAAACCTTGAAGATTATCTTAGCGTCCAGGAGCTTCTTTAATTCCTTTTGGATCAGTGGTTCAAGAGTGGGATGCATCCTTCTTAACTGCTGCTGAAATGGTTTGACACCCGCTTTCATTGGTATAACATGCTGAATGATGCGGACGTCATATGTTTTCAGATCTTCATAGGTCCATGCAAAAACATCCTTGTACTGTTTAAACAATTTAATGAACCTGTCTCTTTCTCCTGGTGAACAACATTTGCCAAGGTTAACAAATTTTGGTTCTGCCTCGGTACCCAAATTAACCAACTCATGTTGCATTGATGAGCTGTTAGTTTTGGTATTAGCTGGTCTTTTGAACTTATTTTGAAGATCGAAAAGCATTTCGAGGGACCTTACTCCCTTTGGCATGAAATTTCCTTTCTCCTCATCTTTCTTCATCAAATCAGCATCGTGTTCTTCCTCATCTATTGCAGCTCCTTGAAAGCTATCGTCGTTTGTCAGGAAGCTGATAATTTGTTCATCATCATCGAAGATTCTAAAATTGGTGATGTTATCAGGAATGGAAGGCCTGAAAATCAATTCAATTGAGCATTTATTATTTGACGGCACCAATCGAGAAGCAGATGTTGCTAACAAATCAGCAGCAGAATTTTGCAATCTAGGAATTGATTTTATATTGAAAGCGTCAAAATGCATGATTAAATCCCATACCTCAGCCTGATAACTTTTCAAGTGAGGTGAGAGACAATGGATGGTGTCCCTTACCTGTCTTACAACTATCTCGGAGTCACCGAAAACCTTCAGGTACTTAACATTTAAGCCAATGGCCTTCTTTAAACCATGTACCAGAGCTTCATATTCAGCGGTGTTATTAGTACAATCGAATTCTAATCTACAAGACAAAAAATACTTGTTCTTTTTTGGATCCATTAGAACACAACCGGCTCCGGATACTTCCAGAGTTTTAGAACCATCAAAGTATAATGTCCAAAAGATATCTTTAGATTCAGCTGGGTTAGTTTCTTTGTGGTCTATGTTAGCAACTAAATTGACTATGTTACAATCAACATCATCAGTCCGAGAGAAATGAAGGAGATCGGACTGTTTATCTGATTCATGGCTAATGGTTTCAGATTGATAATTACCCGGATCCATTTCCAAGAAATAATTCCCCAGAACTGAAGATGAGAAAGTTACAGCTTCATTTTTTTCTTCTAACTGGGTTACGTTTTGTTTCATAAGAGGTTCCCTAAGAACTTTAATCTGATTCTGTCTGTTCTGATAAGGCAGCCATAGATGAGACCAATCGGTGGCAAAGTAGCCACTCAGCTTGGTGGACCAATCCCTACTCAAAATCATCCCATAAGCTTCAGGAATATCGACCACCATTATGTCAATAAATTGACAGACTCTAGGATCAGCTGACAATCTAATTAGAACGTCTTTCATCTCCCCAATAACCTTGACAGCAGTCCTGTCTAATTGGATAATTTGAGCTGGAGATGGCACGGGCTGCCCATTAATTTTCCTACAAATTGACAATGGCATAACGTTTGAAGAAGCTCCAGAGTCTACCAAACAGTTGTGAACATTGTGATTAAAAATTTCAAATGTCAACAAGAATGGCAATGTTTGGGATTTGGATTTCCCACCGATGCTAGCCTCGTTAATTTCAGGATTGTCTTGAGAATCTATTAATGTAGTGCTGGGTTTTGGTTGTAAAACATGCAGCAGTTTGTCTCGTTGATGGGGCAAGCTACACATGTCAAATATTGATATGTTCACTTTGACTTTCTTGATATCTTCGATAATATCATACCCTATGTCGGGCTCGTTCCCAATTCGAGTTGGCTGATCTGTTTTGTTCATGGTGACCTTTGGCTGGACTGTGTTGTCAGCACTTGGCTGTTTGGCCGCTGTTTGGTTTACTTTGGGCTGTGGTGGGATGATTGGTATATGCCTCCTAGGCGGGTCTTTCGAAATTTTATGCTTATGGGGAACGGTGACTGGCATAGGATCCGCAATTGGGCCCTTGCTGCGAGTGGCAACATTTATGGTAGAGGGAGAGCTATCTATGTGATCTTCTTCTACTAATTCAGTCATAGGTACCCAATCCCACAACACCATAGTAGTGTCCGGGGTTGGTTCCTCTAACTCAGGGCTTGACTCTTCTGGAGGATCATCCTGATCTGGGATCTGAGAATCTAACATTTGGTTCATGACTAAGCTCATGGAATTGATCCATTGCAGGCAGCTCTTTTCCGAATGTGGTTCTTGGTGAAAAGTGCAGAAATTCTCCATCCCTATCTCATTCAAGTTTAAAACAGGGGCAGCGTTTATTGGTGGATGAGTCTGTTCCCCGTCTTCCCTTCTTTTATAAAATGGCTTGAAAGGTTTCCTAGATGTGCTAGCAGCCTTGTCTTTCTCGAGATCTACGATTTTGTTAGATAATTTCTGCATCATCTTGACTACATTTTCCATGTCGGTAGATGGCTCGTCTTTACCTCTAGCGAGCAGCAGAGGTTTTTTGCTAGCCGCTGGTTTTGTTTCTACATCTAAGGCATGTTTAGCAATGCTATCAGCCTCTTCTTCTACTTTTCTAGCTTCCTCAAAGTTCTCTATCAGGGTAGCTTTCTTGAACCTCTTTACGAACATTGCTATGGGTCCATCAAGAGCGGTTGTATAGTATTCAATTAGAGATTCCTCGACTGGTTTATTAGCTTGACTGAAGTTATTCAACAGCGTAGTGAATCTTTGATTGAAATCTTGAACCTTTTCTTTCTTTTCCATCCTCATGGATAAGAGTTCTTTCATAAGTGTGGCCACAGTCTTTTGGTTTCCGTATTTCTTTAGAAAACATTTTTCGAATTCATCCCAACTAGAGATTGAGCTGGGTTGTAAGCTAAAGTACCATGATGATACTTTTGGCTCGAATGTATATGGAAACAACCTGCAGACCACTTCTTCATGTTGTACGTTCAAAAAGTTCAAAGCCAAGTAAAAACTCTTGAGGTGATCTTCTGCCGAAATGGCTTTCCCTAGATCGTACTTAGGCAAGACCTTTTCTGGGTTTTTAGGGAGATTATGGAATGGTCCAGCTAGGTTCAGCGCTCCCCTTGCTCTCCATGCAGGTACATCCATGTTTGGATTTGGGTGTGGAGACCCTGGTGGAGAGTTGTAGGGTGAATCCTGTGGAGTACTCTTGGGACTTGTAATTTCTTCAAGATTTTCTTGGTCTGTCTTGTTAAGAGTGTTTGAAATTTCTTCCAAAGTCAGATTTACCAGTTCTTCAAAACTCTGAACGAGAATTGAATCGCGGGTGTATTGTGGCTCCTTTCTAGGTGTAATTTTCTTAGGGAGGAAGTTGACAGCGTTTAAACCGCCTAGCTGTCTAACGTAGGATCTGGTATGTCTTCTCAAATCCTCTATTTCTGTAAAAGGAACAGCGTACAAAGCTTCTTGAGGCTCAGGATCAGAAATGAGGCGTTCTTGGTTTGTTAATCCAAGATCTGGGCTGTTTGAAATACTTTCTATAAGCGGGTTTTCAGTGTTATCTATGACCGCGGAAGATTTTCCTCTATCAGCCATGCACTTCAGGCCCTCCTTCTAGCGCCAAAAACTTTTGATGCCTCGGATATCGTAACATCAATCAGAAAGGGATTCTCCCCGAGAGGTGGTCCCAATTAGACTATCTCCCGTTTGGTGTAGGGAATCCGTCCGGTTAGCGGTTCCGGCAACCGTGGTTTTGGACTTTAAATCCGATTCTACCGGTTATGGCCCGATCCACCTTTCTTTTGGGTTTTTTTATGTCTTTTATATGAGATGCAAGTGCCTAAATTATACTTAATCTAAATGCAATTAAAACAGATCTAAGTCTAGGAACTGGAATAAATCTATCTATCCCTGCAGGGAACACGCTTAAGGGAGGAGCAATCAGCTGTAACAAATATCGTAAACAAAGAACAGATAGCTATTATTTCTCACAATCAAAGCTACAGCAAGATAAAGATCTTTAGAAGATAGCTTCTAATTCAACATAGAACGCATCTATTGCTCATAAAACAGAAGAAAGCAAAAGAATAAAGAAACAGATCTGAAATGAAACTTAAAGAACTCATCTATTGCTCATAAACAGAAGAAAGCAAAATTATTTAATCTACGTAACAAGAATAAAGAAACAGATCTAGATGTAACAAAACTGGAATTAAACTTAAAGATCCCTGCAAGGAGCAATTTAAAGGCATGAACAATGAGCCACATGAATTATCCTGAAGAAAGAACAGTTAGCCATTCGATCTAGACAAAGAAATCTACAGCAATACATTTCATTGTTCACAAAATAGAGAAAACGCATGCACAGGGGGGAGCAAAATCATTAATGCAAAGCAATAGTTCAGATGTCAAGAATGATCTCACATTACAGAACCGCATTCATTAGAATAGTCCAATATAGAGAAATCCAACATCCCATGCAAAACGTCCATCTCCCGTGGCTTCTATTAGAAAATTCAATTTTACAGGCCCGATACAAGATAGCTCGTATGGGTTTCCAAATTTCCTTCCCGCCAAAAGTCCCTTCTAATCTTTCCTAGATGCTATTTATAGCTACAAATCTTCCCTTTGGGCTGACACCTAGCATTCTCCACCTATCATTTACAGGAATTTCCACTATAATCGACCACCAAAAATGGCCACTTCCTTTACAAAAAATATTTTGACAAAAATTAGGGACAGCTGTCCCATGGCTTACGCCTTACATATTCAAAATATACATAACAGAAAATCGGCTAACATCAAAGCTTTCCCTGCTGGGCACGTGTTTGGCTGAAGAGAGTTGCTCACTGAATTTAGCCTCTTTTACTCTTGTGCGTGAGCCTCAGCTGGGGAAGGGTTGCCCAAGTCCATTGAGGTTGTTGATTGTGCCTGGGAAGGATGGATTGGTCTAGCTGGAGCTTCTGGAATGACTGCTGGGAAAGAGGGCCTCGAACCTACAGCTGGAGTGGCTACTTGGAGAGAGGATCCTGGGCCTGCTGATGCTCCAGCTGCTGCTGCAGCTTTCCTTTCCTCCTCTGTTATGTAGCTGTACTATGCACCTGTGTCCCTTATGACTGTGTTTGCCGCAGCAGGGAATAGGATTTTCTGAGAAGTCACATTCTTCCCGAGCTCTGCGTTAATGCTTTGGACTTCTGCTACTGCACTTTGATGTGCCTCCTTCAACAGATGGTTGTGGAGTGACGCCGATCCAATATAACGTTGGAGGTCATCGATAGCCAAGACATCAATCCTCTTTACATGTTCTGTTTGAACGTCCAATTCTGCCTTTAGTTGGGACAAGCGCTGCTCCCTCTCCGGAAAGTCCTCCAGGGACTGAGGGAAACTCAAAATGCATTTGACATGTGCCTCACGGAGCCTTTGGTAGAGACTGCCGATTTTGTCGGTTGTTCTTTGCACACTGGCCATCAGCTTACTGGCGCAGTTTCTGCCGAACTCCAGCAGTGCTATGTCCTCATTAAAACTGTCCACCGATTTAAATGGGAGGTGTGCAGGGAAACCCCCTTTTCCTTCTCTCCATGCTATCTGGCTGATGATATTGGCCTTAACGCGGGTATTCTTTGCTTTGAGCCTATGGGCTTCTGCATTAATCTCTTTCAGCCTAACCACCATGACCTTGAGTTTGCACACTTCATCAGTGATTAGCTCTTGAGTGCCACACACTTGCTGCAGGATGTTGCATGACAGCTCGTGGAAGGGAGATATGTCCATTGTTCTGCTCTCTGCTTGCTCTAAATGCTCAACTAATGCATGCTTGTCTGCCTCTAGCAAAGATGCCTTTTCTTCTGCTCCATTCTTCTCCGCTTCCACAATAATCATTTGGAGTGTTAGCTGATCCTTTTCCTCCTACAGCTGGCTGTACTTGTTTGACAGCTCCTTATGCTCAGCGTACAAGCAATTATACCTGTTTACTACCAGATCCCTTTGGGCTTGCTCATTAGCCACATTTTGTTGCAGCGTGCGTGCTCTCTTCTTTGTCAATATATTTTCTTTAACTATAACATCTACATTGGCAAATTATGCCTTTGCTATTGCTATAACTGCAGACGCCATAGCAATGGGATCTTGATCCGTGTTCTGCATGACGGTGACCTCCCGGTGAGTAACAATGTCTTCATGGAAGGGACTTTTAATCCTCTCCTCTGATTGGAGGACCATTGCTTTTCTTTTCTTATCATATACAAACTCATTCCATTTGGACACCGTACGCTTTCCTGATGGAGTGTACGGGACAATTGGTCGGTTTATGATGTCTATGTCCTCTTCCATAGGTGGGGTCCGGACTTCCTGAGCAGGGTTTCCTCCTTCATTTTGGGCACCAGAGCCACCTACTTGAGAGGTGTCTATTTCCATGTCCTGCATACCGGATCCACCTGCCTCGGCATCTTCCCTTGTCTTCAATTCTTCTTCCGCCTTCTTTTCTGCCTCAGCTTGCTCAACCTCTGCTTCTTTCTGCCTTTGGGCTTCTTCAGCCTCTTTCTGCAGTCTTTCATTTTCAGCTTCTTGCTGCTTTCTTGCTTCCTCGGCTTCTCGCTGTATCCTCGCCTCTTCTCTTAATCTGAGCTCTTCCTGAGCTTGGGCATCCTCAGCTTCTTTCTCCTTTTGCTGGATGGTCTTCTGGGCCTTGGTTGAGCTAGAGCTTGCTCCAGCACCTCGGCGACAGATCCGTAGCTCAGTCATGTTGCTGATGCCTCTGAATGCTTCTTCCTCGGCATCAGGGTAGTGGGAGTACTGGAATTGGGCATAGATATCCTTGCAATGCTCGGCCACTTTACCCTTTCTGTCGTTCCTGTGGAAGATAACCTCACCGAAGTGGAAGGCCTTCAACTCTTGAACAAATTCGTCGGCAGAGGCAACCCCTGAAAACTTGTAAGCACCTATGCAGAAAGGTAGGGAGGGAAAGGAGGCCTTATGTTGCTTGTGGAGCATTGCTCCAATCCCATCCAAGAAGAGTTGTCTTACTGCTTCTTTGAGAACCACATAGTCTGTGGCATACTGCGGCAAGATGTATGGGGGCTTAGTCCCTCCAAACATTCTTAGGTAGGTACCTTGCTCCGAAAAGTAAAAGTCCCCATAATCCTCAAGGACTTCTAAATCATTTTCTGACAGGCAGTTTGGTTCTTCCTTGAACATTTTCTCGTATAGGGGCATGATGAACCCCTCACAGATGAGTTTGTAGCTGGGCTTGTAATTCTGAGCCCACAACATCTTGAATGCAATATAGACCGGGGCGGTAGCCCTATCCCATGTACAACCTAATTTGGGGAATTCTATCTTGGCCAAAATACAATCTATCAGATATGAAGACATGAAGAATTTAGCCTTCTTCTCGGCTAGTCCTGGCTTAGCGGCAACTATCATCGAGGCCAGACTATCTGATAGGATAGTGGCCCAGTCAAACACAGTTCCATTGAATGCCACGAAATGTATGATAGGGATCCACTGGATTTTATACACCGTACCATCGGGCATGCCGAAGATTCTACACAGCATTAAAGCGATCAATCTGTAAGGGGCTCTCAGGTTCTGTACATCATATTCATCACTTCCTTTCTTCCTCAAATGCTTCCTTGCCACCAGTAGCTTCTTGGCCATCTCGATGTTGTTCATCTGGCTTAACCATTCATCAGTCAGTGCTTGTTGGACACGGGGAAATCTGTAGGCTGCCGCAAGATATGCGGGTTGAAATGAGGTGATAGCCACTTTCCCGCTATCATTTATCACTCTTCCTTCAGCATCGACATGTTGGAGTATCCATCCGATCACTTCAGCACAGGGGAACAGCTCAGGGCGGGTAGCGGATCTAGTTATGCCTGAGGCTCTGATATTGAGATAGATTGGTGCTTCCTCTAGCAACATATCTGGGATTTCTTGGTCCCGGATCATTCTATAGATGTCACCCCATCTGATTTCTGGAGGGACACCAGTGGTGCACCTAGTGTCTTGGAGTGAAGTTTCAGCTTTAAGAGGGGCAGGTTTCTTTTCTGTCATCTTCGCCTTTTTCTTACCGGTTTTTGGCATCTTGACTTGTTCCTGATAGCACCCATATACACGTCATCATGATTTTGAGCAACATACTGTGAGATTTTAACAGAGAGCATCATTGTTTTGATTTATGAGTGAGATAAAGAGTAATGTGAAGTTGTGTACTTAGGAGGCACAACTCATCATTTCAATTATGCAATACAAATTTAAACATTTGAATCTTTTAAAGGGGGAAGCTTTGGGGTGTTCCTGAGAGATAAGCGCGTTGCGGAAGCAACATGCTTTCGGTTTAGCTTTGGGGAAAGGATAGCTTTCGCCTATGCTGTGGTTTGAACGGTCCATGGTGGGTCAGCTGGGGAGCAGACTTTGTGACGAAAGGGAAAACCCTTTCACACTTACGACTCGGCGAGGGCATTTGAATGCTCATGTCATTTGCGGCATTTGCCGGAGTGTTCCATGGGAAGTATTAGATCGAGCGAGGGCAACGGCGCCGGGGACACATGGACGAAAAAGGTTCGGGCGGCTATAGTCTCGGGTCCTGGCTGGCGTAGCTTAAGTGTTCACGGGGTTTGAACAGGGGCCATGGCGCCGGAGACAAGGTTTTGCCCCGGGTAGAGGGCGTGTTGGGACTGAGGCTTACGAAAGGGCCCGGGGTTTTACGTCCTGAGTTTTCGGCCGGGGACATAAAACGTCTGTGGGCTTTGGCAGTTTAAAAGTAGTCAAGGCATGCGACCCGGGGAGGAAAATGGAAGAAACTTAACCGTCCTAACTGGCTGTCTTCACCCACAAAACATTTTATTCTGTCTTTATGAGCAGAACTCAATTCAAATTGTATTCGACGGACAAAATCGCTCATGACGGGCGTTTTGTCCGTCAAAACCCCGCCAATGACCATCATTTTCGAACAAAAGACAATCCTAAAAGCACTATGACATGTAAGGCTAAGATCCTACCTGGCACCGACGGAAGACGCTAACTGAGGTGGCCGCAACGTGGTTGTACAAGACGAGCTGGAACGGTAGCGCGGCGTTCAATAGCTTTGTTTATAAAATAAAACGGCAATGGGTTGGCTCATACCCCGTTGATTATTTATATGGGCCAGGCACTGTGGGGTGTTAATTCGGTTGGTGGGGTTTTAAACCGGTTGTAAATGCGTCGTACGCCGTCGATTATCGGGTTGTCTCGGTTTGCGTGCGACCGTCATTTGCGGGACCGCCTTGCGAGTCACACCCGCCGTTGCGGAAGGATGGATGGGAAGCTTCGCTATTTCGGGACGTGTTGCGGAAGGGAAACTCCAAGCCTTCCGCCGTTTCGGAAGCTATTTGCGAAGCGAAACTCGAAACCTTCCGCAAAAGAGACCCGCGGTGTGGACGTATAACGCCGAGGCTTCCGATGTTTCGGGAACTATTTGCGAAGGTCTTGCTTCCATCCAAAAGTTTCTAAGTCTCGCGGGGTTTCGGGACGATATGGCGAATACTCCCGGTATTTTCGGAAAGCTTTTGTGAATGGCTTCCGCCGTTTCGGGAGGAAAATCCGAAGGCTTCCGCAGTTTTTCGAAGTTTCCTAAGTCTCTTTTCGGAAAGCTTATGTGAACGACTTCCGGCGCTTCGGGCCGCTTCGCTGAATGTTTCCGCCGTTTCGGAAAGATTTCATCAAAACCTTCCGTGATTTCAACAAACCAATCCGACTTTTTTTGGGCGTCTTTCCCAAGTTCTTCCGCTGTTTCGGAGGGTTTTCCACAAATTTTCAATGAAAGCTTCTAAGTTCTTTTCCGATTTTCGGAAGGGTTTCACGAACTGTTCCCGCCGTTTCGGAATGAAAACTCCAATCTCTCCGCGAACGGTCAAAAAATGTTCTAAGTCTTCTTTCGGGAGAGTAAGGCGAATGAGTCCCGCCATTTCGGGAGGAAAACCAGAACCTTTTCGCGGTTGCGGAAGGCTTGAGTGAAGGGCTCCTCCGTTTCGGGAGCAGAGTCGTTTCGGGAAGAGAACTTGAACTGTTCCGCAGAAACAAACGATCGAAAATTTTCCAAGTCTTTTTACTTCGGAAGGCTTAGACGGGCGGTTTATGAGATTGGCCTCCGCCGTTTCGGGAGGGTAGCCCGAAAGCTTCCGCGGCATCGGGGACATAGGCTGAATGATTCCGCATGGTTTCCCTGGGGCGTTCCGCAACCTTTTCAAAAAAAGAATCTAAGTCATTTTCACAGTTTCGGAAGAAGCTCGTGAATCTCTCCGCGTTATTTCGGGGAGCTTTTGTGAATGGCCTCCGCCATTCTCGGGAGGGTAACTCGAAAGTTTCCGTAGATTTTCAACCACAAATTCCAAGTCCTCTTCGGGCATATTTCCCACGTTCTCCCGCCGTTTCAGGAGGAAAACTCCAATGGTTTCCGCAACTTATTTCTTGCGGTCTACGATTTTGACAAAGAAAAACTAAGTTCTTCTTTCGGAAAGGTTGGAGTTTGGCTCTCGGAGTTTCGGGAGGCAGCCCAAGAGATCCCAAAATGTCGGGAAAAAACCTAAGTTCCCTTTTGTCCCTTTGGGGAAAAAAGGAAGGATTGATGGCAAGATGTTCAAGTGGGAAACAAGATTTTATGTTGAAAACACAGCTAACTGCTGGGAAGGCTCCTTAGGCAAACTTTCTACAAAAATGAAAGGAGGGGGCCCCAATATGTACAAAATTTTGGGGAGGGGTGTTGCTGCAACAACAAGACCACAAGAGTGTCACTTGTTACAGAAATATGTACAAACTCCAAAGAATTTATATTGCAATTTCTGTAAATCAGTAGGCCATGATGAGAACAATTGTAGAGCATATGAGCTCATGATAGAAAGAAAACATGATGTTTATAGAGTACAATCAGAACCACAGGGACCCACAGCAGGTCCGCAGTATGACCAAGCTCGCGAAGGCCGAGGAGGAAATTACAGGGGTCGTGGACGCGCAACAGGGTTTGGTCGAGGAAGAGGATAGATCACTTGTTATAACTACGGAGCTCAAGGCCATTATGCAAGGGATTGCCAGAATCCTACAACCATCTGCAGATACTGTAAATCTTATGATCATGTCATTGAAGAATGCCCTCAGTTGATGGCCAAGATGCAAGAAAAGAAGCCACAGGTTAACCAGAATATCCAGTTGATTGGAGCAGAAAAAAGAGAACCAGATCCTACAGTTAATATAATGACGCGCAGTGGAGCAACCAATGGTGCGCCAGAGTCGGGAACTGGAAAGCCAACGACACAATGGGTGCGCCGCGCTAATATTAAGTCATCCCTGCTTGACCTACATAAGCAAAAAGAAGCATTCAAGCAAGCGCAAGAGTATTTCTCAGACCCACGAGCTTCAAGTTCTGTCGCAATTCCGCATAATGATATCAGACCGCATGTGCCACATCAAGAGAACTGGGTACAAGAGCAGGCCAATACATCTGGAAGGCCTGATGAGCAGGATGCACTAGGCAGTGTTCATGCTTTCCTAAGAAACTGCTTAAATTTGTTGCGTAATGAAAAAGCAACTATGGAACTCCAACACCTGTTGGATCAGTGTGAACAATCTGCTTCGATGAATACACCACAGCGTGCTGTTCATCAGATTGGGAGTCATACTAGAACTGGAAGAGAGATGAGACTCATAGTGCAGATTGGAGCATTTGAGATGGACGAAGTCATTTTGGATTTAGGCTTAGAGGTTAAGGTTCTCACCATGCAGACATGGGAACAGATGGGTAGTCCTCAGCTTACCAGATCTCCTATCCAGCTAAGACTTGCAAATCAGCAACAAGTTTCTCCATTGGGCAGATTACCCAATCTACCCATTGATATTGAGGGAGTAAGAAGTTCTGTAGACTTCGAAGTAATCAAAATTCTGGATGACAGTAGACCTTACCTAGCACTTTTAGGCATAGACTGGACATTCGATAATCTGGCTGTCATTAATTTGAAGAAAAGATAGATGACTTTTGAGGATGACCAGATTAGGGTCATTGCACCGCTTGATCCCCTTCAGGGACCACGGTATATTGAACCCATTCAAGCAGAAGAAGAAGTGCACCACATGGAAAGTTTGTACCAGATGACTGCTAGTCATAATGATTATGTCAATCCCACAGCGGACGACCATATCAGCTGGCGATGCGATAGTTCGTGCACATCAGATTCGGAAACAGGACTAGAAAACTGGTAGAATCGCTTACATGAGGTTTCTGCAAGGCGTTGCGCCATGATGACTAAATACATTCGATGGATTGGAACAGAATTGAATAACACCCCTATCTTTGATGGTTTAAATGGAGTAACTGAATTCATACATGCATATGAGCAAGAAATCCCAGATGAGCAGCGCATATAAGCATTGGATGTAGCACTGCGTGCTACACCCGCGAGATGGTGGGGTGCGCATAAAGAAAATATCGACACATGGAAAGACTATAGCAGGTTGATACTGCGCAGATTTCAAGAGACTACAACAGGAGTTTTGCGCAAATATGATGGACAGAGTGACCCCAGGTCACACGTGAAAGCATGTATTCAGGAATGGTCAGATATCCCAGAGGATGAGTGGGCTCACCTATTCATCCACACGTTGGATATAGTTCCAAGGAACTAGTACACTGAAACAAAATTACGTAGAGGCACTATCACTTGGCCTCTCATGATTGAAAGTTTTCAACTCACTTTCAGCTTTGAGTCAGAACATCCAAGCATCGATCAGGCTTTAAAGTGTATTAAAAAGAAGGTATTTGAACAATGTCCGTTACCAGAGTATTCTCAGCCAGACTGGGCTGTCCAGATGGAACATGCCCTGGAATGCTATAATTTCGCCACTGGAGAAGAGGATGATGATCCTCGCAACATCAATATTCTAGAGTCAGAAGGGACGCGCAAAGTCGAAGGCCCTGAGCTTGATATCCCTGCCATTACAGAACACATCAAGCTCAAGAAAATTAACATTGGTACAAAAGCCGAACCCAAGGTTGCCTCTATAGGAGATTATTGGGATGATGAAACTGTTGACCATATTGCAGATTTATTACATGAGTACCAGGATATCTTTCCTACCAAGTTTACAGAAATGAAAGGCATCCTAGGAGACCTAGGAGTTATGCGCATACCTTTGAAAGCAGATGCTAAGCCAGTAAAACAGCACCCGTATAGGTTGAACTCGCGATATAAAGAAAATGTTAGAGAAGAAATTGATAAGATGCTCGCAGCTGGTATCATTGAGCCAGTAGAGGAAAGTGATTGGATTAGTCCTATGGTGGTACAAGAGAAAAAGGCAAAAAGTGAAATAAGAATCTGCATGGACCTGTGCAAGCTCAACGACGCATCAGCACATGATCCATTTCCTACGCCCTTTACAGATGAAGTGCTTGATACTGTTGGAGGACAAGAGGCTTACTCCTTCACTGATGGCTTTTCAGGATACCATTAGATCAGAATCCATCCAGAGGACCGCCATAAGACCACTTTTGCGACTGAATGGGGCTCATTCCAGTATACGGTAATGCCATTTGGTCTTAAAAACGCTCCTGCTATCTTCTCTAGAGTCGTTGTTGCTATTTTTAAAGAATTCATCCATAAGTTTCTAGAAGTCTATTTTGATGACTGGACTGTCTTTGGTTTACTGAAGAACCATATAGGGAACCTAAGGATGATGTTAGAAAAATGTAGACAGTATCAGATCTCCCTAAACTTGAAAAAATGTATATTCTGTGCTCCTTTTGGTATTTTGTTGGGTCACATTGTATGCAGACAAGGACTCATGATGGATCCTGTGAAGGTTGCCATCATTGCTAACTTGCCTGCACCCAACTCAGTCAAACAATTGCGCACTACATTGGGACATACATGATACTACAGAAAATTTATCAAGGGTTATGCAAAGATTACTGTGCCTATGGAAAGACTGTTGAAAAAGGACTCGAAATTCCAATGGACAGAAGAATACCAATAGAGCTTGGACACACTTAAAGGAAAGATGATAACATCGCCTATTTTAGTTTTCCCAAACTGGAGAAAACCCTTTCATGTTCATGTAGATGCTTCTTCCATATCATTGGGGGTTGTACTTACACAACCGGGAGAAGGAGGTATCGACCACCCCATTGCTTACTCTAGCAGAAAGCTGTCCACAGCTGAGAAGAACTACACCACTACAGAAAGAGAAGGACTAGCTATGGTGTATGCCTTACAGAAGTTCAGACACTATCTATTGGGGGCTCATTTTAAAATGTACACTGACCATTCTGCTTTGAAGTACTTGGTCAATAAGCCAGTGTTAGGGGGAAGAATTTGCATATGGCTACTCCTCTTCCAAGAGTATGATTTTGAGATTATTGTGAAGCCAGGTAGATTGAATGCAGGACCTGACCATTTATCTAGGATAGAGTCAGGGGAGGAACCTACAAATTTGGAGGACAATCTGCCTGATGCGCAGCTGTTCTCTATTCAAGCAGCAGACGAATATTATTCCGATATTCTTGAGTTTCTCACTACAGGGCAAGCACCAGTTGAGTTCACAATATAGCAGAAGAAACAACTTGTGGTCAAAGCCGCAAACTTCACTTTGATAGCAGGCCAGCTCTATAAGTTGGGCCCTGATGAAGTTTTGCACAAATGCATTTTACCGCATGAGAAGAACTCCATAATCGCAGAAGTGCACTCAGGAACCGCAGGAGGCCATTTCGCAGGAAAGCCGACTGCGCAGAAAATATTAGCTGCAGGTTTTTGGTGGCCAACATTGCACAAGGATACTAAGGAATTCTGCAGGTGTTGTGATGTGTGCCAGCGAATAGGAAAACCTTCAAGAAGAGATGAAATGCCGCTCAGACCCCAGATAATAGTGCGTGCTTTTGATAAGTGGGCCATTGATTTCGTGGGACCTATCAACCCACCAGGAAAGAGAACTGGCGCAAGATACATCATCACAGCTACTGAATACCTCACCAGATGGGCTAAGGCGAAGCCAGTTCAGAATTGCGACGCTGTCACTACCGCGCAGTTCATTTTTGAGAATATTGTCACTAGATTTGGATGTCCACTGATTCTAATGAGTGATCAGGGCACACATTTCCTGAACGAGACTATAGAGGCCCTTACTAAAGAATTCCACATTAGTCACCACAAGAGTACACCCTACCACCCTCAAGCTAATGATACGGTGGAGGCATTCAATAAGATTCTGGAGAATGCCCTGACCAAGATCTGTAATCAACAAAGAGATGATTGGGACCTTAGAGTCACAGCTGTGTTATGAGCTTACATAACCACATGCAAGAAATTAATAGGTCACACACCTTTCAGTTTGGTGTATGGACAAGAAGCAGTTATGCCCATGGAATACATTGTTCCCAGTCTCAGATTTGCTCAAATTACAGAAATGGCAGATACTGATACTATGAGCGAAAGACTGTCACAATTGGTTGCCTTAGAAGAAAACAGGCTTTTAGTTGGATTCCATTAACAAGTGCAGAAGGCAAGACAGAAGGCTTGGCATGACAGGCATATTAAGAATAAAGTCTTTCAAGAAGGAGACTTGGTACTCCTCTACGATAGTAAATTCATCAAGTTTTCAGGCAAGTTTCGTGTACATTGGTTAGGCCCTTTTCAAGTAATGAAGATAACTGAAGGAGGAGCAGTTCAACTTGCGAAGCTTAATGGAGAATTGCTGCCCACAATGATCAATGGGAGTCGGCTCAAGCTTTACCGCAACGACCACTCCGCCCTGTCGACCTAATTAACTGCTAAAGTAGTGCAGATGTCCAGTGTAGTTGAAAGAGGCATCGCACTTATCACAGTCTACACGGAAGTTGCGAGACATTTTCAGTCTTTGGATTCCCGCGCAGTTCCTCGAACCATCCGCGCAAGTAATAAAGCATGTTTTGGGTAAGTCTATTTTTTCTCTTGCGAAATCCCCCGGGTTGCTAAACTTTCGCTCTTGCGGAGTTCCCTGTTGTCTAATTTTGGCTTCTCTTACAGAGTCTTCACTGTGGACCCATCTATATGCACAGTTACCCATGCTGAAGTTACCCTCCGAAAATTTGAAAATTTGAATTACGAAAGTTCTGTAGCCGCGTCTGAGTCTTAATGAAGGATGAGACCGCCATTTAATTGTATTTGATCTGACATATTCGGCTTGCTTTCCCGAAGATCCGCATTTAATTAAGGATCCGAAGGCCTTAGTTTATCTCCCGAAAGGCTGTCAGAGCCCGTCCATCACATTTAATGCACCACAGAGGCGCGGGGGGTAGGGGGGTTGTCAACTCATATGCATAGGCATCTACAGTTATTAGCCCCACTTGTCCGCATCTACTACCGCCTTTAGCTATAAATACCCCTCATTCGTATATGTTTGGGTTACTTTCCTCGAGTTGTATAGTTGTCTTGTTTGAGTCTAAGTCATTGTTTTCAGAGTCGTGTCGTGCAGACTGCTCCCTTTCCTTTCAGAGTTCATATCCTACGCTGTTCTGTCCTTCTCTGATTAGTGTTAATTCGTGTCTATAAGTTCATGATGGAGAACCTGTTAACTGAAGAATTTGTTCGTCAGTTTAAACGCAGAGGTTTAGATTTCGGAATGGGTACCCCGATCAAGATCGTCGAGCTTCCTGATCCCAGACAGACGCCGGGCACATGGGCGTCTCAACAGCACTAGCAGCAGCCGGAGGAACCCATTCCAGAGCCCTTGGCTACTCTGGTTAACTACATTCCTCCATGCCCAGATGACGCACCCGAGGTGCGTATTCCCAAATATGCCAAGTATTCGATTCCGTTGCCACCAATGGCGAAAATCGTGCAGGAAGAAGGATCCCTGCTTGGACATCTCCCACTGGTTAAGTTCTCTGACTTTAACTTGGGAGATTATAGAATGTATCCACAGTTCGTGCCGGATCACTATCTGACAGTGGTCCACAACCCTGCTAGGAAAGTTGACGAATTCGTCCCACAGCAATTTGCAGTAAATCTTGAGAGGCCTAGATTGTTGAACCTATTGAAGCTACTGCACTTTGGGCGTAGCAATGAAGTTAATGCGGTTGTTAAGGTCTTGTTATCCTGTGTTCATGGTGGTTATCTTTGGCTAGGGAGGCCAATTGATTTGAATGTGGACTTGATTCACCGAATTACCGGCCTATCTAAGGTTGGTAAGGACCCCAACGCCCATTTCGTTGGTAAAGACAGGGATCGAAAACTGGCTGCACAGGTGGTGTAGAAATATAAATTGTCGCGAGGAGGTCGGGCTTATGACCTCACTGCTATAGAAGATGAAGCACTTATATTCACAGGTATTCTGCTCGCAGGAAGACTTTTAACGAAGTGCCGACCCAAAGAAGTCCCTGGAGCTGTTGTAGAGCTCACAGTCGCAGCTGCGGAAGGAGAGTAGTATAACTGGTCTCTCTTCCTCCTAAATACATTCTTGGACGACTGCCGCAACGTTCAGGACACCGCCAATCAGCTGTTCCATTTTTCTTGGCTCCTGATCTTGTGTGCCTTTGTCGGGTGGAAGGAACCGCCCAACACTCAGTTTCTTCCGCGCCGTTCAGGAGAGGTTACAGGGATGCGTTATGTTAACCTCTGGGATTCTAATAATCCCGTGAAGCGCAAGATGAACCACGCCGTATTCTTTGATTACTACAATCTCCTCAGGGATACTATCCTGCAGATGCCGAGGATTACTGAGGAGACGACAGAAATTTATGGAGCAAAGTTGGTCTTTTCTACCAACTTGCATGAAATCTATTTCCACCCTCGCGGAATTCAGTTGAAGGAATGGGTCGTAGGGCTCTACCGAATGACTACTCAGCATGTCGAGGACACTATGAAGTCCTGGCCAGATGAATGGAAGCAGGCCGCTGACATTGCTGTCGAGATGCCACCCCCTGTGGCGCAAGAAAAAGATAAGGGAAAGGAAAAGGCCGCGCAGAAGAATGATGAAGGTCCGTCAGGACCGCCTCCCAAGAAGCAGAAGCTGTCGCACCCCACAGAAGCGACTGTAGATCCCTCTGAGACCCTTTCCGCGAGGTTCGAACAGTACCTAAAGGAACAATTTTGCGAGCTGCGGACCTCTCAGGCCAAGATCAAAAGTGCTCTGGACCTGCAGCTCATGGAGTTGAAAGGTCTTGCAGGACGAGTTGCGTAGACCCATGCGCAAGCATCTAGCTTGCAGGCGCCGCAAGCATCTACAAGCACCGAACGGTTTGAAGTGCCTGCCGACAGGCACACTGTTGTACATATCCCACCTGCAAGCATGACACTCCCGGATCCTTTAGCTGCACTACAAGTAAGCACGCTTGGGCCTGTTGAAATAAATTTGTCACGTATTCCTTTGGAAACACTGCATTTGGTTTAGGAGCAGGTTTCTACGGAGCTAAGAGCTAGGGATCTCTCCACATTCCACGCCAATCAAAGACTGCAGACGCAGGAAGCAGAGCTAAGGGCAGACTACAATGAGATCTCTGCGCAGCTTGAACGTCACGAAGCACAAGATACTGGGCTAAGAAATGCTGTTGATGAAATCGCCCAGGAGCTACCAGCCTGCCAGATTCAACCAGATCTTCCGTTAGTTGAGAAAGTGCAACGCATTGGTAGAAGGGCGCAAGCCCTAGAACAACAAGTAGTTGCTATGGCCGAGGACCATAGAAAGCATCTCACCGATTTGGAAGCTCGTGTCGCAGTGCCTCCCGTGGATGAGATGCAAGTACAACTTGAAGCACTGCACATAGCTTCTATCCAGATGCAGCACAAAATAGATGAAGCCCAACAGTTAATGACGCAAGCTATGGAAGCTTGGGCAGAGCTTGAGAAGCTCCCTTCTAAAGTTGCTCTTGTAGAACAAGTCGAAGCAACAGAAAAGTCCCTAACTATTCTGAATGAAGAAGCTAAGTCCTTGGAAGGCTTAGCCAAAATGAGGAAGATGAGCGAAGTCCGTAAAGTCTAGCAAGAACTGCACAGGCTCAGAAACAAAGATGCTACTCTCGCCAACATCATTCAGCCGTTTATGGATGAGTATGCTGAACTTGCTTCCCAAGCAGAGGCCAAGGTCAAAGCATTTGCTGAGTCTCAAGAGTTGGTAGACGGCATAGAAGGAGAAGAAGCTACTGCAGACCTGGTGCAGACAGCCACCAAATGTGTGCAAGACATGGACTCCGCTATTGCGTAGTGGAAGCAAGATTTCGTTGCGACCCAAGCAAAGTTAGATGCACAACTAAAACGATCGCAAGCTAGTGCGGGTGGCTCGGGGACGAGCCACAAGTAAGTGTTAGGGGCCTGTTGGAGCATAGGCCGCAGCTATGGCAAAGCTGCTAATTTTGAGGAAAAGCACCATTTTTTGGCGGAGTGAACAGTGCACGGTACGGCGCCAGATGGACGAGCTCACCGCAGAGTGCGGATCGGAAATCGCGGAGCTCGCGTGCACAAGGCAAAGAAAAGAGTAAATAAGGTGGTCGAGTAGAAAGCTCAACCACCACAGTAAATGAAGGAAGCGACGGAATAGAGGGCTCAACTACCCTCATTTAAGGCAAAGTATAGAAGTTATGGTTGCTCGGACCAAGGAAGAGCAATGGGACGAAGCATTGAAGGAAAAGGACAAGGAGAAAAGAACGATGAAGCGGCGCCCATACTCGCGATCTGCGCCAAAAATCACGGAACCTGCAGGAAGCTGCGACGCGATTGCAGGAGGTGTCTAAAGTACATCTAGCCATCAATGGTTAGGGTTTTTTGGGATCACTGTTGGGAAAGGCCCACAGTTTTGTAAAGGTGCGACCCTCAGGGCCACCTATATATATGTGTAATTATAAAGGGAAAAGGGTTAGATGGGTCAGAGATAGATTGGTTAGAAGGTCAAGGAGTTAGAGAATTGGATAGCTGAAGAGATAGAGTCGCTGAGTCTACAGACAGTCTAAGTTGATGTCTGAGTCATTGTAATCTCTGTAGAAGAAGAGAACAGATCTAAGAGAAGGGCTCCTAGCGGTGTGCGTGGAGTTTCCCAGAAAGATCTAAGGCTGCAGCTGTGTGTGCAGCAGAACTGTGTAATCCCCATTTTGAGCTAATATAAAATACATTTCCCGTGGACGTGATTTCCCCGAGGAGGTGAACCACATAATTCTTGTTGTTATGGTGATGTTATGTGTGAATGCATGTCTATGTTTTACTATCTATGTTTACATGAATGTTTCGTTATCTTTATGAATGAGTATGTAAAGTAAGTCCTTGAAGCTCCCTTAGAAGTTATACTCGTGCACCGTCGAAGAAGTCGGTAAGAGCACTAACGCCGCGGCGCGTGAGGAGCATGTTCCTGCGTTGTGGTGCGAGGGCTGAGACGATACAGTGTATCGGACGTAGTGGGTAAACGCCTGGTGCGCAGGTGCGGAGATACCGCGCAGCTAGGCTGGGAAGAGTGAGTCCCAGCACAGTGGCGCTGTGAGGCCCGTAGAAGAGAGACGTTCTGTTCCAGAGTTACTGCATAAGAAGGGAAGAGAGAAGACTGTGGACTCCACACCACCTCGGTTAAGGAAACCTGATTCTTTAGCCCCCCCATAGCCACTTCGGGTGAGACCTCGGGCTGCCGCGCAGCCCATTGCCGAAAGGGCCAGTGTGCCAAGGGGTGTTTGTTGCTGCGCCTCCTGAAAACTCGGGTCTGTCCAAAAGCAGCCAACAGGAATACATAGAGATGATTAGGAATATCTAGGTACCTTACGAGGCCACCCTTGAAGAATCAAGAACCATCTAATTACTTAACAACTTGAAGAGGCTCAAAGACAGACAAGTCAAGTGGGATGTAGATAGAAGACATTAAATGGATGTGGAGTTAAGGAACATTGAGGAACTATTGGATATTTATCATGATTCTCATAGAGCTAGATTCCTTACCCTTGAACAAAAGAGATAGGTTTTATCCATGGAAATCAGAAGGACTAAGATTCTAGACGAGAATGAAGCCATCTAGAGACAAAAGAGCAGAGCTATATGGCTCCATAAAGGTGATAATAACATCAATTACTTCCACAATTTCATTAAAAACCGGGAACAAACAAACTTAATTTGGGAATTAGAAGGTGATCACAACGAGCAGGTCTCAGGTTTCAAAAATATGGCCCTAGCAGGCATCTCCCACTTCAACAACTTCTACAGGGAATATCAAGGAGCACAATTGGATAAGATGATGCAGGTTATAACAAAATATCCCTCTTTTGTGGATGATGCGCATAATGAGGAATTGATAAGGGTGGTGGATTTAAAAGAACTCAAATAAGCACTTCAATCTTTACAAAAAGATAAAATTCCAGGCCCTCACTATTGGATTGTTGAATTTTTTAGTGGTTTCCTGGACCTCTTCGAAGAAGATCTATTGGTTTTTGTTGAGGAGTCCATACTAAACATAAGATTCCTTGTTTCTTTTAACTCCACCTTCATAGCATTAATCTCTATGGTGGATCGATCCACTTGCTTGGGGGAGTTCAGACCAATTTCGCTTTGTAATTGCATCTATAAAATTATAGAAAAGGCAATTGCTCTCAAAATCAAATCAATCCTCTTCATCTCTATCTCTCACAAACAATTCACCTTCCTTAAAGGAAGGCAGATCCACAATCCCATAGGCATTAATCAGGAAGCTCTGTACTCTACAAAGATTCATAAGCTTCCTGATTCCATTATCAAAGTGGATCTGTCTAAAGCTTACATCAGGGCAAATTGGTTGTTTCTTAGACCTGTGTTATTAAATGTTGGTTTCAATGTTCCTTTTGTTAACTGGATTCTAGCATGTGTGCAATCAGTTTCCTTTGCCATCTTGATTAACGGATCAGCTTCAGGTCTTTTTAGACCAGGGAACGGAATAAGGCAGGGTTACCACTTAGCCCCCCTCCTCTTTATTTTAGTGATCAAAGGGCTGAGAAAGTGCATATCCTAGGAAAATTTTTCTAGTTCTTTGAGGGAGCTCAAAATTGGGGAACATTTGTTCCTGACACAGAATTCCAATTTTTATCTTTTGCAACTTGTTATTACACGAGCTTTAAATTGCGTTGGCCTCTTTGGTGCTCGCAGGTTGGTGCAAGCATTGTTAAATGAGCTTTGAGCTACCCATTGAAATTAATTGCAAAGAATGTTGGAGTTAATGGAAGTGTTGTGGTTGAAAAGGTCAGGACAAAACCTGTCATAATTGCCAATTACTTTTGTGCTTATTAGATTGATGCTCATTTTTAATGCAGGAAAACTAACTTTTGTTGAGTGTCATCCTAATTGTAGATGGTTTTATTTGTCTATTGACTTCACTTTTTAATGTATGATAGATTTAAATTATATAATTAATTTCTTGGCTTCTCCAAGTTCTTTCCAGTGATAATCCCAAATATGGTCACAATGCTACTACAAGCAAGTATGAAGATTTGATGGAAGTTGGAATAAATGATCCTACTAAGGTAAGATGTTGGATCCTTTTTGTTCCTGATATGTGGAGTTGTACTAGCATTTCCATAAATATATTTGTCGGGACGTCTCGGTTATATTTAGCTTTTAGAGTTTCACGGATTTTATTTTGCATTTTTTAGTCTTTTAATAATTTGTGTTTCTGATATATATGAAATTTAATGTAAATGGATTCTATGAAAGTGAACTATTCAAATTTTAGTCGCAATACGATGCATTGAAACATAATTAACCATGATCTTAAACCTCAACACACATAAAAGCATAATTATTTGTTGTTTGTGCATGTTGCTGGCCATCATTTCTCTTTCTTTGGCCATTTGTTGGTATTTTATACTTGGTATGGATATATGTTATTTTTTGGCGTGTTGTTAACTGCATATATGCCAAATTCGGTAGTATCTTTGCTGCAAAACATTCTCAATTGCTGTGCTTGAAAGCAGGTGGTTAGGTGTTGCTTTGAGCATGCTAAATCCATGGAAAATACCTTCTTAACATCGAATGTTGTTGTGGTTGACATAGAGGAACCAGAACATGCTACTTCTCCAAACCCCTTGGAGAACTCAGGTCTAGCATAAGAAACATTTGATTTTGTGCCTGCTTTTTAAATTATTATTTCTTTGAATGAAGGGATTGCATGGGTTTAGCCGTGAATTTTATCTAATAGTCAGAATATGATTTTGTTGTAGGTTTTGGGTACTAGATACAAATATGACCAATAAGCCAAAGAAAGCAATTTTTTGATGTTTTTGTTTGGAGATGAGCCCTTATTGAAGGGGGTGCTTTAATTACACAATGAATGGTGTGCATGCCAAACGTGATAGGAACTTTATTTCAGCCAAAAGGGCTGAAAGTCGACATTTTGTAGAAAGGGGATGGGTAGAGTATGGCTCCTTGCATTTCTTTGGCAAGTGCTTTCTATTTGAATGGAAATTGTATGGTTATAATATAGTTGGGGTATGATACTTGTGAGTTGCATTTTCAAATGGAGTGTGGTTCTATTGTTGTTTTTCAAGAATATTCCCAGAGTATGGTGAATTTCTATGTATTGTGATAGTTAGAGTGAGGTACCAAACTACCACCAAAGAGGGATTTCTATGTGATGATTTATTAATATTTATCTCCTATTAGTATTTTTTAAATATGTTTTCCTATTACTATATATGGTTTTAAACTTTATCGAAAAATTAGCCAAGATGTCACAATATTTTATAATTTAGTAAAATATTCACCAAGTCTTTATAAGGTTTTATGATTTTGTGAAAGATTCACCAAGACTTTACAAGGATATATAATTTAGTGAAAGATTCGCTAAGATTCTACAAGATTATATAATTCAATGAGAGATTCACGAAAAAATTATATATAAATAATATAACATTGATAAAATAGCCTTCATATTTTCCTATATATCATGAGGATTCGCCCAATTATTATATATAGAAATTTAGGGGGGTCTTAAAATTTTCCCTGGTCACAAGGACCGAAGAGGAGAAGGTACCACATGGGCTGTTGCAAGCAACACATGATGTATAGCATGATCATCATTACACGAGGTACCAAGGGATCAACTAGGCAGGTAATCCTTATGAGACAAGACTGCTGGTAGATCGAGAATATGGGTACATGTAAGGATTTATGGGACAAGACTAGAATCCGACAGTATGCAGTAAGAAGCAGTGGGAAATTAAGGCATCTAGTGTGATGGAATTGGGTATGAGTACGGATCCAAGGGAGGAGGATTGGATTATGATGGTTAGACAATTAATTCGCTTATGTTCTGATGTCAACCACCCCACCTAACTCGGTCATAAACATGGCCAGGGGTTTGGGGAACACAAGTTGCAAGGTGGTGAGTTTGGGATAATCCTTGTGCTCCTTCTGACTGGATGGTTGATGAGTGATAAGTTAAACTAGATGGAGGTGAGGTGGGAGGACATTGGAATAGGGGAGAGAGTCAAGAAGAGGGCTAACCATGAGTAATTGTGGGAATCCCAAGCAACGTGGTTGTATAAGGTTTATGTTCCACAATATGTAGGTTTGGAGATCAAATCTATGGAGCGAGAACATTGGTAGGAGCTAGATTAGGGCCGATATCAAGAGGAGCTCGACGAGATGGCGAGGTGGATGCAAGACTTGGGTTCTTCGCTTGCAAGTTAATCCATGTTTGAGATAACGGTCTCCCTCTTCTGGATTATTAAGGGCCTTCTCAGACGTGTGCTAATGGAGCATGAAGGTAAAGATAGAGGGGACGACATTCCTATCTTGTTCTGGAAGGAACTCTATGTCGACACTCAGCTCATGCACATGAAGGTGGATGTTATTGCTAAGGAATTGGGCATCCCATTAATGCCGAGGTTGGGGTCTGTTGATGCCCAGAGTGTATCGACTCAAAGGTGGCATGCAGGGTCACAAGTTCACTTCAATCAGGATGGGAGAGAGGCTCCCTCGACAAATTTCCAAGGTCCATGATCGGTTTTCTGATGGTTCTAGATTTTTTGTTTATCGAAGTCTTCTCCATTTTTGGTGGGGGATGGATAAGATGGCGACATATAGTAATTGTGTTAGTAAGTGTTATAGGTTTATCCGAGTCTGTATTCAAGCATCTGGAGTTAATTGGTTAGCATGTTCATTCTTTGTTGTTTCTTTGGCTTAGTAAATACTTGGAGGAAATCGATGGTTAATGTATGGTATATTGCCAATACCTTGTTTTCTCCTAAGGGAGGGGGGTAATTTTGAGTTTGCCATTGGGTATTGAGGTTGTCACTCAGCAAACTGAATCTAAAATCCTTGATGGGTCTGAAGTTGTGGCTACCTACAGAAATATGTAACTTTTTTGTGCATTTGTAATATAAAGTATACTTACTTACAACAAAAAAGACCAATAAAATCTAGGTGTCCCTAGACTAGCAAATCCCAATGTCATGAGAAATAAAGAGGAACCCTAACACTTATACCGCAAAAGGCTCATAACCAAGTGTCGTAAAGGATCTAATAAAAAGCCTTAAATGTAACAAATTACAAGGAAACTCAACCACTAGGATATATAACCTAATAAAAAAATAAAACCAAAACAAAACGACAAAAAACATTCAAAAATGAACCTCTACGCCCAAGGGCACTAAGGAAAGACTTTTTGTTATTTCCTTATAGATAAAACCATTTTAATACTATATAGATAAAACCATTCTCATACTATAATGATTAAAAAAATTTATGCTTAAATCACATCCATTGTCCCAACATGTAGTTTATATTTATTATATGAACCAAAATCATTTTACTAAATACTTTTTCACCCTAATCTATTTTAAATTATATTAAACTTTACTTAATTTAATATATTAAAAAATATTAAAAAACAAATTAATAAACACACATGTCATATTTTTTAAACATACCTACTACTACTTTCCTTAAAATATCATATTCAGCTCAAATTTCAAAGATATACTAATCTTTCATTAAAAAAAGATAATTTATCTATTTACATATTTATATAATATAAACTACACACCTTTTTCCTTTTTAATACCATTATTAAATATAAATATTATCATTAAAGAAAAGGGATAAACATTGAAGAAGATAGTGTATCTACACATCAAATATGCATATTTTTTTTAATACCATTATTATATCTCAAGGCAGTTATATAGCAATCGATTTGGATTTTTACTTTTAATTATTTTCAATTTTTAAAAAATATTTATATAAAGTTTTCAATAGTTTTTAAAAATCTATATATTAAATTTAATATTTAAAAATCAAAAAATAATTTTTATAATATTAAAATATCAAATTACTGATTTGTAATTGGATAAAAACAATGATTAGACTAATTTCCCCTGGTTTGAGGGTTAATTGTCAAAAATTAAAAATATATTAAAATTTTAAAAATAGCTAACCTGACAGGTGGATACAACATTGAATAAAAATGTACGATTTGATTGATTGGGTTTCGAGCTGGTACTCCTAGAGAGGAAAGTCCTCCCATGCCATAATGCTACATTGAATACAAAACATACACCCAAAAAAATGACAATTAAAAGCTAGAACAATCTCGACGAAGAATTACATGACTTGGCCCTTAAATATTGGACAACTTTATTGGAACTTGTATTTCTCCTCGTCATGCGATAACATCCAAAGTAAATACATGTTCCGAACAAACCAGCTAATGTCCACTCTGCAATTCTCGCCAGCTTTTTAAACACCTTGAGCTAAAGTCCACCGCAATTTGCTGCAACTTTTTAAACATATGTACTCAAATTTTAATATCAAATGTGGACGTTTTTACTCATTGTTAATTTGAAGGTCTAAGGTTTAGTTGTAGAAGGAAACGGGTCAACATTTTGGTGGAGCAAAATTACCCATTCATAATTTTTAATGTATATTTATTTATCATATTGTTCAATTTTTTTATTACTTGTGTGCATTTTAATGGTTTTTTTAATGGATAATGGAAGACTTTTATTTTTTTAATATATATATTTTAAATTTAATATATTATAATTGTATTCAATTATGAACTTCATAGAGGTGAGGTTCGTCAATCACTCAAGAGCAAAGAGTTTCTAGGGTTTTACAAAACTCTCACTAGGGTTTAAATGATGCTCGCAGCTTTATAATGGCAGCGAAGATTATAGTTATCTTTGAATTATATATAGTTATGTTTTAATTTTTATCTTTGAACTATATATAGTTATGAATTAAATTATTTCTAAATTATTTTCATCTTAACTTTTACTTTTTGAACTATATATACTTATTAATTAAATTATTTATAAATTATTTTCAATAAGCAAGTATAAGCAGCTTTGCTGCTATTTTTACTTGTTAAATATACATGTCATTATTGAGTAAAGGATAAGCATTGAATTAATTGAATAATAACATTAAATATCTAATATTTTTGTTACTTTATGTCTACATCATTTTTTATTTTCTCTCTCTATATATATATTACAAGAAATGAAGTAATTGAATAATATATATATATATATATATATATATATATATATATATATATATATATATAATGATGTATACATAAAGTAACAAAGGAGAGACAAGAAATGATGTAGACATAAAGTAACAAAAGAGAGACAAGAAATGAAGTAATTGAATAATAATATATATATATATATATATATATATGTATATATATAAAATAAAAAAATGATGTAGACATAAAGTAACAAAAGAGAGACAAGAAATGAAGTAATTGAATATTAATATATATATATATATATATATATATATATATATATATAAATAATGATGTATACATAAAGTAACAAAGGAGAGAGAAGAAAAGTAATGATAATAAACATTTTATTATTTTTATAGAGAATTATAAAAGAAAAAAATAAGAGGAGAGAGAAAAATGATCAAATATTGTTATGAAAAAGAAAAAGTAAAAATAAACAATTAAATATACTACAAAGTGATTAGTCTTTATCAAATATGAAAATGAAAAAGTAATATGATAAATTGATTTTGTAAAAACATTAAAATAAAAATGAATAGAATTGATAAAGTGACAATAATTTCTTTTGGCTTTTTAGTAAACAAAAGTCAACAATGTCATGTAAAGATTGCCACATGGCATTTAAAAAAAATTATATATTAAATGTTTTTATTTTCATTTCAATTTTTAAAAATAAAGTCACACTCTCATATCGTCGATAACCTTTTCGACCAATCACACAATGGAATATATATATATATATATATATATATATATTAAAAAAAGTAATTTAATAAAAAAAAATATTGAACTTAGACCACATCACTCATATAGTTTTACCTTAATCTAATTTGATTTTTCATTTAACATATTTAAAAAGACTTGAAAATTGTAAGTCATTAATTCACATGATAACTTCTTTAAAGCATACATTCTCTCCGGAACTACTTTTCGTAAAATATCATTTTTACCCAAGAACAAATATCAAACATCCATGAAAATCATGTATCCACAAATTCATACACTCTCAACTACATATCTTTTCAATTAAAGAAAATATAAGCTTTGAAATAATTGAATACTAACACAATGTACATAATATTAAAAGAAGGATAAACATTGCAATAGTCCATTGAATGTAGCTTGGGTGGTTGGGAGGAATGATTGTTACCCTCCCTACATAGATTCAATTCTTGTAAGTGACATTAACTTTTCAACAATATTACAGACTCAAATAGTGGATCGACCTCGGTTTGCGAAGTTCATCACCACTGTCACTCAACTGTGCCTGAACACAATTTCTTGGGTCCTTTTAGATTTTGCAACTTCCCGAAGGCATGAAGCTTCTCGCAGGCTCCTGGGAGTCCCAAGATATGCTCACTAGCACACTCTTACACAAACTCGATTTTATACAGAGACGAGTCTCATCTTTCTGATGCGATGTTATACCAGTTACGGCAACTCGCAGAGCATAATCACTTCGGCTCTCACACAAACTTATAGACTTGCAGAGCGGACTACTTGCTCATGTGACTTCTACTTGCAGAGCGGACTACTTGCTCATGCGACTCCTAGAATCAATGACTCGATCATCCAAATGAACTCCGGAGCCTCATATTTATAGCTTGACTGAAGGTCATCCGGTAGACAAAAACTTACACCAACCGGTAGAAAGTAAGATTCCCGGGGACATGATGGGACCACATCATGTTTATCTCATCCCTCCGAGGCTTGGCCATACGGGGACCCGGTACTATGACAGACTGACAAACACTAACTTGCACCGAAAGCAGATTCTGTGGCCGACAAACAACTGGCCTACTTATATCAGTCACTATGCAAATATTCTTACCGACATATTACAATTCAACGAGGAAAAGGCATCTCGGAAAGCAAATAGAAGAAAGGCCTAAACATGGCCGACAAAATACAAAGTGGAGCATTAGCCAGCCCACTACGGCTTCCAAATGAATACAAAGAAATATGTACAAAGATTCCAGTCACATGGATCACGGACCAAGTGGCTTTATTCCCACGGAAGTAATTTAACTTTATTCAAAACCAGAACCGCATACACATCTAAGCTCTTCAGGTGATCCACATGGAACTCCGCCACAGACACAGTCCAGAACTCCATCATCAAAGAGATTTTCTTCAATTTCACGCTTTGCTAAGTCATCCTCCCAACTGTAGGGCTGAGAGTCAGTATGCTTCCAGTATTCATCATCAGAATAATCTACTTCAGGGTAAAGTAGATCACCGAAACATTTTTCCACATCGGATCCATGCAAAGCTTCATTAGGACCAAAAATAAACTTAGAGGCAAATAAAGATTCAACTCTGTAGTTTAGAGGAAGGGTTCTGCGATGAACCTTGGTATCCAACCTGTTACCATCAATATCTCTTTTAATGAACTTTTGGGTGATATTAATAGTATGTTCCAAAGGTGTATACCGACCACCATGGTGTCTCAACAGAAATTTAAACCATTGGTTATGCTGATCTGCAGCTTGCATATCAGCCTCCAAATGCAAAATGAAATTAGCTCGCCGATTGAGCCAATCTACTCTGGGGCAAAATTTGTCCAAAAATACCTCAGTCCAGCCAGACCACTTTTTGTTGCGCATATTACCAGGGTCTGCGCAAATTACAATACTGGTTTTCTCTCTGCAAAACTGGAGAATGAGGTTGTAAGAACTCCATGTGAGGTTACCCTCACCTAAATCCACATACCAGACTAATCCATCTTTCTCTTGATTGCAGTCCACCCATAATTCTCGACACTTTCTCAACTGCTCTTGAGCATTTCGAAAACCGTTGAAAGCTTTCTTCTCCCATCTTTCGAGAATCTGGAGCTTGCATGGATTCTCCTGGATTTGTTTTATCAACGTCAAACTGAGATATTTTTCATCCTGTTCTCTATCAGCATAGTCAAGCAATTCTTTGCACTCATCAATAGTATGACTATTATCCCATGGCTTCAGAAATAATGAATTTCTGGGAAGCTGTTCTTCATCTGTCATAGGGGCTTTCCCCTTGTCTTCCCTGGAACTTGCACTTGCTGAAAACATATTCAAGCTGGGAACTTCTTTCTGCACAGTTTCCCATGTCAACATATCAGCAAGACAATTTAAATAACCAGGCTTATAAATAATATCATAATCAAAATTAGAAAGCCAAATGAACCATTTCAAAATTCTGCTGCTGTTCTTTGCCATTAGATTTTCATTTTTGAATATACTAGGCATTATTTTGAGATCTGTTCTAATGGTGAAGCGCACTGGTTTCAGGTAGAGAATGAAATGATTAACGGTCTTTTTGACAGCCAAAATTTCTTTATGACTGCTGGGATAATTGAGCTCAGCGCCTTTAAACGAACCAGATGCATATCCGCAGATATTTTCTTTTCCACTTATTTCTTCAAGAAGAACACCACCCCAAGTGGTATTGGATGCATCTGTTTTTATTATCAACTTATCAACTCCCTAAGGAAGATGAAGAGATGGCAAAGTTTTCACTCTAGCTTTAATTTGCTGAATTGCTAGAGTCATTGCATCAGACCAGGGTGCAAGCTTTTTCTTTAACCGCTGCTGCAGGAAATGAATGTCAGAAGCTTGTCCTTTATAAAAGGGTCTGATATAATTCAAGCAACCAAGGAAACGTTGCAACTCGGTTTTCTCAAGAATCTTGTCAGGAAAATGATCAAATGAATTCAATACATGATTTTGCAAAATAACCTGACCACCTTTAATATGCAAACCCAAAAAATCCATTTTTGTCTTACCAATTTCCATTTTGGATTCAGACAGAACCAAACCATGTTTAAAAACTAAATCATAAAACTGCTGCAAGTGTTTAAGATGTTCTTGTAAATTCTTTGAACAAATCAATATATCATATATAAACACAGATAACCATGGGATGTCTCTGAAAATATCCTCCATACATTTTTGAAACTCTGAAGGCGCATTATTAATACCACAAGGTAGGACTTTCCATTGGTATTGTCCATGAGGGACAACAAAAGCAGTTTTGTATCTATCTTTGACCTCAATGCCAATCTGATAAAACCCTGACTTCAAATCAAACTTGCTGAAAATAGAACAACCTGTAATTTTCTGCAACAAGCTTTCCTTATCTGGTAAAGGGTATCTTATTTTTTGTAACACTGCATTTAGTGGCTTAAAATTAACCACTAATCTCGGCTTACCTCTTTTCTATTCTGAGTGTTTATTTACCACAAAAGCACGACATGCCCAAGGACTTTTTGAAGGTTCAATTAGTCCTTTGTTTAAAAGTTCTTGAATTTCTTTAGAACAAAAATCTCTTTCTGTTGGGCTCATTAATCTAGCAGAGGCTTTCATAGGCCGAATCTTTTGCAATGGATCAAAAGGAAGGGAACCAAAATATTTTTCTCTAGTCCAAAAAGCATTAGGGATTTCTGAACAGCAATCTTTCTTAATTTTTTCTGTGATCCCTGCAAGAAACTTTTCACTGTGTACTTCTGCATAAGAAATACACCTTTCCATTTTATTCAGTGAGGCTTTGGACTGAACTGGGTGACTCTGAGTAGTAGGTAATGGTTTACAACGCTGTACAAAATTGTGACTCAGTGGAAGGGAAATAGACTGATTATTGACTGTACATGAAAATATCATTTTTTGAGTATCAAAAGAAAATGGACTGACTTTCATTAAAAATTATAAACCTAAAACACAATCCTCACGGACTGCATCTAATCTGAAAAGAGAGACTGAACTTTTGACACCAGACATAGATACTAGGAAATCTTTAATTTTACCAGTCAAGTATACAGGAGTTCCTTGAATGGATGAACCAAATTCTTTTGTAGATTCCCAATAGAATGAAGGGATGGCATTACCTCTAGCAAGGTTGAATTGGCATCCTAAATCAATCAGACACTGGATAAGGTAAGGTCTAAATTCATTAGGGCAGAAATCTAGGGTAATGAATAATTTAGGACCTGACAAGGCTCCAAGCAGACTTATACTCTGTGACTGAGGAGAGGGAGACCTTTCTGGGGAAGACTCTGGTGACTCTTCCTTTGTTTCTGGCTGACCACACACTCTTTCAATTTCTTTGGACAATTCTTCATCTGAAGATTGATCCTTTTCTTGAACCAAAACAATGAGAGCATGCTTTATAGCATCAACTTCTTTTGGCAGTTCCTTTATTTTTGACTGTTTTTCTTTCAACTGCATCTTCAAAAAAATTTCTCTATCTGCTCTATGAGTTTGTCTGTCAGTATGGCTACCAGGGTATTCTTGATATAACTCTACTGGATTAAATGCTACAGTAGCCTTTGCTTTTCCTTTCCCTTTTGCCTCTGTCAAAACTTGCAATTGTGATTGCAAAGCCTTTTTCTCTTCTCTTAAATCTGTTCTCTCTACATGTCTATATACAGGAATAGTAGACAACTTCAAATCTATAGCAGCAATCTGTTTTTCAATTTGGTAAGGAGAAACAGAACTAGAAAACATATACAAAGAAAAATCAAATTCTGGCTTCTCACACCCCCCTAAATGTGGATCATGGTCGGAGTTAGACTCGGATGAGGAAGATGAAGACTGACCACATTTAGCTAAAGCTGGAGTATCTTCTTCACTTTCTGTATAGGAAGAAAACTCAGACTCAGAATCTGGCAAATAAATAACTTCATCAGATGGCTCTGGGGAAGAAGCAGAGACTTTGTACAAATCCCACCAGGTTGGGTCAAGTGATTTACATAAAGCTGCTAACCTGGGTTTGGATTTTCTTTCTTGGCATTTGCTCGCTTAATGACCAGGTTTACCACAAATAAAACAAACATCACCTTTTCCTTTATCATGCCTTCTTTTCACAAATCTTTTAGATTTATACTTGTGCTTTTTATAAGGCTTTTTATCCCTGTATTCCTTGTAACAATGTTTGGATTTGTGCTTGTATGGACGATCTGGATGATACCTGGATTTTGAAGTATACAAATTCTTATTTTTCTTTTTACATGGGCAACCTCCATTGCCAAAGTGACCTCTATTATGGGCACCACACCCCCAATCAGGCATACCTGCTACATCCTTGCAGAAGGATGCATAAAACATCTTTTGATGCCTCTTGAAATCTTTACTGACTCTTCTCTCAAGACAGTGCTCTTGCCATGTTTCTAAAATATGATTATGTAACTGTGCAAGAGAGAGACTTCTTAATTCTACCTTTTTATCCTTGAGAGCTTGTTCTACTGCATCTAGGACATGACCTGGATAGCTTCTCAAGTAGTGCTTAAGGTACGCTAGATTTCCTGATTTACCAGAGGAGATAAGTAATTTCTGCATGTAGCAGAAATATTCTTCTGCTTTACTTAGATCACAAAGTCGAGCTGACATAAACAATGAGGCTAAGTGATCATAGTCTTCTCCTCCCTCTGGACCATAGAATTCTCTGCCAAGTGCAGAGAGAATATGTTCATCTGCATCATCTGCAGACAACAGTTCATTCCTTGTTTCCTGTGGCAACCATCGCCACCATTCATAGGCAAGTCCTGACAGACCAACAATTAATTGTGTTCCTAACATCTGACCTGTTAGGTTATGATCTTACTGTTTTTTATATAATATCCAATGGGTTAACAACTGAATAGCATTATTAATTTCTTCATGGGACTGACACTGGATATTAAGGACTGGCTGCTCTGGCATCTGAGTGATCAGATTATTCATAGAGTTTATCCCAAAATTAAATACTTTTGGAGGAGGAGCAGATACAGAATGTGCATCAGGCACATGAGTATCAAATTCTTCAAAATGAGGGGCCTCTAATCTTCTTCTGTTAGAAGATTCTTCCATCATATTTAAATCACCAATATATTTTGGATCAAGTACTGGTTTGAAAGCTTTAAACTCAGTGATCCATTCTTCAATATCCTTCTTGATAGCATCACTTTCACCGAAATCCCATTCCTGTTTTTCTTCATCAGGAATGATATTGAATTGACCTAATGAAGCAGCTTTGCTATGACCCTTTCTTGCAAGCTTTAAAACATGATCAGGAACAATATAGTGTTTCTCTTTTAATTCCTGCGTCTTTGAGCTCAGATCGCTCAAAACTGCCATTCTTTTTTCTAGCTTCTCAGAAGCTTGTTCTATGGCTGACTCTATTTGGGTCGTATCATGAAGCAGGTGATCTAACAATCCCAGTTTGGTGATTATTTTGTCTAACTGTTCTTTCTGCTCAGAACAACTGTGTTTTAGTAACATAATATCATTAGCCATATCATCTAAATTTCTTGCAGTGTGGAGTTCCTGCAAGTTACCCCAATTGGCTAATTTAATTTCATTTGAGACAGTTTGATCTACGGCTGAAGATTTAGAAGGTAAGAATTCTCTTCGAGTCAAACCATCTTGAGAATACTGCCTGAAGGCAGTTTCAGCTGGAAGATTCCTACCAGGGATGTAGGATTTTTTCCCTGAAGTATTTGTTACCTCAACACCTCCTTTTTCTCTAGGAAGGGAGAACATTCCTAGACTGGGAAACTCATGGAGAGAAGCAGATTCCTTCTGCTTATTTTTTTGCAATAATTTTTGTTTTATTTTTCTACATGCTGGACAATCAGCATGTTGACCTCTGTGCTCAAAATCGGAAAGACCTGAATAAGAAGGATTATTTGCATTACTAGAGAACTTGGCTAAAGATTGTTTAGACAACTGATCAAACATTGCTTGAAGCTTAGCATTGTTGTACGAGGACATGAATGTTGACTTGATTAAGGGGGGACCAAATCTTTTTATTGGATCTTCTTGGGCTGACCGGAAGGAGCTAGATGCTTCATTATATATTAAGGGTTTTGGGTTCATGGTAGCAGCTACTCTTTCACGATGTCTTAATTCTGAGTATTTTAATTCCCAAGATTGAGGGTAAGTTATTCCAGTCCAGTTAAATGTAATTGGAGTTGCGTTTTTTGATTTGGCATTGGGCTGTTCCACCACGCTGCAGTCTGCAGAGCTCTGGTGAACATGGGATCGCAACTGAGGAAGGGTGTCATTTCCAAAATGGACACATACACCACCCTTTAACTGGATGATTCGGGAGCCATTTTGCATGTAAAATCCTTTAGGTAGGATATAAGCTTTGAGAATGTTATATATATGCGGATCATCTAGACTGACAGAAAATTTAGGATAAATGGTACCGAAGGCGGGACCATCATGCAAAGGGGCTGTAAATCCTCCTATCACAGCATCGAAAAACTTATTGTGACGAGTATCTACAACACAACATAAAGAAGAAACAGCAAGGCGTGGGCGTACCAAGGGACCAAGGCCTAACTTGACGGCTCCAAAATGAGCATATTTAAACTTTTTAGATCGTGCCCAATCGATTTGTTCTTTGTCAAGTAAACTGATATAAATAGGCTCTTGATTATCTGTAAACGCAACATCAATGCTAGACACTTTTATTGGAGTGACAGAATAAAGATTCCACCAATTAAGTCTGTAGACATAACGAGGTAAGATCTGGGGTAATTGCCAATTTTCTGAGGGATTCTGGTCTTTTATAGTTATGTATGATGCTTCATCTCTAGAAGATGAATGATTGAAAGATTGATTACGACGTTCTGCTAAAGAAACTTCTGTGTCATTGGCTGATTCACACTCTAGATGGGTCAGCGGAACAACATCCATTGTAGGATCCATTTGATAAAAAAGGTGAGGGATGACTTTTTAGTCTTCCAGAAACCTTGTAGTCTTACTCCCCTAGCTCTGGCGGGTCTTACTGCTATGACATCGGACTGACTCTTACACCTTTTGGATTCCTACAATCCGCTCTGCGGTCATTTCCACTGCCTACAGGATACTATTTAATAGAGTGTTTTCAACAAACAGACCAACCAATCGCAAACACAGAGATGATATTGCAGCAGATTTATAAATCATACATAAGAAATAAGCATGAGTGTTACCAAAATAATCGCTATAAATTCCAACTGGAAAAACTGAACTTGGACTGGCTCTGATACCAACTGCGCCAGGATCTCCCAACTTCAAGCTTTTTCATTAACTTTTCAGCAATATTATAGACTCAAATAGTGGATCGACCTCGGTTTGCGAAGTTCATCACCACTGTCACTCAACTGTGCCTGAACACAATGTCTTGGGTCCTTTTAGCTTTTGCAACTTCCCGAAGGCATGAAGTTACTCGCAGGCTCCTGGGAGTCCCAAGATATGCTCACTAGCACACCCTTACACAGACTCGATTTTATACAGAGACGAGTCTTAGCTTTCTGATGCGATGTTATACCAGTTATGGCAACTCGCAAAGCATAATCACTTCGGCTCTCACACAAACTTATAGACTTGCAGAGCGAACTACTTGCTCATGCGACTTCTACTTGCAGAGCGGACTACTTGCTCTGAGCCACTATTGTAATGATTGAGTGGATAGAAAGATAATCATTAAAGTAATTAAATATTAACATAAAGTGCATATTATTAAAAAATACAAGAATAGATATTTTGTTAGAGAAAAGAGAAACAAAAGCAATTATAATTCATATTTTCTTATTATTATATAAAGAAAAAAAAAAGAAATTAAAAAAAGAAAAAAAAGAAATTAAAATTAAAAAAAAGGTAATATTTATTATTGTTATAGAGAGAAAATAAGAAAATAATAATAATAATAAATAACGTTTATTAATTAAGAAAGCTTAAAAATATTATTAATCCTAATTTCACTTTAACCACCTTGAAATAACATGATTATATAAAATCTCAAAGATAGATATAGAAAATTAGAGTATACATAAATTCATTCATTTCAATCATACAACTTTTTATACTTAATGATGTTGTCACATAAGATTATCATTAGTGAATAAATAATTTAACTTAACATTTATTTGATACTAAAATGTACAATGATACAATATCTTTAAATTTTTTTTATTAATATTATGAATAAAAGATAAAAAAAAATAACTCTAACATAAATTTCAATTTTATTTTATTTTAAATAAAAAATAAAAAATATATATTTTTTAAAATACAATTATAAATTAAATTGACATATATTTACAAAAATATAATAAAATTCTAATAAAAATTAATAATTACATTATTAAATATATATATTTTAAATTAGTTCATCTTAAAATTTATATTATATCTAAAATAATAAATTAATATTTTAAATAAATATAATTTTTTTTTTAAATTAAAAATAATATTAACAAAAATAATAGTTAAAAAACAATTAAGAATTTTATTTTATTTTAACATAATATTATAATTCAGCATTAAATAAAATATTATAAGTATATGTGTTAATTATGTTTATTTATAAAATTAATAAAGTATTTTTTAATAACAAATATCTACCTCAACACATTATTTGTTTTATGTTAATGCCATAATTACAAACAACTATAATCATTGGGTAGGAGATAAGCATTGAAACATTCACAATAATATTTAAAAGTACATGTATATAATTGTTTTTAAAGAGAATAAACTTTGTGGTAAATAAAGTAAATATAAAGAAGAAAAGCAATCATAACACAAACTTTATTAGTATATGTATATAATTGTTTTTAAGGAGAATATACTTTGTAGTAAATAAAGTAAATATAAAGAAGAAAAGCAATCATAACACAAACTTTATTAGTATATGTATATAATTGTTTTTAAGGAGAATATACTTTGTAGTAAATAAAGTAAATATAAAGAAGAAAAGCAATTATAATACAAACTTTATTATTTTTATAGAAAAGAACACAAGAAAATGTGAAGAATTAAGAAGTAATTTTAATTTAATAAATTTTAATGTAAGAGGGTATCATAAAGAGTACATAAATCGAACTACAACTTTGAAATTCTCATAAACCTGAATTATACAATTACCAAAAGGCTAAAAAAAACTTTTTAATTTACTTAGCACGTTATGGACATTCCAGTAGTAATTTTCTAAAATATAGACTTTATCTAAACCCTAAGTTAATAAGCTGATAAATTCAACTTTTTGGCAGTTTTTTGGTGAGCTAAAGTTTTACTTTGATAACTTATTTATTGAGATTATGAAGATCATAGTCGTCATAAATTAGGTTAAAATGCTCTGAAGCAAAGTTTTCATCAGTCAAACTATGATTTCTAACAAAACTTTTATTGGATGTGAGGGAGAGTTTCCATTAGAAAGAAAGTATGACTTCTGAAAAAACTCTTCTACCTATATTAACATCTTTCTCCAAAGAATTGGTTTTCAACATATTTATTTCAGTAATTTGGATTTATGAACTTATATTTGAGATGTAGACATTTTATACTATATATTTTAATGTAGTCATTATAAACACTTTATATGTGGTCCTATAAAAAATTATAATATTCTTAAAGTTGTTCATTATATACACCTAATATGTTCTTCTATATACACCTTATAGTTTCACTATGAATCTCTACTCTTCTAGCTACAATAATGGCTTTCTCCATAGAATTGGTTTTCAACATTCTTATATCAATATGGATTTATGAATTCGTATTTGAGATGTAGACCTTTCACACTATATATTTTATTGTGGTCCTATATACACCTTATAGATTCATCATAACCCTCTACTCTTCTAGCTACAATAATGTCTTTGTCCAGAGAATTGGTTTTCAACATTCCTACCTCATTTTGGATTTATAAACTCGTATTTGAGATGTAGACCTTTCACACTAGATATGTTATTGACATCCTATATGCACCTTATAGCTTCACCATATGTCTCCACTCTTCTAGCTACAATAATGCATTTGTCCAAAGAATTGGTTTTCAACATTTTTACCTCACTAATTTTGATTTATGAACTTATATTTGAGATGTAGACCTTTCACACTAGATATGTTATTGTGGTCATTATATTCACTTTATATGTGGTCATATAAAAAATTATAATTTTCATAAAAGTGGTCATTGTATACACCTTATATGTGGTCCTATATACACCTTATATCTTCACTATTAGTCTCTACTCTTCTAGCTACAATACTGGTTTTGTCCATAGAACTAGTTTTCAACATTCTTACCTTAATTTGGATTTATAACTCATATTTGAGATGTAGACCTTTCACAATACATATATTTTTTGGTCATTATATACACTTTATATGCGCTCCTATAAAAAATTATAATTTTTATAAATGCTATTGGAATTAGACATGATATTATCTTTAGGATTAGGGTTATTTATCCCATCCTTAATATTTAAACTTCAACACAATCTTCCATATTCATTATTGGCTTGTCCTCTACAAAGTTATACATTTCTAGTAAATAAAATCTAACTGTTTCCATGTATATTTGAAACACAAGGTTTGGATCATAGTAATTTAGAAATCCCTACAATATCAAACCATATTTATCCAAATCCATAGAAATTTTAAAGAATTTCCCCTTATTTCCAATTGAGATCCTACAAAATTTGAAAGGTATTCATAAAACTATTTTCCCTTACTTTTCCAAACTTCTTCACAATGTGTTATGTATAGAATGTGGCATAGTTTTTTCGTACTTGGATCAACATTCCAAATTTAACTATTTCGAAATTATAAATGCTACAAAATTCATATAAATAGGGAGAGGAAATGATATAAAGGAGAGTTCGAGCAAGGTTGAACAGAGTGAAAAAAGGAATCACTTACATTATTCATATGGTTTCATTTCAAACTTTCCATTTTAGTTGGCCTTCCTATAATATGCACAACCATTTTTAGTAGGTACAAGAAAGTTTCTATTTATAGCTTCACCATGAGTCTATACTCTTCTATCTACAATAATGGCTTTGTCAAAAAAATTGGTTTTCAACATTCTTACTTTACTTTGTCTTTATCAACTCATACTTGAGTTGTAGACCTTTCACACTATATATGTAGAGAGTTTGTCTTTTAATTTCAAGTCTTAGAACTTCTTAACATATTATTCAACTATCATATCCCACTATAATAAGTGCATGACTTGAACATGATAGGGTTCATATTAAATACGATATTTAATGTGTCTATGAACTTGCCAAAGTCCCCTCTAGGGTTTCTAACAATACATTTGTTACCCCATGTATGTGATGCATGATCAATATGTCATAGAGCCACATTTAACTTATCCTACTAGTTGTAAATGTAGTGTACATTTAATGTTGACGTGGTCATTCTTAGTCATGTGTCAACTTCCATTTTTTTACATACCCAATAACCACTATAAATTTGTTGAGACCATTGGGTACTTGAATCTATGAATAATTTATGCTCTTGCTTCCAATTAAGGATTTGTTTTCCAATGGATCACCATAATATGGATTTTTAATAGCAGAAATGAAATATATATAATAGCAAATATTTAAACTAAAATTGTACATTCTAATTATGTAATCATTCCTAACATGAATTCATCAAGCCATGATGTTTAGTCAATCCATACACATAATCAATTCCAAAACAATAATTGAAAACATCGCATAACACAGTAAAATGCATGGCATTCATACACAATTGGCACTTATCTTATGAAAGTGTCCTCCAAACAGCTTCCTGCTAAGAATGTTCCTCCCATCTATGGGCACTCTATCAAGCCTTCTCTTTATTTGACAAGTTCCACCCCCGAGCTGGGGTTATAAATACACAAGGTGAATTCCCACTTCTTTCACTTCAATTTACAACCACACTTCTCACAGAGTGCTCCTCACCCAAGGGCACCTATCCTCTACCTAAGTGTTGTGGTGAACCCCATCCACATATGACCCCAACTCCTCACTCATTCCCCATCAACCTGCACAACACCAGGGAAGGTACCCCTTTCTCTACACCTATAGTCCCTCAAGTTATCTCCTTCCCCTTCTAGCACTCCAACACCGATTGCCCAAGAATCCTTAATGACAAGGCTCCATGGATGTCACATGGAAGGTTATGTTCTGTAATCTCATACATCAGTTTATCAGGGTAGCTAGGATGTCTTTTATTAGGGTGGGCTCAAGTGTAGCTTCTAGAAAATTAATTTCCCTTTGATTTACCAAAAAAAATTACCATGGCATGGATGCTCTTCCTCTATGGATGTTGAAATGAATGAATGTTGAATGAAGTGAGTTTCTAACTTTAAATATGCATGGTTTTGCTTTGACACATCGATTCCCTAGAATAATACTACATTAAGATAATTAGTCCCATGATTAATTAAGGTGACCCTCATAACTATGGTTATGGGAATTTGTGTTAAAAGGGTTAATGAAGGATAATGTATAGTTGAATTCCACTAGGTTCATAACCCCTTACCCCCTCTTACTTCCCCCACTTGTGTATTTGTTGGAGGATCCTAGGTTGGCCTGTCGACTAGGCCCTCCGCCCGACCATTCTGCAGCATATGTTGACAAGTCGCGTCGACTAGTATGGTTCGGGTTGGTTGGATAAACCGACAGACGGTTATGTAACTGTATCTGCACATATATATATCTAGGCTGGTGATCTGTTAGACTAGTAGAGATTGATTCTATCATTGTGTACTACTCTTGCTGGTTAATACAAAGACTATTCTCTCTATCTGTCTCATCTCTTGTATCAGTATCATTGTGTATGCTTGCTTATATTACTTAATGTATCTAGAATAACTATGTGAACGTTGGGATTACAACATCTGGTTCATAAAGACTCTGGTGGGCAACGATTCATAAAGACTGTCGAGAGTTTGTATCTAAGTGTGATAAATGTCAGTGCATGGGCCGACCACTACCAAGAACAAAAATGCCATTGTGCCCAATTAACCCTAGCCGAACATTTGAAATATGGGCTATTGATTTTATTGGACCATTTCCAGTAGTAGGAAGACGAACAGGTGCTCGGTATATTATTACTGCTGTCGAATACGTTACCAAGTGGGCAAAAGCAGAACCAGTCGAAACATGTTCAAGTGAAGTTGCTGCTAAATTCATTTATGAAAACATCATAACACGCTTTGGATGTCCTATAACATTGATAAGTGACCCAGGCACACACTTTGTATGTAAAACCATTAAAGCATTGACTAAGGAATTTGCAGTTGATCATAGAATAAGCACAACATATCACCCTCAGTCGAATGACGCAGTAGAATCGTTCAATAAAACACTTACAAAAGGACTGACAAAAATATGCAATATAGAGAAGGATGACTGGGACGATAAAATACCTGCTGTCCTTTGGGCATATAGAACAACATATAAGAAAACGACAAGACAGACACCATTCTCACTTGTCTATGGGAAAGAGGCTGTCGTCCCATTACATTTTCGACGACAAGTACCGACCATTGCAACAGTTCTACATATCGACGTCAAAGATACTCGACACGAACGGCTATTACAGCTGTTGCAGTTGGATGAAACTCTACAGTTAGCATTAGAACATCAGAGAGTGCAAAAATAGCAACAGAAAGTGTGGCATGATAGAAATATCAAACAAAAGAATCTATCAGTTGGAGATTTAGCACTCCTATATAATAGAAGAGTAAAAGGGAAACCAAAAAAGTTGCATACAAAATGGACGGGACCCTACATCATTGAAAAGTTAAATCCTAATGGCTCAGTCCAACTAAAAACATTACAAGGAGATATTTTCAAGAAAGTCGTAAACGGCGCCTGACTAAAAAAGTATAAATCATGAACATGAATTTGAAAAAAAAAACGGTTAGAAATAACCGAACGAGAGTACTATAAAGCAATCAACCAAATATAGTAGATCGTGGCAAAAAGCAGAAATGATGAGAGAATGACAGAGGAAGCAAGGAAACAGCAAAGAAAGAATTCTGATGCATAACCGTCGATATTACAGACACCGACAAGAACATCGACGATTTACAGAAGAAAATCCGACACGGCAGAAGTATTGGAGCTCGGACTGTCCAAACATAAATAGAGAAGCCCGTCAACCTAACACAACGAACGAGATGTCGCAGCACCATGATGACAAAGCAATAAAGGCTAAAGATAATCGCACTGCCAAAAGTAATGCACCTGAAGAAGAGCCGATATCTGGCCAACCTAATTTAATAACCCCATCACATCAGCCATTAATATGGGCCTCTGCGTCTCGTTTACCCGTGTCGAGTAATTCCACCATAAATACGGAGCTCAAGGATTCTTGGTTACTCTTCTGCCGAGAACTTGAACTCCAAGAAACAGAATTCCCTAACTCCGCTGAAACCAGTCTCACAACCTCGCACTTGAATCCGCCATGGCTCCCCGTAAAACTTTAACTGCTAGCAGAGCTGCCGCAACATCAGTTAGAGAATTGGAGAAAGAACAGACACCACTGGAAACTAGACTCCAGTTGATTCGGAATGCAAAGGCAGTGGAACCCACTTGGAAGAAAGCATGAAGAAGTGTTGAAGATTGGGGAAAGGAATCAAACGGTCACTGGAGAGAGGAAGCAAAACAGTTGCAGACAGCTACAATCCTACACTACCCGAGGGCACCCTTATTGGATAATTTTGGAGGATTGAAGGAAGTCATTGCACAATTCATCGTTAGTAGATACCACAATGGCAAGCTTTACCTTGATGTTCCGGTCGAAATCAATGGTGAAATCATCCACAAAATTACCGGTCTTTCACATAAAGGAGATGCTGTACTAACAAGTTTAGGTGCAGACTTGATTGACGAGTTTGTTGATTCTCCTACTGGAAAGAATTCACAAGGTATAGTTGTGAGTCAGATTGTCTTTGGCAATTACAAAACTGTTGCCAAGATTGTATCACATGCGCTTTCACGAACAGGTAGAGGTTCAGACCTGAAGCCTGAAATGCTAGAAGCTGTTAAAAATATGGCTATGAACGACAAGGTATACAATTGGGCAGATTATTTGGCCGACATTCTCAAATATTCATGCCCAAAGTGCCAGGACGAGGGAGCTAGCATCCGCAACCCATCTGTACTCATTTGGATTGCCATGACACATTTTCGACCAAAAGAAAACAAAGATTTTGCTGAAGTCCAACTCATCCTTATGGAAAACTTCCACTGTTTTGCACCTGGAACAAACCGACATGGACCTACAACAGTCAATATTTGGCTTGAAGCATGGTTTACTGACCTTAAAGAAATTGCAATAAGATGGAGGGTACCACAGAACGTCCATCGAAGCCTACCCTCGACAGTCCACATCCAACTATATTTGGATGACACAGCAGTATGGTACAAGGAAGGAGCAGCAAGTCTAGCAAAACGACTCGACTACTACCCTTCAGTAAGCGAAATATTCTAAGAATTAAGCCGTCAATCTAATCAAGTACTACCCATTCTGGCACAAGCCATGAAAACCAACGCCAAATATGTCGAACCTCTATCTGACATGGAACAAGAAGAAGCATATGAAAGTCGGTTGTACATGAACACTTTCAGCTATCTGCCCGAGCCGACACCTAGCACCAAAATGTTAGCACTCACCCAGACTCTGAACATAGAAGCCAGAGAGCAGTCGATTAGCGATACAAAATCCAACAATCCAGAACATCTTCTGACCGACGATAATATCCAGAAGGTAGCAGCCGAAATCATCACAGCCCGACAAAACCGAGTAATATCGACAAAAGGGAAAGGAAAAAGACAAGTAACAATTCAAGAACCATTGATAATAGATGAAATTGAGCTATAAGACAGCGCTACCCAAATCCTCGAAGATGCAACAAAGAATAAACTGCCAGTCGAAGAACAATTCAGAAAGTTCTTAGAAAAAGATAAGTATCCATCCTCGCAAATCATTGTTAAGAGACCCAAAATTTTAGTCGTACCTGATGTTGATCTAACCATCCAGTCCCCCCCCCATTCCCCAACTACAGTAGAAGAAGAAAGAAGTCCTTTAGCATTACTTGTTCCCCCTGTCACAGAAGACTCTGCCTTGAATACATTCATTGCAAACATTCCGATATTTTGTCCTAACTGGCGTGAGATGGTCATCCAACAACCCATTTTTTCCTCTCCGTCTACTGTCCCAGTTCACTTAGCTCCTTCTGACAACATTCAAACAGGAAGTTCACCTTTGCCATTACCCAGCCCACAAATTGTTGGTCACATGACCACCCACCATATCAGAAATCCTGATCCATCAAATCCAATATATGCACAACAAACAAGTGTCTTCACTCCTCTTCCGGTCGAATCACTACCACAAAAAATGAGTCGAATTCAAGAAAAAACCGTTAGCATGAAAAAATCCCAAGTTGTCAGTTCCCAGGTCGAGTCTAGTCTAGTTAGTCCGGATTCGTTTGACAGTACCATTTCACCAAGTCCAATTTCGACAGCCGCCGACCTACCATCATTCCTAGTAAACCAGTCGAGTTCTCCTGTCGAAGGATCCAAGTCTAGTTCAATTTTACAATAGCTCAACAAAGAAGCAGACACGACAGAAGCAGAAAGAGTCATGGAACTAGTCAAGACTTGAGAAGCTGTAGCCGACACGATAGGACCATTAGAACACACAAATTCTCCAGCTACTAATACAAGCAATATGGAGATCTCTAGCACATCATCAGCAAATCCATTAAGGGACGAAGGAATAGAGCATGACAATCCATTCATTACAATAGCAGTACCGAGTACACACAGTCAAGCAGAATAGGCTGCTATCAGTGTACAAGTAATCACCGACAATCAGCCAACAATAGCCAAAAAAGATAAGGGTCCAGAACAACAAACCATAAGCAAAGAAAAAGAGAAAAGTAGCCGAAAGAAACACAAAGAGAAGAAACATAAAGAAAGAGAATTGCAGCAGCAACTGCAAATGCAACAAACATAGCATGGACAATCAGAAAATATTCCTTTTGTATACTTAGATCAATTTGGAGCTGCTACAAGCTATCAGCCACAGTTGGCCTCCCAAGTAGAACTCGATTTACTTGAAGATGTAGTTTTTAGAGTGCAAAGATGTCGTTGATAGGAATCAGAAGATCAGCTACTGTAGCTACAGAATGAATGGACCACATTTCTTGCTAAGTGTGAAAAATTAGCTCAACAAGTTATCCCACTCCCAGCTAGTTCCGACATAAGACCACCTCTAGACAAAGAATACCAGTTACTGGAATCTTTCGTGTTGATGTTACAATTTGAGCTTCTCAAGAAACAGCAAGATCAAGCTACTGAGGTAGCCTCCCTCATGACAAATCAATTTACAGCCTTTTCAGAAGCCTCCAAAGCACTCATGCAGTACGCTCATTAGGCAGAAAAACTTGCCACAGTTCTCAACAATTGGTATGTCTACTATGGTGATGTCTACAAAAATATTCAGAAAACAAGGGCATTGCTAAGCAAGCTTCAACACCAGTGCTTGACTACAGATGAAGCCTTTATCGAAGTACTTGATAACCAGATCATAATGGAGAACAAGCAATTGGAAAAGTTAGAAAAACAGGAAATTCAGTGGATGTCACAGGCCCGAGGAGGCCTTAACAAAATTGAAGAAATTCAGCCCCGATTCAATCAGTTACTTGCTGCTGCCGACAATACAATTAACACATTTGGTTCCAACATGATCCATTTGCAGGCTACATCCACTCACGACAAGATGGAAAATCTGTCGAAACTCACAACTCTAACTGTCGACGTCCAGAATCTGCTATGCACTTGGGAAGAGTTCCAGCACCACCTCTCTGTCTCCGTTGAAGTTATCATTGAAGCTTGTCTCCAGATTCCTGATGTTATGGATTCTAGAATTTCTTGACATAATTGTTTCTGTAATTCATTTTTTGTAATTTTGATCTCTCCATTTCTTCGGGACAAAGAAATATTTTGAGGTGGGGGAGATGTTGGAGGAGCCTAGGTCGGCCTGTCGATTAGGCCCTCCGCCCGACCATTCTGCAACATATGTCGACAAGTCGCGTCAACTAGTATGGGTCAGGTCAGTTGGATAAACCGACAGATGGTTATGTAACTGTATCTACACATATATATATCTAGGCTAGTGAGCCGTTAGACTAGTAGAGATTGATTCTATCATTGTGTACTGCTCTTGCTGGTTAATACAAAGACTATTCTCTTTATCTGTCTCGTCTCTTGTATCTGTATCATTGTGTATGCTTGCATATATTACGTAATGTATCTAGAATAACTATGTGAACCTCGGGATTACAACAGGATTCTTAGTGTCCCCCCACCTCTTCTGCGTCCTTATTCACTTGTAGTTGTCAATGATGTAAAATTAGTCACAACAGATCTATTGAACAAGAATATCAATCACAAAGATGTAAAACAATTGGAGTAAAAACTGTGGAAGAGAGATGCATCAGTGCTCTATAATCTAGAATGGTAGAATTCCAATACAATACTGTCACAATGAGTGAGCAATTCAAATTAGCCAAGGAGGTCATTCGAATATACTACATGGTGTAGCTTGGCTCCAACTAGAATTCCTCATCATCAATCAGTGGTGGTCATCAATGCACAAGTCACTGTCAGATAGGTGTCAAAATATGTCTAACTGGGTCTAACTGAGTGTAATAAGTGTAACTGATGGTAAGTGGCACTAATGTAGGGATGGAGGCTTAGTGGAAGGTTCATGAGGAGTTAACTGCACTCAGAATAGGTAGTCATGTCTCATCGGAGATCAATCGGAGTGATAACAATAGTGAGGAGTTAGTCTAGCCTCAAATCAAGGAAAGACTGGTGGCTAACTGAAGTAAAAATGACTGGTAGGTGAGAAAAGGCGCCCTTCTACAGTGGAAGGTGAGAAGTGGGTGCCTCCCTGGCTAGGAGGACTAAATATGAGTGGAAAGTAGCTCCCGAGTGCTGGAAGACTAGGGACTAGGTGCTGGAGGCATCAAACTGGTGACTGCGCAACATGCGGATGTATGCAAAGTGCATGCAAAGTACATACTGAATGATGAGATATCCTAACACCCCCCCTCAAGCTATATTATGATGTAAAAAATAAAATGTAGGGCCCTGGTTACTGAGACCAAAGGTCACCCCAATATAATAATAATCCAAATAAAGAACAATCCATGAACCAAGGAAATGGAGAAAACCTCATGGGAAAAACCCCCCCTCAAAATGGACTGTAACACACCAAAAGATTTAACTACTCCAAACTCAAGCAGATATGTCTGGAGGTATCTTACTCTTGGGAGTAAATGGATCATGCTCTGAAAATATGTGCTTGAATTCTCCATTGGTGCATGCAAGCGAATGTGGAGACTTTATGAACTTACTCTTCATATCGAAAATGGTGAGAAAAAATATGAAAATATGAGGATGATCGTGGAACCTGTGATTCGAACCAAGTGAGGTAGGAATAGCTCCAATTGGATCAAATAGATCTTGAAACTTGAACTTCTTATCAGTGGAAGTTAAATTAGCTCCAATATTTGACAAATGGTTTCTTGAGATCTCCTTTGAACCAACAGGGGTGAGATCAAAACCAAAATCAGCAAAAATTGCATGAGAATTGAACTTAAGTGAATGGTAGTGCTCTTCATCTTCAGCAAAACTCTGAGAAACTGTGCAAATGATAGAACAAAGGCTTACAGGAAGCATGCAATCAAGGAGAACGAATGCTTCATCTCAAAAATCAGATTTTACCTCCAAAACATCAAGTAGATCATTATTCTGCATGCTGGCAAACTCATGTGAAAGAGAGGATTCAAGAACCTCTTCGAAATATAGAGTATGAGCCGGTTTATCTTGCTCAGAATTTGAAATAGAAGACTTTGAGAGAATGAGTGTTGAATCTACAGTTTCTTCTTATCTTGAACAACGGATGAGGCCAAGACATAATCAGAGAGAGCACATAAGGAGATCTCACTAGGCTTGTTCTCCAAAAGGCTAGCATGATCCTCTTCTTCCTGCTTTCCAAATTCTCTATTGAGTTGGGCCCATAGATCTCTTGGATTTTCAGCAGTAGTACTGAGGTAGAGCATACAATGAGACATAGCAAGACATGCTGTCCCAAAAGCTCTGTCACAATCATTAAGCCAATCATTCTCCTCTTCATCGGAATCAAAATATCTTATAATACCAATGCACACATCAAAAAGACATTGTCTCTTCAAGCATGCTATCATCTTTGGTTTCCATTCATCATAGTTGAATGGAGTAAGAAGATTTTGTGAAGAAGAATATTCCATATCTGCAATAGCGAATGCAAATGGAGGAAGTAAGAAACCTGCAAATCACAAGCAAACAAGAACCATTATGGAGCAATAGCTACAACTACAGAAAAATGCCTTTAAAGTGAGCAAAAATTCCTCAATCTTCATGTAGAACACCTATAGAAGAGATATCTTGTCCCTGCCATGGCTCTGATACCATGTAAAATTAGTCACAGCAAATCTATTGAACAAGAATATCAATAACAAAGATGTAAAACAATTGGAGTAAAAATTGTGCAAGAGAGATGCATCAGTGCTCTATAATCCAGAATGGTAGAATTACAATACAATACTGTCACAATGAGTGAGCAATTCGAATTAGCCAAGGGGGCCATTCGAATATACTGCATGGTGTAGCTTGGCTCCAACTAGGATTCCTCATCATCAATCAGTGGTGGTCATCAATGCACAAGTCACTGTCAGACAGGTGTCAAACAAAGTCTAACTGGGTCTAACTGAGTCTAACTGAGTGTAATAAGTGTAACTGATGGTAAGTGGCACTAATGTAGGGATGGAGGCTTAGTGGAGGGTGCATGAGGAGTTAATTGCACTCAAAATAGGTAGTCATGTCTCATCGGAGGTCAATCAGAGTGATAACAACAACAAGGAGTCATTCTAGCCTCAAATCAAGGAAAGACTGGTGGCTAACTGAAGTAAAATTGATTGGTAGGTGAGAAAAGGCGCCCTTCTGCAGTGGAAGGTGAGAAGTGGACGCCTCCCTGGCTAGGAGGGCTAAATATGAGTGGAAAGTAGCTCCCGAGTGCTGGAAGACTAGGGACTAGGTGCTAGAGGCATCAAACTGGTGACTCGACAACATGCGGATGCATGCATGCATGCAAAGTACATGCTGAATGATGAGATATCCTAACAAAGGATTTGTATATTAAAAATAAAAAGTACATGTTTACAATATATTCAATCATCCTAGACGATTCATATCCAAATTCTATCCTTTACATAACTACATCATCTTTACATATTGGGGTAAAAAATAGGGTGTTACATTCCCCTCCCTCTTAATTTATGCACAATCCTTGGTGCATATCAACACTATGTGCATGTACAAAAATATTACAACAAAAGTTTTCAAAATAGTTGTGGGTATGCCTCCTGCATCGCATCCTCCAATCCCACATTGCTTCTTTAGGGTTGTAATGAATCCATTAGACCTTTACTTGCCCTATGGATCTTTTCCTGAGTAACACAATCTTTTTGTTGAGGATGAACATTGGCTGCACCAAAATATCTCCTTCTAGTTCCTCCTGAATCGTAACATAATCGATGATGTGGTTAAGATTAGGTATATAATTTTTCAATAATGATACATGAAATACATTGTGTACTCTTATGGAAGCATGCAAAGAAAGCTCATATGCAATAGGTCCTATAATAGGAAAAAAATTTGGGCTGTTTCACCAATAGATTTTGCGCCTATGGTTTTTGTTTATCCCTTGGTATTTTCCCATTGTATTTCCCCTATAAAAGAAAGATATTGTAATACGGCTAGGGCAAGAAATGTATTAGGTCTTATGCATTGTAAAGATCTCTAAGATCGAAAAGAGAGAGACCGTGAGAGGGTGTGAAGAGGAAGTGCAACGGCTATGCTACAGGTTGATTCCCTTCACTTTGTTGGATGGTATAATAATAAGGACTGGCAATTTTAGTGGGGATGTATCCCATCTTGGGTGAAGCACGATATATTGGTGTCTCTTTTGTAATGTGTATGTGTGATTATATATTCATTTATGTTTATTGTTATTGCTCTGCAATCATGTTTTTCGACAATTGGTATCATAGCCAAAGGTCTATTTGGCAGATAAACCTGCAGGAAACTAGGGTTTCTGGTTCGAGTGGGAGCAATGGAAAAAGAAGGAAAGTTTAAGGTCGAGAAGTTTAATGGCCAAAACTACCAGTTATGGAAGATGCAAATTTAGGCACCTATTTGTACCAGAAGGATCTATTCCTACCGTTGGGAGGAAGAGCAAAGCAGTCGGTGACTATGAAGGACGAAGGATGGGAGGTTCTTGACAGAAAGGCACTAGGGACAATACGACTATCCCTGGCTTCGTTGGTGGATTTCATTATCTCAAAAGAAAAGACAACAGAGGTTTTGATGAGTGCATTGCGTAAGCTGTATGAAAAACCCTCAGCCTCCAACAAGGTATTTCTAATGAAGCATTTATTTAATATGAAGATGTATGAAGGTGGATCTGTTACTGATCATTTAAATGAATTTAATACGGTTACAAATCAATTAAGTTCTATAAGTGTGAAGTTCGATGATGAGGTTAGGTATCTTCTAATATTGTGTTCATTGCCAGAAAGCTGGAATAGCTTGGTCATGGCTGTAAGTAACTCTGTCTCTGGTTCAAACACCTTGAAATTTGATGATTTTATTGGTGTTATTCTTAGTGAGGAAATGCAAAGAAAAAGCACAGGTGAGACATCAGGTAATGCATTGACCATGTAGAGCAGGGGAAGACAAAAGGAGAGAGGAAAGAGCCAAGGTAATTGTGGAAAGTCTAAAATGAGCATATCCAAGTCCAGACTAGGAAATATAGAGTGTTGGAACTGTGTAAAGAAAGGACATCTGAAGAAAGACTGCAGATCTCTAAAAAAGACAGGAGATGGACAACAGGAAATTACCCAGGAAGAAAATGTAGCAGGTGATGTGTTACAAGATGATTTGATTCTTGCATTAGATAATGCTAGTGATTATTGGGTAGTAGATTCAGGGGCTTCATGTCATGCTACACCCCGTAGGAAATATTTTCATGATTATTTCTAGGTGATTTTGGACATGTTTTATTGGGTGATGATGAGCCATGTAAAATTGTTGGAATGGGTAAGGTATGGATAAAATTTAAGAATGGAACTGAATGGTTGCTGAAAGATGTTAGGCATATTCCTGCTATGAAAAGAAATCTGATCTCAACAGGGAAGTTGGGAGATGGCGGTTGTCTATCTACATTTGGAGAAACATGGTGGAAGATCACTAAAAGATCAATGGTGATAGCAAAATGAGACAGGGTCAGTAGTTTGTATTTATGTCCTCATAATACTGACCATTCTATCTCTTTAGCTTCCACAAGAACATATACATCATTGTGGCATCATAGGCTTGGCCACATGAGTGAGAAGGGGATGCAGATTCTCCACTCAAGGAAGTTGCTGCCATATTTGAAGCAGGTAAGTTTGGAATTCTGTGAGAATTGTGTTTATGGAAAACGGAAAAGATTTAGATTTCTTAGGGTTGGGAAATAGAAGAAGAATGAAAATTTAGAGCTTGTGCATACAAATGTATAGGGATCGACTCAGGTACATTTCTTGGTGGCTCTCATTATTATGTTACATTTATTGATGATGCAACTAGAAAAACTTGGGTTTATTGCATTAGACATAAATCCAATGTGTTTGCTACTTTTAAGAAGTGGAAATATTTGGTTGAGAATGAAACAGGAAAAAGGTTGAAGTGTCTCAGATTTGATAATGGAGGTGAGTACTGTGGCAAGGAGTTTGATAGTTATTGTTCATACCATGGGATTCGTAGAGAGAAGACAGTCCCAGGAACACAACAAGAAAATGGTGTGTCTGAAAGGATGAACAGAACGATCATGGAGCGTGCAAGGTGTATGAGATTGCATGCAGGGTTGCCCTTATAGTTTTAGAAAGATGCTGTAAATACTATTGTTTATTTAATAAATAGAGGGCCTTCAAGTGCTTTGGATGGTGGTATTCCAGAGGGGCATGGACAGGTAAAAAGACAAACTACTCATTTTTTAGAACGTTTGGTTTTGAAGCATTTGTCCATATTGATAAAGAAAATAGAACAAAGCTTGAAGCTAAATCCAAGAAATGTAACTTTATTGGACATGGGGTTGATGATTTTGGTTATCGTTTATGGGATTATGAAAATAACAAAATCATTAGGACTAGAGATGTGATATTCAATGAAAAGGTCATGTATACAGATCAGTTGCAAGGAAAGAAACAGGAAAAGGAAAACACAGAGTACACAGTACTTGATGAAATTGAAGAAAATGAAGTTCCAAAGGTGCCAGAAAATCAAGAACAGTAGTAAGTACCTGAAACTCCTGCAAGTGTAAGAAGATATACTAGGTTAAGTAGGATCCATGAACGATACTCTCCTTCAATGTATTATTTATTGATGACTGATTTTGGTGAACCAGAATGTTATGAAGAAGCAATGCAGGTGGAAACTAGAAAGAAGTGGGAGCAAGGCATGAATGAGGAGATGGACTCATTGGTAGGAAACCTGACTTGGTATTTGGTTTAGTTTCCTGCTGGTAAAAGAGCATTGCAGAACAAATGGATTTATAGGTTGAAGGAAGAAGAAGGAGGTAAGAAGCGGTACAAGGCCAGACTTTTTGTAAAGGGGTTTGCACAAAAAAAAGGTATAGATTTTGATGAAATATTTTCTCCTGCTGTTAAGATGACTTCAATTAGGACTATTTTAAGTCTAGTGGCGGTAGAAGATTTGCATCTTGAACAATTAGATGTAAAAACAGCCTTTCTCCCTGGGATTTGGAGGAAGAGATATATATGCAGCAACCACAAGGGTATAAGGTCAAAGGGAAGGAGAATTTGGTGCGCAGGTTGAAAAAGAGCTTGTATGGCTTGAAGCAAGCTCCAAGGTAGTGGTATCTAAAATTTGACAGGCTTATGACAGAACAAGGTTATAGTAGATGTCATTCTGATCACTGTGTTTATTTCAAGAGGCTAGATAATGGAATTTATATTATCTTGTTATTGTATGTGGATGACATGCTTGTTGCAGGGTCTAACATGCAGGATATAAATGTGCTCAAAAGGAAGTTAGCTAATTCATTTGCGATGAAGGATTTGGGTGTTGCAAAGCAAATCTTTGGTATGAGAATAACAAGAGACAGGAAAAATAGCAAATTGACATTGTCTCAGGGTAAGTACATACAATGTGTTTGAGAGGTTTCAAACTAACTAAGGAAATGTGTTCCAAGACACAGGAAGAGATAGATTACATGTCCAAGATTCCCTATCAATCAACAGTTGGCAGCTTGATGTATGCCATGGTGTGCACAAGACCAGATATTTCCCAAGTAGTGGGAATTGTGAGCATATATATGAACAATCCAGGTAAAGAACATTGGAAGGAAGTGCAGTGGATTCTCAGGTATATGAGAGGTACTACCACTCATGCATTATGTTTTGGAGGTTCAGAAACTGTTCTACAGGGATATGTTGATGCAGATATGGCAAGTGATAAGGATAGCAGGAGGAGCACCATAGGGTATGTGTTTACTGTAGGTGGAACAACAGTAATTTGGATTTCGAGACTGCAAAAGGTTGTTGCACTTTCAACAACGAAAGAAGAGTATGTTGTTGTTACATAGGCTAGTGAAGAGATGCTTTGGTTGCAGAGGTTTATGGAGGAATTGGGTAAGAAGCAAAAGGATAGCAGGTTGTATAGTGACAGCTAGAGTACCATTCATCTTGGAAATAATTCATCATTCCATTCCAGGACTAAACATATACAGCTCAAGTACCATTTCATATGCTCTGTTTTGGAAGATGAACTATTGAAGCTGGAAAAGATACATACTAGCCTGAATCATGCAGACATGTTTACCAAGGTAGTGACCAGAGAGAAACTGAGTTCCTGCTCAGTTTCAGTTGGCCTTTTAGCGTGAAGGTGAATATGAGAAATTTTCCAAGTCCAAGGTCCAGTAAGTACAACAGTGGTGGAATTGTTGTGATCAGTATCCAGGTGGGATATTATTGGTTGTGGACCCATATTTTCTAGTCTCATAGATGATATTGTCTCAACCGTGTACCCCAGAGGACTGTACACTCATTCCCCAACCTTGGGGTTCGGGGCATCACCCCGAAAAAGGGGGTTCAAGGGCAATGCCCTCGAGAAACGTTTTTGGGTTGTTTCGCCAACAGATTTTGGGCCCATGGTTTTGGGTATCCTGTGGTATTTTCCCATTGTATTTCCCCTATAAAAGAAAGACATTGTAATATGGCTAGGGAAAGAAATGTATTAGGTTTTATTCATTGATGATTTGATGAGTGATAAGTTAAACTAGATGGAGGTGAGGTGGGAGGACGTTGGAATAGGGGAGAGAGTCAAGAAGAGGGCTAACCATGAGTAATTGTTGGAATCCCAAGCAACATGGTTGTATAAGGTTTATGTTCCACAATATGTAGATTTGGAGATCAAAACTATGGAGCGAAAACATTGGTAGGAGCTAGATTAGGGCTGATATCAAGAGGAGCTCGATGAGATGGTGGGGTGGATCCAAGACTTGGGTTCTTCGCTTGCGAGGTAATCCATGTTTGAGATAACGGTCTCCCTCTTCTGGATTATGAAGGGCCTTCTCGGACATGTGCTAATGGAGCACGAAGGTAAAGACAGAGGGGACGACATTCCTATCTTGTTCTGGAAGGAACTCTATGTCAACACTCGACTCATGCACATGGAGGTGGACATTATTGCTAAGGAATTGGGCATCCCATTAATGCCGAGGTTGGGGTCTGTTGATGCCCAGAGTGTATCAACTCAAAGGTGGCATGCAGGGTCACAAGTTCACTTCAATCAGGATGGGAGAGAGGCTCCCTTGACAAATTTACAAGGTCCGTGATCGATTTTCTGATGGTTCTAGATTTTTTGTTTATCGGAGTCTTCTCCATTTTTGGTGGGGGATGGATAAGATGGCAACATATAGTAATTGTGTTAGTAAGTGTTATAGGTTTATCCGAGTCTGTATTCAAGCATCTTGAGTTAATTGGTTAGCATGTTCATTCTTTGTTGTTTCTTTGGCTTAGTAAATACTTGGAGGAAATCGATGGTTAATGTATGGTATTTTGTCAATACCTTGTTTTCTCCTAAGGGAGGGGGGTAATTTTGAGTTTTCCATTGGGTATTGAGGTTGTTACTCAGCAAGCTAAATCTGAAATCCTTGATGGGTCTGAAGTTGTGGCTACCTACAGAAATATGTAAATTTTTTGTGCATTTGTAATATAAAGTATACTTACTTACAACAAAAAAATACCAACGAAATCTAGGTGTCCCTAGACTAGCAAATCCCAATGTCGTGAGAAATAAAGAGGGAACCCTAAAACTTGTACTGCAAAAGGCTCATAACCAAGTGTCATAAAGAATCTAATAAAAAGCCTTAAATGTAACAAATTACAAGGAAACTCAACCACTAGGATATATAACCTAATAAAAAGATAAAACCAAGACAAAACGACAAAGAACATTCAGAAATGCACCTCTACACCCAAGGGCACTAAGGAAAGACTTTTGGTTATTTCCTTATAGATAAAACCATTCTCATACTATAATGATTAAAAAAATTTATGCTCAAATCACATCCATTATCCCAACATTTAGTTTATATTTATTATATGAACCAAAATCATTTTACTAAATACTTTTTCACCCTAATCTATTTTAAATTATATTAAACTTCACTTAATTTGATATATTAAAAATAAAATAATAAACACACATTTTATATTCTTTAAATACAAATATTATCATTAAAGAAAAGGGATAAACATTGAAGAAGATAATGTATCTACACATCAACCACGCACATTTTTTTTAATACCATTATTATACCTGCCGAAGGCAGTTATATAGTAATCGATTTGGATTTTTACTTTTAATTATTTTCAATTTTTTAAAAATATTTATATAAAGTTTTCAATAGTTTTTAAAAATCTATATATTAAATTTAATATTTAAAAATCAAAAAATAATTTTTATAATATTAAAATATCGAATTACTGATTTGTAATTGGCTAAAAACAATGATTAGACTAATTTCCCCTAGTTTGAGGGTTAATTTTCAGAAATTAAAAATATATTAAAATTTTAAAAATAGCTAACCTGACAGGTGGATACTACATTGAATAAAAACGTATGATTTGATTGATTGGGTTTCGATATAGTACTTTCAGAGAGGAAAGTCCTCCCATGTCGTAATGCTACGTTGAATACAAAACGTACACCCAAAAAAATGACAATTAAAAGCTAGAACAATCTGGACCAAGAATTACGCGACTTGGCCCTTAAATATCGGACAAATTTATTGGAACTTATATTTCTCCTTGTCATGCGTTAACATCCAAAATAAATACATGTTCTGAACAAACCAGCTAATGTCCACTCTGCAATTCGCGCCAACTTTTTAAACACCTTGAGCCAAAGTCCACCGCAATTTGCTGCAGCTTTTTAAACATATGTACTCAAATTTTAATATCAAATGTGGATGTTTTTACTCATTATTAATTTGAAGTTCTAAGGTTTAGTTGTAGGAGGAAATGGGTCAACATTTCGGTGGAGCAAAATTACCCATTCATAATTTTTAATGTATATTTATTTATCATATTGTTCAATTTTTTTATTACTTACTTGTGTGCATTTTAATGGTTTTTTGAATGGATAACCGAAGACTTTTATTTTTTTAATATATATATTTTAAATTTAACATATTATAATTGTATTCAATCATATACATACATATATATATATATATATATATATATATATATATATATATATATATAACATGTTAAATACTAAGCTTTTACAATTAAACATATATATTTAATACTTTATTAATAATAGATATTACACCTCGATTTCATAATGAACTTCACAGAGGTGAGGTTCGTCAAGGACTCAAGAGCAAAGAGTTTCTAGGGTTTTACAAAACTCTCACTAGGGTTTAAATTATGCTCGTAGCTTTATAATGGCAGCGAAGATTATGATGGAAGTGAAGATTATAGTTATCTTTGAACTATATATAGTTATGTTTTAATTTTTATCTTTGAACTATATATAGTTATGAATTAAATTATTTCTAAATTATTTTCATCTTAACTTTTACTTTTTGAACTATATACCATTATTAATTAAATTATTATGTCCCCGTAGGGGATATTATATATTTAATGCAGACCCTATTAATTTGCACCTAGTTTGCACCTATGGCTATAAATTTTTCCTCCATACTATGGTTTTGGGTTATTTGTAAATAGTTGGAAAAAAAATTATTTATATAAATTTTTAAATAGTGCTAATTTGTTAACGTTTCATTGGATGAGAGCTGATAACGTCAGCCTCGGTAATCGCTTCCTGTTTTGACGGCGGAAGGTGCGTCATCCGAGCTAAGGCTTAGTTGTTGCTTAGTGTAAATAACAGGTGGTGGGCGTCGCAACGCGTGGCATATAAGCTTGTCTAGTTTTTTGCGCCGGGAAATGTGTTCGGCACTTTCTGCACAATGCGATGGTTATGGTTATCATAGGAAAATGGAACAAGTCTAACGCGACAGGTGGCGGACGTGTCAAATGAGAGTAAGGACAGGGCAATTAATGTTTTAATGGTTCAATGCTGGCGGGCAAGGGTGTCCTGTCATAGTATTAACTCTGCTGCGGGTTCCCTAAGTGGAGTATCTACGTGGTGACTAATGTGGCTTGCAACCTGTCATGGAGAATGGTGAGTAATAAATGTGATATTAATGTATTCAGTACCTCGTAAGCGGTTGTGCTATAATGTCGAAATCTTCGTTGTTGATGTTATATCCCTGGTAATATTCATCGAGCTTGTTTTTTATGAATGGCATTGTTTGTTTTGTGTTTGGGAGTGGTTTGAAGGAATGGTCGAGAGGCCTGCGATGTATTAGGTTTTAGATTCAGGAATGGCTTTTTCCCTTCGTGGTTTGAACCCATAACCAGTGCTTCAGGTCTCCACCGTGGCTCTCAAAGTCGAACCACTCTGATGTTGTTGTTGATGCAAGCTTTTAAACTGGTTCTCGTCAGTTGCAGAAAGGTTTTGGCTTTTGGTTCGAAGTATACTTACAGCAATGTAAGTTGTCAGATCTTGCTCCGGTTTTCAGTAGGTTAAAGATATAAGTTTGAATGTATTTGTTATGACGTTTTAACTTTTTCAATGGTTTAACCAGAATCGTATACTTGTGGCAGGTAAAACGATGTCTCTGGTTTTCTCCTTTGCAGTAGCAGTGGAACAAGCATTCAAATCGGTAAGTCTCGGAGGTTCTTATGGTGGGTTTGCTGGTTCTAAGTCTGGCTTAGCCGAGACTTTCGTCAAAGGTGTTGGGAAATAGTTTTAGTTGTTTTTGTTGGTAGCCAGTATGGCATGTGAACAGAATGTGATTCTCAGTCTGCATTGTTCTATCTGTGTGCTATTCTTGTATTTGCAACATTTTGCGATACTGCCCGCGAGCTTCAACCTCTGGCATTTGTGATGAAAAATGAATAATATGAATAAGGGTTTAAATATTGTAGTTTTAACTATAAATCTGGTTATACTAAGATGGTTCCTTGATATACATGAAATTTGAATGATAAGTGTCTTTCTTGTCATCGATAGCTTAGAAATCACCAATTAATGTCAAGCTCTGTTGTTTTCTTCTATCAATCCGTCATTTGTGGAAGGGGATGAGCCTAAACTGTAATGGACGTTTAAATGTATCTAAATGGTGCTAAAAGCTTTAAATTTTGGTTTAAGATGTCGACAAAAGAATGAGGGTATCGGTCATTTGGCCGGTTCTTGACTCTACTGTCAGTGATTAAATTCCTGAAGGGTATAGCCGTATGGTATCGTTTCACATTCAGACATAGGTTGCCTTAGGAAAATGTTTTTATTGTTATAAGGTGTGAAACAATACGGTGGTTATGGTTATCATAAAACAACTTCAACATTTGTTGATAATTAGTTGATGCTGCATACGGGTTTCAAACTCTAACGTGTTTATATATAATAATAACCTGGCAGGTGGCAGACGTGACAAACAACAGTAAGGGTAGCATAATTATTAAGGTTTTAATGGTTCAATGCTAGGGACAAGGGTGTGTTGTCATAGTATTAACTCTGCTATCGGCTTTCCTAAGTGGGATATCTAGGTGGTGATTAATGTGGCTTGTAACCTGTGATGAAAAATTGTGCGTGCCTCCGCAATGTCGAGTTGTGCTATCAAATAGCTTGGAAATTGTCCTAGCTGGACTTCATGGTAGAAAGGAATAATAAATGTGATATTAATGTGCTCAGCACCTCGTAAGCAGTTGTGCTATAGTGTCAAAATCTTCGTCGTTGATGTTATATTGCCTTGGGTTTTGGCGTTTTAAAAATCCTGATCCTCCACTACCTATTCATCGAGGTTGTTTATTAATGGCATTGTTTCTTTCGTGTTTGGGAGTGGTTTGAAGAATTGGTCGATAGGCCTGCGATGTATAATCGCTTCCTGTTTCGGCGGTGAAAGATGCGCCATCCGAGTTAAGGGTTATTGTTGATGTTTGATATTACAGTTCGGAATATCAAAATTTAATTTTTGATGTTTGATGTTACATTTCCGAATATCAAAATTTAATTTTCTATAACGATAGTATTGCTTGCTGCTTATTGTAATATAGCATGTGGTGGGTCCGTGACACGTGAACGATCATACCCCTCCTTGTTTAGCGTGTCTATGTCTGACTTGTGGGCGCAGCAACGCGTGGCATATAAGCTCGTCTAGTTTTTTGCTCCGGGAAATGTCCTCGGCACTTTCTCCACAATACGATGGTTATGGTTATCATAGAAAAATGGAACAAGTTTAACGGGACAGGTGGCAGACGTGACAAACCAGAGTAAGGACAGGGTAATTAAGGTTTTAGTGGTTCAATGTTGCCGGGCAAGGGTGTCCTGTCATAGTATTAACTCTGTTACGGGCTTCCCTAAGTGGAATATCTACGTGGTGACTAATGTGGCTTGCAACCTGTCATGAAAAATGGTGAGTAATAAATGTGATATTAATATATTCAGTACCTCGTAAGCAGTTGTGCTATAATGTCAAAATCTTCGTTGTTGATGTTATGTCCCTCGTAACTATTCATTGAGCTTGTTTATGAATGACATTGTTTGTTTTGTGTTTGGGAGTGGTTTGAAGGAATGGTCGACAGGCCTGCGATGTATTAGATTTTAGATTGAAAAATGGCGTTTTCCCTTCGTGGTTTGAACCCATAGCCAGTGCTTGAGGTCTCCGCCGTGGCTCTCAGAGTCAAACCACTCTGATGTTGTTGTTGATGCAAGCTTTCAACCTGATTCTCGTCAGTTGCAGAAAGGTTTTGGCTTTTGGTTTGAAATCTACTTTCAACAATGTAGGTTGTCAGATCTTACTCCGGTTTTCACTAGGTTAAAGATATAAGTTTGAATGTATTTGTTATCACGTTTTAACTTTTTCAATGGTTTAACCAGAATCGTATACTTGTGGCAGGTAAAATGATGTTTGTGGTTTTCTCCTTTGCACTAGCAGTGGAACAAGCGTTCAAATCGGTAAGTCTCGGAGGTTCCTATGGTGACTTTGCTAGTTCTAAGTCTGGCTTAGCCGACACTTTCGTCAAAGGTGTTAGGAAATAGTTTTAGTTGTTTTTGTTGATAGCCAGTATGGCATGTGAAGACAACGTGATTCTCAATCTGCGTTGTCCTATCTGTGTTCTATTCTTGTATTTGCAACATTTTGCGATATTGCCTGCGAGGTTCAACCTCTGGCATTTGTGATGAAAACTGAATACTATGAATAACGGTTTAAATATCGTAGTTTTAACTATAAATCTGGTTCTACTGAAATGGTTCCTTTTTTTACATGAAATTTGAATAATAAGTGTCTTCCTTCTCGTGGATAACTTAAAAATCATCAATTAATGTCAAGTTCTGTCGTTTTCTTCTATCAATCAGTCGTTTGTGGAAGCGGATGAGCCCAAACTGTAATGGACGTTTAAATGTATCTAAAAGGCACTAAAAGCTTTAAATTTCGGTTTGACATGTTGACAAAAGAATGAGCGTATCGGTCATTTGGCCGGTTCTTAACTCTACTATCAGTGATTAAATTCCTGAAGGGTATAGCCGTATGGTGTCGTTTCAAACTCAGACATAGGTTGCCTTAGGGAAATGTTTTTATTATTATAAGATGTGAAACAACACGATAGTTATGGTTATCATAAAACAACTTCAACATTTGTTGATAATTAGTTGATGCTGCATAGAGGTTTCAAACTCTAACCTGTTTATATATAATAATAACCCGACAGGTGGCAGAAGTGACAAACAACAGTAAGGACAGGATAATTATTAAGATCTTAATGGTTCAATGCTGGGGGGAAAGGGTGTGCTGTCATAGTATTAACTCTGCTATCGTCTTTCCTAAGTGGAATATCTAGGTGGTGATTAATGTGGCTTGTAACCTGTGATGAAAAATTGTGAGTGTCTTCGCAATGTCGAGCTGTGCTATCAAATAGCTTGGAAATTCTCCTAGCTGGACTTCATGGTAGAAAGAAGTAATAAATGTGATATTAATGTGCTCAGTACCTCGCAAACAATTGTCCTATAATGTCAAAATCTTCGTCGTTGATGTTATATTGCCTTGGGTTTTGGCACTTTAAAAATCCTAATCCTCCACTGCGTATTCATCGAGGTTGTTTATTGATGGCATTGTTTCTTTCGTGTTTGGGAGTGGTTTGAAGGATTGGTTGACAGGCCTGCGATGTATTAGGTTTCAGATTCAGAAGTGGCGTTTTTCCTCCGTGATTTGAACCTATAACCTGTGATTCAGGTCTCCACCGTGGCTCTCAGAGTCGAACCACTCTGATGTTGTTATTGATCCAAGCTTTCAACCTGGTTCTCGTCAGTTGCAGAAAGGTTTTGGCTTTTGGTTCGAAGTCTACTTTCAACAATGTAAGTTGTCAGGTCTTGATCCGGTTTTCAGTAGGTTAAAGATATCAGTTTGAATGTATTTGGTTTCACGTTTTAACTTCTTCAATGGTTTAACCAAAATCCTATACTTGTGGCAGGTAAAACGATGTCTCTGGTTTTCTTCTTTGCAGTAGCAGTGGAACAAGCATTCAAATCGGTAAGCCTCGGAGGTTCCTATGCTGACTCTGCTGGTTGTAAGTGTGGCTTAGCTAAGACTTTTGTCAAAGGTGTTGGGAGACAGTTTTAGTTGTTTTTGTTGGTAGCCAGTATGGCATGTGAAGAGAACATGATTCTCAATCTGCGTTGTCCTATCTGTGTGCTATTCTTGTGTTCGCAACATTTTATGATACTGCCTGCGAGGTTCAACCTCCGACATTTCTGATAAAAAATGAATAGTATGAATAACGGTTTACATATTGTAGTTTTAACTATAAGTCTGCTTCTAATGCAATAGTTCCTTGTTTTACATGAAATTTGAATGATAAGCGTCTTCCTTGTCATGGATAAGTTAGAAATCACCAATTAATATCAAGCTCTGTCGTTTTGTTCTATCAATCGGTCGTTTGTGGAAGAGGATGAGCTCAAACTGTAATGGACGTTTAAATGTATCTAAATGACACTAAAAGCTTTAAATTTTGGTTTAAGATGACAAAAGGATGAGAGTATCGGTCATTTGGCCGGTTCTTAACTCTCCTGTCAGTGATTAAATTGCTGAAGGGTGCAGCCGTATGGTATCATTTCAAATTCAGACATAGGTTATCTTAGGAAAATGTAATAGCGCTAAAATGATGATGATGATGTCGAACTATTATTAGACTTTAACTATCATGACTCTCAATATATGGCTTATGTACTAACATCGTCAAAATGATTAAGTTCTGATACCCAGGTAGACATCCGTTGGTAGGCAAACTATCAAAAGATTTGAATATTAAAGTTTCCATAAATACAACCATGCTAAGAAGCTCTTGTGCCTATAATCACATGGTCTGTTCGGTTTAAGTTGATAGTATTTTTGGTGGGCAAGACCTGATACGCTGAGCCCTCTTAGTCTTGATGAGAATAAGTCGTCGCTAGATCTCTTATTGGCAAGCTGGATCAGTGTTGGCAAACTTGATTCATCGTTGGTGACAATGATTAAAAGCAAATTAATCTGGTAGATGAAAATGAACTTGTAAGCTTCGCTGGCTAAATCCTCACCGTAGAGATATGACGTTGTTGGTACTTGGACTAACCCTAACGTTCTACTAGAATTTCTTCGAGACCTCCTTCCTTAGAATTCATTTTGCATGAGCGAATTTGAGGGAAGAGGCCGACAGGGGCTTCTGGTTAAAATCCATTAGAAGAATAAACTTCATTAAAAAATTAAATGGCTCCGAGTAGAACCTCTACAAGGTGTTTTTTGTTAACCAAAACACTGGTCCGAACATATCAGTCGTTATATACACATAATATGCCTGCGAGTTTTCGTCAGAGGCAAAGATGTAATTTCATCCCAGAATGCCCAAATGGATTCTTCTTCTTTGCTTTGTTCAGGGTGTCTATGTGAAGATTGAAAGCCTATAATGGGTTGTTTCTTCCTCATTGGAAGTATAAAAACCTTGCTTTGCTGGCTGTAATTCTTTAGGTGTATAATCTATCCTAAGAGGAAGTATAGAAAGCTTGCTTTGCTCGCTGTAATACTTTAGGTGTATAATCTATCCTAAGAATGGAATGGCTTAAACCAATGAGTAGTTCCGATCAGCTGCTTAATAAAATTCAAAAATGGTTGATGGAAGATAGTTGCGACCCTTCTCAAAGCAGTCTGTGCGGTAATCCAATTGGAGTCGATTTCCTGATGATATAGAAGTTATTTAAAAACCTATCCTTTGCCACGAGTCAAGGGCAGAGAATACTGTCCGAAGGTTGCTTAAAACTAAGCAGCTTGTGGCTGCTTCGTTGTGTAAGATAAAGAATTCGTTGTGGTCTACCTTAAACGCGATCTCTAGACTAAGATAGGTGGTGGACTAAGATAGGTGGTTGTTCGCCGTGTTCATTTCTTACCCAAAATAGTTACCAATCACCAAAGGGTTCACCCCAGAATGCCCAGAATAGTTACTAGTCACCGAAGGTTTCATAGAGAGATCATTTCACCCAAGCTTTCGCCGCATAATGCCTAGCATAGTTCATCGAGGGTTCACCGCATAATGCCCAGTATAGTTCACAGAGAGTTCAGCACATAATGCCCAGTATAGTTCACCGAGAATTGACCGCATAATGGTCAAACATTTTAGTGCAGAATGCCTAGAATCCTGCCCTCCGAGGTCAAATTAAAGGCTAAACCTTCTACAAACTCCAAATATTAAAATCTTCTGGAAAACCGCCCCGATGGCATAAAACGTTTGAAATTTTGAAAGCATTTCAAATCTACTAAAGAAACGCTAAAAACAAAGCAGACAAGAAGAAAAAATGAAGAACTTCTAAGCATTCAAAAGAAAAATAAGCAAAGGCAAAATACCGACCATTTGATAGAGAGGCCAATTGTTGAAAAAGCAAAGGCTCTGACAACTGCTGTCTCGCTCCACCTTGTTTCTCCAGGAAGGAAATTTAAACACGTGGATAGACAGAGCAAACTTCCAATTCCTGCAGATTTTGGATAGCTAGATACAAGCCCTGGCCCTGGTTGGCAAATCCAAGAGATCCCTTGGAATTGGAATTAAAGAGAGGGCTTTCATGGAGAAATACGTTTAAGATAATCAATCAATACTATGCCAGGCAACCTTCAATTAATAGCACCTGCCTGCACTATGCAGATACATATACATTCTGCATCTGGCACCCTTAAAATTGCGAAATTAAATATCGCTGGTTTGATTGGAGATAAAATTTGAATTTTTTTATAGCAATGTAAACCTATTTTAGTTTTTTCCAATTTTCAAATCACGGTTCAAAGATTAAAAAAAATAATAATGATAGCAAGTATTTTTCAAAGTTTAAAAATAATAATAATAAATATTGATAGAAAATTGTTTTGACCTGCGTTTTGTAATTTGATGTTTTACGAATGTATGGATGTTAAACTAGAACATGCACAGTATACAGGTGATAAAAGAAAGAGCTTACTTGTGCAGAGGAAGTCCATTACTAAAACGTTGTCGCTTTCACTAGGCTTGAACCAGTGTAAGAGAAAAAAGAACCTTTTATCTAGAGGAAAATGGAAAATATAGCATATGCATAAGAAATCTCTTACCAGATCCCGGAAGAACATAAATCTAGATAGCTGTTAGAGATATTCTTTACCCTCCAAAACGAAAATCGAGTGTTATAGCACACCGCAAAATAAAACAATAAATTAGTTGTCTTTGATATTTCTGCCCATAGGATTTCTGGCGCTATATATAAACTCTCGGGCTTCCTTCTTTTCCACGGATTTATTAGCAGCCTGTTGGATTTCTTGGCTCCCTCCCCTTCCTGCTCGTCAGGTCCAGTTATGGCTCAGAGCGGTGTAAAGAATGGTTCAAAATTTACCGCTGTCTCTAATTCTGCTATTGTCCATTTTAAATTCATGTTTTCGTCCCGTACAACAGGGCTAATCATCAATTGAATTTTTGAACATATCTGCTGTGGCTGCACCCATCCTCTAGGCTCCTTCGATTTCTTAAGTTTCTTAGCTTAAACCTTGAGTCAAATTATATAAACCGAAAATCTTTAACGCTGTCCATTTTCAGATGCAGAGTTTGTGGCAAATTCATGGCAACATAGTTTTATCATAATGCAGATGTTCTTCCCCCTTTGTGCACCTAGATGACCTCAAAAGTGGACACTAGGCTGTGCAATAAGCATAATAGAATGCCATGTTCAGTCCATTGTTCAAAAAAATGTTGATAGTCTAAGATTTGCTGGATTCTCTTCTCAGTATTTGAGCTCTCTCCGCAGTCTGCGCTCTGAACTTGGCGGTTGCTCGATTCACCTCTCAATAATGTAATTGTCATTGCCGGCCATGGAGAGAATGGATGCTTCCAAGATACATTTACGTTCGAAGACATTGACTCGCAAGTATACTTTCTCTTCAAACAATCCTGAAACAAAAATCTGTTGCAACGATTAAAAAGAAACAGGTGCTAACAAGATATACTGCTCATACTATGTTCTTACAGTTGTCATATAACCTGGTAAACTAGCGTCTGCATGCAAGACAAGGTTAATTGTTTATAACTTTTCCGACACAACAATTAAAAAGAAACAGGTGCCAACAAGATATACCGCTCATACTTTGTGCTTACAGCTGCCATATAACCTGGCAAATTAGCGTGTGCATGCAAGACAAAGTTAATTGTTTATAACTTTTCCATTATGGATAGTGTAAGTGCATTGGTAGAATGCGCCCAAGATTTTATACACTCAATAAAAAAGGTAGCTTCGACATCCAAACGTAGCGCATGCACGGAAGCATTGCTATTTCATTAGCGCTATGGCATGGATACACGACATGTGTTTACATTAGTTCAATCTTATTATATTCAATGGATACATTCATAGTTGTTTAAGCTGTTGCAATATTTATCCTCCTTTTTCTAGGTTGTCTATACCGATGGGTTCGGTTCAATTGTTACAAATATATTTAGGAAAAAATATACTTTTATCTGATACGGACATTGATTCTCTAGTTTTACTTGAATGTGACAGGGTTGTGCTCATTGTATCTATGAGAAGTTTCATGGTAATTGCTGGACTTTGAAATGATTTGTGACAAATCATCATAGGATGAATGCCTAGACACTTTGTATGTTCCTAGGATGGATGCTTGGATCTCTTGTCGCCTCAATGCTACAAACTTCATCATTTGTGTCTTTGTTAAAACCAACACTTGAAATTGCGGGGGGTGCCACTCCTCTTCAAGTGATTCAAATTTTGTGTTTTTACATAGGTTGTTGTTGTAAGTATCAAGGGAAATTTTGCCTTTGAACTCGTTTATAATATGTATATGGGTGGTATCGATTTCTACTATTTTATGGCGACCATGATTTCCTGTGTACAATTTATGAGTACTATTCGGCTTCGGTTTTTATGCTCTAGAGCAATTTTTTAAATGTACAATGTTTGATGGTTTGCACTGCTGGTTTTGCCTTTGTATTTTCACCTATTGCAATTTAATAGTCTCTTTGCGCAACGTTTTTTATACTTTTGCGATAGGCTATGTTATTGAACCGAAAGGGTTTATATAACCATAGTTTCAAAGCCCTGTATTTCGATTTTTAAGCTATTTGATGGCTAGTTTCCTTGCAATGCCATATACTTAAATATGCCTTGACAACATCTTTGGCACCTATAAATAAATTTTAATTCAAAATTTAGAAAAAAGATAATGTTGAATACTCTAATCTTGCTTATACCGTCCCCAATTCAACATATGTTTGTTGGGAAAATCCCTTGTCTATGAGGTTGATGGATTTTTCCTTTGCATTGTTTGTCTTTTTCATTGCATTTAATTAAAAAATTCATTTTTATGTGTGAACAACCTATCGGGAAATTGATTATCATTTATCGCTTGGCTTGAAGGAATCTACAAGGATAGTCAATTGGGTGTAGATCAAGTAGTTGGGAGGAATGTTGTTGTTCTCCCCACCCAGGTTCAAATCACGCTTTGCAACACTTGCCCCTTAGAAACCGATTTTGACAGTGTAATCATTTTAATGCTAGTCAGACCTTAGTTTTCCGGAATAACAAGTGTTGATTATAATTTATCCCTTGGCTCGGTAGAATGTATAACGATAGACAATTGAATCTGGCTTGGGTGGTTCAGAGGAATGTTTTTGTTCTCCCTAGCCGGGTTCAAATCTCGCTTTGTGGCATCAGCTTCTTGGGAACTGACTTTGGCTATGCAATGATTTTAATGCAAGTCAGACCTTAATTTTTCGGAATAATAGGGCTTGGAAATTTCTTAGTAGATGTAGCCCTCTAGCAAATGGTGGGTCATCATTTTAAAAAAGGATATTATCTTGGATGTAACCATATAAATATTTTAGTCATACAAGCATGGAGATATTTACTTTATTCATAAAAAGAAAAGAACCATGAGTCAACAACCTTGAACACGAAGCCTGCATATGTGCATTTGTTTGACAACATGAGGCCTCCAACCTTGATTCACAAATCCATTAGTAGTGAGTCATTGTTTTCTTTGGGTGTAAAAATATATCATGAATTTATAACATAACCCATAAAAACATCGAAAACCAATGTTGTACCTCAACATTGTTATTGTTTTCAATGACCTAAGCATAGATTAGTGAAATGCAATGACAATAATAGTTGATCAACATCTACAATCATAACAAATGTTCGTAATTTTTGTTGAATATAATATTTTTATTAAAGGTACATACGGATTAATATGCCACCCATTATTATGTTAAAGGAAAAAGCATTTATTTAGACAAAGGCATTGCACTAAGATTACTAAATTAAAACAAGGTAGAGAGAAATAAAACTTTAAGTTCTTGTACTTATAAAATGAGCTAAAAAGAAGTGAAACTTTAAGCCTTTGCACTTATACACTAGAAATTGCTTCATGGGATATGAAGAAACGCTAGCATGAAAAATAAAATTAATAGAAAGTAAAGTAAACATGATAAAGCAAAAAATGGAATAGTGAAAGAGATGCTATGATGAAAATAATAAAATGCAATGTCATGTATATTTATTAAAATTAAATTTTAGTTTCTTATATGAATGTTGCTACTTGATAGAATATAGCTCTGAAACACTGTCGATTTGGGGGCTGGTTGGAAAGTGAGAGTCTGCCCGGCTTGGCAACAATTGCATTTATATTGTAGGCATGATAAAGAATCTAATGTAGTAGGTAGAGTCAATATTTTATATTGATGATAATAAGGATAAGAGGACTACTACGTTATACTACATGGATTAAAGGACTATTTACCTATGTTGCAATCACAACACATGATGCTAGGAAAAGCTTGCTGGTTGCCATGATATGCACCTATAAAATGTTTGGTGGTTCGTAGCATTTTGCTATTATACTGTGCATGCCCATGTATTGTCCATAAGAATAGTCATCACCAAACATATAGGTGATAACAAATTGATGCTATCACTGTTAATTGCTCAACATATCGTTCAAAGTGCCTGCCAAAGGCCTGTCCAATAATTAAGTCTTATAAGTGAGCTAGTATACAAACGATGGTTAAAACACTAGATTGTTTATATAGGTTAGAACATAAAGAAAGATATTCCCACAAGCAATGGTAAATGGTGATGTTCTAAGTGGCCACCCCGATCAAATCTCTTGAAGTCCAGGTACATAGTGAATCAATCCAAGGAAGATAAACAAAGAAGATCTCTAAAGCCCGCTCGATATTACATATATAAATAGAAAGGTGTTCATAGATAAATAACATATAGAAAAGTCCCAGATCTAAAGCGGTGAGGCACGAAAGTGAGAAGCAAAGCTTTAAGTTAGTAAAGAGAATGAACAAAGTGTTTTTTTTACATGCACTGTCTCACCAAACTTAGTTATTAGTTTTCGTTCTTGGCTTTTATATACGTAGTTGTTGAAATCATGCTTTTTTTCATTTAACGGATGCTTCTTTTGTACAACTTACTATGGCTATTTTTCCTTGGTCAAGTTGGTTCGGCCAAGCCTTGCCAATCTACAATTAAGTAATTAGAATCCACTAGACTGCTTAGAAATAGACCTACCCTTTTTTTTCATGCTTAAATCTCGTAGTTATCCACCTATTCTATCATACTTTCGCTTACTGCTCTCATCCTAATTGATTGAGTCTCAACCCTTTTATGAAGTCAAATGTTTACGGAATGCCTTTACCCACCTATAGAAGGGAGGCCTGGCACTTGTTCTCCCTATACCAATTTTGAATGAATCTTAGTAGTGACATATCCCTTCTTATGCCTTTTTAGGAATCTTAGAAAAGACAGCTATGATTCCTTACCTTAGCCCTAGACACCATATCACTGTCTACCATATGCCTTTTATCCTAGTGCCTTCGAAGGTCCATCTCAATCTTTTTATGCATACAGCATAAGGAAAATCTTGATCATCTCTTTGATCTTTGTCTTTTTGTGTTGAATCTTTGGGACCAAGCTGCCATGATTTTCCAGCAAACGTCCAAAATTAAGAGTAACCCAAGCAAAAAAATCATAGATTGGGGAGACATTGCCTTTCACACTAGTTATTTGAATCAAGACTGGCAACTATTCTCAGAGTTTCTTCTATGGGAGATCTAGCCCGAGAGGAATAACAAAATTTTCCAGAATCAGTACAAAGGGGAAGCAATAATCTAGGCAAAAGTTAAGCATCATATTTTTGAAACTTTGAAGTGTTGACAAATGGTTTTATTTTGGCATTGTATCACTTTGTAAAACAAGAAGCTCAGATTTTCAGAATCAAATTGCATTTACTTGAAAATTTAAATTGTTTAGATAATAATAGATCTTAAATTTGTTTCTTTTCCCATGCTTTGGCATCTAGTTTTATCATTTTTGATTTAATATTAAGAATATATATTCTTATGTAATGTCCAAATTATATTTAAACATAGTAAGAAAAGGTAAATAATAATATTGTCGTAGTAATAATATACAAGGATAAATAGGATAATCATAATACATAGGTATGTTATTAAAAAGACATGCCTTTGTATCAAACGTGAACAACATTTCTATTTTTTTTACTTTAATAGTCAATGTTGTTTGGTTTCAAAGAGTCTCATATGCTTCTACAAGAGTCTCATTGAACTTTTTGTCCATCTTTTTATTTCTTTTGTACTTTACCCTCTTAGGCATTGCCCCTATTACTTAGCAACATTGGCATCAAAACTCCCGTGAGTTATGGATTTGAGGATTCAACAAAAATCCAGATGGAAGTGAGTTATGGCTTTGACATCAAGTAAAGCCTGATCAGAATTGAATTTGCCTAACTTATAACAAATTTTTGCCATAGTTACCAAATTTAATTTTTACTTCCAATTACTTATCATAAAGGAAATAGTTTTTATACATAAGCATATTTTTTTCTTTTATTTTGTAAGACATTAGTTTGAAATCTTTAAAAAATGTTAGAATAACATATATTAGTTGTGGAAATTGCATAGTTTGGGTGCTATAGAGGTATTCATGTGTGCTGAACATGGATATATATATTTGCAATACCATACATTCATGACATTGAGAATATCCACATAGCTATAACATTATTTGATAGCCATTGTTTAATTCACATTGTCTATTTTTCAAAGCTTTTTCATCAAGCTCTCATATAGTTTTATTAGACATGAGTTCTGAACTATAGCATCAAAACTTATTTGTGCTAAACAATTCATTTATTTCTTTCTGTCATATAAAGCGCTACATTGTTTAATCTTCTAAATTTTGGCTTGGCAAAATTATAGTTTCCAATATTTTGCTTTCCAAAAAAAAAAAATATACCTTGATTTCACCTTTCAAAGATCGTTTTAAACTAGGCTTATCCAATAAATATATTATGTAAGATGATGTACATGTGCCCTAGCTTATATTTTATCGGTCGTATGGAAACATTGCAGGAAAGCTTTTTCTATTTTGTGCTTGTTTGGAGGCTTACTTCGCATCATCTCTGTCAATGATAGCTAGCAAAGCCAGATCTCAACCTTCTCAGGAACAGGTATTTTCCTCGTTCGCTATGTTCCTTCAATTCCATTCATTGCAGAGCACACGTGCTTTTGCTTGTGAAATGCATGTGAATGGAGACATGGATATGATTCATGAATAGAGTTTCTAAGCTTATATTGATTCTTTTAAGAGCAAATGGATTAAGTGTCTGGTCTCGGCAACTTGGCATCATTATATTATTATGATTAAAAGTTTGAAGGTTTAGTTATAGTTATAGATGTTCTTTTTAATTATTATATATATAATAACAATAAACCAGTTAATATTGTGCACATTAAGACTTTTTGCATTGATATCAAATCTTGGATATTTGATAATTTCAACTTAGCAATCGACATTTCGTTTTTCCTATTCTACTAGGAGGGAAAAATACATTTCATTTGAAAAAATTTAGTTGTGAATATGTTGTTTCCTTTGCTTTGGTTATTTGCAATGGAAACAACAATTTACAATGTTTATAACATTATGGTTTGAGAAAAAACCATGCGCTTTGCTTCTTTTCTTTTCCTTAGGATCTGCTTCTCTTCACTTGCCTGCAGGTTTTCCTGTATAGACGACTGGGGGAATAGAAAAAGAACAACAAAAAAAGAAAAAAAATATATGCTATTGCAAATGTCTTTGTAGGCAATATGCGAAAAGACAAAAGTAAAAGCGACTATGTTTTAAGAGCAAATGGTCTTGGGATCAAATATTCTAATTGGAAACAAATTGATGAGGCTTTGGCTACAAGCAATCTGTTTCGACTAGAAAATTTCCACTATGAGCCAGGAAATTGCCTGTTTGATGCACTTGCAGTATTATTGCATTTCCGATATACATCAATAGAGATAAGGGAAGGGATTGTGAATCATTTCCGTGTTTGTCTAGATCAAAAAGATCCCTCTACATTGTTATCAATGCGCACAGAATTGACAGTTGACTACTTGCTAGAATTGCATAGCATAGGAAATGTCAATGAATATCTCAATCGCATGTCGCAATCTGCTTCGCAACCAGATGATCAAAGTGTAGGACTATGGGGTGATATATTTTGCATCAAGTGGTTTTCAAAATGGTTGAATGTTCCAGTCGCTGTTTGGTCATTAACAAAAGGAACAAAATACCTTCATTTCAATTCTGGGGGATTTGAATATTGCTACAATATATTGTTCCATGACCACACACCAGCTTCTGGCCACTTCGAACCATTGTTGTCGTATAAAACAATGCAAGCCAAAAGACAAGCGACTGATATGCTTTCTCAAAGCACATATGTAAATCAATGTGTATATAACGAAGTTGAAACATCATTTCAACTTCGAGGCAATTGCCATGACTCCTTGTTTGAATCAATCTCCAAATTGACACTGTTCGCTGATGGACAAAGTGTTAGAAAAGCAATTGTGCAAACTTTTTATAACTCTATTGCTTCAAACGATATTAGAGCAATACAATGCTTGGACATATATCTTGATAAAAACACATTAGCAAATACATCTCTTGTTTCTGGATGGAGAACCTATATTGTACATTTGGTAGAGCCATATATCATTGGTCACATAGAAGGAGATCGATTTTCCCTTCAATGGTTATGTGAGTTGCTAAACGCTAATATACATCTATGGAGCAATAATTTGCAAGAAAATATTGTCGTATTCCATGCAACACATAGATCGTCGAAAGTTCTATGCCTAATGCAACATGTAATAGATAAAATGCATTCGCATTTCCAACCCTTGTTACAAGAACACTATGAAAATAAAATGCCCTTTCCGCTCGATTGCAAGAGAAATACTTCTACTGCAATTGCAATGGATAATTTTGAAAAGAGCAAACAGACAATAGCGATAGAAAAAATTCTAGAGAAGAACATTAACAAGGGATCCTTGAACGAACCAATATACATAGATTCAATTAAAGCAAAGAGACAAAAACAAAAGATAACAAACATAGAAAAAAGCAGTTGTTGCATTGCCGAGCAATTTTCAAAAACCAAAACCAGCATGCAAACATGCATTGATGGCAATACGCAAAAAAACTTGTGCTTGTTGAAACACAATCTGCGTAGACAAGGAATGGACATTCGTCAAAAGCAAAAAGAATCTGCAAAGGCAAAGAAAGCAGTTGTTACATACTTAAAAGCTATTCAAGACACACCTATTCATGCATGTTCTGTTTGTAAGCAACTGCATTTTAAAAAAGACATTTGTTGTATGAACAAGACAATTAAATTAGCCTTCGAAAATCTAGCAAATACAGAAGCTGTGACATGTCCAATGGTACTTGTTCAAATTTGTAGACCTTGCAAGAAAGCAATTGCTAATGGGAAATTGCCTACGTTTGTATCGCCTACACGAATCTGTCGCAATAACATATTGCCATCTGTAGCTATACTGACTCCTTTGGAAGAACGATTGGTATCACCAAGAATAGCTTTTGCACAAATAAGACAGCTTGGTTATAAAAGAGCACAAATTGGGCTAACTGGCTCAATTATCAATGTGCCTGCAAACTTGGATAGAGTTCAAATAGCATTGCCTAGAAGTCTAGATGACAATTTGACCGTTGCAGTTATGCTAAAGCGAAAATTGAAATACAAAAACACATATCTATCTGGAAATATTCGGCCAAAGATCATTATGACTGCGCTAAGTGATTTATGCAAAACCGAACTTTATAAAATTGAAGGCATTGTAATCAATACTAGTTGGGAAAAAGTATTTAATGAAACAGCCAAACAAGAATCAAATACTCAACAAACAACGGAACAAGTAGATGATGATGAAAATGAAATAGACATAGAACCAATATCAGAAACATTGATACATGGATATGGAGAAACACATCTAGTAGATGATTTAGACAACAAAATCATAGAAATTGCACCTTCTGAGAGCTTCTGACCATTGAGCATTTTCCAAGACAAATACTCTGAAGAGCTAAACTTTCCTACACTTTTCTACGGATTCAATCTACCCAATGAAATTTTTGATCGCTTTTCTTATCAACAAGTATCACAGTGGGAGCTACATCATGAAAGTACAGACTTTGAAACACATGGCACGAACATTTTCTTCAAAGCAATTAAAGTCATAATAAAACAGGTAAAAAACACTGCTTGGATATCGATTCGCATGGGAGAGTTAAAGGACAAAAAAATATTGGCAAAAGATGTCAAGTCAAAGACAATCTTGTAAAGATACTCCAATCTCCAATTGGGTTTTGTACATTGAAAGCAATCAGAACATCACCTGATTACTTTGAAAATATGAAAAAAGATCTATTTGCAATGATTCGACAGCTTGGTCCTCCTACGTGTTTTCTAACGTTTACAAGTGCTGAACACCTTTGGGCACCTTTATGCAATGCATTGAAACAAATTGAGGAAAAACATTTGGGAGACTTGCAAGACAGTGCGTTGGAAGAAAATATTGACACGTTAATAAGAAGACATCCAGTGCTTTGTACTCGCTACTATAGACACAAAATAGCAGCACTAAAGTCTCTTATGTTAAAAAACAACACATTATTTGGAAAAATACAAGATTTCTTCTTTACGACCGAATTTCAACAAAGAGGAAATGAGCAGGAACATGGACTAATTTGGATTCAAAATGCACCTGTCTATGGAAAAAACTCAAACGAGGAGATTACTACTTTTGTTGATCGCTATATATCCACAGACTCATCTTTACTTGATCAAAATATTATTCAAATTCAAACGCATCGTCACACAAAAACATGTAGAAAACATCGACATTCCACATGCAGATTCAATTTCCCATTGCCTCCTATGGATAATACCATCATTCTAGAGCCATTGGAAAATGCTTCAAATGATCTCATTCAAAGAGCAAAAAAAGTATTCGCTCTTATTGAACATAAATAATATTCTAAAAAAACGTCATTTGCACAATTGCTTCTAGAGCTAGGCCTAACCAGAGATGAATACATTTTGCTGCTGCGGTCTTTGCTTTGTCATTCTACACTAATACTAAAAAGAGATGCTGCTAACATTTGGATCAATTCATTTGCAAAAGCGATACCAGAGTTATGGCAGGCAAATACAGATGCACAATATATCTTAAATGCTTACGCTACAGCAACATATGTAAGCTCTTACAGCACCAAATTTGATAGATCCATGACAAATGCATTCAAAAACATCAAAGAACAATGTCTTATTGAGAATGACGGAAAGATTGAAACGATACGTAAGCTTGGACATGCGCTTCTGAACATGCAACAAATGTCTACTAGACAAGCAGTACATATCATACTCTCATTGCCTCTACATTCATCCTCTAGGAAGACTATTTTCATTAACACTGCTCCAGACGACAAAAAAATAGTTGTCTTGAAAAAACCATCACTCTTGGAAAAAGAACCAGATGACTCTGATGACATTATTTGTCCATCAATTTTGGACAAATACATTGCACGCCCTGTTGAGCTTGAAAACATTTCCTTGGCAGAATATGCATCTTTCTATTCTTATATACACTCAATTACAAGAAAAAGAAATAGACCATGTATCATACGATATATTCGCTACAACAAACAAAAAGACCCTGAGAATTTCTTTCGAGAAAAGATCATGCTTTTTATGCCATATAGAGACAATTGCAATCTGCTAAAGAGCAATTTCAAAACATGGTCTGACGCATATGCCACATTCAAAGAACAAATAGACATTGTAGAACAAAAGTTCATGGCATCAACAACGACAAAGTGGGGTGACCTTGATAATGCCGTTGAAACAATTGAATTGCAAGACATAACTATGCCCCCTGTAACAACAGACAAAACAACAACTATGTCTGGATTAGAACAATATGACATTCAACATGATCTAATGTGCAAAACTATGCCCAGTGCACCAAAACCTGGGATTGTGTGCAACTTGACAGAAAAGCCGTTTCTTTTGGACATGCATGAATACCATGCAATTCGAAGAAACCTAAATACTCAACAACAATCAATTGTGAAAGAAGTTATTGCAAGGAAAAAAAACAATCCCCTCACTCCAATTCGCTTGTTCCTGACAGGAGGCGCAGGAACAGGTAAAACTTACACCGCAAAGGCTATTTATGATGGTATCCTACATTACTATGACAAAGAAATTGGTAGTGATCCTTTAAAGAAAAAAGTTCTTATAGTTGCATTTACTGGAAAAGCAGCATATAATGCAGGTGGCATTACAGTCCACTCTGCCTTTAGACTGCCATTAAGTTCAAACATGCTTCCACTAAATTCAAACACCCTAGATCTTCTGACAAAAGATTGTGAACAACTTCACGTATTGTTGATTGATGAAGTCTCTTTAATAGGGTCTCGAATGCTGTACAACATTGACAAACGACTACGTGAAATAATGCACACACCAACCAAAGCATTTGGAAACCTTGATGTCATATTCTGTGGTGATTTGTGTCAAGCACAACCCGTTCATGATTCTTGGATTTTTGAACAACCAAGATTCCAACAACAGACATTTCCTTACACATTTTGGTTCGATGCCATAAAATGCTATGAACTTACAACAGTTGTACGTCAAAGAGATCAAACATTCATATCGATTTTGAATAGAATTAGAACATGCTCTCAAACATTGGATGATATAGATTACTTAAACCAACATTGCTACAAACAACCACCATCAGATGCAACATTTCCTTATCTTTTCCATAGTAATAAGGATGTTCAACAACATAACTCAAAAATGTTATCAGCTATGCAAACAGAAACATTCACACTTGTAGCACATGATAGCAAAATTGATTCAATTGAAAAAAATGACCAATAGACAAAAGACATTGCAACTTCCCTCTACGATAGTAGTAAAAAAGGATATGCTTATTGAACTAGTTGGAGGCAACTACTCAACTGAGGATGGATTGGTTAATGGTGCAGAAGGTGTGTTTAAACACTATACCCAAACAAACCATGATATTGTTTGGATTGAGTTTGCAGATCCAAAAGTTGGAGACAAACAATGTGCAACGATGCAACATCTTTATACGCCTGCCGTAAAGTCCAATTGGACACCGATCAAAAGGATTGTGATACAAACAAGAGTTGAAAATAAAATCAATGTTATGCGAGCACAATTCCCAATTCAGTTGGCATGTGCAAGGACAATTCATAGAGCACAAGGATTGAAAATGAACAGATTGGCATTTGATCCAAAAGGAATTAAGAGACATGGCCTTGTTTACACTGCGCTCTCGCGTGTCAGAGATATGGATTGTATTTATCTTTTAAACAAATTGGAACAAGGAAATTTTATAGCTTGTCCAAAAGTCACCACTGAAATAGATAGATTAAAAACACAAGCAAGTTTGCAATTTGAATATGGTCTGCATTCAATGCCAAACGCTAGACAATTACTCATTTCATCGCTAAACACACGCAGCTTGCTTTTGCACTATGACGATGTTCTAAATGATCACGAACTTATGCAAGCAGACATTCTATGTTTGCAAGAAACTCACATGCACACACTTAGCAAAGAAACAACAATGATAGAGAAATACAATTTCTTCTCAGCATTTTCAGTGCATGGAATCCTTACATTGATTAAAAAAAACATTGCCATTATCAACTCTAAAAACTATACCAAAAACTTCACTGAAGCAATTTGCGTAGATCTAGAATTAGGTTCCAGTGTATTGAAATTAGTGAACATTTACAATAGACCGTGTGGTGTGCTTGATGATCTCTTTCATATATTGAGTTGCATTTTGTCAAGTTGCACACCAGCCACTCAAATCCTAGTAGTTGGTGACCTGAACATTGACATGTTGCGAGAAACAACATCGAAAAGAAAACTACAATTGTTTATGCAAATGAAAGGCTTGACACTAAAAACAACAAAGGCAACAACAAACACCGGTTCAATGCTTGATCACTTTTTGGACAAATCTGAAACACAAAGATATTGTTTTCAATATTTCAGATGCTTATTGGACTGACCACTATTCAACATTCCTATCGATCTTTGATTAAAATGCATAGTCTATTCAATTTTGCATTATCTAATTTTATTGTCTTCCTATCTATGAACGGATTCATGATAGCATATTTGCACAAAATCAAAACCAGGTACTATTCTTTCCCCTGCAACTTTCATGCACTTTAAACTACAACAATTTGGTTTTTTCCTATTCATAGTGAGCTAGGTTTAGATCAGCTTTCGGCATCTGCAACATTGATGTCATAGCTATGAGTTTAAATTTTGTTGAACTTTCTCATATTTTTATAATCTCTTTTGTGATGTCAAATCTTGATTATTTTTTGTTGTTGAAATTTGTTTACACTTTATTTTGTCCACAGTTCAGATCTAAAAAATTAGCAATTATGCCACAACATATGTAGACACTTTTTATAAAAAATATGCATGTGCTATCTCCATTTTATAATAATGCAGACCATATATAGGCGACATAAAAATGTTTTAATAACAAATTCTTATGTTCAAAATAATTTTAGATCGAAATTTGTTCAATATCTAGCTGTAAATAGTTTTCAGCACTTGTTTAATTGAAATTCTTGACACTACATAGACTTTGCGCTATGTATATGTCGAAAATCCAGTCAAAGAATTATAGACATTTGTTTTTTTTTTGCTTCTTTGTTTTTATGCTATCTGTTTTTCCCATATTTCCCATCTGTTATAAATCTCTTCTACTCTTTACACTAATTAACAATCTTAGTTACATCTGATTTGCTTAATCCTTCTCGCATGTGCAGCGTTTCAAACTCAAACCCAAAATTGCAAAATAATGGAAGATAGTTCATTGGCTATGCACAACACAACAAAAACAACATCAGCACCAAACAACCCGGCAATGGGAACAACGTCAACTGCCAAAAGTCCAAAAAGGCATGCAATTATTTTGGTTCTAATTGCTTTTTACATCATTTTTAATACACGAAACTTCCCCATCTTCTTTTATGATTTTCTAGCACACAAAACAATAGAATATAACTATTGCATTGACAAGTATTTTCTCATTCTCAAACTTGATCCAAGTTTCAACTTTTCTACTATTGATTGCTGATAATTTTCTCCCTGGGCTTGTTCTCTAACTATAACAATAGCAGGTTCAAAGAAACACCTTTAGAAGCAGCTACTATTATAGAGCTATGCACAATAACACCGAAAATTGTTTTTGAAGGAGACATCTTGGCTGTATATGGGCCCGCACAGAACAAAATCCAAACTTCTTCTGTAAAGGCACAAATACGGCATGCAGACTTTGTTGATAGAGATGGGCTAATGACAATCACTGCTGGAATAAGTGACAACTTGATCAAATGTTTTGGTAGCTATTTATCAACCAGCAAAAGTCTAAGAATCACTCAATTTGGCCTCAAGAAAAAAGGCCAATATGACAGAGGCGATGCCAAGTATTCAATAGTCATATTCCCACATACAATAATTCAGACAATTGATCGAGTTTGCAAAATGAGAAAGCTAGCTCCAGATATGACAATTTCTGATTTGTTGTCATCAAACGACTCCTACTATGTTGGATCTGTCGCAGCAATTGTTGTTGCATGTGAATACAACAACAAGCAATTCGACTTGTATATCAAAGATGGTGGAACGGAAAACGACCATGGAACAGTAAATATGCCATTTGCATAGCTAATGTTCTTTTGAAATTGCTATTTTCTAAAGCTAAATAAAATTTCCACTCTTTTATATAAACAAGAAAATAGAAAAAAAAAACAAACACAAACAGCTTTAACGATTTCTAATTGCAACCTATGCTCATTGACTACTATCTTCTACTATTGCAGTTACAAGTCGGTGAAGGCTTCAAAGAACTGCTCTTGCAAATTCAAGAACAACTTGCATCTGATAATTCTCTATTCTATCTGTTTAAAAACATTGTCTGAAATGACACTAAAGGAAGCCACATGCTCCGGACCTGTGCAGCTACCTTTATTGACCCTCTTAATGATGATTATGCAATTCAAAATTTGCTGCCAATCATTGATTCAAAGACACAGGTACGTTGAAAAATTGCTTCTTTCTCATTTCATGGACAAAGAAAAACAAAAACACAATCTACTTTGCTGCAAAATAGTTTCATTGATTAACACCTTCTTCTGTTTTTTCGTCTCTTGTTCATTGTCTAGTAGCATTGACTTTGTTAACTATAATAGGCTTCAGTTAAAAACTTTTCTAAATTCTTGTGGTCTCTTGAGAGTATTATCATCAAAACTGGTATAGATTTTGCAAAGAAGCACATGTTGCTTAAACCTATGGATTTTAAGCTCTTTTGGCCATTCAGACAAGAGTATTTGGTTTTCTATAAAAGCAGTTTAGTTGTTAGATTTATTTGAGCACATCATAACTAATTTTAAATTTTCTTTGAGTCTTATTTCGAATCATATGTTTAAGCCTATCCAATTGGTGTTCCCAATAAGGCATGTCATTTTTTCCATAGACAAGCACCCCAAATACTTTTAAAAATAAAGGCAATCGATCACAAGCTTTTAAGAATTTATGCAAAGATTCGAATAGTATGATTCGGAAAAATTGTTTGAAGGCATGTGAGCACAAGAGCTCTCGGGAGTATTGTGAATTCAGGACAATTGTTTTATAAATCGATGACGTTTCCACTCCCCAACTTGTGAGAACATTTTCATCTCGAGATCTAATCAATATCAAGCTCTCTTTGCAAACAAGGCTTTTAACTACCAAAACTGCATCCAATTAATTCATGTTATTTACATCATCTAAAACTATTAATGGAAAATAACATGACAGTGGCATGACTAGATTTTTGTGATCGAAAGATGGATCCACGATGCTTAGAGTGCCACAAGACAGGTTTTATATTTGTTTAACTCCTCAAAATTGCATTTGCAACGCCATTGTAGATTTGGATATTTTGCTTCTCGCAAAAACTACATTGTGTGTCTGTACTCTCGATGTCTGAGGGAAAATTATGAGAATACAACATTGTATCTCAATTAAATGAAAATACTCTTTGCCTATACAATATTTATTGCATACTGGGAAAGTAAAATTTATTCTCTTCCTAGGAATGCTTCAGAACACTATTTGCATTGCAACAAATTTTAAATTCAAGCCTGCAACTCTGTTCACAACATTCTTATTCATCAGTTTCCAGGGATTGTTTTTGCAATGTCTCTTTGCTTTCACCCTTTTGACTAACGACAGTTAGCCAATGGATACATTTCCCATTAACATTGTAATTAGTAATAGTGCTTTGAATCTAAATTTAATTATTGTTTAAATAAAAAGAAATACTAACATAATTCTATGTAAAAATAGGCTGATATTATATGCATTTTGTATGGTCATTTGTCGTGTGACTTTGACAGATACACGGAATACTCAGAGCAAAAAATACATTTGCACCTCCGTACCGATGCATTTGTGCTCAATGTAAACAGCCACTGATTCAGAGCTGTGTGGTCTATGCATTTTGCAAAAAAGAAATGCAAATTATATATGAGCATAATCTGGAATGCAATTTGGACACAAATGATGGGCTGATAGAATGCACACTGTGCAACCCACAGCTAAAAGAGTATTGTCCATAAGTAACAAATATTTCATTTGAAGAATACTCAAAAAACATATCATCAACAGTTTTCAATCTTCGAAATTTTTCCCAGCAAGAACTATTTACATTGGCCCTGAATAACAGAATCATCAACTTGAAAAGAAATTGACTTCCAGGTACACAAATCTATTTTCTGTTCTGAATAGTTCAAGTTTCTAAAGAGTGAAATTAAGTGTATTTAACTGTTAAATTCATTCATGACAAACATTTGACCCATCAAGTTTCATTGCTGTTTCTGGACTTAAGTGTCTAGGATCTTCATAAATCACTATGTAAGATCTTACTTAGTGATCTATAAATATCTTAGACACTTAAGAATAATAAAAGCTATTTTTATGCCAATAAAAGTCAACCAGAAATAATAAAGTGTATATTATTGAAATCGTGATATATTCTGCTTGCTAAATAAATTCACCATTGTAGCCATCTAGAAAGATATTAGACACTTATCAATAGCAAAAAGCCATCCTTTATGAAATTAGCTATTGATATAGCAGTGAAAACCACATTTTATGGCAGTAAAAGTCACGTTGTAATACTAGTGTGTAATATGTCAAACAGATCCAGGCCACTGTGTCCTTTTGTCATGTTATCAAATTGAAGTTTATGTCAGTGAAAGTTAGGTTGTAATACTAATATGTAATATGCCAAACAGATCTGGGCCACTATGTTCTTTTGTCATGTTATTAGATTGAAGTTTGCATTGGCTAATTTTTTCAGCAATTTGAATATGATCCTGAAATTTGAAATCCATTTAAACAATAAGTATCATGACCAATATATCATTGTCACAGTGATTTGAATTTATGGATTCATAGATTCTAGATCATTATACTTCATTTATGGTTTTCGATGAAACACCATGTATTCATATAGTCTAATCATAATCATTGACAATTACAGTACTGCAAATAATATTGCCGGCCTCTGCAAACTATGTTTTGAAAATTGTATTCAATTGCATTAGCTACAAACACAAACACTTTGCCATTTCTTCAGTTTACATTGATAGTTTGCAGCTTCAAAACATTTGGTATATGTCTAGTTTAACATATAATAATTTTTCAATTTATGAACTTTTCCTACTCAGTTTTTGCTTAAACAATTTTCACAAGGTTTTGCTTCACGTTTGACTTTGACTATCTATTGCAAAGTTCGAAAATCTAACCATAGAATGGCATGATTTAAATAGTGTCAATTTAAATACGAACATTTGATGAAATGTTAGTTTCAGTACCTTAGTACTCTAATTATTGATAACAGCTGTATTACAAAATAATTTCCGGTAATTTATTACATAACCTAATAGAATAATTTGTTACTCTTCATAGGATTTTTCCTCTTGCTAAATTGTTCCTACAGATTTATTGCTTTGAAGCTCCGCGATTTGAGATAAACTATAAGTAATTCCAACATCATAGTCGAAATAGTATCTAGTCTTTAGAAATAGTTGCAGTCTTGCTACTCTTTCCCAATTATTCTGACTATAGTTTGAATGCTATTGGCAGGTGCAACAACAATAAAAAACTACCACAATGGCACTGGGACTGCAATTAATACAAGAGTTGATATTACATAGCTTTTTTGCAAAAAAAAAAAAATGCAAAGATCCATTTGCTCATGCAAAAGCACAACTGCAGTTTGTTAGACTTATTGCCTTTTTTTGTCCTTTGGTTTGTTGACAAAACTCAGCCTGTTGGGCTTATTCCTTTTTTGTCCTCTGCTTTATCAAACTATCAAAGAGCTGTTTTTCCTGCTCATGTAATGGCTTTAGACAATATAAAAAATACACTAGAACTTTCTATGATTAACATTTCCATAGTTTTTTGTCATTTGCTAAGTAGACAAATATGCTTCCCACAGATTTACATATATAGTATAATATTTCCTAAATAGCAATATGTTCCTTTCTTTTGCAAATTAAATATGTTTCTCCCTATCATGATGTGTTCATTATTATGTCCCCGAAGGGGATATTATATATTTCATGCAGACCCTATTAATTTGCACCTAGTTTGCACCTATGGCTATAAATGTTTCCTCCATACTATGGTTTTGGGTTATTTGTAAATAGTTGGAAAAAAAATTATTTATATAAATTTTTAAACAGTGCTAATTTGTTAAGGTTTCATTGGATGAGCATTGATAACGTCAGCCTCGGTAATCGCTTCCTGTTTTTGCTCCCTGTGCTTCTTTCTACCATAATCTGTTCCTTATTATTATGTCCCCGAAAGGAATTATATATATATATCATGCAAACCTATTAATTTGTATCTAAGATTATAAATTTTCCCTTCCTGTTTCAGCGGCGAAAACTGTGTCATAGATAATTAATGCCTATTTAAAATTTATTTAAAAACGCATTTATCTCTAACGCCAATCTGGGATTTTGTGCCCCAAGGACAGGCGATGAGGTGACGTCAACATTCAGCCATGTGGAAAGGGTTCTGACAAACAGGTTTCATTCGTGCAACAAGGGTTCTGACAAACTGGTGCACATCTAATTAACCTCTTTATTGTGTCTTGTCTATTGTGTTGAATACATATTGTAAATTTAACGTAATTGTGGGATAGTTGAGTATGTGGCCTCCCGTCATGTTACTCCAGCACGTGGTGCATTGAATGCAATTTAAAACCAGCTTATTTTGTAGATCCCATAGATCATTCAGATTGGTTTGCTTCCACCACTTGATAACAAGACTCCAACCTACGTTGATTCTGCTTGACAATTCTCGTGGCTCTACATTGTTTAATTGCAATCTAATTTTATTTAAGTGCAATCTAATGTTGAGAAATATGCCGTGATTTGTTCCCTCTATTGGCCAAAGGGTATTCTGCATGTTGAATAGTCAATACTACTGGGTAGCATTCTGGCATATCCTGGCTATAAAAAAAATCATATATAGTCCTCGTTCAGTTTATGCACCTAACCTTCTTCGAATAGATTAGTCACAGGTCTCATGGGATCTGCTTATGAATGGAATGCAATGCTAATAGAACTATTAATGCGATAAGCATAAATATTTCATACTCCAATAAGTGTGTATAACCCTAGCCCATCCCTCCATGAATACGTAGTGTAGGATTAGAGTTTTTAAAGCACCAAAACCCAAGGGGATATAACATCAACAACGAATATTTTGACATTATAGCACAACTGCTTACGAGGTACTGAATACATTAATATCACATTTATTATTCTTTTCTACGACGAAGTCCAGGTAGCAGAATTTCCAACTTATTTGATAGCACTGCTCAGCATTGCGAAAACACTCACCATTTTTCATCACAGGTTGCAAGCCACATTAGTCACCACCTAGATATTCCAGTTAAAGAAGCCGGTAGCAGAGTTAATACTATGACGGGGCACCCTTTCCCGCCAGCATTGAAATATAAACAATGTACTTCTAGTACAACTTATTAGCAGTAGGCACGTGATCAAGCTCAAATGTGAGTGGCGTGACTAATGCTTGGAATTGCGATAAAAAAATCAGTTGGCTTGAAAAATGGCACACTGTAGCAGTCACATACCTCCAACTTCACAAATAAAAAGCATAATAACAAAATTCATAAACTCCATTTCTGTCAATACTGAATAGTGGAGCAAATTCTAAGTCCTGTATTCCATTCTAGTAGCAAGCCAGTCACTTGTCTCCGCTTGTAGCATATCAATTCATTAATTATATTTCTGCTATTTCAAAGGAGCAATAAACTCCACCACTGCTAACTACATTGCCATGTTCTTTTATTAATTTGCTTAGTCTCACAACAGGGACTCCGTCAACTAACGCATAAGAACCCTTGTTACTGTTTCTAATCAATTGAACACAATAGATAGTGTGGTCCTGAAACCACTCGAATAAATGCAGATGTCCTGAGTAAATGAATGAATAAGCCTTTTGTTGACTGCCAACATTTGTTTCGGATGCTCAATTTCAATGTTTTCCCCTTTCGTTGCAGACGCATACTCAACATTTGATATTGTGGATTTTCTCATGAATGTAGCTAGCATTGATATGTGGCCCCGCCATACCTTGATCTGTCAACTATATCTCGGCCACTGCAATGAGTAATATAGTGTTAACTCAACTTGAGTTAAAACTCTCTCAGCTACATCGTCGGTGACGTTCCAAAGCTATAGTTCACCGATAGTTCGAGTATATGTTTAGTTAATCAAACACTAATTACATTTTCAATTTTGACAGTGATCTTCTATCATTTAGCTGGAAAATGAAGCAGTCTCTTACTAAACATAGGTTGAAGTAATGCGGTAACTTGTTTATTATTTTTGCCTAAGGTAACTTACTTATTATTATTATAGTTCCCTAGTTGACCTGTAGAACTCATGATAATTTATTATGCATAGGGTTCCTGCAAGCTGGCAGTCATTTTGCTGAAGAACATAATCTATTGCATTAAAATCGGTCTCTCTCTCTATCAATTTAAAGTGACGTGAGCAATATTTTTTAATAATATCAATGGTGACATTAAACCTGTATCAATATGAACATGCAACATTCTTTAAATACACTCTCGTAGTTGCTCATCTTTTTTGCAACAAACTACTGAAACCAACCAGAATCTCTATGATCTGGTAAATAAAAAATCTTGGTCACATCCATTGTGCTAATTCATGGCATCTTTCTTTATGAGAATGTCATGGCAAGTAGGGTACGCTATACTATTTCATGTAATGGTGTCCATAACATTTTGTTAACATGTTGACACAAGTATGCAAATGATATTCCCATGGTTTAGTAATGATCTTCCTCTTTAAACCCAACAATCGAAAGGATATTTAATATCCCTCAATAACCTAGTGTTCAACAGATGCAATGGTATGCAAATATCCTTCTTTTAGTACAAATGCAAAGTGTAGCACAAATTTATTGACAATCATTGTAATTCAATTCATGCCTTTAAATGTTCATTACTTGATGCATAAATCCAAAAAAATGGATAGAGGCAAAATATATATATTAATGACAAAATATACATTTTTTTTCATAAAAGCCTCATTCATACCAAAAAGGATGTATTGTTTTTTTTAATCTTTAAAAATAAAAATTGTTTTGGTTGTGTCTACGTTTGACAACTTTATTTTAATATATTATTTTACTTTGATTTATATACAAATTATAATAATTTTTAATTTCTATTAATTACATTTTTTTAAAGGTCATATTCTGATCATCTTGTCTCTAAAAATGACCTCTAAACCCAAATGGTATTATCTATTGAGTATATTAGTTTGTTTATTAGTACTCGTGGATAACCATAACCAATGCAAATGTTGTATTACTATATGTTTTCAGTATTGTGCTGATATAGCCTTGACAAAGATACACATGCACATTTGTTTCTGAATAATTGTACTTATGTTTATTGTTAGCAACCAGTGACAACGAGGAACTAGTCAATAAGGTTGTGGACACGAAGTGGAACATTTACAGAAAACACACTTCCACATGGCCAAATATCCAGCTGATTTGGACGAAAAGATCTAAGAGCTCGAGTAGGTGTTATCGCAGAACCAAAGGCGAAAACCTTAGATCGTGGCGATCATTAGTATGGGTGGAAACAATGTCACTTATTCCCTATGCTACCCATCTCAGTTTCAGAGGTGCTACATTTGGAATTTTCATAGGAGTATTGAAAATTTGAGGCTCAATGGCTAATTCGTTTTATCTCAAAAGAAATTTTTCCTTGCTATAATTTTGTGGCAAGAGTATCATATTTCTATAGCTTTTCTCTTATAGCAATAGTTGTTATTGCTATTAGCAACTGTGGGGACATTGCCACCTAGTGGCTCTTGTTTATAAATTATTTTCAATAGACAAGTATAAGCATCTTTGCTACTATTTTTACTTGTTAAATATACATGTCATTATTGAGTAAGGGATAAGCATTGAAGTAATGGAATAATAACATAATATATATATATAAAATAAAAAAATGATGTAGACATAAAGTAACAAAAGAGAGACAAGAAATGAAGTAATTGAATAATAACATATAATCTATATATATATATATATATATATATATGATGTATACATAAAGTAATAAAGGAGAGACAAGAAAAGTAATGATACTACACATTTTATTATTTTTAGAGAAAATTATAAAAGAAAAAATAAGAGGAGAGAGAAAAACGATCTTAACACAAATCTTGTTATGAAAAAAAGGAAATAGTAAAAATAAACAATTAAATATGCTACAAAGTCATTAGTCTTTAACAAATGTGAAAATGAAAAATTAATATGACTCATTAAAACATATTCATTCATGAACACTTACATGACCATCACTAATAGCTTGAAGCCCGGTTCGGGAGAGAGCATTTAGTGGTCGAGTCCATAGTGATAAGACTGCAACAAAGAACTAAGGTAACACAATCCCCTTCTCTTCTCTTCTTTCAAAAGGTCGAGTGAAAGAGTTAGTTTCATTTCATAGGAAAAGCAAGCCCCAAATCGGATCGTTCTGATCCACTATCTTTCTTTGAGGTAGTTCGCAGTGCTCATTATATCTCAACCGGGGAAGCCAACTTATGTTTATCACACCAAATGGACTCCATTTTCATCACGATTGATTTTGTAAAACATTAAAATAAAAATGAAGAGAATCGATAAAGTGACAATAATTTCTTTTGGCTTTTTAGTAAACAAAAGTCAACAATGTCATATAAAGATTGCCACATGGCATTTTAAAAAAATTATATATTAAATGTTTTTATTTTCTTTTCTATTTTTAAAAATAAAGTCACACTCTCATATCATCGATAACCTCTTCTACCAATCACACAATGGAATATATATATATATATATATATATATATATATTTCAAAAAAAGTAATTTAATAAATAAAAATATTGAACTTAGACCACATCACTCATATAGTTTTACCCTAATCTAATTTGATTTTTCATTTAACATATTTAAAAAGACTTGAAAATTGTAAGTCATTAATTCACATGATAACTTCTTTAAAACATACATTCTCTCCGGAACTACTTTCCATAAAATATCATTTTTACCCAAGAACAAATGTCAAACATCCATGAAAATCATGTATCCACAAATTCATACACTCTCAACCACATATCTTTTCCATTAAAGAAAATATAAGCTTTGAAATAATTGAATACTAACACAATGTACATAATATTAAAAGAAGGATAAACATTGCAATAGTCCATTAGATGTAGCTTGGGTGGTTGGGAGGAATGATTGTTACCCTCCCCACATAGATTTAATTCTTGTAAATGACATTATGTTCTTGTTGAGCCACTATTGTAATGATTGTAATGATTGAGTGTATAGAAAGATAATCATTAAAGTAATTAAATATTAACATAAAGTGCATATTATTAAAAAATACAAGAATAGATATTTTGTTAGAGAAAAGAGAAACAAAAGAAATTATAATACATACTTTCTTATTGTTATATAAAGAAAAAAAAAGAAATTAAAATTAAAAAAAATAATATTTATTATTGTTATAGAGAGAAAATAAGAAAAATAATAAATAACGTTTATTAATTAAGAAACTTTAAAAATATTATTAATCTTAATTTCACTTTAACCACCTTGAAATAACATGATTATATAAAATCTCAAAGATAGATATATAAAATTAGAGTATAAATAAATTCATTCAGTTCAATCATGCAACTTTTTATACTTAATGAAGTTGTCACATAAGATCATCACATGATTATATAAAATCTCAAAGATAGATATATAAAATTAGAGTATAAATAAATTCATTCATTTCAATCATACAACTTTTTATACTTAATGATGTTGTCACATAAGATTATCATTAGTGAATAAATAATTTAATTTAACATTTATTTGATACTAAAATGTACAATGATACAATATCTTAAAAAAAATAAAATTATTGATGTTATGAATAAAAGATGAAGAAAAAATAATTCTAATATAAATTTCAATTTTATTTTATTTTAAATAAAAAAAATAAAAAAAATATATTTTTTTAAAATACAATTATAAATTAAATCCACATATATTTACAAAAATAAAATAAAATTCTAATAAACATTAATAATTACATTATTAAATATATATATTTTAAATTAGTTCATCTTAAAATTTATATTATATCTAAAATAATAAATTAATATTTTAAATAAATATAATTATTTAAAAAAAAAATTTAAAAATTTAAAATAATATTAACAAAATATTTAAAAAACAATTAAGGGTTTTATTCTATTTTAACATAATATTATAATTCAACATTAAATAAAATATTATAAGTATATGTGTTAATTATGTTTATTTATAAAATTAATAAAATATTTTTTAATAACAAATATCTACCTCAGCTACACATTATTTGTTTTACATTGGGTGGGAGATAGCATTGAAACATTCACAATAATATTTAAAAGTACATGTATATAATTGTTTTTAAAGAGAATAAACTTTGTGGTAAATAAAGTAAATATAAGGAAGAAAAGCAATCATAACACAAACTTTATTAGTACATGTATATAATTGTTTTTAAGGAGAATATACTTTGTAGTAAATAAAGTAAATATAAAGAAGAAAAGCAATTATAACACAAACTTTATTATTTTTATAGAAAAAAAAACACAAGAAAATGTGAAGAATTAAGAAGTAATTTTAATTTAATAAATTTTAATGTAAGAAGGTATCATAAAGAGTACATAAATCGAACTACAACTTTGAAATTCTCATAAACCTGAATTATACAATTACCAAAAGGCTAATTTTTTTTTTAATTTACTTGGCACGTTATGGACATTCAAGTAGTAATTTTCTAAAATATAGACTTTATCTAAACCATATCTTTTTTTAAGAGTAAGTTAATAAGCTGATAAATTCAACTTTTTGGCAGTTTTTTTGGTGAGTTAAAGTTTTACTTTGATAAATTATTTATTGAGATTATAAAGATCATAGTCGTCATAAATTAGGTTAAAAATCTCTAAAGCAAAGTTTCCATCAGTCAAATGAAATTATGATTTTTAACAAAACTTCTATTGGATTTGAGGGGGAGTTTCTATTAGAAAGGAAGTATGACTTCTGAAAAAACTCTTCTAGCTACATTAACATCTTTCTCCAAAGAATTGGTTTTCAACATATTTATCTCAGTAATTTGGATTTATGAACTTATATTTGAGATATAGACATTTCACACTAAATATTTTATTTTAGTCATTATAAACACCTTATATGTGGTCCTATAAACAATTATAATATTCTTAAAGTCGTTCATTATATACACCGAATATGTTCTTCTATATACACCTTATAGCTTCACCATGAGTCTCTAGTCTTCTAGCTACAATAATGGCTTTCTCCATAGAATTGGTTTTCAACATTCTTATATCAATTTGGATTTATGAACTCGTATTTGAGATGTAGACCTTTCACACTATATATTTTATTGTGGTCCTATATACACCTTATAGATTCATCACGAGCCTCTACTCTTCTAGCTACAATAATGTCTTTGTCCAGAGAATTGGTTTTCAACATTCCTACCTCATTTTGGTTATAAACTCGTATTTGAGATGTAGAACTTTCACACTAGATATGTTATTGACATCCTATATGCACCTTATAGCTTCACCATATGTCTCGACTCTTCTAGCTACAATAATGCATTTGTCCAAAGAATTGGTTTTCAACATTTTTACCTCACTAATTTTGATTTATGAACTTATATTTGAGATGTAGACCTTTCACACTAGATATGTTATTGTGGTCATTATATTCACTTTATATGTGGTCATATAAAAAATTATAATTTTCATAAAGGTGGTCATTGCATACACCTTATATGTGGTCCTATACACACCTTATATCTTCACTGTGAGTCTCTACTCTTCTAGCTACAATACTGGCTTTGTCTATAGAATTGGTTTTCAACATTCTTACCTCAATTTGGATTTATAACTCATATTTGAGATGTAGACCTTTCACAATACATATGTTTTTGTGGTCATTATATACACCTTATATGCGCTCCTATAAAAAATTATAATTTTTATAAATGCTATTGGGATTAGACATGATATTATCTTTAGGATTAGGGTTATTTATCCCCATCCTTAATATTTAAACTTCAACACAATCTTCCATATTCATTATTGGCTTGTCCTCTATAAAGTTATAAATTTCTAGTAAATAAAATCTAACTATTTCCACGTATATTTGAAACATAAGGTTTGGATCATAGTAATTTAGAAATCCCTACAATATCAAACCATATTTATCCAAATCCTCAGAAATTTTAAAGAATTTCCCCTTATTTTCAATTAAGATACTACAAAATTTGAAAGGTATTCAAAAAACTATTTTTCCTTACTTTTCCAAACTTCTTCTTCACAATGTGTTATGTATAGAATGTGGCATAGTTTTTTCTTACTTGGATCAACATTCCAAATTTAACTATTTCAAAATTATAAATGCTACAAAATTCAGATAAATAGGGAGAGGAAATGAGATAAAGGAGAGTTCAAAACTTTAAATAGGAGCAAGGTTGAACAAAGTGTAAAAAGGAATCACTTACATTATTCATATGGTTTCATTTCAAACTTTCCATTTTAGTTGGCCTTCCTATAATATGCACAACCATTTTTAGTAGGTACAAGAAATTTTTTATTTATAGATTCACCATGAGTCTATACTCTTCTATCTACAATAATGGCTTTGTCAAAAAAATTAGTTTTCAACATTCTTACTTTACTTTGTCTTTATCAACTCATACTTGAGGTGTAGACCTTTCACACTGGGTGATTCCATGAAGATGGGTAACTCTTTTTGGCTCAATATGACGGTGAAAAACATAAATTTTATCTATGTATTAAATTGAAGCCCTCGAAACTCATATTTTCCAAATGAATTTTGACATGCAGTTGAAAAATGAAATGTAGAGAATTATGTTGGCTTTCCAATGATATTTTTTTCGAAATATACCAATGTCATTTATCATGTCGAATTTTCATTTAATGAAACATATGTACTTAAAAATTTGAAGAGCAATTAACAAGTAGTTTGTGTTCGTGCATGATAATTTAATGTTAAAGTAATAATTAAAAAAAATGAAACATGTGAACATGATCTAGACAGAATGCACTAGGGCTTACATATTTTTCTTTTAATTTTTCTCGAAAAAATATATTTATTATTATTTTTCGAAAATGACCAATGAATATTTCAGTCGCATTTTGCACACATGTGTGTTTGTGCACCAAATCTTTTGATTTTTTACATAATTTGCAAAACTAAAAATACCCTTTTAAAGAGGATGTGTTTATCTAGGGCTTGTGTATTTTTTCAAATTTTTTGGATGTGTATTTTGAATGTCATGGATTTATCTTTGAGCTCAATCAAAGTTGTCGACAGGGTCTTTTAGGGCAAGTTTTAGCAGAAATTTAAAAACAAAGGACATATGAAGATAAAAATTTGTAAATTTTATGTATCTGGATAGAGGATTCGTTGACGAATCCAATGGTATCAAGTCCACTCATTAATGAGCATTTAATGACATGGTTTATCTTTGTGGAAGGCAGAAAAAACTTTCATTCTGCAGTGAAAAGGGCTCTCGGCCTGTTTTTTAAGCCCTCGATCGAACTATTTGCTCGATCGAGGGTTTTAAAATACCTCGATCGAACTATTTGCTCGATCGAGGGTTTTAAAATACCTCGATCGAACTATTTGCTCGATCGAGGGTTTTAAAATACCTCGATCGAGGGTTTAACAACACCTTGATCGAGGGTTTAACAACACCTTGATTGAGGGTTTAACAACACCTTGATCGAGGTATTTTAAAACCCTTGATCGAGGGCCTAAAATGGGCCTTTTTATGTTTTTGAAAAGCTAGATCGAGCTTTTCAAAAGCTAGATCGAGGTCTTGTTTCAACCCTCGATTGAGGTTTTTTAAAACCGTCGATCGAGGTATTTTAAAACCCTCGATCGAGCTTTTAAAACCCTCGATCGAGCTTTTAAAATCCTCGATCGAGAATTTAAAACCTTGATTAAGGGATCTAAAATACCTCGATAGAGGGTCCAAAAAACAAATTTTCCCCATGCAATCCACCAAAAATGGTGAACTATATTCGTGGATTCACCCCACTATATATGTAGAGAGTTTGTCTTTTAATTTCAAGTCCTAGAACTTCTTAACATATTAAATACTATCATATCCCACTATAATAAGTGGATGACTTGAACATGATAGGGTTCATATTAATTACAGTATTTAATGTGTCTATGAACTTGCCAATGTCCCCTCTAGGGTTTATAACAATACATTTGTTACCCCATGTATGTGATGCATGATCAATATGTCATAGAGCCACATTTAACTTATCCTACTAGTTGTAAATGTAGTGTACATTTAATGTTGACGTGATCATTCTTAGTCATGTGTCAACTTCCATTTTTTCACATACCCAATAACCACTATAAATTTGTTGAGACCATTGGGTACTTGAATCTATGAATAATTTATGCTCTTGCTTCCAATTAAGGATTTGTTTTCCAATGGATCACTACAATATGGATTTTTAATATCAAAAATGAAATATATATGATAGCAAATATTTAAACTAAAATTGTACATTATAATTATGTAATCATTCCTAACATGAATTCATCAAGCCATGATGTTTAGTCAATCCATACACAGAATCAATTCCAAAACAATAATTGAAAACATTGCATAACATACTAAAATGCATGGCATTCATACACAATTGGCACTTATCTTATGAAAGTGTCCTCCAAACAACTTCCTGCTAAGAATGTTCCTCCCATATGTGGGAACTTTATCAAGCCTTCTCTTTATTTGACAAGTGCCACCCCCGAGCTGGGGCTATAAATCCACAAGGTGAATTCCCACTTCTTTCGCTTCAATTTACAACCACACTTCTCACAGAGTGCTCCTCACCCAAGGGCACCTATCCTCTACCTAAGCGGTGTGGTGAACCCCATCCACATATGACCCCAACTCCTCACTCATTCCCCATAAACCTACACAACACCAGGGAAGGTACCCCTTTCTCTATAGCTATAGTCCCTCGAGTTATCTCCTTCCCCTTCTAGCACTCCAACACCGACTGTCCAAGAATCCTTTATGACAAGGCTCCATGGATGTCACATGGCAGGTTATGTTCTTTAATCCCATACATCAATTTATCAGGGTAGCTAGGATGTCTTTTATTAGGGTGGGCTCAAGTGCAGCTTCTAGAAAATTAATTTCCCTTTGATTTACCAAAAAGAATTACCATGGCATGGATGCTCTTCCTCTATGGATGTTGAAATGAATGAATGTTGAATGAAGTGAGTTTCTAAATTTAAATATGCATGGTTTTGCTTTGACACATGGATTCCCTAGAATAATACTACATTAAGATAATTAGTCCCATGATTAATTAAGGTGACCCTCATAATTATGGTTATGGGAATTTGTGTTAAAAGGGTTAATGAAGGATAATGTATAGTTGAATTCCACTAGGTTCATAACCCCTTATAACCCCTTACCCCCTCTTACTTCCTCCACTTGTGGATTCTCAGTGTCCCCCCACCTCTTCTTCGTCCTTCTTCACTTGTAGTTGTCAAGTATGTAAAATTAGTCACAACAGATCTATTGAAAAAGAATATCAATCACAAAGATGTAAAACAATTGGAGTAAAAACTGTGCGAGAGAGATGCATCGGTGCTCTATAATCTAGAATGGTAGAATTACAATACAATATTGTCACAATGAGTGAGCAATTCGAATTAGCCAAGGAGGTCATTTGAATATACTGCATGGGATCGCTTGGCTCCAACTAGGAGTTCTCATCATCAATCAGTGGTGGTCATCAATGCATAAGTCACTGTCAGATAGGTGTCAAACTAAGTCTAACTGGGTCTAACTGAGTCTAACTAAGTGTAATAAGTGTAACTGATGGTAAGTGGCACTAATGTAGAGATGGAGGCTCAGTGGAGGGTGCATGAGGAGTTAAATCCACTCATAATAGGTAGTCATGTCTCATCAGAGGTCAAATGGAGTAATAACAACAGTGACGAGTCAGTCTAGCCTCAAATCAAGGAAATACTGGTGGCTAACTGAAGTAAAACTGACTGGTAGGTGAGAAAAGGTGCCCTTCTGCAGTGGAAGGTGAGAAGTGGACACCTCCCTAGCTAGGAGGACTAAATCTGAGTGGAAAGTAGCTCCTGAGTACTGGAAGACTAGGGACCAGGTGCTGGAGGCCTCAAACTGGTGACTGGGCAGCATGCAGATGCATGCAAAGTACATACTGAATGATGAGATATCCTAACACCCCCCCCTCAAGCTATATTATGATGTAAAAAATAAAATGTAGGACCCTGGTTACTGAGACCAAAGGTCACCCCAATACAATAATAATCCAAATAAAGAACAATCCATGAACCGAGGAAATGGAGAAAACCTCATGGGAAAACCCCCCCCTCAAAATGGACTATAACACACCAAAAGATTTAACTGCTCCAAAATCAAGTAGATATGTCTACAGGTATCTTACTCTTGGGAGTAAATGGATCATGCTCCAAAAACATGTGCTTGAATTCTCCATCAGTGGATGCAAGCGAATGTGGAGACTTTATGAACTTGCTCTTCATACTGAAAATGGTGAGAACAAATATGAAAATATGAGGATGATCCTAGAACCTGTGATTCGAACCAAGTGAGGTAGGAATAGCTCCAATCAGATCAAATAGATCTTGAAACTTGAACTTCTTATCAGTGGAAGTTAAATCAGCTCCAATATTTGACAAATGGTTTCTTGAGATCTCCTTTGAACCAACAAGGGTGAGATCAAAACCAAAATCAACAAAAATTGCATGAGAATTGAACTCAAGTGAATGGTAGTGCTCTTCATCTTCAGTAAAACTATGAGAAACTGTGCAAATGATAGAACAAAGGCTTATAGGAGGCATGCAATCAAGGAGAACGAATGCTTCATCTCCAAAATCAGATTTTACCTCCAAAACATCAAGTAGATCATTATTCTGCATGCCGACAAACTCATGTGAAAGAGAGGATTCAAGAACCTCTTCGGAATCTAGAGTATGAGCTGGTTTATCTTGTTCAGAATTCGAGATAGAAGACTTTGAGAGAATGAGTGTTGAATGTACAGTTTCTTCTTCATCTTGAACAATGGATGAGGCCAAGACATAATCGGAGAGAGGAAATAAGGAGATCTCACTGGGCTTGTTCTCCAAAAGGCTAGCATGATCCTCTTCTTCCTGCTTTCCAAATTCTCTATTGAGTTGGGCCCATAGATGTCACGTCCCCTCCCATTCCTTCCAGCTAGGTGGGGAGGATCGTGAGGTTAAACCGGGCGTCTAGCCCCCTAAATCAGTAATTAAACATTCGGTTTGAGAAGAAGATGAACATATGCAATTTCATAAACATTTGAATACACAGAGGAAGTAATTTCGTTTGACACATCCATCATACATTCAAGATATTCATCAATTAACAATTGAGAGATAGCATAAGAGGATACTTATCTTAATGAAGCAGTCCCAAACAACTAGCTACGCTTCTGCAACGTTCCACCCAACCATAGGCCAGTGTGCTCTTCAATTTCTCAGCACCACTGCCACCCCCGAGCTGGGCATGATCTCCACAAGGAGCTAGGGAACAACAGGGTCTCACATACCATAGATACACTAGAATCGGCCATACCAACCAGCAGTTGGGTTTCTAACAGTTCCAGGAAAAACGTGGGCAACCAAAACGAAAAGGAGAAATGGGAAATCAACCCCAGGAGAGCAGATTCGTTTTCAGAAGAATACTCATGGGCATTTCGTGGGCAAAAACGGCCTCCATAACCCCAAAATCGTAGCTCTCTTCTCCCCAGCCAATGAGCTAACCAAAAACGAGTCTATGGGCATGGAAAAACACAGGAAATGGTAAAAAACGTGAAGGATAGAACCCCCACAGGCTCAGACTGCGTGAGAGAGTGAATGCCATGGGTGAAGAATGGCTTTTTGGGCCAATTTCGTGGGGGTTTTCTTGCCCAACAAGCAAAAACACGATTTTCCAAGTTGATGGCTTGCCCATGCACGAAAATTGACAGCCACACCTCTCCCATCCCAAGGCATTCATTGCTTTAACCAATTTATTGGGAAAAATTAAATGATTGGGTGCATGAGACCAAATGGGTAGTTGAGAGTTCATGGCTTTCCTCAATGAAATGGATTAACACCATGGCTCAAGGGTTTGGCTATTTTTCCCTCCCTATTCCTTGTAAAGATCATGCCCCATCTCTTTGTTGCATTGCGTAGCTGGTTGTGGGTTTTTTTATTGAAATATCATATTTACATGATGTCTGATTTTTACATTGTGCACAGCTAGCACAAGAACCATATGCATCTATTCTAATTGCCGATACATAAAGCGACAAATCAATGGCGGGGCCTTGGCCTTGAGCTCCTCACCATGATTAAGTTACAATATTTACATCATTTACGATCTAATGCAAAGGGGGTCAAAATGGGGACGTGACAATAGATCTCTTGGATTTTCAGCAGTAGTACTGAGGTAGTGCATACAAGGAGACATAGAAAGGCATATTGTCCCAAAATCTCTGTCACAATCAGTAAGCCAATCATTCTCCTCTTCATCGGAATAAAAATATCTTGTAATACCAATGCACACATCAAAAAGACATTGTCTCTTCAAGCATGCTATCATCTTTGGTTTCCATTCATCATAGTTGAATGGAGTAAGAAGATTTTGTGAAGAAGAATATTCCATCTTTGCAATAGCGAATGAAAATGTAGGAAGTAAGAAACCTGCATATCACAAGCAAACAAGAACCATTATGGAGCAATAGCTGCAACTGCAGAAAGTGCTGCAACTGCAGAAAACTGTTGCAAAGTGAACAAAAATTGCTCAATCTTCATGTAGAACACCTATAGAAGAGAGACCTTGTCCTTGCCATGGCTTTGATACCATGTAAAATTAGTCACATCAGATCTATTGAACAAGAATATCAATAACAAAGATGTAAAATAATTGGAGTAAAAACTGTGCAAGAGAGATGCATCAGTGCTCTATAATCCAGAATGGTAGAATTACAATACAATAATGTCACAATGAGTGAGCAATTCGAATTAGCCAAGGAGGTCATTTGAATATATTGCATGGTGTAGCTTTGCTCCAACTAGGAGTCCTCATCATCAATCAGTGGTGGTCATCAATGCACAAGTCATTGTCAGATAGGTGTCAAACTAAGTCTAACTGGGTCTAACTGAGTCTAGCTGAGTGTAATAAGTGTAACTGATGGTAAGTGGCACTAATGTAGGGATGGAGGCTCAGTGGAGGGCACATGACGAGTTAACTGCACTCAGAATAGGTAGTCATGTCTCATCGGAGGTCAATCAGAGTGATAACAGTAGTGAGGAGTCAGTCTAGCCTCAAATCAAGGAAAGACTGGTGGCTAACTGAAGTAAAACTGTCTGGTAGGTGAGAAAAGGCGCCCTTCTGCAGTGGAAGGTGAGAAGTGGGAACCTCCCTGGCTAGGAGGGATAAATCTGAGTGGAAAGTAGCTCCCGAGTGCTAGAAGTCTAGGAACTAGATGCTGGAGGCATCAAACTGGTGACTGGGTAACATGCGGATGCATGCATGCCTGCAAAGTACATACTGAATGATGAGATATCCTAACAAAGGATTTGTATATTAAAAATAAAAAGTACATGTTTACAATATATTCAATCATCCTAGACGATTCATATCCAAATTCTATCATTTACATAACTACACCATATTTACTTTTATGTTGTTTGATCTATGCACCGAATTGGAGTTCTACTATGAGTCATAGTCCAAGCTTGATGTCTTATGAAAGTATGAGATATGGTTTTGATTGAAGGCCTAGATAAGGAGTTGTCAAGTTATTAAAGATATTTGTAAGTAGTCAAAGGTTTATAAATGCTCTCTAGGAGAGTGTCTAGAGTGAAGTAAAGAAAAATATCGCAACAATGAAGTTGCAAAATGTAACCATCTATATTCGGAATGAATAATACAAGATGTGGCAAATTCTCTTTGTGGACGTAGCCCAAATATAGCGGGTGAACCACATGTATATCCGGTGTCTCTCATATGAGTAATGGTTTTTGTTGTTGTGTATTGGTTGTTGTTGTTGTGTATTGGAAAATTTTACTATCTCAAAATAATGCCCGAATTTTGGAGTTGTTACATGCGCTGTAACTTAGCAGCTCCAAAACTGTCTTGTACAAAAATGCCTTACTTAGGCTAGGCCCAATAGGCCCCTAACACTTACATGTGGCTCATCCTCGAGCCACTTTCCACTTATGCTTCCATGAGCTGTTTGTCCTCCTGTGGAGCTATTTTAGCAGCTAACTCCTGATAGGTTTCGCTCAACTTAGCAACCGTATCCTTCACATCGTCTTCAATTGATTTGATGGTTTTCAACACATCTGGTGTTAGGTCATCTTGATTCTTCTCTTGTACTGAATCCTGTGCATCGTGGAGCTCCCTCAATTTTTCTTCAATCTTCTGCGTCAGTTCATGGGCTTCCTCCTGCAGGGGCTGTGACTTATCTCCAACTTCATCCTCCTATCCTCTTAATACTACAAGTTGTCTTTTCAATTCTTTAACTTCTGGAAATCTGTGGAGTCTGTCTGCTGGTAGCAGGGTCTTCATCTCTGCGTTCAAAGCGTCTAACACTTCCTGCTTTTCTTGCAAACTGGTTTGGACCTATAGCAGATCGAGGTCCTCTTGTAGCGTAGTGAACAACCTCATAGATTCATCCAACAAGGTTTAACAACTCACTACTTCGCTGGCTATTGTTTCTGCAACTGCTTTTGCTTCTACTGCTTAGAGCTCTACCTGATCTGGTGGTGTCTTTGGCTGATTCTGAGCTTCCAAGGTGGAAATATTTGCTTGATAATATGTCTCCATGTCTTTCATTCTAGTATTAATATCATTGACCACCGAACTGGTCTTAAGGATAATATCTACGAGCTCTGGTTGCTCTTCGGATTCTGGTATCTCAACGCAAACCAAAGTGACAGTATGTTCTATTCTTCTTCACTGGTCCTGTTCATTTCAAGTGCCATGGCTCTCTTTAAACTTGCTTCCTGCAGCTGCTTATAATTTTCTTACAATTGATGGTGTTGGTTCAGAGTGACCACACTTCTATCGTGGATCTCTTCGACAACATGAAAGTGCAGATTGTGCAGGCCCTCCAGTGGAAACATCGTGATGTCGATGTCCACATGCTCTATGTCCTTCACACCTGAAGCTAACTGTTCACGTGGTAACATTACGCTCAGCGGGTAGATTTTGACTACGCGCGATTTTGGTGGCAAGGTCAACGCTAGAGGTGTTGTCTTTGGTTGCGAAGTGTCCCCTAACCTTCCTTCCGATTTTGATTCTCGCGGAAAAGCCAAGTCATGCTGGACTTGCTCAAACTTCTTTGTTATGCCTTGCAGTGTGGTGAGATTCTTTTATAAACTTTCCTGGATCGCCTCAGCCTTACTGTCTTTGATTTTTAGCACATCTTCTAGATGTGCGGTGACCAAGGATGCAATCATCTCATAAAAACGTCATCATGTAGCTTCCCTTTCGACTGGCCCTTTGAAGCCTTCTGCTTCTTTTACTGGACTTTTTCTTGTACTGAGCTTTCGGGCTCTTTCCTTTTCCCTGATGGTGACTCTTCGAAAATCAGTGGTGGAATTGGATTGCTTTCTTCGGAGTCACTATCGATGGTCATAGGTCCTTCAAACTTCCATTCATTTATCCATTCCTTCATGATGAGGTCGATATCTAGTTCATTCATGTGATAGTTCCCTTGGAACCATTCTAGGTTCTTTTTCTGCACCTTCGCTGAAATGTAGATGGAATGCATGTCAGCATAAAAATTTAAAGTACAAATATATTTGGATGTTACCTGCTTGGATATGGGTGGGGTGCGAATAATGACGTCACACAGATGCTCACAGTATGTGTGGAATACTTCATTGGACATGTGTTGTCTCTCTAGCATCAAATTCACCAAGAGATTCGCATACCTCGATCCTCTACAGTCATTGTTGGCAGTGTTAAGGCCAACATAGTGCCTTGGGTGCTTCCAACCTACAAACGTGATTAATACCATCAACCAGCTGTAATGGAAGATAGCGCCATGGACCTGAGTTTCACGGACATCCTCCAAAAACTCATTCAGTAAGTATTGAAACCAGTTAAATCTTTCGCCCTGCGCTGCCTTCGCACCAAGGAGCACTGCACCGGCTGATACTTCCATAGGTCTGGCCTTTCTCAATATTTTTCCTGCTAGTAGTTGTGTTACGAACCACGTAGCAGCATCAACTATATCATCCGTGACGAATCCTCTTTTTCCTTTTAGAATATTATGTGCCTTCTTCATCTGTGCAATGACTTCCTTATACCAATATTTTCCTTGAAAAAATTTCTTAGGGTCCTCACCTCGCTTGCTTAACCCTGTGATGTGATGGATTAGGTCGATGTTCAGGTAAATGTTTCTATCCATCCAAAGATAACCTTGGTGTGTGCGCGAGATGAGTGTGTGCACCACCACGTTAAGTTCTGGGTTGTGGTCGAAGTGTGGGAGATGCAACAGGTTCAACAACCCTAATTCCACTACTTCGGATAGCCAACTTTGTGTGACCAGCACAGAATTGCCCTTCACATCATTCTTCCAGCACATATATCTATCTGGCTGAAATTGCTGGTACTTTGGCTCGTTTGGATCCGTCTGCTGTTGCAACAAGTCGTAATCTTCGAACTTACAGTCCGCGAGATTTCCCAATAGATTGGATTCTGGTTTACAATGCTTAGATATTGGGGGAAGCAGGATTTCGTACTTCACATTCCTGGTGAGATTTAGGGCCGGTGCATCCTGTACATGTAGAGAGATATACTCAAGGGTCAGAGTAAATGGGATTTCTTTATCGTTGAGTGGCACTTCTGGCAGCTTGAAAATCATCATCTTCGGCTTTGTCTTCTCGACCGTTGGTTCCATTCCTTTGGCTTGCATAACTGTGGAATGTTGTGGGGAACGACGTGAACCTTGACCTTGTTCTATAACAACCTTCTTAGCAGGGGTTCTCATTAACCCTTTAATCCCTCCGTGCTTAAACACTCTCACAACCTGTGAGCCTGTGAACTCTTGCTCGATTGTAGAACTTTCACACATACACTGGACTTTCTTCTGTAGAATCATGAGATAAATTAGCGCTCTCGGTAAACAGAGTTAGTCTATGGCTCGCAAAAAAATTTCAAATTTTCAGTAATGCCCGCGAGTCCAAATGTAGCGGTATTTATAGGTGTAGTTGAGCCTTAGTCGCACCCATCAACGGTTAGAAAAGCATTAAATGGCATATCTGTTGGCCAAATCCGCTGAGGATTCGGGTCCTTTCCTTCATTAACTATTTCATAACGACTATTTTTGCGTTAAATGCTCAAACAATCGTCGAAAAAATCACTGTATAACGACTACTTTTCAGACCGACATTTCAACGGCTAGTTTGTTAGAGCGCTGCGTCGAACTGCGCGGCGGGTTTTCACTACTACTGACGCGGTTACTTCACGGTATCATTCTTCTTGCTTTTAAATTTTTCATCCTTCTTATTCTAATTGATATGCGCAGCTACCTTTTGGGATTCGAACTGCGCACTCTTTTCTTTTCTTTTGTTTTCTTTTTCTCTTCATTTTTTTTTTATTCACGCAGCTTCCCTTCTCAACCTTTGTTGTGCGGCCAGTGCATTCTTTTCATCAAACTTCACCTATCGGTCCAAAACTGTGTACAGACTCTTTTGTATTTTTAGTGCCCAATTTTAACTATACTTTACACTTAGAAATTTCCTTTTCTTTCGATCACTAAAAGTTCTGTGAAGTAGGACTATCCCGATAGGGTTTTAGTCTACTTCCATTCACCAAACCTGGTAAGGTATCTCCAGCTAACGTGGCTAACTGAACTGCACCGCCATTAGTAACATGCATAACAGTATATGGGCCAAGCCAATGCATTTTAAATTTGCCAGGAAATTTCATTAACTTTCTATCATACAGGGGACAAGGTCACCTACCCGAAAGGACTTGTTCTTGATATGGTGATCATGCCATGCTTTTTCTCTGTCTTTCTGCACTTGCTAGTGAAAGCCCGCAATAAAGCAATCTTCCTCCAAACCAACCAAGTGTAGAATCCTTTCCTCTATTGTTTGTTCATCCTCCATGCCTGTGAATGCAACAATCCTTAATCTTGGTACAATGTACTCCATCAGCATCACATCTTCCTGTCCATAGGCCAATCTGAAAGGTGTATGGCCTTCCAACGTATTACAAGTAGTCATGTACGCCCATAACACAGTTGGAATGCACAGATCCCAACCATCCCTGTTGACATTACACACCTTTGTCATCGCATTCTCCAGTACCTTGTTGAAAGCTTCAACGGTTCCATTTGCTTGAGGATGGTACGATGTACTCCTCTAATGATAAATGTGGAACTCTTCAGTGAGGGCTTCAATAGTTCGGTTCAAAAAATGGGTCCCTTGATCACTCATCAAAATCTTCGGGCATCCAAATCTAGTAAGGATGTTCTCAAAGATGAACTGCGCTACAGTCCTTTACTGGTTTAGCCTCTGTCCATCTGGTGAGATATTCAGCTGCAATGATAATGTATCTCACACAAGTCCTTTTTCCTGGTGGGTTGATAGTTCCCATGAAATCAATGGCACATTTGTCAAATTCCTGAAGTGTCAACTGCGGATTAAATGGCATTTTGTCTCTTCGCGGTGGCCTTCCTGTCCTCTAACGGACATCGCAGCTCTAGAAATGTTCCTTTGAATCTTTATGAATTGTAGGCCACCATAGCCCTACTCTCAATATCTTTTGTGCAGTGGCTCTTTCTGCATAGTGACCTCCCGATACACCTGAATGTGTGTTAGCCGATATTAATGGCTTCTCATGCTCCAACACACATCTGTGCAGCACTTCATCTAGTCCCAACTTATATAATTGACCTACAATTATAGTGAAGTCTGTTGCTCTAACTACCAGCTGCTTCTTCTGCTTCATAGTGAACTCTGTTGGTGCCAATCCCATAGTAAAAAAGTCTACAATGTATTTGTAGTAGTCATCTGTGATTTGTATAGAAAATAACTGCGCATCAGGCAGACTGTCTTCAAGATCGGTGGGTTCTTCTCCTAACTCAATCCTTGAGAGATGGTCAAGTCCTAGGTTTAGTCTTCCTAGTTTAACCACAATTTCGAAGTCATACTCCTAGAAGAGTAATAACCATCTACAGATTCTCCCCCCTAACACTAGGTTATTGACCATATATTTCAAAGCGGAATGGTCAGTGTACATGGAGAAGTTCACACCTAGCAAATAGTGCCTGAATTTATGCAATGCATACACCATAGCTAGACCCTCTCTTTTAGTGGTCATATAGTTCTTTTCAGCTGAAGATAGCTTCCTGCTCGAAAATGCAATGGGGTGATCAATGCCCCCTTCACCTGGTTGAGCGAGCACAATTCCCAATGCTATAGATGAAGAATCAACATGTACATGGAATGACTTATCCCAATATGGAAAAACTAGGATCGACGCAGTTACCATTTTCTCCTTTAGCATGTTCAATCCTTGCACACATTATGTGTTCCATATGAACTACGCTTCTTTCTTCAGCAGTTTCTCCATTTGCGGGATTATCTGTGCATAACCCTTGATGAATTTTCTATAATAACTGGTATGCCCCTGTGTCGTGCGAAGCTACTTCACTAAGTTAAGTGCAGGTAAATTCACAATCACTGCGATCTTCGCAGGATCAACCATCAAAGCTTGTCTGCACACAATGTGTCCTAGAAGAATACCATATGGCACACAGAAAACACATTTCTTTAAATGCAATGAAATTTGATGTTGTATGGACTTAGCTAACATCATTCCCAGGTTTTCAAGATGGTTCTTTAGCAAACCAAAGATAGTCCAATCATCAAAATAAACCTCTAAGAACTTATGGATAAAGTCCTTGAATGCAGCCACAACAACTCTGGAAAATATGGTAGGTGCATTCTTCAACCCAAAAGGCATAACTATATACTAGTATGAGCCCCATTCAGTAGCAAATGTTGTCTTATGCATGTGTGCTGGATCAATCCTGATCTGATGATGTCTAGAGAATCCATCAGTGAATGAGTAGGCCTCATTTCCTCCCACATTGTCTAATACTTCATCTGTAAATGGAGTAGGAAATGGGTCATGCAGTGAAGCATCATTCAGCTTCCTTAGATCTACGCAGATCCTGATTTCACCTTTAGTCTTTTTATCTTGGATAGCCATCAGGATTATCCACTCTGACTCTTCAACTAGCTCAATGATCCCTGCATCAAGCATCTTGTCAATCTCTGCCTTCACTCTTTCTTTATATCTGGGATTCAATCTATAGGGCCTTTGCTTAACGGGCTTCACGCCTGGCTTGAGATGTATTTTCATAACCCCCAAGTCACCCAAAATGCCTTTCATTTCGGCAAAATTCATTGGAAAGAGATCTTGATATTCATGTAGAAGGTCGGCGATCTGCGCGACCGCCGCATCGTCCTAGTAGTCTCCAATGGATGCGAACGTCGGCTCTTCACTTGTGCCAATGTTCACTTTTATTGTCTTTACGGGGTTTCTCATATCTGGAATTTCAAGTGGAAGTCCCTCTACATCGCGCGCTCCTTCGGACTCAGGTATATTAATGTTGCGTGGATCCTCCTCATCGCTCTCTTCATGTTCTTCTTCATTTTCAGCGAGATTATAACACTCAAGGGCGTTTTCTATCATTCTTTCCCATTCTTGTTGTAGGTTTATAGGTACTTTGACATCTTCAAATATATTTTCTTTGATTTCCTCTAATGCCTCATTTATACTTGGGAATTCCTCTCTGAATATTCTTTCTTTGATAACTTGCAGAGCTTCGTTTATGCTTGGAATTTCATCTTCAAATTTGAAAGTTCTCTGGAAGTTAGCAATTAAGAGAGACCAATCTATAGTTCCTCTGCGAAGCTTCGTGTTTGTATACCAATCTTATGGAATCTACTCTAGTGTGTGCACAAACAGTTGAACCCATTCTATCTGTGGTCTCTTTTCCCATGCTTGTGAACAAGTTCCTATGTGATCCCTCGGATCCGTCTGTCCATTATACTTTCCAAATGTCAGTGCAACTTTCTCTGTGAATCTGATTTGCATCATATGTCTGCACTGATCCCATGTGGTCAAAGTCTGCTTATGCATGGCCCACCATCTGGAAGGTGTAGCGCGCAGTGCTATATCTAATGCTGGTATGCGGTGTTCAGCTGTAACTGATACAGTATATTCCTGAATAAATGAATAAACATTAGTTGAACCATCATAAGTGGGGATTGGACTTACCTTGGTTCCAATCCAGTGCAGTGACTTTGTGATCTGCACGCATCTTCTTGCAGATACTTCATGCATACGGCTTTGCCAATTCTCGAGTCCTGCGTCGGAGTCTGAGATGCAAGAACTGTCACATCGCCAACTAAGTGCTCCATCCGCAGTAGGATTAATGTAGTCATCTTGATTCGCAGTCATCTTGTAAATGCGATCAAGATCCTGTGCTATGGATTCTTCCTGAATCAACTCACTGTATCTCTCTCCTTGTGAAGGGTCCAATGGTGCTATGACCTTGATATCCTGCCCTTCGAAGATCATCTTCTTGGTCTTCAGGTTTATGATTGCGAGGTTATCCATCTCCCAGTCTATACCCAATAGTGCTGGATAAGGCTGACTGTCATCCACAATTTCAATAACCTCGAAGTATACATGACTTCGCACTCCATCGATGTAACATCTCGAAAAACACCAAAATAATTTCTTTTTTTATAATAGCAATAATTATCAAAGTCATTAATGCAGAACATATAAATTAATTATATTTATTAACTAAGATAATTTGTAACGATGACACAACATACTTCTCCAATAAATATGGTATAATTGTATTTGCTATTTCAGATTTAAGTGGATGTTAATCTCCTTAATGACAGATTTTTTATGATTATGCATACAAGTACAAATTACAGATTTGCTTAAGTCCTTGAATGTGATTACCTGCTGTACTATTTTGATGTTTTTGATGAAGTGCTGACAGTTTGTTTGTATGATGATAAAGGGGTCCTATGAGGTACCCTGGAGTTTACTTAGCTACGTTTAGCTAAGGCATTGAATCTTGTTTCGATGTGCAGACCACAGGTAAGAAATCCCATAAGACAACATGTGTTAAGAGTACTTGTGTCTTTCAATTCATCGTCGATGTAAAATTAGAATGCTAAGTACTTCCTTGTGACACCAGTTACTGGAGGTATGGATACATGGTTCTAATCCTAGTTTATGTATTGACATTTAATATCTTTAGTGTTATTTTTTCACGTCGTTCAAGAGTTCTGTTATAATACTACATCTATTATCATATGACTAATGTCATTGTCATTTAAACAACGATACTAATATCTATTGAGTATGTTATTATGAAGCTTGTAGAAATAATGTTTACACCTTCGAACTATCATTATACTTAGCGTCTACAGAACTTAGACTACTCTAGGTCATGTATTTATCAAATGGATACACAATTAACATATATAAAGCATAATGACTAGTGCTTGTACTAAGAACATAGCTTTAGAGTGTATCTCGCCAACACATAAACTATACTTATGATGATACAATAGTCTTGCCCTACATGGACATTATAGAAAATTTATCATAACTATGGTATATATGCTATGAACTAGCATTATAAAACTTCATTCTTATACTTATACAAAGCTATAGAAATGAAATAGATATATATTATAGTTGCTATGCATTTACATATTGCATGGACATGTAAACATTATGATGCCTAAGTTTAAACTTGGAACTATATAAAGTTTGCACTACATATTACAATGATATGATTTCCAATATGCAATGATATGATTACAATATGCCATGATATGGTTATAATATGCAACCATTGGAATACGATGTAATTCTATCTATTTTTAAACTTTCGCCAAGATTTGAAATCAATTACGTGATGTATCCAACCTTTGAAAAACTAACACTATAGCAATAGATTGAACTATGCTATATGACCTAGCTCTTATCCTAAGTAATGGTAAAGTATGATGTTGCGCTTCACAACGAACTAGTTTAAGAAGTTATGAGTTGACAGGTATTAAATTTACTATTGGCAGGTTGACAGTGTACTGATCAGGTATTAAATGTTCTGACCAAACTCCATAGTGGAAAGTATTTTTGTCAACCCACGTAGTCCATCCACGTGAAATTTGGTTGATGATACCACTAGGAATCCTAGCTGGTATGGTTGCCATAACGCTTCTCCTTCGAGCTGTACATGGTAATGTTCACTAGCATGCAGTGTGGAAACGTCGTGGCTGTTTGTAATTAATGAGATATCAATACAAATTTGCATGGTTTTCGACGTAGCTTTGTTGGCTCTTTCTTGCCCGTTGATATCAATAGATCTTGATTGTTGATTGTGTAACCCTAAACCTCATTGTATGTAATGGTAGAGAGTTTCCCGGTCTTCATTGTTACGTTGGAGTTGAGGCTAACAGGCTGCCAAAATGTAGGGTTGGAGAGAGTTCCTCTCAGGGGTGTCGATCCTGTGACCTGTGGGAGGTAGTTTTTAATAGTTGTGGGCTTAAGCTTCGTGCCATAGAGCCACGATACAGTCATATGAAGTGTGTTTTTTCTATTAGCTGTTGAGAGTGGTTTTGTATTTGGATTTCGATTCTTCCAAAGGATGGTATCTTCTTCTAAGTTCTTGCTGCAATCAATTTCAGGCTTCATCATCTTTGCAGGAGTGAAGCTTCTAAGCTCAGAAACTTTGTTCTAAAGGGTAAGTAAGTTGATATTGAATGTAATACAGTGAACTTGCTTTTTATTTGCGTTTGCATGCTTTTGACCCTTTGAACTTGTAAATTTGGCAGGTGCCCACTTCGTTGGAAGGTTTCTATGCAAAGGGTTTGAGAAATGGAAAGCTGCTACTGCTTCCTGGTAAGCTCCGGTGGTTCTCGAAAACCTCATAGGTGCCTTTGATGGTGTTTTTCTGTGTGCCGAGAGCTGGAAACCTTCGACTTGTTTCAGTGATGGCCGAATACGAAGTTTTAAGCTTGTTTTGTTTTGATACAACTGTACAGAGGGTAACCTCTCATTCTTTTAAGTTTCCTCGTGGCTATTTGATGCCTGGCTATGTTGTTTATAGGGACTCCAAACTTTCGTTTGTTCTGCTAGGTGTTTTAAGGGTAAGAACCCTGTGTAGTTTTATTGCTTCACGACTCCATTTTAAGTTTTTTGGTTGATAAGGGACAAGTCCCATGTATTGTGAAACCTTGACGGGTTCAAAATGAAATTTTCTATTATGTAATTTTTAAATGGAAACCGAGAACCAAGGGTTCTCTTGCACTTGTAAACTATGGCTCGTTTCTTTGCAATGGAAAGTTATGTTTTGGAAATAATCATTGAGAACACTATGTAAAATAAATGTTAAGGTTTGCTGAGCCACGATGGTTGTATTTGGCCGAGGGTTATAGTTTGTGTAACTGTAAAAATTGTATGCCTATATTTCGTTCTCGTTGATGATAATCTTGTTGGAAAATAGATGAAATAGTTGACTGCTATATGTTGTCGAAAGGTTATGCCTCTATGTTCTAGTTAGTTTTTCGAAAGAAAGCCCTACCTGTAGCTTCCGATTACTATCTAGCTTGTACTAAGTTTTTGTATTGCATCAAAAGGTTTCGATAATGTATAAGGGTTTTTACTAGGGTTATAAGCTTATCAAAAGTCAAAAATACAGAATCATACTTTCTGTTAAGAGATAAATAATGTCTTACTATTAGTCTTGGAATAAATAGAAGATAGTTGAAATGTTGTCTAGGGTTTAGTTATCAAGCTACTGTAACTTCGGCAATATTGTCTAAAGTTTCCAGGAATGAAGTGTTATAATCTGTGTACTAAAAGAACATTTAGATTCTAGGGTTTGTGATGATAGGGTTTGATACTACCGTGAATAGATTTGTAATTTAAATACTAAAATAAATGGATGATGAATTAATAGGTTTACATAAAATAAACTTGTGTAGAGAATAGATTTTACATATGCTAAGATTCTAGACTATACTTTACTGGAAAACATTAGGGAAATAAATGTTGAATTACATGATATTTCTATCTGAAAAAGATGTAATTGAAATGGAATCATATAAACCTTATGCAGAAATTAATTCTTGCAACTGCTATTATTTCTTGAATTACACTTGCATGAAAAACATGAAATGTATAATATTGATGCATTTGATTGCTATCTGAAATTAATAGAGTTGAGAGAAATACATAGAACTATGCAGAAAATATACTATGTTTTTCCTTCATGTATTAATAAAAGAATTCTATACTACTGTTGATGCTATACTGTAATGTTTACTGTGTTTAATTATAGGACAAAATTTTAAACCAGAACACTACTGAAATCATTATTCCAATCATTGGCATTCTGCGTATCTCTCATCTATCCTTAATTTGCTTCTCTATACTAGAGTACTATGCAGAGAATAGCATGGGGAAAAATATAGAGATGGTTATCAAATCCATTATTTCACAAAGCTTTATCATTCAGAATCATACATAGATCAGAAAATAAATAACTTCTTTTACATGACAAAGTTTAAAAATTCTACTCAATAGAAACATTAAATTGTAAACAAAAGTAGGAACAGTAAAACCTGGTTAACTGTAGGGAAACAAACATCCCAAGGAACCTGTTCCACCCAACCAATTCTTGAAGACAGCCAAGTTACTTTCCTTAGGACCCCCGATCCTGTTCACTGAACCACCAGGAGGAAGAAACTTAGAAGCTTGGATCCTCAACTTGCAATAGAATGTAAATTGTCCAGTCCTTAAGACTCAACAGTAAAAAAGACCTGCACCAGTACCTTTGGTTTTCCTTCTTAGTATAAATAGCAGACTTACAGTTGCACTCTTACATAGCATCCCTATTCCAATATCTCAGTGATCACCTGATGCACTTGAGGAATATTTCTGCAGAAAATATTCTAAGAGAGATGCCTTCTCAATTCGAATTGCCTTATGTAGGATGCCTAGGCATTTTAGTGGTTAACTGGTCATTTAATCAGTTTCCTGCTCACTCCCACCACCTGGGGGATAATGACACATTTTTAGGTGTAGTTGTCACATAACCAACAGCTAGTGGTGAAGTGCAATTGCTGCCATCTGTCCCATGCCTTCTATCAACTTCCATTCCTCCTAGTGGGTCAGTGAACACTCATTTAACAGTTCCCTTGGGTGTCTGTCTCCTACTTTAATTTATTAAATAATAATAATAATCAGTAATTACATTCATCCTTGACCAAACTTGGTCATAATTACAAAACTTTGTAATTAAAATTTAACATAAAGTATTTTGCCAATAAAATAATATTTTCATAATTTGGGTAGGTGACATACACCCCCCTTAAGTCTCAACATCGTCCTCGATGTTGGTTAATCACTCTCTGAGTGTTCCTGAAACAGAGTTGGGTATGCTGCCTGCATACTACTCTCCAACTCCTAGGTTGCCTCTTCTGGGGTAAGGTGCTTCCATTGCACCTTTACCTGCCCAATGGTGCGATTCCGGAGTAGAGTTTCCCTCCTTTCGAGGATACAGTCCGGTTCCACCTGAAAATCGCCGTCTTGTCCCACCTATACATTATTCCAGTTTACAACATGAGTAGCATCATGTACATACTTCTTTAAAAATCATATATGAAAAACATTATGTATATTTAAATTTGGTGGCAAAGCCAGTTGGTATGCCACTGGTCCAACCCTGGACAATATTTCGAAAGGACCACAATACCTGGGTGCCAACTTGGCACAGCTTCCCAATTTCAATGAACTCTTTTTCGGTCTTACCTTGAGGAAAACATGTTCACCAACCTGGAACTCTTTATGAGTTCTTTTAAGATCTGCTTGACTCTTTTGCCTATCTTGGGAAGCTTTTAGATTTCCTTGTACCTGTTTCACAATAGGTTCTAACTCCTACAACAATTCAGGTCCTAAAACAACTCTATTTACTGGGTCATTCCAAGAAACAGGTGTATCACATTTCCTACCATAAATAATTTCAAAAGGGCTAAGTCTGGCTGATGCATGATAATGGTTATAATATGCAAATTCTGCTAAATGCAAGTAGTCTTCCCACTTACCAGGCTGATCCTTAACATACATTCTCAATAAGTCTTCCAATAATTGACTCACCTTTTAAGGTTGTATTCAACCCTTTAAACAAAAACCTCCAAAAGTTTACAGTAAACTTAGAGTCACGATCTGAAATTATCACTTTTGGTATACCATGTAGTCGAAAAATTTGCTTCATGAAGATTTATGCAATGTCTGGAGCCTTATGAGTAGTCTTCACAGGTATAAAGTGTGCTGCCTTGCTAAGTTTATCCACTACCCCCATGATAGAGTCATTTTGTTTCTTATTGTTGGGTAGTCCAGTAATAAAGTCTATGCTTATCACTTCCCATTTCCAACTAGGTATAGGGAATTGCTGCAATAGTCCAGCCGGATGTTTATGTTCAACCTTCACTTTTTGATAGTCCAAACATTTAGCTATGTACTCTGCTACTTCATCTTTCATTCTGGGCCAATAGTACTCTTTTCGTAGCATAGTGATGGTTTTCTGATAACTTGGATGACCAGAGTAGTGGCTTTTGTGCATCTCATTTAAAATCAGAATTTTTACTTCTGGTATGTTGGGTACATACAATCTGTTTTTGTATAATAACAGTCCATTTTCCTTTAAACTGTAATCTGCCATAGAATTTTCAGAACTGTCATTAGCTGTCTTTTCTTGTAATTTTCTGTATTCTTCATACGTTTCACTTCTTTCAAAGATCTGATTTTCTAAATCTGTTGAGTAAGTACTGATGGCTGAAATAAAATTCAGTTTTGCTTCACAACTTAATGCATCTACAACCTTGTTCTCTTCCCTTTTAATATGCTGAATTTTGAAATCATACTCACTTAGGAAAGTTAACCATCTAGCTTGTCTAGCGTTCAGATTTGTCTGATCTAATAAATATTTTAGACCCATGTTATCTGTCAACAAGGTAAATTTTTTGCCAATATGGTGGTGACGCCACATTTTTAAAGCTTGAATTACTACTAATAACTCTAAATCATAAGTATTGTAGTTATTCTCATGTATTTTCATCTTTCTAGATTCGTATGCCACAGCATGCCCTTCTTGTGTTAGGACTCCACCGAGTCCGTCATTACATGCATTTGTGCAAACTATAAAATCCTTATTAGGATCTTCTATCCTCAAAATAGGCGTTGTAGTTAGTAACTCTTTTAACTTCTTAAAACTGTCTGAACATTTCTGATCCCACACAAATTTCTTCCCTTTCTTTTGTAAGGAGGTTATGGGGTTTGCAATCTTTGAAAAACCCTCTATAAATTTTCTGTAATATCCAGTAATACCCATAAATGATCTTACATCCGACACATCCTTAGGAACTGGCCAATCATTAATGGACTTTATCTTACATCCGACACATCCTTAGGAACTGGCCAATCATTAATGGACTTTATCTGGTTGGGGTCAACGAAGATTCCTTCCTTAGAAATTATGTGTCCTAAATACTGAATTTTGTCCTTGTGAAAGTCACACTTACTAAATATAACGTATAGTTGATGATCTTTCAAAACTTGTAAGATAATCCATAGATGTTCGTCATGCTCTTCTTTGCTTTTAGAATACACTAAAATGTCATCTATAAGCACAACAACAAACTTATCTAAGTATTTGTGCAGAATATTGTTCATCAAACACATAAATACAACTGGGGCATTAGTCAAGCCAAATGGCATGACTACAAACTCATAATGTCCATATCGAGTTCTAAAAGCTGTTTTGAAAATATCCTCATCCTTAACCCGCACTTGATGATATCCTGACCTTAGATCAATCTTTGAAAATATCATTGCTCCATGCAGCTGATCAAATAGATTGTCTATGGGGGGCAACAGATATCGATTCTTGATTGTCATCTTATTCAACTAGCGATAATCTATGCACAGTCTTAGGGTTCCATCTTTCTTCTTAACAAATATAACAGGTGCTCCCCAAGGAGACACGCTTGGTCTTATATAGTTTTTATCAATTAGTTCCTTCAACTGCGATTTCAACTCATTTAATTCCAATATATTCATCCTATATGGAGATTTACAATTCGGTACTTCTCCTGGTATTACCTCGATGGTAAAATCTAAATCTCTTTTAGGAGGTAATCCTGGAATCTTCTCAGGAAAAACATCTTTGAAATCCTTTAGGACAGGTATGTCTTCTAGTTTCAGTTTGTCCTCTTTACCAATAAACTCATCATTTACTACATTTACTGCAAACAACTGACATCCTTTCCTAACTGCCCTCTTTACTTGCATGGCTGAAATCTATCTAAGGGTTGTCTTTCTTGGAATACCTTTTATTTCTATAGTTTCTCCTTCATCATTTAAACATGTAAAAATTTTCTCATAACAGTTCAGAATGACATGATGGGATTCTAACCAGTCCATTTCGATTATAATATGACAGAATCCTAAAGGTAAAACATTCAACTTGATTTGTGTCTTTAACTGATTCATGTATAAAGCACAACTTTCAATAAAATCTGATACTTTCCTCTTTGTTCCTGTTGCTAGTCTAACTAACCAAGATTTACTAAACTTTTTTGTTTTCAATTTAAAAGTTTCGATAATATCTGGTGATATATAACTTAAGCTAGTACCTGGATCAATCAAAATAGTAACAGGATGATTTTGTAGCATACCTTCAATCTCTACCATAGAGATTTGATGATTTTCTTGTCTGTTGTCGAGTGCTGCATTGATTCTGGGCATCTCCCTTGCCAATTCTCCAACAATAGGTTTAGTCTGAATCGAATGAATGTTGTTAGTTGTCCGCTTTCTCTTGGGGCATTCTGATGCATAATGAGGACCTTGACACTCAAAACATTTGATAGGTTCCTTTTGATCATTAGTCCTGGTAGCATTGGGAGTGTTTCTAGGAGCTGTAAAATTCTGTTGCTGATTGTTTCTGGGGTTGTTTCCTTGAAAATTTCGATTCTGAAAATTTTTCTTTTGGAAACTAGAATTCCCATTAAACTTGAAATTTTTCTTTTTCAGCTCAAAATTGCTGGGTTTATGACTTTTCCAGTTTGATATTCCTTCTCTTTTCCGATTAGTGTCATAACATAAAGTTGCTTTCCTCATGGCCTCTTCTAAGGTCTTTGGATTGTCATACTCAATCCTATCTTTGATGTTGAAAGGCAGACAACTCATATATCTTTGGATCTTTGGTTTTTCTTCCACGAGGTATGGCACATATCTCAGTAAATTCATAAATTTACTATTCATTTCCTTCATGTTCATACTTCCCAGCTTTAAGTCATAGAACTTCTTTGATTTTTCTTCATAGTATTGTTCCGATAAGAACTTCTTTTTGAAATATCGTTTGAAAGTACTCCAGTTTGCATCCTTGTCCTTGATTCCCTTCACTCTTTTGATGTCCTGCCACCAAATATCCGCCTTGCCGATTAAGTTGTAGATTTCCATCTTTTCCTTCAATGATTTAGAATAATCATATATTTGGAAATAATTTTTCATGCTGGACAGCCAAGCTTCTGTTGTCTCTCATTTTTTAGTTTCACCATTAAAGGTTGGGGGTTTGATTTTCTTGAACTCCCCAGAAATTTGCTCATACGGTTTGTGACTTTTTCTTTTGGGTTTGTAGTCCCCTTTGCTGCTATCACTTGAATAATTTCGTTTCTTTTTCCATTTTTCATGGGCAGCTTCTGATGATGTTGAAATGTTGTTTGCATCATCAGTTTTCATCTTTTTACTTCTGTTTGGTCGAGGTAAATCTTCAATCTTGGAAGTATTCTCAATTTCTCTATTTTATTCATCAGTATGGCATTGTTCGAATAGTACTTGATTTAATTCTTCTTGTGCCTTCAAAATTTTCTAATTGTCTTGTTTACCGATCTGATTTCTGCCTTTAACTCTTGAAATGCTTGTAACAATTCTGACAAATTGTCGTTTAATTTGCCATGGAATTCTTCTCCTTCGAAATGCCTTCCCGTGCTATGACTGTTGAGTTGGAATCTGTCTTCTAAGTTTTCAGCTGATCCTTCCATACCTGTAACTCAAATAATTTTTGTATAACACAATAGTTTAATTTTTTTGAATTAGTAAGATTTCTGCTATAATAAATTTTTTGTTGCATGTTCTTAGACCTTTTTCAGGCCTAGAGTTTGAACATGAGCTCTGATACCACATGTAACATCCCGAAAAATACCAAAATAATTTTTCTTTTTATAATAGCAATAATTATCAAAGTCATTAATGTGGAACATATAAATTAATTAGATTTCTTAACTAAGATAATTTTAAATGATGACACGACATACTTATCCAATAAATATGTTATAATTGTATTTGCTATTTCAGATTTAAGTGGATGTTAATATCCTTAATGACAGATCTTTTATGATTATGCATGCAAGTACAAATTATAGATTTTCTTAAGTCCTTGAATGTGATTACCTGCTGTACTATTTTGATTTTTTTGATGAAGTGTTGACAGTTTGTTTGTATGATGATAAAGGGGTCCTACGAGGTACCCTGGAGTTTACTTAGCTACGTTTAGCTAAGGCATTAAATCTTGTTTCCATGTGCAGACCGCAGGTAAGAAATCCTATAAGACAACATGTGTTAATAGTACTTATGTCTTTCAATTCATCATCGATGTAAAATTAGAATGCTAAGTACTTCCTTGCGACACCAGTTACTGGAGGTATGGATACATGGTTCTAATCCTAGTTTATGTACTGACATTTACTCTCTTTAGTGTTATCTTTTCACGTCGTTCAAGAGTTTTATTATAATACTACATCTATTATCATATGACTATGGTCATTGTCATTTAAACATCGATACTAATATCTATTTAGTATGTTATTATGAAGCTTGTAGAAATAATGTTTACACCTTTGAACTATCATTATACTTAGCATCTACAGAACTTAGACTACTCTAGGTCATGTATTTATCAAATGGATACACAGTTACCATATATAAAGCATAATGACTAGTGCTTGTACTAAGAACATAGCTTCAGAGTGTCTCTCGCCAACACTTAAACTATACTTATGATGATACAATAGTCTTTCCCTACATGGCCATTATAGAAAATTTATCGTAATTATGGTATATATGCTATGAACTAGCATTATAAAACTTCATTCTTATACTTATACAAAGCTATAGAAATGAAATAGATATATCTTATAGTTGCTATGTATTTACATATTGCATGGACATGTAAATATTATGATGCCCAAGTTTAAACTTGGAACTATATAATGTTTACACTACATATTACAATGATATGATTTCCAATATGCAGTGATATGATTACAATATGCCATGATATGGTTATAATATGCAAACATTGGAATACGATGTAATTCTATCTATTTTTAAACTTTAGCCAAGATTCGAAATCAATTACGTGAAGTATCCAACCTTTGAAAAACTAACACTATAGCTATAGATTGAACTATGCTATATGACCTAGCTCTTATCCTAAGTAATGGTAAAGTATGATGTTGCGCTTCACAATGAACTAGTTTAAGAAGTGATGAGTTGACGGGTATTAAATTTACTATTGGCAGGTTGACAGTGTACCGATCAGGTATTAAATGTTCTGACCAAACTCCATAGTGGAAAGTATTTTTGTCAACCCACGGAGTCCATCCACATGAACTTTGGGTGATGATACCACTAGGAATCCTAGCTAGTATGGTTTCCATAACGCTTCTCCTCTGAGTTGTGTTAGTTTTTCAGAATTTAATACATTCTGATCTAGGATCTTAACTGAACGAATAATATGTACAACATATAAAGCATAAAAGACAAGAGACAAGGGACACAAAACATTTCACCAGGGAAAACCAAGAAGGTGAAAAACCCCGCAACTTCCTCAGAGATAGAATAAGAATCAATACAAGGATCACCATGATCAAACCCAAGAGATAGATGATAGCAGCAGCATACTCCTCCACTAGTGTGCCTCCTCCTCTCTCACTAATGCGAAGTGAGTGAACAAATACAATGTGTAAAATGAGAGAGACACACTCTCTATTTATACACTAACTTGACTTGACCTTTACTCAACTAGGTCAGCCTCAACTTAACCACTTAACATAATGCTGATTGGGATGACCCCTACTAGGGTGGTCTAATAACCCTTTGACCCACATGACTCATATAGGGTCGACCCCATCAAGGTGGTCTAATAACCCATCAAGTATAAGTTACAACACTTACAATATAACTTGCGACACATGCAAGTACACATGACGACACTTCCAATCAGAGGAATAATACATCTCCATTGGGGATATAATAAAGTACAAATGTAATACATAGAAGAATATCTTCCGAAGTTACAAATACATCAACACTCCCTCTTAACTAGGAAGGTATTCTCTAGACACAAGTCATCAATACACATAGGCACAAGTCTTCAATTCTGGAGCTGGATCATCGTCACTGGATCACGGAGCATCATCATCATCACTGTTGCTGTACTCGACATCTCGATCACTGGGCTATCTCTGAATTCTGCTCTTCATAGGAAGTTCTACATAGCCATCCCTTTTTCATACTGGATGTAGGCCCACCACCTGTATGTCTTCATCAACATTGGCCATATTGTGGAATCCTCAGCACTTATTACGTGCGTCACAATGCCTCGAAAGAGTATCCTAGGATCCTTTATGTGCCGAAGCACGACCGGCAAGATCTCCCAGGTCCACTTACATGTGACTGTCACAAAACCTTAAAAGAGTGTCTTACCTAGCAAGATCTCTAAAGAGCATCCGAGGCCTTTTACATGTCTAGCACAACTTGTCCGGATCTCTAGGACTTATTACATGTGACCCCTACCACAAAACCTTAAAAGAGTGTCTTGCCAAGTAAGATCTCTAAAGAGCATTTGAGGCCTTTTATGTGACTAGCACAACCTGTCCACGACCACAGAGTATCAACCTGATACTCATCAATCATCATCCTGATGTACATGATCATCCTGATCATCATCATAGCATCATCCTGATGCATATCATCTAGAGTATCATCCTGATACTCATTACACATGATCATCCTGATCATTATCACTGCATCGTCCTGAAGCATGTCATCCAGAGCAACATCCTGAAGCTCATCGTCCACGATCATCCTGATCATACAATGTATCCACCTGATACATATCATCACACATGATCCTCCTGATCATACAATGTATCCACCTAATGCATATCATCCTACATGATCTACCTGATCATACAATGTATCTACCTAATACATATCATCATACATGATCCAACTGATCATACAAAGCATCCAACTGATGTATACACAAATACATGATCCAACTGATCATACAAAGCAGTAATTGGATTATCGTCATGATGCTCAACACACAACTCTTATATCCACAGCCATGGGAAGGATCCTCCTCTCACCATGATTAGAATGGATCCTGCAAATGTGTCCATCACTTCTTCCTCTAAGTATCCTCAATCTGAAGAACAACCAGCCTCTCTCTGAAGTACTCAAACTTCACTCTGGCTAGTGGTTTCGTCAACACATCTGCAACCTGCTCATTCGTCACAACATACAGGAGCTTCGCTGCTCCTCTCTGCACCATATCCCTGATATAGTGATATTTGATCTCAATGTGCTTCGACCTGTCATGGAACACTGGGTTCTCAGACAGCTTCACACAACTCTGGTTGTCACAAAAGATACCAATAGCATCCAACGGGATATCAAATAACTCAGACAGTAGCTTCCTCAGCCATACTGCCTCACAACTAGCCGAACAAGCTGCAACATACTCTGCTTCAGTTGTACTCAGTGCTATGCAGGACTGCTTCCTGCTAAACCAAGATATCACACCTGATCCCATACTAAAGCAGCAACTAGAATTTCTCTTCCTATCTGCAGCACTGCCTACCCAATCTGAATCAACATAACCCTGCAGGTTAAGCTTTTGATTCGCATCATACTTGAGCCCATAATTAACCGTACCCTTCAGGTACCTCAGAATATGATTTACAGTAAACAGGTGAACACCTATGGGATCCGTCAGGAACTGGCTCAATGTGTTCACCGCAAAGCAAATATATGGTCTCGTATTCGTCAAGTACATCAAGGACCCAATCATCTGACGATACATCATGACATAAATCGTCTTAGATGAAACACCACACATAAGCTTCAGGTTTGATGCCATAGGTGTGGCCATGGCCTTTCAATCCATCATCCCAAACCTCTTCAGGATCTCTACTGCATACTTCCCTTGTCCAAGGAAGATCCCATCTTCACTCTACCACACCTCCATGCCTAGAAAATAGTTCATCATCCCCAAGTCCTTCATCTCAAACTCGGCAGCAAGCTTCCTCTTGGTATCTGCAATCATTCCATCCTTACTTGTAACAAAAAGGTCATCCACATACAGAAGTAGTATCACGGGATTGCCTTCCTCAACCTTGTAGTAAAGGTTGGAATCTACTTTACTCTTGGTAAAGCCCAAACTAGATAGGAAATTGTCCATCCTATCATACCAAGTCCTAGGAGCTTGCTTCAAGCCATACAAGGATTTCTCCAATCTGCAGACATATGACTCCCTGTCATGTGTCTCAAAACCAAGTGGCTGCTCCACATACACTTCCTCTTCGACTACACCATTCAAGAAGGCTATCTTGACATCCATTTGGTGTATCTTTCATTTCATCACTGCAGCCAGGGCAAGTACTATTTTGATGGAAGTGTATCTGGCTATAGGAGCAAAAGTCTCTTCATAGTCTATTCCCTCTTTCTAGGAGAAGCCACGAGCTACAAATATTGCTTTGTACTTTTCTATACTGCCATCTGCAGCATGCTTGATTTTGTAGATCCACTTGGAAGTCACAACAGACTTCCGTTGGGACCACAACCCAAACATCATTCTTCATGATCGACTGATATTCCTCGATCATGGATTTCTTCCATTAATGCATCCCGAATCCTGGGAACTTCAGTTTCTTCAATATCTTCAATAGATAGATTTCTTTAAACTTCGTTGCTTGAACAAATGGTGTAGTCCTTCTTTTGTAGGTGATTGTACACGATCTTTCCTACATGTCAAATTCAATTGCATGATTAGAAACTTCTTGTAGTTTTCAAAACAAAATCTTACACATAAGAATATATGTCATATAGGCATGCAATTGTCTTAGCCAATGCTTCAATACAACATTTATCCACATCCCGTAACTTTCTAGATGCCTTCCATCTCTACCAGAACATTGTTAAGAGTGTGCACAACTCCCAACATGTCAGCAAAGAGGTTTCATTCTAGATAAGTAGCAATGGAATGTTGTATAGTACCATAGGCCACTTACCCATTACTTGCATATTAGAGTATCTTGTTCATTAATGCAACTTTTCTAATATGCATAATATATATCCTAAATCTAGGAACATAAGTATGTATATGACTGGACAACATCATTTAAGTAATCATATATATAATAAATGACAATTCAAATACTTATATTTGTTTGGTTGTTGGGTGGACTCCCTCTTGATCTTTGCTTCCTGAATTACCTGTCCTTGAACTTATATTCATTTTGGACCACTATGCACGCTTAAGTGTGCACTAGTGTCATCCTCAAGATCTCATACATAATCATACATCCATTAGTATAATCTCAATACTATCAAAACATTATGATTCTAAATAATATTAAATATGTATGGTCATAATCATTTCACACACAGGTAATATATCATAAGCATTAGTATTCAAGGTTTCAGGGAGGACTTCTATTACTCATGCATATTCTTATTTGACCATAGGACTCTTCAGGTTAGTCATATTTTTATAGCTTGAAATGACACCTCTCCGTCCGTGACGACACTTGTTTCCCTTGGTCGCATGACGACACTTCTTGAGAACAAGTTCAGTCACACAACAGGACATTTGTGTATGGAGGAGTCATTTGGGACATTAAAAATGGTTGAAATTACCTCATTCTTGACCCATTTGATGTATATGACCCTTAGGAACATTTTTCCAGACCAAACCATCTCCTGAAAATGGGCAGAAAAGCCTGTTTTTGGCCATTTTTCACTATGAGCGCGACTCTAGTGTTGACATAGTAGCGTGTGTACGCGACTTTACCTCATTCAAAGTAGCGCCCATTGCCATATGTACGCGACTTTGTATACTGTAGAGTAGGGTACACTCTTGTTTTGGTCAAAATCTCGAAATTCGAGTAAGTTAAGTTGGTTGGGAAACCTCTTGAGTGGTTATAACTTCTTTTCCTCTTTCTCATTGATTATATAAGGAGGGTAGAAGGGTCATGTAGAGGGACCAAGCCCAATTGCAAAGTTATGCTGGAGGAATGGAGACCCTCATCCCCCTCTCTTGTGCTTCAGTTTTGGTAAACCCTAGTACAATTGCTTAGAGGCTGGGATCCTTGGAGAACGGAAGCAGGAGATCTTGAATCTAGGTTTCGTGAAGTGCCAAGCTTGAAGGAAGGTATAATTGTATGTACTTGCTTTCATTCATTAATAAAGATCAGACGTTCTTCTCTTTCCAAATATGACCTATTAATGTGTCTTAAGATTTGATCACTGTTTGATTATAGTTTGATGTCTCTTTCCATTATAGATATCAGTATTATATATGTAGTCAAATGTATTTGAGAAAGGTATCAAGTTGTTTTGCAGGTCTGGGCATTGCGACACTGGATAAGCATTGAAGAGCGAGGGAGGAAAAGCTAGGATCAACCTTCTGAATAAGGTGCCTACATCTCTAAACCCTAATCTCTTCATTTATTAGTTATACTTGCAGAATGCTTGTAAGTCTATCTTTATCACCGTAAGTTGGTAGTTTCTCCCCTGAACTATAGGTGCATTTTCCCCACAACATAATGGCGACTCCACTGGGGAAAGCCTAACTGCTTAGGGGTATCCAAGGTCATTTCTTCAGTCTTGTTTGATGGTCTTTGTTCATTTTCTTGATTAGGATCAGTTAGTAGGCTCTGTTTGACCCTCCTGGGCTTTTTACAGACCCTTCCCAACCCTTGCAAACCTTTGTGGACCCAGTTTGGGGGTTTTAACCCCGTTTTTTAGACTTTTTTTCTTGTACGCTACTGTTTGTACCACACAGTAGCGCCCATACTACTATGAGCGCTAGTTTCCTTCATACACAGTAGCGCCCATACTGCTATGAGCGCTAGTTTTCTTCATACACAGTAGCGCTCAAAATCTGGGTTTGAAATTTTTGAGTTTTTGGGTTGTGGACCCAAATCTGGGGGCTGTGGCTGCATTTTTTGGGGTCCCTGATGACCTTAGGTCTGTGTTAAACCCCTGTAAGTGGTCTCTCATCCTTGTACTGATCCTACATTCATGATTTGAACTTCTTTTGATCAATTTGGGCTTGTTTGGAAAGTTTTGGGGTTTGTTGACTTAAGTTGGGGGGTTGTGGACCTGTTTGGTGTTTTGTACCCTAATTTGAGTCTGATTGAACTTGCTTGCCCCATTTCCACTGGATTTGAAACCTCTTGAGTCTTTTTGACCCTGTTTGTATCTATTTGAGTGAAATTTCTCTTTTAGGTTGGTTTCTTGTCCTCCCTTATGCTTTTAGTTTTTCTTTTGTAGTGAAAGCTCAAGTGTTTTGGCTGTTGTTCAAGACCTTGTTTGCATTGTTTACGTGCAGAACTGACTTTACCAAACCATACTTCTTCGTAGGTCATTCGCTTCGTTTGGGTCTAAAAGTAGTTTTTGTACTCTTTTCCCAATGTTTGGCATGCTTACATCAATAAGAATTTGAAAGTCATATTGGTAGCTTTTACTGTTTCATAAAGAGAACCTGAAAGTTTCTTTGCTTTGCTTTGATAGTAGGTTAGTTTCAGTTTTTGTTTCTTACCTTTGAAAAGCATAAAGAATTTTGATTTATCTTATAAATAGAGTACCTTGCAAGTGGCTTAAAAGATTTTAGAGTGCTTTGCATCAAAAAGAACAAGTTTTCTTTTGCATACCTAGTTGCTGGAGTAGCTGCATTCTTAGGTTTTGAGTTTAATTTTTTACATTTAGACTTTATTTTTACCTTTTTTGCATTCAAAAGATTAAAAAATTGCATTTGCACATGCATTCTAGATCAGAATTTTAAGACTTGCATTGAAAAGAAAAAGATTTGTTTGGTGGTAAATATTTCATTTTCAGTACTCTATTTCTATTATAACCACTCTCACACACCCACTACCTTTTTGAGTAATCAAGTAACCTTTAAAATGAACTCTAATAAAATGAACTAGCAACATTTTCTTTTCTAGGTTACACTACACCAACTAGTCTTGGTTAGGATCTTGGGTTTAAAACACCTTAAACCACCCAAGATCACACATTGCGCAAAAATCGTAGTGAGACTATCATTAGGCAAACCCACCTCACTCAAAATTTTCCTGGGAGCATATGCAGTAGGTCAATGTGAGATCAGTTTGTGGGAATACCCCTCCTACTTTCTGTTCGAACATACGCCAGGATCGGATTGCGTATTGGGGACTCTTTCGAGTTTCGGGCTTAGCTACCCTGCCCACGCTTTCTAATTCGACCGGTGACTGTTCCCCTAGGAGTTTTCGGTGTTGTGGTATCCTTAGTATCAGACTCTAGGTTCATACACAGGTGACAGCGGAGGGTATATCTTCTGTACCTAGGACAGACGTGGGAGGAAATCCCTTGCAGGTCTTTGGGAGGGCGGTTGGGTGATTCCAGCGCTTGCACCCTTAGTCATTGTATTGTGGACCCCAGGTAACTGTCCTTCATCCTTCGTTGATCTGTTCTGGGCCCTCATCATCCCAGACTCTTCTCCGGAAGGCATCTGTTTGCCTGGTTTGATTTACTTAGGACCTTTTTTTAGTGGTGTGCTCTTTGTGCTACTTATTTTTTTTTTTTAGTTTGCCTTAGAGAACTTCTTGTTCATTTGAGCAGGACACTATGTCTAGCATTCCGGCGAGTGCCAATCAAGGTACCCATGTTCCGGGGGATCCTTGTGCTGTTCCATTCATTGGAAACATTGGTGCTCCCTTAATGGCTACTCTGAATCTTCCTGGATTCACTATTGGGTTGCCGGTTTGGTTGTTTTCCACTCCGAATGCCTTGCATGCTCCTGACGCTTCTTTTGTGAGCACCTCAAATCAAGAGCATCAGAACCCTGTGCCTCCTTTGCCAGTAACATCTTCTCCTCCTCCTTCTACCTCATGTGGCGAAAGTAGCAATACTAGTAACCAGCAGTCTAAAAGGAATAGACGGGGGAAGAATAGGAAGAAGATGCCAAAACAAGGAGGCAAGCACCCTGCCTCTGCAAATCATGCAGGGGGCACCCACCCAGCCTCTGGAGGTCATGCTGGGAGAAAACTTTTAGTCACTGAAAATCATACTGAAGGTTTGTCTTCAACCACTGTCAGTCATGTTGAGGACATGTCATTGATCACTGCTAGTCATATTAATGACAAGTCACCAGTTCCTGTGAGTCATACTGGAGACACCAGATCAGCCACTGCAAGTCATGCTGAGGGAGTTGACATTGTTGACAAACCCAACAAACAGAAGCTTAAGTTCCCTTGTAAGTTTTGCGAGGGAGACCACCTTACTTACTTGTGCCCTGTACTTCCAGAAGTGCAAAAAGTGTGGTCCTTAGTTCAAAAGTCTTCTGCTTCTGAGCAACCAGCCTCTGTGAGTCATGCTGGGGGCAAGATGTCAGCCAATGCTAGTCATGCTGAGAGTACTGACGTTGTAAAGGAGTCTAAACCTATAGGACGGAAACCAAAGTTCCCTTGTAAACTTTGTAAGGGAGATCACCTTACTCACCGATGCCCTGCCATTCCAGAGGTACGAAGAGTGTGGTCCATGTCTGAAGGAAACTCTGTTCCTGGGTTGTCTATAGATTCCCTGCAGTCAGATCAACCTTTGGTTGATAAAGTGGTTGAACCAATGCAATCTTTGGTCGACCCCACTCTTCCTTCGGAGAGTGAAGTGATTGAATCGATGCAATCTTCGACCGATCCCATCAGTCCTTCAGAGATTGATGCACCTACTACTGAAGTCTTCTGCATTACCAGTTTGGATGTTCCTGAAAAAGGGGGCACTTCATCTGTGTCATGTGAACCCCTACCAAGCCCTAGGATTGTTTCCTTTGATTGGAATAGTCTAGCCGAGCCTCTTCTTCCTTCTTCGACACCTTTTCAGATAAAGGTTGATATCTGGAACCATACGGTTGATCGATGTATTGTTGATGAAGGTGCTTCTGTTAGTATCTTATCCGCTTATGCTTGGAGAGATTTGGGATTCCCTAATGTTTTTCCAGTTGCTAATTGGCCGTTGACCTTTGATAGAAGACCTAGTGAACCGATCGGATTCCTCCGTCAGGCACCTGTTACCTTGGGTGGAAAAACAGTCTTAGTTGATTTTATGGTTCTAAAGGACCCTGTGGACTTTGATATGATCCTTGGGCGTGATTACATTTATGCTATGCATGCTGTGGTGTCTACGCTTTTTCGTGTGATGCATTTCCCTCATAACGAAAACATTGTCACCATCGACCAGCTTGCATTCGTTGATCCTCCTTATTACCCAACTGAAGACCAGTCTGATCCCTTGTCATTAGGCACTACTATGTCACATGAGCCTTATGTGGCATATTGTTCCTTGAGTTCAACTGCTACTAAGAAGAAGTCTCTGAGTTCATGCTTACCTTCTCGGGACTTGGTCCCAGCTTTTGACCAAGTGACACCTCCATCTGAATGTTTAGATATGTGTTCTATCTGGGATGATATACTTCCTTCCGATGAAGTTTTCCTAGAGTCCATAGTACAGTCTGCCATTCATTTGGATGTTGATCCAGTCGCAGTAATGTCCAGCCCCAGTTTGACCTTAAAGTCTGATCTTCCTACTGTTGAGTCTTTGGACTCTCCTATAGATCTGCAAATCGGTGTTCCTGCTGAGTTTGATTCTGCTTCTAGAATTTTCAACTCCCGTGATGATGAATTTGTTTCTGCAGATTCCATCATGTCCTTCAACTTTGATCTTCATCCTGAATTTGATCTTGTTGATTGTAAGTCCTCGGGCTTGGGCACCATAGAGTCTTCATTCGAAAACTCTGCCTTGTTTATGCCTGCTGTTGATGATAGTGAAGTTGAAAGTATTTCTACCACAGTGACTTGTATCGGGTCTTCCTTTACATATGTTTTAGATATGATCCCGGTACTAATGTTTCTTGGATACAGGATTCTTAGCTGGATGTATACTTGCTTACTGGTCCTTTTCGACACCTTGTGCAACCATGTCAGGTATATTCGGAACCTTGCATATAGGTGTAGGCTTCCCCGCTGTTATGTTGCATTTGAACCTTTTGCCATCCGAATTTGCCATAGGGTCGAACCTGTTGGATATTGGTGTGTTAGCCATCTCTTTATGCATTGTGCACCAGTCCGACAGCAGAGCCTACCTAACATGGGTCACCCTAGTCAGCACCCTTATGCCATTCTGGTGCCCATGCTGAGTTTTTCTCATAGGCTCGGGAGCCTTTTTAGATTTACCATGACTTTGAGAAGAAGCCTCATATCTTTCTTCCTCATATATTTCTGGCCATCCCTGATAAGGCTCCCATCTTTGTGTTCAAATTGCATATGCATCTATTATGATCCCGCTTGCGCTAATGAGCCTGAAGCCGGCTTCCACGCTTTTAGCCCGTTGTATAAGCCTCCATCTCTGATCTCATTTCCGCTAAGCCTTGTATCATTTTGCCTTTTCAATTTGACACCTTTTACCTGGAGGAGACACACCCTGAGTGTCCTTATCTTGCCCATGTTCCTTGCATTAGGCATAGCTTTGTTCCATGCGCTTGGAGCTAGTTTTGCATGTCCCTGACACTCGTCTCTTCCCATTTCGAGCATTCTTCTACCTTTACTTCGAGCTCGTTAAAAACAGTAAGTAGGTTTCGAGCATTCTTCTCTTACTTCGAGCTCGTTAAAAACAGTAAGTAGGTTACGAGCATTTCTTCCACCTTTCCTTCGAGCTCGTTAAAAACAGTAAGGAGGCTACGAGCATTTCTTTCATCTTCACTTCGAGCTCGTTAAAAACAGTAAGGAAGTTATGAGCATTTTCCTATCTCCTTTGAGCTCATTAAAAACAGTAAGGAGGTCATGAGTTGACTTTTCCGGACTCATTAAACCTTTACAGAAAAGATCCCTATGGAGTTCTTTTAAGCCCTTTTCAGACTCCTTAAATAGGAAAAGTTTGCCGAGCATAGTTGTCTTTTCGGGCTCGTTAAAATAACTGAACCGACATCCACTTAGGTATAGAATTACCCCTTTTCCGGGCCTTGGTGGATAATTTACGGAAAAGGTATCCTCTAGGTATACTCTTGTATGCGCTAGAAGAGTTCTTCTTCCATCATTTTACACTTTTTCGGGGAAGGAGACTAACTTTACGAAAAAGGACCTTTGGAGTCGTCTTTAGGGTTTTCAGACTCTCGAAATGTGAAAACACCAAGCGAGCACATACCAATCCGGGCTCGATATAAAATCCACGGATAAGTGTATAGAGGACTGTTTAAGTTTTTCAACTCTATAAGCAAGAAAACACCGCCGAGCACAGACCAATCCGGGCTCGATATAAAATCCACGGATAGGTGTATGGAGTTTTCTTCTAGGTTTTTCAGACTCCTTAAATATGAAAATACCGTCGAGCATGCTTTAGTTCTTTGTCAAGCTCGTTAAAAAATGAAAAAGGAAAGGGAAGGGAAGAATGTCAAAATATCTTTCAATATGATGGCAGCAAGTCAACTATCTCCTTGAACAAAGCACCTGTTTTGAGTCTATCAAACAAGTTGGGTTCTAGCGTTGGCCTTAGGGTAAACTTGATCTCAGAGTTCTTACTCCTCCGTTTGGTTAATCTTACAATCATTTGGAGAATCTATTAATGTCTCCTACATTGTAGATATGTATCGTGGTCCCTTTGTGTTCAAAGCTGCCTAAGTCACTCTTGTGTCGTGCTCACTGTTCAAGGATATAACCTGTGTCGGCCATTCTGCAGTTGCCTTGACCTCATGTGTTGGCCATTCCTTGGTGTCAGTATGTTTCATCATGTGTTTAGTCCTACTCCAAATCAGCTCATACATTTTGAGTGTCCCTCGTGTTGGATGATGGAGGATGCATTAAGGCCTCCCTTCCAATGGACTTCTTCCCATCGACTTCAAATCATTGTGCTCTGGGAATGAAGTTTAGAGTTTCGGTTAGTACCTTGGGGATTGCAGTCATTAGTGGCAGTTTCCCTTGCTATTGGATAGATGGGAATACATCAATGTCTCCTATCCGATGGATTCTTCAAGTGTTCGACGGCAAGACCATCTATTCGCACTTGTCGAATGTACTAGGTACCTTGGGTTCCATTTTCATTATTGGTGGACACCCTCGCGTTTGTTAACGGTATACATCAATGACCGGTAATCAAACGATACCTCCCATGTTCGACATCAACTCATTTATTCGCATGGATAGGTTTGTACCTTGGGTTGTTTTTGGATGAATACCTTGGGATCCTCGATAGCATCACTTCATTTATGTTATCTCCCAAGTTGCGCAAGACTGAGCCACACTCTTTTTGGCTCTTGATGAGACATAGATCCAGCTTGTTCTCTATGGCTATGTTCTCCAGTTTTGACATAGATCCACCTTGTATTTATGTGGCTATGTTTACACTTATGTTCCTCATGGATCCACGCTTGTATTTTAGTGGCCATGATATATGCATCAGTATTTTGGATCATTATTGTATCCTCTCGGAGATCATGTTCCACCATTTGAACATGGACAGTTACCCCGTGGATAAGTTTGTCTGACTTTGCCTTTGCTTTCAGGTACTTCATTTGAGCCTATGATTCTTGGTTTCTCTGTTCCTCCACGATTCAACTCTTTTTTATTTATAATGTATTTCGGCCATCGTTTCCCGTACTCCCTCTGACCTCATACATTAGGGGGCATCTGTTATAGCTTGAAATGACACCTCTCCGTCCGTGACGACACTTGTTTCCCTTGGTCGCATGACGACACTTCTTGAGAACAAGTTCAGTCACACAACAGGACATTTGTGGATGGAGGAGTCATTTGGGACATTAAAAATGGTTGAAATTACCTCATTCTTGACCCATTTGATGTATATGACCCTTAGGAACATTTTTCCAGACCAAACCATCTCCTGAAAATGGGCAGAAAAGCCTGTTTTTGGCCATTTTTCACTATGAGCGCGACTCTACTGTTGACATAGTAGCGTGTGTACGCAACTTTACCTCATTCAAAGTAGCGCCCATTGCCATATGTACGCGACTTTGTATACTGTAGAGTAGGGTACACTCTTGTTTTGGTCAAAATCTCGAAATTCGAGTAAGTTAAGTTGGTTGGGAAACCTCTTGAGTGGTTATAACTTCTTTTCCTCTTTCTCATTGATTATATAAGGAGGGTAGAAGGGTCATGTAGAGGGACCAAGCCCAATTGCAAAGTTATGCTGGAGGAATGGAGACCCTCATCCCCCTCTCTTGTGCTTCAGTTTTGGTAAACCCTAGTACAATTGCTTAGAGGATGGGATCCTTGGAGAACGGAAGCAGGAGATCTTGAATCTAGGTTTCGTGAAGTGCCAAGCTTGAAGGAAGGTATAATTGTATGTACTTGCTTTCATTCATTAATAAAGATCAGACGTTCTTCTCTTTCCAAATATGACCTATTAATGTGTCTTAAGATTTGATCACTGTTTGATTATAGTTTGATGTCTCTTTCCATTATAGATATCAGTATTATATATGTAGTCAAATGTATTTGAGAAAGGTATCAAGTTGTTTTGCAGGTCTGGGCATTGCGACACTGGATAAGCATTGAAGAGCGAGGGAGGAAAAGCTAGGATCAACCTTCTGAATAAGGTGCCTACATCTCTAAACCCTAATCTCTTCATTTATTAGTTATACTTGCAGAATGCTTGTAAGTCTATCTTTATCACCGTAAGTTGGTAGTTTCTCCCCTGAACTATAGGTGCATTTTCCCCACAACACATATCATTAATCAAAGTAAGAAACATAATATGCATAATCCTATGATTACTCAAACTTATAACTTCATGAACAATCATCAATCATACGAAGATATACTTATATAAGAGATCCTAACACAAGGTAGGGTTCTAACTTGATATAGGAAAAACATACATGGATTATCATGTTAGATAGTTATGTCTAACATACCTAAACAATGTCTTCTTGTTTTCTTTGATGACTTGTACTAGTAACCTGCATAACTCATAAGTTAACCATTGTAGAACCAAAATATATATACCTCGTAAGTAGAGCTTCTATGTGATCCATGAATCTTTGTCTTCATGTCACCATGGTCATATGTTCTTGATCTAGAACTTGATTTGTACCTTTCATGTTAGTGGACAACATTATCCTCATAGAATACCACAGTGCATTAGTACAATCATATAACCCTAATCAATGAATGTCTTCTATCATTCACATGCATTCATACTTCTACTAGGGTGATAAGACAATTCTAAAAATAATCAAGATTGTACTAACCTCAATAATATGAAGACAAACATATCATAACCTCAGTTATGAACAAATTTCAAAACGTACCCGTATCTCTTCAAGTCATACCTGACGAGATTGCTTGTAGCCTTCTCATGTAAGGCCTCAACCTCATCTCCCTTTGGAACTGGAACTTCTTCATTTATGCAGGTGACCAAATCATCTTCTTCTAGGATTAACCCAATCCACTTTGATTTTCTAAGAATTGATCTAGAGCCGAATTAGGGTTTGTCAGAGAAACCCTAAAAATTTAAATTTGGAATTTCAAACTTCTGAATGGATGGAAATATGTGCCTTGTTGACAGGGTAATTTTTAGGGGCGAAATTTCGCCAATTGGCTATTTTTGGGGCCTTTTTATAAAAAATAAATTCGCTATTTGGTCATTTTTAGCCTCTATTATCGCCTATATTTACATAAAATATGTTTTTTTATCATAATATTCGCCAAAATTTACATGTTTCAGTAGTAAATTGTATGTTTCATATTTAATATTCACCTACCTATCTATATACATGTTTTTTTCAGTCCAAAATAATCGCCTACGATACTATACTTTAGTATAATATTAGAATCCTTAAAAAATACCCTGCTTGTTGAGCTGATCAAGCTGGTATACTTCAATTTTGAAAACTGCAAAATTTGACCCCTCAAAATTGCCTTTGAAACTTCTTGATTCACTAGACAGGACCTTGAACTAGGGTTTGATAAAGCCCGGTCTTCTGCCCATCCAAAAGGTTCGATCCAAAGCTCTAAAATTCAATTTTTTTGAGGAGTTTGCAGCCGCAGTCACAGATTTAAAAAATTCCAACTTTTGCAGAAGCCCTAATTTTCCACCTTCCCGATCAAAATCCCGAACTAGGGTTTGATCAAGCCCCACCTTCTTCCCAACCAAAAAATTCAATCTTGGTCTCTAAATTTCAATTTTGATGAGGAGCATTCATCCCTAGTCTCCGATTCCAAAAATTTCAACTTTCTCCGAAACCCTAATTTCCCACAGCAATGACGATCCAAAAATGAAGGTGCTAAGAAGTCAATTCTGTTTGGACAAAAATATGTACCTGATTATTTTTGGTGCAACTCCAAAATTATGAATCTACAGGGTCTGAAACTTTGACCTGTCGAAGCCTGACCTATCATATTTCCAACCCCATAGGTCTGACCTCAATGGTATTCTCTGAGAGAGATTTATGCCAAGTGTCGCAACGTGACCTATTTATGGGATAAAACAAGAGAGCAAACATGTATGGAGTTCCACGTGTCACTGGTTCAACTTCAGCCTCTGAAAAAATTACTAGAGAAACTATAGTCTGTTCCCTACCTGTCACGTTTTACTAAATTTCATTTGGAGCTTCCTAGCCCAAGTTATGACCTTTTTTTCCTAGGTCACCTGTTTATGACTGAGATCTAGAAGAGGCAGAAACCCTAGATTATACTGATCATAACTCACAAAGTAAAGTGAATTAGAAGTTGTGTGTCTGACACAAGGTACATGGGGATGTTATCTACGACTTGTAAAAGTTTCAGATCCTGAACCTTTGCGAAAATGGATTTATAGTGAAAGTACCACGATGACTAGTTTTGGCTATATCAAGCCCTAGCTTGCAATTTGTCGCAAGTGCAACAAGTCTCATAAATGCCATAGCATGCCTTCCTTCAAGCTAGCTCTGATACCATGTTAGTTTTTCAAAATTTAATACATTATGATCTAGGATCTTAACTGAACGAATAACATGTAAAACATATCAAGCATAAAATACAAGAGACAAGAGACACAAACAATTTCACCGGGGAAAACCAAGAAGATGAAAAACCCCGCAACTTCCTCAGAGATAGAATAAGAATCAATACAAGGATCACCATGATCAAACCCAAGAGATAGATGATAGCAGAAGCATACTCCTCCTCCACTAGTGCGCACTCCTCCTCTCTCACTAATGCGAAGTGAGTGAACAAATAGAATGTGTAAAATGAGAGAGACACACTCTCTATTTATACAATAACTTGACTTGACCTTTACTCAACTAGGTCGACCTCAACTTAACCACTTAACATAATACTAGCTGGGCTGACTCCTACTAGGGTGGTCTAATAACCCTTTGACCCACATGACTCATATAGGGCCGACCCCATCAAGGTGGTCTAATAACCCATCAAGTATAAGTTACAACACTTACAATATAACTTGCGACACATGCAAGTACACATGACGACACTTCCAATCGGTGCTACGCTTCTCCTCACAGAAGCACAACATATCAAAATGGTGCTGCCCTTCTCCTCACAACTTCCAAAACTGAATGTGTTCAAACTTTGATCTCCTTGGGTTAGGCCCAATATCTCATCTAGTCCTAGTTTATATAGTTGTTCAGCAATCAACTGGAAATCTGTAGCCTTAACCACCAGCTGCTTATTCTGAGTTATGGTGAACTCCTCTAGTGCAGTTCCCGTCGCCAAAAACTAAATTATTTCTTCATAGTAGTCGTCAGCCACCTGTACTTTGAACAGTTGTGCATCTGGAAACCCATCCTCAATGTTGGTTGGTTTCTCCCCTATCTCAATTCGCGATAAATTATCTAGCCCCGCATTCAATCGACCTAGCTTCACAATTACTTCAAAATCAAACTCTTGAAAGAGAAGCAACCATCCGCATATCCTCCCCCCCAACACAGGCTTATTGACCAGGTATTTCAAAGCAGAATGGTCTGTGAACATATTGAAGTGACCCCCCAATAGGTAATGCCTTAACTTCTGCAGCACATATACCATCGCCATGTTAGAAAAACAAGATCACAGAGCAATAACAATAAACAGAAATGCAAATATAATCACACATACACATTACAAGAGAGACACAGATATATCGTGGTTCACCCAACTTGGGCTACGTCCACACTGAATTTGCCAGTCCTTATTATTATTACCGTCCAGCAAGGTGAAGGGATACAACCTGCAGCACAACCGCTGCACTTCCTCTTCTCTGTTTCACAATCTCTCTCCTGATCTCAGAGATCTTTACAATGCATAAAACCTAATACATCATCATCCCTAGCCGTATTACAATGTCTTTATTTTATAAGGGAAATACAATGGGAAAATACCACGGGATACCCAAAACCATGGGCCCGCAAAACAGCTGGCGAAAACAACCCCAAAAATTTTCTTTGGGGGTGTTTCCCCCTAACCCCCATTTCTCGGGGGTGTTGCCCCCGAACCCCCGCCGGGGGACCGCTGGCCCTTGGACCCCCTAGCCAGGGGGGACAGTCCCCCTGGAACCCCGTGGGGGGGCGATGCCCCCCCACACTCCCTCGCTAAGGTGATTGTACAGTCCACCTACATATCATATAAAACTGGGGTACAAACACGGCTGATACAATATCATCTATGAGACTAGAAGATCTGGCTCCACAACCAACAATCTCCCACTTGGAGACTGATCACAGCAACTCCACCGCTGCTGGACTTGGACTTGGAAAATTTCTCCTCTTCACCTTCATGCTAGAAGGCCAACTGAAACCGAGCACGAACTCAGTTTCTTTCTGGTCACTACCTTTGTGAACATGTCTGCAGGATTCTGGCTAGTATGTATCTTTTCTAGCTTCAACAGTTCATCTTCCAGAACATAGCGTATGAAATGGTACTTGAGCTGTATATGTTTAGTCCTGGAATGGAATGCTGAGTTCTTTGCAAGATGGATGGCACTATGGCTATCACTATACAATCTGCTATCCTTTTGCTTCTTACCCACTTCCTCCATAAACCTCTGCAACCAAATCATCTTTTTACTAGCCTCTGTAATGGAAACATACTCTGCTTCTGTTGTTGAAAGTGCAACAACCTTCTGTAGTTTCGAAATCCAGCTTACTGCTGTTCCACCTACAGTAAACACATACCCTGTGGTGCTCATCCTGTTATCCTTGTCACCTTCCATATCTGCATCAACATATCCCTATAGAACAGTGTCTGAACCTCCAAAACATAATGCCTCAGTGGTAGTACCTCTCAAATACCTGAGAATCCACTGTATTGCCTTCCAATCTTCTTTACCTAGATTGTTCATATATCTGCTCACAACTCCCACTGCATGTGCAATATCTGGTCTTGTGCACACCATGGCATACATCAAGCTGCCAACTGCTGATTGATAGGGAATCTTGGGCATGTAATCTGTCTCTTCTTGTGTCTTGGGACACATTTCCTTACTTAGACTGAAATGGCTAGCCAAAGGTGTACTTACAAGTTTTGCATTCTGCATTCTGAACCTCTCCAACACCTTTTGTATATACTCACTTTGAGACAATGTCAATTTGCGATTTTTCCTGTCTCTCGTTATTCTCATACCAAGGATTTTCTTTGCAGCACCCAAATCCTTCATCGCAAATGAATTAGATAGCTTCCTTTTGAGTACATTTATATCCTGCATGTCAGACCCTGCAACAAGCATGTCATCCACATACAATAACAAGATAATATATCTTCCATTGTCTAGCATCTTGAAATAAACACAGTGGTCAGAATGACATCTACTATAACCTTGTTCTGTCATAAACCTGTCAAACTTTAGATATCACTACCTTGGAGCTTGCAAGCTCTTTTTCAACCTGCATACCAGATCCTCCTTACCTTTGACCTCATACCCTTGTCGCTGCTGCATATATATTTCTTCCTCCAAATCCCCATGCAGGAAGGCTGTTTTTACATCTAACTGTTCAAGATGCAAATCTTCTACCGCCACTAGACTTAAGATAGTCCTAATTGAAGTCATCTTAACAACAGGAGAAAATATTTCATCAAAATCTATACCTTTCTTCTATGCAAACCCCTTTACAACAAGTCTGGCCTTGTACTACTTCTTACCTCCTTCTTCTTCCTTCAACCTGTAAATCCATTTGTTTTGCAATGCTCTTTTACCAATAGGAAATTGAACCAAATCCCAAGTCTGGTTTCTTACCAATGAGTCCATCTCCTCATTCATGCCTTGCTCCCACTTCTTTCTAGTTTCCACCTGCATTGCTTCTTCATAACATTCTGGTTCACCAGAATCAGTCATCAATAAATAATACATTGAAGGAGAGTATCGTTCAGGGAGTCTACTTAACCTGGTAGATCTTCTTACAGTTGCAGGAGTTTTAGGTACTTGCTGCTACTCTTGATTTTCTGGCACCTTTGGAACTTCATTTTCTTTAATTTCATCAAGCACTATGTACTCTGTGTTTTCCTTTTCTTGTTTCTTTCCCTGCAACTGATCTTTATACATGACCTTTTCATTGAATATCACATCTCTACTCCTGATGATTTTGTTATTTTCATAATCCCATAAACGATAACCAAATTCATCAACCCCATATCCAATAAAGGTACATTCTTGGATTTATCTTCAAGCTTTGTTCTATTTTCTTTATCAATATGGACAAATGCTTCACAACCAAACGTTCTCATAAATGAGTAGTTTACCTTTTTATCTGTCCATGCTTCCTCTGGAATACTACCATCCAAAGCACTTGAAGGTCCTCTATTTATTAAAATAAACAGTAGTATTTACAGCATCCACCCAAAACTGTAAGGGCAACCCTGCATGCAGTCTCATACACCTTGCACGCTCCATGATCATTCTGTTCATCCTTTCTGACACACCATTTTCCTGTGGTGTTCCTGGGACTATCTTCTCTCTACGAATCCCATGGTATGAACAGTAACTATCAAACTCCTTGCCGCAGTACTCACCTCCATTATCAGATCTAAGACACTTCAATCTTTTTCCTGTCTCATTCTCAACCAAAGCTTTCCGCTTCTTAAAAATAGCAAACACATAATATTTCTGTCTAATGCAATAAACCCAAGTTTTTTCTAGTTGCATCATCAATAAATGTAACATAATAATGAGAGCCACCAAGAGATTGTACCTGAGCCGGTCTCCATACATCTGTATGCATAAGCTCTAATTTTTCATTCTTCTTCTGTTTCCCAACCCTAAGAAATATGAATCTCTTCTATTTTCCATAAACACAGTTTTCACAGAATTCCAAACTTACCTGCTTCAAATCCAGCAGCAACTTCCTTGAGTGGAGAATCTGCATCCCCTTCTCACTCATGTGGCCAAGCCTATGATGCCACAATGCTATATTTGTTCCTGTGGAAGCTAAAGAGATAGAATGGTCAGTATTATGAGGACATAAATACAACATACCTACTCTGTCTCCTTTTTCTATCACCATTGATCCTTTAGTGATCTTCCACCACTTTTCTCCAAACGTAGATAGACAACCGCCATCTCCCAACTACCCTATTGAGATGAAATTTCTTTTCATAGTAGGAATATGCCTAACTTCTTTCAACAACCAATCAGTTCCATTCTTAACTTTTATCCATACCTTACCCATTCCAACAATTTTACATGGCTCATCATCACCCAATAAAACATGTCCAAAGTCTCCAGGAACATACTCATGAAAGTATTTCCTATGGGGTGTAGCATGACATGAAGCTCCTGAATCTACTACCCAATAATCACTAGTATTATCTAATGCAAGAATCAAAGCATCTTGTAACACATCACCTGCTACATTTGCTTCCTGGGTAGTTTCCTTCTGTGCATCTCCTTTCTTCTTTAGAGATTTGCAGTCTTTCTTCAGATGTCCTTTCTTTCCACAGTTCCAGCACTCTATCTTCCTAGTCTGGACTTGGATCTGCCCATTTTAGACTTTCCACAATTACCTTGGCTCTTTCCTCTCTCCTTTTGTCTTCCCCTGCTCTCCATGGTCAACACATTACCTGATGTCTCACCTGTGCTTTTTCTTCGCATTTCCTCGCTAAGAATAACACCAATAACATCATCAAATTTCAAGGTGTTTGAACCAGAGACGGAGTTACTTACAGCCATGACCAAGCTATTCCAGCTTTCTGGCAATGAACACAAGATTAGAAGAGCCCTAACCTCATCGTCAAAGTTCACACTTACAGAACTTAGCTGATTTGTAACCGTATTAAACTCATTTAAATGATCAGTAACAGATCCACCTTCAGACATCTTCATATTAAATAAACGCTTCATTAGAAATACCTTGTTGGAGGCCGAGGGTTTTTCATACAGCTTACCCAATGCGCTCATCAAACCCTCTGTTGTTGTTTCTTTTGAGATATTGAAAGCCACCGACGAAGCCAAGCTCAACCATATTGTTCCCAGAGCCTTTCTATCAAGAACCTCCCATTCTTCGTCCTTCATAGCCGTCGGCTGCTTTGCTTTTCCTCCCAACGGTAGGAATAGATCCTTCTGGTATATATAGTCCTCCATTTGCATCTTCCATAATCCAAAGTTTTGGCCGTTAAACTTCTCGACCTTAAACTTTCCTTCTTCTACCATTGTTCCCACTCGAACCAGAAACCCTAGCTTCCTGCGGGTTTAACTGCCAAATAGACCTTTGTCTCTAATACCAATTGTTAGAAAAACAGGATCGCAGAGCAATAACAATAAACAGAAATGCAAATATAATCACACATACACATTACAAGAGAGACACAGATATATCTTGGTTCACCCAACTTGGTCTACATCCACACTGAATTTGCCAGTCCTTATTATTATTACCATCTAGCAAGGTGAAGGGATACAACCTGCAGCACAACTGCTGCACTTCCTCTTCTCTGTTTCACAATCTCTCTCCTGATCTCAGAGATCTTTACAATGCATAAAACCTAATACATCATCATCCCTAGCCGTATTACAATATTTTTATTTTATAAGGGAAATACAATGGAAAAATACCATGGGATACCCAAAACCATGGGCCCACAAAACAGCTGGCAAAAACAGCCCCAAAAATTTTCTTAGGGGGTGTTGCCCCCAAACCCCCATTTCTCGGGGGCGCTGCCCCCGAACCCCCGCCGGGGGACCGCTGGCCCCCGGTTCCCTCTGGAACCCCGTGGGGGGGCAATGCCCCCCCACTAGGCTGACTGTACAGTCCACCTACATATCATATAAAACTGGGGTACAAACACGGCTGATACAATATCATCTATGAGACTAGAAGATTTGGATCCACAACCAACACGCCAGACCTTCCCTCTCGGTATTCATATAATTTCTCTCTGTAGATGACAACTTTCGACTCGCAAAAGCAATTGGGTGATCCAGATCTCCTTCCCCTGGTTGCGCAAGCACTACTCCCAGCGTAATCGATGATGCATCCACATGGACATGGAATTCCTTGCTCCAGAAAGGAAATACCAATATTGGTGCAGAATCCATCTTAGCCTTCAACATCTCGAAACTTACTTGACATTCTGGACTCCATAAGAATACCGCATCCTTTTTTAACAACTTTTCCATAGGAGCTGTGATCACTACATAACCACGGATAAACTTGCGATAGTACACTGTGTGCCCTAGCATCGCTCTCAACTGCTTGACATTTGTAGGCGGTTTTAAGCTCAGAATTAGCACAATATTTGTTGGTTCAACCAACAGTACTTGCTTGCAAACAATATGACCCAACAACATCCCAAATGGTGCATAGAACATACACTTCTTCAAGTTCAGCGATATTTGATGCTATCTACAGCGCTCTAGCATCAGTCACAGATTTTCCAGATGATCGCTGATCAATCCATAAACTGTCCAGTCATCCATATAAATTTGTAGGAATTTCAGAATAAAATATTAGAACGCAGCGACAATGACCCGGGAGAATACCGCAGGTGCGTTCTTAAGCCCAAACGGCATCACGGTGTACTGGAAACCACCCCATTCAGTCACAAATGTTGTCTTGTGGCGATCCTAATCTGGTGATAGCTAGAGAAACCATCCGTGAAAGAATACATTTCTTGACCTCCCACCCCTTCCAGTATCTAATCAGTGAAAGGTGTCAGAAATGGATCATGCATACATGCGTCATTCAGCTTCCTTAGGTTGACACAAATACGAACCTCACCTGTCTTCTTATCCTGCAGCACCATGGGACTAATCCATTTCAATTCTTCGACTGGCTCAATTATCCCAGCACACAGCATTCGGTCAAGTTCAATTTTGACTCTTTCCTTGTGTCATGGATTCAGTCGATATGGGCACTACCTGAGTGGTTTCGCATATGGCTTCAAGGGAATCTTCATGTCCTAGAGATCTCCTAGTATTCCTTTCATCTCGCAAAAATTCGTAGGGAACAAATCTTGGAACTCATGCAACAAGTTTGTGACCTTCATCATCATCTCTTCATCCCAGTAGTCACCAACATTCACAAACTTTGGGTTCTCCTCCATACCAATGTTAATCTTCCTAAGCTTCATCAACTTAGTTATTGGATCTGTCAGTGCATCAGGTGCCACGACATCCAGACTCCCTTTTGATTTTAGAATATTGATATTCCGTGGGTCATCACCATCCTCTGGCCCTCTAGTAATATTATAGCATTCCATCATCAACTGCATCTGCCATTGTTTATACGGATCCTAAGGGTATGCGACTGGAACCTCCTTCAGAACAACATCGTGGATGAGCTATAGGGAATAATGAACATCTGGTTTGGCATCCGCGAAACTGAAGGTATGAGTGAAGCAAACCGTCAGCTCTAACCAGGTGGTAATCTCCCCGCGCAACTCAGCTACGGCATACCACGATTGAGGCATTTCATCCAAAGTGTGGACAAAGGCATGTACCCATTCATCCCTTCGTTGCGAGGCCCACAGAGTTTTACATTCAATCAGATGATTTCCAGGGTCATTCCTCCCATCGTATCTGCCGGTGTGGTATATTTCTGTGTCATCAAAGTGAACTGTCATTAGTCTTTGACACTGCAACCACCCGGTAATCGACTTTTTATGGGTCTCCCACCAACGTGCTGGAGCAGCCTTCAGCGCCTCCTCCAATTCCAACAATCCCTTTGGTTCTGACACCTTGTCTTCAAATGTGACTAAAAATTCAGACAACCCAAGTCTAGTCCTTCATATACTGGTAATTCAATAGTTTCAGTCGCAACGCAGCACAATGACTACGTGATCAAACCACACTTCATGAATTATAACTCATGCATGCGATTCTGCCAATTCTCTAATGCATTACCAGAATCGAAAGATGCAGAGATAAAGTTGCGCCATCTGAGTTCACCATCGGTATTCAGATGGATGTAATCTTCTGAAATGTTATATGCGTGATCCCATCCTTTGCCAACTTCATCCTTTACGGGTTCAACATACCTGCGCCCTTCAGTTAGATCCAATGGAGCTATAACTCTGAGGTCTTGATTTTCAAAAGTCATCACTTGCTTCTTGAAATTAATTACTGCCATACTGTCATTGGCCCATCCGATCCCCAGCAACATAGGATAGGAGCTTACCCCATTGACAAATTCAATAATATCAAAATCAACATATGTTTTCATCCCCTCAATATCCACAATGTAGCTAGGGTTTTACCCCTAGCTTGTGCAAATGAGCACCTACTAAGGAGAATGGACTCCTTAGTAGCAGTTCAGTAAATGTAAATAATTAAGCTAAAACAGAAATTAAATTACTTCTAAAACATGCATAAAACATAAACAACAAATTTAAAGAATGGCTTTTTGTATTGATATTACCTTCAATGTGAAGGTTTGATGAAGCCCTTTGCAGTGTCCAAGAGGATGCTCCAAGCTTCAATATGCTCCTTCTCCTTCTCCAATGATGGGAATGGGCCAAAGGTGGCTCTCAAGGTGAAAATGGTTCAATGGTGAACTAGGGTTTCGAGAGAGATTTTGGCAGAGTAAGGGTGCTTGTGATTGTGGATATGGAATAAGGGATCTCCATCACCTATTTATAGTTTTTTGGTGGTGGAGTGCTGACCCATGGTTTTGGGTAACACATGGTTTTGGGCAGCTGTATAGGGTTTTTTCCTCCTTTTCCTCATTATTTTATATTTTTTATTTCCTTTTTAGGGGATTTTTGCTATTTTTGGAGGAAAAGGGGGTTTTTTAGCCTTTTTGAGGCTATTTTGGTGGTTTTGTGGCCTTTTGGAGGCATTTTAGGCCTTTTGAAGGCTTTTTTAATGGCATTTTTTAGGATTTTAAGGGAAATATGGTAGGAAAATGGACAAATGAGCCATATAATGTGGTAGATGAGGTAGTGTGCACTTTTTGGGTGTTAACAGATTGCCCCCTGATGTGCGAGGGCAAGAGCTCATCGTATGGTCGATGGACATCATAAGTCATGAATGGTTTTCCTAGGTGTGGAGAAAAGAGAAGAAACAAACCGAAGCCCGGAACAACGATCCCGAACAACTGCAAGAACTAAAAGTACATAACCTCAATAATGGATGAGGAATCGTCTGATCATATGGACAAGGCGGGCATTCCCATGCTCGTATCAGGATATAACATAACAATAACAATGGGGTCCAAAAAATGGGGATCTGAAATATACATGACCTCAAATACTGACTGAGGAATAATCTCAATATATGGACGAGGCGGGCATACCCATGCTCGTATCAAGATACATAAACAGAACTGTGAGGCCCGAAAAGGGGACTTGTAAGATACATAGATCACCACTGTGTACATCATAAGTGTCCAGAGGGGACACAAAATCTGGGAGATACTGCTGGGCGGACCATGTGTAAACTGAAGAACTGGTGCACTGGAACATCAACAGTGTTGCTGACAGGGGTACCAGAGGAGCGGATGAGCTGCTGGATCATAATGACTGGGAGCAACAACCTCAATGGTACACTGAACTGGAACTGAAATGGGTACTCAAGGAAGCATGTAACTGGAGGGCTTCCGAATACAAACGCCAACGCAGCCCGGACATCCATGGGAACATGTAACTGGGTGTTCCGAAGTGACTCACCAATGTGCTAGAGTCAAGGGAAATCCGGGGTCTTCGACTAAAAACTGATGGGGTATAATCCTACGCGATCCTCAACGATGCGATCAAGGTGCTGAAGTCGAGCATGTGAGGAACAACCACTCGGAGAGGCAATGATGACTCCTCTCAGAATGATCCGTAGGCACTTACCACAGATGGTGATAAGTCCAAGGCGTAGGGACCTCTAGGCCTATCCTCTGGAATAGAGGAGATGTCGTCGACAGAGGGAGACCTGCAACGATCAAGGCAATGATGTTTCCTTGACAGGAGCGTGAGGTAAACAACCGAAATGTGATAGTACTGATGGTAGGACTGACAAACTGTGGGGGGACAACTGGGCAAGTAGAGTGGGTGGACCCAAACTTCCTTTGTTCAGAGTATGATAATGGAAATGATCTGGCAGCATATGACACTGACTGAGGGGAAAGGGATCATAGCTGTAAGGGATCTGGGAGGATAACTGGGCTGAGGGAGACTCAAGCTGGTATAAAATGGCAGGAGACTGCAGAATACTCTGAACAAAGGCGACCTAATTGGGGGTGCTGCCGAGATGATCGATCATAGTGCCAGGAGGCACGGGAGGGTACTTCTTCATGGGTTAAGGAACTAGAAGAAGTGTGTGTAAAATGATACTGTCGTGTGGATTTATACGAGCCCAGGACAGTTCATGCTCATGGTTGCTTTCAATTTTAAGGAGTCTGAAAGCAAATAAGAAGACTCTGAAGTAATGGAATGGTACTGTCGTGTGGATTTTACGAGCCCAGGACAGTTCATGCTCGTGGTTGCTTTCAATTTTAGAGAGTCTGAAAGCAAGTAAGAAGACTCCAGGGGGTTGCTTTTTCGTATATTTAGTCTCCAAGGCACAAAGAAGCATAAAAGGATGCAATGAAGAACTCTTCTAGCCAGTGTGACTAGAGTATTCCTTTTTCGTAATTAGTCTACCAGGTCCGGAAAAGGGTTAAACTTATACCAGATAGACGCCCTTTCAGGTACTTTAACGAGCATGAAAGGAAGCAAGATTGCTCGGCGATCTTTTCATTCTTTTAGGAGTCAGAAAAGAGCTTAACGGAAACTCCCTAAGTGCCTTTTTTGTAAAGGACTTGTCCGGCCCGAAAAAGGGATAAAATTATACCGAACAAAAGAAATGGCCAGGCAAGGAGGAAGTGTTCAATCAAGGAACAGTAATGATGACCAAGAATGAGGATAGTGGGGAACACTGGTGGGCCTCCTTGCGGGGTAGATGAAATGGTGGCAAAATAACGAAACATTTGCAGTATGACAGGAGTGAATGGCTCATGTAAAAATGTGGGACAATCCGATAGCAGCCGATGTGGCATGCAAACCGAGGCAGCAAGGTGTCGGGACACAATGTTGAAATTGTACCAAGTGAGAGTGAGAAATGATCTCAAGCATCATCACGAGCTCGGAAAAATGAATCCAGCGATATAAAGGATGTTAAAAACGGGTAACGGTCGATGTGGCATGCACACCGAGGTGACGAGGGCGTTTTGGAAAAAGACCCAAAAAATCGGGGGGTGAGAGCGAGAAATGATCTCAGGCATCATCACCGGCTCGGAAAAATGTATCCGATGATATAAAACATGTGAAAAACGGAGAACGACCGATGTGGCACGCAAACCGAGGCGACTAGGGCGTTTTGGAAAAAATACCCAAAAAATCTGGGGGTGAGAGCGAGAAATGATCTCAAGCATCATCACGAGTGCGGAAAAATGAATCCGACGGTGCAAATGGTGCGAAAAACGGAGGTCATAAGGACTCCAGAATGGTCAAAGGAAAGAACTATGCGTATCAAATCAAATCAAACATACAAGTGACACGTGACCTCAAAAATGGTTGAGATCACAAATGTGAAAAAGTGAGCAGGGTTAATGACCCGCCCCCATGCTATGTGCATGGGGTTTGTGATTGTGGATCACATATGTGTGGGTTTGAACAATGGGTTCATTGACATGCTGATATAGATGTGATGGGGAAGGTTCAAAATGATTGATCATGCCCCCTATCCCAGGGTCGAGGTAATCTATCATGCCCCTTGACGCAGAGGTGTTACTGTGATGCTCTATGAGAGCGGGGTCAAGACCAGGCATTTCAGTATAGGACCAGGCAAAGACATCACGGAATTCTCTGAAAAGGTTTATGTAGTCCTCAATCTCTTGTTTACTGCAGAATGCTCCTAAAGTAATGAGTTCAAGAGCACGTCCTGGGGCAGCGATATCAACTTGGATGACAGGAGAGATGTTGGCCATGTTACCTTCCTCGAAGGCATCAGGAGCAGGAATAGGGTCCTTGAACCAGTCGACCTTGGTGGGGAGGAAGTCTTTGGATTCAACCGCGTATTGGGTAGCGGTGCTAGAGGAGGATTTTTCGGGGATGAAGTAGGAACGATGATGCATATCATCCCAGGGATAATCCGGGGCAGTCAGGGCCTCAAGAATCTCCTCATCAGTACGGAAAGTTTGCGTCGTCAAATCGGTTGACGAGGGGGTAGTGGTTGAAGAGATCATATAGATGATATTAACCTCTTCAGAAGGGGGAGAGACCGGGGGGTAAATCTCCTCAATGGTGGGTGGTGCCGTCTCAAGATCCAGATTGTTCATCTCATAGAGAGCCGCTCTGTAATCCGGGAGATCGGGACAATGATGTGAATAATGCCCGTAAATACCGCATATGGCGCAGGAGTGGTTGGTACGTAGGGACTTATCTTTAGGCTTGGGAGTGGGGTTTAGTTCGACAGTTGGGATGTTGGGGTCATCGTCGAGCATTTGCATGTGCTTCTGCAATGCTGGTAACTGTGGGCATTGGTGGGTCGCATGGCCCAACTCGTCGCACAGCGAGCATTTGGGAGGAGCACGAAATACTGGAGGGTTTTTGACTGTCTTGGGAGGTGGTACAGCAGTGTAAGGTTGTGGACCTCTGCCCCCAGTGGGTTTGGGAGTAGGAGGGGGGGTCGTGGAGGACGAAGGGGTAGAGACACCGGGAGGTGGTTGAGTGGTAGTAGCCATGGGTTGCATCGGTTGGAGGACGACATATGGTGTCGGTGGGCGAACGGGAGGCGAAAGATACCATACAGGTAATCCCAAGGTTAACCCAGGGAGGCTAAGGGTAGCCATGACCGGGCCGCTTACTACTCCCGATGGAGGGACTAGGAAGGGGATCGTATGGATCGGTGTAACACCAATGTGGCTAGGTACCAATGGTGGTTTTGGCAACAAGGGTGGTTGATCATTAGGTGGTAGGTTATTGTGGGATAAGGTACATAAGTCAGAGACTTCGGGCGTAGATGATGGGGGAGGAATGGATTGAAAGGTGGAGGTCATCGGTGCGTCTGAGTAGACTCCAGGCCCCGTAGAGGAAACAAACGAGGTGGTGGCAGGAGAAACAGGTTGTTCAACCATGGGGAGAACATTTTCAGGTGCCGCGGGAGCACTGGGATCATAGTAGGTGAGCTGGTCAATCTTAACCACGCGTCCCTCATGGGGGAACATCATGGTGCGAAAGACAGAAGAGGCAACTGCCCGCATGGCATACATGTAGCTGCGGCCAAGTAAAAGGTTATAATCCAATTGGGCATTGATTACCTCTATGTCAATAAGGACTGTTTTACCACCTAACTGGACAGGAACGTTGGGTAGGAGGCCTTGGGGCTGGGCCGAACGACCGTCGTAGGCGCGTAACGCAGTGGTGGACTGCTGGAGAGGAGGGGATCCTAGCTTCTGCCATACGAATGTAGACATAACGCATGTGGAGGCACCCTCATCGATGATGCACCGATGGATGACAAGATTCCTAACGGAGACAGTAACTTGGAATGCTAAGCTGGAAGGTAGGCGTGGTTCAGACTGGTCTAAATCAAATGCCATCAAATGCGAATCAGTTGGGTCAATCCCCCCAATGGCGGAAAGTAAATTCTTGCGCTGGGAAGGGCAGTTCTTCAAGACTTCTAACGTAGACATGGCTGCGGGAGATTGGGCTAGGTTGTCTACGATGTTGTAGTTTGACGCAGCGCGCGCGTTAGGGTTATTGTTGATTCGGTGAAGTGGGAACCGAGGTGCTTTCGCAGCGCCGTCTATGGGAGGCGGAGGTATACGTAACGCCTGATCGGTGGGATGGGTGTTAGTAGTTTTATCCGTGGGAGGGGCTTCAGAGGTGGAGCCGTATTGGTTCCGACGGGTCTGGAGGTTGACGTCAGCAGATGACATCATCAGTAAGTGGTGGGTACCTGAGTCAAACATGGGTTGATCAGGAGCAGCGTAAGTGATCTGTTGTTGCTGGGGCACGTTGGCTTGATTGGGAGCCAACGGCTGAGTGTTCACTACGCCTTGGGTCGGTAAGGGATTTTGCAGCACCAAAGGGGGTTGTTGAGGTTGGGGGGGGTTGGGCGGTGCTTGGGGAGCCGCATGCCCTTGGCGATGGGCCTCGTCAACCCAGAGTTGCCGGGCTCGCTCCAAATGTGGGCAAGTGTGTGTGTAATGTCCATAGACCCCGCAAATAGAACAAGGGTGGTTCGTTCGCAAATTGGGGTTTTTGGCCTGCTTGGGCGGGCGATCAGGGTTTTGATTAGCGGGGGCCGCATTGTTGTTGTCAGGGGAATTAGTCGGTTGACCAGCTTGGTCTGCAGGTTGGTTGTTCCCCCGATTACGGCCCTTGCCGCGGTTCTGTTGGCCCTGGTTTCGTTGGTTATTCTGGTTTTGCTGCAGGTTCTGTTGGGCGTCAACTTGCCCTTGGGCAGCAGGTAGATTTTGAGGTTGCGCAGGTGCTGGAGCAGGCTGCGGAGGATGATATGTAGGTTGAGGCTGAGCAGGTGCAACAACTTGAGGGGGTTGCTGATAGGACTGCGGAGCAGGTTGTGGATGTGCCGTAGGGGCTTCCTGGGGCGGATAATAAGCGGGTGGGGCTTGTGAAGGCGCAGGACCAGAGGCAGCCTGCTGATGGTAGTAAGGCTGAGGGGCGACTAGAGGAGCATAAGCAGGAGTCGCATACCCGAAGCACTGAGGTGGACAAGAGGGTCCATGGGAATGGTGATGTGTCATGGGAGCATATGAGTTGGTTGCTCCAGACTGTGAAGTAGCCCGCGACAGGTCGGGGCCAGGGGTAGGACGTGCTATAGAAAAGGGTTGGGGATGTGAAGAAACACGGCCAATGATACCATCTGCAGCGTGGGATGCCCCCGGCGCATCATGCTGGGAGGACTCGCCGCGAGGGGCGTCAGGTATAATGGTATAAAGGTAACCCGATTGGGTGTAAATGAGGTCGAACTGTTGGGCCTTAAGGATGGCTTCTTCTTCAGACTGGGGTCTTTCTGAGGCCACATCCTTAGCGATAACAGGGAGAAGGGATTTGAGGAACCAATCTAGGAAGATACGGTCGTCAAGTTTGATCTTGCATAAGCTACGGCGTCAACGCCACTCATGGATGTGGTCTGTGATATGGGTAGCCGTGTTTTGTATACAAGATAGAAGGATCTCAATGCCCGCGTCATAGCGGACAGGCAACTGGAAGAACTGCAGGAAGGTCGAGGCCAGGGAAGCAAAGGTGGCATGGGTCCCATGAGGTTGCTCGATATACCACTTGGCTGCAGAGCCAGTGAAGGTGCGCTGTAAGAGACGGAGGCGAACAGAGTCATCCACTATGGAGTTAGAGGAACACCATAGGTGGAAAGACATGATATGGTTTTGTGGGTCCTCACCGGCCTTGCCCTCGAACTTAGGGATGTCAGAGGGGAGCTTGGTAGGCATATGAGGCCACGTAGGGTCGTGTCGAATAGGATCGTTGGTCAATCTGGCCAGGTCAGGTAGGTTGAGGCTAGCCATGAATGGCAAACTGGAAGAAGGATGTGACACAGTAGTGGGTTGGACCAAGTTGGGGCCAGTGCCCCCAAGCGGAGGGACAAGATTTAGGGTGGTGCCCCCAAGTGGGGGAACTGAGGTAGTGGAGGATGGTCCAGCACCACCATGGGTAGTGTGAGCCACTGATGTAGTGGGGATAGGTATTCCCGCTGTGGGAATAGGTACCGTGAGGGGAACGGTAGATGGGTGCCCCATGGAGGGCATACCAAAAACAGGTGTAGTAACTGGTGTAGTGGTGGATGTGCCACCGATGGTCCCTATAACAAATGGAGTGGAAGTCGTGCCAGCCATGGGGCTAGTAGGGTCAGTGTAAATAGGGTTCTCAGACTCTTCGTCAGAATCGGAGGTAAAGTAAGGGGCGTCACTATCTGGTGACGGAGTCCTACGTCGCTGACGAGTGGAGTCAAGTGACAAGGCTCTAGACCTGTGATGAATGGTATCAACAGATGATGATCGGAATCGATGACGGGTGGTGTCAAGAGAACCGTGCTGTGGGGGCTCGCCCCTGAGGCGCCGAGAATGTCTCGAGGACTCAATGGTGACAGATGGTGTCAAATCTTTGTGGGTTGAGGTGAGTATAAAAACAACTCAAAAAATCCTAATACAACCGAGTGTGCAGAAGGAGAGCTAAAAAGCAAGGCACTCAGGCCAACAACCAACTCAAAACACCCACTGCAGCAGCTGTACTACAATAGGTGGAGTAACAACAAAGATAGTCAGAATACCAACAAGCAGCAGGTTTCCTAAAAAGAAAATGGTGGACTCACTAGACCAAAGAGAGGTAAAGGAGCATGCAAACACCTAGCTAAAAGTATTCTGACTCAACTAAACATATCCTCTGCAAGGTGATGAAATCCAAGTCAGACAATATGAGTAGGAAAGCCAAGTGGCTATGATATCCCCCTACCGGGAGGGACACTGGGTAGTCAATCCTAGAAGAATGGCAACTAAGATACCCCATTCATGACACGTCCAGAAAGGTGAATCTGTCGTTTAGTTCGTTGACCGCAATACCCCTATACAGGGATATCCCGCGAACCGCGAAAGGTAGCCCTTCGGTTACTGAATGGAGTGCGGTATTCCACTCAGGCCTCCGGAACCAGTCTCCCGATTTCAACCCTCCTAAGGGAGAGGCCCTCTGATAAACTAGTCGTGACCGTGCCAAAAAGTACTAGGGGATTTTGGTTCCCTATTTGGACAACAACTATGTCTCAAGTGAAATAACCAAGGGGTGTTATTGGAAGCCTATCCCCCTGATCCTACCTAACTACAATGATTCTTTTGTGTTCCCCAAGTGGGGTTAGAATGTTGGTTTAGTTAGGTACTTTTTAAGGCTCACTTGATTTATGTGACAGAGTGTGTGCTCGTGAGGTGATGAACCCAAAATAGAAGTGCCACAAGGGGGACAACTTCTAAACTATCAATAATACTGAAATTGGAAGTTTAACTTGCAAAATTTTCTGAATAAAAAATACTGAAATTTGTAAAATGAAATCTGTAAAAGGAACAGAAATTATGTTGCAGAAAGGCTGTAAGGTAGTGAGGCTGCAGGTGGGACAGAGGGCTGTTCAGATGCAGAAAATATTGCAGCAAAAGGGGCTGGGCTCAAGACAGAAAAAGAGCAGAAATCAGACCGCGGGTCCGTGGTGAATCGGAACAGGCAGACCGCCGGTTTGAGGAAAACAGACGCGGTCAGGTCGCGGCTTTCGGGACAACAGAAGCAGTCGGGACGCGGGAAATAGGGAAAAAGACGCAGTCGGGTCGTGGCAGAAGGGATAACAGGAACAGTCGGGACGCACGAAAGAGGCAGAAAGCCGCAGTCGTGACGCGGGAAAAGGACCGACAGGGGCAGTCAGATCGCGGCAAACAGGCTGATTAGCCACAGTCGGATCGCAGGTAACAGACTTGAATCTGCCGGCGGGGCGTCGGAAGCAGTCTGAGAGCCGCGGTCGGATCGCAGGTAAAGGCCAGAAAGGCGCGGTCGGGACGCGACTGCAGAGGGAAAAGACGCGGTATGCGGCGGCCGAAAGGGACAGCCGAAAGGAAAAAATTCAAAAGCGGAAACCAGAAATTCAAAATCTAGGGGAGTCGCCAAAACTGTAGCTAGGGTTTTACCCCTAGCTTGTGCAAATGAGCACCTACTAAGGAGAATGGACTCCTTAGTAGCAGTTCAGTAAATGTAAATAATTAAGCTAAAACAGAAATTAAATTACTTCTAAAACATGCATAAAACATAAACAACAAATTTAAAGAATGGCTTTTTGTATTGATATTACCTTCAATGTGAAGGTTTGATGAAGCCCTTTGCAGTGTCCAAGAGGATGCTCCAAGCTTCAATATGCTCCTTCTCCTTCTCCAATGATGGGAATGGGCCAAAGGTGGCTCTCAAGGTGAAAATGGTTCAATGGTGAACTAGGGTTTCGAGAGAGATTTTGGCAGAGTAAGGGTGCTTGTGATTGTGGATATGGAATAAGGGATCTCCATCACCTATTTATAGTTTTTTGGTGGTGGAGTGCTGACCCATGGTTTTGGGCAGCTGTATAGGGTTTTTTCCTCCTTTTCCTCATTATTTTATATTTTTTATTCCCTTTTTAGGGGATTTTTGCTATTTTTGGAGGAAAAGGGGGTTTTTTAGCCTTTTTGAGGCTATTTTGGTGGTTTTGTGGCCTTTTGGAGGCATTTTAGGCCTTTTGGAGGCTTTTTTAATGGCATTTTTTAGGATTTTAAGGGAAATATGGTAGGAAAATGGACAAATGAGCCATATAATGTGGTAGATGAGGTAGTGTGCACTTTTTGGGTGTTAACACACAACAAGGCACGAAACTATCCCAATTGGTGTTACCTTGGCCCGATTAGCCAATTGTAGCTGCACACGAGACCAACTTAGTGTTGGGATCCCCATCTTTTGCCATGCTTGCTTTGTTAAAATATTGACATCTGAGCCTAGATCCAGAATGACTGAGTCTATGTCGTAATCCCCAATCTGGACATTCATACGCATCTCTTTCCCTATCTTTTTCCTCTGTAAAGAGTTCACTACAGAATCTTTCCATCCCCTATTCATTCGATGCAACAGACTCTCGATCTTGGCAAGAGCATCGGGATCTCTTACTAGCAACAAGCAACTTTCAAAGAAGTTCTACAAGGTACCATACTAGCGCGATGGTCCTTCACCCGAAGTTGAATCAAAAGCAGGGGGAATGTCATAGATAATTGACTTACCAAGATCTCTTGCTATCACATCACGTGCTTTAAAGAACGTATCTCGCTCAACATCAATATCGAATTGCACCTTATTCTTTCCATCTAGTGAGATAAGCGGATGCGGGCCATCTTCTCCTATCGTCGCATCCCCACGAGTGATAACAGCAACAACGACATCTTGCGTCCTCGGTTCTATGGAAATCGTTGGGACAGTTGATCCTTGATTCTAGTTCGGTGGTGGGTTCGTGGGTTGATTCACATTCTGATTTGCATTCTTATTCTGATGCTAATTTTGGTTCTGTGGCTTATTCTGGTTCTACAACTGATTATGATTCTGCAACTTCTGAACATTTCCTTCCTTCCATCTCACGATCAGCTATGCACAATTCTCAACCATGTGATCAATACCAAAACAATATGCACACTATGTTTGCAACTATGGGAAATCTCTCTGATAGTGTCCCAATACTCCGCAATTATAACATTGGACATGTCTGTGACCTCGTCCTCCGCCTCAACCAAAGCCTCCACCTTGTCCTCCTCGGAATCCTCCTTGCTGCTGATATTGCAGTTGATTAAATTGTTGCTGCAAGGGATTCGGTTGCAGCTGAACACATTGCCCTAGCTGAACATACGGCGCCTGATGAATGTGATGTGGCTGCTGCGGATCCATCTGCATCTGATTATAGTGCAGTTGTGGTATAAATTACTGTTGCAGCTGCAGTACGAATTGCATCTGCGGTTGAGTTGGCGGCTGGGCCACCTATGGCTACATCTATGGTTGCTATACTACGCGGTGGTTGTCCTTTACGTAGTATGAATCATACGTTCTTTCTTGAAGTAGGCCATATGCGCGACAATCCTTATCTTCATGCCAAATAGACTTGCAGAATGTACAATACAAATCCATCAGCTTCATGACCATCTTCTGCATGTATTGACACTCCTCATGTCGATGCCCATAGAATTAAAAAATGCGGCACCATGACATACCCCCACCACTCAATGAGTTCGGCACGCCTGATACTAGGTAGTTTCGAAAATCTAGGCAACTATCCTTGGTATGCCCCTCTACACGACATCGTGTACACCAACCCTCCTCGCGGTGCTCTTCTCCCTTGTTGAGATCCTGTAATTGAATTGTTAGGTTCACCAGCTGCATCTAGATTTAAGACATGTTGGCTGTATTATCGCCGACATGTGAATCTTCTAACCTCACCACAATCTCCAGAGCCTCGCTCAGTGTCACAATGTTTTGCTGCATTAATGGGAGTCGAATATGAGGTAGTAACACCGCGATGAACCATTCCTTATGCTGAACGTCACTCATCTCAAAGCTGATTCTTTTCATTAGCGTTTTAAACCTTTGGTCAAAGTCCCAAAAGTTTCATTCGGATATTGCTTGATCTCCTTCAGTTCCGTAATCTATTGCGCTTCGGAATTTGGTTTTTTGAACTCTCCAATTAATCCTTTCCTAACTTCATCCAATGTCTTCTCTGTACTTCCTGCAGGAACTTGTACAAATTTCATGAACCAGTCCAGTGCACAACCACGAAGAGTCATTTTCAATTGACCTTTCTTGGCCTCAATATCATCTGTAATCTGTTTAACAGTCCACCTAGCTTCACATAAGAACTAGTATTGCTCTGGGTTGTTAGTTCCATTTCCATGGAACATAGGTAACTTCTCATCTTCATCCACCATCCTAGGATTCCTTCCTACAGCCACTGATCCGATAGCAATCAAGTGTTGTTGACACGATGAACACGGCAGTGTCAAAGTCGTATTTCTTCCTGGTTGTGAGATAGTGAGCGGAGGTGTGAGTAGGCTATTACTGGGGGTTGGTCTTGCCTCTATCCTGGGTGTAGCCTAGTTGTCCTTATTGGCACTGTGAGATCACTTTGTGCCATGTAGTATTCCTTCATGATTTTTCATTTCGAGCGCAGCAGGACCTTCTCCTGTCCTCTGCCTCTTCTCTTATTGAAACCTTGCTCCTCCCCTCGTAAGGCCACTCTCTTCCTCAACTTTTTTCATAGTCTCATCATAACTTGCACCCATCTACCCTATATCATTCCATTCACCCCCCCTTGTTGTCACGGTATCCATATCCTCCACCCACAAGGGTTCTTCTTCTCGAGGTTCATCTTCAGTATGCCCTTTTCACAGATGAGCATCTTAATGGACAACTGCAGCGACAATAGGAACTTGCCTCTTGGTCCATTGAAAAATTCCCTTTCAGCTTCGCTATAGGATTTTTTCGTGTCAACTGCAAACTTGGTGATATAGCCCTCCAATATACTATTGAACCAGACTTCAATAGCCCGCGATGCTCTGTTGTTGACTTCTTGCAAATCCTGAATCAATTATGGGGTCCAGGACATTGGCTCACCGCCTTGGAAGTTTACCTTGTGAAATGTCAATTGCGCCAACCATTCATACAAGATAATCGGGAATTCGCAGAAAAAATATTCGCATGGACCGTCATGTATGTAATTTTCCAACCACCAATCCATCATCAGTCCAGGGTTCTGATTCTCTTTCTCAGCAAACTCTCACAACCTTTGATCGAACCAATCTTGAATTTCAGGTCTTGTCAGATGCCACAACATGTCCTTCCTCTACTTCGCGATATGGTCCCAGCAACGAAACCATTTGTTGACACAAACCCAGTCGACAGGGGTTCCTCACTCTGTCGACATCCAACCCACCATGATCTCCCTGAGCACCGGCCCAGACAGGTTTTACCCTGTCCAGCAACACCTACGGAGCAGATGAAGTCTCACCCGAGATGTTTGAGGGAGAGCTAATAGAACCACGTTTCCGCTGAACAAAGGAGGACCATGTGTGGCTTCGTTATCAACTGAGCGTAGAATTAATTAATAGATCATTCATTTCAACTTATGAATTTAAACAGAACTGCATCATCATTCAACATATCTCATTATCAATAACAACGCAAACAGATCTAACAATATAACATCATTTAGCGCACAGAAACATCGCATCATTCACATATTCATATCATATCACATTTATAGAAGGAAAATAGAAATAGACACAATGATTTTGCTCAAAACTCCATCATTTCATATTAACCTTCGCATTAAACGATAGATACAACAATATAGTCCTTCTGTCGCATACCCAGATTCAAACAGACTCAGATCAATATCCAAAACATACTGCAATAACAATTCTCCAGATCAAGCTTGGTATCGTAACACTTGTAATGCTACATCTATTTATAGGCTTGTGCCTTTACATTCATTGTCCACTTATCCTATCGCCTAACTACTTTCTAACAATATTTACAACAAAATGACCCTTAACCCGCACAATACGGTCCAGCATGACCCAAAAATACATAAAATACTATTATTTCCGACTTGTGTGCAGTTTTCCTCCTTGAGCGGTGTCTTTGACCTTGCGCAGCATCCGCGATGCTGCACAAATGACTCATCCAAAACTCCTACCAACATGCCCCCAACACAATCTTGTGTCTTTCCCTCGAGCCACATCAGCTGGACATGGTGTACTCGTTGATCTTCAACCTGAATTCCTCATACTCCTAATCGATCTCCCTAACTTGCTCCTTAGCCGCAACAATGATCTCCTGACTCTTTGTCAAGTCCTGTGCTGACAAACGCTCAATCAGCTTATTAGCAACTTTCCTCTAACCTTCTTGTACCTCCTGCAGCGCAGAAACTACCTTGAGAGAAAACTGCACGCCAATCTCCTGGAACTCCTCCAACTGCATAGTGTGCTTTTGTTGATGCTCCTGTGCCTTTGCAACACACTGCTGTAACTCCTTTAGCTTTGCATTTTTGGTGACCTGAACAACCAGTGGCATCATTCTCATCGACGTCTTCAGTGTTGCTATCTTCCCTTCTGCCTCGTACCACAGCTTGGTCAGTTGCTCTAATTTCTCATCCTGGACTACGCTTCCCAAAAATTGTTAAATTTTCAGAATTTACTTCAATCTGATCTAGGATCTTAACTGAGAGAACAACATGTACAACAAATCTACATCATAACAATCATGGACATAATAATGCAAGCACACAAGAGACACAGAGTTTACTTGGGGAAAACCATAACGGTGAAAAACCCCAATAACTTCCTTAGAGATAGATAGAGCAATGATACAACCAGAATACAAGAGATAGTCTTCTTTTAGCAGCAGAGCCTCCTCCTCCACAAGTGCGCCACTCTCCCAAGTGTGAGTGAGAGAATAGAATGTGTAAAATGAGAGAGACACACTCTCTATTTATTCACTAACTTGACTTGACCTTTACTCAACTAGGTTGGCCTCAACTTAACCACTTAACATAATGCTGACTGAGATGACCCCCACTAGGGTGGTCTAATAACCCTTTGACCCATATGGCCGACCCCCAATAGGGTGGTCTAATAACCCTTTGACCCACATGACTTATATAAGGCCGACCCCAACATGGTGGTCTAATAACCCATCAAGTATAAGTTACGACATTTACAATATAAATGATGACACTTCCGTATAGAGGAATAATAACATCTCTATAGGAATACAACCACTTCCGTATAGAGGAATAATAACATCTCTATAGGAATACAATATAAATATATGTGAAATACATTCTGAAGTTACATATACATCAAAACTCCCTCTTAACTAGGAAGGTATTTCTCGACACAAGTCTTCTAGCACAAGTCATCTTCTCTGGATCATCGTCACTAGATAATCGTCATTGAGTCATCATCATCGTCACTACTGCTGCTATCTCAATCAATCTCTGAATCTACTCGTCATAGGAAGTTCTACAGAGGCAGTCCTTTTTCATACTAGATGTAGACCCACCACCTGCAGGTCTTCGTCATCACTGGCCATACTATGGAAATCTCAGGACTTATTACGTGCGTCACAAAACCTTAAAAGAGTCTCTTGATTAGAAAGAACCCTAAAGAGCATCTGAGGCCTTTTTCATCCTGTCTAGATCTCCAGGACTTATTACATGTGACCCCACCACAAAACCTCGAAAGAGAATCCCAGGACTGATTACGAGCACAAGGCTTAACCTATCGGATCTCCTAGGGCACAAATTACATGTGGTCACCACAAAACCTCGAAAGAGCATCCCAGGACTGATTACGAGCACAAGGCTCAACCTATCGGATCTCCCAGGGCACAAATTACATGTGGTCATGGAAAAACCTCGAAAGAGCATCCCAGGACTGATTACGAGTACACGGATCAACCTATGAGATCTCCCAAGGCACAAATTACATGCCGTAGGACAAAACCTCAAAAGAGCATCTGCCAGATATCCCAGGGCACAAATTACATGCCATTGGAAAAACCTCGAAAGACTATCTGCAGATCTCCCGGGGCACAAATTATATGTCCTCCCAAGACAAACCTCGAAAGAGAATTTGCCAGATATCCCAAGGTACAAATTACATGCCATAGGCAAAACCTCGAAAGACTATCTGCAAATCTCCCAGGGCACAAATTACATGCTTATTTGCACAACCTGTTCCACGGCCACAGAGTATGAACCTGATACTCACCATACATCATCCTGATGTACACATGATCATCCTGATCATCATCACTGCAACATTTTGTTGCATGTCATCTAGAGCAACATCCTGAAGCTCGTCATCCATGATCATCCTGATCATAGAATGCATCTACCTGATGCATACCAAGTATCTAACTGATACATATCATCATACATGATCCACCTGATCATACAGTGTATCCACCTGATACAAATATAAATACATGATACATATCACCATACGTGATCCACCTGATCATACAATGTATCCACCTCATACATATACAGATACATGGTCCAAGCATCCAACATGATGCATATACAAAAATACATACAAGTGATCCAACTGATCATATCCAACATCCAGCATGATGCGTACATACATATAAATGATCTAACTGATCATATCCAACATCCAACATGATGCGTACATACATATACATATAAATGATCCAACTGATCATATCCATCATCCAACATGATGCATACACAGAGTAGTAGCTGGAGCATCATCCTGATGCTCATCATCCATGATCCTCCTGATCATCATAGCATCATCCTCTTCAGATCATCTCATCATCCTCTTCAGATCATCTCATCGTCCATGAAGCACAGCCCAGATGCACATCATCCAACACTTACACCACCGACATGGGAGAACACATCTACCGCCATTCAGGGAAGGCTCCAGCCCTTACTTTTTCACAATGGGAGAACAAATCTACCACCATGTGAAAAATGGTTCATCAATTACATCACGACCAAGGGAGAACACATCAACCATGTCAAAAAATCTCATGTGCATCTGCATCTTCCGGACTCATCACTTCCCTTTGGAAGGAACCTTGATCTGAAGTGCACCAAGCCTCTCTCTGAAGTACTCAAACTGCACTCTGGCCAATGGCTTGGTCAATACATCTATAACCTGCTCATCCGTCACAACATACTCTGCTTCAGCTGTACTCAGTGCTATGCAGGACTGCTTCCTGCTAAACCAAGAGATCACACCTGATCCCATACTAAAGCAGCACCCAGATGTGCTCTTCCTATCTGCAGCACTGCTTTCCCAATCTGAATCAACATAACCCTGCAGGTTAAACTTTTGATTCGCATCGTACTTGAGCCCATAATCCACTGTACCCTTCAGCTACCTTAGAACATGCTTTACAGCAACCAGGTGAACACTCCTCGGATCTATCAAGAACTGACTCAATGTGTTCATGGCAAAGCAAATATCTGGTCTCGTGTTCGTCAGGTACATCAAAAACCCAATCATCTGATGATACATAGAGACATCAACTAGCTTAGATGAAGCATCGCATAGAAGCTTCAGATTCGATGCCATAGGTGTGGCCATAGCCTTGCAGTCCATCATCCTGAACCTCTTCAGGATCTCTACTGCATACTTCCCTTGTCCAAAGAAGATTCCATCTACACTCTGCCACACCTCCATGCCAAAAAAAAATAGTGCATCATCCCCAAGTTCTTCATCTCGAACTCAGCAGAAAGCTTCCGCTGCGTGTCGACAATCAATCTATCTTCACCTGTAACAAACAGGTTATCCGCATACAAAAGTAGTATCACTGGATTGCCTTCCTCAACCTTGTAGTAAAGGTCGGAATCCACTTTACTCTTGGTAAAGCCCAAACTAGATAGAAAGTTGTCTATCCTACCAAGTTCTGCACACATATATGACTACACCATTCAAGAAGGCTGTCTTGAAATCCATCTAGTGTATATTCTATTTCATCACTTTTATATTTCTCTATGCTGCCATCTGCAGCATGCTTGATCTAATAGTTCCATTTGGAAGTCACAACAGACTTCCCTTCAGCTCTTGGGACCGCATCCCAAACATCGTTCTTCATGATTGATGGATCATGGCATTCTTCCCGTATCCTGGGAACTTCAATATCTTCAATAGATAATTTTGTTGCTTGAACAAATGTTGTAGTCCTTTTGTAGGTGAAGGTATATGGTCTTTTCTACAAAACAAGTTAAATTGCATGATTAGAAACATCTCATAATTTTCAGACAAATTCTTACACATAAAGAAATATGTCATATAGTCATGCAATTATCTTAGCCAATGCTTCAATACAACATTTATCCATGTTCCACAACTTTCTAGATGCCTTCCAGTCTCTACCAGAACATTGTTAAGATTTTGCACTACTCCCAACATGTCAGAAAAGAGGTTTCATTCTAGATAAGTAGCACTGGAATGTTGTATAGTGCCATAGGCCACTTACCCATCACATGCATATTAGTAGTATACTGTTCATTAATGCAATCATTCTAATATGCACAATACATATCCTAAGTCTAGGAACATGATCATATACATCATTGAACAATTTTATTTAAACAAACAAATATGCAAGAAATGATAATTAAAAATACTTATCTTTGTTTGGTTGCTGGGTGGACTCCCTCTGAGTCTTTGCTTCCTTGCAGGAGCTGCTGAAGTAGCTTCTTCTACATCTTTCTGTTGTGGAATGTAGAAAGATGGTCAACTCCCTCTGAATATCTGCATCCTTGCAGAAACTACTGAAGTGTGCTCCTTTGCTTTCTTGCAGGAACAACTGGAGTGTGCTCCCTCTTGATCTTTGCTTCTTTGATTACCTGTCCTTGAACTTACATCCATCCTTAATCGCTATGCATGCTTATTAGTATCATCATTGTGTTATCCTTGAGGTCTCATACATAATCACACATTTATTAGTATAATCTTAATACTATCAAAACACAATAATCTTAAACATGTATATTCATGATCATTCATAGATAATAAACATTAGTATTCAAGGTTTCAGGGAAGTCTTCTTTTACTCATGCATATTCTTATTTGATCCTAGGACTCTTCTGATTAGTTGAATCATCAATGCATAAACCCGTGATTACCTATACCTTCATGATTCTTCTGGTTAGTCATATCATCAATTATGGTAAGAAACATAATATGCATACAGCCATGACTATTCAAACCTATGACTTCATGAATAATCATTATCAACAACACAATAGTATAAGATCCTAACACAAGGTAGGATTCTAGCTTGATACAGGAAAAGCATACCTGGATTAGCATGCTAGCTAGTTATGTCTAACATACCAGCATAATGTCTTCTGGTTCTCTTCAGTGACTTGTGATAGTAACCTGCATGTCTCATAGGTTAACCATTGTAGGACCAAGTTATACATACCTCAAAAGTAGATCTTCTATGTGATCCATGACAATGGATGAATCTTTGTCTTCATGTCACCATGATCATATGTTCTTGAAGTAGAACATGATTTGTCTTTCTTGGTGTACCTTTTATGTTAGCGAACAACATAAACCTCATATAACATCACAATGCATTAGTACATTCATAAGTGTCAAAACCTTAATCAATGAATATCTTCTATTAAGGTGATACGACAAGTCTAGTAATTAATCAAGATTGTACTTTAATGATATGAAGACAAACATATGATAAACTTAACCATGAAACATATCTGTAAGCCATACCTGTCAAGATTGCTTGTAATCTTCTTATGGAAGGCCTTAGCCTCATCACCCTCTGAGACATGAACTTCTTCACTTATGCAAGTGACCAATCCATCTTCTTCTAGGATTAACCCAATCCACTTGATTTGCAGGAACTGGATCTGGAGCTGTAATAGGGTTTGTCAGAGAAACCCCAAAAATTCAAATTTTGAATTTAAAACTTCCGAAAGGATATAAATATGCGCCTTGATGAGCTAATCAAGCTGGTATATTCAGAATTTGAAAACTGCAAAGTTTCACTCCTCAAAATTGCCTTTTAGATTTTCGGATTCACTGGGGAGGACCTTGAATTAGGGTTTGAGTTTCCCAGAGCTTCACCCAACCAAAATATTTGATTCAAAGCTCTAAGCTTCGATTTTTCTGAGGAGCTTCTAGCCGTGGTCACAGATTTCCAAAATTCCAATTTTTGCAGAAGCCCTAATTTTCCATCTTTCCGATCAATGTCCCGAACTGGGGTTTGATCAAGCCCAGCCTTCTTCCCAACCAAAAAAAACTGATCTTGGTCTCTAAATTTTTATTTTTATGAGTAGCATCCAGCCATGGTCTCCGATTACAAAAATTCCAACTTTCTTGGAAGCCCTAAATTCCGGAAGCCATGAATGAAGGTGCTCAAAAATAATTCTGTTTTGATAGAAATATGTACCTGATTGTTTCTGGTGTAACTCTGAACTTTTCGATCCAAAGGGTCTAAAAATTTCTTTTGATATAGCCCGACCTGTTATATTTCCATCTTGATAGTTCTGACCTCAATTGGATTCTCTGAGAAAGAGTTATGCCAAGTGTCGCAACATGACTTGTTTATGAGATAATACAGGAGAGCGAACTTGTACGGAGTGCCACGTGTCACTGGTTCTACTTCGGCCTATGAAAATTTTTCCTGAGATAGTCTAGTCTGTGTACTACTTGTAACGTTTTATGAAATTTCATTTGGAGATTCCTAGCCCAAGTTATGACCTTTTTCCCAAGGTCACCTGATTTTGACTCAGATCTGGAAGAGGCAAAAACCCTATATTGTACAGATCATAAATCACAAAGTACAACAAATTAGAGGTTGTCCTTTGGACACAAGGTACATGGGGATTGGATCTTCGACCGGTAAAAGTTTCAGATCTGAAAACTTCACCAAAATGCATTTGTAGTGAAATTTCTACGATGACTAGTTTTTGCTATATCAAGCCTTAGAATCGTAAGTGCAACAAGTGTCATACATGTCGTATCATGCCTTCTTTCAGGCTAGCTCTGATACCATGTTAAATTTTCAGAATTTAATTCAATCTGATCTAGGATCTTAACTGAGAGAACAACATATACAGCAAATCTACATCATAACAATCATGGACACAATAATGCAAGCACACAAGAGACACAGAGTTTACTTGGGGAAAACTATAAAGGTGAAAAACCCCAATAACTTCCTCAGAGATAGATAGAGCAATGATACAACAAGAATACAAGAGATAGTCTTCTCCTAGTAGCAGAGCCTCCTCCTCCACAAGTGCGCCACTCTCCCAAGTGTGAGTGAGAGAATAGAATGTGTAAAATGAGAGAGACACACTCTCTATTTATACACTAACTTGACTTGACCTTTACTCAACTATGTTGGCCTCAACTTAACCACTTAACATAATGCTGACTGGGCTAACCCCCACTAGGGTGGTCTAATAACCCTTTGACCCACATGGCTGACCCCCAATAGGGTGGTCTAATAACCCTTTGACCCACATGACTTATACAGGGCCGACCCCAACAAGGTGGTCGAATAACCCATCAAATATAAGTTACGACATTTACAATATAAATGACGACACTTCCATATAGAGGAATAATAACATCTCTATAGGAATACAACCACTTCTGTATAGAGGAATAATAGCATCTCTATAGCAATACAATATACATATATGTGAAATACATTCCGAAGTTACAGATACATCAACAAAAGTTGCACAGTCTCTGCAGTGATTTTTGTCACTACTTGCTCCAGCTCTCCCAGCTAGGTCTCCAACTCCTCCATCGCGCATTTCCTTTCAGCTACTTTCTCCCACGGTGTGCTTGGTTGTGCCATAGCCTGTAGGTCGGCATTGTCTCACTACAAATGGGCAATGAAGGCCCCAAGTCGCTGCGCTCTTTCAACTACATCCAACGCTGCAATGGGCTCCAACACATACTGACAGGCCTCACCAGTTGCCTCTTCCATCCACAGTCTGTTATCCCAAAGGTTTCCTTTCTCTATTGTCAAACAGTCCTGGTCCTTCTTCAGCTCCTCAATTACTCGAGGCTTCTCAGCAATCAACTACTCAAGCTTGTTCTCCAATTCGTCAACCACCTCCCGTGTTGCTACTGCCTTCGCCGTTAAATCATCTACTTCTTTTCAAGCCACTGCCTCGTTCTCCTATGATCACGAGAGCTGACCGCTAACGTCCTGTTCCCTGACAGCTAGCTCTTAGCTGGAAACCGCATGCATCTGCACCAATGTATGCAAGGATAGTGCGTTGATGTCGATCAAAAAACCTTGTAACTACTGTAGCAAGGCCTGGAGAGCCTCATTATCGGTTGTCAAGCCTCATTATCGGTTGTAATCGTAGTCAGGGAAATTTATACATTTCGAACCCGCGACTCAGTGCTGACTGTACCAACTTCCTGCACAGTCACTACCTCTAGTGCCTTCCTCAGAACAGTATCAAATAAGGAAGAAAGAGGAGCTTTTACCTCGTGGAAACATTGCTTGAGTTGTCACATTTGTTGCATTTGTTAAGGCTGCAAGAAGTCGCTGCAACTGCACTTCCATCACTGGGGTTGCGCCACTAGTCATACCCCACTCATAATGCATCTTCATTCTTCCCTCCTCAACCTCGCGCTCTATCTCTTCGCCCGTAGGTATCAACGACGACTCTTGATCCGAATTAGGGTTATTCGGATGTTTCGTTTCTGGTGCATCCAGTATTAGCCCCGTCGATTCTTCTTTTGGACTAACCAGTTCTCGCCATTCTACGAGCCAGTCGTCGATGACCGCATCCAAATCCTCATTAGACAATTTGTATGGGGTCTACAACCACTGCTTCCCCGTATCACGCCGCGCTTGCACATGAATGTTGTTGTTAGGAACCCATGTCAACTATTCTATTTACTTTGTTAGTATATTTTTGTTGGACGCATATGCTTTGTAAATCGTCCCGTAGTATTTGTTGATCCATAGTTTGTCTTATTGTTGTTGGACGCATATGCTTTGTAAGTTGTCCCGTAGTAATTGTTGATCCATAGTTTGTATTGGCCCATGGTTTGTATTAACACATGGTATTGACCCATGGTATTGGCACCTAGACTTAGTATATAATTTTGTGCTGAGACCAATGAAGGTACCGTGAAGTTATTTGTATTGAGCTTGCTCAAAGGAGGTTGCCCCCTCGAAGTGGCATGCGATCAATAAAAGAGATTCTGAGTTTTGTTATTTCTGCTATCTCATGTATTTTTATTAATTAATTGTTGCAGGTTCTTCACAGTTGTGTGGGCCAATTGTAAACTGGGTGATCCTTTTATATTTCGCAACGGCTTCCTGAGACAACCATGAAACACGTTCAGCAGCCGCTTGCAGTGCTTCCCAGTAGAACCAGAACTGTGCTACACAATCCTTTAGTCACTCAGGTTCCTGCACCCACCAAAGGTTCTGGTAGCATTCTCCCTTACAAACTTGTACCGTGTTTACATCCATCCTTTGATAGTCGTCGGGATCCATCCAAGCAACAAGCAGGACTAAAATCAACAACCAGATGTATGCAAATGACCGCTTTCCCTCCTGGGCCGCCATCACATCCTCCGTCAACTGGTTCAACAAAAAGAGTGACTAGTTCATCTGTACCCCTGCCACACACTGTTTGGCGCATGCAATGAATCCAGAATTTCCTTGGTTGTGTTGGTTGTTCCTGACTGTTTTAGTATCCAAGATCTGTGCCCCTTTGAAAACCACTGGATCATTGATACTGTTGAGGCGGTATGCCCATCTGTCACGCTGCAACTCATAGCGCGTCCTCAACCTCGTTGCAAGCTTCTTATCATTGTTTTTTCCTTGAAAATACTGTGAGGGGTATGGCCCATCCCTTGGCAACCCCGTGAACTTAGAAATCAAATCAACCGTGACAGTGACCGATTTGTCCAACCATAAAGTTCCACCATGAAAACAAACCAAAAGATGCTTAACGCAAGCATTTTCCTCTATCAACCACCCAAAGTGCGGCATGTTGATCAAACCTAATAGTCCTTCTTTGTCTAAGCCGCGTGACCAATTGTGTGGAATGTGTGGTGTCGGTCTACCTTCCCTTGTTTTTCTCGGCACAAAAGGTTCTGTCATAATGTCCTGCAGCGCCAGTAAATCATGATCATCATACTTCAGTTGCATCAGCGCAGGAACAATGTGTGCAACGCAGACCATGCCTGGTGGGATCATCGGCATCCTGACTTGGTACCGCTGGTTCTTTGTGGGCTTCCGAGGCTATGCACCGAGTCGACAAGGAGGTATATACCCCAAGATATCCATAGCAGATATCCCTGCTTGAGCCACGGATTACACAATGCCTGAGCTCGACGGACTCCCCTATGTAGATACCTCTTCCGGCACTTGTGCAGATGATCTGGTTTACCTCTTCCCTAGTGGCGGGGAGCTAGGCTATGTCCCCCCCTCTTCTTCTGCATTACTACTGACGACCCGACTGACATACTAGCAACTTCCTCTTCAATGGTGACAGGGATGACTGGTGATTCCACTTCACTTGAAATCTCAACCGTATCCGGTTCACTCTGCATTCCGCACTGGATCCCCGCAATGCCGAATTGTTGCTCAAATTCCCCCTACTCGACATAATGGAATTATCCTTTGCAATTCGACTCAAACTTGCATTCAGAAACACAACACTACTCGGCTCAATTTCTACTTTGCAAAACAATGGCTTCTGACTAGTCTCAGCCCGTTCTTATAGTGCCAAATTGATCCCTCCATCATCATGACCAAATCACACTGATCATTATGACCAAATCATGCATTAATTGTTCAAATCCGTCGCCGATCCTGTCAATCTAATGGTCGGATCCGCCATAAATATGCGTCCCTTCAACAAGCACCGGCGTCTAACTGTATTTTACGGTCTGGATTTATTATTGATTTGATTGTGTTGAGACCCTGGACTTGTCACGACAGCACGCTATCATTGTTCCTACTTGTGCATTTTGCTCCTACTGGTGCGCTATCTTGCCACCTATCATCTTGCTTTTTTCTTTTTTTTTCCCCCATGATGCAGTTAAGCATTGCGTGACTCCGGGCCCGTCCTGTAGGGCTTCAACCAACTACCATTCACCATCTTTGGTAGCATCGCTCCGTCTAACTGCTGCAGCTGTACTGCGCCTAACAAAGTAATGAAGCTAACACAATATAGACCGAGCCAATGCATCTATAACTTCCCTAGATGCTTCATGAACTTGTTGTCATAATACAACACCAAGTCGCCTTGCTGAAACTGTTTGTTTTTATATAGCGATCATGCTAAGATTTTTTCCGATCCTTCTCTGCATGCTAGTGAAAACCTGTGATAAAGTGGTCTTCCTCAAGCTGTACCAGCTGCTCCAGTCATTCTACCAAAACTGCTTCATCATTCATGCCTGTCGATGCCGCTATGTGCAGACTCGGAACAATGTACTCCATAGGCATAACCGCCTCTTTCGCATACACCAATTTGAAGGGTGTATGTCCTGTCAATCTTTTACAAGTGGTGTGATATGCCCACAAGACTGCTGGAATCTTCAAATCCCAGTCATTGCGATTCGCGTTACAAACCTTTGTAAGTGCATGCTCCAACACTTTGTTGAAAGATTCCATTGTTCCATTTGCTTACAGATGATACAGTGTACTCTTCTTATGCAGTATTTCAAGCTCTTCTGTTAATGCGTTGACGATGCAATTGATGAAGTGACTCCCCTTATCACTCATCAATATCTTCGGGCATCCAAACCGAGTAACAATATTGTCAAACAAGAATCGTGCTGCTGTTGCAGCGGTGCAATCTACAACTGGTGCGGCCTCTTCCCACCTTGTCAAATAATATGTCATTGTGATTATGTACCATGCACCAATTCGCTTCCCAGGTGGGTTAATGGGCCCCACAAAATCCATCGCCCATTTATCAAATGGCTGCAATGTCACTTGAGGTACCAGCGACATCTCATCCTTCCACGATGGTTTGCGAGTTCATTGACAGACGTCGCAAGTTTGTGCACACTCTATTGCATCATTGTGAATAGTGGGTGACCAAAGCCCTATGCGAAGCACCTTCCTAGAAGTAGCATGACCTCCATAGTGCCTGCCAGCCATTCCCGCATCTGCCTCTACCAATATCAGACCTTTCTCATGAGGCAGGACACAGTGCCTCAAGATCTCATCTGGTCCTAGTTTATATAGTTGTCCGGCGACCAACTGGAAATTTGCATCCTTAACCACCAACTGTGTAATATCCTATGGAAAATTTACCAAGAATATTAATTCAATTCCAAGTCTTTAAACTCCACTTAGTCAAATTTCTGCTAAACTCTTCGAACCATGCAAGGAGTAAGTGAGGTGTACTAGGCTAAAGATTGAGGATGGTGGGATGAAAGTTCAATTCTGGAATTTATATGGGATTATGTGTAGTAGCAGGTCAGAGTGCATATTGGAACTGTCCTATGCACCATGTACCAGTACCTTTCACTTTTCAGCAATAGAGCTAGTCTATTGCCTACTTCGAGGCTTCCTGGGTAGCTGGCATATGCATACTAGACAGGTAAGGGTTTTGGGAATTAATGATAGTGTATATATCATTCCAATGGTAGCTATATGTGTTTAGGAGGATTCTGGAGCAGATTGGACAAAGTTTGGAAATATTGGTGTGCCAGATGCTTAGTTGGGATTGGCGGGCTAGGAATTTTGATGGCTTCCCAAACATAAGGAAAAAGCTTCTAGATTCTGATTTTAAGGGATGTTATGGTTAATATATTGATTTATTGACATACTGCAACAAACAGGAAGTTGAATGGGTGCACAGATTGCATTTTAGAAGGGAAACAATGAAACTAGTCTAGAAAAACCACTCAATGAGCTAGTCTCCGAATTTAACTTGACAAATGACTTCCATTAATTGTTTTTTTCTGTTCTGAAAGAGTATGCAGATCTGATATAGTACTAACAGCAGTAATGACTCAAAATATACATAACATAACTCTTCTTTTTATTCAATGGCTCTTTTCTCAAAACATAGTGCCTCACAGGCTATAATTTGCATTACATTTGTGGAGAAGATGAATAGAGAGAAGGATTTTTATAGTACATCTGTTCTAGATGTAATGATCAAAACCTATATAGATAATAGGTATGATTTGGCTGCTCCTTTTGCTGGTAGTCTTCACTGGTGCGTCCTCCTTCAAACAGATGTCTCCATTAGGGGAAACGCCTCCACATTTAGCTGGACGAACTAGGGCAATGAGAGGAATGGGAGATACAGTCTGAATTCGACCTATGGGAATGGAAGCCAATGAAATAGGCTGATAATAACTTCTAGAGCTCACTGGAGGTCCTGGGCATGATCCTCTACAACAATCTTCTTTTGCTAATGATCCTCCTCCAAAACTAGCTGCAGTTCTTTTTCAATGGTGGCCTCCTCTCGAGTCTAGCATTAGATCTTCATGGCTGAACTGTACTGGAAATCAATGGCTATAATATTACTTTCTGGACCTGCACAACACTCTTGGATAACTCACACAATCTTGGGGCACATCACCCAAGCAAACTTGTTGAGGCACAACACTCAACTAGAGAGGCTCAAAGCTCTCAAACTAAAATTGCAAATGACCAAAAGATCTTGAATGAAGTTGGAAACCTTCTTAAATAGAATTCATGTTGACCTGTTGAGCAAGTTACTTAGCTTGGTGACCTGTGAGAATAGGTCACCCATGAGTGTACATAATTTCCTCGCTTTGCTTTGGCTTTCCATTCTTTCCACTTTTTCTGATTTTCCTTCCTTTTCTAAACTTTCCTACTTTCAAAACTTTCTTGCTTTTCCAACTTTCCTGATTTTCCAGGATCTATCCCGCTTTTCCTAAAATAAGCCTCTTTTCTCCATTTTGGAAACATTTTTGGACTCTAGTGTTTACTTGACTTCTACTCCAAGTAATTTCTCCACCCTTATCCACCAATTCGAATTAGTAGGCCATGTTCTCCATTTATTCAGCATAATAAATAAAGATATTAATACAAGATAATACAACTCATAATTAATTCCATCTTCATCATTTAATCAATTAATTAATGATTAATTAACTCCTGTGGTATAATTTCCTCCAAAAATACACCCTAATCCATTTTTGGCAACATCTTCCACATGGGTTCCCTCTTGGCCCACTTGTTCATTATCCATAAATTTTATTTATCAAAATTACCTTTAATAAATAAACTTTCCAATTTGTGAGACTTAGGCTAAAAGTAATTCTAAGCAAATAGAATTAATACCATTTAATTCCCTTAGGGGTTGATCTTGTACCCTTTCACCCATGGTACTGGATGAGCCAAAATTGGGGACATGACAGTCCTCCCTTCCCAAGATTGCTTGTCCTCAAGCAATGTTAGGACTCCACCAAGCTTCTACTGCACCACTCTGATTATAAATGTCCCCATCCACTGAACAGTCTGAAAATTAAATTTGGGCCTTCAAAAAAAATGACTATGGAAGAAAAGAAAAACTGCACTGTAATCTATATCTGTAATTAACCAGCAATGGACAAAATTTTCAACCCAATTAGGATAAATTGAGTAGAATTCCTGGATCCCATTGTTTCTCCTGCAAGGACCAAAATTTTCCTGTCACCTTTGGCAATCTGTCACTCCCATTAATGCCAGGATCCCAAAGTATCAACTCCAAGCATGTGGATTCCCTCCACATAGGCCAACCTCTGCGAGTAAAATGTTCCATTAATTTATCTTGGTAACTTTCCTGCTTAGCTGCCTTCCCTTGACCATAAGCAGAAACATTTTTGCAAGGAGATTTCATGTTTGTTAGGTAATATTTCACCCAATTTATATGTGGATGAGTGACCTCCAATGGCTGCAAATTATGCCTTTTCTGCTGCTTGCAAATCATAGAAAAATTAGCAATATTAAAAACAATTTTCTTGCAACAAAACATAAGACTTTTACCTTCCAAATTTTCCATTTCAGTGATGCCTCTATTCATCCATTTGGTGGATGAATCGGAGATCCTGCTTGCTGATTTATATGAGCTATAATTAGCCATCTCTTCTGCAATAGGATCCATCTCCCATGGGGATAGATCATGATCCTCCTGCTGAACATGTGACACAAACCAGAAAAATGTCTTCACCCACTGCTCATTCCTTATTGGTGTTGTTGAATCTAGGACATGTGAGAAAGAACTGTGAACCTTCTTTGCATGTCTGCAACCTTCATTAATCAGACTTATGGCTGCAAATTCTTCATTATTGGCTGTCCCAAATTGGGTGCTCTCATCCCACTCTTTCATGGGAGAGTGATTGTCTTCAAGGAACAGCTCAAGTTCCCTTGAAAAACAATCATGTGCCTGGTTCTCATCAAACTGTTCTGCACACTCTTCAAGCACATATAAAAATGAATGATCCTCATGATCCACCTTCTCATGAGGTTCCTCCCTATGTTCAAGAATTATTTCAGCCGAATGAAGTTGATTGAATGGTGTGTAGGAGGGTAGGGGGGATCTTTGCAACTTTTCATGAAGTTGCAATATTTCTGCCTTGGATTCTTGGAGGGCACCTTGAGCACTTCTCAAAGAGTCGTGGGTGGCCATTAATTCATCATTGAGCTTGCTGATCTCTTCATCATCCCTCAAGGATATGCCATGAAACAATTCTACAAGCTCCAATAAACTATCTCTATCAGAAAGCAGGTTCAAGAATTTACCTTTTATGCTTGCCATGGCTTTCTGAAATTCTTCCATGTCTCTCATGGAAGACTGCTCCCCCAAATTCCAACAAAGTTTATTCATTAAGGAATGTGTGTAATTGAGGGTTTGAAGGGCTTCTTGGATCTTCTGTTCATCCATCTTTAAAGCTCTTGCAAGAAGATGAGGTTCTTGCATATGTTCATCCTCTTCATTTTCCATTGCTGGATCAATTCCATGCAGTGCACTTGAAGTTTTGAAATCTGAGATTAATGTTCCTGCTGCAATATTTTCATCTTTTAGGTCCTCAAAAACATAATTTGGGCTGCAACATAAGTGCTCATTCATCCTTGATGCAACAGAAATCTCTTCTCTTAAAGTTTCAGCCTTCATATTGTTTTCATTTTTAACACCAGAATTCTGAACCTCATCACTATGGGGGTCAACCATTCTAAATTTTTCAATGGAAATGGCTTCCATATAAGACTGAAATAATGACACATAAAAATCAGAATTTAATAACTCACTAGGTGTCATGTTATCCTCCTTATGAGGTGGAGTGTTGGTGGTTTGGCCTTCCATCAATTTCTCATTTTCAGTTTCTGTTGTTGCCAGAACTTCTTCTTTCCCCATGGCTATTGCACCCACCACACCTTCATCAATGGGAATCTCCATGTCCCCCACAAATATGTGAGATTACACATCTTTAGATGCTTCCTCACACTTAAAACATTCCTCAATAGATTCTCTTCTGTCCATGTAGGCATCCTGCAAACACCCTTCTAGTGATTCAGTTTGGTCACTACATTCACCCCTATCACCAAGGATATGAAACTCAACATCCAGGGAATCCCTTATGCAGTAATTGTCTTTTGATGTGGCTGCAACATCATCATGACACAAATTAGTACAAAAATATAAAAGTGGTCCATACTTTTGCATCATGCTTCTCTCTTCAATGGGTGGGGTTATGGTGCCTTGTTCTACCATTGATTCTACTAGTTCACATCTAACTAATGTGTGGTCAATTTCTACTTCCTTGTGAAGCTCATGTGGTGTCTTTGGATCTGATTTAGGTTCTTCTTTTGGATCTGTTCCAAAGTATGCCTTACCATCCTTAAGCTTACCAAGCTCCTCTAAGAAGATCTTGGAATCCTCTACATAGAATCTTGCAGTAGATTCTGCTCCCAATCTATCAACAACCTCATGATTAGTCTTTGGTTCTTGCTTCCCCAAACAAAATAGTGAAGCTTCTGCCTTGGTTGTTTTAGGGTCAGGATTCTTGGAGGCTCTTTTGGAAGAGGATCCAAACATTCTTGTGAGGTGTAAATAACATCCATCCACTGAAGCTCTTGCTTCTTTTAGGTACTCTTCAGAAGTAGGTTGATATTTGGCTGTAGAACATGCAACCTTTTCCTGCTTATAGCTATCAGAATAACCATAACTTATTCTGCCAATCATGATTTCATGGGTCATACTTGTAGAGGGTACTTCTTGGAGTTCTTCTTCCTCATACTGTCTACAATACTCTTCATATCGCTCAACAAATTCATCATCATATTGCTCATAAAAATCCTCATCGGAGTAAGAATCTTCTTCACTAAATATTGACATGACTGCCAATTCATTAAATTAAGAGTCTTCTTTCCACAAGAGTAGAGGAAAGAGCTCTGATACCACTGTAATATCCTATGGAAAATTTACCAAGAATATTAACTCAATTCCAAGTCTTTAAACTCCACTTAGTCAAATTTTTGCTAAACTCTTCGAACCGTGCAAGGAGTAAGTGAGGTGTACTGAGCTAAAGACTGAGGATGGTGGGATGAAAGTTCAATTCTAGAATTTATATGGGATTATGTGCAGAAGCGGGTCAGAGTGCAGATCAGAAGTGTCCTATGCACCATGTACCAGTACCTTTCACTTTTCAGCAATAGAGCTAGTCTATTTCCTACTTTGAGGCTTCCTGGGTAGTTGACATATGCATACTAGACAGGTAAGGGTTCTAGGAATTAATGATAGTGTATATATCAGTCCAATTGTGGCTGGATGTGTTCAGGAGGATTCTGGAGCAGATTGGACAAAGTTTGAAAAGATTGCCGTGACAGATGCTTAGCTGGGATTGACAGGCTAGGAATTTTGTTGGCTTCCCAAACATAAGGCATAAGCTTCCAGATTCTAATTTTAATGTATTTTATGGTTAATATATTGAGTTATTAACCTAATTCAACAAACGGGAAGTTGAATGGGTGCATAGATTTCATTTTATAAGGGAAACAGTGAAACTAGTCTAGGAAAAACACTAAATGAGCTAGTCTCCGAATTTAACTTGACATATGACTTCCATTAATTGATTTTTTCTGTTCTGAAAGAGTATGTAGATCTTATATAGTAATAAAAACAGTAATGAATCAAAATATACATGACAGAACTCTTCTTTTTATTCAATGGATATTTTCTCAAAACATAGTGCCTCACAGGCTATAATTTACATTACATTTGTGGAGAAGCTGAATAGAGAGAAGGATTTTTATAGTAGATCTGTTCTAGATGCAATGATAAGAAACTATATAGATAATAGGTATGATTTGGCTGCTCCTTCAGATGGTAGTCTTCACTACTGCGTCCTCCTTCAAACAGATGTCTCCATCAGGGGAAATGCCTCCACATTTAGCTGGACAAACTGGGGCAATGAGAGGAATGGGGGATCAAGTTTGAATTCAACCTCTAGTCATGGAATCCAATGACATAGGCTGATAATAAATTCTAGAGCTCACTGGAGGTCCTGGGCATGATCCTCTACAACAATCTTCTTTTGCTAATGATCCTCCTCCAAAACTAGTTGCAGTTCTTTTTCAATGGTGGCCTCCTCTCCAGTCTGGCATTAGATCTTCATGGCTGAACTGTACTGGGCATCAATGGCTGTAATATTACTTGCTGGACCTACACAAGACTCTTGTATAACTCACACAATCTTGGGGCACATCACCCAAGCAAACTTGTTGAGGCACAACACTCAACTAGAGAGGCTCAAAGCTCTCAAACCAAAATTGCAAATGACCAAAAGTTCTTGAATGAAGTTAGAAACCTTCTTAAATAGAATTCATGTTGACCTATTGAGCAATTTACTTATCTTGGTGACTTGTGAGAATAGGTCACCCATGAGTGTACATAATTTCCTCGCTTTGCTTTGGCTTTCCATTCTTTCCACTTTTTCTGATTTTCCTTCCTTTTCTAAACTTTCCTACTTTCAAAACTTTCTTGCTTTTCCAACTTTCCTGATTTTCTAGGATCTATGCTGCTTTTCCTAAAATAAGCCTCTTTTCTCCATTTTGGAAACATTTTTGGACTCTAGTGTTTACTTGACTTCTACTCCAAGTAATTCCTCCACCCTTATCCACCAATTCGAATTAATAGGCCATGTTCTCCATTTATTCAACATAATAAATAAAGATATTAATAAAATATAATACAACTCATAATTAATTCCATCTTCATCATTTATCAATTAATTATCGATTAATTAACTCCTGCGGTATCATTTCCTCCAAAAATACACCCTACTCCATTTTTGGCAACATCTTCCACATGGGTGCCCTCTTGGCCCACTTATTCATTATCCATTAATTTTATTTATCAAAATTACCTTTAATAAATAAATTTTCCAATTTGTGAGACTTAGGCTAAAATTAATTCTAAGCAAATAGAGTTAATACCATTTAATTCCCTTAGGGGTTGATCTTGTCCCCTTTCACCCATGGTACTGGATGAGCCAAAATTGGGGACATGACAAGCTGCTTCTTCTAACTTGTGGTGAACTCCTCTAGTGTGGTTTTCGTCACCAAAAACTGAATTATTTCTTCATAGTAGTCGTCATCCACCTCGAATTTGAATAGTTGTGCATTTGGAAACCCATCCTCAATGTTGGTTGGTTCCTCTCCTGTCTCAATTCGTGATAAATGATCCGGCCCCGCATTCAAGCAACCTGGATTCACAATTACCTCAAAATCAAAATCTTGGAAGAGAAGCAGACAGTGGCATATCTTCCTCCCCAACATAGGCTTATTGACAAGGTATTTCAAAGCAGAATGGTTTGTGAAAATCTTGAAGTGACCCCCCAATATGTAATGCCTAACTTGTGCAGCGCATATACCATCGCCAGACCTTCCCTCTCGATAGTCATGTAATTTCTCTCCACAGATGACAACTTCTGACTCGCTAAAGCAATTGGGTGATCCAGATCTCCTTCCCCTGGTTGCGCGAGCAATACTCCCAGTGAAATCGATGATGAATCCACATGGACATGGAATTCCTTGCTCCAGTCAGGAAATACCAATATCGGTGTAGAATCCATCTTAGCCTTCAGCATCTCGATATTGGTGTAGAATCCATCTTAGCCTTCAGTGTCTCGAAACTTACTTGAAATTCTGGACTCCATAAGAATACCGCATCCTTTTTTAACAAATTTTCCATAGGAGCTGTGATCACATCATAACCATGGATAAACTTGCGGTAGTACCCTGTGTGCCTTAGCGTCGCTCTCAATTGCTTGAGATTTGTAGGCGGTTTTAAGCTCAGAATTAGTGCAATCTTTGCTAGGTCAACGAACAATCCTTGATTGCAAGCAATATGACCCAACAACATCCCAAATGGTGCACAGAAAATACACTTCTTCAAGTTCAATGATATCTGATGTTGTCTACAACGCTCTAGCATCAGTCGGGGGTTTTCCAGATGATTGTTGATCAATCTGTAAACTGTCCATTCATCCATATAAACTTGCAGGAATTTCTGAATAAAATCTCAGAACGCAGTGACAACGACCCAGGAGAACACTACAGGTGTGTTCTTAAGCATAAACGGCATCACAGTGTACTGGAAACAACCCCATTCAGAGGTAAATGTTGTCTTGTGGCAATCCTCTTTCGCAATCCTGATCTGCTGATAGCCAGAGAAACCATCCGTGAAATAATACATTTCTTGACCACCCACCCCTTCCAATACCTCATCAGTGAAAGGCATCGGAAATGGATCATGCATACATGCGTCATTCAGCTTCCTTAGGTCGACACAAATATGAACCTCACCTAGCTTCTTATCCTACACCACCATGGGACTAATCCATTATGATTCTTCAACTGGCTCAATTATCCCAGTATCCAACATTCATTCAAGTTCAATTTTGACCCTTTCCTTGTGTCACGGATTCAGTCGATATGGGCGCTGCCTGATTGGTTTCACATCTGGCTTCAAGGGAATCTTCATCTCCCCAAGATCTCCCAGTATTCCCTTCATCTCGAAAAACTTCGTAGGGAAGATATCTTGGAACTCATGCAGGAGGTCTGTGAAGTTTTCCATCATCTCTTCATCCCAGTAGTCCCCAGAATTCGCAAACATAGGGTTCTCCTCCGTCCCAATGTTGATATTCCTAAGCTTCAGCGGCTGAGTTATCGGATCTATCAGTGCATCAGGTGCCACGACATCCCGAATCCCTTCGGATTCCGGAATATTGATATTCCGTGGGTCATCACCATCCTTTGTCCCTCCAGTAATATTATAGCATTCCATCATTGACTTCATCTGCCAATGTGTATGTGGATCCACAGTGTAGGCAACTGCAACCTCCTTCAGAAAAACATCGTAGATGAGCTGCAGGGCATTATGAACATATGGATTGGCATCTGTGAAACTGAAGGTATGAGTGAAGCAAACCATCAGCTCTAACCAGGTGGTAATCTCCCTGCAAAACTCAGCTGCGGCATACCATGATCGCGGCATTTCATCCCAGTGTGGACGAAGGAATGGACCCATTCATCCCTTGGTTGCAAGGCCCATAAAGTCTGACATTCAATCAGATGATTTCCAGGGTCATTTCTCCCATCGTACCTGTCAGTGTGGTATATTTATGTGTTGTCGAAGTGAACCATAATCATTCTTTGACACTGCGACCGCCCAATAATCAAATTTTTATGGGTCTCCCACCAATGTGCTAGAGCAACCTTCAGTGCCTCCTCCAATGCCAGCAATCCCTGTGGTTCTGACACCTTATCTTCAAATGTGAATACAAATTCATACAACCCGAGCAATCCTTCGTATACTGTCAATTCAACATTTTCAGTCCTAACACGACACAGTAACTGCGTGATCAAACCACACTTCCTGATCGATACCTCATGCATGTGATTCTGCCAGTTCTCTAATGCATCATCAGAATCGGAATATGTAGAGCTAAAGCTGCGCCATTTGAGTTCACTGTTGGTAGTCGGATGGATGTAATCTTCTGGAATGTTATATGCATGATCCCATCCTCTTCCAACTTCATCCTTTACGGGTTCAACATACCTTCGCCCTTCAGTCGGATCCAATGGATCTATAACTCTGAGGTCTTGATTTTCAAAAGTCATCACCTGCTTCTTGAAATTAATTACTTCCATACTGTCATTGGCCCATCCGATCCCTATAAACATGGGATAGGATCTTCCCCCATCGACAACTTCAATAATATCAAAATCAGCATATGTTTTCATCCCCTCAATATCCACAACAAGGCGTGGAACTCTCCCAATTGGTGTTACCTTGGCTTGATTAGCCAATCGCAGCTACACAGGAGACCAGCTCAACGTTGGGCTCCCCATATTTTTAAATGCTTGATTTGTTAAAATATTGACATCTGAGCCTAGATCCAGAATGACTGATTCTACCTCGTAATCCCCAATTTGGACATTCATACGCATCTCTTTCCCTGCCTTTTTCCTCTGTAAAGAGTTCACTGTGGACTCTTTCCATCCCCTGGTCGGTCGATGCAACAGACTCTCGATATTGGCAAGAGCATTGGGATCTCTTTCCAGCGACAAGCACTTTCAAAGAAGTTATGCAAGGTACCATATTGGCGCGATGGTCGTTTGCCAGGAGTTGAATCAAAAGCAGGGGTCATGTCATAGATAATCGACTTAACAATATCTCTTCCTATTGCATCACGCGCTTTAAAGAACGTATCTCGCTCAACATCAATATGGAATTGCACCTTCTTCTTTCCAGCCAGTCGGATCAGCGGATGCAGACCATCTTCTCCTGTCGTCGCACCCCCACGAGTGATAACAACAATAGCGACATCTTGCATCCTTGTTTCTGCGGAAATTGTCACGATAGTTTATCCTTGATTCTAGTTCGGTGGTGGGTTTGTGGGTTGATTCACATTCTAATTTGCGTTCTAATTTTGAAGTTGATTTTGGTTTTGAGGATGATTTTTATTCGGCAACTGATTCTGGTTCTGCAATTGATTCTTATTCTGCAACTACTGAACATTTCCTTCCTGCCATCTCGCGATCAGCTATGGACAGTTCTCAATCGTGTGAACAATACCAAAAGAATATGTACACTGCATTTGCAATTGTGGAAAATCTCTCTGATAGTGTCCCAATACTCCGCAATTATAACATTGGATAGGTCCGCGACCTCATCCTCTGCCTTGACCAAAGCCTCCACCTCGTCCTCCTAAGAATCCTCCTTGGTGCTGATATTGCGGGTGATTAAATTGTTGCTGCAAGGGATTTGGTTGTAGCTGAACACACTGCCTTGGTTGAACATACGGCACCGAATGAATGTACGGTGGCTACTGCAGAGCCATCTGTATCTGATTATAGTGCAGTTGTGGTACAAAATACTGTTGCAGTTGTGGGTGCGGTACGAATTGCATCTATGGTTGAGGTGGCGGTTGGGCCACGTGTGGATGCAGCTGCAATTACTGTAATGCACGGTGGTCTTCCTTTACGTAGTATGAATCGTATGTTCTTTCCTAAATTAGTCCATATGCGCGACAATCCTTATCTTCATCCCCAACAGATTTACAGAATGTACATTACAAATTCATCGGCTTCGTGATCATCTTCTGCATGTATTGACACTCCTCATGTCGATGCCCATAGACTTGACAAATGCAGCACCATGGCATACTCCCGTCACTCAATGGGTTAAGTGCTCCTGATATTATGTAGTTTTGGAAATCTGGGTAGCTATCCTTTGTATGCCCCTCTACACGACATCGTGTACACCAAGCCTCCTTGTGGTGCTCTTTTCCCTACTTGATATTTTTCAATTGAATTATCAGGTTCTCCAGCTGTGTCTGGATTTGAGACATGTCGACTACATTCTCTCTGATAGGTGAAGCTTCTAACCTCATCGCAATCTCCAGAGCCTCGCTCGGTGTCGCAATGTTTTGCTGCATTAAAGGGAGTTGAATATGAGGTAGTAACGCCACGATGAACCATTCCTTATGCTGAACGTCGCTCATCTCAAAGCTGATTCTTTCCATTAGAGTTTTAAACCTTTGGTCAAAGTCCCAAAAAGTTTCATTCGGATACTGCTTGATCTCCTTCAGTTTTGTAATGTTTTGCGCTTCGAACTTTGGTTTTTTGAACTTTGCAATTAATCCTTTCTTAACTTCATCCAATGTCTTCTTTGGACTTCCTGTAGGAAGTTGTACAAATTTCATGAACTAGTCCAGTGCGCGAGCCCAAAGAGTTGTCTCTAATTGACCTTTCTTCGCCTCATCATTTGTAATATGTTTAACAGTCCACACAGCTTCACATAAGAACCAGTATTGCTCTGGGTTGTCAGTTCCATTGCCATGGAACAGAGGTAACTTCGCATCTTCACCCGCCATCCTGGGCTTCCTTCCTATAGTCGTTGATCCGCTAGCAATCAAGTGTTGTTGACACGATGAACATGGCGGTGTCAAAGTCGTATTTCTTCCTGGTTATGAGATAGTGAGTGGAGGTGTGGGTACACTACTACTAGGGGTTGGTCTTGCCTCTATCCTGGGTGTAGCCTGGTTGTCCTTGTTGGCACTGTGAGGTCACTTCATCCCGTGTGGTATTCCTTCATGGTTTTTCATTTCGATTGCAGTAGGAACTTCTCCTATACTCTACCTCTTCTCTTGTCGAAACCTTGCTCCTTCCCTCGTAAGACCACTCTCTTCCTCGACTTCCTTCATAGTCTCATCATAACTTGCACCCATCTACCTCGTATCATGCCATTCACCTCCCCTACTATCGCAGTATCCACAGCCTCCGCCCACTAGGTTTCTTCTACTCGAGGTTCATCTTCAGTATGCCCTTTTCACAGATGAGCATCTTAATGGACAACTGTAGTGACAATAGGAACCTACCTCTTAGTCCATTGAAAAATTACCATTCAGCTTTGCTATAGGATTTTGTCATGTTAACCGCAAAATTGGTGATATAGCCCTCCAATATACTATTGAACCAAACTTCAACAGCCCGCAATGCTCTGTTGTCGACTTCTTGCAACTCCTGAATCAATTCTGGGGTCTAGGACGTTGTCTCACCGCCTTGGAAGTTTACCTTGTGAAATGTCAATTGCACCAACCATTCATACAAGATAATCAGGATTTCGCAGAAAAAATTTTCATGTGGACCGTCATGTATGTACTTTTCCAGCCACCAATCTGTCGTCAGTCCATGGTTCTGATTCTCTTTCTCAGCAAACTCTTGCAACCTTTGATCAAACCAATCTTGAATTTCCAGTCTTGTCGGATGCCACAACATGTCCTTCCTCTACTTCGTGCTATGGTCCCGACAACAGAACCATTTGTTGACACAAACCCATTCGACAGGGGTTACTAACTCTGTCGACATCCAACCCACTGTGATCTCCCTGAGTACCGGCCCAAAAAGGTTTTACCCTGTCTAGCAACACCTGCGGAGCAGATGAAGTCTCACTTGAGATGTTCGAGGGAGAGCTGGCGGAACCACATTTCCGTAGAATGAAGGAGGACCATGTGTGGCTTACTTATCGACTGAGTGCAACATTAACTAACAGATCATTCGTTCCAACTTATGCATTTAAACAGAACTGCATCATCATTCAACAGATCTCATTATCAATAAAAGCGCAAACAGATCTAACAGTATAACATCATTTAGCACACATAAACATCGCCTCATTCACATATTCATATCATATCACATTTATAGCAAGAAAATAGAAAGAGACACAGTGATTTTTCTCAAAAATTCATCATGTCATATTAACCTTCGCATTAAACCATAGATACAACAATATAGTCCTTTTGTCGCATACCCAGATTCAAACAGACTTAGATCAATATCCAAAACATACTGCAATAACAATTCTCTAGATCAAGCTTGGTATCCTAACACTTGTAATACTACATCTATTTATAGGCTTGCGCCTTTACATTCATTTTCCACTTAGTCAACCGCCTAACTACTTTCTAACAAGATTTACAACAAAATGGCCCTTAACCTGCACAATGTGGTCCAACATGACCCAAAAATACATAAAATACTATTATTTCCAACTTGTGCGTGGTTTTCCTCCATGCGCAGTGTCTTTAACCTTGCGCAGCATCCACGATGTTTCGCAGCTGACTCATCCAAACCTCCTACCAACAGGCCCCCAACACAATCTTGTGGCTCACCCTCGAGCCACGTTAGCTGGACATGGTGTACTCATTGATCTTCAGCCTGAAGTCCTCGTACTGTTGATCGATCTCCCTTACTTTCTCCTTAGCATCTGCAGTGATATCCTGACACTTGGTCAAGTCCTATGCTGATGGGTGCTCAAGAAGCTTATCGACAACTTTCCTCTGACCTTCCTATACTTCCTGCAGTGCAAAAACTTCCTTGAGAGAAAACTGTGCGCCAATCTCCTGGAACTCCTCCAACTGCATAGTGCATTTTGCTTATGTTCCTGTGACTTTGTAGCATGCTACTGTAAATCCTTTAGCTCTGCAGATTTGGTGACCTAAAAAACCGGTGGCAGTGTTCTAATCGATGTCTTTAGTGTTTCCAGCTTCCCCTCCGCCTCTTGCCATAGCTTGGTCAGCTGCTTTAATTGCTCATCCTGGACTACGCTTCCCCAAAATTGTGCAGTCTCTGCAGTGATTTTTGTTGCTCCTTTCTCTAGCTCTCCCAACTGGGTTACCAACTCTTCCATGGTGCATTTCCTTTCGGCTACTTTCTCCGGTGGTGTGCATGGTTGTGCCATAGCTCACAAGTCAACATTGTCTCACTGCAACTGGGCAATGACGGTGATCCGGATTTTATGAGCAGAACGAAATGAATACAGATTATTATCAGATGCTTAACACAAAATAACAGAGATACAGTAAAACTGGTTTTCTATTCAATAAGGAAATAAACTAGAACTGTAAAATGCAGCGGAAAACAAGCTTGCTGGAATGGTGGCGGCTTATCTCTGAGAAGAGATGTGACGGCTGCGCTCATTTCGCCAGAAGATGGTTACAATGAGGCTCTCAAGGCCTTTTACAATAAATAGGAATGTCAAAAACCCTAGACATCCAAAAACCTAACCCTAGGAGATGAAGCGCCAAAAGTCATGTGGGCCCCGTTTGGGTAAGTTAGTACATCAACTTCCCGGGGTCGTAACTTTTGCATACGATCTCTGTTTGGGGCGCTCGGTAGCCAGTTGGAAAGGTCTATCCGAGATTTACAACTTTCGACTGGGGCCAAATGTATGCCGGGGGAAACCATTTGGCCCCCCGAATTGCCAAAAAAGGTCGTTTAGGGCCTCAAAATGGCCCCGGAAGTTCAGGACCCGAAAAACTGCTAAAAATAGTACAATACCAAAGTTGCCATAAAACTGTTTTGAGCCAGTTGGAAAGGTGGGTGGCCACCAATATCCACCTGGATCAATCCTCCCTCCTTAGGAAGCAATGGTCTCCATTGCGTTGAGTTCCCCCATCAGATGAGGAAATTTCTGCTGAATTTGGCCTCGAGTGAGCCACTTGCCTTGGTGCAGGAGCTGCCCTGCTTTGACAACTCGATAAAGCTGGATCCTTTGATGTCGAGTGCCCTTGATCTGTGTGTCTGCAATATGATCACTGGATGCTTGTTGTAGGCAGTCAGGGTTGATCTCTGTTGGTGTCAACCTCTCTGCTATCTCTGAGGTGTCTAATAGTGGTGGGAAATATGGCCGGAGAGCCATGTTGAAGACTGGATGCAGACCAAGGAAGGGGGGAATGTTGAGCTCAAAAGCGTTGTCACCCACCGCCTTGGTGATGGTGTACGGCCCATAACGGAGTGGGCGAAGCTTTCGATGGGGCCCTGTAAGGCGTTCTTTCTGCAAATGCAACCAAACTTTGTCGCCAACCTGAAACCTATGTGGCACCCGATGTTGATCATGGCGCTGCTTGTACTTGGCATTAGACTTCTGTAGAATATCCTGAACCTGTTGGCGGATATGTTGGATCCGTTCAATGAACCGGGCGGCTTTGTCAGCTTCTGGGGACGAGTCGGCCGAGGTGGTCGCAAGGGGAATTGCAACATCCATGGGGCCCAATGGTTGGAATCCCAACCCCACCTAAAAGGGGCTGTGGCCAGTTGAGCTATGCAGGGCTCGGTTGTAGCTATGTTGGACATAGGGGAGACTCTCATCCCATGTGCGGGGGTGTGTTGAATTGTACATGCGCAGGATATGTACGACCATCTGGTTGACGACCTCCGTTTGTCCATCGGTCTGGGGGTGGAAGGCAGTGGATTTGGTGAGCTTGGTATCCAGCAGTGACCAGAGGCTTGACCAGAATGAGCTGAGGAACCGACTGTCACGGTCTGAGATAATGGTTTGTGGGATCCCAAAATGTACCCATACTCGTTCAAAGAAGAGCTTGGCAGTGGCTTCTGCTGTGATGTTCTTCTTGCAAGCGACTAGAATCGCCATCTTGGAAAAGCGATCAACAACCACGAAAACACAGTCGTTTCCCCTCTTGGTGGACGGGAGGCCCGACATGAAGTCCATTGAGATGGATTCCCACGGCCTGTCAAGAGTAGGTATAGGGGTGTATAGGCCCTGTTTCTTAGTGGTCGGTTTGGCAATAGCACAAGCGGTGCAGGACCTGATATACTTTCCGACATCCTGTCGAAGTTTCGGCCAGTAGAAATGTTTCTGCAACACTGCCACTGTCTTTTCGACGCCAAAGTGTCCTGCCACCCGACTATAGTGAGCTTCCCAAATCAGCTTCGCGCGCTCGCTTGATGGAACGCAAAGATGGCCCAGACGACACAACAACCCGTCCTGAAGATGGAAATTAGCAACCACTGAGTTGGTGCCCAACATTTGATAGGTGGCGGAGAAGTCATGGTCTGTCTCGTAGAGGTGGGGCCATCCGGAGGTCTCGTGGCCACAAGAGTCTAGCACCGTGGTAAGTGCCGCGACTGGTGGTCGACTGAGGCAGTCAGCAACTCGGTTGGTACTCCCTGTTTTGTATTTGATGTTGAGGTGGAACTGCTGTAAATATGTTGACCACTTCTGATGGCGGTCATTCTGCAACTTTCCTTGGGTCTGCATGAACTGTAGTGGCTTGTGATCAGTGTGGATGACTGTCTCCTTCCCAAGAATGTAATGTCTCCACTGGCGGCAGGCTTGTACAATGGAGTACATTTCTTTGTCGTAGGTAGGGTACTTGCGGACAGCATCTGATAGTGTCTCACTATGATAAGCCACGGGGTGGCCGTGTTGAGTGAGAACGGCACCCACAGCATAATCTGAAGCATCTGTCTCAATCTCAAAGGGATGTTGCAGGTTCGGTAATGAGAGTACCGGCGATGAGCACAAACGCTTCTTCAAGTCATCGAAGGCTTGTTTTTGGGACAGGCCCCACACAAATTTTGCCTTACCACCACCCCTGGTCACTTGGCTGAGGGCCCATGCGATATGAGAGAATCCCAGCACGAACCGTCGATAGAAATTGGCGAGGCCCAAGAAGCTCCGAAGTTCAGTGAGTGTGGTTGGGGCTGGCCAGTCACGAATGACCTGGATCTTGGATGGATCCACATGCACACCATGTCGATCAACGATGTAGCCTAAGTAATGGACCCTGTCCATGCCGAAGGAGCATTTTTCCAAGTTTGCATATAGCTTGTGCTTCCGCAGGGTGTGCAGAACCTGCTGAATATGCTGCAAGTGTTCCTCCCAAGTCTTGATGTAGATGAGGATGTCATCCAGATACACCACTACAAAATTGTTGGTGAAAGGTCGTAGGATATCGTCCATCATCCTCATAAAAGTTGCTGGAGCATTTGTCAAACCAAAAGGCATGACCAGCCATTCAAAAAGACCTTCTTTTGACTTGAAGGCAGTCTTCCATACATCTGTCTGTTCTATTGGGACCTGGTGGTAGCCAGACTTCAGGTCAATCTTACTGAAGTATTTGGCCCCCGTGAGCTGATCAAGGAGGTCGTCGATTCGAGGAATCGGGTACCGGTTACGGACTGTGATTTTATTTAGGGCCCGGTAATCAATGCAGAGTCGCCAGGTCCCATCTTTCTTCTGCACCAGCACGATTGGGCTCCCACAAGGTGATGAACTGGGACGGATGTGCCCCTTGCGGAGCAATTCTTGGATCTGCCTCTTGATCTCCTCGTTTTCCAACAGAGAGCGGCGATAGACTGGCCCATTGGGTAGCGGTGCGCCTGGGGTCAGATCGATGGGATGCTTGACCTGGCAGTGCAGAGGTACCCCGATCGGAGAGGAGAAGATATCTGAGTATCCTTCCACCACCTTGTCCACTTGCTTCTGTTTTGTGGATAGGTCGATCGTGGAGGCCTGGGATGTGGCTGCGATCTTTCTTTCACTCTGAGAGTGAATCACGAAGAAGACAAATTTCCCGGTCTGAGAGATGACCTTCCTGCATTGCTTGGCAGAGATCAAGGAAATAGCACTAGGAGGGACTGCCTCGGGTATCCTGTACAATTTCCTGTTCAAAGAGATAATAACACTGCGAGGCCTAGACTCATATACAACATGACGTTTCCATAAATAAGGTTGTCCCAAAAGAACATCTGAAACTTCGAGAGGAGCAACATCACACAATACCTCGTCCTTGAAGGGCTTGATGCCGTATGGTAGTCGGCACTGTTGGCTGACGCGGAGATTGCTTCCTTTGCGGAGCCATCCAATGGTGTAGGGTTGTGGGTGTGGCGTTGTCGGCAGGGCCAGGCGCTTGACGACCTCCGCTGAGATGAGATTCTTCTGGCTACCGCTATCAACGATGAAGTGTAGCGGGGTGCCCTTTACCCACATCTGTGAATGGAAGAGGTGTTCTCCTTCTTCTGGCTCGTCTGGTTCATCAGGCTGGAGCTTGGTGGTAGCGATGGTGGCACTGGGTTCCGCGTCAATGATCCGTCTTCCCCTTTCTGTTTCGGACTCAGACTCAGAACCCGCATCTGATTCATATGCTTTCACTTCGGCCACCAGCGACTGCTTTGAGCGGCAATCAGCAGTGTTATGCCAAGGGCTCTTATGGAAGTCGCACCACTTCCCGGTATCTTTCTTTGTTTTTCCGGTGTCCTTCTTTGCTTGCGGCTTGGACTGGTTGTCCTGATGCTGTCCATCTTTGCTCTGTCCTTTATTCTGTGGGTTGGGGCCGCCCTTTCCTGTCTTTTGCTGTGAAGGGTTCCCAGGCCCAAATTGCCGCGTCTTTTGTTTGAACTTCTGCTCGATTTTGACGGCATATCGGTAGGCCGCGCCCAAGGAAGAGATGTCCAGAAATTCCATTTCGGTCTGGATGTATCTATGCAAACCACCGCGATACTTGAGCACCAGATGTCGCTCTGAATCTTTGATACCCAGCTTGGTGCGCAAGGTATGGAAGATATTTGTGAACTCTGGCACTGCTTGGTCTCTTTCTTGTCGCAGTGTGGTCCATTTGGTATACAGGTCGTCATAACTTCCAACATGGTAGTATTGTTCCTTAATAGCATCCCTGAAGGATTCCCAGGTGGCCGTGACTGAAAATAATGAGGCTTCTTCTGTGTCCTTTTGCTCGCAGAATGTTTCCCACCAATCTTTGACATGGGGAACGGCTTTGAGGAGCGCAAAAGTAATCTTTTCTTTATTCGAAAAGTTATGGACAGAAAAATACCCTTCTAGTAGATTCAACCACTTATCTACAGCATCTGCATCTATCTGTCCTTCAAATATAGGGATATCGAAGTTGATTTGTACCTTGAAGGGGGTGGCGCCTCCGCTCGAGGAAGATGCGTCGCTTGTTGGTAGTCGCCGAAGGATTTGCGCGAAATTATCCATCATCTCGTTCCTCTGCTGCGTGAGGGCTTCCTCAAGCAACATTTTGATAGGATCTCCTGTCCCGTCATCTTTCTTTTCTCCTGCCATGAGAGGTCGCTTGGGCGTGCGAGAGCTTTTGTCCTCAAGAGAAACAAGCTCGAGACCCAATTCTTTGTACCCTGACCTCGTTGGGGACATGCATTAAGACGACAAGGAGCAGACCGCTCTGATACCACTGATCCGGATTTTATGAGCAGAACGAAATGAATACAGATTATTATCAGATGCTTAACACAAAATAACAGAGATACAGTAAAACTGGTTTTCTATTCAATAAGGAAATAAACTAGAACTGTAAAATGCAGCGGAAAACAAGCTTGCTGGAATGGTGGCGGCTTATCTCTGAGAAGAGATGTGACGGCTGCGCTCATTTCACCAGAAGATGGTTACAATGAGGCTCTCAAGGCCTTTTACAATAAACAGGAATGTCAAAAACCCTAGACATCCAAAAACCTAACCCTAGGAGATGAAGCGCCAAAAGTCATGTGGGCCCCGTTTGGGTAAGTTAGTACATCAACTTCCCGGGGTCGTAACTTTTGCATACGATCTCTGTTTGGGGCGCTCGGTAGCCTGTTGGAAAGGTCTATCCGAGATTTACAAATTTCGACTGGGGCCAAATGTATGCCGGGGGCAACCATTTGGCCCCTCGAATTGCCAAAAAAGGTCGTTTAGGGCCTCAAAATGGCCCCGGAAGTTCAGGACCCGAAAAACTGCTAAAAATAGTACAATACCAAAGTTGCCATAAAACTGTTTTGAGCCAGTTGGAAAGGTGGGTGGCCACCAATATCCACCTGGATCAGACGGCCCCAAGTCACTGCGCTCTTTCAACTGCATCCAACGCTGCAGTGGGCTCCAACACATACTGATAGGCCCCAACGATTTCCTCTTCCATGCGCACTCTGTTATCCCAGATGTTTGCTTTCTCTACTATCAAATGGTCCTCTTCCATGCGCACTCTTCATCCGTAGGTGTCTATGACAACTCTTGATCCGAATCACGGTTATTTGGTTGTTCCATTTCTGGTGCATCCAGTGGTAGCCCCGTCGATTCTTCTTCCTGACTAACCGGTTCTCACAATTCTACAGGCCAGTCGTCGATGATTGCATCTAGCTCCTCATCGGACAACTTGTATGGGGTCTGCAACCACTACTTCCCCGTATCACGTTGTGTTTTCACATGAATGATGTGTGGGATAATCACAAACCAGAAAATCCCTTTATATTTTTCGACGTCTACCTGAGATAGCCGCGGAACATGCTCATCTGCCACCTGCAGTTCTTCCCTATAGAACCAGAACTGTGCTGCACAATCCTTCAGTCGTTCAGGTTCCTGCAACCACCAAAGGTTCTAGTAGTGTGCTCCCTTATAAACTTGTACCGTGTCTACATCCATCCCTTGATAGTCGTTGGGCTCCATCCAAGCGAAAAGCATGACTAAAATCAACAACCAACTGTATGCAAATGATCGCTTTCCCAGCTGGGTCGCCATCGCATCCTCAATCAACTAGTTTAGAAAAAAGAGTAACTAGTTCATCTGTACCCCTGCCGCACATAGCTCGGCACATACAATGACTTCGAAATTGCCTTGGTTAGGTCGGTTGTTCCTTACTATTTTAGTAGCCAAGATCTGTGCCCCGATGAGAACCGCTAGATCATTGATGTTGCTGAGGCGGTATGCCCGTCCGTCGCGCTGCAACTCATAGCGCGTCTTCAACCTCCCTGCGATCTTCCTATCATTGTTTTTCCCTTGAAAATACTGCGAGGGGTTTCGCCCATCCTTTGTCAACCCCGTGAACTTAGAAATCAAATCGACCGTGATGGTGACTAGTCTGTCCAACAATAAAGTTTCGCTGTGAAAATAGGCCAAAAGCTGCGTAATGCAGGCATTTTCCTCTGTCAACTCCCCAAAGTGCGGCATGTTGATCAAACCTAATAGTCCTGCTTTTTCCAAGCCGTGCGCCCAATCGTGTGGAATGCGTGGTGTCGGTCCACCTTCCCTTGTTGTTCTTGGCATAAAAGGTTCCATCATGACGTCCTGCAATGCCAGCAAATCATGATCGTCATACCTCAGCTGCATCTGCGCAGGCACAATGTCTGTAGCGCAGACCATTCTTGGTGGGATTGATGGCATCCTGACTTGGTACTGCTGGTTTTCACAGCTAGGATTCTTTTCTTCCATACTGAAAAAATTCCTTTCTTCAAAGATGACCCCGTATTAATTCCGAACTGATTAGAAACATCATATGAGGGAGAAACCCACCCTTGATTTGCGCAGCAAACTAGATCTGAATCAGGACCAATTTTCATTAGATCTGGTCGAAAATTACAAACCATAAGATCAACCTATAGAAGGAAACACCGGTCTCTCTCGACCACTTCAACTTGAACACGTAATAGATTGTCAGAAATGGGATCTGCAGATGTCAATATTCCAGCTCGAGTTGGAGATCCTTCCTCATCAAAGCAGAATAAATATAAATCCAGGTACAAATTATCTGGTTCATCCCTCTCAGCATAGCATCCATGCTTGAATAAACCAAGGTTGTGATATTTTAACAAATCAAGGAACGGGATTTCCTGGTATTGACTAGGGCTCAACAATGCAAACATGTTTTATCTGCAAAACAGTAAATATTGTGTAGTTAATATAAGAATGCATACAATTTATAATTATCAATTAGTGTTTTAATATTGTATGTATACTTGCAAATTTTCAGACTAATGATCGATGGAGAAAGAACGACTGCTCATTTTCAAAATCAATTGATTAATTAAGAACAAATATTCTAGCATTATCCATGAGAGATTTAATGCACATTTTATATAGTCATTTGAGATAGAATCAATCATAGAAAGAGCAATCATCATAGAAGGAGAGGTCGATCATTCTTGTCGAAAGTCTGAAGTCGGGATAAATATTGTTTATATGTTATAACTTAGCCAATGTCTTGATCTCTACTATTTACTAGGGAAGTCAAAAATTAGGAATTGTCGGCCCGACCTTCGTAGATTAAATATTTTTACATTTCTCTCGTAAATGAAGGATCGGACAACCCTTCTTGTGCTCAGCATTCTTCCAGTGTTCACAATTCTGGATATACATGAATTAACGACCTAGCCTTCGTAGGTTGAATATTTTTACAATTCCATCGTAAATGAAGGAGTGGTCGACCCTTCTTCTGCCAAGTATTATTTTCATAATAATTCTAGACTGCAAGAAGGGTCGTTTGATCCTTCTTGTGTTCACCATTCTGGATACAAGTGAATTACTAGATATAGGTGTACATAATTATCCACTAAACGAAGGGGCGGTCGATCCTTCTTGTCGGAAGTCGGAAGTCGGAATAAATATTTTTTATATGTTATAACTTAGCCAATGTCCCGATCCCTCCTATTTACTGTGGAAGTCGAAAGACGATAATTGTCAGGATAACCTTCGTAGATTAAATATTTTACATTTCTCTCATAAAAGAAGTGTCGGCCGACCCTTCTTGTGATCAGTATTCACCATTTTGCATTTACATGAATTGAAGGCCTAGCCTTCATAGGTAGAATATTTTTACAATTCCCTCATAAATGAAGGGACATCCGACCCTTCTTGTGCCCAGTATTATGTTCATAATAGTTCTAGACTGCAAGAAGGCTCGGTCGATCCTTCTTGTGTTCACCATTCTGGATACAGGGGAATCGCTAGATATAGGTGTTCACAATTCTCTACTAAATGAAGAGGCGGTCGATCCTTCTTGTCGCAAGTCAGGATAATATTTTTATATGTTATAACATAGCCAATTTCCCTATCCCTACTATTTACTACGAAAGTCGGAAGTTAGGAATTGTCGGCCTAGCCTTCGTATATTAAATATTTTTACATTTCTCTCATAAATGAAGGTTCGACCAACCCTTCTTGTGATCAATATTCTTCTAGTGTTTTCCATTCTTCATATAAATGAATTGACGGCCTAGCCTTCGTATTCAGTATTATTTTCATAATAGTTCTATACTGCAAGAAGGGTCGGTCGATCCTTCTTGTGTTCACCATTCCGGATACAGGTGAATTGTTGGATATAGGTGTTCACAATTATCTACTAAACAAAGGGGCAGACGATCATTTTTGTCATAAGTCAAAATTCGGGATAAATATTTTTTATATGTTATAACTTAGTTAATCTACCGATCCCTACTATTTACTGCAGAAGTCGGTAGGCAGGGATCGTCGTCCTAGCCTTCGTAGATTAAATATTTTTACATTTCTCTCTTAAATGAACGGTCAATCGACCCTTCTTCTACTTAGTATTCTTCCAGTGTTCACCACTCTGGATATACATGAATTGAAGGCCTAGAATTCGTAGGTTGATTATTTTTACAATTCCCTCATAAATGAAGGGGCGGTCGACCCTTCTTGTTCCCAGTATTCTGTTCATAATAGTTCTAGACTGCAAGAAGGGTCAGGCGATCCTTCTTGTATTCACCATTTTGGATACAAGTGAATTGTTTCATATAGGTGTTCACAATTCTCTACTAAACGAAGGGGCGTCCGATCCTTCTTGTCGGAAGTCGTAAGTCAGAATAAATATTTTTTATATGTTATAACTTAGCCAATGTCCTGATCCTTACTATTTACTGCAGAAGTCGGGAGTCGAGAATTGTCCTCTCAACCTTTGTAGATTAAATATTTTTTACATTTCTCTCTTAAGTGAAGTGTCAGCTGACCCTTATTGTGCTTAGTATTTTTACAGTGTTCACCATTCTGGATATACATGAATTGACGTCCGAGACTTCGTAGGTTGAATATTTTTACAATTCCTTCATAAATGAAGGGGCGGTTGACCCTTCCGCTGCCCAGTATTATTTTCATTATAGTTCTATGCTGGAGAAAACTCACTATGGCTTGGGGTATACCACAACAGACAGATGACTACCAGAAATCAACTCAATTCTCAGAACTATGCTATATAAATGACAATGCTAAGATAATGAAGGAGATAACCAACCTCGATCCAAACGTTTGATGTAGATCCCCATTGGAGCTTTTCAATCCATGCACTTGAATCTGCCAATTAGCCTTGACATCCAATATACAACAAGTACATATAATATATAAACGACATTAACATCATCAATAGCAATGGTCCATGATATAATAAGTAAATGCAACCCAATGTAAGATAAACAACATTTACAACATCAATGGACGAGAATATGAGTATTTCTATTAATAAACAAGAAGAAGTACAAAGTAATACGACCTCTTGACGGTAACCAATCTAAACCAAGATCTGGATCAATCCACTTGTGCCTCCACCACTTCAATCCTCCATGAATGGCAAACTCAAACTAGATAGGAGTTTGTGAGGTGAACGCAAAGGGTTCACAACTACAAGGATCAATGAGTGTAGACTAAAGATAGGGAAAAAATCCACTAGAGTTCTCTTGCTCTTCTTTCTCCTCCCGTCCATAAGCCATATGTGCTCAATATATAGTTCTCTCAAAATTAACTGAAAGGACACATCGAGACGTTACTTGGGTAGATGGAGAGCCAAAGGTTGCCCAATGACCGCTTTTTGGGAGTAAAAAGTAATAAACTAGTGATTTTTACCATTTTACTTGATACCCGTGGGCTATAGTGATGCAACTCGCGGGTACGCTTGCTATAGTGATGCAACAAGTGGGTCAAAGGAAAAATGAGGAAAAAATATGTCTGAAGCATATAAAGTGAATATGAGTCAGTGAAATGGATCCTACAAGCCAAAGAATGTTGATGCTCACAAGGTGGAAGATTATGTTGTAACAGATGCCCCCTAATGTGTGAGGTCAGAGACTGATGCTACGATGGCCGAAATACATTATAAAACTCAGAAGTGGAGTGATGGAGACAAAAGTGGAAAGAGCAGCTCACTTGTCATAATACAATGGTATCCCTGAATACATCTCGGTAGTACAACAATCTGATACAATGGCCATGAATAGGCAGTGCATAGTGGATATATGTCATAAATGATCATAGCCATGATCCCTCTACAGTAAAATATGGTCTCCTGCTAAAAAGGAAACAACTGGTGCAAACTGGAGGTACAAACTACTGATATCTAAGAGGTGATATCTCAGATGTAAAGTCAAAGTCATAAGTAGCATACTAAATTCCACTATCGCCTGGGGTCTTCTACACAAGTCTTCTACGGTGCAAGTCCAATCAAGTGAATAAAGGAGTTGAGGTCGAACCTGATGTGACATCATCTGATTACCAATCAATGATGTATACCGTTAACAGATGCAAGATAACCCACCGATAATGAAAATGGGCATCAAGGTACAGAGTACAATCATCAAAGTGTGAATAAATGAGTTGAAGTCAAACACTAGGATGAATCCATCGATCAGAGGACATTGATGTATTCCCAAAACATTCGATGGCGAGAGAACCTGCCAGTAATGATTGCAAGCCTCAAGGTACTCAACCGAACTCTAAGCCTCAAGTCCCAAAATAAATGGGTTGAAGTCGACACAACGAGATTCACTGGAAGGAGGGCATTAAGGCATCCCCCATCAACCAGCACAAGGTACCAGCTACGCTGAAAGATTTGGAACAACTCAGGTGAAATGGACTGACTCAACAAGGATGGCCGACATGCAATAGTCAAGAGATCTGAGGAGTGGCCAACACTGGTTCAGGACTTCCTTTGAACAAGAGCATGAGCAGATGGATGCACTCAGGCAGCATAGACTTGACATACACTGTGCAATGCAGGAGGCATTACAAAGGGATCCATAATGACTGGAAGCTTAACCAATCGGTGGAGAAAACTGAGAAACAAGTTGTTGGCTTGGTTTTGCAACCAAGCTTTGTGCAATGGGAACCTATCAACAAGTGATAGCAGTTTCAAATATTGAAAGCAAAAAACAATTATAAATCTGAATCTAAAACTAAGCTAGCATGTGCATATAACAATAAACTTGAAAAGATTTAAGAACAAGAACAAGAAATAAAATAAAAATAACTTTTGTATTATGATACCTCAAATGGTGAGGATGTTGTGGTGTTGAGCAACTCCAAGGTGAGTAGCTTCAAGCTCCAATGGTCTCTTCTCCAAGATTGCTACAATGGTCAAGAAGTCATGAGAGATTTTGACAGCATGAGGATAGGATGATGGATTGATGGATAGTGAGCCCCTACCACCTTTTTATAGTTTTTGGTGGTGGGGAATACCATTATGGTTTTGAGGAAACTAATGGTATTGACCAACATGGTTTAGGTACCTTTTCCCTCCTTTTTCCTTTTTTGAATATTTTGAATATTTTTATTCCTTTTTGAATATTTTTGGGAATTATGGACCCTTTTGAGGGTTGTTTATGCTTTTTGAGGAAAAATATTCATTTTGAGTGGAAAAAGGGGTGTATTAAGGTCTTTTGGTGACCTTTTGATGGCTTTAGAGGCTCAAATGGTGAAAAAGTGGACAAATGGGTCATGTGAATAAGGAAATGAGCTAGTGAGCACTTTTTGGGTGTTAACAGATTGCCCCCTGATATGTGAGGGCAGGAGCTCATCGTATGGCCGATAGACATCATAGTTCTTTTGTCATTTTTCTAGGGTTTGGGGAAGAGAAGAGACCGGTTGGAGACTGGATCCACGACCCTTGGAAGCTACAGAAACAAAAAATATTACATGGCCTCAATATGAATGAGGAATAATATCTGATAATGGACAAGGTGGGCATACCCATGCTCGTATCAAGACATATACATAACAATTAGTCCCAAGAAGGGGGACCTGAATAAAAAATATGCTGGTACATCATAATGGTCCAAAAGGGGACACTATTTTGGGATGTACTCATGATCACAACATGACTGATCTCAATAACTGGTACACTGGAATAAAGCGACAACCGTTCTAAATAAGGTCTCAGAAGGGTTGATGAACTGTTGAAACTGAAGGTGTCCAACATCTGTAGGGCCTCAATGACTGTGAGTCATCTCTGAGAAGTACATGTAACTATATACTCGAGGGAGTATAAAACTGGGGTACATCGGAATATTGTCGCCATGCGCAACCCGGATATCTATAGAAAAAATGTAACTGGTTGTTTCCATAGGTAGACATTCAAATGTGGAAGAGTCAGGTGGTATCCAAGGTTTTCAACCAATAACTGAAAGGACCAATACCTTGTGCGAGTCTCAACGATGCGATCAAGGTGTTGAAGTCGAGCATGTGAGAAACAACCATTTGGAGAGGTACTGAGGACTCTTCTCGAAATGATTCGTAGGCACTCATCATAAATGGTGATGAGTCCAAGACACAGGGACCTCTAGGTCTATCCTCTGGAATAAATTTGGTTGTCGTCGATAGAGGGAGACCAGCAATTAATAAGGCAATGATGTTTCCTTGATAGGAGCATGAGGTGTAGAACTGAAGTGTGGTAGTACTGATGGTAGGACTGGCATACTGTGGGGATGGGAAATAACTAGGGGCATAGAGTGGGTGGGCTCAAACTTCCTTTGCTCAGAGCATGATGACATGGTTGACCTGGCAGCATAGGGAACTGAATTGTAGGTGTTGGGATCATAGTTCTTAGGGACTGAAGGGTATGTATTGATGCTGAGGGGGTCAAGCTGATGGGTGCTGTGGAGGGATTCTCAGGGTGACATACTTCATAATACTCTGAACAAAGGCGACCAAAATAGGGAAGCTGCCATATGAGTAGACGTGTTCTGTTGTGGCACCGAGAAGCACCATTGGGTCCTTCTTCGTAGTTTTAATGAGCTCCAAGAAGGGATAAAAGTGTGCTCTGAAATGGTATTTTCCTGTGGATTTTGTGAGCCCAAGACTGTTCGTGCTCATGGGTGCTTTCATTTTTAAGGAGTCTGAACACTATAAGAAGACTCTGCAGTGGTTGTGAGTCCTATCCTGTGGGTTTTTACGAGCTCGGGATGGTGATTGCTCATGGTCGCTTTCCTGTTTAGAGAGTTTGAAAGCGGTAAGTGGACTCCATTGGTGTTCTTTTTCGTAAGTTAGTCTCCAAGGCCAGAAAAGGCATAAAATTATGCAAATGGAGAACTCTTCTAGCCGATGTGACTAGAGTATTCCTTTTTCGTAATTAGTCTACAAGGTACACAAAAGGGGTAAACTTATACCATGTAGACGCCCTTTCAGATACGTTTAGTGAGCATGAAAGGAAGCAAGGTTGCTCGGCGATCTTTTCATTGTTTTAGGAGTCAGAAAAGAGCTTAACAAAAACTCCCTAAGTGCCCTTTTCGTAAAAGGGATTGCTCGGCCCGAAAAAGGGGTAAAACTATACCAAACAAAAAGGGATTGATGAGAGCGAGAAAAGGTCTCAAGCATCGTCATCAGTGCGGAATACTGAATCCGGTGACATAAAGATTGTAAAAAAGGGGCAACGGCCAATGTGGCACGCAAACCAAGGTGATGAGTGGCATTTTGAAAAAATGCCCAAAAATTATGGGGTGAGAGCGAGAAATGATCTCAAGCATCATCACGAGCACGGAAAATTGAATCCGACGATATCAAACTTGTCAAAAAATGAACGACGACCGATGTGGCACGCAAACCACGGCGACGAGGGAGCATGGGAAAAATGCCCAAAAATTTTGGAGGTGAGAGCGAGAAATGATCTCAAGCGTCATCACGAGCACGGAAAACTGAATCCAGCGATATGAGACTCGTAAAAAATGGAGGACGGTCGATGTGGCATGCAAACCGAGGCGATAAGTGGCATTTTGAAAAAATGCCCAAAAATTATGGGTGTGAGAGCGAGAAATGGTCTCAAGCATCATCATGGGCATGGAAATATGAATCCTGCGGTGCAAATGGTGTGAAAAACGGAGGACATAAGGACTTCGAAATGGTCAAAGGAAATAACTAGGTTAAAAAATGGCTACAAATGAAGGTGACCCCACCAAGCCAAGGATTTAGTGGTGGGGGGAAATGATGACCAGCGGGGGCGAAATACTATGTGTATCAAATCAACTCAAATATACAAGTGACACGTGACCTCAAAAATGGTTGAGATCACGAATGTGAAAAAGTGAGCAGGGTTAATGATCTTCCCCCATATGATGTGCATGGGGTTTGTGATTGTGGATCACATATGTGTTGGTTTGAACGATGGGCTCATTGAGGTGTTGAGATAGAGGTGATGGGGTAGGGTCAAAATGATTGATCATGCCCCCTATCCCAGGTTCGAGGTAATCTATTATGTCCCCGAACTCAGAGGTGTCAATGCGGTGCAGATGCTGTCTTAGAGAGGGATCAAGAGGGCATTGACCAACTACTGGAGGGGGGGTGTACCATGAGGCTGTGGGCTATGGTGGCATACTGAAGTGATGATATGATGATGGGGGATTCCCCTTGTGGGGTGGATGCCCCCAGTATCTCCGACGAGAATCACGATGATGATGAGTAGGCAAGGTTTTGGGCCTGCCCCCATGTTGTGGAAACGTGGTTTCCTCGTCGATTTGAAAGGGTTGAAGATGTGTGTCAAAGGGATCAATGGAAGGGGCTGACCGGACAGAGGGGTATCCAGTGGAAATCGTGTAAATGGTGTTAATTTCTTCCGAGGAGGAAGATGGTGGGGAATGAATTTCCTCAATGAGAAGAGGGGATATCTCTAGGTCGACGTTATTCAACTCGTACAGTGCTGCTTTGTAATCTGGGAGATCAGGGCAGTGATGTGAATAATGGCCATAGATTCCGCATATTGCATAAGGATGGTTTGTGCGCAATGATTTATCACGAGGTTGAGGGGGGAGTTCTAGTTTGACTACTGGAATGTTGGTGTTGTCATCCAACATATTCATGTGTTCTTGAAGTGTTGGTAACTGTGGACATTGATGGGTGGCATGGCCTATGTCGTCGCACAAGGAGCACTTGGGGGGTATGCGGTTTGTTGGGGGATTCTTCACCAACTTGGGGGTCAATGGGGGGGTGCGAGTTGTGGGTCCAGTGGTGTAGGTTTGTGGACCTCTGCCCCCAGTGTTTCGAAGTGGTGGGGGAGTATAATTGGATTTTGATGCGGTGGCCGCTGTTGGAGGTGGTTGATTCTGGATGTTTGCTACACCAGGGGGTGGACGGTTAGAAGTATTGATGGGTTGCACCGGTTGTAAAATGACATTCGGTGTCGGAGGAGAGGTTGGGGAAGGTAGGTACCACACAGGTAGTCCTAATGTTAATCCTGGGAGATTAAGTGTAGGCATGACTGGTGTGCTGATGGCACCTAAAGGGGGAAATAAGAATGGGATAGTATGAATTGGTGTGGATCCTACATGAGTTGGCACTGAGGGTGGTTGCGGGAGTAAAGGGGGCTGTTGGTTTGGTACCTGTGTGTTCTGCGAGAGGGTGCACAAATTAGATATTTCGGTTATATTCAAAGGGGGTGGGATGGATTGGAATGTGGAAGTCATAGGTGATTCCGAGTATAATCCAGGTCTAACTGTGGAGACGAATGATGTAGGTGCAATCTGAACTGATTGTTCAATCATAGGGAGAATATTTTTAGGTGCAGTGGGGGCATATTGGTTTCGACGCGTTTGGAGATTCATGTCGGACGATGACATCATAAGGAGATGATGACTACATGAATCCATCGGTTGGTTTGTGTGTGCAGCATATGTGATTTGTTGTTGTGGTGCTGTGGTTCCTTGAGGAGGATCCAACGGACGAGTGTTCGCTACTCCTTGTGTGGGCAAAGGATTCTGCATCACCATGGGTTGTGGTTGAGGAGGAGCTGGTTGTGCCGCGTGCCCTTGGCGTTGGGCGTCATCAGACCACAGTTGGCGTGCTCGCCCCAAATTGGGGCAAGTGTGTGTATAATGGTCGTATACCCCGCATATGGAACATGGGTGGTTTGTTCGTAAATTGGGGTTCTTACCCTGTTTCGGTGGTCGATCAGGGTTTTGGTTGGCGGGGGTAGCATTTTTGTTGTTTAGAGGATAAGTTTGAGCAATTGGAGGTTATGGTGCAGCAAGGACTACCTGTGGTGGGAAATAAGCCGTTGGGGCTTGTGAGTGAACAGGAGCATGTGTGGCCTGCTGATGGTAATACGTAGGGGGTGCAACCAGAGGTGGATAGGCTGAAGGTGCGTGACCATAACACTGTGGTGGACATGGGGGTCCATGAGTGTGGTGGGGGTGGGCCATGGGAGCATACAAAGTTGTAGCTCTGGAGTGAGATGTGGATCGCGAAAGATCGGGGCCATTATTATTGTGCATAATGGAAAATGGTTTGTTGTGGGACGCAACTTGTCCAATGATGTCGTCGGTGGCGAGGGATTCCCCCAGCGCGTCAATATGGGAGGAATCACCACGGGGAGCGTCAGGTAAAATGGTATACAGGTAGCCACACTGGGCGTAGATCAGATCAAACTGCTGGGCTTTTAGAATGGCTTCTTCTTCCAACTGGGGTCATTCAGAAGCTACATCCTTGGCTATGAGGGGTAGGAGTGATTTGAGAAACCAATCCAAAAATATACGGTCATCCATTTTTATCTTGCAGAGGCTACGGCGCTTGCGCCACTCATGGATATGGTCGGTGATGTGGGTAGCTATGTTTTGTCTACAAGACAATAGTATTTCAACTCCTGCATCATAGCATACAGGTAGCTAAAAAAACTGAAGGAAAGTGGAGGCGAGGGACATAAATGTTTGGTGGGTCCCATGTGGTTGTTCAATTTACCACTTGGCTGCAGAGCCAGTGAACGTTCGTTGCAACAGTCTTAGTCTAATGGAGTCATCCACTATGGAGTTAGATGAACACCATAGGTGAAATGACATTATGTGGTTTTGGGGATCTTCCCCAGGTTTTCCTTCAAACTTCGGGATGTCTGAGGGAAGCTTTGTGGGAATGGGGGGCCAAGTGGGGTCATGTCTAATAGGATCATTAGTTAGTCTTGCCAAGTCTGGTAAATTCAAACTTGCCAGAAATGGTAGATTGGCCGAGGGGTGTGATGTAATGGTTGGGACATAACTGTTAAAGGTAGCATTATGTAGTGGTCCAGTGGCCCCTAAGGGTATGCTAGGTATGGAAGGTATGTGTGCTCCAACCGATGTGGTGTGGGAAAGGCCAGAACTCCCAAGTGCAACATGGGTTGCAGAGGGGTTAGGAATAGTGCCAGGAATTCCTGGGATTTGGGTTGTGGTAATGAGAGGGAGTGTGACCCCTATGTTGGGCATACCCATAACATGTGGTGGCCTTGTGTTGGGCATACCTAAAGGGGGAATGGCCCCTATATTAGGCATGCCTAATGGTCTTGTTGTTACCATGGGTGGCACAATAGTAGTAGGGTTTGTCAATGTATCTTCAATAGTACTGGTGAAAAGGGGATTGTATGGTGATCCAGCCATGGGGTTGGTTGGTGATATTTCAGTAGGGTTTTTGGATTCAGCCTCAAAATTAGATGTGAAGTGAGGCATGTCAGAATCGGATGACTATGTGTTTGGCTGATGACGTGTCGAGTCAAGGGATAAGGCTCTACGTCTATGACATGTAGAGCCAAGGGTACCAAACTGAGGGGGTTGACCCTGAAGACGACGAGATCGTCTTAAATTCTCAATGGTGAGAAATATTTAAAAATTTCAGTGTAAGGTGGTGATGTAAAAAACTCGAAACCCTAATGCAATAATGAGTGCAAATGGGGAGTGAAAAAATAAAGGCTCTCAGGCCAACAATCAACCTCAAAAAGCACTTATTATAGCAGCTGTGCTATAATAAGTGGAGGGATGCAACAAAATTTGTCAGAATACCAAAAGTCAAACAGTTTCTAGAAAAAAGAGGTGTTACTAGACCAAAGGTGGGTAATGTATCATGCAAACACCTAACTAGAAGTATTGTGAGTCAACAAACGATATCCTCTACAAGGTGATGAAATCCAAGTCAGACAATATAGAGTGTTGAATCAACGGCTAGATATCCCCCTACCGGGAGGGATACCGGGTAGACAATCCTAAAGAGTGGCAACTAGGATACCCCATTCATGACACGTTCGGTTGGGTGAATCTGCAGTTTGGTTCTATCGCCGCTGTACACCCTCTTGGGTGTACACCGAGAACTTCGAAAGGTATCCTTCGGTTACTGAATGGATTGCGGTATTTCACTCAGACTTCCGGAACCAGTCTGGCTACTTCAACCCTCTTAAGGGAGAGGCCTTCCCGATAAATTGGTTGATAACCGTGTCAAAATTATAAGGTATTTTCGTACCATAGAGGACAACCACTATGTCTCAAATGTAATAATCGAGGGGTGTTATTGGAACACCTATCCCCTCAATTCTACCTAACTACAAAATTCTTTTAAGTGCTCCCCAAGTGGGGTTAAAAGTTTGTTGAGTTTAAGGTAAATTTTAAGGCTCAGTTTAAATTATGTGGCAGAGTGGGTGCAAGTGTGGTATTTAAACTGAAATTGATTTGTCTCGCTTGGGCGATTGATTACAAATGAAAGAAAAGACGCTTCCAGTTTTGCAAAAAATAAAGGCGTTTTTGAAATGTAAATGCTTGAAAAAACTATTAAAAAATAATCGATCTTTGAAATAATTTAAAGGGAAGCAAATAACATAAATATTTCAAGAAATAAATGGATCTCTTAAAAGATTGCTTGGGAAAAGTATTGAGCAAATAAACAGTAAAACCTTGATCTAAATAAAATGCGGACAAATCTCTCTTTCAATTACTAATTTTTTTTTAAAAAGACTTTTAATGGAGCATTCTAAATAGTAAAAGATTTAATGTGGCTGTAAAAATGCATAAAAATTAAATGCTGTAAAATATGCTAAATGAGCAAAAAATACAGTAAAAATAATTTTCAAAAAATTGGCCGAATTAAAAAAAATTGCAGCGCAGGTTTCGGGAAAACAGTTGCGATGGGCAGCGCGGGTTTCAGCCGCGATCTGTAGCACGGGTTTCGGTCACACAGTCGCGATGTGCAGCATGGGTTTCGGCTGCGAAGCCGCGATGTGCAGCGTGGGTTTTGGTCACACAGTCGCAATGTGCAGCGCGGCAAATGGCCGCAAAGCCGCGATGTGCATCGCGTAAAATGGCCGTGAAGCCACAGGGCGCTGCGCGAAAAAAAGCCGCGAGGTCGCGATGAGCCGCGCGACTGTTGGGAAAAAAACCGCGAGGTGAAAGCCGAAAACGGATGCTGAAAAACGAACCTGAAAATGGAAATTTCAGGCAAGATCTAGAACAGCAATGGTTCTACTATCTAGGATGGCAGATCTATGAATTAAAATGATAAAAACTAACAAAAACTAAGATCTAAAGCAAAAAGCTGAGATCTAAGAATTCGAAGCCAGCGGAGTCGCCAAAAAACTGTTGGCTTGGTTTTGCAACCAAGCTTTGTGCAATGGGCACCTATCAACAAGTGATAGCAGTTTCAAATATTGAAAGCAAAAAACAATTATAAATCTAAATCTAAAACTAAGCTAGCATGTGCATATAACAATAAACTTGAAAAGATTTAAGAACAAGAACAAGAAATAAAATAAAAAATAACTTTTGTATTATGATACCTCAAATGGTGAGGATGTTGTGGTGTTGAGCAGCTCCAAGGTGAGTAGCTTCAAGCTCCAATGGTCTCTTCTCCAAGATTGCTAGAATGGTCAAGAACTCATGAGAGATTTTGACAGCATGAGGATAGGATGATAGATGGATGGATAGTGAGGAGCCCCTACCACCTTTTTATAGTTTTGGGTGGTGGGGAATACCATTATGGTTTTGAGGAAACCAATGGTATTGACCAACATGGTTTAGGTACCTTTTCCCTCCTTTTTCATTTTTTGAATATTTTGAATATTTTTATCCCCTTTTTAATATTTTTGGGAATTATGGACCATGTTTTAGGGTTTTTTATGCTTTTTGAGGAAAAATATTCATTTTTAATGGAAAAAGGGGTGTATTAAGGTCTTTTGGTGACCTTTTGATGGCTTTAGAGGCTCAAATGGTGAAAAAGTGGACAAATGGGTCATGTGAATAAGGAAATGAGCTAGTGAGCACTTTTTGGGTGTTAACAGAAGTACAGCTCCTAAGGTCCAACTATAGTCCCGACTCATAATGTACGGAGTGGAATGAATGCCCTGTTCAAAGGCGACACAACAGCTGCACTGCCAACAAGAAGTAGTAACCATAATCCTGTCCATCTTTTTGGAATATTTTATTTTTTTGGTCTTTTTCATATTTGGGAAAAGCTTGAAAAAGAATAAAATTGATTATAGTACAACAAGTGAGGGAACGAGTGTCAAATAGCGAGCAGACTAGTTCCAAGTAGTGGAACATACCTATGATCAATGCAAGGAAGTGCATGAAGGATGTGGACACTCAGGGGGTGTTCCCTCAGGGTCAAAGGGTCATCAAATTGTGAAGGGCAAATATAAGCTCTGCAGGGCTCGACAGGGAAAAGTGCTTAAGCACCAGGCTAACAACTGAGTAAGCGGGAGTCGGTACAAGGCTCAAGCGGCATGTAGGATGATGCAATGCAAACACAACATGATATAACTGAGGGGAGTCCTTAAGGGAGATGGCCAGCATAAAACAAAGTAGAGTATGAGTCTTTATCGCAATGCCATGGCGTAACTACAAAGGACTCCCAATCCTAAGGACAAACAACGGCATGGGCACTAGAATGCACAAAGGGGTTCTAACTAGGGTACCCATGTTCAGAAAAGATATACCGCCACATAATGACACTTCTATAGCAGTGTGAAGGTTCCATGTCAGTTACGAAGCGGGGTCACACCTAGGGTTTATGAAAGTGGTCAATAGGTCAAATGCATAATGCACATGGAAATGGCATCTAACCTATATGCCAGGTGTGAAACGTACCTGTCGTAGGTGTGAAATGGTCCAGAACAACTTTCGCCGAAGAAATATGATTAAAAAATACTACTCCAAGACAGTATATTAGTCCATAACGGCACAAAACAATAAAAACTATAGACAAGTGGGTCCTGAAAATTATAAATAGTAATAAAAAATTACAATTTACAATTCATTTTTACTATTCACCCATTTGGAGCTCTGTGGTTAGTTTTCACCTAAAAGTTCAGTTGTCGATTCTGGGAGCTATGAGCGACCGTTCATCGAACCATCCGGAGCAGGTTGGTAGTCTCATCCATACCTTTCATTTCAATGCTTTCATTTTGATTTTCAACGGTGGGATTTTTTGTTTGGCCAAGCCCTAAATGGCTTCGGTGCTACCCGTGGGCTGTAACTATGCGGGTCGTGGGTAGGGAAATATACTTGCAGTCTGTACATAGACTGACCGCAGGTACCCACACCTGTATACAAGTTAGCCCGCGAGTACGGCCGTGTAGTTGGTTTTTTAAAAGAATTTGACTAAAATGCTTGTTTTTTTTCTCTCCATGATGGTTCTAGAGTGGAGGGAGAGGGAGCATGACCAAGTTGATGAGGTCGTGCGCAATGATGTGCAAGCATAGCAGGCATTGCAAGCATGTGGGTTGTACAAATTTTGGAGTATAGGGGGTTTGAGGGCCCAAAACCTATTACTCCGACGCTTGATCGACTATTGGGATGTTGATGCACAGAACTTCAATCTCAATGGGAAAATCCTCACACTTGAAGTGGATGACATCAATTTCATTACTGGTTTGTCCCGTCGAGGTGAGGAGGCTAGTCTTCGGTCTCATACTGTGGGTGGTGGGATCATTGTCCAGGATTACATAGCATGGTATTTCCCCGCAAACACATGCATGGTGGGAAGTTAGGTGCCCATCAATGCCATAGTAGATCTGAGCATGAAGATCATTGTGGCTACCTTAGTGTGGATCACAGGATCCAAATCTTTGCACCAGGCATCCAGGATAGTAATGTTCTATGCATCACAATGCATGCAGCCTATAGTGTTTGACTGGTGTACCACACTGCTAGGGTCTATGAAGACCCAACTGAAAGAATGCAAAGAAGGGAAGGCCAAAAAATTCGAGTATGGGAGCATCCTATGCAGCTTATTCTTTGAGAGGGTTCCAGGGCTTAGTCCGAGGGTGGATGTCCCTCCTCATAGTCTCCAGGATCCAGCCCTGACCCAGTGGACTGAGGTCTTGACACGATAGGGTGGTGGCCGTCTAGCATCACCATATACCAAGGAGTTCTTCCGCTGGTGGGACCGATAGGTCATTGCCATAGAGGAATACCCTTATGCAGGGATAGACTTCCAGCAGGATAGGGACATGCCACTCCCACCAGACGCAGCATTCGGAGACATTGGTGAGTACTCTTTTGGTTTTTTCTGTATTAAATTTTTATGGATTTTTTATTGTTAAATTTTGAGCATTAATTCACAATACTCTAGGATCTTTACTGAGAGAATAACATGTACAGTATATCAATGCATAACAATCACAATAAGCATGAAAAACATCACAAGAATCAAAAGCATGAGAGACAAGAGACACAGAGTTTCCATGGGGAAAACCCTAAGGTGAAAAACCCCACAACTTCCTTAGAGATAGAGAGAGCAATGGCTCAACCAAAGTACAACCAAAATACACTGAGATAGCTTCTAGTAGCAGATGATCCTCCTTCTCACTAGTGTGCCACTTTCTGAGTGAGAGAGATATACTTTTCCAAATGATCTAAATAGAGATCACCTGATCTCTATTTATACTAACCTGTTTTCCCAGTGACCTTATGGGATCGACTTGTCTATCTAGGTACAACCACATTATAATATATATATTTCAGGGCCGACCCCACACATGGTGGTCTAATAACCCATCGAAAAGTACACACACTTGCGACACTTGTCAATCCACATGATGACACTTCCTTATAGAGGAATAACACATCTCTAATAAGGGTACAATAAATATATATGAAATACATAGATGAAATACATTCCGAAGTTGCATATACATCAACACTCCCTCTTAACTAGGAAGGTATTTCTCAACACAGATCTGCTAGACAAGTCTTCTTCTCGGGATCATCGTCATCAATGCATTGTCATCAACATCGTCACTACTGCTGCTATCTCAACCAATCTCTGACTCTACTCGTCATAGGAAGTTCTACAGAGCCAATCCTTTTTCATACTGGATGTAGGGCCACCACCTACAGGTCTTCATCATCACTGGCCATACTGTGGAATCCTCAGGACCTATTACGTGTGTTACAAAACCTCGAAAGAGCACCCCGGGCTGTTACGAGCACACTGCTCTACCTATAGGATCTCCCAGGGCCATATTATATGTGACCTCACCACAAAACCTCGCAAGAGCATCCCACGCTGTTACGAGCACACAGCTCTACCTATAGGATCTCCCAGGGAGAGATTATATGTGGTCACCACAAAACATCGCAAGAGCATCCCAGGCTGTTATGAGCACACAGCTGTACCTATAGGATCTCCCAGGGACAGATCATATGTGGTCATGGAAAAACCTCGCAAGAGCATCCCATGACTTATTACGGGCACACATCCCAACCTATCAGATCTCCCAGGGACATATTATATGCCATATGACAAAGCTTCGAAAGAGAATCTGTCAGATATCCCAGGGCCAGATTATATGCCATAGGAAAAACCTCGAAAGACTATCTGTAGATCTCCTAGGGCCAAATTATATGTCCTCCTAGAGCAAAACCTCGAAAGAGCATTTCCAAGATATCCCAGGGCCAAATTATATGCCATAGGCAAAACCTCGAAAGACTATCTGCAAATCTCCGAGGGCCAAATTATATGCTCATCTGCACAACCTGATCCACGACCATAGAGTATCAACTTGATACTCACCATACATCATCTTGATGTACACATGATCATCCTGATCATCATCACTGCAACATCCTGCTGCATGTCATCTGGAGCAACATCTTGAAGCTCGTCATCCATGATCATCCTGATCATACAATGCATCCACCTGATGCATACCAAGTATCCACCTAATACATATCATCATACATGATCCACCTGATCATACAGTGTATCCACCTGATACAAATATAAATACATGATACATATCACCATACATGATCCACCTGATACATATACAGATACATGGTCCAAGCATCCAACATGATGCATATACAAAATATATACAAATGATCCTATTGATCATATCCAGCATCCAACATGATGCATACATACATATAAATGATCCAACTGATCATATCCAGCATCCAACATGATGCATACATACATATAAATGATCCAACTGATCATATCCAGCATCCAACATGATGCATACATACATATAAATGATCCAACTGATCATATCCAGCAGAAACCAGAACATCATCCTGATGCTCATCATCCAACGCTTACATCCACATCCATGTGAAGGATTCTCCTTCCAACATGATTGCAATGGCTTCAGCAAATGTGTCCATCACTTCTTCCTCGAAGTGTCCTCGATCTAAAGAACACCAAGCCTCTCCCTGAAGTACTCGAACTTCACCTTGGCTAGTGGCTTCGTCAGCACATCTGCAATCTGCTCGTCTGTCGCAACATAGAGAGCTTTACAGCTCCTCTCTGCACCATATCCCTGATATAGTGATATTTTATCTCTATGTGTTTCGACCTGTCATGAAACATTGTGTCAAAACCCACAAATTTTTGAAAAATTTAAATTTTTTTAAGATAGCAATAAATGTTATTAAATGCAGTCTTTTAACTATCTGTTTAACTTACTTGGTTGTAAGTGTGTATGAAAGATCTTTGTTGTACTTAAATGTTATTATGGTTATCTCTTTTCTGTTAATGATTGTTTTATTGTGTCGTAACCTCCAGGGGGACTTGCCATAGCAGACTGGGCTTACTTAGCTTTCGAGCTAATGCATCAAACTGTTTTTCTCTTTACAGATATACAGGTAAGGTGCGGTCGCGACAATTAAACCTTTAAAGTATTATAATCCACTTAGCTGTACCAAAAATCATTCGAATAAAAGGTCTATGCTAACTCAGTTTTCAGGTGTTTGAAGGTAGCACTCTGCATACGAACTTCTCTATTCTTTCTATTATTGAATTAGAAACTTCTAGAGAAGATGATAGCTATATTTCTGAAGTGTCCAAGAATTAAACAACTCTGTGGAATAATTGTTATTGATGATGTTACTGTGCTACAGATGTGCCTCATATTTAGCATAGTAAAAAAAATATCTTACCTGTTGTGAGCATTAATTAGATATTCTACCATTTACAAGTCTCCTTCTAATCATCTCAGGATTGTATAAGTTGGACCATTTATTTTTATGTCAATGATTCCGAATTTATAAGCTTATCTTGAGTGGATTGTCTAAATGTTTATAAGAAGTCTGAAATAGTTGAATACTTGTTATTGTATCGTAATGGTAAGTGAGATGATCTAGCGTAATTCTGATCCCAAGTTCGAATTTATGTATCTGAAATCCTTCAAGTGAAAGTCACCTAGAGGAGGACTAAATGTTAACATCTCAATTCGTTACTCTCAACTTAAGGTGAAGATCTATGTCTTGCACATGAGGTTATGGTAATTTGGAAATGTCGTAACAGGTTTTATCAACCCAAAAGGCGCTTGCATTGCACCCCTATCTTTATTAACTTTTCTAAAGCAATTAATATATCTTCTTTATGTTTAGAATACTCCGAGACTGGGTTTAAAACGATGTTTAAAAATGCAATGGTTTTATAATTCAAGTTAGGATCGATACTGACAAGGATTGAAGGCATTATTGTATTATTGTGTTTAAAAAAAAAGATGATAATCAACTATGCATTTGAAACTATCAATATCACCAAGCAATAATTCATATTAGTCTTACTATGATTTTTGTTTGGCATCAAGGTGAAGTTCTCATTGAAATGTCAAATGCTATTAACAATTGCTTGATTAATGGGTCGTAGGACAAAGTGATGTTACTCACTATACAACGTTTGATAGCAATGTTCAAATCATAGATTAAGTATCAATCATATGGTATCACAACCCTAGGGAATATCCATATTATCATTTCATTTGGCACAATGATGAAGTTATCGTCGTAAACGAACTATGTAAGAGTTACCCACTGCATGAGAATTATTAAAAGGATACGTGGCTAATTCACATCCAAGTATTCATGACATAAGAGGTTGACTAACCCTACTCCTTATCATTTCTTCCCTCGCCTTCGTGCTCGGCCGCTCTGTGGATTTTTCCTGTCCAAATTTTGCCGGAACCATGGTGATATCTGCTCCCACGCTGTTATAGCTCGTTGTGCTTGTCCATTTAAAAGGTTCAAGAGTCGTGTTTTTGCTCTTTAACAGTTATAGTTTTCTCTGTGAAAACCCTAGGGTTCTATCCTTTCTGTTACTAGTTTCATACCAGTCACGGCTTCCATTGTTTGTATCCCCTTCACTTATTTCTGAAACCATCTTCATCGTGGAATGTATCTTTGAATTCGCCAACTCCTTCTATGGTGGCCAGGGTAGGGTTCCCACTTAATCGACTCTTGACTTCAAGACCAATCACTGTGGTTGTATCTTCATTCAAAATTCTGGTGAGCTATTACAGTTGGCTTTGTAGTGTTATTTTCTTAAAATTGAAAGAATTTTGTTTTGTTTTGTTGAGAAAATAGACAAGTGACTGATACGTTGTTTTCTGTCCTAAGCAGGTATTGAACACTCCATAAGGTGTACAGGACACAGCTCTTGGCATTTGGCTCCTTCGGGTAAGCCTGGTCCTTACCATGGCATTTCTCTCCTTGGGGTTGTTTTTGGGCGACTAGGGTTTGGTCTTCGAAGGACATGAATCTATGACTGTCGCCGTCCTGTTGAGTCTTTTAAAAGCTTGACCCTGCAAGATCTTGACAGGTTTTATCCCTGTCATAGAATAGAGACGTTATGGCTTCAGCCGACTGTAATTTAATGGTCTCTCTTTAGGTGTTGTAGGGTTCTTACAAACGAATTGTTATATACTAAAGTATAGAGAACAAGGTTAGGAGCCTGTTCCGAGGATGGGGTTACCACCTCGTGGTTTTACCTTCTTTACTGTACTCACGAAGGATGCATGGTGTACCACCCAGGTCTTATTTTAAATTTAACTTAATAAAAAAGTTGCCTGTAGAATTGGCTTGTTTAATTTCATGCGTTACCTCGTTGTTCTGTACTATGTTTTTAGTTTTTAAAACCACTTCTACAGGAGTTTATGCACTCGGCTGTCGGTAAAACAATGTCTTAACTAACAAGCAAAGGTTTTGTTCCTACGTCTTTCTTGTGAAATTTAAGATTTAGAAATGACTTGATACAGTCATTCTGTATAACTAGCTGGTGTATGTCGTGTGCTTTAACTTTCTATAATATGCTTCCGTCAAAATAAAGGGCTGCGGCCATAGGTAAATTTGTTGTATGGATTTGAATGTTTGCAAAATTGTAATATTCGAAATGCTAGGGTTTAACTAAATTTTTAACTGTTACATTTGTTTAACTGATTAATATGACATTAAAAAAAATGGCTATGTCGTCACTGTGATACAAGGAAAAGGTATTGTGATGAAAAAGAAGCTCGACACTGAGCTGTAAAAATGTTCTATTTGTTTTGTTTGGTTTAGGTTTTCTCTGCTAAATAAATTTTCATTTTTAAAACATTGGAATGATCGGTTTCCATTTAAACTCCTCAGTCGTGATGTCATTTATTGTTGTGTTTTAAGATTCTGTCGTGATAGAGAGCTTAGGGTAAGATATTATGATGATGTTTAAACTTGGCAACAGAGTTCTGTAGGGTTTCTGCACAATCGTTTTGTTTGATAAATAATTGAATGGAGAAAAGTTAACTAGGTTTTTGTGTATTAATTTGTTAACTTCTGACTGGGGTTTGCACCCTGAGGTAAAGATTTTATTTGTGCTTACAACATCTCCTGTAAGGACTATCGACCAAGATATGATTTGTTATAGTATCTTTATTTAGGTTTACTGTTTGTCTCCTATGACTGTATATTAAAATTTTTATAACAAACAGAATACAAATACTTGATATGCCGACCCTATTTGTCTATTCAACAAATATAAATAAACTATTTTTACAATTATAACTTATAAATCATTTACATAAAGAATGAATAGTTTTCCCGTATAGATTATAAATACATTAATATAAATATAACAGATATTAAATCATACTAACAATACAGAAGACACAGTAACTTTTAACAATCTTACTACTGATATTCTAGGATAATCGACCTACTAATTAATTAATTACTACTCAGACATATTAACAATAAATACAGCATACATTCATTCATCCTTAATGAACATAGAGGAGTAATTAGCAGAACCTGTCTTGATTTGTGGACAACAACAGCAATGGGAGGCTGTTCCTCCCTACCAACTCCTAGAGAGTGCCCAGACAGCACTTCTCAGGACCCCCGAGCTTGCTCTGGTCTCCCTGGCTGGAACTAGGTGCAGCAAAACAATTCACTCAGCCAAAATAGCTAAACCAGAACCAAGTTACTGCAGCATCCCATCTCAAAACACTTCCTTACTGTATTTTCCCTCTTCCTCAATGGGACTCCTGAATAGCATTCCCTAAATGTATTCTCCCTCCAGAACTATCTGAACCCCAGCTCAGTTCATTGAGTACTATTTAAAAGATTGCCTAGGTCTTTGTTGGGTTAACTGTCATTAATGAGCCACCTGCTCAGATTCCACTTTCTTGGGGAATCATGACCCCAAAATATAGGGAAGTTGCCACCTGCAACTTAGGAAGTGTTTGAGGATGCTGCCACTTGTCTTTTTCCTTTCCACCTAGTTCCATCCACCAGTTAGACCAGTAACCTCTTTTAACAGCTCTCCCATGCTGTTGTCTCCATAATTTATTTATTAATAATAAAATATTCAGAATTACATTCCATTTCTAGTGACTCTGCTGAGTCATCAATTTATACTAAGCATTAAATTTAACATAATGTCTTAGAAATATGATAAAAATAATTACATTATTTTCACAAAATTGGGGTATGTGACACATTGGGTTCTCAGACATCTTCACACAACTCTGGTTATCACAGAAGATACCAGTAGCATCCAACGGGAGATCAAATAACTCAGACAGTAGCTTCCGTAGCCATACTGCCTCACAACTAACTGAACAGGCTACAACATACTCTGCCTCAGCTATACTTAGTGCTACACAGGACTGCTTCCTGCTAAACCAAGAGATCACACCTGATCCCATACTGAAGCATCACCCAGATGTGCTCTTCCTATCTGCAGCATTGCCAGCCCAATCTGAATCAACATAACACTGCAGGTTAAACTTTTGATTCGCTTCATACTTGAGCCCATAATCCACTGTACCCTTCAGGTACCTCAGAACATGCTTTACAACAACTAGATGAACACTCCTCGGATCTGTCAAGAACTGACTCAATGTGTTCACCGCAAAGCAAATATCTGGTCTCATGTTCGTCAGGTACATCAAGGACCCAATCATCTAACGATACATAGAGACATCAACCAGCTCAGATGAAGCATCACATAGAAGCTTCAGATTCGATTCCATAGGTGTGGCCATGGCCTTGCAATCCATCATCCCGAATCTCTTCAGGATATCTACTATGTACTTCCCTTGACCAAGGAAGATCCCACCTGCACTCTGCCACACCTCCATACCTAGGAAATAATGCATCATTCCCAAATCTTTCATATTGAACTCGGCAGCAAGCTTTCTCTTAGTATCTGTAATCAATTTGTCATCTCCTCTTACAAATAAGTCATCCACATATAGGAGTAGAATCACAGGATTCCCTTCCTCAACCTTGTAATAAAGGTTGGAATCCGCTTTACTCTTGGCAAAGCCCAAACTAGATAGGAAACTGTCCATCCTACCATACCAAGTTCTAGGAGCTTGTTTCAAGCCATACAAGACTTTCTTCAATCTGCACACATATGACTCCAAGTCATGTATTTCAAAACCGAGTGGCTGCTCCACATATACTTCCTCTTCAACTACACCATTCAAGAAAGTAGTCTTGACATCCATCTGGTGTATTTTCCATTTCATCGTTGCATCCAGGGCAAGTACTATTCTAATGGAAGTATACCTGGCTACAAGAGAAAAAGTTTCTTCATAATCTATTCCCTCTTTCTGAGAGAAGCCATGAGCTACGAATCTTGCTTTGTATTTCTCTACACTGCCATCTGTAGCATGCTTGATTTTGTAGATCCATTTAGAAGTCACAACAGACTTCTCTTTAGGTCTTGGTACAACATCCCAAACATCATTCTTCATTATTGATTGGTATTCCTCAACCATGCCATCCTTCCATTCTTTCTTTTCCGCTACTTCTTCATAACTGGAAGGCTCTTTGTTCATAATGTCATAGAGTAAAGCAATATAGCTGGTATGTGATCTGGTTCTCTTCTTTGCTCTGTGTTCTTCTTCTGGAATGCCAAATCTTTTTGCATCTTGAATGAGCTCTCTAGCCCATGCAGGTTTCCTCTTGTGAGAGTTATCCTCACGGGGTGGATCTACAGGTTCTTATGGATCTTCAAACTCATGAACAACTTCTGGAACTACTTCAGTCATGGTAGTGTCTTGAAATCTAGTTTCCTTAGGTTCTTCATAAACTTCGATAGGTGCCTTCCTTGATTTGATGAATGCTGAGTTTTCATCAAATGTTACATCCCTGCTGACATCAATCTTCTTGAACCCTGGAAAGTATATTCTGTAAGCCTTAGAGCTTTCACTGTAACCCACAAAGATACCCTTCTTTCCTGAAGGATCTAGTTTAGTTATCTTTTCCTTTGGGATATGAGTGTATACTGGACAACCAAATATTCTAAGATGGCTGACTTCAGGTTTCTTACCAGAAAAGACCTCTTATGGTGTCTTGTTGTCCAATATCTTGTGGGGTGTTATGTTCTGCACATATACAGCTGTTCTAGCTGCTTCTGCCCATAGATGCATAGGTAGATCCTGGTCATGCAGCATTGCCCTTGCTACTTCCATGATAGTTCTATTTTTCCTTTCTGCAACTCCATGTTGTTGAGGATTATAAGGAGCAGTCAACTCCCTCTTAATCCCTGAATCACTACAAATCTTCTTGAAGTCACCTGAGGTGAATTCTCCACCATTGTCGGATCTGAATGTTTTGATCTTCTTGTCAGTTTGATTCTCCATCAAAGTTTTGAATTCCTTAAACTTATCAAACACCTCATCTTTGTTCTTCAAGAAGTATACCCAAGTCTTCCTGGAGAAGTCATCAATAAATGAGACATAGTAAACATACCCAATAAGAGAACTGGATGACATAGGACCACATACATCTGAGTGGATGATTTACAGGATATCTTTGGCCTTGCTTTCACTGCTTGGGAAAGCCTTCTTAATGTTCTTACCTTTTGCACATCCTTTGCAAACACCTTCATGTTTGGTCTTGATTTCAGGAAGACCCTCTACAACCTTGCTTGCAATTGGAAGTGCCCTATAGTGCATATGAGCAATTTTTCTATGCCAAATTTAACTTGGCTCCATGGATTCATGTACCATGGCATGTTCAAGTTGTCCCTTCAATTTATACAATCCTCCCTCTTGCTCTCCAATCACTACTGCATCATCTATGGTATTTCCCTTTGGCCACATTAGGACTTGGCCATCCACAAATGCAACCCTCATACCTTTTGCATCCAATGCAGAGATGGAGAGTAAGTTCTTCTTGAGCCCAGGTACATAAAGAACTTCTTTTATCTTCAAAGATTTTCCAGAATCTAGGTTGTAGGAGGTTTCACCACTTCCTTTGATTGGGTATTGATAATCATCCCCAAGTTTCACCTTATGGGGTGATTCATGTTTAGTTAGATTCACAAAAGATTCCTTAAATCCAGTCATGTGTTTGGAATCCCCACTATCAATCAACCAATCATTACAACCATGGGAGATAGTACCCGTGAGAGCAGAGATTAGAACATACTCTTCTTCATTTGATGAGTCATCATCACTTTCTACCCTAGCCTTCTTCTTTGGAGGTTCATCATCCTTGGCAGCATGAGCATGGAACTTTCTTTTGCTACGCTTCTTCTTCTTGCTGAAGTTATTGTTATTATCCCTTTTGTTCTTGGGACAATCTAAATCAGAGTGACCCTTCTCATTGCATGTGAAGCATCTTAGATCCTTCTTATTCTTTTGATCGGATCTTTTGTAGCGAGAGTGCTCCTTCTTGGGCTTGCTTCTTTTGGTGTGAGTTGTGAGAGCTTGATCTTCACCTCCCATCTTTTCCTCACGAGCTACAAGTCTAGCTTCTTCTTGCGAGCAATCCTCCCATAGTTTACTGAAAGAGATCATTTTTTTTCTTGCATAGATTTCTTGAATAAAGGAGTCCCATGACCTAGGTAGGCCATTCAGAGTGGTCATAACAACTTCACCATTATCCACTAATTCATCCACAGCTTCAAGTTGCTCCTTTATCTGAGAGACCTTGGAGAAGTAAGATTGAATGGTTTCTCCATTTAACATCTTGACCCCTTTCAATTGATTCCGCAGAGTCATCTTCCGATTTATGTTCTTCCCTTCAAATAACTTGGTCAAAGAATCAAACATCTCCTTGGGTGTCTTTAGAGAAGACACATGGGGTATGAGATGGTCTTTGATAGAATCAGCAATGATTCTCTTTGCCTTGACCAAGTTCTTCTTATGCAATACCTTGTCCTCTTCATCCTTTAGGATAGGGATGTCTTCTTTTATATATGAGTCCAACTCATTCTCTTCCAGGATTAACCCAATCCTATACTTCCAAGCTCAGAATTTATCAACCCCTTCAAGCTTATCCTCAAGCTTGGTGTGGTGAGACATCTTAAAGAGTACTTCAAATGGAAATAGAAAGGATTTAGGTCTTACCACTTGAAATGCTGAAAAACTGGTTCTAGTCCCAGATTAGGGTTTGTCGAAAAAAACCCTAAAAATTCAAGATGTGAATTTTAATTTTTTGAAAGGATAGAAAGATGCGCTTTGATGAGCTGATCAGCCTGGTGCATTCAAAATTTGAGATCAACAAAGTTTTACCCTTCAGATTTATCTTTTTGTCCTCATGGGTTCACTAGGGAGAGCCCTGAATTAGGGTTTAAGTTTCCCAGAGATCTACCCAGCCAAAAATCTTGGTCTAAAGCTCTAAACTTCGATTTTTGCAAGGAGCTTCTAGCTATGTCTTCAAATTTCAGAAATTCCTTTATTTGTGGAAACCCTAATTTTTAGGGCCAAATCTGAAAATGCTCATAATTGAATTCTGATTGGACAGATAGATTCTCCTTGATGAGTAGAGTCAATCTACTATACTGATTTTCCAGAAAATATGGAGAGAAACCCAATAAATAAGAAACTCAAGTTTTCGTCACTGCAAAATGTCTTCTTCTCAAGTTAGCTCTGATACCATGTTAAATTTTGAGCATTAATTCACAATAATCTAGGATCTTTACTGAGAGAATAACATGTACAGTATATCAATGCATAACAATCACAATAAGCATGACAAGCATCACAAGAATCAAAAGCATGAGAGACAAGAGACACAGAGTTTCCATGTTGAAAACCCTAAGGTGAAAAACCCCACAACTTCCTCAGAGATAGAGAGAGCAATGGCTCAACCAAAGTACAAACAAAATACACTAAGATAGTCTCCTAGTAGCAGATGATCCTCCTCCTCACTAGTGTGCCACTTTCTGAGTGAGAGAGATATACTTTTCTGAATGATCTAAATAGAGATCACCTCATCTCTATTTATACTAACCTGTTTTCCTAGTGACCTTATGGGGCTGACTTGTCTAGCTAGGTACAACCACATTATAATATATATATTTCAGGGCTGACCCCACACATGGTGGTCTAATAACCCATCGACAAGTACACACACTTGCGACACTTGTCAATCCACATGACGACACTTCCTTATAGAGGAATAACACATCTCTAATAAGGGTACAATAAATATATATGAAATACATAGATGAAATACATTCCAAAGTTACATATACATCAACATTGATTATAGATGTAAATGCAAAAACATTTTTGGTTGTAGTATCATATGCTAATGGTTGACTGTTTGCTCGCAGACAAAGGCCCAGTGAGACCTGGTGGCTTCCCGAGACATGGTTGTCGGGGCAGAGGTGAGGAGGCAGGCGATGCTACAGCAAGACGCACTCTACAGACCTTGCGGTGCAACCTCACATGGATGGTTGCTAGGGTTCCATAGATAGAGGTGGTGAGACTACCTGAGGCCATGCAGTGCCAAGTAGTGGGGGTTCCGAGTGACTGGGTGCGGCTACTGCAGCAGGTAGCCAATGCAGTTTAGTATTTCTAGGAGACACATCCTGTTAGGGCGACAGCTAGGCCTCTTCGTAGGGAGTAGATACCTCAGGATCTCATTTTTTGTATCGATATGTATATTTTTGAGGGCTACGGGCTCCAGTTTTGTATGACACTACCATTTTTGGACATATTTATATATATAAAACTTTGGTTCCTTGGTTCTACTATATGTGTGTATGTACAAATGTATGAATGTCTTCCTATATTTATGTGCTTCATGGTGAATGTGACAAATGCCAATCTAATACATAGTTAGCGTATGCATCAGATATATGATTAACACTTCTCGGAACATGTATGTATGTAATTGAAACAAAAATCGTTCCAAGAGTCTTACCTTTAGGAATTTCTATAATAGCGTAGGATCTCGCACACGGTACTGCCCATTTAGCTTAGACACAACTAGTTGTGAATCCAGGCGGACTTCTAAATACTGGACGCCATGGGAAATGGCATCCCGAAGTAACTCAATGACTGCACTATACTCAGCCACATTGTTAGATGTAGGACCAAGACAAGCACCTCCCAAGGACACAACTAGGTGGTCAGGTGAGAAAATAACCCAGGCACCAGAAGCAAGTTGCTGCGTATGACGGCTAGCACCATCCACGAACCCTAAGAACATAGGAAACTTTGTTGACATCTATCAATCAAACAGAAGCTAATCAGCAAACCCGAAAACCAAAAGAAATCTAAACTATGTACATAAGCAACTATACAATAGTATACAAAAGTATCAGCCTGAACTAGAGGTTCAAGCGTAAGAACCACTTGAGGTAGAGCCCATTTCTAGGATCCTTCAAGACAGTCCCCTCATAGTCTTCTAATTCATAGGCTCCTTTTTCTAGGCACACCTCATGACGTAAGGACCGTGCCACATGGGGTTGAACTTGCCTGCCCCCAGGGGTTCTTTACCTTGGTCATATAAGAGGACCAAGTCACCTTCAGCATACTGCCAGGGACAGACATACCTATCATACTGAACCCTAACACGAAGTTTGTTGGCATCTATGGCCACAGCGACATCTCAACATTGCTCAACAAGTTGCTCAAGGTGGATTAAACATTGCTCAAAACTCGTCATATCAGGGAGGAGCTCTATGGCCAGTTTAAGCGAAGGGATCTTTCATTCAATTGGTAAAAGTGACTCCACACTGTGAACTAGCTGAAATGGTGAGAACCCGGTGGTAATCTTGACTATGGTTCGATACGCCCACAAAGCAGGATATAACAGGATGTGCCAATTGGTCTTGCTTTGTTGGATGGTACGTTGGAGAATGGTCTTCAAAGACTTATTGACTGCTTCTACTTGACCATTCGCTTGGGGATAATAAGAAGATGACTGTTCTTAATGAAACCCAAGCTTGAGAGACAAATCCTCCATCATCTTGTTCTGAAAGTGACTACCACGGTCAATGACAATCTCTTTCGGAATACCGAACCGAGTTATAATTTGATTGAATACGAAGTGGGCTGTTGTAGCACCATCGACTTTAATGGTAGGCATGGCCTCAACCCATTTGGAAAAATAGTCCACGGCCACTATGATATGGTGATGCCCCCTAGCCGAAACTGGTTTGCAATCCATGAAATCCACCCCCAACTTGGTGAAGGGACAGACAGTGACGACCAGATGAAGGGGTGCTGGATGCGAGCGTATGTTCTGAGAAAACAACTGGCAAGGGTGACATCTCTTCACAGCATTAACACAATCCTTAAAGATGGAAGGCCAAAAATAACCAGCTCGCATGATACGTTGGGTTGTAGAAAGCTTAGATAAGTGACCACCACATGCCCCAGCTTGGCAATCATTAAGCACCCACTCCGCTTCTTCGTGAGTTAAGCAACGACAGAGGATAGAATCCTTTCCTCGGCGATACAAGGTGTCACTGATGATAGTATAATCTTTAGCGTGATGTTTTACACGCCGTCGCTCATCTTGTGATTAGTGTAGAGGAAACTTCAAAGTTTGGAGATATACAATGACATCCCCATACCAAGGGTCCTCTGACGAGATAAGAAATAAGTGCTCATCCATGAAGGAATCTTCATGAATGACATCCTCATCAAGTCTCGGAAGGTCCGACATAAGCTCAGCAAATACCAACGATTTCACCGACTTTGCCGAAGCAAAATCAAGATCGAACTCCTGAAGGATAACAATCCATTTATTGTACTTCCCCCAGATAAGGCGTCGTGATAGCACGAACTGAAACGGATTGATATGTGCGACAATTGTGGTTGTTCTAAGCAAAATGTAATGTTGTAACCGCTAGACTGAATGAACAGTCACAAGGGCCAGCTTTTCCACATAAGTATATCTCAGCTCAGCGTCTACTAGATTTTGACTAAGGTAATAGATGACATGCTTGACAAGTGCATCATCAACTTGAACCAAGACCATTCCAATCATCTCTTGAGACGTGGCCACATAAAGGATAAAATCTCGTGCGAATTCTGGTGGACTAAGCACAGGGGCATATACCAAAGCTTTCTTATGTGCGTCGAAAGACTGCTGGGCTCGCTCATCCCAGATAAAATGTGTGTCCTTCTTCAATAAGCATGCGAAACCTTTGGTAAGATTAGCATAATTGACTATGAAATGGAATAGAAAAGTGGCTCTCCCTTTGAGGCTCTAAAGTTGTAACAAATTGCATGGATGAGGAAACTGAAGTATTGCCTCAACTTTGAGAGGATCGACTCTAATACCCTCTTTTGAAACAATGAAGCCCAGAAGGTGAACCGTCCTTACAGCAAAGATGCATTTGTTAGGATTCAATCGAATCTTGTATCGTATACATCATTTGAGAATCATGTGGAGGTGCTTGGGGTGGTCCATTCTCTTGCGGGAATGGCCAGCAAGATCATCAAAGAAAACCTCCATAATCTTTTTAAGATCGTGAAAGGCGTAGGTCATGGCACACTGAAACGTAGCTTCGGCATTTTTAAGGCCGAAGGGCATTTTCCAATATGCAAATGTTCCCCAAGGACAAATAAAAGCTGTCTTATGTTGATCCTCGGGTTTGATTTGAATCTGGTTATATCCGGAAAATCCGTCCATGAAGGAAAAAATCTCACTTCCAGCGCAAGCATCCAAGATTTGATCTATGAATGGTGTGGGGAAGTTGTCTTTCAGACATGCACGGTTCAAATCTCTAAAATCGGTGCACACACGGATCGTTCCCTATTTCTTATCCATAGGAACGGGGTTTGACAACCATTCGGTAAGGGAATGGGGTAGATGAAACCAACTTTGAGCAGTTTCTCCACCTCTACCTTGATAGCCGCTGCTTTTCTAGGGTTCACAGCACGTAAGCATTATCGAACCAGTTTAGCGTTGGGATACGTTCAAATCTTGTGTTCAACAATGCGGGGGTCTATTCTTGGCATCTCCTCATATGACCAGGTGAAAGCTTCTCGGAGTTCTATAAACAATTCAGTGTAAATAACAATCTCCTCAGGAGTGCACTCGTCACCTATGTAGACATTCTCAACTATTCCGATAATATGAGAGATATTGATCGATGTAGTTGGGGAAATGTTAGCCATATTCCCTTCCACAAAAACATCATGCGGCTCCAAAAGAGCCACAGGGTGACCAACCGTCTCTGCTAGAGTCGTCCTAAACTCTTCTCGTTTGGTGAGCTCAAGTTTGGGAAGGAAATAAGAGCGATGTTGCATATCTTCCCAAGGTCTCTCACTACCACACATGGCCTCCATAATAGCTTCATCAGAAGGCAAATTATCATCGAGGAAATCATGGGAACAAGATGAGTTGGCTTCCCAAACCGGCAACGTAACGGGATCTTCCTCGATTGTCTCGGAAGAAGAGAGATCCGGTTCTGTAGTGGCTTGTTGAATATGATGGTAAGCAAGCTCAGTTATAGATAGTGGCATAGACATCTCGACATGCAAAATGCTTCCAAACATGGAACTCGTTGATGGTAAAGTCCACGGATCATCGAAATAGGAAGTCCGGAATGACATATTATGCAAAGGAGGAGATGCATCGTCGGTAATAGTTCGAATAAAATTCATAGGTGTGGCAAAATCATAAGTTCCCATCAACGAAGGGTACATGCCAACACCCATGTTCCCAGTTGCCGGCTGAGAATGAGTAACCTGCGGGACTATGGATCTTGTGGATGCTGTGGAAGAGGAGTTAACGTAATCTAGCTGATCGATGGTCACAATCTTGCCTTTGTGAGGAAAGCAGATAACTCTGAATACAGTGGACGCGACAGCTTTCATGGCATACATCCAATTCCGACCCAATAAAAGGTTGTAGTCGATGGGCGCATCAACCACCTCGACTTCAATAGGAATAGACTTACCTCCCATGGATACAATAAGGGAAGGGATAATTCCATGCAGATTAAATGAACAACCGTCGAATGCAGTGAGCATGGTTCTAGACGTGAGTAGGGGAGGAGAGCCAAGAGATTTCCAACAAGATAACGACATTACTGACATAGAGGCACCTTTGTCAACCATAGTATGTTTGACAAAACTCTGAATGCACACCACCTGTATTTGAAAATCCACGTAGTAGGGTAAGCGAGGTTGGACATCAGTAGTATCGAACTTGATAATAGTGGGACTTCCCCCATCCTGAACTCCTAACGCACTCAAAAGAGCATGCTTCTGAGAAGGACAGGCTTGCAAAACTTCAAGAGCTGACATGGCACACGGAGTTTGGCCCAAATCTTCTACGATGGAGTAATTGTGGGTGGATCGAGCATTAGGATTATGCGTAGAGCACTTAAGAACACCTTTCGGTATCCGTGGCATAATAGAGGGCTTCTCGATATGAAAGGAATTGTCAGGAGGAGGGAGAGGCTCACTCCCCAAATTGGGTTGTGGTGCATCATAATTGCGCTAATGAGTGGCAACACTAACCTTTGACTAAACCATGTGCACACATCCATAACCACTAGTATTGGAAGCAGACGTTGACGTCTTAGTAGGTCCATAACCAGTGGTGGGAGCATGCGAAGCCATGTTTTGGTGATGAGGTAGGGGATCCTTCAACACAGCTGGGCTCTGTGCCAAGTGCTTCAATGCTTCTTCAATATGAGGACATAGTTGAGTAAGATGGTCTTCCCCATAGAGCTTTCAAGGAAACTTCACCTTACGCCTAGTTTTACGGTCCTCACCAGCATTTTCGCCTTCCCGAGGAGGGTTGGCATTATCCGTACGGGGGATATTGCGATTGCTATTGTTATTCCCATTATTTCCACCCTTACGATTATTTCTCCCCTTTTTCTTACCACCAGGTTGCTGGTTACCTGACTGGTTCATCGTTTGCACACTGTGTACATCGGACGATGGGGTGGAAGTGGACAAGGTGTGAATCAGTCCAGGAGTAGACTGGTTTAGTGACAAATTCTGCATTTTATTAGCTACCAAATCTACGGGGCGAGTGCTTGCAGATCCAACGATGCCATCGGCATGCGGTCCAGGAACTGACGTGGTCTCATGACGTGTACGCGATGCGTCAGGGATGATGTCATACAAAATGCTAGACTGAGAGTATAATAAGTCTAACAGCTGGACTTTCAAGATAGCTTGTTCCTCAGTCACAATGTCGGACATCGAAACATCCTTAGCAATGTATGGCAGTAAAGACTTGAGGAACCATTCCAACAGGAACTCTGGAGGAATGTTGGATTTCACTAACCTCTTCCGCCAACTCCATTCTTGAACGTGGTCAGAAATATGCGTGGCCTTGTTCTGACAGAAGGTAGATAAAAGTTCAGTGCCAGTATCATAGCGAACTAGCAACTGGAAATGATCTAAGAAAACCAAAGTGATCTCGTTAAAACCCCTATAGGTGTTTCCAGGAAACTTGATGTACCACTTCACGGCTACCCCCGTGAGGGTGCATTGAAATAGTCACAATCTAATGGAATCATGATTCAATGAGTTGGAGGAGCACCAAAGGTGAAATGTTGTGACATGATCTCCTGGGTCCTCACCACCTTTCCCCTCAAACTTAGCAATGTCTGAAGGGATCTTGGTAGGGCCGGGGGCCAAGTAGGGTCATGACACACCGGATAATTCGTGAGCTTCTAAAGATCGGGAAGATTCAAGCATGCAAGGAACAGGAGCTGAGGCTAGAAAGCTTGATTATAAGCCCCCATAAAAGGTTGGTTAAATGGAACCGTGTTATAAGATGGACCAAAAGCTTGACCATGAGGATTATACTGCTGATAATAAGGACCTGACAGACCATAAGCTTGCCCATGGCCATAGGATTGATAACCTCCTCCTGCTTGACCCATATGAGAGTAAGCAGGTATGTGTGTGTTTTGGGCACCATATTGGGGTGGTGGGTTGTACTTGTGGCCAGCACCGACTGTGTTGTAGTAAGGGTTGCCACCATGAGTATGGGGCATATATGTACTATTCATAGCGGGAACCATATTGTAATGACCATAATGGTATGGTATGTTCCCACCCCCAGCATTAGGATTAGCTTGAGCAGTTGTGTGGTGACCAAAAGCATGAGAAGTATTCCCAGCCCCAATATTGGTGTGACTAGTAGTAGGGATGGTGGCGTGATGTCCATGTGGATAGGAGATATTCCCACCCCCTACATTAGCAATACTAGTGGCAGCAGTGGACACAAAAGTATGTGGCATATGTCCACTCCCGTGCTTGGGAGGAGCATTAACATCCGTAAAAGTAGTCCTGGGTTGACGAGTAGCGGCATGTGTATTAGGTGGTGGATGGCGAGTCGTGTTTTGAACAACATTCCTATTAGGTTGGGAAATCCTAGGAGGTGGTCCTCTTCCAACATTAGCATTGTTAGGAGGAACATAACCAGTCCCCATACTATGTGTGTGAGTGGACAACGTAGTTCCCCCAGCGAGGGTAGTGCCCCCAGTGGGTATAGTATGGCTAACACCATGACTAGTGCCAGCGTGACTACCAAACGTAGTGGAAGGTTCAACTGTACTATGACTAGGCATACCGAAAGATAGTGTTGTTGCGTTGATCTTAGGACCAGTGTCATCATGCAACTCTGGCATCCCGTGTCTATAACTACGTGGAAACGAAGGAACAAACGGATCGTCTTGTTCTTCATCCTTGGGTAAGGTTGGCATTCCGTAAAGATAATTATCTGGATTCGAGGGATCGAACAGATCTCGTTCAAGTGGATTAGGCCAAATAGAACCAGGTTGAGTTTCAAGTGGATCACCTCCCCACTCCTCATGAGGAGTATGGGGATCGGAAGTGTGGTCAACTCTACCCGATGGAGTCAAAGGTTTTTCCTCAGTATCGGAATGTGTAGCAGCCATGACGTCTTGGACGTAAACCTCGTAAGAATATGAAGACTCAGAGGGAGCCCTCCGACGTCCTCTAGCAATACGGTGTGAAACCTCGACCGGCTTTAAACCAGCCAACCGACAGGATTGACGGAGAGTAGGGCTCCACGCCACGATATCTCCGGAGAGAATATATAATCAAAACGTCCCCTAAAGGCCAACTATCAATCAAAAACAGTAAATCAAAAGCACACACCTAGAGAAACTATAGCCAAGAGCATACAAACAGAGTGGCTAAATGAGCTCCCGACACTAGAGCTGGTATGTCTCGCCTAGGAGAGGTTTGAGACTCCTAAACTATAGCCAGAGGTAACAGCATCAATTATAGAGACACCCAGGCTTCACTGCATGCAAAGGGCCGTAACCTTTGGCAACAAACAATTGTGCTATCCAATCCCTATCTGACTCAGGACACGAACAGTATAACCACTGCAAGTACCCTATGTGATACCTAGTTAAGGAAACTATGGTCACCACAATATAACCAATTCTCAAGGGGACAGTCGCAGGTGGGATCCATCATATGGGCAGGGTACCTAAGCCCGAAACTCAATGAGGGTCAAATCCCCCAAGAGTCCCCAGATACGAACAAATCCTGGAAATATCTCCCATGTTCAGCCGGTATCAGAGGGATATCCCTTCAAGCAACCTCCCGTGACCTCGTGCTTAACTCTAGCTTGAGTAGAGCTTCCTAAGAACACCGATCTATACCACGGATTCCTCCACTCCCTGGTCAGACACCTAATGTTTCGTCTAGTAGTCTTTGATTGTTAACTCACAATGATCTATTCCAAGACTCTAAACCTATGCCAGTTGGTGTACCCTATAAATAAAATTGGTCTAATCAATTTTAAGATTAAGCATTAATTTTAATGGCTGTGATTACTCAAGGGATATGATCGTGAAACTAGTGATGTGCAAGACTCAATGGTCTGCAAAATCGTCAAATCCTAGACTCATCTATCCAATGAAAACAATGCCCCTAATATGCACAATCAAACTAACGATTTTGAAATAAATATGCAATCCTTTTATATTTCTTTCAATGCACAATCAGAATCTAAATGAAGGCAGAAAGCACTCAATGCAAGATGCAATACATAAAAGCATTTTTTTTTGTATTTTCTCCTATAAACGAAAGGAAAATGCAAAAAACTAGATGTATTTTTTTGTATTTTTCAATATATGGAAATGAAAAATGCAAGCAAAATCCTACTATCTAGTCACTGATATGCCAAGGAGATCACTAAGACAACCAGGCAGATACCAAACAGTAAGACTCATCCAAAGGAATGAGCTCCAAAGGAAAAAACCAACAAGGCTAAATCCAAATATGGGTAAAAAACCAACAAGGCTCAACCAAGAGAAACGAAGAGTTATGGTCACAACCAAGGCATGGAACAATCAAGAAACAGGCCAACAAAGACTCAGGATCAACCAAAACCAACCCAGCAACAAGCAAAGGTCACAAACCAACAAAAGCCGGAGTTGTATGCTACTGTCGAAGGAATACCTGCGGGTACCCGCGAGCAGTAGAGTAAATAGAGGCGGGTATACGTGAGCAGAGCTAAGTTAGCCCACTGGTGAGGAAAGGTAAAATGGAAAATAGAGAGTCCAATGCCTCAGAAAAAGCAATTTTTCTATAGTGTATCTCAACGGTAGATAAGTGACACAGAGCTTCGACAAACAACAACTCTAATTATGGATTAATGCTCAAAAAATCCCCAAGATGGATGTTTTCCCCAGTGGAGTCACCATTTCTGTGTTGGAGAAAACTCACTATGGCTTGGGGTATACCACAATAGATAGATGACTACCAGAAATCAACTCAATTCTTAGAACTATGCTATATAAATGACAATGCTAAGATAATGAAGGAGATAACCAACCTCAATCCAAACATTTGATGTAGATCCCCGTTGGAGCTTTTCAATCCACGCACTTGAATTTGCAAATTAATCTTGACAGCCAATATACAAAAAGTACATAAAATATATAAACAATATTAACATCATCAATAGCAATGGTCCATGATATAACAAGTAAATGCAACCCAGTGTAAGATAAACAACATTTACAACATTAATGGATGAGAATATGAGTATTTCTATTAATAAACAAGAAGAAGTATAAAGTAATACGACCTCTTGCCGCAACCAATTTGAACCAAGATCTGGATCAATCCACTTGTGCCTCCACCACTTCAATCCTCCATGAATGGAAAACTCAAACTAGATAGGAGTTTGGAAGGTGAACATAAAGGGTTCACAACTACAAGGATCAATGAGTGTAGACTCAAGATAGGGCAAAAATCCACTAGAGTTCTCTTGCTCTTCTTTCTCGTCCCATCCATAAGCCATATGTGCTCAATATATAGTCCTCTCAAAGGTAAGTGAAAGGACACATCAAGATGTTACTTGGGTAGATGGAGAGCCAAAGGTCACCCAAGGACCACTTTTTGGGAGTAAAAAGTAATAAACTAGTGATTTTTACCATTTTACTTGATACCCGTGGGCTATAGTGATGCAACTCGCGGGTATGCTTGCTATAGTGATGCAACAAGCGGGTCAGAGGAAAAATGAGAAAAAAATATGTCTGAAGGATATAAAGTGAATCTGAGTCAGTGAAATGGATCCTATAGGCCAAAGAATGCTGATGCTCACAAGGTGGAATAATATGTTGTAACAAGTTCTAGACTGCAAGAAGGATCATTCGATCCTTCTTGTGTTCACCATTCTGGATACAGGTGAATTGCTAGATATTGGTGTTCACAATTATCTACTAAACGAATGGGCGACCGATCCTTCTTCTCAGAAGTTGGAACTCGGGATAAATATTGTTTATATGTTATAACTTAGCCAATGTTCCGATCCCTACTATTTACTGTGGAATTCGGAAGTTGGGAATTGTCAGCCTAGCCTTCGTAGATCAAACATTTTTACATTTCTTTCGTAAATTAAGGTTTGGCCAATCCTTCTTGTGATCAGTATTCTTCCAGTATTTTCCATTCTGCATATACATGAATTGACGCCCTAGCCTTTGTATTTAGTATTCTTTTCATAATAGTTCTGGACTGCCAGAAGGGTCAGTCGATCCTTCTTGTGTTCACCATTCTGGATATAGGTCAATCGCTAGATATAGGTGTTCACAATTATCTACTAAACTAAGGGGCAGTCGATCCTTCTTGTCATAATTTGAAAGCCGGGATAAATATTTTTTATATGTTATAACTTAGCCAATATCCCGATCCTTACTATTTACTGTGGAAGTCGGGAGGCAGGAATTGTCATCCTAACCTTCGTAGATTAAATATTTTTACTTTTCTCTCTTAAATGAAAGGCCAGCCGACCCTTCTTGTCCTCAGTATTCTTTCAATGCTCACCAATCTGGATATACATGAATTAACAACCTAGCCTTCGTAGGTTGAATATTTTTACAATTCCCTCATAAATGAAGGGGATGTCGACCCTTCTTGTTCCCAGTATTATGTTCATAATAGTTCTAGCCTGCAAGAAGAGTCGTTCAATCCTTCTTGTGTTAACCATTCTATATACAGGTGAATTGATGGATATAGGTGTTCACAATTCTCTACTAAACGAAGGGGCAGTCAATCCTTCTTGTCGGAAGTTGGAAGTCGGGATAAATATTTTTTATATGTTATAACTTAGCCAATATCTCGATCCCTACTATTTACTGTGAAAGTTGGGAGTTGGGAATTGTTGTCCCAACCTTTGTAGATTAAATATTTTTTACATTTATCTCTTAATGAAAGGGTTGACTGACCATTCTTGTGCTCAGTATTTTAACAGTGTTCACCATTCTGGATATACATGAATTGGCGGTCGAACCTTCGTAGGTTGAATATTTTTACAATTCCCTCATAAATGAAGGGCAGCTGACCATTCTGTTTCCCAGTATTATTTTCATAATAGTTCTAGACTGCAAGAAGGTTCATTCAATCCTTCTTGTGTTCACCATTTTGGATACAGGTGAATTGTTGGACATTGGTGTTCACAATTATCTACTAAACGAATGGGTGGTCGATCCTTCTTCTCGAAAGTCGCAATTCAGATAAATATTATTTATATGTTATAACTTAGCCAATGTATCTATCCCTACTATTTAATATGGCAGTCGGAAGTTGGGAATTGTCGTCCCAGCCTTCGTAGATTAAATATTTTTACATTTCTCTCTTAAATGAAGGGTCGGCTGACCCTTCTTGTTCTCAATATTTTTCTAGCGTTCACCATTCTGGATATACATGAATTGACTTCCTAGCCTTCATAGGTTGAATATTTGTATAGTTCCCTCATAAATGAAGGGGAAGCTAACCATTCTTCTGCCCAATATTATTTTCATAATAGTTCTAGACTGCAAGAAGGGTCGGTCGATCCTTCTTGTGTTCACCATTCTAGATACAGGTGAATTGCCAGATATAGGTGTTAACAATTCTCTACTAAAAGAAGGGACGACCGATCCTTCTTGTCACAGCTTGAGATGAATATTGTTTATATGTTATAATTTAGACAATGTCCCGATCCATACTATTTACTGTCGAAGTCGGAATTCAGGGATTGTCGGCCTAGCCTTCATAGATTAAATATTTTTACATTTCTCTCGTAAATGAAGGTTCGGCCAAACCTTCTTGTGATCAATATTATTCCAATGTTCACCATTCTATATATAAATGAATTGACGGCCTAGCCTTCATATTCAGTATTATTTTCATAATAGTTCTAGACTGCAAGAAGGGTTGGTCAATCCTTCTTGTGTTCACCATTCTCGATACAGGTGAATTTTTGGATATAGATGTTCACAATTATCTACTAAATGAATCGGCGGTCGATCCTTCTTATTGTAAGTCGGAATTTGGGATAAATATTTTTTATATTTTATAACTTAGCCAATATCCTGATCCCTACTATTTACTGTGGAAGTCGGGAGGCGGGAATTGTCGTCCCAACCTTCATAGATTAAATATTTTTACATTTCTCTCTTAAATGAAGGGTCAGCCGACCCTTCTTGTGCTCAGTATTCTTTCAGCATTCACCATTCTAGATATACATGAATTGATGGCCTATCCTTCGTAGGTTGAATATTTTTACAATTCCCTCATAAATGAAGGGGTGGTCGACCCTTCTTGTTCCTGGTATTATGTTCATAATAGTTCTTGACTGCAATAAGTGTCGGTCGATCATTCTTGTGTTCACCATTCTTGATACAGGTGAATTGTTGGATATAGGTGTTCACAATTCTCTACTAAATGAAGGGGTGGTCCATCCTTCTTGTCGGAAGTCGGAAGTTGGGATAAATATTTTTTATATGTTATAACTTAGCAAATGTCCCGATCCCTATTATTTACTGCGGAAGTCGTGAGTCAGGAATTGTCGTCCCAGCCTTTGTAGATTAAATATTTTTTACATTTCTCTCTTAAATGAAGGGTCGGATGACCCTTCTTGTGCTCATTATTTTTACAGTGTTCACCATTCTCGATATACATGAATTGACAGCCGAGCCTTTGTAGGTTGAATATTTTTACAATTCCCTCATAAATGAAGGGTCGATCAACCCTTTTGTTTCCTAGTATTATTTTCATAATAGTTCTAGACTGCAAGAAGGGTCAGTCGATCCTTCTTGTGTTCACCATTCTGGATACAGGTGAATCGTCGGATATTGGTATTCACAATTATCTACTAAATGAATGGGCGGTCAATCCTTCTTCTCGAAAGTCACCAAAGTCGGGATAAATTTTGTTTATATGTTATAACTTAGCCAATGTCACGATCCCTACTATTTACTATGGAAGTTGCAAGTCGGGAATTGTTGTCCTAGCCTTCATAGATTAAATATTTTTCCATTCTCTCTTGAATGAAGGGTCGGACGACCCTTCTTGTGCTCAATATTTTTTCAGTGTTCACCATTCTAGATATACATGAATTTACTGCCTAGCCTTCATAGGTTGAATATTTGTACAATTCCCTCATAAATGAAGGGGCGACCGACCCTTCTTCTGCACAGTATTATTTTCATAATAGTTCTAGAATGCAAGAAGGGTCGGTCAATCCTTCTTGTGTTCACCATTCTGGATACAGGTGAATTGATGTATATTGGTGTTCACAATTATCTACTAAATGAAGAGGCGACCAATCCTTCTTGTCGGAAGGCGGAAGTCAGGATAAATATTTTTATATGTTATAATTTATCCATTGTCTCGATTGCTACTATTTACTACGGATGTAGGAAGTCGGGAATTGTCTTCCCAGCCTTCATAGATTAAATATTTTTACATTTCTCTCTTAAATGAAGGGAGACTCTCTTAAATAGAGAGAAGAGTCTACACACAACATTTTTGGCATTATGCGAAGTTTGCAAATTTGAAGACGTATTGCGAAGTACACATAGTAAATCAAGTCATGAATAAGAGAAGGGGGTAGTGATGGGAATTTCCATCAAGAGAAGGGAAATGCGTAGTGAGATTCGCCAGTCACCTAACCTTCGGTAAAGCTAGAGAAAACTAGTCATTATAGGTTTTGTTTCAAAACTAGCCATTATACAATACTTTCAGGAAATCAGATTTTTTCTCTTTAAGGCATACTTGTCCATTGAAGACACATTTAATGTAAGGAAAGGACCAATATCTAAGCTAGATGTGGCCAACAGACATAACATTTAATGTTAATGGAGTCGTTTTTAGGCATGTCTTAGTTTGGATTATGGCTATAAAAAGAAAAGAAGCACATAGTTACCTATTTTACCGTGAGTAAATTCTGAGTGTTTACCAATGGAGAACAGAGCATTCTGACAATACATGTCTGGGAAAGAAGACCTAAAAGAGATATTAAATAAATTTCAACATTCTGGTCTAGAAGCAGTTATGAATACTCCCATGAAAACAACAACTCAAGAGAAGGGTGGGAATTCTAGAGCCTCACCTTGGCATGCACCAAAATCCAAGCAGAAGGATAAGCAGAAGGCCAAGGAACAACAAAAGCCTCATGCTGCAGAAACACCAAAAGAACAGCAGGCAGAGCGACCTCACAAGAGGTTGATTCTGTTGATACTTGAATACATTCCACTACGCAAAGATGATGCACGGTGTTAGTGTTGAAGAAGAACCCACAGTATAGCGTCCCTCTGTCGTCGATGTCAAGCCATGTTCGGGAGAAGGAAAACTTGCAGGGAAAGCTCCCAAAGTGTAAGTTCATAGATTACGATCTGCTGAATTTGACCAAGTGTCCGCAGTTTCAACCAGAGAGATACTTGTGTAGAAATTTTGATGAATCCACTAAGAAGAGGACCATACAAGCACAAGACTAGATTGCACCGTTACAGTCTTTAGGACTGTTTAACCTGTTAAGGATTTCGCACTTTGCATGAATTTTAGAGATAACAACCCTCGTGCATTCATTGTCGTGCACATGCCAAGGATACTTATGGCTAGACTGCAAGATAGATATAAATATCGAACCGGTCTACAAGATCACCCATCTAAGAAAATGAGGTACTGACCCCGCAATGGAGTTTGTGGATAAGAACAGAGATAAAGAACTCGCCAAGTAGATGAAGAGCAAATTTGGTTTAATTAAAGGAACTCACGACTATCAAGAATACCATATTAAATATGATGCCACGCGGTTCACGGTACAATTGCTCGTAGGAAGAGTACTAAGAAAATGAAGACTGACAAAAGTGTCGGCTGATGCGATCTCCTTGGCCGCTAAAGCTAAGGATGGGCTGCCATTCAACTAGGAAGGCTACCTATTGAATTAATTTCTGGATGATGTATTGGATGCACATGACAAAGGCTATCAGTTTCACTTCAACTATATGATAGTCCTCATCGCATTTGTGGGATGGAAATAAACAAAGTACCATCAGAATGTACCGTTGTTCGCTAGAGACTATGGAAGACCTCGATACACAAATATGTGGAGCAATGCAAGGACGGAAAGACAAAGGTTGAAAAATGTTCAACTATATACAAAATTTATGAGCAATCATGCAAGCTGATTACATGCATTTCGCATATCCCAAAGCAGATAATAGTTGTGTACATCAGGAATATGAGATTCAAGGTTGGTCTCCATTCTATCTTCATACAGCCTAGAGATCCATCAAATCATAATGGTATGAAGTTCAATATCAGCTGGATGCACTGGAGATTGACCTCATTATTGAGGATTGGCCTCCGAAATGGAAAGTTGATGCACCTGAAGCATTTCTAACGACATCTAATGAGAGCACTGATGAAAGTGATCAACAAGATAAAAATGGTGATGAAGGAGAAGATGATCAGCAAGAAGAAGATCAAGAACAGTAGCAGGATGGCGATCCGCCAGTATGAGAAAAGAGAAAGAAACCCAACACAGATGTGCCCCAGGTGGCGATAAGAAAGAAACAAAATGTGAATAAGACTCTGCTTGATGCCAAGTTATAAGACGATGACTATGACTAGATTTCATGCACATATAGAAGAAACACTCGCAGAAAAAGACAAAAAGCAATAGCAGCTTCATGCAAGCATGGAAGAAAGTATTAACGATTTGAGAAGTATGATGGAAAGGGTATAGCAAGTACAAAGAGATATAATGAAGGAATCATAGGAGTCAAGCTAAATAAAAAGGAAAGTACATGCCACTACAGAATTCAGAGCTGCACTGTCAGAGAAAGTGTCATAGTCAGAGGAAGTGACGCCAAAGGGACAACAAAGTTAAAGCTTAGCTTGGTCTATAGGAGAAACAAGGGGTTTTTGGGTTTTGGGTACTATGGGGTTTGGCCCATAGTTATTGTAATATGTGACCTTCAGGAACATCTATATATAAGGGTAATTTTGTATGAAGAATGGTTAGGTATTAGAGGGTTTTTGGGATTTTGATGGTTAGATAGACCTTAGAAGAGAATCGTGATAAAGAGATAACAAACTCTACAATTGAGTGCATAGAGATCTTATTATAGAGAAGTGTTTGCAGTTGAGTGCGCAGACTGGAACTATTACCCTTATGATATAATAAAAGAACAGTTACTATGGACGTAGCTCTCTCCTGGGGGTTAACCACATAGATCAATTTTTTTACGTGTATGATTTTATGACATGTTTTGTATATGAGTTTATGTGTGTTTATGTATTTAATTTCATATGTATGTGAATGGTAATCGCACGTTGGGTAATTGGAATACAAGTGAATCAATGTGAATAAGAAACACTTAATATGATGAATGCATAGCTAAATAGTGAATATAGTAGAGATTCAACATAGTTCTGTATACTACGATAGCTATGAAGTGTGAAGTCATTTGTTATTCTATCCCATTAGTAGATGTTAAATAGAACGCTAAATGAGATTTTTAACCACATCTGTGCATCTCCACAGTTACAGAATATTGATTCTAAAACCCCCCATATTCGCTTCGAGTGAGACTTCAACCTGTTTACAGGGTGATGCTGAAAGGACCAGTGAAAGGGGTTTTGTAGTGTCTACATTTCTCTCATAAATGAAGGGTTGGCCGACCCTTCTTGTGCTCAGTGTTCTTCTAGTCTTCACCATTATGCATATACATGAATTGACAGCATAGCCTTCGTAGGTTGAATATTTTTACAATCCCCTCATAAATGAAGGGGCAGCTGACCCTTCTTATTCCCAATATTATGTTCATAATAGTTCTATACTGCAAGAAGGGTCAGTCGATCCTTCTTGTGTTCACCATTTTGTATACAGATGAATTGATGGATATAGGTGTTCACAATTCTCTATTAAACGAAGGGGTGGTCGATCCTTCTTGTTGGATGTTGGAAGTCAGGATAAATATTTGTTAAATGTTATAACTTAGCCAATTTCCCGATCCATACTATTTACTATGGAAGCCGGTAGTCAGAAATTGTCGGCCCAACCTTCGTAGATTAATATTTTTACATTTCTCTTGTAAATAAAGGGTCAGCCGACCATTCTTGTGCTCAGTATTCTTCCATTGTTCACCATTATGGATATACATGAATTGACGGCCTAGCCTTCGTAGGTTGAATATTTTTACACTTACCTCATAAGTGAAGGGGCGGCCGACCCTTCTTCTGCCCAGTATTATTTTCATAATAGTTATAGACTACAAAAAGGGTCATTCGAGCCATCTTATGTTCACCATTCTGGATACAGGTAAATTGGTGGATATTGGTGTTCAAAATTATCTACTAAATGAAGGGGTGGTCAATACTTCTTGTCGGAAGTCAGAATTCGAGGTAAATATTTTTTATATGTTATAACTTAGCCAATGTCCCGAACGCTACTATTTACTGCGGAAGTTGGGAGTCGGGAATAAGCGTCGCATCTTTCGTAGATTAAATATTTTTACATTTCTCTCTTAAATGAAGGGTCTGTCGACCCTTCTTTTGCTCAATATTTTTCCAGTGTTCACCATTCTAGATATACATGAATTGATGGCCTAGCCTTCATAGGTTGAATATTTTTACAATTCCCTCATAAATGAAGGGGAGACCGACCCTTCTTCTGCCCATTATTCTTTTCATAATATTTCTAGACTACAAGAAGGATTGATCGATCCTTCTTTTGTTCGCCATTCTAGATACAGGTGAATTTCTTACTATAGGTCTTCACAATTCTCTACTAAACAAAGGGGTGACTGACTCTTCTTGTCACAAGTCAAGATAAATATTTTTTTATATGTTATAACTTAACCAATGTTCTGATCCCTACTATTTATTGTGGAATTCAGAAGTCGAGAATTGTTGTCCAAGCCTTCGAAGACTAAATATTTTCACATTTCTTTCTTAAACGAAGGGTTGGCCAACCCTTCTTGTGCTCGGTATTTTTCCAGTGTTCACCATTCTAGATATACATGAATTGACATTCTAGCCTTCGTAGGTTGAAAATTTGTACAATTCCCTCATAAATGAAGGGGTGACCGATCCTTCTTCTGCTGAGTATTATTTTCATAATAGTTCTAGACTGCAAGAAGGGTCGGTTGATCCTTCTTGTGGTCATCATTATAGATATAGGTGAATTGCTGGATATAGGTGTTCATAATTATATACTAAATGAAGGGGTGGCCGATCCTTCTTGTTGGAATTCGAATGTCGAAATTTGGGATAAATATTTTTTATATGTTATAACTTATCCAATGTCCTAACCCCTACTATTTACTGCGCAATTCGGAAGTCGGGAATTGTCGTCATATCCTTCGTAGATTAAATATTTTACATTTATCTTGTAAATGAAGGGTCAGACGACCCTTCTTGTGCTCAATATTCTTCCATTTTTCCCAATTCTTCATATACATGAATTGATGGCCTAGCCTTCGCAGGTTGAATATTTTTACAATTCCCTCATAAATGAAGTGGCAGTTGACCCTTCTTGTTCCTAATATTCTGTTCATAATTGTTCTAGACTGCAAGAAGGGTCGGTCGATCCTTCTTGTGTTCACCATTCTGGATATAGGTGAATTGTTGGATATAGGTGTTCACAATTCTCTAATAGATGAAAGGGAGACCGATCCTTCTTGTCGGAAGTCAAAAGTCGGAAGTTGGTAGTCGGAAGTCGGGAAATCTCACTCAGGACAAATATATTTATCGAAATACGGTGTTTAATTGGATTCGATCGGTGAAGAAGGTAAAATGTTAGAGTTGTGTTATCTGGATGGGATTAGTGGAAACCATGCCTTTTCTTTAGTGATGGTTTTCCTGGAAAACTGGAAATGGTTTCCAGATTGTGGTTGCCATAGATCGGATTATGGGTACGAAAATTTTGGGTATTCTTACAGAACATATCCTCAATTGTATTCAAAGGACGAGTATTTACTTTTGAATATATATTTTATAAACATCTAAGCAGGATCTATAACATGCAGGCATGAGGGATATCAAAAAGTGGTCTCATTATGGAGGAAGGAAGAGCTCATATCTACCTTTTTTCACAAACAACAAGTGTTGGATGAAATTGACATAAATATATACTAAGCAAGGAAGGATTTTTTGGACAATATTATTTTGATACATTACTTAAAATAGTTGTATATTATTGTAGAATATTAGCTAAATTGCATAGATAAATAGTTTTTGGTTTATTGATTGTGATATGGAATGTTGAATGTTGATGTGGATGTAAGATGAAAAGCATGATATTATGAGATAAAAACCTGTGTAAAATGTGGAATAGTGGCCATTTGGGAGACAAGTATGTTTCACATGTAAAAAATGATTATCGTGATCATTGACTTTTATGGACAAGAATATGTGTAGTTTATTTGATTCATAATATGAATAGCAAGAGGATCTTTTCTTCTGGGAAAGAAAAAGAGCATCAAACTAGGATGAATTATGCATTAATTTGGAAGAAAGAACATTGACAATATTTAAATGTGTGAATCAGAGCATATAAGATGAATTCTAACTCACCCGGTTTAGTCAAATATGAGGCAGAGTGATAAGATGGTGTAACACGAAATACATTCACAAAAGAGAAATTAGCAAACTAAAGAAAGTGACAACATATGAATATTTGTTTCCCATAGACTTGTACTTCTGCTCTTCATTAAATTCTTCAAAAAATGTTACATCACTGTATTTTTTTCTCTCGAATCCAACCCTAATTACTTTGTAAAATCAAAATTTATATAAAATGTTCTTTGAATAAACCCTAACTGATTCTTCACTAAAAATAGAAATTTCAAAGAAATCTCTAAACTTCGGGAACATTTGTTTTGTTGTCAACCAAGCTAGTATAGTGTTGCTTTGATTTGGGCTGATGTAACACTCGGGAAGTTAACAAAGGAACCACAACTTCATTTCAAATTAAGACACCTGTATATTCATTCTTTATATAACTTGTATTTTGTTTTTCGATTTTTTTCAACAATTTTCCATTACCCTTGATTTGGGATTTCATAATCCATCATTTCTTTCACCATCACCTCCAATTCTACTCATGTTGTGTAACATATAGCTAGAAGATCCTTCTTAATCATTATAAATTGTTCAAATATTTCAAAATTGTCGGTCAATTTATCAATTATTGTCTTTCCAGTTAATCCTTTGACCAAACCTTCAAATTTCGAGTGATCCATATGAACATGTACTATCAAACTGTGATAACTTTCTTCAGTCATTAATTTTCCGTCATCACTCCAAAAATAAGGTAGGCCATTTTAAAAAAGGCCTAGAAATAATTCCTTAAAATTTTGAACTTCAAGGACCATATGTTGTGCTTTGTCTTGTACTTCTTTAACACGATCATGCTTGCCAATAATTATTCTTTCCCAAATGATGATTGATGGTTTGTATTTGATTCCAAAACACTGCATATCTAATTGAGTTAGAGTGTCTAAAAATATTACTATATTTTGAGTTGTTTCTGAAGGCATTTTGCATAATGTCTCATTTGCCACTTTACACTTCTAGAGAGCTATGTTTGATATAGAATCGTTATCTTCCATAGAATTCAAATGTGACTAGAATTTGGTGACTTCCACTAATATCACATCCCATATAAGGTTTTTATCTCCTTCTAATGGAATCTTACCTATCACTCTATCTTTTAATTCATCAACTTTCTTTTGCAACTGTTTTCTATCACTCAAATCTTTTTTCTTTTCTTCAGAATTTTGAATTACTTCATGTTTCAACTTCTTGTTTTTCACTTTCAACTCTTCTATATATACACATTTAGAATAATTTTTGCATAGCACTAGTCAGTTCCTCTATGGAGGAATTTTCCATTTGTCCTTCATCCATACATAGATATTGATCCCTTGGCTTCTCTGGCACTTGCACAGTTTCAATCTTATTGGTATTTAACACTAAAATTTGTGACAACAATTCAATCCTTTATTTTTCCCAAGCATGCTTTTCATCTTGTAACTTTAACATTTTACCTTTGTGATCCATCATTTCTTCATATATGGATTCTTTTTCTTGTTGTAATGTTGTCAAATCCAGAGATTGCACATGTTGATTATTGGGCACCTTTTATTTTTCATCAAGAAGCCTTTTGGTACACTGAGTGTTCCCTGGATCGGCTCCCACAGTCACAAGGTCCATTTGTAGTCTTTTAATCTGGATCAAATTTGCTTTTTTTTATGCCTTTTCTTGCCTCAATTAACTCTCCATCTTTTCTATAACAGAATGCAATTTAGAAATTTTTAAAGTGGATTGCAATAAATCAGAATACAAGACATCTCCTATTTGTCCATGCAATTGAATATTATCGGGTATATTAATCTCATCAAGCTTAAGTTCCATTTCAGAAACTTTCTCATCGTTCACCATTGCAAACCTTAGAGTGTTTATTTTTGGATCCTTAACTGTAAGAAGGGGAAAATTTTGTTTTGCCAACTTTCTTACTTGAGGGAACAATTTTTGAGATTCTTCCAAAGACTACTTCTTCTTTTCTGCATATTGTGAAAGGAAATCAAATCTGGACTTATACTAAGAGTTACTTCCAGATTCCTTTATTTCTGAAAAGGAATATTGTTTCATATTTACAGGTGGTTGTGAAATCAAAGTTTTTTTTTCTGGAATAATTAAATCTCGTTCCTCCATACTAATAATTTCCTTCTGTTGTTCCACTTTTTATTTCTTGCTTGAAACTTCTTCATCGAATTCCATACTATCAACTTCTGAAATAGTTCTCTTATTGGTGATATCATATTTAGCTGGTGTCTGAACTAGCACTGCCAAATGTTTGTTTGTTCCATATTCACTTGTTTCTTATCTTGTTAAAATTTGAATAAATTTTCCATTTCTTTTAATCCTTCAATTGTTTGATGATCAAAATCCTTGTTTCTATTTTGTTGTCTCCTTTGCGATATAATTTGATGAGGATCATAATTAATCCTTTCAGCCTCTTGGGAATCCATGATATTCAATAATTTTTCTACTATAAATAGGGATGTCTTAGTATTAATGATGAATGGACCAACATTAAGAGGGAATGAACTAATTTTTTTTTTACAAGTCTTGAAAGATGGTCAAAGTCATAAAAACCTATCGTTCCCTTTGAGTATTGCTGACAACTTTTATAGAAATTGACCATCTTCCGGACTGCAGTTTCTATAAAACTTTACCAAATTTTCTTCGTTAAATGAATCGGGGATTTCAGGAAATGTTTTAGGTAAACCTAGAACCTCACAGACATGTTGCGCATTGACTCAACATAGAATTTTAGTTGTATCAATTAATGATTACCCTTTCGGACTGCGAATAATTTGCCTCACACCAACCAACAAATTCGAGGAAGTGTAGGGTTTGTTCGACACAAAAATAATACAGTAAAGAACCAAAAACATTAAATACATCATTTCCCTGTGACTTAAACTCCATTAATTTCTCTTTAGATTGTGAAATACTACACACATACAAAACAAGGTTGAAAATATCCCTTTCCCTTTCAACTACAAGATCCTCGTTTTCATCTAAACTTTCATTAAATGGAACAAGGTCTTAAATTTTATCCATCTGGGAAACAAAATCTGAAAAGTGAGGGTTTGGAGCTACCTGTGAAGTGAGCATGTTGAATTTTGTTCTTGTTGAAGAAGACAAGTGATGTGTTTCCCATGACTTCTTTTCCTCCAAGCAATAATCAACAAATGCATTTTTTCAAACTTCAAACAAAACTTGTATATAACATATGCTTAGGTGGTTTCGGAACTTACGATGACCGGTTTAACTTTTACCTCTTTTCATAGAAGACTCCACCAATGCTTTCCACATGGTAACCAGTTTAATTTACACTCCACCTTTCTGTAGGGTCTGGCTAAGTTAGAAAAAAAAATTGATAGATAAGTAAAGTGTCAATTTGCATTCTAAATACATATAAGAGGTTCACTTCTTATCAAAGAACATAAATTAAGGTGACAATAATTTACCCTAGTTGAAAATAATTACTCATTTATCTAACCAAACCCTAGTCTAAACCACATCACAACATAATCAATAATTCATTTAAATTAAGGAATTCTTAGCAATAGCTTATTTCTCCTAGGCACTTAATTCGCTTCAATTTATCAACAATGTTTATCCATGAGCTAGTTTGTTTTTACTTGCAAATCTCTTGTTCGTTTGACAATCAGTTATAAAATACACAAAACTCCTAACATCACATACCTATGAGTTACTTCTATTCCAAACACAAGTTAGTATGGATGTTAAATATACTACACATGATAATCCAGGGCACTAATAAAATGAACATACCATTATTCACATTATAAATCCATTCAATTGATATTTCCATAATAATTGGATCACTACTTAAACTCCTATTTAATTAATACATGCACAAGTTAACTAATACTTAAACATTGGACAATTTTAATAGTCACTCATAGTCATTAAGGTGTCAACTTGGAAACTATCATCGAGGCATAAGAATGTGTCTCCTTCGAACAATTATCTCCAACTTGCAAGACTTCACGAGGAGATACCAATATTGAGCTCCCAAGTCAAGGGTTGTGACCCAAGAAGCTACGATCTAAGTTCAAAATACAAAATGCAATTGGTGGTTAATCTTGGATTTACTCGGACAGCAAGGATCCAAGCTCAACCCCATTACATAACATAAGTGATCATTCTATGGGACTTGTCAAACAAGTTAGAGTTTGCATGAGAAATATGGAGAGTGAAATGCACTCCCATATCCTCACACTAATCACTCTGAGGTCGTAGTCAGTAATGTCATACCGTAACAGGTGGTACATGGAACACGACATGCAAATACATGGCACCGATCCTTGTATCATATGCATTCCATGCCATGCACGTAAGGTTAATTAACAAGTAATTCTGAATGTGCAGGAATGTTATCGATCCATAGAGGATCACATCCATATCAAACATGGTGCGGATCATAGGGAACGATTTGATCTTGACCTCGGTATACAAGGATCGGTCACCAACCTCCTTGGTGGATCGACCAATCTTTACAATCATACGATCAAGGTTAAAGGGGTTCTTGCAAGCTACCTGGAATTGATCCACTAAGATCAATCACCACTCACTCACCATCGTGATGAGACAATAAGTCTACACAGCCTTCCGACATTGATCTATAGAGATCAATCACCGATCACAGAAACAATATGCAAAGGTAAGAGTTCACATAGTCATCGATCATTGACCTATAGAGATCAATCACCGATCGCTGGAATGATATGCATAGATGGAAATTCTCCCATTTGTTGAGTTGTTGATCCCCAGAGATCAACCATTGATCGTTTAAAATTTATGCAGAAGTAATAAATTCACTCAGCTTTCTGGGATTGATCCATAGGGATCAATCACCATTAGTTGGAACGAGTTGAATAACAACATTGCAGCCATTCTGACATTGATCTATAGAGATCAATCACCATTCCAATAAATGGATGCTTACATAGGGACAATTGTAGGCACTCAGCATCGATTTATATGGATTGATTGCTATGCACCATACACGATGTGCATCCCTAATAAATTCACAGCCTTCAGCATCGATATAAATGGATTGAGCGCTAAACTTCACAGCTTTCGGCATTGATCTAAATGGATCGAGTGTAACCAGAGAACATGATATAAATATAACTTGAAACATACCACAGGCCTTCGGGCGTCGATCCATAAAGATCTATCGCCGTCCATAACACACAGTACATATATATATATAAATACTCAACAGACATTCAGCGTCGATCTGTAGGGATCAATCGCCCTACCTAGTAGATTATATACGTATAGGAGAGCATCACTGATATCGGGCACCGATCTATATGATCGGTCACCATCCACGATGAGTAGATATGCATATATTGAAAAACAACACAGTCATTTGGCGTCGATCCGTATGGATCGATTGCCAACCAAGACAAGAAATACACATATATTTTAAACAAACACAATCATCTAGCATCGGTCGTCATTCGTGTTAAACGAGTTACGATATAATAAAACATCCTCGCAGTACGACATCGATCTATAAGGATCGATCCCCCTCTGCATTTCGGATATGCAGAGATAGTTAAATACATTAAACCATTCGGCATTGGTCCACCGAGATCGATCACTTATCACAATTTAACAAAAGAAAACACATATAGGGTTACCATGCAAGTGACAGCATGTCGTTTTATCGAGAAACATGAACATTGTCTGGGTTGAGTCGTCCAGCATGTGGACTCTCATATGCTTGGTTCGATCACCATCCAATAAACAAAATGCAAGCTGAGGGGCATGTTACAACATCCAACCTATGGAAGAACATGGAATTTGTCATGGTTGGGTCGACCGGCATATAGGAAGGTGCACATGCAATGCTACCAAAATCAGATCTCAAATTGTCGACCTCATTAAAAGAAACAGAGTAGAACATCAATAACAAACTCATAAATTGCCAAGACGCCTCGCATGATTTTAGAGGTAAGATGAAGCATACACAAGCTCATGTGTATGAATAGCATGGAATCATGAGGTTCATGCGTCCTTTCATTACCATGAAAATCTAACTCAAATTTCTTTCATTGATAATATTATACAAATAATATAGATTACAACCAAACTACAATCACATGCATTTTAAATATATTCAAATAAATAAATAATACCTGTCCGGATGGATGCTCGATTTGTTGATGATGACATTGGATACTCAAGTGCTTCTCGATCCGCTCCCAATAGCTCAGAATTCGCTGGCGGACACCTTGGTTAACCTCCTGACCATATCGAAAATACTCTTCTTCCTCCCGAACCCCTAAGAAATTCGGGTCATAGAGCTCACACACACACTAGAGATCTAGAAGTGGGATCCCCCACACCAAGACCTATGGACAAACTCACAATAGAAGCAAATCAATGTCTTACAATCCTTACGGTATCCATCTAGCCATAGGGTATCCTTGGGCCTTTCCTCTTTCCTTCCTTAAATAGGAAATTCCTTTGCGACACATGTTGGTTCATGAAAATATGCCTAATATTGTAATTATTCAAATATAGTTAGCTCACCCATCCATGTGTTCAATTCCTAAGAGAGTGCACCTACATTCCTATATTTACTCAAGTTTGTCCCCCCTGATGCTTCAATCTAGTCTCTATTTTGGTGGGTGCAAGTGGAGATGTCTACATTCTAACTATTTGCTCCTAAACAAATATTCTCCATTATTTAAATTACAAATAATTATTTCATGTGCAAATGGCCTAAATGCAATTCTATATGCTTAGTACATAATATTCCTCCATTTTCTCATTTTGGGTCTAGGAACCATTTTGTCGAGTCCATCCGTCCCTCATATTCTTTTTATCAACATGGTACCACGTCGTCAAGTCCTTTCGTTAGTACTTTTCTATTGCATCTGGTTTGCAGGAAGTTCATGTAGGGATTTAGGATTTGTTACCTTCAATCCTTCATTTACACTCTATTGCAGACTAATGGTGTTGAGGAGTAAGTCCGTTCTTACTGCACGCCCCCCAACCTCATACGTGACCAACTTTGTCATGGTCCACTTCACACGAATTCATGATTTCCCGAGTAAGCGGATAGGTTCTTTTTAACTTGTGCATGCAATCCGTAGGAAATCGACACCGTCGTCGTTCCTCTATGTCTGATTTTATTCGTACTCTACGACCCATTTATTTCCTTTGTGATTCCATAGGTGAATCGTTTCACCTGTTGCTACACACATGCTCCAAAGCACACATTAGTATCTATGTTCTCATTCATCAAAATTCATTTCATAATCCACCAATCATTAAGCAACCGTAATTTACTCATAACATCATATATTCCATCAATTTGCTAACTATTAATCCAACATGCATTTCTTTCATTCACATCATATATTTCATAACATAGCTAACCGTTAAGCAGCACATTTAGGTATACTCATCATATATTTCCTAAAATAGCTAATCATTAAGCAATCATACCTTTATTCATCAAATTTGGATAAAGTATCCATTTTCACAAATGCCATTTAATTCATTGTTTTTCATTTATCAATTTGTTGTCATGCACAACATCCGGTGTTTCTCAATCATTCAAAAATATATAATCAAAGGGTCATTTTATTAAAGTTTTATTCATCCGAGTCACTCGACGAGTTCCCTAAGGGTCTACATCAGTATAGGGGCACTACATGCACCCCTTCTTATTGAGAAATTTGTCTGGAAGTTCAGAATAAAAACATAAAATTACAACGCATCTCAGTTGTGTCGTCCCAAGTCATAGAGCTAGGACTATAATTGTCCCACTACACTTTGACTTGATTAATCACATGGTTCCTAAGCTTCCGCGTGCAGTGGTACAATACTTGAATTGGCCCAGCCATCATAGCCCCGTCGTTCGATATCTGCACATTGCTCAAATCCATAACATGTGAAGTATCGGGAACATAATGACGTAATAATGAAACGTGAAAGACATTGTGAATCCTACTCAAAGATGACAACAATTCAAGACGATCTATCCGTTCCAAAATCCTAATGGGTCCTACGAACCTAGGAAATAACTTGGCTCCCCTGCTAAATTTTGTTGAAACCTTCTGTGGTTTCACTCACAGAAATACATTATCTCCATCCTCATAAATTCGGTCCATTCTATGTGCATCTGCATAGCTCTTCTGTTGATCCTTTGCTCCCTTCAGTCAAGCATGAATGGTCACCATCTGCTCTTCCATTTCCTGTATCATTTATGGGCCTAAAAATGCCCAATCTTCCAATCTATCCCAACTTATGGGAGTTCTACAAGGCCGTCTGTAAATTAATTTGAAAGGTGCCATTTGAATTGAACTATGATAATTGTTATTGTAGGAAAAATTCACTAAAGGTAGGTATTCCCCCTATCTCTTTTGTTGATCCATTATGTACATCCTTAACATGTCTTCCAACACTTGTTTTACTATTTTGATTTTTCCATCATTCTCTGGGTGATAAGTTGTACTAAAGTTTAGTTGAGTACCTAGGGATTCTTGGAAGCTCTTCCAAAACCTTTCGGTAAATATCGATCCTCTGTCCAAAATAATATTTTTCGGTATTCTGCGCAATCTTACAACTTCATTCATGAAAAATTTAGCAATTTCAGGAGCTTGATACGTGTTCTTGATTGGTAGGAAGTTAGGACTCTTGGTAAGAGTGTCGACTACTACAAAAATGGTGTCATGTCTTTTGTAGGTTAAAGGTAAACCAACTATAAATTCCATGGATATGAACTCCCATTTAGATTCAGGAATTGCATGCGGTTGGAGAAATCTAGTGAGGTGTCGGTGTTCTGGTTTCAGCAACCGGCATTCCATACATTTTTCCATGATACTTACCGCATCCTTCTTCATTTCTTGCCAATAGAATAAGGGTTTCATATCTACATACATTTTTTTTATTTCGGGATGGTCTCTATAAGCCGCCCTATGGGCTTCAATCAAAATGAAATTTTGAATCTCATCATTTTCTGGTATGTAAATACGGTTGTTATACCTAAGTAATCCATCCATGTCCAAGGATTACCCTTCATACTTGGGAATCCTCATTTGTTCGGTCTCCAGTTCTGGTTTTACTTTTTTATACCGTGTGTCATCCTATTGTAGTGCTAGAATCTTTTCTCTTAGGTTGGTTTTCATCGGTATAACAAAGAATATCCTAGGTCTCTGACTGAGTTCATTAGCTACTTTGTTTAAGGTTCCCTTTACATAAGTAATGTTGAAATCGTACTCACTGAGTAACTTCGACCATCTTCTCTATCTAGAATTTAAGTCGCTCTGAGTGAATATATGTTGTAGCTATAATATCCTAGGCAAGATCTGACCCAGATATCAACTCCACTTTAAAACTTTTACAACTTTTACTAGTGAAATTTTCTATCAATTCCTTCGAACCAGGCAGGAGGTAAGTGACGGGGACTGAGACAATGAATGAGGATTGTGGGAAGAATGTTTAATTCTGGAAATTATATGGGATTAGGTGCAACATCAGGTCATGAAGGTTAGATCAGATTGCCTTATGCACAAGGTACTAGCACCATTCACTTTTCAGCATAGAACAAGCCTATGCCTACTTTGAGGCTTCCTGGGTGTCTGGCATATGCATACAGGGAAGGGTACGTTCAGTGGGAGTTAATAATAGAGTTTATATCAGTCACATATATGCTGGATAAGTTTAGTAAGGTAATTTTGCAGACTTGTGGAAATTTGGGAAGAATTGGGGTTTCTGGGCTCTCCTAGGATTGTTGAGCTAGTCTTTTCCTAATCTTTCCAAACAAGGTCTAAAGGATTCCAAATTCTTATTTTTATGACATATATGGATACTGGGATGAATTAAGGACCTGCTCCACTGACAGAATGTAAAAATATTGCTTAGATTGAAAATGGCAGTGAAAATGGTAAAACTAGTCTAGAATGGGCATCAATGTAGCTAGTCTTGAATTTTAAATTGGCAAACTGCTTTTATAAATTCCGAACTCTATTCTAATGATTATTTAGATCTGATATGAGATATTCCATACATAAAACACAATATATTTTATTTATAACATTCCTCCTTTATTTAACTGCTTGCTCTTCAAATGATAGTGCCTCACAGGCTAATTTCTTGATTACAATATTGGGAGAATAGAGAAGAGAAGAAGGAGTTACTTTTGGTTCTATTCAGGATTGTTAATATCAGTATGTCTAATAATTATATGTTTGATCTTGCTGCATCCTGGGCTGATGGTATTTAGTAGGGCACCATCATGAAACTGTCTCACTCCTTTAGTGAAATCCTCTCCAAATCTAGCTGCGGTTGAGAGAATGAGATAGAAGAGAAGGATAGTTCAGTTCTAAAGTTGATTTCTGATATGTGGCTCTTCTAATATCTGCAAAAATGGCTGAAGAATCTCTCCACCAAGTCTTGGGTGCATTCACTGGATCAAACTTCTTCAACAAGAGAATCTTCACTAAAACTAGCTGTAGAATCACCGTTGGAGGAACTTGTTCTCTCGAATGACTGTAGATATTCAATGGAGGCTGGAAGCATATGTTAATGGATGCAATATATTGATATGGACCTGCACAACACTCACTGGAAACTATGGGCCTTGGGGCACATCACCCAAGAAGCACAGCTGAGGCACATCACTCAACTAGAGAATCATCAGAGCTCTCATGAGAAAACATAATTGATCAAAAATTCTTTATTGGAGTTGGTTGGCTTCTTTTATAAACTTTATGATGACCTCCTGAGTAAGTTACTTAGCTTTGGTGACTTGTGAGAGTAGCTTACCACTTTCCCATCCTACTCCAAGTCATGTAGGCTCCTTCTTGGAATAATTAGCAAGTTTTGTCTTAGGAAAACTTGCCAACTTTTGTCTCTCTTCACCCAGATTAGCAAATGCTCCTTAGTTAGCTTTCTGGATGTTGCTAAATCTTTACTTATAGCTTTTCTTGTTCTTTCCACTTTATTTACTTTCCACTTTTATGCTTTTACCTGCTTTTCTGTTTGCTTTTGCCAGTTTCTAATTTGTTTACCTTGTCTTCTTTCCTCCTTTGCACTCCTTGCTTTTCCTGATATTTGCCACTAAGGCAAGAGTGGTCCACATGACCAAATTCGACCTCCTAGCCATATTATCACCACTTGCCAATATTTATCAATAAAAATATTCCAACTCAGAATTAATTCCAAATTCAACATTTAAGCAATTAATTAATTCATGTGGTATAATTGCCTCAAAATTAACCCCTACTCCAATTTGGAAACATCTTCCACATGGGTGCCCTCTTGTCCCACTTTCTCATTATCCATTAATATTATTTATCAAAATTACCTTTAATAAATAAATTTTCCAACTTGGGAGACTTAGGCCAAAATTAATTCTAAGCAAATAGAACTAATACCATTTAATTCCCTTAGGGGTTGATTTTGTCCCCTTTCACCCATGGTACTGGATGAACCAAAATTGAGGAAATGACAGTCCTCCCTTCCCAAGATTGCTTGTCCTCAAGCAATGTTAGGATTCCACCAAGCTTCTGCTGCACCACTCTTATTTTATTTGTCCCCGTCCACTGAACAATCTGAAAATTAAACTTGGGGCCTTCAAATTAATCAAAGTAAAATGTAATATCACTAAAATGCACTGTAAACTCTATTTGCACTCAATCATGAACAAAAATGTTAACCCAGTTAATATAACTGAGTAAAATTCTCAGATCCACCTGCTTCCTCTGCAAGGACCCATAATTTTCTATCACCTCTAGAAAGTTATCACTCCAAGGAATTCCCAGATCCCAAAGTATCAACTGCATTTTTCCAATCTCCAAGCATGTGGATTCCCTCCACATAGGCCAACTCCTGCAAGTAATCATTAATTTATATTGGCAACTTTCCTGCTTAGCTGCCTTCCCTTGACCATAAGCAAAAACATTTTTGCAAGGAGATTTCATGTATGTCAGGTAATCTTTCACCCAATCCATATGTGGATGAGTGACATCAGATGGATGCAAATTCTGCATTTTCTACTGCTGGTTAAGGAACATGTCACCTGACTCAAATTTAGGATCTTTCTGCTCATCATGTGACACAAAAAAATATAATCCTTTTACCCAATTTTCATTCCCAAGGTTTGTGGTTGAATGTGAAGTGGGGAATGAAGGGTGGTGAGCCATGCTTCTGAACATTTCATCTACTGAAGTTGTGGATGTATCCTCTCTATTGATGGCTGAACCCTCTATGGTGAAATCAACTGCACCTTCCTTGGAAGAAAGACCTTCTTCAATGATCCTCTCATGTTCATTTTGGAAAAAATCATGCACTTGCTTTTCACCCACTTTTTCTGCACATTCTTCAAGCACATACCACATAGACTTCTCCTCATGGTCCACCCACTCATGAGGTTCCTTCATGTAATATTTTATGTCATTGACCCAAAAGGGATGACTCTTAGGAAAAATTGAGGATTCAGTCAATTCTTTCCACTCTTGCTGGAATTGTTCTATCTTCATTTGGGATTCTGAGAGAACACTTTGAGTGTATCTCAAAGAATATTGGGTGGACAACAACTCACTTTTGAGCTTGTAGTTCTCTTCTTCATATCTGCAAATATTTTCTTCATCATGCAATGATGCATCCCGCAACAATTCAACAAGCTCACACATGTAATTTTTATCTGAAAGAAACTATGAGAAATTACCTTTGATTGTGGATATTGCTTTTTGGATATTCTCCATGGCTGCAAAGAAATATTGATCTTCCCATAAAGCAGCTTCCCAACACAACCTCGACACTAAAGAATGAGTGTCATGGAGAATTTTCAGGGCCTCTTGGATCTTCTGTTCATCCATCTTCAATGACCCTGCAAGAAGATGAGGTTCTTGCAGATGTTCCTCCTCTTCATTTCCCATCACCGAATCGATTTCAAGCAGTGCACTTGAGGTTTCGAAATCTGATCCATATGTTTCTACTGCAATATATTCATCTTTTAGGTCGTCAAAAACATAATTTGGGCTACAACATAAGTGCTCGTTCATCCTTGGTGCAACAGAAATATCTTATCTCAAAGTTTCAGCCTTCACACTGCTTTCATTTTTTACACTAGAATTATGAACCTCATCACTAGGGGGCTCAAACATTCTGAAATTTTCAATGGACATGGCTGCCATCTAAGTTTGACCTATTGACACATAAAAATAACAAATTACTAATTCACCATGTGTCATGTTCTCCTCCTTATGTGGTGGAATTATGATGGCTTGTTCATCCACCCATTTCTTTGGTTCACACGCTACTGAGATGTGCTCAATTTCTGCTTCCTGGTGAGGCTCAAGGGGTGATTGTAAATCTGAATTATGTTCCTCTTTTGGATTAGATCCAAAAGATGTCTCACCTTCATCATTATGTCCCATTTATTCTGCACTTATTTTGAAATCAACCATCAAAATATCGAGAGTGATTTTACCTCCCTCATCTCCAACAATCGAATGTTTGACTACTGTATCTTCCACTGTGCATTGACCTTCTTCATCCACTTCTTGGAGTAATGGGGCACCAACAAGGTCTTCTTGGTCATTTCTTTCCAAGAAACTTAATGTCTCTCCACATTGTGTGGTGCTCAGATCACAACCTTTGGACTTCCTTCCTGAAGGAAAACCAAATAGTCTCAAAATGCTTGGCCCTGCCAATGGCCTTGATGAAACTTCCTTCTTGATTCCTTTTTTCTGAGATTGGGATGGATCCATATGTAGGGCTGCAACTTCATTTTTATTTTTTCCTACTTCTTCTCCACCCGAAGAACTAGGTGTCTCTGGGTTGCCTCCCGTGAGCTAAGTTTAGCAAAGGCCTCTTCACATTTCTTAGTCCACACAAATGGTCTATTTTTATTTTGAAATTTTGTTATGGGTCCTGCCACCTTAGAGAAACCTTCTGCAAACCATCTATAGTATCCCACCAATCCCATAAAGCTTCGTACCTCATGTATGTTAGTGGGTTCCGGCCATTCCTAAATTGCCTCAATCTTAGCCGTATCCACTGCAATCCCATCACTAGATATAATGTGTCCAAGGTAGTGAATATCCTTCTGAAAGAATGAACACTTGGATAAATTCCCGTATAAATGGTTCTCTCTTAATAATTGAAGTACTATTCTCAAGTGTTCCTCATGTTCTTTAGGTGCTCTAGAATATATCAAAATGTCATCCAGAAATACTTGTACAAACTTGTCTAGGTATTGATGAAACACACCATTCATTAAGTTCATAAATACGCTTGGTGCATTCGTCAATCCAAAAGGTACCACAACAAAGTCAAAGTGTCCAAATATTGTCTTGAAGGAAGTCTTAGGGACATCCTCTTCTTTAATCCTCAACTGGGGATATCTTGACCTCAGATCTATCTTTGAAAATATTATCGCTCCCTTCATTTGATCAAACAGATCATCAATCCTCAGTAGAGGGTATTGATTTCTCACAGTTTCCTTGTTTAGCTAATGGTAATCAATGCACAACCACCATGATCCACCTTTCTTCTTGAAAAAAATCACAGGTTCTCCCCATGGAGATACACTGGGTCTAATCAACCCTAAATCTAATAAATATTGTAGTTGTATCTATAATTACTTGAATTATGGTACCAACATTTGGTAAGGAGTTCTAGCTATAGGCTTTATCCCTAGTTTCAGTTCAATAGTGAAATCCAACTCACGTTGTGGCGGTAGACCAGGTAGTGCATCCAGAAATACATCCATGTATTCCAAAAATAGAGGGTGGTTGATTAATTCCACTTTATCTCCTTCTTTGTTCATATCTATTACAGCATAAATTTGGCACCATTTTCTCATACTCTTCTTCAGATAAATGGCCAAAATCATCCTTAAGGAAACTTTCCTTTTACTTCCTGTAAGTACCCTCTTGTAACCTTTATCATCGTGGAAGGTTAACTCTTTACTCCACCAATCCATTACTGTTGAATGTGCCTCTGACCAATCCATTCCTAGGATTAGATCATATGTTCCTAACTCTGTAGCATAGAGCGATACTTTAGTAGAGCATACGCTTAAGTCAACTTCACAATCTTCTGCTTTGAGACCCACTCTTTGGATACTTCCAGAGGCCATTTCGATAGTGTTGAAATCCTCTTGAATAAATTCCATCATTTCACTACATTCTAATGCTTTAAATGAAATGAAAATTTCAGTAGCACCAAGGTCTAATAGTAAAGAGAATGCATTATCGTATATCTTACCAGTGGTCTCAAGGACTGTAGATTGGTGTTCGGCTTGACGATTGTTGAAATTCGCATGAATGCAGTGTGCTCGTCCCATATCAGCCATAGTGTGTTATTGCCTTGAATTCTTTCGTTTCGTTGGTTCATTCGAGGGAATTCGCTCTCGAAGTGTGGCCCTCCACATTTCCAAGATCCAGACTTTGGACCTCTAGTAACATTTCTGGTTGGTACACTGTTCTGTCGTGGCCTAAACTGTGTTGGTTTCGCAAAAGGTTTTACTTGATCATTTTGCAAAGAAAGTGGTCGGTAGGGTGCTTTATCCTCTCTCTGAGATCTTTCATGGAATGATACCTTCCCAAAATTCTTATGTCCATAGTGATTCTTGGGTGCAACAGAAAATTGGCTACCTCGGTCAACACTGGAAAAGTTCTTGATCGGTGGCCCTTTGTAAACAAGCTCTTCTTTGGCTATGAGAGCCTTTTGTACCGCTTCATGTAAGGTAGAGGGAATTAAGATACGAACCTTATCCTTGATATTCTGGTTCATCCCAAACACAAACTTGTTGACCTTTAACTTTTCTATTGAAAAGTGAGATGCATATCTTAGTAATTCCATGAAACGGATTTCATATTCTTGCATCGCCTATTTCCCTTGTCTTAAGGCATTGAATTCATTTAACTGTCATTCTATGAACTCATCAGACATATAATCTTGACGGAAATGCTCATCCAACAATTCCCATGAAATCTTCTCTTGCTCCTAGCCTAGTTGTGGTCGCAAAGTTTCCACCAAAGGAGAGCTTCTCCTTTAAGCTGCAGAACTGCCATGCGAACCTTCATGTTTGAGGTGTAGTCCCTCAGTGCGAAGCACATAGCCATGTTTTCCAACCATGCCTAAGCATCATTTCCATTAGTGGAACCCCAAAATTCTGGAAATTTGATCTTTTCTAGTTCTTGGTGTATGTTGACTGGTGGTGGAGTTGCTGGTATGGTGGTTGCTTGTGAGTTGTCGTTCTCGTGATCTAATCTAGTAACCAAGGCTTCCGACATCCGTTGAAAGCTTCTCCTCATAGAAATCACTTTTCCGACAGGAAAGGTTTCCTACTCTTCTTATCGTGGTGGAGTGGCTAACGGAGTTGAAATGGGTGGAGGATGTCCAAATTTTCCTCGCCCGCCCCTTCCTCTCCCTCTTCGTACATGGCAATCCATGTACTGTAAAATAAGCAATTAATTAGCTCTCAATATGTCAAAAAAAGTTTCTAATTGTGACATTTTAATTTAAGTAACATGAGTTGAATTTTTTTGTGGCGGATGAAATACAAGTTGTATGGGTCTGGTTAAGGTTCGACCCGCTCTAATACCAAATGTGGGGTCCGTCTAGGTTAGAAAAAAAAATAGATAGCTAAGTAAAGTGTCAATTTGCATTCAGAATACATATAAGAGGTTCACTTCTTCTCGGAGAACATAAATTAAGGTGACAATAATTTACCCTATTTGAAAATAATTACTCATTTCTCTAACCAAACCCTAGTCTAAAACACATCATGACATAATCAATAATTCATTTAAATTAAGGAATTATTAACAGTAGCTTATTTCTCCTAAGCAGCTAATTTGCTTCAATTTATCAACAATGTTTATCCATGAGCTAGCTTGTTTTTACTTGCAAATATCTTGTCCGTTTGACAATCAGTTATAAAATACACAAAACTCCTAACATCACATACCTATGAGTTACTTCTACAATATATGGAGATCTTGAACCGAATTGATATGAATATTTAACTATACATCATATGTAAATTCCAAACACAAATTAGTTATACGGATGTTAAATATACTACACATGATAATCCAGGGCACTAATAAAATGAACATACCATTATTCACATTATAAATCCATTCAATTGACATTTCCATAATAATTGGATCACTATTTAAACTCCTATTTAATTAATACATGCACAAGTTAACCAATACTTAAACATTGGTTAGTTTTAATAGTCACTCGTAGTCATTAAGGTGTCGACTTGGCAACTATCATCGAAACATAAGAATGTGTCTCCTTCGAATAGTTATCTCCAACTTGCAAGAGTTCACAAGGAGATACCAATATTGAGCTCCAAAGTCAAGGGTTGTGACCCAAGTAGCTACGATCTAAGTTCAAAATACAAAATGGAATTGACGGTGGTTAATCTTGGAGTTACTCAGCTAGCAAGGATCCGAGCTCGACCCCATTACATAATATAAGTGATCATTCTATGGGACTTGTCAAACAAGTTAGATTTCACATTAGAAATATGGAGAGTGAAATCCACTCCCATATCCTCACACTGATCATGCCGAGGTCGTAGGCATTAATTCCATACCGTAATAGGTGGTACATGGAAAACGACATGCAAATACATGGCATCGATCCTTAGATCATATGAATGCCATGCCATGCGCATAAGGTTAATTGACAAGTAATTACGAATGTGCAGACACGATATCGATCCATAGAGGATCACATCCATATCAAACATGGCGCGTATCATAGGGAACGATTTGATATTGACCTCGATCTACAAGGATAGGTCACCAACTTCCTTGGTGGATTGACCAATCTTTACAATCATACAAACATCGTTAAAGGGGTTCGCACAAGATACCTGGTATTGATCCACTAATATCAATCACCACTTGCTAACCATTGTGCCAAGACAATAAGTCTACATAGCCTTTCGGCATTGATCAATAGAGATCACTCACCGATCACAAAAATGATATGCAAAGGTAAGAGTTCACACAGTCGTCGATCATTGACCTATAGAGATCAATCACCGATTGCTGGAATGATATGCAAAGATGAAAATTCGCCCATTCGTTGGCTCGCTGATTCCCAGAGATCAACCATCGACCATTTAAAATTTATGCAGAAGTAATAAATTCACTCAACTTTCTGTCATTGATCCATAAGGATCAATCACCATTAACTAGAATGAGTTGAATAACAACATTGCAGCCATTCCAACATTGATCTATAGATATCAATCACCATTCCAATAACTGGATGCTTACACAAGGACAATCATAAGCACTCATCATCGATCTATATGGATTGATTGCTATGCACCATACACAATGTGCATCCCTAAGAACTTCACAGCATTTGGCATCGATCTAAATGGATTGAATGCTAAACTTCACAACATTTGACATTGATCTAAATGGATCGAGCACTAAACATAGAACATGATACAAATATAACTTGAAACATACCACAGGCCTTCAGGCATCGATCCGTAAGGATCTATCGTCATCCATAACACAGAGTACATATATATATAAAAAGACTCAACAGACATTCGGTGTCGATCTGTAGGGATCGATCGCCCTACTTATTAGATGATATGCGTATAGGAGAGCATCACCGATATCGGGCACTGATCTATATGATCGATCACCATCCATGATGAGTAGATACGCATATATTGAAAAACAACACAGTCATCTGGCATCGATCTATATGGATCGATCGCCAACCAATACAAGCAATACACATATATTTTAAACAAACACAGTCATCTCGCATCGGTCACCATTTGTGTTAAACGAGTTACGATAGAATAAAACATCCTGGAAGTACGGCATCGATCTATAGGGATTGATCCCCCTCTGCATTTTGGATATGCAGAGATAGTTAAATACATTCAACCATTCGGCATTGGTCAACTGAGATCGATCGTTGATCACAATTTAACAAAATCAAACACATACAGGGTTACAATGCAAGTGACAGCGTGTCGGTTTATGGAGAAACATGAACACTGTTTGGGTTGAGTCGTCCAGCATGTGGACTCTCATATGCTCGGTTCGATCACCATCCAATAAAAAAATGAAAGCTGAGGGGTGTGTTACAGCATCCAAGATATGGAAGAACATGGACGTCGTCACGGTTGGGTCGACTGGCATATAGGAAGGTTCACATGCAATGCTACGAAAATCGAATCTCAAATTGCCGAGCTCATTAAAAGAAACAGAGTAGAACATCAATAACAGTCTCATAAATTGCCAAGACACCTCGTGTGAGTTTAGAGGTAATATGAATCCTAAACAAGCTCATGTGTATGAACAACGTGGAATCGTGAGGTTCAGGCTTCCTTTCATTACCATGAAAATCTAACTCAAATTTATTTCATTGTTAATATTATACAAATAATATAGATTACAACCAAACTACAATCACATGCATTTTAAATATATTCAAATAAATAAATAATACATGTCTGGATGGATTCTCTATTCGTTGATGATGACACTAGATGCTCAAATGCTTCTCGATCCACTCCCAATACCTCAGACTTAACCGATGGACACCTCGGTTAACCTCCTGACCATATCGGGAGTAATCTTCTTATTCCCGAACCCCCAAGCAATTCGGGTTGTAGACCTCACACACACACTAGATATCTAGAAGTGGGATCCCTCCCCACCAAGATCTCTATCCAAACTCACAATAGAATCAAACCAATGTCTTACAATCATTACGGTAGCCATCCAGCCATAGGGTATCCTCCCCTTTCCTCCTGCCTTCCTTAATTAGGAAATTCCTCTGTGACACATGTCGCTTCATGCAAATATGCCTAATATTTTAATTATTCAAATATAATTAGCTCACCCATCCATGTGTTCAACTCCTAAAAGAGTACACCTACATTCCTAGATTTATTCAAGTTTGTCGCCCCTGATGCTTCAATCTAGTATCTATTTTTGTGGGTGCAAGTGGAGATGTCTACATGATAACTATTTGCTGCTAAACAAATATTCTCCATTATTTAAATTACAAATAATTATTTCATGTGAAAATGGCCTAAATGCAATTCTATTTGCTTAGTACATAATATTCATCCATTTTCTCGTTTTGAGTCTAGGCACCACTTCGTCAGGTCCATTCGTCCCTCATATTCCTTTTATCAACATGGTACCACATCGTCGGGTCCTTTCATTAGTACTTTTTCGTTGCATCTTATTTGCGGGAACTTCATTTAGGGATTTAGGATTCGTTACCTTCAATCCTTCGTCTACATTCTATTGGAGACTAATGGCACTGAGGAGTCAGTTCATTCTTACTGCATGCCCCCCAACCTCGTACGTGACCAACTTCATTATGGTCGACTTCTCAAGATTTCATGCTTCCTCGAGTAAGCGGATAGGTTCTTTTTAACTCGTGTGTGGAATCCGTAGGAAATCGACACCGTCGTCATTCCTCTGTGTGTGATTTTATTCGTACTCTATGACCCATTTATTTCCTTTGTGAGTCCGTCGGTGAATCGTTTCACCTGTCGCTACACAAATGCTCTAAAGCACAAATTAGTAGCTCTATTCTCATTCATCAAAATACATTTCATAATCCACTAATCGTTAAGCAACCGTAATTTATGCATAACATCATATATTTTGTCAATTTTCTAATCATTAATCCAACATGCATTTCTTTCGTTCACGTTATATATTTCATAACATAGCTAACCATTAAGCAGCATATTCAGGTATACTCATGATATATTTCCTAAAACAGCTAATCATTAATAAATCATACCTTTATTCATCAAATTTGGATAAAGTATCCATTTCCACAAATGCCATTCAATTCATTTTTTTCATTTATCAATTTGTCGTCATGCACAACATCAAGTGTTTCTCAATCATTCAAAAATATATAATCAAAGGGTCATTTTATTAAAGTTTTAATCAGTTGGGTAACTCGACGAGTGCCTTAAGGGTCTACATCAGTCTGGGGGCACTACATACACCCCTTCTTATTTAGAACTTTGTCCCGAAGTTCAGAATAAAAACGGAAAATTACGACGCATCTCAGTTGCGTCCTCCCAAGTCGCAAAGCTAGGATGATAACTGTCCCACTGCACTTTGACTTAATCAATCACACGGTTCCTAAGCTGCTGCTTGCGCTAGTCCAATACTTGGATCGGCTCGGCCATCACAGTCTTGTTGTCCGTTATCTACACATTTCTCAAATCAATAGCGTGTGAAGTATTGAAAACATAATGACATAATAGTGAAATGTGAAAGACATTGTGAATCCTACTCAAAGATGACAACAATTCAAGACGATAGGAAACCTATCCTATCCGTTCCAAAATCCTAATGGGTTCTATGAACCTAGGAGATAACTTGTCTCCCCTGCCAAATTTTATTGAAATCTTCTGCATTTTCACTTGCAGAAATACCTTATCTCCAGCCTCATAACTTCGGTCCGTTCTATGCGCATCTGCATAGCTCTTCTATTGATCTTATTCTTCCTTCAGTCGAGCATGAATAGTCACCATCTTCTCTTCCATTTCCTATATCATTTGTGGGCCTAACAATGCCCTATATTCCAATCTATCCCAACTTCTGGGAGTTCTACAAGGTCGTTGGTAAAGGAATTTGAAAGGTTCCATTTGAATTGAACTCTAATAACTATTATTGTAGGCAAACTCCACTAAAGGTAGGTATTCCACCCATCTCTTATGTTGATCCATTACGTAAATCCTTAACATGTCTTCCAACACTTGGTTTACTCTCTCATTTTTTCCATCAGTCTCTGGGTGATAAGTTGTACTAAAGTTGAGTTGAGTACCTAGGGTTTCTTGGAAGCTCATCCAAAACCTTCCAGTAAATACCGATGCTCTGTCCGAAATAATCTTTTTCGGTATTTCGTGTAATCTTACAACTTCATTCATGAAAAGTTTAGCAATTTCAGGTGCTTGATACACATTCTTGATTGGTAGGAAGTGAGCACTCTTGGTAAGATTGTCGACTACTACAAAAATGGTGTCATGTCTTTTGTTGGTTAAAGGTAAACTGACTATAAAGTACATGGACATGACCTCCCATTTAGATTCAGGAATTGCATGCGGTTGGAGAAATCCAGTGGAGTGTCGATGTTTTGCTTTCACCAACCGGAATTCCATACATTTTGCCACGATACTTACCACATCCTTCTTCATTCCTTTTTAATAGAATAAGGGTTTCAGATATGCATACATTTCCTTTATTCATGGATGGGCTTTATAAACGTCCCTTTGGGATTCAGTCAAAATCAAATTTCGAATCTCATCATTTTCTGGTACATAGATATTGTTATTACACCTAAGGAATCCATCCATGTCCAAGGAGTACCCTTCATACTTGGGAATCCTCATTTGCTCGGTCTTCAGTTCTTTTTTTACTTCGTTATACCATGTGTCATCCTATTGTAGTGCTAGAATATTTTCTCCTAGGTTGGTTTTCATTGGTATAACAGAGAATATCCTAGGTCTTTGACTGAGTCCATCGGCTACTCTGTTTAAGGTTCCCTTTACATAATTAATGTTAAAATCGTACTCACTGAGTAACTCTGGCCATCTTTTCTATCTAGCATTTAAGTCGCTGTGAGTGAATATATGTTGTAACCCACAGTAGTATGTCTTTTGCTCAAACTTCCTTCCGACCAAGTAGTGTCGCCATAACCTTAATGCATGAATCACTACATTCATTTCCATATCACGGGTCTCATAGTTCTCTTCATCCCATTTTAGTCTTCGGGATGTGTAGGAAATCACCCTTCCTTTCTGCATCAATACACACCCAAATCCATCTTTCGATGCATCCGTACAACCTAGAAAATCCTTGTCCATATCAGGGACTTTTAGTATTGGTGTTGTTGTCAATAGCTCCTTAAGTTTAGCAAAGGCCTCTTCACATTTCTTGGTCCACACAAATGGTCTATTTTTCTTTTGAAATTCCGTTATGGGTCCTTCCACCTTGGAGAAACCTTCTACAAACCATCTATAGTATCCCACCAATCCCATAAAGATTCGTACCTCATGTACATTGGTGGGTTCCAGACATTCCCAAATTGCCTCAATCTTAGTCAGATCCACTGCAATCCCATCACTGGATATAATGTGTGCAAGGTACTGAATCTCCTTCTGAAAGAATGAACACTTGGATAAATTCCCGTATAAATGGTTCTCTCTTAAGAATCAAGTACTATTCTCAAGTGTTCCTCATGTTCTTTAGGTGTTCTAGAATATATCAAAATGTCATCCAGAAATACTTGTACAAACTTGTCTAGGTATTGACAAAACACACCATTTATTAATTTCATAAATACACTTGGTACATTCATCAATAAAAAAGCTACCACAACAAATTCATAGTGTCCAAATATTGTCTTGAAGGAAGTCTTAGGTACATCCTCTTCTTTAATCCTCAACTGGTGATATCTCAACCTCATATCTATCTTTGAAAATATTGTTGCTCCCTTCATTTGATCAAGCAGGTCATCAATCCTCGATAGAGGGTATTGATTTCTCACAGTTTCCTTGTTTAGTTGACGGTAATCAATGCACAACCGCCATGATATGTCTTTCTTCTTGACAAAAATCACAGGTGCTCCCCGTGGAGCTACACTAGGTCTAATCAACCCTAAATCTAATAACTCTTGGAGTTGTATCTGTAATTCCTTCAATTCTTGTACTGATATTTGGTAATGAGTTCTAGCTATAGACTTCGTCCCTGGTTTTAGTTCAATAGTGAAATCCAACTCACATTGCGGCGGTAGACCAGGTAGTGCATCCAGAAATACACCCATGTATTCCGAAAATAGAGGGTGGTTGATTACTTCCACTTTATCTCCTTCTTTGTTCATAGTTATTACGGCATAAATTTGGCACCCTTTTCTCATACTCTTCTTCAGTTGCATGGTCAAAATCATCCTTAAGGAGCCTTTCATTTTCCTTTCCGTAAGTACCCTCTTGTAACCTTCATCATCGTGGAAGGTTAACTCTTTACTCTGGAAATCCATTAATGCCGAATGTGCCTCTAACCAATCCATTCCTAGGATTAGATCATAAGTTCCTAACTCCGTAGCATAGAGCGATACTTTAGTAGATCATACCCCTAAGTCAACTTCACAATCTTCTACTTTGAGACCCACTCTTTGAATACTTCTGGAGGGCTTTTCGATAGTGTTGAAATCCTCTTGACTAAATGCCAGCATCTTACTATGTTCTAATGCTTTAAATGAAATGAAACTTTCAGTAGCACCATGGTCTACTAGTAAACATAATACATTACTATCTATCTTACCAATGGTCTCGAGGACTGTAGATTGGTGTTCGGCTTGACGATTGTTGACAGTTGTATGAATGCGGTGTGCTCATCCCATATCAACCGAATTGGTTGGTCAAGGTCCTTGAATTCTTCTATTTCCTTGGTTCATTCGAGGGCATTTACTCTTGAAGTGTGGCCCTCCACATTTCCAACATCCAGACTTTGGACCTCTAGTAACAATTTTTGTTGGTACATTGTTCCGGTGTGGCCTGAACTGTGTTGGTTTCCCAAAAGGTTTTACTTGATCATTTCTCAGAGGTGGTGGTTGGTAGGGTGCTTTATCCTCTCTCCGAGATCTTCCATTGAATGATCCCTTCCCAAAATTCTTATGTCCATAGTGATTCTTGGGTGCAACAGAAAATTGGCTGCCATGGTCAACACTGGCAAAGTTCTTGATCGGTGGCCCTTTGTCTATGAGATACTTTTGGAATGCGTACGAACCTTATCCCTGATATTCTGGTTCAGCCCAAACACAAACTTGTTGACCTTTAACGTTTCTGTCGAAATGTGAGATGCATATCTTAGTAATTCCATGAAACGGATTTCATATTCTTGCACCGCCCATTTCCCTTGACTTAAGGAATTGAATTCATTTAACTCTCATTCAATGAACTCAGTAGACAGATAATGTTGACGGAAATGCTCATCAAACAATTCCCATGAAATCTTCTCCTGCTCCAAGCCTAGCTATGGTCACAAATTTTTCCACCAAAGGAGAGCTTCTCCTTTAAGCTGCAGAACTGCCATGCAAACCTTCATGTTTGAGGTGTAGTCCCTCAGTGCGAAGCACATAGACATGTTTTCCAACCATGCCTCAACATCAGTTCCCAGTGAAACCCCAAAATTCTAGAAATCTGATCTTTTCCAGTTCCGAGTGTATGTTGACCAGTGGTGGAGTTGGTGATACGAAGGATTCTTGTGAGCTGTCGTTATCATGATCTAATCTCGTAACCAAGGATTCCAACATTTTTTGAAAGCTTCTCATCATGGAAACCACTTCTCCGGCAGGAAAGGTTTTCTTCTCTTCTTGTCGCGGTGGAGTGGCTGACGGAGTTGAACTAGGTGGAGGACGTCCAACTTGTCCTCAACCACCCCTTCCTCTCCCTCTTCGTACGCGAAAATCCATGTCCTCTCTGATATGCAATTCATTAGCTCCCAATATGTCAAAAAAAATTTGTAATTGCGACAGTTTAATTTAAGTAACATCAGTTGAATGTTTTTGTGGAAGATGAAATACAAGTTTTCTGGGTCTAGTTAAGGTTCGACCCGCTCTGATACCAAATGTAGGGTTCGGCTAGGTTAGAAAAAAAAATAGCCAAGTAAAGTGTCAATTTGCATTCAGAATACATATAAGAGGTTCACTTCTTCTCAGAGAACATAAATTAAGGTTCAAGATTTCTATCTTTCTGAGGATGGGCTACACTATTTAGCCCGAAACGTCATCACCTCTAACATATACTTTTATAAATAATTTCTCTCCCGGACTCTTACTAAGGTTTTGTTGAGCTTATAATGAAATCATTATTAATAGGCTATGAGGGATTTATATTTCTTCAAGATTCCTATCTATCTCATCCATGTCTGGTAGGGAAATGATAAACTAGATTAGGGTTTTTGAAAAGAAGAAATTGAAGCTCGCTCATTGCCTGGCAGACCTCACATTTTTAAAGAAGTGCAAAGATGAAAACATTATTCCTGTCTAAGTAGCTATCACTCACCGATTAGGTAAAGGAAAGGGCGCTGAGATTTTGCAGAGAGCCATCCATTCGCTGCTAATTCAAGAGATTAGAAAGAAACATTATAGACTCAACTCCCTCTCTTTATATTGTCTGAAACTCCATCTCTGGCTATCACACAGTATAAGAGAGGACATCTGGCTCATAATATCCTCCTGCATCTTTTCCAGAGTTAATAAACTCCAGGAGGACACCACCAACAAGTAGAATAATAAATTTACCAAACTCAAAGCTAAACAATCACGTAATACTCGACAGGAGGCAGAAGAGAAGCTGGACGTGATGAACCTATCAAAACTCGAGCTGGACAGCACCTCACGCAGTGTGCTAAAGCGTGGTCTGAACTTTGCGGTGGCTCCGAAGCATATCCTACACGAAGACCTGATCTTCTCTGTGGAGAATGCAGTATCATCCCTCCCCGATGACGCAGCTGAGGAAGTCAGACAGGATTGCACAGTCATTTTGAGACAAGCCAAACCTCCAAAGATGAACATAACTAGAGAAGAAGCGAGGGCGTTAACGGATCTCAGAAAAAACAAAGATATCATGATCTTAAAAGCTGATAAAGGGAATGCCACGGTAATCTTAGATTCAAACGAATATGATAACAAGATGCTGGAGCATCTCACAACGAGTGGGTGCTATAAAAAACTGAAGAAAGACCCCAGCAATAAGATCATTAAGGAGATCTCTGAAGAAATAAAACAATCCATACTAGATGACAGCATTAAGAAGAAAATCACCCCGAAGAACCCTATAATTCCTCGTATCTATGGACTGCCCAAGATACACAAACAGGGTTATCCTCTCAAACCTATTGTAAACACAATAGGGGCTCCCTCTTATGAATTAGCGAAAATACTAGCTGACAAGCTCAAACCTTTTATTGGACACTCACCGTCCTTTGTTAAAGATTCCTCTAGCTTCGTTGATGACATTAAAACCATAAGATGGGAGGAGAATGACTTATTAGTTAGTTTTAACATAGTTGCTTTATACACTAACATTCCAGTTGACGAAGCCATCGATGTCTTTAGAAACCTCACTAACAGAGAAACTGCTAACCTTGTTAAACTATGCCTGAAATCTACATACTTTAGCTTCAGAGGTGAAATTTATGAACAAACCAATGGTGTGGCGATGGGCTCCCCACTCTCTATGGTGGTTGCTAACATATATATGGAATTCTTTGAAGAAAAAGCCATCAGTTCTTCCCCATTAAAGCCAAAGCATTGGAAAAGGTATGTAGACGACACTTAATTCATATGGCAGCATGGATATGAAAGACTAAGAGAGTTCCTAGAACACATGAACAATCAGTCTAAGCATATTCAGTTCACAATGGAAACGGAAGACGACATATCGCTACCTTTCTTGGATATACTCTTGTCTAGAAAACAAGATGGTTGTTTATCTCATGGAGTATATCGCAAGAAAACTCACATAGACAAATATGTTCAGGCAACCTCACACCATCACCCAGCTCAGAAAGCTGGCTTCTTAAACACTTTGTTTGTTAGGGCTAAACGTATCTCAGACTTGGATCACTTAGGTCCAGAACTCAAGCATCTAACAAAGGTTTTCAAAACAAATGGATATGATGAGAAAAGAATCAAAAGATCCATTAGAAGGAGTAACAAGAAAAAGCCAAAATCTAAGAACAACAATAACCCTTGCAAAACCATCTCTCTTCGTTACATTCAGGGCACCACACACAAGATCGCTAATATCTTACGAAAAAGACTAATAAGGGTAGCTTTCTCTCCTCCAAACACAATAGTAAACTTTTAGACCATGCAAAAGACCAATCTGATCCAAAAAAAAGTAAAGGAGTCTATCTGATCCCGTGTGACTGTGGTAAAGTCTACATCGGTGAGACAGGTCGCTCTATTTACACTAGACTAAAAGAACATAGCACAGATATCTTTCATGGAAGATTAAAAAAATCTTCCCTAGCAGAGCACTCACACGCCTCTAAACACCATATCTACATAGAAAAAGCAAAAGTCATTAGCAACATTGACCATTACACCAAACGACGTGTCTGCGAACCTATTGAAATTGTTAAAAACCCTAACAATCTCAATCGAGATGATGGATGGACCTTGAGCAGCTCATGGGCCTCGATCATTAACCAAACTAGAATTAAAACATCTAAGCATAGCGTTAGTAATTAAAATCTTTCAACTTCTTAATTAAAATTTTTTACAATTATTTAAATTAAAAATTAATTAATTATTAAAAAAAAATATAAAAAAATTTTAAAAATTAAAAAAAATTAATTAACTATTAAAAAACTGGTTATTCTAAACAAATTTTATATTTATCAATTAAAATTTTTTCTATTATTTAAAATCTCTTCCAATTATTTTAATTAATAAATTTGTTTTTACATTTAAATCATCTAATCACTATTAAATTAATCTAAAACTAATCACAAATATATATACATCTATTCAAATACTTCTATCTATTTAATAAAAAATTTCAACATTCTACATAATTTAAAAAATTTACAAATATTATACTAACTACTTCTATCTAATAAAAAAAAAAATTTACATACAATTTTCAAATTTACATATATACGTCTACCTAATTCATCCAATAATATATACATATAATTAACAATATAAAAATGACATTTATTAATTACCATTAAAAATAATTAAAAGCTAAAAAAGATTATCACCTCTAAAATATATTTTTATAAATAATTTCTCTCGCCGACTCTTATTAAGGTTTTGCTGAGCTTATATTGAAATCATTATTAATAGGCTATGAAGGCTTTATTTCTTCAAGATTTCTATCTTCCTGAGGATGGGCTACGCTATTTAGCCCGAAACGTCGAATTTTAAAACTCATACACAGGTTTCCAAATTACTTTCAATAAATTAAAGTGACAATAATTTACCCTAGTTGAAAAGAATTACTCATTTCTCTAACCAAACCCTAGTCTAAACCACATCTCAACATAATCAATAATTCATTTAAATTAAGGAATTCTTAACACTAGCTTATTTCTCCTAAGCAGTTAATTCGCTTCAATTTATCCGACAATGTTTATCCATGAGCTAGCTTGTTTTTACTTGAAAATATCTTGTCCATTTGACAATCAGTTATAAAATACACGAAACTCCTAACATCACATTCTTATGAGTTACTTCTACAATATATGGAGATCTTGAACCAAATTGATATGAATATTTAACTATACATCATATGTAAATTCCAAACACAAGTTAGTACGAATGTTAAACTACACAGGATAATCGAGGGCACTAATAAAATGAACATACCATTATTCCAATTATAAATCCATTCAATTGATATTTCCATAATAATTGGATCACTACTTAAAATCCTATTTAATTAATACATGCACAAGTTAACCGATACTTAAACATTGGACAGTTTTAATAGTCACTCGTAGACATTAAGGTGTCGACTTGGCAACTATCACCGAGACGTAAGAATGTGTATCCTTCGAATAGTTATCTCCAACTTGCAAGATTTCACGAGAAGATACCAATATTGAGCTCCCAAGTCAAGCACTATTACATATGAGCGGATTGTTCCACGCAATATTTCCACGTTTTCAACATTCGTGTGTTAAAAAATGAATTTTTATATTTTTTTTTACAAGGTGGAAAAATTGTGGCAATATCCACGATTTTTAATGTTCCACGAACTTTCGTCCCTATATCGACGCAATTGCTAGGTTTGACTTTTTGTTTCAATATAGACGAAGCTCGAGCTATATATACTACATCCTCTAACCATTATTTACACATTTGCTATAGTTGTGACACATTGAGCGCGGATTTTGAACTTGCGGGGTGATTATTTGAGCTTGGATATTCTACATAGCTCTGATTTTGAACTTGCAACTGATTTTGAACTTGCAAGGTTAGTAATTTATATTTTTTTGTCTATATTTTTATAAGGTTTAGAATTTAACATTGTTTAGTAATGAGGCTTAGGTGTTAACTTGCTATTTTTCCTTTCTAATATTTTTTTCAAGAACTTGCTATCATTTTCATTTGCCTCATTTTAACTTATCTCTCATGCATCAATTTGGGGTATTTGTCAATCTCTTATAAGTGTTTGTACTAAATACAATTGACATATGGAGGGGATATTCTTGAATTCCATTGTATGATATCATGAATATCTCCATGCATTTAAGATAATGACCACGTGGAGTGGATTATCTCGGTATGTTGATTTCCATGCAAGACTATTTGCCTTTCTTTAGTTAGATTCAAATATTTTATTTATTTTATTTTTATTTTCATGAAATACATATCTCAAGAAAATGCATTAAGCACTTTTATTCTAAGGATGGTACCCAAGGTAAATCGAATTTATAAAACTGTTGTGGCAAGCAAATTCATGGAAATTCTATTTTAAGTCCAACATACTTCTACCTTAGGAATTGCATCACCTTGTCAAATATAGATTCTAGTTATAAATATTTTAGGGTAATAAGTTGATTTTCATGGTAAATAACATTCATTCTTGTACTAAAGTCATTTTTTTAAATTAAAATAAGTGGTACTAGGAACAAAAAATAAGGTGACATAAAGTAAAAATATGCCAAAGCAAAGGTAATGTTGGAGTATATATGCACATAAAACACCTAAATGTTGGCCATGTGGCCACCCTTTGAAATTTGGATGATCAACCCATTTCTACATGCTTCATCCACTTTCCAAATATTTCTACAATAATCCTATCCATGTATCATTTTAGTGAAGTACCTAAAATATTAGTCCATAATATCCATGCTCAATATATTAAGAATCGTCTAGAACACCTTATAACCTTTATTGCAAATTCCATTTTCCAATGTAAAAAGTGGCTTTGATTTGCAAGCACATAGACTGATATAAAGGCCTATTTTAGGGTACAAGTTGATTTTCATCGTAAATAACATTCATTCATGTACTAAAGTCATTTTTTTTTAATTAAAATAAGTGGTACTAGGAACAAAACATAAGGTGACATAAAGTAAAAATATGCCAAAGCAAAGGTAATGTTGGAGTATATATGCACATAAAACACCTAAATGTTGGCCATGTGGCCACCCCTTGAAATTTGGATGATCAACCCATTTCTACATGCATCATCCACTTTCCAAATATTTCTATAATAATCCTATCCATGTATCATTTTAGTGAAGTACCTAAAATATTAGTCCATAATATTGATTCCCAATATATTAAGAATCATCTAGAACACCTTATAACCTTTACTGCAAATTCCATTTTCCAATGTGAAAAGTGGTTGAATTTATCCTCTTAAGGAGAATGCAAAAATTCAACAAAAATGTAACCTAAGCTAAACTACTGTTTAAAGTAAATCCTAAAGTTAGTTTCTAAGTCTAAGTTAACCTACCGTGCTTTCTTAATGAAAGTCTCCAGTTCTTAGTTTTTTTTTAGTTTTTTTTTTTTTTTTTTAATTTCTGGCTAATAAACTTTCCAAAACAAATTAAACAAACTAAATATAATTGAAACCTATTTAACAACTTCTAAAAATTAATCTGAAAATTTAATACTAAACTAATTAACTATACTATCCTAACCTATCCTATCCCAGCTGAGAGCAAGTTTAATAAACTAAATTCAACTACCTATTGATGATAGATAAATCTGAAAAGAAATAATGCCAAATCAATGAGAAAACTCAACAAAATTGAAATTATAACACTTGAAGTTTTTATAATTTTTATGAGAAAAGATTAATGAAATAATAAAATAACTTCATTAATCTTCCATCACAATTTATCAACAGACAATTGGAATTCAATCACTTCAATGTTTGAATAATAATGATAATTAACCAACTATGTATTAAAATATTTGTCAAAACACACATATTTTAATTAATCAACTAAGAAATAATAATATCAGTATCGTTTATTTACCAAGGATAACCTAAATGAATAAAAGATATGATATTTAAACATCAAACATAAAAATGAGCAAGTTTACAGATTTATATAAAATTCATAACCAAGCATGAAAAATATATTATTAAACTTAGAAAGCCAAATACCAAACTTATATTTATATGTGTTTTAGAAAACAACAATCACAAATGATGCTAGTTTCATGAAAGAGTGCTTCTGAGAAACCCAAGAAAGAGATAACAAGTGTAAAATTTAAAATCTTCGTATAAGTCTTTACGTACAAGCTCCAACCCCTTTAGAACGATCTTCATAGTTTTTATAACAAAACCTTATCACTACATCCCTAAATTCTATACAACTGCCAGCTAAAAATAGATTTTAAAATCTATTATCTATCGAACATCTGGAACCTATTTACAATCGTCTTAACTCCAGACATTCTTCAGCAAAAAACTTGAAACAGCTTCAGCACCTGGTGGCACAATATTAATGTAGCAAACAACATCAAAAGATCGAAATCCCTTTCAGCTATGACACCTGTAATCAACCAATTAACAGAATATAAGTTTCATTAAAAATAACCAACATGAATAAATATAATTAAATGATAAGCAATGCGTGTAGAATCTGTGATTCTACAAGCATGCTATTTACATGTTCATATACAAAATATAACAACCATTAGTTATTTTAATTGGCAACCTATAGCCTAGTAGCTCGATGAGCTTCTGATAAATTGGCCTTCAATCTGACAATTTTAATTTTATAACCTCCTTCTCGTTCCATCATTTTCTGATTAATGGATACTAAATATTTGTTTTCAATCTTGAAGTTTGTTTTCTTGACTTTTATTTGTTGCCATCGGCTGATCCAAGATACTAGTTCAGATCTTAGACTCTGTATCTCATCCTTCAAAATTATAGAGTTTGATTCGCATTTGTCAAGCTTCTTTTTCAACTGAGCAAGTTGTTGTTTCAATTTGATGGCTTTTGTAATACTTCTCAACATTTGATGATGAGATGATGAGCCATCTGTGAATGAATGTTCTTTCTTACTGTCAGCACCATCATATTGATCGGATGAATGACTCTCATCACCACCTTCATCTTCAGGATGTACCACGGGATCACCAATTTCAATCCTCAGTTCTTGCAAAGGAATTTCCATGGGAACCTGCTGATCCTCCTACTCACTAAAAATTTCAATTACTAGGGGTTCTCTGTGTTGCGGCAGGATTATAGGTACAGACATAGACACCATACTGCAGATAAAACGAAGCAAAACTTCTGAAGTTAACTTCTTTTGTTCCAAATTATATGTTTCAACATAACAAACATTTTCTAACTCTTCAAGCTTTTGTACAGGTTCATCATAATGTTTGCTAGAGGTGGGTAAATCAACTAGGACTTCAGGACTAGCAATACTAGATTGTTCTGGTTTTTTTTCAACATCTTTCAACCCTGCATCTATTTTCACTGATGTATCGAAACATCCAGGAAGTGGAACTAGGTTATCCTCGACATTCAAAGAGTTACTCTCTATGACAGTCCGCGTCGAGACAATATCAATATTCGCAGACGCAATTTTTTTCTGTAACCCTCCATCCTTTGTCACAGCCTTACCAATGCCATCGAATTCAGGGTTTGATGAATCCCTACACTTTTTACAAGTCTTAGGACGCAGGGTTGGCTAGTATTGTGTCGGCCCGAAATCGTTATCAGCCAATAGTTCATCCCAAGACTTACCCACGAGAGACAACTGATGTTGGACAAAAATTTTAAGTAAACCATGATGGAATAAACTCCTCTCAGGATCACCTATCATGCTTTGAACTTCAATTGCCATTTTCTTCAGACTTTGAAGAAAGAAAAAGGGAAGATTCATTTTAAAACCCTTCAATGCTAGTAATAAACAGAGATGGTAATAATGAACATGAGAAAGGCGGCCATCACAAGAAATATATCTGACTAAAATTTCATAATGCATTCGCCACTCAGGTTTTAGAAATTTGGTAGAAACCCCATACGTTAAATTCGATTCAGCGGGTAGTGGTAAAAGCAGGGACTTGCATTTCTTTTTATTGATATTACTTCCTTTAAACCATCGCTCACCAGTTTGAGGAAGATTTGTTGCCTTAGCAATACTGACCTCAGTAACCATAAGTTGAAACCCCCTAATTTGAGCTACATCATCCTTCAAACTGAAAGTGAACTGTTTAGTAACTTCGGTATTGTGACCACTAAAACGCAAAAAGAAAGACCCCCAGCCTATCTTATCGAACAGGGCAGCGATCTCAAAATCAGCCTAAACCATCTCAGGGCCTGAAACTTCAAACCGGCTTAGAGGAACAATTTGCTCAATTACAGGGTTTTTGTTTAGCAGAGAATGAAACGATGTCGTGAAAATAGAGGGTATAGGAATGGATGAATATACAAACATGACAAAACCATCATATGACTCATGCGAAGGATGAAAAACAACCCTAAACTGGCTTCAGCTACATGTGACAAACCCACCATCAAAATCATCACATGTATCTAATGTTAAACAATTGATCTAACCCGAAATCATTACTAAATGTGATATCGATATTTGAACAAGATGTAGTTAACCTTTGTTCAAGGTAATCATTTCATATCAATGTCAATCGAACAGGTGTTTAATATAGCATATCAATTCATATTTTGCAGCAAATATATCATCACCAATTTCGACAGGAAGGAAGTGTACGTGGACTTTAGTCGTACTGTTTTGACCTGGCTGATATGAAATTCCATATCGCAAACAATCATGACTCCTAGGGTTCCTCAAAATCAATGATCAATAATTCAAATGTTTACAACTCATAGATTAAAAACCATAATTCATATATGTAATGTATTCGGGACCACGATCAAATAATTTCCATAATTCATGTTTGAAATATTCAAATGATAATTCAAATCATCATGTAATATGCCCTGAAGATTGATCCAATAGAAAAATCATCAAAAGCTAGAGTCTTGAAGGACATCCAAAGTGATGCATGAAAATAAACCTAAGTCATTGAAAATCATATATACAATGATAAGTTTTTATTTTTTTGCAAAGATTCAAACATGGCTTACAATATGACCATATAAATATTTACTAAGGGTTAAATATATTATAGAATAAATTAATTAACCCAATCAAAATCACACATAAAACTAAGTCATAGAAATCATGTTTTTTTATCAAAATCTCATAAATGAAAATCAAAAGAAATTTTCATGGAAGATGAGAAATGTTAGATCAATTCTAATTACTATTATTATTATCATCATCCTCCTCCACTACAATGCTTCTAATTATTGTGTTTGTAAGGATTTTTGTGACTTGTATTGCTTGTGATTTTTGTGTTTGTGATGCTTTTTTTTGTTATGAAAAAATATTTGTGATGCTTCTTAAATAAGCTCACTAATTATTTTTGGCTTGGACCTTGTTGATAATTTTTTCATGTAAATATCATTGCTTCATAACCAACCCTGTATGTTCTTAAACTTGGTAATAATGTTCTCATACAACCTTATCACAACATCTCTCAATTTGAAAGGAACTTTTAGCTCTTGTAATCAATTCCAAAGGTCAATTATAGGAACCGTGTCAAATTATTTTCTAAAGTCAACGAAGAAACACAAGAGATTGGTTTTTTTATTAAAAAACTCCTTTTCAATGACCCTAATTATAAAAAGGTGGTCCACAATTGAGTGATAGATCCTAAATACGACGTAAGATGGTACATTGGAAGTATATATTACTTTAGTCTTCATGTTTTTCTTTATAAATATAGAAATTGGATTATAATATACTGTATTCAGAAATATACTTATAATATCTAATGTAATTGACAAGTTATTGTTTAATTGGTATGGTGTAGGTAAGACAATTACTTGTACCGCTACAAGGATTTGTCACTATGAATGAAAATGCAAGGAAGCTTGCTCAGTTTAGAGTTGCATTAGAGGCGAGAGGAGATGGAAAATGTTATTGTCCTTGCTCTGATTGCAGGGGATTGCAAAAACGAAGACTTTTAATAACAACAACTGAAAGAAATTGTAGGGAGAAGGGCCACGCCGAAGGGGGTTATGAATATCGTCTCCTGGTAAGGGGTCGTTATTCAATTTTTAATATATTCACTGTAATATTCATCATGTCATGAATTTCAGTCAAATGTCTTATTTTTTTACTATATTATGTTCTATACAGACTAATTTTTCTACGTTGTTTGTAAATTTATAAACAATGCCCCCAAAATGTTGCCCTCGAGAGAGTTATTTGCCAAGTACTAGAAGAAATACTCAGTCACAGCCTGACGAACTTCTACATCAGAATATTGAAGATTATCAAGTAGTTATTTCTGATTATATGGATGTAGATAACAATACTAGTGATACAAATCAGGAAGATGAGATACATAGATTGATCCAAGACACATTTGCTCCAATGGATGAGGACAACCAGGATGATAGTCATGATGTTGATCCTCTACTCGAGAAGTCACGTCAACCTCTTTATGAAGGCTCAAAAACAAATCTTCTATATGCTATATTGTTGTTAGTGAACTTGAAGGTTTTGAATGGTTTATCAAACACCTATCTGACACAGATACTAAGGTATGTAATTTGTTAATTATTTTTGTCTGCATGTTCACAATATCTATAGAAAGGGTTGACTTTTTCCCTATATTATTGTTATTGTTATCTAATTTGTAAAGTTTGGATGCGATATTGATGATTAATATTGCTTTCATTGATTTATTCTGTTGAATTTTGTAGATTGTTAGGTGAATTTCTATTACCAACCTCAAATATTTTACCATGCACATATCGAGAGATATATTTCATTATGAAAGCATTTGGAATGGAGTATCAAGCTATTGATGCATGTCCTAATGATCATATCATATACTATGGACAATATGCATTAGAAAATGAATGCCCACAATGTCAAACAAGTAGGTATCGAACCGATAAAGTGACAAAAAAGGTGCCTCAAAAAGTTCTTCGTTATATTCCGATAATTCCATGTTTCCAGTGGTTATTCAGGTGCCAAAGTATAGCACAGTTTATGGATTTCCATGCAAAGAACAGAAGTCGCGACGATGTTCTTCGAATGCCTGCAGATGGTTTTGCATTGAGGTACATCTAAGAAAAGTGGCCAATTTTTAAAGAAGATCCTCGTAATGTTAAACTTTCTTTGGCAGCTGATGGTGTCAATCCATTTGGAGAGCTTCATTCTACCTACTCAGTGTGGCTTGTTTTTGTTATAAACAATAACCTTCCTCCTTGGATGTTGATCAAGAGAGAGCACACAATGTTGGCAATGATTGTTCTAGGTATTTAATTAATATGTAATTTTTTACTTGAAAGTCTGATCACTAAATATTTCATTGATTTGTTTCGTGCATGATAATTATGTCTTTTATATATAACGACATATAGGCACTAAATATAATTAATCATGTATGTTGGACCAATTAGGCAAGTACCATGTTAAAGATATGAACGTATATCTTGAGCCTCTTATCGATGATTTGTTGAAGTTATGGGCTGGCGTCACTATGTATGATATCTCTAGACCAATAGGGCAAAGACGATTTCAATTCCATGGAATACTTGCATTTACAATTCACGGTGCTCTCGGGTTAACACATTTTTGTGGTATATTGTTACTTTCTTTTGTTGCTTAAATATATTTTATATATCTGTTGATAATATCATGCATTATTTTAAATTTTAATTCTAATTTTCTACACCAATTCATATATCTTGTAGGTCTTCAAACAAAGGGTAAGTTTGCATGTCCAATTTGTGGTCCCAGGATAAAATCTCGTCATTCAAGGAGTTTAGCAAAGGAAGTGCTTGATGAGTATAGGCACTTTCTTCCTAAGAACCATACTTATCGAACCACAGACAAAGAAAATTTTAATGGTAAAGAAGAGAATGGAAAAAAACCATGAATAATGACACCTCACCTATGGAAGTTGGAATGTAATAGAAACTGTCAAGGTATGCCAAAAAAAATTTTGAACTGAAATTATGTTCAGCGCGATATGTTATACCTATATTGATTAATTAGTTTTAATTTGATTTTGTTGATGTTTCATCAATGTCGTTAAGGCACGAATGGGCTTCTACGAGGAATCAAAATTTACCCGATTCAATTCAGTAGGTTTCCATACTACGAGCACCTGCAAATAGTTCATTTGTTTGACACAATGCATATCGGGAAGAACATAACAAAAATGTTATGGCGAATATTAGATGGAAGGACTGACAAAGAAAAAAATGGAAAGATTTGTAGTGACATTCAAGAAGATAATCACGCATTGCAAAGTGTGATCATTAATTCTAATGGCGATGGCTGTCAACAGAATATTAGTCTTCCTTGGTGCTTGACGGAGCAACAGGGCAATATTGTAAAAGAGGTCGTAAAAAAATTCAGGTTTCCGACGGGTTTTCGTCAAACATAAAGAATATCTTGACGAAAAAAGGTGATTTTGTTGGGGTTAAAACACATGATTGGCATACATTCATTAAGGTAACTAGGAGTCTATAATATATTTCATTATCGGTGTGCACTATTTTATTAATTTTATTCTCTTATTTTGAAATAAATATTAATAATTATGTGTTTTTTGATAATTTATGTTCTACCTTTATCTCTCCCAGACGACTTTGACAACAACATAAAACATATTATTTATGTTCTTGGAAAATACATGAGGTAAGTAATGTTTTACCTGGAAAATGTACTTGATCTATGGTTTGTAGCGGAACTTATTGACATATTATGTTTTTCCTGCAAATATTATATATGCCTTGATATATTGTTTTATTGCATCATTTGTAGGTGGCTTTCATCAAAATAAATCCATAAAAAGATATAAGGCATTGGAAGAGAGAAATTCCCCAACTAATGTGTGAAATGCAATAGTATCTACCTCCAACATTTTTCAATGCACAAGAACACTACCTCATACACCAAGTTGAGGAGATTGAATTATGTGGACCAGTACACACAAGGTCGATCTGGATGGTGGAGAGACAGTTGAAGTCATTGAAGGATTTTGTTAGACAAAGAGCACGTCCCAAGGGTTCTATGGTTGAAGGATATATGGTATATCAATGCATGGTGTACATTAGTGAATATCTACCTAAATTAGTAGAAAATATGAATGTGCCTCACATTTGGCATCTCGACTCCATCAACAAATTTGAAGGGGAGGTCCTATTGGGGAGAGGTACATTGAGGATTGTGAAAGGTAATTATTATTATACGTTGTTGAATTAATATGTTACACATTTATTTTTTCCAATTTTATATTATCATACTATTTTTTAACTCTTTTTAATAATTATGCATTTTCAACTATATTAAACTATGTGCCTTTAATCATATCTAATTAATGATATTGAATTGTTATTTTATCCTATAGTTGGTCGAGTGTGGGATGATTTACATTTATACATTGCAAACAACCTTGATTGGATGGAGCATTGGATAAAATATTGTGAAGAATTCTTCGGTAGGTTATCATGGGAAGGGGTCAGTAACATGATTAAAACAGCTCACCATCTTCGACTTCAAATTCCCGAACTTACATCGCAAAGGGAAGTTGATTTAGCCTATGGTTTAAAAGATAAAAAAGAAAGTAAATTCTTTACCCACATTTTTTCTAGTTACTTCGATCCATTTTTCAAACTACATTTCATTTGTTTAAGTTTTCAATTATATTTACTAACTCCTACACGATGTTTATTAATTCACAATGTATTTTTAACCTATTGTCAATGTTGCAGTTGAAACATCACAAGGCTATGTGGTGTAATGGTCATAAATTTCATATCAAAAAGTTGGATGATAACAGGAAAACCTCGGATTGTGGGATAACTACAATTTTTAAGGTCACCAATGTTTCCTCTAGAAGTGATAGACATCGAGAAAAAACTGAGAATAGGTACTATGGGCATTTGGAGGACATTATTGAGTGTGATTTTAATTCCTTTAAAATAGTTTTGTTTGAGGTGAAGTGGTACAGGCTACGGATGCATGAATGTGATCCTGAAAGAACTGTTATTGAGCATGCTAATGGATTTACCATGGTTAATACAAGGGCATTTGAACTGGGTACAGAACCTTATGTTCTTCCAAGTCAATGTGAGCAAGTATACTACCCCGAGTTACCAGGTAAAGAAGGTTGGTCGTACGTTGTTCGATACGATCCAAGAGGAAGACCAGTAAAGTATAATCATGTACTAGATGATGAAGATAATCACGAAGCAGAAGAAGATGATGATGATTCAGATCAGGCTGTAGTCGATTTCTTAGATGAAGAAGTTGAAGAGGTTGATCATGCAAATGTAGCAGACGATAATCTCATTCATGATATGGATGATTATATTAGCGAAGATGACTTTGATGCTGATGACGATGTGAATGATCCTTTCATCAATATCTATTCAAAACTAGATCCTGATACAGATGTGAGTTGGATGAAGAAGAAGATGAATGATATTTACAAGTTATAAAATAGAGGAACACAATGTTTTTAGGTTAAAGTAAATGCACTCACCATATGTTCATTTTCTTGATTAACTTGTTTATATTTGAAAATTAGTTTTCTAATCTAATTATGTTTTACATGTGTAGTAGTGTGGGTGTTCCTAGAGGTTGTAGTGGTAATGGTTTGAATCGAACATGTGTCGATTGAGCAAGATACAAAATGAAGTTATAAGATTTATGTGTTAATTTCTTGGTTATTTCATATTAGAACAATTATCATAAGTTTTATACAAATGGATTGGTAACTTAAATTGTTACAATTGTTATTACATAGTAGCTATTATGTTATTCTATGTTAGTTAGTTATTTTGATCTTGCTAAACAAAAATGATAATCAACAATATCTTTTTTATGCTTCTTAAACTAATAGTCATTACTAATAAAATCATTTTTGCGTTTCATTTTTAGTAAGATGTTTGTTCTTCCGTATCAAAGTACATGGACTTCTTAAAATCCATCACATATTGATGTCCGTTGATTGTGATCCATTATGTGATGGCAATTAGGACTTGTGTGGACTCATTTCTAATAGAATGGGTTAAGTGACTAATTACATGTTTCTTCATAAACAAGAAAAAGAAGCAAGTCACTTGGTGAATGGGCACTGCAAATAATTTTTTATTTATCATTTTTATTAACCAAGTTTTTATAAAAACACATTATGGATTTCATTTATATGTTTTACGAAGTATTTAAATTAATATAAATGTCTTTTAGGAGAACCACTTTTAGTACTTTAGAGTGACAATGTCTTACACTTTGGTTAGTACCAAAGCTTGAAACAATATTTTTATATCCTCCTTCAATTGGAAGAGAAGGACAATTCCAACTAGACTCTACATGGCCTCAATATGAACCTTGTCTAAGAAGTGAACTTAAATGTAATAAAGGTGATTTTGAGGCTTTCATTGGAAACATAAAAAACGTATTTTGAAAGGGGTTATATCCTTGGTCTTTCTAAGCTAGTTTTCTTGTTGATCATTCTAAGAAGCACAATAGCCAAGTTGATAACTGGAAAATTCATTTGAGCTCTTATATGAGGACTTCATATCAACTTCTGACATCCACTACACAATGGGACAATGCTCAACTTTGATTAATTAACCTTAGAATCAATCTCTATGTGCTTCTTTTAAGATGTGCAAGGTGAAAGGCACGTTTATCATGAGAAAACCATCTTTTCACATTTTGCATGGAGCACTTGTTGAGCCAATTTGACTAGCATGATCCTATCATCAGAATCTTAGTTTGTATGCATGAAGAAACCTTCTTGATATTTGACACTCTTGCATTACTAGGATCTTTGTTCAATAAATTTTAACTTTAACATTCTCTTTGAAATCTACTATGTTGGAATTTGAGTTATTGCGCTAACCCAAATGCTCTGTTGATCTGGTTTGATGGCACCCCCTTCTTGCAACCGGCTACAATTCTATTTCCTCCTTCACTGTGGAACTTTCACGAGGAAAATTGCTACAAGGGATATTGAAGTTGGTTTCGTGTGCTCCGGCTGTGTCTATGTCGATCTTAACCCAAATGCTCTATTGCTCTGGTTCGACGGCACCCCCTTCTTGCAACCGGCTACAATTCCGTGTCCTCCTTCACTGTGCAATTGCTACGAGGGCTATTGAAGTTGGTTTCGTGTGCTCCGGCTGTGTCTGCATATCCCCACAGACCCTCAATGGAAACAGTAAGTGGATTCTCATTCACCATATTTACAGTAATGGAACTCAAATTTGTCTAAAAAACAATGTTGGAGATAGAGCTAGTATTGGTAGACCCTAAATGATTGCTTGTGTTGATTGTTGACATAGGGTTTTTCCCTCAATCCCTATGAAAGCCCATATGGTATTGCTAGAAGGAGATTTTCAATGTATTTGCAGAGTTAGGGGTTGTCTCTTGTTTTAATTTCTAAGTATTTTCTTGTAAGTATTTGTCAAGGTAGGGTTTTTGTTGAGGTAGGGTTTTTCTTATGTTATGAAGGAGGTGGCATAACAATTCTGCACCTAGTTTCGGTTGCTTAGTGTGTGGTATCGTCTCCTGCCAACTATAGATATTTGTGTTGGAGATATAGTCCAATCATGAATTGACTATGAATGTGGTGGTAAATTCCATATGGAAACGAGTAGTTTTACAGGTTATGCTTTGTCCTTTGTTATTGGGAGTGCTTTGGTAGGATTTTTTTTCTGTTATGAGGGAGGTTCCATAAAATTTTGCACCGGGTTTCTGCTGCTTACTACATGGTATTATCCTTTGCCAACTATTGATATTTGTGTTGGAGATATGTCCAATCATGAATTGATTATGAATGTTGTGGTAAATTCGATATGGCAATGACTATTTTTACAGGTTATGTTTGGTCCTTTGTTACTCATTATGCTTTGGTAGGGTTTCTTCTATGTTATTAGGGAGGTGCCATAACAATTATGCATTGGGCTTATGTTTCTTAGTGTGTGGTTTCGTCCTCATCCAACTATTGATATTTGTATTGGATAATTGTTCCAATTATGAATTGATTATGGAATATGAGGTGGTTAATTCGATATGGCAATGAGTTAGTTTACAGGTTATGCTTGTTCCTTTGTTGCTAGTTATGCTTTGTCCTGGTACTAGTTATGCTTTGTTTACAGGTTATGCTTTTTTACCATTACTGGTATGTAACTGGTTATGTTACTAGTATTATATAATTAGTAATTTCAGCTTATGGTGAATGATATTTTGGAGATTTGGACTAATTATGAATTCATGGTATATTCCATATGGCTTTGTGCTTTGTTACTGGTTATTGAAGGAAAAACCCTATCTTCGATATGTCAACAATAATTGTAGGTTGAGTGCCTTAGACCAGAGTCTCCCCACTAGTCTATATGTAATCATAATCCCCAACATCAACCAGCTGAACATCTATGAAAGCACTATTCTCAACATCAACATCTACAGATGCTAATTCTTCATTTCTAATAGTAGGTTCAACACCCATAGGAAGACTGTAAGATACCATAGCCCTAGTTTCAGCAGGAAATTCATTATTAGCATGCAATTCCATCTCAGATGATGGAAATTGATGAACTTCATCAGGTGTACATTATGTCTGCAAAAGAAAACTCTTGTCATTCTTATCATCTACAACACTCTTGTCTCCATCAACTTCTACAAATTCTCTCTTGTTACTTCTAGTAGTAATTTCAGCACCTGGAGGGAGACTGTAAACTAAAGTGGGTCCAATATCAGCCGGCAAGCCATTATTAGATGAAAAATGTAAATTGGAAGATGGAACTTTGTGAACATCAAGTGCAAGATCACTCATGTCACCATCAATATAAAGAGATGCTCTCTTGTCACTATCAACGTCTACGGATACACTCTTTTCACTTCTAGTAGTTAAGGCACCCAAAGTCAGATTGTAAGCAGAAGTAGGTCTAGTATCAGTAGGCAATTCATTGGTAGAATGCAATTTCAACCCATAATATGTAACATTTTGTGCCTAGGACACAAAGTTGTTGATTTTTTAATTATTGTATTAAAGTACTAGAGCTCATGTTATTTAGATGTTGTTGGTTTATTTAGATGTTGATGGATTATCAATGTTTACAAGCCTTAACTAAGTTTGTGTCCATCATGGACAAAGCTAAGGCTGGAAACATAAATTTCAAATCCCTTTTCAAAGACTCGTTAGAGGAAAATATTAGGGAGATCATGAAAATTAGTCGATTGGCATGTCTTCTCCAATGTTGTCATCATCCTTCACAAGACTTGGCATTGGTTTGTCAATCAATGTTCTTTGTCATTAATGTTGTCATAAATGACAATCCTATTCATCATGAGACTATGAACATGGACTTCATTTCTTCTTTGTATGCACGGTGTTTTCGAATGATCAAAATTGACTTATTAGGAGCCCATGTTATGGTTGTCCTTCAGTATTTATAGTTGCACACTATTTATTGGGTGTTAGTCATGGTTTGGTTGTTTCCAACACTTATATCTCTTGTTGATTTCACTTAATTTAAGGCTTAAATTGTCAAGGATTTTAACATTAGTCTTGAAGACAGAAAGGCAGATTTATTGTTGTTGGAGTTGTTATAATGAATGATTTTCTATGGTTTTTGCTCTATAGAGCACATCACCATGGTGGGATTGTTTCTGATGGTATATTATTAAATAATAACATTAGGGAGGAAATCAGCCTTGGTACACTAACTCATTCACTCTCTCATGTCATGCACTCACCGCTTAGCTTTGCAAGGTGATGAGTGATAACTGACAACTACGAGGTACTAGCCACTGGGATTTGACTCTGAATTCTGATTCACCTCGGGATTAGATCTAAGGTGTTTTAATGTGTCAATGACTATGGCCATGACATTAGAGAACCACTAAAAGGCCCAAAACAAATCCAACTAGAACCATAAACCAAAGTACCACAATGGTTACTAATAAGAGAATATTTGACACAGGAGAATACTGTTAATTTTTAACAAGCGAGCTTGAAACAAACGAGCCTAGTGCAAGCGAGCACGAGGAAAGCGAGCATAGAATGTCAAAGCAGAATCCAGTGGGCCCATAACCCATAAGTAAACTTGAAAATATCTGCTTGGACCGGAGGAAAAAATCATATCTATACTATCAATGATAATATGAGTTGGTTGGATTATATGCAAGACTGGAAACCTAGGTGAGAGTTGAGACATGTTGAAGTGCTGATGCTAACTTACAGGGATCTGATGCTTTTATTAGACTAGTTCTAGAACTCAGAAGAATGCCTATGGGATCCAGTATTGTACCAGAGATGATTTACAACAACTCCCTGAGAAAAGCAGATTATGCAAGAAATTGCCTAACACACCTCTACCAAGATCTTAACTTAATCTCGACGGAGGGATCTACACCTCACCCCGAGCTACAACTAGACCAAGAATACTGTTGTATTAACCGGATACGTTCTATGGAAGCATGGCCACATCAAGATGCTAGTATCCGGTTTCCAAGTACTACACACACTTATGAAAAATATAAAAAAATATGGTGGAAATTCTTGAGAAAAGTACTACCATGCTAAAGTTTGGACTTCAAATTCCACAAATCTATGAGGGTTCTGCATTCTACGTCCCTGATTGGATTAGAGACTAGTGGCGGTCATTCGGCATCAACCTGATAGCATTAGAACCAGCTGTTATTTATAATCTAAAACGGGGAGTTGGAGAATCTCTCAAACAGGTCAAAGATATTTTGCAAACAAAACTTACTGAGGCTCAAATCCTTGGGTACTACATTAGAAACCAAAAATAGTGTATTGTCAAAACCCACATAGATGTCCACATGCATCAGAATAGATGCGTGGTCGTGAGGTCTTTTTATTCAAAGGCATGGGATACTAAATCCAATGTCTTTCGAGAATTATATGGTCCCCCATACTTCGATGAGTTGTAAATATCTCAAAAGTATTTGGCTATGAGTGGGGCCTATCCATTCAAATTGTCATAAAGTTTGAAAAGAAAGTCATAAAAACTTTTAGATCTTACTTTTGAAAGCGATAAAAACTTTTATATGTTTTCCATAATGGTTAGTTACTTTTATGTTGTCATCAATGACAATCCTATTCATCATGAGACTATGAACATGGACTTCATTTCTTCTTTGTATGCATGGTGTTTTCGAATTTTCAAAATTGTCTTATTGCACATTAGATTTTCAGCTATCATTGTAGTCATGGTTTGGTTGTCTCCAACACTTATATCTCTTGTTGATTTCACTTAAGTTAAGGCTTAAATTGTCAAGGATTTGAATGTTTGCATCAAGCACATGTGGTGTTGTTTGAGGGTCTTACATAACATTCCCCACACATTTAATTGCAACTAACACATTGGTCCCGAACGTTGTTATTTAATTATTTATCCTAATGGTATCAATGACCTCTAGGATTTTGACTATCGGGTGTGGAGGGGGCATCCTTCGGTTGTTTGCTTGCTTGGGAGACTAGAGTGCTCCCCTTATTTGGCATATTTTGTAGTTATTAGGAGGCATAGAAACCTTAATAACAGACTATTAAAGAGGTCATTGATACCATTAGGATAAATAATTAAATAACAACATTCGAGAGGAAATCATCCTTGGTACACTCAATTCAAAGTCCTCAATAGCTGATGTTATCCAGTTGTATAGCATGAAACAGTTCCAAAACCCCAAAGTCAGCCCACTAGTTAGCTAGCAAGAGATGATGCCCATGTAGCTAACTTGTGATTATTAGGGTCACTTACCCACCTTAAGTTATTCTTTAACTTATTGCTTTGGTCTTTTGGGTACTTTGGTTGTGGTACACCCTTTGGTACAAAGGGAGTTCGGTCATAACACCCATTATCATCTTTTTAACTTGTACCATTTTTTTTATTTTGGTCATGGTACCCTCACCCACGTTTGACTTGACATAGCTTTTTTATTATGTCTTAGTGGGCTACATGATCAATGACCTACGAACAATGACCTATGTCTTAGTTTTCAGTATTGCTTATTAAAGTATATGTATGTGTACACCTGTCCAATTGAATTATTGAAATATTGTGGAGAGTTAATAAATGTCAATCTTCCTTAACTGGGTCGTTGTTGGTAATTTCCCTTGTTAATATAAATTCATTTCTAGTTGTTCACCATACTATTCTCAGGTTGACATTTTTCTGGTTTGGTCCTCCTGCTTGGTTGATGGATACGCTCATTCTTGATTGAAATTTATTATTTGTTCTAAAAAAAAAATCAACATAGTCAGAAAATCAATATACACATAATGTCTAAAAATATGTCCTACAAGTTGCTTGCTAAAGCTTGATACAAAAAAGATCCTCGTAATATTGAAAGTCTTTGAAAATCAAATTTCTCATGGCCATTTGAGTGCCACTTTGCATGAATTTGAAATTTGCAACATGTCTAAGGTGTAATATCTCACCTAAGCTAGCTGATGTATTTTGTGTTCTCTGCTGTAGTATTTTACTGATTATTTGGTTAAGATGTATTGACATGAAACAGTTACGAACACTACTGCAATGTACTTTTGAGTGGACCCTCTCACTGTAGTTATGGTTTGTTGGGATGATATCGTCAAATAATGTTTCTTAATTGAGTGATTTTGCCAAACAGTTCACTAACAAATAGTTTTCATATGCATTAGCATAAAATGCCAACATGTAAATTTTAAAAATGAAGGGTAGGCCGCCAAAAATATGCCATTCAAAGAAAGAGGGTAGGCTGCCAATAATATGCCCAACAGTATTGGAAGGACCAAAACTGGGTGATATACTAGTTAAATTCCTTAATTTGTTGTCCCCGGTGGTTTTGTTCTCCTTACAAGAGAAAAAGACCCCCAAATGTGCAAACTAAGTCCACAAAAGAGCTCACAACCTACAATGATGAATGTGGTGTCGTATGGACAGCTTATTATGGCACTGTAACTTGGTCTCTTCCTACCACAAATCGTCCTCCCAATACCAAACACTTCAGCTGAGATTTGTAACACTACACCCACTAGGGTTCGGCATGTCCCTCCTAATCCTCATATTTGAGGGAAGTAAATGTGTTTAACTAAGTAAATGTGTACTTTCAAAGAATAAAGAAAGCATCATCTTGTTTATTGTTGTTTTCTCGAGTGTAGGTACCACCAAGTAGGTATCTATCAAATCTATCTTCCTCAAGTGATGATGAAGATATACTCGGAGAGGTTGAAAGTGAGACGAGTTGTACTAGATATACCGGTTCTATATCAACTAGATCTGAAAAGATAAGGAAAAGATTTCACAGACGCATGAAATATTTTATTTCCAACGGTGGGTCGTGTAATTATGATGCTAAGAGCATAGGAGACATTGATTTGCCATTGAGGTATAAACATCTAGTGCAACGATGGGTACCTAATATGCTACCTCAAGTTGACACATATTTCCTCATCAATGGGAGGATGTATCGCATCGCTCCTTCATCCTTACATGGATTGGCGCTATTTTCCATGGATGGAATAAAGGTCCGCTATGGCACTATAACTGAATTGATGGAGTATGTAGGACCACTATACAGATACAATAAGTGGTTGATCTTGGTCCAATATACTCGAAGTATGCGGAGATACAGAGTTGCCGCAAATTATATTCAACTAACATAAAACAATAAAAACAAAGGGGTGACTATGTATATTGATGGGAGACCAAAAGCGTCCCAGGAAACATTGTTGGCTTTATAAATAGTACACGACCAGTGACAACAAATAAGCAACCAAATTGCTATTTCGAGACATGCAAACATCATCATATATTTGTATGTGCAATAAAAACAATACTTGTAGGTGAAGAGTTGTTGATCGATTACAACTTAAATCAAATAGATGTGGCTTCCACGGTCCAGAGTAACCGTGGACCATCAGAAACTATGCCTAACTAGGTAAATGTTAATGTAGTAACTAAACATGACTACAATAACTAAATGTTTCATTTTTTTCTATTAACATTCGATTTACACTGTTGACATTCGCTTTTTTCATGCTTATTATGAATATTTCCATGTGATTACACTACTATGAATATCTCATTTTTGTTTATGACACAATTATTGACTCAACGTTTGTTTAGGGTGGCGGCATTGGAAAGGAACATGTTGCTTCCATGGTCCAGGGTGACCGTGGAAGGTTAGAATCTATGCCTCGTTAGGTAAATGTTAAATATAGAAAATAAATATGACTACAATAACAAGATGTTCTAATTTTCACTGTTAGCATTGGCTTTTTCCATGCTTATTGTTAATACTTCCATATGATAACATGCTTATTAAACTGTGGCAGGAGTCTGCACATTGACATGCAGCTGAACATGTATCTTCTACTTCTGAGGTAAAAATAAATATTACTGCAATATCTCATTTTTGTTTATGTTACAATTATTTAGTATGAGGTAAACATTTATTTATTGATTTATTATGTCAGGGTGGCTCCATTGGAAAGGCACCTGCTGCTTCATGGTCGAGGGAGACCGTGGAAGGTCACACTCTATGGCCCGTCATGTAAGTGTCACGTACAATAACTAAATGTTTCGATTTAGTATGTTAACATTCAATGTCCACTATTGACATTCACATTTTTCTGACCTTATGATGGATTAATGGTACATTCAGGACCGTGGAAAGGCACCTGCTGCTTCCACGGTGTCGGTTGATCGTGGACACTCACCGGCCATAACACCATGTCAGGTAAGTGTTAGTGCATAATAGTAACTTAATTTTCATTACAATATCAACATTTGAATGATGTTAAAATTATATTGCTTAATTTAATTTATTGTTTGATGAATTTAGTCACGTGCAATCGATCTGGATGATGAGGGGTTTGAGGAAGACATTTTCTATTCCATTGACCCACTGCACACTTTTAGAGTAGCTTTGAAAAAGGAAAACATAGAAATGCTTGCCTTGGCTTGAAAAAGGCCCTTGACACAAGAGAACAGCGCAAGGATTCTAGAGCTGCAAGATCAAATACAATCTTATGGGGTAAGTGGCATCTTCACAAATTTTTTTAAGCTATAACATGATTTCGTATCAGATATTATGTTTTTTATTTTTCCAAGTGATTTGATAAAGTAAATTGTATTGTTTGTAGGATTTTTTAAAACCCGTGAATAGATTAGAACCTGCCGAGATAGGTATAGGTAGCAGTGATGGTCCAATGCAGCAAAAAAGAAGCAATGTACCAATGAGGCTTTTTGCCACTCTGGCGGTTGACCTCGAATCCATTGATGACATGGGCACTGATGAGACGGGGCATGATGCCATGCCAAGCATGATGAGACGGGGCATGATGCCATGCCGAGCATGATGAGACAGAGCCTAGGACTCCACATGACTTTGGAGATGAACGTACTGTAGACAACAAGGAAAATTTTCCTGTAGCAGCACAAGTTAAAAGCACCAGATCACTAGATCTCACCTTTCTGGTGGATGACTCTTGTGTTCCTATAAAGGTTCAAAAGATTGCAAGTACTTATTAATTAATTTATTGATTTTATTCATGAAATTGAAAGAGACATACATTGAAATTATTATAAATTAATGGATTACATGTTTTTGCAGGAAACATTGTCTTCTACGGGAATTTGAATGGAAAATCCTTGGAGCTATTTGGACCCACCATTCGCACACGATGGAATAGCCAAGCTAGAAATAAGAGATATGAATTGATGAACCACATGGTCAACTTGTTCGGCAATACTTTCAACAGGAAAGTTGTTGCAAAGTTAGCCGGTGAGAATTTGAAATATACCAGGGCCCAATATAGGGAAAGATTGCAAGATGACCTCAAGCATGAGTTCCCTCCCATGGTTCGGGAGAAAGAGTGGAAGGCACTCATAGATGATGCAAAGGAGAACTTGCTAAAAAAAAAAGGAAGACAACCATGGCCTGGTAAAGCAAGGTACAACATATATCATTTTTTTACTGAAATAAGCTCAATTATTTTTTTCTTTTTTGTTTTAAGTAAGATTTTGATATCTAAGGTTTTTCAAAATTTTCATATAGAGGCTACCTGACACCTCCAAAGCAACCAAGGCTAGAATGGAAAAGCACGGGCAACATAGACTGAGCCAGGGTGGCTATAGAAAACTAAGATCAAGAATCTTAAGTATTAAATGATTAATTGTTGGGAATATTTATTTAACAGTACCGAACAAATATCTGATTTTGATACTGGAAATTTCAAAATGTGTTATCATGCATTGCAGGGAAATATGTTCCAAGCTGCTGCCACCGAGGAAGACCTAAAGCTTGGTTTCAATTTTGGTTTTAAAAGTTTTGTTGAATATCGGAAAAGCTTAGGGAAGAATCCAATCTCCCCAATGACGCAAATGCAGGTATATCACCAATTGTAGTATACTATTAAACTCTATTCAGTTATGATTATATCACCCATAAATAAAAATTTATGTTTGTTTTTAAGCAACAATGCAATCGCAGCAGTGAATCTAGTGGTACACAGCAAGTACCAGTTGATGTTGGGGTGAACATGTCCCATGACAGTGTGGAGCATAGTGTCCATTCTAGTATGTATGCCGTGGAAATAGAAATATCTACTGTGATTAGATATATATATTTCATGATGTATACTTATAAATTTTCATCTTTCAATGGAAGACCATGCAGTTCAGGAGCATGTACTACAAGAGGAAGCAACTAGACCTCCAATTAACACCCCAGTTGTCACATCTACAGAGACTGGTAAAGATAAATATTGTAATTTTAATCAAAATAATGAAATATTTATTTCAATAATAATTCAACATCATATATATATATGCTCATTTCCGTTGTTGCAGTTCACACCCCTTTAGAACTGCCTCTACGCCCTGCTCAGCGACATGCAAGAAGTTGCATAAATGAGGGCATGGAAACACAAACAATAATAGGAGATATCGCCGTAAATATTGTGCCAATTGATGGTTGTGATATCGTACTCGCAAGTTTTTTCAATGCAAAAAAACAGAAATCAACAAAAAAGTAGATGCAACATAAATTCATGACTTGTATTTTGATGGATATTGATGTTGTTAGTATGAAACATTGTTAGTATGTAACATAGATAACTTTTATTTGGTTTAGTTACGAGATACTTATCTTTTATGTGATGCTCTTAGGAATTGTACCATTTATATCCTTTTTTTTCTTAGAATTTGAATTTTAAATTTATATGTCATAATAAGTCATTGTATGCTTGTTTATAATTATTTTGTATTTTAATATTCAAATTTTGTGTTTTCTCACACATCATCACTCCTATATGTGTTGCATGTAGATATATTAGTCTGAAATATTGATTCTCTTTATATTAGATATATTAGATATGTTCATCATGACTTCGATCATCATCACTCTTTATAATTTGATTACTGCCCATTACATCTCGAGGACCAACTTTAGCACAGCGACCACAGAGGAGTGCTGAAGTTGATAGAGATCAAATTTATGTTGTATAATATTTTACTGTTGCTTTAGCACTATTCAGAAATAATACCACACTTCAGATCTGATTTTCGGTTAAATGTTGACGTGGAGATCTTCAACTATACCTCTCTTTTTTTATATGATCAATATGTTTATTTTATTACCTGTTACTAAAAGAGATGAAATTTATGTTATAAAATGTTTTACTGTTGCTTTAGCACTATTCAGAAATAGTACTGTTTTATCATGCAGCTGTAGAATTGTTATGTTACTGTACCTTTCTTTCATCTGTGTGCTAAATTGTTGTAGTATCATGTGGACTATGTTAACCTGTTTGAAGTCTGTACTTAACTTTTCCTCTCTCTCGAGGTACTTTCATGTTCCCTTGGTGACTTGTCCCTTGAAAGGATAAGATCTGAACCAAAATGTTGTCTGAGTACAAGGAAGCCTAATCAATTTTTATTGGCTTTTTTCATTGCTTATTTACTGTTGCTGCATATGTTATAATTTGATTATTTCCCATTACATCTCGAGGACCAACTTCAGCACAGGGACCATAGAGGAGTGCTGAAATTGATAGAGATCAAAATTATGTTATAAAATATTTTACTGTTGCTTTAACACTAGTCATAAATTTGGATGGTAATTGTGATGAAAATTTTCTTTTGTAGACCATCTTCCTAAATTGAAAGGTAACACAGGTGGCTTTTATTTTCTATGGTACAAGGTACTTATCTGTTATGTGATGCCATCAGGATTGCATAGAGATAAATGAGGGATATTTTTATTTGGAATCCCACCACCCTTCCTTATACTATGATGATGAACTTTCAGGTTATATGGAACGATTGTACATTTGAGAGAGATATGACCGGTTGTACCTTCCCCACCTTGATTGAGCTATGATTGGTCTTGTGGTACCTTATCTTTCACTTGTGTTTAATGGGGTCATTTACCCTCCTTGAGTAACTTTTTTAAAACCAACTTGTTGAAGTTTTGCTCTTATAGAGTACTATGGTTGTTTGGCCACATTTGGAGCATACCCTTGGTTCTAATGGTCATGGGTCTTCTACTACCCACACCTATGTTATGACCATTGTTTATATTTTCTTATTTTATGACCATTGTTTATATTTATACCCACACTTCAGATCTGATTTTTGGTTTAATGTTGATGTGGAGATCTTCATCTATACCTCTCTTATTGTTATATGATCAATATGTTTATTTTATTACCTGTTATTGATTGAGTTATTAAATACTTGTTGTACCTTCCCCACCTTGATTGAGTTATTATTGGACTTGTGGTACCTTGTCTTTGACGCATGGTTAATGTGGTCATTTACCCTCCGTCATTTTTTTTATACCACCTTGTTGAATTTTTGGTCTTATAGAGTACTTGACTTTGATCACCTGTGATCAGTTGTGGTGTGCTGATAGTCACTTCTCTTGTGCTGGGACTTGGTTGAAGTTTATAATTTTTGTGACTTTATTTATGTTGAGTTATGTACTGTGCTTGACTGTCATTGACCTAATCAACTCCAATCATTTATCTCTATCTAGTTTGTACACACCCTCTTGTAGGGTCAACTGGTTCCTAGAGAAGATTGGCCTCTCTGAGGCACAAACAGTCTTTTCTGAAAGTAACACTTATGAGTATATTTTCAAGAATGGTTTCACACCCAGGTTGGTATCTTCAACTATATCTCTCTTTTTGTTATATGATATATATGTTTATTTTATTACATGTTATTGAATATTAATTTATCGTTTTAGTTTGCTTGTCAGTGTAACTCATTATAATCTGTTGATACGACAGTTATGAATATACCAAAGAGCCTGTGTTAAGAACTTACTGGTTGTACATTTGGAGTTCTTGGTTACAAGAGGTAAGTATGCATGTGAAACTTATTGATCATCTGTTAGGTAGACTTAGATCATCTTTGCTTATTTGGAAAATGATAATGCATTCTTTTTCCAATTCTTAAGAGCTTGGTTTCAAATTTGCATGTAGGGATGAGAGTTGTCCATATTATCAGTCTAAACAACTTGGGTATAATTTGGGGTGTTAGGTGATTAACCATATATCCCTTGTTTGTTAGTTTCTTGATCTTATGATTCTTGTGTAAACACAGGTATCGATTACCATATCATAGTGTTTAAGATGTTGATTTCCTTAAGTCGTAAGAATATGAGAAAGAAAATAAAGATGATAGGTCGGCTTGGCATAGTCAATTACAAATTTTATAATTTCCTTCATTCCGTTACACAAATGATTCCATGAATGAAATTTTCTCTGTTGCACAATACCATAAAATTGATTTCCTTAAGTATTGATTTCATGGGATAGAGTCTTCTTTTTTCAATTGTTGTATTGAAAAAAACATTATAAGTGGTATGCTAACCATATACACCAGTAATATTTCCTTTGGTTATTTTGGGTGCTGAGGGTAACTTGGGGAAACAAGGAATGCAATATATTGGTTTATTTAGTAGCTGCTGATTGAAGGAGAAATTAGCAGTCACCTACAGGACTTATTCTACACTATTCAGTATTCACTACTTCATTAATATCAAATTGTGGTCTTTTATGAACAATCTGGGCATTGTGGTCTTTTACAAATTGCAAGCTACAAAAATGACAGTGGTTACCGAAAGTTGGAGTTTCGATGGCGATTGGGAAATTTCATTATACATGAAAACTATCGGAGTAGGGAATTCTAGAAACTACATTATACAGTTGGCAGTCCGGTATTTTTCATTTTTCTCCCAAATGCCAAATGATCTTTGTGCACTTTTTATTTGAAATGAAATCTTAATCAAATAAATAACTCTGCAAAAAGTGTCATGTTTGTACCTCCATGTCTTAATCATGTTCAATTGCTCCTTATTCTTTTGTTGCAAGATCTGAACCTTCAAACACCTGTTCTTCTTTTCCAATTTCTTGAGCTATTTGCATAGGTCTCTAGGATATTTGTCCCTGGTGAAAGTATGTTCTGCATAGTGTCCATTATGGTATGTATGCTTTCCTGTGAACTTGTGCATTAAGAGTATTGTTGACTATTGCATCTAGAGTGAGATTTTTTGGATGATTTTTGGTGCGTGATCCTTCCATAATAGTGAGAACTAATACCATTGAGTTACGTATCAGTCTTCTTGAAGAGAAGCATTGTGTTGTGCAATGATGAATTGAGTTGAATACTAGTGAATGGACCTAAGTGGAGTGTTCCAAATGTGAACTGGAGAAAACCCAGTGGAGAACCCTAATGTGTGTGTCCTTTTATCTATTACTCCATGAAAAATCTAGTACAAATATTTCTACAACTATGTAGAGTTATTGATATTGCTGAAAATGCCCTCTATTGGTGCGAATTTCCCTATGAAGTTGACATTGTTTGATGTTGTGGGTGAAACCTCAGCTAGTGAAGACCTCTCTCCAAGCTGTGGTGATGACTGGAAAGTTGGAACAAATTGCAACAATGAAGATGGTGAGAACCCTAAACCATTCTACTTCTACATTTTTTGAGAGCTACGCGGATTGCCTCACTTCTTTTGAAGAGCTAAAAATTGGTTCTATTGGTTGTGCATTGGGTGAGTGGTAACTAGTGGAATTGGATTTATTTTTATATCACAATGATTTCAGGGTGAAAATGTGTCACAATTATAAGAGTCGGAGTGCGTGAGACTGGTGAACCATTAAGTGTTGGACAACTTGATATCAGGGTGACTCCATTGTGAAGACTAGTAATGCCACCTTGTGGAGTGAAAGCCTTGGAGAATGTCATATCTATCAAAGTATCATAATCCCAATGGAAAGAATATGAAGGATCATTGGAGCCATGTGAAAACCCCAAACTACAATGCTACTAGGGTGACTGGTGAATGTGTTGATCCCACTCTTCCACATTTTGCTTAAATATTCATTTTTAAAGGACTGCTTATATACCTGGAGTGCAAACTATGGACCGATATTACCTTTGTGGAAGACTGTGTTAGGGCACTAGAAATTTTGGGGACTTGTAGCATTCAAATAAAAGTGGCGTGAACCCTAGATTCATTCCATTTTGATGGATCCTTCAAAGTCGACTAGATTATTGAAGATTATGGATGCAGCTAGATTATTGAAGATTATGGATTTTGGAGCTATTGTCACACCAAGATTGCGTGAGGAAGAATAATATCAAATATAATGCTCCATCACCTGCAATGACTTTTGAATGTTGTCTTTTGATCCATATGTGAGTATCCTGTCAATGATATTCTTAATTGGATAGTCAAAAGATTGAAATATGCAATGGATAGTTTGAAGTAGGGATCACAATGTCTATAAGCTACTTCAATATTGTTAAGAATGTTGTCGCTGGGCCACCTCAATATTGCTGAGAATGAGGTTGTTTTGCATTGATGAAAATGATAGAAATAATTCCTTTTTTATACATAATTTTCTTAACCATTGTTTGACTATTTATTTATAGGAGGCGTGTTGTATAGAATATATATATTGGCATTGGTGTCCATAATCAAAGAGTGTTGATAGATATGCAAGTGATGTGTTTGCTTACTTGAAGAATTTTCAAGATTGCATTGACTTTTTTTTCAACATGTCCATAACTGGGAAGAAGTTAATAAGTGATTGAAAGGCACGGACTTTGAAGTGTTTTTAATTGATTCATAGGTTGGAGGAAGACTTGATGTATAATAGAAATCCCTATAAGTGAATATATGAATGCTATACCACTCTGGTCTCCATGGAATGATGAATATACAAGGTCCAATAGTTACTTTTTCTCTCGGGTATTTTCATTGTACTCGTGAAAAACAGAGAGTTTTGGTTGAGACTTGCATGTCTCAACCTTGCATGTCTCAACCCCGGCATGGAAATATGCCTATTACAGTGTCATTTAGCTCCATATTGATGCCCATTGAGTGGCAGTTTCTATGGTTTTCAAAAACGTTGAAATTTCATAAGAGGCAATTGGACAATGATATGTGTTGAAAAAAAATCAACATATGCAGGTCTTTGATGCCAGTTTACATAGAAATAAAAATTGACGTCATTTCTATTATCCTAATAGAAAATACACCACAATGAAAAACAAGGGGAGGAAAATTCTTGTTGGTAATGGTTTTGAACATGGTTGAACATTCCATTTTTTTGACAAAGAATTTGCATATTTAATAAATTAAAGATGTTATTGTGTCGATAGGTTATTGTGTTATTACAGATCAACACTTTCAATTAGCATATTTCACCCAATTTAACAAATCTTCAAAGAAATTGAACAAAATATTATCTCATTTCTCGTTAAGCAACTTTGAGAGTGATTATGAGAGTGGCGAGTCATGTGGAATTCCACGCTGAAGGTCCTTTGAGAAACTTACTTCTATTATCCCTTAAATGGATGCTCCTTGATATATGGTTTCTAGAAAATGATTCTAGGATTTCCATTTAGTCTGCTTTATTTTTTTTAACACTTCTAGGTATCGTCGATATATCGACGAACATTCAAGTAGGCTATAGAAATTATTTTCACATTGATTTTGAACCTACCACGAAAGTTAGTGAATTGATGCGTGGATATTGAGACGAACATTCATGGAACTATAGAAAATGTTTCCACGCAGATGCTGAACCTGCCACGAAAGTTAGAGAATCGATGCATGGATATTGCGATGAACATTCGTGCAACTATAGAAAATATTTCCACACAAATGTTGAACCTGCCACGAAAGTTAGTGAATAGATGCATGGATACTGAGACGAACATTCATGGAACTATAGAAAATGTTTCCACGCAGATGTTAAACCTGCCACGAAAGTTAGTGAATCCATTCATGTATACTGCGATGCACTTTCGTGGCAGGTTTTGCATCTGCGTGGAAACTTATAGAAGATGTGCGTCGCTATAGCAATGAAACTTCGTGGGCCATTTCAAATTCCGAAGATATGAGAAATGTTGTATAGGTGACACGTGGCCACTGGGGAGCATTGCTATTGCCATGAATATGAATCTTCGTCCCTATATCCACGAAAAGGTAGCCACGAAAAAATGAAACCTGAATCATTACAATTACAATGAAAAATCATGGCAATATCAATGAAAAATCGTGGCAATTTTGACCATATGTACTAGTGAAGGGCTGTGACTCGAGCAGCTATGATCTAAGTTCAAAATACAAAATGCAATTGGTGGTTAATATTGGAGTTACTCGGCCAACAAGGATCCGAGCTTGACCCCATTACATAACATAAGTGATCATTCTATGGGACTTGTCGAACAATTTAGAGTTTGCATGAGAAATATGGAGAGTGAAATCCACTCCCATATCCTCACACTGATCATGCCGAGGTTGTAGGAATTAATTCCATAACGTAACAAGTGGTACATGGAACACAACATGCAAATACATGGCATCGATCCTTGGATCATATGCATTCCATGCCATGCGTATAAGGTTAATTAACAAGTAATTTTGAATGTTCAGACACACTATCGATCCATAGAGGATCAGATCCATATCAAAAATGGTGCATATCGTAGGGAACGATTTGATATTGACCTCGATCTACAAGGATCGATCACCAACTTCTTTGGTGGATCAACCAATCTTTACAATCATACGAACAGGGTTGAAGGGGTTCGCGCAAGCTACCTGTTATTGATCCACTGAGATCAATCACCACTTGCTCACCATCATGCCGAGACAATAAGTCTACACAGCCTTATGGCATCGATCTATAGAGATCAATCACCAATCATAGAAACGATATGAAGAGGTAAGATTTCACACAGTCATTGGTCATTGACCTATAGAGATCATTCACCGATTGCTGGAATGATATGCAGAGATGGAAATTCTCCCATTCGTTGGCTCATTGATCCCCAGAGATCAACCATCGACCGTTTAAAATTTATGCAGAAGTAATAAATTTACTCATCTTTCCGGCATTGATCCATAGGGATCAATCACCATTAGCTGAAATGAGTTGAATAACAACATCGTAGCCATTCCGGCATTGATCTATAGAGATCAATCACCATTCCAATAACTGGATGCTTACACAGGGACAATCGTAGGCACTCGGCATCGATATATATGGATTGATCACTATGCACCATACACAATGTGCATCCCTAATAACTTCACAGCATTTGGCATCGGTCTAAATGGATCGAGCGCTAAAATTCACAGCATTTGGCATCATCTAAATGGATCGAGCGCTAAACACAGAACATGATATAAATATAACTTGAAACATACCACGGGCCTTCGGGAGTCAACCCATAAGTATCTTTCGGAATCCATAACACACAGTACACACACACACACACATATATATATATATAAAGACTCAACAGACATTTGGCATCAATCTGTAGCAAGCGATCGCCCTACCTGTTAGATGATATGCGTATAGGAGAGCATCACTGATATCAGGCATGGATATATATGATCGATCACCATCCATGATGAGTAGATACGCATATATTGAAAAACAACACAGTCATCTGGCATCGATCTGTATGGATCAATCGCCAACCAATACAAGCAATACACATATATTTTAAACAAACACAATCATCTAGCATCAGTTGCCATTCGTGTTAAAAGAGTTACGATAGAATAAAAAATCCTGGCAGTCCGGCATCGATCTAGAGGGATCGATCCCCCTCTACATTTCAGATATGCAGAGAGAGTTAAATACATTCAACCATTTGGAATTGGTCCAACAAGATTGATCGTTGATCATAATTTAACAAAAGAAAAGACATACAGGGTTACCATGCAAGTGACAGCGTGTCAGTTTATGGAGAAACATGAACGCTATCTGGGTTGAGTCGTCCAGCGTTTGGACTCTCGTATGCTCGGTTCGATCACCATCCAATAAAAAAAATGCAAGCTGAGGGGTGTGTTACAACATCCAAGCTATGGAAGAACATGGACGTCGTCACGGTTGGGTTGACTGACATATAGGAAGGTTCACATGCAATGCTACCCAAATCGAATCTCAAATTTCTGAGCTCATTAAAAGAAGTAGAGTAGAACATTAATAACAGACTCATAAATTTCCAAGACACCTCGCATGATTTTAGAGGTAATATGAATCCTAAACAAGCTCATGTGTATGAACAACATGGAATCGTGAGGTTCACGCTTCCTTTCATTACCATGAAAATCTAACTCAAATTTATTTCATTGATAAATTATACAAATAATATAGATTACAACCAAAATACAGTCACGTGTATTTTAAATATATTCAAATAAATAAATAATACACGTCCGGATGGATGCTCGATTTGTTGATGATGACATTGGATGCTCAAGTCCTTCTCGATCCGCTCCCAATACCTCATACTTCAACGATGGACACCTCGGTTAACCTCCCGACCATATCGGGAGTAATCTTCTTCCTCCCAAACCCCGGAGCAATTCGTAGAGCTCACACACACACTAGAGATCCAAAAGTGGGCTTCCCCCCCACCAAGACCTCTGGCCAAACTCACAATAGAATCAAATCAATGTCTTGCAATCATTACGGTAGCCATCCAACCATAAGGTATCCTCCCATTTCCTCTTGCCTTCCTTAAATAGGAAATTCCTTTGCGACACATGTTTCTTCATTCAAATATGCCTAATATTTTAAGTATTCAAATATAATTAGCTCACCCAGCCATGTGTTCAATTCCTAAGAGAGTGCACCTACATTCCTAGATTTACTCAAGTTTGTCCTCCTTGATGCTTCAATCTAGTCTTTATTTTTGTGGGTGCAAGTGGAGATGTCTACATGATAACTATTTGCTCCTAAAAAAATATTCTCCATTATTTAAATTACAAATAATTATTTCATGTGCAAATGGCCTAAATGCACTTCTATATGCTTAGTACATAATATTCATCCATTTTCTCGTTTTGGGTCTAGGCACCACTTCGTCGGGTCCATCCTTCCCTCATATTCTTTTTATCAACATGGTACCACATCATTGGGTCCTTTCGTTAGTACTTTTCCATTGCATATGGTTTGAGGGAACTTCATTTAGGTATTTAGGATTCATTACCTTCAATCCTGTAGCTTGGGTTTTCACCCAAGCTTGTGCAAATGAGCACTTACTAACTTCGTAGTAGTAGTTTCAATAAAACAGGAAAAAAAATAATGTAAAAAGTAAGAAACTAATCAAACATGTGCATATTAAATCTACAGTAAACAGTAAAAACTCAGATCTTCCATGTAAAACAAATTTTATTTATGAAAAATAGCTTTACAAATGACAGATTACCTCAATGGTGAGGTTGCTTGAGCTTGAGTAATTGCAGGGGTGAGGTGCTCAAATGCTCCAATAGGTCCTTCTATTCTCCAAATGCAAGTGGGGGATTGGCCAAAAGGGTCACTCCAAGGATGGATCTAAGCTCAAATGATGGGCTCAATATCTCAAGAATGAAATTGGAAGCATAAGGATAGGAAAGAATGTGGATGAATATTGGGGAGCCTCTATCACCTTTTTATAGCTTTTGGGCGATGGAGAATACAACCATGGTTTAAGGTAACCAATGGTATTGGTAAAAATGGTTTAGGGTTTCTTTTCCTCTTTTTCCTTTTTTGAATATATTTTTGAATTTCATTCCCTTTTAGTTGTTTTGGGGAATTTTGGACCCCTTTTGAGGTACTTGCTAAACAAAGGGGAGGTAAGGGAGCATGCAAACACCTAACTAAAAAGGTATTATGGTTTGAACAAGACATATCCTCTGCAAGGTGATGAAATCCAAGTCAGACAATACGAAACGTAGAACCAAAGGCTAATGATATCCCCCTACTGGGAGGGATATTAGATAGACAATCCTAGAAGAAAGGCAACTAAGATAACCTGTTCATGACACATCTAGAAAGGTGAATCTGCAACTTCTGTTCTATCACTGTTTTACTCCCTCTAGGGTGGTACAATGAGAACAATGAGTAGGTAGCCTTCGGTTACTGAATGGATTGCGGTATTCCACTCAGGCCTCTGGAACTAGTCTTGCTACTTCGACCCTCCTAAGGGAGATGCCTTTCCGACAAATTGGTGTATAACCATGCCAATAAGTACTAAGGGACTTTGGTACCCTAAATGGACAATAACTATGTCTCAAGTGAAAGTGACTAAGGGGTGTTATTTGGATGCCTATCCCCTTAATCCTAACTAACTACAATGTTCTTTTATGTTCCCCAAGTGGGGTTAGAAGATTGGTTGAATTAAGTAAAGATTTTATGCCTCACTTGATTAATGGTGACAGAGTGTGTGTAAGTGTAATTATGTACCAAATAAAATGCCTCACTTGGGCGAATATTTATCAAATTAAAATGCTGAATTTAACTTGCAAATATGAAAATTTAACTGTAAATGCTTAACACTTTCCTTTTTCAATAAAATACTGAAAAATATTTAAAATGGTAAAGTAACTTGCAAATAACAGAAAAAGTAAATTAATATCTAGGGCTGAAAGTAAAACAGTAGGCTGTCAAGCTGCAGGTGAAATGGTAGAAAAATATGGGCCAAAATGGGTGAAGAAACTTCGGAAAAATAGATCGCAGGGTTTGGGTCGAAATCACAATTGGGATCGCGGCTATCTGGGAAAATCTCGCAATCTGAATCGTGGCTGAGGGGCTGCAAGTCACGATTTTGAATCACGACTGAGGGTCGCAAAGCCGCGATTTGAATCACGGCTTAAGGCAAAAAGGCTGCGATCTGGATCGCTAGGTTTCGGGTCCAAAATCTAGGTTTGAAATCGCGGCTTTCAGCTAAAAAGATGTGATTTGGATCGCGATTGTGGGTTAGAAAACTTGCAATTTACAGGACGGAAAATGGCCGCCGAAAATGAAAGCCGAAATGAAAAAATGGGGATTGTAGAGAATGCAGAAACAGAAAAGGGCTAGGGGAACAAGCTATAGGCTTAATGGTAAACCAGATCTACAATAATGAAGCTAAATAACAACAAAAAAAGAACAAATCTAGATCTAACCAAAGATTCAAAGATTCAAAGACCAGTAGAGTCGCCAAGAACTGTAGCTTGGGTTTTCACTCAAGCTTGTGCAAATGAGCACCTACTAACTTAGTAGTAGCAATTTCAATAAAAACAGTAAAAAACTAATGTAAATAGTAATAAACTAATCTAACATGTGCATATTAAATCTACAGTAAACAGTGAAAACTCAGATCTTCCATGTAAAACAAATTTTATTTATGAAAAATAGCTTTACAAATGATAGATTACCTCAATGGTGAGGTTGGTTGAGCTTGAGTAGCTGCAGGGGTGAGGTGCTCCAATGCTCCAATAGGTCCTTCTCTTCTCCAAATGCAAGTGGGGGATTGGCCAAAAGGGTCACTCCAAGGATGGATCTAAGCTCAAATGATGGGCTCAAGATCTCAAGAATGAAATTGGTAGCATAAGGATAGGCAAGAATGTGGATGAATAATGGGGAGCCTCTATCACCTTTTTATAGCTTTTGGGTGATGGAGAATACAACCATGGTTTAAGGTAACCAATGGTATTGGTAAAAATGGTTTAGGGTTTCTTTTCCTCTTTTTCCCTCTTTTTCCTTTTTTCAATCTATTTTTGAATTTTATTCCCTTTTAATTGTTTTGGGGAATTTTGGTCCCCTTTTGAGGGTTTTTTGTATATTTTGAGCAAAATTAAATATTTTTTAGGAAAAAAAGATGGATTTTGGCCTTTTTGGTGACCATGTGATGATTTTTTAAGGTTTTAGAGGCAAAAATGGTAAGAAAAGTGGAAAAATGGGTCATGTGACTAGGGAGATGAGCCAGTGGGCATTTTTTGGGTGTCAATAAATCCTATGTCTACACTCTATTGGAGACTAATGGCGTTGAGGATTAAGTCTATTCTTACTATGCGCCCCCCAACCTCATACATGAAAAACTATATCACAGTCCACTTCACACGACTTCACGCTTCCCCGAGCAAGCGGATAGGTGCTTTTTAACTTGTGCGTGGAATCCGTAAGAAATCGACACCGTCGTCATTCCCCTGTGTGTGATTCTATTCATACTCTATGACCCATTTATTTCCTTTGTGATTCCATCGGTGAATCATTTCACCTGTTGTTGCACACATGCTCCAAAGCACACATTAGTAGCTTTATTCTCGTTCATCAAAGTTCATTTCATAATCCACTAATCATTAAGCAACCGTAACTTACTCATAACATCATATATTTCGTCAATTTGGTAATCATTAAGCCAACATGCATTTCTTTTGTTCACATCATATATTTCATAACATAGCTAACCATTAAGCAGCATATTCAGGTATACTCATCATATATTTCCTGAAACAACTAATCATTAAGCAATCATACATTTATTCATCAAATTCAGATAAAGTATCCATTTCCACAAATGCCATTCAATTCATTGTTTTTCATTTATCAATTTTTCGTCATGCACAACATCAGGTGTTTCTCAATCATTCAAAAATATATAATCAAAGGGTCATTTTATTAAATTTGTATTCAGTCGGATCACTGATGAGTTCCCTAAGGGTCTACATCGGTCTAGGGGCACTACACTTTCCAAGTTTAACCACCGTGCACTTTCTAGCACCGAAACTCCTTTCCACCATCAATTTGCTTATGGGTGGGTCTGCATCATTATTCCGCCACGGGTTTGCACATTTGCAACTTTTGGTGAGATTTGTTCAATTGTTTAGCGCCTTTTCCATCTTCTCCCTTGGGCATTTGAATCCCCTCTGTGCATTTGAAGCCCCTACGTGCAATCATGAAGCCCATGAATTTGACTTGCAAATAACATCGTCGATCTCGAAGGAATCAAATCCAATGGATCACATGCATTTTGTTGGGTTAACATGCATGAAGTTCAACCCAAGAATGTGACCTGAAATCCACTTTTAATTGGGATGATAAACATTTCAATTCCACCGTCGATCTTGGATGGGGTTATCCAACGGTACAGGACAATTTCATTGGGTTAAGTTGTTCAGAGTTTAAAGCTTAGGATATGATGCGAAATCTTTATGAAATCTATCTAAGAGCATGTTGAAGTCCACCGTTGATGTGGATTGATGAAGATCCAATGGTTTTGATTTCACTGTTGAAAGATGCTTGAGGGTTAATTAATAGGATTGGATGCGAAATATTTGTAAATATTAGTTGGCCACTCGTTTGACATCCACTCTATTGTACGAAGGTTTGGAAATGGTATATTTGGAGAACAATTTGGCCAAATTGCCAACTTTGGAGATTGCCAAAATTGGTTGACTCTGCAAAAAAGTAATTCCTTATTATTTAAAACAAGATTGAAAGATTATGAAGGTCATTGATGAATTGATTCCATTAAAAGGATACAATATTTTTTATGAAGAGGCATGATTTCCCTAAAAAGACACAATGTTTCAAATAATAAAGTTCTTTGAAAATATATATAACCATGCAAGTCAAATGTATGAAGAGGACCAAAGGTGTCTCTAATGTTTTGGTAATTGCATATCATAAGCAAGAAAGAGGCTAGTGAGATAGATGAAACATTACAAAATCTTGAGCTGCCATTGAAGATCTAAAAAACTGAAGTTAAAACTATTATAAATTAGAGGGTGGTTGGGTGGTTCTTGGGGCAGGTTTAGGCCTGCTAAGGGAGTTGTTTCCTCCTTCCAGTTGTGGCTGGAGAATTAGGGTGTTGGGGAATCCTTATCTGTTGAGCAGGTAGAAAACCAGAGGTGTAGGTGCATCCTTTCTGTAGTGGCAGAAGAATCTAGGATATTAAGTTCTCCATCAAGTAGGTTCTTGTAAAACAATTTTGTATGAGATTATCTTATAAATAAGAAAGCTTTGATGATTTTACCTTTGAGGTTTCCACGATAAATCCATGTTTTCAAATTGTTAATTGTCTTATTCATGTTACTTATTATTATTTAACTTGTGCTTAATACTAATTGTTTATAAAATATTTAAAAAACACAATACTGATTCACCCCCCCACCTCTCAGTATTGCTAGATAAACCAACACTCGCTGCATAGTGCCTTAGTCATCGTCTAGGGTCCTATGTAGTTGATTCTCTGGCACCTATTATTAATATTTTAAGTGCATGGGCCTATTGGAATAAATTTTTAGGCTCCCTAAGGTAATCTTACTTCCCTTATACTTGTTAAGCCTTATTTGGACTCCAAACCTCATGAACTATTTACCCGATCTTCTTAGGCACTTCGGACAAAAATAATCCTAACAATGGGGTCCCTTTGTGCAGAGATTTTGTACGTTGTCCCGGAGCTCTTTAGTTGATGAAAACTTTCCAACTTTATCTTTCACTTGATCCTATTATATTCCATGCAAGATGATATCCATTTCCATTGCATTATTATTTATTAGCTCCTTCATGGATGTAGTTTTTTGTGGTCTTTTGGAGCGATGTAACCATTTACAATAGATTTCCAGATATTAAAACCTTTTGCATGTAAATGGAGTCTCATTATTATAAACCAATGATCAAAATTTGATCCATAGAACAGTCGAACCCCATCTGCAGAGTAGAGACTTTCATGTTCATCCATGTGCTCTAGAGATATTCGTTCCAACTATCAAACTCTCTTGAAGGAATTGACTCTGATACCAATTGACTGTTGGAAAATTATAGTAAGAGGGGGGGTGAATTAGTATTTAACACTTTTTAACACTTTTAACCTTAAGTACAGCATGCAACATTAACCATTGACAATGTCATTCACCATCACATAAAACCAACATATAACATCATACACAATGCACAAGAGATTTAATGTGGATCCAAAACCCAGACAAGGGAAAACCACATAATGATTTTCTTATATAAAAATAACAAGATTGCATTCATACGAATCACCCCAACACCAACTGGAAGGAGGCACCAACCCCCTATTTTACAAGATCCAACATGAAGTAATATCCAACTCCCTGATTTACCTGCACCAATTGGAAGGAGGATCCAACCCCCTAATTTATAGCATCCAATCCGAAGGAAGCTCCAACTCCTCGGTTTACAAGATCCAACTAGAAGGAGGCTACAACCCCTTGGTTTTCACAATTTCCAACCTATAGATAGGAATCCAGTCCTCAGTAAAATACAACTCAATAGTTTTACTAGCACCAACTGGAAGGAAGCCCCAACTCCCTGATATCACAAGCACCAACCTAAAGGAGACTTCAATCTCCTATCATTTTCCCATCCTGCCACCTTGATATGAATAAGAAGAACAATATTCCACTGCCATTTTATCACTGTCTCCATCAACCTATACCTGTATCTATGTCCTTGTACTTGTATCATTGTCCCTATACCTATATCTATCATTGTCACAATCATTGTATTGTTGTCACTATCACAATCCATGTTCGTCACAATGACACAATCATTGTCTCTGTCACAATGCCACAAAAACTATCTCTATCACAATGTCAACCCATACATGCCTCAAATTTGTCCTCCAAGAATGCCAGCAACTTCTTCCACTTGATATACTTCATATGTATAGCAAGACAAAAAATATGCATCCAAAGAGTGTAATCAAATCCTAAAAATAATCACCAATAGACTTCATCTATTTGCACCTTCAAACCCTTACATCATAGACCTCATAGTACATTCCAAAAGCTTAGAGGGATCTCATGCCAATAACATTACCATGGAATATTTCATTACAATCACCAATAATATCTATGCCAAGATCATCATAGAAAGTGCCAAGATAATCACCAAGATCATCATTAAGTATGTTGATCCAATGTGCCAACAAGTTTGTTATTATGATATCGTATGAGAAAGTTATGCAATATTTTTTCAACCTTCTTCTCTTGAATTTTCATTGTCTCTGTTATTGTCACAAACCCTAACATTCAACAAGTATAACTCTTAACATGTAATGAATAAAGATATGAAACGTTTACCACATATTATTCAATATCTCTATGACATCTCCTCTAAGGGTCATTCTCTGGAACGTCGTGGATCAAAATTTATAGTGAAAATGCCAAACTAACTTATTTAAAGATGATTTTTGAGTCATTTAAAATCCTTGTCTTCCCAAGTTCATATCTTCAAAAAATATAGCAAAACAAGATCTGAAATTTTAACCATATGTTATTAAAGATCTATTTTGCATCTCCTCCAAAGGGAACTATCTAAAACATCATGGATCAAAACTTATAAGGAAAATTCCAAATTGACATGTTTGAAGGTTATTCAAAAACCCTAACTTTCTGAGGTCATATCTTCAGAACTATAGCAAATCAGCATCTGAAATATTTACCATAGGCACTCACAAGTCTTGACATTTCTCCACCCCATAAAAATTTCACGGTCTGAAAATCCCAGAAACAAATATATACTAAAAATTCCAAGATGACCTAAAACAAAAACAAAAAACAAGTAGAAATCATCGCAAGATTTCATCTTCCACTATAATTTTGGCCTTCTTCACTTCAACTTTCCCTTAAATTTGATCCTCTACTCTTGCATCTGAGCTCTTCAATTTTGTATGATGAAGCTGAAAATTTTCCTCTCTGATTTATACTACTCTAAGAGCATGATTTAGCTTAATATTTTATGGTTACCCTTTAAGATCCTTTAGCTTTAGCTTGATTAACTCTTGACCCTTGCTCGTGAACTTGAAAGTGAACAACAAAGTGCAAAGGTATTGATGATCAAGATTCAAAGATAAATGAATTAAAAAGTCAAATTACAAAGATGAAACTAGATGTCCAGGGTGAAGAGTTGTTGAGAAGAACTAGAAAGACCCGTTGGGACAAAATATCAACTGGAATGTTAGATATATGGGATTATTTTGATCTTATACAAGATGAGTTAGAGATGTATGAAACATGTCAAATGGAAATCAAAGATCTTGAAAAGCAGCTTGGAGAAATGACTAAGTAGGATGCTGAAATAATAAATTTCATGAATACTAGTATAACTAAGAATCAATTGGAGGACTTGTAGGTTGAAAATAGGACTTATATGATAAATATAGCCAACCAAATGATTACCAAGGAGGTCTTGTTTTCCATAACTCAAGACAAATCTAAAGCATTGGTTGAAGAGATTATTAGATTCAAAGGTCTTTATAAAGAAAAGTCTTGCATTAGTCTTGGTTTACCTCATCCATGGGATGGGAATGGTGATATGTATAAGAAGGATGAGTACAAATCCAATCTATTAACTCAAAGAGAGATGATGTTGAATAGTTTGATTATTTAGAAGGAATCATAATTGGTGATACAATGGTAGACAACTTGATATATGGATAAATCTTAAAAGCACACTCAATTTAAAGATTAAAACCCATATATAATGAGAATATTACTGATGTTGAAATAGCATTAGAGTACTTAAGGGACCACCAATTCCCAATTGGTAATTTGTGGCATTCATTTTCCAAATATCTTTGCACTTTGTCATCCCCTTTCAAGTTGTCAAAGGGCTTCAAAGGAGTGAAATTTGTTATTGAAGTGATTCAAGATAATAGTTTTTGTATTCATGAACATATTTTTTAGATTCAATCCCTATTTTGTATTTATTGATCTCTATATTCATTGGACATTGCATAGATTGTATTTCATTTCCATCCAAGATTTCTATTAGAAGTTTGATTACTTGTCAATTCAATCTCCATGGTGTAAAATTAGTCACAACCGATCTATTGAACAAGTAAATCAATCACAATGATGTAAAACAAATTGGAGTAAAAACTGTGCAAGAGAGATGCATCAGTGCTCTATAACTCAGAGTAGTAGAATTACAATACAATACTGTCACAATGAGTGAGCAATTCGAATTAGACAAGGAGGTCATTCGAATATACTACATGGAATAGCTTGGCTCCAACTAGGAGTTCTCATCATCAATCAATGGTAGTCATTAATGCACAAGTAACTGTCATCCAGGTGTCAAACTGAGTTTGAGTGTAATAAGTGTAACTGATGGATGTGGCACTAATATAGGGAAGGAGGCTCAGTGGAGAGCACATGAGGAGCTAACTGAAGTCAGAATAACAGTCTAGTCTCACTGGAGGTCCATCAGAGTGATAACAATAGTTAGGAGTCAGTATAGCCTCAAATCAAGGAAATACAACTAGCTAACTGAAGTGAACTGGAGTGGTAGGTGATAAAAGGCGCCCCTCTCAAGTGGTAGATGCATGATGGGCATACTAACTACTAGGAGGGCTAAAACTGAGTGGAAGGAAGCTTCCAGGTGCTGGCAGACTAGGGACTAGGTGCTAGAGGCATCAAACTGGTGACTAGGATGCATGCATGCATGCAAAGTACATAACTGAATGATGAGATATCCTAACACCCCCCCTCACGCTATACTTTGATGTAAAAAATAAAATGTAGGGCCCTGGTTACTGAGACCAAAGGTCACCCCAATACAATAATCCAAAAATGTTGAAAATAAGCTAAGTGAGGAAAGAGGGAAAACCCAATGGGAAGAAAGCCCCCCCTCAAGCTAAACATAAAATGGATCTAATCTGTCTCCACCATGATGGAACTCACCCCCAATAGTGAATGGAGGTAAGAGAGCTTCTTCTCAGTGAAGATATTGGTGAATATGTCTACAATTTGCTCATCAGTAGGGCAATATTGCAGAATGATGGTGCGATCATGCACAAGCTCTCAGATGTAGTGCATGTGAATCTAAATGGGCTTGGTCCCCTACTGCTGAACTATATATGTGGAGATCTTAATAGCACTTTGATTGTCACAAAATATGATAGTCGAAGTAGTGCTACCAAAATCAAACTCGAAAAGAATACCCTGCAACCAAACTGCCTGAATGCAGGCATTGATTGCCCCTCGATACTCTGCCTCTGCTGAAGAAAGTGAAATGGCTGCCTACTTTTTGCTTGAACAGGAAATAGGGCCATGGCCAATCATGAAAACATATCCATAAGTGGACTTCCAATCAATGCTATCACCCACCCAATCTGAATCAGTGAAACCAATGAAATCTAGCTCAGAATCTGCAACATAGTGTATGCCAAAATGTCTCGTACCTTGCACATATTACAACATCCTTTTGGCTGCTCGCCAATGAAGCTCATGGGGCTTCTACATATACCTTGATAAATCACCCACGGCATAATAAATATTAGGCCTTGAGTGTGTCAAGTAGAGTAGTGAACCAATCAACTGTTGATACATAGTGCAATCTACAAGCGGTGTAGAATTTCCCTCCTCAAGACTGATTCCTGAGACGAATGGAAACGAAGATACCTTACATTCTGCCATATTAAAATTTAATAGAAGTTTTGAAGCACACTTTTTCTGAGATAATGTGATCCCATCAAATTTTTGAGCTATCTCCAAGCCCAAAAATTGCTTCGGTAAGCCCAAATCGCTCATGTCAAAATCTAGATTTAAGGAAATTTTTAGCTTGTTGATTGTAAGTAGAGCGCTACCAGCAATAAGAATATCATCAACATAAAGAACAACAATCAGAAAATTATGTTTAACTTGTTGTAGATACACATTCGGATCAGATTTGCATCTTTTGAAATTCTGAGAAAGAAGGAAGGAGTCCATCTTTGCGTACCAAGCTCTTGGGGCCTGTTTCAATCCATACAAAGATTTCTTCAATCTGCAAACTAATGATGGATATGATATGTATACTTCTGGCTACTTCATATATACTTCTTCATCGATATATCCATGTAGAAAATCACTCTTCACATCCATATGGTGCACTTCCCAGTGCTTGGATGCGGAAATAGCCAAAACTAGGCGGATGGAATCCATCTTTGCAATCGGTGCAAAAGTCTCAGTGTAGTCCACTCCTTGGATTTGGGAGAAACCTTTTTCCACCATCCTAGCTTTGTATTTGCTAATAGAACCATCAGCAGCAACCTTCGTGTGGTAGAACCACTTACATTGGACTAATTTTCTTCCAGGTGGAAGAGAAACTAGCACCCATGTATTGTTCTTTTGAAGAGAACTGTACTCTTCATCCATGGCGGTTTGCCATCTTGGGTTTTGGTGGACATGATAGTATGATTTGGGAACTGAACCAATCATAAAATAACATTTCTCAGATAATAATGGATCAGAAAAAGAAAGAGCCGTACCTGCTCTTTGAAATTCTTCTCTTGTTCTCCTTGGATTAGTAGGATTTCCAATGTTTGGAGCAGCAGATTGTAGAGTGTTTTGGGCCCACTTTCGTAACTAAGGAGGATCAGTATTGTCAGATTCTGAACCTTATATTTCATGGCCATAAAATTCTAATAAAATATCAAATATATCATATCCAATTATTTCTTCATCTTCTCTTGAAACTTCTTCTTGTAGAGACTACGGATCGACAATGTTTTCCTCGACTAGTTTCAGATCTTGAAGCGGTTCTTCAAACTTCACACTTCGCTCTATAAATATATTTTTGGATCTAATATTCATGAGTTTATATGCCTTTGATTCTTCTCCATATCCTATTAGGATGCATTCAGTACTTTGTGGATCCAAATCTTTTCTCTTTTCAGAAGGAATTCTAGCCCATGCAGTGGAGCCAAAAACCCTCAAATTGGACACATCCAGTTTGTGACCAGTGAATGATTTGAAAGGAGTTTTACCTTTCACAGATTAATGTGGAACTTGGTTTTGAATGTATACAGAAACATTCATGGCTTCAGCCCAAATATTTGTAGCCAAACCTTTTGACTCAAGCATACAGGTAGCCATCTCTTTCAGTGACCGATTCTTCCTTTCCGCTACACCGTTCTGCTGGGGTGTGTAGGGAACTGTATGTTGGATCTGAATTCTGCTTTCAGCACAAAGTTGCAGCAACTCAGTATTGATATATTATCCTACATTATCATATCTAAGATCTTTGATCTTGGTCTCAATGGAATTCTCAACAAAAGCCTTAAAATCCTCGAATTTTTCAAGCACTTCTGACTTGTTTTTGAGAAAGAAGACCCAAGTAAAATGGGAGAAGTCATCAATGAATGTCAAAACATACCTCGAGCCATTCATGGACATGTTGGGAAGCAGACCACTGATATCAAAATTTATCAACCCCAAAATAGTAGAAGCTCTGCTAGCTTTTCCATGGTCGAACTTGTGCTCAGGGTGCTTCCCAATGATGCAACCTGGGAAAATTCCCTTCAAGGAACGGAGGTGCGGAAGACTATCAACCATGGATTTGTTTTGTAACAGCAGAAAATAATTGTAATTAAGGTGTCCAAACCTGTCATTCCAAATCCTACTAACCTCATTTCCATGAGTGAGAAGAGCAGTGGGATTTTCAAGCGGCACAAAGTGTGAAAACTCATAGTATTTTGCAGTATGATTTGCCTTTCCGACTGCAATAAGTTTTCCACTTTCAATATCAGAAATTTCAAATTTGTTAGGGCTGAATAGAACTTTCTTTGGTGCACCAGTGTGTGTCATTTTATACACATAAAGAAGATTTGAAGCCAAGGAAGGCACATAAAGAACATTCTGAAAGCTAACATGCTATAAATGAATGGTACCTTTACCCTTTGATGAAATTTTTGAGTCATTTCCCAAATGGATGGGGATGGAGCTGTTTGGATCAAATGAAGAAAAGGAATAAATATTTGCAGCCATATGATTCAAGGCACTGGAATCTATCGGTAGAGTGGTGGGTTTCGAAACAGTTGCCATGGGTGCTTGACCTCTTTCATGATCATCATTTCTATCCTTCTTCTGTGCACCATCGGGAAGAGTTATGTTATTATTTTCCAAAAGGAGGGCCATTTGATCTATTTTTTTCTTCATGCATGAACTTTTAGGATGAAATCCACGGTTTCAATAAGAACATTTATATTTTTCTTTACCCTCTTTACCCTTTTGCTTGTTCCTTGAACCGGATGGTGCATCCGATGGTTTGCTTTTCTCTCTTTGCTTGGAAGGTTCGAATTTGGGATTCTCTTTCTTTTGCTTCCCTTTGCCATTCAAATTCTTGGATACTCCAACAAAGAGAGCTGAATCTTTGGAGCTTATGGACCCCATTTGAATTATCTTATCATACTCTTTGGTAACGGACTCAATGAAGGCATTCAAGGTAGGAATCTTCCAATTCGGGGTAGTTAGCCGATCGGGATTGAAAGTAGAGACAAATACCGAGAAATATTTACCAAGATTTGAAATAATGGAGAGGATCAATTTTTTATCCTCTTTGACAACTCCATTGTTCTTCAATTTCAAATCCAAATGCTTGAATCTTGTGAAAAACTCATTGATAGTCTCAAAATTCTCAAGACTAAGAGCAATCAATTCATTTTCCAATTGAAAAGCTCTAAGCTCGTCCTGCTTGCTAAAAGGTTTGTCAAGTTGCTCCCATACTGCTTTTGGAGAGTTCAATCCGCTAAGATGGAAATGAAGATCCTTGGAAATAGAGAGGCAAAGAATACCATAAGATTCATCAATCTTATTGAAGTGTTTTGTTTTCTCAAGCAATGTGTTTGGCTCCAATTCGAGGCCCATGGCAACTCTATAGAACCCTTTTGAGCGCAATATAATTTCCATGTCATCTTTTCAATCAAAATAATTGAAAGGATTTAGCATAGGATTTGAAGAAGAGTAATCCATCACTGATAGCGAGTGCAATTGATGAAGAAGAACTTGCAAATCACAAGATAGTGAATGCAATTGATGGGGAAGATTAACCTGCAAATCACAATCAAAACAAGAACCGTAAGGTCGAACAATCCACCCTTTTAGAGTTGCATCACACCTGGGATTGGAGATCAAGCAAGCTTGAAGATCCAATGTATCAATTCCAGGAATTCTATGGAAAACTCAAGCTTCTGGAGTGGTATTGGAGAGAAAATTTCAACATTAGCGAATGCAAGAGGAGTTTTGCATGCCAAAACTGCAGTATTTTTTTAGCAAATTCACTCAAATATTCATGTAGAACACCTATAGAAGAGAGATATTGTCCCTTCCATGGCTCTGATACCATGTAAAATTAGTCACAATAGATCTATTGAACAAGTAAATCAATCACAATGATGTAAAACAAATTGGAGTAAAAATTGTGCAAGAGAGATGCATCAGTGCTCTATAACTCAGAATAGTAGAATTACAATACAATACTGTCACAATGAGTGAGAAATTTGAATTAGCCAAGGAGGTCATTCGAATATACTACATGGAATAACTTGGCTCCAAATAGGAGTCCTCATCATCAATCAGTGGTTCTCATCAATGCACAAGTAGCTGTCAGCCAGGAGTCAAACTAAGTCTAACTGAGTGTAATAAGTGTAACTGATGGATATGGCACTAATGTAGGGAAGGAGGCTCAATGGAGGGTGCATGAGGAGCTAACTGGAGTCAGAATAATAGTCTAGTCTCACTGGATGTCCATCGAAGTGATAAGAGCAATTAGGAGTTAGTCTAGCCTCAAATCAAGGAAAGACAACTAGCTAACTAAAGTGAACTGGAGTGGTAGGTGAGAAAAGGCACCCCTCTCAAGTGGTAGGTGCAGGCTAGGCACACTAAGAACTAGGAAGGCTAAAACGAAGTGGAAGGAAGCTCCCGGGTGCTGGAAGACTAGGGAATAGGTGCTGGAGGCATCAAACTGGTGACTGGGATGCATGCGGATGCATGCATGCGGATGCATGCATGCATGCAAAGTGCATGCAAAGTACATAACTGAATGATGAGATATCCTAACACATGGTTATAAATGTTTTTCAAATGTTTTTTTCATATTGTCAGGTATTTTTTATGTTTCTAAAATTTCCTCTATATGGGCTCTTGGTTTATTTGGGTTAGACATTAGTTATTAAAATCTATAGAGTGGAACGATGCAAAACATTTCTCTTTTTTGAGAAATTGGATGCAGCCATGCCCAATACTCCAACTGCGTAGGGGTGAAACTTGAAACATAGTTTATCTTGGGTAATTCGTCTCCATTGTCGTTTCCACCTCATTTTCTTCACTACGCATTTGCGATTCATCCAACAGGATCCTTACAAACATCTTCTACAACATTTCCATTCATGATTTGTCTAGTGGGATCCTTATATTAATGGGATGCTGTGAATTTACAGGTATGTGAATAATTTTGCACTATGGATTGGATTTTCAAATATTGGTAGCATTTTGTATGTGGAGAACAGAGTTAGATGTAGGGTTTTAACTTTCCACAACGAAATTGTTTGAAATTTGTAATGTATTATGTGACTAGTCTATGGAGGAAACGTATCGAATGACCCACACTAATGAACCAACAAAAAATAACACTTCCCAGATTGTACAACCTCAGTACCATTTTTCGCAATTTCCAAAACTCTAACGGTAGAATTATGCAGATAATATGAAATGGGTCGTGTAAAAAATTAACACCAACCTTAGATGTTATTCCTATGGCATGCTATCTATCCTTCTTGTCCTAATTATTTTTAATCTCAATGCCATCTTGGAATATTGATCTTGTTGTTTAGACTTCTCTTATCTCTTATGGTCATCTCTCCCTTTTCTTCATCAACTTTTTCCCATGTTACACTAGATCTTCTACAAACCCATCTACAAACAATGTCTAGAATTGGTATAATTGATCAAACAAGTGATTTCTTCATATTGTTAGCTTTTTTGTCTTTATGTTTTTTAAATTTATTCTATATGGATTCTTGGGTTATTTAACTAGGCCATATTAATATAACATTGCTTATTAAAGTTTATAGAGAGGAACAATGCAAATATTGTCACTATATTAAGAAATTTGTAAAAGCTATAATGAAATTTTGATGTACTATTACATTTTCAAATGAAAAGAATGATTTATTTTTACATTTCAGCATAGGGTTCAATATCTCATAGCCCTTCAAAGTGAAATGGGACCCTACCCTTGATTATATTTATAATATATATAATTTTATATAATTACTATTATATATAAAATATAAATATATATTATACATACAATATTCTATACCATATATATATATAGATACAACTATGATAATATATATATAATATATTAACTATTATAAATATATATATAACTAATATATATTATTAATATTTGCGAACCCTAGCAGTCAATCTGTCCCATTAGTTAATCCAAAGTTCGGTCAGGGTAAGGTCTCTAACTCATAATGTCAAATAACCCTCTTTCAACCCTTCATTATATTGGTGAACCCTAGTAGTCAATATGTCCCATCGGTTAATCCAAAGGTTGGTCAGGGTAAGGTCTCGCGTAAGGTCTCTGACTCGTAATGTCATATAACCCTCTTTCAAGTACTTTGATATTTAATTTCGATGGTTGTGGAGATTTCTTCTAATCCGTGTTCATGTTTTTGTTGATTTTTGCTCCTTTAAATCGAATCTTCCCCTGTTCCTTGGTGTTTGCCAAAAATGTTGTTTAAATTAGCTCCGTCTTCAGCAGTTTATCCCTACACGATCCCTCGTCATCATTTGGTTGTTGAAGTTTCAAAAAAGGGCAGGCATTGGATTCCGATCAGTTCTCTACTCAGTGGCGGAGAGCTCCCATACGAGAAGCTTTGTTACAATAGTTCTTCAGGACTAGCTCCTTCTAATATAATGGTGGAAGGTAGAATTCGTGGCCCTGTTGGAAAGACTAGAGTAATTGATGCATACAATTGAAGATTGGAGAAGTTAGAAAAGAAGATAGCAGAGCTTCAACAGAAGCTAGAGGGGAAATGAGACAAAGAGAACTTGGAGTAAATGGAGAATATAATCAAGGATACCATTGGCCACAAGTTCAAAGAGAAATATGTCGAACGGATGCGAAGGCTCCTTGATGAACACCACGAGGCCACCCGAGCTCAAGCCGAGAGGATCCCAGCGACTTCGGTAGGTTCTGGAAAATCCCCTCCAGCTGACAGGCCTCCCTCGGGGCCAAAATAAATAGAGGTTTATTGAGGGAACCATGTGTCCCATCCACCACAGTCTCTTGATATTTTCAGGATAAATTTTATTTTTTCATTTTCTTTTAGTTTTACTTGTCTATTTTTATATTATCATTTTCTATTAGTTTAGGGGATGGATTTTTTCCTATTTTCCAAGGCCCTTCTATTCATTTTGTATAGGAAGGTATTTTGTAAGTGTTGTACTTTTAGAGGGACAGTATAAGAATGGAAGGATAATATCAGACTGACCTATTTTGCAAAGGGTATTCCATTCATCATTTTGTATAACTGAAATAAATGACAATTTAACTGATTTATCTAGTTGTTTGGTTTGGTTGACAACCTTTATGAAATTTATCGGTGTTATCAGATGAATATATATAATGTAACTTTAACATGATCATTTTTCACTATTTTTTGTATGTGTTCTTTTATGAATCCAATATTAACTTATTTTGTTGTATTGTTCTTTTATGAATCCAATATTAACTTATTTTGTTGTATTGTTCTTTTATGAATCCAATATTAACTTATTTTTTTGTATTGTTCTTTTATGAATCCAATATTAACTTATTTTTTTGTATGTGTTCTTTTATGAATCCAATATTAACTTATTTTGTTGTATGTGTTCTTTTATGAATCCAATATTAACTTTAGAAGAAGGTTTTTGTGAATACTTGAATCCTAAGAACCAGAGCATGTCAATATGAATATATGAATTGTGACTCAACATAATCCCATTCACAACAGACAACAGATAACAACAAGAGAATCTATGATTCTCACATAGAAAACACAATGGAAATAGATAACAGGAATAACATTCACATAAGGAAAGGAAATACATAATGCAAAATAACAACAGGAGAATCTACGCTCAGAAAAGTCTTTGCTTAACTCTGCAAATTTTTTATTACTCTTGAAATTGCTCAGTCAAACAGGTCACGCTCTCATGGGTTTCAACCCCAATTAGAGAGTTGATATCTAAGTGATTGCTTAACTATTTTCTTGAAAATAGGAATTTTATAACTACTTATTACATCTGTCACAAAACTAAGTCTTCATAATCCTTGAAATGTTGAAATACAATTTGACGCTACATTGAAGTGGGATTTGGCATAACCTTCATTTGAGTATCACTGGCAGGTGTCCTCATTGGTGCAATTTGTACTTCATCATCCCAAACTTGTCAAATATCTTCCATGAGGGTACTTCATAATTAATCATCTATGTTGACACAAGTATTTTTGTTGTTAAAAATAAAAAAAAGAGATTTGGATAAATAGAATTGTAGTAATGAGAATTATGCCTTTTACAATTTATTCCCATATGAAAATGGATAAAATAAAAATGCATAGAAGAATAGGCACTAAGTTCCAAACAGAAAATATCTTATCCGATTGTGGCAATAAAAGGAATTGGTTTGAAATTCAGAACAACTTAATCCATTAAAGTATGGAGTGAGTTATTGTGCGCCCGACTCCATGGCCCGTGGCTGGATCGGGGATAGCTACAAAGTTGTTGGGTATCATTTAATTCCTAGGTGCCATCATAAATGGATCATTGGAAATTGGAAAGGTTGGGCCATCAGTGTCATTCCATGGCTTGGAAGTTGTTGGCTATGCGTTGTTGGTTTCCAATTAATGCCCAAGTATTAGGTACCACTGATTAATGCAATATTTGATTTGGAATGACTCACCTAATCATAGACTCGCCTCACTGAAATTTGATCTTGAGGCCTTGACATCAATAGATTCTCATTCAATAAAAAATTGGGAAAAAAAAAGAGTGGGAACTGTTACGGAGAAAAAATTCCTATGGCTCAGGGTAGACCACAACAAACAAATGACTACCAGAAAATAACTCAATTCCCAATGCAATGCTATTATAATGAAAATTCTAAGATATGGAGAATAAGACCAACCTTCAACCAGATGTTCAAAGTAGATCCTCATTGAGCTTTCCAATCTACACTTGAACCTGCAGCTTAGTCTCAAAAACAAATACAAGCAAGTGAATATAATATGTGAAAGATATTAGCATAATCAATAGCATGATCCATGATATCATAATCAAATGTAACCCAACGTAATTTAAACAACATTCACAACATCAATTGGACGAGAAAATGAGTAATTCCATTAATAATAACAAGAAGTACATGATACAACCTCTTGTTGGAAACCAATATGAACCAAGAACTAGGTCTCTCCACTTGTGCCTCCACCACTTCAATCCCCCATGCAATGGAAAACTCAAACTATGAAAGGAGTTTGGTAGGTGAACATAAGGAGTTCACAACAACAAGGATCAATGAGTGTAGACTCAAGTCACGGCAAAAATCCATTAGAGTTATGTTGCTCTCTCTTTCTCCTCCCTTCGATACACCATAAGATCTCAATATATACCCTTCCAAAGGTAAGTGAAAGGTCGAATCGAGTCATTTCGAGGTATATGGAGGGCCAAAGGTCACCCTAAGACTGCTTTGTGGGAGTAAAAATAGAGTTTTTACTATAGTTTACCTTGTAACTCGATGTACGCAGGCTAATTAGGTGCAACCTGCGTGTACGTTGGCTATAATGGAACAACAAGCGTACAGGAACAAAAATAGGGAAAGTTGGTTCCTGAAGGGAAAATAATGGATCTAAGTCAATACAATGGATACTGAAGGCCAATCAATGCTGATGTTCACAAGGTGGAAAAATACGTTGTAACAGGAACTTCGAACAAGTTGGAAGTGGGAAGTGGAAGTGGAAGTGGAATGCAGACACCGAGAACTAGAAGTGGAATTAAGACACTAGTATCATCTCTCCGGAGAAACCTGGCACTGGAAAGCTTGTTGTGTCTTGTGACTAGTGATAATGCTAGCAGAAGGTTGCAGCAGAGAACAAGAGACTTGAGAGAACAATCCATTTTCCCGTCGCCTAGTGTTCCTCCATTGAACCTTGCATGGTTAGTACATTAATAAATTCCTCTATTTTACGTTTGAATCCTGATAATGATAATAAAACTAATTATGCAGCCAACTCCATAACCACTCATCAAATATTTTTTTAAATTCCTCGAATAAAATACCCCTCTAGTATTTGTATTTAGAGTAGAGGAATTCCATTTTGCAGACAACTGTAGACAATGGGTTCTTCGAAAAAAACCATGTCTTCCCTTATTTCAAGCCCTTACTTAATCTGAACCCCAATTTTCTTGAGACGGATCCATTATTTTGGCCATGGAAACCCATTGGAAACGCCTTCCATACCCATGATCATTGACAATGTGTCGCTTGTAGTGGTAAATGCTACCACTGTTAATACTCCTCTTATTTCTAGGATCATGTAACAATGACATGGATTCCTAATTGTAGTTAGTTGAATTGTGGGGACGCAGTAAATTAAGGGATGTTTACTACGATCGTGATTTGATTCTAGGTGTGCCCATGTGTTCAGCTAAATTTTAAATTAAAATTATCAAAGCCACTAGCTCCGGCCTCAGGATTTCAGTAACCTATAGCGATATAAAAAAATGAGGGTGCTTTTCCTATCTTAAAAAAACATAAAAAAGGGTCGTTAGCAATGGCAAACTATAATAACACATTTTCCTTCATAGATCCTTTTAAATCACACTGAAAATGTTACAATATCCTTCTATGTGTCATATCCCCTAAAAGGACGATAGGTCATAGATATTCTTCTAGACCACAATTTCTCTATTTGGAGGTTTGATGCCATATGAGTTTATATCCTCTGTAATATCCCTTCCGATAATTCCACCAAAACCTCTGATTATTGTTCACCTTCAAATATTCAAGCCTTCCCCACTCGCTTTAGTGATAATGAACAGTCAAATCTCTTTGAAAAATGAAGAGTCGAATTGTTGAGTAAAATCTATAATTGTAAACTTCATTTTACACAAAGGGTTACATATCAAACCCAAGTTCTAATTCTATGGGTAATCGATATCAAATATTTCATGTATATCCTTCTAGAAATATAATTATCTCTCGTGTCTGTACAATTTTTTCCTGCAAGAATATGAAATTTGAGGTTTTTGTTTATTAAAAAAATGAATTCGCATATAACACCATGTTTGAGATCAAGTTTGGAATAACTTATGTAATATTGAGACCGCTTAACGATCTCAATATTACATAAGTTATTCCAAACTGGATACATTTTTCACTGGAGAAAGAAGCAGGGGATTTAACACATAATAATGTTACTAAAATGATCGTTAACTTAATGTTAAAGCGAGAAAGAGATCAACGATCATCCATTAATTGACAAGAAGATCAACGGATCACAAGTATTTCGCACCACCAACTTGCGCGAACAAAGGAAGTGGTGGGTGGTTGCAAAATCTAAAACAACCCGCCACGTGTCAATACAGTGCCATTTTGCTGGTTGAAAAAGTGGTAAAGGAAACCACCTTCTAGGGTTGTGAAACCGCTTTGGGGGGCTATAAAAGACAAAGTGCACGAGATAAATGACACTTATCATTTTGCATTGAACTGTTTGGACGTGTCAAGTGCAGTTGGAACACGATAGAGAAGACCTCTTTTCCAACTCATGTATTGCCAAGTAGGCTTTCAAGACTCTTACAGATATTTCAGACACTTATTTCAATGGAAAATCATAGTGAAGTAGGGTTTCAAAGTGGGGAATGTGCAAAATTGGAGGAATTTCTTAAAGACTGGGATGGGGATGTGTTTGACACGATTATGAATAGAAACATACGTAAAGAGATTAAAAACAAGTTGGGAGATTTGCATAAGTAGGGTATAGACATATATAACATTCATAAGTTTCATTTTATTCACTTTTGTCCAGAAAAAACCCTAGGTTTCCCGGACTTTGTTTACTGGTGTGCCCAAAATTATTCCCAATCTCAAAGAGTCGTCATGTATTCAAAAAGACCGAAAATCTTGTGTCCTATCAATTTCTCAGTGATTAAGAAATCCATATGTCTATATTGAAATGGTACCACTTTAGATGGTGCAAAAATCATTAGCTTTACCTTTTATTTAGGAGTTACCATCTATAATTCTGACAGAACACACTATTTCCAGAAAATATGAATTTGGAGGAGGATTTGTATCGACCCTGATATGCATCCTAAACCTAACTTATGAAACATATCATCCACTCCACTCTGTCTCTTCATTATGGAAGCTTTTCTTTGAGACCTTATATGCTTGGGTAGTTTTACAAAATATGCTTTAGAAACAGAGTCAACACGGCCCATATCTAATACATATGTGTTACACTGATGTTTTTTTTCTTCGTTTGTGGACCAAATTTTGAAATGCAGAGTTTCTTTTATTCTTTTGGATGAATCTTTTACTTACAAATGTCCTTTTCTTTTATCTTCGGCTTCCAAGTTTGCTAGCAAGTCGAAATTTTGTCCGAGAAAGAGAGGTCACTCTTTCCTAAGGTTGTTCTATTTTGGGGTGTTGGAAGTAGATGTTGAGGAGAAAGAGCGCCCGCCCCTTCATCCAGGGATGTTTTTTAGGAGTGGGGAAAGTAGATATCGGCACTCTAAACACAAATTTCATAGGACAATTGCTTCGCACAGTTTGTTGGCAAGTGGAAATATTCTCAGAGAAAGAGCGATTGCTCTTTCTTCAATTTGTTCTATTTTTACAACTCCCTCATAAATGAAGAGGCGTCCGAACCTTCTTCTGTCCATTATTCATTTCATAATAGTTCTAGAGTGCAAGAAGGGTCAGTCCATCCTTATTGTGTTCACCATTCTGGATATAGTTGAATTGATGGATATAGGTGTTCACAATTATCTACTAAACGAAGGGGCAGTCAGTCCTTCTTGGTGGAAAACGGAATTCGGGACAAACATTTTTGATATGTTATAAATTAGCTGATGTATGGATCCCTACTATTTACAACGAAATTCAGAAGTCGGGAAGTGTCGGCCTAGATTTCGTAGATCAAATATTTTTACATTTCTCTCGTTAATGAAGGGTCGGTCGACCCTTCTTGTGCTCAGTATTTTTCCAGTGTTCACCATTGTGGATATACATGAATTGACGACCTAGCCTTCGTAGGTTGAATATTTTTACAATTCCCTCATAAATGAAGGGGTGTCCGACCCTTCTTCTTTGATCCGGATTTTATGAGTAGAATGAAATGAATACAGATTATTATCATATGCTTAACACAAAATAATAGAGTTACAGTCAAACTGGTTTTCTATTCAATAAGGAAATAAGCTAAAACTGGAAAATGCAGCGGAAAACAAGCTTGCTAGAATGGTAGCAGCTTATCTCTGGGAAGAGATGTGACTGCTGCACACATTCGGAACAATATGAATACAATGAGAGGTTGAAAGGGCCTATTTATCATAAGCATGAGGGAAAGAATCCCAAACATCCGAAAACCTAACCCTAGAAGATGAATCCTCATAAAGTTTGCAGCCCCAAGGTGGTTAGTTGAACAGTCAACTTCCCAGGGTCATAACTTTTGCATACGATCTCCGTTTGGATATCAGGGTCGCCACTGATATCCACCTGGATCAATCCTCCCTTCTTAGGAATCAGTGGTCTCCATTGCGTCAAATCCCTTATCGTGTGTCTAATTGTGTGTTGAGTTGAGCTCTGGGTGCGACGTTTGCTGAAGCGGAAAGGTTTCCTTTCTTTGAAATCTTTAGAGGGTTGTAATTGTTGTTGTTGGATGCGCTGGAGTTGTTGAACAATTTTGGTTGTTGTGGTATCCTTGGTCTGCACTAGTGGGATGGTTTCTTTTTGGACGAGCACCTTGAATGCATGGCCTTGCACTGCAGAGGTACTCGAATAGGCGATACTGCACTGAATTTGTGTTCCTCTTGTTTCTACCGAGTAGAGGGATAATGTGTAGAGGTTGTGGATGTCTCTGCGATCTGATGTTCTCCTTTAGTGGCAATTGAGAATAGGGAAAATTTCCCAGTGTGGGAGATTATCTTCCTTCCCTGCTTGGTTGGGGTAGGTGCAACTATCTCTGGTATTCGATAGAGTTGTCCTCCCAAAGTGACAATGACACTGGGAGGTTGTGATTCATATACAGCATGAGACTTCCACATATATGGCTATACTAAAAGAACATCACATACATCAAGTGGGGCCACATCACACAATACCTCATCTCTGAAGGGCTTGATTCCATATGGTAGGCGACATTGGTGACTAACACGGATCCCTCATCCTTAGCTTAGCCATCCAATGGTGTATGGTTGTGGGTGTGGTGTTATTGGCAGCTCCAATTTCTTGATGACTTCTACTGAGATTAGGTTCTTTTGGCTGCCGCTGTCCACAACAAAGTGCAAGGGAATTCCCTTCACCCACATCTATGAGTGGAAAAGGTGCTCCTCTAACTCCAATTCTTCAGGTTCCTCTGGTTAAATCTACGTGGTGGCAACAACGGCACTGGGTTCTGCCTCAATGATCTGCTTCCCTTTTTGTGTGGCTGTGAAATTAGGTTCTGAGTTAGAATCAGAATTGGGATCTGATTCTGAAGCTTTGATCTCAACCACCAATGACTGTTTTGAGCAACATTCATCAGTGTTGTGCTAGGGGATTTTGTGGAACTCGCACCACTTCCCATTGTCCTTATTTGTCTTTTAGTTACCCTTCTTCGCTTGCAGCTGGGACTAGTTTTCATTTCCATGCCCCATGTTTTGCGAGCAAGAGTTTACCTTGCCCTGCTTCTGTGCAGGTCCAAAGTCACACTTGTTCTTTTGCCGAAATTTTTGCTCAATTTTGACAGCATATCGATAGGTGGTTCCGAGTGAAGAGATTTCCAGGAATTGCATCTCTGTTCGTATGTACCGGTGTAGGCCACTAAGATATTTCAGTACTAGGTGCCGCTCGGAGTCCTTGACACCTAGCTTTGTGCTCAAGGTATGAAACTTGTTGGTGTACTCTGTTAAATTTTTAGAATTTACTTCAATCTGATCTAGGATCTTAACTGAGAGAACAACATGTACAGCATATCTACAGCATATTAATCATGGACACAATAATGCAAGCACACAAGAGACACAGAGTTTACTTGGGGAAAACCATGAAGGTGAAAAACCCCAATAACTTCCTCAGAGATAGATAGACCAATGATACAACCAGAATACAAGAGATAGTCTTCTCCTAGCAGTAGAGCCTCCTCCTCCACAAGTGTGCCACTCTCCAAAGTGTGAGTGAGTGAATAGAATGATCAAATAGAGATCTCTCGATCTCTATTTATACTAGACTTGACTTGCCTAATAACCTTTACTAGGTCGGCCTTAACTTAACCACATAACACAATGATGACTAGGCCGACACCCAATAGGGTGGTCTAATAACCCTTTGACCCACATGGCCGACCCCCACTAGGGTAGTCTAACAACCCTTCAACCCACATGACTTATACAAGGCTGACCCCAACAAGGTGGTCTAATAACCCATCAAGTATAAGTTACGACACTTACAATATAAATGATGACACTTCCATATAGAGGAATAATAACATCTCTATAGGAATATAAAATACATATATGAAATACATGGGTGAAATACATTCCGAAGTTACATATACATCAACACTCCCTCTTAACTAGGAAGGTATTTCTTGACATAGGTCTGCTCGCACAAGTATTCTTCTTTGGATCATCATCAGCGAATCATCATCCTCGAATCATCGTCATCGTCACTACTGCTACTATCTCAATCAATCTCTGAATCTACTTGTCATAGGAAGTTCTACAAAGCCAGTCCTTTTTCATACTGGATGTAGGCCCACCACCTGCAGGTCTTCATCATCACTGGCCATACTGTGGAAATCTCAGGACTTATTACATGCATCACAAAACCTTGCAAGAGCATCCAGGCTGTTACGAGCACACAACTCTACCTGTCGGATCTCCCAGGGACATATTATATGTGACTGTCACAAAACCTTAAAAGAGTCTCTTAACTAGCAAGAACCCTAAAGAGCATCTGAGGCCTTTTTCATCCTGTCCATATCTCCATGACTTATTACATGTGACACCTACCACAAAACCTTGCAAGAGCATCCTAGGACTTATTACGGGCACACAACCCAAACTATCGGATATCTCAGGGCCATATTACATGTGGTCATGGCAAAACCTTGCAAGAACATCCCAGGACTTATTACGAGCACACAGCTCAAACTATCGGATCTCCCAGCGCCGAATTATATGCCATAGGAAAAAACCTCGAAAGAGCATCTACCAGATATCCCAGGGCCAAATTATATGCCATAGGCAAAACCTTGCAAGACTATCTGCAGATCTCCCAGGGCCAAATTATATGTCCTTCCAAAGCAAAACCTCGAAAGAGCGTTTGCCAAATATCCCAGGGCCACATTACATGCCATAGGCAAAACCTTGCAAGACTATCTGCAAATCTCCCAGGGCCAAATTATATGCTTATCTACATAACCTGTTCCATGGCCACAATGTACCAACCTAATACTCACCATACATCATCCTGATGTACACATGATCATCCTGATCATCATCACTGCAACATCCTGCTGCATGTCATCTGGAGCAACATCCTGAAGCTCGTCATCCATGACCATCCTGATCATATAATGCATCTACCTGATGCATACCAAGTATCTACCTGATACATATCATCATACATGATCCACCTGATACAAATACAAATACATGACCCACCTGATCATACCTGATACATATCAACATACATGATCTACCTATTCATACAATGTATCCACCTGATACATATACAAATACATGGTCCAAGCATCCAACATGATGCATATACAAAATACATACAAATGATCCAACTGATCATATCCAGCATCCAACATGATGCATATATACATAAATGATCCAACTGATCATAACAAGCATCCAATATGATGCATATACGTATACAGAGTAGTAACTGGAGCATCGTCCTGATGCTCATCATCCATGATCCTCCTAATCATCATAGCATCGTCCTCTTCAGATCATCTCATCGTCCACGAAGCACAACCCAGATGCACATCATCCAACACTTACACCACCGACATGGGAGAACACATCTACCACCATTCGGGGAAGGCTTCAACCCTTACTTTTTCACCATGGGAGAACACATCTACCACCATGTGAAAAATGGCTCAGCAATTACATCACAACCAAGGGAGAACACATCAACCATGTCAGAAAAGCTTATGTGCATCTGCATCTTTCGGACTCATCACTTCCCTTTGGAAGGAACCTCGATCTGAAGTGCAGCAAGACTCTCTCTGAAGTAATCAAACTGCACTCTAGCCAACGGCTTGGTCAATACATCTACAGCCTGCTCATCCATCGCAACATACTCTGCACCGGCTGTACTCAGTGCTACGTAGGACTGCTTCCTACTAAACCAAGAGATCACACCTGATCCCATACTGAAGCAGCACCCAGATGTGCTCTTCCTATCTGCAGCACTGCCTTCCCAATCTGAATCAACATAACCCTACAGGTTAAACTTTTGATTCGCATCATACTTGAGCCCATAATCAACCGTACCCTTTAGGTACATTAGAATATGCTTTACAGCAACCAGGTGAACATCTCTCAGATCCATCAGGAACTGGCTCAATGTGTTCACCGCAAAGCAAATATCTGGCCTCGTGTTTGTCAGGTACATAGAGGACCCAATCATCTAACGATACATTGTGACATCAACCAGATCAAATGAAGCATCACACAAAAGCTTTAGGTTCGATGCCATAGGTGTGGCCATATCCTTGCAGTCCATCATCCCGAACCTCTTCAGGATTTCTACTGCATACTTACCTTGTCTAAGGGAGATTCCATCTGCACTCTGTCACACCTCCATGCCAAAAACAAATAGTGCATCATCTCCAAGTTCTTCATATCGAATTCGGAAGCAAGCTTCCTCTACGTGTCGGCAATCAATCTATCCTCACCTATTACAAACAGGTCATCCACATAGTAGTATCACTGGATTGCCTTCCTCAACCTTGTAGTGAAGGTTGGAATCCACTTTACTCTTGGTAAATCCCAAACTGGATAGAAAGCTGTCTATCCTACCATACCAAGTTCTGCACATATATGACTCCCTATCATGTGTCTCAGAACCAAGTGGCTGCTCCACGTACACTTCTTCTTCAACTACACCATTCAAGAAAGCTGTCTTGAAATCCATATGGTGTATCTTCCCTATCATCACTGTAGCTGGAGCAAGTACTGATCTAATGGAAATGTATCTGGCTATAGAAGCAAAATTCTCGATGCTACCACCTGCAGCATGCTTGATATTGTAGCTTCTCTTGGAAGTCACTACAGAATCCCCTTCAGGTCTTGGGATTGCATCCCAAACATCTCTGTGATCGACTAGTACTCCTCGATCATAGCATTCTTCCCAGATCCTGGGAACTTCAATATCTTCAATATTTTCAATAGATAACTTTGTTGCTGAACAAATGTTGTAGTCCTTCTTTTGTAGGTGATGGTATACGATCTTTCCTACACAACAAGTTAAATTGCATGATTAGAAAACATCTCATAGTTTTTAGAACAAATTCTTACACATGAAGAAATATGTCATACAGTCATGCAATTATCTTAGCCAATGCTTCAATACAACATTTATCCATATTCCATAACTTTCTAGATGCCTTCCAATCTCTACTAGAACATTGTTAAGAGTGTGCACAACTCCTAACACGTCATCAAATAGGTTTCATTCTAGATAAGTAGCAATGGAATGTTGTACAATGCCATAGGCCACTTACCCATGTATATTAGTAGTACACTATTCATCAATGCAACTATTCTAATATGCATAATACACAACCTAATTCTAGGAACATAAGCATATACATCATTGAATAACATTATGTAAGAAATGACAATTCAAATACTTATCTTTGTTTGGTTGCTGGGTGGACTCCCTCTGAATCTTTGCAACTCCATTCTGATGTGGATTGTGAGAAGTGGTCAACTCCCTCTGAATATCTACATCCTTGCAGAAACTACTGAAGTGTGCTCCTTTGATTTCTTGCAGGAACAACTGGAGTGTGCTCCCTCTTGATCTTTGCTTTCTGGATTACCTGTCCTTGAACTTACATCCATCCTTAATCATTATGCATGCTTATTAGTATCATCATTGTGTTATCCTTGAGGTCTCATACATAATCACACATTTATTAGTATAATCTTAATAGTATCAAAACACAATAATCTTAAACATGTATAGTCATGATCATTCACAGATAATAAACATTAGTATTCAAGGTTTCAGAGAAGTCTTCTTTTACTCATGCATATTCTTATTTGATCATAGGACTCTTTTGATTAGTTAAATAATCAATGCATAAACCCGTGATTACTCAAACCTATACCTTCATGATTCTTCTAGGTAGTCATATCATCAATTATGGTAAGAAACATAATATGCATACAGCCATGACTATTCAAACCTATGACTTCATGAATAATCATTATCAACAACACAACAGTATAAGATCCTAACACAAGGTAGGATTCTAGCTTGATATAGGAAAAACATACCTAGATTAGCTTGCTAGCTAGTTATGTCTAACATACCAGCATAATGTCTTCTGGTTCTCTTCAGTGACTTGTGCTAGTAACCTGCATGTCTCATAGGTTAACCATTGTAGGACCAAGTTATGCATACCTCGAAAGTAGATCTTTTATGTGATCCATGACAATGGATGAATCTTTGTCTTCATGTCACCATGATCATATGTTCTTGAAGTAGAACATGATTTGTCTTTCTTGGTGTACCTTTTATGTTAGCGAACAACACAAACCTCATACAACATCACAATGCATTAGTACATTCATAAGTGTCAAAACCTTAATCAATGAATATCTTCTATTAAGGTGATACAACAAGTCTAGTAATTAATTAAGATTGTACTGTAACTTAACCATGAAACATACCTGTAAGCCATACCTGTCAAGATTGCTTGTAATCTTCTTATGGAAGGCCTTAGCCTCATCTCCCTCTGAGACAGGAACTTCTTCACTTATGCAGGTGACCAATCCATCTTCTTCTAGGACTAGCCCAATCCACTTGATTTGCAAGAACTGGACCTAGAGCTGGATTAGGGATTGTCAAAGAAACCCCAAAAATTAAAACTTTGGATTTCAAACTTCCGAAAGGATAGAAATATGCGCCTTGATGAGCTGATCAAGTTGGTATATTTAGAATTTGAAAACTACAAAGTTTCACCCTCGAAATTGCCTTTTAGATTTCCGGATTCACTAGGGAGGACCCTGAATTAGGGTTTGAGTTTCCCGGAGCTTCACCCAACCAAAAGATTTGATTCAAATCTCTAAGCTTCAATTTTTTTTAGGAGCTTCCAGTCGTGGTTACAGATTTCCAAAATTCCAATTTTTGCAGAAGCCCTAATTTTACATCTTTCCGATCAAAGTCCCGAACTGCGGTTTGATCAAGCCCGGCCTTCTGCCCAACCAAAAAATATGATATTGGTCTCTAAATTTCTATTTTGATGAGTAGCATCCAGCTGTGGTCTCCGATTACAAAAATTCTAGCTTTCTCCGAAACCCTAAATTTCGGAAGCCATGAATGAAGGTGCTCAAAAATAATTCTGTTATGACAGAAATATGTACCTGATTGTTTCTAGTGTAACTCCAAACATTTCAATCCACAGGGTCTGAAATATTTTCTTGAGATATTCCAACCTGTCATCTTTCCATATCGACAGGTCTGACCTCAATTGGATTCTCTAAGAGAGAGTTATTCCAAGTGTCGCAATGTGACCTGTTTATGGGATAAAACAGGAGAGCGAACTTGTACGGCATGCCACATGTCACTGGTTCAACTTCGGCATTTGAAAACTTTTTCTAAGATAGTACAGTCTGTTTACTACCTGTCACGTTTTACAAAATTTCATTTGGAGCTTCCTAGCCCAAGTTATGACCTTTTTTCAAAGGTCACCTGTTTTTGACTCAGATCTGGAAGAGGCAGAAACCCTATATTGTACAGATCATAAATCACAAAGTACAATGATTTAGAGGTTTTCCTTTGGACACAAGGTACATGGGTGTCTGATATTCGACTTGTAAATGTTTCAGATCCAAAAAAAATTCCAAAATGGATTTATAGCGAAAGTGTTACGATGACTGGTTTTTGCTATATCAAGCCCTAGCATCATAAGTGCAACAAGTGTCATACATGCCATATCATGCCTTCTTTCAAGCTAGCTCTGATACCATGTTAAATTTTCAGAATTTACTTCAATCTGATCTAGGATATTAACTGAGAGAACAACATGTACAACATATCTACAACATATTAATCATGGACACAATAATGTAAGCACACAAGAGACACAGAGTTTACTTGGGGAAAACCATGAAGGTGAAAAACCCCAATAACTTCCTCAGAGATAGATATACCAATGATATAACCCGAATACAAGAGATAGTCTTCTCCTAGCAGCAAAGCCTCCTCCTCCACAAGTGAACCACTCTCCAAAGTGTGAGTGAGTGAATAGAATGATCAAATAGAGATCTCTCGATCTCTATTTATACTAGACTTGACTTGCCTAATAACCTTTACTAGGTCGGCCTTAACTTAACCACATAACACAATGCTAACTGGGCCGACACCCAATAGGGTGGTCTAATAACCCTTTGACCCACATGGCTGACCCTCACTAGGGTGGTCTAACAACCCTTCGACCCACATGACTTATACAAGGCCGACCCCAACAAGGTGGTCTAATAACCCATCAAGTATAAGTTACAACACTTACAATATAAATGATGACACTTCCGTATAGAGGAATAATAACATCTCTATAGGAATATAAAATAGATATATGAAATACATGGGTGAAATACATTCCAAAGTTACATATACATCAACATACTCCGACACCATTTGGTCCCTCTCTTGGTGCAGAATGGCCCATTTTGTGTGCTGGTCATCATAGTTTCCAACAGGGTAATATTGTTCGTTGATGGCATCTATAAAAGAGGCCCAAGTGAGATTGTAATATTCAAACAATCCAGACTCGTCTGATGAGTTTTTCTCACAATAAGTTTCCCACCAATTTTTGACATGGGGGATGGCCTTGAGGAGTGCAATGACGATCTTTTCCCTATCGAAAAAATTGTGGACAGAGAAATACTCTTCTAGCAGATTCAACCATTTATCTATGGAATCAATATCGATATGGCCTTCAAATAAAGGGATATCAAAGTTAACTTGTACCTTGAAGGGAATTGCATCTCTGAAACAACTGCTTGTCGAAGGTGTATCTGTTTCCATCGGCATGGATCGAAGGATCTATGCAAAATTATCCATCATCTCGTTCCTTTGTCGCGCGAGGGCTTCCTCAAGCAACAACTTGATAGGATCTACTGCTCCGCCGTCTCTCTTTTCTTCCACCATGGGAGGCCATTTGGGGTGGTGAGAGTGGTCTTCCCCAAGTGAAACTAGTTCGAGACCCAACTCTCTCTATCCTGACCTCGTCATGGACATGCGCCGAGGAACAATCAAAGAGAAGACCGCTCTGATACCACTGATCCAGATTTGTGTGGGAACGAAACAAACGATAGCATATACAGAATCATATACATAGATATATATTCACATACACAGATATATGGCAAGAAACACAGCGATACAGTAAACACATATTCTATTAAATATCAGAAATATAACCGACTGTAAATACAACAGTTAGAATGGTAGTAGCTATCTCTAGGATGAGATGTGATGGCTTGTTGGTCACAACATTGTTCTAGAGGTTTTCCAATGTAGACCCAGGTAATTTGCGGTACAAATTACCAACAAAACCCCTATTCACCGGCCCTTTTGGGAACAGACTGCAAGCAGCCTGAGGTCTCACCCGAGGAGAAGTTGAGGGGGTGGTTGCAGAAGTAGGTTTCCACAACCTTGTGATGCGAATGATTCAGTTGCTTAATGCATAGCGTGGTGACAGACTACACAGATGCGTTTGGTGATCGCGCGGAGTCTCCTACTCCACGTCGAGTATTTTCAGGAACAAGGATATTGGCACCCTCAGTGTGGCCCCCAAGCCGCGCAGCGGGTTTGTGAGCTTTGATTCTGCGATTCAATCCTTAACAATTAACTGTGTAGTTATCTTATCGATCCATTCATTCAAGACTTATAGGTGCTTTACTGTTTAATATTCCTCCCTACATGAACTACTTAGCATCTTATTCCATCCTTTCCACAGTGAATATAGATCACAGTAAACATATAACAAGCAATAATAACTTTACGCATGCCCTGTAAGTAAATTAGATCACAAATTAATGGAAATCATACACAACAATCACATAACAAAATAGTTTAACGTGGTTCACCCCCCCGGATGGGAATCTACGTCCACAAGAACTGTTGTTTATTTATCTTGGAAAGGGTACAACAGTTCTTCGCCTACGTACTCAGCTGTAGACGCTCTTCTCTTTCTCTCTCAAAATTAGGTCTATGTGCACTCAATTGTAGATCCTTTACAATGCTTCTCTCTAACAGACCTCACAATATTCAATATTAATTGACAAAATGAATACTTAACATTAGCCCTTTCCCTTTACAAAGTTTCCTTATTTATAGATCAAGACTCGTAGGTCATGTCTTTTACATCTTGAAGGCATAACCCTTAGGTTTACAAAAACTGTCGCGGTTTTCCCAAAACCGGACTACTGATATCTGGCTACGGATCTTCTGTTATATGCATGACAACATGTTTCCTCCACCCAGCTGCTCCTTCCTTTCCAGCCTTAGATGACTGGTTGGAGTAGTAGTAGTATTCTGCCCGTTGTGATCAGTCACCTACCTTCGATCTGCACCTACCCACTGCTTGGTAGTTATCGACAATCTTTTCCAAAAATAGGTCTTCTGTGACCTAACCAAAATAACTGCCTTTATCCATCCATGCTCTACTTAGCTGGATCTTCGTTGACGTGGCACATCGTGGCGCTATACTCCTCACAGCACCGACCTCAGAGCTCCTCCGATACTATGCTGCACGCAACTTTGTAGCATACCAAAACTTATCCCAAAATTGTTCAAACTTAACTATGCTTATCTTCGCATTTCTCAAAATTCCTTTTGTTCAAAAATGCCCCATCTAGGCCAGGCCCAACATGCCCCTAACACTTACATGTGGCTCACCCTCGAGCCACTTGGAGGCTGCGAACTTGTTGAATCTTTCCATCATCTTTTCAACCGCAGCCTTTGTATCTTGTTCAATTTGCCCAATTGTTTCTACCATTTCAAGTGTTATCTCTTGGCCGATTTGGCCTTCCACTTGTTCTTGATTCTGGTTCAATTCCTTTAACTTTTCTTTGATCTTCTGTGAGATCGTGCCGGCGTCTTCTAATAATGGCTGCGATTTATCACCCATTTCCATTTCCTTCTCCCGCAATGCTTTAACTTCCTTCTTGAGGTTGTTGATTTCCCTGTATTTTAGGAGTTTCTCCCTTGCTGGCAGCGCCTTAACCTCCTCACTCATATTTTCTAGTTCTTCTTGTTTTTCCTTCACTTCCTTCTTTACTTGCTATAATTGTTGATCTTCTTCAAGGGCACTAAATGCCTTCAATGCTGCTTCCAGTAGACTCTGGCACTTAGTAAATTCGATAGCAATATTCTGCGCTGCGGTCTTCACTACTGCCTGTCTTAACTATTGTTCATCTGGTGGAGTTTGTGGATTGAGCTGTGCTTTCAAGGCAGCAATTTCAGAATCATGGAGAATCTCCATGTCTTCCTTCTCATTCTTAAGACTATTGACTAGATCGCCAATCTTTATAATATTATCTTCTAGTTATGTTTGTACTTCAAAGTCATCAATGTTTTACGCAATCGTAGTGATCGTTGTCTCCAATATCAGCCAACGATCATTCTCGTCCTACAATAGCATGGCTCTCTGCGAGCTCTCCTCTATTGTGTCTGTGGTTCTTTCATAAATAATTGTCAAGGATCGGCTTCCCTCCACCCCAGGAAGCCGATCAATACGATGAGCCAGGTGAAGTGGAAGTTTCCACCATTGATTTTTGTCTCATTCAGTTCTTCAAGGAACTCATTTAATAAGAATTGGGACCAGTTGAATTCTTGTCCCTCGGTAGATGCAGTGCCAAGTAGTACTGCGCCTGCGTTTACTTCTAATGGTCTGCACTTCCTTAAGATTTTTCCCGCTAATACCTGCGTGACAAACCTTATTGCATCATCCTTTGTGTCATCCATCTAGAAGCCTCGCTTCCCTTTGACCACAGATTGTGTTTGCTTCATTAATGATGCTACCTCTTTATCCTTTGTCTTTCCCTAGAAGAACTTCCTTGGGTCTTCTCCCCTTTTGCTTAATCCAGTTATACAGTGGATTAAGTCAATTGTCAGGTCAATATTCTGGTCTAGCCATAAATATCCCTGGTGGATGCGAGCCATAAGAGTTCGCACCACCGCGTTGAGTTCCGGTGATCTGTCGAAATGTGGAAGCCTTAGCAGGTTGAGTAGCCCAGACTTGGCTACTCTTGACAACCAGCTCTCGGCGACCAAGGTGAGGTCACCCTTTGCATTTTTCTTCCAGCACATGTATTTATTGGGCTGGAACTGTGGGAACTTTGGTTCATTTGGCTTCTCTTTCTGCATTGCTAGCAGATCATAGTCCTCCCATTTGCATTCTGGAATCTTTCCTAACATATTTTTGTCCACCTCTACATGCTTCGATATTGGTGAGAGTCGTATCTCATACTTTTGACTCTTCAGCAGTCTAATGGCCAGTGCATCCACTGCACGCGGTGATATGTATTCTAGATTCATAGTTAATAGTATTTCTTTATCGACAAGGGGCTTTTTTGGACCTACCGAACTTGTCTGCGGTAGTTTTGATCTGGGCGCTGCTGGATTTTTCCCTTTGTCTTGCATTGAGGGCCCGTGTCTTGGTGATCTCCTTGGACCTTGTTCCGATTCCATGATGACTTTCTTGTTTGGGGTTCTCATTAACTCATCAATATCTACATGTTGGAACAACTTCACAGTCTCTTCAACCGTGAACTCTTTACCAATACAGAACCTCTATGTCATTCACCTGCACACTTAGTCGGCTACCCAATGGATAACTTATAGTCTAAGACTCAGGAAATAGTAATTGCAAGAATTTCTAAGTGCTTTGGTAACGCCCGTGGTTCTAAGTGCTGCATTATATATAGCTGTCGCTAATCCATCTCTGCGCCCCTTAACGGTTGAATAAGCATTATATGTAATTTTCGTTAGCTAAATCCGATAGATTCTTGGGTCATTTCCATCATTAGGTTGTTCAGAACGGCTATCTGTTCTTTAAATGCTAGAGCAGTTGCTTGAAAAGCTACTGTATAACGGCTATATTCCCAACCAACACTGCAATGGCTATTTTCTAGATTCTTGCGTCGAACTGCGCGGTAGGTAATTTTTGGTTCTGTGCAGTTACTTCACGGAAAATAGTTTCTTTTCTTTCCAGTTGCTAATTTTTGAATGTTGAAACAGTGCATTGTTTTTTTTTTGTTTTTTTTTAATGCGGTGCACTGGATATATCTATCTTTATCAGTCTATGTATAGACTTTTCCAAAGTTTCTAGTACCTGATTCCAACTATACATGGCACTAAGAAACTTTCCTTTCTTATTGATCATTTTGGACGCTGCGAAGCAAGAGTATCACAGTAAAGCTTTAGTATGCTTCCATTTATCAAACTGGGTAGTGTATCACTGACTAAAGTAGCAAACTGGACTACGCCACCATTAGTAACATCTATTACAGTATATGGTCCAAGCCAATGCATTTTAAATTTTCCAGGAAACTTCATGAATTTACTATCATACAGTAGGACTAGATCACCTACCTGAAAAGACTTATTCTTGATGTGGCAATCGTGCCATGCTTTTTCTTGGTCTTTCTACACTTGCTGGTGGAATCCTGCGATGAAGCATTCTTCTTCCAATCCAACCAAGTGTGATAGCCTTTCTTCTAGTGCTGCGCAGTCTGTCATCCCTGTAAATGCATCTATTCTCAAGCTGGGTATAATGTACTCCATTGGCATTATTGCTTCTTGTCCATAAGCCAATCTAAAAGGTGTATGTCCAATTAATTTCTTGCATGTTGTTCTGTACACCCATAATACAGATGGAATGCACAAGTCCTAGTCATCGCGGTTTACATTGCATACCTTGGTTAGTGCATTCTCAAGTACTTTATTAAATGCTTCGACAGTGCCATTCTCTTGTGGGTGATAATGCATACTGTGCTGATGATGGATGTAGAACTCTTCAATTAAAGCTTCAATAGTTCTATTTAGAAAATGGGTGCCTTGATCACTCATCCAAATTTTTGGGCATCCAAATTGTGTAAGGATGTTCTCAAAAATAAATTGCGTGGTTGTAGCTGCGCTACAGTATTTGACTGGTTTTGCTTCTACCCATCTGGTGAGGTAGTCAGTTGCTGTAATAATGTACCTCGACAGTTCTTTTTCCTGGTGGGTTAATAGGTCCCACGAAATCAGTTGCCCATTTCTTGAATGCCTGTAAGGTCAGTTGAGGGTTCAACGTCATTTCATCTCTTCTTGATGGTTTCCTTGTCCTTTGATAGACATTGCAGTTCTAGAAATGTTCTTTGGAGTCCTTATGAATCATAGGCCACCATAGCCCTACGCGTAATATCTTCTACGCAGTAGCCCTTCCTACATAATGACCTCCTGCGACTCTTGAATGTGCATCAGATAATATAAATGGCTTCTCATGTTCTAATATACATCTTCGCAACACTTCATCAGGTCCTAACTTGTAGAGCTGTCCTGCAATAATGGTGAAGTGTTGCGGCTTGCATTATCAGTTGCTTCCTTTGCTGCGTAGTGAGTTCAGTAGGTGCGAACCCAACAGTTAGAAGGTGAATGATATCCTGATAGTAATCATCGGCAACCTATATATCAAATAATTGCGCATTGGGCAGATTGTCTTCTAGATTCGTTGGTTCTTCTCCTAACTCGAACCTTGATAGATGATCAGGTCCTAGATTTAATTTGCCTAGTTTAACTATTATTTCAAAATCGTACTCTTGGAAGAGTAATAGCCATCTGCAAATTCGCCCCCCTAACACTGGCTTATTGACCAGGTATTTTAATGCAGAATGGTCAGTAAACATTGAGAAGTGTGCACCAAGCAAATAGTGTATGAATTTCTGTAGCGCATATACCATTGCAAGTCCTTCCCTTTCAGTAGTGGTATAGTTTTTCTCAGCAGATGACAACTTTCTGCTGGAAAATGCAATGGAATGATCAATTCCTCCTTCTCCTGGCTACGCAAGAATGATACCCAATGCTATACATGAAGCATCAACATGTACGTGAAATGGCTTTTCCCAGTCTGGAAAAACTAGGATCGGCGTGGTGACCATTTTTTCTTTCAATGTGTCGAATCCTTTCTCACAGTACTCATTCCAAATGAATGGTGCATCCTTTTTCAAAAGCTTCTCCATTGCTGCGGTTATCTGTGCATAACCTTTTATGAATTTTTTGTAGTATCTGGTATGCCCTAGTGTAGTGCGCAATTGTTTAATTGAATTTGGTGTAGGAAAATTTACAATAACTGTCTTCACTGGATCAACCATCAACCCTTGCTTACACACGATATGTCCCAGCAGAATCCCATACGGTACACAGAAAATACATTTCTTTAAATTCAATGAAATTTGATGCTATCTACATTTTTCTAACATCATTCTTAGGTTCGCAGCATGGTTCTTCAGTAATCCAAAAATGGTCCAATCATCAAAGTAAACTTCTAGAAACTTGTGGATGAAGTCTTTGAATGTTGCGATCACTACTCTTGAAAATATGGCTCGTGCATTCTTCAATCCAAAAGGCATCACTGTATACTGAAATGACCCCCATTCTGTTGCAAAAGTGGTTTTGTGCCTATCGGCTGGATCAATTTTTATCTGATGATATCCAAAAAATCCATCAGTGAAAGAGTATGCTTCATTCCCTCCAACGTTATCAAGTACTTCATCGGTAAAAGGTGTAGGAAATGGATCATGCATAGAGGCATCATTCAACTTTCTGAGATCAACACAGATTCTAATCTCACCCTTTGTTTTCTTGTCTTGGATGACCATTGGGCTTATCCATTCAGATTCTTCGACTAGCTCAATAATTCCTGCATCGAGCATCTTATCGAGTTCTACTTTAACTCGTTCCTTGTAGCGTGGATTCAGTCTATATGGCCTTTGTTTAATAGGTTTTGTTCCTAGCTTAAGAGGAATTCTCATCACTCCTAAGTCTCCCAAGATACCTTTCATTTATGTGAACTTCGTTGGGAATACTTCTTGATATTCCTGTAATATAGCTACGATCTCTGCAACTGTGTCATCATCCTAGTAGTTTCCTATTGCTGCGAACTTCGGCTCTTCAGGGGTGTCGATGTTCACTTTCTTTATTTTAACCAGTCCACTCATATCTGAAATTTCTAGTGGAGGTCCCTTTACCTCGCGTTTACCTTTTGATTCTTGGATTTTTATGTTGCGTGGGTCCTCCACATCGCTATCTTCAACTTCTTCAGCTATGTTGTAGCAGTCTAAAGCCTGCTCTATCTATTCTGACCAATCTGGTTGTAGACTCGCAAGTACATTGTTTATGTCAAAAAACTCTTCTAGTGTTATATTTTCCTCCTTGCGATGTGGGATAAATATCTTTTGCTTGATCAGTTGCAGCGCATCATGTATAGTCAAAGAGTCATCTTGAAAATTAAAATCCTTCTGGAAGGTCACAGTAAAGATGGACCAATCCGTGGTTCCTATGTGCATCTCCTCCTCTAGATACCACTTTTTTGGAATAGGCTCCTCCAACGTATGCACAAAGAGATGTACACATTCTCTCTGCGGTCTTTCCTTCCAAGCTTGTACACAAGCTGCAATATGATCTCCTGGATCCCTCTGGCCATTATATTTCTCAAATGGTAGCGTGTCCTTATCAGCAAATCTAATCTATAGTTCTATTCTGCACTGGTCCCAAGTTGTCATTGTCTTTTTATGTGTAGCCCACCATCTGGCAGGTGTTTCTCTGAGTGCCATGTCTAATGTTGAGATGTGATGTTCATCTGCCACTGCTACAGTGTATTCTTTGATAAATGAATATATGTTAGTTGTACCATCATAAGTGGGGATTGGACTTACCTACTTTCCATTCCAGCAGAGTGACTTTGTAATTGTCGCGCATCTCCTGGCAGATACTTCATGCATTTTGTGTTGCCAGTTTTCTAATCTTGCATCTGAGTCTGAGATGCAAGAACTATCGCAGTTCTAGCTGAGCATTCCATCCACACTATGATCAATATAATCCGCAGCATTTGTTTTCATTTAATAGATACGGTCAAGGTCTTGAGCTCTGTACTCTTCTTGAATAGGTTCAACATATCGCTCTCCCTACGAAGGATACAATGGTGCGATGACCCTTATGTCGTTGCCTTCAAATATCATTTTCATTGTCTTGATATTGATGACAGTGGAGTTCGTCATTGCCCAATCGATGCCCAGCAGTGCTGGATAAGGATTGCTATCATCCACAATTTCAATTACTTCAAAGTCTGCATAACTTCGCACTCCATCAATGTCGACAATGGTATTGGTTAACCTTCCCAGCGGTATAAATATGCCTTGATTAACCATTCTTAACTATATAGGTGACCACTGTAACTTTGGTTTTCCCATCGCCTGCCATGTCTTCTTGGTTAAGACATTCACTTCAGATCCGAGATCCAGAATGATCTCGTCCATCTCATAGTCTCCTATTTGTGCAGTGAACCGCATTTCCTTGCCAGTTCTTTTGGGACTTCTAATGTTATGTACTGTGCCATGTGTTATTCCTTTCTTACTGCATGATTCATACTGATTTATCAGTTTTTCAAATTCCATAAGAGTCTCCTTGTTTTTAAATAACTTGATGTAGCTTTGTAGAAACTGCACAACAAAATTAGAGGTATTTGGTGTAGTGCACGTCTGATCATATGCTAGTGGCATGTCTTGTATTTGTGGTTCTTGACTTTGCAGCGGAATCCTTGGTGAAGTAGGTTTTGGTTGTTTAAACATGTCCCGCGCTTCTTTGAATATTTCTTTGTTTTTCTGTAAGTTCAATGGAGGTGCTTTCCCAGGAGCTTTTCTTATCCCTATTGTTCCTCCAGGGTTCTTCTTAGGATCAATTGTTCTAGAAGTCAAGGCTTCTGTGCTATTGTCTTTTCCTGTATCAGCGCCACTTCGCGTTACTGCATTGACACTCTAACCTGTAGGTCTGTTCTCTGATGCGATCAATTGGATGTTAGGGTTCAGTGATTCTGTTCTTCTCCTCTTCTACATTTCTACCTCAAGCACCAGACAATCTTCAATCACATGATCAAATGATTTACAGTAGTTGCATGTGGTGCATGGATTAGTACATTCTCTTGATATGTGACCTGGCTGGCCATAATTATAGCATATTACCTGGCCTCGTCCTCTTCCTTTATTTTGACCAGTATTTCTTCCTCTCCCGCGATATCCACCACCACGGCCTCTATATCCTCCTTAATCATAGTGGATGTTCTCTTGCTTTGGCTAATTTTCCTCTTATACGCGGTACATTCTAGCACCTCACATTGCTTCCATATCTCGCTTTATTTCATTCATCAGTTCATAAGTGTGACAGTTGGATTCATCATGTCCAACTGACTTACAGAAATTGCAGTATAAGTTTTTAGGTTTCTTTACATATTTTTGTATTAGGTAGCAATCTTCAGGTCTGTGTCCTCTGCTTCTACAAATTTCACACCACGGTGCCTAGTTCTAATTCATATTTATTGGGTTTGGTTCGCCACTGTTAAGGTATTATTGAAATAAGGGATAATGTTCTCTTGTATGGCCCTCTCCTTTGCATCCTGTGCACCAAACTTCATGTCGTTGTTCATGTCTTTGCTCTTTTCCATTCTTCATACCTTGTAATTCTAATGTCAAGGTAGCCAATTGGTTTTAAATCTGTATCATTCCAGAACTACTTTCTCCAATTGGTGAAGCTTCCAACTTCATTGCGATCTCCAAGGCTTCAGCTTGAGATACAACCTTCTGTTGCATTAGTGGTTGTTTGATGTGGGGCAACAACGCAGCAATGAACCATTCTTGATGCTGTTGCGGAGCTATAACAAAGCTCACTTGGTCCAACAATGTTTTGAATTTTTGGTCGAATTCCCAGACCGATTGAATAGGTTTCTGCTTGATTTCTTTCAACTCTGTTATGCACTGTGATTCTAATTTGGGTTTCTTAAACTCTGTTGCAATAGCAATTTTGATCTCTGCTAGGGTTCTCGGCTGTGCTTGAGAATACTTCATAAACCAATGTAGTGCTCTGTCTCTAAAAGTAGTTATGAGCTGCGCTCTCTTAATAGCATCATCTGTCACTTGATTAACACTCCAGACAGCTTCGCATAGAAACCAGTGCTGATCAGGGTCTTCCTGACCCGTTCCTTTGAATATCGGTAGTTTTATATCATTATCTGTCATTCTTCTTTCGGATTGTGTAATGTTCCGAAACTGATTCCCTGTGGTAAAATTAGATATAGGCTGTTGTATTGTACTAGGGACAGTATTCCGCGAAATAGTATGATTTGTAGTGCTATGAGCACTCGCTCCTGCTGTGTTACTAGTATTACTGATCTGTGGGATGGGCTGCACGTAGCAGGTGGGTTTTGGACTGATTGATTCTAAGGTATAATACGGTGGATTGTGGCTAGTAACTGAGTGTTTGTATTATTGAGATCACATGGAATTTCGGTATCTATACGGTTTATAGATGGTGTGGGTTTCTTTTCGTTAGTAGGCTTGTATCTCTTTCCACTTCTCAAAGTATGGTTTTCTTCGTCAGAATCAATGTATGTGTTCTCTACCATGACAGATTTAGGACTATTGCTGCATTCTTAAAACACCTTTCTCAGCTAAAAGCATTTTAATGTATAAACTGAGGTTTTTTAGGAACTTACCTCTGAATCCTTCGAAAAAGTATGCTTCAGCTTCATTGTAGGACTTCAGCATGTTTATACCAAATTCGGTCACAAATCCTTCTAATATGCTATCAACCCAGAAGTCAACTACTCGTGACAGTGGGCTGTCAATTGCTTTAAGTTGTTCGATAAGCTCCGGACTCCACTCTGTAGGTACTCCGCCTTGGGAACAATTCTTTCTTTCTGCTAGGCATGATATCCACTCGTGTAGCTCGTTTGGGAACAAAGCCCAAAAAATTTCGTGGATGTCCCTCCACAAGTATCTATTCAACCACTGTACGTCAGATAGACATGGAAGTCTATTTTTTTCTTTGCGAAGTCTATTTCGATCTTATAGCACCAAGCACAGATTTCTTTCTATTCTGGATGCCAACTGTCGGACATTACTTTTCTGAATACACTATCACATCATTGGTCTTAGCGCGGCAACGGAACCATTTGTTGGTCGCAACACTGTTCTAGAGGTTTTCCAATGTAGACCCAGGTACTTTGCGGTACAAAATACCAACAAAACCCCTATTCACTGGCCCCTTCGGCAACAGACTGCAAGCAGCCTGAGGTCTCACCCGAGGTGAAGTTGAGGGGGTGGTTACAGAAGCAGGTTTCCACAACCTTGTGATGTGAGTGATTCAGCTACTTAATGCGCTGTGTGGTGACAGACTACGCAGCTGCGTTTGGTGATCGCGCGGAGTCTCCTACTCCACGTCGATTATTTTCAGGAACAAGGATTATTGGCACCCTCAATGTGGCCCCCAAGCCACGCAATGGGTTTGTGAGCTTTGATACCATGATTCAATCCTTAACAATTAACTGTGTAGTTATCTTATCGATCCATTCATTCGAGACTTATAGGTGCTTTACTGTTTAATATTCCTCCCTACATGAACTACTTAGCATCTTATTCCATCATTTCCACGTCAAATATAGATCACAGTAAACATGTAAAAAGCAATAATAACTTTATGCATGCACTGTAAGTAAATTAGATCACAAATTAATCGCAATCATACACAGCAATCACGTAACACAATAGTTTAACATGGTTCACCCCCCCAAATGGAAAGCTACGTCCACAAGAACTGTTGTTTATTTATCTTGGAAAGGGTACAACAGTTCTTCGCCTACACACTCAGCTACAGATGCTCTTCTCTTTCTCTCTCAGAATTAGGTCTTTACGCACTTAGCTGTAGAGCCTTTACAATGCTTCTCTCTAACAGACCTCACAATATTCAATATTACTTGACAAAATGAAGACTTAACATTAACCCTTTCCCTTTACAAAATTGCCTTATTTATAGATCAAGACCCGTAGGTCATGTCTTTTACATCTTGAAGGCAGAACCCTTAGGTTTACAAAAACTGTCGTGGTTTTCCCAAAACCGGACTACTGATATCTGGCAGTGGATCTTCTGTTATATGCACGCCAACATGTTTCCTCCACCGAGTTGTTCCTTCCTTTCCAACCTTAGATGACTAGTTGAAGTAGTAGTAGTCTTCTTCCCATTGTGATCAGTCACCTACCTTCGATCTACAGCTTCCCACTGCTTGGTAGTTATAAACGATCTTTGCCAAAAATAGGTCTTCTGTGACCTAACAAAAATCACTGCCTTTATCGATCTATGCTCTACTTAGCTGGATCCTCGTTGACGTGGCACATCATGGCGCTGTACTCCTCGCAACACTAACCTCGCAGCTCCTCCGATAATATGCTGCGCGCAACTTCGCAGCATACCAAAACTTATCGCAAAATTGTTCAAACTTAACTGCGCTTATCTCCTCAATTCTAAAAATTCCTTCTGTTAAAAAATGCCCCATCTGGGCCAGGCCCAACACAGCTGCCCTCATTCGGAACAAGATGAATACAATGAGAAGCCGAAAGGGCCTATTTATCATAATCATGAGGAAAAGAATCCCAAACATCTGGAAACCTAACCCTAGAAGATGAACCGTCATAGAGTTTCTGGCCCCAAGGTGGTTAGTTGAATAGTCAACTTCCTGGGGTCATAACTTTTGCATACGATCTCCTTTTGGTGCACTCGGTAGCCCATTGGAAAGATCTGTCTGAGGAATACACCGGGGACCCTAAAATAGGCAAGCTCTGTATAACTATGATTTCCCGAAAAATGTCGTTTAGGGATTCAAAACGGCCCCAGAAGTTTAGGACCCAAAAAATCGCTAAAAATAGCAAATTACCGGAAGTGCCAGAAGACTGTTTTGAGCTAGTTGGAAGAGGTGGGTCGCCACCAATATCCACCTGGATCAATCCTCCCTTCTTAGGAAGCAGTGGTCTCCATTTCATCAAATCCCTTATTGTGTGTCGAACTGTGTGTTGAGTTGAGCTCTTGGTGCGACGTTTGCTGAAGCATAAAGGTTTCCTTTCTTTGAAATCTTCAGAGGGTTGTAATTGTTGTTGTTGGATGCACTGGAGCTATTGAACAGTTTTGGTTGTTTTGGTATCCTTAGTGTTATCTCCTCAATAAGCATAGACTATTCATGGTGTCTAGGTGATAGGAAGTCTTTAATTTTTGTTTTTTGTGTGTGTTTAAGTTCCTGTCTGATAGGTTGAAGAAGGTAACGAAGTCTGAAATAACTGTTCAAAGCTAGCTCTCCTTCAAAAGGAAAATTTTAGGTTTCGGTAGCTTAGGCGGGCATGGAAATGGTTCATTAGCTACCGAAAACCCTGTTTTCGGTGGTTTATTGTGTGAAAGAAAATATGCTCCAGCTACCAAAAGGGCAAAATTACAGCGTGAGTTGTGGGGCAGTTTTCGATGGTTTGGGCGAACACGATGGTGTTCATTAGCCACCAAAAGGGTGGATACTTTTCATAGCTTACCATTTAAAGGTTGGGTCGCTTACAACCACCAAAAGCAAAGAGCACTGGTTAAGACCATTTTCTGGTGGCATACGGTGTCAACGGTGGATTATAAGCTACCAAAAGGAGAGGCATTTTCACCACTTTTTCAGCAGCGCTTATGTTCAAATGCAAATTCATTCCAGCTACCGAAAGAGCAAGAGAACTTCACTTGTCATCAAGAAGCTGAGACAAAATACATTTTTTGTCATTTTGTAAGATTAGTTTCAAAACAGATCTTTCGGTGGTTTAGGCAGGCTTTCACAGCTATTCTTAGCCACCGAAAGTAGAGCTTTCAGTGGTTTACAGGTTCGAATTTTGGCTCTTTAGCCACTGAAAGTGCAAAACAGGGCAAAGAGGCATTATTTTTGCCCAGATCACAGTTTTTGATTCCAAATGGAAATAGGATGGTTTTTAAGTGAAGGTTTTAATTAATAGGAGCTGTTTCAATGGCTGTTCCAGTTTTGAAGGTGCCAGCAAGATGGAAATAATGAAGAAATGTGGCATTTTTTTACTATCCTGAGTCATCATTTTCAACTGACGATTCTAAGCGTTTGGAGAATATTTTTGAAAAAAAATCAAAGTTTTTTTTTCCTAACATGTCAAAGAACAATAACCTCTCCCTGTTTTCCCACAGGTGTTGCAGGTTGAGAGAATTGAATCCGTCACTGAGCACAAATTTTTGGATTCCAGAACCTGCCTGTTTGACACATGTTTTTGAAATGCAGACCTCGGGCAAACAAAAATGAGTTTCGAAGATCTGAGAGAGGTTTTTTCTCACAACAGGTTAATTCACAATACCTCTTTCAGTTTATACACAGGTGTCACATAGCTAGAGAACTGAACCCATCTCTGAGCCTCTTTTTCAGCAGTTTCAGCAGAAATGGCGTTTTTACTGTGCAGAGTCATCATTTTCAAATGATGATTCTGATCGACTCGAGAGTCATTCTGAAAAACACTCAGATGTTTTTCTTCCTAACACATCAGAGAAAAAAAACTTCTCTACGTTTTCCTACAGGTGTCACATATTGGGAGAATCGAACCCATCTCTGATCCCCATTTTTCAACAGTTTCGCCAGTTAAAAAAATGATTTTCCCCGTTTTTTTTAAATAAAAAAATGGCTGGATCTTCTATCTGAGGATTTCGACCCAGGTTCGGGGGATTTGGGGGGAAGAGCTTTGTAATGGCTATAAAGCCCAGAACTGATAGAAGAGAAAGGTTCGACTTTGGAGAGACTAATCGACTTTTGTATTCTGAGACTTCTGTGACCTTCTAGATAATACAAGCTTCTTTTATTATTGGCTGTCAGATTTCTTCTTCTCATGTTTTTGCACTTATTGTGAATGATCTATTTCCTGTATGTTCACTTTTATTGCTAGATAATTGTTATCCTGTCACGGTTTTAAAGGATTGAACATATATGTTATTATTTTGTTGTGCTTAGCCATTGATATGCATTCTTCTATGTGTGAATCTGTTGAATGCAATAAGGATTCACCCTCTTCATTTTACACCAACCCTTTGAACAGCCGTAGTCAAATCCTTGTATGTATTGGCGTCCGCATGTATGTCATGAGCGTGTAAATTTCGTTCCCTATCATCCAGCTTGATCCAAAATAAACACTTTCTTTCAAGACAAGTTTAAGTTACGAGGCATCTCTGAAATACAACCTAGGAGAGCTTCCTGGAGTGATAACACTTGGTCTACACTGGTGTGGATGGTTTCTTTTCAGAGGAGCACCTTGAGTGCGTGGCCTTGCACTGCAGAGGTACTCAAATAGGCGATGCTGCACTGAATTTTTTTTCCTCTTGTTTCTGCTGAGTATAGGGATAATGTGCAGAGGTTATGGATGTCTCTGCGATCTGATGTTCTCCTTTAGTGAAAATTGAGAATAGGGAAAATTTTCCAATGTGGGAGATTATCTTCCTGCCCTGCCTGGTTGGGGTAGGTGCAACTATCTCTGGTATCCGATAGATTTGTCCTCCCAAAGTGACAATGACACTTCGAGGTCATGATTCATATACAGCATGATGCTCGCACATATATGATTATCCTAAAAGAACATCCCATACATCCAGTGGGGCCACATCACACAATACCTCATCTCTAAAGGGCTTGATGCCATATGGTAGGAGACATTGGTGACTGACACGTATTCCTCGTCCTTGGCTTAGCCATCCAATGGTGTATGGTTGTGGGTGTGGCGTTATTGGTAGCTCCAAGTTCTTGATGACTTCTACTGAGATCAGGTTCTTTTGGATGACGCTGTCCACAATAAAGTGCAAGGGAATTCCCTTTACCCACATCTGTGAGTGGAAAAGGCACTCTTATGCCTCTGATTCTTCAAGTTCCTCTGGTTGAATCTGCGTGGTGGCAACAACGGCACTGGGTTCGGCATCAATGATCTGCTCCCTTTTTGCACGGCTGTGAAATTAGGTTCTGAGTCAGAATTAGAATTGGGATCTGATTCTGAAGATTTGATCTCAGCCACCAATGATTGTTTTGAGCGACAATCATCAGTGTTGTGCCAGGGGATTTTATGGAACTTCCACCACTTCCCAGTGCCCTTATTTGTCTTTTCGTTACCCTTCTTCACTTGCGGTTGGGACTGGTTCTCCTTTCCATGCCCCGTGTTCTGCGAGCCAGAGTTTCCCTTGCCCTACTTTTGCGCAGGTCCAAAGTCACGCTTGTTCTTTTCTTGAAATTTCTGCTCAATTTTGACAGCATATTGATAGGCGGATCCGTGTGAAGAGATTTCCAGGAAATCTATCTCTGTTCGTATGTACCAGTGTAGGCCACTGCGATATTTAAGTACTAGGTGCCGCTCGGAGTCCTTGATACCTAGCTTTGTGCGCAAGGTATGAAACCTGTTGGTGTACTTCGACCCCGTTTGGTCCCTCTCTTGGTGCATAATGGCCCATTTTGTGTGTTGGTCATCACAGTTTCCAACATGGTAATATTGTTCCTTGATGGCATCTATAAAAGAGGCCCAAGTGAGATTGGAATATTCAAACAATCCAGACTCATCTGATGAGTTTTGCTCACAATAAATTTCCCAACAATTTTTGACATGGGGACAGCCTTGAGGAGCGCAAAGACGATCTTTTCCCTATCGAAAAAATTTTGGACAGAGAAATACCCTTCTAGTAGATTCAACCATTTATCTATGGCATCGACATTGATCTGGCCTTCAAATAAACGGATATCAAAACTAACTTGTACCTTGAAGGGAGTCGCATCTCTGAAACGACTGCCTGTCGAAGGTGTATCTGGGCGAAATTATCCATCATCTCGTTCCTCTGTCGCACGAGCGCTTCCTCGAGCAACAACTTGATAGGATATACTGCTCCATCGTCTCTCTTTTCTTCTGTCATGGGAGGCCATTTGGGGCGGTGAGAGTGGTCTTACCGAAGTGAAACTAGTTCGAGACCCGACTCTCTGTCTCCTAACCTCATCGTGGACATGCTCCGAGAAACAATCAAATTGCAGACCACTCTGATACCACTAATCCGGATTTGTCTGGGAAAGAAACAAAAGATAGCATATACATAATCATATATAGAGATATATATTCACATATATAGATATATGGCAAGAAACACAGTGATACAATAAACACATTCTATTAAATATTGAAAATAAAACAGACTATAAATACAACAGCTAGAATGGTAGTAGCTATCTCTGGGAAGAGATGCGACGGCTGCGCTCATTCAGAACAAGATGAATACAATGAGAGGCTGAAAGGGCCTATTTATCATAAGCATGAGGGAAAGAATCCCAAACATCTGAAAACCTAGCCCTAGAAGATGAACCATCATAGAGTTTGCGGCCCCAAGGTGGTTAGCTGAACAGTCAACTTCCCGGGGTCATAACTTTTGCATACGATCTTCGTTTGGGGTGCTCGATAGCCCATTGGAAAGATGTATCTAAGGACAACGAAAAGGACCCTAAATTAATTGGGATTAATTTGAACATGATTTCCCAAAAAACGTCGTTTAGGGCCTCAAAACGGCCCCGGAAGTTTAGGACCCGAAAAATCGCTAAAAATAGCAAATTACCTGAAGTGCCAGAAGACTGTTTTGATCCAGTTGGAAGAGGTGGGTCACCACCGATATCCACCTGGATCAATACTCCCTTATTAGGAAGCAGTGGTATCCATTACGTCAAATCCCTTATCGTATGTCGAACTGTGTGTTGAGTTGAGCTCTAGGTGCGGCGTTTGCTGAACCAGAAAGGTTTCCTTTCTTTGAAATCTTCATAGGGTTGCAATTGTAGTTGTTCGATGCGCTGGAGCTATTGAATAGTTTTGGTTGTTGTGGTATCCTTGGTTTGCAATGGTGTGGATGGTTTCTTTTTGGAGGAGCACCTTGAATGAGTGGCCTTGCATTGCAGAGGTACTCGAATAGGCGATGCTACACTGAATTTGTGTTCCTCTTGTTTCTGTCGAGTAGAGGGATAATGTGCAGAGGTTGTGGATGTCTCTTCGATCTGATGTTCTCCTTTAGTGGCAATTGAGAATAGGGAAAATTTCCCAGTGTGGGAGATTATCTTCCTACCTTTCCTAGTTGGGGTAGGTGCAACTATCTCTGGTATCGGATAGAGTTGTCCTCCCAAAGTGACAATGACACTGCGAGGTCGTGATTCATATACAGCATGACGCTCCCACATATATGGCTATCCTAAAAGAACATCACATCCATCAATTGGGGCCACATCACACAATACCTCATCTCCGAAGGGCTTGATGCCATATGGTAGACAACATTGGTGACTGACACAGATCCCTCGTCCTTGGCTTAGCCATCCAATGGTGTATGGTTGTGGGTGTGGTGTTATTGGCAACTCCAATTTCTTGATGACTTCTGCTGAGATCAAGTTCTTTTGGCTTCCACTGTCCACAACAAAGTGCAGGGGAATTCCCTTCACCCACATCTGTGAGTGGAAAAGGCGCTCCTATGCCTCCAATTCTTCAGGTTCCTATGGTTGAATCCACGTGGTGGAAACAATAGTACTGGGTTCTGCATCAATGATCTGCTTCCCTTTTTGCGCAGTTGTGAAATTAGGTTCTGAGTCAAAATCAGAATTGGGATCTAATTCTGAAGCTTTGATCTCAACCACCAATGACTGTTTTGAGCAACATTCATCAGTGTTGTGCCAAGGGATTTTGTGGAACTCGTACCACTTCCCGGTGTCCTTATTTGTCTTTTCGTTACCCTTCTTCGCTTGCAGTTGGGACTGGTTTGCCTTTCCATGCCCTGTGTTTTGGATAGAGAAATACCCTTTTAGTAGATTCAACCATTTATCTATGGCATCGGCATCGATTTGGCCTTCAAATAAAGGGATATCAAAGTCAACTTGTACCTTGAAGGGGGTCTCATATCCGAAACGACTGCTTTTCGAATGTGTATCTGTTGCCATCGGGATGCATCGAAGGATCTGGACGAAATTATCCATCATCTCGTTCCTCTGTCACGCGAGGGATTCCTCAAGCAACAAGATAGGATCTACTGCTCCATCGCCTCTCTTTTCTTTCTCCATGGGAGGCCGTTTGGGGCGGCAAAAGTGGTGTTCCCCAAGTGAAACTAGTTCAAGACCCAACTCTCTGTATCCTGACCTCGTCGTGGACATGCGCCAAGAAACAATCAAAGAGCAGACCGCTCTGATACCACTGATCCAGATTTGTGTGGGAACAAAACAAAATATAGCATATACAGAATCATATACAGAGATATATATTCACATACATAGATATATGGCAAGAAACACAGCAATACAGTAAACACATATTCTATTAAATATCGGAAATAGAACAGACTGTAAATACAACAACTAGAATGGTAGTAGCTATATCTGGGAAGAGATGTGACGGCTGAACTCATTCGGAACAAGATGAATAAAATGAGAGGCCGAAAGGGCCTATTTATCATAAGAATGAGGGAAAGAAGCCCAAACATTTGGAAACCTAACTCTAGAAGATGAACCGTCATAGCGTTTCCGACCCCAAGGTGGTTAGTTGAATACTCAACTTCCCGGGGTCATAACTTTTGCATACAATCTCCGTTTGGGGTGCTCGGTAACCCGTTGGAAAGATCTTTCCGAGGCCTACACCAGGGAACCTGAAATCAAAGAGTTACTTTTAACCATGATTTCCCAAAAAATGTCGTTCGGGGCTTCAAAATCGCTAAAAATAGCAAATTACTGGAAGTGCTAGAAGACTGTTTTGAGACAGTTGGAAGAGGTGCATCGCCACTGATATCCACCTGGATCAATCCTCCCTTCTTAGGAAGCAGTGGTCTCCATTTCATCAAATCCCTTATTGTGTGTCGAACTGTGTTTTGAGTTGAGCTCTAGGTGCGGCGTTTGCTGAAGCCGAAAGGTTTCCTTTCTTTTAAATGTTTAGATGGTTGTAATTGTTGTTGTTGGATGCGCTGGAGCTGTTGAATAGTTTTGGTTGTTGTGGTATCCTTGGTCTGCATTGCTGTGGATCGTTTCTTTTTGGAGGAGCACCTTGAATGTGTGGACTTGCACTGCAGAGGTACTCGAATAGGCGATGATGCACTATGTAATACCCCAATTTTGAACCCTTAGGCAATATTGGCTCTAATGTAAATATTGCAAATACGCGATGTATGTTTCCCTAGCGTGGAGCTCAAGGCCAAGGCCCCGCTAGTTTATGCTCGGATTTTATTTAAATTAGACACGCTTGATATTTTGTTACCCACGTGCTATTAAGCCATGGGATATTGTAAATTGATGTAAATATTTAACATTGAAATAAAATACCAAAAACTGGCTATGGAGGCAACGAATGAGAAGGGGCCACGTGTATCCACTAGGGAGTGGTGAGGGGGCTATGGGATTAAACCCTAGGCTGCCATTTGTCATTATGAGAACCCATTGACTTCCCTAGGTGACATTAATGCCTGCTGTAAGAAGGTGGTTGAGATTTTCAGCCCATGGCTTCAATGGAGCATGGGCAGCCCTGAAATTCGTATGGGTGGGCATGGGCTCTGATTGCTTGGGTAAGAAGTCACTCAACCTCATGGGAGGTTGCTTCATTCTCACCCCAGTCCATTGTGAAACTACCTAGCATCATTCCCATCCAAAAACGAGTGCCAGCAGTGAGGAAAAACCAGAAATCGCGACCTTGAGAGAACCCCGTTTTTGAAAGACCAAAAACGTCCAGATTTGGCATGGGACAGGGAAATCCAATGGGGGATCCAATAGCATGAACCTTGGGGCAAATTTGGGAGCATTAGCTACCCCGAAATCAATGGGAAAACCCAGTTTTTGCAGCTCAGAAAACGAGTGACGGATTTGAGCATTTGGTGAGCAGAATGGTGAGAAATCAAGTTGGGATTGACTATGCAGAGGTTGGGTGTGCTTGATAAACCCAGTGAAGGCTAGGATCTCAAAGATCAGCAGCTGGACCTTTCTATGCCCATCCTGAAGAGCACTGGAGGGAAGAGTTTCCTGAGGGACTGTGTAACAGAGAAGGGGATCTTCCTTGTGTTGGATGTGGTAGGTAATGTGGGTGCCTAACTGTTGAGTTCACTTGAGATGCCTGTAGCTCTGTGGTTGAGCTCACTGGCTTAGCACTACCCTCCTCTATCTGCTTGGATGCTTGACTGAAGCCATGACTATGAGTGAACCCAGCTAGTCCTCCATAGTGGATACACAGCCCAGCTCGGGGGTGATCTCTCAGCTGAAGGAATATAGGCTGGATAGAGATCTACGGTTGGGAGGAACGTTGCCTTCACGTAGCCAGTTGTTGGACGTCAAATTCTCAAGATAAGTGTTCTGTGGATTATAACTTGTTCCATTTTGTGTTCTGCAATATGTTAAATTGCCCATGTGTAATGAAATGAATTAATATAGAATCCATGCATGGCATATGAATGCGCTTGGGTCTCTGTAGGTGGAATCATTCTCTGCTGTGATTGATATGATTGCAATTACTGTCTGTTTGAGTGCTTGTTAGCATGTTCATTCCGCTGTGTTTTATATGGAAACGAATTTGCATATAGAAGTTTTAAAATGTTAGGAATTTATGTGCAAAAATTATTGGGGCTAAGTCTCCGATAAGCCCGTGTGTTGTTAACGTTTTCCCCTCCTTGCCTTTGACGATGGAAGGGGGCGTTACACACTAAATTTGTGTTCCTCTTGTTTCTACCGAGTAGAGGGATAATGTGCAAAGGTTGTGGATGTCTCTACGATATGATGTTCTCCTTTAGTGGCAATTGAGAATAGGGAAAATTTCCCAGTGTGGGAGATTATCTTCCTGCCCTGCCTGGTTGGGGTAGGTGCAACTATCTCTGGTACTTGATAGAGTTGTCCTCCCAAAGTGATAATGACACTGCGAGGTCGTGATTCATATATAGCATGACGCTTCCACATATATGGCTCTCCTAAAAGAACATCACATACATCAAGTGGGGCCACATCACACAATACCTCATCTCTGAAGGGATTGAGGCCATATGGTAGGCGACATTGGTGACTAACATGGATCCCTCATCCTTAGCTTAGCCATCCAATGGTGTATGGTTGTGGGTGTGGTGTTATTGGCAGCTCCAATTTCTTGATGACTTCTGCTGAGATCAGGTTCTTTTGGCTATCGTTGTTCACAACAAAGCGTAGGGAAATTTCCTTTACCCACATCTATGAGTGGAAAAGGCACTCCTCTACCTCTTATTCTTCAGGTTCCTCTGATTGAATCTGCGTGGTGGCAACAACGGCACTGGGTTCTGTATCAATGATTCGCTTCCCTTTTTGCGCGGTTGTGAAATTAAGTTTTGAGTCAGAATCAAAATTGGGATCTGATTCTGAAGCTTTGATATCAGCCACCAATGACTATTTTGAGCGACATTCATCAGTGTTGTGCCAGGGGATTTTGTGGAACTCGCACCACTTCTCGGTGTCCTTATTTTTATTTTCCTTACCCTTCTTCGCTTACGGTTGGGAATGGTTTTCCTTTCCATGCCCCGTGTTCTGCGAGCCAGAGTTTTCCTTGCCCTGCTTTTGCGCAGGTCCAAAGTCACGCGTATTCTTTTGCTGAAATTTCTGCTCAATTTTGACAGCATATTGATAGGCGGATCTGAGTGAAGATATTTCCAGGAAATCCATCTCTATTTGTATGTACCTATGTAGGCCATTGCGATATTTCAGTACTAGGTGCCGCTCAGAGTCCTTGATACCTAGATTTGTGCGCAAGGTATGAAACTTGTTGGTGTACTCCGACACCATTTGGTCCCTCTCTTGGTGCAGAATGGCCCATTTTGTGTGCTAGTCATCACAGTTTCCAACAGGGTAATATTGTTCCTTGATGAAATCTATAAAAGAAGCCCAAGTGGGATTGGAATATTCAAACAATCTAGACTCGTCTGATGAGTTTTTCTCACAATAAGTTTCCCACCAATTTTTGACATGGGGGACAGCCTTGAGGAGCGCAATGACAATCTTTTCCCTGTCGAAAAAATTGTGGACAGAGAAATACCCTTCTAGTAGATTCAACCATTTATCTATGGCATCGGCATCGATCTGTCCTTCAAATAAAGGGATATCAAAGTTAACTTGTACCTTGAAGGAAGTCACATCTCCAAGACGACTGCTTTTTGAAGCTGTATCTGTTGGCGTCGGCATGCATCGAAGGATTTAGGAAAAATTATACATCATCTCATTCCTCTGTCGCACGAGGGATTCCTCGAGCAACAACTTGATAGGATCTACTGCTCTGTCGTCTCTCTTTTCTTCTGCCATGGGAGTCCGTTTGGGGCGGAAAGAGTGGTCTTCCCCAAGTGAAACTAGTTCGAGACCCAAATCTCTGTATCCTAACCTCGTCAAGGACATGCACCGAGAAACAATCAAAGAGCAGACCGCTTTGATACCACTGATCCGTATTTGCGTCAGAACGAAACAAAATATAGCATATACAGAATCATATATAGAGATATATGTTCACATACACACCTATATGGCAAGAAACACAGCAGTACAATAAACACATATTCTATTAAATATCGGAAATATAACAGACTGTAAATACAACAGCTAGAATGGTATTGGCTATCTCTAGGAAGATATTTGATGGCTGCGCTCATTCGGAACAAGATGAATACAATGAGAGTCTGAAAGCGCCTATTTATCATAAGCATGAGGGAAAGAATCCCAAACATCCGAAAACCTAACCCTAGAAGATAAACCGTCATAAAGTTTGTGGCCCCAAGGTGGTTAGTTGAACAGTCAACTCCCGAGGTCATAACATTTGCATACGATCTCCGGATGGGGCACTCGGTAGCCCATTGAAAAGATCTATCCCAGGACTACACTGTCTACCCTGTAGTGGAAGGGCTCCATCGGACCACGATTTCTCAAAAGACGTCATTTAGGGACTCAAAACGACCCTGGAAGTTTAGGACCCAAAAAATCGCTAAAAATAGCAAATTACTGAAAGTGCCAGAAGACTATTTTGAGCTAGTTGGAAAAGGTGGGTCGCCACCAATATCCACCTAGATCAATCCTCCCTTCGTATGAAACAGTGGTTTCCATTGCATCAAATCCCTTATCGTGTGTCGAACTGTGTGTTGAGTTGAGCTCTAGGTGCGGCATTTGCTGAAGCGGAAAGGTTTCCTTTCTTTGAAATCTTCAGAGGGTTGTAATTGTTGTTGTTGGATGCGCTGGAGCTGTTGAACAATTTTGGTTGTTGTGGTATCCTTGGTCTGCACTGGTGTGGATGGTTTCTTTTTGGAGGAGCAACTTGAATGCGTGGCCTTGCACTGCAGAGGAACTCGAATAGGCGATGCTGCATTGAATTTGTGTTCCTCTTGTTTCTGCCGAGTAGAGGGATAATCTATAGAGGTTGTGGATGTCTCTGCAATCTAATGTTCTCCTTTAGTGGCAATTGAGAATAGGGAAAATTTCCCAATGTGGGAGATTATCTTCCTGCCCTTCTTGGTTAGGGTAGGTGCAACTATCTCTTGTATCCGATAGAGTTGTCCTCCCAAAGTGACAATGACACTGCGAGTTCATGATTCATATACAGCATGACGCTTCCACATATATGGCTATCCTAAAAGAACATCACATACATCAAGTGGGGCCACATCACACAAGACCTCATCTCTGAAGGGCTTGATGTCATATGATAGGTGACATTGGTGACTGACATGGATCCCTCATCCTTGGATTAGCCATCCAATGGTGTATGGTTGTGGGTGTGGTGTTATTAGCAGCTCCAATTTCTTGATGACTTCCTCTGAGATCAGGTTCTTTTTGCTACCGCTGTCCACAACAAAGTGTAGGGGAATTCCCTTCACCCATATCTGTGAGTGGAAAAGGCGCTCCTCAGCTTTCAATTCTTCAGGTTCCTCTGGTTGAATCTACGTGGTGGCAACAATGGCACTAGTTTCTATATCAATGATCTGCTTCCCTTTTTGCGCGGCTATGAAATTAGGTTCTGAGTCAGAATCAGATTTGGGATCTGATTCTGAAGCTTTGATCTCAGCCACCAATGACTATTTTGAGCAACATTCATCAGTGTTGTGCAAGGGGCTTTTGTGGAACTCGCACCACTTCCCAGTTTCCTGATTTGTCTTTTCATTACCCTTCCTCGCTTGCGATTGGGACTGGTTTTCCTTTCCATGCCCCTTGTTCTGCGAGCCAGAGTTTCCCTTTCCCTTCTTCTGCGCAGGCCCAAAGTCACGCTTGTTCTTTTGCTAAAATTTATGCTCAATTTCGACAGCATATTGATAGGTGGATCCGAGTGAAGAGATTTCAAGGAAATCCATCTTTGTTCGCATGTACCGGTGTAGGCCTGTTAACACCTAAAAAGTGCTCACCACCTCATCTACCCCATTACATGACTCATTTGTCCATATTTCCTACCATATTTGCCTCTAAAACCTTAAAAAACCCATTAAAAAGCCTCCAAAAGGCCAAAAAACCCCTTTCCCCCCCTAAATAATCCAAAATTCCTCCAAAATAGCAAAAACCCTCTAAAAAGGGAATTAAAAATACAAAAAAGAGGAAAAAGAGGGGAAAAGGAAGCAAAAACTCTATACAGATGACCTAAACCATATGGTGCCCAAAACCATGGGCCAGCACTCCACCACTAAAAACCTATAAATAGGTGATGGAGGCCCCTCATTTCATATCCACAGTTAACCACACCCTTACTATGCCAAAATCATTCCTGAAACCCTAGCTCACCCTTGAGCTACTTTCACATTTGAGTTCCCCTTTGGCCCATTTCCAAACCCTTTGGAGAAAGAGAAAGGAGCAAAACTGGAAGCTTGGAAGCAACCCTCTTGGACTGCTGCAAAGGCTTCACCAACCTTCACATTGGAGGTATAATCAATACAAAAACCATTTTTATTATCTTGTCTTTTCTGTTTTATGCACATGTTTAGAATAATTACCATTTTACTGTTTTGTCTTTCATTTATTGTTTTTCTGAACTGCTACTAAGGAGTCCCTTCTCCTTAGTGGGTGCTCATTTGCACAAGCTAGGTTGAAAACCCTAGCTACAAGGCCACTACGATATTTTAGTACTAGGTGCTGCTCGGAGTCCTTGATACCTAGCTTTGTGCGCAAGGTATGAAACTTGTTGGTGTACTCCGACACCGTTTGGTTCCTCTCTTAGTGCAGAATGGCCCATTTTGTGTGCTGGTCATCATAGTTTCCAGCAGGGTAATATTGTTCCTTGATGGAATCTATAAAAGAGGCCCAAGTGGGATTGGAATATTCAAACAATCCAGACTCGTCTGATGATTTTTGCTCACAATAAGTTTCCCACCAATTTTTGACATGGGGGACGGCCTTAAGTAGCGCAGAGATGATCTTTTCCTAGTCGAAAAAATTGTGGACAGAGAAATACCCTTCTAGTAGATTCAACCATTTATCTATGGCATCAACATTGATCTGGCCTTCAAATAAAGGGATATCAAATTTAACTTGTACCTTGAAGGGAGTCGCATCTCTGAAACGACTGCTTGTCGAAGGTGTATCTGTTGCCATCGGCATGCCTAGAAGGATTTGGGCGAAATTATCCATCATCTCGTTGCTTTGTTGCGCAAGGGCTTCCTCGAGCAACAACTTGATAGGATCTACTGCTCCGTCGTCTCTCTTTTCTTCCACCATGGGAGGCCTTTTTGGGCGGTGAGAGTGGTCTTCCCCGAGTGAAACTAGTTTGATACCCAACTCTCTGTATCCTGACCTCGTCCTGGACATGCGCCGAGAAACAATCAAAGAGAAGACCGTTCTGATACCACTAATCTAGATTTGTGTGGGAATGACACAAAACATAGAATATGCAGAATCACATATAGAGATATATATTCACATACACATATATATGGCAAGAAACACAGCGATAAACTAAACAAATATTCTATTAAATATCGGATATAGAACAGACTGTAAATACAACAGCTAGAATGGTAGTAGCTATCTCTGGGAAGAGATGTGACGGTTGCGCTCATTCATGCCAAGATGAATACAATGAGAGGCCGAAAGGGCCTATTTATCATAAGCATGAGGGAAAGAATCCCAAACATCTAAAAAACTAACCCTAGAAGATTAACCATCATAGAGTTTGTGGCCCCAAGGTGGTTAGTTGAACAATCAACTTCCTGGGGTCATAACTTTTGCATACGATCTCCGTTTGGGGTGCTCGGTAGCCCGTTGAAAATATCTATCCGAGGAATATGCCAGGGACCCTCAAATGGAGGGGCTCCATTGAAAAATGATTTCCCAAGAAACGCCATTTAGGGCCTCAAAACAACACCGAAAGTAGAGGACCCAAAAAATCGCTAAAAATATCAAATCACCGAAAGTGCCAGAAGACTGTTTTGAGCCAGTTGGAAGAGGTGGGTAGCCAACGATATCCACCTGGATCAATCCTCCCTTCATAGGAAGTAGTTCTCTCCATTGCGTCAAATCCCTTATCGTGTTTCAAACTGTGTGTTGAGTTGACCTCTGGGTGCGACGTTTGCTAAAGCGGAAAGGTTTCCTTTCTTTGAAATCTTCAGAGGTTTGTAATTGTTGTTGTTGGATGTGTTGGAGTTGTTCAACAATTTTGGTTGTTGTGGTATCCTTGGTCTGCACTTGTGTGGATGGTTTCTTTTCGCAGGATCACCTTGAATGCGTGGCCTTGCACTGCAGAGGTACTTGAATAGACAATGCTGCACTAAATTTGTGTTCCTCTTGTTTTTGTCGAGTAGAGGGATAATGTGCATAGGTTGTGGATGTCTCTGCGATCTGATGTTCTCCTTTAGTGGCAATTGAGAATAGGGAAAATTTCCCAGTGTGGGAGACTCTCTTCCGGCTCTGCCTGGTTGGGGTAGGTGCAACTATCTTTGCTATCCAATAGAGTTGTCCTCCCAAAGTGACAATGACACTACGAGGTCGCGATTCATATACAGCATGACGCTTCCACATATATGGTTGTCCTAAAAGAATATCACATACATCAAGTGGGGCCACATCACACAATGCCTCATCTTTGAAGGGCTTGATGCCATATGGTAGGCGACATTGGTGACTGACACTGATCCCTCGTCCTTGGCTTATCCATCCAATGGTGTATGGTTGTGGGTGTGGTGTTATTGGCAGCTCCAATTTCTTGATGACTCTTCTGAGATCAGGTTCTTTTGGCTGTCGCTATCCACAACAAAGTGCGTAGGAATTCCCTTCACCCACATCCGTGAGTTGAAAAGCCACTCCTCTGCCTCTGATTCTTCAGGTTCCTCTAGTTAAATCTGTGTGGTGGCAACAACGGCACTGGGTTCTGCATCAATAATATGCTTCCCTTTTTGCGCGGCTGTGAAATTAGGTTCTGAGTCAGAATCAGAATTGGGATCTGATTCTGAAGCTTTGATCTTAGCCACCAATGACTGTTTTGAGCGACATTCATCGGTGTTGTGCCAGGGGATTTTGTGGAACTCGCACCACTTCCCGGTGTCCTTATTTGTCTTTTCGTTACCCTTCCTCGCTTGCGATTGGTACTGGTTTTCCTTTCCATGCCCCGTGTTCTGCGAGCCAGAGTTTCCCTTGCCCTGCTTCTGCGCAGGTCCAAAGGTATGCTTGTTCTTTTGCTGAAATTTATGCTCAATTTTGATAGCATATCGATAAGTGGATCCGAGTGAAGAGATTTCCAGGAAATCCATCTCTGTTCGTATGTACCGGTGTAGGCCACTGCGATATTTCAGTACTAGGTGCCGCTCGGAGTCCTTGATACCTATCTTTGTGCTCAAGGTATAAACTTATTGGTGTACTCTGACACCATTTGGTCCCTCTCTTGGTGCAGAATGGCCCATTTTTTGTACTGGTCATCATAGTTTCCAACAGTGTAATATTATTCCTTGAGGACATCTATAAAAGAGGCCCAAGTGGGATTGGAATATTCAAACAATCCAGACTCGTCTGATGAGTTTTGCTCACAATAAATTTCCCACCAATTTTTGACATGGGGGATGGCCTTGAGGAGCGCAAAGACGATATTTTCCCTGTCAAAAAAATTATGGACAGAGAAATACCCTTCTAGTAGATTCAACCATTTATCTATGGCATCGGTATCGATCTGGCCTTCAAACAAAGGGATATCAAAGTTAACTTGTACCTTGAAGGGAGTCGCATCTTCGAAACTATTGCTTGTCGAAGGTGTATCTGTTGGCGTCGGCATGCATCGAAGGATCTGGGTGAAATTATACATCATCTCATTCCTCTGTCACGCGAGGGCTTCCTCGAGTAACAACTTGATAGGATCTACTACTTCGTCATCTCTCTTTTCTTCTGCCATGGGAGGCCATTTGGAGCGGCGAGAGTGGTCTTCCCCAAGTGAAACTAGTTTCAGACCCAACTCTCTGTATCCTGACCTCGTCAAGGACATGCACTGAGAAACAATCAAAGAGCAGACCGCTCTGATACCACTGATCCGTATTTGTGTGGGAACGAAACAAAAGATAGCATATATAGAATCATATAAAGAGATATATATTCACATACACAGATATATGGAAAGAAACACAGCGATACAGTAAACACATATTCTATTAAATATCGGAAATAGAACATACTGTAAATACAACAGCTAGAATGGTATTAGCTATCTCTGGGAAGAGATGTGACGGCTGCGCTCATTCAGAACAAGATGAATACAATGAGAGGCCGAAAGGGCCTATTTATCATAACCATGAGGGAAAGAATCACAAACATCCGAAAAACTAACCCTAGAAGATGAACCGTCATAAAATTTGCGTTCCCAAGGTGGTTAGTTGAATAGTCAACTTCCCGGCGTCATAACATTTGCATACAATATCCATTTGGGGCGCTCGGTAGCCCGTTGGAAAGATCTATCCGAGGACTACACCAAGAACCTTGAAGTGGAAGGGATTTTTTGGACCACAATTTCCCAAAAGACGTCGTTCAAGGCCTCAAAATGGCCCCGGAAGTTTAGGACCCGAAAAATCGCTAAAAATAGCAAATTACCAGAAGTGCCAGAAGACTGTTTTGAGCCAGTTGGAAGAGGTGGGTCGCCACTGATATCCACCTAGGTCAATCCTCCCTTATTAGGAAGCAGTGGTCTCCATTGTATCAAATCCCTTATCGTGTGTAGAACTGTGTGTTGAGTTGAGCTCTTGGTGCGGCGTTTTTTGAAGCAGAAAGCTTTCCTTTCTTTGAAATCTTCAAAGGTTTGTAATTGTTGTTGTTGGATGCACTGGAGCTGTTGAACAGTTTTGGTTGATATGGTATCCTTGGTCTGCACTAGTGTGGATGGTTTCTTTTTGGAGGAGCAACTTGAATGCATGGCCTTGCACTATAGAGGTACTCGAATAGGTGATGCTGCATTAAATTTGTGTTCCTCTTGTTTCTGCCGAGTAGAGGGATAATGTGCAGAGGTTGTGGATGTCTTTGCGATTTGATGTTCTCCTTTAGTGGCAATTGAGAATAGGGAAAATTTCCCAGTGTGGGAGATTATATCTGGTATCCGATAGACTTGTCCTCCCAAAGTGACAATGACACTGTGAGGTCGTGATTCATATACAGCATGACGCTTCCACATATATTGTTGTCCTAAAAGAACATTACATACATCAAGTGGGGCCACATCACACAATACCTCATCTCTGAAGGGCTTGACGCCATATGATAGTTGACATTGGTGACTGCTACGAATCCCTCGTCCTTGGCTTAGCCACCCAATGGTGTATGGTTGTGGGTGTGGTGTTATTGGCAGCTCCAATTTCTTGATGACTTCTGCTGAGATCAGGTTCTTTTGGCTGCCGCTGTCCACAAAAAAGTGTAGGGGAATTCCCTTCACCCACATCTGTGAGGGGAAAAGGCGCTCCTCAGCTTTCGATTCTTCAGGTTCCTCTGGTTGAATCTGCGTGGTGGCAACAACGGCACTGGGTTTTGCATCAATGATCTGCTTCCCTTTTTGCGTGGCTGTGAAATTAGGTTATGAGTCAGAATCAGATTTGGGATCTAATTCTAAAGCTTTGATCTCATCCACCAATGACTATTTTGAGCGACATTCATCAATCTTGTGCCAGGGGTTTTTGTGGAACTCGCACCACTTCCTGGTTTCCTTATTTATCTTTTCGTTACCCTTCCTCGCTTGCAGTTGGGACTGGTTTTCCTTTCCATGCCCCATGTTCTGCGAGCCAGAGTTTCCCTTGCCCTTATTATGTGCAGGTCCAAAGTCATGTTTGTTCTTATGCTAAAATTTCTACTCAATTTTTGTAGCATATCGATCCGTGGATCCGAGTGAAGATATTTCCAGGAAATCCATCTTTGTTCGTATGTACCGGTGTAGTCCATTGCAATATTTTAGTACTAGGTGCCACTCAGAGTCCTTGATACCTAGATTTGTACGCAAGGTATGAAACTTATTGGTGTACTCTGACATCGTTTGGTCCCTCTATTTGTGCAGAATGGCCCATTTTTTGTGCTAGTCATCATAGTTTCCAACAAGGTAATATTGTTCCTTGACGGAATCTATAAAAGAGGCCCAAGTGGGATTGGAATATTCAAACAATCCAGATTCGTCTGATGAGTTTTGCTCACAATAAATTTCCCACCAATTTTTGACATGGGGGACGGCCTTGAGTAGCGCAGAGACGATCTTTTCCTTGTCGAAAAAATTGTGGACAGAGAAATACCCTTCTAGTAGATTCAAACATTTATCTATGGCATCGGCATCGATATTGCCTTCAAATAAAGGGATATCAAATTTAACTTGTACCTTGAAGGGAGTCACATCTCTGAAATGACTGCTTGTCGAAGGTGTATCTGTTGCCATCGGCATGCGTCGAAGGATTTGCGCAAAATTATCCATCATCTCGTTCCTCTGTCACGTGAGGGATTCCTTGAGCAACAACTTGTTAGGATCTACTGCTCCGTCGTCTCTCTTTTCTTCCACTATGTGAGGCCATTTGGGGCGGCAAGAGTGGTCTTCCCCAAGTGAAACTAGTTCGATACCCAACTCTCTGTATCCTGACCTCGTCGTGGACATGCACCGAGAAACAATCAATGAGCAAACCGCTCTGATACCACTGATCCGGATTTGTGTGGGAACGACACAAAACATAGCATATACAGAATCATATACAGAGATATATATTCACATACACAGATATATGACAAGAATCACAATGATACACTAAACACATATTCTATTAAATGTCGGAAATCGAATAGACTATAAATACAATACCTAGAATGGTAGTAGCTTTCTCTGGGAAGAGATGTGACGGCTGCATTCATTCGTGCCAAGATAAATACAATGAGAGGCCGAAAGGGCCTTTTTATCATAAGCATGAGGGAAAGAATCCCAAACATCCGAAAACCTAACCCTAGAAGATGAACTGTCATAGAGTTTGTGGCCCCAAGGTGGTTAGTTGAACAGTCAACTTCCCGGGGTCATAACTTTTGCATACGCTTTCCATTTGGTCCACTCGGTAGCCCATTGGAAATATCTATCCGAGGACTACGCCGGGGGCCCCAAGTACAAAGCATCCATTGGACCACAATTTCCCAAAAAACATCGTTTAGGGCCTCAAAACGGACCTAGAAGTTTAGGACCCAAAAAATCGCTAAAAATAGCAAATTACCGGAAGTGCCAGAAGACTATTTTGAGCCAATTGGAAGAGGTGGGTCGCCACCAATATCTACCTGTATCATTGTTCCCAGTATTATTTTCATAATAGTTCTAGACTACAAGAATGGTAGGTCGATCCTTCTTGTGTTCGCTAGCCTCAATATAGGGAATTGTTGGATATAGGTAGTCACAATTATCTACTAAACAAAGGAGCATCGGATCCTTCTTGTTGGAAAATGGAATTCGGGACAAACATGTTTTATATGTTATAAATTAGCTGATGTCCGGATCCCTACTTTTTACAACGGAATTCGGAAGGCGCGAATTGTCGGCCTAGCCTTCGTAGATTAAATATTTTTACATTTCTCTCGTAAATGAAGGGTTGGACAACCCTTCTTGTACTTAGTATTATTCCAGTGTTCACCATTTTTGATATACATGAATTGACAACCTAGCCTTTGTAGGTTGAATATTTTTCAATTCCCTTATAAATGAAGGGTCGACCGACCCTTCTTCTACCCAGTATTCTTTTCATAATAGTTCTATACTGCAAGAAGGGTTGGTCGATCCTTCTTGTGCTCGGTATTCTTCCAGTGTTCAACATTTTGGATATACATGAATTAACGGCCTAGCCTTCGTAGGTTGAATATTTTTACAATTCCCTCATAAATGAAGGGGTGGTCGACCCTTCTTCTGCCCAGTATTATTTTCATAATAGTTCTAGACTGCTAGAAGGAAAAATTGATCCTTCTTGTGTTCATAATTATGGATATAGGGAATTGTTGGATATAGGTGTTCACAATTATCTCCTAAACGAAGGGGCAACCGATCCTTCTTGTCGGAAAATGGAATTCGAGACAAACATTTTTTATATGTTATAACTTAGATGATATCTGGATCCCTACTATTTACAACGGAAGTCGGATGTCGGGAATTTTCGGCCTAGACTTCACATATTATATAGTCTTACATTTCTCTCGTAAATTAAGGTTCGATCGACCCTTCTTGTGCTTAGTATTCTTCCAGTGTTTACCATTTTGGATATACATGAATTGACGTCCTAGCCTTCGTAGGTTGAATATTTTTACAATTCCCTCAAAATGAAGGGGCAGCCGACCCTTCTTCTGCCCAGTATTCTTTTCATAATATTTATAGAATGCAAGAAGGGTCGGTCGATTCTTCTTGTGTTCGCCATTCTAGAAATAGGGAATTTATGGATATAGGTGTTCACAATTATCTACTAAATGAAGGGGTGGTCGATCCTTCTTGTCAGAAAATGAAAGTGTTGACACAGATTTGTCAACAGGGGTTTACTTCACACAATTGTCAACAAATCTTGACACAAACTCCCATAGATATCAGCCTGAAAAGGGTTTATCCTTTCCAGCAACACTCGTAGAGCGATTGAGGTCTCACCTGAGATACCTAAGGGGGATGCAAGAACCAAGTTTCAGTAGGTATAAGAGGACATTCATCATTATCATTCAATCGCATCGAAGCTCAAATATCGACATAAGCATCATTCGCATCGGAACACCATTATCGCATAATAGACATACTAATCAGATCTAGGCAGTTACAGATTATAGAAACATATCTAACTGATCGGAGATACATATCATAACTGCGACATTGTTAATTCATTCATAAAACACAATTAACCTAACTACGACAACACACATTCAATCATACTGCGACATAGTACATGATATTGCAAAAATTCACATAAGAGACAAAATCATAGCCAAAACATCCCTACGTATTATACATAAGTCTGTCTTACACATCGTAGAAACAAAAGGGATACACATCCACAAAACCAATTGCTCCAAGACAAAGACCTAAATATAATATACCCTTAGGATTACAATGCAACCTCTATTTATAGGCTCACTGGCCATTACAAAGTTGGCCCACTTCGCAAAGTGACCCATTAACTATTTCACTAATTAATTCATTCTTACACATTATCTGCTTTGTACACTTTACTTCCGCTTTATCCGCTTTGTTACGCTCTGTGATTGGTCCTTTACCCTTGGTGTTGTCCCTTTTGTCGTTGTTTGTACCAAAACATCTGCGAGCTATCCCCATGCCAACATGCCCCCAACACAAACTTCTGGCTCATCCTGAGCCACTTTATCTAGACGTTGCTGGTTCATTCACCTATTTCTTGAATTCTTCGTATGCCACTTTGATTTTGTCATTAGTTTCCCTCACTTTTGCTTTGATCATTGTGCATTCCTCAACCTCCTTCTTTGTTGGATGTTCGCTTCCTTTCTGCTGCACCTTCACTAATTTTTCCTTTATCTACGTCACTACTAGCATAGCCTCAACTGCTAGTTGCTCTACTTTCGACTGCAACTCATCCAATTGTGTTATTCTTCTCTGTTGCCTTATCCATGTCTTGTTGACTGGATGCTACAATTCCTTCAGTTCTGTCGCTCTAGTCATCTGCTCCATTAGAGACATCGCCTTTAGCGATCCCCTCAATGCTTCTAACTATGCCCCTACCTCTCCAAGTTGCACATTGAGCTGGTGCAACTGCTTGTCTTGCACGAGACTTCCCCAAAACTGTGAGACTTCTTTAGAAATGTTCTGCACCACCTTCTCCAATTCTGCAATCTCTGTCACAACATCCTCAATATTGTTCTTACACGCTTCCACTTGTTCCGGAGGTGTGATTGGAACCATCCTTGTTTGCAATTCCTCATTCACTTTTATAATATCAGAAATAACTGCACCCAACCTCAAATCCTTAGCTTCCACGATCATTTATTTGCCTCTTTCTAGTGCATCCTCGCATTCCATGGAGATGGCATGTTCCAATCTCCTCCTATCCTCCATCACTTTTTCTCTTTAATTCATTACTGCCTCCTTTTCCTCGAGGATTTTTTCATACCTATTGTTTATAGTTGATCATTTGATCATGTGTTGACGCTTCTTGTTCATTTATTTCTTCGCTCACCCCAGTGTGGGTGCAATGACGCATAAACATGGGCAACATATTGTTACAACGTAATCTTCCACCTTGTGAGCATCAGCATTCTTTGGCCTGTAGGATCCATTTCACTGACTCAAATTCACTTTATATCCTTCAGACATATTTTTTCCTCATTTTTCCTCTAACCCGCTTGTTGCATCACTATAGCAAGCATACCCGCGAGTTGCATCACTATAGCCCGCAGGTATCAAGTAAAATGGTAAAAATCACTAGTTTATTACTTTTTACTCCCAAAAAGTGGTCATTGGGTGACCTTTGGCTCTCCATATTCACAAGTAACGTCTCGATGTGTCCTTTCACTTACCTTTGAGAGGACTATATATTGAGCACATATGGCTTATGGACGGGAGGAGAAAGAAGAGCAAGAGAACTCTAGTGGATTTTTTCCCTATCTTGAGTCTACACTCATTGATCCTTGTAGTTGTGAACCCTTTATGTTCACCTTCCAAACTCCTATCTAGTTTGAGTTTATCATTCATGGAGGATTGAAGTGGTGGAGGCACAAGCGGATTGATCCAGGTCTTGGTTCAGATTGGTTGCTGGCAAGAGGTCGTATCACTTTGTACTTCTTCTTGTTCATTAATAGAAATACTCATATTCTCGTCCATTAATGTTGTAAATGTTGTTTATCTTACATTGGGTTGCATTTACTTGTTATATCATGGACCATTTCCATTGATGATGTTAATGCCATTTATATATTATATGTACTTGTTGTATATTGGTTGTCAAGACTAATTTGCAGATTCAAGTGCATGGGTTGAAAAGCTCCAACGAGGATCTACATCAAACATTTGGATCAAGGTTGGTTATATTCTTCATTATCTTAGCATTGTCATTTATATAGCATAGTTCTGAGAATTGAGTTGATTTCTGGTATTCATCTGTCTATTGTGGTATACCCCAAGCCATAGTGAGTTTTCTCCAACACAGAAATGGCGACTCCACTAGGGAAAACATCCATCTTGGGGATTTTTTGAGCATTAGTCCATAATTAGAGTTGTTGTTTGTCGAAGCTCTGTGTCACTTATCTGCCATTGAGATACACTATAGAAAACCTGCTTTTTCTGAGCCATTGGACTCTCTGTTTGCCAATTTACCTTTCGTCTCATAGATTCTTGTGTTGAGGGTTTAGAGAGGCCTTAGAGATAGCCAAGCACCCTAATAACCTAAATAGAGACGGTGGCCTTGAGATTAGCAATACCTGGCTCCCCCTCATCAAGAAAGATTAGGTCTCAGAATATTTCATTATTTCTCATATTTTCTTAAAGTTAATAAGTCTTAGACATTAATTTATAAGGTTAAAACTAATCAACAATTAAAAGTAAGTGTTTGTGCCAGAAATTGTTACTAAGGCTAGGGTAACAAGCCAACACAATCTCAAGAGTAAAACTCAATTCAAACTAGGGTTTAGGGTTTTGTTTTATGTGTTTTTTGGTCATAAACTTCAATAACATGCAGGGAATACATTCATCAGATAAGCAACAACTAAATCATACACATATACTGATAAAGATGCATATATATCACGAAAATCCAACAAAAGACTGTACTGAAGTTCACACATAAAGGACAAGCACTACTAGAAAATACACATTACCCAGCAATGAATTTGTCATTCATGAAACTAAACAAGTTCAAACATGAAGCCAACACAGACCAAATGAAGGGGAAAGAGTCATATATTCATAATTTCATCAGTAAATGCATATAAGAGTTACAGTACCTATCTCTAAATAAGTCTGAAAGTACAAGCAGCTAGCAGACCTCCTGATGCTCCCAAAAATCAGAGCCCTTACAATGACTTGTTCACATCTCTAAATACTATGCTCTTCAAAATCGATTAGGTATCTAACCCTAACTATTTTACAGCCTTCGATGAGGTAAAGTAAAGACAGAATATCAACAAGTTACAAAATCAGCTAAAAATAGCATTTCATTAATATATCAGTTTGCCATTTAATGACAACTAACTAAAACATAGCTATTTTATAGGTCCTTTGCCACCTCAGCTAAGAGGGCGATGCCATCTGGAGTTTGCTCTTTCTTCTTGACCTTCTTTTGTTCCTTCTCCATGTCATTAATCCTTTTTGTGAGTTCTTTGTTTTTCTACTGCAAGTCCCGAACTGTTTTCTCCAGCTGAGTGCATTGACTGTCAGCAGCCCTTTTCCTTTTAAGTGCTTCTTTTGCATCAGCCACTAGTTCCTGAAAATTGTCATGAACATCCTGGAGATCTTCTCTTAATCTTCTATTGGCCATCATCAAACCATCATTGACCTCCTGCATATAATTCATTTGGTGCTTATATTGCTTGACAGTCTTCTGTAAATTTTCCCTGTCAGAATTAGCCATTTTCTCTATTGCAGAATCTTGCTCTTCATTAGGTTTCCAAGGAATGTCAAACTTCTTGAAGATTTCTGCTTCTTCTGCCAACAGCTTCTCAGAAGTGTCCTCAATGTTGGGCTTTGGATCTTCTTCATCTGCTGCTTCCACTGAATTAATCTCTTCTTTTAAACATGGCTGCAATTTATCTATTTCTGATTTGTCATCATCCATGGACTCTTCATCTAAGATAGTCACCTTATCTGTGTTTAATTTAGGATTTAACAACTTCTTCATGTTTAACCTCAACTTATTTTTCGACCTAGTTTTAGGTCTCCAGAATGTAGCTGCCTCTCCCATCATCTTCAGTTCTTTCCCTTGGTACTGAACAGCAGCTAATTCGACCACTTCCAGCTTGTTTCTTTTCCTGTTAAGCCTTGTGGTTTTGCCATCTGAAACTTGAACTTCTTCAATTTCAGTTTTGACTTTTATCTCAGAAATAGGCTGTTCTTCTTCTAACAGATATCCTTCATCATCTGAAAGAATTGTGATGGGACTTTTTGGATGAATGTGGATCTCTTCTTTAGCTACAGGAACCATTTTAATGTCAACCTTTTTCTCCTCCTGAGGATCTGCTACATGTGCTGGATTCTTTCCAGGCAGTTCCTTTTTGTCTTCAAACAGTGTGAACTTGCTTTTAGGGTAATCTGAAACCACTTTGAGCTGACTGTCATCCTGTCTTTGTCCTGCTACCTGCTCTGTCACCTTCTTGGCTTTAACATCATCTTTACTTGTAGATTTGACTAAGTGACCTAACTTTTTCATCATTACCTTCCCCTTGTCAGTCTGTCTCTTTGGTTGCTGGTCTTCTTTTTTAGGATGAACATCTGACCAGAACAAAAAGAAATCCCAAGTCCTTCCCTCATGTTGTAAAACTGTGGTGATGATCAGTTTAATGATACCATGGTGAAAAAGTGACTGGGAAGTGTGATCATCATGTTGCTTTATCTTGCTTGACATCTTCTGCAGGATTTTTAAGAAAAAGAAGGGCAGATTCATTTTAGAAACTCCTGCTATGTGTTGAAGGAACCTGAAATGATATTTAAATACAAATGAATATCTTCCTTCATAGGTCACATAAATTTGAAGTATCCTTATGGGCTCAATCCACTCCTTCCTGAAATTTTGAATGAGGATACCCTTGTTCCAGTTAGGAGTCACATTAGGCGACAGGTACCTTTGGGGTTCAAACTCAAAAGGCAATTTTTTAAACCAGTGCTCACCCTCATTACTGATCTCAGTAGCTTCTGCTATTAAATCCACAGTCAATTTGAATTTCAAAGCATCCATCATGATCATATCATCTTTAAGTCCCTTAGCAAACTTGCAGGACACCTGAGCATTGAAAACGTCTATCTTCTTGAAAAACTTCAACCAACCTGCCTGCTGAAACAGTTCTGCACAGTCAGGAAGCTTCTGAATCCAGGTTAGGTCTGTGGGCTCAGCCCTATTGACCTTACCACTTTTGCCACTTTTCCCCATATTCTTCTTTCAGAAAACAGAAACAGTCTGGCTTTAGGTTTCAAAAATGTTTTGTAAACTGGTTTCTTGTGCTTTGAGCTCCTTCAAAATTTGCTACACACTCCTGGACAGGCCTTCAAGTTCAACGTTCCCTTATCTCAACCATACAGCTAGGTCTGTGGATAGATAAACTGTGAGACAAGATCGATCATAGATGAAAACTGTCATAAAAACAATATAGCACTGCTTAATTTCAAAATGCACCATCAGGCATAATGTCGAACTGTTTCAGAATATAAGCCACTCAAACTCCTCGTTTTAGGGTTAAGGAGACAAGCAGTATGATATGTCTTCAGACATAAACTCCTTCCTTATTATAAACTGATTCACATCATAGAATACAGAACTTTGATCAAATTCAGTGTTCGGACTGTTCAATGAGATTGAAAACTGTAATGGATGAAGTTGTTCTATATTTAATATTTGCTCCTCCTTCAGTACAACTGATTCAAATCACTCAAAACAGCACTCCAATGTCCAGACTATTCAATGTAATGGAAAACTGTCAGTGAATATGGCTGTTTTATATCAGTCTTTCACTTTAATCTCTGTGTATCAACTAGTCTAGATTTTCAAGCCCTAAAACTCTCACTGCTTCACATTTGCCAGCATAACATCAACCACAGGCTTATTTGACCAACTGGAGACTGATAGCATGAGAGGAGAGAACAAAAACACCATTGTCTACAATATATTCGCCCTAGCCAAAAAAATGCCATTCAAACCTGTCAATTACTCATTTGTCGTGGCTTAAAGCTTCGTTTTGGGGTATCAACGGTCTCTTCTTATGAGAATAGGTGTCTTCATATCATTTCTTTGACTGCTGGTAAATGAATTGGGAAGCCCTAATTCTCGCTGGCGTTAAAAACACTGTCTTCTCTTCACAGCAACACAATCCATCTTTTTAGCAGTTAACTCTTCTTCACGAACATTCCTCTCATATAATAATGCGTGTAGAAAGAGAAATTTGACAGCTTAGACCGGGATTTGCTGGTTTTTGTCCAACTGATTCCGCATAATATGCAATGATGAGCCTGCTCTGCTTCGTGACTGATAACCAACTAAAATCATGCTTAAACTGCAGTAAACACGTGTTAAAACACTCACACAAGGCGATTAGTCACTCACATACTGCAATCATGATTGAAATCTGTTTGAAATTTGAAAAAACAAAGGGTCGCGATATTCTTGTAGCACGCCCTTTGTTAAAATTTTGTCTAGCGCTACAAGAATAGCTGCCATGCCAGAATTTCGCAGTTTTTCAACTTTCTGCTAATTTGTCGGAGGTTTTAAAAGTTACTTGGTTTAAGAAACAAGTCTAACTGCTCTCTAAACACATTAATGAATCAACTTTTGAAAATATGACCTTCTTTAACCCCCTTAAAAATATAAAAGATCAACAAAAATCAAATAAAACCTAAAAAGAATGGGCTCAAAACTTATTCAATCACCCATAGAGTTTCTAAGGAGACTAAAACTAAAACTTAAAACCAAAAATTTAACTGAGGTAGATTGAAAAACAAACCAAAACTGGAGAAAATAAATAAAAAATGGAGAAAAATTTACTGACTTAACAGTAAGTATCCTTTGTTTATATTTAAAACTTTGTAAACCTTAAATAACTAACTATTAATGAATTAATTATTTAAATTAATCTTTTACTTCTAAATTAATTATTTTATTCAACTAAATTAATTAATTAATTGTCAATTAATTAATAAAGTTACACATTATATAACTAACTATTATTGAATTAAATTAATTAAATTAAACTAAACAAATTAATTAATTTTAGTAATTAACTGTCAATTAATTAATTATTATTGATTATTGCATTTTATTAACTAATAATAATAAAATAATTTTTTTTTTAATAAAATTGTTTTTATAGAAATTTAAATTGTTCTAAATTAAAAAATTTATAATTATTAATGAATTATTATAAAAAACCTGTAAGACTTTAAAACTAGATTATAGACCTTAATTATTTAATTATATATTTTTACAACTATATTAAACACTTAGTTACAAAGAATCAATTATATAAATTGAAAATAATTATTTTAAATCATTTATAATCTAAATAAATTTCAAAACTAACAAATTAAAACTAGGGTTAGGGTTTGGCCGACACTCCCAGGTTCTCAAGTTCTCTCAAACAAACAAACATTAAATGTATATTTATGCTTTGATTACGCTATCCTCACCTTGACTCATTGTCATGATGATGAACCGTGATTAAAGGTCGAAACGTCGACTTTTCACAATGGGTACTGCGTTATCCCTGAATTCTTCACTAATTTACCTTTCCTCACCCATGGGCTAGCTTAGCTCTACCCACGTATACCTGCTTCTGTTTACTCTACTACTCGCAAGTACCCACGGGTATTCCTTCGATAGTAGCATACAACTCCGGGTTTTGTTGGTTTACGACCTTTGGTTGTTGCTGGGTTGGTTTTGGTTGATACTGAGTCTTTGTTGTCCTGTTTCTTAACTGTTCCATGCCTTGATTGTGACCAGAACTCTTCGTTTCTCTTGGTCGAGCCTTGTTGGTTTTTTACCCATATTTGGATTTAGCCTTGTTGTTTTTTTCCTTTTGAGCTCATTCCTTTGGCTGAGTATTACTGTTTGGTATCTTCCTGGTTGTCTTAGTGATCTCCTTGGCATATCAGTGACTAGATAGTAGGATTTTGCTTGCATTTTTCATTTCCATATATTGAAAAATACAAAAAATACAAATAGTTTTTTGCATTTTCTTTTCGTTTATAAGAGAAAATACAACCAAAAAAAATTGCTTTTATGTATTGCATCTTGCATTCAGTGCTTTCTGCCTTCATTTAGATTCTGATTATGCATTGATAGAAATATAAAAGGATTGCATATTTATTTCGAAATCATTGGTTTGATTGTGCATATTAGGGGCATTGTTTTCATTGGATAGATGAGTCTAGGATTTGACGATTTTGCATACTGTTGAGTCGTACACATCACTAGTTTCACGATCATATCCCTTGAGTAATCACATCCATTAAAATTAACACTTAATCTTAAAATTGATTAGACGGATTTTATTTATAGGGTACACCAACTAGCATAGGTTTAGAGTCTTGGAATAGATCATTGTGAGTTAACAATCCAAGACTACTAGACGAAACATTAAGTGTCTGACCAGGGAGTGGAGGAATCCATGGTATAGATCGGTGTTCTTAGGAAGCTCTAATCAAGCCAAAGTTAAGCATGAGGTCACGGGAGGTTTGTTGAAGGGATATCCCTCTGATACCGGCTGAATGTGGGAGATATTTCCAGGATTTGTTCGTATCTGGGGACTCTTGGGGGATTTTACCCTCATTGAGTTTTGGGCTCAGCTACCCTACCCATACAATGGATCCCACCTGCGACTGTCCCCTTGAGCATTGGTTATATTGTGGTGACCATAGTTTCCTTACCTAGGTATCGCACAGGGTACTTGCATTGGTTATACTGTCCTTGTCCTGAGTCAGATAGGGATTGGACATCACAGTTTTTTGTTGCCGAGGGTTACGGCCCTTTGCTCGTAGTGAAGCCTGGGTGTCTCTATAATTGATTCTGTTACCTCCAGCTATAGTTTGGGAGTCTCAAGCCTCTCCAAGGTGAGACATACTGGCTCTAGTGTCGAGAGCTCATTTAGCCACTCTTTTTGTCTGCTCTTGGTTGTATTTTCTCTAGGTGTGTGCTTCTGATTTACTATTTTTGATCGATAGTTGGCCTCTAGGGGACGTTTTGATTATATATTCTCTCCATAGATATCGTGGCACGGAGCCCTACTCTTCGCCAATCCTGCCGGTTAGCTGGTTTAAAGCCAACCGAGGTTTCATGACGTATTGCTAGAGGACGCTGGAGGGCTCCCTCTGAGTCTTCGGATTCTTACGAGGCTTACGTCCAAGACGTCATGACTGCTACACATTTCGATACTGAGAAAAAACCTTCGACTCCATCAGGTAGAGTTGACCACACTTCCGATCCCCATACTCCTCGTGAGGAGTGGGGAGGTGATCCACCTGAGACTCAACCTGGTTCTATTTGGCCTAATCCACTTGAACGGGATCCGTTCAATCCTTTGAATCCAGATAATTATCTTTACGGGATGCCAACCTTACCCGAGGATGAAGAATAGGATGATTCGTTCGTTCCTTTGTTTCCACGCAATTATAGACACGGGATGCCAAAGTTGCATGATGACACTGGTCCTACGATCAACCCTACAACACTCTCTTTTGGTATGCCTAGTCATAGTACAATTGAACCTTCCACTACATTCAGTAGTCATGCTGGCACTATTCATGGTGTTATCCATACTATACCCACTGGGGGCACTACCCTCGCTGGGGGCACTGTGAAAATCCTCACAGTAGATCTAAGAGATGATGTATACCTCACAAGAGAATGATTATGATTAAGCAAGAAAATAGAAGAATAGTGGTCAATACAGTATAATGAGCAACAGAATAATATGGTACAGTAGAACTCGGATAGAAGCAATAATACTTCACACACACTAGTTAATTAATCACAATATGGACAAATAAATAGTACAATGCATGAGGAATTCGAATGCCTAAGGTGGCAATTCGAATTAGATTTCATGGAGTGATCAAAAGATCACTGGAGTGTCATCGGAGCACAACTGGTGTCATCGGAGCACAACTGGAAGTCTTCATCATCATCAGTGGAGTCATCAATGCTCAAGTAACTATCAACCATCCGTCAAACTGAGTCTGGTAGATGTAACTAAGTGTAACTGAGTGTAACTGACTGTAACTAAGTGTAACTGAGTGTAAATGAGTGTAACTGAGTGTAACTGAGTATAAATTAAAGACAACTGGACTAGTAGGTGAAGATGGGCGAGTTGATTCCTAAAATCAAGGAAGAAGGGCACATTAAGCAATTGAAGGGATAAAATTGAATAGTGAGAAGCAACTGGGGGCTGGTTAACTGAGGGCTAGGTGTTGGACTGATGAATGGGATGCATGCAAACCCTAAAAGTGCATGCATGACTGAAAATGTAAATGATCAAAATACTGGTGGGACTAGGATGGAGTATAGGAATATCCTAACACCCCCCCTTAATCCATCCTGGTCCCTGGTAACTAAGACCAAAGGTCACCCAATACAATGAATAATAATAGTCAATAAACCAAGGAAGTCAGAAAATTTCATGGGAAACATACCCCCTCCTCAAAAACAAACTGTAAGGCACACACAAAAAATTAAATGCTCTAAACTCAAGCAGGTGTGATGCTTGGTCATATGTCTGGAGGTATCTTCTTCTTGGGAAGAAGTGGATCATGCTCAAAAAACATGTGCTTGTACTTTCTCTTCAGATTGAATGTGATGAGAACAAATCCAAAAGTATGAGGATGATCCTTGAACCTGTGATTCGAATCAGCTGAGGTAGGATCAAAATCATGAATATGCAGATAGTCTTTTGTCTTCTCCTTCGAACCATCATGGGTGAGATTATGCCAAAAAGAACCATTAAATAATAATTGCTTGAAATCCAAATCAGATTTAAGACTTGAAGAATAGTTTCTTGAGATCTCCTTTGAACCAGTAGGGGTGAAAGCAAAACTATCATATGCATGAGAAATTTTCCCAAGCGAATGGCAATGGCTTCTTGAGATCTCCTTTGAACCATAAGAGGTGAGATCAAAACCAATGGATGCATGAGAAATTATCTCAAGCGGGTGGCAATGGCCATATTCTTCAATAACTTTCTGAAAGCATGTGCTAATGATCATATAGTAGTAAATAAGAGATGATTGCTTGAGAGGAGTGAATGCATTACCTCCAATAGTTGATTTTACCTCCGAAATAATCATGTGATCATGATGCAAACCAACAGACTCTGGTGCAAGAGAGGATTTAGGACCTTCTGCAATATCTAGAGTGTGAGCTGGCACAGAAAGAGAAGAAAGTTGGAGCATGAGTGGAGAATCTGCAAGTTCTTTGTCAACAACTTCAATATGAGATGATACTGGTTCAGGATCTGAGAGACCATCAAGGGGAGCGAATGCATCACTCTACTTGCTCTCGAAAGGGTTTGGACCAATCCCTTCATTCTTTCTGCCAAATATTTGATCCAGGTAGGCCCATAGATCTTTTGGAGATGAAAAATCATGGCTGCACAAGCTATTTCTCCTTCATTTAACCAGTCATACTCTTCTTCAAAGGATTTGAACTCTCTTTCAAAACAATAATCAAAGAGACCATGTCTCTTCAAATGTGCTATCATTGGTGGTTTCCATTCATCATAGTTGAATGGAGAAAGAGGAGTAATTCCTAATGAATACATAGAAGTTGTAGAGGACCTGCAAAAACAATATATAATAACTGCAACTGCTACTGCTGCAAAAATGCAGAAACTGCTGCAACTGTTGCACTCGAAATCTTGGTAATAACCTGCAAAAACCTCTCAAGAATGGAGATAAACAATACTCTCAACATGCTTTGATACCATGTGAAAATACTCACAGCAGATTTGAGAGATGATGTATACCTCATAAGAGAATGATTATGATTAAGCAAGAAAATAGAAGAAGAGTGGTCAATACAGTATAATGAGCAACAGAATAATATGGTACAGTAGAACTTGGATAGAAGCAATAATACTTCACACACACTAGTTAATTAATCACAATATGGACAAATAAATAGTACAATGCATGAGGAATTCGAATGCCTAAGGTGGTAATTTGAATTAGCTTTCATGGAGTGATCAAAAGATCACTGGAGTGTCATCAGAGCACAACTGGTGTCATCGGAGCACAACTGGAAGTATTCATCATCATCAGTGGAGTCATCAATGCTCAAGTAACTATCAACCATCAGTCAAACTGAGTTTGGTAGGTGTAACTGAGTGTGACTAAGTGTAACTGACTGTAACTGACTGTAACTAAGTGTAACTGAGTGTAAATGAGTGTAACTGAGTGTAACTGAGTGTAACTAAGTATAAACTGAAGACAACTGGACTGGTAGGTGAAGATGGGCGAGTTGCTTCCTAAAATCAAGGAAGAAGGGAGGATTAAGCAACTGAAGGGATACAACTGAATAGTGAGAAGCTCTTGGGGGCTGGCTAACTAAGGGCTAGGTGCTGGACTGATGAATGGGTTGCATGCAAACCCTAGAATGCATGCAAACCCTAAAAGTGCATGCATGACTGAAAATGTAAATGATCAAAATACTGGTGGGACTAGGATGGAGTATAGGAATATCCTAACAGGCACTACATTGTCCACTCACACACATAGTATGGGGACGAGTCATGTTCCTCCTAACAATGCTAATGCTGGAAGAATACCACCTCCTAGGATTTCCCAACCTAATAGGAACGTTGTTCGAAACACGACTCGCCATCCACCACCTAATACACATGCCGCTACTCGTCAACCCAGGACTACTTTTACAGATGTTAATGCTCCTCCTAACCACAGGGGTGGACATATGCCGCATACTTTTGAGTCCACTACCGCCACTAGTAATGCTAATGTAGGGGGTGGGAATATCTCCTATCCACATGGACATCACGTCACCATCCCTACTACTAGTTACACCAATATTGGGGCTGGGAGTACTTCTCATGCTTCTGGTCACCACACGACTGCTCAAGCTAATCCTGATGCTGGGGGTGAGAACATACCATACCATTATGGTCATTACAACATGGTTCCCACTATGAATAGTACATATATGCCCCATACTCATGGTGAAAACCCTTACTACAACACAGTCGGTGCTGGCCACCAGTACCACCCACCACCCCAATATAGTGCCCAAAACACGCACATACCTGCTTACTCTCAAATGATTCAGGCATGAGGAGGTTATCAATCCTATGGCCATGGGAAAGCTTATGGTCCATCAAGTCCTTATTATCAGCAGTATAATCCTCATGGTCAAGCTTTTGGTCCATCTTATAACACGATTCCATTTAACCAACCTTTTATGGGGGCTTATAATCAAGCTTTCCAGCCTCAGCTCCCATTCCTTGCACACTTGAATCTTCTGGATCTTTCGAAGCTCACGAATGATCCAGTGTGTCACGACCTTACTTGGCCCCCTGTCCCTACCGAGCTCCCTTCATACATTCCTAAGTTTGAGGGGAAAGGTGGTGAGGACCCGAGAGATCATGTCACGACATTTCACCTTTGGTGCTCCTCCAACTCTTTGAATCATGATTCTATTGGATTGTGACTATTTCAACGCACCCTCATGGGGGCAGCCGCGAAGTGGTACGTCGAGTTTCCTAGAAACACCTTTAGGGGTTTTAACGAGATTGCTTTGGTTTTCTTAGATCATTTCCAGTTGTCAATTCGCTATGATACTGGCACTGAACTTTTATCTACCTTCCGTCAGAACAAGGCCACACATATTTCTGACCATGTTCAAGAGTGGCATCGGTGGAAGAGGTTAGTGAAAGCCAACATTCCTCTAGAGTTCTTCTTGGAATGGTTCCTCAAGTCTCTACTCCCATACATTGCTAAGGATGTTTCGATGTCCGGCATTGTGACTAAGGAACAAGCTATCTTGAAAGTCTAGTAGTTAGACTTATTATACTCTCAGTCTAGCATTTTGTATGACATCATCCCTGACGCACCGCGTACATGTCATGAGCCTATGTCAATTCCTGGACCGCATGCCGATGGAATCGTTGGATCTGCAAGCACTCGCCCCGTAGATTTGGTAGCTAATCAAATGCAGAATTTGTCGCTAAACCAATCTACTCCCGGACAGGTTCACACCTTGTCCACTTCCACCCTATCGTCCGATGTACACAGTGTGCAAACGACGAACCAGTCAGGTAACCAACAACCTAGTGGTAAGAAAAAGGGGATAAATAATCGTAAGGGTGGAAAGAATGGGAATAACAATAGAAATCGCAATACCCCCCGTAAGGATAATGCCAACCCTCCTCGGGAAGGCGGAAATGCTGGTGAGGATCATAAACCTAGGCATAAGGTGAAGTTTCCTTGCAAGCTCTGTGGGGAAGACCATCTTACTCACTTATGTCCTTGTATTGAAGAAGCATCGAAGCACTTGGCACAGAGCCCAGCTGTGTTGACGGATCCCCTACCTCATCACCAAAACATGGCTTCGCATGCTCCCATCACTGGTTATGGACCTACTGAGACGTCAACATCTGCTTCCAATACTAGTGGTTATGGATGTGTGAACATGGTTCAGTCAGAGGTTAGTGTTGCCACTCGTCAGCGCGATTATGATGCACCACAACCCAATTTGGGGAGTGAGCCTCCCCCTCCTCCTGACAATTCCTTGCATATCGAGAAGCCCTCTATTATGTCGCAGATACTCAAAGGTGTTCTTAAGCGCTCTACACATAATCCTAATGCTTGAGCCACCCACAACTACTCCATCGTAGAATATTTGGGCCAAACTCCATGTGCCATGTCGGCTCTTGAAGTTTTGCAAGCCTATCCTTCTCAGAAGCATGCTCTTTTGAGTGCGTTAGGAGTTCAGGATGGGGGAAGTCCCACTTTTATCAAGTTCGATATTACTGATGTCCAACCTCGCTTACCCTACCACGTGGCTTTTCAAATCAAGGTGGTGTTCCTTCATAGTTTTGTCAAACGTACTATTGTTGACGAAGGTGCTTCTACGTCAGTAATGTCATTAGCTTGTTGGAAAGCTCTTGGATCTCCTCCCCTACTTGCGTCTAGAACCATGCTCACTGCATTCAACGGTCGTTCATTTAAGCTAGATGGAATTATCCCTTCCCTTGTTGTCTCCTTGTGAGGTAAGTATGTGCCTATTGAAGTCGAGGTGGTTGATGCGCCCATCAACTACAACCTTTTACTGGATCGGAATTGGATGTATGCCATGAAAGTTGTCGCGTCCACTGTATTCAGAGTTATCTGCTTTCCTCACGAAGGCAAGATTGTGACCATCGATCAGCTGGATTATGTTAACTCCTCTTCTACAGCATCCACGGGATTCATAGTCCCGCAGGTTACTCATTCTCAACCAGCAACTAGGAACATGGGTGTGGGCATGTACCCTTCATTGATGGGAACTTATGATTTTGCCGCGCCTGTGAATTTTATTGGAACCATTACCGACGATGCGTCTCCTCCTTCGCATAATATGTCATTCCGGACTTCCTATTTCGATGATCCATGGACTTTACTGTCCACAAGTTCCACGTCTGGAAACATTTTGCATGTCGGGATGTCTATGCCACTATCTGTAGCTGAGCTTGCTTACCAGCATATTCAAAAAGCCACTGTAGAACCGGATCTCTCTTCTTCCGAGACAGTTGAGGAAGATCCCATTACGCTGCCGGCTTGGGCAACCAGCTCATCTTGTTCCCACGATTGCCTCGATGATACTTTGCCTTCTGATGAAGCTATTATGGAGGCCATGTGTGGTAGTGAGAGACCTTGGAAAGATATGCACCATGACTCTTATTTCCTTCCTAAACTCGAGCTCACTGAACGAGAAGAGTTTAGGACGACTCTAGCAGAGATGGTTGGTCACTCTGTGGCTCTTTTGGAGTCGCATGATTTTTTCGCGGAAGGAAATATGGCTAACATTTCCCCAACTACATCGATCAATATCTCTCGTACTCCCGGAATAGTTGAGAATGTCTACATCGGTGACGATTGCACTCCTAAGAATATTGCTATTTACATTGAATTGTTCACAGAACTCCAGGAAGCTTTCGCCTGGTCATATGAGGAGATGCCAGGAATAGACCCCTGCATTGTTGAACATGAGATTAGAATGTATCCCAATGCTAAACCGGTTCGACAACGCTTACGTGCTGTGAACCCTAGAAAAGCAGCTGCTATCAAGGTAGAGGTGGAGAAACTTCTCAAAGCTAGTTTCATCTACCCCGTTTCCCTTACCGAATGGGTGTCAAACCCCGTTCCTATGGATAAGATGCAGGGAACGATCCGTGTATGCACCGATTTTAGAGATTTGAACCGTGCATGTCCGAAAGACAACTTCTCCACACCATTCATAGATCAAATCTTGGATGCTTGCGCTGGAAGTGAGATTTTTTCCTTCATGGACAGATTTTCCGGATATAACCAGATTCAAATCAAACCCAAGGATCAACATAAGACAGCTTTTATTTGTCCTTAGGGAACATTTGCATATCGAAAAATGCCCTTCGGCCTTAAAAACGCCGGAGCTACATTTCAGCGTGCCATGACCTACGCCTTTCATGATCTTAAAAAGATTATGGAGGTTTTCTTGGATGATCTTGCCGGCCATTCTCGTAAGAGAGTGGACCACCCCAAGCACCTCTACATGATTCTCAAATGATGTATACAATACAAGATTCGATTGAATCCTAACAAATGCATCTTTGCTGTAAGGACGGGTCGCCTTCTGGGCTTCATAGTTTCGAAGAGGGTATTAGAGTCGATCCTCTCAAAGTTGAGGCAATACTTCAGTTTCCTCCTTCGCACAATTTGTTACAACTTCATAGCCTCCAAGGGAGAGCCACTTTTCTACGTCGTTTCATAGTCAATTATGCTAATCTTACCAAAGGTTTTGCACGCTTATTAAAGAAGGACACACCTTTTATCTGGGATGAGCGAGCCCAGCAGTCTTTCGATGCCCTTAAAAAAGCTTTGGTATCGGCCCCTATGCTTAGTCCACTAGACTTCGCACGAGATTTTATCCTTTATGTGGCCGCGTCTCAAGAGATGATTAGCATGTTCTTGGTTCAGGTTGATGACGCGCTTGTCGAGCATGTCATCTATTATCTTAGTCAAAATCTAGTAGATGCTGAGCTAAGATATACTCATGTGGAAAAGCTGGTGCTTGCGACTATTCATTCAGTCCAACAGTTATGACATTACATTCTGCTTAGAACCACCATAGTTGTCACGCATATCAATCCATTTTAGTTCGTGCTATCACGACACCTTATCGGGGGGAAGTACAATAAATGGATTATTATCCTTCAGGAGTTCGATCTCGATTTTGCTTCGACGAAGTCGGCGAAATCATTGGTATTTGCTCAGCTTATGTCGGACCTTCCAAGACTTGATGAGGATGTCAGTCATGAAGATTCCTTTGTGGATGAGCACTTATTTCTTATCTCGTCAGAAGACCCTTGGTATGGGGATGTCATTGTATATCTCCAAACTTTGAAGTTTCCTCCGCACTATTCATGAGATGAGCGATGGCATGTAAAACATCACGCTAAAGATTATACTATCATCGGCGACACTTTGTATCGCCGAGGAAAGGATTCTATCCTCCGTCGTTGCTTAACTCACGAAGAAGCGGAGCGGGTACTTAATGATTGCCATGCTGGGGCATGTGGTGGTCACTTATTTGGGCTTTCTATAGCCCAACGTATTATGAAAGCTGGTTATTTTTTGCCTTCCATCTTTAAGGATTGTGTTAATGCTATGAAGAGATGTCACCCTTGCCAAGTGTTTTCTCAGAACATACGCTCGCATCCAGCGCCCCTTCATCCGGTCGTCACCGTCGGTCCCTTCACCAAGTGGGGGGTGGATTTCATGGATTGCAAACCAGCTTCAGCTGGGGGGCATCACCATATCATAGTGATGTGGACTATTTTTCCAAATGGGAGGAGGCCATGCCTATAGTTAAAGCCGATGGTGCTACAGCAGCCTACTTCGTATTCAATCAAATTATCACTCGGTTCGGTATTCCGAAAGAGATTGTCACTAACCATGGAAGTCACTTTCAAAACAAGATGATGGAGGATTTGTCTCTCAATCTTGGGTTTCGTCAAGAACACTCATCTTCTTATTATCCCCAAGCGAATGGTCAAGTAGAAGCAGTCAATAAGTCTTTGAAAACCATTCTCCAACGTACCATCCAACTTAGCAAGACCAATTGGCACATCATGTTATATCCTGCTTTGTGGGTGTATCGAACCACAGTCAAAACTACCACCGGGTTCTCACCATTTCATCTAGTTCATGGTGTGGAGTCACTTTTACCGATTGAATGCGAGATCTGTTCGCCTAAACTGGCCATAGAGCTCCTCCCTGATATGACGGGTCTTGAGCAACGTTTAATCCACCTTGAGCTACTTGACGAGCAACGTCGAGATGCCGCTGTGGCCATAGATGCCAACAAACTTCGTGTTAAGGTTCAGTATGATAGGTCTGTCCATCCCCGGCATTATGTTGAAGGTGACTTGGTCCTCTTATATGACCAAGCTAAAGAACCCCTGGGGGCAGGCAAGTTCAACCCCATGTGGCACGGTCCTTACATCGTGAGGCGTGTCCTGGAAAAAGGAGAATATGAATTAGAAGACTATGAGGGGACTGTCTTGAAGGAGCCTATAAATGGGATCTACCTCAAGCGGTATTACGCTTGAAACTCTAGTTTAGGATGATACTTTTGTATACTATTGTATAGTTACTTCTGTACATAGTTTAGATTTCTTTTGGTTTTCGGGTCTGCTGATTAGCTTCTATTTGATTGACAGATGTCAGCAGAGTTTCCTACATTCTTAGGATTCACAGATGGTGCTAGCCATCATACGCAACATCTTGCTTCTGCTGCCTGGGTTATTTTCTCACCTGACCACCTAGTTGTGTCCTCAGGAGGTGCTTGTCTTGGTCCTACATCTAACAATGTGGCTAAGTATAGTGTTGTCATTGAGCTACTTCAGGATGCCATTTCCCAAGGCATCCAGTATTTAGAAGTCCGCCTGGATTCACAACTAGTTGTGTCTCAGCTGAATGGGAAGTACCGTGTGCAAGATCCTACGCTACTACGGAAATTCCTAATGGTAAGACTCTTGGAACGATATTTTGTTTCAATTACATTCATACATGTTCTAAGAAGTGTTAATCATATATCTGATGCATACACTAACTATGTATTAGATTGACATTTGTCACATTCATCATGAAGCACACAAATACAAGAAGACATTCATACATTTGTACATACACACATATAGTAGAACCAAAGAACCAAAGTTTTATATATATAAATATGTCCAAAAATGGTAGTGTCATACAAAACTGGAGCCCGTAGCCCTCAAAAATATACATATCGATACAAAAATGAGATCCTAAGATATCTACTCCCTACGAAGAGGCCTAGCTGCCGCCCCAACATGATGTGTCTCGTAGAAATACTGAACTGCATTGGCTACCCGCTGCAGTAGCCACACCCAGTCACCCGGAACCCCCACTACTTGGCACTACATGCCCTCAGGTAGTCTCGCCACCTCTATCTGTGGAACCCTGCAACCATCTGTGTGAGGTTGCGCCGTAAGGTCTGTAGAGTGCATCCTGCTGCAACATCGCCTGCCTCCTCACCCCTGCCTCGATGACCATGTCTCGGGAAGCCATCAAGTCTCACTGGGCCTTTGTCTGCGAGCAAACAGTCAACCATTAGCATATGATACTACCACCAAAAATATTTTTGCATTTACATCTATAATAAAAAATCCATAAAAATTTAATACACAAAAAAACCAAAAAGAGTACTCACCAATGTCTCTGAACGCTGCGTCTGGTGGGAGTGGCATGTCCCTATCCTAGCGGAAGTCTACAACGCAATCTTCCACCTTGTGAGCATCAGCATTCTTTAGCCTGTAGGATCCATTTCACTGACTTAAATTCACTTTATATCCTTCAGACATATTTTTTCCTCATTTTTCCTCTGACCCGCTTGTTGCATCACTATAGCAAGTGTGCCCGCGAGTTGCATCACTATAGCCCGTGGGTATCAAGTAAAATGGTAAAAATCACTAGTTTATTACTTTTTACTCCCAAGAAGCGGTCATTGGGTGACCTTTGGCTCTCCATCTGCCCAAGTAACGTCTCTATGTGTCCTTTCACTTACCTTTGAGAGGACTATATATTGAGCACATATGGCTTATGGACGGGAGGAGAAAGAAGAGCAAGAGAACTCTAGTGGATTTTTTCCCTATCTTGAGTCTACACTCATTGATCCTTGTAGTTGTGAACCCTTTATGTTCACCTTCCAAACTCCTATCTAGTTTGAGTTTTCCATTCATGGAGGATTGAAGTGGTGGAGGCACAAGTGGATTGATCCAGATCTTGGTTCAGATTGGTTTCCGGCAAGAGGTTGTATCACTTTGTACTTCTTCTTGTTCATTAATAGAAATACTCATATTCTTGTCCATTAATGTTGTAAATGTTGTTTATCTTACATTGGTTTGCATTTACTTGTTATATCATGGACCATTGCTATTGATGATGTTAATGTCGTTTATATATTATATGTACTTGTTGTATATTGGCTGTCAAGACTAATTTGCAGATTCAAGTGCATGGGTTGAAAAGCTCCAATGGGGATCTACATCAAACGTTTGGATCGAGGTTGGTTATCTTCTTCATTATCTTAGCATTGTCATTTATATAGCATAGTTCTGAGAATTGAGTTGATTTTTGGTAGTCATCTGTCTATTGTGGTATACCCCAAGCCATAGTGAGTTTTCTCCAAAACACATATTCAAATCTATGCTGATAGTGTCTTGTCCTCGCAATGCGGCGTCCAATTCTTCATTTCCTGTAGTGATCGCACCTGGTAGCACATGTACGATCTGCCGCTAAGTGTCGATATCAACATCGACCCGTCGCACTTCTAATGGACCTGACTCTGCACACCCTGGTTGCACCCTTGTTTCCATAATAGCAATGCTCAGTGTCTACAATAATTGTGACACTTGATTAAAGTACTATGTTGTATGTTTTGTTACCTTTGCGCGGTTCTCCTTTGCCACGGTCATCATTTTATCAAGCAACCTATTCATTTGTTAATCGGGGAGACTAACGGTAATACTCCCCTCACCTTTCTCCATTCTATGCTTTGTTCTAGATTCTTTTTGTTGGGAATCTAGCTTTGAATCTATCGAAGTGTGTGTCGATGCATCGTGACTTGTGGTGCGTGATTGGTCATCTTCACCTTCATCATCATCATCTAATTATTATTTTTATGTTTGTGTCTTTGGTACATATGTCGGCTTCCCATCCTATGCATCCGACAGTTGTTTGTTGTTGACTGGAACCTTCCATTCATTCGGCCATTCATCTACTATGGTGTCCAGTTATTCTTAGGTTAGCTTATACTGTGAAGTCAACCATTGCTTTTTTGGATTTGCACGTGCTTGGATAAATATCGCTTGAGGCCCCATAGTAAGCCTCGCAATATGTTGATACTTTGTTGTCGCGACCTTTGTTAATTGTGGAACCTTAACTTCCTACATTCGTAGCTGTTCTAAATAGATGTAAAATTGAATATTATTTCCTTTCTGCCTTTCTTTTTAATTCAGTTCCCATAGGTTCTGGTACTATGCCCCTCAGCACACTTTAACAGTTTATGTCTCCATTCCTTGATATTGTGGTGGCTCCATCCACGTGACCAACGCAATTATTAGTAAGAGCCATGATTAAGTGAAGAGATTACCCTTCTCTTGTTCCGCGACTGCGTCCTCCATCAATTCATTCAGTAAAAACAGTGACCATTTCACCTGAACTATGGTCGCGCATTTCTCCACTGATGTGATTACCCCTGATGTGCATTGGTTGGGGCAATTCTTCCTCACAACCTTGATATCCAATCATTTTTTCACAATCCTAACAGCTCAGTCATTGATTGTGTCGACTATATACCACGGGGGTTTTTCTCCACCCCATACTTAGCTTTCATATTTGCAACCATATTTTTGTTGTTGTATTTTCCTTGGAAGTATTGCGATGGATATACCCTTTCCTTGGGTAACTCGGTAATCTATGCAATCAGATCCAAATAGATTGGGATCTTTTTATCAATCCATAAATAATTGTCGTGGAAGCATACAAGAAATTTATTGATGCATGTGTTCACCTCCTCCGATTTCCCAAAGTGTGGCATGTGGATAATTGAAAGCAATCATGATCATTGCAACCCCAATTCCCATTTCCATTGGTTCCTTGGTGATTGGGCCTCCGTCTTCGTAGAATTTTTTGATAAATGTTCATTGGGTGCACTTCGGATAAGCGAGGATGTCGTGATTGATATATTGCAGTTTGTTCAGTCGCTTAAACACTTTTGCAATGGTGTGTACACCCTCCGATGTCACTGGCTCCACTATGATGTACTTGCCATTCTTCCCAATTATTACTGACGGAGCCCCTTCTTTCCTTGATGGACATAACCAGGAATTTCCGCTATGGTCGGACCTTGCTTCCTTCCTCTTGTTGTTTCCATCTCTTATTCTGTGGCTCCTGAAGTGCCTGCTTCTCCTCCTACAATTGCATCCCGTGACGAGCTGTGGGTATTTTTTGTCCTTCTATCTGTGTCTGTTGGTTGTTTGGTTCTTCTCTTCTTCTGAAATGTCTAAGCTAGTGCGGATACAATCTCTGGTTTCTCCTCAATGACAGGTGCCATCTCCCTAGGTGTCTCCTGCATGCTTGTTCTATATATCACATGCACCATGGAAACTATCTAAATCAACTCTTCTTAGCTTCGCTCTCTAGTTTCTACAATGCTCTTCACCTTCAATACTCACAATTCACAATGGGTCGGAATGTTTCCCTGCACGTCCTTTTATTTCCATCGAATCAATTTGGACAATGATTACCCAAATCTGTCGTCAATTTACCCAATCCTTCATCGATTTACCCAAATCGGTGCAATGATGCGGCATTAAATCCATATGTTTGTATTGAAATGGTACCACTTTAGATGGTGCAAAAGTCATTACATTTACCTTTTTTTAGGAGTTACCATCTATAATTTTGACAGAACACACTATTTCCAGGAAATCTGAGTTTGGAGGCAGATTTGTATTGATCCATGATATGCATCTTAAACCTAACTTCTGAAACATATTAGCCACTCCATTCTGTATCTTCATTTATGGAATATTTTCTTTGAGACCTTGTATGCTTGGGTAGTTTTACAAAATATGCTTCAGAAACAGAGTCAACACGATTTGTATCCCTAATAGATATGTCACACAGGGATGGAATTTGACAGGCATATGCCCGTCATGAGGCATTTTACCCATCAAAATACGGTTAAAAGTTTTAACAAACCATATCAACGGGTAAACAATTTGCTAGGACGTATTTTTGAAGGTTAATTATTTTTCCAAATCGTTATTAATTTTTATCAAAAATCTTGTTATGATATGTGTATGACTGTATAATTTTCATGCATTATGTAACATGTTATTATATATGTAATAATGGAGATTGAAACTTTCTCGCTTAAGTGAAACTTTCTCATTTTATTGAAGAGTAGGTGGGTGAGTTTGCCTTCAATGGGGATGGATTTTCTTTCATTCCATTTGTTCTTTCTTTCTTATATTGTCTTAGCATTGTCCCAATATGAGGTACCGAATCTACCAAGCATCACCTACAGAATTTCATACACGCTTGCTTTTTGGTTATGGGCCTTAGAAGCTAGAAGCACCTACTGAATTTAGATACACATTTCTCTAGACAGTTTGAAAGTGCTCTCCTTTGGCTACCACAGACTTGGAGCTACTAATTTTGGTAAGATGTTATTTTGAATCTTTTTTTTAATTTGATAATAATCTAAAAACAAATTTTAATGAAACTATTATGTGTTTTTTCTTAAACATGAATTTTTTTTTTTTATATTGAGTTGGGCTAACACTTGTGACTAGACAAAGGCATCGAAACAGGGTTTTGTTGTGGGAGGCTCCCAATCCCACTTTGTACACTTTCAATACTTCCAAGTATCAATTTATAGGTCTTGCTGCTAAAATATTTTCACTTATCTATTCACATTCTTTTAAATGATTTATTTGATATATGTTAAAACTTAATAACATTTTAGTATTCTTGCAGTCTTAGTAAGTTGTTGAAACAATTACTTTTACTCATGGGTAAAAAATATTCTAACCAAGTTTGAAGTTGACAGTGGTTTCTTCTTATCCATTCATAGCCGAGGAAAAGTGAATGTCCCAAAGAAGAAAGAAGGAGCCATGAACTGGTTGGTACAAATTTTGACCCCTCCCCCACAAAAACACATTGAAAATTAAATTCAATTCCATGGTTGTCAATTTGAATGGAAAAAATGTATCACAACACTGGCTCTATATTAGCAAAACTTGTTCCCAAAAATTAGTTTTTACCATAAGATTTGCATCATGGATAATACATAGACAAATCCACTTCCCTGAAATATTTGTTGTAGCTTGGTATGTACAAGTTCAAGTGCAATAATAGTTGAGGAATCCAAAATAATCCATACCTTGGAAAAATAGCCTTATTAAAATTCTTCTTACAAATGAAGGGGAGAGCATCATAATACAATATCAATTTCGATGTGTTTTGTAATGAATTGCCTCTAGAAAGGGAATATTATATGTATATCGCCTTTTAACTCAAGTTATTTGGAATATAATGTCACAATTTCAATTACACCATTGATGCAACATGTTAAACTTGAAAATTTTGGTATGTTGCATTACATGTGGCCTAACATTAACCTCTAGAAAGGATTCTAGGTTCCACCTTTTACTTGTTTCCTAACTTTATCAGTTAATGTACTTCATATGCATAATGCCAACACATGTTACGTTTGAGTTATATGTGTCACTGTTAGTAGGTTTTTTTGTTCCGCCCTTCCACCCTTGATTTTCAGAGTGTGTGATCAATGAAAAACATGGCTAAATGGGTCAATTGTTATCTTTTAATTGGAAATTAAAGTCCTTAATAAAAACATATTTTAATTGAAAATTAAAATTTCACAATTTCAATTACACCATTGATTCAACATGTTAACCTTGCAAAATTTTATATGTTGCATTACATGTGGCTTGACATTAACCTTCGGAAAGGATTCTAGGTTCCATGCTTTCTTTGTTTCTTAAGTTTATCACTTAATTATCTCACTCTCAGTAGGTTGTTTTTTTCCACCCTTAATTTCCAAATAACATGATGAATGAATGAGTATGTTGTTATCTTTTAATTGGAGATTAAAGCATATCTTTTAATTGAAAATTAAATTCTTTAATAAAAACATTATTATTAAAGGATATTTTTTTTAAAAAACTTCATTGTTGAAGGGTTATTTTTCCACTAAAACGTTGTGTGAGGTGCAAGATAAAAGTTCAAAACATTAAAAAAAAATTGTTAGAAGGGCAGAGTTGAAATGAAATTCCAACCCTGGATATGTGTGACACGGATGCTATTTTCCTTCGTTTGTGGGCCATATTTTGAAATGCAGGGTTTATTTTTTTCTTTTGGATTAATCTTTTACTTGCAGATGTCCTTCTCTTTTTATCTTCAACTTCCAATTGCTCAATCTCTTGGATTTTGGGACTCACTTTGTCTTCTGTCGAGATTTCCGCACCACAGTGGTTTCCTCTTCTTCACTACCATCATCATATTCATCATCATCTATGGTGGAACTCCAATCTAGTTCAAAATCTTCATCGCCACTTGGTGATATTTTAACCCTTTTATTGCATGATTTCTTGGTTTTTCCCTCGATGTTTGTGCTCTTCCATTGGATTTACTATAACTTAAATCCATATGTTTACGACAAGAAATATTGATTGCCCCTTCATTTAGTAGATAATTGTGAACACCTATATCCAACAATTCCCTATATCCAGAATGGCGAACACAAGAAGGATCGTCGACCTAACCTTATTGCAGTCTAGAAATATTATGAAAACAATACTGGGCAGAAGAAGGGGTAGTCGATCTTTCTTGTCAATCCCTACTATTTACAATGGAATTCATAAGTTGGGAATTGTCGGCCCAGACTTAGTAGATTAAATGTTTTTACATTTCACTCGTAAATGAAGGGTCGTTCGACCCTTCTTGTGCTCAGTATTCTTCCAGTGTTCACCATTTTGGATATACATGAATTGATGGCCTAGCCTTCGTAAGTTGAATATTTTTACAATTCCCTCATAAATGAAGGGGCGGCTGACCCTTATTCTACCCAATATTATTTTCATAATAGTTATAGACTGCAAAAAGGGTCAGCCGATCCTTCTTGTGTTCACCATTTTGGATATAGGGAATTTCGGGATATAGGTGTTCATTATTATCTATTAAATGAAGAGGCAATCGATCCTTCTTGTTGGAAAACAGAATTTGGGACAAGCACTTTTTATATTTTATAACTTAGTTGATGTCTAGATCACTACTATTTACAACAGAAGTTGAAAATTGGGAATTGATGGCCTAGACTTCGTAGATTAAATATTTTTACATTTCTATTGTAAATGGAAGGGTTGGTCAACCCTTCTTCTTGACTTATTTGATAATATATACTAGTGGAAAAAAATATTCTTTTTTTAAAATAAATATTCTTTTTAATGTGCTCCTATTATTTTATATTTCATAAATCGCTTATGAAATGGATTTCGGTTCTCAACAATGTGTCTTGTTATTTTATATTTCAGAAATTGCTTCTGAAATGGATTTTGGTTCTCAACAATGTGTGGACCTCCTTCTAAATGGATTGAAAGTTGTTGAAGGAATCTCTTTTCGAGAAAGAAAAATATTGCATAATATCAACATTCATGATGGATGTATCATTGTAAACGTTACCAAGACTTTAAATGCAAGTCTTCAATTGCCCTATCCATCAGAAGGCGCAGATACATTGTCAGAGGTAGTTGGTGGTTATATTCAATGGCTTGCATCTGATATCGTTAACCACATCATATATGCTCTTCACGAGAATGAGTTGAATGATATACCAGCTTCTACTTCGATGAGTGTAAAACATATCATAACAATTGAGAATAAATCTTCTTTTATTATGAGAAAATTTAAGTTGTTACATAAGTGTTCAGAATGCAAGGATTGCATTTCCATAGGTTTTGTAACAATTGTGAGTGGGATTGATTTTGTTGGGGGAACGTTTTTGGGTGAATTCTCCTTTGGTATTCTAGTGGATGAAGTGGTTTTTTCTTGCATGGCATGTTGTCCAGGGTTAAGAAGTGGAGGTTTTGTTGTATGGACGATTAAAACAATCATATATTTTAATACAAAAACATTGCTTTCTATTGAAATCAATTTCGACAATAATCAATCTGAAACTAACTTGAAAGTATTAAGAGAAAATCACACCATCAAGTTTGTAGGAGAGAAATTTAATTTGATACATCAATGTTCTTTAAAGCCACATTATGTTGCTTGGGGAATAGTGTCCACTGTTTTTGAAGGAGACATTGTACAATTCAAACCACTAGATGTTAGTGAGTTTGGTATTTTAATTCATAAAGTCTTCTACAATTGCAAGGATTGTGGTATATTTGAAGGCTCTCTTGTAAGATGGCCTGCAAACAATTTGCTTGACCTTAATGATGTTCCTCTGGATGTTATACTAAAAAAGAACACAGACGGAGACATGGTCAACATTTGGAATAGTTTTGAAGAATTTCCTTTACAGATGGTCCTTCCAGGTACTCCCCATTTTGAATATACAAATGTTAAAGGTAATGGAACAAGGCCATACAATTCCATAAAGCAGAAATATGGAACTAAAATTTCTGAAATAAATTTAAGCTCGGTACCTTACAGGATTGGAATTGATCAGGGTGCATTCCTTTCAAAAATTGTCACTGAACATTGTTACTCAAATCTTTGTATATCAAAAATTTCACTTCAATCGATAGTTGAATGTGTGAATAAATTTCATAGTATGAATGGAAATTCAAGAAGACAGTATGTTATAAATTCTATGGGATCAAATGCTCTTGTGGCCAAAGAAGGAGATGACAGAAAAAGAAGCATGTTTACAATGATATGAGACACAATAGATGTCTATCAAAATGCATGGTATAAATTCCATGGGATAAAAAGGATCAATTTCTACAATTATAAAAGCATGTTATTGAATGGTGATGTGAGAGTTGTGCATGGTAGCAGTGGCTTGGAAAAATCTAGGGTGAACACTATTGCACTGGTAGCTACTATTAGTAAAATTGTATAAGAGAATTCAGACAAATATCCACATCTTACATTATTAATCAATGAAGATGGAACAAGGACAACCTTGAAATTATTGCCATCTAATATGTCCCATGGTTCACTACGAAAAATGGCAAATGAAGAAATCGAAAGTATTGGTTTTCCTCCAGTATCATAATCCTCCTTTAGCAAGGTGATGAGAGAATATTTTCGAGATGTTAAAATTTCTAAATCAAACTCCTTTGCAAGGTGTAATGAGTTCATTACAATACAGGATAGGCTTAAGGGGACCACTGATCCAGCTGAGGTGGAAAGTTTGCGAGGACATCAAGCAGCTCATAATAAATATATCGCAAGTTGTTTCCAAGTATATTATTCTCACATATTAGCTTCACAAAAAAATCCAAAGACTTTTCTGATTATTGTTCATGACAAAATGGATAAGTCAAAGACTTCCATTCCAAGGATGGGTAAGAAGGAAAAATATTTTAGTAATGTTATGAATATTCCCATATCATTGACTGGAATGTTGACTCATGGGAACAAGACTGGGGGTTTTTCCCATTTCAACCTCTCATTTTTAGAGATGGGATAGAATTTCACTGTGGCATCCCTGGCTAAATGATTGAAGAGTCTTAAAGAACCAGTGGTTGATAAATATGGTGATTTTCTCTACAAAGGAGGAACATCTAAGCACCAATTCAATGATGCTCTATTGCAATCAGATTCATATGAAAAGTGTGTGATATACAGACAAGATGTAATGCAACATGATATATTGTGTGTTTATGATACTACTCAATGCATTCCAAATAGAAAACTACCACCCATATTGTTGTTGCAAATGTATAATTGTTCAAGCAATAACAAAAACCGCTTTGTATTTGCATTTTTATCTCTTTTAACAGCAAGGAGAGTGTTCGAGATAGTTAAAGCTGGATTCCTCCCGATTGGACACACCCATGAAGACATAGATGGAACTTATGGAAGGTTATCAGTAAAGCTAATGTGCAAGGATATATATTCACTCTCGGAAATTATGGATATGTATAGGACATGTGAAGATCAAAATTTCTATGTCCCTTATATAATTGATGAACTTTACGATTTTAAGAGTTTTGTTAAACTCGACCTTTTGGATGGAAATGCCAAAATCATCGGTATCAAAAAATGCCAGTTTTTTTAAATTTCAGCTCATAGATAACGTTCCAGTCATGCAATGAAGGTAATCACTTCGGCATGAAGCTTGGTCGTCTCCTATTCATCTATGGCGGTCATGTCCATATGGTAGCATATAATTTTCGATGGAGCAGCCTAGGTTATTAAATCTGCAATCAAAAATACCTTTAGACATTGACGAAATAAGAAAAGGAATAGAAACATATATTTCATTCTAGAATCGAGGGATTGAGAAGAAAGGTGAACAATTTTGGCGTCCCAAGTTAAATTATTGGGAGGTTGTATATAAAGCTTTGGACAGTCCCTTCGAGAGTGTTGATCAGTTAGCAACTAAATTTTGTCCATCGACAATCCATGATATTCATAGTAGTGAACCTACAAGATCATGTGAAATTATGGATTCCTATTTGAAAGAAAATGTTCCTACTTTGCAATATTGCTATGTTGGACCAATATGAAACAAGCCTAGAGATGAATTCATTCCAAGAGTGGATGTCATAAAGGGCCAAATGGTCATTGTGCAATCATCGGATCCATATTGTGCAATATGGTTGGGTAGGGTGATTGGTAATATTTATCAGGATTCAAATGCTAGTACTCTAGGGTATTACAAAGTAGAGGTGCAATGGTGGAATCCAATAGGAGCATCGAAGGATCTGAAGGTCTTATACAAAAACTGCTTAAATAGAAAGCAACAATGGGTTGTTGGTGCAAAATAAAATATGGTGATCGATGTAAATAGCATCATATGGGCATGGTCACCAAGGCTAGGATGGATAGGAGAAAAAATTAGAATAAACGAGAAGGGCCTTGTAGCAATTAAGGCACAAAGAGAACAGATGGGGCATAGTGATGAGAGTGGGATGGATGTTCCTATGGATATCGTTTGATGGGATCTTAGCCCAACAAATTTATATTTTGTTACAATCCTTCTAATCTATCTATCAACCTGCCTGGGTGAGAAAACATCGAGCGTCTCGAATGTCCACGAGCCTCTAGGCATTTGAGGAAAATTACCATTGTGATGCAGAATACACCATTTGTTGGTTACTACCATGTAAGTAAGTTGTGCCTATATAGATTATGCACAAAATTCCTGCCTCATTTGGAAACTACTAAAATTATATATGTAAAAAGCTAGATATTCTTGATATTGCATCAAAAAAGAAACAAGAACTGATAAACTTGCCATTCAAACAAGAACTAAATATTATAGACATTGCACTTTTCACCTTAAAAGATTGCACATTTCCAAATAAAAATTGCACTTTTCAAATGAAAATTTGCATTTTTTTATTTGAAATTCACACTTTTCAAAACAAAATTTTCATTTTTTTATTTGGAATTAACACTTTTTGAATTAAAATTCATAGTTTCATAATAAAAAACTGCAATTTTAGGGTTCATAAGTAGTCAAAAAACACATTATTTGAATAGAAAAACACACTTTTAAAAGCCAATATTGCCACTTTCAAAACCTAGTTTTGCACTTTGGAAAGGTTGCTATTGACACTTTCAAGTCTAAATTCACACTTTCTTAGTCCAAATTTTGCCTAATAAGTCCAAATTTAATGAAATTGGCATTTTAAATTAAATAGGGATATATGGATTGGTGTTTACGGGTAATGGTGGTTTAGGGTTAGGGGTGATTATAGTACTTATAAGGATTAAGGGTTATTAATATTAGAAGGTATATTAATGGTGATAGATTTTAGGGTTTATAATAGTTAAGGATATGGGTGACATGAGTTAAAAGTTAAGGATTAGTGTTTGGCAGTTATAACCATTAGGAGTTTAGAAATTACAAAGGTTAATTGTTCATGAGGATATAAGGGATAATAGTTATAGATATGATAAGTATTTATAATTAGGGGGTATAGAAGTTAGGTGTTACAATATTGTTTGTAAGTATTAAGGAATTTAATGGCTATACAAGTTAGGGGTTATATGGGATAGGGTTAGATGGGTTAGATTTGAATGGTTTTGGATTATTTGTCATAGGTGCTACATCTATTTAAGGTTGAAATTTAATATACATTATAGGGATTAATGGTTTAAGGTTATATGATTTAAGGGGTAAGCAATTATAGGAGGTAGCGAATTACCAGCTATAGAGGACATTGTAAAGGTTATAGGGGTTAGGGTTAGTGTTAAAGTTGTTCATAGGTGTATATGCTTAAGGCTAGTTTATATTGATTAGGGATTATATGTGTTAATAATGATAAATGGTTATAATGGTTAATGGTTGTGCATTAATTTATAAGGGTTAGATGTTACAATTATAGGGTTAAGGGTTATAATATTTATTACATTTAAGGAATGAGGGTCCTAACTTCACAATTGTTAGGAGTGACAACATACTTATATAGGTCTTAGGTTATAGATGTTATTGATTATGGATTAGGGGTTGAAGGTTATCTTCTAGGATGTGGTGGTTAGGGAGTAAGGGTACAATTATATTATGGATTTGAGGTTGTATTAATGGTATTAATTAGGTGTTGTATTATAAGGATTATATGTTATAAGTGTTAATGGTTATAGCCTATAACAATAATAAGAAATTATCTTAATCAGGGGTTATGTGGTAAAGGTTATTAATCCCAATGAATAATAGTTATGAGAGATAGGTATTAAGGTTTAAAGGTTAAGGATAAGATATTATAACAATTTTGTGTTAAAGGGGTTAAGAGTTATAAGGGTTAGGATATTGGGGATTTATAAAGTGTTATGAGTTAAAGCTCAAGCTTTAAGGATTGTGCAGGGTATGGGTTAAGGGTTATATGAGTTAGGTGTTAGGGATTACAGGGGTTAGAATTTAATGTTTAGTAGTGAGGATGGGTGGTAATTAAGATACTATGAGCTATATGGTTTATATTTTATAAGGTTTTATGGGTTATATGTGATAAGGGTTAGGATATTATGGGTACAATATGTGTTAGTTGTTAATGGTCATGTACTAAAATTTATATAGGTTGAGTGTTAGTGGTTATATGGGTTAACTGCTAGTTGTTACAAATTATTGGCATTAGAACAAAATTTTAGTGGGGTCATCTGTTAGGGGTTACAAAGTATAATATTTTTATGGATTATGAGATATAAAGATAATTGAAATGACAATGATTATAGGGGTTATATATCGAGGTTATTAAGGTGACAAATTGGGTAATTAGGATTATGTGTTATCTGTAAGGATTAAGGGCACTTGTTACAATTCATAAGGGATTTGTGTTATATATGGTAATGGATAGAGGTTTTGGGTTACTAGGACTAAGAGTTATAAAGGTTCAGAGATCCCACAATTATGGGTCATTGGTGATAGGGGTTATAATGGTTTTAGGTAATAAGGTGATATAGTTATTTGTGTTATATATTAACATCCATAAGAGTTAATAGTTATATTTCTTAAGATTTTAATGATTAGTGGTGATAGTGGTTATAATATTGTTTGATTGTGGGAGTTGAGGGTTATATTAATATAAGTTGTAGGTTGTAGGGATCGATAATGGTTATATTAGAGTATATATGCATCAAGGGTTAGGAGAGATAATGGTGGTAGACTATATTGGTGGTTATAAGGGTTAAATATACTAGTGTTAAATTATATATGTGCTAGTGTTAAGATAGTTCTTTCTTCCATTAAAATGTGCTTATGTTATAGTATTCAACTATGAAACCAAATCTACAAATCAACGTCTATATAGTGTTTATAATAATTATAGATAAAGGCCATATACTATAAAAGAAGATCAACCATACATATAACAAGATTATTCCCTTATTTTGAATTATAAATGTAGGGAAATATTTAACCTAACACCAAGAAGATGGATCATCGTCAATCACATATCAAAGAAGATTTTTCACTTATATTAAAATGAGAATAATGGAACCATTATAAACTTACTAGGATTAATCTAAGAGTGGAAATTAACTCTCATACACTTTACTTTCTCCAAATAGTTAAGTGCGCATATCAATTCCATTGCTCTTATTAAAATCAGGAAGATGCGAGTCACATAGCATGCAGTGAGAAGCAATTCACCATTAAGATCTAAATCAATAAGGAGCTCAAATTAAGAAGGGAAAACCATAAGAGTACTCAATTTGAATTAGTTGATCGCTTTATTAAATAATATATATTACATATCCATATCAAACTGATCTTAAACTTCAACCAATTCAAAATATGACTCATCAATATCAGATGTGTATCCAAACCTTCAAAATCATTAAAAGGATTGTCAATATCAACATTTGTGATGTCTGGCACTAATTCATTATCAATATAACCATCATCATCAAGATTAAGCATAGGATCATGTGAGACAATTGTTGGATGGTAAATTTATTCTCCTCTTCATGCAATGGTACTTCTTCCTTCACCCATGCATCTTCTTCATCTTCTTCAGGAAAAATATACTATAGAGGCATTCCTTGACTTGGAAGTACATAGGGATCTATATTCGGATCATACCTAGTAGCATTAATCATGTTAAATCTGTTATCATGATCAATAACAATCCTTTCATCACCTTGTAGCAACAATCTATACCACTTGACCTTAAAGAGAACCACTTTAAGGATTTAAAGTACATATCTAGTATATCTTATAAATACTCATAGTACCTAAAATTAGATGTGATTGGATCTCTGTCATCCCAGTGGAAAATATTAGTAACCAAGAAAATTGTAGTTATTGGTCCATTGTCACAAGTTTTCTTCTCATTATCCAATTGTTTGGTGTGATATTTTATTTTATTAAACCACACATATTTGTGATGTTTCACCTGCACGCTCGACATATTATAAATTCATTATCATGAATTCATAACTATGTTTATAAGATAAATTTAGGGACACAAAAATAGGAATTAAAATCCAAAAATCAATGGTAAATACTTACATTTGTATCTTTTGCACCATAGGCTAGATCAATTTCCTTCTACATCGGATTTGTATCAATGTCCAAATAAACTCTTCTAATCAACTTGGCCACCCCACTCCATGGTAATATATGGTAAAATCCATTGCATCACTCTATCCAAATCTTCATCTAGTCAAGATTATTTCCAATGTATAAATGTATTGCATCCCACTCTCCACTATTTGTATGGATAGGAAAATTAGATTTAATGCACCAATCAAGCTTAAAATAATTATGTTAGAAAATAGTAATTACAATAAAATCTAAATATACCCTTCACTTTTCTCCATCTACATGCCTTTCCTCAACAACACATCCCCTTCAAATTCGTTAGTGTAATTGACATCCCAAAAGAGAGGCACATTAATATCACCCACTATTGGGGTGAAAACTCACTAAAATAAATAGTAGAATAATATACCATATAGCCTTCAACCATTAAGCCCTCTGAATGTGATCTTTGCCTAACAATATCCATCAATTCCTTCAATTCAATCTCCACTAACCACATTGACCTTGTGTGTATGAGTCCACATATTTCAATGTCATCAACTAGGTATATGTGGTAATGTTCTTGCGTATTAAAAAAACATGGAGGTAGATACTTTTTCATTTCACACATTAACATAAGGAATTTCTCTCTTCCAATAGTAGATATTTTCTGTATGGATTTATTTAGATGACAACCATCTAATGGTGTGCAAAGAAATTACATGTCAACATAAAATTATACAATTCAAGCAATTCCAATACCATCGAGTTCTATAAGTGACATTTCAATTATAAGTTTTTACTTACCTCAAGTACCTGGTAAGATCATATATAACTTGTTTTATGTTATTGTCAATGTTATTTGGTAGAGAAAGAGGTATAACATACTATTTTTTATTTTTTTTACAGAAACGATTATAAGCATTATATTAAAAAAGGAGGGTTACATCAAGGTGGGGAGACTATACCCACAAAAAGCGAGGGAAATAGGCACCTCAAACCAATCTTCAAGAGTTCAAAATTTATTAGAAAGTCTAAGATGACAGAACTAAATAGAAACATACTACAAACTGCAATATTAGCTGCTACTAAACAAAAACATAGACTTGAAAGTTGACCCAAGCTCAGTTGATTTCAGGGTGGCGAGACTTCTTCATGCTGCCAGCGTTTGTGTCCTCCTTATCCTTCAATCCAGTGATCGCAGATGGACTATTTTCTTTGCTGGTGCGAACACAGTCTACCTTTACTTCCACAATTCTCAGGAAACTATGCATAGAGTCCATCTTCCCTGCCATTTTTTCAAAGTACTCCTTCATTTCGTTGTTGCTGCTTCTAGCCTCCGAGTTCGCGATTTGGCCGAGGGTGGACATGTGGGAGAGCACCTTCTTGAGATCCTTGTTTTCCCCTCTTAACCAATTTACTTGGGATTCAATATCTTGGAGATGCGAGAGCACCCCTGGGGAGGGGATTTCCCGAGTGGTCGGGGAGTCCAAGTTCACAATCCCCAAACTATCTCCCACCACCTTCCAGACTTTCCCAGCCTCGCCTGGACTGTTACACAGAGTGTCGTTCTGCATTAAAACATCTTGCACTGAGCCATGACACTGCGATCCCCCAGGGTTCTAAGACATACCAACCTCAGAGGGATGCCAATTTCGACCACCACCAAACAAAAATCCAGACTGGACTGGAGTTGCAGGATGTCCTCATAGACCCACATCCTGCTGATTCCAAAAATGGTCGTTTTCATCATTGAAGCTTCTGCGAATATGCTTCATCAGAAATCCAGAGGGGTGGAGAGATTCCTTACCATAGTCACCCTGCATTATTTCAATGGCAGAGGAATAGCGCTTCTGTCCAATATTGGCCTTGCAGCGCTTGCACTTCAACCCCTGGGGGAAAAACCCCGAATTGCTGCCACAATCCATGTTGAGCCTGAGGCTGTTATACCTGAACCAGAAGATATCCAAATGCCAGAAGATACTGGAGAGGAGAATGTTGTTTCGATCGCCACCCTGCTAGTTCATATAGCCACGACCTCCACTGCTTCTTGTCTACATTAAACCCACGCATGCGATCCAGGTGTGAACGATCTGCAGGCACTGTCGAAATGGCCTAGGGAGCTGGATTGAGGATAAAGAGTAGATTTCATTTTTTATCGGGGCAGAGGTGGCCCAGCAGATTACGAAACCCATTAAATGCCTTGGGATTTGGTAAGATCTATGGCACCCAAACATTAGAAAAAATATTTCCATTGCACAAGAGGTTCCCACAACTTGGCTCCTATGTTAGCCATGGTGTCCTCCATTTGGTTATTGTGTCTTGGAATGTGATAGAGGGAAAGGGAGGCAATATCTTTCTCCAAGTTGAGGAAGAGAATGTGAAATTTAGAGGAAGGGGGGTGATGCTTCTTGATGAGAGCCCGAGCTTCTTTGATTACCATCAAGGAATCTCCGATCACCAACACACTCTGGATATTGTTTTCCTTAACAATATTAATTCCTTTAATCAAGGCTAGCCACTCAGCCTCGTTATTCGTATGCCTGCCAAGACCCCAAGCATAGTCTGTCTTTTTGTTTCCTTCAGGGTCAAGGAGGATCCCCCCCACCCCTGCCAACCCTGGGTTTCCTTTAGAGGCGCCATCAAAAAGAAGAATATACTTATCTCGTTCTCTAAGCCAAGAATGAAACTTTTTGGGTTCCATCCTGAGCTGCCATTGGAGTTGTTTTTTATTTCTACTGAAGTGAGAAGGTACCGGGTTATTGTAGAGCAGGATGTCAGCAAACCAAAATTTCTCTTCAACACTTAACTGTTCCTTTTGCAGATTGTTCATACCTCTCGAGGTGAGGGTCTCGACCCATAGAGTATTAGCCGACAAGACCACTTTTTCTGGTGAGGTCCAAACCCCTTCAAATATTTCATGGTTTCTAGCATTCCAAAGTTTCCAACAAACATACTTTGGAAATGCAATCCAGGCTCACTTGAAGCATGGATTTTTTATCATCATGTTTGAGTAGTACTGGTGCCAGTTAGCAAAAAGGTCATTCCACTGAGTAGGAAGAATTAAGTTCGGTTGGATTCCTTGATAATCCCTGTGCCAAAATTCTTTGGCGAAATTACATTCCAAGAAGAGATGCTCTACAGTCTCCTCCACAGCTTTGCAAAGAATACACCTTGCTGGGCCTGCTATTCCTGTTTTCTTGAGGTTGTCCGCAATGAGGATCTTTTTATGAGCCAACATTCAATTGAAGAAGTTGATTTTGGGGAGTCCGTCTTTGTCCCATATTCTTTTCCATTTTTTGTCCAAGTTCCCTTGAGAGTTGAGAGAGTCCAAGTAGAAATATCCCTCCTTAACCGAGTATGAGCCAGCTTTTCCCCATCCACACGTATCTTTAATGGAGAGGTGAATGGGAAGAGCTCCATGAAATCAAGAGAGGAGGATATTGTATTCCTAACCTAGATGTCCTGGGAGATCCAGGGCACGACAGCCAATCCAGATTCCTTGATCATTCCAAGAGGAGATGTCATGGAGTGTGTGAAGGCCTGCTTGGTCCATCCATAGTTTTAAATCTTCCAACTCATGAAGGAAATTCGCCGGAGGATTGCTGCAAAATTTCTCCCTCCATATCTTGATCTACTTCCCATTGCCTGGAATCCAAAAGAGATTGTTTCATATGATGAAGGCTGCTTTCTTGCATAGGTTCCAGATGGATGTACCCTTTGTATCATAATTAATGTTATCTACACAACGTTTCCTTGTGTCGCTCATATTTTTTTGTATATGATTTCCTTCCACCAAGCTGTCTTGCCAGAGATGATTCTCCAGATTATTTTGGCTCCAAGCACTAGATTCATCTATAGCGGATCCTTTATCTCTGTTCCTCCATAATTTTTTTGTCTGCAAACAGTATTCCAGTCAACCAAGTGAAACTTTTTGGTGTTGTTGCTTCTTCCTCCTTGCCATAGAAACTTTCAGATTTCTTTAGTTATGTCATTCATCACGGACTTAGGGGCCAGATAGATAGAGCAGACATAAACGAGATAGGCAGAAAGGATGGATTTGATGAGGACCAATTTGCCAGCCTGATTAAGCCATCTAGCTCCCCAAGAGCAGATTTTCTTTTTGATTTTTTCCACTAGCCTAGCCCAATCAACTACTCTATTTTTGCCCTTGAAGATAGGGATGCCAAGATCGCTGAAGGAGTTCCACTCTTTGATTCCTTCGAATCCCAAGATTCGGGAGATTCGTGCCAAGGTTCCCGAGGAGAAGTTCCATCCATAAATTTTGGATTTGTCAAAGTTGATTTTCCCATCCAAGGCTCGAACAAAGGAGGAGAGAACAAGGTTGAACCTATCAGAAATAATCAAGGATGCACCGCCAAGCAGGATTGTATCATCCGTGAATTGCGCATGGTTTATCGGTTTGACTCTGCGAACAATTTTGATTCCTTTTAATTCACCCGCTACTTGAAGAGAAAGAAGCCTCCTGCTCAAAGAGTCGGCCACAAGGAGATAGAGGTAGGGGGATAAGGGCATCCTTGTCGTAATCCTCTTGAAGCTTAAAAGAATTCTGTGGGTCTTCCATTGATTAGAGGGGAAATCCAAGGGCTATGGATGCAGGCTTTAATCCATCGCAAAAAATTACTAGAGAAGCCAAATTGGAGCATTATGTCGAAGAGGAACTTGTGGTTAACTCTGTTGAAAGCATTGGCCATATCTAGCTTGATAGCCATTCCTTGATGATTTTTTTCAGTGCTGGTGTGTATAGCTTCCTGAACCATTATAATGTTATCCAGAATTTGGCGGCCAGCTAGGAATTTCCCTTGAGTTTCTGAGATGATTTTTCCCATTATTTTTTTCATTCTAGTGGCTAGTATTTTGGTAAGAATCTTATATGAGGAGTTGCAAAGAGAGATCAGCCTGAATCTGTGGATGGAACCCGGGGCCTTGTCTTTAGGGATGAGAGCGAGAAAGGAGGAGTTGGTTGCTCCCCCATTTTTGTCTTTCTCCCTTGTCCAATTGAGCATTCTTCTTAGATCATTTTTTATAATATCCCAAGCAGCTCTGAAGAAATTAATGGTAAAACCATCCAGGCCAGGGGCTTTATCAATTTGAAGTGACCAAATAGCATTCTCAATTTTGTGCTCCAGAATTGGCTTATAAAGTTCTTTGTTGGTGCTGTCTGAAATCAACTTGGGGATACCTTCTATAAAGCCAGCTTGAGCTTCCGGGTTAGTTTGACCACTATCCGTGAAAAGATTCCTAAAGTGGTTAAAGGCCAAAAGTTGGAGATTATCTTGTCCTCTAGATTTATCCCCTTTGACATCTTTCAGTTCAATGATGGCGTTATGGCTACGATGAGCCTTAGCCTGATTATGGAAATACTTGGAATTGCTATCTCCCCCTTTGATCCATAACTGTCTAGACTTGATTCTCCAAGTCTCTTGTTCCTATCTAGCTGCTCTAATGATTTCAATTTCCATATCTTTCTCTTGATTGAGTATGGTTGGGGACACTTCTTCGGCATCCATCCTGAGTTGGAGAGTGGCGAGGTTTGCTTGACGGCTCAGCTTTACACTGCTAGGATTCTTTAAAGAGGTCTTGGCCCAAAATTTGAGAGCATATTTGACGGCTCTGAGCTTAGACTCCCAGATGAAGCTGGGGGAGCCAATGAAAGTCGAAGACCAAGCCCGAGAGACAATGCCCAAGAAGTCAGGGTGATTGATCTAGAGGGGGTTAAAACGGAAGGGGATTGGGCCAAGTTTTTATGGGGGGGAGATGGAGAAGCCTATGGGATTGTGATCAGAGGAGGCGCATGGGATGGAGAAGGCACAAATCACTAAATCCAAGCTAAAGAAAGAAGAACATACCAAGAAACGATCCAGGCGTGCCACTATATGTCCTGGTCCGCATCTTCTGTTGTTCCAGGTGAACTTTGCATTTTTGAGAGGAATTTTCATTAGATCCAGTTCAGTAAGAAGGTCCTCTAGCTTTTCTCCAAAAGGATCACGCACAATGCTACCACCTCTCTTCTCTTGCTACAACTTGGTGACGTTAAAATCCCTTGCAATAATAAGTCTTTTGCCCCGCATATTGTCTTTGAGATTAATCAGGTCTGTCCAAAAGCTTGTTTTATCCCTGAAGTGATTGGGTCCATACACATTGCAAATATGAAGAGAGTCGTTGCTATTCCTATATTTGACTTCTGTTAGAAGCCAATGCCGGTTTTCTAAGGAGGAGATGATAGAGAAGTTGGGGGAGATCAGAGTTGCAATACCTCCAAAGGATCCTCTAGCGCTAATCGAGGAACCATGGCAGTCTTTCCAAAGGTGTCGAGATAGTGCCAATACCTTGTCACCTTGCATCTTTGTCTCTTGGATGAGCATGAGATCATGTTTTTCAGTTTTGATTAAACATTTTACAGCTTCTATTTTGTTCTTTCTTCCCAGACCCCTTCAGTTCCAAGAGACGATTAACATTACTTCTTAGTTGCTTGAGATCCTGCTCGGGATCTGCCTTCCTTACCCCCGATCTGGTTTTTTGAGGTCTGTATCACTTTCATGTCTTCAAGAATTTTTTTCCTTCCTAGTTCTAGCTCCCTCTCTATTTCAAGTTCCCTATGATATTTTTGTGTTTTTCTTCATCTGGTGTTGGGCAGCTGCACCTCCCCCGACTCTTCCAGAGATTCCGAAGATAAATCAAGGGAAGAGGAAGATGGCACAAATTTGCTTTTTACCTTGTCAGCCCAGGAGTCACCAGGAGTGATGGTGCCCCCATAAAATTCTTTTGTCCCCAGGTCAGGATTGAGTGAAGACTGCGCCAAAATTTCTTCCCTTTCCTGAATTGCAGTAGTGTCATCGGAAATGTTAATCTCTCCTTCTTCAATGGGTAATTCCTGGAATTTATTAAGTGTTATGGGTTCTCTTGGCAGCGACACAGAGCTAGGAATGTTTTTTGCTTGGCTTTCCTTCACAGGCTGGGAGGTAGTGGTTGTTTTTTTCCCACTTTTAACTTGTTGCCATCCCTCTTCTTGTCCTTTCTCAGGTATTTCTTGAACTGCTTTGGGACAGTTTTTCATGAAATGACCATACTCATGACATTTTTTACATTTGAAGGGAAACTATTCATAGTCCACTTTTTGCAAATGTTCCCATCCATCCATGAAAAGATTTAATTCCTCTGGAAAACCTTTCTCCAGATCAACTTCTACAAAAATTCTGGCATAGGAAAAGAGAGGAGCTTTGGGCTCTGCCTTATCAATGTATTTCCCAAGTGAGTTTCCAATGGCTTGAAGGGTATCATCATTCCAGCAGTGGAGAGGAAGATGGGGGAGGTGGACCCAGACAGGCACAGTTGATGGAACATCCTTCTCTGGGTCGAAGGATAAGCTCCATCAATTTAGGTAGAGGCCTTGGGGACCCATAAAATAAGGACCGCTATGAAAAATGAGATCCCGGTCTGCTTTGTTTTCAAAGAGGAAAGTGAAAAAACCCTTACCACAAAATAGTGTTGCAGGCTGCCAGATATCAGAGGCATCTAGTTTTTGTTGATCCAAGCTTCCATGGTTTTCAGAGACAGCCAGATTCCAATGGATTGATTTAACACTATGGCTTTGAGCTTTGAAGTTGTCGACAAGATCTAAATGCGTGGGGAAGCAGCGTGCTTGATGAAATTGGCGTCTGAAGGGTTTGAGGGAGACGAGGCAGGGGGGGTAGAGGCAACCAGACCTCGGAAGGCGGCGTCAAGGAGGATCCTATGTTCCTCAGGGGAAGGGGACAGAGGGGCCGATTCGGCCATCGCAGGGGGATCCCGCGAGGGAGCCGCAGAGGGTTCACGCCGAGCTCATGGAGGAAGCGCTAGGGCTTTTTTACTTTCACTATTGTTGATAGAGTAACTATAACATACTATAACAAGGAAATAATTAAGAATTTTCATTTTCATTAGAAAAAAATTATTTCTAACAAATAATGTATATATCATAAGATGATAAATATTAGAAGATTTAAACCTTAATAAAAGTATGCTAATCGTGATCTTTAACGTAGAAATTGGATCAAAACAGTGATGTATAACCCTTCAAATTTAGAAATAACCAAAATGCATCCACAGGAGAATGAACACAAGAATATGAAAAGATCCCTTCGTGTAGGGTAACAAAGCCAATTACTCCTTGAGGAAGGAATCACTCCACAAGCCATGCTTGCTACAATACAATTCATCTAAGATATCTCATACAATGGTACTATGATATGTTAGGTCATGCATCAATTGTGATATCCAATCATATATCCTTCATAATTAAACACAACTCTTGGTATGTGTGAGGTAAGGTATTTGATAGTGTTAGGAGAATATCACCTAACAATCTACAAGAAAATTTAAATTAATATATTGAATAGCGGATATTAAGGGCCTATATATTACAATCACAAACAAAAAGAGAGAAAAATGTATTTACACACATAAATAATCTTCCATACCTTAGGATTTGTGTCATACCTATGATTTAAATATTGTTCAGTATGTTCGAGTTGACCAACAACAAAAGAGAAAAGAGAATACTTTTTTTGAGTCTTTGTAAAATGGTTTATGTGCCTTATCAATAAGAGGTACATCATGAATATATACATACATCTCATCCAAGGAAATAAAGGCGCCGTGGATCAACCTATTTATCCCTTCATTCTCAATCATATCAATGCCATTTTATTCCATAGTATCAACTTCAATTATATCACCCTCGCCATCTCTATTACAAATTGTAGCATTGGAACTCTTCTTTTCTTAATTGCAAATAAATAAATATAATTCGAAATGAAATATTAAAACATTTAAAACTATCAAAAAATGGAAAAAAACATTTTTATGCTATCTTACCAATGAGTGATATTGTTTTCCCCCTTCCAAATTCCCATGCTCCAAGCATTTTTTCCTAGTTGTTGACTTATTTATTCTTCTAAAATGGTTTCTCACAATTGTTAGTTTATGGAAAAGATTTGCATTCATCAATATCCGTAGAGTTACACCTTAGAGTATCTACAGCATTCCCAGTCAACTTTACCAGAGCTAGGGGTTAAAAAAATTGATATAAAGGCCAAGTTGAAGCATAGATTGTTGATTTGGGTCTAGATACCCCTAATCATGTCATGGATGGTCTACTTGATTTCCACCTCTAGGAGGTGCTCACCCTGTAGGCATTGGTTCCCTTGGGGTCTAATCACTTGGATGCATGACCACACTCATTTATTTTCCATGTAAAAGGTGTTAGAACTTTGTAAATGGATTTGTACCCTATCTAGCACACCTTATTTTCTCACTTAGACCTATTTTACCCCTTCTCTAGGTTGTGTTAACCGCAAATTGTACTTCCTTATTGAAGAATCCTAAAAGGATAATGAAGGAGGACGTTCAAGGAACACATATATTGTGGTTAGTTGGGGCATTATGTCCTCCTTTTGGAACACCTAGCGCTTGGTGTAGCCTAATTGCATTATTATTATTATTATTATTTTGTCATTTAGATTGGTTTAGCCCTCAAATTGTGGGTGAGAAAATGAAAATGTTATATTTTCACATTATCTTGTAGGCTAATAACTTAAAATTATGTGAGGATAGCCTTATATAAATAGAGCCTCCATATCATTATAAAAACACAACAAGATATGATTTTATTATGAGATCTTTTCTTTTTCTACTAGACTATTGGAGCTCTTGATGCTATGCATACTTCTCTTCGGATGATTTTTCTTGCTTGATGATGTTTCTAGGACTTAATTTTGCACATGCTTTGGTTGATGCTACAATTGGTTGTAATAACTCAATATCAAGAGTGACCTAAGGTATTTTCCTTGCTCATTTCTTGGTGAATGTTGGTAAGTTTTACTTCTAACCCTAGTTTGAGGACACTTTTATGGTGCATTATTCTAAATTTTTAAGGTTTCTTGATAGCGTTTTGTCAACTTTGTATGAGGATACTATCCTATCAAAGGAGCTCTCCACTATTGATTGGGCCATGGACTACTTCGCTTTCCCTAATTAGGTTCTTCTACCTAACCCTTTAGGTTGCAGTTGATGTTGTAATTGCAAGTATTGGAATCCATTTCTAGAGATGGATGTTGATATTGATCTCTCAATTCCCTAAAGATTGAGACAAGAATCATATGCTCTATCTTTTCAACAAAACTATCTCTCTTTTAGCAATTTACTTGTCTTTTATTTTAAATGCAGTTCTATATTGAAAAAACCCTAAAAATATAATATTATTGGAAAACCCCTAAAATATAAATAAATTCATAACTCTAAAAATAGTGGTGAGTTTGCAATTCTAGTCCACCTACCAAATTTTCCCTAGTGTATCCATCCATACATTTATGAGGGCGTCCCCCTTTGCCTTGGTGCATTGGAAACATCAATTTTCCCATATTAGGTTTTTTACTGGGTTTTGTATAGTTTTGATTGGACCATCAATTGCACCCTAGGCCAATTGTTCATATCCCTCTTAGAGCACACTTTTCTAGGGTATTTCCTTGGGAAGTGTGAAACCCTACCTTGGGAGTTGTGTAATTGCATTGAAAGTTGTGGTATTGATAGATATTGATGGTGTATTGAATTAACTCCTTTATACGATTCACATGTATTTATTATCCATAGTTGACTCCATATAAGGCACTGATATTAGCTATAGGGGTTGTAGAAAGGTATTTGCAGGTGTGTTGGTGTCTACAGGTGTCCTTCCTTGATTGGGGACTCTCCTCTAGGTTTAGGAGCTACCCAAATAATTTGAGAGGTTAGACTGACATGGTAGTGGGTATATCCCCTCTTATATGCTTACCATCACTAGCACGGGGCATAAATAACTTGATTTGAAAGGATTTATTGTTTGAGTGGTGACATTTTTGGCGTCGTTGTTAGGGACCTCAAATAAAATTGATGATATTCTATTGAAGAGGGATTCTCGGGTTGAATCATTCAGATACATCTAACATCTAAAGCATGGCTTAGGTACGTTCTTGTTTTGTACTTTGGTGAGATTTGTTGATATAACTTGACAGGTCTCTCTTGGATACTCCGACTGGAGAAAATAAGAAATTAGTACCCTACAAAGACTAGGTTGTTCTAAGAGGTAAGTTTTGCATTGTACTTTGATATGATTTTTTTTTAAAGCTAACCTTGCAAGTCCTATATGGAGACTCCACTAATAACAGAAAAAATAGCAAAAAGAAGTGCAATTCAAAACAACCAACCTCAACTATTAATAAGAAGATGATATGGCTTCCTTTTCTCCACTGAATTTCTCAAACATTTTGGGATATCCAAATGAGCCAGATAAATATGGTTATCTCAAGTTTGTTCCAAGGCTTCATGAATATGAAGATATGGTTGCAGAGCATATTACGACGTTCAAATAATTTATTGTGGCATGAGATATCATGGGAGAGGATATCAGAATGAAGTTATTTGTATTATATCTTGATATGTAGAATAACAAGGATATGAGAGACTAGTATGTGGAGCTTCCTCCTAAGGGGATACATTCACTATTGAATTTAGTCAAGGCATTCGGGAAGGATAGGGATCCTAATATGGACAAAGAAACTATTGGGACCATGATTTACCTTCCAAAAAATGAGCATAGTGAAGATGACACTTTAGATTTGGGACTTGAATACTCTAATCCACCGACTATATCAGAAATGGAAGTTTTTCGCTCCTCTTGATTTATCAAAATTTCCAGGGTATTCAGATGAGTTACCAAAAATATTTTGGATATATTTTTGTGATTATGAAGATGATGTCGAGGACCATGTCTACAAGTTTATGCTATTGGATATAGAACATGGTATTAAGGAAGAAGATTTCTATATGAGGTTATTCGTCCTTCACTTGGAAGGAAAGTCCTATGTTTGGTTTGCAAGCCTAGACAAAGGAAAAATATCCTCTTTTGCAGAATTGATAGACATTTTCTAGATATTGGTGCCCAACAAAATGCAAGAGATGGATTCCCTATTTCGAAGAAGTAAATAGCTTATTCAAGAAATAAATCCATGAAGATATTGAAGGAGAACATAGCAAAGATGATCAGAATGTCTTGATCCTTGAAGGCCATGAAGCAAACCTTGTCAAAGAAATCCACAATGAAGATTGATACTCAAAAATATTGCTTGAAGAAACCATTGTTCAAGATCTTTTTGATAATATTCTTATCCTTATGTTCGAAGATGAAGGTACTTCCAAAGACGAAGATGATGATGCTCCAAGAAATGAATACCAATAACCCCTAGTTGAATAAATTGACGAACAAAAGAAAATGATGAGTTTTCCTTACACTCATGATGAAGTTTCTTATGATACCTCAAACCTATTGGAGGAAAATATCAGGATCCTTGAAGATGATGATTATTAGAACTTCATGAGTCCACCAATCTATGATTCTTCAATACCAAGTAGTATTGTTTCCAAGCCCTCCAGTTGCATGTATTTCAAAGAAGAAGTCTATGATCTCTCCTTTCATTTTTAGGAAAGGAAGGAGTTAGTATGGATCGATCTGGTCCATATTTTATACAAGTTCTAAACAATATGACAAAGTCTTTGTTGAAGAAGTAATCCCAACTGAAAAAGATATCAAAGACATGGTTGAAGAAGAGGTTATGCTTGTAGCTTCCTCTAGTTCCGAAATTTGTGTAGAGTGGATCAATCCCTTTGAAACTAAATTTGATGATGAAGCACTCCAAAATGTGGATCATGTTTCCATTGAAGATGATCACAATATGCAGTTGTCCCATTATTATCAAAGGTTAGAGGACTTCAAAAAAATTATCTCCAATGAGATCTCCCAGGATTTGGTTCATATTATCTCACCCAGCATCGAGGACCATGTAGGATTACATATGGATCCTTCCTTTTCAGAAATTGAGCCAATGGGTTTACCCTCTCCTAGGGTGGGTCATGATTATTATTTCCGGTGATGTCTCCCACGAAGTGTTGCAAATGATGAACAGTCATTTATATCCAGTACAAGTAAGTTTTTAATGATGCATTTCAATAGAACCGAAGCAGATATGTGGGAAGATATAATATTTACTTCTCCTTACCATGATATTTGTTATTTATATTTTTGCTTAAAACTGGAAGGTACGAATTCAGTGGCTAACAATTTTACATTTTTAAATATTATTGATACTGACATGATTATTATAAAGTTCAAGAAAGTGTTTGCATGTCCAAAAGAATTATTAAGCAGGTGTAGGGATATATTACAGTTGGATTTCAAAGATTCTCCAAAAAAATTCCAAGGTTCATCTTTGAAATTGATTTCCCAAGTTCAGAATTATATAGTTAATTCCTTGTAGACGAATTTCACAGAAACATATATGATGACGATAGTATATACATGTTCCTAGTATAGGCATGGATAGATAAAACTTGTAAAATTAATCATCCTCCATGGTAGGAATTTGAAGGTTTCTAGGCTCCCAGTTTTTTCCATCATTCTAGTTCCATTCCGATGAATATAATGGCTTGTATTATGTTCATCCTCAATGTGGTTTTGTCCTAGATTGTTTCCAAATACAAAGGAAGAAAATTTGACAATATAATCAGGTGGCTACATTGGTGGTATGATTTTACTTGACCCTTTTCTATTATCATAATTAGGGTAGGTAGGTATAGTTTCATTTAAGTTCAACATTTATTATTACATATGCATTGCATTTGTTGTTATTTCATTTTTATTTTACTGCATTTCATTTTAAACAAGGCGGGATGGAAGTGTCTACCTCATGATGCATTTGAATTCAATTTTTGTTAGATGTGTGTGTAGGTATACATGCACACAGGATATTATAGGGAGTTCGCATACACTCCTGAGAAGAGTGCATGTCCCATATTTTGAGCCAGTTGTTATGCATTTGAGTATCTACAACATTCCCAGTCAAGTTTATAAGAGAAAGGGGTTAAAAGAATTTGATATAAAGGCCAATTTGAAGCATAGAGTGTTGATTTGGGGCTAAATACCCCTAATCATGTCGTGGATGGTATGCTTGATTTCCACCTCCAGGAGGTACTCGCCCTATAGGGTTTGGTTCCCTTGGGGGGGTAATCACTTGGATGCATGACCAGACTCATTTATTTTCCATGTAAAAGGTGATAGAACTTTTTAAAGGTATTTGTACCCTATTTAGCACACCTTATTTGCTCACTTGGACCTATTTTAGCCCTCCTCTATGATGTGTTACCCACAAATTGTACTTCCTTATTGAACAAGCCTATAAGGATAATAGAGGACATTCAAGGCACACACCTATTTTGGTCAGTTGGGGAATGTCATCCTCCTTTTAGCATAACTAGCTCTTGGTTTATCCTAATTTAAATAATATTATCATTGTTTTTTTTGTTGTTTTTTTTGTTTCTTTTGTTGTTATTATTATCATTGTAATGCCACTTAGAGTGGTTTAGTCCCCAAATTGTGGGCGAGTAAGAAAAATGGTTATATTTTTACATTATATTGTACGATAATAACTTAAATGGTGTAATTAGAGTTTTTTGTGGAGCACCACATCCCTCAATTTGAGTACAATAGTAGCTAGGTATGTTACACCATGTGCTTGATCAACCCTCAAGGAAGGCCAAAGGACCTAGTGTTTATAATATAGGAGGGTCAAGTTAGTTTGTACACAACCATTTTTTTGTTTCAAAATGTCTGTAGGCATTCTCATACTACAACCCCCAAATATTCCCACCAAGGTTGTCTCAGAGAGGGTGATGGCCTTTTCCATTTAAATGTTCACACCCAACACTAAACTAATATGTTTCCTCTTGACACACCTCTTAAAATTATGGCTAGGAAGCCCTAGTGACCAAAAAGTTATAGTATCCTCCCTTGAGTCAGCCTCCACATCCTTTCGAAGCTTTGGGGAACCCATAGAAGGAGAATATTTCCTATAATGCCTGCTCACTACCAATCGCCTATCAGAGACATATACACCTGCAAACTAATGCACCCCTGAAACCTATTGAACAAACCCAATAAGACATTGTATAACATCCTAGAGCATAACATTGCTTCTGTAAAGCTTAGATAGTTGCTCATCACCTAGGGAATTCCCAACCTAACTTGTGTCAAGCTTGAAGAGATGAGAAACTCAAGACGAAATCGAATCCTGTAATGCCCACCTCGGTAATTTAATCGATTAGACTAATGAGGACACTATTTTTTGAGATAAACCGATCGAATAAAACACGAACCATGGAATTTACTTTGAATATTATTTTACGAAAATGATTGAATGACATATGCTAGAATGAAGAATTATAAAATAGAAATAATTGAATGAAAAATATGTTTGAATGACTAAATGTTAGATATGCTCGATTGATTGAGATAGAATGACTCAATGTTAGATATGCTCGACTAATTGAGATAGAATGACTCAATGTTAGATATGCTTGACTGATTGAGATAGAAATGATTAGATGAATGATAGATGAATGCTTGACTGACTGAGAAATGATGATGAATGATGAAAATGATGAATGCTCGACTGACTGAGAAATGATGATGAATGATGAAAATGCTTTATAATGAAAATGATGAATGCTCAACTCACTGAGAAATGATGACAAATGATGAAAATGTTTTATAATGAAATGATGAATGCTCGACTGATTGAGAAATGATGATGAATGATGAAAATGCTTTATAATGAAAATGATGAATGTTCAACTAACTCAGACATGATGATAAATGATGAATAATTTGTACGCTCGACTGACTGAGATACTAGAATGAATGATAAAAATATTTTATAGTGTAGCGCTACTAATGTGTGCTTGAGTGTGTGCAATCATAGGTAATACGATTTACCGACTGACCCACAATGGAATTATAGGGGTCGTAAGAACGAAAAGAACACATAGGGGTACAACGACAGACTATCGACCCTAAAATAGCAATCCACACATGGGTAGGAAGTCGTTTCATCTCACCCGAGGAAGCGTCTTCCATACAGGCAAGGCCATAATGACTTGGTCGCGTACGATGAGTTGAGGGGCGTGCGATAAGGAAAATCTTATCTCTCAGCAACTCTTAGTATCCAAGAAGTGTAGTTGAGAGATCGCGGTAACGACTCCCCGATCGCTACATAGTTCTCCTCACAAGAAAGGAAAGGAATTATCGGAAGGGCCCGCTGAAGAGGTACCTAGACAAGAACATGAAGAAAGGAAAGGAATTGTTGGAAGGACCCGCGAAGAGGTACCTAGACAAGAACGAGAAGAAAAAATTAATCAATTGTATAAATGAAAATTTCACATAAGATTTAAGAAATATTTTATTCCATTTTGTTTTATTTTATTATTTTGAATTATTCTATTCAAGATTTTATTTTAATTGATTTCATTAATTTGAATTATTTATTTTAATTGATTTATTAGCTTGAAAAAGAATTGAAAAGATTGATTTTATTCAATATTAAATTTGATTGATTTTGTTTTATTGAAAAAGATTATTAGTAAAAGAATTATTTTATATAAATATTTTAACTTAATGGATTTTATTATTTTGAACTATTATATTCAAGATTTTATTCTAATTGATTTCATTAATTTGAATTATTTATTTTAGTTGATTTTATTATCTTCAAAAAGAATTGAAAAGATTGATTTTATTCAATATTAAATTGATTGATCTTGTTTTATTGAAATAGTTTATTAATAAAAGAACTATTTTATTCTTGATTTTATTTTAATTGATTTATGATTCTTTTAAATTTTTAAGAAGAAATTTAAAATAGATTAGAATTTTTGTAAAGAAATCATCTTTAATTCTATTTAACATTATTATCTTTGAAAAAAAATTAGAAATGAAGTGGAATAAAAATACAAGAACTATTTATTCAAATCTTGATTTTTATTTAATATTATAAATTTTGAAAAATAATTGGAATTAAAGTAGAATATTAATAAAAGAAATTTCTTTTATTTTCATCTTATTAATTGGGAAAAAGAGAAAATAGAAAACATATTGTGGTCTATTAAAACTTTTATTAAAAATATTTCTTGAATCAAATTAGTTGGTAAACCACTACACCTACCTTGCACCAATTTAGGAAAGTAGGTGCACACTAAGACAAGAAGAGACACTTGTAACTTGAAAATAAATATTAATAAAATATTAAATTAAATAAATTATGTGCATGTGAGGACACATAGCACACAGACTTTTTATTATAAAAGAAGGGAGGAGAAGGAGAAAAGGACATCTCTTGCTCCTTAGTGCTGGACGGGAACCATAATAGTGAATCTATCTTGTGGTTCTTGTGAGTTGGGTTTAGTTTTCAGGGGATTGGGGGATCCCACCAGAAATCTTGCATTGTGTGTTCTTACGACCCCAAAATGCTCGGGGGTTCGGGGGAAAGAAGAGTACCCCCGATATGGTAGGGAGGTCAACCGAGAGGTCTTCGGTAAATCGAAAGATTGGATGTCTGGATCGAAGCGGCAAGGGATGTCAGTTACAACCACTTTCAACCTTCGGAAATCAGGTATATGGTTCCATTTTATGTACAGTTTGAGTTCTAGCATTTTATTTATGGTTCCGCATTTGATTTTCAAGATTTAAAAATTATCATGTGATGTTAATATTGTTTAGATATTCTTTTCGGGGACCCCGAAATGGGGGTCCCTACATTTGGTATTAGAGTCGATTGAGCCTTGAGGGAAACATACTCATATTTCTACCAAGGGGTTGTCGATATCTTCGTCAAGGTTGGAATCGGACAATCGAAATAGCCGTAGCTACAACTATCTACTTGATCTCAACTTGACCACCGAATCAAGTTCAATGTTTGTCAGTTAGTGTTTTATGTAATTATCGTAATGATCTGCTTGGGATTGATCTTAGTTTAATTTGTTTTCTTGTTAAAATCGTAATGCTCTGCCATTAATTTCACTTATCAATGCTGTACCATTAAACCATAGTAAGCATTCCTATCACATGGAATCGATTTGAATTGATCTTAGTTTAAATTCATTTCTTGTTAACATTGTAGTGCTATGCCATTAAAATTCATTTATCGATGCTCTATCTTTGAACTGCAGTAAGCATTCTTATCACATGGAATCGATCTTTCTGCCTAATAATTCCAATGTCTAACATTAAATATTCATATCTGACTTATCGTATTGAAGGTTTCGTGATCAATCCTTGATCGAATACTGGAATTGGGGTTTTCTGTGTGTAATAGCCATGTTCAGTTAATGACATTCTGTCAGTAAATCTCAGCGAGAGGCCTTATTATACCGATTGATTTTTCTGTCTACAAACTTCAGTTTCAGTATTAAATATTTGGATCGATTTTTCAGCATTGATTTTTTTTTTTTTGAGTGATCAATTCTTCTTCATAGATCGACTTCTTGGTATTTTTTATGATTGTTCGACAGTCCAAGAATTTGGGGAAATGATGGCCAGATGGGCTTGATCCATAGTTTCATTTCGGTATTTTCTCTGATAGAGATAACACACAGTAGTGTTCTATTACCTGATACTTATATTGTTTTCTTCTTATAGATAATTAGTTTGATAATAGAGGATTGGGAAGGGACGGCCTTAGGGCTCGATCCACAGTTCGAATTTTACAGCTTTCCTTTGTTTGTTCTTTGATCTCTGTGGAATGTCAAGGACATCAGCGCAGATCTGTGGAAGCTCTGTTGTATTTATATTTAATTTAGATATCTGAAAACAGGGTTAGCGTCAGGGTTGCATCCTGTTTAAATTATTGGATTTATTGGATCTGTGTGAAACCGAGATTTGTACCAAGATGAAGCTCGGTGGTTTACTGCACCATTTTCGTAACGGAGCCGTGGAGTGACAATTTGATCCGGCATGCTTAAGCACAACGATCGATATCCACTACCTCTACCTGCTCGTGTCTAGTTAAGGAAGAAGTGACCGAACCCTCAGTGGGAGACTCATTACAGAACGGAGCTAGGACACCTGGGTAAGCACGATGACTAACAGATCTTCCTGTAGCTACATCTGGGACACCTGCACTTTTATTTTTTTTATTTATATTTCTAATCTAATACTTTTGGGTATATTCTTTGTAACCCTGGAAACAAGTTAGCCTCATCGCCATTGAATTGTGAGGTATATCGACCTCGAGTGTGTGATCCAATGGAGGCCTAGCCTATGTGGAGATCCACACACTCAACCACTTGTCTATTTCGTTTTGTCACTTGGTAGGTGGAGTCACTAAAAGTATTTATAGCTGGTTGCATGCATTCTTCTCTTTATTACTTAGTCGAAGTATAAATGCCAAAGAAGTTTAAAGTATCAGAGGGATTAAATTATGTGAAATTTATCATCATTTGCAAATTGAATCGATTATGTGCCTCGGAGATAGAATAGGCCAGTACTTACTCCTTCATATAATTCGACCAAGTTAATTCATTATCTAAAAATGCTTTATAATTATTTAAATGCACTATTCGTTCATGGTGGAGATCAACAAAGTTTATTCATTATTTGATAATGTTATAATTACTTAATTGCATTATTCAATTATTAATGATGGAATTGGCTACCTTCGTTTCTATTTTGATGATGCTTTCAATATATTTAAATGCATCCACTATAACAGATTTGACATTTACGGTCGGTTGTCTTCCGCGTCACTTTTGGAGGCGATTTTGGCTTTGGATATGGTCTTGCCAAAACCGCTCCTAATAGCATTGATGCTAAAAGTTTTGACTTTTAGGGGCGGTTCTGAAAGAGATCAAAACCACCCCTAAAAGTGACTTTTGAGGGGGGTTAGAACCGCATCGAAAAGCGAATTTTGGCGGCGGTTCTAAACCCCCCCCCCAAAAGTCACTTTTGGCGGTGGTTCTAAACCCCCCCCAAAAGTCACTTTTGGAGGCAGTTCTAAACCCCCCCCCCAAAAAGTTACTTTTGGACTTTTAAGGGTGGTTCAAACCCCCCCCCCCCCCCTCCAAAGTCATTTTTTGACTTTAAGGGGCGGTTGTCTTTTGCCTCCAAAAGTTACTTTTGGGGGCGGTCTTTAAAACACCGCCCCTAATAACACCGACGCTAAAAGTTTTGGCTTTTAGGGGTGGTTTCGGAAGAGATTAAAACCGCCCCTAAAGTGACATGTGGTGGCGGTTCTAAACCCCCCCCAAAAGTCACTTTTAAGAGTGGATATAAACCCCCCTCGTAGGTACCTACGGGAGCAATTCCGAACCGCCCTTAAAAGTCTTTATTACAAAACTTTGGTGGCGGTTTTAAACCCCCCTCATAGGTACCTACAGAGGCGGTTCAAAACCCCCCCTAAAATTCTTTACAAACCTTTGGGGATGGTTTTAAACCCCCCTCGTAGGTACCTATGGAGGCGGTTCAAAACCCCCCTAATACTCATTACAAACCTTTGGGGGCGGTTTTAAACCCCTTGTAGGTACCTACGGAGGCAGTTCAAAACCCCCCCTAAAACTCTTTACAAACCTGTGGGGGCGGTTTTAAACCCCCCCTCGTAGGTACCTACGACGACGGTTCAAAACCCCCCCTAAAACTCTTTACAAACCTTTGGGGGCGGTTATAAAGCCCGCTCCTAGGTACCTACAGAGGGGGTTCAAAACCCCCCCTAAAACGCTTTACAAACCTTTGGGGGCAGTTATGAACCCCCCTCGTAGTGACATCTGAAGTCAATTTAGAACCCCCCTTGTAGCCATAATAAAATATATTTTATTTAAAACATCAATATTGCAATATATTTAGGGAACAAAGGAATTGAACCTTCAACCTCCTGCTTGTAAAGCAGGTGCTCTACCATTGAGCTAGAACCCTTTAAGAATTGGGGAAAGGGGCAATATTAACACCAAGATTGCATCATTTGTAATTCTAAGAAAAGACTAATAATTTCAACATTGTTTCTGACTCGAGAGACATAAAAAAGTAGTATGAATGGCTCTGACCTTATAAGTTGATTGAACTTGAAAGGTTTCATATGCAGAATTGATTCAATAAAGAAAATAGTAATACATAAATGTTTTGCACAACAAAGTTGGCATTCAAGTCCATACACATACTCATGAAGTCTACATATAACTAGAATATCAAGTATTCATGGATAAGAACGAGCATCTTTTCTAATGGTTGCTTGATGGATCCATGTAAGAGTAGCTTTCTCTTAAAAATTATGTCAGTAGATCAATGGTTTCTACAATTATAACATATTTAGACCCAACTCAATCCAGTCTGGTGATATAAATAGCATTCAACTACAGGATGGAGAAATACAAAGATTAAAAACTACATAGCACGGATAAATCTATAAGCTTTTCTAAGATAAACAACTCATAATAATGCATTTATAGATATAGAATACTTGCAACTGATCTAATTGCGGAATAACACCACCATCACTCAAAAGGCCAATGAGATGAAGTGTGCCATTTTCAAAGGACTCCTTAATGTAATTAAACCCTTCTCCCTTGTATATTTTGCCAGAGGCAAGAACATAATCCACTAATTTTGCTCTGCACCCAAAGTCAAAATCAAAGTTAATATGTTTCCCATTCTAAAATATGTAGCAGAAATAAATAGTAGAAATATCCTTTCAGTTACCATTTATACAATTATAAAGTACATCTTACACAAAGATCATATGATATCACCCCAATTTGTAAGGTGGTCTATAAATTAACCATTAAACAACCATGATTTCAACAAAATGTTAATGCTTACCAAATCTTAAGGCATGGAAAAATACCCAATGTATAGGATTCTCATAAGTCACTCTGAATGCAGAAATGATCCACATGCAAGATATTGACAGTTTTCATCAATAATTTTCCAAAAGTAAAAAAACCACAGTAAGTAAAAATAAAATGAACTGCTTGTTTACCATATTGGAAACTAATAGATATCAAGCATCGTAAGTCATAGAGGATAGTAGAGTCGAATAAGGACTTTGTTCCTTCTTTGAAGGATCTGGAAAACAGAGTAAGAGTTTTATTTAATCCAGTTGAGTCATTTAGATGGATAGCTTAGCTTTAGCTTACAGAGCTTGTTAGCTCGCATAATCTTTTAGGTAGCTTAGTGGAGCTTAGTTAGCTCGAGGAAGGTTCGATCAAGAGGAACAAGCTCAGAGTTTTTACTCTTGGAGCTTACACAGCTCTAGAGAGAGGTCTCTGTTTGTAATGATTGATCCAATATTGTATTTAGGTTCAGATAAAGGACCATTGTGAAATAAGATCCTATGCCTGTATTTTTGGCTTGATTGAGTTTATTGATTGAGTTTGGAAGCAATTTACCATTTGAATCATATATTGTGACCACGTTCACTGAAGAAATGTCTTGAGTATTGAAATTTAAACAAAGTAGTCAATGGGATTGCTAACTACATTATGTAAAATTATTTAATAGTGGTCAGGGCAGCTTCAGGAGACCTATAGGTGATACTCCCAATGCCTAAAAGGAAACCTATAGGTGATACTCACAAATAATGTTGAAATTGTATTGATAATAAGGATCTATACCTCTTAATCCCGGCCTGGCCGGCTACGGGTGTGTTATCAGGGATACAAACGGGTTAATGGTCAGCTTCAAAATTGGCCATCTGGGGCATGAGACTAATAACATAGCTGAGTTAGAAGGTATTCTTCAGGGAATCTAGCTGGCTTGTACCCATAATTGTACTCCCCTTGTTGTGGAGGGCGATACCCGGATTATTCTCCACATGGCCTCTGAGGTTCACAAGGGCAAACACAGCTCAAAGGTGGCGACGTCGTGGCGGTTGGAGGGCAAGTTGGATAATTTAGCGTCTTTGCTATCTCTGGGGCTGGCTATTTCTTTCTCCCATGTTAAGCGCAATGGGAGCAAGCTGGAGGAGCTGCCCACTAACCTTGGGGCAGTGAATCACTTGGACCTAAGCGCCCAAATGTGGGAAAACCTGCCAAATTCGGATATGAAAGACAGATGTAAGGATATTCTTTCCCATGATATGATGAGTTACCGTGCTAATGACGGAGGGTGACGTCAAGCGGAGGATCGTACTGCCACGTGATCCATTCATCTCTTGTTCTTTCGCCCTTCTTTTAAAGGATGATCGATGAGCAGTCTTTTCATCCCTTTCCCATGGAGTTTGTTGTCTTCTCACTAACTCAAAAAAGGTACTTCTACCATGATTACAGGAGGGAAGGTTTTAGGTGAAGCACTATTTTCCATTAATGGACCATGCGAAAGATCACCACCTTCAGTTGCAGTACGATTTGCCATTAATGGGCAGTGGGAAAGATCACCACCTTCAGTTGCAATACGATTTTCCATTAAGGGACAGTGGGTGGTAGAACTCTTTTTAAACCCAAGGAAGGTGGTAGACATGAACGTAGAGTTCAGAGATTTAGTTGCATGCACCGCCGTTGTTTTATGGCTGTGAAAGAGATTGAGGTATGTAAGAGGTTAGATAGTATGGGTGATCATGGTAATTGGGATAGATGCAGTGCCACTATAGGACGTCGTCATTCTCGGGTGGGCGAGAATTCTCAGGGTGAATTTGGTGGTAATATCTCTCGTGCCCAGGAAAAGGCTCGTTGGGAATCCAGTTCCTTTTTTCGGGATGTTCCCCTAGATCTCCAGAAAGAGATTTGCACTGTGGAACGACAACTTTGGAACCAACTTGATAAGGCGACTTTGGATGTGGAACGTCGTCAGACTGCAAATTGGTTCATGGATCCACGAAACACCGCGAGTCATTTCATCCTGTATGAGCACATTATTGCGTTCTATTGGGTAATGAAAAATATTATGGGTTATGCTCTCTGGGATAGGATGGAGAATCAGTTTGTAAATGAGATGCTCAGCTATGAAAGAAGCATTCTGGAGGAAACCAGGGCCATCCACTGTAAGCTAGATTTTCTCCTTCAGGCTATGCAGCTTCAACCTCCTCCTGCGCAGTCGACGGCTTCTACGGTTCCTCCTCTTGGGTGCTGTCCTGATTTCCCCTACATTTTGTTCTAAGCTGATGTGGGGGATGTTTAGTGTCTGGCTCGTTGGGTGTCGGTTTATCGTCTATTATGTTTGTTTTCTAAGTGTGCAGATTTGGTTTTCATTTCTATTTCAGAAGGTTTTGTTGTTTAAATGACAATGGGGGTCAAAAGTCCTGCATGCACAGGTTTTGTTTTAGTTTTATAGTATCTATAGTATTTGTCTCTGTAGTATGTATAGTTAGGCGAAGTCCTCTTTGGAGGTGATTTTGTTCATTCAGGTAACTCAGTGTGATGGCAAGGTTATGACCTTTTTGGTTTCATTTGTAAATCTTTCTCTTTTAATATAAAGTTCTCTCTTCTTACTTACAAAAAAGAAATCAGGATCTATACCTCAAAGTTCAGCTCTGATGCCAATAACGTCAGATGATCTTGGCATCCTCTATCCTTTACACAAATATTTCACACAAATTAGTTGTTACACCATCAATCTGGTATACTTATGGTTGTAATAAATGTGTTGTAATTAAATTTGTTGTAATCAAATACTTTCAATATTGTTCATTACATTACCTGCCCATTGTCAATAGCTATCCCGCAATCAACATTTTTCCTTCAACAAATGTGCAACAAAATCAATTCATAAAATAGACAAGTGCAATTGTACTTAAAATGAATAAATCAACACGTTATAATCAATGAAACGACAATAATAAGATATCTAATTGACAAATTCGTTATGGTGATAACTTACAAATATGCATTAGAGAACGATACAAATTGTCATTATATTGCTTTCCATTGCAAAGACCTGCATATATCATGACAAAATGGTATTTACATATAAGCGATTGATAGATATGTAAAAAAATGCACAACATATATGAAATTCTAAAAAAACAAAATAAAAATACCTGAATGAGCTTCTCTTGGTTTCAAGAATATCTTATTCTCTATTAAACAGGGCCAACCACATGAAGGTTGAAGCTCATATGGCCCCTCCCCCCACTCACATCACTCTCAATTCCCGACACCCAATCTATCTGCTGTAAAAATAAATGAAAGTTACATAACACAATAAAACGGATATGATCCATGCATAAACAGTAGCAAAACAAAAAATATGTGCATGAAAGGTAAATCCAAGTAATAATCTAAGATATAAATTTTCACAGATACAACTTAAATGAGAACCGATAAATAAATCATGCATGCTACTTATTGAACAACATCCAACCATGTGCCTTCACAATCTTGTCGAACATAATCCATGCCACCATCACCTACAGCTTCATCCTCTTTGCATTTCGTCCCTTCAAAATCTGCAACACTCGATAAATCTGCATACTCCAATTCATATCTATTACAATTTCTTGATCCCTTCAGAGGGCATGTCAAAACTACACACCAGTCATTCTCTACTAGATCTTGTACATAAAATACTTGTTTCGCTTGTGATGCTAGAATAAATGGATCATCTTGCAATCTATCCTTACTCAAGTATTTCTTCGGATTCACCATGGTGAAACCAATTTCATCAACTTTCATTCCATTCTTCTTGTGTACATCTATCCAATCACATTTGAACAATGAATACTGCACCAAATAGTAGTCCAATAACATTATTTCTTGAATCACTCCATAATATGTTGTCGTTTGATGTATAGGGTTTTTATCCTTTGCACTTGATCTCATTAATGTTTGTGCATCTATGCACACACCACTATTTTGGGTGGCCCTGACATTTTTTATGCTTTTAACATGAAATCTACACCCATTGATTAAGTAGCCATCATACTTCGTTGCATATTTCCTTGGGCCATGTGCCAACCATTTAAGGGTATCCGAAATATTTTATTTTCCTCCCACCTGTAAATTTTTAAATGTCGTTAGAAAACCATGCAATTTCAAAATATATTAAAAGAATCTCACCTTCATACATCATAATAGTCTTGATCAATGAAGTTCAATTAAATCTAATATGAAGAACATATCATTACCTATTTTCTTAACCAATCACTAAATTGTTGGTTGTGGAGCTTTTGTAGTAAGACTTCATCTTTTTGGGCTTGGATGTTACTATTGGCAATTTCTGTCAAGTGCATCCTATTTTCAAGTAATGTCAATAAACAATTTATGAAAAAATTGCGATATATTATAATAAAAAATGATTTCATAAGTATGTGCTTATTACTTACTCTATCCAAGGTTGAATTTCATATACGTTGTGCAAGACCCATATGTGGGCTTGTAACAAACTAGTTTTATCTAATTCAATAGAAGTTCCACTAGATAAGGCCTTCCCATACTGCCCAAACTCTCCTTCTTCATCGTCCCAAGCTTCATTTCTACTAGGCATGCTTTCAATATAATTCATACCTTCAACATATCCAACACAAAATTTTATGGATTCCCCCACATTGTAGTTTTCAGCTATGTAGCCTTCGGGCCTATTCTTATTTTTCACATTACTTTTGAAAACTTTCATGTTCCTAGAAAAAAACACACAATTTGTAGAGAAATCAAAAGTATGAATAAAGAGTTGCTGGGAATGTATTATTATTATATGCACATAAAATGTTGGAATTTATGTGGATTTGCACTTAATAAAATTTCACTGACCTTTCAAAAGGGTACATCCATCGATATGCAGTTGGTCCACAATAACGTAGCTCTCGCACCAAGTGTACAGTCAAATGTATCATTATATCAAAGAATGAAGGGGGGAAATATTTTTCGAGTAAGCACAAAGTTTCCACAACATCATCTTGTAAGTTATCAAGATCTGTTGGATCCACCATTTTTGCACAAATTCGCCTATAAATGAAGCAAAGCCTACAAATAATGTTTCGAGCTGCTTTTGGTAGCACATGGCGCAATGCTACTGGAAGGATTTGTTGCATGAGAACATGGAAATCATGTGCTTTCATACTATGAAGCTTTAGATCTTTCATAGATACATGATTTCTAGGGTTTGAACTATATCCATCTGGAACTTTTAACGTGAACAAAACACAACAAAGAATCTCTTTCTCCTTTTTTGAAAGTGTGTGGTGCTGGTGGAAGAAATATTTTTTTTCCTTTTTGTTGTGGCCACAGGGACCTCCTTATACCCAACTATTGTAAGTCATCATGATAATTTTTCCCATCCTTTGATTTCTCTTTTATATCCATAAGGGTTCCAAAAATACTTTCACATACATTTTTTTCTATGTGCATTAAATCTAAAATGTGATGCACTAGGAGTTTCTGCATCCAACCGTATAAAAAATCAATGAATTATAACATCAAAGAAAAACTAAACAATATATTCATAATAAACACAATGAAATCCTTCAAGCATCGTACATTTTAGGCCTTAAGTTAATGTGTGCACATACCTCCCAATATGGTAAATTGAATAGAATTGACCTTTTCTTCCACATGTCAGTCTTCGAATTTTCTCCTTTTTTAAAATTTCTCTTTCTTTTTGTACTTTTAGTCTTTCCCCATTTTTCTTCCCTTCCTTCTGTTTTTGTAAAAATATCTGACACTTGTACAATTGTAGGTGCAATGAGATGCTTAGACTTCCCATTAAATGGTCCTTTTTGTGAACGATACTTATGATTTATTGGAAGATATCTCATATGTCCCATGTACACACACTTCCTTCTACATTTGATATACATCGAATCTATGTTCCTTCCACATATAGGGCATGCGCAAAACCCTTTAGTCGTGCAACCAGCCATATTTCCATAGGCAGGAAAGTCATGGATTACCCACATCAATATAGCCTTCATATTAAAGAATGACCTTGAATGAGCATCGTATGTCCTTGCCCCTTCATCCCATGTTAGTTTCAGTTCATTTACCAATGGTTCCAAATAAACATCTATGTCATTTCTTGGTATTAACAATGACAACAAACAAAAGCTCATTTTCATACATAACCATGGCGGAAGGTTATATGTGACTAGTACTACTAGCCATACACTGTGACTACTAATCAAGTTTCCAAAAGAATTAAATCCATCCACTGCCATTGCAAGTCGTACATTGAGAGGATCGTTGGAAAAATCAGGCCATTTAGAATCTATAGTTTTCCATGCTGGGCTATCAACTGGGTGGCGCATTATTCCATCCTTACTTGCATTCTAATGATGCCACCTCATTTTCTTTGAAATATATGTAGAGTTGTAACAAAAACATAAAGAATCATATATGCATTACACTACTTAGTAGATTAAAGAATATGATTTTCTAGTAGGTTGGTAGTACATGAAGGTGTATAATAATGGAATTATAAGATTTCAAAATCATACCTGTACATTCTCTTCAACCTCGGCACTATAGGGAAATACCTCAGCACTTTGGCCAAGACACCAGTACGCACCTTTTCAAAACGAGCATCAACCTTCCATCTTGACTCGCCACATGTTGGGCATTCATTTATTTTTTCATATTTTCCCCAATATAAAATGCAATCATTGTGGCATGCATATATCATTTCATAGTCCAACCCCAATGATTTATTCAAACTTTTTGCAGCATATGTAGATTCTGGAAGTGTATTTCCTGTTGGAAGCATTTCTCTTTGCAACCTCGACAACTGGGTGAAGATTGCATCAGACCATCCATTTCTCACTTTAAGGTTGTACAATTTCACAGTGGCCGATAACTTAGTGAAACTAGTGCAACCTAGGTACAACGGTGCCTTTGCATCTTCAATTAACTTTAGATATTGATTGATATCATTTTTTTCTTCCATTGATTCTGCTTGGCCAATTTCACAATTCACATCTAGATTTTCATTATAATATTGATAAGCATCATTCACCATTTCAACCATATGATCATCAACCATGGTTTCCTCATTATGATCGCCATTCTCAAGAACTTCAGTATCATTTGTAAGCAATGTTGCAAACTCATCATTATGATTATCATATTGATGTCCGACTATGTGTTCATCACCATGCATAATTTCTCGAGGCAAATCATGCATCTCTATTGTGTGGCATTTCTTGGTCTTGTCAAATATATAGTCTTGAGTAGGAATTATCTCTCCATGAAAAAACCAAGTTTTATATGAACTTATTATACCATGAATCATCAAGTGGTCTTGTACTTCCTCAAACATCAATACTGCAACATTGCAACATTTTTTACAAGGGCATCTTGTGGTGTTATTATCCTCTAAATGTTTTTTTGCAAACTCTATGAATTCTTCAACCCCGACTTGATATTCCTTTGAAATCCTACATAGAACCAATTTGCACATCACATAAGAAAAAACCACTACAGATTACAATGAAGACATATGTTATAAAATATCATATTGAAGAATCAAATATAAAAAGTATACCTTGTTTTCAAATCTGTCTAATCCCTTTTTTAAGCCATTCGAAAATAAAACCAACCCAATTTCTCGAATTGGCTCCTTGAGAGTTGGCCTCTCAACTTCCTTCCAATATACGATTAGGAATATTCTTGTAGTACACCCATATGCTTTCCAAAATAGCCTTTACCAGCACATCACAACCATATATTACACCATACAAGCTTCCACCTTATAATAACCAAATCCAAACATCAATTACATAATATTTTGGTTTTAACTTGGAGTCGAGATAAGAATTTTTGGGAAGATACAGTCTTGATGTTGATCGGAGGATTAAGTATAAAGCAATGTGCGTGCTGCGCTAATTAACGCCTATATATGGTTTAGATAAAAAGCGGGGGAGATCAACGGTCATGAGCCTCCTTCGCGAAAAAAGTAGAAGGTCTTTTAAATGCTGACAGGGTGCTAGCCTACGGGCAGGTCAAGGAAGATCGACGGCGGAAGGCTTAGATCAACGGTCATAAAATTGTTCGCAATTTAAACATGCACGAAAAGGATTATGATTCAAATCCGTGAACTTTCGATAAAGCTCGACATCTCCCAACAGTGCAGATTTAGTGAGATGAAGATCGATGGCTCAGGATTAGTTCGCGGATTTTACTTGTGTGTAAAATCAACAGACCCAAAATTCGTGAACTTAGTAAAGGGCGCATCCTAGGACGGTCAAGATCTAGGAGGAGAGCAGATCGACAGTTGAAAATGTTTTTGCAGATTAAAGGTGCTGTCGAGTTGATATGTGGCGGGGTTGGAAGCCACAGGGGACGATGCAGGTAAAGGTCAAGGAGATCTACGGATGAGAGTTGATCGTATGGATACACGGCTGATGTGACTCTGTCGTTGTCATAGTTGTAAGAGTGATATGGCATGTTTATATTATAAAACGCTTGTCTACACGAAGATTCACATCCCAGTTGACTTGTGTGCATTGGAAAGCGATAGGATCGGATCGTGCAAATCCGACCAGCCAACCAGACACCCAGAAGCTCCACCCAGTTGTCAACCGACCAAGTAGGCCATCCACCTCCACCCTAAACTATTTAAATGGCCGGACCTGTGGGACCCCCAGGCTTTGTGCCCCTAAAGATAATTGACCGATTAGAGGATAAAGACTGTGAGGTTTACGATCCCATGCTGAAAAATAACACCATAGAAACTGCCAAAGAAATATTGGAGGTCATAAGGGACAAAGAAGTGGATGTCCATAAGATTTATCAATCCCTTTTCCATTTGTTTACAACTAGCAAAACCCCTAGTTTCCCTAAATTTGTAGAATGGTGTGTTGGCCATTAATCCTCAGACCGAAGAGCAATCATGGATGCCTCAAACTCTAAAATCCTATGTTATGTAGATTCCCCTACTATTATGAAATATTTGGCCGTTCCAGAAGAATTCTGCCAAAAATCCCAAAGTTACAGAATGGAAACCCTAATCCAACATTTCTGTCAAGCCCTAGCTGACCTCAAACAGAGCTTTTGTCATGCTTCCCTGCTACCAAATACCTCCTCTCAGGACGCACCTTTTCCTGGTGAGGCCAGCCTTTTTAGGGAAGAGTCGAAGTGTGTTATCTCCATGTTGGCCCAGTTCCTAGGCTTAGACAATGACCTATACATAACCGCCCCTGATAAGTTTGATGTTTGTTCTAAGAACTTGTCCTATCGAGCCAGCAGGCCCAAATTCGCTTACCCAATGTGCATGCCTAAAGTTTGATGAAGCCTTGGAAGACAACATCCACTCCTAGCTCATAGAATTCCCTAAGACAAGAACTTTCAAGTTCCAGTCTTACTTGTTAAAAATGTTCTTGGCAACTAATGAAGAAAACCTGCAAGCTCCAAAGTTGCAGTTGAATAAGGAGATGTATTCAAACTACAAAACCTTCAGAATGATCTTATGACAGAGATATATTTCATCTTTTTCCAAAAGAGACTACCTAGGGTACTGCGTGAGATGAAATACCTACTGCAGCCATCCATGGAGATGAGGGTTGGGGATTGGTTTCTACTAAATCATGGGACTCTTATTAGATTTTATGGCTACTCCCATGCCCCCTATGTGCTACCTGCCTTCCTAACCCCCACAGTACTCACCTTGGAATTTATAAGACAAAAATTGAAGGTGGAGTGTGAACATTTCGTGGATGAAAAGAAGTCTCCGGACATTAGATTTCCATGGACACTGGGCTCCCACATTGTCAAAAACAAAACAACTCTCCCAGCTATTAAGCGAATGATGGGTGATCTAGGATTCCCATCCAAAGCGTCCATAAACTATGATCCTCACCACATTATCTCAAAAAGAAGGAAGGCAAGTAACAGGAAAGGATATGAGCACTTCAAACTGGCAGGTCTAGCTGAGATGGAAAACTGATTAGAATACATTGACAAAGGCCAGTTGGAAGTAGACCCACCAGAAGACTCTTCATCTTTAGCATTCCTTTTTCAAAGTAGCACATCAGCAGTGCCTGGTTCACCTGGTAAAACCCTAGCAATATCAGCAGCCATGTCCCTTACCATTCCTCCAGAAAAATCTATAAATGAAGGGGGTAGTGATCCCATGGATGTAGACAGTGATGTTGAGGGAGCCTCAAAGAGGCAAAATGTAGAGGAGACTGAGCAGCAATTAGTACAGGTACAAGCAAATCAACCCAAGAAAAATCAATTCAGATCCTCGGTGCCATCCTTCGAGGTTAAGCAACATGTGTTCAACATAAAACCTACTAGAACTGCAGCATCATGCCTAAGCAGGGATAAGTTACTGGAGGGATATGAGGAGATCCCAGATACAATCTCAGAAGAAGCTAAACTGTATGTTGATGCAAGAAAAATCTCCAAGAAGGATCTAGCCTTGGTGGCAAGCAGGAACCTTGCCCAGAATACCTTGAGTCTTTCCTTAGCCACTAAGAGTAAGGCCACGGAACTAAAAGTAAATCTGGAAGACATCCTAGTACCTGATGTGATCAATCTGCACAAGGAGACAGGTGAAGTCATCTATAACAAGTTGTTGAAGGATTCCATAGATCTATCAAAAGTGTAGGCCAGCAAAATGAAAGTGCAAAAGTAGTTGGGATTGGAAAATGTGGAGAACAAGAGCCTGAAGGCACAAGTGAAAAAGTTCCAGGCTTCACTATTGGCCACTGAAACTCAAGAAGATAAAAGGGCTAGCATTCAGAAGCTATTAGATGAAAAAGATCAAGAAATTCTATCACTAAAGAAGAAATTGAAGATTCCAGTTGGCCAACTGGTGAATGCACCAGAAATTACAGAACTAGAAGAAGAAAAAGAAGAGCTGCAGGGTAAGTTGATTGATTGTAAAGCCAGGCTAGTAGAGTTTGAAGAAAGAGAGAAAAAGTGGCAAGTAGATATGAAATTGACAATGGACAGTGAGGAAGCTTTGAAGGCTAAAGTTGAAGGGCTTGAGAAAAAGTTGAAAGACAAAGAACAAGAGATAGAAGCCATGGTCACACCCTCGGTGGAGGTTGGAGATTTTTTTATTATAGGGGAAATAGCCAAGGAAATTCTGGATGATGTAGAAGTGGCAAGATTGAAAAATCAGAATGCCAACCTTAAGACCATGCGGGATAATTCCAAAAGGGACAAAGAGGCTGCAGAGAAAGACAAGAAAGCTTTGGAAACCAAGTACCAAGCGATGCAGGGTGATTATGACAAGCTGAAGCAGCAAATTATAGGGAAAAGTTAATTGCAGGAGGAAAAGAATATCATCTGGGATGATTTTATTGTACAAGCAGAGGAGCTGAGACCATATTTTTACTTCATGGTAGATAAGGAACCTATAATCAAACTAGCAAGGTCAGCCATCACAGTGGCAAATTAGAAGTTAAACAAGAAGCCTAAGGATTATGCAAAAAAATAAATAGAGTTCTTAAATGCTCTGTCTGAAGAGCAGGATCAAGCAGCCAATATAAAGGATAGAGTGGCCACAATCATCAGCACTAAGAAGGTAATACTCAAGCACCAACAAGTGAGCACTGTCCAAGCAGGGATAGATGTCCTAGCTAACCAAGTGAAGTTGTTCAAGGAGGCATTTGATCCATTATTTAAGAAAGGTTTGCCTATGTTTTGGGAAGAAGATGGAGCCATGAGGACAAAGGAGGGATATCATGGCAAGATATGGGAGTGCACGTTAGACCAGGAGTGCTTTGCAGATATGGAGCAGCCTCTGGCAGGCAAGACGATAGTGGAAAAAATGATGAAGGATTTCGAGTTAGTCTCTACATTTAAAGAAGCTCTTACAATCCTTGTAGGATATTCATACAAAGAGAATACCGAAATGAGCGTGTGGCTTAAAGAGCTTGTCGCCTTGGATTTACCAACAGCTGAGTAGTGGAAACTCATCGAAAAGTATGGGAAGGGAAAACTGAAGCTCAGTGCATGAAGCGTCAAAGATAGTGGAAGAGGCCAAATGGAGGAGCAGTTACCAGAACATTTTGTCTTTTTGATACAGTATGTTGTCCTGTGGTAACTAATTTTGTCAATGTAACTCATTTTGATGCCCTGTTTCGAGATACGTCTCAGGGGTAAATTGCACTATAAATGTAACCTCTACAGAGGAGGAAGGGTTCAACTTTCATTTTTGAAGCCTCTGTGCTTGGATTGTAGCTTTGTAAACTTTCTTGGAAGTGTTAATGAATTTTTTTTTTTGAGTTTCTAAGATTCATCACAATGTTCATATTCAGTTTTTGTTTCCCATTTGCATCATTTTCATATGTGTAAATTCTGCTAATGCTTTCTAGAGAAAAACATGACCTGTCTTGAGACTACTAAGGGTTGTTGTGACATGTCTTAAGCCTGCTAGGACTGTCGTGATTGGATGAAAGTGCCTTGAGGACTGTTAAGGGTCCCAAGCCTGTGTATTAAGGTACCATGACCTACTGTGGGTTACTAAGGGTGTCGTGAGGGTGTGTAAATGTGTTGGCAGCCTAATTGTGTACTGCTTGACTAGGTCGTCATCTGTTAGTATGGATGGCAGCCTATGTGAGGTCTGGTACGTGGGTCGCTACCCTTTATTGGACTTGTTGTGCAACTAATGAAACCCCTGAGTTATGCCTCTCACCCATGTGCTTCCTACCAAGCTGGGAACAAAGCTCACAAAGGTCATAAATAATGGAACCTACTCTTGGTTAAGGCCTGATGGAAAAACACAAGTAACCATTGAGTACAAAAATGACAATGGTGCATGGTTCCTCTGCGCATTCACACAGTTCTCATCTCCACTCAACATGATGAGACAGTGACCAATGAACAAGTTTTATCTAAAGGAAGTGAGAGGTTTTTATTTTTATACAAGGGGGGTATGCTTTGGATAGTAAACTGTAATGACCCCCATCAGATCCTGTTGATTTTTTTGGCTTATTTGCTTATGTAATTTGGTTAATGGATTTCGTAAAAACACTTGTCAAAAATACCATTGAGCTATGCCAAATAGTCTAAGTTGGTTTTTGTATTCAATGTACTGCTGATATGATGATGCAGGAGCATAGGCTCAAAAGGGCGAAGTCATTCATGACTTCACAAGGTGAAGGGAACTCTTAAGAGACCTAGGGTCTCATACATTTGTAATTTGCTTTATTTTGTAAACGTTGAATAAAATGGATAAGGAATCTTGATCCTTTTCCACATGTAATAGTCAGGATTGAGTTAGTTGTTAGTCATAAGGTTAGCAGAGATCAATAAGGACTGTACTCCTTTGTTATAGGATCTGGAAACATAATCCTCTTGTATTTAAATCAATTCGAGTTATTTTCTTAGTATCTTAGTTAACTTACAGAGCTTGTTGGCTCGAGGAAGCTTAGGTTATCTCACAGAGCTTAGGATAGCTCATAGAGGTTTGAGGATAGATCATAGAGGTTTGAGGATAGCTCAAAGAAGCTTTGATTAGCTCATAGAGCTTGAGAGGGAGAGAAATTCCACATAGCATGAATGGAGGAATGAGAGGTGTGTGCACAGAAGAGTGAGCGAGAAGTGAACAAGTAGAATTCTCTGTGTGTATTTGAATTTCCGGTGAATTGATTAAAGAACAAAGGATTAGGCTCTGCGTGTGGTTTTGATGGATTTCATGTCTTCATATAGTTCAGTAGCACTATGAATTCATCCCGCTTTCACTCCATATAACCCTGTGTATAAACTCTATGGCTTTGGATTTCCATAGTTTCTAAATTGCAAATAAGAATTGATCCTGTCAGTGATCAATTAAGTGAAGCTTTGTAGAGGGTTCAAACTTAACCAGTTGCTCAAATAAAACAAGATCGTAGAGTGGGGATCGATCGTGGGGAAGATCGACGGTTTATAGTGATATCACCGAGAGAAGTTGCAAGCTTTGAAAAACTTTTCATGTGTGCGATATTCTATGGAATGCTCTTAATAAATTTTGGAATCCACAGTTGATTTGGTGGGGACACTGATCGAATGATCAGAAATCCATTTCACCATGAAAATGATAGATCAATGATTGAGATCGAGATCGACGACGAGGAAGAAGCATTGTGCAGAAACTCTATTCCCGCATTCCGAAAAGAATTCCACTGCGGAAGTAAGTTAAACAGTGCAGAAAGAGTTTGTTTCGGATATCAAGGGTTTTGAAGTCTGTATATTGACTATAATTTTTAGATCTTGATTTTCGTAGCGCTAACAATGAACAGTAAATGCAATAGAGATAGCTTTGCATAAATAACAAGGAAAATAAACCCTAAATATCATATTCATATAACTTTGAGTTTACAATGACTGTAACAGCAGTTCTAAGGTGGACAAACAAATCTAAAATTACTTTAACTCTAACCTGTAGCTTCTTGGCATGCACAATGATTTATGGAAGTGTGCTGGCCTTCTTTGGTGACTCGATTTTTATTTGGTGTCTGCCAGCTCCTCAAAACAACCCAAATTGTCTTCTTCTCAGACTCCCTTATTATGCTGCAGCACCCTCCTTCACTACCCAGAAACATTATGCATAGTCGTAAAAAGAAGGAAGACTACAATGAGAGTACCCAACAATGTTGTAGTAGATTCCTGTAGGTGTCAATATGGATTGCAACTCCCTTTTTGGGAATTGTAAGGATATGCACCCAACAGAAAGTAAATCGTCCTCATAAGAAAGACTGTGTCCTGTCCAGACGATGTCACGGCCCACGCAGTCCAAACTCAACCAACAAATAAAAAATACAGCCTCGACAAGATGAGATCGGCCCCTTTGTTACTCCTTTTTTTTCAAAAACATAAAAATAAAAAAAGATGAAAAAAAAATATGCATGAATCTATAGCATCTTATATCTAGATGGGCCTGAAAATTTGTTGTATGTATAACCACGGCATGAACCTATAATCCTAGGTATAATATAATATTGTTATTTTTTAGACTCATAGGAAGACCCCCTTGGGCTATACCTTATTATAGAATATTCTATGGGGATGGCGCTAGGAGGTGCTAGTTTCTTATAATATTCTTATTTTACTTATTGCATAATCGTTTCTAGCTTTTATTCTATTGCTTGTCAAGGATATTTATAACTTACATTGTAGGGAGGCTTTATGGGTTAAATATAAATATGTTTCTAATGTGGAGATATCCCAACCTTTAGACTAACTAATATATGTTGTTAGTATGATAGGATATCAAGATGTTAAAGTTGTCACCACCATTTTAACATATCAATGTATTTTTAGGAGTTAGAATTGGCTTCGATCACCTCGTTTAATGGCATGGAAGGTATGGGAAACTTCATTTCCTTTAGAGCTCAAGAAATCTCACTTGGGAGTGATTAAATTACTCAAAGGTGCAGTGCAATGGCCATAACATTATTAGAGATCACTTGGTTCAAAAATTTCATATGCCACCTATCGTTGACTCTCTAATGACCTAACTAGAAATTCCCATGCAGGCATCTGTAAAAACTACTACACTTCCACCACTAAAACGGTTCATTGAACAATGCAAATACATAAATGAGGTTGAGGATATAGATTGGCATCGCATGATATGTGGTAGATGTAAGGTAGGAATCAGTGAAAATCGACTGAAGGGATGTCTTAGCAAGTAATCATATTTTCGTTAGGAGAATAGTTTCAATGGTATAATACTGGTCTAAGAAACCTAGGTCAATGGTTCAAATTCCTTTTATCTTTATAAGGATTTCTTATGTTTGGAAGAGGTAATGATAAAAATTATTAATATTTAAAAGGATTATATAGGACCTTAACCAATGTATTGAATTGTCAAACTTATGGAGAACACATAGATAAAATGTAACATTGTATATCTCTTCTCATTATTCTAATATCCATAGCTACCTAATTGATATGTCAATTAAGAAAGTAAATTTGTAAGGCATACGGCCACCATAGAAATTTTAGCTCATATTATTTCCATAAGAAGAGAGATCATAATGAGTCATAAATGTTTGAATGCATATGATAGATCTCTTTGTAAGGTTGTAAGAAACAATAATGAGTCATATCATGCCATTAGTTACAATTAATAGCATAAAGAGGAAATATCTTGTGTTGAATCATAAGAGATTCTATGGAAATAGACTAATTTAGTACAATTATTGTATCCTTACTTATTGGCATGGGACCTTGAATGATATATAAGTAATTTGATCAAGTAACCAGTAAATCCACCTAGGTATAAATGCGGTAGATGCCAACTAGAAATAATATTATGTTTCGATATTGTAACCTCAACATCTAACCTCAGATGAAAATGACATGATCCCTTATGTGGTAAGCTAAAATAGATTACTATTCATGCACTTGAATCTATTGAAATTAACAAACTCACTGTCCCCATCCTTCTAGTACAAATAAACCTCACAATCAATGCCTTAGAAGCCATACTTATTACATTATTTAACTTCATGTCATCCACCACAATAGGCTAATATACATGGTCGATTTCATGGTATACCCTCTCAACCTCCTTATTTGCATCAAGTCATTTTCCTTGTGAAATCCATTAATCAAAGGATTGTACGTATGAATACTTGCTTCACAACCATTTTCCTTCATATGGCGCTCCACTAGTGCAAGAATATAAATGGAAACTTTGCCTCCTTTTCAATATCCATAAATAAAGGTAGTATATGTTACTTCATTTGGTGTCAATCATTTTCAGTTAGGTGTTGAGGTATTAACCATTGTTGGTGTAGGAAGTTCATGCATTGGGATGTAGAGGAAAATTTTAGGCCTAAAGGTATAACAATTATGTCTCCAACCACCAAAGCTAACCTCTTGAGGGGATATTTGTCCTTATAGTCAGAATATGGGAATTGTTAAGAAGTTTCTGAGCATTAGGTATGGGTCTTGGGGATCTAGACATCGGTTAAGGAATCGAAACTGGGCCTTAGGATGGCCTAAAGAAAGCTTCTAGGTATATATAGCCAAGAATGATATGTTGAACAACCATAATAGGCCTTTCCACGGTATCTTTGGCCTATGAGTGGGTTTTTTGTGGCACAGTGAGAATTTTAAGACTAATTATAGGTGCGAACACCTTGGATATGGTTGGGGAGAAAAGAGTGGGACTTAGGTCCTAAAGGAAATTCCATACATCTTTGGCTAAGAAAAATTCCTACAATCACCACACATGACCTCCCAAGAGCATATTATTCATATAAGTGGGGATATTAGTGCCATTAGAATTTTTTGAGAACCTGTTGGTATAGATATTGGGTTCCCTAGACATGCTTGAGGGAGAAAAATTGGGCCTTAATACCTGAAAACCCTTTTGAGAATCCATGGCCAAGAAGAAGAACTCGAAAAAACACACATGGATTCTTGAGAGTATCTTTAGTGTTTGAGTAGGGATGTCTATGTCATTAGATGGTTTTGAATGGTAGTTAGGGGTCTCAAGGCTCTATACATAATTAAGGAAGGAATCATATGCCTTATTCCCTAAAGGAATATTTGAGGTATCCAAATCCATGAACAATATTTTAAAGAAACACACATCATTGTTCTAGGATATATGTAACGTCCCTAGCCCCCTCAGTGCCCCATAGAGGTGATGGGGGAGCTCCTTAGAATACAACCTTCTAAATTAGTTTCTTCCAAACTATGCACTTTCGTACAGCCACAATAACTTGGTCCGCAATCTGCAAGTCGGAGTCGGAGTCAGAATTCGGCACCCCAACATGCCACTTCAAGAATCACACCTTTGACTTCCACAATCCACGACGCAAGAGTCAGAAAGTCGAAACGACAAATACACGACGTCGAAGAAATACGCCTCCGACTTTCACATTCCACAATCCACGATGCGGGAGTAGGAAAGTTGGAACACCCAATTCTCTACTTCGCCAAATCATGCCTCTGACTTCTATAATCCACTACGCGGGAGTTGGAAGTTGGAACTCCAAAGGTCACAGCTTCGCAGAATCGCGCGGCCTCCAACTTCCGCGATCCACAATCCACGATGCGGGAGTCCGAAGTCAGAACTAATTCAACGCACCACGTTGAGAAATCACGCCTCCGACTTCCGAAATCCGCAATCTGCACTACAGGTTCGGAAAGTCAGAATTCGACCATATACCACTGTTACTACCAACTTCTCAGGCTGATAACTTTCTTATCCTAAGTCCATTTTTGGAAAACTTGGTATAATATATTGGAAATCTCTCGGAGATCCCCATGCAAGTGTATGATCTTCTTCCAAACCTGAGAACTCTGAATTTTCCTTCTTCCAACCAAGGTGTTTCCCCAATCCTCATCCATACCTCGTTACCACTCTGTAAAGAGCTCTGATCCACTCTACCATGTCTCCTCCCTTCATCTAACCCACAGAGGGAACATGAACACAAAAGGGGTTTCTATTTCTCCCCCAAAGTCATGACCGAACATTCTGAACCTCCTAGGCCTCAACAAGACTTGGCCCTATTCATCAATGAACAAATTCATAAAAATACATGGATGCATATGCATACTGAAATAAACACAGCTGAATGAAACATGAACAATTAAACATTCAGAACACATAATGAACATGATATAAACCGCAGAGAACAATTACCCTTTTATTTAAATATCCAAGGAACTAACTATGGAATGCAACGTTCCAACCCAACCATAGGTCTCTGCCCAACCTGTATTGTTTCAACACTCAGAGACTACCCCCAAGATGGGGCTATGTAGCCACTAAGGATGAACTACTCAAGTCCACTCATAGCCTTAGGCATAGTCAATCAAGGTCATACAACACACAACTAGCTCTGGAAATCAAGTGGGGAGACAGGGTAGGAGGTTTCTAATTTAATGAGCTCAACACATAGAGATAATATAGGCATATCCAATTGACTTCATATCACAGTCCAGAAACCCCCATCACCTCCACTCTCAGCCTAAGTAAGGTCCCCTTATCTGCTGCATAGTCCCTCAGGCGCCCCTTTCCTCAGCATCAACCTGGGAAGGTATAGCTTGTCTCGACTGCTAAACCAAGGATAAATGAGCCTTCACTGTCTCTACCATGAATTCTGAACCCCATGGTCTCTCTCCCACTATGATTCGCTCTTGGATATTTTCAACGTTGCGGCTGAAAGGCTCTATTGCACAATTGTATTTTTGGGCTTCCAAATCAAGGTTTTCCTCTCAATTCCTAGGCATCCAACACTCTCAAAACCACTGCCAAGGTTCCAGTCTAGCGATTCCCCAACAAATTTCACTTCCCACACAAATTTATGAGTGATCTATGCACTTCCAAATGTGGCTTAACTCAAAATCATGATTTTTGGTTTTCTTCCCTGTAGGGTTTGCGTCCTACATACAAACTCATGCCTCGATGGTCCACAATTGAATGGGGATGAGGGAAATGAATTCCCATGAGATGGAGTGGCTTATGGTTCGAGCAAACCGATCCCATACCCTGCCTTACAAATTTCAAGGCTACCCATACTCCATCACTCTCATGGACTGATTTTCTCATCCACTTCCTTACAACTGAATTAAATGACGACTAGGACAATCAAAGGGGTTCTCAAGATGAGATATGGCAGTCTAGGGTCCAATCCCAAAACCCCCTCACCTCTCCCTAGTGGATACAAATAACCCCCTCATTTAGATGCATCCATAGCCAACCCCTTGGTATTTTTATTTGCATTATAATCATCTAGATGTTTTTACAATTTCCATGGCTTACTAGCACATGGATGGCACAACATAAAATATCATCCCAGCTTCAAGGCTGAGAATTCATTAGCAGGGCCTTGGCCTTGAGCTCCACGCTAGCAATCGTACATCACATATGCACAATGTTTACATTACAAGTCAATACATCTGAAGGGTCCCATTTAGTATAGGTGGACTTGAATCTATTGAAACAAACTCATTGTCCCCATCCTTCTAAAAATAAACCTCACAATCAATTCCTTGGAAGCCATGCTTATTACATTATTTAACTTCATGTCATCGACCACAATAGGCTAATATTTCCTTTCCTTTTGATGCATTTCTTTGGTTCCCTCCTTCCTTCCTTTGGTCCACCTACATGACTCCCAGTACCAAGGTCCTTCCCCTGTTCATTGAAAACCTTAGGAGAAAACTCGGGCGTTTTTGCTATCTATACCAAAAAAAAACAAAATTTAATTTTACCAAAAAAATGAAATTTAATAATAATAAAAAAATGGGACCCCTAACATAACTTTTCAAATTTTATCTCCCGCGGATAGTTTTTCCGAGAAAGGGCATTGTTTTCTTATTGCATAGGCTAGCGTTTACTTAGTTTGATTCTAGTATTCAACACCACAAAAGCTGAAGCTAAGTTGTTGGGATATATTGAGGTGAACTGCGTGAGGTGTAACTTAAGTTTCATTGCATTCTTGTTATGCGTTCTACATTTTGCGTTATTGCAGGTATTTTATCAATGCTTTCGTGAAAACAACATAATGACTGAAAACATTCTGTGGTTTCTTTATTGACAGAAATCAAAATAGTGGTGGCGCTTCCTAGTTGAGTCGTGGACTGTTTGACATTCATTTAACTGGGTTGTGATTGTTTTGTGACCACTAGAGTTGGACTGCACTTTCCCACTGCTGCAAGACCATTACCTTGTTCATCTATGGGGTTTCCTGCATAAACCTTGTCCTGCTTGCAGCCCCTAAGGCTGAGGGGTCTTCACTCTTGGAGACTGAGATATCTTGTTGGCTAATGTACATGTCTAACCTAAACCTACAACATCCTAACCCTCTCTCTCTCTCAAGTTATGACATATGTTCCTATTAGCAGATAGTCCTTACAGATAGTCTTCCCTTTTACTTTTGAAACTTGTTAGATAGATTAATCGTTTAGACAACTACCAGTTAGCAATTGAGTGATGATAGGCCTTATTTTTTTGGTTATGCAGGCTTTGTATAAGTGGATACATGGAGGTAAGTGATTGTTTGTGATTGAAGTATATCATTACTTTTATTTAATTTAAATTGTTTTTTTTAACAGAAACGAGTAGGTTTTATATTAATAAAACTGTGGTCGAGCAACCCAAGAGGTTACATCTGTGAGTTCTTTGCAAAAAAACAAAATTTCCCATCACAGCAAATGGGAATACTACTTTTATTTAATTTAAATTGTTAGAACATATTACTTTGTACTTTAATAACAATCTAATACGCCATGGATAATCAATACTCTAATCATTTTCAAAAAAACAGAGAAAGCAGGTTATGACACGAAATCAAAAAAATCTGATTATGAAATTTTCAAAAAGAACGCGTCAAAATGATCAAATGGGAAAGAAAGGGACATGCATCTCAAAAGGTAAATATTTAGAAATAGAACAATGTATTTCCTTATGCAGTATAATCCTTATTTTTATTGTAGGAGGATGTTAGGCATATGTTTAATAATATTCTTGGCTACAATTACAAAGAAGAGGAAAATACAAACAATAGAAAAGAAGATTACACCTTCTATGCCTTTGAATAACTCTACTAGTCCTAACAAAGAAGGAAATGACAAAGATACATTTTCCTCTTTTTAGGAGGAGGAACAACATGAACAAAATAAGCCCATTAATTCAGATTTTTCTAGTTCTTTATAAGTATAAATCTTATGATTAAGAAATCCATAACACCTTTATGTGCCCTTCTTTTATAAAATATGTTCACAAACAACATTTCATATGGATAACAATGTAGAAGGGGAAGATCCCTCAACACAAAAAGAGACGCAACATCATGAAGATCAAGGTAAGCTCATTAATGTATAATTTTGTAGTTCTTCATAAATAAAATTTTATGACTTAGAAATCCATAACACCTTTAAGTGCCCTTCTTTTATAGAAGTTGTTCACAAACAACAATGCCAACAAGATATTAGTATACAAGGTGAAGATCCCTCTACACAAGCATCGACAGAGAAAGTCAAGAAGAAAGGTAGAGGAGCAACTAAATGTGCAGAAATCAATAAGTTGGAGGAAAAGATCGAAATTCATATCAATGAAAGGAACCAACCAATTGGTCCAAACTCCGTGAAGCTATCTTCATTACTAGGTGTGCTCGCAAGGGAAATGGTTCCAATCAATTATTTTGATTGGAGGAAGGTTTCAGATCAATTAAAGGAGGACTTGTGGAACATTATTAATATGAGTATTAGAGATTACGTGTATTTGTTTTCAACATTTATATTTTTGGATGATTTCGAAGTTTATTTTCAAACCAGGTATGACATCTAAAAATGCAATTCTTGTATGTTGTAGGAAAAATTCATAATCCCCCGGTCCTTAAAGAATATTGTATGAAATCCATTGGCCATAAGGAAAACAGTCATAGATATCAGTTGACCAAAAAATACCTTATGAGTCAACAGAGGAAAGATTAAAAAATGTTCCTCCAATTAGGATAAGTGAGACAGTGTGGAGAGAATTCGTCCCATCACGAGCCACCACTAAATTCCTGGTAAGGAAAAGTGCACATATTATATAATCAAGTTTTTTAGAATGTCTATTTCCTTGTAATGTTGACTTATATATGTTGTTTTCAATTGATTTCTAGGATATAAGGAAAAAAAAAACAAGGAAAATAGAGAAAAAGGAGAGGGACTTGCACACCTCTAGACGTCGAGGTTATCAATGGGTTGAAGATGATATGATAAACAATTGTGATGATATTTTATCCGATATGAGAAATATTAGCATATTTTAGTTTCATTGTAATGTCACAACTTAACCATACTATTTTACTCATTGCAACTAGAAAAAATCTATAGCCTCTGGTGATACAACTACAAGCATTACTAGGGCAGACTTATGGAAGAAGTGCCATCAAAAGAAGGATGGCACTCCAATCACACCAGCTGTAGGAGAAACAATAGTATGTTCTCAACCTTTTAATTTAGATATTGATTAAAATTTCATTTTACATGTTGGAAATGTTTTCTTCTATGATCTGATTTAATTGTATGTCAATGTTAGCAAAAAATTGAACAAGCACAAGTAGAAGTTGCATCTCAAGACTTTGCAGCTAGGGATGATTCCCTTACCAAGGTACTAGGGGTTAATGCAAGAGGATAATGTCGTTGCGTTAGCTTAGGAGTTATGCCAACTAAATTTTTTGGAAAAACTCCATACAAGGAGGCGCTAGCTGTAAGCCAAGCTACAGTGAAAGAAAAAACACAGGAAATCACATCTTTGAAAACAACAATAACTGAACTACTGAAAAGAGTAGAAGATATGGAGAGAGAACATGTGGTAAAAAAAGAAAGTGTTAGTGTCCAATTATTTACTCTTGTCTCAATATACAAGCCTTCACACTAATGATCTGACTTCTAATATCTGATTGCTCATTTTGTACAGTGTCCTACTGTACAAAATGCTCATGCTGAAATCACGCTTGTGGTGGAGGTTAGTTGTTTAATTATTATTTAAAATAATATTTTATTTTAATCTTTTGAATATATATATATATACATATTACATGTTTTTCCCTTGAAAGAGTAATACAGAAGACATAACAACCCCTATGAACAGACTAATACAAAAGAAATTAACTTCAATGCATACTCCATCATCCCTAGTAAGTATTGAAAAATTTCGTAATTTAGTTCAATTTTATTTTATTTTATCAATATATTAGAAATCATTGTCTATTGGGTGCAGAGTCATGTATCGAAATATGATCGCCGAGTTAAGTAGGTAGTTTAATTTATTTCCTGTTGTGTGGTGTGGAATTGCATTAGATGTGTTACTGCGAGCTGCAACAGTGAAATGATAATTGCATTCTTCTTTGGTAGTCCATGGTTACATCCTGAATAGCTGCAACTATGTGGTGTGACACTCGACTGTGTAGGTTAGTTTATTTGATGCATGGTGTGTTAGATCAGCTGTTACATCCAAACTTAGATCTAATTCCTTTCAGTCATTTATTCTTTCTAGGATTTCCAATATTAATCAAATTAGAGTTCAAGCTTACTTCTAGTTCCTGGTTGTTGTTTTATCTTTCTTGAATCCATTAGATTGGACAGATTGTGATTGAGTTACAGTATATGCTAGATGAGTTAGATCAGTAGAGATTGAATACTGTGGTTTGAGAATTATAGGATTTAACTTCTTGCAAAAGTAAGTCTAGTTTATTTTATTCCAAGTTACCAACTGATTCAGGAGCAAGGACTTTTCCCTGTCCTGATAATTTTTAAAAGGTTGTTGCAGTTATGCATAAATTTTTCTGTATATAAATAAATCATTTTCTTTTCTTTTATTTGATTTTATTTTTCAGTTTTGATGGGTTTTTTCTTTTTAATAACTCTGAACAGGTTTTTGCGTGGAACATCACTCGAATGGAGGCAGTCCCAACTCATGCCAAATGATTGTGGCATTCTGATTGATCCTCCTTTCTATGAATAACTCCTTGGAAGAAAATAATGTTGCAGCAATAGTTACTTAGCAAAATATGGCTTATCCTTTTTTTTCCCGTAGATGCAACAATGCAAAATCCCGCCCAAATTTCTACTTTTGCAGCTGCAACACCGGTTCATCTAGATTATCTCTTTTTCCCTCAGCTACAACACTGCTCAAATCACCCAAGTCTCTTTTTCTGTGTAGTTGCAACACTGCTAGGTTGTTTATTTCCCTTAATTTTTAGCAGCTGCGACTTCGTCAAAATCGCTTATCTTTCCCATTTCGTGCAACTGCAACATTGCTAACTATGGCTTATTTCTCTTTACCGCAGCTGCAACACCGCTAAAATTGCCCATTTTTCCTATCGTTAGTAGCTGTGACTCCACTAAAGTTGCCTATCCTTCCTATTTTACCGCAGTTGCGACTCCCCTAGAGTTTCCTATGCTTCCTATTTTACCATAGCTACAACACCACCAAGTTGCCTATTTTTCCTACTTCAAGCAGCTGCGACACCTCCAAAAGTTCCTACTTTTCCTATTTCAAGCAGCTGCAACATCTAAATTTGTCCATTTTTCCTATTTCGAGCAGCTGCGACACCTCCAAAAGTGCCTATTTTTCCTATTTTGAGCAGCTGCAACACCGCTAAAATTGCCCATTTTTACTATCTTTAATAGCTGCGACTCTGCTAAAGTTGCCTATCCTTCTTATTTTACCGCAGCCGCAACTCCGCTAAAGTTGCCTATTCTTCCTATTTTACTGTAGCTGCAACACCGCCGAGTTGCCTATTTTGCCAATTTTTCCTATCTTTAGCAACTGCAAACACCGCTAAAATTGCCCATTTTTCCTATCTTTAGTAGCTGCGACTCCACTAAAGTTTCCTATCCTTCCTATTTTACCGCAGCTGCAACATCGCCAAGTTGCCTATTTTTCCTATTTCGAGCAGCTGCGAAACCTCCAAAAGTGCCTACTTTTCCTATTTCAAGCAACTGCAACACCTAAATTTGTCTGTTTTTCCTACTTTGAGCAGCTGTGACACCTCCAAAAGTGCCTATTTTTCCTATTTCGAGCAGCTGCAACACCGCTAAAATTGCCCATTTTTCCTATCTTTAACAGCTGCGACTCCGCTAAAGTTTCCTATCCTTCCTATTTTACCGCAACTTGTTGGCAGGTAGTTTGGTAAGGAAGAATCGCAGCATCGCCGATGCTGCGACACATCAGAAGAAGTCGCAGAAGGTAGAAGAATAGACTATTTTATGTATTTTTTAGTCGATTGTACCGCAGTAGGTGGGTTTTTGGGTCATTGGACCATATGAGATGTAAATTTGAGTAAATTGTACTATAGTAGGCAGATTTTTGGGTCATTTGGACCGTGTTAGTTAGATTTTGGGTCTTTTGTCCAAGAGTCGGTTAGGAAGCTGTTAGTAGGTCAACAAGCATTGTAAAGGCAGAAGCCTATATATAGACAAGAAGTTGTAGGTCGGGAAAAAAGGAAGAAGAGAGAAAAAGAGAGATAGATCTTGGAGATGTGGTTTTTGCGTATGTTATGAGATCTAGAGATATCGATGAGATCTAGTTTTGTCGAGATATTGTATCAGAGTTTTTTTGGAGTAATATGACATAACAAAACTATTTTGGTGAAATTCCCTGTGTATCTTTCATATTAATGCCTATTGTGATGATTTCTTGATGCAGTTAACCTTTTAATGTTATATTCATTTTGTTGCAATGAATGACTCTGTTACATAATGTTATGGATGTTAATCTTGAATACATTGGTCTGTTTTGGATACTGCAATAAATAAGTTAAGTAAGTTAATGCCGCAACATCCTCCTTCATTCGGCAGAAACATGGTTCCATCCACTCTCCCTTGATCGCCTCGGGTGAGACCTCATCTGCTCTGCAAGTGTTGCTGGGCAAGGTAAAACCTGTTTGGGCTAGTGCTCAGGGAGATAGTGGTGGGTTGGTGTCGATAGTGATGGGAACCCCTGTCGACTGGGTTTGAGTCAACAAATGGTTTCATTGTTGGGACCGTGTACGAAGTGAAAGGAGGACATGTTGTGGCACCTGATGAAACCAGAAATCCGAGAATGGTTTGATCAAAAGTTGCAGGAATTAGCTGAGAAGGAAATCCGAAACACTTGACTGATAGTAGATCAGTGGGTGGATAGACATATTCACGATGGACCGCATGAATGGTTCTTCTGTGAATTCCCAGTCATTTTGTATGAGTGGTTGACGAAGTTGACCTTCCAGAAGAGGAACTTCCAGGGTGGTGAACCAACGACCTGGACCCCCGAGTTGATTCAGGAGCTATAGGAGATTGATAATAAAGCATTACAGGCTGTCAAAGTGTGTTCGATAGCATCCTAGAGGGCTATATCACAGAGTTTGCGGTTCATACTCAAAAGTCCTACAGTGAAGCCGAAAGATATTTTTTCTGCGAACCTCGGGGCAGGTTTTTACTGTCGCTTCAACTGTCGATCAAGATGCTTATTTGTGAAAAGGGTATATTAAAGATGCATCTTGATTAGTAGATAGCCTGGTGGGCAGAAGCCATGGGTACTGCGACAATTGGGGGGCGGTACATGGAATGGTAAGGGGTAGATGGGTGTAGGTCATGATGAGACTGTGAGTGAAGCCGAGGAAGAAAGTGGTCTTACGAGGGGAGGAGTGAGGTTCCAACAGGACAAGAGGCAGAGGACAAGAGAAGGTCCTGTTGTGGTCAAACCGCAAGACCGTGAAGGAAGACCACACGGGACAAAGTGACCTCACAATCCTGACAAGGACAACTAGACTACACCCAGGATAGAGGCAGGACTAAACCCTAGCACCAACATACCCACACCTCCACTCACTATCTCTCAGATAGCAAGAAATATCACTTTGACACCGTCAAGTTCTTCAACACCACAAAAGTTGATTGGTAGTAGTACAGCGAAAGGAAGCAAGAAGCGCAGAATTGCGAGTGATGATGCTAAGTTACCGTTGTTCCATAGGAGTGGGACAAACAACCCAAAACAGTATTGGTTTTTGTGTGAAGCGGTCTGGACCATAAAACAGATCACCGATGATGCTACTAAGAAAGGACAGTTAGCGACGACTCTGAAAGGTCGTGCATTAGATTGGTTTATGAAGTTTTTTCTAGTCCCTACAGGAGCTCCAAAGAAGTCACTAGATGAGATCCGGGATGGACTGATTGTAGAATTTAGGAAGCTCAAGTTGGAGGCTCAATATATTATGGAATTGAAAGAAATTAAGCAGTATCCCAACGAGACATTGTAGGATTTTGACCTACGATTCAAAACACTGATGGAAAAGATTAGTTTCGATATGAGCGTCGTCCAACCTAAAGAGTGGTTTATTGCGGCACTGCTACCACACATTCAGCTACCATTGATGCAACAAAACATCTCGACACCCAATGAATCTCTAGAGATTGCAATGCGATTGGAGGCGTCGTCGATTGGAGAAAATGCAGTCGGGATGTCGCAAATACAGACATAGCTTGCTAACTTGACTATACAGCTGCAAGATTTGAATAAAGGAAAGGAACAGCGCGATGAAGTATGGTGTATGCGATGCCGAGGAGAAGGGCATACGAAGGACAATTGCCCAGATTTTCACAACTATTTGGTGTCAGGGGCGCCAAACCCATTGAATGGAGATAGCATGCTGTGGTGTCGCGTCTGCCATGTATATGGGCATAGCCATTACAATTTTCCATATATGCAGAAAATGGTCACAACCCCGAGAAATATTTATTGTACATTTTGCAAGTCGATGAGTCACGATGACAAAGATTGCCGTGCCATATGGGTTGCTATAAGAAAGAATGCATGATGCATTCTATGTCAAGGATGACCAGCATTCTGTACAATAATCGTAGATGCAGTTTGTACCACAGCAGCAGCAACCGCCGCAGTTCATGCCGCAATATGCTCCAATGCAGATGGCTCCACAACAGCCACAATATGTACAGCAATCGCAGTATGCACAACAAAGGCAAGGGATGCAACCAACACCAATGCAACAAGAGTTCAACCAACCACAGTACCAGTAGCAGGGAGGATTTCGGGGAGGGCGTGGTGGAGGATTTAGTCACGGAGGAGGACGAGGTGGTCGTGGACCAGTTCAATGCTATCACTGTGCGGTATGGGGACACTACCAGCGGGACTTCCCACTACCACAGAACCAGTGTACATTCTGTTTTGTTAATGATCACACAATTGAGAATTGTCCATAGTTGATTGCGCGATGGAAAATAGGGAACACTCCCCAGTTGCAGACACAGCCCCAGGCACAGTAGCCTTCCCAAAACCAAGTGCAGCAACCAGTGCAGAACCATAATATGCGGCAGAATCAGAATCAGAATGTGAACCCACCAGGGAATCCGCCGTTGAACCAGGCCCAGGGTGCAAACATCGCAACAATTTCTGCAGAGCCAAGACCGCAATATGCTTCCGTTGCTGTGGTCACTCGAGGAGGAAAGACAACTGGAAGAGACAGCTCAACGATCCGGTTAGCTGTACAAAATAAGGTATCATTTGACATTGATGCAAAACGAGAGACGTTTCTTCAGGCACGATGTGCATTAGAAAACGACCGAGGTAAAGCTGTCATGTATGACATGCCCTCTACTTTTGATGCTACTTCAAAGGTTAGCCCGTCACAGCGGTCCAGTACACTTCGATCATTTTTGGAACATTGTTTGTCCTTGGAAAGAGATCTCGACGCTCTTGCTATGATTAAAGCCTTGTTTCGATGACCGGCCCAGGATCGACAAGAGCTCACGGTTAATTCCTTGCAACGACGGAAGATGAGTAGGAGATGCGGATGAATATTCAAATTGGTGACTATGATGTTGATTCAGTTATTCTGGATCTTGGTTCAAATGTCAACATCTTAACCAGGAAGACTTGGCAGAAGATGGGGAGCCCCCCATTGAGCTAGTATAATGTACAACTCCGATTTGCTAATCACGTTAAGGTAACACCAATTGGGAGAGTTCCACGAATGGTGGTGGACATAGAGGGAATGAAAACACATGCCTACTTTGATGTAATAGAAGTAGTTGAGGGAGGAAGCTATTATCAAGCACTACTGGGGATTGGATGGGCTAATGATAGTGGAGCTATATCAACTTCAAGCGACGGATGATGACTTTCGAAAATCGCAATCTCAGAGTTATCGCCCCGTTGGATCCGGCTGAAGGATGCCGCTACATAGAGCCAGTGAAGGAAGACGATCCCAGCGGATGGGACCATGCATTCAATATTTTTGAATATTATATCCATCTGACTGCCAACGGTGAGCTGGGATGGCCCAGTGACAGCTCTGCGTCTTCCGACTCTAATGATGCGCTAGAATATTGGCAGAACCGCTTGCACGAAGTGTCGCTCCGTAAGTGCGGGTTGGTCACACAGTCATTATGCCGTGTCGCAACTGAAACGGTTACACTACCAATATATGAAGGAATACCTAGCTTATCTGACTTTCTGACGGAGTTCGAAGAAAGAGTTTCTAAACCACAGTGATTGCTGGCGCTGAACGAAGCATTGAAGGCTGCTCTAGCATGTTGGTGGGCGACACACAAGGCATCAAATAATGGATGGTCGAAATGCCAAAGATTGATGATGGTATGTTTTGGTGATACTGAGGTTTACCACACTGGAAAGTATGATGGTTGGAATGATCCTAGTGGTCACTTGATGGAATGTCAGCGGCTATGGGTATCGTGACCAAAAGATGAGTGGGTCCATGATTTTATCCATACTTTGGATGAGATGCCAAGCTCATGGTATACTGTAGCTGAGTTGCGAGGGGAAATTTATACTTGGATGGAGCTCACAGTGTGTTTTACCCATACATTTAGTTTTGCGGATACCGATCCAGAGGTTAATAATGCATTATAGCTCATTCGTGATGTAATTCTGCAGGTTGTCCCGGTAGCATATCCTACGGATCCACACACGTAATGCTAGATGTAGTCTCTCATGGAATGCTTCAATATCAGTGGTGGGCCAAAAGATGGTGATGATCCACGGAATGTGAATATCCCGGAATTAGAAGGAAGTCGTGTTGTGGTACCACCTGATGCGCTAAGCGACCCGATCAGTCAACCGCTGAAGATCCGCAAGATTAACATTGGGATAGAGGACACTCTGAAGTTCACAAATGTCAGGGATTACTGGGATGATGAGCTGATAAGCAAGGTCACCGATTTTCTCCATGAGTTTTAGGACATATTTCCTACCAAGTTTTCTAACATGAAGGGGATTCTAGGCAACTTAGGAGAAATGAAGATTCCATTAAAACCAGATGCTAAGCCGATCCGAAAGCGACCCTATCGATTGAATCCGCGACATAAGGAGAGGGTCAAGGCTGGACTGGATCACATGTTGGATGCTGATATCATTGAACCAGTTGAGGAGTCATAATGGATTAGTCCTATGGTGGTGTAGGATAAGAAGACTGGTGAAGTGCGCATTTGCATTGACCTCAGGAAGTTAAATGATGCATCTTTGCATGATCCGTTCCCCGCTCCATTTACTGATGAAGTGCTTGAAGGTGTGGGTGGCCAGGAGATGTACTCTTTCACAGACGGGTTCTCTGGCTATCATCAGATCTGCATTGCCAAATAACATCGCCATAAGACAACTTTCGTTACTGAATGGGGCTGCTTTCAATACACTGTAATGTCGTTTGGTTTGAAGAACGCACCTGCGATATTTTCGTGGGTTGTCATTGTTGCATTTAAAGACTTCATTCAGAAATTTTTACAGGTATACATGGACGATTGGACGGTATATGGTTTGGTCCGTGATCATCTGGCGAATATGTGATTGATGTTGGAGCGATGCTGGCAGCATCATATATCATTGAACTTAAAGAAGTGTATCTTCTATGCACTGTTTGGAATACTGTTGGGCCATGTTGTGTGTAAGCAAGGATTGTTGGTCGACCCAGCAAAGATTGTGCTCATTTTGAGTTTGGCACCGCTGACGACTGTTAAGCAACTACGGGCAACGTTGGGACACACGGGGTATTATCGCAAGTTAATAAGGGGTTATGCTACGATTACCGCCCCTATGGAGAAGTTGTTGAAGAAGGATGCGGCATTTCAATGGATCCCGGAATGCCAGGATAGCTTTGAGACACTAAAAACGAAGATGGCTTCGGCACCAATATTGGTATTTCTGGACTGGAGTAAGGAATTCCATGTTCACGTTGATGCCTCATTGATCGCACTGGGAGTGGTATTGGCCCAACCCGGAGAGGGAGATCTTAATCACCCCATTGCTTTTGCTAACCGAAATTTGTCATCTGCAGAAAGAAACTACACCACTACAGAGAGGGAAGGTCTGGCCATGGTTTATGCGTTACAGAAGTTTCGCCACTACTTATTGGGAGGCCATTTCAAGATGTTCCCAGATCATTCTGCATTAAAATACCTGGTCAATAAGCCTGCGTTGGGGGGGAATATATGTTGATGGCTACTTCTATTTCAGGAGTTCGATTTTGAAGTAATTGTGAAGCCAGGGCGGTTAAATGTTGGCCCGGATCATATCTTCGGGATTGAAACAGGGGAGGAACCAACTAATATTGAAGATGGGTTGCCCGATGCGCAATTATTTAAAGTTGAAATTGCTAATGGATATTTTGAAGAAATCATTCAGTATCTGGTGACAGGTACCGCACCAGAGGAATTCACCACTACTCAGAAGAAGCAGTTGGTAGTCAACGCTGCGGACTTCCAGCTAATCATAGCAGTGCTATACAAAATGGGTGCCAATGGGATATTGCGGCGGTGTGTCTTGCCACATGAGCAAAAGTAGATCCTTTCTGAAGCACATGCGGGCATTGCAGGAGGGCACTATGGTGGCCGTGCAACGGCAAGGAAGGTGCTTCAAGCGGGGCTTTGGTGGCCTACACTGCACAGTGATGCGACAGAGTATGCACGATCCTATGACATTTGTCAGAGAACCGGGAAGCCATCCAGATGAGATGAGATGTCATTGATGCCCCAGTTAACATTGCAGCCATTCGACAAATGGGAAGTAGATTTTGTGGGACCCATCAATCCCCCGGGTAAGTGCACTTGTGCAAGGTATATAATAGCAGCGACAGATTACCTAACACAATGGGCGGAAGCTGCACCAGTCATTGATTGCTTCGCGGCCATAGCCATGCGGTTTCTCTTTGACTACATTGTCACTCGCTTCGGCTGCGCCAAGATATTGTTGAGCGATCAAGGAATCCACTTTCTTAATCGCACCATTAATGCATTGACGAAGGAGTTGCAGATACAGCATAAGAAGAGTACACCCTATCATCCGCAGGTGAATGGCATGGTGGAGGCTTTCAATAAGATATTGGAGCATGCACTGACAAAGGTGTGTAACGTGAACCACGATGACTGGGATCTAAAAATCTCAGCATTATTGTGGGCCTATTGCACCACATGTAAACAGCTAACAGGGCAGACACCATTTAAGCTGGTGTATGGACAAGAGGCGATTATGCCTATGGAATATATTATTCCAAGTCTGCGCATAGCGGAAGCAACTGGCATGGATGATATAGCAGCATTAGAGGAACGTCTTGTGCAGTTAGTACAGCTGGAGGAAGATCGCTTCATCACCGGTTTCCATCAAGGTGTGGAGAAAGATCACCAGAAAGCTTGGCATGATCGCCATATCAAGAACAAACAATTTCAACAGGGTGATTTGGTGTTGTTATATGACAGCAAGTTTATGAAACATCCAGGAAAATTACAAATGCATTGGCTTGGTCCGTATTGCATTAGTTGCATTACTTCAGAAGGCACGGTATAGTTGCAGTAGCTAGATGGAGTGATGCTCTCCAAATTGATTAATGGTAGCAGGTTGAAGCCCTATCGGTCGGGCTTGGAACACTGCGATGCCTGAGTCGCATCGGGAAAAAAAAAAAGTAGATTGATTGGTGGCAGGATGGCGCACCAATAAGGACGGAATGCGGAAGCAAGGAGGCTTCTGCCACAAGTATGGAGCGGTCTGCCACAAATAGTAGCGTTGCAATTGGGTCACATCTGAAATCATTACGCGGATGGGAATTTTCCCTTTTTGATGGATATGATCGTTAGTCGATTTCGATTGTGTCAAAAGAACGCATGTTTGGAATTAGGGATACACCGAGGCAGCATGGTCGATGGAACTTGCAAGGATGGTTCGCATGGTTGGCATGAAGCATCCACCACGGCAACATGGCCAAAGAGATGCTTTGCACATTTTTGCATGAAGGGAACTAGGCGAAGGTACGATTCCTCTGCAATCAGGATAATCGTCACACGGAACCCCAGAATATTATGATTACCCTGGAGTGTGAGTAGGTGGTGCAACGGATTGCTGAGGCAAATGAATGGCTGAGAGCGCTGTATAAATATAGGACCTGAGGAGAGTAAGAAAACAGAGGTTGTTTCAGTTAAGAGGAGTTATACTACGAAAGACTCTGGCATTTCATTAAGTTAGGAATTCAAGGAGGTTGTGGAAATGATCCATTTTATTTCGCAGCGTAGCACACCCGGTGTGCTGAGGGCCCAAACCATGAGTGTCCATGAGCGGTTGGAGCAAGCTGTGCCTCAGACACTCCGGCGTAACAAGCATGAAGTCTCATCCGAGATGTCTAGGAAGTTGGTGATGGTTTGAAGTCTCGTGGTCCCTGTGACCACACAAAAGGTGGGGATCATCTCCCCCGAGTCCCTGTAACATGTGCTTACTGGTGCGAAACAGATGTGCCAGAACCACTGGCCTGTTTTACACCCTGGAGTTGCTTGCAAAATTCCTCTCCATCTACAATCGATCTCTTGACACTGGAGGATGAGTTTGCAAAGCCTGCGATAGTAAGCTGGGAAGAGTCCACTTTTGGGTAAGAAGTACATGACAGCGAGTAGATAATCAAAGTACCAGAAGGAGAAGAACAACACTGTGAGATCCAGACAGCAAGAAAAATTGCAGAACTCGAGTTCCGCCCTAGTAAAGTGAAGACAACAGAGTTCACCATATCCAGTTGACGTGGCTCGAGGGCGAGCCACAAGATTGTGTTGGAGGCCTGTTGGCAGGCGGTTTGGTAAGGAAGAATTGCAGCATTGCCAATGTTGCGACATGTCAAAAGAGGTCACAAAAGGCAGAAGAATAGATTATTTTATGTATTTTTGAGTCGATTGTACCGCAGTAGGCGGGTTTTTGGGTCATTGGACCATATGAGATGTAAATTTGAGTAAATTGTACAGTAGTAGGCGGATTTTTGGGTCATTTGGACCGTGTCAGTTAGATTTTGGGTCTTTTGTCCAAGAGTCGGTTAGGAAGCTATTAGTGAGTGGACAAGCATTGTAAAGGAGGAAGCCTATATATATACAAGAAGTTGTAGGTCAGGGAAAAAGGAAGAAGAGAGAAAAAGAGAGATAGATCTTGGAGATGTGGTTTTTATGTATGTTATAAGATCTAGAGATATCGATGAGATCTGGTTTTGTCGAGATATTGTATCAGGGTTTTTCTGGATTAATATGACATGATAGAACTATTTTGGTGAAATTCCCTGTGTATCTTTCATATTAATTCCTATTGTGGGGATTTATTGCTGCAGTTAACCTTTTAATGTTATATTCGTTTTGTTGCAATGAATGACTCTATTACATAATGCTATTGATGTTAATATTGAATACATTGGTATGTTTTGGATACTGCAATAAATAAGTTAAGTAAGTTAATGCCGCAAAATCCTCCTTCATTCAGCAGAAACATGGTTCCGTCCACTCTCCCTTGATCGCCTCGGGTGAGACCTCATCTGCTCTGCAGGTGTTACTGGGTAGAGTAAAACCTGTCTGGGCTGGTGCTCAAGGAGATCATGGTGGGTTGGTGTCGACAATGATGGGAACCCTTGTCAACTGGGTTTGAGTCAACACAGCTGCGACTCCGCTAAAGTTTCCTATCCTTCCTATTTTACCACAGCTGCAACACTGCCAAGTTGCCTATTTTTTCTATTTCGAGCAGCTGCAACACCTAAATTTGTCCATTTTTCCTATTTCGAGCAGTTGCAACACCTCCAAAAGTGCCTATTGTTCCTATTTCGAGCAGCTACAACACCGCTAAAATTGCCCATTTTTCCTATCTTTAGCAGCTGCGACTCCGCTAAAGTTTCCTATCCTTCCTATTTTAGCACAGCTGTAACACCGCCAAGTTGCCTATTTTTCTTATTTCGAGCAGCTGCGACACATCCAAAAGTGCCTATTTTTCCCATTTCGAGCAGCTGCAACACCCAAATTTGTCCTTTTTCCTATTTCGAGCAGCTGTGACACCTCCAAAAGTGCCTATTTTTCCTATTTCAAGCAGCTGCAACACCGCTAAAATTGCACATTTTTCCTATCTTTAGCAGCTGCAACTCTACTAAGGTTTCCTATCCTTCCTATTTTACCACAGTTGCGACTCTGCTAAAGTTTCCTATCCTTCCTATTTTACCGCAGCTACAACAGTGCGAAGTTGCCTATTTTTTCCTATTTCGAGCAGCTGCAACACCTAAATTTGTCTATTTTTCCTAGTTCGAGCAGCTGCAATACCTCCAAAAGTGCTTATTTTTCCTATTTCGAGTAGCTGCAACACCACTAAAATTGCCCATTTTTCCTATCTTTAGTAGCTGCAACTCCACTAAAGTTTCCTATCCTTCCTATTTTACTGCAGCTGCAACACCGCCAAATTGCCTATTTTTCCTATTTCGAGCAGCTGCGACACCTCCAAAAGTGCCTATTTTTCCTATTTCAAGCAGCTGCAACACCTAAATTTGTCCATTTTTCCTACTTTTGGCAACTGCAACTCTGCCAATTCCTCAGTGAATACTCATTATTTCTTTGCTCATCAGTATCAGCGCTCTCCATCAGTATCAGGGCTCTCCAGCAGTTATCCTTAGCCAATCCGCTGAGACGGCAACTATGTCTGAATCATCCTTCACTTTTGGTTTTTGTCTGCCACTTGCCCCGTGCGACAACCTATCACCACTTTTTACCAAAAAAGGTTGTGCCAATTCCCAAAAATACCCAAACCAACTCTCATTCTGCATGCAATAGCTCAACGTCTGGGACTGTAACTCATCCCATTGGTAGCAGAATTTACAAACAGCTTTGTAATATGGGTATCCCAGCATGACATGAGCCTGTCGGCATAGCGCCTCTGCGTGCAAACAAAGAGGTTTTTACTATTTTCTAGGAAGTTGGATGGATTGACTATTTCCAGGGTTTGAATGGTTTTCATGTAGAAATCGCACTTGAGTTTTCTCAAATTCTAAATAGCACTCATTTAGAGGATTGAGCTATCTGAATAGATGTTTCAGAAGCAATCATGGTGGAGGTAACAGGATTGCCCAGAATCGGGATGCAATGGTTTGGTCGGAAGTGCCATAATCCAACTGCAGCAGAAGAATTTTTAGCAGCCGGAGAAGTTGTTCGGTCACATGGCTGAGGCATAGCGTTGGAATCCTTGCCAAATCCTTGGAACCAGGTGGTGACCTTCATAAAGAAATACATTTCCTATGAAGGTAGGTACAAAGTGGTTTACATATATGAAGTCTTCCTCCTTTCACATTTACGCCACCGCAGATTGTTAAATATGTCATTTTATCTTTTACAATCTCTGCAAACTATGGTTGGGTATGTCAAGGGTGCTCGACACCCCTTATCTTCCCTCTCAAACCACGAGTTGATTAAAATATTAATCTTAAGGGCCCTTGTGCACTAGAATTTGACATGGGAAGAATTTGTTGCTCGGCTAAGGGTACCCTGAGCACCTGCTATGGCAATAGGAGGTGTTGAAATGGTAAATGAGGACCGGATTTCCTCCAATTTATTTGGGGGGAGGGATGGAGCATTGGCAGACCAGGTGGAAGAGGTAAATATGGGGGAAGCTATGACAGCAGCGAACCCTAGTGTAGAAGGGGATATTATGGAGCCAGTGGTGAATGAGGCAGTGATATTGGAAGCTGCAACAACATCAAATCCTATAGAGGTGTTGGATGTTGAATCCTCCCCAGAAAGAAGGGGAACCATCACTGAAGAATAGGATCTCATCCCTCTTTCTGAAAATTTAGAAACCCATGTGTCACATAAAAGAAAAAAAAGGTCAGGGAGTAAGGGTCAGACATCTACCTCAGCAAAGAGGAGAAGAACCAAAGTTGTTACAGTAGCAGTAGCAGTATGCAGTGAAGGCCAGCCATCAGGAGTTGTGAATAAAAGAAGGACTCGGTCTGTTGCAGCAGCCGGAACAGCATGTGCAATTGGGGAAAATAGTGAAATTCCCACAGCGTAAGCAGCATGTGCAACCGGGGTAGGCATAGAAATTCCTATTTTAAACCCCAAATCACCAGCCATTACATAAGAACATGCTATGGAGAAACCCCAAATTGAAAACCTCCTTTTTGAAAATGAGCTGCTAAAGGAGGAGGTGCAAATGCTTCAGAATGAATTGGAGAAATGGAAGGAAGTGACTGGAAAACAGGCATAGAAGAATTTGAATATATTAGTGGAGGCTGCGGATCTGTTAGAAAATTCATCTCCTGTTTTGGGAAATGAAGAACAAGGAGAAATGGTATGCCCAGAATGTGGAGACATATTTAATTCGGCAGGAAATACTGAACCATTCCAGGACCAGTCTCATCATCCCGAAGATATCGAGGTAATTCAAGAACAACCTCATCAATCTAAAGAAATTGGAAAACAGGATGTTGTTACACAAGAACCAGCATCCTTGACAATATTTAGTGAAGTTGCAACCCAGACAGCAATTGCTGATATTGAGGTACAAGAGGAAGACGCTGTTACAAAAGAACCAGTGTCTTTAAAATTTTTTGCTGAAATTGCAACTCAGAATGAGGTTGTTGAGATTGAATTGAAGAGAAAGGATGCTGCCACACAAGAACCAACATTCCTAAAAGTAGTTGTTGAGACTACAACTCAGACTGAAGTTGCTGAGATTGAATTGGAAAGGAAGGATGTTGCCACACAAGAACCAGCATTCCTAAAAGTATTTGATGAGACTGCAACTCAGGTAGAAGCTGTTGAGTTTGGTATTCGGGAAGAGAATGTTGTCACACAAGAACCAGTGTTCTCGAAATTAATGATTGATTCAACAACACAAATGATCCGAATTTTAGGGGCCATATGGTCTAAATTCAGATGTATAATCCATAAAAGCATTAAATGGAGAGGCCACCCTCTCCCATTTAATCATAAAAGCATTAAATGGAGAGGCCACCCTCTCCCATCCATGGTATTTGGTAGCACATAGTTTTGGCCCATGGTATGGCCTCAAGACACATTGTAATAATGCTATATAAAGGCCTAGGAAGCCTTCTCATAATAACAAGTTACTCATTTGGTTTCTCTCCTATTTTCTATTGTTCATTGTGAAACTAATTAGATATGAGTGACTTATTGGTAATTAGTTTCATAGGTGGGGCTCCTCTTTGAGCCTCACCTCCCATTCACTTCATATGTTTTTGTTCATGCTTATTCTCATGTAAGATTAGTGTTTTTCATGTGAATTTTATGACAAATTTGCATGCTTAACCTCCTCCTCTCTCGGAATTCAACCCTTTTGGTTCTCAGCTCCCAAGATTTGGATCAACAAACTGAGGTTGTTGAGGTACATGAAGAGGATGATGTTACACAAGAACCAGCATCCTCAAAATTAACTGCTGAGATTGCAACACAAGCAGGGGCCATTGCAACACCAATGGAAGAGGAAGTTGCTACACTGCCAACCGAAAATGAGGAAGCTAGAACATCTAGTGGCAAGGTAGGAATGCAATTTTCTCAAGAAATTGTTGCTTTAGACTCTGGTGATGAGAAATATGTGGAGTATAGAAGGATTCAACGATTGGAGAAACAACTTTCTTTGTTACAGCTGGAGTTAGCTAAATGGGAAAAGTACATTGATCAGTGTCGAGCAGGGATGGTCCCTCTCTCTGAACATAGGAATACTATCAAAGAATTAAGGGAGAAGTGGGCAGAGGAATCAACTCTTTAGAAATATCAATTGGAAGAGGTGCAAAAAGAATTGGAGGAGTTGAAGGAATTCAAATCCATGCAAAAAGAAAAAGACCAAATGTATGCCCTATCTCGGGAGCTGCTGAGTTCAAGATCCCATCTCCTTCCTAACCAGTATTCCTGTATGAGCAAATGACCCTGTTCAAATTGAAAGATTTACAAGAAGTAGACCTTATCATTTGTTGATCCCTTCCCAGTTTGTAGAGACCTTTTTGTCAAGCAGTTTTCTTGAGCAGCACCTGTTGTGTGAATTGTATTTGCACAATATGGCATGTTTTGGTGATTCTAGCTCTAATCCTATTCCCTATGCAGGGGATGTTTAGTTGAGAGCCTTTGCCTCTTTTGATTATTCTTTTGTTAATAATCATGTGCAGTGGGAAGATGTCTTTCATACAATCTCTAGGAATGAGGCCAGTGCCAATTTATGGATTAGGAGTGAACCCCAATCTCCTCATGCTTTCATCCTAAACCATGGAATATGTTTCTTATCTCCTCCAAAGACTCAACATGTGAAGAAGATGCAAGAGAAATTTATATCTACCTGTGTTGACCTGATCTCCAAACAACAGCATCTTGCCTTAGAGGGTAGCAAGCACAAGAGGCAGACTTCTTCTCCAGCTTTGAAGAAAAGGGATCCTTATTGCCTTAAGAATTTTAAACAAGCTCTTCCCAAGGTAGCAGGGTATGTCAATTGCATGAGAACGTGTGGGTTACACTAGTTGGGACTCAAGTTCAAATTTCCACTGATATTGTGGCCAGGAGGGTAGTACAAGGACAATTATACACTGACCAAGGCAGAAGAGAAGTAGTGCTGGGAATATTGGGCTGCTTGCAATGGGTTTTTGGAAGCAGGCAAGGAACCTGACATTTCCTTCAACTTTTCCTTTCAACATGAACAGGGACCAGATTTAGACTCATATTAGTTAGTTGTTGCATGAGGACATGCAATTGGATAGGTGGGGGGAGATGTTGGGCCCCAAAATAGCCCTTTTTTCCTACACCTATCTACACCTTTTTTCCCTGTTTTGCCTCACTATTCCCTGATCTAAGCAAATATCTTCCCAAGCAGAGCATGGATTGCAACAGGAATGTTCTATTATTGTTTTATATCATTAATGCCTGATTTGTTTATGGTTTTTCACTCTATCTTTTAAGGTTGTGCTAATATTGATTGATTCAATAAAGATAGCCTTTAGAAGACCGCAGGTGTAGCAGCTTGCTAATCCTTGGAGAAGATGCATATGTGGTTCCAGTTGTCCCTTCTTGATTTTGGTTCCACAATTCGCTGCAACAGTTTGATCATTCGTCCACATGGATAGCTACGACTACGTCACAACAGAGCATCCGAGTACCAGCCAGTCCAATCAGCTCGAATCTATTCTGGGTTGCGACAGCATGCAACAGCTGAGGCCTGAATGCAACGATTTCATTCAAGACTACTTATGGCTGTAACAGTTCCATTGTAAATTGGCAGCCTGAAGATCGTAGATCTTCATGGCTTCCCAATATTTTGTGAAACGAATTCATGTCATCAAGGTATAAATGTAAAGAGGCATTCTCAGCCTGGGGTTGGAGAATTTATAATTGTATAAGCTGAAACAGAGAGTTGTGACTGTCATTCATTATTTCTAACACAAGGAGCAGAGTTTTTTATATCTTGGTGTTTTAATTTGTGTTAGGACACGGCATCTCTATTAGAAGGCCAGGGCCCGCCTTCTCACAAAGATCGCCGAGTTAAGTAGGTAGTTTAATTTATTTCTTGTTGTGAGGTGTGGAATTGCATTAGATGTGTTACTGCAAGTTGCAACAGTGAAATGATAATTGCATTCTTATTTGGTAGTTTATGATTGCATCCTGAATGATTCATATCAATATCATGAACATATATCATGCTATTATGCTAATGATTCATATCAATATCAATATCATATTATGTAATTTGAATTAATGTGCAAGCAGCAATACCAATGTCAAATGTGTGTTACTTGTTGAAAACCTATTAACTTAATAATAAATATATTAATATAATTATTAATTATAATTTAAATTTGAAAATTATATATATCTTTCGAATGGAAAATATCCATCACCCTAAATAAATAATGTAGACTTGTCAACCAACAAAATGGGTATAACTAAACAGTAATTGCAAGTAATATCAAACTGAGTAAGAACGATAATCCTCTACTTACTTATGAACTCAAGCTAATTCATCAGCTGCAAGGGAACGTATCCTTTCATGCACTCGTTCAGTTATATCCCTTGGCTTTCATTCCATAAATTGCATCACTTGTATTGCTGAAACTCTAGTGGAAAATTATAGGTTGATTACATTCACATTCAAAATTCATCCAATAAGAGTTCAATACTAGTTTTTTGGTCTGTTGATCCTTATTATGCACTCAATCAGTTTGCTTAAACTGTCATATGGTTTGTTTGGACTGTCAATGGGGTGTCTTCAAATATGATTAGACTCTTTAACCAACTTCATATGTTCTTCATTAATTAATCCTAATGACCAAACTTGACATCCCGTGTATGAAATCTGGAATGGCATAATTACACAATTCTGAGCCTACTCATCCATGAAGCAGCTCTTTCAAATTGGTGAAGAAAAGTGCATTAGACAAATTAATAACATCAAGAAGAAACCCTGAAGAAGAAGAAAATCCCTAAAATAAAAATCAACTTTTTAAAAGCAGAGACGGTACTTACAGTTACTTAAAACAAAAAAATACACTTATGACTGTGATATGGAAGAATAATCCTTTGGGAATACTAAACACCATTCCAAGAAGCCTTTTTTTTTTGGAAGTAAGGAGATTTTGCATTATAATAAAAGGAGGAATTACAAAAGGAGCAATCTGGCCGAAGCTCAGAATTGTTCATCAAAACATACCAACTTGGTTTTACCCATTGACACACACTCTTGTGGCACATCTGTCTGAACAAAACAGAACAAAACTACTACCCAAACAGACAAAAAAACACAGAACCAAATACTTTCTTCCCATAGGCTCGCAGGCCAAAGAGCATAATGCTTCATAACCAGCTAGCCCCAGACCCCCCAGATAAACACCCACCCAAACATCAACGAACTATATAAGGAGCTTCTGGAGAACTCTCAGGATGGCGAAAGTTGGAAGAAGAAGCAGTGCACGGAGGAGGTTGAAGTGCCATGGCAGATAGGAGGAAATCCAGCTTCAGTTGAATCGTGCGAGACTCTTCAAAGAGAAGCTGCACATTGTCATCTCTGAGAGGATTCCTATTGTGAATGGAAAGGATGCCTATCGCGAATGGCATAGCCAGCCGAGTTTTTCATCATCCAAAACAGCGCAACAGTGCACTCGTAAAGACTAACACGCCCAACCGTGTTGCCAGGATCCAGGATCCAATTCTCCAACTTCTTACGCTCCCCCACCAGGGTTTCCCTACTTAGAAGAGCCCACCATTATTGTTCATAATCATTGATGTCCCTCTAGATTTCCAAGGAGATGTTAAGAGCGAATGAATTTGCCTCCCTATGCGCCCACTGAGAGGCACGAGACAGACCACCACCCGGCTCCCCCGGAGAATCCCCACTCCCTCTCTTCCTATTGCGACTGGAATTATCTCCAACCTCAGAACGACAATTAGTATCTTGCAGCTCCTTCATCCTCTCACGAGAGGCTTTCTCCATAATCAACCAAATTACCAAAACTTGCATGCATGCAGAAAACTAGCAATGACGATCATGGTTGCCACCTTGAGCCTCCATATATTTTCGCCTACCACCGACTGTTATAATGAATCAAGTACATCTTAATAACTCTTAATAACTGAAGGAGGTACAGCGAGTGACGCTTGCTCTGATTTTCTTTCATCATTTCCCCCATCGAAGAACTGCGAAGGAGGATGAAAAGACTGATCGAGAACTGCGAAGGAGGATGAAAATACAAGAGTTAAAGGTCGATGCGGACAACTGCAAAAGTCAAGAGTTACGTGTCCCGATTATCGTCAGCATGATGTCTTCTCGCACGAAAAACCATCATGTCTTGGTCCTAGATAAATCTGCAGCTATCCCGAAAAACTACTTCTGTCAAATCATCCCACATATAAGCGCAGGCGGCCATGTGAACACTGCTCCTGTGGTTGGCCAACAGATCAACTTGACGTGGGAGAAGGAAAGCGCTACGCCCAACAAGGAAGATAGAGCCTTCCAACCACCATGACGACGCCACTTTGGAGCTTGATTTTCCATGGTGCATCTCAGCAGCCATGTGGAGAATGATCTTGGAATCACCTTCCATGATTAGAGGGGTCCATCTTTTTTTACATGCGAGCAGTATTCCTTGGTGAATACCTTGATCTAGTTCGGCAACATTATTAAACTCTATCCCCAAAAAACCAATTTTGAACCCGAGCATGGGGTCCAAGTAGCCCTAAGAGGATACCCGGCACAAATTGTGTGTTGAAGAAAATGTTGGCAGCACATGGGGATATTGTAGGCTGTTGTTTTGTCTACTCAACCATGGTCTCAATTTGTCCAAAGAGATCACCCTGAAGAAGAATTTATGGACCTTCCAAAACAGTGGTTTAGGGAAATTAGACCAAGCCTAGGAGAAGATAAAAAATTGTCCAAGTATGGTAAAATCTGCCTAATTGGCCTTAGGGAAATGACCACCACACTCATAGGATGATGATAAAAATATTCCGAGGGTGTGGATCTCCAAACCCCCCCCCAAAGTCCAAAATACCAACAAGACTTTCAGGGGGTCTTCCAACCCCCCCCCGAAAAGTCCAAAAGTGCAACAAGATTTTTGGGGGGGTCTTTCCAAACCCCCCCCAAAAGTCCTGTTGGACTTTTGGACTTTTGGGGGGGGGTTTGGACTTTTGGACTTTTGGGGGGGGGTTTTTAAAAACCACCCCCAACAGTCAAATTCTAAGGATTTTTTAGGGGGGTTCTTAAGGACCGCCCCCAAAAGTCAATCTCTAAGGACTTTTGAGGGGGGTTCTTAAGGACCGCCCCCAAAAGTCAAATTCTAAGGACCGCCACCAAATACCTTTAAAAAACGTTTTGGGGGTGTTTTAGGAAGACCGTCGCAAGCCACCTTTAGGGGGGTCAAGACTTTTGGGGGGGGGTTTCCACAACCGCCCCCAAAAGTATTGAAAATTGGACTTTTGGGGGGGGGGGGTTTAACCAACCGCCCCCAAAAGTATTAAGAAATGGACTTTGGGGGGGGTTACAAAACTGCCCACCAAAATCCTGACAATTGGACTTTTTAGGGGGGTTTTTTAAAAACCGCCCCCGCAAGTCCAATTTTCGGGACTTTTGAGAAGGGTTTTGAAGAACCGCCCCCAAATACCTAAATAAATTTTTTTTTTTTTGGGGGGGGGGGTTTAGCAAAACCGCCGCCAAAAAGGTATTTTGTTGTAGTGATCATTCGTTTCCCTTGTTAATAATAGAATTCACCAATGCTTTATATATTATGTTGTTGAGGATTTTTAATTGTTGAATTACATAATCGTTTTGTTAAGGATGTAATTTAACTAATACTTTGATCATTAAGGAAGTCACTAATGTTGTATTGATCATTATCAATAATGAAATTTGATATGCAAAAGATAATGCGCTATAATTGATTAAAATCATTAGTAGGAGTATACAATGCACCTTATTCATTATTTGGGATTAGTAGGAATAAGGTATTAGGTCATTCACTAGTAATAATGAAGGTGATGTTAAATTAGATTGTTTATTGTTAATTGCAAGTTTAATTAAACGTGGCTGTGAAAAGGATAAGTAATGCCATTTATTCAAAACTATTCTTAACATTGAATGGTAGCTAGGAAAATATAATAAATGCTCTTGATCGATATGTAACTCTAGGATTATGGAATGTCATATATAAAAGGATGTGAAATCCTATATGGAATAATTATGAAATGCTACGTGTATTGGATGAGTAGGTTTCAACAATGTCAGTTCTGGCACAAAATTTAATTATGAATTTAAGATAATATTCACCTGGAGTGCGACTTTAGAATCTAAGTAAAATTACATGTGTATACTTTCCTTTAGGACTTGTGGTAATAAATATCTGAGTTGAGGGTTTGTTTAAAATATATATATATATATATATATATATATATATTTCCTTGATGAGTCCTAGATGTATCATTGCATAAATATAAATGTTTCATTTGAATAAGCAGGAAGGTATTACGATGGAAATATAGTTATTCTATTCAGTAAGAAGAAAAGTTTATGGATGTGTCTTTACAATTTATATAATGTGCTAATAGTAAGTACTCACATTGTAGCATGAGGATATTAAGACACTTGTAATATTTGGCAAGATAATGTCCTTTAATATTTGGGGAAATGACCTTTATTTTATTGGATTGTATAGATTGGGTGGAATTAAAAATGCCTTCTAAAAGTTATCCTTGGAATGTCTTTCATATGGAAACGAAGATATATAACATATTCTTGGAATACTTATTTCTAAGAATGTTTTTTCTGAGTATATAAGATTCATTATTTTATATGATGGAATGGTATTACATACACTTGGAGATATTATATACATTTGCTTCATAAGAATAGATTAATTCATTATATGATCATGTTAGAGTATATGAATGTGATTCCTATATAATCACCTAGCATGAAAGTCTAATATTTTACAACAACAACAACAAAACGCTTCGAGAAACGAGTTCTACATGGAGATTCATGAAGATTGACGTAGAAAAATCAAAGTTGCGGTTTTTACTTCTTCATCTTCGGCAAGGATACTTCCAGCTTCTCAAACAGGAATTCTATCAATTGGTTGTAAATGCTTATTTTTCTAAAATCAAGCGATGGCTTCGCAGGTATGCACTACTAGTTTGTAATCATGCTTTGGATTGTGAAAAGAGAAAAGTTAAACTTACTTGAATTATAGAATCTTAGCTGTACCTGAGTTAGGAAGAGAAGAAAACCTTACATGACCTTGTCTATAAAAATATGAGATTATATTTTTAGCTATACTAAGTAAATGGCACTCCAGTATTTAATTATACTTTGGATTATGAAAAGAAAGAGGTTGCATGTAAGATTAGTTTAGTAATAGTTAAGGTATGTATTGAAGAACAGAATTGGGAAGGGTAAATTCTTATTTTGAAATTCGGATATTGTTTTAAACATATGATAGTTATACGTAATTATAGAAAAGGAAGAAGTTGGAATTGAAGATTTTATCCCTTATGTTGAAATTTGTTAGTTCTTTAAGGATTTTCGTAAATGATATGCTTATAGTTTTGTTGAATGGAAAGAATTTGTTGTAGGCGATTTCAATCCCAGTTACAATTAGTGAGTCAAGAGAGAACTGCTGTGAGGATTGCTACACTGTGAAAGGTATAATTTAGTTATACTCTTAGTCATAGATTTATATTTATATGATGGTAGAGAAGAAGAAATGGAATTTTATTATCAATTGTGGTTATGTTGAAGAAATGAATGTGAAAAGAAAGTGAAAACTCACCATGGAAGTACACGAGACTTAACTTCAGGACGAAGTTTTAATAAGAGGGGGTCTATGTAATGCCTGCCTCGATACTTTAACTGATTAGACTAATGAGGACACTATTTTTTTAGGTAAACCGACCAAATAAAACATGAACCATGGAATTTACTTTGAATGTTATTTTACGAAAATGATTGAATGACATACGCTAGAATGAAGAACTACGAAATAGAAATAATTGAATGAAAAATATGTTTGAATGACTAAATGTTAGATATGCTCAACTGATTGAGATAGACTTACTAAATGTTATATATGCTCAATTGATTGAGATAGAATGACTGAATGTTAGATATGCTTGACTGATTGAGATAGAAACGATTAGATGAATGATAGATGAATGCTCGACTAACTGAGAAATTATGATGAATGATGAAAATGCTTTATAATGAAAATGATGAATGCTCGACTGACTAACAAATGATGATGAATGATGAAAATGATTTAAATCAAAATGATGAATGCTCGACTGACTGAGAAATGATGATGAATGATGAAAATTATTTATAATGAAAATGTTGAATGCTCAACTGACTAAGAAATGACGACGAATGATGAAAATGCTTTATAATGAAAATGATGAATGCTCGACTGACTGAGAAATGATGATAAATGATGAAAATTATTTATAATGAAAATGATGAATGTTTGACTAACTGAGACATGAGGATAAATGATGAATAATTTGTATGCTCGATTGACTAAGATACTAGAATGAATGATGAAAATATTGTATAGTGCAGCGCTACAAATGTGTGCTTGAGTGTGTGCAGTGGCAGGTAAGACGATTTACCGACTAACCCACAATGGAATTATAGGGGTCATAAGAATGGAAAGAACACATAGGGGTACGATGACAGACTGTCGAATATGAAATAGCAATCCACGCACGGGTAGGAATCCATTTTAGCTCACCCGGGGAAGCATGTGTCGTACGGGCAATGCCATAACGATTTGGTCATGTACGATGAGTTGAGTGGCGCACGATAAGGAGAACCTTATCCCTCAGTAGTCATTAGTCTCCAAGCAGTGTAGTCGAGATATCATGGTAACAACTCCCCGATCGCTACACAGTTCTTCTCACAAGAAACGAAAGAAATTGTTGAAAGGGCCCGCTGAAGAGGTACCTAGACAAGAACAAGAAGAAAGGAAAGGAATTGTCAGAAGGACCCACCGAAGAGGTACCTAGACAAGAACGAGAGGAAGAAATTAATCAATTGTATAAATGAAAATTTCACACAATATTTAAGAAATATTTTATTCCATTTTGTTTTATTTTATTATTTTGAATTATTCTATTCAAGATTTTATTTTAATTGATTTCATTAATTTGAATTATTTATTTTAATTGATTTTATTAGCTTGAAAAAGAATTGAAAAGATTGATTTTATTCAATATTAAATTTGAATTATTTTGTTTTATTGAAAAATATTATTAGTAAAAGAATTATTTTATTTAAAGATTTCAATTTAATGGATTTTATTTTTTTTAACTATTCTATTCAATATTTTATTCTAATTGATTTCATTAATTTGAATTATTTATTTTAGTTGATTTTATTATCTTCAAAAAAAATTGAAAAGATTGATTTTATTCAATATTAAATTGATTGATCTTGTTTTATTGAAATAGATTATTAATAAAAGAACTATTTTATTCTTGATTTTATTTTAATTGATTTATGATTCTTTTAAATTTTTAAGAAGAAATTTAAAATAGATTAGAATTTTTGTAAAAGAAATCATCTTTAATTCTATTTAACATTATTATTTTTGAAAAAGAATTAGAAATGAAGTGAAATAAAAATACAAGAATTATTTATTCAAATCTTGATTTTTATTTAATATTATAAACTTTGAAAAAGAATTGGAATTAAAGTAGAATATTAATAAAAGAAATTTCTTGTATTTTCATTTTATTAATTAGGAAAAAAGAAAAAAAATAGAAAACATCTTGTGGTCTATTAAAAATTTTATTAAAAATATTTCTTGAATAAAATTAGTTGGTAAACCACTATACCTATCTTGCACCAATTTAGGAAATTAGGTGCACACTTAAGACAAGAAGAGACACTTGTAACTTGAGAATAAATATTAATAGATTATTCAATTAAATAAATTATGTACATGTGAGGACACATGGCACATGGACTTTTTATTATAATAGAAGTGAGGAGAAGGAGAAAAGGACATCTCTTACTCCCTAGTGTTGGACGGGAACCGTAATAGTGAATCTATCTTATGGTTCTTGTGAGTTGGGTTTAGCTTTCCGGGGATTGGGGGATCCCACTAGAAATCTTGCATTGTGTGTTGTTACGACCCAAAAATGCTCTGGGGTTCGGGGGAAAGAAGAGTACCCCCGATATGGTAGGGAGGCCAACCGAGAGGTCTTCAGTAAATCGGAAGATTGGATGTCTGGATCGAAGCGACAAGGGATGTCAGCTACAACCACCTTCAACCTTCGAAAATCAGGTATATGGTTCCATTTTATGTACAGTTTGAGTTTTAGCATTTTATTTTGCAGTTTCACATTTGATTTTCAAGACTTAAAAATTATCATGTGATGTTAGTATTGTTTAGATAGCCTTTTTTGGGGACCCCGAAATGAGGGTCCCTACAAATCCTAATGCGGAGAGTCAGGGAGGGTTACTCTAGTTGGAAGATATGTCTTGTCACTAGTGAAAAAAAAATAAGGAACATCATTCAAAACCCGAGAAGCATCCCTCAGTAAAACAACTCCATTATTATTTCCCATTGAAAATACCAATGAAAGTTAGGTGTCTCTAGACTAGCAAAGCCCAATGTCATGAGCAATAAAGAGGAACACTAGCACTTGTATCGTAGAAGGCTTGGAACCAAGAGTTGTAAAGGATCTTGTAAAGGATCTGACAGAAAGGCTTAAATGTAATAGATTCCAAGGAGACTCCACAACAAGGAAACTAAACCTAATAAAAAGATAAAGCCAAGACAAAATGATAGAGGGAATTCAGAAATGCACCTCTATGTCCAAGGTTACGAGGTAAAGACTTCATTATCCAAAACCATTAATATTTTTATTCTTTCCTTATAAATAAAACCATTCTCTTTCCTTATAAATAAAACCATTCTCATACTGTAATTATTGAAAATATTCAGGCTCAAATCACATCCCTTTTCCCAACATGTAATTTGTATTTATCCATGTAACGTTATGAACCTAAATCATTTTAATAAATACTTTTTCACCGTAATATAATTTAGATCTATTGAACTTCACTTATTTTGATATATTACAAAAACTAAAGAATTTTGAATTAATGAGCACACATGCTATCTTCTTTAAACATACCTCCTTCTACTTTCACCTCAAATTTCAAAGACGTGCTAATCCTTCATGAAAAAGATAATTTATCTACATATTTATACACTATAAACCACACACATTTTCTCTTTTTAATACCATTATAAATACAAATATCATCATTGAAGAAGGGATAAACATTGAAGAAGAAAATGTATCTACACATAAACCATACACCTTATTTTTCTAATACCACTATCAAATACAAATGTTATTATTGAGGAAGGATAAGCATTGAAGTAATTGAATAATAACATAAAATGCATAATATATATATATATATTCCCTAGATGGGGTGACAGATGATGCATGTTTTAATTCCATGTGGAGGAAGATAAGGATGGGTGGACGAAATCCTTTATTATGGTTTGCCCGAACCAAAGACTAAGGCCAAGGTCATGAGGAAACCCAAGGGAAGTTTGAATTAAGGTAAATGCACAATGAAATAAGGTTATATAAGGCTATTCCATCATGCCAACAAGCAAATTAAAATAAAACTTTCAGCCTCTTTAAAATGAGATGAAAGATTACAATGCATATCTTTGCTCAATACATATTCTATGCAAGGTAAATGCATGCATGAATTGCCACCCGATATGAGCCAGATATTGACATGATATTAAACATGATATATCAAATCTATTTCAACCATATAAACATTGATAAAATCAAATCTACAAGCTACCATAAAACAAGGTAAATAATTATATCTACAAGCTTCCCCAATCAACCATAATAACAGTGTTGAAAACCAAATCTAATGGCTTCCACCTACAGCCATATTAACCTAAACAAAATTAGATATGATGGATTCCATATCTAGCCATATAATTGATAAATAGGTTAGATCCCATGGCTTCCACCTACATCCATGGGATCCATGGAAAAACCAGATCCAAGAGCACACATACATCAGAATGCAGTAAATAACACATAACAAAATACTCATCACCAACTACCAACCATAACCATATCAACATGAAAATATTAATATATGAAAGATGAAATCTACAGCCATATAAAATCATATCTCATTGTTGTCACCTACATCCATATAGATCATAAGAAAATCATATCCATAAGCACATATAATTCCAAGGATGTTGTAAAAACACATATAATAAAATACTTATCTGATTAAGGGGAAACTAGCTTCAATCGGACAAATTTCCACTCAGCCATAGACACATTCAAGTCAAGCCATACTTGAACAATTCACCCCCAATCTGAGGCCATGGATCCACAAGCATAGGTACTCTCAACCAATAAATAGGGTGTGTTCTTTCTCAACATTGTCAACACTACCAAACAAAAAATATCATATCTCAACCATACGGCAATATTTTTCACGGAATCAAAAGGTATTCCTTACTGTAAAAATCACTCCAGACACAATGAAACAGGTCTCATAACCCATAAATTTTCAAAAATAGTCCAAGCATATCATATAATTGCACCCTTCTCACCATGTGAGGAAAAACCTTGTCACAATGAAATAGCAATATCTTAGCCATTCGAAAGTCTTTTTCAATGAAACAAAAAGTGTAACTTACTGTAAATGTTACTTAGGATGCAATGGTATGGGTCTCATAACCTATAAATTCACATAAGTGGTCAAACCAAAACATATATTTGTGCCCTCCTCGGCTTAATCGAAGAAAATAGAATATATTTCCATCACAAGAAACTTAGACCATACAACCTGAGAAAGAAAGAAAAAAATTCCATCCCAGGAAACTTAGGCCATACCTCTTGAGAAATCACAATAGATTTCCATCACAGGAAACTCAAGACACACATCTTGAAAAAGCACAACATATTTCCATCACAGGAAACTCAGGACATACATCCTGAGAAATCACAATAGATTTCCATCACAGGAAACTCAAGACACACATCCTGAGAAATAAAAAACATATCCCCGTCACAGGAAACTCAGTCCATACATCTAGAGAAATCATAATAAAATTCTATCCAGGTGACACTCTAGCATAGAGAATTCGTCATACCTCAGTACAAGTCCTTCAATCTCTGAAATCTATCCAGGAAACACTTTGGCATACAGCAATCCTCCAATGATATATATACAGGAAACACTCTGGCATAGACCAACATTTCCAATTCACTAGAGGTGCAAGATGAGAACATAGAATATCCCCCATGAATCTAATCTAAGTCCTCTTATAGCCATTCGAATTCCCTGGGTAGAAACTAACTTAGATTAACTGGAGAGTAACCAAACTAGTTATTGGAAGCTTCTCCAACTTCCACTATGATCGTTCCCATTCTCATGAGAGTAATTTGAATTTCTAAGAGAGAGAGAGTCCAAACCTCGCAATCCAACTCAAATTCAAGTGGGGACCATTTACTTATGAAGGAAATTCAAATTAGGTGGGGAGAAGGTTACACAACCAAGGGATTCCTTTCCCGGAACAGTAAAGGAGGAGTTACACAACTTTTGAGGTGTCAAGGCTAAAAATAGACAATGAGGGTGCACTTATGCAAGTGGGGGTTACAAAACCAAGTGTCACCTCCAAAAAGGAGTTACAAAACCACCAGAGGGAACATTTAACAAGTGGAATCCATCCAAGCACTAACGAAGGCCCACTAAATCATGAATTAGGCTCAATAATACCAACATAGGCTAAAATAACAAAAAATAGGAAACAAAGAGTGTTGTTAGGGAGAGCCAAAACTCTTAGTCCCCAACCCCCTCACATGTGGAATCCATGGCCCCCCAGCCACATTAGTTTCCCAAATTGAGCTAGTTATTTAATTAAAAACAATAATAATATTGTCCATAGTCCATAGTCCAAGCACCTGGTGCCACATTACAACACAAATAATAATCACAACATATGTACAGGGGCTTAACACACGGGGTATTGCATCTCCCCTCTCCATTACAAAAGGATAACAAGCATTCCCGTACATGCCTCAGAAAAATAACATCTTTCAAACTCTCATAGACATTCCCATATATGCCTCAGAAAGATAACATATTTCTAACCACAATACTTCCCATTACCACCTACTTTCACATTCGTCTCCACTTCCCATGGGAGAACCAAGACTAGTAGAGTGGACTCGATGAAGCAAGGGCCAATCTTCAATCCTCTTTACAAGGCCTTCAAACTTTCAACAAAGATACATCCACTTGAAAATCATATTTCAATCACTCATATGATTAACATCAAGTATATAAAAATATGTGTTATAAGGATATTCTTCTACAAAGATACTTTCTTCACATTCAAGAAACCACATGGTTAGCATCACATACACACAAGCGCGCGCGCGTGCATGCGAATGCACGCGCGTGCACGCGCGCACACACACACACACACATACATATTGATCAACAATATATCATATAATACATCTCCAAAACATAATATGCATGAAATAAGATCTAATTATCACATGAAATCGCAACATGAAATAAATTCTTTTTTTATTCCATTTCACTCTACTTCACCTAGGATACATGAAATACATCAAAAGTACATGAAATCAAAACACTAGAAAAGTATATACCCGAAACACATTCTACCAATTTCAAATTTAGTTTCAATCATGCATTAGGTACATATTATAAGTTACTCGAAATGCATGAAATATTTATGAGTTGCATTATGTACATACTCTATCAAGATACATGAGATACATTAAATGCAGTTTCCAATAAGACAGTCATGCACTCAATGCATCAGGTGTATACTCTATGAAATGCATCAGACATGCCTTCCATTAATCAATCATGCACCAAGTACATTAACCAATCTCATGAAGTGAATCAAGTACATCAACCAATGTCATGAAGAGCATAAAGTATTCCAACCAATTTAATGAAGTGCATCAAGTACACCAACCAAGGTCATGAAGTGCATCAAGTATACCACCAATGTCATGAAGTGCATCGAGTATCTTTACTTCATGAAATGCATTCTAGTTAATCAATCTCATGCCAATACTTTACCAATAAATACATGGAATACTATCAATATAATTTTCTAACAATGATCACAAAGTTACTTTTCTAACAATGGTAACAAAGATCATAAATAGATTTTCTAACAAAGATCATAAAGAATATTTTCTAACAAATATCATAAAGAATATTTTCCAACAAAGAGAATAAATATACAAGAAAAAACTTCATGCACTTAAAAGCAACAAGAAATCAAGCTTATATGCAACAGACCAAATTAGAAAATGCAATATCAAATCAAATATGCAGTTACCAATCAATAATTATGCAATTCACAATACTTAAGCATCTACAAATTAATTCAATGAATAGTAAAAGAGGAAATTCACAACGAATAAGTATCGATCAATCAAGTCACTGAACAGTAATAGAGGCAATGCACAGTAATAAGCATCAACCAATCAAATCATTGAACAGTAAAAGAGACAATGCACAAGCATCAAATCACTTAATAGTAAAATAAGCAATACATATTAAACATGCATTGACCAATCAATCTATTGAATCATTAGATATGCAAGGTTCATATCCTAACTAGAATCTAAAAGAGCCATATCATCTTGCAGTTAAACATGATGTCCAAATAATGTGCACCTACTATCTAATTCTCATGCATACAATATGCAATTGATCATGAAATCCCATTCCACTTTTAATACATACAATATGCAAGTATTATGGAATCTCATTGCGTGTCTCATGCATATCAATGCATATCTAGCACATTCACTTTGAGAAAAGCAATTATTGTAAAGGAATTAGGGCTATGTCCTTCATTTCCAAACTCGTATCTAGTATACATATATCAATTTATTACATATAATATATAAATATATTTATCATATTATTACATCTCATATATATTCTATTATCATAGCATAATCATCATTATTATAATTATGTCAACACTCATTACATATATACTCGTATATGATATAAATACTAATTTCATACAACTATAATACTATATATTTATATTCATATTTAGCTTCATATTTATATATATATATATATATATATATATATATATATATATATTATCACTTATATTCACCATATAATATATACATTATATCCATATCATCATATATCACATATATAAACACAATCTATATTATACATCACACAATTACTATTATATATATAATCATACATTATGACTACATATAATTATATTATGATATATACTACACACCTAAAATAAAATAAATAAGAATAAAAGAGAATGTAAATCATTAAAGACAAGTGGCTCATTTCCTTCAAAAATAGACAAGGAGTTACATCTCCATGTAACCTATCATCCAAGTAGTAGAATAAATAAATAAGGAGCACAAGTGGCATATCCCTCCACTCAATAAATAAATTAGTAATATAAGTTAGGAAATAATTATAATGCCACCACTAATCCTAATAAATTAATTAAATAATCAATAATAAAATACAAGAATAGCACATAGCTATACTTGCATTCCAAGTGGAAATTCCACTAAAAATCAATTAGATAAGTTAGGATAATGACAATGCCACTTGGATTCTCATGAACATGCATGCACAAATGACCAATAATACAATAATAATCATACTACATGCATAAAATAAAATAAGAGAATGTAAAACACCATTTATACAAGTGTCTCGTTTCTTAAAATAGACAAGGAGTTACTCATTGAGGTAACCACTACCTTTCAAGTTCCAATCATGCCCAAACATAAAAGTATTCTCTCAAGAGAAACAATAAAGGAAATAGAGAGTATATTGCCCATTAATAACATTCGTATTAGTAATAGTAATACTACATCATCTTTACACATATATCACACTAATACATGCATAAAATACTTCACAATTAAACTTGTAATTATTTTATTATACTAAATATATAATATATTTATCTAAATTATATACGAATTACATATTAGCTATACCTCATACATTTAATCATATATATACACACTATTATATATACACATCTTTATACATATTACATCATTACATTCACATATCACAACTAATACTACTACACACACACACACACCTTATATACCATATATATACAACTCACTACTTTGATTGTGTATACTTAAATCATCAAATTTAAATACATTATAATACACATATACTACATATATACCAATATATACTTCAGAATACTATACACCATATACAATACTATATCATATCAATATATATCATCGAATATGTCTATTATACAGTTACTTTATTACATACATACACACTTATACCTATAGTATACACATTTTGTAAACAATTAAAGACAAATTTTCCTAGTTTCCAAATTTTAATTTCAAAATGTTTCAATTTCAAAATGCCACTTTCCAAGTAGGAGTGCAACTTTAAAGGAGGTCTACTCACAAAATTTTCTAAAAAATTTCATAACTCAACTATGAACCTAAATCATACCAAAGGTATGAAAGCATGAAAAGAAATCCTTCTAAGAACTAAGTTAATCATACCCATAAATCAATTGTACAACAAGAAGCATTTAAATAAATTCAATGAGCAGTAAATATGCAATATTAATTAATTCTAAAACATACAACAAATTAATATTTAATCTCTTCTTCTGAAATTAAAAAAGTAGGATACAACCGAACCAATCTTTGAAGCAAGGCTTCTGAATCTTCCATTAACATAAGGGAGGTTAAATTCCAAATGCATATAAACAGAGTTATAAATATATAATAGGCCCAATAGCCGTAGAGTTGGAACCTTGCTCTGATAACACTCTGTAATGTACCCAAACCCAAGACCGAGGCCAAGGTCACAAGGAAACCCACGGAAGGGAAAATCAAGGTAAATGCACAGCGGAATAATGTTATCTAAGGCTAGACAATCATGCCAACAAGCCAATTAAAATAAAAACTTTAAATCTCTTTAAAATGAGATGCAAGCCTTTACAATGCATATCTTTCCTCAATACACATACTATGCAAGGTAAATGCATGCATGAATTTCCACCGGATATAAGCCAGCTATTAAAATTATCTTAAACATGATATATAAAATATATTTAAACCATATAAACACTATTAAAATCAGATCTACAATCTAGCATAAACAAGGTAAATAATTAGATCTACAAGCTGCCCCAATCAACCATATTAACAGTGTTGAAAACCGAATCTACTAACTTCCAGCTACAACAATATTAAAATAAACAAAAGATCATATGATGGCTTCCATATACAGCCATATAATTTATAAATAGTTCATATCCCATGGATTCCACCTATAGTCACACAAACCATAAGAAAAACTGGATCCAAGGCCACACATACATCAAAATGCAGTAAATAACACATAACAAAATACTCATCACCGACTACTATCCATAGACATATCAACATGAAAATATTAATATATGAAAGATGACATATACATCCATATAAAATCATATCTCATGGTTGTCACCTACATCCATATAGATCATAACAAAATCATATCCATAAGCACATATAATTCCAAGGATGTAGTAAAAACACATATAATAAAATACTTATCTGATTAAGGGGAAACTAGTTTCAACTGAACAAATTTACACCCATCCATAGACATGGTCAATTCAATCCATACTTGAACGGGCCACCCCCAATTTGATGCCATGGATCTACAATCAAAGGTACTCTCAACCAATAAATAGGGTGTGTTCTTTCTCAACATTGTCAACACTACCACACAGAAAAGATCATATATCAACCATAAGGAAAGATTTTTCAATGAATCAATAGGTATTCCTTACTGAAAAAATCACTCCAGACACAGTGAAACATGTCTCATAACCCAAAAATTCTCATAAATATGCCAAACAAATCATATAGTTGTTCCCTTCTCACCATGTGAGGAAAAACCTTGTCACAATAAAATAGCAATATCTTAGCCATTCGAAAGTCTTATTCAATAAAACAAAAGTGTAACTTAATGTAAAAATCGATCTAGACGTAGTGGTATAGATCTCATAACCCATAAATTATCATAATTGGTCGAACCAGAACATATAGTTGCACCCTCCTCGGCTTGACCGGAGAAAATACAATAGATTTCCATCACAGGAAACTCAAACCATACAACCTGAGAAATCACAAAACATTCCCATCACGGAAAACTTAGGCCATACATCCTGAGAAATAAAAATATATTTACATCATAGGAAACTCAAGACACACATCTTCAAAAAGCACAACGTAGTTCCATCACAGGAAACTCAGGCCATACATCCTAAGAAAGCACAATAGATTTCCATCACATGAAACTCAAGAAAAACATATTAAGAAATCACAACGTATTTCCATCACATGAAACTCGGGCCATACATCCTGAGAAAGCACAATAAAATATATCCAAGTAACACTTTGGCATAGATGAGTCTTCATACCTCATTACAAGGCCTTCAATATCTAAAATCTATCTAGCCAACACTTTGGCATAGAGAAGTCCTCCAATGATATATATCTAGGAAACACTCTGGCATAGACCAACATTCCCAATTCACTAGAGGTGCAAGAAGAGATAATAGAAGATCCCCCATGAAGCCAATCTGAGTCCTCTTATCCATTAGAATTCCTTCGGTAGAAACTAACTCAAGTTAACTGGAGAGTAACCATACTAGTTATTGGAAGCTCAATATATTTACATCACAGGAAACTCAAGCCATACAACCTGAGAAAGCACAAAACATTCCCATCACATAAAACTTAGGCCATACATCCTGAGAAATCACAATATATTTACATCATAGGAAATTCAAGACACACATCTTCAGAAAGCACAATGTAGTTCCATCATAGGAAACTCAGGCCATACATCCTAAGAAAGCACAATAGATTTCCATCACATGAAACTCAAGAAAAACATCCTAAGAAAGTACAATGTATTTCCATCACATGAGACTCGGGCCATACATCCTGAGAAAGCACAATAAAATATATCCAAGTAACACTTTGGCATAGATAAGTCTTCATACCTCATTACAAGGCCTTCAATCTCTACAATCTATCTAGCCAACACTTTGGCATAGAGAAGTCCTCCAATGATATCTATCCAGGAAACACTCTGGCATAAACCAACATTCCCAATTCACTAGAGGTGCAAGAAGAGATAATAGAAGATCCCCCATGAAGCCAATCTGATTCCTCTTATCCATTCGAATTCCTTCAGTAGAAACTAACTCAGGTTAACTAGAGAGTAACCATACTAGTTATTGGAAGCTTCTCCAACTTCCACTATGACCATTCCAATTCTCATGAGATTAATTCGAATTTCCAAGATAGAGAATCCAAACCTCCCAATCCAACTCAAATTCAAGTGGGCACCATTCACTTATGAAGGAACTTCAAATTAGGTGGGGATAAGGTTACACAACCAAAGGATTCCTTTCCCGGAATAGTAAAGGAGGAGTTACACAAATTTTGAGGTGTCAAGGCTAAAAATAGGTAGTGAGGGTGCACTTGTGCAAGTGGGGGTTAAAAAAAAAGTGTCACCTCCAAAAAGGAGTTACAAAACCACCAAAGGGGCACATTTACCAAGTGGAATCCATCCAAGGACAAAGGAAGGCCCACTAAATCATGAATTAGGCTCAATAATGCTAACATAGGCTAAAATAACCAAAAATAGGAAACAAAGAGTGGTGTTAGGGAGAGCCACAACTCCTAGTCCCCAACCCCCTAACATGTGGAATCCATGGCCCCCCAGCCACATTAATTGTCTAGGTTGAGCTATTTATTTAATTACAAACAATAATAATAATGTCCATACTCTATATGTCATGTCTCCAAATTTTTCATTGGGTTACAATGGCCTAATCCACTTGGCCATGTTCATGATAGTTTGTCAAATTGGTGCTAAGGGTCACATAATTGTCAAGCATGATATCCAAGTTAGTAATAATGTAAAATTACATCCAAATGGACAAGGTGGGTCACATGAAGAGAAAATTCCCAATTCAAAGTTTGTAATGTCCCCATCCAAATAAACTATCATGGAGGAAAATTTCCACTAACTTACTAGTTCCCTAGGTTGGGGGTGGAAGCATCAAAATTTGGTTTAAGGGAGCTACAAGACCCAAAATGACATTATACTTACAAATTCACATTAAATGGGTCAAATAAATAATAATAAATAAATAAAATAAGGTGGCATTGAATCATGAGGGCACATAAGAGGTTGTGGGACCCACATGTGGCAAGATTCCCCACTACACTTTGCATCATTCTCTCACCAATTCGAGTCCAAGGTGGAGGGTAACATGCTTGGGGGATTTTAAGAGGCATTATTCATGTCATGAATCTAGGAAGTTCGAATTGGAGTGGAACAGGAAGAGACATCATAGAAGTTGTGACACTTGTAGCTAGATTCTTGGGCATCTATGACAACAATGATGGAGAATCTATGACAAATATGAAAAATTAAGACATGATTTCAGAAATATGACGCATATGACATATCAGTGCTAAAAATAGCCACCAAGAGGGTGCATAGGGGGGTTATGGTCATCCAAAATTCCCCATTCGAATTGGGGGAAGAGGAATGCAAGAAAGAAGTGGACAGGTGTCTTCTATGAGAATCTATCCCTACCTCGAGTTGAGTGAAGAATATTTGAGGGAATTAGATATATGGAGTCCATTGTAGGTTATTAAAAGAGGAGGATCACAAAGGATAGAAGATTTTGGTCATTTCTCATTTGCACTTTTGGAGAGCTTTGCTTGTCCTTGCACGGTGGATGTTCATCCTACCTGCCTTAGAACCAATTTCGTGGGTGTAATATTCCTATAAAATTTGGTTGAAGGAGAGGCAATTAATACCTCTCAACAAAGCTTCACGGATATGTTTTGATGCATTTTTGATCCCCCTTTGAGTTTCATTTCATGTTCTCTCTTCTTTCTCTACTATCTTTCTCTCAACACTTTCTCAATGTTCATGTGCAAGTGTGATGGTGCACTCCTTATTGCGTATAGTTTATGGAAGAATTATATTTTGACTATATGGACATGTTATATACTTCATATCTCTGTAATTAACTTATCATGAGATCCACATCTTGAAATACCAAGCATTGCATGTAATAGTTCCAAGTAATATCAAGATTCGAGCTAGTTTTTCATTGAATTCTCATGGTGCTTTTGGCATGACTTGTATCTATTTAATATCAGAATTTTTCTGAGTTTTATCTTATTATTATATATAAATATGGAGTATATTTAATGACCAAAAAAAAATTTGCGGACCCTTGAAATATTACTAAATAGTGTTCCTTAAACTCATAGTCCCTTGTTTACCATTTTCACACAATTTATATGCCATACAACCTGTTGTTTTTTTCAAAGATTTAGTAGAACCTAAATCCTGAGTTAATGTTGCATATGTGTTTTCCTTGAAGAATTATAACATATACAAGTATCAGATCAAAAATTAGGGAAGCTCATATAGTTTTTGGAAGGCCAAAAATTCGTTAGCCTAGTGAGGTTTTCAACCAATGAATTTAACTAGTTTTATCTCCCTTCCTTCCTCCTTGAAAATTGCAGACCATGAATGCTTCTAGAAAATGTATAAGGGTATAAGGGATGGATTAGGGTGTCCTAATTCTTCCCAATTGCATCCCTATACAATTCGAAATCATTTGGAGGCTTTAGGAGAAGCTTGAGTTCTCCATTCTAAGGTTCGAATTTTTGGAGCAAATTGAGTATTTTTTTCATTTTAGGGATATTTTAGATGTATCAGAGCATGGTCCTTGCACCTATGCATTAAGGTCATCCATTGAACAATAATTTGAATCCATGTATTACTATTATTATGAATCCTATGAGTACAATGCTTATGAGCAGTATGAAGATGATTGTGAGTAATATGAAGAAGAATGTGAATGGTATGAGGAAGAGGTGCCGTCATGCATCACTTCTAACAATTTCATAAGGAATGAGGGTTATTATTATGACATTGTGTATGATGACGATGAATGTTTCATGCCACCAAAGGATAATCCTATTAATTAATTATAAATATTTAGAGCAACATGTAAAATTTTGCCTCAGCAATATCAAGCATATCTTGCTTTGATGGGAAAGACAAAGAAGGCCATTCTTTTTGAAGACTTTGTCGATTAGGTGTTTGGATATAGGCCCGAGAATGAAGATGTGGATTTAGTGAATAAAGGTATATGAACTTCTTTCAAAATACCTTGGATATAAAATCATATATGTTTGAGTGAAAAGGAGTAGCGAAATGAGGAGACCCATGATCCACCTAGTTCTGAAGGTGGTGAAGCAGAAGAAGCATTACATGAAGAGGATCAAAAGTCACTCCCATGTGACTCTGAAAAATATGAAGAAACATCACATGAGCATAAATAATATTCCATTAAAAATATTGAAGATCATTCTGAGACACATTATACTTTGGACATGAATCAAAGAGCATCTACTGATGGATGCCTGAACTGTGAAGGAGTACCTACTGATGGGTGCTCACACCTCTATGTTGGTGACATAGAGATCACTTTTTAAGGTGTTTCTAAAAGTGAAATTTCCATTGAAAAAGGAGATGAATACCTTGTAGTATTTGAAGAATAACTAAGATCAACTTCCCCACACCACTTGAGCTTCAGGAAGTTTTTCTAAGCAAGAAGGAATAAGAAGAAGAGGTCCATTTGCAAGAGCCTAATTTTCTTGCAGGGTCCTTGAATATGGATGAAAATAATATTCAAGAGGCCTTGAATACTCTCCATGACACACATGCATTGGTTTCGAAATTTTGTTGGTGTGTGGAGGAGAAATATTCCCTTGAAGACATGGATAAAATCTAGAAGGAAATGTTGGACACCAAAGGTAATTATTTGAATTTTCTTTCTAATAGAGATTATTTAATTGATATTGTTGGTTTGTATCATGGAATAACCTTGAAGGATGCAGAAGAGAATGACAAGCTCTCAAATGAGTTGGATTCCACCCAAAATCCACTCCAAAAATATATGGTGCATATTGAGCAACTTCAAGAGAGGTTACAAAGGTCCTTTACACCTTCCTCCATTTTAGACATTCATTCAATGGCCGAAAGACTTTATTTTACAAAGGAGGAACCTCATGTGATGGTGGAATATGAGATACATGTTGATATGCAAGTGCTTGAATAGGCTACATTCAAACAAGAAGGAATCCAATCACTTGTTCTTGTTCAGAGGGATTATGAGCTTCCTCATGGTGAGAGTTGCAGAGCCTTGGAGGAGGCACATGATATCACAAAAGTTGGACCAGCCAATGATGGAGAAGATGCATTCAAAATTTTGATGGGTAAGGTTTGAAAAGAGGTAAGTTTGGTTCACAATTCTTCACCCCTACTTATTTTTCAGCCACATTAATTGGGGATGAAAATTGGGTGAAAGGTTTCTTTCTGATGGTGCCACATGAGGAGTATTAAACTCCCGTCTCTCATTTTTATGATGAAATGATTAGGGCACCTTCTTCTTTACATTTTCAGCAGCATACTATGTTACCTTATTATGATACACATCTACATGGATGCACCTATGATGTTCACTTGAGTCACTTGAAGACTCATGATTTTACTTGCTCCTTGCTTAGTTCATTTGATGTTGGAGGAACTTCATCCAATACTTGGGTGAAGAAATATATGATTGGAGCACATTCTTATCGGAATACATATCATTTTTTTTTCTTGATGATACACATACTCATGGATGCACATATGGTACTCCTTTGAGCCCCTTGAAGGCTCATTGTTTTCCTTGCTCCTTACTTGGTTCAAACTTTGGTGGAGGTTATTCATTCACTTCTTGGATGAAAGAACACATGGATTATTATTTTGATGCATCTTACATTATTTTGGAGCAGCATTATAGGACATGGGATCCTCACCTATTCCATTGGAGCAGATTTGATATAATACTCGATGCTTGTGTGTATGGGGCAAGTGATGATCTACTTACTTGGATGTACAAGAACTTTCATAATTCTTTGATGAGGTTCCTTCTTGGCATACATTTGTATGATGGTGTTATGTACTTTGATGATCTATCTTTTGAACTCATGATGTTTGGAAGGATACAATACAATCAATGGGATCCTGGTGCAGCTTGGTTTCATCTCACTTGGAGCAGCAGTTTGATTGTTGGTTTGAGAGAGAAAACTAACCTTCAGTTCTTTGAGTTCATATTTGCATAGTAGTGTTCCAATTTCCTATGTGGGAGACCTTTTGGGAGATGGATTCATTTTCACATGCTTGGTGTTCATGGAATTTCATAGTAGACATTTCACACCCTACATGTGTCAAGATCATTTGGGACCCTAGGATCATTTTTGGTCTCATTGATTTAAATTTTCGAGGGCATCAAGAAGTATGGGAGATTGAGTCACCACTTGAGAAGGTGATTGTAATCATAGTAGTGCAGCAGCAAGCATGGTGGTTCCTCTCTGAAATTTTCTTCGAATCTTGAAGACTTAAGTTTGGAAACTCAGTGTCAACTTCAAAGAATTATATAGTGAGCAAAAGGGTTGAAAGTTCAGAAAGGGTTTCCAGAATATGAAAGAGGTAAATATTAATTGTGAAAAAAAAAATTGATGGATTTAATTAATATTTTAGTGTTTAGTGGTGATGTCATAGGAGATATCAATATGAAAAAGAATATACACATCTCTTTACTTTTGGAAACACACAATTGCATTACATGAGTGCCACAAAGTTTTGGAAGGAAAACAGGTTCTTCAACATCCATGTTTGAAATTTCTTGAGGACAAGAAATATTGGGAGGGGAAGATTTTCCATGTCCCCAAATTTTTCATTGGGTTACAATGGCCTAAGCCACTTGGTCATGTTCATGATATTTTTCAAATTTGTGCTAAGGGTCAAATAATTGCCAAGCATGATGTCCAAGTTATGTTCGGGTACACAGGGTACTACCAAAGGACCGAACACCAAGAGAAACCACTTCACACAAACAGATCACAGATCAACACATCGATGTTTTCACGTGGTTTAAACCCTCTTGAGGGAAACACTCCACGGCCCCAGCCAAATAGATTCTACGGGACAATTTATTATGCAAAGAAAGAAAGTTACAAATGAGCTTCTCATAATCGATCAACTAAACAATGACCCTCCATGCTCTTTAAATAGAGATCATGGACCAATCGGATGTTAAGCCACGGATCAAGGTTAGGTTTGATATGAGAGAAGTTGAGCCGTCGGATCACTCTATGTCGGGAACATATCGTGACCGTCGGATTAAGTATTTACAAATGCATACTAAAGAAACACACTATCCCTAATGGATATATTACAAAAGTTGATCTTAACTAACTCCTAAGTGTCTAAATATCCTAACATCCCCCCTTAAGAACAACTTGGGATAGGATTGAAGGATTTACAAAAGTGACACTATTAGGAGAAGGAATGAGGCATTAGAGCCTATCCCCCCTTAATGACAAGTTCCTGAACTCCTAACATAGATTGAAGTTTAGAAAACTTCGCTTCTGTAAGAGACTTGGTGAAGATGTCTGCAACTTGATCATCTGTAGGGCAAAAGAGCACTTCAAGAACATGATCATGAACAAGATTTCTGATGAAGTGCATATGTAGCTCAATGTGTTTGCTGTGTTGATGTAGAACTGGATCTTTGGCAAGCTTGATGGCACTTTGATTGTCGTGCCAAAGTGGAGTAGGCTGCTGTTGCTTGAATCCAAACTCTGAAAGGATCTGTCGAAGCCATAAAGCTTCTTGACTGGCATTAACTGTTGATCGATATTCTGCCTCTGCTGAAGAAAGAGCAAGAGCTTGTTGTTTCTTACAAGCCCAAGTAATAGGTCCAGATCTCATACTGAAAACATAACCTGCAGTAGACTTTCGATCATCAGAATCTTCGGCCCAATCTGAATCAATGAAACCAACCAACAAAGGTTTCCCCCCTGTACTGTAATGAATCCCAAACTGAACTGTACCTCGAATATATCGAAGTATTCTTTTAGCTGCTTTCCAGTGACTTTCATGAGGTGTCTGCATATAACGGGCAACACGACCAATGGAAAAGGAAAGGTTAGGACGAGAATGAGTCAAGTATAAGAGACTACCAACAAGCTGACGATACAAGGTGGCATCGACTTCAGGTTAAGTACAAGTGGCAGATAGTTTGACTCCAGACTAGAAGGGAGAAGGAGCTGGTGTACAATCTTCCATGTGAAAGTGACGAAGAAGGTCACAAGCATACTTAGACTGAGAAAGAAAGATTCCTTCTTTGGTTTGCAGGACTTGGAGACCAAGAAAATAATGCAAATGTCATAAGTCTGACATTTAAAAATTTTGTTTAAGACTGGATTTCACATGGGTTATAAGCTTAGGGTCACTACTAGTAAGAATAAGGTCATCAACATATAGAACAAGTATGATGAGATGGTTTCCTACTTTCTTGGTATAGACATTGGGGTCAGAATGGCATCTAGAAAAACCAGTGTCAAGGAGAAAGTTATCCATTTTGGCATACCAAGCTCTAGGAGCTTGCTTAAGGCCATATAAGGATTTCTTAAGGCAGCAGACAAGGCTAGAGTTATTCTAAACATAGCCAGGAGGTTGTTCCATGTAAATTTCCTCCTGTAAATCACCATGTAAGAAGGCATACTTGACATCCATTTGATGGACTTCCCAGTTGTGTAAGGCTGGAAGGGAAAGAACAAGGCGGATGGAGTTCATTTTTGCAACAGGAGCAAAGGTTTCATTGTAGTCAATCCCTTCAACTTGGGAAAAACCTTTGGCAACTAACCTTGCCTTAGGTCTTTCAACACTTCCATCTGATGCATACTTAGTTCTGTAGACCCATTTACATCTGACAAGTTTTCTTCCTTTTGGAAGAGGTACAAGATCCCAAGTATCGTTCGCCATTAAGGAAAAATATTCTTCATCCATGGCTGCATCCCAATCTGGATTCCCTGAAGCTTCTGCAAAAGTTGTTGGATCATGATTCTCGGAAACTTGAGCCAAAAGAGAAGAGGCTCTCTGAAACTAAGAACGTGTTCGACATTGATCTCTAGTATCACCGGCAAGATCACCAGCTGCTTCACATGTTGAACGGACCCATCGAGGAAGCACTTGTGCTGGTGCAACTGGGGGAAATTGAGCAGGCGGAGGTGGATTTTCATCCTCACTGTCATCATCAGAAACTGGAGTTGGAAACTTGTCAAGGAATTTGGAAGAAGAATAAGAAGGCACAAACGCCGAATTAGGCTCGCAGGCCAAAGATGGCACAATTGCCAAGTTAGGCTTGCAGGCCAAGAGATTTTCATCAAATTTAACATCTCTTCTAATGATTATATCATGATAATGTGGTTGAAGAAGTCTATAACCTTTTACATCTTCAGAATATCCAACAAATATGCACTTTTCACTTTTAGGTTGCAATGCTTTCCATTTTTCATCCGGAATGTGAGCCCATGCTTCACTACCAAACACACGGAAGTGACTTACATTAGGTTTAGTTTTACTCCATGCTTCTTCCGGTGTTATACCTTGTAATGCTTTAGTGGGGGTGCGATTAACTATGTAATTTGCACAATTAATGGCTTCAGCCCAAAATTGAAGACTTAGTCCCTTAGATTGGATCATACAATTAGCCATTTCTTTTAAAGTGCGGTTCTTCCGCTCAGCTACACCATTTTGTTGTAGTGTATATAGAACAGTGTGCTGTTGTTGGATGCCTTGTTCAGTGCAGAAAGTAGTGAACTTATTGTTAACATATTCTCCTCCATTGTCAGATCTTAACTTAATAATTTGATGACCAGATTGTTTTTCCACAAGGGCCTTGTAGGCCAAGAACATGTTAAATACTTCGCTCTTAAGTTTTAGGAAATAAACCCAAGTGCGTCTGGTGTAATCATGAATGAAAGTTAAGAAATATTTGAAACCAGAAAAGGAAGCAGATGGAAGAGGACCACACAAGTCACTATGCACAAGCTCCAAGGGAACTGAGGCGTGCCAAGAGGCACATTTGTCAAAACTATCCCGATGATGTTTTCCGAGTACACAACCGGAGCAAACACCATCCCTGCAAGATACCATCGGAAGACCTGTCACCATATTTTCTTTACATAGTTGTTGCAATGAGCGATAATTTAAGTGACCAAATCGCTCATGCCAAAGTTTGCTCAAGTTATCACTATGAGCAACAAAAACTGAAGGGAAAGGTGATGACCCAAAGTTGTTAAACTTGTACAACCTGGTAATATCATCAACAATTCCGGTAGCTAGGACCTGTTGAGGATCTTTAAAATCCTTGATTACAACTTGGTGAGGTGTAAAGGTCATAGTTTTACCTTCACCAGAATGAGTGATCTGATAGACTGATAACAAATTGCAGGAAATTCTTGGAACACATAGTACATCACTAAAATGACCATTATCTACTGGAACTGTTCCTGCTCCTACAACACTGAGAGATCTATCATCACCAACAAATATTTGTTTGGTGTTACATTCATGCATAGTAGAAAAGATGGCTTGATCATTAGCCATATGATAAGATGCTCCAGAATCAATAAGCCATTCATTTGAAGTAGAAGAAGAAGATGCATTATAAGAATAACCAGAATCACAAAGTGCATGTCCATGAGAGGCAGATTCTGAAGGTGAATCTAGGCTGATGTCGTGCTTCTTCATTGTTGCTTCCAAGGCTGCCATCTTCTTGAAACACTTAGATTCATCATGATTATCTTTCCCGCAATAGTTGCAATGACGCTCAGTCTTCTTGCCTTTTGGCTTGGATCCTTTGTCATTTTTTAAAGAAGGAGCTGAATGAGAGGGTTTTGGACCCTTGTTTGACTTATTATTGTGAAAATTTTGTTTCTTGGGAGGCTTGGACTTTTCTTTTTGTTGGGACAATAAGGCTTTCCCAGATGTATCTGCATTGTTGATTATTCCAAGATGAATGAGTTTATCTTGTTTTCTAATCAAGGAATCACAAAAGGATTCAAGACTAGGCTCTTGATAGCTAGCAGCATTCAAGGATGCTTTCATGGAGTAAAATGTAGATACAAAAACAAAATATGCAGGTCCAAGTCTGGAAAGAGTATGATAAATGCATTGTTTGTCTTCCCTCTCAATCTTACATTCTGCACATAAGAGTTTAAGAGTTTTGTACTTAGATAAATAATCTTGAATGCATGAAAAGTCACCTGGATTTAAAGAAATCAACTCATTTTCGAGTTGGTGACCTCGAATTTCATTGTGTTTACCAAACACAGATTCCAACTTGTCCCAAGCAGCATTAGGTTCATCAATTCTAGATATGTGGAATCGCAAATCAGTAGAGATTGACATCCCAATCAATCCACGAGCTTCATCACATCTATTTTCCCATTTTATTTTCTTATCATCATCAGTGGGTTCTTTTTCTTTCCCTGAGGTAATCTTGAAAAGTCCCCTACTTCATAGAACATCCTCCATACGAGATTTCCATGAGAAATAGTTGGAACTGTTAAGTAGAATATCACAAGGGGAGGCCATATTTGTAAATTAATGGTTTTAAAAGCAGAAACCAATAGTCTGGATGTGAAGAGCTCGAAAAAATAGGCGGTTTCAAAAAAAACGGCACTGAAACTGACTCTGTATGATGAAGTTATGCTTGAACAAAGAAATTGTTGAAGATGTCCTCAATAGTGACGTGGCAGCTTGAGAATGTCCAACAAAAAAAAGAACCCCCCTCTTCCCAAGATGAACCTTTTGACAATCACTTTACAATAAAGTTGCTTTAAGTAAACCACTTTTGTAAAATAAGTGATTTCACTTTTACAATGATATTATTTTTAAATAGTGCAACAATAAAAAAAACTTAAGTGACTCACTTGTATTTTTATTTTTTATTATTTAAGTGAGATGCACTTTTATAATAAAATAACTTGAAAATAGAAATTCCATGCACTTTTTATTTTAAAAGTAACTTCCTAAGACTTGAACTCAAGACCTATTAAGGAATAAAGCAACTTTGAACCAAGTGAGCTAGATTAAAAGGTATGTAAAATATGGGAATGAGGAAGGGTTTTTTTTTTTTTTTTTTACTCTTCTTGCTCGGTTTGCGTGCTTGCTCTTTTTCCTGCAAAACACACCACAAATCGAAACAAAAAAAACTTCTCCACACTTGTGGAGTTAGATCTTGTTAGCTTTCCCAGAAAGTCTACATTTTCTCTATGTTTCTAATTTTCCGAGATCGCGCAAGGTGCACGGCAAAGAGCATACGCAGCCGAGAAAAACCCTTTCCCTTTCTGTTTCTGATTTGTCGAGATCGCTCAAGGTGCACGGAAAAGAGCATACGCAGACAGGAAAGTAACAATCCGAACCCAAAAAAAAATCTAACAGTAAAAAAAAGATGAAATATGAGATTTTTTCTTTTTAAAAACAGAAAATAAAAAAATGCGTCACTGTAACATTATACCTTCAGATCTGATGAAATACGCGTTTCTGGAGCAACCGGGAACCGTTTTCGATCAAACGAAAACTATTTCCCAATGGAAATGACGCTCCGGACGCAATGGAACACCTCCCACAGCCCAAAAATGCATAGAAATACCAGAACTAGAAACCTTTCGAGTTTCGGCAACAGCAGTTCAAGATCTAGATCATAACCGGAAGCGGCACTTCATAAAAGCTCTGATACCATGTTCGGGTACGCAGGGTACTACCAAAAGATCGAACACCAAGAGAAACCACTTCACACAAACAGATCACAGATCAACACACCGATGTTTTGACGTGGTTTAAACCCTCTTAAGGGAAACACTCCACGGCCCCGTCCAAATAGCTTCTACGGGACAATTTATTATGCAAAGAAAGAAAGTTACAAATGAGCTTCTTATAATCGATCAACTAAGCAATGACCCTCCATGCTCTTTAAATAGAGATCATGGACCAATCGGGTGTTAAGCCATGGATCAAGGTTAGGTTTGATCTAAGAGAAGCTAAGCCATCGGATCACTCTATGTCGGGAACATATCGTGACCGTCGGATTAAGTATTTACAAATGCATACTAATGCATACTAAAGAAACACACTATCCCTAACGGATACATTACACAAGTTGATCTTAACTAACTCCTAAGTGTCTAAATATCCTAACAAGTTAGTAATAATGTAAAATTAGAGGAAAATGGAAAAGGTGGGTCACATGAAAAGAAAATTCCCAATTCAAATTTTGTAATGTCCCCATCCAAACAAACTATCATTGAGGAAAAATTCCACTAACTTACAAGTTCCCTAGGTTGGGGGTGGAAGCATCAAAATTTGGAATAAGGGAACTGCAAGATCAAAAATGACCTTATACTTAAAAATTCACATTGAATGGTTCAAATAAATAATAATAATAATAAATGAAATAAGGTGGCACTGGATCATGAGGGAACATAAGAGGTTGTGGGACCCACATGTGGCAAGATTTCCCTCTACACTCTGCATCATTCTCTCACCAATTTGAGTCGAAGGTGGAGGGTAACGTAATTGGGGGAGTTGAAAAGGAATTATTCATGGAATGAATCTAGGAATGTCTAATTGGAGTGGAAGAGTAACTCTAATTGAAAAGGAAGAGGCGTCATAGAGAAGTTGTGACACTTGTAGATAGATTCTCGGGCATCTATGACAACAATGATGGAGAATTTATGATAAATATGAAAAATTCAAACCTGATTGAAGACCTATGACACATATGACATATCAGACCTAAAAATAGATACCAAGAGGGTGCATAGGGGTATTTATGGTCATCCAATATTCCCCATTCGAATTAGGGAAGAGGAATGCAAGAAAGAACTGGACAAGTGTATTCTATGAGAATATCTCCCTAACTCGAGTTGAGTGAATACTCTTGGAGGAAATTCGAGCTAGGAGTACATTGGATATTAATAAAATAGGAGGATCACAAAGGAGAGAATCTTTTTTTCATTTCTCATTTGCACTTTTGGAGAGTTTTGCTTGTCCTTGCACGGTGGATGTTCATCCCCCTGCCTTAGAACCAATTTCATGGGTGTAAGATTCATATCCAAGTTGGTTGAAGGAGAGGCCATTAATACCTCTCAAAATATATTCATGGAGATGTTTTTATTCGGGTTCGATCCCCCTTTGAGTCCGATTTCATGTTCTCTCTTCTTTCTCTACTATCTTTCTCTCAACACTTTCTCAATGTTCATGTACAAGTGTGATGGCACACTCCTTATTGCATATATTTTATGGAAGAATGATATTTTGACTATATGGCCATGTTATCTACTGCATATCTCTGTAATTAACTGATCATGAGAGCCACAGCTCGAAATACCAATCATTCCATGTAATAGTTCCAAGTAATATCAAGATTCAAGCTAGTTTTTCATTGAATTCTCATGGTGTTTTTGGCATGACTTGTATCTTTTTAATATCATAATTTTTCTAAGGTTTAGCTTATGATTCAAGCTACATATGGATTATATTGAATGACCAAAAAATTTTGTGTATACCCTTGAATTATTACTAAATATTGTGCCTTAAACTCATGGTCTCTTGTTTACTATTTTCACACAATTTCGATGCCATACAACCTGTTGTTTTTTTGGAAGATCTAGAAGACCCTAAAACATGATTTAATGCTGCATATTTATTTTCCATGAAGTCCTATAATAGATCCAAGTATAATATCAAAAATTAGGAAAGGAATTATAGTGTTTGGAAGGCCAAAAAGTCGCTAGCCTAGTGAGGTTTTCAACCAATGATTTAACTAGTTTCATCCCTCTTCCTTCCTCCTTGAAAACTGTAGGCCATGAATGCTTCTATCAAGTGTATAAGGGTATAAGGGATGAATTAGGGTGTCCTAATTCTTCCCAATTCCATCCCTATACAATTCAAAATTATTTGGAGGCTTTAGGATCAGCTTGAGTTCACCATTCCAAGGTTCGAATTTTTGGACCAAATTGAGTATTTTTTTTCATTTTAGGGACATTTCACGGGAAACTAGTGCCACATTACAACAAAAATAATAGTCACAACATATGTCCAAGGGATTAACACACAGGGTATTACATGCCCCTGGTTTGATGTGCCACCTTAAGGAAATGAAATATCTCTATAATATAATTTGGTTCGGGCGTTTAATGTGGTGTCCTTCCCAACAAATTTGCATTGGTTCATAGAGGATGGCCTTAAATTTGCATGTGGATGATGGGATTTCTCACCTACTAAGGATATTGTCACTTGATATTTTTCAATGTACCCCACGACTATTAGAGTGTCTAAGGGACATATAATTATCTCTTTGAGGCTAATTACTTGGTTTTTAGTACATCGGATAAACCATAAGCATTTAATTTCTATTTTTCCAAAATTAATTGCGACACAAATTCCAATAATTAATAATAATTTAATATAAACTCATTAACACATCCAACATATTATATAAGGGATGGGAAGTCTTATTAACATCATCAAACATTCAATCCAATCCATATCAGAGATGATAACCCCTTCTAAAGGCTAATTATTCTTAATCATAGTTAACTAGTAATTAAGGTGTTAATTACAACACTTAGTGCTCAAATGACGACGCTTATCACAAATCCAATTGTTTAACAAATAAACATAGATTATAAATACCAATGGATTAATAACATCTAATTACATGTAAATAAGTCCTAATTACCAAAATCACAGTAATCAATCATGGTAATTACAAAAGAAAGTCCACAAGACTAGTTAACTCGTTTTCCAATAAAAGAAGCTAGTCTTGCACAAAATCAACTTGTAACCATGCCATTAAACCAAAAATGAATCCTACATCCATGAAAAACATATTTAATTGTTCACCTACATCCAATTAAATTTTTATTTGCAAATCATTCCAATTGCACATAAGGTGATCTTTTCCATCGATTCCAATGAAACTAATTAACATTCAACACAAGAAATTGAGTCTAAATAACTAAACCAAAATGAAATGCATACATAATTAAAGGATAACACTTGATAATTATCCACCTACAGCACAATAACATGTTATAAATATATCACATGGCTATAGCATTCCGTTGTTACAAAAGCATAGATTTCAATCCACAACTAGTTATCAATTTTCACCACATGTACCTAGTTTCCAATTTAACTTTCTAAATGAAAAATAAATATAAATATATGAATAATGTATCTCATGTAAACCGTAGCATGGTTCACCTGTAATCATATGGATGTATCTCTCCACCCATATACATTCCATTAATAATTCACAAAACTAGCTAATTCTACTCATCTAAATTGACTAGTAATTCTAGGAACCGCTAAAATAATTAAATCCACGGATCATAGTATCATTAAAATTCCATTCAAAATATAAATAAAATGTTTTATCATTATAAAATAGGTATCTCATTCAAACATTTTTTCAAACACTTCATATGCAAGGTCAGAAATCTACTCAAAACAATTCCATTGAAGGAGCTAGAAATTGGAAATTGATCTAGAATTTCGGTAGACATTTACCAAACACTATAAAGAAGATTTACCCTCACATTATCACAAAAATTTCAGGTGTATTTATCATACATGAGAATAAAAATAACACTCGGGCATTTTTACAAACACTTCATGTTCCAAGTCTCCAAACTATGCAAAACAATCCAATTGAAGAACTAGTTTTCGAATAAAAGGTAGAAGCATCAAAGAGAAGTGTCTTAAAAAAAGCATAGGCTACTATAACATAAAAATACACATTATAAAATGAGAAGGAGCAGAAATATTATTTCTGTATCAGAGGTTCCAAAGAATCATTTCGTCAAACAATTTGTGCACAAAATCCCAAAAACTAGTTTCCAATTCCTTCACAAAATTTACTTGCATAAATAGATTGAATTCCATGAGAAATTTATTCCACAAATAGTTGATACATTTCATCAAAAATTTCATTTTCATCCATATATAAATCATATCAGTGCCAAATAAATTAAATAAACATGAGATAAATCGCTTATATTTTCCAAATACGCAACCAGAATTGACCATGCCACGTTCCACCTGGCCGTTGACACAATGCAAGCCAAAACTCACTTTGCAATGGTCACCCTGAGCCAAAACCATGATTCCACAAGAAAAAGAGCACTCAACCACAAATTCTCTCAATAAATTATTCCAACCACAACCCAATGGCGAGTGTGGCCTCTACTTCCACTCTAGGGAAATTCCAATGGCTCCAGGACAACAATGCAACCACAACCCAAAGGCAAGTAGTGCTTCCAATCCATGGAAATTCCAGTGGCTCCAAGAAAACCTCAAATCCAAGGTAGTGGACCTCACTCCTGCTTCCAAAATAGGATCTCTAGATTCAATACACATCGATGTCCAACCTCAAATCCAATGGCAGTGGACCTCACCCATGTTGCTAATCCAGGATCTCCATAGGCTAATCCAAGATCTCTAGAGGCAATTCCAGGACATACACTAGTGGCTCTAGAGTAACTCAGCTTGGGAACATGATCCATAAGGGCCCGATGACCAACAAGGATATCATAGCAAGAGAATCAAAATAAAACCACAAGTTCCAAACATAAGCACAAGAGAAAAATCATGAACCAACACACAAGTGTGACTAGCCAACACTAGCAAATCGAATTCCTTAATGAGAAATTCGAATTGGGAGAGAGAGGGAGATAAGCATGAGATTTACATTCCCGGAATAATAAACTGGATTTACACATCAGGTGGATACACCAAGAGACACACTAATCCAAATCATGAGGGTGCACTAGGTGAGAGAGGGACTCCAATTCTCAAATAAAAAAATTAATCTCAGGGTAAATAAAACTGAGTGGCATAACACATCAGGGTGCATAACCAAGAGGTTCCATCAAGTACATAAGAAGGGTGTACAACATCAACATAGGCTCAACACACATAGGTAAACACATTTCCACAACCCCTTGCTCGTAACAACATGGTTCCTCATACTCACTTTTGTGGCATTGGTCATTCGGTTTTTTTTATTTTATTAATTATTTTATAAGTTCAATATAATAAAAATAATAATAGTAATCTGCAAACCATAGTCCAGGCACCTTGTGCCACTATGTCCAACATAAAAAAAAAAATAATATGTCCAGGGGATAAACCAGAGGGTATTACATTTTTTGTGTACTTCATCTATGAATTTGATTCCATAATTATGGATTGGGAGGCTTATTTCTTGCGGGCACTCTGGTCGGCCTCCTAAAGGCTTCATCAAGTTTTCTTAGGATTTGCAGGAAATTGGGTTTGCTCGGCTTCGGTTATGGAGCATGCTTATTCTCAGGCTTAGGGGACACTCTCATCGGGTGCGTGGTGGTTTTCCTCAGGTTCAGGTTTCTCTGCATCCCCCTCCCCTGACTTATATTTTTTCTAGCGAGCAGTCATCTTCGGAGGACATGGATCTTCTAACGGATGAGGGGAATTCTCAGGCTGGTCAGGAGAAGAATTAATGGTTCTATTTAGTGTAATGGTTCAAATTTGAGGGGAATTCTCTTGGTTTTTTGGAATGTATGATGCCACCTCGACCTCACTCTGGTTCGTCACCTCCTCAGCCGAGCTCGGGTAAGCCCTTCTGTGCTCTCTGCTCTGAGGCTCTGCATCATAATTCTTGGGACAATTGTGAAGAACCTGCAATAATTAATTAATGCAAATACACAAGATATCATAAATAATAGAACTCGAATCACTTTTATATTGATCACGGGCCACTTCGAGGGGGAAACCTCCTTTGAGAAAGCTCAATACAATTAACTTCACGGTGCCTTCAATGACCTCAACACACACTTATATACTAATTCTATGCCCAATACTATGGGTCAAAACCATGGGACATATAATACTACGGGACGACTTACAAAGCATATGCATCCAATACTATGGGTCAACAAATACTACGAGACGACTTACAAAGCATATGCGTCCAACAACAATATACTAACATAGTAAAGAGAAGGGTTTACACGGGTTCCTAACATCCCCTCTCCCTTAGAAAAAGCTTTGTCCTCAAAGCTTTGGTTGGAGAAATTGCTGCAAAATCTGAAGGAGTGGTTCCCTGGTAGCATCCTCGGGTTGCATTTTGGCCCACTGACACCTTTGCAGTGTCAAGGAGTATTGCTTGGAAGGTTGTAGACGAAGAAGAACCCTATCAGCTACGTAGAAAATGCGCTCAGAACGGTGCTGATTGGCTTGTTGTTTCAGGCGAATTCTGGCCATGTGAAGATTGTCTTGCAGAATGAGAAGAATCCGATCGCGGTTGCGAAGAACCAAGTCAATTTCCTAAACTGGGGAGCTACTAAGGGTGTATGGAAGAAGAACTGGCGGTGTTTGTCCATAGACTGCTTCATATGGTGTCCTTTGAGATGTGGTATTGTACCACTAGAGCGCTGCTAGGAAATCCATAGAAATAGTTGGCCAAAGCTGTGTAGGGATGGGCAAGGGTTTGAGCAATCCCGAAAGGAGTGTCGTTTCACCCTTGTTGACCTGGAAAGTATCACAGTCAACCACCATCTGTTGAATTGTCATTTTTAGTCCCTACCAAAAGAAGTTACATTGTTCCCGGTCATACATTTTGAAGAACCCAGAGTGCCCTGCTGATGAAGAAGCATGGAGTTCATAGAAGAGATAGCCTTGTTGAACATATTGCAACCAATTTGGAATAAGCAGAGAAAGAGCTGTAAGAGAAACTGGGTCATCAATTGTGCAAGAAGGAGCATCTGCCACCATATTGTCCTTACCCTTCTTGTAAGTGATCGCATAGGGATAACTCATGAGTTGGATAACCCATTTTAGGTGTGTTGGGTAGGAGACCCATTGTTCCAAAAAAATTTCCAGACTCTGGAGATCAGTCTTGATGCAGAAATAATTCCCTAATAGGTATGGCTGCCACTTCTGTACTGCATGCAAAATAGCCATCAGTTCCTGCTGAGAGGTAGATGCGACTAAATTCTTACCGGAAAGGTCTCTTGAAGGCGGAAAGCTCATTGGTTCAGAAAAGACACTTGCATATCTATCCAAGGACGTAGTGGAGACCGTTGATGGGTGCATCTGAATGGAATGGAGTTGAGCGATGACACCATGTGAATTCTTCTTAAGGATTTTTTCCAGGCGATGTGAACTGATGATGCAGAGAAACCCTGGTTGTAAGCCCATTAATTTGTGTTGTGCCCCATTGACTGAAAACTGCATCCAAAGTTCCACAAACTCCCATAAGATGGGGCCAAGTGTGCATAACCATTGAACACCCAAAACCACATCACATCCGCCTAAGGACAAGGAAAACATGTCAGAGCGCAGGTTATAATATTCCAGAGAGATACGCACATTGTAACACTTCCCCTTGCAAGGTAAGGTGCCCCCATTGGAAACCATGACTTCAAAGTTGGAGCAAGGATGGGCAAAACAATCAACCTGTTTGGCAATCCGAGGTTCAATGAAGTTATGAGTGCTACCAGAATCAATGAGTATGGTAAGAGGGAGCTTCTTGAAGTATCCATTGACTCGCATTGTTGGTGGGGTGGTGATGCCGGTTACAGCATGGAGAGAGATCTCCGGTGGGTCGTCCTAAGATGGGATGTCAATAAGCGGGTGTTGAATGTCGACCTCATCATCTACTGCATTTGGACCTTCTTCATCAAGTTCTGAGGCAGGCGGAGAATCCACATCCAAGAGATAGAGCTTTTGTTGAACACATCTATGTCCCCGAGTGAATTTCTCATCACAATTATAACAAAGTCCTTTTTCTCGACGTGCCTGCATCTCTGTTTCAAACAAATGCTTGATAGGATTTGGTTGAGGAGCAGGCATGATGGGAGGTCGTTGGGAACCCATATTTCTGAAGGGAACAAAGGTGGGTTTGAAGTGTTGTTGAGCTGCGATCTTGTCCTCTGCCAACTTCTCCAACCCTAGGACTTCCATCATTGTGTTGGGACAGAACATTTTGACCTCTGAACGGATTTCATCCTTGAGACCACTGATAAAACAACTCTAGTAGAATTCATCAGACAATCCTTCTGTGTGATTGGCCAGTTTCTCAAATTATGTCTGATACTCTCTCACTATGCCAATTTGGTGAAGTTTAGTGAGTGCTCCTGTGAAGTCATCAAAAGCACTAGGACCAAATCGTGGCAAAAGGAGTTGGCAAAAATATGTCCAGTTTGGCTAGGGATGATATTTGATGTACCAACGGTACCATTGAAGGGCTTCTTGTTCCAAATGAAAGGATGCAAGTGGAACTTTCTGGACATCAAAAGTGTTATGCAGACTGAAATATTGTTATGCTCGGTATATCCATCCAGTCGGATCAATACCATTGAAGCGAGGAAAATCAAGCTTCGTCCCACGAAAATTGTTGGAAGAAGAGAACCCAGTGGCTGCAAAAGATTCTGGCTGTCAGTTATTGTTCATCGCTGAATGCTGAAGATGGAGGCTGAGAAATTTTTCATCCAGATCTTGGAGTTTGGTTTGGATGGCTGCAAGTACTTCCTCCATGGTTTTTGCTCCTGCGTAGGTGACAACCACAACCAAGAGTTTTTTTTTTTTGGGGGGGGGGGGGAATGGATAGAAAAACACAAACAAAAGCTTATTTAGTAAAGGAAGATTTGGATTTGGAAAAAACTCAGATGGGTAATTGGGGTTTGACTAGGTTTTGGACACTTTCTGATGGACAGGAAAGCAAAAAATGGGGATTTCAGAAGCGGGGTGAAAGAATGAGAAAATTTGGTAGAGAGGCACAAAGAAGCAGAATTAGAAAAGGAGCACGGTGGCAAAATTTGAAGGCGTTTGGGTGAAAATTGAAGGAGTTATGGCAAACCCTAAAAATAGACAAATGTGGGATTTCTGGTCTTGGGAAGTGGAATTTGGGATAGGGTCTTCGGGAAATAAATATGCAGAATGGGATTGCAGGGATGTCAGTGAAGTTTGAGGGAAAACAGAGTTGAAACAAAGGATATATGGCCGAAAAACATAAATAAATAAATAAAAATCTCCAGAAATGGATCAACAATAGTGGTGCGGAAGGGATCTGCAACGGTGTGGAAGGGATCAAAAACAGTTGGATCTGAAACGGCGACTGGATCTAGAATGACTTTCAGAATAGATCTGAAACGGATGGATATGGAGTGAAAGTGATCGGCAACAGTTCAGTTGAAAATAGATATGGACCCCAGGTATGTGTGGCTTCCTATCGATTTAGGGGATTCACTTGGCCACCAATGCTGTCTGACGGCTTGCGTATTGGGGTAGTACCCCTCACTCCATGGCTCAGGTAAAACTGATAACCGCTTTGCCACAAACGACAGCTCTTGGTTTACCTCACGGGTGGGAACTAGTCAATCAGGTAGGGGTCGTTTCCCTTTTCGCTGGTAGGTCCTCTCAATGGGCCAGCTACTTTGGGGTTCCTGTGGTACTCCTCACAATGAGTTTTAGGGCTTATGCCCAAGTACTTCCCACAGTTAAGCGGATAGGGGTTATCCCCAGATCTGAATTTGCAACAGATGCGAAAAAAAAAACTGGCAAAAATTCCACCCAACGAGCCCAAGAAAGTGCTCTGATACCAGATGTGAAGAACCTGCAATAATTAATTAATTCAAATACACAAGATATCATAAATAATAGAACTCAGAATCACTTTTATATTGATCACAGGCCACTTCGAGGGGGAAACCTCCTTTGAGCAAGCTCAATACAATTAACTTCATGGTGCCTTCAATGACCTCAACACACACTTATATACTAAGTCTATGCCCAATACTATGGGTCAAAATCATGGGACATATAATACTACGGGACGACTTACAAAGCATATGCGTCCAATACTATGGGTCAATACTATGGGCTAATATAAACTATAGGTCAACAAATACTACGGGACGACTTACAAAGCATATGCGTCCAACAACAATATACTAACATAGTAAAGAGAAGGGTTGACATAGGTTCCTAACAACAATTCGCTTGTGGCTCATGCTCTATTTGATATCAATTTTGAAAACCATCGTCATATGGAAGATGTTTCTTTCATATTGGAATTATTTGACAAGAATATGTCTTCTAGTCTCTCTATACTCTCTAGTCATGGTTATGGCATGCCACAGATGGATATTGTCAACCGTGGAACCATAATTGTGGAGGATGGCACTCCTAGTCAGGAAATCATCCATCAAAAAATGCGTGACAGATCTTAGTTTTTCTGTCAGCTTTGCTTCTCTACTTTCGGTTTTGTTTTTGGTCTTATCTCAAATCTTGTACATGTATAGGGGTATCAGTTTCTATTTCTTGGCTCAGAAAGCCATTGTTGTTGTATGTATAAGTATCTGTCTTTTTTTTTAAAACCCATGAACTAAGTTATCAGGGTGATTATGTCATGGCCCTCAAACTTTGCTATGTACTTATTTTTATGATATAATATAATGTTGCTCTTACTTACCAAAAAAAAATTAATATATACACCTTTTTTTAAAAGTGATGCAGACATAAAGTAATATAGAAAAGAAGAAAAGAAATGATAACACATATCTTATTACTTTTAGATAGAATTATCAAAGAAAAAGTAAGAGGAAAAAGAAAAAACAATCTAGTCCCTGTCAAATATGAAAATGAAAAGGTAATAATGACAAATTGTCTTTGTAAAAGTATTAAAATAAAAATTAACATAATTGATAATATCAAAATCAAAATATCAAATGAAAAGAGACAACATATTTTTTTTTAAAACAAAAGTCAACAATGTCATGTGAAGGTTACCCCACGGCACTTTAAAAAAATTATATATTAAATGTTTTTATTTTATATCCTATTTTTTAAAATAAAGTTACACTTGTATATTTATTTTTCATCAATAACCTCTTCATCCAATCACACAATGGAATGAGTAAAATTAAAAATATATATATATATATTCAAAAAAATTAATTTAATAAATAAAAATATTGAATTTAGACCACATCACTCATATCATTTACCCTAATTTAATTTGTTTTTCACTTGACATATTTAAAAGACCTAAAAATTGTAAATCATTGGTTCACATGTTAACTTCTTTAAAGCACACCTTCTCTCTCCATGACTACTTTCCTTAAAATATCATTTTTACCTCAAATCTCAAGGACAAATTTCATTTGTCCATAAAAAGCATGTATCCACAAGCTCATACACTCTCAACCACAAATCTTGTGCATTAAAGAGGGATAAGCATTGAAATAATTGTATGCTGACATAATGTACCTAATATTAAAAGAAGGATAAACATTGAAGTAATTGAATATTAACACCAACAAAGATCCATCTTAAACCTAGATTTATAAAGCAACGAAATGGATCCAATTTCTTGAGATGTAATTTTTTTATCTCAATTTTTTTTTTTATGAACAACATGGATTTTTTTAATTACTTCTAGTTTGGTTTTAATTTTTATTGTATGATACATGATTTTTTTTTACTTACTATTTTTTGTAAAACAAATACATACATCCATTTTTTTTAAAAGGATACTTTTATTAGAGAAGAAGGAAAAACATTAACATAAAGTGCATATTGTTTTAACCAAAGTGATTAACTGATTTATATAAAGGCTCACGGGAATTAGCATAAAAAAAGAGTTACATCAGTCCAAAGAGGAGAAATGTTTACAGGTATGCTACAAACTATTATCCCATATAAAGTCATCCAAAAGTAAGTTGCAATGCAGTTGCTACCTTCGACGGTTTCACTAATATATATTCTAATGAATTGGCCTAACGCTAAGTTGCACCACTCATGTTTTGATCCTCCTCGGATTCTTGAAGGGATTGTACTGCTTCTGCTTCCTCGCCTTTGAATTCTTCCAAGCTTATAATATTGAAAACTTTATCAGATTGACATACAAATGAATCTTTGGATTCCTAGCTACTTTGGTAGTCCGTTGCTCGAGACCTCTACACTGCTAGCAATTCATCATGTCTGTCAACTAATACCTGAATTGTATCCACTTGTACTTCATAAAGTGCATATTAATGTTTTTTAAATGCATTTTTTTAAGAATAGAAACTTTTGTTAGAAAAGAGAGAAACAAAATCAATTATAATACACATTTTAGTATTGTTATATAAAGAAAAAAATATAAAAAAAGAAATAAAGATTAAAAAAAAGTAATCATATTTCATTATTTTTTTATAGAGAAAGAAAATAAGAAGAAGAAAAAAGTAGGAAGAGACCATATGTAGGCTTCAATCTTACTGCAATAAAAAGTAGCTTCTCTTATCAAGGTAGGACACCAGTTTATCAAGGTAGCTTGGATGCCATTTATCAGGGTGGGATTAAGTGTAGCTTCTGGAAAACTAATTTCCCTTTGATTTACTGACTAGAATTATCATGGCATGGATTCTCTTCCTCTCTAGATGTTGGAATGAATAAGTGTTGAATGAATTGAGTTTATAACTTTAAATATGCATGGTTTTTATTTGACACATGGCTTCCCTAGAATAATACTCCATTAAGATCATTAATACCATGATTAATTAAGGTGGCCCTCATAATTATGGTTAAGGGAATTTGGGTTAAAAGGGTTAATCAAGGCTAAGGTATAGTTAAATTCCACTAGGTTCATAACCCATTTCCCCCTCCCACTTCCCCCACTTGTGGATTCATAGCGTCCCCCCATCTCTTATTCGTCCTTCTTTAATCGTAGTTGATGGGGATTTGTATATTAAAATAAAAAGTGCATATTTAAAATATATTTAATCATCCTGGACCATTCATATCTTGCTTCTAGCCTTTACATAATTACATCATGTTTACATCTCGAGGTAAAAAATAGGGTGTTACATTCCCCTCCCTCTTAATTTATGCACCATCCTTGGTGCATATCAACACTATGTACATGTACAAAAGTATTACAACAAAAAATTTCAAAATAGTTGTGGGTATGCCTTTTGCATCACATCCTCCAAATCCCACATTGCTTCTTTTGGGTCATAATGAATCCATCGGACCTTTACCTACCCTATGGCTCTATTCCTGGGTAACGTAATCTTGTTATCGAGGACGCACATTGCTTGCACTGAAATATCTCCCTCCAGTTCCACCTAAATCACAACCCAATCGAAGATGTGGTTAGGATTAGGTATATACTTCTTCAATAATGACACATGAAATACATTATGTACTCTTATGCAATCATGCAAATCAAGTTCATATGCAATAGGTCCTATCCTAGATAATATTTCAAATGACCCATAATATCTAAGCACTAGCTTGTGACAAATTTCAAGTTTTAATGAACACTTTTTTAGCCTAACTTGCAGATACACATGTTCACCAGCTCTGAATTCTCTTACTACTTTTCCTTTGTCTACATAAATTTTCTGGATTTCTTTTGCTTTCTTCAAATTTTGTATGATTTGCATAATTTTCTCTTCCATTTCTTTAAGTAATTCTGGCTCAATTACTATTATGTCTATTTGGTTTCACCAACTGAATGGAGTATTACACTTTCTTCCATATAAGGCTTCAAGCATAATCATATTTAAATAATCATGATATCCATTGTTGTATGCAACTCCACCAAGTACAAGTAATCTTCTCATTTATATGGATGATACATCACATACATCCTCAGCACATCCTCCATAAATTGATAAACTCTCTCAATATACCATATGTCTAGGGATGATAAGTTGTAGTTAAATTCAAATTTGTTCCAAATCCTTTGAATAAACCCTTCCAAAAGTTTGAAGTAAACTTTGGATCTTTGTTTTATACAATTCCCTTTGGTATCCCATGTAACTAGGCAATTTCCTTCATATAAATTTATGCTATGTTAGCTTCCTTATGCATTGATTTGATTGGAATAAATTGGGAAGCCTTCGTTAACTTATCCACCATTACCACGATGGAATCATGTTGCTTCATTTTATTAGGCAACTTAGTGATGAAATCAATGGTCACCACATCCCATTTCCACTCTAGTATTGGTAGTGGTTGTAGCAAACATGTTGGATTTGTGTGCTCCACTTTTACTCTCTAACATTCCATGCACCTAGCTATATTCTCAATAACATATTTCTTCAATCTTGGATAAAAGTACTGACTTCTCACTGCTGCAATTGTCTTTTGGTATCCAGGGTGTCCTGTATATGGAACCTTGTGCACCTCATTCATTACCAATTTCCTTAATTTAGTAGAATTAGGAACATAAACCCTATTTTTATGCATAAGAAGTCCATCATCTTACAATTTGTATCCTCTGTATTTCTATTGTACATTTTGTTGCTACAATCCATCTTTTACCTGTAGATAATGTTCATATGAAATAACAAGCTCAAGAATTCTAGTTCTTAAATATGATTTACACATGCTAATGGTTGTAGCATGTATTACATGTACTCTCCTTCTGAGTGCATCTGTGACCTTATTCTCTTTCCCTTTTATATGTTTGATATTAAAATTAAATTCGCAAATATATTCTAGCTAGCTTGTTTGTCTAGCATCAAAATTTTGCTTTTAAAACAAGTATTTCAACCCACTGTGATCAGTCCTTAATTCAAACTTCCTACCCATGAGATAATGTCTCCACATTTTTAAGGCATGCACTTTATTATCCAACTTTAAACCGTGTGTGACATTATTGTTCTCGTGTCCCTTCAGCTTCCTAGACTCATAATAGACCACAGGTCCTTTTTGCATAAGCACACCACCAATTCCTTCTTTGCAAGCATCTATCCATACCACAAAATATTCATGTGAATTAACAATTTTGAGAATTTGTTCACAAGTGAGAAATCCATTTAGGTTTTGAAAATTTTCTTCACACAGTGGTGTCCATTCAAATTTGTCACCTTTCTTCTATAATGAGGTAACTGGATGTGCCATTTTTTAGAATCCTTCTATGAATCTTTGGTATTATCCATCCAATCCCATAAATGACCTTACCTCCGATACATTCTCGGGTGTATGCCACCCTATGATAGCTTCAACCTTCTTTGATTCCATTGTTATCCCTTGCTCAAATATAATGTGTCCTCAATACAAAATATGTTTTTGGTAAAATGAATACTTACTCAACTTAGCATAAAGTTGATTCTCTCTTAGAACTTGTAGTACTAATATCAAATGTTCCTCATGCTCCTCCACTGATCTTGAATAAATAATAATTTCATCTAATAATACAATGAAAAACATATCCAAATACTTTATAAATATGTCATTCATTAAACACATAAAAGTATTTGGTGCATTTGTTAATCCAAATGGCGGTACGAGAAACTCATAATGACCATATCGGGTTATGAAAGTTGTGTTTCTTATATCATCATTATTTATTCTCACTTGATGAGAAATTGATCTCAAATCTATCTTGGATTAAATCATTTCTTCTTTTGGTTGATCAAACAAGTCATCAATTATGGGTAGAGGATATGTGTTCTTCATAGTGTCTTTATTTAACTGTCTAAATTCAATACACAGCCTTAATGTTCCATCCCTCTTCTTTACAAAGAGTATCGGTGCTCCCTAAGGAGAAAACCTTGGTCATATGTATCCTTTGTTCAACAACTCCTATATTTGCATCTATAATTCCTTCAACTTAGGTGTAGTATTTCGACATGGTATTTTGGAAACTGGGTCAGCTCTAGTTACCAAGTCAATAGAGAAACTAATGTCTCTTTCAGTCGAAAAAATGGTATTTTATCAAACACATCTGTGAATTCCTTTAACACTAAAAAATATTCTAGGTTGGGGCATTTACCCTTTTCTTTCTCCTCCTCATGAGATGTATACAACTAGCATCCTTTCATGAAACACCTTTTTAATTGTACAATTGAAATCTTCCTTATGGAAATAGGCCTTGGAATTCCTCTCACTATCATCTGCTCTCCTTCATCAAGACAAGTGAGAGTCTTTTTATAGCTATCCAACATAACATGGTATGCATCTAAACAATCCATCCCAATAATCACATCATAAGAACAATGAGATATTATTTTCAAATATGCAAATGTATGTAGTCCAACACTTGATATGCTCCCTTGTTCCTCTCTCTCTAGACTATGTCCTCCAGGGTCCTTGTTGATTTGGATTAATTTGATAATATGAGTTTGACTGGTTCTTAACAAAAGGATGTTTAAATCCTTTCTTCATTTGATATTGTTTATGTTTATTCTTGTACCTCCAAGACTTGTGAAAAAATTCTTTTTTTTGCTATGTTCATATATATATTTGGATTTCTGAATTGCCTCCACCAAAGTCTTAGGCTCATCAAATTGAAGTTTGTCTATGTAAAATGGAGGTAATCCACTAAAAAATATCAGTATCTTTACTTTCTCATCCTTAAGAAACCCAACATACCTAAGTAATTCAAAAAAAAATCTTTCATACTCCTCCATATACATATTTCCAAGCTTTAGTTCAAATAACTCCTCCATATTCTTCTCATAGTAATTTTCAGATAAATACTTCTACTGGAAATACCTCTTGAACTACCTCCATGTGATATTCTTTTCCTTGATATGATTTACTTGGAATAGCTAATCCCACCAAATGGAATCCTTGCCCTGCAAATTGTAAATGTTTATTCTAGCCTCCATATTTGAGGAGTACTTCCTCATCCCCAATACCCAAGATTCAACATCTTCTCCTTTCTTATACTCACCATAAAAAGTGGGTGTCTTAATCTATATAAGGTCCTCATGCATCTCTTTCTCCACATGTATTATTGTATGTTGTCTAGATGAATACATTTATGGGTTACTCCTTGATTCTTCATATGAGTATGACTTTCTGGCTGCATGAGGTGGTGATACATAGCATCCATGAATCTTGGTAGCACTCTTGGAATGTTTGGATCTTTCATACGATCTCAACATGTATTTTTATTTATCTTCTTTATCATGGAATTAGTCTAATCCAACATGCTTTTGTCTCTGCAATAAATTCAAGCTCTGCATTCGCTGGGTAATCAACTAGTTTTTTTGTTCCTGAGCCCTCAACATTCTCTCATTATCAACTCTACAAATTGGTACTTCCATACTCAAGATTCTTTTGGTTTCCATCAACTCAATGAGTTTAGTGTTATCTCTATTCCCATTAGATTATGTTTCCTCATTTCCCACACTGATATTCTATCCACTGGATTCTTCTTCCAAACTGTATGGAAGTTCTCCTTCCCCCATTCTTTACTTCTTCAGTTTTGTTCTATATTGTGCTAAATGCATACATGTAGCCTGTAACCTGTAGAAACTTGTTGTACCAATATCTTCAATGTGTTCATATATAAAATCTATTAGTTAAAATTTGTTTCCAAAATTCAATAAAATTTCATGTACATATAAGAATTCTTGAAATTATTAATTTGACAATTTTGTCAAATTATAACCACATGCCCATTTCTTGTCGAATTTTTGAAAGGGCATAACACACTTATGCTAAACTGACAGCACAATGCAATATTTCCCATTTTTTATCTTATTTTCACCACAAGGAAATTCTTGAAGTCCTCAATGTATTAAGGTGCACAACAGGGGTCAAGGGGGCTTTCCCCCTTGCGGCTTCCCCTTTCTTTTTTTAGTAAAAAAAGCAAGTTTTGTGTAATATGGAACATAAGATTGGTGACATTTTTGAATTCCCAATACTTGGAATCCAAGTGTTGGAACCATTTCCTTTATTTTTCTGTTTGCATTATTTTATGAGAATGGCATGTACGAGGGGTCCTATCCAAATCAGATAATCACAATAATCACCATCATCATCATCGTCATCGTCATCGTCATCGTCATCATCATCATCAATATATAATCAATACATCATCATCATAATTTGTTGATCATTATCATCAATATATAATCAATACATCATCATCATAATTTGTTGATCATCATCATTGTCACCATCATCGGGTTTACTATTAAATTTTATAAGTGTATGTGCTTAAGCGTCATTTTCACCATCCTCATTATCATCATCATCAACAACAACAACAACAACAACATCATCATCATCTTCATCATCATCATCATCATCATCATCATCCTCATCGTCATTGTCATAATCGTTGTCGTCATCTTCATCCTCATCCTCATCCTCATCATCATCGTCGTCTTCATCCTCATCCTCATCCTCATCATCATTGTCATCATCATCATCATCATCATCATCATCATCATCATCATCATCCTCAACATCACCAACATCATAATATAATTGCATCATCATCATCTTAGTCGTCATCATCAACGTCATCGTAATATATTAACAACATCATCATCATCTGTGTCATCATCCTCATCATCAATGTCATCATCATCGCCATCATCGCCATCATCACCATTATCACCATCATCATCATCACCATTATCATCATCATAAACAACAACAACATTGACATCATCATCATTGTCGTCATCTTCATCATCAACAGCATCACCATCATCATCATTATCTTCATCATCTTCATCCTCATCCTCATCATCATTGTCATCCTCCTCCTCAACATCATCATCATCATAAAATAATTGCATCATCCTTGTTGTTGTCATCGTGCTCATCATCATCATCATCATCATAATATAATCAAATCATCATTGTTTTCCTCATCATCATCTTCATCATCATCATCATCATCCTGATTGCCATCTTCATCATTGTCATCAACATCGATGTCATCCTCGTTATCATGTTCACCATCATCACCACCATAATCATCGTCATCACCATCATTGTTGTCATCATCATTGCAATCATCTTCATCACCATCATCCTCATCGACGACATCATAGTCCACATCATCATAATCATCCTCAAAGTCTTCTCATAGTCATCATTATCGTCCTTGCAATAATATAATCACATCATTGTCACCATCATCATTGTCAATATCATCACGATCATCATCCTCTCAAAGGTCCTACCTTAACTTACTATGTGTCATGTTGACCACAAATAATTAAGGTACCATGCTTGCACAACTTTGTAAAGATGGACAATAGATGTAGAAGATTTAGGGATTCAAAATGACATGTTAGATATGGAAATATTATTGCATCAATGCCAAAAAGTATCCTTGAAGTGTCAATAAAGTTATGTGGTAAGGGACTATAAGGGTTGGGATTGATATGTTAAGAGGGTGAAGATTATACGTGTTAGAGGTGAAACAAGGGTAAGTGTTTATAATGTGTGTGAAAAATATAAATGTTATAGTGATAAATTATTATATAATAGATACAAGTTAAATTAAATAGGGTTATAAGGATTGGTGGTTAGGGGTAATGGTGGTGTAGAGTTAAGGGTGATTATAGTACTTATAAGGATTAAGGGTTATTAATGTTAGAAGGTATGTTAATGGTGATAGAGTTTAGGGTTTATAATAGTTAAGGATATGGGTGATATGAGTTAAAAGTGACGGATTAGTGTTTGGGGTTATAACCATTAAGGGGTTAGAAATTAAAAAGTTTAAGTGTTCATGAGGGTGTAAGTGATAATAGTTATAGATATTATAGATATTTATAATTAGGGGTATGGAAGTTAGGTGTTACAATATTGTTTGTAAGTATTAAGGATTTTAATGGCTATACAAGTTAGGGTTTATATGGGAGAGGGTTAGATGGGTTAGAGTTTAAGGGTTCTGAATTGTTTATTATAGGTGTTAGATCTATTTAAGGTTGAAAGTTAATAGACATTATAGGGATTAATGTTATTAAGATTATATGATTTAAGGGGTGATGAGTTATAAGAGGTAGTGAATTAGCAATTTTAGAGGACATTGTAGAGGTTATAAGGGTTAGGGTTCGTGTTAAAGTTGGTCATAGGTATATATGCTTAAGGCTAGTTTATACCGATGAGGGATTATATGTGTTAATAATGATAAATAGTTAAAATGGTTAATGGTTGTGCTTTAATTTACAAGGGTTAGATGTTACAATTATAGGGTTAAGGGTTATAACATTTATGGCAATTAAGGCATAAGGGTCCCAAATTCATAGTTGTTAGGACTAACAACATACTTATATAGGTCTTAGTTTATAGATGTTATTGTTTATGGATGAGGGGTTGAAGGTTATCTTCTAGGATGTGGTGGTTAGGGATGAAGGGTACAATTATATTATGGATTTTAGGTTGTATGAATTGTATTAATTAGGTGTTGTGTTATAAGGATTATATGCTATAAGTGTTCATGGTTATAGGCTATAACAATAATAAGAGCTTGTCTTAATCAGGGGTTATGTGGTAAAGGTTATTAGTCTCAATGAATAATAGTTATGGGAGATAGGTATTAGGGTTTAAAGGTTAGGGCTCCAAGATTATAACAATTTTGTGTTAAGGGGGTTAAGAGTTATAAGGGTTAGGAGATTGGGGATTTATAAAGTGTTATGAGTGAAAGTTCAAGATTTAAGGATTATGCAAGTTATGGGGTAAGGGCCATATGAGTTAGGTGTTTGGTGTTAAGGATTATAAGGGTTAGAATTTTAATGTTTAGTAGTGAGGGTGGGTGGTAATTAAGATGAACCGAGCTACATGATTTATATTTTATAAGGTTATATGGGTTAGATGTGATAAGGGTTAGGATATTATTGGTACAATATGCGTTAGTTGTTAATGTTCAAGTACTAAAATTTAGGTAGGTTGTTTGTTAGTGGTTATATGGGTTAAGTGTTAGTTGTTACAGATTATAGGGGCTAGAACCAAATTTTAGTGGGGTAAGTGTTAGGGTTAACCTTGACTCGGGATTCAGTCAAAGGCCATTAGGTCTAGCACATGGTTTTGAGCACATGCTTTCTTGTAGCCCATGGTATTGGGCCATGGTATTACATGTAAAGAAGCCTTTGTAAGGCTTGAGGAGGCTCCATTGTAAAGTGGCCTGGAGGTGAGTAGTGGTTAGCTCACTTGGCCCGGATGGCCAGTTTTGGCCATGTAATGAAGATCTTCATTAGGCATTGGTTTTCCCCGCATAGGGTTTCCAAGGTAAACTTGTGTCTCTCTTAAGTTGTTGCTTGTTTGTGTATTATTTTTCTTGCACATCATTTATTATGCTCGCTTTAATCTTAATAATTGGTATCAGAGTTTGTAGATATGTTCATGAGTTAGATTCCATGTTGAAGAAAAGGTATTTGATGACGGATCGGCCATGTGAAAAGAAGCCAAGAGAGTCGTGAATATTTGTATGCATGAATAAACCAAGGTAAAACCAATAATAAGAAATAGTTTTGTAAAAGGGAGAATATGTCATGTGGATATTATAAAAAACGGTGTTTTATGTCCACCTAATTTTAAAAGGCAATTTTTAAATGAAACGTTTTTTCATGACTAAGTGTACATGATATTTAAAAAGGTTTTTTCTTAAGATATTCAATGATGTACATAGTGAGTATGTAAAGGGGTTTGTTCTTGCGCTAAATGCTTTAAAACGGAGGGAGTAGTTTAAGTCATAATTATTTACTTCCTTTTAGAAGTGAATAAGATTATTTTTTTTTAAAAAGGAAGGGGTGTCCATGTAAATGAAAAGTGAAGTTGGTTAAAGCAATGGCAAAGGAATATTGATCGAGATAGTATTGTGGTCAAGAATGAAGGCATGGAAAATGACAAGCAACGTCAAGGCACAAGACAGCAAGCACGGAAAAGTAAGAGGATGAAGCAATGCATGGTGATGGTGTAGTCATTATGAAGATACATGAAAAAAATTAATGGAGCAGTTTGTATGTAAAAGGGCATATAGCCGTAAGACCTATTAAGGCATACATACCCCTAGTAACTCACCAGTAAATTTGGGAGAAAGACCTAGGTGATAGGGGGTGTATGTGAGATTCCTTGGTTAAAACTTTGAGGGGAGTTGGTCATTACTCCAAGTCAAGTTTAAAGGGGGGATTGTTAGGGTTATCCTTGACTCGGGATTGAGTCAAAGGCCTTTAGGTCTAGCACACAGTTTTGGGCACATGGTTTCTTGTAGCCCATGGTATTGGCCCATGGTATTACATGTAAAGAATCCTTTATAAGGCTTGAGAATGCTCCATTGTAAATTGGCCTGGAGGTGAGTGGTGGCTAGCTTGCTTGGCCCGGATGGTCAGTTTTGGCCATGTAATGAAGATCTTCATTGGGTGTTCATTTTCCCCGCATGGGGTTTCCAGGCTAAACTTGTGTCTCTCTTAAGTTGTTGCTTGTTTTTGTATTATTTTTTTCACATATCATTTACTATACTCGCTTTAATCTTAATAGTAAGGTGTTAGGGGTTACAAAGTATAACATTTTTAGGGATTATGAGCTATAGGGATAATTGAAATGACAATGATTAAAGGGGTTATATATAGAGGTAATTAAGGAGACAAATTCGGTAATTAGGATTATAGGTTATTAATGAGGATTATTAAGGGAACTTGTTATAATTCATAAGGGATGTATGTTATATATGTTAAGGATGGAGGTTTGGGGTTACTTGGACTAGGATTTATAAAGGTTAAGATATCCCACAGTTAGGGGTCATTGGTGATAGGGGTTATAATGGTTTTAGGTAATAAGGGTGATATAGTTATATGTATTACCTATTAGAATTCATAAGGATTAATAGTTATATATGTTAGGAGTTTAATGATAAGTGGTGATAGTGGTTATAATATTTTTTTATTGCGGGAGTTGAGGGTTATATTAATAGAGGTTATAGGTTGTAGGGATCGATAATGGTTATATTAGAGTATATATACATGAAGTATTAGGAGAGCTAATGGTGGTAGCCTATATTAGCGATTATAAGGGTTAAAGAGACTAACTATGTTAAATGATATGTGTTCTAGTGTTAAGATAGTTCTTTATTCCATTAAAATGCACTTTTGTTATAGTAGTCAACTATGAAATGGAAAATCGACAAATCAACGTCTATATAGTGTTTATAAAAATTATAGAGAAAGGCCATATACTAGAAAAGAATATCAACTAGACATATAACAAGATTAGTCCCCTATTTTGAATTATCAAGTTAGGGAAATACCTAACACCAAGAAGATGTCTCATTGCCAATCAGATATCAAAGAAGATTTTTCATTTATATAAAAATGAGAATAATGGAACCATTATAAACTTACTAGGATTAATCTAAGAGTGGAAATTAACTCGCATACACTTTACATTCTCCAGATAGTTAAGTGTACATATAAATTCCATTGCTCTTATTAAAATCAAGAAGATGCAAGTCACATAACACGCAGTGAGAAGCAATTCACCATTAAGATCTAAATCAATAAGGAGCTCAAATGAAGAAGAGAAAACCATAAGAGTACTCAATTTGAATTAGTTGATCACTTTATTAAATAATATTTATTGCATATCCATAACAAATTTATATTAAACTTCAACCAATTAAAAAGATGACTCATCAATATCAGAGTTGTATCCAAACCTTCAAAATCATTGAAAGGATTGTCCATATCAACATATGTGATGTCTAGCACTAATTCATTATTAATATATAACCATCATCATCAAGATGAATCATAGGATCATGTGAGCCAATAGTTGGATGGTCAAGTTATTCTCCTCTTCGTTCAATGGTACTTCTTCCTTCTCGCGTGCATCTTCTTCATATTCTTCACAAGCATCTTCTTCAAGAAAAATATACTATAGAGGCCTTCCTCTTGGGTCAATTCTAACAACAAATGACCAACCTGCTCTAGATGACACTTGTGAATAAAACGCATGCTCACAATGACTTGGAAGTACATAGGGATCTATATTCAATTCATACATAGTAGTATTAATCATGTTAAATTCATTATCATGATTAATAACAATCCTTTCATAACCTTGTAGCAACAATCTATACCACTTGACCTTAAAAGGAACCACTTTGAAGGATTTAAAGTCCATATCTAGTATATCTTCTAAATAGTCATACTAACTCAAATTGGATGTGATTGGAACTCTGTCATCCCACTGGAAAATATTAGTAACCTAGAAAATTATAGATATTGGGCCATTGTCACAAGTTTTCTTCTTAGTATCCAACTGTTTGGTGTGATGTTTTCTATTATTACACCACATAGATTTGTGATGTTTCACCTGCACACTCGACATGTTATAAATGCATTATCATGAATTCATAACTACATGTATAAGATAATTTCAGGGACAAAAAAAACACAAAAATAGGAAAAATCCAAAAATCAATGGTAAATAATTACATTTCTATCTTTTTCACCATAGGCTATATCAATTTCCTTCTATGTTGGATTTGTATCAGTATCCAAATAAAGTATTCTAATAAAATTGGCCATCCCACTCCATGATAATATATGGTAAACTTCATTGCATCACTCTATCCAAATCTTCATCTAGTCAAGATTATTTGCAATGTATAAATGTATTGCATCCCAAACTCCACTACATATTTGAAGGGGGGAAATATATTTAGTGCACCAATCAAGCTTAAATAATTATGTTAGAAAATAGCAATTGCAATAAAAGCTAAATATACCCTTCACTTTTCTCCATCTACGTACCTTTCCTCAACAACACATCCCCTTCAAATTTGTTGGTGTAATTGACATCCCAAAAGAGAGGCACGTTAATATTACCCACTAGGCCACTATTGGTGTGAAACTCACTAAAATAAATAGTGGACTAATATACCATGTAGACTTCAACCATTGAGCCCTCCGAATGTGATATTTGTCTAACAAAAGTCATCAATTCCTTCAAGTGGTTCTCCACTAACCACATTGACCTTGTGTGTATGGGTCCACATATTTCAATGTCATCGACTAGCTATATGAGGTAATATTCTTGTGTATTGGAAAAACATGAAGGTAGATGTTTTCGGACAATCTACTCGAGTGGACACGAGCATGATCTCCCTAGTCCAACTGGATCTAGAACAAATGGAAACAGAATATAAAACTACTTTCCTAGATCAATTAGAGATCAAGGTAATTATATGCCTTACCTTCAAATTTGTAGATCCTTCTCCTCTTTATTGCTCCAAGATTCGTGGTCGTCAAATCCGTAGCTGTAAAACCTATCAAAGCACATAGATACAAACGAGCAATAAAAGCACATATAAACACTAACTGATCTAAGCAAACAATTAGGGAAGTGAGCTCTAAATATCATTGAACACAAAGACATTTATGGAAAGAGATTATATTACTGTAAAATGAATGAGAAATACATAGAAGAGTGATGATTACAACCCAATCCTTTACATTGCAATCTTCCTCCAACAAGCCAAGCCAATGCCTCCAAAGGAAATGTATGCCTCCCAAGAGATGGATAGGGACCACCTAGGTTAATTCCACCATCATGTAAGTGTTATAGACTTCCTCCCTTTAGAATGGAGAGGAGCTTTGTATTTATAAGACCAAGTGGATAGAGTAGGTTGAGGATCATGGGGAGAGGACTAAGGGATCCTTCCTTGAGTTTAGGGAACCATAGGACAGCTCACCTATAAGTTAGGGATAGAGATCCACCTCATCCACTTTCTAGAATTTGCTCAAAATCCACTTTTATCCACTTTAACCAACACCAGTGCATGTTGAATGAAGGTAACTTGCGCCTGAGAGGGAAAGCGTAGGCTGCACAAAGACAACATGAGCCACTGGTGCAGTCTGCCAGAAGGTAATCTGCGCCTGACCTAGTTGGGTGCTCTTTGCTATTAGGCAACCTGTGTCGGCCCAACTAGAAATTGTGGACAAAGGTCAACAACTAGCTCTAATTGACTACTTGATCATGAGTACTTTAGGGATCAAGGCATTGAGTGGACATGGGTCTCATGATGACGAGATTTAGGTGTAACAGTAGATACTTTTGCATTTTACACATTAACACAAGGAATTTATCTCTTCCAATACTAGATATTTTCTATATGGATTTATTTAGATGACAACCATCTAATAGTGTGCAAAGAAATTACATGTCAGTATAAAATTATACAATTCAAGTAGTTCCAATACCAATGTGTTCTATAAGTAACATTTAATTATAAGTTTTTACTTGCCTCGTGTACTTGGTAAGATCATATATAACTTGCTTTAGGTTATTGTCAATGCTACTTGAGAACAACATACTATAACAAGGAAATAATTAATAATTATCGTCTTATTTTTATTGGAAAAACAAACATATATTGCTAACAAATAATGTATATATCTTAAGATGATAAATATTAGAAGATTTAAACCTTAATAAAATTATGCCAATTGTGATCCTAAACCTAGAAATTGGATCAAAACAATCATATAGAACCCTAAAACTTTAGTAATAACCAAATACATCCACAAGAGAATGAACACAAGAATGTGAAAAGATCCTTTAAGGTAGGGTAAAACCGTCAATTACTCCTTGAGGAAGGAATCACTCCACAATCCATGCTTGCTACAATACAATCCATCCAACATATCTCATATAATGGTACTATGATATGTTAGGACATGCATCAATTTTATAATAACACACATCTCCTGGTATGTGTGAGGTAAGGTATTTGATAGTGATAGGAGAATATCACCTAACAATCTACACGAAAAAATAAATTAATATACTGGATAGTGGATATTAAGGACCTACATATTACAATCACAAACAAAAGGAGAGAATAATGTGTTGACACACATAAAAAATCTTGCATACCTTAGGATTTTTGGCATACTTGTGTTTGAAATATTGTTCAATAGTTTTGAGTTTACCAACAACAAAAGAGCAAAGAGAATACTTGTTTTTGAGTCTTTGTATAATTGTTTTTGTGCCTTATCAATAAGCCGGTACATCATGAATATCTTCATACATCTCATCCATGGCAACAAAATATTATCCCTTCATTCTCAATAATATCAATGCCATTTTCTTCCATAGTATCAACTTCAATTATATCACTCTTACCATATCTACTACAAATTGTAGCATTTGGAAATCCAAGCATTGGCACTCTTCTTTTTGTAATTGCAAATAAATAAACTAGTATTTAAATATTAAAACATTAAAAACTATCAAAAAAATGCAAAAAACTTGTTTTTACTATCTTTCCAATGGGTGATATTGTTTTCCCCCTTCCAAATTCCCATGCTCCAAGCAATGTTTCCTATTTGTTGACTTATTAATTGTTGTTCTTTTTATTCCTTTGCATTTTGTGTAAGGGAAATAACATTTTCCATCACCAATATCAAGAATTTTGGGATGATTTTGAAATGGTTTATCACAATTTGTAATGCTCGCCTTTGACACAGTTGATTTAATAGACTTTGAGGGAACTTATATTGAAGTGACCCCGTTAAATAAACTTGAGAAATGTGTTATGCTTTGTTATTGAATGAAAACTGTTGATTGAAAAGCAAATGATGATTATGCTCGATTGATTGAGAAATATGATGATGTTATGAATGAATGAAAGAAATGATACTTTTGATTCCATAGATGTGAATAAATTCCATTTGTTTAAATAGAATTGAATAAAGATGAAAATGCATGATGATATACTTTATATGGTACAGCGCTACTAATGTGCACTTTGAGTGTGTGCAATAGCAGGTAAAATGAATTATCGACTGACTCTCAATGGAATAAAAGGGGGTCGTAAATAATGGGAAATATACATAGGAGTGTTATAGGTCAAATCTGCACTTCTCTGTCTGTGATCACATTGCTCTGTCGATCACACAAAAGGACACTATGGATTGAAGAGCAAGATTGACCTAGATGACTTATTGATGGTAGTGCACTCTTCAGCTGAGAATTTGATTGTTTCTCCTGACTTCACCACATGTGCGCTACTCTTGCTATAGTAAACCAATGTTCACCTCAAAAGATGCGCTACTTTCCTCAAGAACAACCAGCGCACACCTTGGGAAAAGTTGCAAACGCTTGTTGCAAAGCACAAAAGTTACTCCCTATGCGCTAATCTTGTTGTATGAAACTCGCACACATCTTAAGATGAAGTCAAAAAATATATTAAGATTACAAATTGGGATTAGTTTAGGTTGGTTCTGCAACTTTCCCAACCTCCCAATTCAACCATCTGTCGATTCCAACTGCCTACCTTGTCCCATAAATACAAGGATGATCCATGGGAGAGGGACCTAGAAAGAATGTTGTGAGTGTTTTTACGCTGGAGGAATTCCCAAGTCATTGTGAATAGCAAGAGCCCAGGACTCGGTTGCATAGGCATCTTGACACATTAGGTATATTTGTATTGATTCATTCTTCTTTGACAATAAAAAGTGGAAATACCCTTCCTATCCCAAATCGAATGTCTATTGGATTGTATGTTCATTTGGCTTAATATCTGATTATATTTTATGTTAAATTATTTTCTGATTTCATCATATTTATATATAGTCAAGATACGCCGAGGAAGGTTTACTTTGTGTTATAGGTTCATCAAGCGGAAGATCAAGCGAAAGCTAGGACCAGTCGTCGATAAAAGGTGCATCTTTCTATATCTTGATCTCTTTCCTTTGTAGTAACTAAATGCATTGCAATGAAGGTATTTACCTATCATGCCGCCCAAGTTGGTAGTGTCTTCTCCTCACTATAAGGTATTAATCCTGCACAATAGATTGGCAACTCCACTAGGGAGTAACTGGTAGTTTTTCTGCTCTAGGAGACCTAGTTAGGTTTTCTTCCAGTCCTTTTTTTTAGTCTTTTTGATTCTCTGAGAGGTCTTGTAGGTCATTGTTACATGTTCTTTCTTACTTGATTCATCCCAGTTGACTATTGCAAAGCATGTTTGTGTCCTTCTGAGACATGTCCACTGATTTACCCTACTTACAGTAGCATTTGTTACCTGATGAACATTGCTTTATACACTGCACAGTAGCGCATCTTTTCTAGTGTGCGCTGGTTTCTGCATTGCACAGTAGTGTATTTTCCTGTAGTGTCCAGTTTTCTGTTAGGGATTGATTTCCAGTTGTTTGGTTTCACTTCTAGCCTTTTTCTTTGCTTCCTTGACTAACCCCTGAGACTTCTATGTCTCTTTTGAGTCTTGTTGGCCTCTCCGAAGTCCTTTAGTTTGTCTTTGCTTACTTGAGTCCTTAGGGTACTTTTGTTATGAATGAATGAAAGAAATGATACTTTTGATTCCATAGATGTGAATAAATGCCATTTTTTTAAATAGAATTGAATAAAGATGAAAATGTATGATTATATACTTTATATGGTGCAGCGCTACTAATGTGCACATTGAGTGTGTGCAATAGCAGGTAAAATGAATTATCGACTGACTCTCAATGGAATAAAAGGGGGTCGTAAAGAATGGGAAATATACATAGGGGTATGACGACGGACTGTCAAACTTGAAATAGCATTCCACTCACGGGTCAGAAGCCCTATCATCTCACCCAGTGAAGCGTGTGTCGTACAGGCGAGGCCACAAAGATTTGGTCACGTACAGTGTGTTGAGGGGCGCGCAATAAGGAAGATCTTATTCCTCAATCACCATTAGTCTCCATGGAATTGTAATCGAAATATTATGGTAACGATTCATAATCACTACATAGTACTCCCCACACGAGGACAAGGACAAGGAAGTTTTCAGGAGGATCCATAGATGTGATACCTATACAATGACAAGAAATGTAAATATTTGCACACTTTGACTAAAACATCTAGGCACATCTTGAACCTTGCATATGTAAATGTTAAATTTGAGAATAGATAAAGGAAAAAGTATTTTAAATTGAGCAAATATTAAGGGAGGGATATTTTGAGGTAGGAGTTATGTACACCCACTGATTTACGGAGACATGCATTGAATTAATATCAAAATTAAATAAATTAGATATATTTGATTTTAGAGCAAATATAGATTGATAGATGTCCATGAGTTTAACTACACATGCACCCACGGATTTAGGGATTGGTATTTTAGACTAAAGAGACAACTAAGAGAGGATTGACGAACTTATGTGCACTATTATGTGAGAGTGGCACATGGTTGCATGAGAAGGAATATTATAAAATTAATAAATTAAATTAATTTTGCATGAAACGACACATGTCGTATGAGACTTCTCTATTTAAAAAAGGGAGAATGAAGAGAAAAGGGTCTCTCTTGCTCCCTAATGATGGATGGATTCCGTAATGGAAGTTTGAGATTAAGTGTGGTCCATATGAGTTTGGTTGAGAACTACTCTGGGGATTGGGAGATCTCTTCCGAGGGTTTAAGCTTATATGTTCTTTGTGACCCCTAATTGCTTGGGGGACTGGGAGGAAGAATACTACTCCTAGTATGGTAGGGAGGTCAATCGAGGAGTCCTTCGATAATTCCTTGGAAGCTTGGATCGGATTAAGCGGCAACCCCTACAGTGACTTCTTCAACTGTTGGATCGAATATCACGGACAGGGTTTTCTTGTCCTTAATGTTTCTTGTATTGAATTTTATGTGGCGATTTTATTAGGTTTAGTGAAGCAGGTGATCCGCATTTGTCATTATACAATTTATATTGAAAAATGTTTTAAAAGGTTAAAAATTTAAGTAGAATTTAGTTAGGGCTTTGGGAGGGGCCCTATACAATTGTTATTTTATGGAAAAAAAAATCATCCATCAAGATCCGTAGTAAAATCCATTGCTTCATTGACTATAGACTGTATATAATCCAACTAGTCCGATGCACCAACACCAAATTTGGGTTATATGACATTGTTTCTATTTCAACAAAATATTTGGCCTAGTCATTAGTACAATAGAAATACATTTAAAGATTTCAAAAATTGAGAATTCAAATGGTATTAACTAATTTTAATTGAACAAAAAGTTTGGTTATGGGTATCCAAATTTACTTGTAGAAAATGTTCATCTCCTCCCAACTTTTTAGAAAAAATTACTAGTTTTCTTTTGATTGGTCATATTTTCAATGTCATGGTAAAAACCTTTTTCCATGTCAAAAGTATAGAATAATTGTTGTTATGATTTTTAAAAACATACAACATTGATTAAGTGACATTTGGTTTCAAAGTATACCCAAAGAAGCAATGTGTTGATTTGATGTCTCTTAAGAGACATTAGGGGCATCGCTTAAGTGACATTAGTGGCCTAACGTTGCTTAAGCGACGTTTATGGGGGAATTGAAAAATGCACAAAATTCCCTTATTTTAACTAGTTTTTTCTATGTCAAAAAGGTCTTTTTATCTAATATTAATTCAAACACTTAATTTTGACCCAAATCTAGTAGTGATGAAAATTCTCATCACAACTTTATATTATTTTTCTTTTTTGAACTTCCTTTTCATCTAAAATTTCTTTCATGGATATGATAACTTCTCTTATTTTAAAATCCAATAATACAAGTTAGGTATGTCACTTGTATTATTCTGCTTAATAGAGTATATAATGAAAGAGTGATGTAGAAAAAACATAAAAGACATTGTATTCAAAAAAAAATATAAATTGTTATTTTGAAGAATGTATATGTTTTTATTTGTTTTATATGAATAGTTATATTATGATGGTATGTGAGAAATTTTTCTTGAGCATATTCAAAATATGCATAGAAAAAGTTCCATTATTCAAATTGCATAACCAATTTAACTTTAAAAGAAGACTCATTCTCGATATGATGTATTGTCCTTCTTCAATTTTATATCTACATATCACCAATCACATGTAAGATCTCCTCTTTTTCTTAGATATAGTCATTATATTGATGTTTTGTAATCATCATAGAGGTTTTCATTCCCTTGTGTGATCCCAATCTCATAAGCTTTAAGCTTCTTTCATTGAATCATTTTTTGGAGGGGTCATTTTTCTTCCAGTGCATCGTAAAAGGTGTAACTTAGAAAGAAAATATATTGGAAAAAAGTTATGATGTTGTCACGTTGGTTGTTTCTTCAAATTGAAAAAAAAAATTAAGAAATAATAGAATAAATTGAAAAAATACAATATATTAAACAAATATTTAATAAAGATAGTATAAATATATACTATAATTATATTTTATTATTTATTATTTATTTATTTTATTTTAAATTATTTAAAAGTGATTTGGTCAAAAAAACTACTCACCGAATTTAAATATTTTAGTAATTAAATTTAATTAAAATAATCACTCTCCATTTATTTTATATTTAATACAAATTATAATAATGTAAAATAAGGTATATACCGTTATAATAATATTCTTTACACTCACAATATTACTTACCTAATTGTAAATATTTTATTTATCAAATGTAATTAAAATAATCACTATTTATTTATTTTATTACGCTGTAGGCGTTCACCACGGAGAAGCGTGACCTTCCACCTCGGAAGGATTCCTCGTATATGGATCCAATGGAATCCTACCGCTTTTTTTCGACCAGATCACGTCGATCTTATTTCTGCTTTGACCTGTTTTTCCGTGTTTTTATGCTTTACCTGAATTTTACATAGCGATGTCGAATCACAATAAGACTGTCTTCGACTAAATTCGACATTCCAACGAACAAATTTATCATTCTGAACCATCTTTATGCCGAATTCTCATCAGATCAACCGTCGGCAGCTACAAGTTCTGCGTGCTTCAGACAAAGCTTGCAAGAATTCGAAAAAAGTCACTCCGATGCTCAAATCTTCGAGATTAAAGCTTGTACCGAGCCATTATTAAATATTTTAACATCAAATTAAAGCCTTGAACTTCCATTTTACTGTAGGTCAGATTAAAATAGACCTATACGGTACAAATTTGAGCTCTGCTGTGCTATGCTTCGATAGATCTGCCTATACTCCATCACCAAAACCTCTGGAGCTTCCCCGATCTCAAACAACACATTGCGTCTGCTAATAATTATTATTATTATTATGGATATCATGTGTGTTTGTTGTTTAACGTACTGTGATTCTTATTTTCGGTATTTAAGTAAAGTGTCGAGTTAAATTTGACGTCTCAGAAAAGGCAGTCGACACTATTTCGTCGACAAGGCAGTCAGAAAAGGCAGTCAACACTATTTCGTCGACAAGGCAGTCAGAAAAGGCAGTCGACATTATTAAATAGGATATAGTCGACAATGTTCCCAGTTAAAGCTTATATGGCGATGTCGAATCGCAATAAGACTGAACAATAATTATCGGATTCCTGTATTTAAAAATCATTTTAATACTGTAATGATCTGAATGCATTTTAATACCGCAAATAGAAATAATCTTTTGAAATTTATACCGATTCGTAGGTTGATTCTCTTCAACTCTGATTGCAAGTGTCGCGATACCCAGGACCTGTATATGAGTATAGTTTGTAAAAGTCCCTTAATCTGTCCAATAAATTTGTGCTTAAGAAAATTGTTTCTCATTAAAGCTGATACGAGGCTGTGTACTGTGCCACCACAACGGAAGTTACGAATTAATTAGCCAAATTCTTCTATGGCAGTATTTTATATGGCGGTTGCTCAATATCAACATTTGTAGCTTCTTCGACAAGAAATATTTGTTTTTGTGAACCCTGTCTTTTATATGTGAATCGAGAGACTGTAGAACATGTTTAATAACTCAGACGAGGCATTTCATTCAACAAACTATGGAGATTGACAAGTTCTGAGCAAGTAAACACTATATGAGTCGGAGTTAGATATGTCGTGGTCGATGGATGACTCCATCGAGGTCAGATTATGGCAGTAGAAGACGTGATTCCATTGACAACTACGGCCAATGTCATCTTTTGTCGACCATTTTTGCAAGCTTTCGGTGAAGTTCTGGCATGGCTTGCAATTACACGCTACAACTGAACTTATTTATCTGCCATGCATAACTCGTCAAAAAGCCATCAGATTGATATTTCACAAGCCAATTTGTACATTCAAAATATCGACGAAAATTGCTCCATACAAAGCAGCAGTGTTAACAAACCTTTCGGATCGTTGAGATTTGTGTATTCCAGCACCTCCCTTCCTGCCATACCCACCCGCGACCTGAATATTAAGGAGAAACAGAAACCGTGCTTCCAATAAAAACCCTAATTCCTTTAAATTCTCTTATTCTGAGGATTCGAACCTTGGACGCGGTATTAACCTCGATTCTTAATCAAATATCGGTATTCAGTCAATAGCCAACCAAATTAAGGAGGCCGACCAAGGTTAACCTCGACCAATATACAAGTTATAATCTCGACCAAAGTAAGGTGTATGACCGACCATTATTCATCGACCATGGGCCCAACCAAATTTATATCAATTATATTAAAAGGGTCAACCTAGACCGCTTGTAAACTCGACCTCATTTACAAACATATAAAAACATCAATGCCGACCATAACAAATAAATAAGGGCTCGCCTGCATTTTACAATATTCCCAAAGAATAACGTCGACCATGACAATGTGATGACAAATTGACAATGTGATGACAAAGTGATGGAGTCCTAGTAACATTTTCCCCTTCAGCAAGTTATGACGTATAAGCTCACAGCTTTCGCTCAGCAATTTGATCTCAAGCTCATCTTCCTTTATCAAAGATAGCTAGTCGTGACAGGGAGCAGAATATAGTAGCGAATGATTTTGTTTTCTATTAGCAAATGGAGCAATTTGGTAGATTTTGGTAATCCGTCAACCTTAAGATAACTTAAACTGCTTTAATTATGTGATTTGATGGTAGCTATCCCCCTTATGATCTAGATGATGCACTAACTTCATATGTCTGTTTGAGGTATCTCCTGGAAACTTCATTTTCTAATCTACAAAGTTTTTGTAACTTGAAAGCTACCTGTCAGCTCGACATGGAAAATTTGGCAGGATTTGCATCAGATTTAGGTTTTCCTTGTGCTTTGCATGAGCTGATCGATCCAAATCTAGACATTGACTCAAACCCTAACAAAAAAGTTGCGGCTTATGCAGTTTCCAAATTGGTTACTTTTGTTACTTCCTGTCGAACATTGTTACTTTTTTTACTTCCTGTTGAACCTCGAACCTTGACAGACATCCAAATTTACATTGTGATTGCTTGATGTTATTGCCCAGATCGACGCATAGGCAATTTGATAGATTGGTGTGATTGTTCATTCGATTTTATATGATGTTAAACTTTAATTAACTTATGCGATCAATGGGAAATTTCTTAAACGATCGTGGCAGAATATGGTCCACACAACATCCCTGGGTAGTTCCTTATGCAAAGACCCTGCAAGTGGGGGGTATTTATTCTGCATCCACAAACACAAGCACAATTACAAGCAAAGAACGTGTCATTGGCTAGACTTGAACCCAAGTGGTAGCAATAACAGCACCTACTCTCCCGAGCACGAGTACAAGCAAAGGAGATATTTGAACCCTGGAGGGGGTAATAACAGCACTAGTTTTCACCAACACAAGAACAAGCAATAACATGTCATTTATCCACACAAGCATAAGCGAAGAACAAGTCACTGGAGATACTCGAACCTGGTGGTGGCAATAACAACTACCGACTGACTTATTTATTTAATTAATATGTGGCATCCTTGTAAGCTCCTAATATTAATAGATTTTTTCATCAATACATTCCACAAACCTAGGAAACCCAGAATTTCCCTACTATGACCGACATTACCACTAGGTAAAGTCAGAGGGAACAGAACTCGAGCACCCCCCGACACAAATAAACTCTACGTAGCCATCGGCATTTATGTATGTAACTCTTCCTGCCAGTGCTTGAGAATTATCTTCTCACATCGAATACATCCGAACACTCGACAGGACCAATATTCTACTTTTTCCTGGTAATCAATCCCGTGACCAAATTTGCATTATAATAGATACAAGACGGATTGCATCTTACATGACAATTCAATTCCATACCAATTTTAAACAACAAAGAATTGGGAAAAAGGAGACAGTAACAACTTGAGATAAACCCAAATCAGACCCCAAAATTGTGATAGTTGGTGACAGAGGTAGCATAACCTAGAAGGAAATCCGAACGTTTTGAAAATGGATAAAGAAAAGAGGTTGTAACCCTAAACCAAAAGATAGATACATAAAATCCAAGAGGTGAATGGTATTCAGATGCTTACCAACAACGGCTTCCAAGTAAGGAAATGCTTTTTCTTGCAGGTTTATTTCTGCAGCCTCAACCGACCCACACATCCGTCGACCAGAAGACTACGGGGACACTCGATGAACTATCGACTAAGTAGAAGTCTAACGAGTGGTGAAACTTGTCCAGTTAATCTGCGCGAGGACCTACTCGACCTCCCCGACTTCTCCTAGCTCTTCCAACCTTCGACCTCCTCCAATCTGCTCGACCTCGACCTCCTCCGACCTCCCTGACTTCTCCCACCTCCTCTGACTTCTGACCTCCTCGACCTCCCCGACCTCCTCCGACCTCCTCGACCTCGACCTCCTCCGACCTCCTCGACCTCCTCCGACCTCCTCTAACCTTCTCGACCTCGACCTCCTCCGATCAAAATATTACTTACTGCAAATGCATAAGATAATCTTTTAGACATATGATGCCATCCTATCTGAATTTTTTTGGCAGTTTTCTTCTGATTGTGCTCATACTTACAATAACAAGAGTATTTAGGATGAGCACAATAATAATGATACTGTTGTTATTGAATTAGCAATGTTGGATATTCAGAAAGTATCGACCCCTTCCAAGACCGGGATGGATGGGCATATGGATGTTTCCCATGGTTGCAGCCTTCCTTATGCTGGGACTCACTAACTCAACGAGCAAAGGTATCATGTGTGTGAGCATGGCCATTGTTGGAACTTCGGTAGGAGAAATCACCTCCATAGCCATTCCGACCTCATCAGAGATGTTTGGAATGAAACATTTTGGTGTCAACCACAACATCTTGATCACCAACATTTCATTTGGCTCTCTTCTCTTCGGTGAAATTGCTGCATTTTTTTATGACGACTCGGCCTCTCATGGCAGGGATAAATCGGCTTCTTTTGGAATGGATACACAACAAAAAGAAATGGCTCGGCATTTGTGCATGGGAAGGCAGTGCTTTGGAAAAAGTTTTCTCCTCTGGGGATGTGTATGTCTCTTTGGATTGGTTCTCTGCATTATTATGTGCATGAGAACATGAGAGTTGTATGAATCTATCCACAAAAAACAATACAACCAAATGGATCACAGTTAGTTATAAATGGATTTCAATTAAATAATCCAATACTATGAATCATAATTGTTTGTAATCCCTTACCAAGAAGCTGAATGCGTAAGGGATGGTAGGTTTATTTTCAGGGGATACACTTCAATAAGAATGAAACCTACAATATTATTCATTGATATGAAATGTGCAAAATGAGCTATGAAATGTAATAAAGCAGAGTATACTTTTATAACTGTTTATCTACAAGAGTAATTGTTATTTTTATGTATTTTGTAAAGTCAAATTCATAATTTATTTTAATAAAATACAAGCATAGAAAAAATATATATTGTAATAATAATAATAAAAAATAAGGATGTTCATCAAAAGTGCTCCAAGACGTTCATAAATTAGAAATGCATAGTTAACCGCATGTTAGGGAAAGAGCAAATTTTCTCCAGGATATTCAGCAGAAGTGCTCCAGGATGTTTCGGTAAAGGGGATGTTGGCAGGCAGAAAAGATGAGATACAGAGGCTTCCACACTGGGCCTCTCATAAGCTATTATGAGAAGGTTATGGAAGAAGAATGGTTTAGACCGAAATTCCAATGGTTCCAATGGTTCCAATGGCTTGTCGGAGCTTTTGTTTAGTATAACTGATCTGGCATGTCGAGAATTTACAGAATCATGTCATTGTTCGACAAGTCTCAACGGGTTCGACAAGTCTCACACACAACTATTCCTGACATCTCAAACACAACTCAATTTCACAGTTCGACAAGTCTCACCCAACTCAATTTCGCACTTCGACAAGTCTCAAACACAACTATTCCTGACATCACTGTAATCGATAAGCTCAAACACAATAATTTTTTATTTTTTTCTTGATGTCAAAAACCTTTAATTTGACTTTACAAAACCTTTATAATCCACCTTAGAGTCTATATATTATTTAATTAAAGTCGTCATAGTTTTGAGATATGAACTAAAAATGGTTATGGATGTGGTCTATTTTTCTTTCCAGGTTAAATTTATAATATTTTGAATTATATATTAATATATTTCATAAAATTATTAGCATATAACATATGCTTTGATATTATTAATAGGGTTGTTAAAAGTTATGTGGGGCATACATATCAAGTCAAATTAATAATATAATATAATATATTTTTTAAAATTATATTAGAATTAATAACAACGAATTAGTATATAGATTTAGGTTTATATTATTTAAATTTTACTAGGTCAAATTAATAATATATTTATATTTATAAAAATAATATTATAATCAATAGCAATATATTGATATAATTTTGATTTATATTATTTAAATTTCACTTTCTAATATCTTTTTTAAAATGAGGAAATTATAGAAGAATTATATATGATATATTCATAAATTGTTGATAAAGTGGAAGAAAAGTGCCCTATTAAAATGAGGAGAAATACCTACCATAATATGTATAACAAAAATTCATATCAATATAATTGTTATATTCATTATTATAATTTCATTTATCCATAAAATGTTATAAATATATTAAAGGATTAGATTATTATTTGCATCACGTTACATTTTCATGGTCCACTTGTTGATGTATATGTAACTTCGGAATATATTTTACCCATGCATATTGTATTTCTATAGAGATGGTATTCTTCCTCTATACGGAAGTGTTTGTATTCCTATAGAGATGTTATTATTCCTCTATACGGAAGTGTCGTCATTTACATTGTAAGTGTCGTAACTTATACTTGATGGGTTATTAGACCACCTTGATAGGATCGACCCTGTATGAGTCATGTGGGTAAATGGGTTATTAGACCACCAAGTGTGGGGTCGGCCCGGATTAATGTAACCATGGGTTATTAGGCTAAGCTAGACAAGTCGGCCCCACTAGTTTATTGGGTAGGACAGGACAAGTATAAATAGAGATCGAGAGATCTCTATTTGATCACTCATTACTCACTTTTATCTCTCTCAGAAAGTGGTGCACTTGTGAGGAGGAGGATCATCTGCTAGGAGAATACTATCTCTTGTACTTTGGTTGTATAATTTCTCTTTCTATCTCTGAGGAAGTTGCGGGGTTTTTCACCTTCTTGGTTTTCCCCGATGAAACTCTGTGTCTCTTGTGTGCTTGCATTATTGTGTCCATGATTGATATGCTGTAAATATGTTGTACATGTTATTCTCTCAGTTAATATCCTATATCGGATTGAAGTAAATTATGAAAAACTAACATGGTATCAGAGCTAGCCTGGAAGAAGGCATGGTATGGCATGTATGACACTTGTTGCACTTGCGATGCTAGGGCTTGATATAGCAAAAACCAGTCATTGTATCACTTTTTCTATAAATCCATTTCACCAAGGTTTCAAGATCTGAAACTCTTACAGGTCGAAGATAAGATCCCCATGTACCTTGTGTCCGAAGCACAACTTCTAATTCGTTGTACTTTGTATTTTATGATCTGTACAATCTAGGGTTTCTGCCTCTTCCAGATCTCAGTCATAAACAGGTGACCTGGGACAAAAGGTCATAAATTGGGCTAGGAAGCTCCAAATGAAATTTCATAAAAAGTGACAGGTAGGGAACGGGCTATACTTTCTCAGGCCGAAGGTTCAGAGGCCGAAAGTGAACCAGGGACATGTGGCAGGTCGTACAAGTTTGCTCTCCTGTTTTATCCCATAAACAGGTCACGTTGCGACACTTGGAATAACTCTCTCTCAGAGAATCCAATTGAGGTCAGACCTATGGGGTTGGAAATATGACAGGTCGGGCTACCAAAGGTAGAAGTTTCAGACCCTGTGGATTCATAATTTTGTAGTTACACCAGAAACAATCAGGTGCATATTTCTGTCAAACAGAATTGGATTTTGAGCACCTTCATTCATGGCTCCGGGAATTAGGGTTTCGAAGAAAGTTGGAATTTTTGTAATAAAAGACCACGGCTGAATGCTACTCATCAAAATCAAAATTTAGAGACCAAGATAAAAAATTTTGGTTGGGAAAAAGGCCGGTCTTGATCAAACCCTAGTTCGGGACTTTGATCGGAAAAGTGGAAAATTAGGGCTTCTGCAAATGTTGGAATTTTTGAAGTCTATGACCACGGCTGGAAACTCCTCAGAAAAATAGAAGTTTAGAGCTTTGGATCGAACCTTTTGTTTGGATAGAAGGGTGGGCTTTATCAAACCCTAGTTCGGGATCCTGTCCAGAAGATCCAGAAGTTTCAAAGGCAATTTTGAGGGGTGAAACTTTGCAGTTTTCAAATTTTGAGTATACCAGCTTGATCAGCGCATCAAGGCGCATCTTTCTATCCTAAGTTCATAAGTTTGAGATTCAAAGTTTTAATTTTTAGGGTTTCTCTGACAAACCCTAATCCAGCTCCGGATCCAGTTTCTACAAATCAAGTGGATTGGGTTAATCCTAGAAGAGAATGGATTGGTCACCTGCATAAGTGAAGAAGTTCCAGTTTTAGAGGGAGATAAGGCTAAGGCCTTACATAAGAAGATTACAAGCAATCTCGACAGGTATGACTTATCCAGATATGTTTCGAGATCTGTTCATGATTAATTTTATGGTATGTTTTTCTTCATTAAGGTTAGTACAATCTTGATTAACTTTAGACTTGTTGTGTCACCTTAATAAAATTATGAATACATTATAGAAGATATTCATTGATTAGGGTTTTGACACTTATGATTGTACTAATACATTATGGTGTTGTATGAGGTTTATGTTGTCCGCTAACATGAAAGGTACACCAAGAAAGACAAATCATGTTCTAGTTCAAGAACATATGATCATGGTGACATGAAGACAAAGATTCATCCATTGTCATGGATCACATAGAAGATCTACTTACGAGGTATGTATAATTTGGTTCTACAATGCTTAACCTATGAGATATGCAAGTTACTAGCACAAGTCATTGAAGAGAACAAGAAGACATTACTAGACATAACTAGCAAATATGATAACCAGGTACGTTTTTCCTATATCAAGTTAGAATCCTACCTTGTGTTAGGATCTGCTACTGTTGTATGGTTGATAATGATTATTCATGAAGTTAGAAATGTAAGTAATCAAGGGTTTATGCATATTATGTCTCTTACCTTGATTTGATTGAGATATGACTAACCAGAAGAGTTCTATGGTCAAATATGAATATGCATGAGTAAGAGAAGTCTTCCCTGAAACTTTGAATACTAATGTTTATTATCTGTGTTTGAAATGATCATGACTATACATGTTTAAGATTATGATGTTTTAGTATCTATACTAATGACTGTATGATTATGTATGAGATCTTGAGGATGGCACAATCATGACACTAGTGCACACTTAAGCATGCATAGTGATCGAGGATGGATATAAGTTCAAGGACAGGTAATCTAGGAAGCAAAGATCAAGAGGGGGCACACTCCAGTAGTTCCTGCAAGGAAGTAAAGGTTGAGAGGGAGTCCACTCAACAAACAAACAAAGATAATTATTTGAATTGTCATTTCTTGTATATTTGATTGTTTAAATAATATTGTTCAAATATGCTTATGTTCCTAGACTCAGAGTGTGTATTATGCATATTAGAATAATTGCATTAATGAAAAGTATACTACTAATATGCATGTGATGGGTAAGTGGCCTATGGCACTGTACAACATTCCATTGCTACTTATCTAGAATGAAACCTCTTTGCTAACATGTTGGGAGTTGTGCACACTCTTAACAATGTTCTGGTAGAGATTGGAAGGCATCTAGAAAGTTACGGGATATGGATAAATGTTGTATTGAAGCATTGGATAAAATAATTGCATGAATGTATGACATATTTCTTTATGTGTAAGAATTTGTTCTGAAAACTGTGAGATGTTTTCTAATCATGCAATTCAACTTGTTTTGTAGGAAAAATCGTATACCATCACCTACAAAAGAAGAACTACAACATTTGTTCCAGCAATGAAGTTCAAACTATCTATTGAATATATTGAAGAAACTGAAGTTCCCAGGATACGGGATACAGTAAAAGGATGCCATGGTCGAGAATTACCAATCGATCATGTTTGGGATGTGGTCTCAAGACCTGAAGGGAAGTTTGTTGTGACTTCCAAGTGGATCTATAAGATCAAGCATGTTGCAAATGGCTTCTCTTAGAAAAAGGGATAGATTATGAAGAGACCTTTGTTCCTGTGGCCAAATACACTTCCATTAGATCAAGTACTTTCTCTGGATGCAGTGATGAAATGGAAGGTACACCAGATGGATGTCAAGACATCCTTCTTGAATGGTGTAGTGGAAGAGGAAGTGTATGTGGAGCAGCCACTCGGGTTTGAGACACATGACCGAGGGTCACATGTGTGCAAACTGAAGAAAGCCCTGTATGGTTTGAAACACGCACCCAGGACCTGGTATGGCAGGATAGATGGCTTCCTATCTAGTTTGGGATTTACCAAGAGTAAAGCAGATTCCAACCTTTACTACAAGGTTGAATAAGGCAATCTAGTGATATTACTATTGTATGTGGATGACCTGTTTGTAACAGGTGAGGATAGATTGATTGTCGACACGAAGAGGAAGCTTGCTGCCAAGTTCGAGATGAAGGACTTGGGTATGATGCACTACTTTCTTGGTATGGAGGTGTGGCAGAGTGCAGATGGAATCTTCCTTGGACAAGGGAAGTATGCAGTAGAGATCCTGAAGAGGTTCGGGATGATGGACTATGAGGCTATAGCATCGAACCTGAACCTTCTGTGTGATGCTTCATATGATCCGGTTGATGTCACTATGTATCGTCAGATGATTGGGTCCTTGATGTACCTGACGAACATGTGACCAGATATTTTCTTTGCGATAAACACATTGAGCCAATTCCTGACGGATCCGAGAGGTGTTCACTTGGTTGCTGTAAAGCATACTCTGAGGCACCTGAAGGGTACGGTTAATTATGGGCTCAAGTATGATGCAAATCAAAAGTTTAACCTACAGGGTTATGTTGATTCGGACTGGGAAGGCAGTGCTACAGATAGGAAGAGCACTTCTAGGTGCTGCTTCAGTATGGGATCGGGTGTGATCTCTTGGTTTAGCAGGAAGCAATCCTGCATAGCACTGAGTACAGTCGAAGCAGAGTATGTTGCAGCTTGTTTGGCTATTTGTGAGGCAGTATGGTTGAGGAAGCTACTATCTGAGTTATTTGATCTCCCGTTGGATGCTACTGGTATCTATTGTGACAACCAGAGTTGTGTGAAGCTGATTGAGAACCCAGTGTTCCATGATAGGTCGAAGCACATTGAGATCAAATATCACTATATCATGGATATGGTGCAGAGAGGAGCAGTGAAGCTCCTGTATATTGCGATGGATGAGCAGATTGCAGATGTGTTGACGAAACCACTAGCCAGAGTGAAGTTCGAGTACTTCAGAGAGAGGCTTGGTGTTCTTCATATCGACGACACTTTGAGGAAGAAGTGATGGACACATTTGCAGGAGCCATTCCAAGCATGGTGAGAGGAGGATCCTTCCCATGGCTGTTGATGTAAGCGTTGGATGATGAGCATCAAGACAATGCTCCAGTTACTGCTCTGTATATGCATCATGTTGGATGCTTGTTATGATCAGTTGGATCATGTATATGTATATGTATCATGTTGGATGCTTGTTATGATCAGTTGGATCATGTATATGTATATGCATCATGTTGGATGCTTGGACCATGTATTTGTATATGTACCAGGTGGATACGTTTGTATGATCAGGCAGATCATGTATGTTGATATATATCAGGTGGATACATTGTATGATCATGTGGATCATGTATCTGTGTATGTATCAGATGGATACATTGTATGATCAGGTGGATCATGTATGATGATATGTATCAGGTAGATACTTGGTAAGATCAAGTGGATGCATTGTATGATCAGGATGATCATAGGATGATGAGCTTAAGGATGTTGCTCCAGATGACATGCATCAGGACGATGCAATGATGATGATCAGGATGATCATATGTGATAACATGTATCAGGTGGATACATTACATAATCAGTTGGATTATGTGTGATGAGTTCCGAAGACACAGATGCACATGAGCTTTTCGGACATGATTGTAGATGTGTTCTCCCATGGTCGTGATGTAATTGCTAGGCTTTTCCGACATGGTGTCAGATTTGTTCTCCCATGGTCGTGATGTAATTTCCAGGGCCATTCGAGCATGGTTGTAGATGTGTTCTCCCATGGCTGCGATATAAGTGCTAGGGCCATTCGAGCATGGTTGTAGATGTGTTCTCCCATGGCTGCGATATAAGTGCTCGACCATTTGAGCATGGTTGTAGATGTGTTCTCCCATGGCTGCAATATAAGTGCTGTGCAATTCTCGCATGGTTGTAGATGTGTTCTCCCATGGCGTAGATGTAAGTGTTGTGTGATGTGCATCTAGATTGTGCTTCGTGATACTCTATGGCCATGGACAGGTTGTGCAGTAGCATGTAAAAGGTCCTGGGAGATCTGATAGGTTGAGCTGTGTGCTCGTAATCAGTCCTGGGATGCTCTTTCGAGGTTTTGTTAACTCACCTAATAAGTCCTGAGGATTCCACAGTATGGCCAGTGATGATGAAGACCTGCAAGTGGTGGGCCTACATCCATTATGAAAAAGGACTGGCTCTGTAGAACTTCCTATGACAAGTAGATCGAAGATTGATTGAGATAGCAACAGCAGTGACGATGACGATGATTCGAGGATCATGATTCGCTGATGATGATCCAGAGAAGAAGACTTGTGCTAGCAGATCTGTGTCGAGAAATACCTTCCTAGTTAAGAGGGAGTGTTGATGTATATGTAACTTTGGAATGTATTTTACCCATGTATATTGTATTCCTATAGAGATGTTGTTATTCCGCTATACGGAAGTGTTTGTATTCCTATAGAGATGTTATTATTCCTCTATACGGAAGTGTCATCATCTATATTGTAAGTGTCATAACTTATACTTGATGGGTTATTAGACCACCTTGATGGGGTCGGCCCTGTATGAGTCATGTGGGTATATGGGTTATTAGACCACCAAGTGTGGGGTCGGACCGGATTAATGTAACCATGGGTTATTAGGCTAAGCTAGACAAGTCGGCCCCACTAGTTTATTGGGCAGGACAGGACAAGTATAAATAGAGATCAGGAGATCTCTATTTGATCACTCATTACTCACTTCTATCTCTCTCAGAAAGTGGCGCACTTGTGAGGAGGAGGATCATCTGCTAGGACAAGACTATCTCTTGTACTTTGGTTGTATCGTTGCTCTTTCTATCTCTGAGGAAGTTGCGGGGTTTTTCACCTTCTTGGTTTTCCCCGGTGAAACTCTGTGTCTCTTGTGTGCTTGCATTATTGTGTCCATGATTGATATGCTGTAGATATGATGTACATGTTATTCTCTCAGTTAAGATCCTATATCAGATTGAAGTAAATTCTGAAAAACTAACACCACTAAATGATGGATAACAAAGTCATTAAAATAATTAATCCATGACATGTTATGACTACAGTAGAGGATTAGATTATTATGACTACATTAGAGGATTAGATTATTGTTATGACTCCATTTGTAAGAGGATTAGATTATTATGACTACATTAGAGGATTAGATTATTATTATGACTCCATTTGTAAAGCATATTAACATCTACTCCATTTGTATAACCTTAACAAGTATTAACTGTAGTCGATACACAACTGCTTTTTCTTCCATACGTACAGGCAACTAAGGGAGGTAAAATCTTTAATAGCGCCACAACGAGCTCTTGTCTGGAACAACATATATTGATTTCTTGCAGTTATTCTTTCTCCTGACATCATTCAAAGGGAATCGACCACCCTGACCAAGTCAATTGCATTGGGAGATAGCCAAGTAAAGTCAATGAACGAGCTTTAGGATGACAACTTCTCAACGCTCTTCACATTAACTGCTGCCACTAATTGCCACCGTCGACGACTTCATCAACTATTGGGCGATAGTTGACCATTCAATATCAAAGGGGCATCGACCATAATTGCACCGACAATGAGAAGTTCGACCATATGACAACCACTTGCACCAGCCGTCAACATTCGACTAAGTATCATCGACCACCGACTACACCGATCGACTTCCTCCATGTCGTTGTCAACTGCAAAGACCTAGTGGACCATTGCACCGCCAACCGACCAACTGCCCACGGCCCAATTCTTTCCTTGCATTGTCGCTGCAAGGTTTTGACTAATCTTTCTTGGTCAAAATAGGTGTTGGTTGACTGCACCCTGTCAGCTGATCTTTTCTAGTCGATTGTCGATCACAAACTTTTGAAGTGATGACTAGACTCAATTGTCTCTTGGTCGACAACATAGTCGTCAACTTAAGATTGATCAATGTAGATATTAAAGACGAGTTGATATTCACAAAATGTGAACAGCTGGAGGATCATTGGCAGCTAATAGGCAGTAGACTTGTAGTGAGAATTCCAACACAATATGCAAGATGACATAAGTGAATTCCAGTCCAGACAAGTCATAACAGCTACATTTATCAATTAAAGCACATTTATATACAAGTTTTGTTCAATAATTTTTGCACCACGATATGGATTTGCCACCGTCGATCTTCAACAAGATCTATCTCTGTTGCCGATAGTAAGGACAGTCTTCACGATCGTTTCTAGCTCCGACAACTTGCAAACTCGACAGGTTCACCTTCGACAAGTCTCGATTCAACTTCGACAATCCAACAAACTCGACTAGATGAAAGTTAAAAACTACCACATGAAAGTTTCCATATGACTTTGAACGTGTGTCATTCCATATGACTTTGAACGTGTGTCATTCAATAATTGCAACCATGGATGAAAGATATCATTTTGTTGATCTCGACTGCCATTGTGTCAAAGCTCTCTTCGAGTTTGTTGGATTGTCGAAGTTGAATCGAGACTTGTCGAAGGTGAACCTGTCGAAGCTCGACTGCCATTTATCAATTAAAGCACAGTTATATACAAGTTTTGTTCAATAATTTTTGCACCACGATATGGATTTTCCACCATCGATCTTCGACAAGATCTATCTCCGTTGTCAATAGTAAGGACGGTCTTCACGATCATTTCTGGCTCCGACAACTTGCAAACTCGACAGGTTCACCTTCGACAAGTCTCGATTCAACTTCGACAATCCAACAAACTCGAAGAGAGCTTTGACAAAATGGCAGTCAAGATCAACAAAATGATATCTTTCATCCATGGTTGCAATTATTGAACGACACACGTTCAAAGTCATATGGAAACTTGAATGACATTCATCGGTTGATCGCTCCCGTCGGTAGAAAGAAATATTGGCATCATCCATGATACAATGTTGATAACTTTTATTAATAATGACCATAAGGTAAACCATTTCATATCGACGGGACAACTTTTATCAACCAACTTAGAGTTCTATTGGCTTCTTGTCACCATCTATGATATTCAACTCCATCCAGAAATGTGATGGTCGATGAGTTGACTAATTGTTCCAGTCGAAAACGCGTGTTCTGAGATTGTTACAAACTTTGCTCTTTCCCTAACGACGTCCACTTTTACCCCTCAAAAGGCAAATGCTAGTATTTAATACAAATTATATAATATAAGATAGAGTAATTAATATATACAATCACAATAATATCTTGAATTATATTTAATTTAATTATATTATTTTTAAAAACTATATGACATTTAACCAAAAAAAAATACATTTTTTTTTCTAAACAAGTAACCTTCTTAAAATACCATATCCACTTTAACTTTCAAATTATATATATATGGTTGTAAGTTTTTATCAAAACTAAATGTGTGTTTATATATTATATTTAAAAGCAAGTTTTTATTTTATATATATATATATATATTAAAACGTACAACCACTTTTCAAAGTAAAGATCTTGGTAAATAGATAAAAAGGTGAAGAGATAAAAATAAATAAATCAAATTGACACCACCCTCTTTTCTCTAAAGAAAATGTAACAAGAGACAAGGAAAGACAAAGAAACGTGAAGAGCGAAGAAAGTAATGCCATTTATGGTAAAGGGGCCACAACGTTGTCTAATTTGATTTCTCATAATACTTTCCAAAAGAGGAAGTATTTCAAGTTCGGTAGCCAACGCGCATGTGAGCATCCCATGTCAACTTTATTAAAGATGCCCTCTTTGTAAAGAACTATATTTCATTAAATATTATATCCACCACAATTCTGAAGGCCGTATGTACCCTACATGATGACACTCTTTACATATAATTTCATCCATTGCGTGTCCATTGTTTTCTTAGTTTAAAATGCTTGAAGTCTTTATAAAATTATGATGATGATTGTTTGCTATATAGTTTTATTTTAGTTTATTAGATTTTTGTAAAAATTGACAATTAATTAATATTTTATTTTTAGGGTCATAAAAGTTTTTTTTCGAGAAGAAAAAAATCTTAATTTTGTTATTACTGTGAATCAAAAAGTACATATCCATTGTTCTAGTATACTTCATACACTGTGCATAAAATTCCGAACTTTGCTCAAAACAACAAATGCGAGGCAGACCCAAAAAACATAGCAAGACCCCAAAAAGCATGGAGGTAAACAATCCTTAATAACAGAGTTCAAAGACAAAAAATCAGATAACAGGAACAAAAAAGATAGCTAGTCATCAAACATCTTATAGGAACCCCTATTCGTTAGAACACCTTCAGTCCATTCTTCCCACCGGAGCCAACCAACCTCACCATCCAAAGCTTCCTTTGATAGTGCATCTGCTACGACATTTAGTTCCCTGTAGATATGATTGGTCAACTAATCCTAGAAAAGATCCAACAAATTTTCCACTCTATTACACCAATGAACCAGCACAATTTGGTTTAGCATGTATTTCTTTCTTGCCCAGTGTATAATCACCAATGAGTCACCAAAGATCCAGATAGAGTCAATGCCAAATAAATTTTTCATTTTAATTAAACCCCATAATGCCTGTAATTCAGATCTCGTATTCGTTCCAACACCACAGCTCAATCGCATTTTGAAATGCAGTTTTGAATTTATAATGATATATATACCCGCACCACTTCTGCCAGCTGCAGACGCCCCGTCGAAAAAACCTATAGCGATATTGGAATGTGGGATATTCTTAATAACTCTTGGATGTTTGGAGATCTCATGAACAGTATTATCTAAACAAAAATCCCTTACAACATTGTTCACAACCAAATGGAACGATGAGTATTATTGATCAAAGATGGTCTTATTCCGACAGTTCCAGAGCGTCCAAGCCAAAAAAGCTGGTAACATTTTATAAGACCCATGAGTATGAATCCAACACTGAAAAGAATGTTCAAAGTTTCCTTTATCCCAATCATTAGTAATCCTGAAAACAACACAAACTTTGTTCCAGACTTCCTTTGCAAACTTGCAGAGCACAAATAAATGAAAAACCGACTCACCATCACACCTACACAAAAGACATATATTAGGGCCGATTCTACCCCACCTAAGGAGATTATTCCAAGTCAGAATTTTGTCTTCAAATGCCAACCAAATAAAGCACTTGATTTTATGTGGTAATTTCCGTTTCCATAACCAAGCATACCACCATTTTACATCACTTGTAAAATATATGTTGACAATAGCCATATAAGCAGCTTTTGCAGTGATCTGCCCCGTAGCCATATTATTCCGCCAAACCAAATTATCCTCTTCGGAATTTAGCCTGATTCCAGCAACATTTAAATGTGAAATGTACATGCTCCATTCAGTACCCTAGATACTTCCCAGTCCTAAATCCTTGGCCTCAAGCCAATAGGATTGTGAATTTAATAGCCATCTTGGGCGTTTTATGTCAGCTAAGGTATAAAAAACAAAATCTACAAGATTATCCTGGATAAGTTGTGAAAGGAAGTACTCAGAATCATTACCAATATAGGGATCTACACCTACATGAACTAGTTTCTCGTTACCCACCTTCCATGCCAGGTTATGTTTTATCCATGGAAAAATGCTTATGAAACCACGCCACAATAGGGAGGCATTTCCATATTTTTTCACCGAATCCCTGATCCAGGATATCAAATCTGTCTTAATATATTTTGCATGTAATACCACAGTCCACAAACCTGATCCAACTAACCCCCTCCAAAAACTCTTCAGACAGAGTGCAGTATTAAACCAAAATAATTTTTTGATATTCCAACTGCCGAGTTTTTTAGGTAATGAATAATCTCCCATCTAACCAAATGCTATCATTCACCCTCCATATTACCAAACCACGGAAATCTAAACATTAATGAATTTATCCTAGAAATTTTCCTAATTTTATTTTATTTTCACAATTTGTTTTTATAAGCTAGTTGAGATTCTATTAATACTTAAAAAAATATTTATAAACAATCATTATATCAAGAGTTATGGCTGGTCCAAAGGAAGCCCAGACTACATATTAAACATAAGTTCGGTGCTTTCAATTCTAGCTATCAAACTAATACTATAAACAATACTGAAAACAAGCATATTAATTGTTTCACATTTATGAGTATTACTACTGTAATCAAAAGTATCAAAAAGCTCAAAAAAGGCAGACTTGAGGAACCTATTTTTAGATTTTTGCATGATCTTCTGGTAGGTGATTATCAGGATCCCGCTTTGCATGAATGCTTGAATGTTCTTCAGTGGTAAGCTCCATGCCAGTAGTTGTTATGTAGATGATGTCCAACCTCCTTTCTATTATTTTGTTATGTGCTTGAATTTTGTTATTATGTTTTATGAACTCCGCCATTAGCATAATTATTTCATTCCTCTCCTATTTTGTGTCAAGGAGGATCTTGCCTGCCAATGAAGGGAAATTGTCTCAAAGTGTTTAGTATCCATGTCCCTTGTATTTCCTACATCTGATACCTAAGCTTCAATATTTCCTGTATCTCCTTGTCCTGAGTACAATCATGTTCTAGCTTAGTCCAATCCTCATGTTCTGCAATCTCTCTGTGAATGCGAGCTGGGGACCAAGGTGAGACAAAAGTAGGAATTTTTTTGCTCCTCAATTTCTTGTTGGATTTTGTTGGGGCTTTACCCTTGTGGGGGTCCCGGGAGAGAGGTCCTATGGTCATAGTCAACAGGGGGAATGACTCAAATTTGGATGTATTTCGAAGGCCTGAATAGCAGAAATTATAATTGATTCTAGGATTGAATTCCAGGAGAGGGTGTTGAGATCTAGCTTGCCTAAGTCGATGTAATCAGATTTTAGAGTTGAGGAGGTAATTTTTTTTTCATGTGGTTCATGGCACCGGATATCGGTACTCTCTACATCCGTAGATAACCTCCCTGAAATCTGTGAGAGAACATGGGGTGGCCGAGCATTTTTGGAAAAGTGGGGGCTCAACAACAAGAGCATCTTATAGACCCATTTAAGGGCTCAACATGTCACTTACAAGGAATTCAACCTAGGTGGGGAGGATAACATTCCTCCCAACCACACAAGCTACATCCAATGGACAAGATTGAGGAGCTAATGTTGTTCTAGTTTCCATCTATATTCTCCTAGGTATGATTGAGTACTTCATTTGTTAATTTGTTTGCCAATTTATTAGTTGATCTTTGAACACGAAGAGGTATTAGTGTTGAGATAAACGGGATGTAGGAACTGATTTATTCTAGTTTTGTTTCTATTTTCCATTTCTTCAAGACTTTGCTTATAGGAGTTCCATTTTGAAGTTTCTTTAACATTTGAATTGTGATCTAGGAATCCCCCTCCATAATCAGTTTAGAGTATTTTTGTTTGATTTCTAATTGCATACTTCTTGATGCAACAATAAGTTATGTTGAGTTGTTTGTCAAGAATCCCATTGCTCCAACATAGATTCTTTCGGTATCTCCCTTTGAGTTTCTAAAGACCCCTCCAAAGCTTGTCAGGAATGGGTTTCTTCTTGATGCTCAATCAAAGTTAAGTTTAAGAAATCCTAGTGGGGAGAGGTCTCTAGGAGGTAGGACTTGCTGACTGGTTACCCACTGATTTCAAGAGATAGGAATTTTTTGTTATGTTGAATCAAGATTTTGGAGAATATTCCTTTGATGGTCTGCAATTGTGTTGTATTTTTTTTCTATTGTGTAAGGCTAATGGTTTCTAGAATATTCCTTCTTATTCTTGTCCATGCTTGATATGGCCGCTCCTTTTGAGCATTAGATATTCTTCTATTACATTCTTTCCAAGTCTCATCAAGAAAACCTGGGAAGAGTTGCTAGGCTTGGTTCAAGATTGGATGAGTTAAAGGAGCCTTTCTCCAATGTTTGATAGTAAGTTTAATCTCATTTCTATTTTTATCACATTAATGAAATTGGATTGAACCTGTGTCCCATAAGTTTGTTGTATAAGGACATTGGTTGAGGAGATTCTCCATGTTTTCCTCATGATTTTGATAGACTGGGAATCTTAATGGCCCATGAAATCCTCTTTTCCTGATTTGATCCCAAGTTAAGATTTTTCCTTTGGCTATCAGCCAAGTAAAAGAAGATATTTTTGGTTGGATATTTTTCCTTCAAATTTGTCTCCATATCGTTCAATCTTATGTCATACTAATTTTGGCTTCTTTGGAGTAGGCTTCTTGAAGGGTAAAGTTCCCACTTGCACTATTTCCCCATTTGAGTTTGTCTTGTTCTTTAGATATTTTTATATTTCTCTGTTGCAGATTTTTCCATAAAAACTTCATTTATGTTCCAAGTAAAGGTGGGCATATTATTTTGGAATCCATTCCCTCCATTTATTTTCTAGTTGATTATTTTCCCAATATTTAGTTACCTGGGTTTTGTCCAATCTTATAAATGTTTCTCTATAGTTAGTAAACTCTAGATTGTCTCTAATTTTTTGTAATCATTGCCAAGCATTATCCCAAAAGAGTGTTGTGGTTCCATTCTTTATTTCCCAAAATTTGTTGTTATGAACTATAGAACGATTGTTCCAGGCATTGTTCCATATGAGTCATCCATTTCTTGTCCCTTCTAGTCTAATAAGATCCTCATTTGGAATTTCAAGCACATATTTGTGTCGCCATAGTTTCCCCTAGTATTATTACTTTCTATTAACCCATCACCACCATAATTTTTCACCTAGGTGTTGGCTTTCAATTTTTGGGTCTCTTGGGCCAAGTCCTCCTGCTAATTTAGGTTGGCATACTTTTCCCCAAGAGACCACAGTCCATTTTTTATTAAAACTTGGATCCTCCCCATAAGAATTTTCGCTGAATATTTCGAATGGCTTTCAGAATAAATTTGGCGGTTGCTAGGATAGATAAGAGATACAAAGACATTACTTGAAGGACAGTTTCAAGAAGAATTAGTCTACCAGGAAAGTTAAGAGTGTGAAAGGTCCAGCTTGGAAGGTTGTTTTCCAAAGACGATAAAAGAGATTCCCATAAGACATTACGAAGGGCATTTTCGATTAGGGCAATGCCTATGTATTTGGAGGGTAGAGTACAACGGTGGAAACCAAGAAGTCTAGATATGTGAAGTTGGATTGAAGAAGTAGTGTTAAAGAAAAAAAATTGGGATTTATCAAGGTTGATATTAGTTCCTGAGGCATAGGTAAAGAGATGGAGGGATTTTTTAAAGGCCTTGGCTTCTTTAACTATTGGAATACCCATTAGCATCGTGTCATAGAAAAAATGTTGGTGGGAGGAAGGGGAGGCTTCATTGTTTATCTTGAGGCCAGATATTTCTCTAGAGAAAGTAGCTTTTGAAGTGGATCTTCCTAGACCTTTAGCCATTAAAATGAAGAGGAAGGGGAAAAGGAGGTCTCCTTGATGAATTCCTATAGAGGGGGAGAAGGTTGGGGTGGGGGAGCCATTGAGAAGAATAGAAAAAGGAAACGAGGAAAGGGACAAGATCCAATTTGTCTAGATGGGCGAGAAACCAAAAGCAAGAAGGATAGATTTAAGATACTTTCAGTTTAGTTTGTCAAACGCTTTCGATAAGTCAGTTTTGATTGCCATACCTAGTCTCTTTAGAGTCTTCAAGGAATGGATATTTTCATGAGCGATGATGATGCTATCCATAATCTATCTTCCTTCAATGTAACCTAATTGCTCAGTAGAGATCAATTGGGGTAGCAACAATTTTAGCCTGTTAGTAAAGTTACTTTAGTAATTGTTTTGTAGATGGCGTTGCAGAGAGATATAGGTCAAAATTTGTAAGCAAAACATGCTTGATGTTCCTTGGGTATAAGAGTAAGGAAGGTTGAGTTTAGCGTTGGAAACACTAAGACATTTTCCTTGATTCTTCAACAACTTGCCATACATATCTTTTAATTATTGGCCAATAGCTATGAAAGAAATCTATTGTAAAACTACCTAGACTTGGAGATTTCCCTTCGGACAAATTTATAGCTGCTTGTTCAACTTCTTTGAGATTTATCGATCTCATTAGGGTGTCATTTTTCTCATTTGTAATCAATTTAGGAATGTTTCATGCTATTTGTTGGATAGCTTCCTTTATGTCTATATGAGGTTTCGATATAAGAGATTGCTATTAAGTTGTGAGTTCCTTTTCCAAATCCTTCTTGGTAGTTAGGGTGTTACCTTGCTCATCAATGAGTTTACTTATTCCATTGTTGTGCATGTGTTGTATCATTGATTTATGGAAGAATTTTGTGTCGTGTTCTCTCTCTTTTAACCATTTTATTTTGGATTTTTATCTCCATAGAATTTTTTCATGTCTTCATCTTTGATCTAACTAAGTATGTATGTCCATTTCTTCTTATATAAGGTCATATGTGCAGCGTTCATGAATAAACTATTGTTTCGGCTAAGTCATATTCTTATTTCCAAATTATTTTCAGCTATAAAAATGTCTCCAAAAACTTTCGTATTCCACTTTTTTAGTTTTTATTTCATATTCTTGAGCCTTTGTTTGAATCTGTACATTATAGTTCCTCTGGTGATTTCAACTTCCTTCCACCAACTTGCTATGTTTTATTAAAATTTTGCGTGTTCAAGCCAAAACTTTTCAAAATGGAAGGACTTTCTTGATGGTGAGTCACCTAAACCTAGCTCAATGCTAACATGCTAGTGATCTGATCCCCAATATGGAAATATTGATGCATGAGTCATTGTTCCTTGAAGTAGATGGAATCAAAGATGAGGAAGTGGTCTAGTCTGGTGGCTACTTGTTGTGTTCCTCCTATTTTATTATTCCAAGTATGTTTCCCATTGGTAGGATTGATGTCCACAAGATTAAGATCATCAGTGAGAGATTGAACAGCTCTACTATCTTCATCTAATTTCGTGTTGCCTCCTCTTTTTTATACCAAGGAGGTTATCATATTGAAGTCTCCTCCAATTATCCAATATTGATTACCTACTAACAAATGGATAGTTTTGAGTCTATTTAGAAAAGCCAATTTTTTTGGAAGTAGTTGCAGTCCGTAGAAAATAGTTTAGTATAAAGATACAATTGATCCATTGAGATTAAATTTGGTTGAGAGGGTGTTAGGAGTTGATACAAAATTAGTCATCTCAATGTCATTTGGATTCCATAGAATAGTTATTCCTCTTCCACTTCCTTTCGCATCTAGGGTTATGTCTTCAGAGTTCCTCCAAATATTCTTTATTATAAGTGTAGAGTGGTACATGAGCATTTGGTTTCTTGGATCATAATTATAGATGGTTTTTCTTCAATAATATTTTTCCATAGAATTCTCTATTTGTTCTTTCCATTGGTGCATCGGAGATTCCATATTATAATCTTCATGATAATTATTGGGGATGTTGGAACTTATCCTTCATTAGTGGATATATCCCTCAGTCAATCAATTTTTCCCCTATATATTTTATGAGTTTACAGGTATGTTTTCGTCCTCTTTTTTTCCTACTTTTATTGATTTTTTCGAGTCTTTATGCATAATAGTATTTACTCCTGGAGATGTTGTAATCAAATTAGATTTCAGTGGAGGTCCTTTTTGCTTAGATTTGCTTTTGTTGAGAGCTTACTTGAGTAATTGGATCTATTTTGGTGGGATTGCTTTTGGTCTTGTCTATCATAAGAATCTTCCATGCTTTTAAGATCTGGATTCCATGTTTCAGGTTCTTCTCCCTCTTCTAAATCCATTGTTTCTTCTTCTTCTAACATTTGGCTGCTAGGGTTGTTGGTTACTAGAAGTGGCTGCAATTCCTTTGAGAATAATTCCTAGGAAGGTTTGAAGTTTCATCAAATTGGGTCAATTCTTGAATAGTGGGAAGGTCAGATGGAGAAGCAAGGTTGGAGCTTGGTGCAGGGTAAAGTTTTAAAGCTTCAAATCTGTTCAGGTATTGAGGTTATATGGATCAGGAAGCGGCTGGAATTACTTGCTGTGTCTTTTCCTAGGGGATTTTTGTATGAATCCATTAGAGTTTTGGTGAGGGGTTTGGCTCAGTGGGTTTTGTCTTTATTAAGGATAAATTCACTGAATAAATGACCATGTTCATGACATTTGTGACAATGGAATGGGATATGCTCATATACCAAGGTTTGCATCCAGTTGGTATCTTGGAAACTTAGGGAGATTTATTTAGGAAAGGGTTGTGAAACAATTAGGTAAGCACATATTTTTACATGTGAGGTGTAACAGCCTTGTCAAGTAGCTTCCACGGGGGGTTCACTTAGTGAACTTGTTACATAGCACGATCGTTCATAAGATATTAAAGAATACCCCTAATTTCACAAAATATTGGAAAATGCATCTTAAAATTGTATTGTTGAACCCCCCTCCCAATATGCCTTTCCAATTAAGAAAACCCCTAGTTTCACCAGATATTGTAGGTATCCATTTTTATCAACCCATTTTTAACACTCCCTTTATATCATATTATCAAATTGTTACAAATAGGAGCCCTGCCACATCTTAGTATAAGCAAACAAGATGCTAAATAAAATAATAGTATAATGCTAATAATGATCCCACTAGGATTGCAAGGGTGACTGATCAATTTCTATCATTGGAAAGTGGAACACCCAAAGAAATAGTACTGGGGAAGGAAAAATGCATAAAACGCAAGCTAGTCAAGAGATCAACATAACAAAGAATGTAAAGGACCGATAGTCCAATTGTTAGGGAAATGCTTATAAAATATGAGAATTGCAAATGTTTCACACTACAACCTTCTAATCTACCAATTTTATAGCCATAGAGAACTCATTTTTTCTATAAGCTTAATAAATTAATCTCCATAAAAATGCAAAATTGAAACCCTTTATGGAAGGACACCCAGGCTACCTTCCTATCAAAACAAACATCATTGATGTTTGAACCCAAATGAACATAGAAAAATTCCTTTTACTTTTCAATAACACCATTGATCATGTGCATAGCTTGGATTTGGGTCATTCACAAGATCCAATGAATGGCCTCCACTTCCTCTACATTTATTCTTGCAATCACTGGAATTAACAACATTTAGTTACTTTCTCTTGGGTTATATCTTTTTTTTTTTATCTTTAAAGGATAGGGAAAAATCTCCATTGTTAGGTTTCAAGCATGCAATAGTTATAAAGATACACAGATAGTGAAACGTATATGATACCATTTCATAGTAACGATAACACATAGGGTATGCAAATAAGGATTTAGATTTTCACCTATGTTCATGTTAATTCTGGAATATAATATTAAGACAGATGCATTACATATAAGAATTGAAATTACAATTATGAATGTGCTAAATATAACTCAATCTAACAACTATTCCTAACTGGCAATGTGAAAATATTAAAGAAGAATACAAAAAGTTGAAAGAAATAATTAGTCAAGAAACATTGATCTAACTTTTCTTGGTTCCAGTGAGCCAAGAAAGATTGATCTCACTTTTCTTGGTTGTCGTGGAGCAAGGTTTAATTGAATCTCAATGCCCACCTAAACCCCAACCTAAAAAATGATGATTTAAATCGCTTACTTGAATTCCTACAAAAATAAAATACAATTGTTCAAGTCCGGAACTCCCATTTAACTACATCTCTTAACTTAAAAATGAAAAACAATATAACGTCAATTCAAAGCAAGACTAAATAATCTATTAAATGAGGATTTCTCAAGGACAATAATCCAAAGAGACTTCCATCGATATTATCATTGGTACACTATTATCAAATTTATGCAAAACTTAGGATCATAAATAATCTCAAATAAAAATGGAAGGTCCTTAAGTTTTAGGTGGGTATTAATTGAGCCTGTGATTTGGACGTATGAATCCATACTACGATTTGGAAGTTATTTTTCAGCATTCCCAAATAAAATAACCCCCAATATTTATATTACTATGTCAAATTAAAACCCCCCTTGACCCCTTAATACGGGGCAATATATTTTTGAGGGTTTTAAGAGTATTCAACCCCCCAATATGAATGGACGTGATATGATATTGCCTCACTAGTGAACCCCCCGTGGTAGCTTCTGATATTTTGACATATTTGCCCAAGGTATTCCCTTTTCCTACTAAAGTATCTTCTTGCGAGAATTCCTATGGAAAGGAGTACATTATGATCCAGACTGGACCTATGGTAAACTCTTCCTGGTCTGGGATGAATTTCTCTTTACAATGCCTTACAAAGAGAATTATTGAGTTGAATAAATAGGGTCCTCCTTCAAATATTATTTCCTTTTCTTCCAATCTATAGAAGATTGCAATAAATTATCCTTTAGCTCCTAATTTGAGGTTGATTTCCCCCTTGGGCCTCCATTTTGTTGCTATCTAATGGGTGAGGAATTTCTCTCAAGGCCAGAGTCCCTTGAACTTGCCAATGAGAGCAAGATCTTGCATAAATTGTATAACGCCCATATGAGGAGAATTTATCTCATACTTGGGTTTTTTTGTTGTTTTTGGGATACATCATCCTCTTGGTCCAGTTGTTATCTTCTGTTGGGGTCTATTTGTCTCTCACATCTAAGCGTCCTATTGTAGCGGTGCTTTCCCTGTGCCTCCCTTTCCTGGTGAATTTGGTTATGTTCCATATCAAATTGCATCGTGATCTGGGTGGTGAGTGCTTGGGGTAGAAATGGCTAATAAGATCTCCTTATAGGAGGGAACTACACTCCCCCCTTTCAGTACTTCCATTGGTATTGTGATCTAGGTTTGAGCAAGATCAAGGGATAATATTAGCTAGTTCCAAAGCCCTCTGTAAAAAGATATCAATTTGAATTTGATTTTCACATGTTAAGAAGTCATGAAGTTCATTAATATAACAAATACTATAGAATTTGATTATTACATGCACATAGAAATGACATATTTCCTTATTTCAATATTAACAATTTTTTATAATTTTGGTGCAATCTATTATAGACCTTTTCTAACTTGTGGTGTCATCTTAAAATTATTTACTGTAGACTATGCTGTAGACAAATACTATGCTATTCAAATTTGTTTTTTTATGATTAGAGTGGATGAACATAAAAACTTTATATAAGATTAAGCTCAATACTGTTTATAAAATTATATTATTATTAGATAGAACTGAAAGTGTCAAAATTTTGTTTAACATGTGGACCAAGTTTCCTTTAGACTCAAGCTTGATATTATGACTATCTGTAATTTTTTTCATTACTAAAAAAATATTAACTGACTTTAAAAAAATAAAATATAGATATAAATGATACATAAAAATAATGCACATATAAATCCATGCATTGTCAACCACACAATTTTGTATTATCGTTGTCGCATACAATTCCCGTTATTATGTGATAAAATTTAATTAAGTATTTATTTGACACTAAAATGTACAACGATACATTATTTTCAACGAAACGATATTTATTAGAATTGTGCACAAAAGAGTAGAGAAAAAAGAAAGGAAGAGGATGCTCTGATGTGGTCTCATAATCCGTCTGGTGGATCTTACTCATCCTCCATTGGTTATTCATTAATCTGACGCATCGACCCTACTCCGGATCTCTGTTGGTGGTATGATGTTCTTTGGAACATGAACTGTCCACTCAAGATTGTGTTCTTTTCTTGGGCTGCTCTCCACGGCCATATTCCTGTATGGGCACGGTTACAGCATTTTTTACAGGAAGGACCAGGGAGATGCCCCCTGTGCAAGTCTCATAATGAAACTATCAACCATCTTCTCATCGATTGTGCCTATGTCCAATCTATGTGGGATGTTGTCCAATGGCTTTCGAGTTTCAAGCATCAATGGATGGGTTCCACCCTTCCCGAGGCTCTTCAACATTGGCATTATTCTCCTTTTGCAGTTAATAAACCTACTCTTCCTTATATTATCATGTGGTATTCATGTAAGGCCCGGAATTATGCCATTTTCCAGGATGTTCGTATTCCACCTAAGATTGACGCCATGGCTTTCAGGTTTCAAGCATCAATGGATGGGTTCCAGCCTTCCCGAGGCTCTTCAACACTGGCATTCTTCTCCTTTTGCAGTTAATAAACCTACTCTTCCTTATATTATCATGTGGTATTCATGGAAGGCTCGGAATTATGCCATTTTCTGGGATGTTCATATTCCACCTAAGATCGACGCCATGCGCTCTTTGTGTTTGCTTTCAACGCTCTCCCCTGTCAACAGGTCCACTCACCAGCGAATTACCATGGAGGTCGTTATAACCAGGGATGTCCCTTGGGGAATTTTCAATGGGGCAGCGCAGGGGACTCCATCCAGAGGTGGCACTAGAGGGATTTTATATATTTCTTCTTCTCAATGGTTCAAGTTCACTACCTCCACTGGCTCCAACACCAACAACCGCGCTAAAGTATTGGCTTTGAAATTGCTTCTCCATGCAGCTATTGCGAGGGGCATGCAATCCTTACAGATCTTTGGAGATTCATCTCTCATTATTCAATGGATGAAGTCTAGATGGAATACCAGGTACATTTCTTTGTCGTCTATCTTCGAGGAGGTCTACAGGTTGGCAGGTTCTTTTAATCAGATCTCTGTTTGCCATGTTTATAGAGAACGAAACCTTGAGGCGGACGAGCTGTCCAAAAAAGGTCTTATTCTTGTGGATGGGCATTGGTAGACTTGGTCTTATGATCCGGGGCTGCTATACGATCCTGGGCCTATCCTTTTTTGATCTCTTGTTCTGATAAGTTCTTGAATATGTATTTGGCACGGTGCCATGTTTTTTGTATATGTCTTTTGATCTACTTGAACTTAGTATGACCTTTAGAAGGTCTGTTTTTGGAGGTATTTAGCACATAGCTTCCAATCTATTGTAAAGAAAGTGATGGAAATCAGTTTCGTGAAACCATTTCGGTCGTGTAAAATGTCTCTCCTTTTATATAAAGCAGAAACGCCTTTTTTTCTCAGGAAAAAAAAATAAACTTCATTTTTCTTCATAAAAAAAAAACATGAACATATATTTTAAACTTCATTTTTCTTTTAAGAAAAAAACATTAACATATATTTTCGAAGACAATGAAATTCGAAAATATTTTCCAAGACAAAATGAAATTCCAATAAATAATTTATAAATCAATTATTTCATTACTAAACAAAGTTTTATTGACTTAAATCAACATAAAAATATATATTATTTATAATTTTATAACAAATTAAAAATTTTAAAATAATATAATATTTTTAATTAAAGTAATAGATACAAAAATTCAACAACTGTGATAATATATTTACATGTAAAATAGGATGAATATATCATCAATGTTGGCATAAAATATATAAAAAAATCTTAAAAGTATAAGAAGAAAAATTTTTATTTAAAAATAAATGGAAAAAATTCACATTAAATAGAGCATTATGTATTGATCTAATAATAATAATAGCCTCGGATGGGGTGAGAAGAGTGGCGCAAATTGCCTATACCACGTGGCCAGAGGTGACATCTACCTTTGACATGTGGGCAGAGGACAGGGCAGATGGCTTTAATAGTGGGTCAAACATGGGCAAAGAGGGGGATTTAGGGCATGTGAGCAATTATGCAAATTATATTTCGGTAGGATGGATCTGAGCTTCGCACCATGCCACATTCAATGAAATGCATGAGGATCATGATCACCTTTACTGCCATGGAGGAAAATATATAGGAAGGGAAAATTGCTCACGATATGTTTTGTTTTCAGGATGGTTCAAAGGCCATTGTTCCTGGCATTTACAAATCTTGGGTTGATGAATAAGAGGGGGACAATAAGAGCTCTGAGAATTTAGTTCATTGGCGGCCTTTTGCCACTTTAAGTAATGTCACGTAGGCATAGTTGGGTTGGTATTGTCCTCTATGACTAGTGATTTTCTTGTGTGATATTGTTTTCAGGATCTTTGCAAAGGACACAACCATCAGAGGAAGAATGGTTTGACAATGGGCTTGCAGTAGGATGGCGGTGGCATCAAGAAACATTGGTTGGAGAGGAGATACTCTGATTGCATGCCTTGGCACGTTCACCAAGAAATTGATCATGGAGAAGCTCTGGTTCTTGAGGACATTCAAAGCAATTTTGTGAGCAGTTCGATGGGAGCAGCGACTCGAGTCCTAGTGCCTTATAATAATATTTATATATAATATTTAATTCCTTAAAAATAAATCTGACATCAATAAGTACCTTCTTATCTTTCTCTAATTTGAATTCTCTTTAACTTCATATCTCTATGAAACAAAATTAAAAAATTTAAGTTGTTGGCATTTGAACATCTTTATGTGAACTTTTTTACCAAAAAATATATATCGGATTCCGATCAAAATCCACTTGAAAGTCCAAAAAGTAGAATAAATAAACCACTCTTTTAAAAAATACCATATTTAATTCAAATTTAAAAAAGCGTGCCACTAATCTATAATTATCAACATGCACTTTCAACTATGCACCATTCTCCTACTTTAATGGTATACAACTATCATCAAGTAATTAAATTGATATATTTCCATCCCGTGGAGATGGAGATTGCGGGGGGGGGATGATTTTCCTTGGCTTCCAGGTAGGGTTTTTTTCTGTTAGGATAGTGACGCTTTCAAGGTAGGTTTGTTGTAGTTGTAGTAACTTGGAGTCCTAGATGGCCTTTCGGCCAGTTACAATACCAACCAAGGTTAAAAAAAGTGGGAATTTGATCTCTTTCTGTAGCTCTAGACCTGGATTTTTTTGCGGTCATCTGACTACTGGCCCAGTGCACTAGCCTTCTTTCTGACGGGTTTTTCGTGCTCCTGGTCATTGTCTTTCTAAGTTTAGGTCTCTTCGACAGGTGGCAGTTTGTCCTGTTGTGTGGGACAGGGACAGGTGTTTCCTTTCTTGTTAGGGTTTTTGTCCTAATGGCTTTCCCCACTAGCCCTTCCCCTTTTTGCGATTCTGGGCCTGATGGGACACAGAAGACCCGCTCTGAGTCTAAAACCTCAAACCCTAATCTGTTTGGTGCCCGCGCTAAGACACGCAGACTGCTGAAATCTGTTAAGGCAAGGGAGGGTAGGGAGAAGTTTGTTATTAACCCGGAACATAATCTCGATAGGGTCGATCTGCTAGCTCAGAGAGATGTTGTCGGTCGAATGGAATTTACGGGGGGGAGCCATGAGGAGATTCTGGCCTAGGTAAATCTGCATTGGACGCCGGTGATGGGTCTCGCCCCCAGGGTCAATCTTCTTGTTAACCGTTGGATCCTTTTTGTGCTCCCGTCCAGTGAGTTTGTAGATGTTGTTTTAAAACAGGTCTGGTTGTTTAAGGAAGGCTCCCTCTACCTCAAGAGATGGCATATTGGGTTCGATCCTACTAAAGAAAAGCAAAAATTTTGTCATATTTGGATGCTGATGCCAGGGTTTCCAATCGAATTTTGGACGGAAAGTATTTTCATTGAATTGGCCAATTCGGTTGGGAAATTCATAAGACTGGATAAGAAAACCCTCTTCGGTTTCGATCGTAGGGTTGCAAAAATTATGGTAGAGTTTGATATGTCTCGGGGTTTACCGGCAAAAATTGATGTTCGGTGGAGCTCTCAGACCATCTGCCAGCATTTAGATTACTTTAGAATCCCGTTTCGGTGCTTTCGGTGTAGGCATACGGGACACATTATGGCAAAATGTCCACTACCTCTGTCGCGCAGGTTTTGTGTTGGGGATCTAGATCCGACCACTGATGGCTCTCCTTTCCATACTCTGTCGGCATCGAAAGTCCCTTCTCCATTGGCATCTACTTCAGGTAAACTCAATTTTGAAACCCCCTATATCGACACATCTAAAGATGAATTGAATTTTTATGTTAATGTGGAGGAATCCCTAAATCAAAGAATTTCGAGGGGGGAGGTCTCTTTGAATTTAAATTCTGTAGGGGGTCCCTATCTGGTTAAGGGTATTGGGTCTTTGCCTCCTCCTCCAATGGTGGTGGATGGTCCTGTGCTGTAACCTGCTTTGTCTCCTCTAGATCCCTCTATTAATGTGGCTAGGGTTCTCACTTTCGAGGAAAAGGCTATTCTGGCTGAAAGCGGTTATGACCTTTGCTTTGAACATCTTCCCCTCTCGCCACTTGATGTATTCTCCAAAAATTCTCCATCTAATTCGACTTTCAAACCCTCTGATAGCCTTCACTTTCAGAATGTGACTTTAAGGAAAGGTAAGAAGGGGGGTCCTGGGAAATTGGATAATCCTGTGGGTGACTCTTTCACTCCTTTGTCTATTCGTATTAATGCAGCTTCACCCAGTTCGAAAAATTAGAGGGCACTTAGAGCAGTGTTGCCCACCATTGTTATTGATTAATGTTGATCCTTTCTCTAAATGTGCGTGGTTTAGGTAAGGCTACCCGGGGTAGGGCTTTATCTAAATTATTCAATGCTACTAGCCCGGATATTATCATCCTTCAGGAATCTATGTGTGATGTGTCATCCGCAATTTTGAAGTTATCCAACATTTGCCCTGCTTGGGCTTTCTCTGCTACTAGTGCTGATGGGAGGTCAGGTGGTCTGTTGGTCGGCTGGAACCCTCGTTTATTTGACTTCACTACTTTCAAAACCAAATGGGGAATTCTCATGAAGGGCAGATGTCTTTTCCACAACATGCATTTTGCCATTCTTAATTGTTATGGTCCTTATTCCAATCGATCTGCCTTTTGGGAAACCCTCTCAGGCTCTGGCCTACTCAATCTGAATAACCTCATTGTTGCAGGTGATTTGAATTTTTCACTTGGGTCTTCGGAAATTTGGCGAGCTCAAGCTCGAGAAGATTGGATGTCTGATTATTTTACAGATTTGATGGTTTGTTATGATTTAGTGGATGTAGCTCCTATTACTTTACAGCCTACTTGGACTAATGGTAGAGAGGGGACGGCTAGTGTTCATAAGATATTAGATAGCTTTCTGGTCTCCCAATCTTTATTAAAATTCTTCCAACAATACAGATCTTGGATAGGGGAGAATATTTTTGCAGACCATTGGCCCATTTTTTTTCAAACCGATGACACTATGGCTCCAATGAACTTCCCCTTTAAGTTCAATTGCTCTTGGCTTCAAAGTGCTGATTGTTGCAATGTTGTTCAGCACTTCTAGCTGGAATCGGGTTCTGAGGGGGTTGCCAATCCTATGGACAACTTTATCACTAAGTTGAAGAATTTGAAGCCGGTTGTCAATAGTTGGATTAAGAACAAAAAGGTGCAGGATCTCAAAGAGTATAATAATCTTGAAGCTCGGGTCCAGGAACTTTACCACCGAAAGATTGATCTATTAGAGGAGCCAGAGGATCATCTGTTGATCTGTTCTCTAAATGAGAAGAAGGAAGCAATTCTGATGCAAGAAGAAGCGGATTGGAGACTCAAAAGCCGAGCTATTTGGTTGGATTTGGGTGACAAAAACACCAGGTTTTTTCATGCTTTCGCCTCAAAACACAAGAACTCAAATGCTATTTGGGATCTGATGGGGGATGATGGCAATACTATCTCTGGGCAAAAGAAATTGCAGGAGGCTACTATTGCTTTTTTTGGCAATATTTTTAAGGATCCTGGAACTTGTGACCTCATAAGACAATTGGAGATTGCTCGACTTTTTCCTTTTTTTTTCAATACGGTTGAAGCTGAGGAGCTGGATAAGGCAGTCACCTTGAAGGAGGTGGAAGACACTTTAAAACTCTTCACAAAGGAGAAGAGTCCAGGCCCTGATGGCTGGACTGTGGAGTTGTTTCTCTCTTTTCTTGACATAATGGGAGAGGATATTTTGGCCATGGTTGATTTCTCCAAGAAAAATGGTTTCATTTCTGGGGCACTCAACTCCACTTTTTTAACCTTGATCCCGAAGTGCAGTAAACCACATAATTTTGGTGACTACAGGCCCATCGCACTTTACAATCTAATCTACAAACTAATTTCCAAAATTATTGCCATCTGTATAAAGCCAGGGCTGTCAATGTTTATATCCTCTGAACAGTTTGGGTTTCTCCATGATAGGCAGATCTTGGACTCTGTTGGTATCACCCAAGAGATTTTACACTCCATCAAGATCCGTAAATCCAAAGCATGCTTACTAAAGATGGATTTGGAGAAGGCTTATGACCGTGTGGATTGGGGCTTTCTCATAATCATCCTAATTCAAATTGGTCTATCTCCTTTAATGTTAAACTGGGTCATGGCCTGTGTTACATCCACTAATATTGATGTGCTAATCAATGGGGCTCCGTCAAATTTCTTCAAATGCTCGAGAGGCATTAGGCTGGGATGCCCTTTGTCTCCACTGTTGTTTATGCTTATTATGGATGGATTTAGTAGGCTACTTACTAGAGCCAAAGTTGCTGGTCAAATCAAGGGTATCAAGATGTCCAGAGAAATCACAATATCTCATCTCTTATTTCTAGATGACATTCTCCTTGCCGGTTTGGACTCTAGCATTGGATGGAAGTGCTTTTCAGAAAATATTAAGCTGTTTTGTAGTGCCTTTGGTATGAAAGTAAGCGATAGGAAGTCTATTTTGTACCATCACAATCTGACCGAGTCAAGAATACAGGATCTACAGAGGTTTCTTCCCTACCATTTTCATTTTATGAATGAAGGTTTTCAATATTTGGGGTATTATCTAAAACCCAATAATTATAGGGTTAAAGACTGGTCATGGCTGTTTAAGAAGTTTGAAAAAGAATCAAGTGTTGGACAAACAGGCTCCTCTCTATGGGTGGTAGGCTCATACTAGTTAAAGTTGTGCTCACCAGCATTCCTGTATACTGGCTATCCTTATTCAAAGCTCCCACCTCTATTTTAGATCGCATTAAAAAACTATGTTCCAATTTCCTGTGGTTTGGTGGGACTAACCATAAGGGACTAATCATGGAAAAGTGGGATTATATAACCTTCCCCACCGAATGCGGTGGATGGGGCTTAAAAAATATGAAATTTTTTGGTAGGGCTTTACGTCTCAAAAGCCTTTGGAGGGGGATTTTTGGCTCTTCTTTATGGTCCAAGGTCTTAATAGCAAAATACATCAAACAGGATCCTATGAGGTGGATCAGAAGTCCTCTGAAAAAAGTTTGGAATGCTTCTGTAATATGGAAAGGTTTTTTTAATGTGATCAGTTCGCTGAGAGATAATCTTTATTGGCATGTTAGGTCAGGGTGATCAATCCAGGTGGGAATTGATCCTATTCTGGGTTTAGACGAGGATTTCTCTTTTTCTTTGGAAATTATTGAGTATTTAAATGACAGAAATTTCACCACCCTTGATAGGATGAAGAACTATATCTCTCTGAGAGGTACGTCATATTGGATTAAAGGTGTTGATTTGGGGCTTTCGGGGCAGTTTGAAAAAGAGTGGGATACATATTTCTCCCGTCTGGATGCGGCTGGTATTAGACTCATGCAGCAAAGGAATGTTTTGAAGTGGGCAGGTAACCCAGCGGATGGGGTCATCACTGCTAAGACGGCATATGAGGTTATCATCAGACATAGAAACTTTGCTCCTCAACAGTGGTGGTTTCAGAAATTGTGGAGCTGGGATTTACCTCTAAAAATCAAGTGTTTTGGATGGTTTGCATTCAAAGGGAAATTGAAAACCTGGGACACATTTACAAAAATGGGATGGGATGGGCCCAATAGATGTTCACTCTGTATGATCGATACTGAATCCACTTACCATCTGCTTGTCTGTTGTATATTCACCCGAGAAATATGGTCTTTAGTAGCTTCTGCACTAAATATTGCATCCATATGGGGCTTAGAGTATTTCGATTAAAATTTTCTGCAGTGGATTAGATCATGTAAGGATCATCCTTTATTACCTATTTACATTTCTTGGGTTATATGGTTCACAAGGAACAAAGTAGTTTTTGAGAACCTAGCACCTTCTACACATAGTATAAAGGATCAAATTTTAAGCATCTATAAATCCACTTCAAAAAGAAAAAAGCCTGAGGTGATCAGGATTGTTAGTGCTTTTGAACCACAATATAGATGTCATGTTATCTTCTTTGATGGTGCTGCATAGTTTGGCATTATCACTGCAGGTGGTGCTATCTACTTAAATGAGTCTCACTATTCCTCCTTAAGATTAAACTGTGGTTCTGGATCAAATATGAAAGCAGAATTATTGGCTTTATGGATGGTTTTGAAGGTGGCCCATTGTTTTGGCATTGATGACTTAAAAAAATTTGGGGATTCTCGGGTCACAATTAAGTGGGAACGGGGTGACTACATCCTCACCGTCGTATCTCTTGTGCACTGGTGTCAACGGCTCAAAAATATGATCAGTGGTTTCAGAAATGTCTCCTTCGAGCACAACTTTAGAGAGCACAACTCACTGGCTGATAAACTATTGAAAATGGCTCTCGATGGGACTGTTGGCATTCTCTTTTGGGAAGAAGTTTTCTGTGAGGAAACTGTGGATCAAGGATCCATCTATAGTTTTGAGTAATGATGTTTCTCTTTTTGCCATCTGTTGATTTTTTGCAGCTTGGAACTTTCTAACGGTTTATTGATCTTGCTGACATCCTGTGTGTTGCTTAGCAGATCTAACTATGTTTTTTCTGAGAGACTATGTATTGCATCTTTGACTTTATGTCATTTCTTTTTCATAGGACGGCATGTTCCTCCATGTACCTTTTGATTCAATATGAATAACATTGGTACGATTTTTTTCTACCTAGAAAACTATCATCATTGAATAAAGGATAAACATTCAAGTAAATCACACATAAAATAATAATATTTAGAAGTACATACATGCAACTTTTCCAAGAAGAAGATACTCGTGTGGTACATAAGTAGACATACGAGAGAATAAAAGTAATAATACCGCAACCTATAAAGTGTAAATCAGTTGGTTTGTGTGGGGTTTAGTCCCCATCAGGTCACTGGTTCAAACTTAATGGAGAGGGGTTGAGAATGGGAGCTACCAGTATTCTATGGGGTGTTTCGTCTAATATTTAGGTTTCCCTTGACCTGGGTGAAAATTCTCAGTTGGGAGAATTTCATGATCATGAGAAAAGTAATAATACCACAAACCCTATATTCTTATAGAGAGAGAAAAAGGTAAAAAACAAAAAAGCACGAGAAAGAAAAGTATAAAACAACTTTAATTTAAAAATCTTGAATGTAAGGCAAAAAATATAGCTAGTGCAAGCATGGGATCACAATTTTGAAATTCTCATCAACCCAATTACACTAATTAAAAGAAGAAAAAACGTGTAGTTTTTTTTTTCAAGCAGAAAAAGCAGTACTTTTGCTATTCATGAGAATAAAAAAGTACAAGTATCCATCAATAACAGTCCAAAAGATAAGATTGTAATCCAACCGGACTTGTTCTAAAAAAGTTCAAAAAAATTCCCAATAACCACCACTAAACAAAGGACAAAAGATCAAAGCTAAAGTAGGCATTGTCTCCCAAAATCTCCAAGAAACATAGATAGACAACACATAAGTTCTACAAGTGAAGTAAAAAAAGGAGTATACCCCTTCAGTTTTAGATTGTCTTGAATGTATTCTTCCCATATAAGAATACCCTCCTTCAGCTTCAATGCCTCTTTGGATAAGAAGTCTACAATACTATTTTGTTCCCTGTAGATATAGGAAATCTCCCATTCATGAAGGCATCCTAGCATCTACATGGTACGCATACCCCATTGAAGAAGAGCAAGAGATTGAAGCTTATAAATATTATGTGTCCATTTAACAATAATCAGTGAGTCACCAAAGATATTAAGAGAATATATACCCATCAAAGCAGTGAATCTAATCAAACACCACAGGGCAAGAAGCTTTGCTTTTGTGTTTGTACCTAGACCGCAATTGAGCATAAGTTTGAAATAATTTTCACTATTGATTTTTAGAAGAGCACTTACATCACAAATACCATTTTTTGTTGACCTGTCAACGTACCCTAGTGATCCAATATGGAGAGCCAATTCAACTGTCAATATAGAGCTTTAAACTCTTACATCCTCAGAATATTTCTCTTTGTAAAGATTTACAACTCTGATCATACTTGCAGTAACATTTGGGACTTTGTCATCAAAAATATTTGCATTCCTTTGTTTCCAAATTTCCCAGAAAATATAAGCATGAAGAACCTTGTGATTATGAACAGACTTATACCAGGACAACATGTTTTTATCAAAATTTTCATTTCCCCATGACATCGGTATATCCAAAGCATCACACACCGAATTCCATATTTGAACAGAAAAAGGACAAAAAGTGAAGATATGATCAGTCGATTCAGCATCAAGTCTATATAGAGCACAACTTTTAGGACCCATCCACCCCCTATGCAGTAGATTATCCCAAGTTAGAATAACATTTTCTAAAACGAGCCAGAGGAAACATTTGATTTTCTGTGGAATTTTCCACTTCCAGAGTTTTTCATACCACCATTTTGGCACCTAGTAGTTATCATTTTCAGCAATTACTTTGTATGCCTCCTTAGTAGTAACCTGACCATTACCTTTATTGCATGTCCAAATAATTTCATCATCACCTGAAGTGAGTCTAACACCTACATGATTTAGATTGGAGATATAAATTTCCCATTCATTTTCCATACCCAGATCCGTAGCAAAGTACCAATAATTATTATCGTTTTGTAACCAACTTGGCTTCTTCACTTGAGCAAGAGTATTATATCCAATCTCAGATAAATAAACCAAAATTCCTTCAAAAAGAATATAACTATCTTCTAATCCCACGAATGGATCAATGCCAATGAATATATTTGTTTCTGAGCCCACTTTCCAAGTCAGTTTACTATTGATCCAATTATAAGATTTTAAAAATCCATCCCTAAAGTTTGAAATGTTTCAATCATATTTCCTTGGGTTTATAATCCATTGAAAAATATCAGATTTTATATATTTAACATGTAAGACCTTACTCCACAAACCATTCCCAAAAATACCCCTCCACATGCTTTTCATGCTCAATGTGGTACTGAACCATTCTATATTCTTTATGTCCCATCCACCCTTCTATTTTGGTTGAGAGATTCTCTCCCAATTGAACAGATGCAGTTTTTTTCCATCCACGGAACCATCCCAAAGGAAACTGAACATCAATCTATAGAGAATTTTTATAATAGTTTTTGGTATCAATGCAAGAGAGAACCAGTACATTGGTATTCCAACCAGAATAGATTTCAGGAGTGTCAATCTCCTACCAAGAGACAAAAGTCTAAAAGTCCAATTTCCAATCCTTTTTTCGAACTTCTGGACCAGCCACATCTAGTCCCTAATCCTGTAGTTGTTGGTTTTAAGAAATAGCCCAGATATTCAAAACCATATTCTAAAAGTGAAGTCTGATATGGCATAAAAGATGTAATCAAATCCAAGACATGTTGTCCACCTTATGACATATTAAGGAAGATTTGGTAATGTTGATCTCCATTCCTGAAGCATCACAAAAAAATTTGATTATCTCCGCAAAATGGAACCATTCATCAACCTAGCCTCTCCCAAATAAAACCACATCATCAATAAAAGTATATGAGAAATAAAAACAGACTTAGAAATCTTGATTCCTCTCAAATTTCCATCTTTCCTAACAACAAGAATCAAATTACTCATCCCCTCAATAACCAGCAAAAATAGTAAAGGAGACATGGGGCATCCTTGTCTAAGGCCCTGAGAGCTATTAAAGGATGTTGTAGGTGATCCATTTACAAGCACTGCAAAATTTGCAGTGGTAACATACGCCATTATCTAGTTTGTCACCTCCAATGGCAAACCAATCTATAATAGTAATAACCTCAAATACACCCAATTTACCCTATCATATGCTTTAACTAAATCCATCTTCATAATTAAAGCATCAAGGTCTTTAGTTTTGATTGTATGAAAACATATGTATGAGACCCCAACTGCATCTAAAATCTGCCTATTTGCAAGGAAACAAAATTGTTCCTTTGTTATCATATCAGCCAACTTAGGACTTAATCTGTTGGCTATGATCTTCATAATAATCTTGTAGACAAGGTTGAATAAAGCAATGGGTATATATGCATTGAAACTAACAAGTTTATTGTTCTTTGGAATGAGGGAAATGTAATTATGTTTCAGGGATCTTGATACATAACCCTCAATCCTGAACTATTCAACCATCTATAACAGTTCATCCCCCATAAAGTAAAAAAAGGCCAAAAAAATTTCTACAGTCCATCTGTCCAATCCTAGAATCTTATCCTTTGCGAAAAATTTCAGAACCTCTTCAATCTTAGGCATTGTGACTGGTGCCCCAATGTTTTCCCCTTCTTCTTTAGTGAAAAAAGAGGGGAAATTTTTTATGGCCTTTAATTGTGCTTCAATATTATTTTGAACAGGATCCTTAAACTGCTTAAAAAAATGTTCCATAGTAGCCTTTTTTAGGTCACAGTCAGTATGTAGAGTTTTTTCATCCTCAGTTTTCAGATCCCATATAGCATTCACATTCCTTCTATAAGTGGAAAAATTATGGAAAAAACATTATCACCCAATGCGACCCAAATAGCTCTACTCTTTTGTCGCCAAATCATCTCCTCTTGATTTAGCAAATTTTTTTTCCTGTCCAATTCCATTCATTCCACTCTTTCTTCCTCCAGGAATTTACAAGTAGGATTATTTGCATAATTTTTTTCCGTTAGCCCCTCAACAATCTTAAGATCCTTTTCTTGTTCACACAATTTAACTTTCTCCCATTATACAACAACTTCCTTAATACATCTAAGCTTATTTCCTAATTTTTCCATAGGACAAGAACATTCCATGACACTTGTCTATATCCAACACTCCTTAACCATCGAGCAAAAATCAGGATCTTGAAGCCACATGTTATTGAATTTGAAGGGGTAATGGCTTGGAGATTTCACCCCATCAATTTGAAGGACAATGGGAAAGTGATAGGGAATAGAAGATTTAATCCCCCAAGTTCGATATTTCTGAAAAGATGCAACTAAAGACTCTTTCATAAGAAACCTATCCAATATTTTGCTAATAGAATCTTCCCCACACCGACCATTACACCATGTTGGCTCCAATTTAACTGCCACAATGTCTATAAGATTGGATTTACAGAGAATATTTGTGAAAAAAGCTTCCAGTAGATCTAATCTAGCATTACTTCCCCAAATATCAGCAGTTGAGAGAGTAAAATTAAGATCCCCAACAATAATTAAATTTTGGATCTCTAGAATACCGCACTCATCCAAGGAGGACCATAAATATTCCCTATTTTTATAGGGACCACATCAATTCAAGAAGGATAGTTTCACATCCCCTTCCAAGTAGAATCCTTCCAGCAAAATCCCCCCAATAGTTTTGTAAGGTTTGAGATCAACCACTCTAGGGTTCCAACAAGAAACAATACCACCTAAAATTCCACTAGAGTCAAGACCACATATCTCCCATCTCGATAAAAAAATTTAAAATGTCTCAATTGCCATAGCAGTCGAACACATAGACTCCTGAATAAGAATGACATCAAGGCTAGTAGTTTTAAATATCCTAGAGAGATCCCTAACCTTCCTAGCTCCCTCGACTACTCTAACGTCGAAAGACATAAAGGACATGTTAAACCTCTTCATTACCAGGAAAGGCTGCTCTAAGGGCCCAGGAAGAAATAGATATAGAATCTAGAGGGAATTTATCACAAGCTTCATTCAGTCTAACAAACAGGGGAATAAAGGTATTTGCAGAGTCAACGGTATCAGGCTGGGATGTTAAATTCTTCTTACGAGAAACCCCAATATTTTTTTCTTCCTAATTGTAACATTTTGATGGCGAATAGATGAAATTGAGGCCACATCGAGATTTATGGAGGGTTTGCTAGAATAGACCTGTAAGGGGGATTTCTCAAAAAGCAGGTTTGTTATGTTTTTTTTCTGAATCAAATCTTTACACAGTAATAGTTCCTTAGAATGATTAGCCTCACTCAAAGAGATCTCATTTTGAAGACATGTCCCCACACTCTAAGAAAAGGCCTTATTCTTTAATGAGTTTGACCCTTCTAAATATGAGGACAATTCATCGCAGGTAGAAGCCGAACCAAAACTCTTAGACTTTTTATCAAAAGGGGAATCTATGTTTTCCACACCAGAATGTCTTCTTAATTCAAAGGATATTTCGGCACTCAAATAAAAAATTTATTCATCCCTAGTGACATCCTCATAAGGAATAGGAGAAGAAATATTATCCATACCTTTGGATTCAACCACGCTAACACCAGGAAATGTGCCCTTTTTTGGATCAGTATCAGGAACACATGCCTCATCAATTGGTTCAATGAAAGGAGTCTCTTCATTCTCCGTAGTTGAATAAATGCTACTATCATCCCCACGAAGAAGCTTCGGGAAATTTATCTTCAAATGACTCGTATTCTAACAATAATGACAATGGAATGGAACATGCAAATAATCTAGTTTCTTATAGATGACCCTGTCACCCCACAAAATATATACAACGTATGGAAATCCTTTTGTAATATTGAATTCCACCATAACAACAACAACTTTCTTCTCAACCCCAAATAACATCTTCTTCTCAACTTTAATGAAGCGACCCAGACAATTTTCTAAACCCACAAAGACATTTTTAGTCCACAGTTCAATGGGGAAACCAAGCATTAGCAACTAGAGGTGTCACCGATCATCCGCTCATGTTCAGGGACGAAATTTTTATGCAATTGTTTCGGTCCTAGTGAAGCCCCCTTTATCATCTAGATGCCACTTAATACTTTTGGAATGTCATCAAGTTTTGGAAACACAAATCATACCCATCCATTCGCCAGCATGGTGGTCCTCGGGGCATAATAAAAAAGAGGCAACCAATTCTTGTTTACCCATTCTATGATCTCTATCCATGAAACCCTCGCATATTCAAAACGACCGACCACAATTCTCGTAGCAAACACCTCCAGCATGTCCATGTTTATTTCCTTCCCCATAACATATTGTTTTTGTTCTACAAGAACCTTGTAGGATTTCTCCTTTCTCCTGGAGCGAGCCCTAGATCCTGACAAAATCTTCCTACTATTCCCGTAGTTAGAGGATAAACCCCCATCAAAAGGAACCATAGCATTCAAGATACTTCTTGAAATCGGCATGTGCCACTTCAAATCACCAGATGTAAACACCTCCACTTGGTTTGAGAGTAAAGGGTCCATCACTGTGGGTAAGAGATCCAGCCTAACTGGAAAACACAAGGAAAAATCCAAAAACTATCGAGAGAAAAGACAAGATCCCACTGGACCTTTGAAAGGACTGCTAGATGACCTCTTTATGTCAAATCCACCAAAACAAAGGTCTGAAAAACTTATACACCATTAAATCAATCATAAAGTCTGACACGTATGGGGAGAAAATGATAAGACTGCAGTAAACGAAACAAGGGAACCAAAAATGTGTAATCAAGAATAGTAATAGTGATCAAAGAGGAAACCCTAATTTTCTAAAAATAACCAAACTAGGACTATGTGAAAATATTATAGACTAACTAAGGTTTTTTATAAAACTGTAACAAAATTTGTAAAATTCTCACTTTTTTCACTTGGTTGGTACTAGGACAACAGAAAATGTTGGCTTGACTCCAAGTTGCTACAATTTTCAGTAAACCCTAGCTAGGGTTCTCTTTAGAAATATCAAATCTCCCCTCCTGATTGATCCCCAAATCTTAAAAAAATGTTTAAGTTATTTAGCATATATAGACATCCACAATGTAATTTTTTTAAAGATCTCTTCTCTCTAAGCCATGTTATTTTTTAAACCAGGTGAGGAGTGAGTTATTAAGTGTACAATCTCAACCTTTTAGACTAGTTTTCTTTTTTATTTGGTAAGGTTAAGTTCATCTTCATCTAACTAATTTTTTAAAATTATGACAGTTGTTAATGTCATAAATAAGGTTTCATGATCAAATTTCCATCGATAAAATAGAACGATGATTTCTAATGAAATTTCCACTAAATTTAAAAGAGGTATTTAAAAAAAATGGTTTTGTCTCGTTGTAGCTTAAACTTCTTTTTAATTTACCATACTTTTTTTTTTCAACCGAAAAAAAAAAGTTACTTGCTATTCATAGTGTGAATCAAAGAAACTACAATGTGTTCCTATCCCAAGGATAGTATAATGGTGTTCACAAAGGATTAATATTGTTTCTATCCTACAATTAAATATATGTCAGTTGATCGTTGATCTTTCTATACATCCTACCATTTACATATTTTCCTATTTGAACTAAATTCTCAAATGCTACACAGTATCTCTAATGACTAGTAATTGCCAACAAAATGGGTCTTCGACAACCAAAAATAACCATGGGATGTTGTGCTGAGATCAATAGAGTCTATACTGATCTTCCGCCACCTGGATCTTGTCAACAATATATGTAACATGTAGTTGACCTTCTCCTAAGTATAATCCTTATTTTATAACAAATCTACCCTCTAGTTGTAGATCCTCGAGACATGTTGCGTAGTTAATGAAATGAAGGCACATTGAAGGAGTGATATCCTATGTTTCCAGTGTTCCAATGACGCCACCTATAACTGCCTCTTTCCAATAGCCCATTCTATAATAGTCGAGGAATCTCCAACGGTCTGCAATGTCTGAATATCTTTGGAGATAGCAAAAGATAATAATGCCCAATAGGCCAATAATTCGGCCCTAGAGTTGTTGCATCTTCCATAGCCCAAGGATCCTTCATATAAGTTATTCGATGCAGTACATAGTATAAACCCAGCACCACACCAGGGATAATTTTAAGAACCCCCCCTAAATTTATATGTATAAAAAATGGGCGAATCTCCCCGATATATAGGAAAACTTGAAGGCGATTTTATCAAAATATAATATGTATATATAATTTTTTGGCGAATATTTCATTTCAATTATATAATGCTGTAAAATCTTGGCGAATCTTTCACTAAATTATAAGATATTGTAAAATCCTGGCGAATATTTCACTTAATTATAAAAAATTGTAAAAACTTGGCGAATCTTTCAATAATTTATAAAATATAGTAAAAATTTGGCGAATATTTTGCCAATAAAACTCAAGCTTTTGATTATGTACATTACTAAGGTAGTGGGACAGAAGAGCATACACCGAAGCTCAACTTTTGACTCTCTTGACTCCTAGACTCTCGAATGAACAAGTGTATGAATGAGGAGAGGATGGATTTATTTATACATTTCACAAGCAATATTTAACCACTCACAACTAGAAGGTGTCGAAAAAACACGACCGCACTAACTAGATTCACGGCAAGTAGGGACTGTACTTGTTATCTCATCCTTTAATGGTCCAATGGACATGTGGGATCATGAATCTTGACAGGCCAACAAACTAATACAATTACGTGAATATCCTAGTAGCGGGCCACTTCCTTTATATAGAGAGATAGTTCTTGGACCAATTCCAAGCTTCCAACCAATATTCTCACCAAACTTTCTTCTGTTTGGTGTCGAATGGTAGGAGAGTTGCATATTTGTCAATGAATACTTAAAATGGCTCAATCCACACAAATTTTCCTTGGCAAGTGATAACTTCACCCATCACTGTTTTAAAACATCCCAACACTATAAAAGCATCCATAAATTGATAAATAACAAACCCATGCACTTCTAAATTCACCCAGTGATGAGAATAACACCCCATGCACTTCTAAATTCACCCAGTGATGAGAAAAATGCCCCAAACACTTCAATACTTGCCCCGGGAACTTCAAAATTATCCCAAAGATGATAAAAATTCCCTAAGCACTTCAATATTTTCCCAGGAACTTCTAAATTCTCCCAAGGATGATAAAAACTCCCCATGCACTTCAATAGTTTCCCCAAGCGCTTCAAAATTCCCTTGAGTCACTTCAATACTTATCCCATGCACTTCAAGATTGACCCAATGATGATAGAAGCACACCATGCACTTCAATACTTGCCTCAGCCACTTCAAAATTCTCCCAACAATGATAAAAACACCCAGACAGTTCAATATTTGCCCCAAGCACTTCAAAATCCCCCCCGCAAAGATAAAAACACTCCCATCCACTTCCATGATTTCCCAGGCACTTCATTACTTGCCCCGGACACTTCAAAATTCGTCCAATGATGATAAAGATGCCCTATGCACTTCAATAGTTTCCCTAGGCAAGGGAGAAAAATACCCAACAATGATATAATCACCTAGACAATCACACAAATGTCTCAATCCACACAAATTTGCCTTGGCAAGTGATAACTTTGCCCATCACTATTTTAAAACGTCCCAACACCATAAAAGCATTCATACATTGATCAATAACAACCCCAAACACTTCTAAATTCATGCAGTGAGGAGAAAAATGACCCATGCACTTCTAAATTCACCTGGTGATGAGAAAAGTGTCCCATGCACTTCTAAATTGACCCAGTGACGAGAAAAACACACCAGGCACTACAATACTTGCCCCGGGCATGTAAAATTTTCTGAAAGATGATCAAATTGCCCTAAGAACTTCAATATTTTCCCAAGTACTTGTAAATTCTCCCAAGGATGATAAAAACTCACCATGCACTTCAATATTTTCTCAAAGCACTTTGAAATTCCCCCGAGTCACTTCAATACTTGCCACTTGCACTTCTAAGTTGACCAATGATGATAGAAATGCCCCATGCACTTCAATACTTGCCTTGACCACTTCAAAATTCTCCAAACGATGATAAAAACACTCAGACACTTCAATATTTTCCCTAGACACTTCAATATTTTCCCCATGCACTTCATAATTCTTGCAGTGAAGATAAAAAATTCCCCCATCCACTTCTAAATTTACCCAATGATGAGAAAAATGCACCATGCACTTTTAAATCCACCCAATGATGAGAAAAACACCCCATGCACTTCTAAATCCACCTAGTGATGAGAAAAACACCCCATGCACTTCTAAATTCACCCAATGAGGAGAAAAATGCCCCAGGCACTTCAATACTTGCCCTGGGCACTTGCACTTCAAAATTCTCCCAGAGAAGATAAAAATGCCCTAAGCACTTCAGTATTTTCCGAGGCACTTCAAAATTATCCCAAGGATGATAAAAACTCCCCAAGCACTTCAATATTTTCCCCAAGCACTTCAAAATCCCCCCAAGGCACTTCAATACTTGCCCCATGCACTTCTAAATTCACTCAGTGATTAGAAAAATGCCACGCGCACTTCAATACTTTCCTCGACCACTTCAAATTGTCCCAACGATGATAAAAACACCCATACACTTCAATATTTTCCCCAGGCATTTCAAAATTCGCGCGGAGAAGATAAATAATGCCTCCATCCACTTCCATGTTTTCCCAGGCACTTCATTACTTTCCCTAGACACTTCAAAATTCATCTAATGACGATAAAGATGCCCTAGGCAAGAGAGAAAAACACCCGACAATGATATAATCATCCAAGCAATCACAAAAATGCCTCAATCCGCACAAATTTACCTCGGCAAGTGATAACTTTTCCCATCACTGTTTGAAAAAGTCCCAACACTATAGAAGCATCCATACATTGATAAACAACAACCGTAGGCACTTCTAAATTCACCTAGTGATACGCCCCATACACTTCTAAATTCACCAAGTGACGAGAAAAATGCCCCATGCACTTCAATACTTGCCCCGGGCACTTCAAAATTCTCCGAAAGATGATAAAAACACCCTAAGCACTTCAATATTTTCCCAGGCACTTCAAAATTCTCCCAAGGATTATCAAAACTCCCCATGCACTTCAATATGTTCCCCAAGCACTTCAAAATTCCCTCAAGGCACTTCAATACTTGCCCCATGCACTTCTAAATTCACCCAGTGATGAGAAAAACGCCCCGCACACTTCAATACTTTCCTCAGCCACTTCAAAATTCCCCCAACGCTGATAAAAACACACATACACTTCAATATTTTCCCCAAGCACTTGAAAATTCTCACGGCAAAGATAAAAACGCCTCATCCACGTCCATGTTTGCCCATGCACTTCATTACTTGCCCTAGACACTTCATTATGTTCTGAAAGGATATAAAGACAACATTAACACAATGACCCAAACTTCCAAGCATTAACAACATGTAATATATATTTGCAAACACAATGACCCAAACTTCCAAGCATTAACAACACTTATTTATATACTTGCAAATATTTCAAATAAACTTATATTCACACCACTACTACTTAAAGGAATATTTTCAATGTTTATGAATCCTTCCCTTCATAATGGGATTCTTAACCATGTCAGATATTCCAAACATAACAACTCAATCAGTCTCATTCATATAGGTTTGGATCCATGACCCCCTCCTTAACCAAATCTCTAGGCTTGAAACCAAACATCAAAATATGATAGTGATTGAAGTCCCCTTCCATGTGATTTCAAATATCAAATCAAAATCAATGATTCAACATGAAATCAAACATTGATGCTACCAAGCTTTGGTAGACCACATTTACTATCCCACTCAACCATAGTTGTCTCCTAGTTGGAGATCTCCTGTTATGCTTCAAAGAACCACACTTCCACAATAGAACCACTAACCAATCCAAGTTCTGAGCATTCATAACTAATTCCCACTACCTTTTTCCCAAGCCTCTATGTAACTCTCTACTTCATTTCCCATGAGGAATTAAATCCTCCATATCCTTGTCTCTTCTCTCACCTTCAAATCACACCATCTGATATTTCCAACAATCTTGTTTTGAGTTTCCAAATTCCAACCACAAAACCATTAAACTTCCTTGCCAATATTGGTTAAAAGAGGAACCATATGATGCCATCTCCAACCTTCACACCAAATACTTTTGGACTATCAAATACTACATAGACTAATATTCAAACAAAAATATCAACTATGCATTTAATGTTTGCATCTCATTACCGTTGCAAGCACATCTTCGATGCCCATCATCCTGCATAGAGAAATATTTTCAAATGCTTATTTGTTTTTTCTACTAGAATTTGATGCACTCACCCTAAGGGGTATGATTGACATTCATACAGTGGTAGTGTTCTCATTTGCAGTGTAAACACCAATAATTATGATTTGATTTACCACAGGATGTTCTACTACACAACCTTATCATTGATATCATCATAAACTTTGCTGCCTTGACCACCATCTCCATGCACCACATGTTTGGGATCATCCATGGGAGCACACAACATCTCAACTTAACATCTAGACTGCTAAGCATGGTATATGTATACCTGTTCTCCACCAAACTAAATAAAACTTCCAAAACGAGATTAATTTCTCTTCTAAAGACATCTACAACCATATACCAGTTCACCACACAAAAACCAAAGGTGTCGTGAACAAGTCAGTTACAATTCAATTGTAGCTACCAATTAGTAATGCCACTGAAAAAGACTTTTCTTGTGCACCTAAGAAGAAAAATTTACAAATCCACCCTGTAGCACTAGCCTTAGTCCACTAGTAAGGAGGAAAGCCAAACAACAACACTGGTTCCTAGTTCCTACCAAAGTCCTCCAAAAAAGAACACCTCATTTATATTCGAAATAAACAGCTGCCAATGAATGATCCAATATTTTCAAATGTGGGAAGATCGAAAGCACTCTTGCTAGAAACAAAGGATTTGTAATCAAATCATTGTCCCAAAGGTGGGGAAGGAGTGTGACTGCAAATTCTGGAAGCTGAGAAGTTCAACAAGAATATATACAAACCTAAAGGCCAATTAGCTCTGTGCCGCTATTCAAAGACCAATTCTCAGTTCTGGCTTTGTCTACAAATAATATTCTAAAAATTTCCCACGAGATTATTCAGATTCAAAATCAAAGATACATGGATCACTATGCACAATACAAGCCCTTTCAGTAAATTTGGCTTGTGAACCTTAAAAGATCATCTCTATGTCCTTTTTAGTCTATGGGCTAAGACATTGGAATTAATCACCAACAACCCCTCAAATGCTATCATTATTGTTGAATATGTATCCCTAGCCATCCTAGCAAATGAAATGCTTTATGCACCATGAAAGAATCTATGCCTTCATCAAATATCTTGAGAATCACATAAGTGAGACACTTCTTAACATCACCTACTTTGTCTCCTCAATTTGTGACATTCTCATAGAAGTTCTTCTCCAAAAAGACAAAAAAACACATTGATCACAAGAAATGAGTTTATGCACTTCAAATAAACTATATGTTAAACAACCAAAACACACCTTGTTTGTCACATCCTCTTCAATTGGAGTACCCAACCACACAAAAAAGGAATGCAAACCCTTAACAATTTTTGGCTATGAAAATCCCAACACCATTCAACTGCATACATGTATTCAATTAATAATTGCAACAAAATAATCCAGCATAAACTAACATAAACAATGGTAATCCATGTCCATTTCACTCATAAACAAAACAATATACATAAAATGCATAATTATACAAAGAGAGAATAAATAATTTTTAACCAAAGGGATTTTAAGAAGCTAGCTACATATGAGCACTGTGCACAATACAAGCCCTTTCAGTAAATTTGGCTCTTGAACCTTAAAAGATCATCTCTAGACTCCAAAAAATGGACTAATACTCTGCTGTCTTCTAAATGGAGGAACACCTGCAAAACTGTGTTAAGCATTGCCCTTTTCACTCAATACATGTTTCTGCTTTTGTTTTCTTTTTAGGGGACTAGTTTGTAGTGCAACTGAAAAAATTGGAATTCTACATAGGTCTATGTGAAGTCCACATCATTCCATTGATTTTCTACAATCAAAACATCTCCTATGATTGCATCAAACTTATGTAGACCAAGTACACAATTGCTTCCTACCCAACACATGCTCTAAGGAGAACTGAAATATATGGCTTAGAGCTGTATCAACAGCTCTGGGTACAGACAGTAATCAACCAATAGAAACATACCTTGAATAAAGTTGTTCCTAAAATGGACCCGGGACTATGTAGAATGAATACGTTTTCTGTGAACCTCATAATTTTGTGGAGTATGATGTCTTTCGGTATCAAAAACCATCGTTATAAAGTCTAATGCAAAAGCCAGAAAATGAATACAACTAAGCTGTAAACAAGAATACAAATCCAATTTCAAAAAGAGCAATCAGTTGGTTGAGCATTCAATCGTAACATAGCCATAACAATCTACGACTATTGGCACATATAGAAGCCTCTATACAAAGAAGAAAGGTGACCAAAGTATTATATCAGAATTCACTTATTGTAACTGTCTAGGAAAAAGGATTGTTTCGAAAGGAAACATCAGGGGTACTTGAGTGGTCAAGACAACTACAAATTTGTTGTTGCATTCAGCTCGTTTGGTAACAATTTAGATTTCTGTGGAAACATTGTTGTAAAGTTTCCTTTGATGAGGTCCATCTCCCCTTTACTTTAGGGAATGTGAGGAATTTTAAGCAAGAGTTGGTTCTGCTCCTGAGAATTATTGTCAGTGCACTTCACTGTGATGTTTTGTCCATCCCTGTGGGTTCCCAGCATCATACACTGGCCTTTTTAACCTTTTGCAGACAAGAAATTTCTAGTCACCTTTGTTGTCTGCATGTTATAGCCACCTAGACTCCTGATGTACTTATTTTTTCCCTGAAGTAATATATGAAGCATTTCTCACAAAAAGAAAAGAAAAAGAAAAGCATGAAAAAAAGAAACCTTAGGGAAGGTAGTGTTGTTCCTTAAATAAGAGATGGAGTCCCCAAGATACATAAATTTGGTCTCTGGGTTAGTGATTGCATGACAACATGGAGGGGTTTTCTTAACTTGAATAAAGCAAATCCATTCTAAGGATCAACACTGTTTTTTGTGAAGGCAAAGGAAGATATTAGGATGCTTTAAAATTGGCAGATCCTTCACTACAAATATGGAACTCTATGAGCACAAATTTAACAGAGTTGGTCACTCAATGACATTAATTAAAACTTCTGTTTCAATTTCAATTTGTAGTTTTTAGGTGATGATCAAACTCAAATTGGGTTGTATAGGGACATTTAATGCCATTACGAGATTATCTAAAAAGAAAGGCAGAGAAGAATGTATCAGTCTTCAAAGAATTGTGATTTTCTCAATGACAGTGACACATTGAAAACTAACATGCATCCACCTAATGGAAGGGTGTTTTACTTGAGAGTAATGGACACTGAGGTTCCAATCTGATTGCAATGATATTAAATAGATTCCCAATTAGTACCTCTGTGGTTCATCATTAAAAAAATTGTCCTAACATAAGAAAAAATAAAGATACCCACCTGTAGCAGATGGAGCTGCCTTAAGGAAGGCATGTCTCAAACCTGTAATATGTGGCAGAGCACCTTTTTGAGTTAGAGCCTAAAAATGCTGGATGTTATGTACTGCTGGAAAACATCTATGCTGCGGTTGACAGATGGGAAGATGTAGCAAGGGTGAGAACAATGATGAAAGACAGAGGGGTAAAAAAGACTCCAGGTTGCAGCCGTATTGAGGTAAATAATAATTAATAAGGTTCAAGCATTTGTCATGGGAGACACATCACACCCTCAAACAGAGGAAATTTATAAAATGCTGGAGACTTTGGAAGGGAATATGGAGGTAGCAGGGTATGTTCCAGAAGCTGGCCATTGCTTTTGGGCTAATAAGCACAAGCCCTTGGACCCCACTTTGGATTACAAAAAACCTGCGTATTTGTGGTGACTGCCACAGTGCTACCAAGCTCATCTCCAAGATTACTATGCGAGAAATTTACATGAGAGATGCAAACCGTTTCCATTATTTCAAGGATGGAATGTGCTCTTGCAAGGATTACTGGTGATTCTGGTTTGAATGCACTAGCAACATAAGCCCATGATTGAGGACAAACACCTCAGAGTTCTCCTCATATGTTGTTTTACTGTTACATTGTGCAGTAACTTATTCATCGAAGATCTTGTTTGCATTAATTAGGCTTGGGACTTTTTTCTATGATGTAATGGTGTAAATTCAACAAGCCTCTGTTTGTGTGCATGTGTACATAGTAAATACACATGCAAGTTTGTCTGTCTGTCTGCCAAACATCTATGCTGTAGCTGGCCAGTAGCACTATTTAGCAAAAGCAACAGGGTTAAAAGAGACACCAGGATATAGCCCAATTAAGGTAAATAATGAAGTTCAAGAATTCATTTTGGGGGGTAGATCTCGCCTTTGATCAAGGAAAAATTATGAAATGCTGTAGACCTTTAGGTTCTATGGCTGACACTGCTGCATGATGTGGAGGATGAGACCAAGACAGAGATGCTTTCTACTTTACTGAGAAGGGCCATTGATTTTTGAGCTTATAAAGAAAGCCCTGATAAGTCATTTGGATTACAAGCTATCTTTGTGTCTGTGGCAACTGCCATAGTGCTTCTACAAGATTATGATTATGATAAACTCACTGTTACAAAAAATGGTTCCTTTGGGGATTTGGAAACTTATCTCTTTCTGAAACTGCCCCCCAGAACCTCTTTGTCCTGAAAAGGAAAACTTCTGGGAGACACTTCTGGGGCTGCTACCTAGGCATTTCACGCTGCCAGCCCCATTTTTTTGTTCTATTTTGTTTGGTGGGTTTTTATGGAAACCAATACATCCAAGAGGAAACCAATGTATCTCCATTCTACCAGAGAATGGAAAAATAAAATAGGAATAAATAATGGAAACTATTTCAGAAAATTTCTGGATTAAGAAAGGTTGGCCAAAAGCCAAAGCCTTGCTGTGGCTAGCTGCTAGAGGGAATATTCTTGCCCAGGACCAACTGGAGAGGTTTTGAAGACCCCACAAGGCGTGTCTTATGCAAGGAGCTGGAGGAAAATGCAAATCACTTACAAATCAGCTTTTATTTTTGCTAGCAACTGAGAGCAACTGAGAGCAACTGTTGAACTTGGGCTCTGATGCTATTAGATAATTTGACCAATCTATGATTCTGTACTACCGAAGTTTAGATCTAGATTGAGGTTAACTGCAGGTTTGGCATAGCAGACTGTACCCTGGTAACAGTGTTCTGGGTCAAAAGGACACCTTGAAGCTGGACCTCCCAAGCTTCTCAAACACTTGATATCTTTCTCAACACCTAACCTTCAGGTGCACTATGCTGTTTAGTATGTCAAAGCAGGTTCAAACTTGTTATATTAGTACCTAATTTAAAATCATGCTAAAGACCCTCCTTTGGCATTCTCTGTTCTAACTAGAATCGTCACCAAATTTAAAATCATGCTGAGCACACTCCAATCCATGAAGTTTTATTATGTCAAAGTGATCCTTCAAATCAGAAGTAGATCTCATGGTTAATTTAGGAGTCCTGGAACCATACAAAGGAATTATCATACTAAATGAAGGAGAAGAGAAATCCTAAAATAGTGCTATCCCATGAATGATCAAATTAAAAATTGGTCCGGGGGAGTTAATGATGCCATTAATTGTGGTGACTGCCTAGCAGCCCACTTTCTTTTTATAAAAAATACCAATATGTACATTATTGTCTGTATTAATAGTTAAGGGAAGCATTTTATCCCCCAAAAATTACCCTCTCATCTTATGCAACAACTAGCACTGCCATCAATTGCACCTGATCAAATGAATTTGGTCTGTTCAGATCAATTAGACAAGGTTGTTTGCTGGCTCCTACTTTGTATGGTCTTAGTATATTCTCTAGGCTACCCAATTGCAAGGTAGCACAGGGCAGAATAAATGAGATTCCTACCAACTGGAAACTGCCAACAACTGATCAATGGACACTTTGTTAATAGATACTTCTTAACATGGCCCACATGGTGTAGAATAGACAGTGAATGGGTGTACTGTTAAGGCACTCCTTGCGTAAGGTAACCGGTTCAAAACTCCATGGGTATGAGCCTTACCAAAAAAAAATAGATACTTCTTAACATTGGCAGTGAAGTGAGAAACTCTAAAACAACCGAGAAGGGAGAAACTCTAAGAGAACCCCTGAATTCAATAGAAATTCTTAACAAGATTTCCAGCACCAAAATCAATGGAAAAAAGCTATAGCATTACAGACAAAGCTAGTTGAAGAATCTTGATTAACTGTCTACCTTTCAAGTTTCAATAGTCTTGGATTGAGCCAAAGCATATAACCTTCGCAGTTCCTTTGGCATCATGACATCATTTTTTGGCCTATGGCAATACGTGGTCCAAAGGATTGAGAAGATAATTCATATTAAACCATGAATGATGAATCTGATTTTATTAGCTGCTAAATTCAAAACTATACGAAATTGTTAGTAGCTATGCATGTTTATTGCTCAATGTGCTGATGGAACAGAATCATCCCTACAATCAACTCAATTGCTTAATACTCTTCTATGGGCCAGAGTTGAGCGTAAATGGGATTTAATTATTTCATTGGGTTGAATGGGGGACTCATTGTTTCAACAAAGGATGAATGGCCTCAACATTATTAATGTCAAGCTTTAGGGTGTAGCACTTTATGCCAAGTGGATTATCAAAGCCCTAGAGGGAAATCAAGCAGGGAAAGTGCTAATTAGAAGCAATGTTATGGAAGGAATGCCACAGGGCAAGCTGGCATCAAAAGGCCTATAATTCCATTATCTTTTAGTTACACCAATGCCTATCATAGTTTGAGGATCCTTTGTATTCCAAAGCAATCAGAAGACCCAGGAGACCTGCAATGGGTATATTGTGCCTTAATGCGTTAAGTCTTGGTATTCAAACTATAAAGGACCTATATGATACTGCGAAGAGGGAATGTCTTCTGAAGTACATTGAGCAAAAATTTAAGCTCTTTAATATTGTGATATGATTTTCATAGAAAAAGTAAAGGAGAATGTACTCAACAACCTAGGCTTAAAGCTTGGTGTAACTCAAGCAGTCAAATTTTGGAAGGAATGGACCTGAACTTTTAAGCCTTTCTCAAGATTCCCCCATTTGATACTTATAGATGCTTATCAAATAAACTCTCATAGAAAACAAGCTTAAAAGATATTGGAGACTAGGCTCAAAGTAGTCGACATGATGGTTCTGCTTAAGTAAAATATTGAATGCATTTGCAGATTCAAAGAAGGGTTTCTTTACACGTTATTTGATTCACAAGACCTAGTAACAGGCCCTCCAACTAGATAAGATGGGCATAACCCTCATGTCCCCTTTGTACCCGAGAAGAGTAATTTCTGAACTTGTTTTAGAACCACCTGCATGCTAGGGAACTTTGGAAATGGATATCAAATTTTACAGATCCATACTGCATGCTACCATCATCTAGGAGTTGTTGGTGGATTGATCAATAATTTTGAGTTTCAATTTATATGGCAGTATTTCAGAATTGAAACACTCTATTTGGAAGGAATCAAACTATGTCATTGTAGCTAAATTGACTACTTGACACTTGTCCATTATATTGTACTTTTTACATCCAAAACTAAGCTGAAAAGGTGGCAAAAAAATTAGACCACTCAAGGAATTTTTAATAGGTCGTTGAGGTCATGCACCATGCACAGCTAGTGAGGTCCCTCTAGATGAGGGGGCCTTTGAAAGTGGGCAACTTATTTGCAGTTTCTCTTGTTAAAGGTAGATGAGGCATTCTGCTACTCCAAATTCCTTTAGGGTTGAGCTAGGCCAAAAGAGGGATGGCACCAACCTCCACCGCATTTCAACAAGTGCCTAACTTTAAATGTGGCTATGTTAGAGATTGAGAAATTAGAGGATGTTGATTTGAAGGTGGCTGAGGCACAACAATATAAGAGCTACTGGCCAAGGATGGATGGGGTGACACTGACAAGCATCAACAAGATCTGCTGACAAGTGATTCAGCAATCTCTACTCCTCCATGGATCCGTTGTTCCATGCATCCACTGCCACCAGTTTTCTGTATTGTTCTGTATTGTGTACTCTCTGGCAGGCTTAAAGGTCGTTAATTTTGACTTTCAAACAATTGCTTTCAGGAAATTTGAGGACATGTGAAATAGTAGTGCCAATTTTATTCTTCAATTGTTCATGATCGGCACAATTTTGTAATTATCTCTACCCTAACAGGTATATGTGGCTAGTATGCTTGAGGATTGCCTTTTCTGCAGTTCTGCTCATTGCACTCCAGGTGGAAGAGATGTGTCGCATCCATGAGTGGGTAACTAGAATGAAAAAAAGTTGAGGTCCAACGTCTAATGTAAAAGAGAAAATAGAAACAAACCAACCATTCGTTAATTTACACCATAAAAAAAACCTTGCTAAAATAGATCCATCTCGAATATATGGGATTACCCCTCGCTGAATTCCTGTTCCATTATTTTTTTAACTATAATGGCAATGAGCACATTCATGCTCCCCTTCAGACATGGAATTATAAAAGAATGCTTATGTACAAAACTGTTCATAGAATATTATCAAGTCTTAAGAGGACAAACAGATCACTCTTCACAGCCCTCCTATGATGGCTAATAAACATTATAATAAATGCAACATCCCTGTTATCCAGACATCTAGTTCTATGAAATCGAAAACAAAACTAACCTCTTAGCCTCAGTGAAGACTGTAAACCCCAAGAAGCTTTGAACAACTGCAAAAGCCACTGTCAAAAACTCCAGCTTTGCCGAATGCAGAGATCTAATGATTTTTCTTGTGGTTTTTATTGGCTCTTGCCCCCCTTATATAGAGACTTCGACATGCTGGAACCTTCATCTCATTTATGGAGTATGGACCAATTCAAGGTTAAAATAATCTTTACCCAACAAAATTTGGTGGTTGAAACCTCAATTCAAACCCCCATTAACCAAAATCGACGGGAGTTGGGGCGATTCGAAATTTTGAAATGAGATTTTCATAAAAACCTCAACGTCGGGCCGCCATTGCCGAAAACGTGGGGCGAGCCAGCTGCTCGTGGGCGTCATCATGGGTGAAGTTCGAAGTTCGAACCATTCAACCAACTACCAAGTTACCATTACCAATTTACCAATCGCGGCCTCGGCCCTCCATTAGAAATTTAGACCATTACCCAAATAATAAATTAGTGGGCCGCTGGCTGGGCGAACCAACTGTTCGCGGCCTCCATTACCAGAAAATGGTGGGCGAACCAACTGTAGGCGGCCTCCATTACCCTAAATGGTGGGCGAACCAGCTCTTTCAAGCCTCCATTACCCGAAATTCTGGGCGAATTCACCATTTCGGGATTCTTTTACTTGGCTATATTGATTTTTCCAATTTCGTGACCTTGGCTATTCGATTTCCTTTGACTATGGGTTAAATAAATATGGGGCTAATATGTTAAATTTAAAAAAACTCATTTCATATTGAAAATTCGCCCAGGGTTTCTTGGTAACCCCTATAATTTCGCCCATGGGCTATAGTTCGCCCCTAAAATTTTCCCTGCACCACACATTCCATTATGTTATGCTCCGTCAAAGTAACCATCCAGCACTTACATAACTATTTTAGGCATAATAAGACGCTTCTCTTTAATGGGTGACCTCTTCTCCAATTTACTTGTGACAAAATTCAGTATATATGAAACAGACTGCACTATATTGCATTGAAAATCTTCAAATAAAACAAGGTTCATTGGTCGCCAATTGCCCCATATGGCATATAGAGGAAAATACAAGTAATGCCTCCTATGACTAAACCATGCTGCAAGAGATGAACTTATTAGGGGGATTTTGAGGTATAAAATGGGCCTCCTAAGAGATATAATAAAATATAACATGTTAGGCATTTTGTGAGGGAGATATATTCACAACTCACCTTTTACACTATAATCAATGTAACTATGATTAAGTTAAATTGAAAATATATTTAGAAAATAAAATCGATAAAAAAATTGTTCTTTAATGTGACTACAAGTATTAATCTTAGATACATAAATTGTTTTTTAATATAATATGATAAATGTACTTATAAAGTAAAAAGTAATGTACTCATAAAATAAAATAAAGTATATTATTTTGAATTTTGAATTTTGAAATATAACTTATTCAATATTCAAAATATGATTATAATAACATGTATAATTTTGAATTTTGAATTTTAAACCAAAATTAAATTTATATGAATAAATTGTTATTTCTTTTAAAATATATATTAATTATATAAATTTAATTTATATTCATTAAAAATAAAAATCAATCATATAGTGATATAAATCCAACTTATATTTCAATATTTATCAAATATGTTGACTAACTACTCTATAAATCTAAAAAAAAAATTATTAAAACTAAAACTTAATAATTTATTTATATAAATATTAACATTATGTAAATACTAATAATCTATTTACATAAATATCTACATTGTTTAAAATTATTTTTATTTATAAAATATTTAATTAACTTATATATCTATATTGATATTATATATCTATATTGATATTATATATCTATAATTTAGATAACCAAGTATTTATTTTATGTATTCATTTAAGAATCAACACAATTATTTTTCATTTGTTTTAATTTATATCTTTTACAAATTCTTTTTTTTTTATTATTATTATTTTGTAGTCCATAAAACTTATCCCATTTGTATTAATATTCTTAAATTTAAAATTATATATTATATAAATAGTAATTATTCCACATATATCACATATTTATGGATTTAAAATTATATATCATATACTAAAATAAAATAATATATTCATGGATTACCTCTTCATAAAAATCTCATTCCCATAACATAAAGTTTAAAAAGTTTAAATCCCAAAGATTTTAAAAGTTTAAATATTCTATCAATTTTTTTTACTTTGAAAAAAAACTAGTAATATTATTTATGGGAATATTACATTCTTTAGATGCTTTACATCATTTCCAGCTTTCAGTTATCAGTCTTTTTGATCTATTTGCCCTTCTCAGACATCTTTACAACCTACAACATTTAGACTGTATAAAAATAAAATCTTACTCAACCACGTGGCTTTTCCCATACAGGTTGTTGCAACCCAACGAAGCCACTAAAAATAATATTTCACCATCAGGATGTATGACACTGTCATGATCTGAACATAACATTCATGTCGAACCAACTGGAGTGCATTTTAATAACACTTACAGCATCTCATCGACCAACGTATCCAAAACACTAAAAATATCGTTCACCATTAGGTTGTATAAGTCTATCGTGATCTGAACAGAAGATATGCCCACCTGTAGCAATAGGCATTCTTCTACCAGGCAAGTTGTAGCACTTGCAACAAACGAGTCCAAAAACACAACTAAAGATATCATTTCAAACGAAACTCAAATGTGAACTAAACAAATGGCATGCCCACCTGTAGCAGATTACAATAAAACCCATCATTTACTGTCAACAGCTTTCATAGATAAAGGTTTTTAAAGTAGAATGGTATGTATTCAATAAGGTTTTTAAATTTGTTGTCGCGACAGCTATCTTCTTTCGTTATTTTTTTCCACGGGATGTGCAGCGGGAGGTGGAGGAATTGGAAGCGAACTTCTGGCATATGGTGGGAGAGTAGGAGCTTCCTGCGGAGGCTGTTGCAATGTCTGAATGGATTCACAACCCTAGAAATACAAGGGGTCGAATGGCTCTATATAATCGGGTCGTTGTGATGTTGTGGGTGTCTAAGACTCACATTTCCCAGGTTATGGAAGCTCGTGTTGACATATTGTCTGTCTCTCAGAGGATGAAAAAATGGGAGGAACTCTGCAAGGACCATGTTGACGAGTCGAAATAGATACATATGAAGCTGGACATGTTGGCATCTGACATGGGATTCTCGTTCCTTACCCGTCCTAAAAAAGTGGAGAACCCTAGAGAGACCAATCTCTATGGTAAGGGGGAGGCTGTGGATGCGCCACCGGTTGTGATTATCGAGGACGAGGTTGGCCCGTCTGGTTAATTTCTTGCCCTCTGTGCCTGGTCTCTGTCTAGGTTTTACTGGTTTGGCGTGGCAAATTTAGGTTGGCTTTGGCATCGTCTTTTCTCTGTTGTAGCTAGTTTTGGTATCCTTTGTAATTCTTGTTTATGGTTATCAGGTGTTGGGTTTATTCACTGGGTGATGTCTTTCCTATCGGCATCCATTTTTGTAATGGGGGTTTGGCCTCTGGAAAGTATGGGGGTTTGGGGTAATACTTGTAGTTTTCCGATTGATATATCGTAGTTTTCCGATTGATGGTAGATTTCCGATTGATAGATCGTAGTTTTCCAATTGATGGTAGATTTCCGATTGATAGATCGTAAGTGGTTCTATCTTATTAGCTTTGTTCAGGATTGTAATGTTGATGATCTCTGTTTATGGGTGTGGGATTATGCTGATACGGATAGTTTTGGTCTCTATGGTGGCTGCTTAAGCACCCAACTTCTTCTAAAGATGATGAATGTACTTTTGATCCTACTTTAATAGAATGAAGGTTTTTTTTGCTTAAAAAAAAAAAAAGGTTTTTAAAGTTTAAAAGAATTTTAAATTATATATTATATACATATTTTGATTTTAGTTGAATAGTACGTATTTTTACATGTTTTAAAACTTCATCAATATATTGTAAATTATACATTATCATTACATTGTAAATTTATCTATATATTATAATTTATTTAAATAAAGTTTTAAAATTATTTATTATATAATGTAAATTATTTATATGATTTTGAATAGAAATTTTAATTTTTTTAGTATTAATAACTTATTATTTAAAGATATATGTTATATATTGAAAAGTAATTTTATAATTTTGATTTTGAATAAAGCATTCACTTTTTTTGTATTTGTAATTTATTAATTTTATATTGAAACATAAAGAGTATCTTTTTTCTAAGTATTTTAAGGTATTTTAGTACATTTATATTATATTCAAAAGTAATCTAAGAGTATTATTTTCATTATGAGTACTTTACTTACAACATTGATATGGTTAACTATGGGTTTTCATTCACTATTTAGAATTTGACAAACAAATAAGCATCTTTAAATCAACCAATGCCACCTCAACTATTATAAATGATGTCATCCTCTAGAATGTGATTGGTTCTTTAAAATTTGATTTTGACAGTACATTTTTTGTTTTGAGACCCATTTTTTACCTCAAAATTCTCCTAATTGATCTAATGAGCCTAGGTTCCAACAAAAATCTATTTCCCATTTTCGAGAGACCTCGTACCAGATTTGTTGCGTAAAACAACATTGAATGAAAAGATGATCAACTGTCTCCCTAGCCTAATAGCAAAGGGGACAGCCCGTGGGTCCCCTCCCACCTCTCCTAGTATAGTTATCTCCCGTGAGGATCTTACTTTTAAGGCTAACCATATAAAACAGAGAATCTTAACTGAAGTTGTCCAAGTCCAAAGACTATGAGACTACCACTAATGTGGTTCTGGGGAGACATTCCCTTTAATAGCCGAGTAAGCTAGACCAATAGTTATATCTCTGTTTAACTCCTTCCAGTGCCATAGTAGTTTGTCCTCCCAATTATGTGAACTAATACCACCATGCGCAAGAATTGTAATCTAAAGTTCCCATTCGCTTGTCACCTCCCCCATCAACCCAATCTCTTCAGCTAACCCCCAGTAATGAACAGTGCCCCCCTGAAACATCCTTAATCTGATTAAGAAAGAAAATCCCTTTAGAGTGAATAACAACCCTCGTCCCATACGATAATGTAGTTAGATATCCCACCATAGGATCCTCTCCAAGATAGACTTGGAAGCCGTCCCCAACTTGCCACACCAGCCACTGATTTAGTAAAGGAAAAATATCCAGTAGCCCCCACCAAACATTGGAGATACCATTTGAAAGTTTATGAGTTTTCTAGATCCATTCAATAACAGATAGTTTTTTCAGGTATTCATCTCTCATAACAACACCCCAAAGGTCGATATGTTGTAATGCCCTCCATAAGGTTTTTAAGATGTAAAGCAAAATGTACCAAAAAAGTATTCGGTATACCCCATCCACCTGCCAATTTAGACCAAGAAATATTTTCCCAAGCCACCAGTGGGATCCCAGATTTCTCCCGAACAACCAACCAAACAAAGTTGAAGGAAATCCTCTAGAACCAATGAAGTATGCTGTCTGGCACTCTTACTAAAGTAAACCAGTAAATAGGAAAATTTGTCAATACCAACTTTAACAGAGTAAGATGCCCCCCCCAAAGATAATGTACGATTATACTAGCTATTAACCTTTTTATCAAATTTCTTAACTAGCCATAGCCATTCCATAACATGACAATCATTGGGTTTGATAAAATAACCTAGGTACTTCGGTCCCAAGCTAAGATCTTGAATGTCAATAGGGAAAAGAGAGTGAATCAAATCTCTAACCTCATCCACCAGGAAGAAGTGATATAAACCAGATTTTGTATCACTAATAATCAACCTGGCTAAACAGAAAAGATCCAAAATATTTAATTTACAATACATATTTCAAAAATCTATATCAAAGATACATAATTATATAAATCCATGCATTTTCAAGTCCACGGCCTCTTATACTTTAATATCATTATCATAGAGAGTGAGAGCAATCAACCAAACATTTTTATGCCAAAGGCGTATATTAAGGGGTCGGCTCCCCTCAGGCCATCATCGTCTGTCGATGGCCAATCAGGAGCCGCCCCATGTCAAATTTACATCCACACGTTAATTCATGAATGCGTAAAACTCAATTTAAAAGGAATGGTGTACTGTGCCCATATGGCCTTTCCTCCTACAAGTTAATACCGGTGGTCCTACCTATTTGTTCTCAGAAGGCGCAGGAGAAGGACGAACGATGTCTGATAGCATCCTTCTCCGTTGTATAAGATGGATAATGAATACTCCCTCTGGGTTGAGTCATTATCCCTTTCATTCATTTCTGCATCTTCCACATGCGATCCTGAATCCATTTGCAGACCAAATCAAGAACCCATCTCCGTATCCATCTTTCAACACCAAATTTCTATCTCTACTGAAAACCAACTTCACATTGGTTGACACAGGCCTGTTCATATTGGAAAACCATACGGTGGTTTCATTGTAGAGAAGACAATATATTGCCAACAGAAAGTATTTTCCATTTAGGGAACGGAACTTAAGGCCGAATTTGCCTCCTAGAATCGCCTGGAGTGACGTATGCATTTTGCTTAAGTTGCTTCAATAACATATATCTTTATATGTATTCTCTATTCTTTATATAAATACAGTGTCTCTATATAAATTTTACAAACCCGGATCACTTACATGAAGCATAGGAAATCATTGATCCCTCCCGCACTCAAGCGCAGGCGCAGTGAGTGTCGGCTTGCCGCAACCGTATGTATAGTGGATGTACAGCTAGGCGGTACTTATGCCCAATGCGAATGCCCCCATTGATGTACAGCTGGGCAGGACTTACGAAAATAACTCCATCTGATTGATGTAATGATTCTGCACGACTTTGCAGCGATTTCTTCTATCGATCATCCTTGATTTCTGAAATCAAACGATTTGATTTAAGTTCATGAGATCTATTGAGTACTCATGACATTATCCTTAGTGCAAAATATTATTTGATTTCCCTTAAATATCTACAAAAAAAATAAAAAATAAAATATTAAGAAGTAATGTGACCATCATTTACAACGAAAAATTAAATAAAATGGATTTTAAATGGATAATTATCCCTTTCTTATAGTCGAAACTTGCTGCGATTTCCCATGTATGATCATCTGGTAACTCCTTTTTGATCTATTCCAGAAAATGGAGCTATCTTGAGGATATTTTCCTTTTTCGGTGGATGCTTAGAACAAACTTAGCCATCTCTTCAACGATCTCTTGCGTGGCAGTTTTATAATTTCCACTTTATCTTCTAATATCATTCAGCGATGTAGGTAGCACTCCTTATCAACGATATCGACAATCTTCATATTATAGATTTCATGGCAAGTAATCTATTATCTCACTTTCTAGCATATGGAGCAATCTCTTTAAGGTGGAAAATCTCCATATGGAGCAATCTCTTTGGAAAATCTCAACAATAAATAAGAATCATGGCATATTTCTGAGGTGATTTGGCGAAGTGCGATCTCTTCTCAATCTTCTAATGATAAGGATTTTCTCAAAAGGCATGGGAGTTCAATGTTGTCGCTATCTTTTTGTGGCAGTCAGTAATTGTGGCCACTTTCGTCAACCGTCCTGGACACATGTTACTCCATTCTTGCAATGTGGATCTGGCAGTGATTTGGCGTCTATATAAAGACCTAGAGACGACACAAAATCACCTCTTATGATGCTATCAACATATAAGCTTCCTCTCCATCGTAGCAATTATTATTTTCAAACTTTTATTGGATGATGCTGACACGTTGATATGTAGTCATTTACTACTATGCAAATGCCCTTATCGGGAAGAATCTTCAAAGTCATAATGACCTTATGGTAATGGGCCCGAGTTTTGATCCCTTCATTAATTCGCCCATTAACAAGTGGAACTGTAAGACATTTCTTTCTGCTTGAAAATGAGAAAATCGCCATTCTTTTCAATGTTCTCATGGTTGCTTTAAAATGAGAAAATCTCCATTCTTCTCAATGTTCTCGTGGTTGCTTATATTGAGAAGATATCCCAAAAATATATCATACACAATATTGGGAAGCAAGACGTGGTTGACGAAGGCAATGCAAATCAAAATCCTCAATAGAATGTTCAACAACCAACCACAAGTACAATGTGGAATCCAACAACGACACACTCTGCAAGTCAGGCAAGTCATTACTCTGAATAACCCACAATCAAAAGTTTAATCCCCTCACCATATCTTCCTTCAATTCCATCACAGTGGTCTCAACTCTGGTGAAGTTTGAGGATATACCTGAATACTATGTTTCTACCAGAAAGTGGAATCATCGTTCTCAACGGCCATCAATGTACCATGAGAGCGGATAAGAAGTCCATGAGAACCACCCAAGAGCTCCATGGAACTGCACCCATATACGCAATTTACCCATGTTGTCGATGAGATAAAAGCCCACAGGATGGTTCTTAATCCAAATTGTTGTTGCATTAATATCATGGATGACGATTATGATGCTGAAACTATTACCACATTGTTGATATAATCTCCCGCATTTGCAAACTTCCTGAAATCCACAATCTTCATGGCAGAATGTATTATCTAATCCTTAGTCGTTGAGAAATCACGTCGCAACTCCTCTCACACCATTGAAACGGGCCTTTGAGACCACATGCAATCCAAAAACACTCTCGAACCAAGCCTCCATCTCTTTTCCACCTCTCGTAAAAATAATTGTCCAGGGTCGCGACATGGCATACAGAAATGACATGCCCCCCTCCATTAAAGGCATTTGTGTGTTATGCATGACTATAAACATCTGTATCACCACCTGTTAACACCCAAAAAATGCTCACTAGCTCATTTCCTTAATCACATGACCCATTTGTCCACTTTTCCACCATTTGAGCCTCTAAAGCCATCAAAAGGTCACCAAAAGACCATAATACACCCATTTTTCCCCTCAAAATGAATATTTTTTCTCAAAAAGCATAAAAAACCCTTAAAAATGGTTCATAATTCCCAAAAATATTCAAAAGGGAATAAAAATATTCAAAATATTCAAAAAGGAAAAAAGGAGGGAAAAGGTACCTAAACCATGTTGGTTAATACTATTGGTTTCCTCAAAACCATAATGGTATTCCCCACCACCAAAAACTATAAAAAGGTGGTAGGAGCTCCTCACTTTCCATCCATCCATCATCCTATCCTCACGCTGTCAAAATCTCTCATGAGACTTTTGGCCATTTTCAGCATCTTGGAGAAGAGACCTTTGGAGCTTGGAGATACTCACCTTGGGAGTTGCTCAACACAAATCCTCACCATTTGAGGTATCTTAATACAAAACATCTATTCTTTTATTTCTTGTTCTTGAATCGTTTTTTTTTTTTAAAAAGTATTTGTTATATGCACATGTTAGTTTAGATTTAGATTTAATTTATAATTGTTTTTGCTTTCAATATTGAAACTGCTATCACATTGTTGATAGGTTCCCATTGCACAAAGCTTGGTTGCAAAACCAAGCCAAAAGTTTTTGGCGACTCCGTTGGCTTCGAATTCTTGGATCTCAATTTTTTGTTTTAGATCTTAGTTTTTGTTAGTTTTAATCATTTTAATTCATAGATCTGCCATCCTAGACAGCAGATCCATTGTTTTTCTAGATTTTAGCCCCTTCTATTGCCATTAACAGCCTGAAATTTCTATTTTTGGGTTCATTTTTCGGCGTCTGTTTTTCGGCTTTCACATCGTTGTTTTTCGCCGGACAGTCGTGCTGCTCATCGCGACCTCGCGGCTTTTTTTTCGTGTGGCACGCCGCGGCTTCACGGCCATTTTATGCACTGCACATCGTGGCTTCGCGGCCATTTTCCACGCTGCACATCGGGACTGGGTGACCGAAACCCACGCTGCACATCGCGACTTCGCGGCCGAAACCCGCGCTGCACATCGCGGCTGTTTTCCCCAAACCCACAATGCAACTTTTTTGAATTCGGCCAATTTTTTGAAAATAGTTTTTTCAGTATTTTCTGCCCATTTAGCATATTTTACAGCATTAATTTTTCTGCATTTTTATAGCCATATTAAATCTTTTACTATTTATATATGCTCCATTAAAAGTCTTTTTAAAAATTTTCAGTAATTGAAAGAAAGATTTTCTGCATTTTATTTAGATCAAGGTTTTACTGTTTATTTGCTCGATACATTACCCAAGCAACTTTTAAGAGATCCATTTATTTCTTGAAATATTTATGTTATTTGCTTCCCTTTAAATTATTTCAAAGATCCATATTTTTGAATAGTTTTTTCAAGCATTTACATTTTTAAAACGCCTTTATTTTTTGCAAAGCTGGAAGCTTCTTTTCTTTCATTTGTAATCAATCGCTCAAGCGAGGCAAATCAATTTCAGTTTAAATACCACACTTGCACCCACTCTGCCACATAATTTAAACTGAGCCTTAAAATTTACCTTAAACTCAACAAACTTTTAACCCCACTTGAGGAGCACATAAAATAATTTTGTAGTTAGGTAGAATTGAGGGGATAGGTGTTCCAATAACACCCTTCAATTATTACATTTGAGACATAGTGGTTGTCCTCTACGGTACCAAAATCTCTTATAATTTTGAAACGGTTATCAACCAATTTATCGGGAAGGCCTCTCCCTTAGGAGGGTTGAAGTAGCTAGACAAGTTCCGGAAGTCTAAGTGGAATACCACAATCCATTCAGTAACCGAAGGATACCTTTCAAAGTTCTCGGTGTACACCCAAGAGGGTGTACAGCGGCGATAGAATCAAACTGCAGATTCACCCAACCGAATGTGTCATGAACGGTGTATCCTAGTTGCCACTCTTTAGGATTGTCTACCCGGTATCCCTCCTGATAGGGGGATATCTAGCCGTTGATTCAACACTCTATATTGTCTGACTTGGATTCAATCACCTTGCAAAGGATATCTATTGTTGACTCACAATACTTCTAGTTAGGTGTTTGCATGATACATTACCCACCTTTGGTCTAGTAACACCCCTTTTTTCTAGGAACTGTTTGACTTTTGGTATTCTGACCAATTTTGTTGCATCCCTCCACTTATTATAACACAACTTCTATAATAAGTGCTTTTTGAGGTTGGTTGTTGGCCTGAGAGCCTTTATTTTTTCACTCCCCTCTTGCACTCATTGTTGCATTAGGGTTTCGAGTTTTTTTTACATCACCACCTTACACTGAAATTTTTAAAAATATTTCTCACCATTAATAATTTAAGACAATATCGTCGTCTTCAGGGTGAACCCCCTCAGTTCGGTATACTTGGCTCTACACGTCACCGACGTAGAGCCTTATCCCTTGACTCGACACGTCATCGGCCAAACACACAGTCATCCGATTCTAACACGCCTCACTTCACATCTAATTCTAAAGATGAATCCGAAAACCCTACTGAAATATCACCAACCAACCTCATGGCTGGATCACAATACGACCCAATTTTCACCAGTACTATTGGAGATACATCCACAAACCCTTCTACTACTGTTTCACCCATGGTAACAACAACCCCTTTAGGCATGCCCAATATAGGGGCCACTCCCCCTTTAGGTATGCCCAACACAGGACTACCTCCTATTATGGGTATGCCAAACATAGGAATAACACCACCTCTCATTACCACAACCCAGATCCCAGGAATTCCTGGCACTATTCCTAACCCCTCTATAACCCATGTTGCACTTGGGAGCGCTGGCCCATCCCAAACCACAACGGTTGTAGGACACATACCTTCAATACCTAGCATACCCTTAGGGGCTACTGGACCACTACATAATGCCACCATTAATAGTTATGTCCAAGCCACTACACCACACCCATCTACTAGTTTACCTTACATGGCTAGTCTGAACTTACCAGACCTAGCCAGGCTAACCAACGATCCTATCAGGCACAACCCTACATGGCCACCCATGCCTACAAAGCTCTCCTCGGACATTCCCAAGTTTGAAGGAAAACCTGGGGAGGATCCCCAAAACCACATAATGTCATTTCACCTATGGTGTTCATCTAACTCCATAGTGGATGACTCCATTAGACTAAGACTGTTGCAACGAACGTTCACTGGCTCTACAGCCAAGTGGTACATCGAACAACCACATGGGACCCACCATACATTTACGTCTCTCGCCTCCACTTTCCTTCAGTTTTTTCAGCTACCTGTACGCTATGATGCAGGAGTTGAAATACTGTTGTCTTGTAGACAAAACACAGCTACCCACATCACTGACCATATCCATGAGTGGCGCAAGCATCGTAGCCTCTGTAAGATAAAACTGGATGACCGTATATTTTTGGACTGGTTTTTTAAATCACTCCTACCCCTCATAGCCAAAGACGTAGCTTCCAAACAACCCCAGTCATAGGAAGAAGCTATCTTAAAAGCTCAGCAATTCGACCTGATTTATGCCCAGTCAGGCTATCTCTACACCATCATACCAGACGCCCCACGAGGCGATTCTTCATGCGGTGACACTCCGAGGGCATCACATGCCGCTGATGGTATTATCGGCCAAGTCACGACACAAAATAAACCTTTTAGCATGGTGAGCACCATAAATTCCCCAGACCTCTCTAAGGCTACATCTAATTCTAAAGCGACAACTTCGCACGCTCCAACGAATCAGACTCATCACACTCATGGACCCTCTTGTCCAAAATATTGCTATGGGAAAGCGCCATTGACATATGTACCACCCAATACTATAACCAACCGGCCACCCAGAACCCAATTCATTTACCGGCACAACCAATGTATTACCCACAGCAAGCTACACCAGCTAACCCAACACTTCCAATAGCTCAGGGTTACCAACAACCCCAGCAGGCAACTGGACCACCTCCAGCCCCACCAGCTTATTATCCACCGCAACCTGCTCCCGCACCTGCGGCACCACAAAATCCTCCCACTACTCAAGGGCAAGTGTACACACAACAAAATCAGCCCCAACATCAAAACAACCAATGCAACCAGGGTGGACAACAAAACTGTGGAGGAGGACGTAACCGCAGCAACAACCAACAACATAATCAAGGTCCACCGCCTCCCAATCCTCCAAATACTAACAATGATGCTCCTCCCAACCAGAATCTTAATCGTCATCCCAAGCAGCCAAAAAACAATAACCTGAGAACAAACCATCCATGTTCTATATGTGGAGTCTATGGACACTACATTCATAACTGCCCCCATTTAGAGAAAGCATGTAAACTTTGGGCTGACGATGCCCAACACCAGGGCCATGCTGGACAGCCAGCTCCACTTAATCAACCGCAACCCATGATATTACAAAACCCATTGCCAAACCAGGGAGTAGTAAATACTCGCCCTATGGATCTCCCACAAGGATCTGTTGCACCCCAGCAGCAAATCACCTATGCCGCAACTGATTATCAGCATACGGATCCAGGCACACACCATTTATTGATGATTTCATCCAATGACATTAACCTCCAAACTCGTAGAAATCAGTACGGCCCACCCCCAAAAACTCCTCCCACTGACGCATCCACCTCCCTTCCACCAGATCAACCACTACGCATACCAAATATGTCGTTGGACGGAGGACCTAAAATCCCTCGCATCCCTTTGCGAAGGATTAACAACAATTCTAATGCTCGCGCAGCATCCAATTATAACGTCGTGGAAGACCTAGCACAATCCCCCGCTGCTATGTCTGCTTTAGAGGTAATGAAAACATGTCCTACACAACGAAAACTACTACTATCTGCCATCGGAGGAGTAGACCCTGACGACACACACATGATGGCTTTCGACTTAGACCAAGCCGAACCTTGATTTCCATCAAATTTGGCTTTCCAAGTGTCAGTAAACATTCGAAACCTTGTTGTGCATCGATGCATCATCGATGAAGGAGCTTCAACCTGCGTTATGTCCACCCTTGTGTGGCAGAAACTTGGCTCCCCCGCTTTACAACCATCCACCACGGCATTACGAGCTTACAACGGATGCTCAGCTCAACCACAAGGCCTCTTAGTGAACGTACCCGTAGAACTAGGCGGCAAATTAGTTCTTATCAACATCGAAGTGATCAATGCCCAGGTCGACTACAACCTCCTTCTTGGACGTAGCTATATGTACAAAATGAAAGCTGTGGCTTCATCTGTTTTTCGCCTCATGATGTTCCCACATGAAGGACGCGTTATCAAGATTGATCAACTCACATATTATGATCCTAACACCCCCGCAGCCCCTCAAAATGTGCTACCAATAATTGAACAAACCATTCAAACCGCACCAACATCATTTATGTCATCAACTAGTCCTGGAATCTACATCGAGTCACCTATGACTTCCACATTTCCATCGATCTCACCACCTTTTCGGATAACAAAAACATCGAATTTGTGCACCCTGTCGCACACCACACAGCAGCCTTCATCACTACCACAAACACCCACAGTGCCTACTCATATTGGCACAACGCCAATTCATACTATCCCGTTCTTGTTCCCATTTTCTGGAGTTGTTAGTTCGCCAGTAATGGCTACACTCAACCTTCCTGGTTTAACATTAGGGATACCTGTATGGTACTTACCTGCTTCGAGCCCCCCACCGACTTCGACTGTTATTTTACAACCGGCACAACCTATCCCTACTACCAACCACCCACCCCCTCTGGTCGCTCATCTACAAAACAGACCATCCCCAATAGTGACTACGACATCAACGTCCAGAAATGCCCCACCTCCGTTACGGAACACAGGGGGCAGAGGACCACCAAATTATAACACTGGACTCATAACTCGCACCCCCCCAGCAACCCCCAAGGTAGCTAAAAACCCACCAACTATTCGCATTCCCCCTAAGTGCTCGTTGTGTGACGACGTAGGCCATGCCACTCATCAATGTCCACAATTACCTGCACTCCAAGAACACATGAATATGTTGGATGACGACACCGGAATTCTAGTGGTAAGACTTGAGCCACCTCCTCAACCTCGCAACAAAACGCTCCGCACTAACCACCCTTGTGCGATATGCAGCATTTATGGCCATTATTTACACCACTTCCCTAATCTCCCAAATTATAGAGCATCCTTATATGAGATGAACACTGCCGACTTAGAGATATCTCCTCCCTTCATCGAGGAGATCTACCCTCCGAAATCATCTTCTTCGGAAGAAATCAATACCATCTATATGATTTCAACCACATACAAACCAGTACCCGTTGATTTATGGTCTAATTACTTTCGTACTGATGAGCAAATTCTAGAAACACTCACTGCACCGGACTACCCTTGGGACGATATGCATCATCCCTCATACTTCCTCCCTGAGGCATCTACATCCACCACAGAGAACCAACTATCAGTCGAATCGAAAGATTTCCTACCAACTAAGGTTGATTGGTTCAAAGACCCCATCCCAACACCAGATGCCTTCGAAGAGGGGAACATGTCCAACATTTCCCCTATTATACAAATCGACATTTCCACCACACCTGGAAAACCTGAGCTCATCTCGCTAGGCACATCATGCACTCAAGCGGAAACTCAGGCATATAAGAAACTCTTCCAAGAGTTTCGTGATGTCTTCGCCTGGTCTTACACCGAGATGCCTGGCCTCAATCCCAAAATCATGGAACATCACATCAACACTTGGCCCAATGTGCCTCATGTCCGACAGAAACAACGACCAATTCACCCGTCCAAGCTCCCAACTATTAAAGCTGAGATTGAAAAACTCCAAAAAGCAGGATTCATATATCCTATTGCCTACACCACCTGGGTTTCGAACCCAGTGCTAGTAAACAAAAAAGTGGGCACCATATGCGTTTGTACTGATTTCCAAGACCTCAACCCTGCTTGTCCCAAAGACAACTTCCCCACACTTTCATTAACCAACTAATCGATGAATGTGTGGGACATGAGGTCCTTTCTTTTATGGACGGTTTCTCCGGATATAACCAAATCAAAATTCGTAAAGAAGATCAATACAAGACAGCTTTCACTACCCCATGGGGCACCTTCGCCTATCGCGTCATGCCTTTCGGTCCTAAGAATGTTGGAGCCACTTTCCAACGCACCATGACTTATTGCTTCCACGATCTACTCAGAATCATAAAAGTTTATCTGGACGACCTCACCACTCGATCCAAGAAACGATCTGACCATTTAGACGACCTTCGACAAGTTTTCTTGCATTGTCAAAAATACAACATCCGCTTGAACCCTCTCAAATGTGTCTTTTGCATTACATCAGGTCGCCTGCTGGGGTTCATCATTTCAGAAAAAGGCATCACTGTAGACCCCTTGAAAGTCCAAGCCATTGTAGACTTACCGTCACCTCGTACATTAAGACAACTTCAAAGCCTTCAAGGGAGGTCCAACTTCGTCCGTCGCTTTGTCCCTGGCTATGCCACAACGGTCCACGGTTTCCTACAACTACTACGTCTGCATACCCGTTTCATATGGGACCAACAAGCAGAAACAACTTTCACCGACTTAAAGAAAGCACTCACAAACGCCCCGTTGATCTCTCCTCCATATTTCACAAAAGATTTCACCCTCTATGTTTCAGCATCCGAACATGCCGTATCTAGAGTTCTTGTGCAAGAAGATACTGCTCACCAAGAGCATGTCATCTACTATGTGAGCCAGACCTTGTCAGGCCCACCCCTCCGCTACCCACATGAAGAAAAGATGGCCCTCGCTGTCGTCTTTTCAGTACAAAAGCTGCAACATTACATTCTCCTGAGCCACACCACGGTTGTAGCCAATTCCAATCCAATGGTTTACCTCTTGACGCGTTGCCTCCTTCAAGGCTGCGTAGCTAAATGGGTGATTATCCTACAAGAATACGACCTAACTTTCAAAACCCCAAAGAGCACCAAGGCCCTAGCACTCGCTCAACTCATCACAGATCTCCCATTCTCTTCGTCATCACTGGCTACCCAAACGGATCTCATTGACAATCACATTTTCATCATTTCTTCTGACGACCCATGGTATGGCGACATCTTAATCTACCTCCGCACGCAAAAATTTTGACCCCACATCGATCGTGACGGACGTCATTGTATACGACACCACGCCCCCCGATACCTCCTATTAGGCGATGTACTTTATCGACGCGGCGTCGATACCATCTTACGACGCTGCCTATCTCATAACGAGGCAGAACAAGTCCTTAATGACTGCCATAGCGGTGCCTGCGGAGGCCACTTCTCCGGTATGGCCACCGCCCAAAAGATCATCCACGCAAGTTACTTTTGGCCTTCATTATTTACTAATTGCATCACCACAGTCAAACATTGTCAAAATTGCCAACTTTTTGCCCCCAAGGCAAGAACCCCACCTGCCCCCCTTCATCTAGTCGTCACTGTCGGACCATTCTGCAAATGGGCCATCGACTTCCTCGATTGTAATCCCACGTTAGCCGGCGGTCATAAACACATTATTGTGGCCGTAGATTATTTCACCAGGTGGGCGGAAGCCATGCCAACTCTTACAATTATAAGGCCGACACCGCAGCACGTTTTTTCCTCAACCATGTTATCGCTCATTTTGGAGTGCCAAAGCAACTCATCTCAGACCACGGCTCTCACTTCGAAGATGCCGTTTGGAGAGAATTATCAACCTTACTGAAATTTGAACACCATTTCTCCTCTGCCTACTACCCCCAAGGAAATCGCCAAGTCGAAGCGATTAATCAAATTTTGAAGACCATCCTCCAGCGCACTGTGGACAAACACAAATCAAATTGGCACCACATGCTCTTCCCGGCACTATGGGAATACCGCACGTCAACCAAAACCGCCACCGGTTTTACCCCTTTCCATCTAGTTCACGATGTCGAATCCGTCCTCCCCATCGAGTGCCAGATTCTAGCCCTACATATGGTCGTTGAACTCCTACCGAACACTTCCCCAATTGAGCAACGCTTACTGCTCCTGGAGCAAGCCGATGAAGATCGACGCACAGCCCTCCAAACCATGGAAGCAGCCAAGAACCGATCCAAACTGAGTTACGACAAACATGTCCACCCAAGAACTTTTACTGAAGGGGACCTTGTCCTCGCCTATGATCAATCTCATGACAAAACCGGAAAAGGAAAGTTTGTGTCCATGTGGCAAGGCCCATACATTATACACACTTGCCTCGGACAGGGGGCATACATTCTGACCGATTCAGAAGGCAACCCCCTACGCAACCCACACAATGGGTTGTACCTCAAGCGATTTTACCCATAGCAAATCTGATGGACACCACCGTCCATTATTGTACAGTCTTATTTTGTTTTTCACAAAAAATTCAAAAAACCTAAATATTTGTTTTCTCTGCATGACCACAGATGGATCCTGTTCCACTCTGCTACGTCGGTTTCGCTGATGGTGCAAGCCGTTGGTCCCCCAATCTGGCCTCCGCAGCTTGGGTAATATATTCCCCTTCACATGAGTTGATCCACATCGACGAAGTGTGCATAGGTGCCTCCACCAACAACCAAGCTGAATACGATGCCGTGACTGGTCTCCTGGCCGCAGCTCTCCAAATGAGCATACGTCACCTTAACGTTTTCTTGGACTCACAACTCCTTGTTTCCTAGCTCAACAATGATTACCAGGTACGCGATCCCTGTCTTTTCAGAAAAATTCTTGCGCACTAAACAAAAGGTTCGACAGTTTGAATCCATTTCATTCACACATGTCCCAAGGAATCTCAACAGTGTAGCAGACCATATGGCTAACAACATTCTTGACTGGCACACCAATCAAACCATATAGTAAACACAAATGTACCTCCACGAGCTTAAACAAAAATGCATCCACGTGCATAACATGTGCCACCACGGGCATATATAAAAAATTACAAAAATGCATCCACGTGCATAACATGTGCCTCCACGTGCATATACAAAAATAAAAATTTTGCATCCACGTGCATAACATATGCCTCCATGGGCATATACAAAAATCAAAATGTTGCATCCACGTGCATAACATGTGCCCCCACGGGCATACAGAAAAACAAGCATGCCTCCACGGGCAAGCAAATAGACAATAAATGCATCCATGTGCATACATGACTATATACCAAATCATATATATATATACATCATAATATAGTCAAACATGTCATAGGTGCCCTCAGCACCCAATATACAAAAATACATCAGCCGTACAAAAAGGTACTTCCCCATATGCTCATCAGCATTTGAGGGCAGATACCAGATCATCTAATCATCATGGTCTCCAGGCTCCTCTGGCACCACCTCCGTTGGCCCCACCGGATCATACCGAGCCCGAACTCTCCTCTCCACCGGCCTCGCTGGATCATCTCGCACCCGAATCCTCCCCTCCACCGACCCTGCCAGATCATGCCGAGCCCCATCCCTCCACTCAGCTGCCAACAATGTTGCTCTGAGCAAGATCGAGCGCCACTCACGAGGCACATCGAAACAATGCTCAATGATGTCCCGATCCAAATCCCTCCACCCATCCTCTGGAAATCCTGCTAGGATCATGTCTAGTGTCTCTCAGACACCCTCCATGGCATCATCTCGAGGCCCAGCTCCTCAACCGCGAGCCCCAACTCCTCGAGCATGAGGATGTGGTACCGTTACAGGAGGTGGAATGACCACCATTGCCCGTCCCCTACGAACCACATGGTTGGCCAATGGTACAGGACCAACATCTGCACAATCACGCAAGTGAACCATCATATAAATATCTAACTATAATCATAACAAACACAACTAAAACACATGATATAGTAGAGAACAACACACAAAAACATATCATCTAAACCCCAGACCTGTCCCTGGGCTCGAGGCATCTCCGGATCTCCTCGATAATCCATACCGGCATATAGATGGTCATCAATCAGCAAGGGGATCTGCTCCCACTACTCATACATATCCTGTAAAAAGAATCTGCGGATACCACCACCATCGCGGGGCATCATCTGACCCCACCGCACCATGCGCAGCTCGCTCACCAACCCATCTCGAACCGGCACCCGTGGCCGCAAAGTTGGTACTCGCTCAAAGAAGAAACAACACAGGAAAGAGGCATAGAAAAACTCTCCCCCCTCCCGACTGACCTTGTCTAGATCACTCCGGACACCAGCCAAAAACATCTGACCCCACGCGTAGTAGGTCCTCCTCAGCACAAAATCCACCATCATCGTTTTTCCCCCCAACAAATGATGTGGTGCCGCGGCACCCAACACCCGCAGAACACAAGCCCCAACAACCCGCATGTCCCACTCCCGCAAAGATCTCAAGCTCAAAGCGTTTTTCTGCACAATCGCCCCAACAACACAGAAGGTCTCCAAGAGATCCTCGATATCCACACCTGTCGGGATCCTCGGCAGAAGATCCCCTACCTCCCCTAAGCGAGGCAACCCGGTAAGAAAGTATACATCAGTAAGGCTGATCTCTAACCTCTCACCCCCAACAATAAACGCACCCTCTGCAGGGACCCAAAGACTCACCAATTTGTTCAGTAGTGGTCCTACTGAACGCATCGGTGGAATCTGAGCGAACTTCAAGAGCCCACTCACAGCTAGAGTCTGCCGGACCCCCTGATCGGTCCGAATCCGAATCATCAAATCCTCCTCCATCTCCCACTCTCGCCATGACACCAATGGTCTCCTCAACATCCTGCCAAAAAACAAAGAAATTTTTTAGAACCGGAAAAAAAATTTCAAAAAATTCCATCGCGGCTTTTCCATCAAAAGCCGCGATGATCATCGCGGCTTTCATCCAAGAACCCGTGATGAACATTGCGGGTATTGACCACACAGTCGCGATGAACATCGCGACTATCAACCACATAGTCGCGATGAACATCGCGGCTTTCAGCCCCTAACCCGCGATGTTCATCATGGAAAAAGACGTGAAACCCGCGATATTCCACGTTGGAAGGCCAACATGGAATTTCGCGACCTTCGGGGGCCCGCCGCTAACCAAAAAAGACATAATTAAAAAGGCTAAGGCCAATAGCGTTACCTGAAACTCGCAGAATCGAAAACCAATGGTCAAATCCCTTGGAAATCAAGAAAGAGCTCTGATTGCTCTGCCAAACTCACACGTAACAATGACACGTCATATGGGCCCCACACCCTATTTATAGAAATTTCACCATTTTTCAAACAACCATTGCGGTATCATACGACGTCCGTTCCTCAAACCATTGGTACCGTTGGAATCAACACAACGACAACTTCATGATAGTCCTTTCCTTTTCCTGTTTTCACCAGGTCCATTTTTTGACCATTTTTCACGCCCCTATTGCCTCGATTTGCATGCCACATCAGCCGTTCTCCATTTTTTATGAGTCTTATATCGCCAGATTCAGTTTTTCGCGCTCGTGATGATGCTTGAGATCATTTCTCGCTCTCACGCCCAAAAAAATCTGGAGGTGAGAGCGAGAAATGATCTCAAGCATCATCACGAGCACGAAAAACTGAATCCGGCGATATAAGACTCGTCAAAAACGGATGACGGCCGATGTGGCCAACACCACCCCTCTCGTCACCCGCGTAATGTGACACACTATCTCAATGTTTCCATGGAATAAAATTGATTTTTATAAAATCAAAGGAAAAAAGAAACATCCCTTTTGTGCAAAGTCGGTCACAAAATTCTGCGTGGATCAAACACTTAGGAATCGTCTTTTCACTCAGTCTCTAAAGCATATTCAATGCGTCATATCTGCACCAAAACATAATTAACACCAAATGCAATTCACAACATCTTTACAATCGAAACACAAAACAAAAACAAACCATTTTGAGTACGAACGTCCTAGCTGCACTAGCATTCTCCCATGAGATCCATATTTTGTACCGAGACAAAGCATTGTTGACCCCGATTTAGTGTTTAAGGGGTGAAATATGTGCAAATACAAATGGTTTCACCAAGCGGTCTGCTTTCCCTACCACCTCCATTTCCCAACGGTACGCTAGCTTGAGCAGATGTTTTTACATGATGAGCATGTGTTGTTGCTATCGTGTAGTTGTGTGCCCAAAACCACACGTTAAGGTAGGCATGTGGTAATTATTGATATATTATGGACGGATTTTCATGGTGTCCACGTATCGGTGATTGTAGACCATTTCCGCTGCTCCACGGCCTCAAGTGGTAACGTGTGGATTTCTTTTGCTTTGCTACGGTGCAGTGCCATGTGCCGTAATTTTTTGTAGCTTGGTATGTGGTTTTAGATACACATCTAGAAATGATAGATATATATTTTATATTTTCCAACAAATCGGCCAGAGCATCCTTCGTTCCTTATCCTTTTCCTCCTCCTCATAAATACCAGATCAGCCAAGCTCATAAATGCCAATATGCATTGCGTTCTGGTGAAGGAATAAGAACATAAGAGGGACTTTTCCCTATAGCCTTCTCCACTTACGAGGTGTAATTCACATATGTTGTCAATCTCCATGTAGTAACGAATTTGCATGGCATGTAGGTGGAAAAAGGAAGATAAACAGGAGGTTGTGGAGAATGTGGACATCCCAGGCATACTGGGCAAAGTGGGGGCGCACTTCTCCATGAATAATGCAACATGGCATCGAGTTGTGGGAACGACCTGTTGCATGGCTCTCGAGCTAGGCGTCCAATTGCTTTTTATTTTGTTTTCATCGAGACAATTATGTGGCATAACAGAACAAATGATGTTTTTTTATTCTAACTGCAAGTCTTAAAAGAGTGACGTGTATGAATGGTCCTCTACATAGTTGTTTCTGCAGAATGTTTTGGGTAGTCGATACATGAAAGCGACACTAAAAATTGCAATAATGCAGCATCACAACACTAATATTATTTTTATGTGTACACATCACTTGAAAATAACATGAAACTCGTTTCAACATTTTCTTCGTATTGATTCATTAATAATACACAAGGTTTTCCATGACACACACACTTCTATCAACTTTTAAAAATGAGATGGAAGAACTTTCTACAATAGAATTTATTGGAACAACATACACAGAAAATTATTGGAAAGACATACAAAGTGTAATGAAAATTCATGTCTACATAGAAAACGGAATACACTTGTATGCATATATAAATGCCCTTGGAAGGTACAACATGAATCATCATTCTGTACATTTATGGAAAAAAATATCGCCCAACACGCATTGGCCCTTGTCTGAACAAGCATACTTCAAACATGGTGAGCAAATGTACATCACCAAATATGTTGTCTTGAAATACACATCCAAATATGTTTCCAAAGCAGAGGGAAAATCAAAGACCTACCATCATATGGTGACTAAAATCACAGTTATATCATTTCCACGTGACTCGGCCTCATATTCCTATCACCGTTCAAACTCATAAGCAATTGTTGATCGATCCATCACATTGCTCAAGAAACTTGCCATATGTTGCAAAAATTACCCCTTTCTACGTACACACAACTTTCTCTCATTTTATAACATATTGAAGTTCTTCTCAACATTTCATTTCCCCCGCTTTGAAGATATGCTAGTAATAAAAATATATAATACCACACTATTTTCGAAAAAATAATATTAACTTGATACATCAAAAGTAGAAAGAAGAGAAAAAAAAAACCAATCACAAAAAAAAAATTATTAAAAAAATAAATAAATTTTAAAATTTTAAAAATAATAATGATAACTTATTTTTTAATAAAAATGAAAAAATAAAAATTCAATTTTAATAAACATGGAATGCATGTGACTTCATTTAAATATTCTTATACATTATTAATAACATGTCTCCTCTACCATTCCCAAGATAGGAATATAACATTGCACTTAGATATGATATCTTTTTATATATTATAGAATGCATGTGAGTTCATTTAAATATTCGTATACATTATTAATAACATATCTCCTCTACCATTCCCAAGATAGGAATATAACATTGCACTTAGATATGATATCTTTTTATATATTATTGAATGCATGTGAGTTCATTTAAATATTCGGATACATTATTAATAACATATCTCCTCTACCATTCCCAAGATAGGAATATAACATTGCACTTAGATATGATATCTTTTTATATATTGACTAACCATTCCCAATATAGCAATATGACATTACACTTAGATATGCTATTTTTCACACATCTAACTATATATCTTCATATATGCACATATATAATTCATTTCCATACATTTTATAAAAGTAAACAAACCTGTGTCTAGTTATAAAGAGTACAACCACTTTTCAAGGTAAAGATTTTGGTAAATACATAAAGAAGTAAGGAGATAAGAAAATCATATAGGACACAAACCTCTTTTTTATAAAGAAAATATGACAGAACAAGGAAAGACAAAACATGGGAAAGGAACCACAACGTTGACTAAGAAAAAATATGGAAAAAAAATTAATTTCATTTTATTTTTATTATAAAATCAATAAATTATGAAGATCATTAATATTAAGTATATAGAGGAAGGACATCCTTCCTCGTACCAATTATTAATATTTTTTATAATTTTGGTGCCATGTATTATCCATTTTTTCTAGTTTGTTGTCTTATTTAAGTTTTTTTTTTTTGGTATATTTTATGGTTTGTTTTGTTGAAGCTCCAGTTGCAAATCTTAAAAGAATCTGACAGTTACATATATTAATTGTGAAATTTGCATAATTTGAGTGCAAAAGGGGTATTCAGGGGTGTTGATTCCATTTATGCTTTTAAAAATACAATTTAAACGCTTCCAAATTTGGATTTTACCAAAAAAAATACCAGAGACATAGAAAGATAGACTACTCCAATATTTATGCTCAAATCACATCCCTTGTCTCAACATGTAGTTTGTGTTTATCCATATAGCATTATAAACCTATATCATTTTACTAAATACCTTCTCACCCTATTCTAATATAGAATCTATTAAACTTCACTTAATTTGATATATTAAAAAAACTGAAAAAAAAAAAAAAAAAAAAAAAAAAAAAATAAAAAAAAAAAAAAAAAAAAAAAATAAAAAAAAAAAAAAAAAAAAAAAAAAAATAAAAAAAAAAAAAAATAAAAAAAATAAAAATAAAAATAAAATAAAATAAAATAAAATAAAATAAAATAAAATAAAATAAAAAAATAAAAAATAAAATAAAAAAATAAAAAAATAAAAAAATAAAAAAATAAAATAAAAATAAAATAAAATAAAATAAAATAAAAATTAAAAAATTAAAAAATTAAAAAATAATAATAATAATAATAATAATAATAAAATAAATAAATAAATAAATAAAATAAAATAATGGACACACATGTTAGCTTCTTTAAAGAGAGAGTGTCATATTTTCCATTGCTTAGTACCCTCATCATAGACATATTTCCTCCTCCTCCTCCTTGAATTCATCATAAATGTTACTCGTGTGTTGCAACATATGAAGTTGGCTCTACTAGGGTTTTGAACTAGGGATGGCAGTAATAGCAGAAACTAGGGTTTTGATCTTCTACTAGAACTGATGGGTTGGTTCAAGGCCTTGTAGGGGGGGTAATCATGGTTCTTGAATGCCTTGTTTATTGGTGTTACTTATTATTGTAGGTTTCGACCTTTGCATTAATTTAGGTAGCTTTTGGGTCCCTCCTAATTTCTAGGGAATTGGATTTTTTGAGGTCCTCCATTGAAGTGACAGTGGTCAGAGTCAGATGTCTGGAAATAGTGGCGAGCATTTCGATGAACATGGGGAGGCTACAATTTCCCAGGGCCATTCCATCAACGATTTTCCAAGCAAAATTGACCCTTTCTTTGCAAACAAAACTGGTTAGATTTGTTCTTGGAAGAACTATTAGGACCTAAGTCATTTGATGACCCAGAACTCGGTGTTTTAGAAGTGGTTGGTGGTTGAGAAATTTCATGTAGAGGCAGGGGTTTGTCTCACAGTAGAGGAGAGGCGGCTCGTCAACATAGAGCTGAAGGCCATTAACCCCATGGTAGAAGGCATTACCATGACTTTTTGAAAGGATGTACAGATTGGCCATGTTCTGAGACTATCTGAAAGGGCTATTGTGGGTAAAGTCTACTACGAGAACCTAAGACGAATTGCTCTCTTAGCATGGCTAAATTTGCATTGGAAACCCTTGTTGGACTATTGCCCTCAGGTACATATGTTAGTTAACAACTGGATTTGCTTCCATTTTGTTGATGAAGAGCATGTGGCATGCATCCTAGTAATACCTTGGGTACTTGGTAGAGGGTCGATGTGCCTAAAACAATGGCATTCATATTTCAACCCTCATACGGAGTAGTTACAAAGAAACCATTATTGGCTTCTCCTTAAGGGGTTCCCGTTGGAACTCTAGTCTAGGGACATTTTTGAAGTCGTGGCAAATAGGGTGGGGAGGTTTATATTCTTTTACGAGAAAAAATTATTTCATGAAGACAAAAGAATTGCATGGGTTCTCACATAGATGGATGTGGAACTTGGTTTATCGATGAGGATTAATATTTTGTGGGGTGACAAGTTTTTTTTTCAACCACTAGACTACTGGCGGACCCCTTTTTGATGTCACACCTGTGGGGAAGTGGGGCATTTGAAAAATACCTGTCGTTTAGTCCCTCATATGGCGGGTGGGGGGAAGTTAGCCTTGGAAAGAAAGTTATCCCACTTGTGAATGAACCTATGGAGAAAATGGCACTGAAGCCCCATTGTGAAGTTGAATGTTCAACACAGGGGTCACCTCAGTCGAAAGAGGCCGACTGTTTTTCTGGTAAGTTAAAATTATATTTCCCAGATGTTTATGAATCACTTTCAGAGTCTGAGATTTTGATTCTTGAAGATGTCGAGAAGCATCACCTTTCTAGGTTTCGGGTTGGGGGGGGGGAGTACCCCTTACATAAAACTCATGACCCCCCCCTTACTTACTTGGGAAGCAAGTGTTGGAGGTAGGGAGTTGGTATCCTGTCCAGTGGAGCATGTTCCAGTCAGTGGGTCCGATTTAGATGATCTGCTTTTAAAAGAATTAGTTTTGTCATCAAACTCCCAAATATTGCATGATGATGAAGCCTCTCTAATAGAACTTGGGCTGGATGACAAGTCTTTGAGTACTGGCAAGGTGGGAGGACATTTGAAACTTCCCCCCCAATAGACTAGGGGAGGTTTCTTACAAGAAGCTATTCCAGTTTTCTCCTAGGGTGATTCAAAACTGGACCCCTCAGTTTCAAATAATCTTAATGTTACCATTAGAAAGAAGCATGGGGGAGGATAAGGAAAGTTTAGTTGAGTTTCATGATCAAATTTCCATCAATAAAATAGAACTATGATTTGCAATGAAATTTCCACTAAATTTAAAAGAGAATTTAAAAAAAAATGGTTTTGTCTTGTTGTTAGCTTAAACTTCTTTTTAATTTACCATACCTTTTTTTTCAACCGAAAAAAAAAAATTTCCTTGCTATTCATAGTGTGAATCAAAGAAACTACAATGTGTTCCTATCCCAAGGATAGTATAATGGTGTTCACAAAGGATTAATATTGTTTCTATCCTACAATTAAATATCTGTCATTCGATCAATGATCTTTCTATACATCCTGTCATTTACATATTTTCCTATTTGAATTAAATTCTCAAATGCTACATAGTATCTCTAATGACTAGTAATTGTCAACAAAATGGGTCTTCGACAGCCAAAATAACCATGGGATGTTGTGTCAAGATCAATAGAGTCTATACTGATCTTCCGCCACTTGGATCCTGTCAACAATATATGTAACATGTAGTTGACCTTCTCCTAAGTATAATCCTTTTTTTATAACAGATCTACCCTCTAGTTGTAGATCCTCAAGACATGTTGTGTAGTTAATGAAACAAAGGCACGCTGAAGGAGTGATATCCTATGTTGCCAGTGTTCCAATGACGCCACCTGTAACTGCTTCTTTCCAATAGCCCATTCTATAATAGCTAAGGAATCTCCAACAGTCTGTAATGTTTGAATATCTTTGGAGATAGAAAAAGATAATAACGCCCAATAGGACAATAATTCGGCCCTAGAGTTGTTTGCTCTTCCATAGCCCAAGGAGCCTTCATCAACGTTATTCAATGTAGTACATAGTATAAACCCAGCACCACACGGTCCATTTTGTTATGCTCTGTCAAAGTAACTAGTCGGGACTTACATAATTGTTTTAGGCATAATAAGACACTTCTCTTTAATGGGTGGCCTCTTCTCCCCTTTACTTGTGACAAACTTCAGTATATATGAAACAGACTGCACTATATTGCATTGAAAATCTTCAAATAAAACAAGGTTCCTCAGTCGCCAATTGCCCCATATGACATATAGAGGAAAATACAAGTAATGCCTCCTACGACTAAACCATGTTGCAAGAGATGAATCTAATGAGCCCAGGTTCCAACAAAAATCTATTTCCCATCTTCGAGAGACCTCGTACCGGATTTGTTGCGTAAAACAACATTGAATGAAAAGATGATCAGCTGTCTCCCCAACATGATAGCAAAGGGGATAGCCCGTGGGTCCCCTCCAACCTCTCCTAGTATAGTTATCTCCTGTGAGGATCTTATTTTTTAGGGCTAACCATATAAAATAGAGAATCTTAACTGGAGTTGTCCAAGTCCATAGACTATACGAGACCACCACTGTTGTGGTTCCGAGGAGACATTACCTTCAATAGTCGAGTAAGCTAGACCAGTAGTTATATCTTCGTTTGACTCCTTCCAGTGCCATAGTAGTCTATCCTCACGATTATTTGAACTAATACCACAATGCACAAGAGTTGTAATATAAAGTTCCCATTCGCTTGTCGCCTCCCCCATCAACCCAATCTCTTCAACTGACCCCCGGTAATGAACAGTGCCCCCCAAAATAGCCTTAATCTGATTAAGAAAGAAAATTCCATTAGAGTGAATAACAACCCTCGTCCCCTGCGATAATGTAGTTAGATAGCCCACCATAGGATCCTCTCCAAGACGGATCTAGAAGTCGTCCCCAACCTGCCACACTGACCATTGATTTAGTAAAGGAAAAACCTCTAGTAGCCCCCGCCAAACGTTGGAGATACCATTTGAAAGTTTACGAGGTTTCCAGATCCATTCAATAATAGATAGTTTTTTCAGGTATTTCTCTCTCAAAAGAACACCCCAAAGGTCGGTATGTTGTAATGCCCTCCATAAGATTTTAAGATGTAAAGCATAATGTACCAAAAAAATATTCCATATACCCCATCCACCTGCCAATTTAGACCGATAAATATTTTCCCAAGCCACCAATGGGATCCCAGAGTTTTCCCGAATAGTCGACCAAAGAAAGTTGAAGGAAATCCTCTGGAACTAATGAAGTATGCCCTCTGGCACTCTTGACAAGGTAAACCAGTACACAGGAAAATTTGTCAATACCGACTTTAACAGAGTGAGACGCCCCCCCAAAGATAATGTACAATTATACCAGCTATTAACCTTTTTATCAAATTTCTTAACTAGCCATAACCAGTCTATAACATGATAATCATTGGGTTTGATAAAATAACCTAGATACTTCAGTCCCAAGCTAAGATCTTGAATGTCAATAAAGAAGAGAGAGTGAATCAAATCTCTAACCTCATCCACCAAGAAGAAATGATATAAACCAGATTTTGTATCACTAATAATCAACCCGGAGGCTAAGCGAAAAAAATCCAAAATATCTAATTTACAATACATATTTCAAAAACCTATGTCAAAGATACATAATTATATAAATCCATACATTCTCAACTCCGCGACCTCTTATACTTTAATATCATTATCATAGAGAGTGAGAGCAATCAACCAAACATTTTAATAAAAATATATAATACTACACTATTTTCGAAGAAATGATATAATTTAGCTTGATACATCAAAATTAGAAAGAATAGAAAAGAAAATTAATCTCAACAAAAAAATTATTAAAAAATAAATAAATATAAAAAAATTTAAAATAATAATAATAACTTATTTTTTAATAAAAAAGAAAAAAAAATCAATTTTAATAAACCTCGAAGGCATGTGACTCCATTTAAATATTCTTATACAATATTAATAGCATATCTCCTCTACCATTCCCAAGATAGGAATATAACATTTCACTTAGATATGATATATTTTTATATATTATCGAATGCATGTGAGTTTATTTAAATATTCTTATAAAATATCAATAACATATCTCCTCTACCATTCCCAAGATAGGAATATAACATTGCACTTAGATAGGATATCTTTTTATATATTATTGAATGCATGTGAGTTCATTTAAATATTCGTATACATTATTAATAACATATCTCCTCTACCATTCCCAAGATAGGAATATAACATTGCACTTAGATATGATATCTTTTTATATATTGACTAACCATTCCCAATATAGCAATATGACATTACACTTAGATATGCTATTTTTCACACATCCAACTATATATATTCATATATGCACATATATAATTCATTTCCATACATTTTATAAAAGTAAACAAACCTGTGTCTAGTGATAAAGAGTACAACCACTTTTCAAGGTAAAGATTTTGGTAAATACATAAAGAAGTAATGAGATAGGAAAATGATATAGGACACAAACCTCTTTTTTCTAAAGAAAATATGACGGAACAAGGAAAGACAAAACATACGTGAATTGCGACTCATGGGAAAGGGACCACAACGTTGACTAATTTAATTTCTCATTATACATTCCAAAAGAGGAAAGTATTTTAAGTTAGTTAACGCACATGTGAGCATCCCATGTCAAGTTTATTAAGTATGCTCTCTTCTTCCTTTTTTAAACCACGAAATATGCCCTCTTTGTAAACAACTAAATTTCTTTTTATTTTATTTTTTTAATGTTTGAAATGTTTGGATTTTTTTTGGAATTTAAAGTATTTATATTATTATGGTGATTTTTATGTCCCCGACATATAGTTTTGAGTCGGGTGGTATTAGTTGGGGTGCCGAAAATCGCGGATATCAAATTGCAAAGTTTTTGTTAAAGTTTATATTATTTGTATTTTTTTTAAAATTCATTTTACGTGGTTGTGGTTGGATCCGAACGCAGTGACCTTGGCCTGGGGCTATGTGCCCCAGGCCCCGGCGGCGCGGTGATGTTTGCCGTTTTAAATGCGGTTTAAATGGTCTCGGGACTGAAAACTCCTGTGCAATTTATTCACCGGTCTTGTCCATTTATCGTGCCTTTCGTCGAGCTCTGTTGTGCGCTGGCATCGGGTTGAGGTGTTGCAAGGGTTTAAATGGTCTCGGGACTGAAGACTCCTGTGCATTTATTCACCAGTCTTGTCCATTTATCGTGCCTTTGGTCGAGCTCTGTTGTGCGCTCGCTGGTGTCGGGTTGAGGTGTTGCAGGGGTTTAAACGTGTTACAGTTGGCATATTCAGTCACCGATCTTGTCCATTTATCATGCCTTTCGTCGAGCTCTGTTGTGCGCTGGCGTCGGGTTGAGGTGTTGCAGGGGTTTAAATGGTCTCGGGACTGAAGACTCCTGTGCATTTATTCACCAGTCTTGTCCATTTATCGTGCCTTTGGTTGAGCTCTGTTGTGCGCCCGCTGGCGTTGAGTTGAGGTGTTGCAGGGGTTTAAACGTGTTGCAGTTGGCGTATTCATGCAACACGTGTTGGTCCATGGTTTCGTGGTGTTAATGCAGTTGGTGGTCTCAGTACTCAAGACTGCTGTGGGATTTATTCACCAGTCTTCTCGATTTATCATCCCTTTCGTCGAGCTCTGTTGTGTGTGATTTATTCACCAGTCTTCTCGATTTATCGTGCCTTTCGTCGAGCTCTGTTGTGTGTGATTTATTCACCAGTCTTCTCGATTTATCGTGCCTTTCGTCGAGCTCTGTTGTGTGTGATTTATTCACCAGTCTTCTCGATTTATCGTCCCTTTCGTCGAGCTGTGTTGTGTGCTCGTTAGCGTCGGGTTGAGGTGTTTCAGGGGTTTAAACGGTGTTGCAGTTGGCGTATTCATGCGATATGGTCCATGGTTTGGTGGTGTTAATGCAGTATGGCGCGGGGTGACGGTGGTCTCAGCACTCAAGACTCCCGTGCGATTTATTCACTAGTCTTGTTGATTTATCGCCCGTTTCGTCGAGCTCTGTTGTGCACTCGGTAGCGTCGGGTTGAGGTGTTTCAGGGGTTTAAACGGTGTTGCAGTTGGCGTATTCTTGCAGTATGGTCCAGGGTTCCGTGGTGTTAATGCAGTATGGCGCGGGGTGACGTTTTCCAGTTTAAATGAGGTTGGTGGTCTGGGGACTCAAGACTCCTGTGTGATTTATTCACCAGTCTTGTTGATTTATCGTCCATTTCGTCGAGCTCTGTTGTGTGCTCGCTAGCGTCGGGTTGGGGTGTTACAGGGGTTTAAACGGTGTTGTTGTTGGGGTATTGACGGGGTATGGTCCAGGGTTTCGTGGTGTTAATGCGGTATGGCGTTTTTTATGTGACTCAAGACTGCTGTCCGAGTTTTACCTTGGCGAATGTGGTTGCACTGTCCTTGCTTATGGACATTTCTTCTGGCGTGTTTGTTGAAGATATATTTTAGAAGTTCTCTGGTGTTCAAGCTTGTTCTGTTTGGTGCGACTTGCTTTTGTGTTGTGGCTGTTTTTTGTTGGCTTCTTTGCGGTGGCGTGGTTGTTTGTGGCTTATTTGCGGTGGTCCAGCGAAGGTGAAGTGGTTTCTGGTAGTGGGTGTTGTTGTCTGAATGCGCTTCATTGATCGAGTAACTTGCGGTGTTCGTGTCTGAACGTGTAAGTAGCGCTTTCTTGGTGCAACGAGCTTTGTCTTCTGCAATTTCATTGACGGGTTCTTTGGACGGGTAACTGTTGGAATTTTGTCTTTAGCTGAGACTTCTGTTTTTTGTTTTATGAAAAAAAATCCGATTTATATCTCTCAGAAAAGACAAAGTAGTGCACATATAGTACGAGGATGATATATATATTTATGTGAGTTTAGAATTGCTTAACACATCATGTTGAAGTTTATTATTATCTCTTAAGCATATGGTTTTTTTAAAAAGCTTATAGATAAATATGGGATTATGATCGATATGCCTACACTGTATTCAATAAGAATAGGCACACACAATATTTTTTTTATTATTTTTAAGTTTTTTTAAAACCAACCCAAACCAAAATACTATATGAGAGACAAGCTCAAATGTCCTGTGTTAGTAGACATGTCAGAATCATACAATCGGGATCTCATCCCTTTACTATGGTTATTGCCATGTCTCTGGGCCATTAACCTTTGTCTTCGTGTCAAACCCCTGTCCACATAGCGCAAAAAGGTATACATCTACATTATTGCGACAAACTATAGATCAGTGAAGCATACTCAAGCTGGCCAATGCAGTCTATAGTAGCCTAGCAATAAGCTGATTTGGTTTCATCTAAAGAAAAAGCTATTTCAGATTGGATATTTCATCAATTTTTCCTTAAATAAAACAGCAGGTTGTCAATACCACCATCACTGCATCTAAGAATTTGTTCGCGTTCATGTTTTCTTGTAACAGTATTCTTGACAAATAACAAACTTTGCTCATATAGGGCTTTCTAAATATTCACAGGACTCCTGTGAATTTACAGCAGTGTTCTGTTGCAAACACTGTCCACGTTTTCTTCTTTAGACAAAACCAAAGCATCTTGTTGCTAAGTTATCATAGACTTCATTTCAAGTTGGATGTTTCAAGAATTTATCCTTAAATAAAACAGCAGGTTTGTGAATTCCAGCATCACTGCATCCAAGGGTTTCCCTTGAGCTGCATATGGAACTGAAATAGTTGTTAGTCATTACCTCATTTGGCAGATGTCAAAGTCAAAGACAATGGAGTATCTCGCCAAAGACCCAGATTTTATACTGCACCCGAAATGCCGTTTGTCTTATATGGGCAGTTGGCGTTTTGGGGTAGACTTCTATTCTCAAGTACAGATACTTAGGTTGAAAGTGATTTCTATTTCTAGATTCAGTAAACCTGTATAGTATCTATTTTCTGAGAAAACTTGAAAAACAGGTCCATGCGAAAAGCAAAACCACTTAAACGAAGCAGACCAAAGAACCATTTAAAAATATCACATTCATACCACATGGCATAATGGAAATGGAAAAAGAACGAAGCAAAATAAAATAAATACAAACAGATCTGTAAATTTAATTAATGATATAATATAATGTCATTTATTTCCTACCCGATGCCTGGGTTGCAGGCTGGTATTAGCATTTAATCCCAGCGCCGACGCAGCTCATGATATCATGACCTCACTCCATAGCTGGCCGAAATACCTGGGAAGGAGGGAGCTTGGCACTCTTGGCATTAAATCTCCAGATACATACATACATACAATTTCGTTCCCCATACATTCATTTCAGGGAGTTTAGGTCATTACCGAAGAAAAGAAATGGTAATGACCATTTACGCAGTCTTTGTGTTTTTCAAACCATAGTTTTTATTGCAATTATGGAATAAATCAAAAAACATAAAATTCTTGGCGCAAACAGTTCTTATGAAACCAGGCCAATGTCATTGCGTAAGGAACAAACAACAATCACATAAAATCAACTTTAAAATAAATCAAAAAGAAAACAGATAAATATATTATATTTTTATTTTTTAAATTCTTATTTAATTTTTATGGTGATAAAACCTATTATAATTTGGATATTAAACTATCATCATTAATTTGGATACCGCATCAATATGCCAACTGCAACACTGCGAGAAATTTATCTCGCAACAAGTACTGCTTCCACTTGGCCAAGGCATGTGTTATTGTCAACGTCTTTCCATCATATGTAGATTTTATATGCTCATTCAGTTGTAACTTTTGACTCTCAAAGGCAATGAGATGTTTATGACTTATGAGCAGAACTCCTATGCATGTTTCTGAAACATAGTATTCATGGACGCATGTTTTCTTGACATCTGGATTTGTCAAGACTAGAGTGGATGTCATTAAGGTTTTCAACTTTTCAAAATAGTCTTTAGCTTTTTTTATCCCATATGAAGGAATCACTTTTAAATAATGATGTTAGTAGTGTGACAATTTGTGTATGCATTTGAACAAATCTTCTATAGTAGTGTACGAGACTAAGAAATCCCCCTCATGATGTCATTGATTTGGGGATAGGTCACTTAGTAGTTACGACAATTTTCTTGCGCTCAACCTTGATGGTTTCAGTTAAAATGATATGTGCTAAAAACACTTTTTAATCTTGTCCAAAACTGCATTTGAATTTGTTACCTGCAATTGGCCAAAATATGTATATATTTAAATTTCTATACACATGTCCCAAGTACAGACATCCTTTAGGATAGAGACATTTCAGAGTCATATAACATATAGGAATTTCATAATCACATAACATTTAGGAAATTCAATGTAGCTTGAGTGTCAGCAAAATTTCGGTTTTGTGCAAAATGTCTTTTTTTTGTGGTAAATAAAAGAGCTCTGAAAATTGGATGTCCCAAGTACAGACATCCTTTAGGATAGAGACATTTCAGAGTCATATAACATGTAGGAATTTCAGAACCACATAACATTTAGGAAATTCAATGTAGCTTGAGTGTCAGCAAAATTTCGGTTTTGTGCAAAATGTCTTTGTTTTTTGTAGTGAATAAAAGAGCTCTGAAAGTTGGAATTTTTGTTAATTAATAATATAAATAATTTGTTCATTTGCTGTTTGCAAAATCTGGTTGCAAATTTTTTGTTAAATTGCTGAATACTATATTAATTAGATTTTATTATTCATTTCACGTTAGGGCTAATTCTACAGAAATTAGTTAGTGTCAAGAATTTCTTTCTGCAAAGCAGTTGTCTATAATGCTTAGTTATAGACCTTGATAATGAAAAACAGAAAATATAAGTGCTTCATGCAAAAGAATGAGTACACATTATTGCATAATCATTACAATTGAATACTGATTTGAAACTATGTAACAATGCAACAAAAACCTGTTCTTGGTTTCTAACTCTTTCATTTCATTTGCAAAGTGCAAATGTGAATAACTATATTGGGTAGGCATTTACAAACAGGCATTTACAGGTGTATTTGCTTATCCCTGGATGATTCCTAGAGTTATTACACGTAATTTGTTCTCAGAAAAAATGAGAAAAAAATTTAAAAGTGGTACTGATCTAAAGGCTTTGAAAAATTGCATTTAAAATAAATTCCTAACAAAAATGTTTATTGAATTCTTTTCCGAGATACTTTTCATTGCAAGTCGCTATGCAAAAGACATTGTTCTATTTGATTCATTGCTTGCAAGTGTCACAAACAATGTGACTTATTTTTGCTTATTTCCAAAGTTGCATTTGCCATGCAGGTTTTCCTTCCTGTGTTTCTTCTTCTGATGGAGAACATTGAACATAATCAATGTTCTTCCATAGGAGCAACATCTGTTCCGATTATACAACAGGCATTTGATGGTATTGATGTTGCTTTGTCAACAAACCATCTGTTTCGTTTACAAGCTTTTCATTACCGAAATGGAGATTGTCTTTTTGATGCCTTTGCTGTTCTCTTGCATTTTCGGTACACATCCTTGGAAATAAGAGAAGCAACCATAAACCATTTTCGTTTGCGCCTAGCTGCAAACGATCCAGCCGCAATTTCTTCTATGAACTTGGAATTGGATCCTTCGTACTTGTTTCAATTGCATGGGATAGAAAATAGAGATCTTTACTTGCAACAAATGTCGCAAACTGCATCTGAACCGGATGCAAAAAATGTTTATGGCCTTTGGGGTGATATCTTCTGCATAAAATGGTTTGCAAACTAGTTAAATGTGCCTGTTGCTATATGGTCATTGAGAAGTAAAAGGAAATATCTTCATTTCAACCCTTCCTGTGCTGGATATTGCTACAATATTCTATTCCATGATCACGTTCCAGTTGCTGGGCATTTTGAACCTTTGCTTTCATACAAATTACTAGGACCTGACTATGTTGTTTTCAATGAACAATCAGATACTTCTTCTATTGATTCTTGTCAAGATATATTTTTCGAATGTCATCAGTTAAGAAAAAGTCTATTGCAACAAGGATTCCAATTAATCTCTTGCATTGATGGCCATTGCTGTGACTCGTTATTTGAATCAATTTCAAAATTGACAAACACATTTGATAGTGCAAGCCTCAGAAAAACAATAGCGCAAACTTTTTTCAATAGCATGCTTTCAAATTATGCAAGAGCCTTTCGTTGTCTAGAAACATTCCTTCATCTTGAGACAGTGCAAGAAAATCAACTTGTTTCTAGTTGGCAAACCTTTGTAGTGAATGTGACAGAGCCTTATACAATTGGCCATGTAAATGATGGCCATTTCACAATTCAATGGTTGTGTGAGATTTTGGAAGTGAACATATTTATTTTGAACATACACTCTTACAAAGTGGAAAACCAATTCTTCTCAACAAATACATCGTCAAAGATCTATTTTCTTCTTCATCATGAAATTGACAAATGCCATTCGCATTTTCATCCCTTGTGTCAGACAAGCATTGAAAAAAATTCTCCAATATTGTCAAATGCCATGACTAGGAATCTTCCTATGAATGCAATGATGAAAACAATTGACAATTGTCATCATCAAACTCTTTGCAATGCCATTGAAGAAGAACATTATCCTGACCTTTGCAAAGAACATTCTAACATAGAAACAAAGAAAAGGAAAAAAACTTGTTCGATGGAAAAAACATTAAAAAAAAAACCAAGACTCTTTTGCATTGGCCCAGAAATTTCAACTGTGATGGAAAAATGCCTAGAGAAAGATTCCATTATGAGACAGCAAAAATCCATTGCCCCATTCAAAAACATACGTGCCATTAAAAAACAAATGCGTCTGAAAACTTGTTCCATCCAAAAAACATTAAAAAAAAACCAAGACTCTTTTGCATTGGACCAAAAATTTCAATTGTGATGGAAAAATGCCTGGACAAAGATTCCATTATGAGATAGCAAAAATCCATTGGCTCGTTCAAAAACATACGTGCCATTAAAAAACAAATGCGTCTGAAAGCACTTCAGTCCTTTCAAAAGCAAAAGGCATATGAGAAGGCAAAAAAAACACTTAAAGAATACTCGAAAAAAATTCAAGATGCCCCTATTCATGCATGTTCTGTCTGTAGACGCTTGCACTTTAAAAGGGATGTTCGCTATATCAATGAAGACACTTTCTATGCATTGAAATGTCTTCCTTGGAATACCATGCCTTCTTCAATCGCACTGTACAATTACATATGCAAATATTGCAAAAAGAATATTTCAAATTCAGAGACACCATTGTTTGCAACACCACTTAACATTCGTTGCAACACTTCATTATCTGATGTAGACAAATTGACTTCGCTTGAAGAGCGGCTTGTGTCACCAAGAATTGCTTTTGCTCAGATTCGGCAACTAGGTTATAAACGAGCTCAAGTTGGCTTGACAGGAACAATCATCAATGTGCCTGCATCTTTAGACAAAGTACAAAGAGCATTGCCTAGGAACCTAGAAGAGGACAAGACCATTGCAGTTATGCTTAAGCGAAAACTAGAATACAAAAATGCATTTGTTTCTGGAAATGTTCGACCAAATATTGTCATGCAAGCATTGAAAACTCTTTGTGACATGGATCTTTACAAAATGGAGAATGTACATATCAATTCAGATTGGGAAAAGGCATTCCATGAATTGTTGACAAAGCAAGAATCTAATGAAATATCAATATCAGAATCAAATGATTTAGATCAACCTATTACAAAGCTAAGAGAAAGTGATGAGGATAGACATGACCAATTCATAGAACCAATCACAGAAACATTGGTACATGGATATGGAGAAACCCATCTAATAGATGATTTGGCCACCAAAATCATTGAGCTTGCGCCTTCTGAAAACTACCGACCCCTAGGAATTTTCCAAGATCGGTTCTCTGAAGAACTTAATTTCCCTACACTTTTCTTTGGATGCAACCGCTCCAATGACATCTACAAGCGCTTTCGACACCAACAAATTTTCCAGTGGGAGCTTCAACATGAAAGCACACATTTTGAAGCACATCCCACAAATATATTCTTTAAAGCAGTGAAAGTGTTAATAGGTCAAACCTCTAGTACTGCTTGGATATCTATTCTCATAGGGGAGTTAAAAGGGAAAAAACTAAAAGCCAAAGATGTAAAATGCAAAGCCAACCTTCTTAACATAATGAAATCACCAATTGCATATCGTTCACTAAAAGACGTCCAAACATCTCCTGACTATTTTGACAACATGAGAAAAAATCTTTTCGCAATGATACGTCAACTAGGGCCACCAACCTTTTTTGTAAGCTTTTCTACTGCTGAACATCTTTGGAAGCCTTTGTGTGATGCTTTGCACATGCTAGAGAAAAAAGACAAAGAAAATTGTGATGAAATTCTTACTGAAGATGTTATTGATAATTTGATAAGAAAACATCCTGTACTTTGTAGTCGTTACTATAAAAACAAAATGAATTCGTTAAAGTCCTTGATCTTGAAAAACAAATACCTTTTTGGTAAAGTAACTGACTTTTTTTTTACAACTGAATTTCAACAAAGAGGAAATGAACATGAACATGGGCTTCTCTGGATTGAAAATCCACCTGTCTTTGGAAAGAATAGCAACGATGAAATAAGTTCTTTTGTCGATTGCTATATTTCAACAGACTCTTCATTGCTTGAAGCAAACTTCATCAAAATTCAAACTCATAGACATACAAGAACATGTAAAAAACATAGGCGCTCTGCATGTAGGTTTCGATTCCCGATGTTCCCTATCGATATTACAATGGTTTTAGAACCTCTTGAAACTAAATCGGATGCGTTGACTGAAAAAAGAAAACTGCTTTCTTTTGCTCTTAAATCTAAAGAATATTCAAGGAACATGACATTTGATTCATTCTTGCAAGAACTACACTTAAACAAGGAAGAGTACATTGAACTAGTACGTTCTACAATTGAGAAACCGACATTGCTATTAAAAAGACACCCTTCAGATATTTGGATAAATTGTTTTGCAAAAGCAATTCCAAGTTTGTGGCAAGCAAATACAGATTCCCAATTCATCTTAGATGCATATGCAACTGCAACATACGTAAGCTCATACATAACGAAATTAGATAGGCCTATGACAATGGCTTTGAAAACAATCAAAGAAGAGTCTATTTCAAACAATTGTAATCAGCTAGAAACAATTCGTAGGCTTGGAAACACGTTTCTGAACATGCAACAGATGTCTATTAGAGAAGCAGTACATATTGTGCTTTCGTTACCTCTATATTCATCTTCAAGAACGACAATTTTTATCAACACTACTCCAGATGATAAAAAAACTGTTGTTTTAAAAAAACCGTCTCTACTAGAAAAGGAGCATGATGATTTTGAAGACATCATTTGCCCATCGATAATAGACAGGTACCTTGAACGCCCGATAGATCTACAACATCTATCTTTAGCTGAATATGCTTCGTCCTATTGCATGGTTCATGGAAAAACAATCAAAAGAAACAAACAATCTATCATTTGCTACATTCATTACAATCAAGAAAAAGATCCTGAAAATTTTGCTCGTGAAAAGCTATTGCTCTTTGTGCCTCACAAAAATCTTTCCAATTTCTTGGAGCACCCCCTGCAAACATGGACAGAGGCATATGAAAAACACAAAGAACAAATAGCAAATGTTGAAGGAAAAGTCATGGCAAAATCAATTTCAAAATGGGGTGATATTGACATTGCAAAAGACAAAGTTGAAGCGCTTTTTGAAATACCTGTAGACTTTGCAAAAGATATCAATGATGCAGTCAAATTGGATGGTGTTGAAAAGTATGACATGGGCGATGATCTTATCTACAAAAGAAAGAATCGACTATTTGAAACACCAAAAACATTTAGCATAGCTAAAAAACCATTTCTGCCTGATAAGGATGAATACTTTGCAATTAGACGTAGTTTAAACAATGAGCAACAGTCCATTGTGAAAGAAATTATTGCTAGGAAAAAAAACAATCCTGCAAAACCAATCCATATCTTCCTTACGGGAAGCGCAAGAACAGGAAAAACACATACTGCAAAGGCCCTTTATGATGCTCTTGTCTTTTTCTATGAAAAAGAACTTGGTAGCAACCCCTTGAAAAGAAAAGGTCTTATTGTTGCATTCACTGGAAAAGCAGCATACAATGTAGATGGAATTACTGTCCACTCTGCTTTTAAGATTCCTTTGGGTTCCTCGATCTTGATCCCATTAAGTTCAAACACACTAGATCTTTTGAGCAAAGACTATGAACAAGTACGTGTTCTATTAATTGATGAAGTTTCTTTGATAGGTTCACGAATGCTACATAACATAGACAAACGTCTTCGTGAGATCATGCATACTCCAACAAAACCATTTGGAAATCTAGATGTCATCTTTTGTGGCGATTTCTACCAAGCAGAACCTGTTCATGATTCTTGGATTTTCGACTTGCCAAGTTTCAATAATAAAAAATTACCTTATAGTTTTTGGAATGACTTCATACAATACTATGAATTAAAAACCATTGTCAGGCAAAAAGATGAAACTTTTATATCAATCTTGAATAGAATCAGAACAGGAAAACAAACGTTTGAAGATATACAATATTTGAACCGGAAATGCTACAGACAACCACCATTTGATCCATCGTTTCCATTTCTTTATTATTGCAATAAAGATGTTCAACAACATAACTCAAAGATGTTGACTCTTGTTAATACAGAAGCATTTACAATTGCTGCTCAAGACACCAAAATTGATCAAATCGATAACATAGCTAATGTAGATAAGAGAATTCATTTGCCATCTACAATTACTCTAAAAAAAACATGCTTGTCGAAATAGTAGGCGGGAACTATTCAATTGAAGATGGCCTTGTCAATGGTGCTGAAGGAATCTTCAAACATTATAGTCAAGCAACAACAGACATTTTATGGATTCAATTTTCAGATCCAAAGATTGGAGCAATTGCACGGGCATCTATGCAGCACCTTTACAATGATTCCATCCTATGCACTTGGACAGCTATAAAAAGAGTTACAACACAAATTTCTCTTGGAAAGAGAAATAACTATATCCGAGTACAATTCCCAGTTCAATTAGCATGTGCTCAAACAATTCATAGAGCACAAGGTCTTACACTTGAAAAATTGGCATTTGATCCAAAAGGAGTCACAAAACATGGTCTTGTTTACACTGCATTGTCACGTGTAAAAAGCATCGAATGTCTCTATCTTGTAAACAAATTACAGCAAAAAAAAATTTATGTTTCATCAAAATTAGTTGCAGAATTAAATAGATTAGAGAAACAGGCTTCTTTGCAATTTCAATATGGACTTAAGTCATTTCCAAATACTAAGCACATGTTCATTTCTTCACTTAACACACGAAGTCTGCTTTCACACATTGATGACGTTGCAAATGACTTCGAACTTATGCAATCAGACATTCTTTATTTGCAAGAAACACATATGAATTTGCCACCTACTACTGCAGCATTTGTAAACCAAAACAATTGCATTCCAACACATTCAGTTCATGGCCTTCTGACAGTTGTCAATAAGAAGATTCCTATTATGAAAACAACTTTTGTCAACGAGCCATCAGTCGAGGCAATTGTCATTTACATTACGCTCCCTGACAACATTCTCCAACTTGTCAATATTTATAACAAACCAAATAATCTTTTTAACAACCTTATTGATGTCTTGGACTGTGTTATGTTACAAAACAACAAGAAAATGCTAACCATAATAACTGGTGACTTTAACATTGACATGTACAAAGAAACAATTTCGAAAAGGAGGTTGGAATTGTTTATGCAAAGTAAATGTCTAAAGTTAAAAACAAACATACCTACAACAAAATATGGTTCTATGATTGACCATTTTTGGACAAACATAGATATTGGCAGGCTTTCATTTACCATTTCCGATGCATATTGGTCAGATCATTTTACTAGTATCTTATCAGTACCTGCAACTTGCATATAGAAACTGATAGAGTATTTTGTCTTCCTTGTTTTTTGTCTTTTTTTAAGATGCTTTTCTATTTGAAATATATTCTTGAATATTTTAACATGCTCTGAATCTTCATTGGATGTGCAAATTGAAAAAAAAAAAAAACAGTATTTCAAAAAAACAACTAATCAGAAGCAATATTCTCAAGGACAATGATATGTTTTTAAACACCATGTTGCAAAACCTGCATTTGGAAACATGTTTTCATAAATTGGATTCTGTGGTTTTTCCTAGCATGGCCTTCATATCAAAACATGCTCATTGCAATGTTTTTTCATGTTTTCTGTTTACTTGCATAGAACAGGTATATGGGACATTGAAAGTAAAAAATGTTTTTGCACCACCATACCACTGCATTTGCACACAGTGTAAACTGCCAATGATACAAAGCACCGTTTTTTGTACATTTTGCAATCGTGAAACACCAACTACTTATGAACATATATTACAATGTAAGCTAGAGACTGAAGAAGCGACTATTGAATGTACACTTTGAAACACACAATTAAAAAAATGTTGTGCCGATGTTCTAGCTATTTCTTATGAACAATACTCCGATAGTGTTTCCTCAACCATTTACAATCTTCGCAAGTTGAAGCAACAAGGGCTTTACACTTTGGCAACGAACAGCAGAATTGTCGAAGTCAAAAAAATTTGAACAAAAGGTATGGTCACTTGTCCTATTTATTGTTTAGTCAATAATAACTTTCAACGGCTTTTCAAAGATTCAATTTTAATGTATCTGAAGTTCTCTTTTCTATGGGATTATGATCGATATGCTACACTGTATTCAATAAGAATAGTCACACACAATATTTTTTTTATTATTTTTAAGTTTTTTTAAAACCAACCCAAACCAAAATACTATATGAGAGACAAGCTCAAATGTCCTTTGTTGGTAGACATGTCAAAATCATACAATCGAGATCTCATCCCTTTACTATGGTTATTGCCATGTCTCTGGGCCATTAACCTTTGTCTTCATGTCAAAACCCTGTCCACACAGCGCAAAAAAGTATACATCTACATTATTGCGACAAACTATAGATCAGTGAAGCATACTCAAGCTGACCAATGCAGTCTATAGTAGCCTAGCAATAAGCTGATTTGGTTTCATCTAAAGAAAAAGCTATTTCAGATTGGATATTTCATCAATTTTTCCTTAAATAAAACAGCAGGTTGTCAATACCACCATCACTGCATCTAAGAATTTGTTAGCGTTCATGTTTCTTGTAACAGTATTCTTGACAGATAACAAACTTTGCTCATATAGGGCTTTCTAAATATTCACAGGATTCCTGTGAATTTACAGCAGTGTTCTGTTGCAAAGGAGCCATCCCTAGTATAAGATTACCAAAACCCTGTTCACTTTTAATAGATTTTTTGCACCCCCTCCCCCATTGCCTCCTCAAATGGCACTAAAACTGCCAGAGGTCTCGTATTATGTTCTAACCAAACGACCTGGACAAGGTCAAGCTGATAAACCTGTTAAATTACTTTGTAATCACTTCAGACTAAGCTTTACTAGTGTCCAGGACTCGTTCCAATACGAAGTGAGTAAGTTCAACATTCTATTATCTGTGTTATCTGTCTTATATATTAGATTTTGTTAAGGCAAATGATAATTTTCCTTCCTTCGATTTCAGATGAAAATAACTACTCAACGCGGGGGCCAAGAAAAAGAATGTGCCAGTAAAATCTTGTGTACAAAAATTATGGATAAAGTCAAAGAAATATATAGTCATACTGAACTAGGTGGCAAAGATTTTGCTGTTGATGGGCAGAAGAACTTGTTTAGAGTTGGGCCTCTTAGAAACAATATCATTCAATGCAATGTTCTTGTTGCTGACAAAAGAAATAAACAAAGGTAAGTTTTTCCTCTTTACTTACGTTTGTTAATTCTTTCCTTCGCAAATATTGATTCAGTTACAAGATTATCTCTTTATTATATGTTTTAGTATCTAGCTTTAAGAGATCAAATATTCAAGCTGCATTTCATGAGGTTGCTCTATGAACACATTTCATAATCCCTGCACTAGTTAATATTCGTGATCTTACAACGCATACTTGTCTAATTCAGTTACAAGGTCCTCTCTCTATCACATGTCTTGGCTTTCAGTTTTTAAAAGTTTCAGTATTCAAAGTACATTTCTTTTAACTCTATGCACAAATAAAGAGATCCAAACTTGCACACTCCCTTTTGTTGATATTCTTATCAAAGAAATCTGGAAGCTTGGTTTCAGTAATAATGATTCAGAATTCAAAGCAACCATAGCAATTTGATATTCCCATCAGAGGAATGTACAGACTCGATTTCAATAGTAGAGTTTTCAAATGTAGAAGTAGAAATTAGTTTACAATTACAGATTTTTGCTCTTTTAAAATGTCAACGCATCAGAAAACTGTTAACGATATGCATTTTTGCTAACTTTCATTATCAATTTTCATGTTTGAATCAATAGAAAAACCAAACGAGCTGGACAAGTTCAAGCTGATAAACCTGTTAAATTACTCTATAATCACTTCAGAGTAAGCTTTACTAATGTCCAGGACTTGTTCCAATACAATGTGAGTAAGTTCAACACTCTATTGCCTGTTTTATCTATCTTATTTATTAGATTTTGTTAAGGCAGATGATAATTTTCCTTCCTTCGATTCCAGGTGAAAATAACTGCTGAATGTGGGGGTCAAGAACAAGAATGTGCCAATAAAATCTTGTCTACAAAAATTATGGATAAAGTCAAAGAAATATATAGTCATACTGAACTAGGTGGCAAAGATTTTGCTGTTGATGGGGAGAAGAACTTGTTTAGAGTTGGGCCTCTTAGAAACAATATCATTCAATGCAATGTTCTTGTTGCTGGCAAAAGAAATAAACAAGGGTAAGTTTTTCTTCCTTACTTACGTTTGTTAATTCTTTCCTTCGCAAATATTGATTAAGTTACAAGATTATCTCCCTATTATATGTTTAAGTATGTAGCTTTAAGAGATTAAATATTCAAGCTGCATTTCATGAGGTTGCTCTGTGAACACATTTCATAATCCCTGCACTAGTTAATACTCGTGATCTTACAATGCATACTTGTCTATCTGAGTTACAAGGTCCTCTCTCTATCACATGTCTTAGCTTTCAGTTTTAAAAAGTTTCAGTATTCAAAGTACATTTCTTTTAACTCTATGCACAAATAAAGAGATCCAAACGTGCACACTTTGTTGATATTCTTATCAGAGAAATCTGGAAGCTTGGTTTCAGTAATAATGATTCTGAATTCAAAGCAGCTGTAGCAATTTGATATTCCCATCGGAGGAATGTACAGACTTCATTTCAATACTAAAGTTTTCAAATGTAGAAGTAGAAATTAGTTTACAATTGCACATTTTTGCTCTTTTAAAATGTCAATGCATCAGAAAACTGTTAATGATATCGATTTTTGCTAACTTTCATTATCAATTTTCATGTTTGAATCAATAGAAATACACAGTCAAATCTGCCCAACAACAAAAGAACTAGTGGCTAAAATATTCTGTTAAATATTTTGCCCTTTCAGTTTTGTTCAAAAATAAAGTTGAATTGTAACGCTTCTTTGAATGTAATTTCTTTCTGTCATATGCTAAGCAACTTAATTTTCTAAATGATACTTAGCAATGGTTTTAACCTGTCATGCATTCAATCATGATCAATATGATTTGTTATGTTTTACGTCTTTTAGAGTTACTGCAGGAATTATATTTGAAGTTTTACTACCTTGTTACCATTTTGTGCCCATCTGTCAACAACAATGCTCATCAACCAAACTGCTGTCATTGATTTTTTGTTGCCGAATCAAGATGTTGACAATCCATGGAAGATTAATCGGGCTAAGGTAAAACATAAAACGTAACTCGAGACATGCTTTCCTTGGATTTATGTCATACAACTTTTATTTTTATTCTTTAACAGTTCGAATGTGAAATTCTGTTGCCTGATTTCAGACAAAACAAATGCTGGGAATGTTATTGGCTCCTGGAAATGTTTGTATAAATGTACATTGCGTGGTTTTCGATCTGTATTTGACCTGTTTATCTTTGTGCTCATCTCAAAACATACACAAGAAGTTGCATTAGACAAAAAAGAATTAGAAGCTGTTTCTAACTTTCTCCTGTGGCAAACAATAGATCTATTGCCTCTATATTGCATCCATCAGATAATGGTCTTGCAATCACAAGGTCAGAGCAATCAACCTACACACATAATACTAATCTTGCTGAATCTTTGGAACAACCTAAACTTAGATATGGATAAAAATTATGCATGTGTATATAGTGTTCTACTATCAAGCATTGGATATTGAAACATTTGTTGTCTTCCTGTTGAAGGATATTAAATCAGAGCGTCCTTATTGACACATACCTATTGAGCTCTTCCTGTTTGTTTAATAACCATTTTGTTAATTGAATGAGGCTTATTGATGTTGCATTTCAGACAGTGCAACGAATACACAGCTTCTGTCTTTGCATGACTCCTTTAAATGTATTCCTTTTCTAATGATTTGAACCTTCTCATTGTTTTCTTTGCAGACATGAACATCATCAAAAATCAAATGAAGTAGTTGTTACTGTGTTTGCAAAGGAGCAGTCTAAAGAAACTGTTGTTGTTGAGTTTAATGAACAGTTTGTATGTCTCTTCTCCAAAAAATGATTCCTTCTTTTTAGCTCATGTTGTATTTTTACTCGGCTTAAGCATGGGTTGGACTATTTTTTAGTTTATGTTATTGGCATAATATTCACTCAGTAAGAACCTGATTTGGTTTATTGTGATTTCAGTTGAGCATTATTACTGATATTCCAGGAGAAGACAATTATGTGCTTCATAAGCATTTATTCGCTAAGGTAACATTTGTTATTCTTCTTGATGATATTTTTGGTATGTTGTTTTAAACCTTGTATATGTTTTCTTTGAATGTGAAATACTTCTATGATATTGCTTCTTCTATGGTTACTGTATAATTTTTAAATTAAACTACCGCAACTTGTATGGCTACATTTTACTTTTACTGCCCAACTCTCTCTTGTATCTGCCACATTATGTAGAAATGAAATCTAGTTAATGTAATTTGCACACACTATGATATCTTACAATTGACAATTCTTTATACAAAGACAGATTTAAAATGCTTTTGCCTAAACCTTTCAGGCAATAGAAATCTTTAGCTACTTTTGCTTTTGCAAGTTACTATTTATTTCCTAGTTTGATGTATTGCATGTAGGTAGAACCTCTTATGAGAATTGAAGGTGTCTATCAGCTAGGATGCCAGTTTGTTAGACAGGTGTCTAGTACAATAGATCCATATTAACACTGGCCCCTTTAAAACAAGATGTTTACACCTGTTTTTAATCCCTTACTAGTTAAGAGATCCAGAGTTGAGAGATCTATCAGCTAGGATGCTAAATTGTTGCTTCTGATTATATAAGCATTCAAGAGTATTAATGAAGAATGGAAACTCAGTCATGTACACTGACAATCTCCACGTTTTCAATTATTTCTTTTGAGAATATATAAATTTTTTGTTGAACGTTTAGACAATGATAAGACATGATTACATACTTGTTTAAATGAGCATACCAATGTTCGAGACATAATGTCTTTTTCAATCAAAAGAGATAAGTCTCCTTGCAAATTCAGTTTATGGTCAGTTGCAAAAACCATGCAAACATACTTGCTCATTATCTTTTTGCAATGTGCAGGAAAAAAACATTGCCAACTCTGCCACAGCACCGATTATGCCACTGCAAAATGCAATTTTGAATATGGCTAGCATTTTTGGCTGTTCAACTACAAAGGAAGGCTTTACCACTTGCTCTCAAGCTGGTTGGCAGCTCTTTGGGCAATGAACCGTAACAAATTTGTAAAAATGCTAGGAAACTTTCAAAAACAGAATCTATATCACAATATCATAGAAAGAAGCTTTGTAATTGTGTTGTAGATTTTTCTACAGCACATCCTCCCCCGACCTTTCAAGCAGAATGCATATGCTACAGCTCCAACAGATCTATGACCATAGTTTTTGTTTTTTTTGTCAAAGACATTGTGTCTTCCTTGCCTTTTGTACTACATATAAAGCTTCTACAGCAAGTTGCTCTATGTTTTGAATAACTTCACTAGCAACACCTCTTTCTCTTTTGCAAAGATTGTTGAACCTATTTTTAATATTGCTTATATATATGTCAACAAGAAATATTGCCTCTTTTCTCCAACTAAGTCTATTTTCATGATCATGTTGAATGTAGAACTAAATTATTTCGATTTTTTCCCTTTTTTGTTGCAAACACCTTTGTATATGCATTCTTTATATATATAAATGTTTCTATTTAACGTCTTTTAATACAAAAAAGCAAAAATCCTTTCGCCAAAAAAATCGCTTTTATCAATTAACAACAATTTCATATACACTTGACAATGCCCCCACTAGCAATGTCAGGGACATCGCCACCTTGTGGCTCTTGTTTTTATTGAAATTAATTTTAACTTATGATATTTTAAAATTAATTAATTAAAATAAATATTTAAAAAAAAGGATGGAGTAATTTTTAATTTCATTCTCTTTTTATAAAATCAATAAATTATGAAGATTATTAATATTATAAGTATATAGAGGAAGGACATCTTTCCTCGTATCAATATTAATATTTTTTATAATTTTGGTGTCATGTATTATGGATTTTTTCTAGCTTGTTGTCTCATTTATGTTTTTTGTATATCTTATGGTTTGTTTTTGTTGAAGTTCTAGTTGCAAATCTTTAAAAAATCTTACAATTACATATATTAGTTGTGAAATTTGCATAATCTACAAGCTTCTAAATTTGGATTTTACAAAAAAAAAAATATTGGAGACGTAGATAAATAGACTACTCCAATGTTTATGCTCAAATCGCATCCCTTATCTAACATGTAGTTTGTGTTTATCCATATAGCATTATAAACCTATATCATTTTACTAAATACCTTCTCACCCTATTCTAATTTAGAATCTATTAAACTTCACTTAATTTGATATATTAAAAAAACTAAAAAAATTAAATTAATGGACACACATGTTAGCTTCTTACAATTACATATATTAGTTGTGAAATTTTAATCTCAGTGCAAAAAGGGTATTTGAGGGTGTTGATTCCATTTATGCTTTTAAAAACACAATTTAAATGCTTCCAAATTTGGATTTTACAAAAAAAAAATTACCGGAGATGTAGGTAGATAGACTACTCCAATGTTTATGCCCAAATCACATCCCTTGTCTCAACATGTAGTTTTTGTTTATCCATATAGCATTATAAACCTATATCATTTTACTAAATACCTTCTCACCCTATTCTAATTTAGAATCTATTAAACTTCAGTTAATTTGATATATTAAAAAAACTAAAAAAATTAAATTAATGGACACACATGTTAGCTTCTTTAAAGAGAGAATGTCATATTTTCCATTGCTTAGTACCCTCATCATAGACATATTTCCTCCTCCTCCTACTTGAATTCATCATAAATGTTACTCGTGTGTTGTAACGGATGAAGTTGGTTGTACTAGGGTTTTGAACTAGGGATGGCAATAATGGCAGAAACTAGGGTTTTGATCCTCTACTAGCACTGATGGGCTGGTTCAGGGCCTTGTAGGGGGGGAATCAACGATTTTCTAGGAAAAAATGACCCTCTTCTTTGCAAACAAAACTAGTTAGATTTGTTCTTGGAAGAACTATTAGGACCTAAGTCATTTGATGACCCAGAACTCAGTGTTTCAAAAGTGGTTAGCGGTCGAGAAATTCCGTGTAGAGGCAGGCTTTGTCTCACAGTAGAGGGGAGGTGGCTCGTCAAAATAGAGCACTGAAGGCCATTAACCCTAGGGTAGAAGGCATTACCATGACTCTTGGAAAGGATGTACAAATTGGTCATGTTCTGAGTCTATCTGAAAGGGCTATTGTGGGTAAAGTCTAATACGAGAACCTAAGACAAACCGCTCTCTTAGCATGGGTAAATTTGCATGAGAAACCCGTGTTGGACTATTTCCCTCGGGTACATATGTTAGTTAACAACTGGATTTGATTCCATTTTGTTGATGAAGATCATGTGGCATGCATCCCGGTAAGACCTTGGGTACTTGGTAGAGGGTCGATGTGCCTAAAACGATGGCATTCAGATTTCAACCCTCATACAGAGTAGTTACAAAGAAACCATGATTGGCTTCTCCTTAAGGGGTTCTCGTTGGAACTCTGGTGTAGGGACATTTTTGAAGTCGTGGAAAATAGGGTGGGGAGGTTCATATTCTTTGACGATAAATCTTTCTTTCATGAAGACAAAATAACTGCATGGGTTCTCACATAGATGGATGTGGACCTTGGTTTGCCGACGAAGATTAATATTTCGTGGGGCGGCAAGTTTTTTTGTCAACCACTAGACTACTGGCGGACCCCTTTCTGATGTCATGCCTATGGGGAAGCGAGGTATTTGAAAAATGCATGTCATTTAGTCCCTCATACGACGGGTGGGGGGAAGCTATCCTTGGCAAGAAATCTATCCCATGTGTGATTACCTATGGAGCAGATGGCGGTGAAGCCCCATTGTGAAGCCGAATGTTCAAGACAGGGGTCACCTTAGTGGAAAGAGGTCATCTCTTTTTCTGGTAAGTTAAAATTATATTTCCTGGATTTTTATGAATCACTTTCAAAGTCTGAGATTTTGATTCTTGAAGATGTCAAAAACCATCACCTTTCTAGGGTTTGGGTTGGGGGGAATACACCTTACATCAAACTCAGGACCCTCCCTTACTTACTTGGGAAGCAAGATTTGGGGGTAGGGAGTTGGTATCCTGTCCAGTGGAGCCTATTCCAGTCAGTGGGTCTAGTTTAGATGATCTGCTTTTAAAAGAATCAGTTATGTCATCGAACTCCCAAATATTCTATGATGAGGAAGCCTCTCTAATAGAACTTGGATTGGTTGACAAGTCTCTGAGTACTAGCAGGGTGGGAGGACATTTGAACCCCCCCCCCCAATAGACTAGGGGAGGTTTCTTACAGGAACCTATTCCGGTTTTCTCTCAGGGTGATTCAGAACTGGACCCCTCAGTTTCAAATAATCTTAATGTTACCATTAGAAAGAAGCATGGGGGGAGGAGAAGGAAAGTTTAGTTGAGCTCATCTGTGGGGGGGTTAGAGAAGTCAAATGACAAGGACCCCGCCATTGCCCCTCCAAATTTTGATGATATTTTAGAATCTTAGGAATCACTATCGGATTCCTTCTAGCCTCTTAGAGAAAAGTCGATCGTTAAGGTGGTTAATTAATGCTTATATTTTCCTTGAATGTTAGAGGGGTAGGGGGCACCCCGAAATTTGTGTCCCTCAAGCGATTTTTGAATTTGGTCTCTTTGGATGTCCTATTATCATAGGAAACAAGGGTACATGGTTCAAAATCCAAGGAATTTGTGTGGATTTTATTCCCCTCTTGGGAATGTTGCTCATTCGACACTATAGGCCTCTTTGGGGACCTTCTTTCTACCTGGAACTCTACACATATTAGACTGAACCCTTATCGGAATTGTGGTGGTATTTTATTGGATTGTCACTGTAGGGATTTGGATGTGCCTCTATGTATCCTTAACTGTTACAGGTTGTGTGTTGATCGTTTGAATTACTGGAAAGCTATAGAAAGATGCGGTGTACTTGACTCTTCTTCTCTCATTATGGTGGGGGACCTCAATTTTACTACTTTTGCAATGGAAATATGGGGAAATAATGCTAGGATTGATCTATTGGCTCCATGGTTTCAAAACTTCATTACAAACAATAAGATGGTGGATATTGAGCCTAATCCCTTAGCACCAACCTGGTGCAACAGAAGGGTGGCAGATGCTGCAGTTGCCAAGAGACTTGACCGGTTTTTAATGTAAGAAGAATTTTTCGGTATTGTGGACTCTTGCAAGACTTGGATAGAGAATGTGGCTATATCGGATCACATGCCAATTATATTGATATTGGAGAAGGGTTCTCAATTGATTAAGTATCCCTTTAAATACTACCGGGTGTGATATGATGATGTTGATTTCTCATCTATTGTTCGATCCCACTAGAAGCATTTTTATCAGAATAGATCCAAAGTCGCGATGGAACTATTACCTATTTTTCTTCGTTCCCTCAAAGGCATGGTCTCTACTTGGACTATGAACAAGAAACAAGCATAGCAGTGGGAACTCTTGTGGATTGAAGCCCAAATAAGTGATTTATATACTCATTCCGTAATGGGTTTCATCTCAGGACAGGATTTGGAACTTATCAGGTGTTTAGAGTGGGAAAAATATGAGATTCTTTAGGAAGAAGAAGTTATTTGGCGCCTGAATAGTAGGGCCTTATGGACTACTCAAGGAGATAGAAACACCATATTTTTCACTCCTTTACAGAACAACGAACAAAACACAACCCAATATGGGATATTGAGGAACAAGGTGGCAAGAAACATACCACACAGCAGGGAATCGAAGAGTCGTCATCCAAGTACTTTGCAAAGCTCTTTAATAAGCATGTGGGTAATAATATTGCATCAGAATTACTAGTATTGCAGAGTATGCTGCGTATATTCTTTGATGAAGACAACATGGAAGTGGGTAGACCAGTCACTCTCGCAGAAATTGAGCACATTTTGAAACACGTGTCCAAGGACAAGAATCTTGGTCCCGACAGAAGGACCGTCGAATTCACCTGCAATTCTTCGACTTGTTGGGTCCATAATTAGTCCGATTAGTGGAATAATCTTGTACATCAAGCTCTATATTGGGGGAAATCAATGAAACCTTCTTAACGCTCATTCCAAAGAATTCCAATCTAGTTACTTTTCAGGACTTCTTCCTAATCTCTTTATGCAATTTATTGTATAAGATTATATCAAAGGTGATTGCAAACAAGTTGAAAGTTGGATTATCCCATGGTATTTCTAAGGAACGGTTTGAATTTCTTCATCAATTTCAGATATTCGATGATATAGGTGTGGCACATGAGACTATTCATTTTGCAAAAGTTAAGTGTATAAATTCCATTGTACTGAAGATTGACTTGGTGAAGGCATATGACAAGGTTGATTAGTTCTTTATGCGATTACTTCTCATCAACGTTGCTTTGAGTCATGAAGTCACTCAATGGATCATGGGGTGTCTTTCGTTGACCAACTTTGTTGTATTGGTTAATGGGATCCCATCTAAATTCTTCAAAATCTCAAGAGGTTTGATGCAGGGCTGCCCCTTATCACCTCTCCTTTTTCTTCTGGTCATTGAGGAATTGAGCCTGATGATTGGAAGGGCTAAGTAGGAAGGTAAGATTTCTAGTATAAAAGTTTATTTGTCCCATACTATAACACATTTACTTTTTGTAGACGATGTATTGTTGTTTGGGATTGGTTTTGTATTAGAGTGGCAATACCATAAAGAAATACTTGATACCTTTTGCTTGGCATGGAGCATGGAAATTAGCTTCCCAAAATCCATTTTTTATTGGTACAACACTAATTCAGGGGTCTTGAGATAGATTCTTACATTTATTCCATTGCACATCATAACCTTGATGAAGGTTTTAAGTACCTTTGGTACTTCCTCAAACCAAACTATTACCACCTTGTTGATTGGTTTTGGTTGGTAAAAAAAGTTGAAAAAAAAGGATTTCCTATTGGTGCAACAGGTGATTAACTTTGGGTGGAAGGTTGAAACTAATCAATTCAGTGCTATCTAATATTATGGTGTTTTGGTTATCTTTGTCCAAGGTCCCTCAACATATACTCAACCTTATTCGTCAGATTATTTTCAATTTCCTCTAGTTTGGATCTCAATTGAAGGTTGGTATGCATCTAGTGGCATGGGAAAAGCTAACAATCTTGAAGCCTTACGGTGGCTAGGGAATAAAGAATATTTTATGGTTCAAAAAGGCATTGGATATGAAGAGTTTGTGGAGGGGACTTATGGATCATGTTCTGTGGGGCAAAGTCATTATAAGTAAATATTTGAAAAATCTGACTGTGCTAGAGTGGTTGAGAAAGGATATCAAAAAAGGCGGTGTTATTTCTAATATTTCTAGTGGGATGGTCAATTCATTCCCAGATTTGAATCAGTTGCTAGCATGGATGATGGTTACCAGGTGAGACTTGGGGTCGATCCCTTCATTGGCAGGACTCACACGCACTAGCTCTCTCTTACAACTCTTCAAGTTCTACACTCTATGGGTCTCTATTTCCTTAATCAGGCAAAGAAATCCAGATATTTTATTGCTGGATATGGTTGCTGGCTCTCGGCCGTGGATCTACATTTAAACTCACACATTGTTGAGAAGTGGGAGGCATATGTGTATACTCTTCATCATGCTGGTATCGGATTGGGGATATCATAGGATAAGAGACAATGGTCTTGGAATATATCTAATGGTCATGTGCTCACAAAATTAGCATATGAATCCATAGCCTATGAACATATTAAGTATAGGCCGAGATGGTGGATTCGTCATCTTTGGAAGTGACCAGCTCTTATGAAGATTTTGTGTTTCAGTTGGTTGGCTATTGAAAACAAAATTTTGACTGGGGAGAACTACTCTAAATGTGGTGGTATGGGCCCTACTTGTTGCCCTCTTTGCTATTGAGCGGCAGAATTTGTGGATCACCTGATGGTCACTTGAAAAACTACTTGGAAGCTCTGGGAGGAAGTTACATACAAGCTTAGAATGGCTAGGCATTGGGATTTTGGTACACTTGATGCTAGTTCATACCACTGGTTTGTGGTGGATGCTCATACATATACTTTACCTCTCTTTCTCATTTGGGGTATATGGCGATATCAAAATTTCATATATTTGAAGATGTTCATTTATGCTTTGATCGTGTTTGTAGGTTTATTATCAATACTTATACTGATTTTATACATGGTAATAAACCTATTAAAGTGCTTTCTAGGACCCCCCCCCATTCTCTCCAGCTAGAGCCCCATTGGTTTCTTTGATGGGGTTGCACAAGGGGGGGTTGTGGAGCTAGAATACACCTTCTCATCGACAAGGACAAATGTTTTATTCTCTCTTTCAGCTACGGTGGGGGAAGCAACACTTGTGCGAAGCTCATAGCACTAAGGGGACTTCTCAAATTCGCTAATATATGCAGTATTTTATCCTTGCAAGTTCTCAGTGACTCCATAATTGGTGTGGATTGGATCAATGGTAATTGATAGCTTCAGGTATCCATAATGGAACAATGGAAAGTTTGAATTCTTGAACTCCATTACAAATATGAAATGGTGAGTTATATGCACATATATTGGAATTTCAACCGTTGGGATAATCAACTGTCAAAGTTAGGGACTAGGTCACGAGAGGGACTTGTTCATTTCAAATAATTCCATAACAACCAATAAGTGGAGGAAGGTCGCATCTTATTTTACTAGTTCAATCATGATCTTCATTTTGCCTACTAGTTTTTCCTATTTTGTTTTGGTGGGGAGTCTTGATCCATATGCCGGCATTTTCTCTTTGTCTATTTGCTAGTGACATAACTAGATTAGATGCTTACAGATTTTAGGCTTTTCTGTTTTTTAAAGAATTTTTTCATATGCGTTATCCCATTTGCGGTGGGGATTTATGTTGTTATGTCTTTTGAAATGTATAGACTATTTACATATATACAGTATAGATGTTATGAACTCTAATGGTGATATTGAAATATTATCCACGGAGATAGACTATGTATATAATTTCTTTGATTCACATTATGAATAGCAAGAAACTTTTTTTTTCTGTTAAAAAAAAACATACCCTATTTCTTTTCTTAAAATATTATATTTATCTCAAATATCAAAAAATACCAATCTATATACTCATACACTATAGACCACCCACCTTCTCCTTTTTTTAATACTATTATTAAATACAAATATCATTATTGAAGAAGGTATAAATATTGAAGAAGATAGCATATCTATACATAAACGCTAACACACCTTCTCCTTTTTTAATACCATTATTAAATACAAATATCTTTTTTTCAAAAAAGAAAAATAGCATACTATTAATAGAGGTAAACAGTATTAAGGATTACAAAGTCGAAGGCTCCAACCAGCCTTCACATAAAAGTGTCCAAATCATGGCAAGAACCCATGTCCACAGCTAACTCCCAAAAACAAGCTCCCCACTGAGCACAAATAGTCCCAAGAAAAGGTCACAGTAACAATACAGAAATATCAAAATAAGACCAAAGCCAATCCACTGTAGCCAAAAGTCATAATACGGCAGAACCACGGAGAAACCAAGGGTAATGTCAATAACCCCTTATCAAGGACTCAGATATATCCAACTCTGAATCAACGACAGAGTATCTAACACCAACAAAAACCCAACAAGTAGTTGGCCACCTGATAGAGTTAATCACCTGCAGAAAAAATAATAACTGCAAATGTATAAACTGCATATAATACTCAGTATATATGAAAATTGCATATAGGAAAAGGCCAAAAAATACTAGAGTTGAAGATGATCCATTGAACTAACAGCAACCAACTGATCTGAAAACGATTCCTCCCAAAAAATAATGTCCACGGGAGAAGAAAGAGCCCTCTTGGATAGGTCATCCGCGCTTTGATGATGAACACGGAACAAATGATGAAAGGTGATGCACTCAAAACAATCAATCAGAGAGCGAGTCTCCAAAATCCAGTGTGTGAGCAAGAGCACATTGAAGGAGGCCGAACCTTTTTCCCAAGAGATGATAACCTTCGAATCACCCCAAACATGAAGATGAGAAATATCTTTGAATTTGGCAAAGTGGAGGAGCATCCACAGAGCAAGTAATTCACTGCGAGAATTTGTTCCCATCCCTGAATTCATCCGCCACTTAAAAAATCTATTGTTACTGGTAAAGAGAACAACACCAATCCCACTGATAGTTCCACCAAGTTGTGAAGCTCCATCAAAGAAACCGCAGGGGTAGATATAATGAACCTATGAAATGTTTGGAGCCTAGCCACACCCCCTGCCCATATTTAGATGATCGGGGGAATTAAATTCCATAAAGGCCAACAAGACCCGACAACAATAAAACGTGACAATGGGCCTCACTCCATCAAATATAACAGAGTTACGAGCACACCAAACCTCCCAAAAGACAAAATAAGGAAGAACTCTCCACTCCAGGTACCAGCGTCCCCAACAAATCAACCCATCCTCCAGTTGAAGAGTACCCCAGTGGAACTGACAACCACTCAAACAACTTATCATCAACCATAAAACCTTGACAAAGGAACATCTAACAAAAAGATGATCAACTGTTTCCACCTGAGATTGACATAATTGACATCTGCCTGGACCACAAAAACCTCTCCGGCATAGATTGTCCCAAGTAAGAACACTATTGTTAAGGACCAGCAAGTTGAAACATTTCAATTTAAGTGGCATTAAAAAATTCCAAATCCTACAAGGATTCAAGCGAAACAATTGAGTCATATGCAAGTTTTGTCGAGGAAACCCAACTAGTATTATTCCAAGAGCAAACAAGCTTGTCCGGGACCTCCTGTAAGGTAATGTTTAATCTGTTCAAACCTTTAACATAATTATTCCATTCCATCTCCAAACATCTTGAAAGACCCAATTGATGCGCCGAGATCCAGGAGTGACAACTCACCCCAACCGATAACGGAATCCCTACGTGGCACAATGAGTAATATCCTTTTGATCTTAACAAATTGAGTAAATCCGGAGAAAGTTGATAATTCAGAGGGCCACCCAAGATGGGATCCTCACCAAGACGGATTTCACGACCATGCCCCAGAATCCAAGACATCCAATTGGATAAGATGGAAAAGGACCCCAACAAACCACACCAAATATTTGAGATCCCCCTTAGACATGGAGGACCATTTCTGAACCAATCATCCACAGAGAGAGATTTAAGGTATTTTCCATTGATAAGAGTACTCCATGTAGAATTGGAAAATAATGCCCGCCCATGTGCATTGGAAGAGCCAGCAAAGGCCAATTAACTAGATGGAACTTCTGCCTTTACCCACCAGACCAAATGAAAGAGAAAATCCTCCTATGAATACCTTTCAGTATTGACTTTGGAATTTTGCAAAGAGAAAGCCAATAGATAGCCATACTTTGAAGGACATATTTTTCCAAAGTAAGTCTCCCCCCGATGGAAATCCAGCGCCAACACTAGAGGTTGATACGTTTGTCAAAACTTTTAAGTAGCCACAACCAGTCACATATATGATAATTTGTTGGCTTAAGAAAGAAACCAAGGTAATTGGTGCCCTCAGTCAAATCCTTGAAATTGAAAGGGAGAAGCTGACTGACTAGCGATTTGATAGAAATGTCCACATTATTTTCCAAGAACCCATATTTTTCAACACTAATCAGCATCCCATAAGCATGACAGAAAAGATCCAATATTTTTTTGTAATTTTTCCATTCCAATAAAGTCCCTGGACCAAAAATCATAACATCATCAACAAAAAGAATATGGGTCACCGATACCTGTTCAAAAACCTTAATTCCAATAATGCGGCCCTCCCTTTTTGCCCTGAGGATGAGTCTGCTCAAACCCTCAATGGTCAACAGAAAAAGTAATGGAGAGAGGGGGAAACCCTGCCTCAACCCACTGGAACTTTTGAAAAATCCGGATGGCATTCCAGTAATTATTACAGTAAAATTCACAGAAGATATACAGGCCATAATCCATTTTACCACCGCCCAGGGTAGGCCAATTTGAACCAGGATCAGTCGGATAAAGGTCCAGTCCACCCGATCATATGCCTTAACAAGGTCCAGTTTCAGGAAGATGGTATTTTGCTGCTTGGTCTTCACGCTATGAAAAACCTCTTGTGTGACCCCCACAGCATCCAATATTTGCCTATCTTCTAGAAAACCAAATTGTTCTTTAGATATATATTTTGATAAGCCCGGCTTAATTCTATTTGCTATGATTTTTATTATAACCTTATAAATCAGATTACATATGCCTGAAATCACTGAAATCTTCGGGATGAGATTTTTTTGGAATGAGAGCCAAAAATGTCGAGTTGAGAGCTCTCGTCACCATGCCACTAATACGAGACTCTTCCACCGCCTCCCATATATCCGGTCCCATAATCTCAAAAAAGAAAATGAACAGCTCCATAGTCCACTCATCCGGCCCCAGCTCTTGTCTTTGGCAAAACCTTTCAGAACCTTTTCAATCTCCAGCAAATTTATTTCAATAAATATAGTTTCCCCTACCTCTTCCGAGAACAATCTCGGATATTCTCTGATCACCTTAAATTGTTCTATCATTGAGGCAGTTTTAGGATCCTGGTATAGCTCTTGAAAATAATTATTGGCCTCCCTATGGAGGTCACCCAGACCATAAATACAACGGCCAGTTCTATCATTTAGGTCCCATATGGTAATTTGAACCCTACGGGCATCATCAAATTTATGGAAAAATTTGGAATTCTAGTCCCCGGCTTTGATCCATATAGCACGAGTACAACTCTTCAGTCACCACGATTCCTCATGGAACTTGAGATGTTTTAAATTTCTCCCTTCCAAATCTAATAAGGTGGCCTATTCACAAGTGTTGAGCATCCTAGTATCGGCTTTTACCATTAAGGCACATAAATCATGTTCAATCATTTCAAGATCCTTAGCCAAATCCTTGCTCTTTTGTTTTTCCACTGCAAAGTAAAAAAATTTAAGCTCCTTAATTTTTCAACCAATTTTTCCATCACCGAGAGATCACCAGAAACATCCCTACTCATCCAATGATCAACCACCAAATGATGGAAATTAGAATCTGATAACCATGATGAATTGAATTTGAATGGAAATCTCTGATAGGCAAAATCCGTTTCAAATTGAAGAAAAATAGGACGGTGGTCACTAATGCGAGTCATCTGAACCCACGATCTGAACTTGAAAAATTTCCCAAGTAAATGCTCAAAGATGAGGAAACGATCCAAACGTATAAATATTGAAGAAGAAAATGTATCTACACGGTCCAAACGTATTAAATACAAATATCATTATTGAAGAAGCTATAAATATTGAAGAAGAAAATGTATCTACACATAAACAACACAAAAAAAAATTAATGCCATTATTGTGAAAGGATAAACATTGAAGTAAAATTGAATAATAACATAAAATGCATAATATGAAAAAAATGCATATACTTTTTTTTAAAGAAGTGATGAATATATATATATATATATATATATATATATATATATATATATATATTGTTATTCTTAGAGAGATCTATAAAAGAAAAAGTAAGAGGAAAGGGAGAAAAACAAACACAAATCTTGTTATTTTTGTGGAGAGAAAAAAGAATAAAAGTGTTACGGAGAAAAACTTCCTATGGCTTGGGGTAGACCACAACAGACAGATGGACGTGAGAAATCAACTCACTTCCCAACATATGCTATATAAATGTAGATGCTGATAAACAAAATAAAGTGTTGAAATATTGTAACTTCTAAGAATATTATATTTGTACTTTATTATTCCGGAGATGTTTCATTCCTCCGTGAAGACCTTATTGTATATCCGGAGATGTTTATTCCTCCGTCAGAATGTGGTAACTTGGGTTATTAGACTTCCCTAGTGGGGGTCGGCCTTGTATGTGTTATGTGGGTCAAAGGGTTATTAGACAACCCTAGAGGGGTCGGCCCAATCAGTTGTATGTTGATGTATATGTAACTTCGGAATGTATTTCACATATATGTATATTATATTCCTATAGAGATGGTATTATTCCTCTATAAGGAAGTGTCGTCATTTATATTGTAAGTGTCGTAACTTATACTTGATGGGTTATTAGACCACCTTATTTGGGGTCGGCCCTGTATAAGTCAAGTGGGTCGAAGGGTTATTAGACCACCCTATTGGGGGTCGGCCATGTGGGTCAAAGGGTTATTAGACCACCCTATTGGGGGTCGGCCTAGTCAGCATTATATTATGTGGTTAAGTTCGAGCCTACATGAGTTAGGTAAAAAGGCAAGTCAAGTCAAGTATAAATAGAGTGCGGGAGGCACTCTATTTGTTCACTCACTTCTCACACATGCACTCAAGGAGGAGTGGCGCACTTATGGAGGAGGAGGATCTGCTGCTAGGTTATGGCTATCTCTCATGGTTGGTTGTATCATTGCTCTATCTATCTCTGAGGAAGTTATTGGGGTTTTTCACCTTTATGGTTTTCCCCAAGTAAATATTTGTGTCTCTTGTGTGCTTGCATTATTGTCTCCATGATTGATATGCTGTAGATATGCTGTACATGTTGTTCTCTCAGTTAAGATCCTAGATCAGATTGAAGTAAATTCTGAAAATTTAACATGGTATCAGAGCTAGCCTGAAAGAAGGCATGATATGGCATGTATGACACTTGTTGCACTTACGATGCTAGGGCTTGATATAGCAAAAACCAGTCATCGTAGAACTTTCGCTATAAATCCCTTTTGGAAAAGTTTTCGGATCTGAAATTGTTACAGGCCGAAGCTAAGATCTCCAGGTATCTTGTGTCCAAAGGACAACCTCTAATTCGTTGTACTTTGTGATTTATGATCTGTACAATATAGGGTTTCTGCCTCTTCCAGATCTGAGTCAAAATCAGGTGACCTTGGGAAAAAGGTCATATCTTGGGCTAGGAAGCTCCAAATTAAATTTCGTAAAAATTGGAAGGTAGTACAATGTCTGTACTATCTCAGAAAACTTTTTTAGAGGCCGAAGTTGAACCAGTGATACGTGGCACGCCGTACAAGTTCGCTCTCCTGTATTATCCCATAAACAGGTCACGTTGCGACATTTGGCATAACTCTCTCTCAGAGAGTCCAATTGAGGTCAGACCTGTCAGGATGGAAAGGTAACAGGCCGAAATATCTCAAAAAAACTTTTTCAGAGGCCGAAGGTAAAACAGTGACACGTGGCACGCCGTACAAGTTCGCTCTCTTGTTTTATCCCAAAACAGGTCACGTTGCGACATTTGGCATAACTCTCTCTCAGAGAATCCAATTGGGGTCAGACCTGTCAGGATGGAAAGATAACAGGTCAGGCTATCTCAGGAAACTTTTTCAGACCCTATGGATCAAAAATGTCGGAGTTACACCAGAAACAATCAGGTACATATTTCTGTCAAAACAGAATTATTTTTTGGTACCTTCATTCATGGCTTCCGGAATTTAGGGCTTTGGAGAAAGTTGGAATTTTTGTAATCGGAGATCACGGCTGGATGCTACTCATCAAAATAGAAATTTAGAGACCAAGATCATAATTTTTGGTTGGGCAGAAGGTCGGGCTTGATTAGACCCTAGTTCGGGACTTTGATCAGAAAAGTGGAAAATTAGGGCTTCTGTAAAAATGGGAATTTTTGAAATCTGTGACCACGGCTGGAAGCTCCTCAGAAAAATAGAAGCTTAGAGCTTTGGATCAAACATTTTGATGGGGCAAAAGAGTGGGCTTCATCAAACCCCAGTTCAGGGTCATGTACAGTGATTCCGGAAGTTTCAAAGGCAAAATTGAGGAGTGAAACTTTGCAGTTTTCAAATTCTGAATATACCAAATTGATCAGCTCATCAAGACACATATTTCTATCCTGTCAGAAGTTTGAAATTCAAAGTTTGAATTTTTGGGGTTTATCTGACAAAACCATATCCAGCTCAAGGTCCAGTTCTTGCAAATCAAGTGGATTGGGTTAATCCTAGAAGAAGATGGATTGATCATCTGCATGAGTGAAGAAGTTCCTGTTTCAGAGGGAGATGAGGCTAAGGCCTTATATAAGAAGATTACAAGCGATCTCGACAGGTATGACTCATCGAGGTATGTTTCGATATTTGTCCATGATTAAGTCTATGGTATGTTTGTCTTCATGTTATTACGGTTAGTACATTTTTGATTTTAGACTTGTCGTATCACCTTAACAAAATTATGAATGCATGATAGAAGATATTCATTGGTTAAGGTGTTGACACTTATGATTGTACTAATGCATTATGGTGCTGTATGAAGTTTATGTTGTCTACTAACATGAAAGGTACACCAAGGAAGACAAATCATGTTCCAGTCCAAGAACATATGATCATGATAACATGAGGACAAAGATTCATCCATTGTCATAGATCTCATAGAAGATCCATTTATGAGGTATGTATAACTTGGTTTTGTAATAGTCAACCTATGAGACATACAGGTTACTAGCACAAGTCATTGAAGAAGAACAAGAAGACATCATGTGAGTATGTTAGACATAAATAGCTAGCATGCTAATCCAGGTATGTTTTTCCTATATCAAGATAGAATCTTACCTTGTGTTAGGATCTTATACTGTTGTGTTGTTGATAATGATTATTCATGAAGCCATAAGTTTGAATAATCATGGTTGTATGCATATTATGTTTCTTACCATAATTGATGATATGACTAACCAGAAGAATCATGATGGTATAGGTTTGAATAATCACAAGTTTTATGCATAATATATCTCTTATCTTGATTGATGATTCAACTAACTTGAAGAGTCATAGGTTTGAGTAATTACAGGTTTAGACATTTTATGTTTCTTATGATTTGACTAACCATAAGAATCTTACATAAACCTTGAATGCTAATGCTTATTATTTCTGTTTGAAATGATCATGACTATACATGCTTGAGATTATTGTGTTTTAATAGTATAGTAATGAATGTATGATTTTATATGAGATCACAAGGATAACACATTCATGATACTAATAAGCATGCATAGGGACCTAGGATGAATATGAGATTCAAGAACAGGTAATCCAGGAAGCAAAGATCAAGAGGGAGTACACTCCAGTGGTTTATGCAAGGATGCAGATATTCAGAGGGAGTTGACCATCTCTGTACATCCCACAACCGAAAGGTGTAGAAGAAGCTACTTCAGATTCGGACTCCAGCAGCTCCTGCAAGGAAGCGAAGACTCAGAGGGAGTCCACCCAACGAACAAACAAAGATAAGTATTTGAATTGTCATTTCTTAAATAATATTGTTCAATAATGTATATACTGATGTTCCTAGAATTAGGTTGTGTATTATGCATATTAGAATAATTGCATTGATGAACAGTATACTCCTAATATGCATGGGTAAGTGGCCTATGTCATTGTACAACATTCCATTGCTACTTATCTAGAATGAAACCTCTTTGCTGACATGTTGGGAGTTGTGCACACTCTTAACAATGTTCTGGTAGAGACTGGAAGGCATCTAGAAAGTTATGGAATATGGATAAATGTTGTATTGAAGCATTGGCTAAGATAATTGCATGACTATATGACATATTTATTTATGTGTAAGAATTTGTTCTGAAAACTATGAGATGTTTTCTAATCATGCAATTTAACTTGTTGTGTAGGAAAGATCGTATGCCATCACCTACAAAAGAAGAACTACAACATTTGTTCAGCGACAAAATTATCTATTGAAGATATTGAAGTTCCCAGGATCTGGGATGAAGAAATGAAATGCCATGATCCGTCGATCATGAAGAATGATGTTTGGGATGTAATCCCAAGACATGAAGGGAAGTTTGTTATGACTTCCAAATGGAACTATCAGATCAAGCATGTTGCAGATGACAGCATTGAGAAATATAAAAGTGATGAAATAGAAGATGCACCAGATGGATCTCAAGACAGCATGGTGTAGTCATATATGTGTGCAGAACTTGGTATGGTAGGATAGACAGCTTTCTATCCAGTTTGGGCGTTACCAAAAGTAAAGCAGATTCCAACCTTTTCTACAAGTTTGAAGAAGGAAATCCAATGATACTACTTTTGTACGCAGATAACCTATTTGTTACAGGTAAAGATAGATTGATTACCGACACACAGCGGAAGCTTACTACCGAGTTCGAGATGAAGAACTTGGGGATGATGCACTATTTGTTTTTGGCATGGAGATGTGGCAGAGTGTTGATGGAATCTTCCTTGGACAAGGGAAGTATGCAGTAGAGATCCTGAAGAGGTTCGGGATGATGGACTGCAAAGCCATGGCCACACCTATGGCATCGAATCTGAAGCTTCTATGTGATGCTTCATCTGAGCCGGTTGATGTCTCTATGTATCGTCAGATGATTGGGTCCTTGATGTACCTGACGAACACAGACATTTGCTTTGCTGTGAACACATTGAGCCAGTTCCTGATGGATCCGAGGAGTGTTCACCTGGTTGCTGTAAAGCATGTTCTGAGGTACCTGAAGGGTACAGTGGATTATGGGCTCAGGTATGAGGTGAATCAAAAGTTTAACCTGCAGGGTTATGTTGATTCAGATTGGGCTGGCAGTACTGCAGATAGGAAGAGCACATCTGGGTGTTGCTTCAGTATGGGATTAGGTGTGATCTCTTGGTTTAGCAGGAAGCAGTCCTGCGTAGCACTGAGTACAGCTGAGGCAGAGTATGTTGCAGCCTATTCAGCTAGTTGTGAGGCAGTATGGCTACGGAAGCTACTGTCTGAGTTATTTGATCTCCCGTTGGAGGCTACTAGTATCTTCTGTGATAACCAGAGTTGTGTGAAGCTGTCTGAAAACCCAGTGTTTCATGATAGGTCGAAACCCATAGAGATCAAATATCACTATATCAGGGATATGGTGCAGAGAGGAGCTGTGAAGCTCCTGTATGTTGCGACGGACGAGCAGATTGAAGATGTGTTGACGAAGCCACTAGCCAGGGTGAAGTTCGAGTACTTCAGAGAGAGGCTTGGCGTGCTTCAGATCGAGGATACTTCGAGGAAGAAGTGATGGACACATTTGCTGAAGCCATTCCAAGCATGTTGGAAGGAGGATCCTTCACATGGCTATGGATGTAAGCGCTGGATGATGAACATCAGGATGATGTTCTGGTTTCTGCTGGATATGATCAGTTGGATCATTTTTTATGTATGTATGTACGCATCATGTTGGATGCTGGATATGATCAGTTGGATCATTTTTATGTATGTATGTACGCATCATGTTGATGCTGGATATGATCAGTTGGATCATGTGTATCTGTATATGCATCATGTTGGATGCTTGGACCATGTATCTGTATATGTATCAGGTGGATACATTGTATGATCAGGTGGATCATGTATGGTGATATGTATCATGTATTTGTATTTGTATCAGGTGGATACATTGATGATCAGGAGGATCATGTATGATGATATGTATCAGGTAGATACTTGGTATGCATCAGGTAGATGCATTGATGATCAGGAGGATCATGTATGATGATATGTATCATGTATTTGTATCAGGTGGATACATTGATGATCAGGAGGATCATGTATGATACTTGGTATGCATCAGGTAGATGCATTGATGATCAGGTGGATCATGCAGCAGGATGTTGCAGTGATGATCAGGATGATCATAGATGACGAGCTTCAGGATGTTGCTCCAGATGACATGCAGCAGGATGTTGCAGTGATGATCAGGATGATCATAGATGACGAGCTTCAGGATGTTGCTCCAGATGACATGCAGCAGGATGTTGCAGTGATGATGATCAGGATGATCATGGATACATTAGGATGATGTATGGTGAGTATCAGGTTGATACTCTATGGCCGTGGATCAGGTTGTGCAGATGAGCATGTAATTCGGTGCCCTGGGAGATTTGCAGATGGTCTTTCGAGGTTTTTCCTATGGCATGTAATTCGGTGCCCTGGGACATCTGGCAAATGCTCTTTCGAGGTTTTGCTCTGGGAGGACATGTAATTCGGTGCCCTGGGAGATCTGCAGATAGTCTTTCGAGGTTTTTCCTATGGCATGTAATTCGGTTCCCTGGGATATCTGGCAGATGCTCTTTCGAGGTTTTGTCCTATGGCATGTAATTCGGTGCCCTGGGAGATCTGCAGATAGTCTTTCGAGGTTTTGCCTATGGCATGTAATTCGGTTCCCTGGGATATCTGGCAGATGCTCTTGCGAGGTTTTGCCATGACCACATGTAATTCGGTGCCCTGGGAGATCTGCAGATAGTCTTTCGAGGTTTTTCCTATGGCATGTAATTCGGTTCCCTGGGATATCTGGCAGATGCTCTTGCGAGGTTTTGTGGTGAGGTCACATGTAATTCGGTGCCCTGGGAGATCCTATAGGTAGAGCTGTGTGCTCGTAACAGCCTGGGATGCTCTTTCGAGGTTTTGTGACGCACGTAATAAGTCCTGAGGATTCCACAGTATGGCCAGTGATGATGAAGACCTGCAGGTGGTGGGCCTACATCCAGTATGAAAAAGGACTGGCTCTGTAGAACTTCCTATGACGAGTAGATTCAGAGATTGATTGAGATAGCAGCAGCAGTGGCGATGATGATGATGACTCGATGACGATTATCCAGTGACGATGATCCAGAGAAGATGACTTGTGCTAGAAGAACTGTGCTGAGAAATACCTTCCTAGTTAAGAGGGAGTGTTGATGTATATGTAACTTCGGAATGTATTTCACATATATGTATATTATATTCCTATAGAGATGGTATTATTCCTCTATAAGGAAGTGTCGTCATTTATATTGTAAGTGTCGTAACTTATACTTGATGGGTTATTAGACCACCTTATTTGGGGTCGGCCCTGTATAAGTCAAGTGGTTCGAAGGGTTATTAGACCACCCTATTGGGGGTCGGCCATGTGGGTCAAAGGGTTATTAGACCACCCTATTGGGGGTCGGCCCAGTCAGCATTATATTATGTGGTTAAGTTCGAGCCTACATGAGTTAGGTAAAAAGGCAAGTCAAGTCAAGTATAAATAGAGTGCGGGAGGCACTCTATTTGTTCACTCACTTCTCACACATGCACTCAAGGAGGAGTGGCGCACTTATGGAGGAGGAGGATCTGCTGCTAGGTTATGGCTATCTCTCATGGTTGGTTGTATCATTGCTCTATCTATCTCTGAGGAAGTTATTGGGGTTTTTCACCTTTATGGTTTTCCCCAAGTAAATATTTGTGTCTCTTGTGTGCTTGCATTATTGTCTCCATGATTGATATGCTGTAGATATGCTGTACATGTTGTTCTCTCAGTTAAGATCCTAGATCAGATTGAAGTAAATTCTGAAAATTTAACATTGTAATGGGGTGTTTAACCCAGTGGTTAAGTTGGGGCCAACCTAGTTAGTATAAAATACAAGTCGAAGTTGTGTATAAATAGAGGAGGTGTGTTCCTCTTTTAACACACATTGCACTCACTTGTGAATGGCGCATAAGTGAGAGAGAGAGATCTGCTGTGGAGTCGAAGGAGCTCATGGTTGTGGATTACATCTTTGTATTTTCTGGTCATCTATATTGAGGAAGCTTTGCTGGGTTTTCTTCCCCATGAGGGTTTCCCAGTATAAATCTGTGTCTCTTGTATTTATGTTGTGCTTGTTGTTCTTTCAGTGATCCTGTATATGCTATTATTGTGAAATGGAATGTAATGCTGATATTTTCTATCTTAGCATATTGAATCTTAACATGGTATCAGATCTTTCTGAAGGAAGGCAATGTATGGCACTTACGACACTTACTTCACTTGCGACAATTTGAAGGTTAGGGTTTTGTATAGAAAAAATCAGTCATCATGGAACTTCGCTATAAATCCATTTTGGTGAAGGTTCGGGATCTGAAACCTTTACAGGTCGTATATAACATCCCCATGTACCTTGTGTCCAAAGTACACCCTCATATTCGTTGTACTTTGTGAGTTATGATCAGTACAAGTTAGGGTTTCTGCCTCTTCCAGATCTCAATCATAATCAGGTGACCTAGGAAAAAAGGCCATAACTTGGTCTAAGAAGCTCCAAATTCAATTTCGTAAAAAGTGACAGGTAGTGCACGGACTGTACTATCTCAAATAACTTTTTCAGAGGTCGAAGTTGAACCAGTGACATGTGGCACGCTGTACAAGTTCGCTCTCCTGTTTTATCCCATAAACAGGTCACGTTGCGACACTTGGCATAACTCTCTCTCAGAGGATCCAATTGAGGTCATACCTGTGGGGTTGGAAAGAGGAAAGGTTGGGATACCACAAGCAGAGTTTCAGACCCTGTGGATTCGTAATTTCAGAGTTACATCAGAAACAATCAGGTGCATATTTCTGTCAAAACAGATTTGGATTTTGAGCACCTTCATTCTTGAATCGTCACTACTGTGGAAAATTAGGGTTTCGGAGAAAGTTGAAATTTTTGGAATCGGAGTCCACGGCTGAATGCTACTCAGAAAAATTGAAATTTAGAGACCAAGATCGAATTTTTTGGTTGGTCAGAAGGGTGGGCTTGATCAAACCCTAGTTCGGGACGTTGATCGGAAAGGTGGAAAATTAGGGCTTCTACAAAAGTTGGAATTTTTGAAGTATGTGACCACAGCTAGAAGATCCTCAGAAAAATAGAAGTTTAGAGCTTTGGATTGAACCTTTTGATTGGGTATAAGGGTGGGCTTCATCAAACCCTAATCGATCTCCAGATCCAGTTTCAGGGGGAGATGAGGCTAAGGCCTTAATTCCCTGACAGGTATGACTTGAGGAGATACAAGTATGTGTTGAAATCTGTTCGTGATTAAGTTTATAATATGCTTGTCTTCATATTATTGAGGTTAGTACAATCTTGATTAATCTTAGAATTGTCTTATCACCCTAGTAAAAGTATGAATGCATAGAAGACATTCTTTGATCAAGGTTATATGATTGTACTAATGCACCTATGGTGTTGTATGAGGATGATGTTGTTTGCTAACAAAAGATAGGTACATCAAGAAATACAAATCAAGTTCTATGACCATGATGACATAAAGACAAAAGACTTATCCATAGTCTTTAGAAGCTCTATTTACGAGGTATGTATGATTTATTTCTACTATGCTTAACTTATGAGGTATGCAGGTTACTAGCACAAGGTCTCTAAATCATTGAAGAGAATAAAGATATTGTTTGGGTATGTTAGACATAACTAAGCATGTATACTAATCCAGGTATGTTTTCCTATGTCAAGTGAGAATCCTACTTTGTGCTAGGATCTAAGTATACCCATGTATTGAATGATTATGACCATACATATTCAAGATTACTTAGAATCATAATGTTGTAATAATATTGAGTTTATACTAATGAATGTATGATTATGTATGAGATCATGATGATGACACTAGTGCACACTTAAGCATGCATAGTGGTCAAGGATGGATAAAAGCTCATGACATGGAAGGGAAGTCAAGACCAAGAAGGATGCAACCTCACAAGACATAAAAAGATAAGTATTTGAATTGTTATTTGAATTACTGAATAGTCTATGATATTGCCCGTAATAGTTGTATGCATATTTGTATTCCTAGAATATATCATGCTAAGTGTAAGCATTCATATAGCATTGAACAGTATACTACTAATATGCATATGATTGGTAAGTTGGACAAACATTCCATTGTTGATTGTCTAGAATGAAACCTCTTTGCTGACATGCTGAGAGCTGTGCACGCTCTCGATAGTATCTTCTAGTAGAGATGGAAGGCATCTAGATAGCCACTGTATGCATACAGGATATGGAAAAGTGTTTTGCCAAAGTACTGGTCAACATAGTAGCATAACTATGTAAATCATATCTGTATGCATAATAGGTCATCATGTCAACATGATTTGATGATTATGAAGTATTACTAATCATGTACTTAATTTTGATTTGTAGGAAAGATCATAAAGAATGATGAACACTGAACAAGTGATGGATGTTCAAAAAGAAGATTTACAAATCAAACATACTATAGAAGGCATGTGGATGATCTCTTTCTAACAGGGAATGAGAAACAGATCATGGAAAGCAATAAGAAGCTAGCTACAGAGTTCGAGATGAATGATCTCGGATTGATGCATTACTTCCTAGGACTGGAAGCATGAAAAGGCTCAGAAGGAATCTTTCTCAACCAGGGAAAGTGTGCTGAGAAATCTTGAAAATATTTGATGTGTTGGAATGGCCACTCTCATGGATTCCAACTTGAAGCTATTAGCGGATGACTCATCAGAGTTAGTGGATGTAACTCTGTACATACAGAATATTGGGTCATTGATGTATCTAACGAATACCAGGCCAAATATATGCTTTGTTGTGAACACCTTGAGTCAGTATCTAGTGGAAACTAGATGTGTTCACCTGATAGTTGCAAAGCATGTGATAAGGTACCTAAAGGGTACGATAGACTTTGGTCTATGTTGTCTTGGAGATCATGACTTCAGATTGTATGGCTACATAAGATGTTGATTGGGCAGGACTTGTATCAGACAGGAAGAGCACATCGGGTGGATGTTATTGTCTGGGATCTACCATGATCTCGTGGTTTAGCAGAAAGCAGTCAAGTGTGGCTCTCAGTACAGCTGAAGCGGAATATATAGCTGCTTGCTCTTCTAGTTGTGAAGCGCTATGGCTTCGGAAGTTGTTATAAGGATTGTTTGACTTAGAGATGGACCTCACTATGATCCTGTGTGACAACCAGAGTTGTATCAAGATGACAGAGAATCCAGTGTTCCATGATAAGTCAAAGCACATAGAGATCCGATATTTCTATATACGGGATATGGTGCAAAAAGGAGCTATCAAGCTCGAGTATATGTAGTCACTGATGAACAAGTTGCTGATGTGTTGACCAAACCTCTGTCTCGAGTAAAGTTTGAGTATTTCTGAGACAAGCTTGGTGTAGTTCAGAAAGACCCTCGTTGAAAGGGGGAGTGATATGGTCGTTGATGATGAGATTGCTTGTATCGACGGTAAGGTCGATTATGTGGATACTTGTATTGAGGATGTGTATACTTGTATTGGTGTGGATACTTGTATTGATGATGTGGATACTTGTATTGGTGTGGATACTTGTATTGATGATGTGGATACTCGTATTGGTGTGGATACTTGTATTGATGATTTGGATGCTGTATCGATGATGAGGATACTTGTATCGATGATGAGGCTACTTGTTCTGATGACGAGGTCAGTATATGGTACCTAGTTGATATGATAGGACTGTATCGTCCCTGAACCACTAGTTCAAAATGTACGTGATGGGGATTGCATCATCCCGGAACCACTAGTTCAAAATGTACGTGATGGGGATTGCATCATCCCAAAACCACTAGTTCAAAATGTACGTGATGGGGATTGCATCATCCCAGAACCACTAGTTCAAAATGTACGTGATGGGGATTTCATCATCCCGGAACCACTAGTTCAAAATGTACGTGATGGGGATTGCATTATCCCGGAACCACTAGTTAAAAATGTACGTGATGGGGATTGCATCATCCCGGAACCACTAGTTCAAAATGTACGTGATGGGGATTGCATCATCCCGGAATCACTAGTTCAAAATGGATGAGTAAGAGGATTGTATCATCCATGGACTTCAGTCCTAAAGTGATCTGCAGACAGATGTCTCCGAGAGTAAGAGGATTGTATCATCCGTGGACTTCAGTCCTAAAGTGATCCGCAGACAGATGTCTCCGAGAGTAAGAGGATTGTATCATCCGTGGACTTCAGTCCTAAAGTAATCCGCAGACAGATGTCTCCGAGAGTAAGAGGATTGTATCATCCGTGGACTTCAATCCTAAAGTGATCCGCAGACAGATGTCTCCGAGAGTAAGAGGATTGTATCATCCTTGGACTTCAGTCCTAAAGTGAGCCGCAGAAAGATTTCTCCGAGAGTGAGGGGATTGTATCATCCTTGGACTTCAGTCCAAAAGTGAGCCACAGACAGATGTCTCCAAGAGTGAGGGGATTGTATCATCCTTGGACTTCAGTCCTAAAGTGAGCCGCAGACAGATGTCTCCGAGAGTGAGTGGATTGTATCGTCCCTGGACTTTAGTCCTAAACTGAGCCGCAGATAGATGTCTCCGAGAGTGAGAGGATTGTATCATCCCTGGACCTTAGTCCTAAATTGATCCGCAGACAGATGTCTCCGAGAGTGAGGGGATTGTATCTTCCCCGGACTTCGGTCCCTGAATTGATCCATAGACATATGTCTTCGAGAAGTGGTCCTTAGACTTTGTCTAAGTTGAAAATTGGACTGCATCGTCCCTAGACATGATATGGTGTCTTAAATAGATCATGTGTGTTGCAGGGTATGCTACTATTGTGTTGTTGATTAAGAGGATCCAGTTGATGACAATGATGCTGATCGTGTGATGACGATGATGCTGATCGCATGATGACGATGATGCAGATCATGAGATGACGATGTTGTGATCGTGATGGTCTAGATGATGATCATGTGATCGTGATGATCTGGATGACGATGCTGCTGATCGTGATGGTCTAGATTACAATGTTGTGATCGTGATGATCTAGATGATGATGCTGATGATCGTGAGGATCCAGATGATGATGTTGATGTTGCTATAGCTGTTCGAGTGCTGCAGAATATGAAGACTCAGTACTGAAGATGTTGATGTTCCAGTAACTGCTTGAGTTACTGATGATGTTGAGAAAGATTCCAATGATTTATAGATGTATCATGTATGATGTAGTTGATGACTCCTTGCTCGTGCAGATGTTGTTATAATATCCTTCTCGTTAAGAGGGAGTGTTGAAATATTGTAACTTCTAAGAATACTATATTTGTACTTTATTATTCCGGAGATGTTTCATTCCTCCGTGAAAACCTTATTGTATATCCAGAGATGTTTATTCCTCCGTCGGAATGTGGTAACTTGGGTTATTAGACTTCCCTAGTGGGGGTCAGCCCTGTATGTGTTATGTGGGTCAAAGGGTTATTAGACCACCCTAGAGGGGTTGGCCCAGTCAGTTGTAATGGGGTGTTTAACCCAGTGGTTAAGTTGGGGCCGGCCTAGTTAATATAAAATACAAGTCGGAGTTGTGTATAAATAGAGGAGGTGTGTTCCTCATTTAACACACATTGCACTCACTTGTGAATGGCACATAAGTGAGAGAGAGAGAGATCTGTTGTGGAGGAGAAGGAGCTCATGGTTGTGGATTACATATTTGTATTTGCTGGTCATCTATATTGAGGAAGCTTTGCTGGGTTTTCTTCCCCATGAGGGTTTCCCAGGATAAATCTGTGTCTCTTGTATTTATGTTGTGCTTGTTGTTCTTTCAGTGATCCCATATATGCTATTATTGTGAAATGGAATGTAATGCTGATATTTTCTGTCTTAGCATATTGAATCTTAGCATAAAGGACCTACCTCAACCGGACATCTGATGAAGAATTTCGTTGAGCTTTTGAATCACAACACTTGAACCTACAACTTAGCCTCAACAATAAATGCAAACAAGTGCATATGATATAGAAAAGAGGTCAGCATATACAATAGCATAATCCATTATATATATAAGCAAATGTACCCAATGATAATAAATGATCATTCACAATATAAATGGATGAGAAAATGAATATTTATATTAACATAAACAAGAAGTACAAGATACAACCTCCTATCGGCAACTCATCTAAACCAAGAACTAGGTCCCTCCACTTATGCCTCCACCACTTCAATCCCCCATACAATGGAAAACTCACGAGTAAAAGAAAAAATCAATCACAAGATATGAAAGAGTTCGGGAGGTGAACATAAATGGTTCACAACAACTAGGATCAATGGATGTAGACTCAAGAAATAGCAATCAAGGCAAAATTTTGTAAAGTTTCGATACTCTTCTCTTTCTCCTCCCTCCATGCATCACAATAGCTCAATATATAACCCTCCAAAGGAAAGTGAAAGGTCGAATCAAGTCGTTTTAAGATACATGGAAGGCCAAAGATCACAATGGCCTCTTTTTGGAGTGAAAAATAGAGATTTTACTCTCATTTACCAAAAATTTCGATGTACACAGGCTGGAGTGATGCAACCTACGTGTACGCGAGTTGTACTAAAGCAACTCGCGTACAGGAGGAAAAGTAGGGAAAAATGGGTTCAAGGAGAACCAAAAATATGGTTTTGAGTCTACAAATGGGTAAGGGAGGCCAAGGAGTGATAATGCTCACAAGGTGGCAAAATACGGTGTAACAAAATGTAAAACTAAAAAATAAATAATTGAATATGTTACAAAATGGTTAGTCTTTGTTAAATAGAAAAATGGGAAAATAAATAAACTCTAAGTTGAGCTCGATGGGCTAGCTCAAGTGGTTGAGTGCTGTAAGTTGTGAGCATAAACTCTTGGGGTCAAATCCCCAGAAAATTATAATTATTATTTATGTTTTGCCCAATGGGATAGCTCAAGTGGTTGAGTAATGTAAGTTGTGGGCAGAAGGTCTCGAGGTCAAATCCTCGGGTGGCTATACATTGCTATATAAGGGCCTCACTTGATGTCCCCATCGAGTTAGATCTGTAATCAGAGCGAACGGGGTGTGGCCCCTTCGGGTGGGCTCCCTGTGATTTCTTACCATGGAAATAGTAGCCTTGTTGGGGGATTTATGAACCACATGTGAAAAAAAAAAAAAAAACTCTAAGTTGATTGTAGAAATTAAAAAAAAATTAATAAATGAATATATGATGATGATAATTATTAACGTTTATTGAGACCAACTTTGGTCAATTGGACCTTAAGAAGAAAGAAGGGATGTTATCACTCCAGGAAACTACCTAGGGTTATAAGCTAGGTATGCCTGGTAACTTAAGAATTCAATGATTTTTTGTGTCTTTTGAAAAAAGGGTGGATCAATGGGATGACTAAATCAGAGTACAGTATTCATACATTCAGCATGTAAACAGATGAAACAGTGCCCTCAAGAATCGATTGATCAGCATATAACATCAAAGGTGGATGAAGAAAACATGTAACCAAACCAGTACAAAGTAGGGCTCGAGAGACATTCAAGGAACTGGAATCAAGCTGTGAGCTAAACAATGTAAAGAGAACATTCACATTCAAAGCTAGACAACACTGATACAGTGAAAGAGAAAATGAAAACTGATATCGAAGCTGAAGGAAACCTGTGATCTATATTAGCATAGGAAAACCGAATACAGTAGCCAATTATTCCATCCAAAATCGAACCCTTTAACAGTCTTGGTTCTCAGGCTTTATAGCCTTTACACAGTAATTCTCAGATCCTAAAAACGTGGATCTGGCTGAGCTAACTGAAACATCAAACTAAAAAAGTAAATGCAAAGAGAAAGGATTGATTCCTTGAATCAAGGGACTTGATGATGTGTCAATCTTCTTCAAAACTCGGTGGTCGATGAAGTGCAGCAGCCTCCCAAGGCTCGGTGATCTTAGCTGGGCGCAGAGACAGTCAAGAAGCTGATGTGGCAATCAATCCCTTAGAGCCATCCCTCATTTCAAGGTGAAAGTCATTTAAAATATGCCCCTGATTGAAAATTCGCCCAATAACCTTTAGATATGGATAATATAATTCATAATACGTCTCTTAAGACTGGCCTTGTGCTTTATCCTCGAACAAAAATGATATCTGTGCAAAAATACGAAAATCTGCCAAAAACAGACTTTCGGCAGCTAACAGTGCTGCCAATTTCATGACTTATCTGCCGAAAGCTGGCTTTTCGGCAGCTAATGAGTGTTGTAGAAACCCGCCTAAGCTGCCGAAAGCCTGTAGAATTCCAAAAAAAACTGCCTTCAGCAAAAATCGATTTTCTCCACCGTCCGATGTCCATTTTGGCTGTTCAAATAGTCGATTTTGATCTACAGAACCTAAGCTATCCACTGGTGCTTTCAGATTTGAATTTGGAGTTCGGGAAGGCCGTCAAAATCACCCCACAAGATCACGTGGTTTCAGCAGAAAATTCCTCCAATTTTCTGTTACAGGTCTGTGTTATTAACGTTTTGCCGAGCTCCTCTTAAATCGAATCAGAGGGTTAGCTACCTTTTCAGTTGATTAGAGATACCCTTCCTTTGGAGTCTCAGTTATTTGTTGAAAGAAGGAGTTCGTTTATGATTCCTGATTTGTAGCTGAATATTTTAACTGTCAGTCATAGAGCTGGATGATGACCTGTCACTGCAACCAAGATTTGAGCAGACTCCAGCTTGTGAAAGCGAGACTCAGCAGATTGTGACATGAGAGAATATCTTGTAGCAAACGCTGTAAAAAGGAACCTCTTACTGAAATCATGGAGTTTAAATCAAAAGTTGACTCCTCCTTTTCCACTGAGTTTTACCCTGCTGAGAACCTCCTGCGGACTAATGTTGCGCTCTATTCTTCCTTTCGGCGGCTTAAACACAGGCTCGCTTGATGTGGGACTGAATACGGACCCAATCCTTTAATTTTGCTTGTAAAAAACCTTTTCGGCAGCTTATGTCTTTTCTGTTAACGCCTTTAGCTGCCGAAAATGGGCCCTTTCGGCAGCTAACTGGCTTCCTGCAAAACAGTGTTAGTTGCCGAAACCTGTTTTTTTTTCGAAATTTGAAGCCCAAGACTCATAGAAATAAGAAATTTTACCCATTCTGTCACCCAAAATGATGGTGGTCAATTTGGGAGATAACATCTGGCTCCTACTCGGGGATGGAATCCTCCCAGTGAGGTTCCGAAGAACAAGTAGTTCCAGTAGCCTTTAGCATTGGGCATGGAGTCATTAAGTCTTTAACACTGATCCCTCTGCAAACCTGTAGCTTACATGCAGCCTGCTCTGCTTATTCAATAACAACTGAAAACTTATCTACGTGCTCATGAAAAGAGCTTATTCTCCTATCTACTCCTACACTAACTGATAGGAGCAGCATGATCAAGTAACACTGGATTTCCAATGCATCCATGTCAGATTGTGATTTACAGGCATCATGCTGAATCTTGATCCCAACAATAATAAATACCATATCATGCAGAAGAAAGGTTCGAACAGATGATCAAAGCAATCACCTGCTAACAGAAATATCCTTGGATTTATGCTGCTCATAGAATCTAAAGAATCAGCAATAGGATCATGAAAAACATGATGAAATACCTCTTGAAGCTGCTGCTGCAACTGACTGTGTTGTAACTGCTCTTCATTTCCTTCACCGAACTCATTGATGAATGTAGATTGCTGGATCTTTGCTGGAGGAACATATACGATAGGTTGCTGATCTGGACTGTTCAGTTCCTCACCACCATCATTCTCTTCATTAATGCTGAAATCTGCCTTTGTCTGCAAGTCTGGAATATGTGGGATGCTTATAACACATGCTGCTGCAACATCAATACATTCGGGATCATGGTTCACCTGTTCTAGCTGAAGATTGGACAGCTCCTGCAAATCTGGAAATTGTAAGCTATCCTCTTTAAACTCTACAAATCTGAAAATGTCACTTGCTGGTATGTCATTCTGCTCAACGTCTTCAAACTTTTCAGAGGGAACAATCTCATCTTCAAGACAACATACATCAGTAAGTGCATTTGATATGATGTCAAAAGCATCATTAAGGTTATCCTGAGGTGAATCAATGACCTCCGGATCATGGTGAAGAGTATTTTCTTCAGCTGCATACTCTTCCTGAAGATCTACTTTTGAAAGATCAAACTCATGGCAACACTCAGGATAAAGAAGATCAGCTGAGAATATATCTTTACAAAACACATGAAAAGCAGCATGAAAATCTGCTAAAGAACTGATACTTGCATTAGGCAAAGACCGATACCAATCACGGGCAATCCCTTCTAATGAACAACAGAAGAGTCGGATCTGAACATCCTCATGCACTACCTGCAACCGGTGCATGTAGTCATGAAAGTCCAGCAAATGTTCAGCTGGCACTTCCCCCTCTTCTCCTCGAAATCTAGGAAGATTGTTCTCCCATTCATCTCTAGCAGGCACTTGATTAGGAAAACCAGCAATGCTTGAAAAATCACAGAACGCATACCTCTTGGCTAAGATTCTGTTCATGTCATCCCAGTGGAATCACCAACAGATTCTGAACAATGGAGTCGCCACTGAGTTCGTCCTTCATGGAGTCGCCAGATAGATGATTATAACCAGTAAGTGTCTACCCCTTGTCTATCATCAAAGAGTAGATCTGTGTCGTTCTCCCAGGAAGATCAGCTTCTCACTCCTCTCCCCGGCAGCGGCGCCAATTTGTTATCACTCCAGGAAACTACCTAGGGTTATAAGCTAGGTATGCCTGGTAACTTAAGAATTCAATGATTTTTTGTGTCTTTTGAAAAAAGGGTGGATCAATGGGATGACTAAATCAGAGTACAGTATTCAGACATTCAGCATGTAAACAGATGAAACAGTGCCCTCAAGAATCGATTGATCAGCATATAACATCAAAGGTGGATGAAGAAAACATGTAACCAAACCAGTACAAAGTAGGGCTCGAGAGACATTCAAGGAACTGGAATCAAGCTGTGAGCTAAACAATGTAAAGAGAACATTCACATTCAAATCTAGACAACACTGATACAGTGAAAGAGAAAATGAAAACTGATATCGAAGCTGAAGGAAACCTGTGATCTATATTAGCATAGGAAAACCGAATACAGTAGCCAATTATTCCATCCAAAATCGAACCCTTTAACAGTCTTGGTTCTCAGGCTTTATAGCCTTTACACAGTAATTCTCAGATCCTAAAAACGTGGATCTGGCTGAGCTAACTGAAACATCAAACTAAAAAAGTAAATGCAAAGAGAAAGGATTGATTCCTTGAATCAAGGGACTTGATGATGTGTCAATCTTCTTCAAAACTCGGTGGTCGATGAAGTGCAGCAGCCTCCCAAGGCTCGGTGATCTTAGCTGGGCGCAGAGACAGTCAAGAAGCTGATGTGGCAATCAATCCCTTAGAGCCATCCCTCATTTCAAGGTGAAAGTCATTTAAAATATGCCCCTGATTGAAAATTCGCCCAATAACCTTTAGATATGGATAATATAATTCATAATACGTCTCTTAAGACTGGCCTTGTGCTTTATCCTCGAACAAAAATGATATCTGTGCAAAAATACGAAAATCTGTCAAAAACAGACTTTCGGCAGCTAACAGTGCTGCCAATTTCATGACTTATCTACCGAAAGTTGGCTTTTCGGCAGCTAATGAGTGTTGTAGAAACCCGCCTAAGCTGCTGAAAGCCTGTAGAATTCCAAAAAAAACTGCCTTCAGCAAAAATCGATTTTCTCCACCGTCCGATGTCCATTTTGGCTGTTCAAATAGTCGATTTTGATCTACAGAACCTAAGCTATCCACTGGTGCTTTCAGATTTGAATTTGGATTTCGGGAAGGCCGTCAAAATCGCCCCGCAAGATCACGTGGTTTCAGCAGAAAATTCCTCCAATTTTCTGTTACAGGTCTGTGTTATTAACGTTTTGCCGAGCTCCTCTTAAATCGAATCAGAGGGTTAGCTACCTTTTCAGTTGATTAGAGATACCCTTCCTTTGGAGTCTCAGTTATTTGTTGAAAGAAGGAGTTCGTTTATGATTCCTGATTTGTAGCTGAAGATTTTAACTGTCAGTCATAGAGCTGGATGATGACCTGTCACTGCAACCAAGATTTGAGCAGACTCCAGCTTGTGAAAGCGAGACTCAGCAGATTGTGACATGAGAGAATATCTTGTAGCAAACGCTGTAAAAAGGAACCTCTTACTGAAATCATGGAGTTTAAATCAAAAGTTGACTCCTCCTTTTCCACTGAGTTTTACCCTGCTGAGAACCTCCTGCGGACTAATGTTGTGCTCTATTCTTCCTTTCGGCGGCTTAAACACAGGCTCGCTTGATGTGGGACTGAATACGGACCCAATCCTTTAATTTTGCTTGTAAAAAACTTTTTCGGCAGCTTATGTCTTTTCTGTTAACGCCTTTAGCTGCCGAAAATGGGCCCTTTCGGCAGCTAACTGGCTTCCTGCAAAACAGTGTTAGCTGCCGAAACCTTTTTTTTTTTCGAAATTTGAAGCCCAAGACTCATAGAAATAAGAAATTTTACCCATTCTGTCACCCAAAATGATGGTGGTCAATTTGGGAGATAACAAGGGAATTATTTGGTTTGCTTTAAAATTTTATTCATATGCTCGAAAAGCTTGAAGAGAAGCTTTTCTAGCTCACCATAGATTTGGCAAGTTAGGATGCTAAAATGGTTTGTATTGTAGCAAATACTATGAAACTGAGATATAATGTGGGTGTAAGCAGGGCACTCTAAGAGAGAGTTATTTTCATCTTCTACACTCATAGACTCACAAAGATGGCAAATCCTTTCCGCCCACAGTGTTTTGGGGATTGACCAACGCCCTGTTTCGTTATGGAGGTCATGGGAGCTCATTCTTATGTTGGGAAAATCCTTTCTTCAATGGTGTTTTAGGAATTGACCAATGCCTTGTTTCGCTATGGAGTTCATGAGAGTTCGTTCTTATCTTGCCTATATTAATTTTCTTCTTTGAAGTAGTTAATAACGAGAGATACTTCTGATATTTCGGATTAGGGTTAATGACATCTTTATAGTATATATGTGTGTGAGAGAGAGAGAGAGAGAGGGAGAGAGAGAGATAGGTCAAAGAAGTTATCGACGAAACATAAATCTATGCGAATGTGACTTTATTTTAAAAATAGAAAAGAAAATAACTTTTTTAATATAGAATTTTTAAAAGTGTCATGCATTAACCTTCACATGTCATTGTTGACTTTTGTTTACTAGAAAACAAAAAAAAGGTTATCAATTTTCATTTGATGTTTTAGTTTTGATATTATCAATTCTATGTATTTTTAATTTAATGTTTTTAAAAAGACAATAGAATTGATAATATCAAAACGAAAACATCAAATGAAAAGTGATAACCCTTTTTTTTGTTTTCTAGTAAACAAAAGTCAACAATGACATGTGAAGGTTGCCGCATGACACTTTTAAAAATTCTATATTAAAAATTTTTATTTTCTTTTCTATTTTTAAAATAAAGTCATATTCCCATAGATTTATGTTTCGTCGATAACTTCTTTGACCAATCACACAATGGAATAAATGAAATTAAAAAAAAATGAAATTAATTTTAATTTTCAAAAAAACTAATTTAATATCTATAAAAAAATAAAAATATTGAACTTAGCTAACCACATCACTCAATGTCATTTTACCCTAATCTAATTTGAATTAACTTTACCAACATGGTGGTTTCTTTTTTCACCCAAAAAAAACCATATCTGTTATTCAATTTGAATCAAGATATAATAATACATTCTACAATCACAAGTCAAAATGTGACTTCCACTCGATCAAACAATTACAAAATTTTATTAGATTCACCGTATTGTCTCTACTTTCATACACATGAATTAATATTCCATACCATCTCCAAAACGCAACAAGACCACCGACTCCCACAAAGTGAAAATTATACTAATTGCTTAAAAACAACAACGAAAAGAAGAACTTCAACTAAGACCTTCCCAAGAAAGAGAAGATATACCTCCCTAGCTCTCCCAGCAAAAACCAAGTGCTTCCGCAGCTTGCCCCGGAAGAAAATCGAGATACTAAATCAGAAAAATGGATCAGTAATGTTTACTAGAAAATCAGTAAAGTAACTGAAATTCGTCCTCCAATACTTTAAAAAAACTACTAAAATCATCAAATAAAAACTAAAAGAAAAATATAAACAGTGATCCCTCTTTATACCATTACCACAAAATTGAAACCAAAAAAAAATTAAAACAACTCCAAAAAACTGATAAGATCCCTCCAATGCACTTGACAATCAAATTGTCTATCCTTCCACAAGCTCTATGGCCTCTTTTGATAACCTATACGCCTGTCTATCTATATGACAAAAGCCAAAGCTTTGTAAAGTTCCCAATAATATTTTTACCCTTAAAACTTACCCCTCTCTTTACAACTACTTTCCTTAAAATATCATTTTTATCTCAAGTGTCAAGGACGTATGTCAAACATCCACGAATAATGTATCCACAAATTCTTATAGTCTCAAGCGCATATCTTCTCCATATTTGGTATCATTATCACATTCAACTATCATCATTAAAAAAGGATAAGCATTGACTAATTGAATATTAATATAGTGTATAATATTAAAAGAATACATGCATTGATCTTTTTTAAAGAAGAGATATTTTTGTTCAATAAGAAAGAGAAAGAAATTTTATGATAAGAAAGATAAATTTTATGAATGGAGCTTAGATTGGGTGATTGAAGTATTGATTGTGATATTTATTATCTAGATTCAAATTTAGCTCGTAACATGTTATGACAGGTATTGAGGATATTTTGATCTTTCATTAATAGTAAATGTCTGTTATTCTTTTTGTGGTCGGTGAATCACACTTAAAAAAAGTTTTAAAAAAAAAACAATTATAATACCCATTTTATTATTCTTATATAAAACAACAACAATAATAATGTAATCATACCTTGTTAATTTTATAAAAACAAAAAATTAAAGGCATAGATGAATTCAACACCCTCATAAACCTATAGCACACCTAAATTATGCAAGCAAAATAATGTTTTATGGAGGTTTGCAAAATTTCTTCCAAATTTTGATCGGATTCCATTAAAATCGCTTCAAAAAATCATATTCTTTTCAAGCAAAATCATTGAATATTTAGACTACACCATTTTTTATACTTAATAACATTTTCACATACAATTATCATTAATGAGTGAAAGAATTTAACTCAACATTTATTTGATAGTAAAATGTGCACGAAAGAGATTTTAATGTTGTGCATAATTAAACATAGAGAAAAAGCCCAAATAAAATAAATTATAACACATATTTCAATTTTATTTTATTTTAAGTTAAGAAAATAAAAACATAAAAGTATATATTTTTAAAAAATATTTAATTTCTAAATTAAAATAATATATGTTTATAAGTGCAATTCTTGTAAGTGACATTATGCTCTTGTTGAGCCCCTATTATAATGATTGTATTTTTTATTATACCTTGATTCTCTATGGAATAGAAAGTGATGACATTCTAACAAACAATGAACCATCATTTAAAAAAAAAAGAAAATAAAATGAAATTTCAATAAACAATTTAAATTTTCATTTCATTAAATATAAATTTATTGATTTAATCAATATTAAAATTTATATTATATAAAATAAATAAAAAATTAATATGGTAAATAAATATAATTGTTTTAAATTAAAAATATTATTATTTGAGATTTTATGAGTACATCTATATTAAGATCTCAGTTTCAAAATGTTTCTGCCTAATTTTTCATCTCATCAAAATTATAGTAATTTAAGAAAATTCATCTCCAAACTTTTTGAGCATAAAATAAAATAAGTAATTCTTTTATTTTCTTTTTTAAAATTTAATAATTCAAAATAATATCAATAATATATTTCAAAAAAATTATATTTAAAAAATAATTAAATAAAAAATAAAAATAAAAATAATTTAATTCTAACATATTATAATTCAACATTAAATAAAGTATTATGATAAAATGGTCTTTAATAACAAATATATATCTTGACTTTAAAAAACATGTGTAAGCTATCAAAAATTTTAACTCTCAACTACACACTATTGTCTTATATTATTTTTTTAAGATGAAAAAAGTATGTACTTTCGCTATTATAAAAATAAAAAAGTACTCCTCCATACAATGATACAAATTAACAGAATCCAAGACTCTGTTATAAGTTCATCACTAAAAACATGTTCATATTGATGCTAATCAAAATAAAAACAAAATTGAATCTAGTATATAAATTGTTCCTCGAGAGTAGCAAAGCAACAAACTATAGAGCTCCATAATAAAAAAGCCTAGTCAAAGAAAAAAGGAGACAATCCAGAAGATTCCAAGTGATTATAAATCCATTCTTCCCACCCAAGGGATCATTCATGCATGTTTAAAGCTTCATTTGAAAATGCATCTTCCACGTCATTTGACTATTGCCTTATATTAATGCCATAATGGCATACAACTATCATTATTGCTAGGAGATAAGCATTGAAATAATGCATAATAATATTTAAAATTATATGTATGCACATTTTTCAAGGAGAATAAACTTTGTGGTGCATAAAGTAAATATGGAAAAAGAAGAAAAGCAATTTTATCACAAACTTTATTATATATGTAGAAAGATAATAAAAAAAATTAAACACGAGAAACTGTGAAGAACTAAAATGTAACTTTAATTTAACAAGAGAAATAGCTGCAAAGCAGCTAAGTCCCTGCCTATGCTGAGTGTGAAAGAGTGAAGAGAAAAATGTATTATTATAGTAGCAAATCCCAACACATGTCATTTACTCATGTCAATGCACATATCTTTCCACGAGAGCTAGTTAACATTTTCCATGAAGTCAAAAAATGATAAATGCATCTTTGCTCAAATTTATTGCCTTCTCCAACAAATGTATAACATCCATATTCTCCATTTTTTTTAATTTATGAAAATCTATGATTAAAGAAAAAATAAAGATAACTAAAAGTTACATATGTAATTTTGATGTGACCTTAATGGAGATGATGAAGGGACATCTAAGAGAGAATGTGTTTACAAATGAGGAATAATGCCATTGCTTATGAGAATGTGAAATGTGCATGTATGGAGGTAGACAAAGTCTATAAGCATTATTTCCTACCCATTGTAACACTTTGAAAGACAAACTTGTTTTGTTTGGGTGCCAATAGATGAGGTCTCCTACCATATGATTTGTAAAATGTGTTGGATATGTCAATTCATAGTTCATGAGAACATATCTTAGTATGCTATTGTAAATAGAATGACACTATACTCCACTATACAATTATTCTTATATGTGATTTTAAATAGTGTTAAGCACGCACCATTCATATTATTTAGACTTATTAAGAAATAATAAATGAGTTATAATAGTGAAAACATGCCATAGAGCACCAGGGGTGGAAGGTGCAGGAGGGGTCGTTTATGATCCTGGAGGTAACAAGTTATTCCAGTTTGCGTGGGGATTAGGAAGGAGAACAAACAACCAAGCAGAATGGGTGTCTCTCCTTCAAGGGGTTGAAATAATGGTATCCCCGCATATAGAACATTACTCTATCTTCGGAGACTCCGTGATTGTTATACAGAAAATGATAAACATTCAAAAAGGCCATGACAAGAACCTGAACAGAATTCAAAAAAGAATCATCTATGTCATCAACAATATCTCCAGGATTCAATTCTATCGCATTTTAAGGCACAACAACGTGGAGGCGGACAACATGGCTAACCAAGGGACTAGGTTGAGTGAAGGGCTCACTGTTTTGAATCAAGATCTCCCTTACACCAAATGGTCCCAATGTTTTTTATCAACACTAACCACCTTAAGGGGGCGTGCATGCAAAGCTCCCCTCTCCTTTCATGGACAAGTGGAAACCATTACCGCTTGGGCTTTAAAGCCCGCCCTTGGACTCACCTCACTCGCATTAATGAAGGTAGATGTGGCAGTGATATGGAAGCATGTGAAATAATGCCAAACTCTCAAGGTTCTCGTCCACACGATCCTTTTCTGGGAGAAGGTACCGCCTTTCAAATGGTGGTGTATGGCTTTTTAAAGAAGAGATATTTTTGTTAGATAAGAAAGAGAAATTTTCTTAATGGAGCTTAGATTGGGTGGTTGGAGTATTGATTGTGATACTTACCACCCAGTTTCAAATCTAGCTCGCAACATGTTATGATGGGCATTGATGATACCTTGATTCTTCATTAATAGTAGGTGTCTGTTATTATTTCTGTGGTCGATGAGCCACACTTAAAATAAGTAAAAAAAAAAATCAATTATAATACAACACATTTTATTATTTTTATATAAAACAACAACAATAATAATATTGTAATCATACCTTGTTAATTTTATAAAAACAAAAAATTGAAAGCACAAATGGATTCATCGCCCTCATAAACCCATAGCGCACCCAAATTTTGCAAGCAAAACAATGTTTTGTGGAGGTTTGCAAAATTTCTTCCAAACTTTGATCAGATTCTGTTGAAATCAATCCAAAAAATCATGTTCTTTCCAAGCGAAATCATTGAATATCTATGCTATTTTTTATACTTAATAACATTGTCACATACAATTATCATTAATGAGTGAAAGAATTTAAAACTCAACATTTATTTGATAGTAAAATGTGCACGAAAGAGATTTTAATGTTGTGGATAATTAAACATAGAGAAAAAGGCCAAATAAAATAAATTATAACACATGTTTCAATTTTATTTTATTTCAAGTTAAGAAAATAAAAATATAAATGTATACATTTTTAAAAAATATTTAATTTTCTAAATTAAATTAAGATATGTTTACGAAGATAAAATGCAATTTTGTTCATTGGTTGTAGTTTGGGTGGTTGGTAGAAATGGTTGATGCCCTCCCCACCTAGGTTCAATTCTTGTAAGTGATGCGATGCTCTTGTTGAGCCCCTATTATAATGATTGTATTTTTTGTCATGCCTTGATTCTCTATGGAATAGCAGGTGTTGGCATTCTCCTAGTGGACTAGCCCTCTAATAAACGGTGAACCACCATTTTAAAAAAAATAATAAAATGAAATTTTAATAAACAATTTAAATTTTCATATTTATATCATTGAATATAAATTTATTGATTTAATCAATATTAAAATTTGTTTTATATCTAATGAAAAAATTAATATGGTAAATAAATATAATTATTTTAAATTGAAAATATTATTATATGAGATTTAATGAGGAAGGCATTCTCTGCCATGCGGAGCTTGTCTCGGAAGTACCTATACTTCGTCAAGAACAAAGGCTTAGTTACATATTTGTTATCTTCTCACTAGTAGCAATGTACTTAAGTCTTATGGCACCTCTCTGGACCATGTCTCTGATGTAGTGGCATTCCATCTCAATGTGTTTCGATCTGTCATGAAACACGGGGTTTTTTAAGAGCTTGATGCATCACTGATTGTTAGAGCAAATGGAAGTAGTCTCAAGCTTCTCATTAAACAAACCAGCAAGTAGCTTCCTAAGCCACACAGCTTCTCGGCAGGCGATACTAGCTACAATATACTCTGCTTCTGTAGTACTCTGTGCTACGGAGCCTTGCTTACTGTTGGACCAAGAGATCATAGTTGATCCCAAGCTAAAACAAAATCCAAATGTACTATTTTAGTCCGCAATAATACCACCCGAGTTGAGTCAGCATAACCAAGTAGCATCACTCCTACACTGGAAGCATATATGAGTCCATAAGCAATAGTACCTTGAAGGTATCTAAGCACATGCTTGGAAGCAACCCAATGTCTATGTCTTGGCTCAGACATGAACTGGCTCAACATACTCACCACATAACATATGTCTGGTCTACTATGTATCAAATACATCAAGGGACCAATGAGTTGTCTATACATGGTAGGATCCACTAGATTTGATCTAGAATCTGACTCATGTAGCTTCTTTAGATTAGACACCTTCGGAGTAAACATGGATTTACAATCCATCATACCAAACTTGTGCAACACATCAACTGTGTACTTTCCTTGTGAAAGAAAGATCTCATCTTTCCTTTTCCAAAATTCCAAACCAAGAAATTAGTGCATCAAACCCAAGTATTTCATTTCAAACTCAGAAGTGAGCTCCCTCTTGCACCGAGCTATCTGTTGTTCCTCTCCAGTAAGGAACAAGTTATCAACATAGAGAACCAAGATCAATGGTTGGTTCTTCACAACCTTAAAGTATAGGTTGGGATCATATTCGCTTTTGGAGAAGCTCAAACTCTAAATATAGCTATCAATCCTTGAATACCAAGCCCTTAGGGCTTGCTAAACCCCATACAAGGATTCCTTAAGTTTGCATACATGGGACTCCTTCCCATGAATTATAAACCCCTCAGGTTACTGTATGTATGCTTCTTCCTAAACTTCACCATTGAGAAAGGAAATCTTCACATCCATTTAATGAAGTTTCCACCCCAAAACCGAAGCAAGGGAAATTATGGCTCAAAGTATGTTTGGTCTTCTTCATGAGTCTTTTTTTCCAAGATAGCATGAAGGATTTTGTTCTAAATATAAACAGCAGTACTGGAGGCTTCTTCCCATAAGAAAGTGGGTAGATCCTGATCACACATCATAGCTTTTGTATCCTCACAGATTGTTATGTTCTTTCTTTCAACAACCCCATTTTGTTGGTGGTTGTAAGGTACAGTCAGCTATCTTTTTATCCCTGCCTCTCAGCAGAAGTCATTAAATTCACGAGACTCGAACTCTCCTCCATTATCATATCTCAAAGCACGAATGTGCTTTCTAGTCTAATTCTTGACCAATGCTTTAAACTCTTGAAACTTGTTGAAAGTTTCATTATTTACCTTTAGAAAATAGATCCATGACTTGCAAGAGAAGTCATCTATGAAAAACACATAGTACAAATAACCACTCAAGGATGGTGCAGACATGGGACCACATAGATCTGAATGGATCAAGTCCAGGATCCATTTAGATCTTTAGTACTGTTTGGAAATATTTTCTTGATGTTCTTACCAAGAGCACAACCCTTACAAATAACATCATGCTCAAATTGAAATACAGGCATACCTTTTACCATCTTCTGTAAGCTTGGTAGCGCTTTGAAATGGATATGACCAAGCCTCCTGTGCCATAGTTCACAAGTACTGACAATGTCATGGATCATGGATTTAATGAAATTTCTAGGAACTTTGTATATACCTTCCTCTCTAACTCCAATCACAGCTGCAGAATTCAAGTCTGATGCCACGAGAGCGCTTCCATAAATATTACTTTGAAAACTTTATCTTCTAGAACTAAAACAGACATGAGGTTTTTCTTCAGACCGGAACATACAGGATATTATCAACATTGAGTACATCACTTGAATTCAACTAAAAGGAAGTGGATCCAACTCCTTGGATCGAATAGGTGGTATTATCTCCAAGCTCCACATGACATGAGAACTTATTTTCCTTAAAATTTTAGATAGCGCTCATAAATCCAGTCATGTGCTTGGATGCGCCATTATCCACCAGCCATGTTTCAACACTAGTGGTAATGGAACCATATAGGCATAAGATAAGATAGTAATCCTTCCTTGTCCCCTGATCATTTGAGGAATTATTTCTTGTAGGTTCATCTTATATAGTAGTACAAGCACGAAACCTACCCTTGAACTTTCCTCTTTGCTTTGCACGACAATCTCTTGCAAAGTGACCCTTCTTATTGCAACTGAAGCATTTAACTTTAGGATTATCAAAGTTCTTGTTGTAATCATTTTCCTTTTGATGGGGAAACTTCTTATGAGAAAAGGATTTATTTCCTCTCTTCATTTGTGCCACAATAGCAAGGTTCTCTTCTTTGGAGGAAGTACATTTGATCTGGATTCACCCTTCTTCTTGAACGAAATCATGCCATAGTCTTTCAAATTTTGGTTGCACTTCTCGACCATTTAATGTAGCCAAGAATGTCTCTTGTGAAGATAGAAGTCCATTGACAGTAGTCTGTATGAGATCATCATCATCAACCGTCACACCAATGCTCATGAGATGGTCTCTTACTTGAGAGATATTTGTGAAGAAGGAAGCAACAACTTCGTCCTTATCCATCTTCAGATTATGAAGCTTATTCTTCAATTCTCTCTTATGAATGGGCGCCTTCTTCTCATAAATATTTGTCAAAGAGTCGAAGCATTCCTTTGCAGTCTTCAATGGAGTAATCATTGGCATCAAATTCTCTTTAACAAAATCATAAATGATTCTCTTTGCTTTGGATTGGTTCTTCTTGAAATTAGTGTGCCCTGCATTAGTAGTAGGATCTTCAACAACACTATATACGTAGCCATCCAGATCATGCTCTTCCAGGATATTCAGAATCCTGACCTTCCAAGTATTGAAGTTCGAAGTTCCTTCAATTCGATCTCCTAGTCTTACTGAGATTGAAGCCATTATTCTTCAAGTACTGTGCTCAACTTTTTCCACTCAGGATCAACATAGGTTAAATATTGATTGCAAAACTTATCTCATTCATGCCCTGAGTTTTGATACCATGTTAATTTTATGATCTTAATGCAGAAATATAGTAGAACTTGAAATCAATGAATAATCAAAAGCATAAGCATTCACATGAGACATAGTATTTACCCGGGGAAACCCTCTAGTACTTGAGGGAGAAAACCCCAGAAAAATCTTCCTTAGAATATCGATAGATAGTAGAGAATGTCTTTACAATGAGCATATTACATCAAGCACCCCTTGTGCATTATCAGAGAAAAATACCAAGTACCACTGATGCAATATTAGAGCAAGAGAGAAGATGGAAGAATAGAACTCAGAATAATATCCTGCACAAAGAAAAGCGCATTGCCCTCAAGAGAGAAGAGAATTCACTCTCACATTGAATTCACCAATCCTATATAACATATATATATCATTATTCTCATTCTTCGGATTCTATTTTTATCTTCTAACTTCAGGATGAAATCGCCTTCATATGGATGCTAGGTCACTTAGTTAGGAGGCTAACTCAAGTGTCATCATGCAAGTGTTGTAACTTAAGTGTTGTAATTCAAGTGTCACAACTCAAGTGTTGTAACTCAAGCGTTGACATGCAAAACACTTTAGTTAACTATATCTTCTTTATTAACACTTAGTTAACTCTTTTAACTGAAGTCCTTCTTGATAACATAACTAAAGTGAATAATTTGAATTCTCCTTTAATTAACTAAAGTCTTTCTTGTTAACATCACTGAAGTTTATCAATTCAAGTTCTCTCTTATTTAACTGAAATCTTTATCATTATCAAGAGCAAATCGAGTTCTCTCTTATATTATCACTTCTTATCTTTATATCTTGTCTTATCTGCATGGTCCACATGTGCCAACTTCAATTTATCTATCATATCAAATATACTAAGGAGATTTTTCCAATGATGTGATCATCTTGTTCTACTATCGTTCGAAGTGGTCATATGCTAAAGTAATTCACTCTAGAGGTGTCCAGTCTCTAGAGGAAACTTAATAGATCAACCATGGTTAGTAGTACATCACACACCATTCATGCTTCAACATGCAAATCATTACCTCAACACACGAGGCACCACCTCAACACATGAGGATATGTATTAACACACAAGACCTTAGCCTTGCCAAGCAAGACTATACAACATAATCACTTTGTCATACAAAGCACTTACCTCAACACATGAGGCTTATTCATTCTTGAGACCAACTCAAGATTCTTCTCCATGTTTCCTAAGTCCAACTCAGGCTCCTAGAAGGAACTACCTCGACACACGAGGCTCAATATTGCACACAAGATTGACTTGAAGAATGACTCATGATGATGTAACTTTAACAATAAGATGAACATAACAATATCCATCCTTGCATAAAATGAAAATAAGATAATGGATTAGTAATTACCATGAACTTTTAATCCATGAAGCATGACCAATTATTCATCTATGTGTAAAGTAATAGATAATTCACGAGTGCTATGGACAATTATGCCTAGTGATTCACTCATATCAACATCTAATGCAGGATGATCAGAAGGACCAAGAGTAGATATTGGAGTAGTGTTATGTGCCATACTAGATAGGGCAACAACAATAGGTCCAAGAGTAGGGGCACTAGCAACAACAATAATAATAGAGGCAACGATAGTAGATGTAAGTGTGCTACTCCATAGACCGAGGGAATATGATCTCAAGAACATATATAAATAAAAACAACTTTATGTTAGGTACTTTAATTCATCAAAAATAATTTGTTGATGACATTAAATCAAATGATTGAATCAAATTTCAAATTTTCATATGTTGTATTGATTATTTTTCCGATCAAGTATGTTTTTCTTTCCATACTTTCTTCAAATGTGTCATCCATAAAAAATTTAAGTTCTTTATACCAAACCCTAACCTTTTTTCTAATAGCATTGAAAGGGTTAGGATTATCATAATATTCATCGTCATGATGACCATGACTAGGGAATGTAGAAGCCTCAAACAACCAAAAGTTAAGATGGATTAGAACAATAATAAAACATTGATAAAAAACATATAAATTGTATACTTGATTACCTGCCCTGCATCAATATGTTTCATGTGATCAACCTATGTCTACAACAAGATATATTAATTATAAAAAAAATGCATAAATAAGATAAAACTATTGATAACGAAAATTGAAACACAATATTCAATAAATAACAACCATAAATTGTAAAACATAATTTCCTTGTTCCTTAATTCAGTTGAAATACTAATAGATCAATGTGTCATCTTAAAAATATTTTCCTAGAATACCATGGCAAACACATGCTTTGGTTAACTTGCTCAAGAGGGAAGACATTAGTGCAATCATTCAAAAAATAATTAAATACCTATGCAAAAAATACCTAGCCATTCGTATTTAACGCACATTCATGCACAAAACAAGTAAAACATGTACTTTATCATTTTCATTCGAAGAAGTGTCTTTATTGCATTACTAGTCACCATCATTAAAACATATTGATTCATGTTCCCAATAGTGCACTCCATTAGTTTATTGTATTCTACATCATCTAGCATACAATTCAACAATGCATCTTCAAAATCCTTTATATCAATGGATCACTAGCCCATTTCTAATTTGGGCCAAGTGGTCAGGCTGAATGCCATGGGGCACCTATAGATAGTTCATTTAGCCACGTACATTTCCTTTTTGAGATTTCTATTCTAATCATAGATGATAATAAAGTAGGTATTAAGGAGGTTGATAAGAATTCTATTGGTGGAGTTAACATATCTAGCAATGATAAATGTACTAGTGCATGGGGCACTCAAGATCATGTCTGCAATCATACTAGTTTTTTATTCCAATTGACCATGGTTGATGATAATGGCTAGAAGATGTGTTGAATCAACAAAAACATCATCAGGAGGACAATGTGAATAATAGGAACCTAGTGGGAATTCATTCATGATGTCTTGGATAATTTGTCTTTTCTTCTGATGTGCAAGTAGGAAATACTTACAAATATTGCTCGATACACAACAGAGCATTTTCAATCTGTGTCATATAGAACAAGGGTATGTTATGCTGATAAAATATGTATAAGCTAAAATTATTGCAAATGATTAGATTCAAACACAATGTATATAAGCAATAAAACACAATTACTTGTTTCTTTAATTCCATTCAATTGTAATCGATTAACAAATCCTTTCTTATAGCTATGGATTTTATTGCGCAAACCACAACTTTAGTTCCACCACACCCCTCAAACGCGCAATTGCTAGCTTGTTCTGGCTTCTGAGACACGAATTGTTTATAAACCCCGAAACATTTTTGGAAACTTTGGGCATTCCATATATATATATATATATATATTATCTTTTATTGTGATTGTTTTATTTCATTTTGCTATAATTTGCACACATTCCATATCTTTTCATACTCAATAGATATCAAGTCAGCCATAACCAACATTTATAATTGTACATTGGGCCAACATAGTGCATCAATTCAAATTCATAGTTGTATGGAATATTTACATTATCCATTAAAAAGATCCCCGACCCATGTTAATCAAATGGAGCAATTCGATATGTTCTCCCACTGATACAAAAATCAGTGTCTACTCAAGAAGTGGGTTTGGTTCTCGGTTCTTCACATAATTCCTATATCTTTGTTGGAATATTCTCACCATCATCATTTGTATTTGCATGCAGTCTGAATGCATCCAGTCATCAGTATGGTAGTCTCCCCAGCACCTAGAGCTTATTTTCAGCCCCCTGGAGCCTGTTTTTAGACATCAATAGCCCTCCTACCTACCTAGTGCGCCTTTTTTTCATCATCTGGATGAAAAATGCGCCCTACTACACACTCTTGGATTCCAACAGTCAGTTCTTGCATTGATTGCCCATTTCATGCATTTATTGCTCAGTTTAACTGCTTGTAGCTTCCAGTTGTCTGTATCGGAGTGCCAATTGACTACTGGCAGTCCTCATGCGCCCTCCTTGGAGTCTCCTTCCCTACATTTTTTCTCACATAACTCAGTTAGACTCACATTGACTGACATTTGACTATTTGTGACTACTACCACTGATTGGGTGATGTCTCCAATGTTGTCCAAGCCACACCTTGAGGATAATTAGAATCACATTTGGGGTATTCGAATTCATTCTATTCTACTCTCACATTTTTTCCAACTTACAACTGATGAACTTGATTATAGCAGTTTTCCACATTCTTTGAGTTTCATGTGTGAATATTGATTCAATTCTTCTTCTTCTTCTCTGCAATTCTATGAGTGAATTTGTGAGGTTTGTTCAAGCTGAGTGATCTACACCTGTAGAATATCACATGGTATCAGATCTTGATATAGCTATTCGAGTTGCAGCAGTTTATTGAACAATTGTTTTTTAGTAGAGCACCAGAAGCCTTTGGATTTCCATAGAAAATCCCAGTGCCATTGCATTGAATTCACTGGAGCAATCCAATGAGGTCTAGCCAGGTGTGAAGGATCCATTCACATGTGCTCGTTGTCCTAAAGCAATTTTCTTTAGACTCTGTAGCAAATCTCCATCAAAATTTTCTTGTTTCATTGCAAGTTATTCCATCTTGGGCATATTCGAATTTAGCAGCTACTATGGATCTGAAACTCACCTCCTTCAACTATTTCGAATGGAAGGAAAAGATGAACATATTCATGAAGTCTAAAATCCTTCTAGAGTGTTGAATGGTTCTGCAGTTGATCCCATTGGAGCAATTGAGAAATCAAAGTATCTTGATAAACTTGATGAATCAGTTGAACTGGCACTCCTCGGTATTGCTGATGATCTACATTTTCATGTCATTGATCTCAAAACTCCTAAAGAAGTTTGGGACAAGCTCGAATCATTGTTTGGGAAGAAAGATGATTTGAAGGGTCACCAATTGGAAAATGAGCTTATCTCTCTGAGCCCCAGTAGTTTCGACTCAATCAATGAGTTCTTCACCAAGTTCAAAAATATGATTTCACAGTTGAATTCATATGGAATAGAGAAAGAAAAGAAGCATCTTATCATTTTCATTCTCTCAAAATTGGGGGTTGATTACTCAGTATTTGTCTCCACCTTCCAGTCATCGAAGCTATCCATTCCAAACTAGAAGATGCCCACTCTTGAATCCTTCATACAGTCTATCTCAAAAGAGCAAGACAAACTAGTGCATATGGGAGTGATCAAACCAAGGATGAATTCATCTCTTCAAGCTGTAGAGGGGAAGAGTGTAAATGCCAAAGGGAAGAAAAAATTTAAAGATAGAAATTCGAATGATCATAAGCCAAGAGAGGCTCCCTATCAGTCAGAAGGGGCTTCGAAATCTAAGAGAGGCAAGCAATCTCAAAACGAGAAGAGAAAATGCCCCTATTGCAACAGGGGATTCCATACTGAGAGTGCTTGTATGAAGAAAACAATAGATCTAATGGCACGGCTACTGGAAAAGAACAACCTTCCAGTACCATCGAATGATAGAAGAAAAGTTGATCCAAAAGATGAGGACAAGGAGAGGTGCCATGCTCTCATGGATGGTACTTCCAATGATTCCTCCTTCATCATTGATTCTGGAGCATCAAGGCACATGTCTACTCACAAGAATATATTCTTTGATTTCGAATCCACAATTGGCCCTTCAATATTGATGGGAAATGATTATGAGGTCTCCTCTGAGGGGATTGGAAGGATCAACATTGAGCATGGGTATTTCAGTGATGTACTCTATGTTCCTACTCTTACATCAAATCTACTTTCTTTCTACCAAATGAATCATATTGGAGTACCCATGAAGGTCATCTTCACTCCTAATGAGGTTGATATCCAAGAGATCTCAACTAGAAACACCATTGCAAAAGGTATTGCTGATCACAATTCGAAACTCTATGAGTTTTCTCACTTCCTACCTTACTCAAATTTGAATGCATTTCTCACACATGCAAATGAAGAAAGTAGATTATGGCATGAAATATTTGGGAACCTCAACTACAAGTACTTGCAAGACATGCACAATCAGGAAATGGTTGAAGGTCTACCCAAGATCAACTTTGCCAAAGGCACCTGTAAAGGTTGCTTCATGGGAAAGCATCTAGAGCATAAGTTTGAGAAAGGGAAGGCGAGGATATCCTCTCAACATCTTGAGATGATTCACAATGATGTTTCAAGACCACTTCCAGATCTGTCTTTGAACAAAGCAAGGTATATCTTAACTTTCATTGATGAATATTCTAGATTCAGTTGGGTGTAATTTCTTAAATTAAAATATGAAGTTTTTGGTTACTTCATGATAACAACTAAATCAGCAGGGTTAGATCTGCATTAAACAAGCTATTCTACAATGAGCTATTCTACAATGGATTGGTGAGTTCCAATGTCAGACATATATCACATTCAATCAACATTCATTGCACTTTTGTACATTGACATTTGCAAGCATAATTAATGCACTTTTGTGCATTCTTTCTCACTTTTGACTTATGTAGATTAGGTTAAGGCCTTCAATGGAGTAGTCCAAATAATGAACTTTGTCTTCATAGGCCTCTTCTTTCTTCATTCAATCCTTCCAGTTATGGAAGCAATGGTCAAATGAGAGAATATTATTCTCTTCTTAGACTTGTCTTATGTCTTCATGTTGCGAGGTCATGTAGAAAAATGCTTCTTCCTTTACCAAATTAAGGGAGTTAATTTGATTGTTAATACTTCAAGTTCTCCAAAGCTTATGTAGAAAGGTTCTCTAACAGGGAGATCAAGGTTCTCCGCACCGATAATGGAGGAGAGTATGTGAAGGGTGATTTCCAAACCTTTTGTACAAATGAAGGTATAGAGATGCAACACACTGTTCCCTACACACCACAACAAAATAGTGTTGCAGAGAGAAAGAACATAACCTTGAAGGAGATGCAAACATGTATGCTAGAGTCTAAAGGATTGCATTCTAGTATTTGGGTAGAGGCAATCAATTGTGCTGCTTACCTTCAGAATAGAGTCCCTCACAAAGGACTGAAAGGTATGACTCCTTTCGAAGCATGGATGGGTTACAAACCTAATCTATCTCATCTTAGATTATTTGGATCCAGAGCTTGGGCTCAGATTCCAACAGAGAAAAGGAGAGCCTTATATTCACAGAGCAGAGAGTGTACATTGGTGGGTTATGCACTAAGTGAAATGGACTACAAACTTCGTGACCCTTCTACTATGCAAACATTCCTTGAAAGGAGTGTTCAGTTTGAGGAATGGCCTCTACATGATGCTCATCGTGTTGAGCAAAACAGCTTGCCTACCACACCACCATTGCTTGATGAGCAAGAGAGTGAAGCTTCATCTTATGATAGTTCATATTCAGATTTTGAAAGTGACAGTGATGAAGAGAGAATGCTAGATCCATATCCACAAGAACCTGAAGATCAAGCAATTGACAGTGAACATGAGCAAATTTTAGATCCAGATCCACAAGAACCTGAAGATCTAGCAACTGATGATCCTCCTCTTCCGAGATGGGAATCCACAACTCTCAGATCTGTTGGTGATCTTGTTGGAGATCCACTTGATCTAAGGATAACCATATCTGATTTTCAGAATCGAAGGTTTCATCCTTCTCACATTGATCATTTTGAAATTGATCCATTCCTTGTCGATAGATCCTTCTTCGGTAAAGAAGGTCACTTGCCTCCTTCTGGGATGAGTGATTCCATGCTACATTAGCATCTTACAGTCTATTTTTGGGGGGGGATTTTTCCCAATGGGTTTTCCCTCTTTCCTCACATTTTTATTTAGATTGTTGTACGGGGTAACCTTTGGTCTCAGTTACCAGGGCCCTATTTTTTCAGTTAATTCCTCATAGTTTGGCTTGCGGGGGGTGTTGAAATATTCTCACCATCATCATTTGTATTTGCATGCATGCATCCAGTCATCAGTATGGTAGTCTCCCCATCACCTAGAGCTTATTTTCAGCCCCCTAGAGCTTGTTTTTAGCCATCAATAGCCCTCCTACCTACCTAGTGTGCCTTGTTTTCATCATCTAGATTAAAAATGCGCCCTACTACACACTCTTGGATTCCAACAGTCAGTTCTTGCATTGATTTCCCAGTTCATGCATTTATTGCTCAGTTTAACTGCATGTAGCTTCCATTTGTATGTATCGGAGTGCCACTTGACTACTGATAGTCCTCATGCGCCCTCCTTGGAGTCTCCTTCCCTACATTTGTGCTCACATGACTCAGTTAGACTCACATTGACTGATATTTGACTATTTGTGACTACTACCACTGATTGGGTGATGTATCCAATGTTTTCCAAGCCACACCTTGAGGAGAATTCGAATCACCTTTGGGGTATTCAAATTCATTCTATTGTACTCTCACATTTTTTCCAACTTACAGTTGATGAACATGATTACAACAGTTTTCCACATTGTTTTATTTTCATGTGTGAATATTGATTCAATTCTTCTTCTTCTTTTCAATTCTATGAGTGAATTTGTGAGGTTTGTTCAAGCTGAGTGATCTACACCTGTAGAATATCAGAATTTCAATGTCACTTCCTTGTTTTTATCAATCTCATTGTCATAAGAGCACATCCCTCCTTTAATAAGAAACAAATGCATATGTTTTTTAATTTTTCTTCTAACATTAACACCTATAGTGGTTCAATTTAATGTCTGACTTGGAATTTCCCCTTCCTCTTTCTCTTTAGAACTATCATCATTGTGTGAATCAATACATGACAGATATTTATTTAGTTGTCCTTGACCATCATATGATTTGTAACATTCATACCAATGGAAGAAATAAAAAAAATGAATTAATCACAAGGTAGTTACAAAAACTTAATGTATCATCTATATCACTATCTAAGTCCATACATAAAGAGAAATATAACTTTAAAACATAAGTTAGTGTCCAAATTCAAGAAGTTGTTTTTGTTCCCACCTTTTGACTATATGTTTGTAACTTGAGGGCACCTTGAGTAAATTCTATGTTTTTAGTATGCAAGAGGGATGCTACAACAACTCAATATGGAGATTAAAATAAGGTTAAACATCTAAAATTACAAAAGTAATAGGCTCAAAAATTCATAGTAATGATTTCATCCAATGTGTCTCTCAATCTCCCAATAATCAATGTTTCATTGAGCAAGTTTGATAACAAATGTCATTTTGATGCCTATAATTTACCCAATCAATATAAAATGGGAGATTTTTTGTCGCAGTTTTGCTGGTATTTTAACTTATGCACAATAATTTTATCTAGTCAGTGTGTTTAATACGATAATGTCTTAGGTTATGATCATGGTAGAGGTCATCGGGGATGCAAGTTATGGTGTTGAGCGTCATCCCTACCCTTAAAGGCTCCATCTTATTATCCTCCGAATTCCTTTCATTTATATGTGTTTAGGTAATTTCCCCTTTAAGTATCATGTGTTAGTGATCTATAAGTAGAAACCATAATATTTACAAAAACTAGTGAAATGGAAGAATCTGGAATCTGTTAAATATATAAAATACATTGAGTCAAAGAAATATTAATTTGAATATTCCATATTAATGATGGAAATGTTTGAAGTAGAAGTAGTTGATTGTCCCTATTATGAACATCATTATATACACCTTATATGTTGTCCTATAAAAAAATGGCAATTTTCATAAATGTTTTTGGAGTTAGACATGATATAATATTTATGGTTAGGCTTATTTATTCCCCTCCTTAATTTGTAAACTTCAACACAATCTTCCATATTCATTATCTACGTGTTCTCTATAAAGTTACAAATTTCTAGTCTAAATAAAGTATAACTATTTTCATATATATATTTGAAACACAAGGTTTAGATAATTATCAGTTAGAAATCCCTACAATATCAAACCATATTCATCCAAATCCTTAGAAATTTTAAATAATTCCCCCCTTATTTCCAATTGAGATCCTACAAAATTCAAAAGTTATTCAAAAAGCTATTTTTTCTTCTTCTTCCAAACTTCCTCACGATGTGTTATGTATAGAATTTGGCATTGTTTCTTCTTACTTGGATCAACATTCCAAATTGAACTTGTCACAAATTACTATCTAAATTTAACTTGTCAGAAATTATCAAGGAAAATTTTAAAGATCCAAAATTTTTTTAAATCGTAGAAAAATTGACGAATCTTACTAAATTCTTAAATTTCCAACCATAAAAATTTTGGTGATATTTTTGTAAAAGTATTCAAATTTATAAGGGTTTTATATAGTATCTATACAATTTTGGGAAACTTTAGGGTAATTTTTTTATCATATGGAATCCGAACAAATCATTTAGAAAAAAAAATGGAAATTGGTGATTTGTTTGGGGAAAAAAACATCGAAAATTAGCCTATGGGCTAAATTTCACCCCTAAAATTTTCCTTACAAATTACTAACCCTACAAAATTGAAATAGATATAATAGAGGAAATGAGATAAGGAGAGTTCAAAAGGAGCAAGTTTGGACAAAGTGAAAAAGAGAATCACTTACACTCTTCATATGGATACATTACAAACTTTATATCTTAGTTGGCCATCCTATAATATGCACAACCTTGTTTTAGTAGATACAAGAACCTTTATATTTATAGCTTCACCATGAGTCTCTAATCTTCTAGCTACAATAATGGCTTTGTCCAAAGAATTCGTTTTCAACACTCTTACCTCACTTTGGATTTATGAGCCCAAATTTGAGATGTAGACCTTTCACACTAGATATGTTATTGTGGTCCTATATACACCTTATAACTTCGTCGTGAGTCTCTACTCTTCTAGCTACAATAATGGCTTTGTCCAAATACTTGGTTTTCAACCTTATTACATCACTTTGGAATTATGAACTCATATTTGATATGTAGACCTTTCACGCTATATATGTTATTATAGTCCTATATACACCTTATAGCTTCACCATGAGTCTCTACTCTTCTAGCTACAATAATTTCTTTGTCCAAATAAATTGTTTTCAACATTCTTACCTCACTAATATGGATTTATGAACTCATATTTGAGATGTATACCTTTCATGCTAGATATGTTATTGTGGTCATTATATATACCTTATATGCGGTCCTATAGAAAAATTATAATTTACGTTAAGGTGGTCATTATATACACCTTATATGTGGTCCTATATACACCTTATAGCCTCTCCATGAGTCTTTACTCTTCCAGCTACAATACTTATGAACTTATATTTGAGATGTAGACCTTCACACTAGATATGTTATTGTGGTCCTATATACACCTTATAGCTTAACCATGAGTTTCTACTCTTCTAACCACAATAATGCCTTTGTCCAAAGAATTGATTTTCAAGATTCTTACCTCACTTTGGATTTGTGAACTCATATTTGAGATGTAGAACTTTCACACTAGATATGTTATTGTGGTCATATACGCACCTTATATTTTCACCATGAGTCTCTACTTTTCTAGCTACAATAATGACTTTGTCCAAAGAAGTGGTACTCAAAATTCTTACCTCACTAATTTGGATTTATGAACTCATATTTGAGATGTAGACCTTTCACACTAGATATGTTATTGTGGTCATTATATACACTTTATATCTGGTCCTATAAAACATTAAAATTTTCATAAAGTTGGTTGTTATATATACATTATATGTTGTCCTATATACACCTTATATCTTCACCATGAGTCTCAACATTCCTACCTCACTAATTTGGATTTATGAACTCATAGTTGAAATGCAGACCTTTCACACTATATATTTAATGTGGTCACTATATATGCCTTTTACGTGGTCTTATAAAATAAAAAAAATTTCATAAAGGTGGTCATTATATAAACCTTATATGTGTTCCTAAATACATCTTATAGCTTTACCATGAATCTCTACTCTTCTAGCTACAATAGTGGTTTTGTCCAAAGAATTGGCTTGCAACATTCTTACATAACTTTGGATTTATGAACTCATATTTGAGATGTAACCTTTCACACTAGAGATGTTATTGTGGCCCTATGTACACCCTATAGCTTCACCGTGAGTCTCTAGTACTCTTCTAGCTACAATAATGTGTTTTTCCAAAGAATTGGTTTTCAACATTCTTACCTCACTAATTTGGATTTATGAACTCATATTTGAAATGTCAACATTTCACAATAGATATTTTATTGTGGTCATTATTTACACCTTATATGTGGTCCTATAAAAAGTTATAATTTTCATAAAGGTGGTCATTACATACACCTAATATATGGTCCTATATACACATTATAGCTTCACCATGAGTCTCTACTCTTCTAACTATAATAATGGCCTTGTCCATAGAATTGGTTTTCAACATTCTTACCTCGCTTTGAATTTGTGAAATCATATTTGAGATATATACCTTTCACACTATATATTTTATTGTGGTCCTATATACCCCTTGTAGCTTCATCATGAGTCTTTACTCTTCTAGCTACAATAATGTCTTTGTCCAGAGAATTGGTTTTCAACATTCTCACCTCACTTTGGATTTATAAACTCATATTTGAGATGTAGACCTTTTACACTAGATATGTTATTGATGTCCTATATGCACCTTATTGCTTCACCATATGTCTCTATTCTTCTAGCTACAATAATGCATTTTTCCAAAGAATTGGTTTTCAACATTCTTTTATCTCTAATTTGCATTTATGAACTCATATTTGAGATGTAGACCTTTCACACTAGATATGTTATTATGGTCATTATATACACTTTATATGTGGTCCTATAAAAAATTATATTTTCATAAAGGTGGTTATGCCCCATGGTCTCAACAGTGTAAAGAGGCTACTAGGTATGTGAGAATTGACTATAGACTGTATATAAGTCAATTGGTCCGTTGCACCAACACCAAGTTAGGGTTATCCGACAATATTGTTTCTATTTCAACAAAATATTTAATCCATCCATTAGTACAATAAGAATACATTTAAAGATTTTTGATTTTTGATTTTTTTTTTGTAAAGTTCAATTTTATATTACTTTAGAAATGACAATTGTACATGTCCAAAGCATACCAGTCGATGGCCTGATAAGTTTTGTTTTTCATGGGAGTATAGATGCGGTAATTAAAGATAACTTAAAGGATGATAAAATTTGTTTGAACTACCATGGGATTCCCCCACAGGATGGGGGTTATGACCTCCATAATCAAAATTGAAATGTGCTTGACACTGAAGTATGCTAATAGCCAGAATGAGCTAGCATGATGCATAGCCTTAAAAACAGAACAAAACACAAAATACTGAAGTCTACTAGTTCGCTTCATCATCAAAGAGAAACACCACTGGGAGATTGGAGCTTGGGGTTTCATGTTTTACCTCTCGGGTAGCAGCAACCGAACCAATCACAATCCCAATGGGAAGTACCGGTGAGTGAGCAAGTTACTTCCCTCAAATTTCCCTTATTATCACATCGATCCAGTTGTTGGTGTTTTAATCTACCGTGACCTGATTCTATGCCAAATGCCTAATTTCATTCTCCACAACGGTAAGCATGGCCTCCATGGAAGGACTCGACGTCTCTCCCTGCGCGACCTCATCCATGCATTCCTCAAACTCCATGCAAAAGAGGCTTTCACCGTCCAGTGCAATTGGAGTGTTCTGGTGTGACGGGTCTCTCGAGTTTTTGAGGAGCCCGTGTCCTCCACCAAATCCCCTAGTTCTTTCATTAAATTCTGGTCTGAAGGTCAAGGATTCCCATTCATGTGTCTCATCTCCATACGGACAAAACGCTCCTTGGCTTGTTGACTAGCACGCTACTCATAAAAATGCCTGGCTCTTTCCATATCCCGCGTAGCCCTCGGCATGTGGGTGCACCTTGGTTTGTTCGTAGTTTTGCATTTGATCACCTTAGTTCTAACCATTATTCGGATTTTGCAGGAGAATGCTTTGCGAAAAGGGGGTATGTCTCCACATAGGCGAAGGAGGAGTAATGCAGCGGGGAAGGTCGTAGAAGTAAGGGGAAGGTCATAGAAGTAAGAGTGTAAAGGCGACACCATATGGAGTAGTAATCAGAGAGCGACCACCTTTGCAATGTTTCCCTGGGCAACTTTCCCAATATGAAACCTTCTTTGCGATCAAGAGACGAGTTGGCATGGGTGGCCATGAAGACCGCCATAATGAACCCTTCAAAATTTCGTACTTGGAACCATATTACAAGTTGAGCAAGGTACCATAGCAGAGAGCCGAGAACAATCATGATGCGATCGGGGTCGTGATTAATAGAATGGTGGGACTGGCCACTTTCCCTCCCACATGCGCAGGCCTTAATGCACCTCGTCATGCTCCCGACGTGTGGTGGCCTCCAGATGGAACCCATCGTGGGGATTTCAAAATTTGAGAATTCGAATGTATTAACAAATTTTAATTAAATAAAAAAGTTTGATTATGGGTATCCAAATTTACGTGTAGCAAAATTTCATCTGCTCCCAACCTTTTATAAAAAATGACTTGCTTTGTTTTCATTAGTCATATTATCAATGCCACAGAAAAAACCTTTAAATCCATGTTGAAAGTATAGAATAATCATTGTTATGATTTTAAAAAACATGCAACGCTGCTTAGTGACATCCAAGTGATGCCTGGTTTCAAACTATACCCAAAAAACCAACGTGTTGATTTGACGTCTCTTAAGAGATGTTAAGGACATCGCTTAAGTGACATCTATGGCCTAATGTCGCTTAAGCGATGTTTATGGGAGCAAAAAATTGAAAAATGCACTGGACTCCCCCTTTTTAACTATTTTTTGATGTCAAAAGGGTTTTTTTTATTCAATGTTGGTCCAAACATTGAATTTTGATCCCAAAAGTAATAGTGATGAAAATTCTCATTGAAACTTTATATTCTTTTCCTTTTTTGAACTTTCTTCTCATCCAAAATTTCTTTAATGGATATAATATAACTTTTCTTATTTTAGAATACAATAATACAAGTTAGGTATGTCACTTGCGTTATTATGTTTAATATTGTATACACTAAAAGAGTGATGTAGAAAAAACATAAAAAATATTGTTATTCAAAATAAATATAAATTGGTATTTTGCAAAATGCATATTTTTTTATTGATTTTATATAATTAGTTATAATGGGATGGTATGTGAAGAATTTTTTTTGGCATATCCAAAATGAGCATAAAAGAAGTTGCATCATTGAAAATGCATAACCAACTTAAACTCCAAGAAGAAGACCCATTCCCGGTATGTTGTATTGTCCTTCTTCAATTTCATATGTACCTATCACCAACCACATGTAAGATCTTCTCTTTTCTCAAATATGACCATTATAGTGATTGTTTGCAATCATCATCGAGGTTTTCATTCCCTTGTGTGCTCTAAACCTCGCATGCTTTAAGCATATCTTGTCGAGTCATTATTTGAAGGGGTCTTCTTTCTTTGAGTGAGAATGCTATTACATCATTAATAATGATGTAACTTAGAAAGAAAATATATATAAATTGATTGGTTTTTCAAAATGGACAAATTTTATTTTGATTTTCTTGAGACATAATAGAAAGAATTGAAAATATATTATAAAATAAACAAATACTTAATAAAATTAGTATAAATATATATTATAATTATCTTTTATTAAATTATTTTATAATTTTCTATTTTATTATAAATATTTTAAAATGATTTAGTGTAAAAAAGACTACTCACCTAATTTTAAATATTTTAATTATTAAATTTAACCAAAATATCACTCTTCATTCATTTTATATTTAACACAAATTATAATAATATAAAATAGAGTGTTTAATATATACCATCACAATAATATTCTTTACACTTATAATAACATAACTTGAATTATATTTAATTTAAGTGTACTATTTTAAAATAACCCTGTGCTATCTTAACAAAAAATTTACATTTTCTTTAAACAAAGAGCCTTCTTAAAATACCATATCCACCTCGAATTCAAAATAGAGTGTAACATAGTATATATACTTTCTCTCTCTCATATATATATTTCCATACAACATTTGTTTAGTGATAAAAAGTAAATATGACACAAACCTCGTTTCTCTAAAAATATATATATAGGTATATCAACAGACAAGGAAATACAAAGAAACGTGAAGAGCGAAGAAAGTACTGCGATTTATGGTAAAGGGACCACCACGTTGTTTCTCATTATACTTTTCCAAAAAAGGAAAGCATTCCAAGTTAGTTAAGGAACACGTGCAGTGATCAAATTTCAAGTGGAAAGGTATTTGTTCTTTTGCAAAGATGAAGGGTGGGTCTTAATTTTAATTGGGAGGATATTGTTCTTTGAGCCTTTTAAAGATAAAGGGAAATATAAATAGTTGTAAATTGACAGGTATAAAGTAATTAAATTTTTCTTTTAAAAAATGTATAAAATAAATATTTTTCATCCATTTTTTTATAATTATGAATAAATAAGCACTCCTTATTACATGAAAATGATATCTTTTCAATAAAACTTAATTTGAATCATAATAGCAAGATTTGAGTACGGATTCGAATACGATATAGAAAAAATACGTAACAAAAAATCAAGTACGACTAAAATACGAGAGTAGACATCTTATAAATACAAAAAACATGCAATTTTAATTTTAAAAAAATAAGATTATACATAATCATTCTAAATTTTAACATCTCATTCATTATTCATTAAAAACTTAAAAAATAAAACTTAAAACTACACAAATCTATTTTTATATAAAATGACTTAAAAAAATAAGAACAAAAAAACTACCTAAATTTACTTTTTTGATAAATAATAAATACTAAAAAATAAAATTAAAATAACAAATACATATAAAATAAAACTTAACTAAAAAAACTACATGTAATAGTGATATAAGAGCCTAACAATATAACACTAAATTATAATAACACTAATTTTAAACTTTAAACTTTGAAGTTGAACTTGGCAAATAGAGCTGTTAATTTGATGTTCTTTGTTGGCAAATAAAAATTCAGAAATAAGTTTGATTTTCTTTTATTCACGATTAGTTTTTTGTTCAAGGGATGGTAAATTTATAAGAATTTGAAAAAGTATTTTAAAGTTTTTTCTTAAATAAATCTTTTTATTAGTGAGTCATGCTTTGGAGTTTTATATTTTATTGTACCAATATGAATTCTATTCGAATTCAGTTAGGTCAAAATTAGGTAAATAAATAGTTGACTATACCGAACCTGTATCATGTCGAATGTTCGTCTTATTTTTAAATTGGTTCGAATTTCTGTACAGCAACTCCCAATACGGCCGTATTTTGCTACTATGATTTGAACACATTAATTTGTCATATATGTAACATTAATTTTACAATTCATTAAAATAACAACTATTATGTTGTATTTTTCTGTGTTGGAGCACATTTCATCATACATAAAAACTACTTAAACTATGCAATAACCATAATGGGGCATCCACATGATCTTATGGATAGTCTAGGACATTGTAACTAGATATAGTCTTAAAATAAAACTAGAACCATGAGAAAAGTACTTACTGTTAGTTATGTACAAAAGGAAGCCACTAAGCAAAGCGAGGCTATAATAAACCTACAAGCAAAAAATACATATAAAACCAATCAAAAACTCAATTCAAACCAAAGAGAGGGCATCCATTCAAGCTTGATAGATGTAAAAATCATGGGCATTAGGCGCCTAAGAAAAAATAATGCATAGCTCATAAAACATTAAAAAAAATCATCCATACCAAGCAAGCTAGCAACACTAGCATCAGAGGGGTTGGGGCATCAAATTTTGTTGCTCAACACTTGTCCCGATAGCATACAAGTATGGGATGGAGGGGAAATGGAATCAAGCCTAAGTCAACTAGAGCCTTGCAACTCATTGCATGTTTGAGTCTTGACAATCTGCTTTTTAAATTGGACCAAAACACCAAAAGAAGTTTGTTAATGGTTGGATTTGAGAAAATGCTATATGTGAGTAATTAAGAGCTCAAAGCTCTAAAATTTGTTTTGTTTTGTACCAATCCATTATTTGACGAATTCGCAGTCACTGGCCTATAATTTAAGTTATTTAATGAAAAGAATTAATGTATCTACCTCTATGTCGAAACCATTTTCAATGTTGATGCGACTACCCTCCTTATTGTCTTACCAAAATGCATGAGAATGAGGAAGAAGACTTAAAATTGTGGACTTCACCTTCAAATAGTGCCTTACAATCACATTGATGAGGAGTGATAAGAAGATCACAACAATCCAACATGTCAAATCTTAGTTGATAGTGTCAATTAAATACTTATATGGTAAATTTAATATAAGACTTACTTATAGTTGCCTCTTACTCTTTGCATCTTGACACATTTGATATTTTATGGTTGTCTCTACGCCCTCACCCAATTGATATTATAAGGTGAGGATGTGCATGCATGATAATCCTTAGTTGTGACTATGAGATGAGGATTTAAAGAGAAGAGGATGTAAAGACATGTAATTTTTATGTGTATTTTGGTGGTGAGCGCCAAAGACAAATGTGGTGAGAATAATCCTTATTTATGACTATGAGATGAGGATATAAAGAGAAGAGGATGTAAAGACGTGTAATTTTTATACGTATTTTGGTGGTGAGCGTCGAAGACAAATGTAGTGAGAAACCACATATGTTTGGAAGGACGGAGGGAGATTACATCATGATCATTGTGCCCATCAAATTGAGCCTATTCCTGAGCCAATTTTTTTTTTAATTTTATTAATAACCATTGTGGTGCTTTGGTCAAAATGTTTTTTCTACTCATTGTTTCTCCATATCGTGTGCCTAGTGCTACTTCTCTATATCAATGCATAAATCAACCTCTACACTATTTGTGGTCCTAGTTGCATGCCATTATTTGTAGTTGCATGCCATTGAGTGTTGTTTAGAGTTGCCATGAGTATGTGACATTCATGTAAGAAATTAGGTATTGTAGAGGAGGACTCATCAAACCAACCATTTGAATTTCATTTTGATGAAAAACGAGTTGAAATTGGTTTCCAGCTTCACATAGGTAGTAGGCACAAAGTTTCAGTTTCGTTTTGGGCTTAACAGTACACTAGTAGTGGTTCTTTGTTGTTACAGCTATAGTCGTTGACACATTGTCACACCTTAGATCTCAACCCAAAGTGACACGAGAGTCGGAGTCAAATCCTGGTGGCCAATGCCTTGTAGTCGTCATTCATCACTCACCATCTTGTGCAGCTAAGCAATGAGTGTGTAACGTGAGTGAGGTATTATAATTTATGATATTTCCAATATTTTGAATGTCGAATCGAATTTTATAGCATAGGAATTTCAACATAGAAATTGAAATTTATATGGATGGGTAATTTCAAATGTTGCCCTTCTTTTGAAATGTTGATATAAATTATACCCTTCTTAATTGGAAGGGTAAAATTCAGATTTTAAATTTTTTTTTAAGGGAAATTTTAACTTTACACTTCTAAGAAGGTAGAGAAGGGTTCAAATTTGAGAACTGCACACGTGAAAATCCCAACTCAACTTTATTAAATATGCCCTCTTTGTAAAGAACTATCTTTCATTAAATATTATATCCACTTCATTTCTCAAGGATGTGTGTACCCATTTTTTTTCTCGGAAAAATAATCACAGTCTAAAATTTGTAATAATTTTGAACCATATTGTTTAAATGGCACATGTGCTTTACATATATCTTCTGTCAATTTTTTTTATCCATAATATCTCAAAAAATATCGATGGTTACATCATTTTAGTATTACTTTCTGTCAAAAAACAGAAAGATCAATCATGCGATAGCTCCATGGGTATGTGCATACCCATGTACAAAACTTTATGCTAAAAAAGGTCGAGGATCAATCTCCTTGATCCGGTCTTTGTTTATCTCCCAGGCTGCTCCAATTCCTTCAGCAAGCACCAACCCCGCTTTGGAAAGATCATCAGCTTTTGAATTATGTTCCATGTATATGTGTTTAAGGCAAATCTCAGCAAGAGACTCAAGAAGCCTATGTACTTCTTCGAATAAGAGCTTTAAAAACATGTATTTGGGAGTCTTATTATCCTTGAGCCAATTGATCACAAGTTGAGAGTCACCAAAGATTTGGAGACTAGTAACACCTTTGGAAACCACCAATTTTGTAGCATCAAGAGCACAAACAATTATGCCTTATTGTTGGTGGCAGCACCAATATTGGCTGAAAGCATATACCAGTGTGACTCTGTTATATAAAGAATGCCCCCGGTACTGCCAATAGTCAGTCTACCATTTGCTACTCCATCAAAGAAGCATCAGGCCTTCGATTTGTCTATAAAATCAGCCTTGGTCCTACGCCTTCGTTTCTCCAGTTTCAGTTGAGGGAAGAAACCAAGTATAGCCCAGTTGTTCGCAACATAAATATGAGGTGGAATGCTAATATCTTGGAACACCAGTTTATTACGAGCAAGTCAGGCACCCCAAATAAGAAGCGCGGGGAGAGCTTAGTGACTATGAAAAGATGTGTTATTGAGCTAGTTTTGGAGGGCCTGCTGAACATCATTTCCTTCCCATATGAAACATATACTCGAATCCTGTGAAGCACACTGCCACATTTCCATGTAAGGACAAGTTATGAATAAATGAGTAATTGTCTCACCTACCAATCTTCATAGAGGGAAGCGACTCGATCCAGCCCCAAAATTCTTAATAAGATAATCCCATACTAGAACTTTGCCTACCAGTAGGAGCCACAGAAAAATATTTGCCTTGAGGGGAGACTGGAAATACCAAATTTGAGTAAACCACCACTCCGGGGGAGGATGCTACACTTCTTCATAGATAACTTTGTAACCAATTTTCGGAGTATATATAAGTCCCTCGAGTGGGATTCTTGTACCAGAGAATGTGATATTCCACATCAACAAAGTTTACATAACTATCTTTCAGGGCCTTTATGTATGCATCCCACAGGGTATTGTCTGCATTTGCAAATCCCATATCCCCGATGTGAGCCATTCTTGCAAGGTAGGTGTGGATCTCAGGAGATCATGGATCTAATAAAGATAAATATAGCCTCCATAAATGAGAAATTCAACCATTATGTTAGGTAGTAGGTGCATGTTCTTACAGTCGATCCACAGATGTATACTAAGCCTGATATTCCTCCCATTTCCTACCTACCAGGAAAACCAATCGCAATGATATCAAGAGTGTTTAGCAAAGCCATCCAAGATATGGATACATTCCTCTAGCTTTTGTTAGCAGATCGAAACCATTCAGGAATGCTATATGGGAAAATATATTTTTGATAAGTAACCTTAACCCAAATGCTAGAACATGTGAGCAATCTCCATAGGCCTTTTGCTGCAAGGGATTTCACAAATCGATGTGGGTGTTTAAGCCCCCCTCCACCCATCTTCTTATGGAGGGAAATCATTTTCCAAGAAACCTGGTGAAAAGGTCGTCCATCAATCTTCCTCTGCCATAAGAAACTGTAACAAAGTTTTATGATACTTTCCAGGATGCCTGGAGGGACAAGGGATAAGTAAACCCAAAAGACCGGTATACCTTCCAGGACAGACTTAAAAAGGATCAATCTGCCTGCTTTGGAAATCCATTTATTACACCACAGGTGTAGCTTTCCCTCAATTTTTCAAATTAGCCAGGACCAATCCTTTAGGGTATAATCATTAGGTTTTAAAATAAATCCTAAGTATTTGAGACCGGTGGATAAGTTTAAGATCTCAAAACCAAAAAGAGCTATTATCCAAGCCTCTGTATCAATATCTAGATATATACAGGAAATAGTATACTTTTAAGGATTGCAAAGCATACTTGTAGCCTCTATAAAGAGGGAAAGCAAGGATTTAATATTTGTGATCTCCCTTCTAGAGCCGTCATAAAAATAATAAGATATCGTCAATGAAGAGAAGGTGGGTGATATACACAAAGCCACCAAAATGAAAACCTTCAAGGGTTCTATTTTCCCTGGCATAAGTAAATATTCTACTAAGACCCTCCATGATAATTAGGAATAAAGTGGAGCTAGAGGGTAGCCTTTCCTAAGACCTCTGGCAAGTTTGAAGAAAGAGGTCGTCGATCCATTGACAAGGACTGCAAATCTGACCGACTGTATGCATTAAAAATTCCAATTCACCATGGAGAGATCAAAACCAACCTGTATAAGGACAAGCCGAAGAAAAGTCCAGTTAACTCTGTCATAAGCCTTAGATAAATCTGCCTTAATGATCATTGTTGGAATATGCTTGATCTTGGCTGAGTGTAGTACTTCTTGAGCTATGACGATAGCATCGTGGATCTACCTACCCTCAAGGAAGGCAAATTGTTCGAGAGTGATGGCAGAAGACAAAATACCCCTGACTCTATTTGCAATAACCTTTGCAATTATTTTTTATATATAGTTGCATAGAGATATAGGTATGAGGTCATCCATCCTGACTACTTTGTCCATTTTTGCGATCAAATTTATGAATGTAGAATTGAAAGCAGCCAGCACTATGCTCTTAGATCTAGATTCTTCCACCACAAATAGGATATCTTCACCAATAATCTCAAAACATCCCAAAAAGAATTCTATGGGCCACCCGTCCGATTCGGGGCTCATGTCATGGTGCATAGAGGACATAACCAAATTAAGTTCTTCTCTAGAGATAGTTTCTCCTAAAGAAATATTATGCTCATCTGAAACAAACTGAGAAACCGAGTTATAATAACCAGCATAGAAGGGACCAAAGCCCTGAGATCTTATTTGTATAGACACTTGAAATGATTCACACCCACTCTGGATATCTCATAGAATACCGAGACCATATTATTGTATTCATCTTCGATCTCCCAGATCGAGTTCACATTGATCCGAGGTTTAATGTAATTATAGAAAAAAAATTGAGTTGGAATCACTGTACTACAACCAAATTGCTTGACTCTTAAGTCTAAGAGTTTCTTCCTCTTCTATTAAAAACTTTCTCCATTTTGATTCAAGATCCATAATATAAGATTTATGTTCCTCTGATGCAAATCCAAATGGGAAAGATGAATAATGGACTTCCAAGAGTGCTTCTATCGAAAGAAGTTCTGACTATCTGTGACTCCTTCTTGTGTGCGGCCCAGGGGATAGTATATGCCTTCAGTCTGTTTATATTATTCAAAAAGTGTACTGCTATCGAGCATCAGGCTTCCTCATTGTAAGGAATCCACTATGTTTTGAATAGATTTTGAGACTCTTCATCAGGTAACCATTGTTTGTTGAACTTAAGAGGGGAGGGCGGATTTTTTTCAGCCCTCTTCGATTTCTACAAAGACAGGGGAGGGCGGATTTTTTCGGTCCTCTTTGAGTTCTAGAGAGACAGGGGAGTGATCTGATGCAGCACCAATACCAACCCATTGCTTAATATAGGCTACTGAAAGAAGAAGGCCTTTAATGATGAGAAAGCGGTCTAAGCATTTAGCTATAGCCTAGTCCCTTGTCTGCATATTCCTCTAAGTAGGTTTTAGAGCCATAAGGGGGGTATAAAAAATAGAAACATCATCAAATTTCCCAGAAAAGTACTCTGATAACGGATCTTTATGAGCTCGAACACTAGAAAAATTCAAGTTGCCCGCTAGAATAAATATCTCAATCAAATGGAACCCATCGCTAAAGACATTCTCCCAAAAATCCATCATGTTATAATGTGTCTCGTATATATTTAAGAGAGTGAACAGTGAACCGAGTACAGAGGAAAAGAAAACAATGCCCAATCCGGAGGATATTCCCCAGCTATAAATTCATGATAAATATCTTGTATTCCATCCAGTGACTAGCCCATCGGATATCCCCTGAGCATCTACACTAATAAATTCCCAACCTGGAAAAATATCTTTAAGTAGAGAATAAACACTGTCATCTATAGCCAAGGTTTCTTGTAGTAGCAGGACATCAGGTTTATGAGAATCGATTAACCTCTTTATGGTCATTTTCTTTGAGGGGTGCACTAACCCTAGTATATTAAGAGAGATGAAGAGCATTAGGTAACCTCGCACTGGGGTGCGTGCTAAGGCCCCCTTTAAGGTATTTTGTTTCCCTCTTTTCACATTGAGTGCAGCCTGAAATCTGCCCGAGGCCAAGATAGAGTCGTATCCTTTGAGTCTACTAGATACCCCTTCGGACAACTAGGGCAGTCCCAAATCAGATACCAAGTCTTCACCAATGATCTCAAACAGAAATTATATCTCAGAGAGCATCGTTTCTTAACCTCAACTCCCAGAGCAGGAGCCGAAAGAGGAGTCTGACAAGAAAGCAAGACAACCAAAGAATCCAAAGAGAGAGGAAAGGAGGGGGTCAGGGGAGAGGAGATGAAAACGAGAGGTGGAGATAAGGGAACGGAGAGAGAGGAGGTAAAGGGAGGAGCTTGAGGGATTTTATCAAAGGGAAAAAGGGAAAAGTACCAGCTAGAAGGAGGGGATATCAAATTCTCCGGGATAATCAAAATGGTGCTCCCCAAAAAGGAATTCGAGGGTGAACAAGGAGAAGGAGAGTGGGGAAAAGGGGGGATTAAGAAGGAAAAAGGAGGAGAGGGAGGGGAGAACAAGGAAAGTGTACTACCAAACAACGGACGAATAAAATCAAGAGAAGTCGAAGGAGAAGAAAATAGCTTACTTGGAGAGTGAGGAGTACATTGAAGAGTACCAGTCAGGACCGGTCTGGAAGAAGACTCCGCCACACCATCCAGAGATGACTGGAGATAGACAGTGATTAAATTAGCTTCCACTGAGCACTTCTCACCTGCAAACTCCAAAAAACCTATGTCTACAGCCATAGTCTCAGACGGTCCATAGGGCTTCATTACCCTTGATGCATCTGCTACAGTCCCCTCCGGGTCTTTACACCTGCAGCCTTCAGCTCCTTCAGCAAGATAAATTACTGCTGCATTACATTGTTGTAAGAGATCCGATAACCCTAGACCTCCTACCAACTGATAAGAAAATCCAAATGGCTCATGTGCCCTCGAGGCATCAATTACACGTCCAGGAGGAACATTACTCCTAAAATCATCGGGAACCATTGTGATAATTCCTCTTGAGTTCCTCCAATAATGTTGAGAGAAGGCCAGAGAAAAATCCTAGACTAGATATCCATACTCATGGAAATGGTTGCATCTGAAAGGAAACCCCAAGTAATCTAAGACCTATGTGTAAGAAAACTGGCCTTTAGAAATGATAATGCGTTCCACCAGCCCATCTCGAATATTTAGGTCAACCAGAATCTTAGCCACAAACATAATCCCCATAGCTTCATAACTACCATCTACCAAGAGAAACTTCCATAAAGAATCACCAATGAGGGAAAAAAATTACAGCGTCCATAGCTCCAGTGGGGCCCATGGATTTTCACCCAGGTCGGATGGGAGAAAAATTTCTCTTGTTGAGCGTCAAAGGTAGGTACCCATCACTTAACTTTGAAAGATAGGGTTCCCCAGAGCCACAAACCTTCCATCACTTTCAAGACGTCTTCCAAAGAACGTAAAATAGCACCTAACCACCCTTTCGAGAGGACCAAACACTAAGGAGGGTAGTCAAGAAACTTCCATTGTTGGGCCACCCAAGTTCTGAAAGTCGTTAGTGCCATGTTCCTACCATGGAAACATCCAACAACTGTCGTTTTCGTCATAGCAAAGACATTATTCATAGCAATATCATCTCTCGCAGGTAAGGCCACCACAGGGGAAGACTGTGAGCTCTAAGAAACAATAAAGGAGCAAGATAGGGGTATCTCTTTTTGTTTATAAGGGGTTGATGGACTAAGATAGAGCCCCTTTCCAAAATTTGTGGGGCTAATGTAACCGACTTACCGATAAGCCCTTTTATGAGGGAGAGATCCATGATCGAAGATCATTTGCCTTAAGAATACACAAAAAAAAGGACTAAACCCTTAAAAAGTTTGAGAACAGAGACCAAGGGGGAGGACAACAGAACCTCGGAAGAACCAAAAGGACGACGCAAAAGGAGGTGGGAAAGAGTACCTAACTAACACAGCAAACGAAAACCTCAGGAAGACAAAAGAATACCTCACACTGTTCAAGGTATCCCATCATATCCATGTGATCCGTCCAAGAAAATAAATGCAGGTATCCTCTAAAACAGAGTTCTTTAGATTCCCCTGAGACCCTCAAAGACCCTCTAAAAACCTCAGCTGCGAGCTCCAAAAACCCTTGAAACCTCCAAAAAAACCTCTCGAACCATCTCTGAAAACCCCAAAATCTCCATTCCACATGAAAACACTCTTTACATATAATTTCACCCATTGTGTTTTCATTATTTTCTTATTTTTATACTTTAAAATTGTTTGAAGTGTTTATACTATGATGATGATCGTTTTATATAGAGATTTATTTTTATTTTTTAAATTAAAAAAAAAATTATAATCAATTTATATTTTATTTTTATGATTGAAAAAATTATATAATTTTTTTGTAATTTTATTTGATTTTTATAAGTTAATGAATTATAAAAATAATAATATAATAAGTATTATAAAATTGAGTATTAATATGTATACCGAACGATATCCTTCTTCATTCCATTAATAATTTTTATACCATGTATTATAGACTTTCTCTAGCTTATACTGTCATCTTGAAATTATTCACTATTTCATCGTAGTGACATATGCTTACGATGGAATCTAGTTCTATTAATATTTTTAGTATTTTCTTATTTACTAAAAGTGTCCATGTATAAATGATACCTCTTGTCCCGTTATGTAGTTTGTGTTTATCCATGTAACTTTATGAACTTAGTTTACTTTACTCAATACCTTCTTACCCTGTCTCATTTGAATTCTCTAGAAATCCATTTAACTTGATAAATTAAAAAACTTAAAAAATTTTGACTTAGAAATCCATTTAACTTGATGAATTAAAAAAACTTAAAAATTTTTGACTTAATAAACACAAATGTTGACTCTACAAGTTATCTTCTTTAAACATGTCCCTCTTTGCATATCTACTTTCCTTAAAATATTATATTTTCCTTAAATCTAAAGAATGTGTTAGTCATTACGAAAATAATGTATCTGCACATCCATACAATGCCATTATTAAATACAACTATAATCAATGAGGAAGGGATAAACATTGAGTAACTATAACATCATAGAATACACAATATTAAAAAAATATATACAACTTTTTCAAGGAAGCGATGCATACATTAAGTAACTGTGACAAGAGAAATACACAATATTAAAAAAAATTACATACAATTTTTTTAAGGAAGTGATGCATACATAAAGTAACCGAAAAGTAAAAGGAGAGAGGAGAAAAATAATCATTACGCAAATTTTGTTATTCTTACACAAAGATAAAATATAAAAGAAAAAGTAAGAGATAAACAAATAAGAAGATTGAATAAAAAAAATTTATTTAAAGAGTTTGTATTTAGAAAAGCATTGTAAAGATGGATATAAACATGGAACCATAATTTAGATTTAGTGAAATTTCTATCAATCCTAATTTCGTTTATATAAGGAAAATATAATTTTTTAAATTAGTTAGTACATTTTTTCTACGAAAAAAAAATTGCAATTCATTATATTAAAATGAACCACCTTGTTTGTGGGCCTTATAGGCCATTACAAAAAATACTCCATCAATTGGATTTGTTGTAAATCATTGTCCCAAAAGACCAAACTTATACTCATAAACTTAGATCACTTCTCATACATAGCATATGTTGAGCTCCATAAAGAAGACTGTGAAATTAATTCACCAATAACAGTTATTGCATGTTGGTACCAAAAAACAAAACATAGAGCTCTAAACAGATGAGACTTTGAACCTGTACACTATCATCAATGAGGAAGGGATAAACATTGAAGTAACTATAACAACATAAAATACACAATATTAAAAAAAAATACTTACAACTTTTTCAAGGAAGTAATGCATACATTAAGTAACCAAAGAGAGAAATACACAATATTAAAAAAAAATACATACAACTTTTTCAAGAAAGTGATGCGTACATAAAGTAACCCAAAAGTAAAAGAAGAGAGGAGAAAAACAATCATGACACAATTTTGTTATTCTTACAAAAAGAGAATGATAAAAGAAAAAGTAAGAGATAAACAAATAAGAAGATTCAATAAGTAAGTTTTATTTTAAAAGTTTGTATTTAAGAAAGCATTACAAAGATGGAAATAAACATGGAGCTATCATTTAGATTTGGTGAAATTTTTATCAACCCTAATTTCGTTTATATAAAGAAAATATAATTTTTTAAATTAGTTAGTACATTTTTTTCTACGGATAATAAAAAAAAATCGCAATTCATTATATTAAAATGAACCACCTTGTTCATGGGCCTTATAGGCCATTACAAAAAATACTTCATCAATTGAATCTGTTGTATATCATTGTCCCAAAAGACCAAACTTATACTCATAAAATTAGATCACTTCTCATACATAGAATATGTTGAGCTCCATAAAGAAGTCTGTGAAATTAATTCACCGATAGCAGCTATTGCATGTTGGTACCAAAAAACAAAACATAGAGCTCTAAAGAAATGAGACTTTGAACCTGTACTATCAAAACAAAGCTATAGGATGTCCTTTTTGTTGTCAAATACTAATCATCTCGAATTTGGACCAGGAACATGCTCAATTATTGTATCATTTGTCATTTCCCATTGGTTCCACATACCATCGCCCACCTATAGACCGTTCTTAGACAATTTGTTAGGATATTCCTATACTCCATCCTAGTCCCACCAGTATTTTGATCATTTACATTTTCATCCATGCATGAATTTCTGCATGCATCCGCATGCTGCCCAATCATCAGGTTGACACCTCCAGCGCGTGGTCCTTAGTCTCCCAGCACTCGGGAGCTACCTTCCACTCAGATTAAGCCCTCCTAGCCTGTCATGCGCCCAGTTCTCACTTTCAACTAAAGAAGGGCACCTTTCTCACCTACCAGTCCAGTTTACTTCAGTTAGCCACCAGTATTTCCTTGATTTGAGGCCAGACTGACTCCTCACTGATGTTATCACTCCGACTGACCTCTGATGAGACATGACTACCTAGTCTGACTCCAGTTATCTCCTCATGCACCCTCCACTAAGCCTCCTTCATTCAGTTAGTGTCTACATGTGCCAGTTACATTCAGTTACACCTACCACACTCAGTTTGACTGACGGTTGACAGTTACTTGTGCATTGATGACTCCACCAATGATGAGATAGACTACTAGTTGTGCTCCGATGACACTCCAGTGATCTTTTGATCACTCCATGAAGGCTAATTCGAATTGCCACCTTAGGCATTCGAATCCTCATGCATTGTATTATTTATATGTCCATTTTTTATTAATAATTTAGTGTGTGTGAATTATTCTTGCTTCTATCCGAGTTTTACTGTATTATTATTCTGTTGCTCATTATACTGCATTGACCACTCTTCTTCTATTTTCTTGCTTAATCAATTACTTTCTTGTGAGGTATGCATCATCTCTTAGATCTGCTGTGAGAATTTTCACATGGTATCAGAGCATGTTGAGAGTATTGTTTATCTCCATTCCTGAGAGTTTTTTGCAGGTTATTACCAAGATTTCGAGTGCATAGTTTCTGCCCCTCAAATCCAGATCATGTATGCGGCTTCAAGGTTGAAAGTTCTTGCTTTGAGTGAGAGAAGTCTGATAGGAAATTTCACCAGTATTTGTCCTTCGCCAAAAACTATGGATGCATGGATTAACAAAAACTGGATGCCCCTGATCTCTGGGGGTCTGCAGCATTGCTTTTGTAGAAAGGGGTTTTTTACTTTCCTGTTCGAAAACAAAGTAGACAGAGATCTGATTTTCAAGAGCGGCCCTGACTTCATGGGTCCCCGTGGTTTGTATTTAAATCGATGGAGCTTATCTTTCGATCTAGAAAAATATGTGCCATCAGCGGTTCCGGTTTGGGTTTGCCTCGCTCACCTGCAGTTGCACTACTGGAATGACGAAACCCTACAAGCTATTGGAAAATCTCTCAGCAAATACATCGACAAAGCGAAGCCAAAGGGAACCTTGTTTTCCTGTGGAAGGATTTGTGTTGAAGTAGATCGAGACAAAGGCTAGCCAGAAGTAGTAAACCTGTACATGGACGGATGGGAGCACATGAAAAAGGTAGATTATGAACAACTGCCCTTTAAATGCAAGAAGTGCCATGAATATGGTCACTTTGCCAAAAATTGTCCAAAAGCAGCTCAAGAAGCCCCAGCAAAAAATCAAGAGGAAGGATGGAAGCAAGCAAAAAAAGTAAGAAAAATGCCTCCACCATCGCCTTCAAAATGGGCCAAGAATCAACAAAAAATAAGGACAAGATTCAAGAAGGAAAATAAGCCTCAACCAACAACCAATTCCAAGACTTACCAATGGAAGAAGGAGAAATCCCAGCTTTGGTCTCCATTCCAGTAGAATCAGAAGTGGAAGAAGTTCTCATTACCACTAGTATTCCCCTCTCTTCTCCCATAGATGATCGGATTGCTACTGTAATGGATGGATCCACTACCCCTAGAGTCCCTTGGGCGGACATGGTAAAGCACAACAAAATCACACCACATGTTTTTTCTCCAGAAAAATCACCCTCACATGAAACCCTGGAATTGAATGATGCAGCCCCGCCACCAAACACTAGAGGAAGAAAGTCGGAAAGATATCATAGAGAGATGGAAGTAGAAAGAGAATTAGAATTGGGATGGCAGAAAATCTTAGAGGAAATGAAACTTCTCTGGAACTCTAAAAATCTGTGAGGGGAAAAATGGACGGCAGATCCCAAGCAGGATCCCAATCGACTAAGAAATAATGAAATCCATCTCTTGGAATTGCAGGAGTTTGGGTGGCTCAAGCAAAGTTGAAGCAACCAGAGACATGATAAAATCTGAGAGACCATACCTATTGCTAATCCAAGAGACAAAAATGCAAGACGCGGAGACTATGGCACTCTCACGTCTTATATGGAAAGACTGCCATGTAAAATCCCTAAGCTCAAGAGGAGCCTCAGGGGGAATCGCAACCTTAATTTCAAGCAAATTATCCATAAATTCAATCAAGGAAAGCCATCACTGGCTTCTCACTTAAATTCAGGACAAGGATAGCACCAGCTCACTATTCATCTGTAATGTTTATGGGCCAACGCACTACAGGGATAAGACAACTTTTTGGGAAGATCTCCCAAAGTTAAAAGTGGACCTGCGCAAAAGAGACCTGATCATTGCAGGGGATTTCAATGTCACTAAATCGCAGCAGGAAAAGCGTGGAGGCACAAAGGTCAAGGATCCTTTTGGTGAAAAGATGGAGGACCTAATTTATGACTTGGATCTGATGGATATTCCTTTGAAGAATGGGAAGTATACCCGGAACAATAGAAGAATTGGCATAGGACATATTGCGGCAAGGCTGGACAGATTTCTGGTAAGTTCTACATTCCTTCAAAAAGACCTTCTCCTAGCCTCATGTGTTATTCCTTCTACTGCTTCTGACCAAAAACCCATCACCTTGATCCTCTCTTCCCCGGTTAACCTAGGAACCATTCCTTTTCGGTTCAACCCACGCTAGATGCAAGATAATAATTTTTTTGATGTAGTTCAAAATGCCTGGAACGTCCGGTGCCTCGGATCGCCTAGCTACGTTTGGGAAACTAAACTCTGATCCATTCTTTATGCGCTAAATTTTTGGGACAAATCTACTTATAAGAACCCTGGTCATCTCAAGATTAAACTCCAATCTGATCTAGTTTCCCTCCACTCCAGATGGAGCTTGAAGAGGTGACGCCCTTCTCTCTTTCCCAGGAAAAGGAGCTAAATCTAAAAGATTTAACCGCTGCTAGACATGAGGAAGAAGTGTGGAGACTGAATTCCAACAAGATGTGGTTAAAAGGAGGAGACAACAACACTGAGTACTTCCACAAGAAATCCAAGGCCCGGCTCAGTCATAACGCTATCAAGGAATTGAAAGACAAAAATGGGAGCAAGATCTCTAGCCAGGAAGAGTTGAAAATTCATGCTTTCAACCACTTCCGCGACCTCTACACTGACAATGGCAAAGAAGACACAGAGGCTCAAGCAGATATCCTATCTGGTATTCCGTTGCTCATCTATGATTTTGAAAACCGAGAGCTTTCTAAGCCTGTCTTGGAATTTGAGATCCAAAATGCAATATGGCCCCTCCACGCTAACAAAGCACCAGCTCCGGACAGGTTCACTATCAATTTCTACAGAGCAGCATGGGAAATTATAAAAGAAGACCTGAAAAGAATGCTTAATTGGACCAAAAAGAAAGACAAAATTGGTGGGGCCACTAACTCATCTTTCATGGCATTAATCCCTAAAGAAAAAAAAAACCTCTCGGTTGACCGTTTCAAGTCGATTTCTCTTTGCAACACCTCCTATAAGATCCTTTCAAAAATCCTCGCAACCAAAATGAAAAGCATCATGAGCCGCCTCATCTTAGAATCTCAAGGAGTTTTCATTGCAGGACGCCATATACTCGACAATATCATCATCATTCGGGAAGCTATCCACTCCAGCATGGAAAAAAAGCAACAAGGTATGGCTATAAAACTGGACATGGCTAAAACTTTTGATAGAGTAAATCACTTTTTTCTCTTCGAAATCATGGTTAAATTCGGTTTCTCTAAAATATTTGTTAAATGGGTAAAATCTTGTATTAGTAGCCCCTGGGTTGCTCCTCTAGTTAATGGCAGGCCCACAATTTTTTTCCAAGCTTCTAGGGGACTACGGAAAGGTTGCCCCATGTCCCCTTTCCTTTACCTGCAGGTGGCAGAATCGATGAGTAGGAAGCTTCAACATCTGCAAGATTCTGGTGAACTAAAAGGATTGAAGATAGCTAGAGGAGTCAAAGCAATCAATCATGCTCAATTTGTCGACGATACTATTTTGATTGGGGGTGCATCTTATAACATTGCTAAGAGATTTGACTGTGCTTTGTCCACCTTTCTCAAAGCTTCAGACAGTAAAGTAAACTCGGGTAAGTCAAAATTTTATGGCTGGAATTTCCCTCCGGGGACCTTGGCTACGATAGCAAGGATTTTTGGCTTTGAAGGAAGTACATCTTGGAACTCTTTCAACTATCTAGGGATCCCAATTTTCAAGGGAAAAAAAGGGTCGTTGATTGGCATGGGTTGATTGACAAAATAAAAAATAAAATCACCTCTTGGGGATCCAGGTGGCCCAATCTGACCGGCAAGCTTGTCCTCATAAACTCCATTCTCTCAGCATAACCCTCTTTGCTTGTTTGATCTCCTTAGCTCCCAAAAAAGTAATGAAATAAATCACGAAAGAATTCAGAATGTTTTTGTGACAAGGAGGAAAATCTAATAACACAAAAAAATTTCACCTAGTGAATTGGGAAATGGTCTGCAGGCCTAAAATCTATGGAGGGGCTGGGGTAAAAGACCCGATGATTATGAATCTTGATTTGGGAGCAAAAATTCTTTGGAGAACAATCTTTGGGAAAAAAGCGCGATGGAAGGAGATCCTTCACAAAAAGTACATGAACGGAGGTAGAAGAAGGTGTGTGGAAGAAATCGATCAAAATAGAAGTGGCACCCCAATATGGGACCTTTGCAAAAAGGAAACATTTAGCATACAATATCACCTCTACTGGATCCCTGTAAATGGAAAACAAATAAAAATATGGCATGACAAATTAGGCCCAAACTCCCGTGTCGATTTCTCGCAATCCTTCTTAGAATCAAAGATTTGGATGGATCAAGTAAACATTCTCACATTATATGACATGTCCTCCTGGACTAGCCGTGGAAGATGGGCAGGCTGGATCGACTTGGAGATCCCAGATCACCTCCTTTCTGATTTCAACGCATTCCTTTGTTTGTTCCATGGCGTGATTCCTGTGCACCGAAATATAAATGATAAAAGAGGATGGGGAAAATCGGGTATGTATTTTGCCAAGGAAGGATACCGTGTTGTAGATGGCGTCAACAATAGCAGAAGCAAGGATAAAAAATGGAACAAAGTTTGGGGAAAGCACGAACTCCCGAAAATCAACACCTTCACTTGGACTCTTTCTCACCGTAAAACACCAACCACGGAGAACCTTAGAAAAAGGGGAATTGAAGGAGCTGTGAGATGTATTCTTTGAAAAGAATCTGAAGAATCACTTAAGCATCTCTTCTTAGAGTGTAAATTATCTCAAGAGGTTTGGCATCGAGCGTATCAGGATTTGCATTTTGATTTGACCTTGCCAACAAATTGGAATGATATTTTTTCTTGTTGGAAAGATTATTATCATGGAACGCTCTCCAGCAAACAAGACTTCAAAAGAGCTTGGGAATCTCTCCCAAAATTCATCTGCTGGAAGATTTAGACAACCAGGAATAAGGAAATCTTCGAAGAAAAAAGATCCACCCTGGGAAAAGTTCTTGCCTCTGCAAAATCCCTCTAGGTGGAAGCCTTAGCCACGAGAGGAATGAATAATATCAAAAAAGAACCCTTGACAACAGACGAAAAATTTAGGGCTTCAGATTTTCTGTATCCATCTCCCTTCATTTTTCTGGCCCATCCCACTAGGAGACCCAATTCTCAAAACTAGCACATAAGAATGAGCTCTGAAAACTTCCAATCCTGGAAGAAGAAACTTGGTTGCAACTCACTGTTCTTTGATGGGGCCTCGAAAGGCAATCCAGGGTTGGCAGGTGCAGGAGGAGTTTTATTTGACTCCGAGGGAAACAAGTTGAAATATTACGCCTGGGGAATTGGTAGTAGGTCTAACAATGGTGCAGAATGGCTAGCCTTAATCAAAGGCTTGGAACTTGCAAGAAATGAAGGAATTGAGGACCTAGTGGTCTTCGACGACTCTATGTTGGTCATCAGGGAAGCCAAAAACTTGACGAAGAACCGTAAGAGTCATGTCACTACGACTCACCATCTCCTTAATAGCAACGTCAAAGAATACAAAGCTATCAACTTTCTTCATCTAATGAGATTCAACAACCAGCATGCAGACGCAATGGAAAACATTGGAGTTGGTCTTGATTGTGGATTTTTGGTTTACAATCAACAGGTTTTTTGGAACACTCGGGTTCCTTATTTTTGCTTCTATTTGGTTATGATGGAAAGACAAAAAATATCTTCTTGCATTTGGAAATGGAAAATCTCCTTGGTTAGGAGCAAATTCCCCACTATCTTGCACTCTTCAAATTTGGGGCACTCCCACAACAAAGCCTTAAGCACCAAAGGGCCCGCCTTCATGTTCTCGGACCTTCCTCGTGCCCCCTCAGCGGATCAGAAGATGCTCACATGTTTGAAACACATGTCCACCATGCAGCACTTAACTGCGGCCGATTATTGAGGCAGGATTAAATGTCGGATGGGAGAGCAATTTCCTCTCATGCATGAACATTCTCTGTTGCATGAACAAGAAAGGAGGTAGAAGCGTGAACATTCTCTGTTGCATGAACATTCTTTGTTGCGTCGAGATGGGTGAAGCTTTGCCTGCCTCGGGTCTCTCCTCGTTGCAATGTGTGCTCTACAGGAAGCAAATAGTGTCTCATGAGGGAATTGTGAACGTTGGCTCCCTAAAGACTCCCTCCGCAAACAAAGTTTGCTAGGTCATGGCACACGACGGTTTGGAAAAGGTGCAGCATACTCTGCAAGACCCCTGTAAGGCTGATTATTTAGGATTGGGAAAAATTTTACTCTCTTTCTCTAGTGGAAAGGACAGTGGAATCAATGTCTATGCGTCGGGGTTTTCCAGTCTCCCGGATGAGGTTCAAACCTATATGAAAGATATGGAAGCTCAAATCCGCAAGCTCCGTGGTGAAAATTTTGAATTAAAGTGGGCCATTTCTCACCTTTAATCTCTCGTCCAAGCAACATTTGCTTGGGCCATTTCTCCTTTTTCCATCGTTCTAGCAAGAACCGACCCAAAAGTCTCTTCATCATCCAGAACATAGTGATTTACCTATCATATAATGTCTGGCGCGCCCTGGTCCTACCAGGATTGCGAATCCACTCCTCCAAATCCATCAATTCCTCCACGGGATTTTTCTCCTACAATTCATCCCAGAGTTCCCTCTCAATCTTCTCAATTTCCTCCCGAATTGACTGTGAAATGGTTGCTTTGTACATCCAAGCAACCTGGGATGCCCTCAGTTGCTCCCTATTGGCACACCGTTGGCCAATAGCTTGTTTTCCTTTCATCTTTTCCTTTTTCTCCATCACCTCAACGTTTGTGTTCCTCTTGGAACCCAAGAACATGTACACTGTATCAACCAATATTGCCTCCAGAATCATCTGATACAACACCACCTCCCAACTTTTTCCTTGATGAATTCTATCACCCTGCATGTCATCATTCCTATAAATGCCAAGAATAACTCTGCTCTGGTGCCAAGCTTCAAATATCTTTCCCGTACTCATGACGGAACCCTCCATCATTAGCGACGGCAATACCCATGCCCTGCAGTAATTTTCCACCTAGATCCTGTCCAGCCAAAGGCTCCACTTAATTCCCTTTGTACTTTCCTTTTGGAATCCCTTCGATCTCATAATCAATATACAAAGTAGCATACCACCTTCACCCAGCATGGCTTATATTGTTCAGATCCTCATGTGTCGATCACCCTCGACCATGTGCTCTCCCTGTCTACTATTGACACTTGCATCTGAGTCACATACAATTGTAGTTATTATGTAAGATAATAAAGAATTTAATTAACTATTTATTTGATAATAAAATGTACAAAGATACATTAGTTTCAATGAAGAGATATCAATATTGTGTACAAAAGAGTAGAGAAAACAAAAACAACAATAACATAAACTTTATTTTTCTAAAAATAAGTAATATATAAAAAGTAAAAGAAAAGCATTAACCAGAAATCAATTGTTTCATCATTAAACATAGTTTTAATGACTTTAATTAATATTAAAATATGTATTATTTATAATTTTATGACAAATTAACATTTTAAAATAGTATAATATTTTTAATTAAAAGTAATAGATACATAATTCAATAATGGTGATAATATATTTTTATATAAAAAATGATGAACATATAGTTAATGTTGGGCATAAAAATATAACAATTTTTAAAAAATAATTTCAAAAAATTATACATTTAAAAATTAACGAAAAAATTATTCATATTAATTAGAGCACTAAGTGTTAATATAATTATAAAAATTATAATAATTTAATTTTAAAATTAAAGTAAATTCCAAATTGATGTATGAGATCATTTTATTTGTGGGACCCCTTTTGTGTAGGTATTCGACCACTAAAGTCTAAAAAATGTATATATCCCAACCCCTCTTGATTTGAACTTATAATCTTTTGTAAGGAAACACATGCGCTCTCTCTCTCTCTCTTATTTTTTTCATTTATTAATTTGAATCTTTTTTTGTTTTAGTATGTATATTATGTTTATCCATAAATCCATTAAGATGCATTCTAATGCCAAATAGATAATTACATTTTGACATTTGAAATATATATATATATATATATTTTTATATATATAATATTTTTAGATTAATAATATTTATCTATAAAAAAATTCTCGGGAAAAAAACGCATTTTCTATTCGAGATGAACTTAAATTACAATCTAAAGATGTTGAAGCATTTCCTATCATATATAATGACATGATTGCTCATAAAAACTATCTAAAATAATCGGTCCAAATAGAGAAAACCTCTATGATAACTCAAGACATTACTTAGCACTTGAAGGTGAAATTAGATTATTGAAATAATCAAAATTTCCAATACATACTCAGTAATATTATGCACATTATTATTATTGAATTCCTCTATGATGGGTCAAACTTGCCACATATGCGATGCATCCTTCGACAAACCATCCACCGCCAAGTTTAATGCACGAAATATATGATTGAAGGCCAGACTTCTAAATGAATTGACAATCTCTCTAGAGTGCTCCCAAAGTTATTGTAAGGACAAGTCTGCAATTTGAATATAACCTTTTATACCCTCAATTATGCAATCTGAGTCTCTGAAGACATGCAATTTCTCCACGTGAATATTTGTAGCCAATTTATGTACCTAAAAGAGGGTTGAGAATTCAACAAAAAATTTGGCGTCGGGATCAATGAATGCTTTCCCTAGATAAAAATGGTAATATGATAGATATAAAGCAAAACCCAAACCATATCTCTGGTTACCCTTATGACTGAAACCATCAAAGAAACACCAAGGGAAGGATTTATTTATGACCAATTGATTTATGGATCAAGTCGACCTCTGCTTAACCGGCTGATCAAAATGTGGAAGTTAAGCAAACAACTGAGTCACCATATGAAGTGCAATCGATAGGATATTCTCGAAAATAAAATTGTTCCTAGTCATCCAAATTCCCCAAAAAAACAAGAAAGGAAGCTCCTATAACTTCTTTAACTCCTTTATGCGATAGAAATTATCAAAGCATGCCAATAAATTTCCTTTACACCACAACTGCTAAAAATTTATCCGATGTTCCACTTCCTGCCAAATATGTCTAGTGAAAGAGCAGTTCAGAAATAAATGTGTGTTGGTCTCCTCTTCCACCTGACAAAGATAACACATACGTGGCCCTTGGTGATTCTTTTGTTTGATACAATCCCACGTAAGAAAACGCTCTTTATTCACATGCCAAAGGAATTTTTTTCTCTTCAGGGGTGCCTTCACCCTCCAAATTTTGGTCCACCATGATTCAGTGGTTTGGGCAGCTTCTAACAAAAGTTGGGAGTAGCATACTTTGTCTAAATAAAGACCTCCCAAATTTTTTAAAATCCCACACAATCTCATCCTTTGCATCTTGGAGGTGGTTATGAAATTTACTAAGCTCAACTAGATAGAAGTCCCAGAGCTTCCTCCAATCCCCCTCTAAATTGAGTTCACCTGCATGTTTCCATCCTTGATGCCATAGATTTGTGGTAGTATAATCGACAACCTTATCCAAGCTACATAAACCAATCCCTTGGAGAGGATTAATCAAATAAATTGAAAGAAAGATACCTATGCCACACCACACAACCGCAACCACCCCAATGTGAATGGTTGAGCCATTCCTAACCTTCCAAACCAAGTGATGTCTGATAATTGGGAAAGAGGCGATAAGAGCTTTTCACTGGTTTGATGCATTTGCAAAATTTTTGTTATGAGTCCTTATCCAATCAACAGCTAAGCTTGAGGGAATATATTTTGCAACAAAATCCCGTTTCCAAAGATTGTCACCCTTAATAAACATCCATAAAGAACAAGACAAAAGTGCATTACTAAAAAGATAAAGGTTTTTTATTACCCACCCCCCTAGCTTATTCGGAGAAGCAATCACCTTCTAATTTACCAAGTGAGAGATTTTGTATTCCTTGGACCCTTTCCATAGATATTTGAAACACAATCTCCTCATTCTGACCAAAATCCCCTTTGGAATATGTGTTAATGAAAGCCAATAGATGAGAATTGCATTCAATATTGAGTTTGTTAAAACTAACTTTTCGCCTCTTAATATCGATCGATTGTGACTAGTGAAGGACATGGCTCCCAATCATGTCGTATAGCCAAGACCATTCCTTTATCGTGTAAGTTTTCACTTCAAGTGGTAACCCGGATAGGTACTCCCCTCATCCAAGGAAGGTTGAGAATAAGGAAGGAGCACCCCCCAAGAATTTTGAATTTCTTGATTACATTTGGAAAAATAGATGCAAATTTTCCTACATTAATCACCATACCTAAAGCAAGACCAAAATGGTTTATGATTATAGCATACTTGATTGCTTCTTCCCTCGAACCTTCATAAAAAAGTAAAATATCATCAACTAATAATAGATGTGTAAGAGTAACTCTGTCATCAATGGAGATTCCTCTAATATTTCGTTGTCTTCTTACGTCCAAAATACCTCTACTAAGTCCCTTGATGACCAAAAGAAATAGATAAGGAGATAAAGAGAAACCTTGGTGTAGGCCCCTGCTAGGAATGAAAAAAGGGGAGCCCACCGTATTAATCATAACCGCAAAATAAGAGGACTTTATGCATGCCATAATCCATCTGACAGCTTCATAGGACATCCTAATGTGTAACATAAGTAAATGTAAGAAGAGCGAAGGCAATATGTCGTAAGCCTTAGACATGTGAGTATTGATTACAATCGGGACTCGATGATACTTCTCTATATAGCAAATACCTTCTTGTGCAATATTGATCGCTTCGTAAATTGACCTGCAAAAAACTGAATTGCTTCTTTTGAAATGATCTCCAAAAGTTTTGTCTTGATCCAGAAAACAATATTTTTTGCAATTATTTTGTATATGTTGTTGCACAGGGATATAGGTTTGAAATCATTGAATGAAGGCGACTTGTCAACTTTTGGTATCAAAGCTAAAAAAGTAGTATTGAGACTATGTGTAAACCACCCTTTGGTTCTAGCTTCCTCCACCACCTTCAACAAATCTACACCGACCAAATCAAAGAAATAAGATAAAATTCCACCGACCACCCATTCAATCCCAAACTCTTCTCTTTTTGGAAAGAGTCAATAATCTCCCAAAGTTCTTCCAAGGTTCCAGGGAAATAAGCTTCTTTTGCGTCCTCTACATCAAACATGCATGGAAATATGACAAGATCTTTAAGATTTCACCTAAATGAGAATCCGTTGGAACTGAATAAAGAGACCCGAAATGACAGAAACCCAAATCCTTAAACCCATTAACTGTGTTCCCTTGCACATCATTTAGTTTTGTAACGTACCCCATTACATGCGTTTATAACACACACTCGTTTAGTCACCCCAGGATCCTTTTGACATAATCCTTCCAATACTAGCTGTAGAAATTGTTATAACAAGGCATTTTGGCTCTTGGTGCTACGACCTTGTGGGACTTAGCCAATCTATTAAATTTCCAGCAATAAGCCTTGTTAGCATTAGTTTTCTACCATGGAAACTTGAATCATACAGGTTTAAGTTTAATTCTATCACATAGACTCAATTCAACTTTCAATTATAGAATTGATCAAGGATAAATGGTTTTCTACAACACATATAGTTCGTTATGGTCTAACTACCACTATGTATTATTCTTTTACACTGAAACGCCATTGCATTTAACATTATTAGTCCAGATCATTTTGTTGGTTGTTTATACCGTTCTTGAGTTTTTCTATAAAGACCCAGGTTCTACGCAGTTTGAGGAACCAACGAAACCCCTTTTCATAGGCCCTTTCAGCAACAATCTGCGAATAGACTGAGGTCTCACCCGAGGTGAAGTAATGGGGGGATGCGGAATTAGGTTTCTATTGGTTGTGGAGCCTAATATTCCAGATTCAGAGATGCTATTCAGTCGTGTTTGTACCCCATGCTTACTGTACACTCGTTCCCCAACCTTGGGGTTCAGGGGCAACGCCCCCGAGAAAAAAATTTGGGGTTGTTTTCGCCAACAGTTTTCGGGCCCATGGTTTTGGGTATCCCATGGTATTTTCCCATTATATCTCCCCTATAAAAGAATGGCATTGTAACACGGCTAGGGTTGATGTATTAGGTATAATGGATTGTAAAGATCTTTGAGATCGTGAAGAGAGACTGTGAGACAGTGAAGAGGAAGTGCAGCGGCTGTGCTACAGGTTGTATCCCTTCACTTTGTTGGATGATATAATAATAAGGACTGGAAATTTCAGTGTGGACGTAGCCCATCTTGGGTGAACCACGATATATTGGTGTCTCTCTTGTAATGTGTTTGTGTAATTTGTATTTGCATCTTGTTTATTGTTATTGCTCTGCGATCCTGTTTTTCTAACAGTTTCCACAACCAGGTGATGAGTGTTTAAACAGATTGGCGGGAAGCGCGCTATGGGACTCGCGCTGCGAACTTCGGACTGTGCGAAGTTCCACTTCTTCGTGACAAACACTTAGGCTATCGCGCATCCAAGGACTGCGCGATGCAGGATGGTTCTTTCAAACAGGATAGCGCCACAGAGACTGGGCTTCCTCTATTACTTAACTACTTTGATGGATCTTACTTAGTACAAAAAGACGCATTCAACAACAAAATAGCCTGCAACCCTTGCAAATTTATACACTATAACAAACAACGTATCACTGTGCACCTCCGGTGCTGCGCTAAGTGTTTATCCGACTAGTTCATGTATTCATCTAATTGCGAAATGCTAGTACATCTGACCTTCATTCTTACATGTGATTACTTAACATATTATTCCCATCATCATCCTTATGGCGAATACATATAAAGCCAAAGCACATAAACTCATAAACAACACTCAACCATTCATCATAAGTAAAGACACAAATGCAAACACATAGCAATCACATAACACAGAATTTAACGTGGTTCACCCCCAGGATGGAAGCTACGTCCACAGGAACTGTTGTTGTATTATCTTTGGGAAGGGTACAACAGTTCCAGTCTGCACACTCAGTTGTAGACTCTCTTCTCTCTCTGTAGGTCTCTGTGCACAGAGCTACAGAACCTTTACAATCTTCTCTCAATAGAGATCAATGTTCAACAACAAAGATTAACAATTCATAACAGAAGATTCAACAATTACAGATTATTCAACCCTTTCCCTTATAAAATGTGCCCTTTTATAGCTCATGCCCTTAGGTCACGTCTTTACAATCAAGTGGGTCAAAACCCTAAGGTTACCCAAAACCATCATGGTTACTCCGCTAACCAGGACTGCTAGGCTCTAATAGCGACTTCTCCATCGTGGCCATCCTTCTGCGCGTGGTCACATCGCTTTCAGCCCTCCATGTCAAGCACATGACGACGGGTCGCTTTCACCCTGTTGTTCCTTATCTAACGGCTTTGTGTGGCCGGTTCACGTCATGTTGCCTCTACTCGTGTGACCGATCGCTTTCCTTCCACGCCACTCCTTACCCGCCTGCTGGGAATCATGGAGTATTTTGACAAAGCAGGTTGCTTTCGTAGCTCGACCTTCCCTTACATTCTTTACCCAAAATAGGTGCCTTGCTGGCACTTCGTGGAACCGATACTGCGTTGCGCACAACTTCGCAACTCCTCAAAACTGTCTTTCTTCAAAAATGCTTTACTCTGAGCTGCGTTGTACTTAGCAGCTCCAAAATTGTCTTGTACAAAAAATGCCTTACTTGGACTAGGCCCAACAAATTTGTTAGATATGCATTCTTAGTCATTTGTTACATATGCACTCATGAGACTGTGAATAAACAAATACATAAGAATTCACCTGAATATCCCAAACACAAGCTTCATATTCAATACAAATCATAAAACAGATCCTTCAGAGATCATTAAAATCATAAATAAAAATAATAACTGAAACAGGGAACAAAATTATAAATGAATCATAAGAGGAAAACAATCCCAAACTAAAAAATAGAATACATCTGCGTTCAATTCTTCAAACAAAATTATAACAAAGGACCAACTAACAAATGGTATTCGGGCTCTTTCAATTGCAATTACATTTAACCCAAACACGAAAATTTGGAAAGAGATCGCATTTCCACGTTACTTAGCCATAGGCAGCTGTGCTTCTTAATATCTCAACACAATTTCCACCCTCGAGCTAGAACCATGAACCCACAAGAAGAACAACATTTCCATCCAAAATTGATAGCAGAATCCAAGGGATGGATAACAAATTCTAATGGCAGAGTATATAGTACATACTTACATTTATAGATTTTGCAACTTCCTTCTCTGGCAGGAAAATCATGCCCCCTCCCCCTTCATCCAAAAATGAATAATAATAATATACACAATAGATAACTTGTCCCTAAGATGGTGACTTTATTACAAGACCACGTGGGCTTCCCAAGACACCCACTGCCTTTCACACTTTTTAATATATCACTCAACTTCCCACTCAAGGCATAATTAAGTTTCAAACTTAATTAAAGGTGATTAAGGCTTATTGTGGGTAAAAAGGTATTTTTGGCATTAAAGGTAAGGTTAGCGTCATATCATAAACCCCTCAGGCCTTCCACAACCCCTTTCCTTTCATTCACTACCCTTTCTCTCCCATGGATTCATGGTCTCCCATTCTCTTCCACATTCACGTCAACCACATTCAACCGTATTTATTTATTAATAATATATATATAGTGTTCATATATTTTGCATCATGATATTGGCTCATAGCCATATGAATAAAAATAAAACATGGGCAGCTCGGGGGTGTTACAAAACTTCAACACAATATTCCATTTTCATTATCTACTTGTCCTCTATAAAGTTACAAATTTTTAGTCTAAATAAAGTATAACTATTTTCATATCTATTTGAAACACAAGGTTTAGATAATTGTCAATTATAAAACCCTACAATCTCAAACCATATTCATCCAAATCCTTAGAAATTTTAAATAATTCTCCCCTATTGCCATATTAGATCCTACAAAATTCAAAAGGTATTCAAAAAACCATTTTCCCGTCTTCTTCCAAACTTCCTCACGTTGTGTTATGTATAGAATTTTACATTGTTTCTTTTTACTTGGATCAACATTCCAAATTTAACTTGTCACAAATTACCATCCAAATTTAACTTGGATCAACATTCCAAATTTAACTTGTCACAAATTACCATCCAAATTTAACTTGTCACAAATTACAAGGGAAAATTTCAAGGATCGATAAAAAATTTAAATCGTAGAAAAAATAAAGAATCTTATTGATTCTTAAATTTCCAACTATAAAAATTTTGGTGATATTTTTGTAAAAATATTCAAATTTGTAAGGGTTTTACATAGTTTCTAGACAATTTTGGCAGAGTTTAGGGTAAAAAAAAATTATCCTATGGAATCTAAATGAATCATTTAGAAAAAAATGGAAACTGGTGAATTTGTTTTTGGAAAAGAAAAAAAGAAAAAATTACCCCAAGGGAGAAATTTCGGCCCTAAATTTTTCCCTACAAATTACCAACCCTGCAAAATTGAGATAGATATAATAGAGGAAATTATATAAAGGATCATTCAAAAGGAGTAAATTTGAACAAAGTGAAAAAGGGATTCACTTACACTCTTCATATGGATACATTACAAACTTTTCATCTTAGTTGGCCCTACTATAATATGCACAACCGTAACATACCAGACCCTGAAACCAAGGCCAGGGACTCCAAGATGACTAGGGGGTAGGATGAATCAAGATAAATGCACATCGGGATAAGGTTATCTAAGGCTAGGCCATCATGCCAACCATCCAATTAAATAAAACAATTAACCTTTTTAAAAAGAAATGCAGGATCATAATGCATATATTTTCCCAATACACACATTATGCAAGGTAAATGGATGCATGAATTGCAACAAGATATGGACAAGCTATTAACATGATCTTAAACATGGTATATAAAATATGTTTCAACCATATAAACACTGATAAAATTAGATCTACATGCTACCATAAACAAGGTAAATAATTAGATCTACAAGCTGGCACAATCAACCATATTAACAGTGTTGAAAACCAAATCTATTGGATGCCACCTACAACCATATTAACATAAACAAAATTAGATATGATGGATACCATATACAACCATATAATTGATAAATAGGTCATATCCCATGGATTCCACCTACAGCCATACAAACCATAAGCAAAATTAGAGCTAAGAGCACACATACATCAGAATGCAGTAAATAAACTCATAATAAAATACTCATCATCGACTACCAACCATAGCCATATTAACATGAAAATATTAATATATGAAAGATGAAATTTACAGCCATATAAAATCATATCTCAAGGCTATCACCTACAACCATATAGATCATAAGCAAATCATATCCATAAGCACATATAATTCCAAGGATGCAGTAAATACACAGATAATAAAATACCTATCTAATTAAGGGGCAACTAGCTTCAACCAAACAACTTTCCACCCACCCATAGCCATAGTTAATTCAATCTATACTTGAACATTTCACCCCGAGATGAGGCCATAGATCCACAAGAGAGGTACTCTCAAACCAACAGGTATGGTGTGCTCATCTCAATACCAGAAACACTACCACAAAAAAACAACCGTATCTCAGTCATACAAAAAGCTTTTTCAATGAAACGAAAGGTGTTACTTACTGGAAAAATCACTCTGGATGCAATGGACTAGGTATCACAACCATGAAATTCTTAGAAACATCTGAACCATAAGGTATGGTTTCACCCTTCTCAACTCCATGAGAAAACCCTGCCACACCAAAATGACCATATCTTAGTCATAAAAAATATTTTTCAATGAAAAAAAAGGTGTTCCTTACTGGAAAAATCACTCTGGACACAATGGAATAGGTCTCACAACCTATAAATGATAATAAATAGGAAAACCATAACATATGGTTGTGTCATTCCCGCATTGTCAGAAACTACAACTACACCTCTCTCCATCTAAACTTTCACTTCCATCTACACTACCTGGTGCAATGGGATTCCCTTCACCACACAGGTCCCTCAAGACATCACCATCCACTATCGGGATCCATGTGCAGATATTCAGATAGGGACAAGCAATGGGACAAGGACTCATGTTGTGTTATGCACAATCAATCTTCAGTCCCCATTACAAGGTCTTCATACCTCATTACAAGGACTTCAATATTCATTTCCTGGTGAGTTGTGACTATCTCTGCTCACCACTGCCCTTCGGATATCACCACGCTCACCCAACAATTAAATCTTTAGCCATACAATGCTTCTCCTTCACGAGATCATGCACCTTTAGTCCAGTAGCCAAGAGAGAGCCCATTTGAATTCATATAGAGAAATTCAAATCCACTTCAAGAGTCTAACTCCAACTCACTATGGAGGTTATCAAATTCACAAGCGGTTAAATCCAACCCAAAGAGGCCAACTAGAATTAGTGAGAGGAGGTTACCAAAAATGGGGGGAGTTATACAACTTTTGAGGTGTCAAGGCTAAAAATAGCCAGTGAGGGTGCACTTGTGCAAGTGGGGGTTACAAAACCAAGTGTAACCTCTAAAAATGAGTTACAAAACCACCAAAGGGGCACATTTAACAAGTGAAATCCATCAAAGCACTAAGGAAGGACCACTAAATCGTGAATTAGGCTCAATAATACCAACATAGGCTAAAATAACAAAAATAGGAAACAAAGAGTATTGTTAGGGAGAGCTACAACTCTCAGTCCCCAACCCCCTCGCATGTGGTATCCATTGCCCCCCATCCACATTAGTTGTCTAGGTTGAGATAGTTATTTAATAATAATAATAATGTCCATAGTCCATAGTCGAGGAACCTAGTGCCACATTACAACATAGATAATAATCACAACATATGTCCAGGGGCTTAACACATGGGGTATTAAATATCCCCTCCCCTTAAACAATTCATCTTCCTCGATGCATATTACATACATGCCTAAGAAAGATAACATCTTTCTAACTCCCACATATATGCCCATGCATGCCTTATAAAGATAACAGCTTTCTAACCACAATACTTCCCACTACCACCTACTTTCATGTTTGTCTCCACTGCCCATGGGAGAACCGGGACTAGTAGAGTGGACTCAAGGAAGGGTCAACCTTCAATCCTCTTTACAAGGCCTTCAAACCTTGAACAAAGATACATGCACCTAAAAATCTTATTTCAATCACTCATATGATTAACATCAAGTATATAAAAATATATGATATAAGGATATTCTTCTACAAAGATACTTTATTCACACTGCAGCAACCACATGGTTAGCATCAAACACACACACACATATATATAAATTCTTCAAAAAAATATCATATAATACATCTCCAAAATATAAGATACATGAAATAAGATCTGATTATCACATGAAATATTTCAAATACATAAAATAAATTCCATGAAATCACAACATGAAATAAATTCTTTTTTTTTTTAATTCCAATTCACTCTACTTCACCTAGGATACATGAAATACATCAAAAGTACATGCAACCAAAACACTTGAAAAGTATCTACCCGAAACACATTCTACCAATTCAAATTTAGTTTCAGTCATGCATTAGGTACATATTCTAAGTTACTTGAAATGCATGAAATATTTATGAGTTGCATTATGTGCATACTCTATCAAGATACATGAGATGCATTAAATACATTTTCAGTAAGTCAACCACACACAATGCATCAGGTGTATACTCTATTAAATGCATTAGACATGCCTTCCAACCAGTCATGCACCAAGTACATTAACCAATCTCAAGTATACCAACCAGTGTCATGAAGTGCATCAAGTACACCAACCAAGGTCATGAAGTGCATATAGTACACCAACCAAGGTCATGAAGTACATCAAATATACCACCAAGGTCATGAAGTGCATCAAGTATACCACCAATGTCATGAAGTGCATCAAGTATCTCAACCAATCCCATGCAGTGCATTAAGTATCATTTCTTCATGAAATGCGTTCTAGTCAATCAATCCCATGCCTATACTTTACCAATAAATACATGGAATACTATCAAGATACTTTTCTAACCAGGATCACAAAGTTACTTTTCTAACAATGGTAACAAAGGTCAAAAAGAAGCTTTTCTAACAAGGATCATAAAGAAGCTTTTCCAACAAAGAGATTAAAGATCGGAAGAAAAACTTTGTGCACTTAAAAGCAACATGCAATCAAGCTTATATGCAATAGTCCAAAATTAGAAAATTCAATATCAAATCAAATATGCAGTTACCGATAAGTAATTATGCCATACACAATACTTAAGAATCTACCAACTAATTCAATGAACAGTGAAAGAGGCAATGCACAATGAACAAGCATCAACCAATCAAGTCACTGAACAGTAAAAGAGGCAATGCGCAGTACAAGCATCGACCAATCAAATCATTAAATAGTAAAAGAGGCAATGCACAAGCATCAACCAATCAAATCATTGAACATTAAAGAAGTAATGCACATTAAACATGCATCAATCAATCAGATCGTTAAATAATAAATAGTCAATACAAGGTGAACATGCATCGACCAATCAATCTACTAAATCATTAGATATGCAAGGGTCCTATCCTAACTAGGATCTAAAAAAATCCATATCATCTAGCAGCTACACATGATCTCCAAATAATGTGCACCTACTACCCAATTCTCATGCATAGAATATGGAATTGCTCATCCAATCCCATTCACTTCTAACATACAATATGAAAGCATTATGCAATCTCATTTTGTGTCTAATGCATACTAATGCATAGCTATCGCATTCACTTTAAGAAAAGAAATTATTACATAGAGGAATTAAGAACTCATATCTAGTATACACATATCAATTTATTACATATAATATATGAATATCTTTATCTTATTATTACATCTCGCATATATTCTCTTATCATAACATAATCATAATGATTATATTATCTCTACACTCATTACATATATACTCATATATGATATAAATATTAACATCATACAACTATAATACTATATATTTATATTTATATTTATCTTTCATATTTACTGTATATATTCATATATTTATATTATCACTTATATATATATATATATATATATATATATATATTTTACACAAATAGATAACTAGCTTTATATTAAAAAGGAGAAAAAGATTACATAGAGCTAGGAAGGTTGTTCCCATAAAACCAGAGTTGTCGAAGCATACTCATCACTACCCAGCCTCTGAAGTTCAAAAATGGTATTAAGCCTATTACAAAATGATATAGAAACTTTAGTAACATGACAGAAAACAGAGCATAAACCCATTACATAGATTCGGAAGTGCAGAAATTAAACAAAAAGAAGTTGCACAGTCGCAGGAAGAGGTGAGGGTCTCATCAGTTAACATGGTGAATTCGGACTTTCTCCTTGTTTCCAGGCGCTGAGCCTGGATTATCTTCATCCACATTCAGGATAATAGAAGGACTGCTTCCATTATTGCTCCTAGTGCTTCCATTATTGATCCTGATACAGTCCATTTTTGCTTCCAAAATTCGAAGATAGCTATAAAATGTATCATGCTTACCCACAACTTTTCAAAATGGTCTTTCGTCTTTCCGGTGTTGTTCCTTACTTTGGAATTAGAGAATTGCGCAAAGGTGGCCAGGTTCGAAATTGCCTTCTTCATATCCAGAAGTTCACCACGAAGCCAACAGACTTGGGCTTCCAGGTCCTGTAGCTGGGATTGATCTTCCGGAGAGGGACTAGCTTGCCCATGGGGAGAGTCCAGAGCGACCAAGTTTCCCTGATAACCCAAAGTATGCTTCCAATTTTTATTGCCAAAATCTTCAGGGTTACCACACGCCAAATGATGAGAGGCATCGTGACCAAGTTCCGAAGTCTTATGAAGTTTCCTGCTCCCAGTACCACAGTCGAAGCCACTGCCGAGATAATACATAGCACCCCTGGTACCCATGCCATTGCCGACATCCAGGGGTACCCATCTCCTTCCACTATCCTGATATTCTGATTGATGAAGATTGCTACAAGCCAGAATAGGAACCCCTCCCCTATCATTGTCGTTATTACTTTGCAGGAGATCTGAGAGGTAATGTTTCTTGCCTCTGCTGGCCCCAGAATGTCCCACTCTACATCATGTACAATGCAGTGAATGGCATAGGTATTCCATGGCGCAAATAAGAATCACTGTAAGGGAGAGCACACAAGAAAGGAGGCAACAAACCCGCAGAGGAAAATGCAGGATGCAGAGACCACCACCCTGCATGAAATAGCCGAGAGAGAGTCTTGGGGAATGTCCGCAATTAAGGTTGGCGCATGCGAGACAGGTAGGTATAGTCAGGGACTATCGCCGGATCAGATGAAAAGACAAAGGGGAGATTAGCTCGGATCCGATTGGGATTTGGAGAATTAATGCAACCCCCATAGAGAGTGGGAAGGAACCAAGGGTAAGGTGGGTTAGGTGGAAAATTTCTAGGGCACCCAAGCATCAATGCTAAGAATGGCATTTGAGATAACATGCCCGCAATTCAAATGTGCCCCGATGTTAACCAATTCATCAGTGATTTGATTGTTGAGCCTTAGAATATGGAGAAAGGAGATGGAGTCGAAATCCTTAGCCGAGAATCTGAAGTGCTGATGTAGAGGGGAGGTAGGTTTGCGACGGTGATTAACAAGACTTCTAGCTTCTCTAATAACCAACATAGAGTCCCCAAAGACCACAAGATCACTGACATTTTTTCTCCTTGCAACTTCCAGACCTTTTATCAACGCGAGCCATTCAATTGCATTGTTAGTATTCTTGCCGATCCCCCAAGCATAATCATTCATTTTGTTTCCGTCGGAGTCTATAAGAACTCCCCCCGCACCTGCCAACCCATATATTATCACTTATATTCACCATAACATATATATATATATATCATCATAGATATATTATTTATACACATACAATCATAGATATATTATTTATGCACATACACACCCGTTATATACATTCATATGTAATATACATGCATCATTAACATATCTCATCATATATCACATATACAAACACAATCTATATTATGCATCACATAAATACTATTATATATATAATCATACACTATTATTACATATAATTATACTATCATATATACTACACACCTCAAATAAAATAAATAAGAATAAAAAGGAATATGAATCATTAAAGACAAGTGGCTCATCTCCTCCAAAAATAGACAAGAAGTTACATCTCCATGTAACCTGTCATCCAAGTGGCAGAATAAATAAATAGGGAGCACAAGTGGCATCTCCCTCCATTCAATAAATAATGTAGTAAGAGAAGTTAGAAAATTATAATGCCACCACTAAGCCTAAAATAAATAAATTAAATAATCAATAATAAAATACAAGAATAGCACATGGCTATACTTGCCTCCCAAGTGGCAATTCCACTAACAACCAATTAGATAAGTTAGGATAATGACAATGCCACTTGGCTTCTCATGCACATGCATGCACAATGACCACTAATGCAATAATAAGCATACTACATGCATAAAATAAAATAAAAGGAGAATGGAGAACACCATCTAGACAAGTGTATCATTTCCTAAAATAGATAAGGAGTTACTCATTGAGGTAACCACTACCTTTCAAGTGGCAAGCATGCCCAAACATAAAAGTATTCTCTCAAGAGAAGCAATAAAGGCAATAGAGAGTATATTTCCCATTAATAACATTCATATTAGTAATAGTAATACTGCATCATCTTTATGTATATATACTAATACATACATAAAATATTTCATAATTATACTTGTAATTATTCTATTATACTACATATACTATATTTATTTATATTTTATACACATTACATGTTACCTATATCCTATACGTTAGTCATATATATGCACACTATTATATATATGTCATTATATATAAACATCTTTATACATCTTATATATATACATATATATATACCACAAACAATATATACTTCATAATACAACATATACGATATTATATCGTATCAATATATAATCAAATATATATATATATATATATATATATATATATATATATATATATATATATATATATACTTACTCTATTATATGCATTCACACTTATATGGTATACACAATCCGTAAACAATTAAAGACAACTTTTCCTAGTTTCCAAATTTTATTTTCAAAAAGTTTTAATTTCAAAATGCCAATTTCTAGGCAAGAGTGCAACTTTAAAGGAGGTCTGCTCACAAACTTTCTGAGACATTTCATAACTCAACTATGCACCCAAATCATACAAAAAGGTATGAAAGCATGAAAATCAATCATTCCAAAAACCAATCCAACCATACAATAAACTGATATTTAATCTCTTAACTTCCGAAATTAAAAGGTAGGATACAACCGAACTGATCTCTGAAGTGAGGCTTATGGATCTTCCATTAACATATGGGAGGTTAAAACTCTTTCACAAATCACATTTATACATTCCAGTGCATATAAACAAAATATTTATAACTTTGTAGAAGGCCCAAAAGCCGCAGTATTGGAACCTGTAATGTCCCGATTTTGACCCCATTGCATTAAAATGTAAATGATGTAATATTGTTATAAAATCATGGTGAGGAGCTCAAGGCCAAGGCCCCGCCATCGATTTATTGATGCATATGGTTTACGTGCAAACCATGCACAATGGAATTGCAAATATCATGTAAATATGCATTTTAATGAAATACCCACAACTAGCTATGCAATGCAACAAGAGATGGGGGCATGATTTTACAAGGAATTGGGAGAGAAACATTCAAACCCTTGAGCTAATCAAGTCAAGCCAAACTTCAATGAGAGAACCCATAAAACCCTCAACTACCCATGTTGACTTTTGTACCCAATCATTCATTTCTCCCAGAGAGTTGGTTGAAATAGTTAATGCCTTGGGGAATGGGAGGTATGGCTGTCCAAATTCGGGTATGGGCAAGCCACCCTGCATGAAAAATCGTGTTTGGCTTCCTTGGCAAGAAAAGAGTCACAAAATTGCTCCCCAAGCTATTCTTCACCCATGAGTTTGGCTCTCTCATGAGTTGGGAGTCACTGGGGCATTTTCCCTCCACGTTTTTCTGGTTTTTCAGGGTTTCCTAGCTACAAAGAGGGCGTTTTTGTGTTGCTGAGCTACTGGGAGGAATAGAGCTCGATTTGGGGGTTTCATTGAGGCCGTTTTGGCTATTGGAATGCTCATAACCTGTGGGAGAAATCGGTTTTTCTCCCTGTGGTTGAATTTCCCTTTACACGTCTGTTTTTGGTGTGCCACGATTTGGGGAAACCCATGGACATATTGTTTGTAAATCCCATTGTTGAAAATGTGTATCCATGCTTAGTTTTTGAGTTTGCTGTGTGTAAGAGAATGTTGGGGTTGAGATGGGTACCCATTGTTTTGGCTTGAGCTTGAGTGCAAGCATTCACAAATGAAGAGGGTTCAGATTTAGCCGGATAAACCCAGTTGTGGACTGGCTTGGCTTAAATGAAATGTTTATTTGGCGGTGCATGAGTTTGTGTGTCCCTATTTCCTTGTATAAATCATGCCCAGCTCGGGGGTGCTCTCTAAGTGCTGAAAGAATAGAGTTTGGGCAAAGACCTATGGTTGGGTAGAATGTTGCAGTGACGTAGCTAGTTGCTTGGGACCATTTCACAATGAAGATGAGTATATTCTTTATGTATATTTACTTCTGCAATGTTTTAATTTGATGATTGTATTGATATGCTGTATGCATGAGAAATGTGTGTGGACAATTTAATTACGTTGTGCATGTTTGCCTTTGATTTGCATCTGCACACATTTGTTTTATTGTTGTGAATATAATGAATGGGCTGAGTTTATGTGAAAGCCCCAGAATTGGTACCATGTTCCCTTCCTCGAATTGGGTCCATGGGAGGGGACGTGACAGAACCTAAGCTCTGATACCACTTTGTAATGTACTTGACCCCGAAACCATGGCCAGGGACACCAAGATGACCAAGGGGTACGCTGAATCAAGGTAAATGCACAATGAGATAAGGTTATCTAAGGCTAGGCCATCATCCCAACCATCCAAATAAATAAAACAATCGGCCTTTTTAAAATGAAATGCAAGATTACAATGCATATCTTTCCTCAATACACACACTATGCAAGGTAAATTTGCAATGTGTGATTTACAACCAAAACTACGCAATATATTAACGTGATCTTAAACATGATATATCAAATCTATTTCAACCATATAAACACTGATAAAATCGTATCTACATGCTACTATAAATAAGGTAAATAATTAGATCTGCAAGCTGCCACAATCAACCATATTAACAATGTTGAAAACCAAATCTACTGACTGCCACCTACAGCCATATTAACATAAACAAAAGTAGATATGATGGCTTCCATATACAACCACATAATTGATAAATAGTTCAGATCCTATGGTTTCCACCTACAACAATACAAACCATAAGAAGAATCGGATCCAAGAGCACACATACATCAAAATGCAGTAAATAAACACATAATAAAATACTCATCGCTGACTACCAACCATAGCCATATCAATATGAAAAGAATAATATATGAAAGATGACATTTATATCCATATAAAATCATTTCTCAAGGCTGTCACCTACAACCATATAGATCATAAGCAAATCAGATCCATAAGCACATATAATTCCAAGGATGCAGTAAATACACATATAATAAAATACTTATATGATTAAAGGGCAACTAGCTTCAACTGAAAAACTTTCCACCCAACCATAAAAATAGTCAAGTCAAGCCATACTTGAAAAGGTCACCCCCTATCTAAGTCCATATATCCACAAGAGAGGTACTATCAAACCAACATGTATGGTGTGCTCATCTCAATACCGGAAACATTGCCACACAAAAACAATTGTCTCCCAGTCATACATAAAGATTTTTCAATGAAACAAAAGGTGTTCCTTACTGAAAAAATCACAATGGACACAATGGAATAGGTCTCACAACCCAAAAAAGTTTAGAAACATCTGAACCATAAGGTATGGATGCACCCTTCTCAAATCCATGAGAAAACCCCGCCACACCAAAATGACTGTATCTTAGTCATACAGAAATCTTTTTCAATGAAAAAAGAAGTGTTCCTTACTGGAAACGTCACTTCGGATGCAATGGAATAGGTATAATAACCCAAAAATGATCAGAAATAGTTGAACCATAACATATGGTTGCACCCTTCTGGCACTGTCATAAACCAAAACTACACTTTTCTCCATCTAAACTTTCCCTTCCATCTACACTACCTAGTGCAATGGGATACCCTTCACCACATAGGTCCCTCAAGACATCACCATCCACCGTCGGGCTTCACATGCAGATATTTGGATAGGTACGAGCAATGGGATAAGGACGTATGTTGTGTTGCACAGTCAATCTTCAATCCCCATTACAGGGTCTTCATACCTAATTGAAAGGCCTTCAATCTTCATTTCCTGGTGATTTGTGACTATCTACGCTCACCACAGCCCTTCGAATATCACCACCCTCACCCAGGACTTCAATCTTTAGCCATACAATTATTCTCATTCACAAGAGCATGCACCTTCAGTCCAATATCCAAGAGAGAACCCATGAGAGAGCTCATTTGAATTCATATAGAGAAATTCAAATCGACTCCAAGATTCTAACTCCAACCCACTTTGGAGGTTACCAAAACCACAAGAGGTTAACTTTGAACCAAAGAGGGCAACTAGAATTAGTGAGAGGAGGTTACAAAACATGAGGGGAGTTACACAACTTTTGAGGTGTCAAGACTAAAAATAACCAGTGAGGGTGCACTTGTGCAAGTGGGGGTTACAAAACCAAGTGTAACCACAAAAAATGAGTTACAAAACTACCAAAAGGGCACATTTAACAAGTGGAATCCATCCAATCACTAAGATAGGCCCACTAAATCGTGAATTAGGCTCAATAATACCAACATAGGCTAAAATAACAAAAATAGGAAACAAAGAGTGTTGTTATGGAGAGCCACACCTCCTAGTCCCCAACCCCCTCACATGTGGAATCCATGGCCTTCCAGCCACATTAGTTGTCCAGGTTGAGCTATTTATTTAATTAAAATAATAATAATAGTAATGTCCATAGTCCATAGTCCAGGCACCTAGTGCTACATTACAACACAAATAATAATCACAACATATGTCCAAGGGTTTAACACACAAGGTATTACATTTTTATCCTATGGAATCTAAATGAATCATTTTAGAAAAAAATGGAAACTGGTGAATTCTTTTTTGGAGAAAAAACATTGAAAATTACCCCAAGCGCTAAATTTCGCTCCTAAAAGTTTCCCTCCAAATTTCCAACCCTGCAAAATTGAGATAGATATAATAGAGGAAATGAGATAAAGGAGAATTCAAAAGGAGCAAGTTTGAATAAAGTGAAAAAGGGAATCACTTACACTCTTCATATGGATACATCACAAACTTTTCATCTTAGTTGGCTCTCCTATAATATGCACAACCTTGTTTTAGTAGATACAAGAACCTTTATATTTATAGCTTCACCATGAGTCTCTAATCTTCCAGTTACAATAAGGGCTATGTCCAAAGAATTTGTTTTCGGCACTCTTACCCCACTTTGGATTTATGAACCCATATTTGAAATGTAGACCTTTCACACTAGATATGTTATTGTGGTCCTATATTCACCTTATAACTTCATCGTGAGTCTCTGCTCTTCTAGCTACAATAATGGTTTTATCCAAAGACTTGGTTTTCAACATTATTACATTGCTTTGGATTTATGAACTCATATTTGATATGTAGAACTTCCATACTATATATGTTATGGTGGTCCTATATACACCTTATAGATTCACCATGAGTCTCTACTCTTCTAACTATAATAATGGCTTTGTCCAAATATTTTTTTTTAACATTCTTACCTCACTAATATGGCTTTATGAACTCATATTTGAGATGTAGACCTTTCACGCTAGAGATGTTATTGTGGCCATTATATATACCTTATATGTGGTCCTATAGAAAATTATAATTTACATTAGTGTTCATTATATACACCTTATATGTGGTCCTATATAAAATTATAATTTGCATTAAGGTGGTCATTATATACACCCTATATGTGGTCCTATATACACCTTATAGCTTCACCATGAGTCTTTACTCTTCTAGCTACAATAATGTATTCATCCATATCATTGGTTTTCAACATTCTTACCTCACTTTGAATTTATGAACTCATATTTGAGATGTAGATCTTTCACACTAGAGATGTTATTGTGCTCCTATATACACCTTATAGCTTCACCATGAGTTTCTATTCTTCTAACCACAATAATTCCTTTGACCAAAGAATTGGTTTTCAATATTCTTACCTCACTTTGGATTTATGAACTCATATTTGAGATGTAGACCTTTCACACTAGATATGTTATTGTGGTCCTATATGCACCTTATAGTTCCACCATGAGTCTCTACTTTCCTAACTACAATAATGCTTTGTCCAAAGAAATGGTCCTCAACATTCTTATCTCACTAATTTGGATTTATGAACTCATATTTGAGATGTAGACCTTTCACACTAGATATCTTATTATGGTAATTACATACACTTTATATATGGTCCTATAAAAAAATATAATTTTTTTGATTTATGAACTCATATTTGAGATGTAGACCTTTCACACTAGATATGGTAATTACATACACTTTATATATGGTCCTATAAAAAAATATAATTTTCATAAAGTTGATTGTTATATATGCATTATATGTTGTCTTATATACACCTTATATCTTGACCATGAGTCTCAACATTATCACCTCATTAATTTGGATTTATGAACTCATACTTGAGATGTAGACCTTTCACACTATATATGTTATTGTGGTCATTATATATGCCTTTTTATGTGGTCTTATAAAAAATTATAATTTTTATAAAGGTGGTCATTATATACAACTTATATGTGGTCCTATATACATATTATAGCTTTACCATGAGTCTCTACTCTTCTAGCTACAATAGTGGTTTTGTCCAAAGAATTGGCTTTCAACATTCTTACCTCACTTTGGATTTATGAACTCGTATTTGAGATGTAAACTTTGACACTAGATACATTATTGTGGTCCTATATACACCTTATAGCTTCACCATACGTCTCTACTCTTATAGCTACAATAATGTCTTTGTCCAAAGAATTGGTTTTCAACATTCTTACCTCATTAATTTGGATTTATGAGCTCATATTTGAGACGTAGACATTTCATAATAATTTTTATTGTGGTCATTATATACACCTTATATGTGGTCCTATAAAAAATTATAATTTTCATAAAGTTGGTCATTATATACACCTAATATGTGGTCCTATATACACTTTATAGATTCACCATGAGTCTCTACTCTTCTAACTAAAATAATGACCTTGTCCATAGAATTGGTTTTCAACATTCTTACCTCGCTTTGGATTTATGAACTCATATTTGAGATGTAGACCTTTCACAATATATATGTTATTGTGGTTTTATATACACCTTATAGCTTCATCATGAGTCTCTACTCTTCTAGCTACGATAATGCCTTTGTCCAAAGAATTGGTTTTCAACATTCCCACCTCACTTCGGATTTATAAATTCATATTTAATATGTAGACCTTTTACACTAGATAAGTTATTGAGGTCCTATATGCACCTTATAGCTTCACCATATGTCTCTATTCTTTTGTCTACAATAATTCCTTTGTCCAAACAATTTGTTTTCAACATTCTTATCTCTATAATTTGGATTTATGAACTCATGTTTGAGATGTAGACCTTTCACACTAGATATGTTATTATGGTCATTATAAACACTTTATATGTGGTCCCATAAAAAATATATTTCCATAAAGGTGCTTCATGGTCTCAACAATGTAAAGATGATACTGTGTACATGACAATTGACTATAGTATGTATACAAGTCAACCAGTTTGATGCACCAACACCAAGTTAGGGTTATCTGACAATGTTTCTATTTCAACAAAATATTTAGTCCCTTCATTAGCACAATAAGAATACATTTAAAGAATTTCAAAAATTGAGAATTCAAATGTATTAACAAATTTTAATTAAATAGAAAGTTTGGCTATGGATATCCAAATTTACTTGTAGCAAAATTTCATCTTCTCCCAACCTTTTAGAAAAAATGACTTGTTTTCTTTTCATTAGTCATATTTTCAATGCCATAGAAAAAACCTTTGAATCCATCTTGAAAGTACAGAATAATCATTGTTATGATTTAAGAAAATATGCAATGTTGCTTAGTGACATCCAAGTGATGCCTGGATTCAAAGTATACCCCAAAAAAAAATTAATGTAATGATTTGATGCCTCTTAAGAGATGTTAGGGACATCGGTTATGTGACATTTGTGGCCTAATATCGTTTAAGCAACATTTGTGGGGGCAAAAAATTGAAAAATGCACTGGACTCCTCCCTTTTTAACTAGTTTTTTTTATGTCTAAAGGGTATTTTATTATCCGATGTTGGTTCAAACAGTGAATTTTGACCCCAAAAGTAGTAGTGATGATCATTCTCATTGAAACTTTATATATATATATATATTTTTGAACTTTGTTTTCATTCAAAATTACTTTAATGGATAAGATCACTTTTCTTATTTTAGAATCCAATAATACAAGTTAGTTGTGTCACTTGTGTTATTCTGTTTAATATAGTATATAATGAAAGAGTGATGTAGAAAAAGCATAAAAGACATTGTTATTCAAAATAAATATAAATTGTTATTTTGCATAATGCATAATTTTTTATTTGTTTTATATAATTAGTTATAATGTGATGGTATGTGAGGAATTTTTCTTTGGCATATTCAAAATGATGCATAAAAGAAGTTGCATTATTCAAAATGCATAACCAACTTAAACTCGAAGAAGAAGATGCATTCCCAATATGTTGTATTGTCCTTCTTCAATTATGTATCTACGTATCACCAACCACAACCACATGTAAGATCTCCTATTTTCTCAAATACGGCCATTATATTGATGTTTTGCAATCATCATCGAGGTTTTCATTCCCCTATTTGATCTGAACCTTACATGCTTTAAGCATATATAGTTAAGTCATTTTTTGAAGGGGTCTTTTTTCTTTGAGTGAGATTGCTATTGCATCATAAAAGTAGTAACTTAGAAAGAAAACATATATGAATGATGTTGGAAAAGGGTTATGATGGTATCATAATTGGTTATGATGTTATCATAAATGGTTGTTTTTCTATAAAGGACAAATTTCCTTGAGAACATAATAGAATGAATTGAATAAACAAATACATAATAAAGTTTATATATATATATTATAATTATCTTTTTCTCCCTAAGGCCTATGATCAAGTCAATTGGACCTTCCTCCAGCTTCTTTTAATTCAGATAGGTTTGCCATTACCTTTAGTAGATTGGATAATGGGATGCATACATTCGACTTCTTACGCTGTGCTAATAAATGGATCCCCTTCATCCTTCTTCCGACCTACGTAAGGAATTCGACAGGGCTTCCCACTGTCCCCTTTCCTCTTTCTGCTGGTAGTTGATGCCTTAAGCCGGATGCTGCACAAAGCCAACTCAGAAGGGGCCTTAAAAGGAATCAGTCTTTCATCCTCAGTCACTCTGACTCACACACTATTCGTAGACGATGTTCTACTCTTTGGAGAGGGCACCCTGAGCAATTTTAACACCATTTCAAAGATCTTGGAACTATACAAAAAGGCCAAAGGTATGGTTATCAATACCGAAAAATCCAGGATGGCTTACAACAATCTTCCAAAATCTGTAAAGAACACGTTAGCTCTTACCTAGCCTTTTCCCTTAACACCTCTCTTGGATGGTCTGAAATATCTTGGGTTCCCCCTCAAACCCAATGCATATGCTTTCCAAGACTAGCTCTGGCTTTATAAAAAAATTGAGGATAGAATTTCCTTATGGGAAAATCGTTTTCTTTCTAGAGGAGGTAGGTTAATCCTACTGAAATCGGTCCTTCAAAGCATCCCAGTATATTGGGCTTCGATAGCCTATATTCCAAAAGGGATCCTAGTCAAAATAAGGAAGAAATGTTTCTCCTTTCTTTGGACAGCCAACAAACAAAGGGAAGGAATCCCATTGGTCAACTGGACAACCATTTCCAAGCCTAAATCTCTGGGTGGATGGGGGGTCAAAAACCCTAACCTTTTCTACAAAGCCCTAGCTGCGAAAACTCTATGGAGATTGGCAGAATCTCCAAGTTCCCTGACCTTTTTCAGTGATGTAATATTTTTTATATCTAATAAAGTCCCTAAGAGGATAGTCCACGATCACTTTTTATTTAAAGTGATGGATATTTTCCTATTGGAAAATATTATAATTATCTTTTATTATTATTATTATTTTATAATTTATTTAAAGTGATTTGGTGTAAAAATACTACTCACCTAATTTTAAATATTTAATAATTAAATTTAATCAAAATAATTACTCTTCATTCATTTTATATTTAACATAAATTATATTATATAATATATAATATAAGTTAGAATATTTAATATATACAATTTCAATAATGTATTATTCTTTATTGTCATAATAATATAACTATAATTAAAATTATATTTAATTTAATTACACTATTTTAAAATCAACCCTCTCTTATCTTAACTAAAATTATATTTTTCTTATACAAAGAGCTTCTTAAAATACCATATCCACCTCACATTTTTTTTCCATAGAAAAATTCAACTTACTATTAATATACGAAATAGTAAATAAAACCAACTATCAAATCATACAAATTCACATAATCCCTGTCAAATAAAGAACCAAGTAATAAGGTGTAACATAGTATATATAATTATTATATATAAAAGATTCTCACACATATATATATGATAAAAAAGTACAACCGCTTTTCAAGGTAAAGATCTATCAATTTTCAAGGTAAAGATCTATCAATTGTAAATAGATAAAGAAATAAAGCGATAAGAAAATCAAATATTACACAAACCTCGTTTCTCTAAAGAAAATATTACAGGAGACAAGGAAAGACAAAGAAACGTGAAGAGAGAAGAAAGTATTGCGATTTATGGTAAAAGGGACCACCACGTTGTTTCTCATTATACTTTTCCAAAAAAGGAAAGGATTTCAATAGCGTCCAAACTCAACTTTATTAAAGATTCCCTCTTTGTAAAGAACTATCTTTCATTAAATATTATATCCACTTCAGTTTCCAAGGACATATGTACCCTACATGAAGACACTCTTTACATATGATATGTACCCTACATGAAGGCACTCTTTACATATAATTTCATCAATTGTGTTTTCATTATTTCCTATTTTTTATATGTTAAAATGGTTTGAAGTGTTTATACCATGATGATGGTTTTATACATACATTTATTTTAGTTTTTTAAATTAAAAATAAAAATAAAAGTATAATATATTAATATTTTATTTTTATAATTGAAAAAAATATATAGATTTTTTCTAAATTTTATTTGATTTTTATAAGTTAATAAGTTATAAAATTATTAATATAATAAATATTATAAAATTGAGTATTAATATGTATATAAGAATAATATTTTTCTTCATTTCATTAATAATTTTGATACCATGTATTATAGACTTTCTCCAGCTTATGATGTCATCTTGAAATTATTCACTATTTCACTGTAGTGACATATACTTGCGATGGAATCTAATTTTATTAATATTTTTAGTATTTTCTTATTTACTAAAAGTGTTCATATATAAATGATATCCCTTGTTCAGTTATGTAATTTGTGTTTATCCATGTAACTTTATGAACCTAGATCACTTTATTCAATACCTTCTCACCCTAGTCTTATTTGAATTCTCTAGAACTCCCTTTAATTTGATATATTAAAAGAACTTAAAGAATTTTGACTTAATAAACACACGCATTAGCCCCACAAGTTAACTTCTTTAAACATGTTCCTCTTTATATAACTACTTCCCTTGGATACATTTGGTCTGGTCTTCAGTTGGATACATTTACTATTTTGTATATTAATAGTAAGTTGAATTTTTCTATGAAAAAAAAAAAAACTACTTCCCTTAAAATATTATATTTACCTTAAATCAAAAGAACATGTTGGTCATTTATGAAAATAATGTATCTACACATCCATACAATGCCATTATTAAATATAAATATCATTATTGAGGAATGGATCGACATTGAAGTAACTATAACATCATAAAATACACAATATTAATAAAAATTTATACAGTATTTTCAAGGAAGTGATGCATACATTAAGTAACGAAGAAAGAAATATACAATATTAAAAAAAATTACATACAACTTTTTCAAGGAAGTGATGCATTCATAAAGTAACCGAAGAGAGAAAAGAGAAGAAAAACAATCACAACAAGAATTTTATTATTCTTATAAAGAGAAAACAATAAAAAGAGATAGGAAAAAACCATCATAATACATATTTTGTTATTTTTATTTAAAGATAAAATGATAAAAGAAAAAGTAAGAGATAAATAAATAAAAAGATTTATCAAGTAAATTTTATTTAAATAGTTTGTATTTGAGAAAGTAATACAAGGATGGATATAAACATGGAACCATAATTTAGATTTAGTGAAATTTCTATCAACCCTAATTTCATTTATAAAAGGAAAATATAATTTTTTAAATTAGTTAGTATATTTTTTCTATGGAAAAAAAATCACAATTCATTATATTAAAATGAACCACCTTGTTGATGGGCCTTATAAGCCATTATAAAAAATACCTCAGCAAATGGATTTGTTGTAGATCATTGTCCCAAAAGACCAAACTTATACACATAAACTTAGATCACTTCTCATACATAGCATATGCTGAGCTCCATAAAGAAGTTTGTGAATTTAATTCACCGATAGTAGCTATTCAATATTGGTACCAAAAAACAAAACATAGAGCTCTAAACAAATGAGACTTTGAACATGTACTATCAAATCATAGCTATATGATGTTCTTTTTGTTGTCAAAGACTAATCATCCTAGATGTGGAACGGGATCATACTTAATTATTGTATCATTTGTCATTTCCCATTAGTGCCACATACCATCGCCCACCTGTAGACCGTTCTTAGACAATTGATCAACCATTATGTTCCTTTCTCTATATATGTGTTGGAATTTGATGTCCTGAAAAGTGCATGCAATTCTTGAAATTTCCTCCTATGATGGCTTCAACAAAATATTTTTATGGGGTCTCTTCATCCTCATCCATTCAACAACTAGCTTTGAATCCCTGAAGACCTGTAACTTATGCACTCCCTTAGAAAGAGCCAAGAACAATACTAATTTTAATGACATCATCTCCTCATGGTTATCAGTACTCCACCCAAAACCAGCATAAAACTTAATCCATTGTGAATCAAAGATGCGTATTATTCCTCTTGCTCCTCCCATAGATGGAACTCCTTGAGAAGCACCATCAATGTAGGACCAATTGCCAAATCTATTAATAATCTCCTATATAACCCATCTCACCTGTGGTGTATCAGCATCTTGAGGGAAATGTTCAAGAATTGTCCAACGTTTTATTGCATAAACCTCTGGAGCAATAGAAGTATCATTGAAGATAGGCTTATTCCTTTCCAACCAACTCCCCTAAACCATAAGAGCAGGTAGAGCCTTAAAATATACTAAGGCCTCATTGTTAATCCAAGCCCGTAAGGCTTCTTGTAAACCAATTCCATTCCAAATAAACTTAGTGCCCTTCACCTGTGAGGCATAGACCCATATCCTGGAAATTTATGAACAATGAATAAATAAATTATTAATGTTCTTAGTGTTATCTTTGGAGAGGGTTGGTCTACATCCAAATTTCCTAATCAAATAATCCCACACAAGTACTCTATTTGAAAGAGCTAGCCAAAGAAATAGTTTGGCCTTTAAAGGACATTTAAACTTCCAAATCACATCGGTCCACCAAGGAGGCTCAAGTAGATCTTCTTCTTATCGAATAACCCTATAGTGCAAACTAAGAGAATAAAAGCCACCATCAAAATTCCCCGTCCAAAGCAATTCATCCTCTCTATCCACCAGACAAATATGACAGTCATGTAAAGCCTTTATGTACCTTCCCCAAATAATTATTTCTTTTACCCCATATAAATACATGCATTTTCAGCCACACGATTTTTTAAATTTTATTGTTTTTGTCACATACAATTGTAGTTTTTTGTACGAAAGTAAACTATATATTATATATCGAAGAGAGATTTACATGTTATCACTGTCTCTACCCATTGTGAATATGTTAGTCTGATAACCACATACATTCATAGAAAAATAACCTCAGCTATCCAAATCCCCCCAAAACTGCCCCTCCCATGTAGGAGAAAACATGGCCTTTAAATTGTTTATGAACCCCACTTGAAATAGATAACCACCTATCGACTATACAAAAAAGGAGAGACCCCTATTACCGCTACTTGCAATTCTACCAAAGACCAAACTCATAAACATAGGATTCCGCATTAATTATGGAACCTGGCAGCAACCTTGCATCCCGTCCACGCAGTCATTTGCTCCCGAAGTTGACTAACCCCCAGCAACGACTCCTCGAGGAAAGAATGGAATTCCTAGCTTGTTAGAAATCACATTGATCTTTTTGTGCATCGGGCGTGCATCTGTGTGGTGCTCCTTCCAAAACTGAACCAGAATCTCATCGCCTTTCTCCTTTTCCCCTCGTTCCAGCAAGACCCGACCCAAAACTCCCTTCATCATCTAGAACATAGTGATTTCCCTTTCATATAATTTCTAGCATTCCCTGGTCGTACCAAGGTCGAGAATCCACTCCTCCAAAGCCATGAATTCCTCCGTAGGATTTTGTTCCTCCACTTCGTCCTAGAGTTCCCTCTCAACCTTCTCAATTTCCTCCTGAATTGACTGTGGAATGGTTGCTTCGTACATCCAAGCAGCCTGGCCACCCTCAGCTACTCCCTATTGGCATGATGTTGGCCAACAGGTTCTTTTCCCTTCAAGTCTTCATTCTACTCCATCGCCTCAACATTTACGTACCTCTTGAAACCCGAGAACGTGTCCATTGTCTCAATATTGCCTCCAATATCATCGGATACAACACCACCTCCCAGCTTTTTCCTTGATGAATTCTATCACCCTACATGCCATCATTCCTATTAATGCCAAGAATAACTCCACTCCAAGGAAAAGCTTCAAATCTCTTTCCCATACTCATAACGAAACCCTCCATCACTGGTGACAACATTCCCCATGCCCTCCAATTATTTTCCACCCAAATCATGTCTGGCCAAAGGCTCCAGTTAACTGCCTTTGTACTTTCCTTTCGGCCTTCCTTCAATCTCATAATCGTTATACGAAGCAACATACCATCTTCACCTGACATGAATTATTATGTATGGATCGTCATGTGTCGATCACCCTCGGCCACATGCTCTCCTTGTCTACTATTAACACCTGCATTCGAGTCACATACAATTATAGTTATTATATGAGATAATAGAGAATTTAATTAACTATTTATTTGATAATAAAATGTACAAAGATACATTATTTTCAATGAAGAGATATCAATATGGTGCACAAAAGAGTTGAGAAAACAAACAAAACAACAATAACATAAACTTTATTTAAAAAACAAAATAAGTAAAATTTAAAAAGAAAAAGAAAAGCATTAACAAGAAATCAATTATTTCATCATTAAACGCAATTTTAAATCAATTATTTCATCATTAAACATAGTTTGATTGACTTTAATTAATATTAAAATATGTATTATTTATAATTTTATGACAAATTAACATTCTAAAATAATATAATATTTTTAATTAAAAGTAATAGATACATAATTCAATAATGGTGATGATATATTTTTATATAAAATATGATGAACATATAGTTAATGTTGGGCATAAAGATATAAAAAAAATTATACATTTAAAAATACAAATATTCATATTAATTAAAGTACTAAATGTTAATGTAATAATAATAATAATTTAATTTTAAGGTTAAGATAAATTTCAAATTGATGTATGAGATCTTTTTATTTGTGGGATCCTTTCCTGGTAGGTATTTGACCGTTAAAGTTTACAAAAATATATATATCCCAACCCCTCTCGATTTGAACCTATAATCTTCTATAAGAAAACACATGTTTTTTAATATATATATTATATATTTCTTTGTTTTAATACGTATATTATGTTTATCCATAAAATCATTAAGATATACTTTAATGGTAAATAGATAATTACATTTTGACATTTGAAATATATATTTATTTTTTCTATAAAGTATTTTAGATTAATAATATTTGTCAAAACTTTTTTTCTCGGGGAAAAAACGTATTTTCTATTCAATATGAACTTAAATTACAATCTAAAGATGTAGAAGCATTGTCTATCATATATAATGACATGACTGTTCATAAAAACTATCCAAAATAATCGGTCTAAACAAAGAAAACTTCTATGATAACTCGAGACATTACTTAGCACTTGAAGGTGAAACTAGATTATTTAAATAATCAAAATCTCCAATACAAACTCGGTAAAATTATGCACATTATTTTCATTAAAATCCTCTATGATGAGTCAAACTTTCCTCATATGTAATGCATCCTTCGATAAACCATCCACCACCAAGTTTAATTCACAATATATATGCTTGAAGGCCACACTTCTAAATGAATTGACCATATCCCTAGAGTGTTCCCAAAGTAATTGTAAAGATAAATCTACGATTTGAATATCACCTTTGATACCTTGAATTATGTGATCTGAGTCTCTGAAGACATGCAATTCCTCCACATGAATATTTGTAGCCAATTTATGTACCTGAAAGAGGGTTGAGAATTCAACAAAAAATTTGGTGCCAGGACCAATGAACGCTTTCCCCAGATAAAAATGGTAATATGATAGATATAAAGCAAAACCCAAACCACATCTTTGGTTACCCTCCTAACTGAAACCATCAAAGAAACACCAAGGAAGGGATTTATTTACGACCAATTGAGTTATGGATCGAGTCAACCTTTTCTTAACCGGATGATCAAAATGTGGAAGTAAAGCAAACACCTTAGTCACCATCTGAAGTGCAATTGCTAAGATATTCTCGAAAATAAAATTGTTCCTAGTAATCCAAATTCCCCAACAAAACAAGAAAGGAAGCTCCTGGAACATCTTTAACTCCTTTTTGGGATAGAAATTATCAAAGCATGCCAATAAATTTCCTTTACACCACAAATGCTAAAAAATTATTTGATGTTCCACTTCCTACCAAACCTATCTAGTGAAAGAGTAGTTCATAAATAAATGTGAGTTGGTCTTCTCTTCCACCCGACAAAGATAATACGTACCTGGCCCTTGGTAATTCATTTGTTTGATACAATCCCATGTAAGAACATGCTCTTTATTCACAAGCTAAAGGAATTTTTTGTCTTCGGGGATGCCTTCACCCTCTAAATTTTGGTCCACCACGATTCAGTGTTATGGGACTCTTCTAACAGAAGCACGGAGTAGCCTGCTTTGGCTAAGTAAATACCTCCAAATTTTTTAAAATCCCACACTATTAGAGTAAACCTTGACTCGAGATTGATTCAAAGGTGGTTAGGTCGAGTGCATGGTTTTGGGCAGATGGTTTCTTGTGGCCCATGGTATTGGCCCAAGGTATTGCATGTAATGAATCCTATAAAAGGCTTGGCACACTCCATTGTAAAGTGGCCTAGAGGTGAGTGGTGGCTAGCTCGCTTGGCTCGGATGGTCAGTTTTGGCCATGTAATTCAGATCTTCATTGGGTGTTGGTTTTACCCGCATGGGATTTCTGGGGTAAACTTGTGTCTATCTTAAATGGGTTTTGATTGTGTTTTATTCTCCCTTATTATTCATTATTTATGCTCGCTTGAATTCTAACACACACAATCTCATCCTCCGCATCTTTGAGGCGAATATGAAATTTCCTAAGCTCAACTAGATAGGAGTCCTAGAGCTGCCTCCCATTTCCTTCTATATTGAGTTCACCTACCTATTTCCATCCTTGGTGCCATAGATTTGTGGTAGTATAATTGACAACCTTATCCAAATTACATACACCAATCCCTTGTAGAGGAGTAATCAAATCATCCAGAAGAAAGATACCCATGCCACACCCCGCAACCACAACCACCCCAACGTGAATGGTTGAGCCATTCCCAACGTTCCAAACCAAGTGACGTCTGATAATTGGAAAAGAGGAGACAAGATCTTTCCACTGGTTTGATGCATTTGCAAATGTTTTGTTATGAGTCCTTATCCAATCAATAACTAACCCTGAGGGCATATGTTTTGCAACAAAAACTCATTTCCAAAGATTGTCGCCCTTAATAAACATCCATAAAGAACGAGTTGCGAGTGTGTTACTGAAAAGATAAAGGTTTTTTACTCCCTAGCCCCCTAGATTCTTCAAATAAGCAATCGCCTTCCAATTTACCAAGTGAGAGATTTTGTATTCCTTAGACCCTTTCCATAGATAGTTGAAACACAATCTCCTGATTCTGACTAGAATCCACTTTGGAATATACGATAATAAAAGCCAATGGATGAGAATTGCATTCAATATTGAGTTTGTTAAAACTAACTTGCCGCCTCTTGATATCCATCGATTGCACTAGTAAAGGACATGGTCCCCAATCATGTCATATAGCCAAGACCATTCCTTTATCGTGTAAGTGTTCACTTCAATTGGTAACCCAGCTAGGTACTCCCCTCATCCAAGGAAGGTTGAGAATAAGGAAGGTGTACCCCCCAAGAATTTTGAATTTCTTGATTACATCCAGCAAAATAGATGGCAAATTTTCCTGCATTAACCACCATACCTGAATCAAGACCAAAATGGTTTATGATTGTGGCATACTTGATTGCCTCTTCCCTCGAACCTTCGTAGAAAAGTAAAATATCATCAACAAATAATTGATGTATAAGAGTAACTCTGTCATAGATGGAGATTCATATAATATTTCGTTGTCTTCTTGCATCCAAAATACCTCTGCTAAGTCCCTTGATGATCAAAAGAAACAAATAAGGAGAAAACGGGAAACCTTCACGCAGGTCCTTGCTAGGAATGAAAAAAGGCAAGTTTGCCCCGTTAATCATAGCCACAAAAGAAGAGGAATTTATGCATACCATAATCCACAACAACTTCATAGGACAACCCAATGTGTACCATAAGTAAATGTAAGAAGAGCCAAGACACCTTGTCGTAAGCCTTAGACAAGTCAATATTGAGTACAACCGCGACTCGATGATACTTCTTTATACAGTGAATCCCTTCTTGTGCAATACTGATCACTTCGTAAATTGACCTGCACTTTAAAAAATTGTATTGCTTCTTCGAAATGATCTCTGAAAGTTTTGTCTTGAGCTGAACAACAGTATGTTTTGCAATGCTTTAGTATATGTTGTTGCACAGGGATATAGGTCCGAAATCATTGAATGAAGTCGACCTTTCAACTTTTGGTATCAAAGCTAAAAAAAATTATTGAGACTATGTGGAAACCAACCTTCGATTCTAGCTTCCTCCACCACCTTCAACAAATCTACATTGATCAAATCAAAGAAATCAAAGTAAAATTCCGTCGACCACCTATTCGAGCCCAAACTCTTGTCTTTTTGGAAAGAGTCAATAATTGCTAAAAGTTCTTCCGAGGTTCCAGGGGAATAAACTTCTTTGGCATCCTCTACATCAAACATGTGTGGAAATATGACAAGGTCTTTAAGATCTCACCTAAATGAGAATCCGCTAGAACTGAATAAAGAAACCCGAAATAGCAGAAACCCAAATCCTTGAATCCATTAACTATGTTCCCTTACACGTCGTTTAGTTCTGTAACGTACCCCATTACATGCTTTTATAACACACACTCGTTTAGTCACCCAAGGATCCTCTTGAAATTGGTATAGCAAGGCATTTTGGCTCGTAGTGCTATTACCTTCTGGTACTTAGCCAATCTATCAAATTTCCAGCAATAAGCCTTGTTGGCATTAGTTTTATACCATGGAAAATTAAATCATACATGTTTAAGTTTAATTCTATTAGATAGACTCAATTCGACTTTCAATTATAGAATTGGTCAAGGATAAATAATTTTCTATAACACATATAGTTCGCTATGGTCTAACTATCACTATGTATTATTCTTTTACACTGAAACACCATTGCGTTTAATACTATTAGTCCATATCATTTGCTACTGTTATTCATTTGTTACATATGCACTCATGAGACTGTGAATAAACAGATACATAAGAATTCACATGAATATCCCAAATACAAGCTTCATATTCAATACAAATCATAAACCAGATCCTTCAGAGATCATTAAAATCATAAATAAAAATAATAACTGAAACAAGGCACATAATTCTGCATAATAGTTGAGTTAACACAAGAATTTTCATTCTTCAAAGAACTATCCATCTATTAAACTCATGCATAATAGCTAAATAACTGAAGCATAGCAACAAGCACCTATTTGAATAATTGTCAGCTGGAGAAACTGGTTATGTGTGAGGCACGGTCCACCCGACCGTAGGTTTCCTTGCTCATAAATCTCTCAGCATGGTGCCACCCCCAAGTTGAGACTATGAATTCCTAGAGAGAAGACTCAAGGTTTTCAATGGATAATAAGTATGTGAACATGGTAATCCTTACCATGTTTCTTTCTTAAATTTGGCACTCACCATTTCCACACAAAAACAGTGTGGTTCTTTCTCAATAATTCAAGAATTTGGCACCAACTAGTTACACACCAACCAATGCATTTCTTTCCTTGATTTATTTTCAAAAAGCAAAATAATGAAATACCCACACTGTTAACCAATGCCAAAAATTCCACCGAGTAAGGTTTATACATAGTTCGTCATTTCACTAGTAGTATAGATATGGATACGGAAAGGCATTCAACAACCATCAAATATAAAAAATTTAGTTCCTAATCAAAGTTGAATGATTGATTTAGATCTCACCCCCACCAAGCATAACGATTTATGTCGAAAAAGCGACCTACCCCTACTTCCATGACTCTTAAATTCTTTTTGCATGTTGCATGGCCAACTTTTCCCCCACGTGGTCTCCCCAAAAGACTCATGTCAAAACACATGCACTAATTCCTTGCATGGCCGACTTTTCCCGCATATGGTCTCCCAAAAGAGTCACTTCAAACCCATGCATTAAATCCTCATTAGCACATATTAATTAAAGATTAAAGTTAATCAAAAGGGTAAAAATGATTAAATATGGTTAAAGTGCTCTTTGGCTCAAAGTTAGACTAAGGTCATGTTATAGAGCCCCCCTAGGCTATCTACAACCCCCTTTCCTTCTCATTGGTGGATTCATAGTCCCCTATTCTCTTCAGTGTTTGCCTCAGCCACAACCAACTATATTTTTATATTAATATTTACATTATACAAATTGTTTAGCCCTTCAAGCATTTCATCATCAAAATTTACATCATTACATCAGGGGTTCAAAACTGGGGTGTTACAAGTTCCCAGATAGTATTCTTTTGATGTCGATATCGGGAAAAATGCAGAAAATAACTAGTATTTTGATCCCCAACTGATAACCATAAAGCTTTGCTTTTCAACCTCCACCATTGTTCCCTGGAGAATTTTCTTTCTTTTTCACTCTAGTGAAAATATGGCCACCTCCTTTGTCATAGAGTTACAGCTCATGAGGAGATCCTTCTTGAAGAGATCTTGTGAACCTTGTTCAATATTATGAAGACTTGCATCCTGACTAAGTTGACGAGCCCGTGCCCATTCTATAGTCTTATTCTCAATAAGACGTAGTGCATTATTGAATTGTTACCTTGCACTGATGAATGCATTAGGATCATAATGAATCCAATGAGATTCCACCAACTTTTATAAGTCTCATCCCCCCACACCCTCCAATTTGCATTATATTTGAATTGGGCACCCGGTTTATCATCCACCTTCCCTAGCTCTAGATAAATTGGGAATTGATTAGAAAAATGACTGCCACCTATCGAGGATCTAATCCTTTCTATCTTTAATAAGACATTTTCATGGACAAGGAACCTATCCATCCACTTAGCCACCCCCTTTGATGTTGAGCGATTGTTTGGCCAATTTGGTTTCGAAACCATCAGAGCAACATCTATCCACCTGACCTCTTCCAACTGATGAATGAAGTAGGGCTCTAATCTGTTGCATTGGGAATTATCACCCCAAACCTCAGAACCAGACAATGTAAAGTTCGAGTCACCCCCAGCAATGATGTTCTCTAATTGCATGCAATTCAATTAGAAAAGTGGATCACATAAGGTTGAAAAGTGGATCCCAGAATGCCTGCCTCCCATCATATAGACTGTAAATGTTGATAACAACAAACGTCTCTGACATCTCTTTGTAGTAAAGCTCCACTGCCAACAAACCTGGAAGATCAAAGGAGTTCATGAGACACTAGTTAGGATTACAACTAATAACAATACTATCCAATGCTATAAAACCCCAGTCCACGAACCACCGCTTGAGGTCCCTTATGACCACATCCATAAACCACATTTATGGATAAACCACTTAAACCACATTTTTTGTAAGATGAGACATGCCTATTCACGCATATTAAAAATAGAACCCCACCATTCATGACCAAGTCTATGAAGTATCTAATTGTAACCAATAATGCATGACCAAGTAGTTGAAGTCCATCTTAACATAGTCAAAAGAGAAACCCTCCTCCCACAAAAACTTCCAACCAGGGTGAGATCAACGAGATCTTGAATTTGCAAGACCGAAATATCTTTGCCAACCATTAGGGAGATATTATCCCCTTGCGAATTTAGGGTTTTGCGCTTCTTCCTTTGATGTCGAAGATCCGCTAAAACATCAACACCCCCAAACTCACCCTCATCAAGTCGACTACCAATGAAACCAACTCTAAGACCCATAAAGACCTTTGTAGAGTCGACGGGGTAATTACTATCTAGGTGGAAATACCTGTCAGAAGAATAACTCTTTGGTACTTTAGATGTACTTGCATCCTTAAAAGAGTAACTCCCACCTCAGGGGATAGGATCAATCATAGGACCATTGTCAGTGTCATCACACAACCATACATTGGAAAGGAGGTTGCCTCATTGTGCTTCGTAAGACTAAGATCCTAAAGGACAACCAGTTAAATGAAGAGGGTTTTGGTAATAACACTACTATCCATCTGGATGGAGGAAAGAGACCCATTTGGCAACTCATCTTCAGAGTTAGAGCCTCTCGAATAGTCCACGAGTTCCTTGTTAAACATCCCACCAATCAACTATCTGCATCATCTACACCTAACTTATAGTCCTAGGAAATGCATCTCACCTTAGAGTTGCACATATGATTTTGGTTATGATGTCGACACACGATAATATTTATCAATGATTAGTAAATTATATGGTTTTTTAATATTTGCACACATTATTTACATATAAAAAATTATCAGATCAAAATATGCATATAAAATAACACTTATATATAATATTTCACTCCTTAAAAATAATACTGACATCATTCAATACCTTCTTATCTTCATCTGATTTGAATTCTTTTTAATTTCATATATTTACCTAATAACAAAACTAAAACTTTTAAATAATTGGCATTTAAACGTCTTCATGTGAGATTCTTTAAATGTCCCCTCTTCTAACAACTACTTTTTAAAAAATACCATATCTAATTCAAATTACTTAAAAAAAAAATACCATATCTAATTCAAATTTCAAAGAGTGTATCACTAATTTATAATTATCAACATGCACTCTCAACTACACACCCTTCTCCTACTTTAATGCCACAATGACATACAACTATCATCATTGAATAAGGGATAGACATTGAAGTAAATCACAAATAAAGTAATAATATTTAAAAGTACAAGTATGCAACTTTTCCAAGAAAAAAGATACTTGTGTGTACATAAAGTAGACATAGGAGAGAGAATAAAAGTAATAATACCACAAACCCTATATCTTTAAAGAGATTAGAAAAGTTAAAACAAATAATGTGAGATAGAAAAGTATAAAATAACTTTAATTTAATAAATTTGAATGTAAGAAAACATAAAAAATAAAATATAATTAATACAAGTATGATATCACAATATTGAAATCCTCATTAACCCAATTACAGAAAAAACAATGTTTGAGCTACTTAACATATATAGACACTCTTTTTTTTTCACACGAAAAAAAATCAACTTTTATATTAGAAAAAAGTTGCATACAAAAAATTCCGACCACTAGCAGTGATTTATAGGTACAACAATTTTTATCAGTCTTGTTACCAAAAACATCCTTTGATAATTGATCAAAACTCCCATACGTCTACAGACCTACCCAAACTAATAAAACCCTCGTTGTCACAGGGCTTCTTCATACATCCATCATACTAACAAAACATATCTATCAACGAGATAACTCTCCAGAGAGAGAACAATGCCCAAACTCAAAAGATATTCCTATAGTGGGAACTTACCAATACACCATCTCTGTATTCCTCACAGAGAATCTCACCATCCATACTTCCAAGAGATCTTTTGGACAAAAGATCCGCAGTCGTATTGTGCTCTCTGTTTATATGAAGAAAGTGTACCAGTTCGAAATCAGAAATCAAATCTCTGACTCTAGTATTCCAGTGTTCCAAAGTTAAAGAGTGCAAAAGAGAACCCCCACCAGCCCAATTGATGATACATTTGGAATCACCAAAAACCCACAAGGAATGAAGGGAAAGATTTCTTGCAAACCATAACAGGATTCATAAGGCCACCAACTCAGCTCGAGTATTGGTGCCAATGAATGCCGAAATAGAAAGATGGAAAACCAAAGAAGAGCTGACCTTCAAGACTGCTCCAGCACCGCACTTCTTAGCCTGTTCTGCTCCGTCAAAGTATCCAAAAGGGAAAGGATACTCCTCTTCCTTAAAAAGTCGTTGTCTCAGTTTTGGAATCGCCACCTTCCTCTTGAAATCCTTAAAGGAGGATGCAATTTTCACCACCACCCTGTGTGAGTTAGGTTTCTAGTTATTGAAAATGTAGTCGTTCCTTGCTCCCCAAATGTGCCATAAGCAAAAAAAAAATAACAGAGTACTCCTTTCTATAAAACTTAAATCAGGAAAGTAAGTTTTCTTCAAACCCATGGTCCAACCAAGGAAACTGAAAATTACAGAACCTTTCCAGTTCTTTCCAAACGATTTTAAAGAAGGAGCATTCACCAAATAAATGTGACACAGTTTCATTAGAGTTCAAGCATAAGGAGCATCACCCAGGTCCTTCAATGCCCCTCTTTTGAAGGTTCCGCCAGGTTAAGATCTTATCATTTAAAACAAGCCAAATAAAACATTTTACCTTCAGAGGCACAACAGCCTTCCAGATCCACTTTGACCACTAGCAAGGGAAAATACAAGAGCTCTTTTCTAAATAGCTACGATAAGCCAGTGCCGGAGTGACCATACCAGTTAAGACATTATAAGTCCATGCAAGGGAATCTTCATCCATTGATAATATCAAATATTTGAACAATAGAAAAGAAGCTAAAGAGAAGGGACTTCTAAAGGGTCTAAAGTTTAAATGTTGCTAATGATTAAAGAGGAACCTTAGACCCTATAAACACTCATATAGTAATTTTCTTAAGCTATGATTTTTTAAAAGATGTGAGTTATTAAGTGTGCAATCTCAACCTTATATACTAGTTTTCTTTTTTGTTTGGTAAGGTAAAGTTTTGATTTTCATTTACTATTTTTTTTAGATTGTGACAATTAGGGTTGTCATAAATGGGGCCAAATCTTTTGAAGACAAAGTTACACAATTGAAGTTCTCATTAATTAGATGAAACTATGATTTTTGACAAAATTTTTACTAAATTTTAAAAAAAAATTCAAAAAAAAGTGAATTTGTCTAATTATTATTATTATTTTTTAATTACCTTGCTAAAGAGACATGTAAAAAATAAATAATGATAACATATATATAAATCCATACATTATCAATCGCACAACCTTTTATACTTTAATGTCATTACGATAGAGCGAAAACAATCAATCAAACATTATAATAAAATGTATAATAGTACATTGTTTTCAAAGAAGAGATGTTAATGTGGTACATGAAAAAATAGAGAGAGGAGAGAGAAGAAAACCAACCGCAACAGGAACTCCATTTTCTTAGAAAGAAGAAGAGCAAAAGAAAATATGCAAAAGTAAAAGAAAAAAAAACTTGGAATTTTTTAAAATGATGTTGTTCAAGTTAGAATGACATATATTTACGATGAAAAATACAATTTTAATGGGCAATTTAAAATTCAATGCTTTCATCATGAAATTATAAATCAATTAACTTTAAATAATATTTAAAGATGATGATGATGGTGGTTTTTAACGTCTATTGAGACCAAAATTGGTTTATCAGATTTTGAGAGAAAAAAACAAGGCAAAATTATTTGATTTGTTTTAAAATAGTATTCCTATGCTCATGAAGCTTAAAGAGGAGCATCCCTAATTCGTTACAGTTTTGAGGAGTTAGAAGGTTAGAGAGGTAAGTGTTGGAGCAAATATTATGGAACTGAGACTTAATGTGGTTGTAGGCAGGCAGGGAATTCTAAAAGAAAGTGATTTTAATCTTCAAAGCTCATAGAATCACAAAGATGACAAATCCTTTCGGCCCACAGTCTTTTAGGGGTTGTCTAGTGTTCAATTTCACTATGAAGCTCACGAGAATTCGTTCTAATCTTGGCAATATTAATTTTTTTCTTTGAGCTCGTTAAGATAGAAAGATAATTTTGATTCTCAAGATTACGGTTAATGATCTCTTTATAATATCGTAATTTTATTTTAACCTCTAAATCTTCCTTGTACCATATTTTCTCTTTGAACGTAGAAGTGATAATATTTTTAATGTTATCAATATTTTGTAAATTGACAATTTTGTCGATCCCCCAATAATTTAACAAAGTCGTTGCATCTTTAAGCCACCCCTGCTTGAGGCGTAGGTGGTTTTGGCTGGAGTTAAGAGCAATTTTAGGAAGCCGACGGTCTCCCATATTGTTTAATTTGTGCTTGTACATTAGATATCTAATCATAGCCATGCTTTCAATGGGGGAGAGCCTCGCTTTTAAGAGCAGAATATGATAGGGTGTATAGCTCTTAATTTTAAGATTTTAAGTAATAAGCCATTTCTGTATTTTCTCAATTCTTCTCCACGATTCTCTGGAAATGCTGCATCTCCAAGCTTTACAGCGATATAAGATAACCAATAACATCATAACAAATTTGTTTTTTTAAATTATCATAGTCATTATTTTATTAAAAGTTATATACATGTAAGTTGGATGAGCTAAATATAATACATTTTGAAGCAAATTTAAAATATTTAAATTACCAGTATAGATCCATCTTAAATCCAGATCCATCAAGCACCGAGAGTGATCTATTTCCTTGAGATGTAAATTCTTTTTTATCTTAATTCTTTTACACATTAAGAAAAAAATTACACCTCAAGATATTTGATCCCTCTTGGTGCTTTATATATATATATAGCCCGTTGGGCTAGCTCAAGTGGTTGAGTGCTGTAAGTTGTGAGTAGAAGGTCTCGGGGTCAAATCCCTGGGTGGCTATACATGGCTATATAAGGGCCTCATTTGATGTCCCCGTCGGGTTAGGCCCCATAATCAGGGTCGATGGTTTACCTTGGGTACCATCCTCAAAATGAGGGGAAGTACCTGAAGGTTTCCCCATGACATGTTCCAATATATATATATATATATATATATATTGAAGCTGACATCATTTGCTTATTTATTTATTTATGGGAACAACATGTTATCTAATGTACATAATGTTGTACAAATTTGTAAGATTGAAGATTATCAAATATTGGTGCAATAAAACATACAAATATCTATATGATATTTTTTATTCACTAAAACCAACAAAATATATCAAATATTTAAAAAATACAAATAAATAATAATTTATTAAAAAATAACCAATTAAATAATATTGGTTATTTAAACATAATATTATAAGCCTATTAGCTTAGATAAATTATAATCCTTTATTTATTAGTTATTTAAAGGATAAAAATAAATCTAGAGGATGATGGCGATGACAATAATCATCATCATCATCATTTATTTTTAAGGTCACAGCCAAGCCAAACACCAATTTGGTATGTGAGAACCCCTTATTTGTGGGACAAGGGACCCCCTCCGCGGAGCGATTTAACCGCTAAAATTTACAGAGGTGTACATACCTTATCCTCTAGGACTTTCTATTAGGAAACACTTATTCTTAATGATTAAACCCACTCAGAATATACATAAACCTCTTAATATTTAGAAATTAAAATAAATTTATATTTTATCACAAAAAAAAAAAAAAATATATATATATATATATATATATAATTTATTTATTATAAATTTAACTATTTTAATTTATTAAAATTACATTAAATTACCAATCTTATTAATACTGAATGTAAATGCATCTCCATTTCAAATTTATCAAATTATTTACTTTTCTTTTACCATTTAAGTTTCTTAATTGTTTTCACAATTCATTATCACTTTAAAATTTATATAATTTATATACAATTAGATCTAAAATTCAATATTTTTATGTTAAATTAATAACTATGATTATTCCATATTCCTGTACTATTTCTCTTAATATTTTACATCTATGTATAATGATGCGTGTCTAAGTAGCATTATAAAAAACAAATTCATTTAGTTGAGGGTGTCTATTTTTTAAAATTATCATAATTATTTTTTATGGTAGTGGGAATGATTTTATTTTTATTTTTTGAAAATAGAGTGAAGAAAAAAATGATAATTATTAATTTTATGATTAGTTGTTTTTTTTAAATTTAAAGTAAAAATTGGATGAGCATATAAAGAAGAAAAATGAAAAAACAATATGTAATAAACAAGTTTATTGTTTTCAATGAAATTTGTAAGTACAAATTTTACAAGTACTTAGGTTGATGTAATCACATTTTCTCTCACCACCATACTAATACTATGGGTGGTTTTGGTGTCATACCTTATGGGCCCTCTATGACTTGTGTTGTCATCTATTAGTATTGGTGGTTTTCTATCTTATGATCAAGTTTGCAAGTATTTGGGTTGATGTAATCACATCCTCCCTCACCACAATATTAATATCATTTGTAGTTTTGGTATCATACCTTATGGGCCCTTTATGAATTGTGTTGTCATCTATTGGCATTGGTGGTTTCCTACCTTATGATCTTCTCCCACTTGTGGTGTGATATACTCCGAAGATGACTTGCATTACAAACTATCTTACTACAACTTATCCTATGACAAGTTTCATTCTACATTAATAATATATTTTCTTTCTTTATTGTCATATGCTCCCTACATGACTTGTATCACAATCTATCTTACTATAACAACCTATCTTATGACTAGTTTCATTCCACATTAATAATCTATTTTCTTGCTTGTTTTAATTGAAGCATTAGAGAACTATTCCCATACATGGGTATTAGGTCCTCTTTAGCTTGTAATTTTTAAGAGTAAGTTAGAAAGTGGACAAACTCAACCACTTTCAATTAGTGTTGTGGTCCCTCTTTCATTTGTGTTTTTTAGGAGTAAGTTAAACGGTGGACAAACTTAACCAACTACTTTCCTGTTAGTGTTGTGGGTCCTCCTTAGTTTGTGGTTTATAGGAGTGAGTTAAAAAGTGGACAAACTCAACCATTTTTTCCTTTTTTTTTTCCCAAATTTGGTAAGAGTAAGAATCTTACCATAACTATGGTCCAAAGTGTTGTGGGCCCTCTTTAGTGGTTTTTAGCAGTAAGTTAAAAAGTGGACAAACTTAACCATTTTCCGTTAAAATTCTTTTCCAAATTTGGTAAGAATAAGAAATTTACCATAAGTTATGGTCCAAAGTGTTGTGACCCTCTTTATTTTGTGTTTTTTAAGAGTAAATTAAAAAATGGACAAACTTAACTATTTTTTAGGTTAAAATTCTTTTCCAAACTTGATAATAATAATAACTTTATCATAAGTTATGGTCCAAATGATTGATGGAAATTTACCCATTTTAAGAAAACCCAAATACTATTATAATTAAATATTGAAATTTCATTTCATACTCATACTCTCTGTACCTTGCATTCATAAATATGAGTATTGGTATATCACTGAATTGAATTCTCTTAAGTTTTAATTAATTGGTACAATTATTAAAAAATCAAAATTATTAAATTAATTAATACACTTACTAAAAATAGAAAATAGAATAAATATTTGTATTTGATAGTGACACCACTTTCTTAAAATACTCTTTCACAACTACTTTTCTTAAAATATTATACACATGTCAATCATCTATATAATATAAATCTTCCTAACCACATATTTTCTTTTACTTATATCTTATCATAATGTACAACTGTCACATTAATGACATACAGCTGTCATATTTATGAAAAGAGAATCAATAAGGTATTTTTCTATTAATAGAAAGTACAAGTATGCAACCTTTTCAAGCAAGAGATAGGAGTGATTCTACATAAACAAAACAACAATTAGAGAGAAGAGAGAGGAAAGAGAAAAAAAAATAGTTAAAAGTAAAAAGAGTAAAAGGAAGAGAAACAGAGGCATGAAGAGGGAAGGAGGCATTAGTCAACAGAGGAGAAGATGAACAATCCATAACCTAAAATTGAAGAAAGCAGGGAAGGAAAGAAAACCCAACAAAATTTGGGTGGGAAAACAGAGTAGGTAGAATCAAAGCCCTAATTATAGATATATTCATTGATCTGGTGTGTATGCAAACCCTCATCTGATATGATCAGATTTGCCCTAGAAGATTCTTGCAAGTACGGTCAAGGTGTGATGCCTTTAATATTGTTGGATGTGACAGGAAGCTTTAAGGTGATTGTGAAGGAGGACATTTAAGACACAGAGTGGCTGGTACAGTACTGGAAGGCAGGGCATGACCAGTTTACAATTAAAATTTGATTGAATTGGTCAAGGTTTGATAAATAAATACTGGAGGTGGAGGTTCAGTGGGCAGGAAGCTCAAAGGACAGAGTAGAGGAAAGGATAGGTTTGGTTTAAATCTTAAAGGATTTTTTTTGAAAGAATTAAAAAAAATGAAGAAGTCAATTTAAGGGTTGAAGGCACAGATTTCTTATTTTTGAGGGACAATAAAGTCTTTTTTAGGAGAGGAAGAACCGCCAAAAGCAGAGGAAAATTTTGCCTAGTTTTTGTTATTTGCAGACTCAATCTCCTCTCGTGATCGAGGAGGTAAATAGTAAAGGTGAGTTCTCTTTCGCTTGTTCTTGTTCTTGTTGTTCTTATTGTTAGTTTTGCTTCTAAATCTTTGCAAAGTGTGGATATAGTTTAATTTGGAACCCTGTGGCGTGATTATTGTTATTGACGCTTTAAAGTTTCGCTGAGAGTGGATTGAGATTTAATTTAAAGTTTCGATTTAAACTTAATTTATAATATCGCGGATTGTGGATTTAAATTTAATTTGAAGTTTCCCAGAGTGTGGATTTTGATTCATGTCTGCATGCCGCGGTGTCTCATTTGGAATACCTGCGAATAAATTTAAATTTCTGTTTCGTTTTTGAGTCTCTTAGGCAATGCATTTGAATTGAATCGTCTGCCCTGTTAGAGTTTCCAAATAATGCCGTGCTCAAGCTTTCTGCCTTTAAATGAGTGTACAGTCATTGATTTCATGTCTTTCTTACTGCCTTTTGAGACGTAAAGGGTCGTGTAAGATTCATGTTGGAGGTTTTATGTGAGGAACTTGAAAATTCGGTTGTCGAACGATATACATTGTTTCTTCTTTAAATCTTGCGTTAAATATATGAAAGTTTTTTGGGTGTGTTTTTGTGACATTCGCTTATTGGCTTCCGAGTGCAATAATTACAGGTCAACAATTTTTTTGGCCTTGATTCAAACACCTGTTGAACTGCACAAGGTAGGCTGCCCAAGTGCTTTCTTCTATGCTCCGTGCTCTTTCCAGAATACCTACTCGTCTCATTCTGTTGTCTTTTGGGCTGCATGAGATAAATTTAGCTGACACTTTGGTGTGCTATCCAAAAAAATTGAATACAAATTGTGAACTTGCCTGATAATCTACAATTGTGAACTTGCCTGATAATCTACAAATATGCATAGTAATATCATGTGCTAAACATTGTTTCCTTGGTTCACTTTGCATCTTCAGTTCATTGCCCGATGGACTCTAAAGTAGGTCAAACTGATATATTGTAATGTGCCCAAGCATGGTTTATTGGCATTATATAAATCCCTCCAGTGAAGTCTTTTTACTGGACATACATGTGAATCTTTTTATTCTTTATATTCTATCTAATGTGGGAGGATATCTGTGAGCAAGTAAGCTGTTATAACTCTGAACAATACCTTGTGATTGTTATTAGAACTGTATGTTAGTTATGTAGTCATGGGTAATTTATGTTAATTATTAAAATTTTATGTAAGTCATTGCACTTCATGTCAGTAACAGGGGTTTTATGTTAAGTTGTAGTGGGTGGGACATATATTGCCACAACTCATTTTACATTAAATTACTAAATGAATTTAGTTACATGTGGCAACAAGAATCATGTAAAGGGGGAGTTACCAAATTAAACCCACAATTGTTAATAGGAATTTGGTTAGGTGGGAGTTATTAAAATAAACGTGTAAGTGGCAATAGCAACCTTGATAGATAGTGAAATGGTAAAGACCATATTTGCACGTAGAGCCACCTATTTTACATGCAAAGGTAAAAAGGTCAAGTGGGGTAGGAAAGTCTAAATAATCTTATATGCATCAAAATAGCATGTTTTTGGAATGGTTCGTTGTAGTTGATATTTGTTTAAATTTCATCACATGGTAAACAAATTAGCACAGAAAAAGAAAACTGAAACCCTAATTGCTAGGAAACTGAAAAGCTTAAACACTTCTCATACACAGACAAACTGAAAACACTAACAGCAAGTACAATGCAATTGCTGAAACCAAAACTGAATGAATAACACTTGCCCACTCTGCCTTATTTTATAGATAAAAAAGGCAGGGGTTTTACAAAATAGAGCTCCTAAGTGTAGAAACAAAACCCTAAAACCTAAATTCAGCCTAGAGAATGCACCAATTTCTTGGAATATAGTGCCCTGTTCAAATTCTGGACAATTCTCCAACCCATACATCTTATTTAAATCTAGAAAACTCCCGAAAGCTGGTGCCTTTTCCTAAATCTAGAAAAGCTAAAGCAAGTAAAGTAACCTTCTAATTAAAGCAAAGGTTAAATTTAGAACAATCTAATAACAACAAAAGGCTGAAACTGGAATTGGTCTAAGGTTGGCACATGCGTTCACCCTCTCTCCATAACGGTGCCTCCTCATCCTCATTAAAGTGCCTCTGCTGTTGTTGTTGCACCCACACCCACATAGAGCTCCCAAGTTTAGAAACAAAACCCTAAAAACTAAATTCAGCCTAGAGAAGTGCACAAGAACTAAGAGTAGTGAGGATCTACCATCTGTGCACATCTGTAAAAGGTGAACATGGACTGAGAAACACATGTAATCTCTAACACTCCCTCTTTGTGAGGAAAGTGTTCTCGACCAAAGGCAACTCTCTCCTTTTGCATCTCAAAACTTCCCCTTAGCTAGGGGCATTGTCAATATGTTTGCAGCCTGCGGATACGAAGGAACAAACTCAAGAACCATTGTTCCCTATTGAACTTTGTCTCTAAGTAAATGGTACCATATATCTATGTGTTTGGAGCGATAATTTATTATTGGATTTTCAGAGAGTCTGATACAACTCTAATTGTCACAGTGAATCACAGTGGGCCCCAACATATGATTGGTCAACATTTTATCAACTTGTGAAGCCATATGGCTTGACAACAAGTAGAATTGGATGCCATATTCTCTACCTCTTATTAACTGAGTGCAACTGTTGCCTACTTTCTACTGAACTAGGATAAATGCCTGACCTAAACTGAAATAAAGCCCCAAAGTGCTCTTCCTAGTACCTGCATCTCTTGCCCAATTAAAATCAACAAAGCCATGCACCATCAACTCACCATCTTCCATGTACCTCAAACTATAATGCATTGTGCCCTTCAAGTATCAGAGCACATGCTTTGCAACAATTTAATGAATTTGCTTGGGTTCAACCATGAATTGGGTCAAAGTTTCTCTACAAAACATATACCAAGCCTAGTAGTCACCAAGTACATAAGGGAACCAATCAGCTGCCTATACACTGTAGGATCTACCAAATCTGAATCTAAATCAGCATATAACTTCATATTTGGAACCACAGGAGTGGTCAAGGGTTTACAACCCAACATCGTAAATCTCTTTAGAATCTCCACTATGTACTTCCTTTGTTCAAGGAAGACCTCATTAGTACCTTGTCAACCTCGAGACTGAGAAAGTAATGCATAAGGCCAATGTCCATATCAAATTCATGGACCAACTCTGTCTTGCACCATGCAATGAGCTTCTTAGAACTATGTGTGAGTATTATGTCATCTACATACAATACCAAGACAATAAAATCCGATTTATCAAATAAGTGATAAAGGTTAGGATTTGCAGTATTCTTGGTAAAGCCTAGGCCCCAAATTAAGTAGGTACTCATCAATTCTAGAGTACCATGGCACACATTGCCTACTTCAACACATAAAGGGTCTTCTTTAACCTCCACATATGAGTATTTCACCCATGCACTTCAAAACCCCTCGGTTGATTAATGTATGCTTCCTCCTCATTTAGTGCATTAAGAAAATCAGTCTTCACATCCATCTAGTATAAAGACCAAGCATAAATTGATGCTAAAGACATATTGGTTTTGATGGAAGTGTACTTGGCAAATAGAGCAAAGGTTTCCTTACAATCAGATCCCTCTCTGGGAGAATCCTCTCTCAACAAACCTTTCTTTGTGTTTCCATTATCTCCATGCTTTACCTAATTCCTCCTTTTGACCCCGCTTGGGTAGTTTCTTACCTCTCCTTATCTTCTAGATGAGCACAAGGCTTTTGATCTCCCTTGATCTAGTTGAAACTATCTCTAGCCTTTTTTCTTCCTAGATGAAATAATCCCAAAGATTCTCAAATGTTGGAAGCTTGTCATGAGCACACACACCTTGAACAAAAAGTCCCAAGATGAAGAGAAACCATTTAATGCTATGGGCACCAACTCCTCATTCTCCCCTTTCACCCCAATAACATTGACTTGATCTTGAGGCTTTGTGATCTCCATAAGGTAATTGACCACTTTCGTGTATCACTCATGCATGTGACATTGAGCTTGTTCTTTAACAACATTTTGCGAGAAATATTCCAACTTTGGTATAGAGTGATCAAGGTATTGTACATATCCTAAGTTGACTTCTTTGCAATGCAAGGGATCAAATGGTCCTTCACAGAATCAAAGACGATTCTCTTACCTTTGGACATGATTTTGTTGTGTTTGGCCATTTGTGTAAGATCGGTAAGGATTCAAACCTTCGCCTCAAGAAAAAAGTGCAAAGATTAACCTCCTCTAGTAGCATTTGCAATCTACACTTCTAGGGTGTAACGTTGAAAGCACCCTCTAAATGGTCATTCTCTCTGAGATGAGGGCTAGTCATCTTTGCAACTCCTGGAATACACCTCAAGTCAACAAATCAGTCGAAGATAAATAAGAACATCAACCTATCATAGGTGTAGATTGTCTCTATGAGGATCAAAAAACATTCCACCCACTAGAGTGCTTAGGGCATCACACCCTACAACCTCTCACAGGCTGGGAAGACTTCAATCACTGAAGACTCTTGGGAATCATACCCCTTGAGACTTTTCAATAGTGTTGTTTCCTAGGTAACAACCTTTTCCATACACAAAGTCCTGGAAGATTTCATATTTGCTACTTTGATACCATGTTAAAATTTTAATGCATGGTAAGCAAGGAAGCAATAAAAAAGGGATGTAGACCATGTCATTAAAGTGTTGGGGTCTATGTCACATGGTTCGCTGAATTTGAACCTTAAGGCTTGAAATTCGGTGAACCTCAGAAAAAATCCAAATTCATTTAGGTTCGGGCTTGAAGTTCACGGGTTACTCAGTGGTGCCGAGTCTCTTTTTTACTGGTCAGATCTCTTTGCTTTTGCTGGTGCTAGGTTTCTTTGCTTCTAGAAATATTCTCCCACATTGGATCTCTCTTCCTTGTTCGCGTCGGGTTTCTCTACTTCCGACGAGACACGCATTGTCAGGGTATCATTTCCACAGGTGACGTGGCTATCCATTGCTACAATGCCAGTAAAAATACTGCCATCCAACGCATTCTACACGATCTCCCTACAGATCTTCCTCCATATTGCTTTATTTTCGCATTGTCCGGGTATCATTTCCACGCGTGATGCAACCTTGTTTTTGTTTTGGAAAATAATCGAAGATCTACAATACCATTAAATGCTGTCTCGTTTGAGTTTTGACACATAGCACTAAGGTATTTTAAATAATAAATAAGTAGGTTATGGTTATATATAATAATAATAATCATAATAATAATAAATTATTTTATATCTATAATCTTCATTATATTATATTAATATTTTATAAAATATTTATATTTGAAAATATGTATATGGACGAACCTAATGTCAAACTTCATCAAACTCCATTGGAAAATTCGGACCTGAGTCGAATTTAATGGTTTTTGAACCCGAACTTGAACCCGAACCTTGTGACATAGGTTAGGGTCCTATTATGCTAGAGGTTCATAATAAATTCAATAAGCCTTGACGCTCCTAACTTACGAGAATCATTAGATGGTCATAATAAAGTAAAAATTTAATTTACTACTTTCTAGCATGTTGCATTTCATGGTGTGCATTTTTTCAAATGCACTCTAGTTGCGCTTGCACTTGAAGAGCTACACGCCTGGCTAAGCAATTGAATGTCAAATCTTTATAAATTTGGTGCTCTTCCACCATTATTTCTCCACCAAACATATAAAAGAAATAAGGGAAACAAAAGAAAAGACTTAAATTACACTTCCATGTAGTACCAAAGAGGAAAGAAAGAAAATAAATTAAAACAAAATAGAGCTTACTTGGCATTCCAGGCTTCCTTTCATGGACAACCATGTCAAAGCTAAATGTTCCAATTCCCAACCTATACATCTCCATTTCTTTCGTAAGGGCTGAGTGTTGAATCTGATTTGACGACATCCTTTGAACACATGTGAGCAATCCCTTTGTAACCTCGACATCAAATCTAAAACCACATGTAAGACAAAGCAAGGTTTAAAAAGAGCCCTACTACATGAATGGGATGATGGAGCATATTATTCCATTGATTATCAATCAACTACTAGATTAGTAATTGTTTGCCTAATCATGAGTTCCCCTTGTTCTCATAATAGGCACGTATAGCTTCCTTGGTCCTATCCTTGGCCTTGTGCAAGTACTTCATTGTGGGATTCTCCCCATCAAATAAGTAAAGAAATTGTACCAAAGGTTTGCTAATGTCACACACCTCCTCCACTCCTGCCTAGAATGATCACTAGAATGCTAGCCTAGCGATGGTTCACTTGTCCATTTCTTGGGTAAATGGACTAGCATCCCGCTCATTTGAAATGGACATTCTCTTTATTTCCAAGATACAAGTGTGGAGAAGTTGGAGACAAATGAAACTAGTGGTGCAATGTGTGATTGTAGGATCCACTAACTCCCTATTCCTTGTGAATGTTCTCATTAGGCTAATTAAAAGCCCTCATCATGCAAGTTTAAAAAACATAAGAAGGCAGGGTATGTTATGCACTAAATTACACTTAGTGGATTTCGAGTGAGCCTGTGAAGATGGAACAAGTTTACTTGTTCATATTCAGAAAATCAGAAGTCCTAGCAGGCCACCTTGGCCCTTTTTTTAAATAAAATCACATGTCCATGCCCTGCAGGTAAATTGTAAAAAATGTCTTAGCATGATGGTTTTGTAACGGACTTGGCTTTCCTAGGACTTAGATATCAGTCCGACTAGCCCAGAGTGTTTTTTCCCTTGTCAATTATATGTTCTTGAATAAACGACTTATAATTTTCGAGTTTTTCACTCATGCCTCCAAAGTTGGGGTGATTGACATGATTTCTCGACCCTAGGAGGTTATTAGAGCTCAAGTGTCAATGTATATTACCATGCTAGACATTAGAATTGAGTCGTATTGACATGTGCTAGGTCCCCTTAAGTTTTTTTTACATTATGAGAAAAATAATTTTTCTCGTAAAATTAGACTATTTTTAATAGTTTAATTGGAAAAATTAAAAATGTAATAAAAGTATGGTTTGTGGGCGTAATTTGTCAAGTGGATGCTCGTTTTCTAAGCCAAAACATCCACTAAACCCATAAACCCACTTATCCTAAGTTTTGAGTAAGTATTTATCTCAGAAAATAATATTTACTCAAAAACCCAAAAAGAACAATTTAATTGTCAAAAAAGACATAATAAAGGCAAAATCCCAATCCCACAGATCAAGGAAATGTGTTGGAAACAAATCTCCTTTGATTGGCAATCAAATTAGGGAGAATATTGAGCAAATAAATGATGATTTGATTGAAGATTGGAGATCCACCAAAGGGGGGGCGAATTTGTGGTTGGAGAGGTGTCAAATGGAGGTTGAAAACCGTCAAATGGTTGGAGAAAGGTGTCATTAACCTCCCCAAACCTCTCACATGTGTCAACAAGCCTTTTCCAATTGTATCAACTTATTTCTCCAAGTGTCAAAGAGGATTTCTCTTGGTTTTTCTATATAATGAGGCTTCATTCTCTCATTTAAAGAGTTAGAGTTGTGTTGAGAGAAGCTTGCTATTGTAATACTTTCTATTGTGTGTTGTTGGAATCAAGTTGAAGCTTTGGAGGCTACATGGTGCCATGCTCTCTTGTGGATGATCATTGTTGTATTAGCTTGAGGTAACATGTATCTTTAGATTCTTGTTCAATTGTTTTGAGAATTTGGCCTTGAAAGGATTGGTATCAATTGATAGGAAATGATCAAGGAATAAGCTTATTGCTAGTTTCTTTTAATCATGCATATCTAGAGATCTAATGTAGTATTGTTTAATAAGTTTATTGACATGCTTTCTTGATTTCTTATGTGTTTATTACCGGATCTCACAATCGCTTTGGCAAGTTTCTAATTAGTTAAAGGTTACAAAGCGTATAAAGGTATTGGAATAAGTTTGTTCTCTTATTCTCCAAGGATTCATCCAACATAGTCCACAAATTGTCACCGGAAGTCTCTTCAGTTGATCCATCCATCACCAAGCTTCCTTTCTTCCTTTCTCTCTCTTCATAAGTTTAAAGAAAATCTCCTTGGTTACTGTTTTTCTCGGACCTATTTTTGTTGAAAATAAATATCATACATAGATCTGATTTTGTATTTTGATTAGATCTTAGTTTTCAAAAGTTTATATTCCACATTAGATCTAGCATCTTTAAGCTTCCTCGTGCAAGTAATTTATTGAAAAGTCTTAAGGCATGTTAGAGTAGCTTTATATTGGATTTGAAATTTTATTTAGCAATTTAAAAAGTGCTTCATTGGCTGCCCTCAAAAGCAAGCCAAGATCCTCAAAAGGACTTGTTCTTTTGAGTCATTTTCATTCAATTTTTACAAGTAGATTAACCTAAATTTTTTCCATAATTTTTGGAATTGCCCAAATCACTTTTAAAAGTGATTTTGGGCATTTTCTAAAACTAATTAGCTCGCTATCTTGTTTTATTTTTTTAGCAGGTTTTGGCACTTTTGGGTCAAAAAATTCAAGTTTGGGCCATTCCGGAGCTTCTTGGGGCGTCCTAGCTTCATCCAGCATTCACTCTTTGCATTTTTTGTAAGCTTTTTGGATATAGATCTGTAAATATCCAAGGCATTTTCTCCAAAAAGTTCATTTTAAATCATAAATAAAGGAAGAGCAAGTGGGCTACCCACACCCCATCCCCCTTGGGGGGATTTGCATTTTTTTTATGGCGTGATTTTTTCTAACAAGTTTTATTTTTGGTTTAAACACAAACACAGACACACATCATGCAATATACTTTTAAATTTAAAACATTATAAATATTGTTTTAGTCGTTTCAATTTTTGCTTCAAAGTAATAAATTTGGCATTGCTTTCCCGAAGTATGCTCTCGCCGTCACATAAAGGGATTTGCCTGAATACGTGATCGGATGATAAAAAAGGAGACTCCTTGCTTGTAGTAATTAGCATAACACTTTACTTTAGTTATTTACCTTTTGCAATCAAACGAAACATATATTTAGTTTCCAACTCAAAGTATGTTCTTTTCCTTTGCGGGCATTTTCCTGGGCCTGTGGGAAATCGAAAAGAGTTGCAACTACTCCATAATTCTTCACATCTAATAAAAACTCATCCTAATAAAATTAACTACCCTGAACATAGTGAAAATCCGACACTTAGACCTTAATCATTGTGTGGGGAAATTTCTCAGGAGAAGCGGGAACCACTTGGAGGCGATCTCAGGGCACAGTTAAGCTACACCCTTGTTGGTGTAGATTAACAACGCCCTCGAGACTCCATTCCAGCCCACACGTGCTACCTTTAGTTAACTTCCAGACATTACTCCTTGTACCTCACGGTATATCTGGAGCTCCCCCTTCCCGTAATCAAACCCCATCTCATAATAAAATAAAACTGACCAATAAGCACTCGCAAAACATTTACAATATAACAACACACATTTATCGACTCCATTTTTTGGCATAGATCTTGTTTACAGTATTTCAAACTTTTTATCAGATCTTATATTGCTTATATCTATCTTATGTTGTTGATCTTAATTCATATTTGCAAGTGACTTTTTTGATTTCAGTTAAATCTTATTCAAAACTCCTAAAAAACTTATCCGATCATAAACCTAAAGCTTAATCAGCCTTAGTAACTCATAGGGACTTACCCCCTTGGCTTCGTTAGGAGTTCTGCCTAAATGGAGGAGTCAAGATCAAGTGACAATACTTGACTCGAGACTTGCCACCCAAGGAACGCACCTAAGCAACTTGAATATTTCTGTTGCGATAACCCTTGGGTGGGTGTTCAAGCGGCAACAGGGTACACACCTCCAAAAGAATAAAACATAATAAAAACATGAATATGAAGAAACTGTAACGCAAGTATTTCATTTGTCATTTGGAAAGTGGAAATCACCTCACTCTTCTTTAGAAGTCTTCTCAATGTGTGTCTTTTGGGGCTGCCATCCCATGGTTGGAGTAGATGTTTGGGCATAGAATTGAATAACCATTTCTCTATGGAGTTTTCTGGTTCTAGTTGGAGGTTCAATAATCTGTTTGGAGCACACAATTGGTTTTGGAAGGACATATTTATTATTTTCTCATTAGCACCGAGTTTGCTTATTTTTTTGGATGTTGCAACTTGCGGCCATCGTTTGAGGGAAACTGCCAAAGAACATTTCATAATTTAATGCCCATTGGGTATGGAATTAGGGATCCAAATGTTCAACTGAAAAGGAATCTGAAATCTTCCATGGTTACAAAGCTTGTAATTTTAGAATCTAGCCAAAATATTTGTGAATTTGGATTATGTAGTATGACTCATGAGTCTTTAGTATCAAACTATAATGTTGTAATTTCATAACTTGTAAGTTGTTTAATGTTCGACTTTGGACCTTGGGCACATATCAGTATTCCATATTGTGATTTTTTGATTTTGTAATTGGTTCTTGCCACATGGACTATGTACTCAACACTCACTTATTCCTAAAAGTTGATATTTATGCAATAATCTATACCTGTCACCCTTGTTCCTATGCCTGTTCCCCCATTCCCTCTTCCAGAAACTTGTGTAACATAGCTACCAACTCCATCTTTGTAACTCTGTGTTACATTGTGTGTGTGTGTTTGTGCATATTTTGTTTTATCTTTAAGCTTGTTTAACAATAGATATATTTACCTCTTGCACAGGTAGGTGAAATATATTTCCCTATCCCTCATTTGCAGCATGTTTTACATTAAATATTTATCAACTAGGTTTCACTGGATAAATGATTTACACGTAGAAGTCCTTGTTTCCTTTCTCTCATTGCATTCTTATAACTTAAGTTATCTTCTTGCTTGAATTTGTTTAACAGCCTTGTTACTTTATTAAATGACATTATGTGAAATTGATAGACATCAAACATCATCACATTATAGCAATTGTTACTAGTGAATTGGTTTAAAGGACGTTGGATGCAAATAATTATGTTGAACAAAAAGTATGAAATTAAAATATACTGCGTGAATACATATCAAAGCAATGTCTGTTTTGATTGAGTATATTTTGATGATATGAAGCAGCACAAGTGAATCTGGAGATCAGTCCTCAAATATTTGTTTTCCTTGGTAGATCGATTTTATTGAACCTTTGGTGGGAAATAAGGTTATGGGTTTAAGGAACATTGAATGTAAAGGATCTATATTTCTTTTGCCCTTATTAACACGCTTTGTTGTTAATGTTGTGCAGGGATTGTCTCATATGGAAGAGATGCCCACTAGTGTGAATAACGTGGTTTTGAATGTTATTGATTTGAGCAGTGATGACGAGGATACACCACAGGAAAGAAATCCTCCAGAAAAACACTCATCCACATTAGTGGTTTTGAAAAATGAGCCGCAGTTGCAACAGTCGATGAGTACACAGGCATTTCAAAGTCATGAACTTCTTCGATCAACTAGTCATAGTTTTGATTGGTATCTGCAGGATACCAAACCTGACTTGCAGCAAGATACTAAACCTGACATTGAGCGTACGATTCAATGCAATGGGCTGCCTCTTGCTCTAGATAATGTACAATATCAAAGCCAATTGGAGCAGGATAGATTGAGACAAGCTAATGGGTTTGTGCATCCAACTCTTTCTTCATTATCTCAACAAGAAAGGGTATCTACACACCAAAATATTTCTTCAAGAGAAGACGGTAGGTGCAGCCAAGCAGTGCAAGAGAATGATCGGATATTAAATAGGCAGGGAGAACAGCCATCACTGATATCTTCTTTAAGGCCCAGTCAGTCAGGCCAACTGTTACAACAAACTCAGAACAATATTGATATTCTTAGAACAAGTCAGACATCGCTAGCAAATGATCAAACCATGAGGTGTGTTGAGAGAAGCATACCTCCAGCCATCTCTTCAATGCCGAGTCAGACTAGTTTTCATGCCCGAGAAAATGGTTTTCACCAGTTCTGGAGAGCAGGGGATTATAATGTTCAATCCACTCAAAAGAGAACTATAACAGGTTTATTTTTGTTTTTGGTAAAATTGCAGTTTAGATATCTTGTGTATCTGTTAACCGTGAATTTAGATCAATGTCAGTTTTATGATCTATTTATAATTTTATACATTCTTTGATTCTTTCAGGGCAGTTAAACATTGAGGTTAAAATAAAGTGTTTGACTCTTATAGCTCTATTCTTGTGAGCAAGTTTGCATGAGGCTAAACAGTGAATGAGTTTAAGTTTTAGATTGTGTTTGAACTGTCTTTTAACATTACTTTCTTCTGGCATCTATGATCTCTAATAGCTGTGCTGTGTCTGTTCTGATAATATAGTATTGATTTTTCTGATAATATAGTAATATTGTAAATCAAGTTATGTTGATTTAGCTACAGCCTCCACTTGAAGAAATTGATTTTCACAATGACAGTTTTCTTTTTTCCCAGGTGGAATGGACCATGTTCGTGTACACCCTAAATTCCTTCATTCTAATGCAACCTCCCACAAATGGGCATTTGGAGGTGTGTATATTATGTTGCTCATTTGAATGATATGATGATGCACATAAAATATATAAATTAGAGTATCCTTGTGTTAGTTATGGTGAAACTTCTGTTCAGGAACTTATCTTTCATTTTTAGTCTGCAGTTTATCTTTCTTGTGTTTTGGAAAGTAATTGTGGAAATCTGCATTCCAAAGCTCAGTTCATGCTGTTCTTCATCTTTTCTGTGAAAATTAATTGACTCATATTTCAGAACTTGTCTTGTGTATAGTTGTGAATGATTTTGTCTGCTGCTTGGTGAATATTTGCAGTTAGAGTTTCAATTGCCCTCTAGAAGAGCAATGGTCAAGCTAAAAATATAAATTAAGAACTGCCAAAAATCTTAAAATCGTGAGGTATACACAGTGAATGATTTGGATTTCACACAGTTAAATACAATGACTTTCTGTAATGTACCTTTATGGATGTAAGGCACACTAGGAAGAAGATTGAAGGAAAAACAATGACTAGTTTTAAAGAAAACTTGTAGAAACATTGAAACTGGACCCCAAAACCCTTTTAAGACTTGGTAAAGGTTAATTTGCAGGTTAATGACAGTAGCAGCAGCCTATACAAGCTCCCTACTTCGACATCAGCACTTTCTCCGAGCTCAACACGCCTGGGTAGACCCCTTGGGCTAAACCCAAGAGTACAAGGCAATTGTCTGTGGGACTTCTGTGGAGCTCAACGGCTTTTGGTGCTTGATGGAAGTGGCTGACTTGTGTCTATGTCCCAATCCCTCAATCAGACTTCAAAAATACAGTTTAGACTTGGTTTGGTGAAATTTGGGATCATGTCGAAGATTTGGTAACACCAGGACTGCACAACTAGTTAATATTCAGGATCTCCCAAACAGCGTAAGGGACCATCGAATTTGCAAACTCAGACATGGAGTGTGTTCATTAAGATCTTAGTTGACATTAGGAACTGTCAGAATCGAAATCCATGAGCAGAAGATGGTAAATTGAAGCAATATTGAAAATTAGTCAAAATCTATGCAAATCTAGTAGGGTTGGAGAAACTCATAATAATTCAGACTTCTGCATTATAAAAGTTCATGACTATTATCAGAGGTTCAACATAACAGTAAATACATCAAATGGGAGCCAAGAGGCTTTATAGAATAGTCCCAAGACTTGACATCTTTCCATACAATCAATTATCACTAAAGCCCACTGGAATACTTGAGAATTCAAATCACAGACTTCAATACACCTTCTCTAAATTTTGAACCAGACTTGATCAGCTTCAGGACCTGCAATTAAATCAATGACAATGGCTGGATACCATCATCCAGACATCTAACTGAAGAATCATCTAGTTGAAGCAACAGGGGCACCTCTCCCAAGTCGAATTGAGAGCTCAAGAGCTATCAACACCAAAACATAATTAGCCAAAAGATGTGAATAGTCCGCTCTTCCTTGAATTTATAGGTTAAATGACTTCTTGTGCAAGCTACCTAACCTAAGGCGCCTTCATGAGCAAGTTTGCTTTCTGAAGTTTTCCTTTTTTTGCTTTTTGCTTTACCTGCTTTATCTTGCTTTACTGCTTTATTGCTTTATCCTGCTTTTCTTTCTGCCTTATCTGCTTTTCTGCTTTTAGTCTGCTTTTCTTGCTTTTACTGTTTTATTATGCTTTTCCATTGCTTTTATGCTTTCAGCTTGCTTTTCTTGCTTTTACTGCTTTATTATGCTTTTCCATTGCTTTTCTGTTTTGCACTGCTTTTTTTGCTTTTTTGCCTTTTGCCAGTGTTTCTTTGCTTGATCTAGTTTCCTTCTTTTTCATTGCTTTCTAGCCTTGACTGCTTTCCTCTAACTTCCTTCTTTGGCAAGCTTCTTATGGTCAAAATCTTATCTCCTATGCGCTCTCCTGGCCACATAATCACTAACACTTATCCAAACATTACTTTATTGATGAAAGTAAAAATAACTATGGATCATCACAAACATTAGAAATATTAAATTTCCTAGCTACTAATGCCTTGTTCAAAATCCCAATAAGTAATGTTTTCTTCTCCTAAACCCATAGGGACTGGATGGGCGAGGGACTTGGTCAAATGACATGACAACCTTCTTCCCATCCTAACAAACTTCCAAGCGCTTCTATGGACTTGGCCCAACATTTGATGAGCATCATTAGCAATTAATTACTAGGCAATTATTACTTGCCCAAACTCTTCCACTAATCTTCTTGATGTTTAATGAACCTTTCCACACTTTGGATAAGATTCCTATGATGCCATTTCGTCCTCCCCAACCTTGCTTAGGATTCCTTAGTTGACTTAGATTAATTTGCCTTTAATAATTTATTTTCATGTGGTGCTAGGCAAACTTAGGAAAAGCTTTAATTCCCAAATTGTTAATGATTTTTACTAGGTCCCATGGGAATCTAATGGGATGGGGACATGCCACTTTCCCTTTGTTTTTTGAAAGTGCTTGCTTGAAACTAAAAAGTTGCAAGGCCTGAAGAGGTTGGGAAACACATGTAGCATGCTTATGCAGGCGAAATGTCCTTCAAGGGGCAAACCTTGGAATATAGGCATTTTTGTTTGGCTAAGTTGCAGTGACAGAAGGGTACTCTTATGCCAAAATTATCTAGGACTTGCACTGGGTCCTAATTGTTTATTTGCATCTATTAGTATTTTGAACCTTGGTAAGTGGCCTGGCATGCCACCGTCTTCGCTGATGAACCACAACCCCAATGGCTGAAATACTATGTCTTAGAAAGCAAATAGTTTAGCAAGTTTGCTATTTCAAGAACCAACACAACTTGAGTAACTGAATCATACAAAATTAAAAAGTGCTAACTACAACAAACATGCTAGATATAATGTTTATTGCGTTGAGAGGCACATTTCTACAGCCCGGGTGGGGGAGATGTGTCCATTTGTCCCAAATATTATAGCCGACATAAAATAAAGAAGTTAAAAAAAAGAAGTAAAAAAAGATGTAAAAAAATATATTATAGGCGATATAAAAACTAGAAACATAAGAAGTAAAAAAATAAAGAAGTAAAAAATATTATAGCTGACATAAAATGTAGAAACATATGACGTAAAAAAAAATTATAGCGGACATAAGAAGTAGAAAAAATAGAAATAGAAATTAAGAATGTTATGGTTGCCATATTAAAATGCAGTCTTAAATGTTATTTCAACAACAAAAATGTAGCTGTAATTTGTTAAAATGCAGCCATAATAATAGTTAGATTTGATAAAACTTGAAACATAAGAAGTAAAAAAAAATATTATACCCAACATAAAGAGTAGAAACATAAGAAGTAAAACAAAAAATATTATAGAGGACATAAGATGTAGAAACAAAAGAAGTATATAGGAAGTAGAAAAATAGAAATAAAAATTAAGAATGCTATGGCTGCCATATTAAAATGCAGTCTTAAATGTTATTTCAACAACAAAAATGCAAACGTAATTTGTTAAAATGCATCCATAATAATAGTTAGATTTGATAACTAATAGTTAGATTTAATAAAACTAGAAACATAAGAAGTAAAAAAATAAAGAAGTAACAAAAAATATTTTGTTAAAATGCAGTCTTAAATGTTATTTCAACAACAAAAAATAAAGAAGTAAAGAAAAATATTATAGCCAACATAAAAACTAGAAACATACGAAATATTATGCGGACATAAGAAGTAGAAACAAAAGAAGTAAAAAATATATTATAGCTGACATAAGAAGTAGAAAAAATAAAAATAAAAATTAAGAATGTTATGGCCACCATATTAAAATGCAGTCTTAAATGTTTTTTCAACAACAAAAATGCAACAATAATTACTTACAATGCATCCATAATAATAGTTAGATTTGATAAAACTAGAAACATAAGAAATAAAAAAATAAAGTGAAAAAAAATATTATAGCCGACATAAAAAGTAGGTTTAAACATAAGAAGTAAACAAAATATTATAGCAGACATAAGAGGTAAAAACAAAAGAAGTAAAAAAAATATTATAGCCGACATAAGAGGTAGAAAGAATAGAAATAAAAGTTAAGAATGTTATGGTTGTCATATTAAAATGCAGTCTTAAATGTTATTTCAACAACAAAAATGCAGCCATAATAATAATTAGATTTTATAACTAACTATAACTCCAAGCAAAAAGGGATTTGAACCTTGGTCTCTGCATCAACATTTTTGAAGATGGTAAAGGGAGTAGGAGTGGAATCAAGAAAAAAGAAAAAGAAAGATTAAAGTTGATCACATTGTAATATATTTGTATTTAAACATTATATAGGTTTATATTATTTGATAACATCAACCAACATATTGACATATATCATATTTAAACATTATTTTCTTTAATCTGTATTTATCTATATTGTTAAAAATTTTGATGAAATAATTTAACTATGATTATCAGGAATACATTAAAACATCACATTGTTTTGATGTGCACACCACGACTGGAACAAGTATAGACCCATATAACTCCGGTTTTATGAAGCACCGAGAGGGGTCAAATTCCTTGAGGTGCAAACCTTCACTAAAAAAGGGGTTTGCACCTCAAGGGATTTGATCCCTCTCAGCGCTTCATAGAACTGGAGTTATATGGGTCTATACTGGTAATTAGACCTAGCCATACTTTAGACATGTAACAAAGTGATAATAAATGACTTAAGAGTTAAATAAAGTGATGTAATCATAACATTTGGGTTATTAGATGATTAGGTGTTCAGGGGAGTTACATAACATACCCCTTCCTACCTTACTATGTATTTAGACATTACATCTCTGGATATTCAAATAATCAAACAATTATGCTCTCTTCTATTTATATGTGTATTACTCGAGTCAAATCACATTACTGTTGTTACCCTTGAAAACAGGGATTATGCTGAAAGCTTCAAATTCTACCCTTCATCCCTTGCTTCCTACTCTGAAAACTGAATGGATAAAACCTATATCCCTGCCTTCTCCTTTATAGACTAGAAGGTACACTGAATCTGGATACATGCACAAAATTGCCTTAAGTATTCAACCCTAAACCTAAAGCACCTTCCTTGCATGGATATATGAGCCTAAGTGAAGAGCACCTCTACCAGACATGAATTGAGGCATGCAAGCATGCATCCTCCTAGAGATCTATGCCTAACTCAGACTGGAATCCACATGCATGAGCACTTCACTTAACTAGGAAACTGCACCCTCTAATTGTGCATGCAAATACTAACTAAAGCAAAATCAGAAATAGAAGTGAATTGCTAAACGTAAAAGGCTTCTAAACTGGAACTAAACTGAGGATGATGGATGCATGCCCCTTCTATCTCTCTATCCATAAATGCTCGTGCACCCTTGTTACCGCTGTAAGGAATTTCTGAAGGACGGTTGTACTGCTGTTGCACTGATGTACGGAACTCTGCTGAAGAACTGCTGTATCGCTATTGAAACTCTGCTGGAAGAGGGTTGCCTTGCTGCTGTATGCACCTGCACACCTGTCACACATTCCTTAACTGTATGCACCCAGGTCTCTTTTGCTCGCTACTGCCATTAATGGCAGTCTGCTGTACACTTTCTGAGATACTTAAAATGCAACATAAATTGGACATGGTATCAGGACCATAGTGAGGAAGCCAAGAAAAAAGCAGGCGAAAATCTAGGGATTCCCACAGATTAGAGACAGTTTGAGGGATTTGCTTACACATGAGTTAGACAAACTAGGGGCAAGCTGAACTGAAACATAATTTATTTTTTTATTCACATAACTGACCTTGATATACCTTAGAAATTAAGGCCGACATGCTTGAGTGTAATTTTATATTTTATTACATGAATCAATGTTTTTAAGGTAAAAAGACTGTATAAAGTTTAGACAATTTGGGAAATTGTGGTAAAGAGAATCACCACACAAAGAACAGAATCCTAGGGAGATTGTAAAATGGCCAAGTATTACAGGACAGGGTGCATAGAAGGAGACCCCCTGTGACAGGATGAATTAGGGTATAGCTACAAGCCCTGTTTCAATGGAAGATCACATTTATAGGCTGCATCTATTTATTGTAAGTTGCATCTATTAACTGTGAGTTACAGGCCAAATTAGTGCCACACCAACAGACTAGGATGCAATTATGCTACAGACCTGCGATTTTCAGAAAGCGTGATCACATTGGGGCTGATAAGAACCAATGTGTGTTGGGTCAACACTTACCCAAGCAAAGCTGACATGCGCCATAGAGGAAGCGACGTGTTGAGGAAGTAACCAACATAACTAGCAGAGAAGAATCAACATAACTTGCACAGAGGTGTTATAACATGCCAAGTTAGAGCTGACATGTGCATAGGTTGATGTATGCTGTAAAGGGCGTGATGTGTAGAGGAAGGATGCTTATCGGCGTTTACTGCCGAAATTTTGGATGCAGTGTGCTAGTTAAATTTTTTTATCAACGAGGCACATAATGAAGATCAACAATCAGCAAAAATGAGACATGGTTGGGTTACTTTTTTGTTATCATTTCTTATTAGGTGACTTTCAACAAGTTGACATCCTTGATACTTGTATTTTTGTTGCTAATACCCCTTTCTCTCTCTCTTCCTCACACATACCCTTGCTGTCATTAATAATTCCATAACAACATATGGTAATACATAAGTTTTATTCGCTAGCATGCAGGAAAAGGCAGTCATTGTTAATTGTTTTCGTACTAATTATGAATTTGATTTCTATGTTATCTAAGCCACATTATTCCTTATTTTTGTCATTTTTGTGCTATGGTAAAATTTACAGGCAGTTTGCAATAATGTGAGACTTGTTTTCTCAGTTTTCTTTCATATGATTTGTCTTCTTTTTCATTTTTCAAGAAGCAAGGCCAACATTGTGTGTCGCAGGTTATTTTGAAGAAATCCATACTCTGTGAAGCATCTGTACTCTAACAAATGCATATCTGGTGTCTTCATTACAGAATACTCTGTGAAGCATTTGTACTCTAACAAATGCATATCTGGCGTCTTCATTACAGAACCCATTAATACCTAGTGATTTTTAAACTGTAAATTGTGTCCAACCCCTACTTAGACTATGAGATAATATAATTTTATTCATTTCCAGACTTCACAAGTGACCAAAATAGGTCAATGGGACTAAAGAGTATATGAAGTCAAAATAGTGATGTGAGAGTGCCAAAGGCAACTCCTAAGTGCAGAAAGAAATACAACTAAAAGTAAAATAGAAAGAAATTATAAAGGGGTAAACCCTAGCAAGGACTTAAGTTAAGATACACCATTTTACAAAAGGAGGAGAAAGAAGAGAGCTACTGCAATATATATTCTCTTGTTGGAAATACTTCTAACTGCGAGCTAAACAAATCCATGCAGTTGAACTACCTAACACTTGTGCAGTGCCATTTACTCTCTCTTCAATCGTATTTGAAGTAAATGATAAGTTTAGGGATGGATCTTTCATCATATCCCTAAAGGCTTAAGGAATTCGAAGTAAATGAGATTTTGGTGGTTGGACCTCACTTGTTCTCCCCAAAAGGAAAATTTGAATGTTATTAATATTGAGTTCTTTAGTTTTTACAATATGAATGTTACTAATTGTCTTTCTAAATTTATTAGGCTATTTGAGTTACATTCAATTATTGCATGGATATTCATTATAATTCCTTTCTCAAACATTTTTCTTGCTAGTAATGCATACGATTATTTCCTAGGATATGCTATTTCATCTTTTAAGAATAGTGGGAAGAATGATGAATACTATGAGTTTTGCAAGAACTATTGTAATTTTCATTTTCTTTGAAGATTTTTTTGGGAGGTGTTTGTTGCTTGCTTTTGATTTATCTCCCTATTTTCTGCAATAATTCATAAGTGGCTATATTTGTTAAGCACACATTGTGGATAACAAATGGCACTATTGATTCTTGAATGAATCTATAAGAGGCAGGTATTCCTTTGCAATTTGTTTTCCCTGTGTAGAAAATTGGCGATATGAGTGTCAAGATGATCGTTAATATCGATTTTAGATATTGAATACTGATGCAAAAGCTTAATTTTTATTGGTGCAGCAATTGCCGAGCTTCTTGATAATGCAGTCGATGAGGTAATATAGCTTTTTTTAGTGAAATTATTTTTTTAATCTCTATAAAATTGCATAAGCTATTTATAAGAAAAAAAGGGCTTGAAATTGAAAGGCCACTAGCTATTGTGGCCATTAAACACATAAAAACTGTTGAAATCAAGTATTACAATTAAGATGTCATTGTTAATAAATGTAGAACCCTATGTATCTGTAACAACTCAATCAGAAATGAGAATGGAGCTTTTGTCTGTAGTACTAGGAGGCATGGGTATCAACATGAGTGATAGATAGAGAAACTAATAATCGCTTGTCTAAAGGGCATGCATCTTATCCGTCAACTTCGATATGTTGATTTGGTCTACTAGAGATCAAGAGAGTGAAGTTGAGAATTAGGTAACTTGTTCGAATGATGTAGCAGACTTTAGTGTGCCTTACTGATATGACACAACCTTTGGATGATGATGCTGTAGTTGAGTAGGCTTTGTCACTTGGTCCCCATTGAATGATGGTGACTATGCATAGTGCCTTACCCCAAGGACTTATTATGCTGCTTAGATGGCCTGATTCCATGGAAACCTTTTCTACATGACCTTTAATCGGTATGGATACAAAAGCAAAGAAATTAGTAAATGCAATAGACTTTGGAATTGAAAAACAATTGAGCATAGCATGATTTTGTTTCCTCCATAAGAAATTCTAAAATTTCAGTTTTAATTAACTGCCATGCATGATGGAAATTAGAAGTCCCATCAGAATCAGCTCTTGAAATTGCCTGTATCCAACTAATTAGGTTAAGTCTCTTTAGTGCAAATATCTTTGAACCTAGAATAAAAAAACTCTGGCTTTTGGACAGGACTGAAAATAGCAAAGGAAAGTATACTACTTGCCACAGACTGACAAGAAAGGAGTGTGGCATCAATTCTACAAGTTGAGGATCTAGAGATAATCCCTGGTAGACTAAAGTCCAGGCATAGCAAGCTTTTTGGTGTTCTAAAGGGTTACACCAACTTTTCTTCAACCTATTTAGTGAAGTAGACGTTCTGGAATTAATATTCCATTTTGGATTAAACTTCACCTCAATAACGATCAATTTATCTCACCATATATATGCACGAGGGGGAGTGTTTGGTGAAGATGTGGAAGGGTTTCATCACTGTTCGTTCCATCCTCTTGATACTATGAGCAATCCCATTCTTGAAGGTGAGGGCATATGCAATCAATTCCTAAACCTTACCCAAGATCACCTGTTTAAAACTTCTAGGTTAATGATTTTTATCAAGTTTTCTGAGATATATTCACTACTGCAATTCTTTAACAGCAATAGCAATTTGGTGTTGTATTTCTTGGATTCTGTGATAAAGCTCTTTAACTCCTTCCTTTCTTTTAGTGATATTTCTACTTCATTGTTTTGACTCCACAAGGCATTGATCTTCGTCAAGAGGTTTCTTGGGAAATGTGTTTGTGTATTGTCTAGGGAATAGCAATTATCGTTCACCAAGTTCGAGGGATTCCCCCTTGGTCTTAGGAGTTGACCTAAAGTGTTCAAAAGCTAGGTTGTTGTGACAATGGGCTCCAGCTCCTCTTGTGCTTGCGACTCATCGCACTGTGATCGTGACTTTATCTTGGGTGCTATTTTGAGTGATAAGCTCTATCCAAGACCAATTTGAAAGTCATAAAGTTCCTTGACACTCTTAATTGTTCTATGAAAATGTCTTTTCGCATCAAACCAAAGAACCTTTCTCAAAGGTTTCTTGTCCTAAAACATAATTGGAGAGTGATCCCATTCTTGAAGGTTGTTGGGAGCGGGAATTGAAATTTCAAAGGTTTCTAGGAGTAGAGGATTTTGGGAGCATTTTTTATATCATACATATTTTAATATATTTGGATGCATATATATTAAGAAAACATCTATAATTTCAAATTAGTAATAGAAAACATGAAATCATAGATCTAACCATTTAGTATACATATAACTTCAATCATCTAGTAGCTCCAACTTATAATATTGTCATCAAATGATTAATGATTAACCACATCAACCTTCAAGTTTCAACATATAACATTTGCCAACAAACTCTATCAGATAACATCAACCACGAATTGAAACATATCATCATATTCATTACCAAAGAGTTGTAAGATGCAAACAACAATTTAAACTTCAAAGGTAGGTTCAAACTTCAAACTTCAAACATCAAATTGCAAAGTTAAAACTTAGTCTTAACATATCTTATAGTGTTTACAAATAGGCCAGAAGAAATATTAAAGTCAAAGTGTTATGAGCTATCTACTAAATTTTCCTCTTTCCATGAGAAACTTCCATTTTCTTTTCTCTTGATCTAGGAATAGTAGGAGCAATTGGAAGTGTAATAGTTGCATGGCCCCCACGTAATGCTGGATGTTGTGAAGCTAAAGGAAAATCTCTTGCATTTGGAAACTTGATGGTGGTTGGGGATGCAATCTTTGTTGTATGAATATGATCACTATCGTGATCACCCAATAGTTTAGCCTTCTAGTGCTCTAAAGCTATGGCTCCATCCTCCAAATTAGCTTCCTTTGGATTGCTGTCCCAAATCAAATATGTTCTATCATTCTTGGCCACATCACAATAATGGGACAACAACCTCAAGCTATAGTGCACATAAACCAAGCTTCCAGCTCGATCTACATTCCAGCTGTTTCTCTTCATGTTATGGATGAAGCTGTAGGTGCTCCAACACCTCTCTGCAGAAGAAGTGTTAAAAACTTGTGAAGGCACCCTCATCGCCAATTTATGCAGACATGTGGTATGGTAGCCATACATGTTCCACCATTCGATAGAACTCAACCTAACTTGATCTTTGGTTGCATGCAGGTTACGAAAGACTCCATGTTCACTAATGTATTTACTCAATTCACTTTGTACTTGAGCACTCTCCCCTTCATCAGGGACCAACTTGTTTAATGTGAACATATACCCATTCTGCACCTCTGGATCTGTGTGTGGTTTTCTTCTAACTCCATCCCAAGTGTTGGTTGGGCCAACCAAGATGGAGAAAATATTTTGGTGTAAGGACATATGCTAGGGCATGGAGTGGAACATTCATATTATTACACCTTTTGACCACATGTTTATGAATATGATTATACAAGATCACATCTCTCTTCTCAACAATGTCTTTGGTTTGGCCTAGCATGCTATCCATCTGCTCATACACCTTCCTAGTGAGAGTATATGTAATAATCTCCAATCATCTTCTTAATGTTATCCAAGACTTCCCTGTTTAAATCTTCTAGTTCAAATTTAGCCTTAAGCTCTATCCAAGACCAATTTGGAAGTCATGAAGATCCTTGACACTCTCAAGCCTCTTATGAAAATGTCTTAGTGCATTGAACTAAAGAACCTCTCCCAAAGGTTTCTTGTCCTAGGCTAGAATTTGAGCCTATTAATAAGAGTAATTGTTAAATGGAATTTTGTCTTGAATTGCTGTTCTTTCTATTTTAGCAATGGCTTACAATTCTTTAGGATTGGCTTACAATTCTTTCAATCTTTTCAATTGTTGGGCTGGTTAATAGATTAGATAGTTTCAATCCCATTCGATTAATGTTACCATGAGGAGGTCCCTTCAAAATGTTACCTCCAATTTAAAATAGTTTGTCTCCTTCCATTTTTGGAATAATAAAGTTGCTTCTTGGTAGTATAACAAATATCATGTTTAACTTGATGGTAAGATAAGTTAAGATAATTTTGTTAATGTCCAACAAATGACCCTAAAAGTAGGTTAATGGGACTAAAAGATACATCTAGTGTAGTGGTGAGCCTCCTCAATAATGGCTTTGAGTGTGAAACTGTGATCGTCGTCTAGTACTCTAATCTAAATTGTGCTTTCCCTTTGGCCTCGAGGTGTCAACTCCCCAACTCATAAAAAAGACACCGATGCAGGATGTGGCATAAAGCTTCAAGAATGTGTAGTGGAGAGCCTCCTCAATAATGGGTTTGAGTGTGAAACTGTGATCGTCGTCTAGTACTCTAATATGAATTGTGCTTTCCCTTTGGCCTTGAGGTGTCAACTCCCAACTCATAAAAAAGCCACAAATGCGAGATGTGGCATAAAGCTTCAAGAATGTGTGTCCAACCATTGTAGACCAATAATTGTTTAGATCAAAACTACTCCCCGATTTGTGGATTGGTTGAATGATGTGTTTAGACTCGTAGTGGGGGAAGCCAGAGCATACCACATGGTTAAATAGTTCAACAGTGTGTGATTTGAGAGATTGGATGGCATGCCTGAAGAGTTCAATTTGGAGGCCTTCCTCTTATAACCTTGGTTTCTTTCTTAATTTCTCTCTTAGAGCGAGTGGCATGAAGAGAGGGGCGGTGGGGGGATACAAGTGGGGAGTTGTTCAAGAATGTTGTAAAGGGAGGTCGTGTGGGAGAACATGGAATAAGGGTCTAGGTCTAGGGGGATGATGTGGTGCTTATTAGGGAAAAGGGTATGCTAGAAGGTTATTGGGGAGTGTTGGAGGGCCACATAGAGGTCATGTTTCCTCAAGGCAAAGAACACATGCTTCTTATGGTAGAGGAGGCAATGTAGGTTTTGTGAAGGCAAGGGGAAGATGAGGGGCTCATGTGTGAGAGTGAAGCAGAGGTGCTTGTGAAGGATTTTGCCTTTCTTGTCAAAGACTCGAACTAATGATTCATGGAGAAGGAGCCAAGGGTGGGCTTATGGTTGTGATATTGAGTGGAGTTGGGGTAAGAATCAAAGGATGCCTTCTCTAAGCCCTTAGGAGAGTGTCTCACACTTGGTTATGGCTGTCTAGTGACATGAAGTGGAACATGGGGGGGGGGGGAAACCCTTTAAGGTGAGTGGTGTATGAGTCGGCATATTCTTGCTCTAAAAGAAAGGTGGCGCAAGGGAGTGGCGGGGTGGGGGTAGAAGTTGGGTGGTGCAGAGAGGGAGAAGTCGAGGAGGATGTCGTTTGCTAAGGGAGGGGAGATACAAAGAGGTGTCAATTTGGAGGCCTTCCTCTTTTGCTGCTTATAACCTTGGTTTCTCTCCCGATGCCTCTCTCAGAGCAAGTGGCATGAAGAGGGAGGGGTTGTGGGGATACAAGTGGGGAGTTGTTCGGGAATGTCGTAAAGGGACAACGTGTGGGAGAACATGGAATATGGGTCTAGGTCTAGGGGGATGATGTGGTGCTTATTAGGGAAAATGGTATGCCATAAGGTTATTGGAGTGTGTTGGAGGGCCACACAAAGTTCATGTTTCGTTAAGGCAAAGAACACACTCTTCTTATGGTGGAGGAGACAATGTAGGTTTTGTGAAGGTAAGGGGAAGATGAGGGTCTCATGTGTGAAGCAGAGGTGCTTGTGGAGGGTTTTGCATTTCTTATTGAACCAATGATTCATGAAGAAGGAGCCAAGGGTGGGCTTATGGTTGTGATATTGAGTGGAGTTGGGGTAAGAATCAAGGGTTGCCTCCTCTAAGTCCTTGGAGAATGTCTCACACTTGGCTATGGCTGTCTAGTGACATGAAGTGGGACATGGGAGGGGGGAGAGCAACTCTTTACGGCGAGTGGTGTATGAGTCGGCATATTCTTGCTCAAAAAGAAAGGTGGTGCAAGGGAGTGGTGGGGTAGGGGAGAAGTTGGGTGGTGCAGAGAGGGACAAGGTGAGGAGGGTGTTGTCTGCTAAAGGGAAGGGAGATACAAAGAGGTGTCAAATATGTGGGAGGAGGTCTTGTTTGGCTAGGACATAATAAAATGTCTTGTCATTCATACGGTGGAATGAAAACGTCTAGGAAATTGAACCAACTTATTATAGGATTCGATGAAGGGAACCCAACATAAAGAATAATAAGCATGTCTAGATGTATGAACTTTAGTCTAGATTGCAAACTTATCCAGCAACAACATTTGTTTTTTTTTACATAATATGAGATTTTCTTTCCTACTCTTTCTATGACAAACTTTCAAAGCTCATCTAGGGAAGCCATAGATTTCTCGAAGATGCCCCAAAGTTAAAAAATATGGCTCAGTTCATTCCAATCCCACATATAATTTGCTAACGAAGGAGGACACTAATTGGTACTTTGGTGATAGTGCTTGTTTCCTTCCTAATTGATTTCTGGTTTTGAGGCCTTTTCTCTAATTGTTGAATCCTGACATTGGTGGAAGAAGATGACATATATAGAGAAAAGGCCTCGAACTCAGCAAGGAAGGGTTGGAAAAGTGGCCATTGAGAAGTTGTTTGTTATTTTTGTTTTAAACAAAATCTCTTAGTTTGATTTTGACTATTAAATAACCCAAGTTATCTACTAAGAGGGCATTTTACTGTTGGGGTAAGAGGTCAGCCTTGCATATCTGATATGAAGAGTTTAGGCTTTAGAACAACCTTAGATTGTGATGCAAACAAATCCTTCTAGAAAAACCATTTTTATTGCCAATAATTAGTAGGGAAGGAGCCAAGAGCTTCTAACATCTTCAAAATAAAACACCATTCCACTATACCATAAGCCTTTTCAAAATTGATATTGACAAACAATGTTTTGCCACATGGCTTTGGCCCATTCCATGCTTTCCCATATTGCACTATTGTTGTCAAGGATGTTTCTACTCTCCCAAATTTGATTTGCGTGGACATACAGTTTGGAGCATAATATTTTTCATTTTAAGTGTGAAGGTTATTGCTAAAATCATATAGTAGTCATTTAAAAGGAATGGGCCTTGAATTGGAAATAACATTAGCATTATCAGCTTTGTGAATAAGTTCGATATTTCCTTGAACTGTATTTCTCTTGCAGGGGTCCGAAAGTCCAGGACATTCCAATATCATAAAAGGGTCATGTAAAAAGGGAATTGGCATTGTTAGTTGGGATCTTTGCTTTCTCTGGCCTAAAAAAGAACCAAAAATTGATTGAGATCTAGAGATTTCTTTCTATTATTATAGAATTTCCTTGAGGGTGACTTATCTCCTAATGATTGTTGAAAACATTGGCAACGACAAAAAATCGGCAGGGTGTCCGAATACAATTTCTCGGCAACATCGGGGAAAAAATCGGCAAACTGTAGCAATAATTAAAAAATACAAAATAAATTCATTTTTTTCAAAATTTTAAACATATAAACCAACAACAACATCAAATAAGCACATTGCCACATATAGGAATAACACCGATATATATGATGTAGTAGAAGCCAAATCAAATTGGTACATCAGAGTTAATACTAAATACTGAAACCTAATAGTTGTCCAATAAAGGACTCAAAAGTGGATAATCAATAAAAAATGGCATCAGATATATAAATGTATTTCATCATCATGAGTCATCTCAAATGAGAAATCTAGGCTATCTAGTAGCTAGGTATCAATGACCTCTCCTTTTACGTGAAAAGGTCATGGCTAGTTTGCCCCTAGAACTCCCTGCATCTGCATCAACTCTCTAATGCCAACTAGAGGGTGTAGATGTATCATCCTGTGTAGAAGGTGGCATTGGTGTTGATGTTGGCACATGAGCCTCTATGATGTCAATGCCCTCATCACTCGACTCTACTTGCACCTCACCTTACTTTTCTTCCTGTTGCTGCTCCTCCTCCAAGCATGTAGGTGCCTCAACCATAATAGGGGCCTCAGACTCAACCCTCCACTCAGACAATATGTTAATATTGTCCAAGGAAATGGCTTCCACATTAGGAACCTTAACCAACTGCTTCATCCACAGTTGAATATTGTAGTGGACATATACCAAATTATTGAGCCGTGGAAAGTCCAACTTGTAAGAGGGCCATAAATAAATTTCACGAGTCTTGATTCTTGAGGGTCATAAACATATCAAAGGGCAATATGAATAAATTATAATACTTGTAATCAGTTAGTTGAAGTTCTAAGTCTAACTTGTTGTGCTTTTTTGAGTGTATCTTTTCAAACTCACTCCAATTGTGCTCACATCCTAAAGCGCTACATGTTTGGAAAAGGACACGAATGGCAAAATTTCGTAAATTCGATGCTCTTGCACTATAATTTCTCCACTAAACATCTATAACAATTACAAATAAGAAAAAAAGATGTAAATTTCTTTTCATCAAAACATAATCCATCTTTCAAATAAAGTATAAAACACATAATTAACAATTTAACTTTAAATTCTAGTGGCTTACGTGGCATCAAAATACTCATGCTGGCAACAACATCGGTGAAGACAAATAGTCCGCTAGCCTCTCGATACATCTCCACACTAATAGAAACTGTGAGTATCGGCATTAGGTACCATCCTCTCAAGACATATCAATGGCCCTTCCATCACCTCACCATCAAAATCAAAGTTGGATGAGTAAGCATAGGAGGGGCTGAGGAAAAGAGCTGCTGCATGAATGGGCCGATGGAGCATCCTTGTCCATCGAGTATCAATCAAACCCCAAATCATCATGTATCTAGTATGTCCGGGGGTGCCCTTGCCCACATAATAAGATTGAATAGTCTCTTTGGCCCTATCCATGGCATCATACAAGTAGCCCATAGCGGGCTTCTCTCCATCTACCAAGCGAAGAATCTTTACCAAAGGTTTGCTAATTGTGCACATTTCTAGCATTCCATCCTAAAAGGAATCAATGTACACTAGTTTAGTAATGGCTATCCCATCTTGTCTTGTGCTGAATGTGCAATCACGCCACTCATCACAAACAAACATTTGGTTCAACTCAAACTTACATTGGAGAATAGACTGAAGAGAGATGAAGCTATTGGAAAAACGTGTGATTGTAGGATGCAACAACACCTTGTTAAGGACAAATGCATGGTTATATATGAATTTTGTGATGCTCCTAGCCTGATCAACAACCTCCTTGATGAAGGGTATATTTTCCATATCCTCAAGCATCAAATCGATGCATTGGGCCCCACATGGAATCCAAAAAAAGAGGGATGCCTTTGCATTAGCATCATGTCGGCAACCACATAATTAGCCGCATTATTTGTTATGATTTGGACAACGTGTTCCAACCAATCTCTCTAATGAAGGCATCCATCAACTCACACAATAATGTTGCATCTTTAATATGGTCTGAGGCATCAATTGGTTTAATAAACATGATGCACCTAGGGCAATGTACCAAGAAGTTTATAAGGGTCCCACCCTTTGTATTTGTCCAACCATTAGACATCACCGTGGATCCAGTAGACTCCAATGACTTCTTTAGCTTTTCCAATCTAGCATTGATGCCATTTTTTTCTGCTTGCAAAATTGGGCTCCGCAACTCCTCATAGGTAGGGGCCCTATAACATGGGCCAAAAATAGCGATAACATCACACATAGGTTGGAAAAATGGACTGGTCTTTGTGATGCTCAAAGGTAAATCGCTCTAAAAAATCATTATCCCCATTGTTGATGTTTTTAACTTGCCAGTATAATTTTCATCTCTTTCAACTTTAATTTCATAATTCATTTCATCCCACAATTATAACATCATTCATTTGCAGTGGAAAATAAAACAAGGATCTCATCATACTTCAATCCCAGTAATTTTGGATTAAGAGGTCAACTCCCTCTCACACTTGACATTGAGCTTCTCTATTTCCGTAAAGGAATAGATCATCAATCACATAGTACCAAGATCAAATGGTCACCATCAACAACCTTGTAGTGAAGGTTGGAATCCACATCACTCTTGGTGAAGTCCAAGCTCATCAAATATTTGTCGATCTTGGCATACCAAGCCCTGAGGGCTTGCTTGAGTTTGTACATGATCTTCTTTTATCAACAAGCTATGTTGCATCTACTCCTTCTGTGTGTGGAAGCTTATTGCTCCCTTTGCACCTGAGTATCTTGCTCCCTCTGCATCTGGACCTAAGTTGCACGAAACAGGGAAACATGGACGAGTTTTCGAAATGGGGACGCGTCGGAAATGTGACCCCCCAAAATTTAGGAAACGGGGAAACATGATATATATATTATAAATTTATATAGGACATTTAAAAAATTGAAAATACATATTACAAATCATTGAATCATACATGTAACATCACAATTTATTCATGATTTCATAAATGATTCTATAATGGAAATAGTAAATTTAAAAGAACACACATTTTATTCATAAATGACTCCATAATGCAAGTAGTAGTATCAAATAACAACCTTGATAAATGAGGCTAGTACATATATATCCAAAATCAGCCTTGATAAAGAAGGCTTGTACATATATATTCAAAATCAACCTTCATGTATGAGGCTACAAGTACAATGCTGAAAGTAGTAAATAGTAAATACTGAACAGTGAAGACTAATAATCAACATCCTCATCCTTCCTAAGAACATTAATAAAAGTCATAATTAAAAAAAATCTGATTTGCATAAGTTAAAATCGCTGGACAGGGGGAAATGCGTCGTACAGACGAGTTTCTTGTATAGGAAACCGCGTCCATCCATACGTAAATGTGTTTTCGTACCATCTCAAACTCTGAAACAGGTTTCTGTACGGAAACAATGTTGAGACGGGGGGTGGCATTTCCTGCATCTTAGATCTGGACACTCTGCTCTTTCTGTATCTGAATATCCTGTGCTCACTGCATCTGGATACTCGCTTTTGAGCTAATCTCCCCACACCATATAGCTTAGGTTCATGGAAGATTGTTTGCCCCTGTGTATCTATTTGTGTCACCTCCGATTGAGTGGGTCTATTGGATATCATCCAAGACTTTCAAGAATGGCTAACTCCATAGCCTATATTAAGGTGTCATCTTGGATGCTAAATTGGACTACATGCTAGATCTTATAGATCTACTTGGAAGTTACCATTGACTTCCCTTAAGGTTTCAGCACTATCACACGTCATTTTTCACGATGGAATAACATTCTTCCATCATGGCTTTTTGCTGACCGATCATTGCATCATCTCTTGGCAGATCCACTTGTTTTGTGGCTCTACTGTCTCGTTCGAATAGATGAATGATCATTTATACTGGATGGACACTCATCCTTCGGAGCCTCTTGCTCCTCACTATCAAATTCTATTTGAAACCTTCTAGATCTCTTTGAAGGTTACGTTCTTCGTTCTCTTCTTCCTTGGCACATGGGTGTATGCAGGACAACCAAGGATCCATTCCTGCAAATGCTTCTTCGGGAGTCTTGTCATCTAATATTTGGTGATGACACTTGATTTGAGCATAACTGTCGTGCATGACATATCTTTCTATCATGAATTTTCATCTCCATAATATTTACAATGGACCTATTCATGATAGAAATGTCCACAAGGGTTAACCAACACTAATTTAAACAATTATGCTATTCATCAAATAACAATTCAATTTGAGCAAATAAAAGTTATCATACAAAGTGTAAAATACTTATCTTTGTTTGTTTTGTTGGCTCCCTCCTGATCTATGCCTCCTTGTAGAAATCATTTGGAGTTTCTGGGAGGGAGCTCTTCTTCATCCTCTGATTTGACAACCTTGATCTTCTTTTGAACTTTTGAAACTTGTTGAAGTCTTCATCATCAGTCTACATGAAGTAGATCACCAATGACAGTCACATGGTACAAGGCATCATCCAAGGATGATACTGTCATTGGTGCACATGTATCTAGAGGGTATCAGAAGAAATACTCCCTTTGGATATCCTGCAATTTCATCAAGTTTATCTTCCTTTGTCTTCTTTGGAGGAGGCTCATCAACATTGGCTGTTGATGCATGTTGCCTTTCCTTCCTTTTCCTTTGAGCACACTGGATAGGATAGTGACCAAATTTCTGACAATTGTAACACTTTATCTTTGAAAGATCCTTCTTCCTTTGAGTTGGGGTTGATCCTTCACTTGTATTTTTCTTCTTTTCGAACTTTCTTCTTCCTCTTCCTTTTCTTGCATGAGTTGCAAGAGCTTGTTTTTCTTCTTCTTGAGTTTTCCGTGATCTATTCTTTGATAATACTCTGGCCTCTTCTTGAACACAATCAGCCCATAGACGATCAAATCTAGGTAACTCTTCTCTTCCACAAATACTTTGGATAAATGATTCCCATGTGGAAGGAAATCCATTAAGGGTCATCATAACAAGTTCTGCATCTTCAATAATGCCTCCAATCGCTTTAAGTTGATCTTTCAACTGGAAGACCTTCATGAAGTAAGTAGCAACAGAATTTGAGTTTGACATCTGTATGCAACGGAGTTGATTCCTTAAGGCTAGTCTTCTGCTGGTGGTTTTGCTTTTGAACAATCCTACTAAGGAATCATACATTGCTTTAGCAGTCTTCAACTCAAAGATATGAGGAATCAAGTGGTTTTTTACAAAGTCTACCAAGATCCTCTTTGCCTTTGCTTCATTCTTCTTGTATTTAGCTTTCTCTCCATCATCTTCTGGTTCTGAGATATCCTTCTTTACATGATCCTGGATCTCATTTTCTTCCAAATTGAAAAGTATTATGGTCTTCCAGGATCTAAAATTTGAAGCACCGTCCAGCCTATCTTCCACTCCTTCCACTCTAAGACTGGACACCATTTTGGATTTCTGATCCAGAAACCCTAGTAGGAGCTAGGTCAAAATTGAATTTTGTCAATTGTGAAAACTGAGTCCACAGGTAGATGCGCCCTCCTAGGTGTAGCTCCAAAATGCTATGATTTAATCCAATTTGTGGTTAGAAGGGTTAGAAATTGAAAGCCCTAATTTCTCGATTCTAGTGTAAATTAGGTCAAAAATGAAACTTCATGAAACTGAGATATGATTCCATAGATAAGTGCACCCTCCTAGGGTGATTTCCTTAATGCTCTTTTCAAGCCCAAACTATGGAGGGAAGCGTCCAAACTTGGAAGCCCTAGATTCTAGCTCTGGCAGTGGCATCTATTCAAAACTGCTCTGATACCATGTTGATGTTTTTAACTTAGTAGTATAATTTTCATCTCTTTCAAATTTAATTTCAGAATTCATTTCATCCCACAATTATAGCATCATTCATTTGTAGCGAAAAATAGAACAAGGATTACTGAAAGATAACCATGCATAAGAGACACAAAGATTTATCTTGGGAAACCCAAATGGGAGAAACCCAACAAACTTTTCTCAGAAGAAATTAATCCAATACAAGAACAATACCAATCATGAAGTTGAACCCTAGCACAAAATAGGTTCGACCTCCTTCACAATAAACCCTAGCGAGGGTAGATAATCTTCCAGGAGAATAAGAGAATAAGAGAAACTCCAAAATTATGCTTCTTGTAATCTTCACTTGTCCTCCTTGAGAAGTGCGCACCAATGAGAGAGATGAGCTTGCTTGAATGTATCAAATGAAGTGTGAGAACATTTTTATTTATATTATTCAGTTGACTTGATTTTTACTCTTGAGGTCGACTTGTACTTTTATTTTATTCTTTATTAATCTTTCAAGACGACTTGTCATTTTGTCTTCTAGGGTCATTTTACCCCTTTTACTGGGGTAGTTGTGTTCTTCCTTGCTTTCCACTTTCTTTGGGACTTCTTCAATGGATTGTCTGGACTCCTTGGTTATTTCTTCATCACAGAAAAGTTCTCCTCGTTGATGTCCTCACATGCAGTCACATTATTTTCAGTAGAACTCTAATGTTGGTTTGACCATACTCTAAGAAGTCCCGGACACTTCTTAGAGCCAAGTGTCAAATTCAACATTAGAATAGACTTTGTCTAATATATAAGGAGATAAAATCTCCTTGTAACATAGACATGTCATCTCTCTCCACAAGAATATATCACTTCGGCTAAGGCGCACTCCCACATAGAGCACTCCCACATAGAGTACGCAATTGGACCTCTAGCCTACTGCCACTGCAGTCAACACATGACTAAATAAGGCTAAGCATCCGAGCCATAAGACACACAGTCAAGGGCTACGAGGGGCCATTCTTTCTAGGTCGCGAACACATCCAAGAGAATGATCTGCAAAATGTTTGCTCGATGCTGGAACCTTGGAGAACATCAACACCCATAAGCCCGTCTGCTTCATGCATCTCCTTTTTTTAACCATTGATCAGATGGAAGGTTGAGCCCCATCTCCAGTCCTTGGAACAAAGAAAGGTGAAGCCCCGCGGAATGTGAATCTACATTTGTGGAGTCCCTCTCACTGCCTTGTGTCCCGAGTCCCACTAACAAATTTGCTGGTGCTGGTGGTTATTGAGGATTTAGCCACTCCACTCGAAGCAATTTCAGCTCTATTAGCAGCTACCACTTGCTTCTTTCTATCCTTCTCACAAATGGCATCATGGGCCATTCACATAATTTCTGGGGTTGATTCAGTGCAAATTAGAGCATCATGCCCCGAAATTTTAGCCAAATGGTATTTCAACCGGCTAATCCCCGCTGTCATATCTTGACCACATAATTTACAAGACAACCTTTGTCGGTTTGTACCATCCTCGGGCTCACTATACTGCCACATTGGATCCAAGACCTTAGGCATTTTGGAAATGCAATATCAAACTTTCAACTTGAACCTGGGGACAAAAAATGGAACAAAAGTTAAAACCAACATTAAAATTTAAAAAAAAAAAATTAGTCTGCTGTTAAAGGAAATACAGCCATCTAAATTGTTTATCTATCCATGGAAATTCATTGGAAAATTATGACAAGAGACAAGAAAAAAAATAATTTGAAAACCCTAGAGAAAACAGTCCCTCAATCTATTTTATTAGCCACAAAAAATGATGATAAGAGGCAAAATATGATGGGATTTGGAACCCCTAAAACAATCTATGAAAAACAATGCATGAAAATGGGATTTGGAACCCCTAAAACAATCTATGAAAAACAATGCATGAAAATGGGATTTGGAACCCCTAAAACAATCTATGAAAAACAATGCATGAAAATGGGATTTGACTCCATACCTTGGATTTGAGATGACCAACACTGTAGACAGCTTCCAAATTGATTTTTCCTCCAATTAAAAATCTCTTGATGGTGATGAAATCAGTGATTTGGTCCTCTAGATCTCTTTGTTGATGTCTGCTGGCACTCTCCCTCTCATTCCCCCACAGCTGCAAAGTCAAATGAGAAAAAGAAAAATAAAAGACGCAACTTAATGACAGATTTGCGACACCTGGGCGATTTTTCAGGTCGTGGCGCGATTTTTTGCTAACCGTGCGATGTCCGATGTTTAAGAGGAAATTGTGATTTTTTCGGGCTGAAAAATCGGGGGCCCAGAAAAAATTGTGATTTTTCGCGTGGTGCCGAAATTTTTGGCGATATCTTCAACAATGCTCCTAATCATTATTTCCATTTTTGAGAAAAAGTGTAGCTATTTATTTGCCTTGGGCAAAGGGCCTCAAGGACATCTCTGTAATACCTGTTTTGGTAGCGTCTCCTATAGTAGGTAGGGATGACTTAGTTTCTGATGGATGGGAAATAGATTTCCTTTAGGTGTTTTGTGAACCACTTTGGACCAACTTTTTCTTTCTTTAAGTTGCTTCTTTTGGAAGAAGAGGTGTCAGGCAGTTTTCTTCAGCAACCTTTGGAGACATAAGGAGGCGGTCTTTAACCTTATGGTTGTCACCTTGACTATGGAGGCAATATTTAAGAAAGTTATTGATTCCCTCTTTGGGTCAACTTTTTTCCTCTAACATCAATATAAAAGGTTTGTTTGAGGTCTGCAGAGAAGTGGACCACTGAATAGAATTTCTTAGTGGGTTGGGTAGCAAAATGCCTAGGGGTTTGTAACAGCTAAACTTGCCTAAGGTACTGGCAACTAGACTGTCTTGAAATTTATGTATAGCAAATGGAGACCAGGAAACTCTACCTAGACAGGGCAATGAATATTGGCTGACCTGTCAGTTTAGAACTCATCCTATGTGGGAAAGACCACCAGATTTCTGCACAAAGCTATTTTCCCCAGTTGAGAACTTCAACAGAATGCATTTTTCAGCAAATTGATACAGAGAAATCTTTGGTGAATAGTTCAGTTTCTCCCTAGTCAAAAGGCTCCCAACATTCTTTTGGGCTACTGCAGATATAGCTCTTGAAAGGACTTGGCCAGGAAAATAGCCAAGCCATTGGTATAAGTCTATCTATTACAAGTATTTTCAAAAGAAGGAATTTCCCTATTAGACTCAGGTGTATTACTTTGTGGTATACCTTCAGGACAAACATCTTGACCTTATTTGGGGCCATTCCTTTCCTCCTGTCCTGCATACACAATTTGCATGCCAGATAACATAAGATAGATAAGATAATTTTATTAATGTCCAACCAATGACCACAAAAGTAGGTCAATGGCATACACTAGTTCCATCAGTGTAATACAAATTTGGAGTGCCATGGAAGCTCCTAAATCTAAGCTAACAGCAATGAATAAGTAAATATAAAAAGATCTAATAATGAAGCCATAGAGGGCTAGGTAGGGAGTCGAAAAAGAAAAGAATACAGGGACATCATCTGAAATGAGTACACGGAAGGTAGGAATTTAATATCCACCTTTTTATGTGGAAAGACTGTTGCACTTGTAATGCAAGGGCAAATCTAGGTCTCAGATACTTCATTTTGAAGGCCAAGCTATTGAAGTATCAATCGGTAGTGACCTATCTACTTCTGTTTCTTGTCTTCTAAATTTTACCCCTATCTACTTCTGTTTCTTGTCTTCTAAATTTTACTGTCCTGGAAGCAGAATACTTTCCAGGTAACAGTTGTGTTGTGATTTTTTAGGTAAATATTCCAGGTAACAGTTGTGATTTCTTAGATAAATAATTGAACCAGCTAATAAGTGGCACTTGTTTAGGGATAGTTTACCATGGAGAAGTGTATATCTAGGATCTTTAGGTCCTTTTACATCTTTTGTGTCTTATAGATTTCAATTCTGGAAGAGTTATTCTTACACTCAACTTGTTAACTGATAACTCTAAATGTATCATTTTATATGTAAACCAATATACAATGTCTGAAGTTTGAAAAGTTGTATTTTATATTAGGTGTAGAAAATGTTTCCTTTTTCTTACATGGTACTATGATGTTCAGATCCAAAATGGTGCAACTTATGTCAAAGTGGACCAAATTTTTAACGCACAAGATTTCAGCCATGCTCTACTCTTCCAGGGTATAAAGACGATACCTAGCTTGCTATTATACTATTCCTGTTGATATTATTTGGATGCTTATGTAAGAAACCCATCAGAGATTAGCTAATATTATTTTCTGCTTGGGTTTTCTTTTGCAGATGATGGAGGTGGTATGGATCCTGAATGCATTCGACGATGTATGAGTTTGGGATATTCCATGAAGAACACAAATACTACCATAGGACAATGTAAGTTATAGAGGTCTTATTTCATCTGGGAATGTAGTAGAAATTCGTTAGGACTTAGGCAGCGACCTGCAAAAATTTATTTGTCGATTGTATTTGTGTGGTATACTTGTAAGTCTATTGGGCCTAACGCACTTATTGCATGGTTTGACATGGACTAAATCTAGAAGATTGATCTATCTATTTTCACACAGATGGTAATGGTTTCAAAACAAGCACTATGAGGCTAGGAGCAGATGCAATTGTGTTCACACGGAGTGCTTGTGGAAGGTATTGATTGTTCTATGCTCAATTTAATAGTGTGTTACAATCAAAGTGGAAATGAAGAGAATAAGTTAATTAATGGACAAACTGAACCTCTTTTCTGTTGGAATTTTTCCCCAAATCTACTAGAAATTTTGCTTGGAGTTCTAGCTCCAACTGATTGATGCGAACCTTTACAATGGAACTTTGTTAGGCATTTTGGCCTATTTAAAGACGACCCAGATCATTGGAATTTTGAAAAAATTAGTAGATCAAGGCGAACTTTGCCTTGCTGGAAAAAAAAAACTCACCAGAAAGGTTGAGTTTTCCACTTATTAACTCAGTCTGACAATTAGCCATGAGCAACCTGTTGTGTGAGCAAAGATATTATGCATCTGTATTATGTAGTGTGGAAAAAAATTGGTGAGACATTGGTGATTTTCTAATTTCTTCTGATTTTTTCTGCCTACTCGCCATCCTTTTTTTGGATTCATTCCAATATTTTCCCAACTATATTTTGATTCTTTGATTTATTGACCCACCCCCCTTTAGTTATTCCCTCGTCCAATTTTTAATTTTCTTTTAGCATTGGTCACTAGTGCTTTGTGATTTCTTTCTTTATTCAAATAATTTTTATTCAAAAAATTGTAGCAAATTTTTAAAAATTTGTTACAAGAGTGGCATGATGGTAAACACAGTAGCAAACTTTACCATCATGACTCCTTTAAAAGGGTAATAATGTTTGTAAAACGTACATCAGTGCATGTTAAGGGCTACCATTAGAGAACACATCATAACTTGTGCAACTGGATAGAGGGTATGAACTATGAAGTAAATGGTGTGGCAAAGGTTAAGGTCAAGCACATGTTGTTTCACTCTTAGTTGATGGGAATGAGGGTTTTTTTTCTTTGTGAAGGTTATTGAGAATTTGAGATTTTGTATTAAGGGGGGGGGGGTTAATAATATGTATAGGTCGTTGTGAGTCGTGACCATTGGGGGATTGTGTTATAACTTATGATATAGTGGTTAAATGTAAGATATGATTTATTGTATGTAAATAAATGTAATGAAGTGGTATCTTGACATGTAGGAATATGATGTCTTCAAGCTAGGAAGTTGAAGGGTCAAGTTACTTAGTAGAAATGAAAGGTCCTTTCAACCTTTAAAAATGTTATGTACTTGTTTGGGAATGATTGAGCCTTCCAAATAATAGAGTCTCAGTTATTCTTACCATTTCTCTCATTTTTGTATGTGCATCCACTAAAAATTATGTCAGGGCTTTTGAAAGAAGTTTGATTAATAGGTTCTTAGCTTGTGATATTGGTACATTCCATGTGCTAGTAATTACTAATTAGATTGTATGTTAGTATATACGTCTCCCTTCGATAACCCTTTTTTTGAGATTTTATAATAGTAAATACGAGGTTGCAAATGCTTAAATATAAGGGCTAATTCTTTCATGAGTATTTTAAATGATAGCAGTATGAGTTATTATCGATTTCCAATTTTCTCTTGACCCTAGTTTGGGAATGAGCTTAATGTTTTCCCTATTTATGACATATTCTTGAAATTTATTTTGATTTGCTTTCTATAAACATTGAGGAAATTATATCCTGAAAACTTCCAGGTGGCTACATAGAGTTGATATTGTCGTACATCTCTAATAGTCATAGAGTTGATATTGTCATAGTTCTATCCCTACAACTTTATTACTTGTCATTACACTTGAGGCTTGTGTGAGTTCATCCAAGTATAACACAAAATGATGCATTCTTCTAATTTCATAGGGATCACGTCCACGTATTTTAATGGGCCTTTTTCTTCCATGTTTGTTGCTTTTAAGGAGGGAATTTTTGACAAAATGGTCTGTATTAGTTTGGTCATCATCCTTTTTAAAATTTTAAACAATGTGACTTTTGCTCTATGTTGGATCATTTTTAGCCTTATGTTGGCCTAGTCGCTTTGCTTTAGATGTAACTCTGATAACCTAGGACATATGATCCTGTTTTTTTTGCAAGGCAACATAGCTCACATTCATCATTAATTTCATTTCCCTTAGGGTACTTTGACTCTTTTGACTTTGATTTAGGCACCAAACATAAGAATAGTATGTTGACTTTAGATTCTTAGAACATGACATATAATTAATTAATTGCAAAAGGGGGACATGATGGAAGTGGGTGAAATGGCTAGTGAAATGACGTGATATGAATGATGGCCAGGTAACATGTTAATGACATGAAATGAGGGTCACACTTGCTTAAATCCTCGGGGGCACACCTAAACCCAAAAGGTCATACACTTAATCTGATTGAGGAAAGAAGGATTATAACCACACCATGATGCCCCTAAGCTACTGAAACAATATTCAGGATGCACGAGTCATTATAGAGTAACACTTTTGACCTCTAAGGTTATGTCCACACATAAGAAAGCATTTTACCATAAGCCACATAAAGAGGAAATGTCATAACATTGGTACCAACTGGATCCCCCCATTTGTCTTTGTTATGTGGCAAGGAAGGTTGGGTAGGTTGGAAGAATCTTTGAGCTAGCTGAAAGTGTCTGTCTCAAATGTCTATGGGCAAACCATAGATCTCATTTGAGGAATTTCTAGATGTGATGGGAACTTACAAGGAAATGATGATCAAATCACCCCATACATGCCAAGGGGTAACATTGATAACCTTGACTTCTTTTTTGATATCTCTCTTGAAAGAAGAGATGTTAAGAGGAGGGGATATGGGTGGGGGCTTACCTTGGAACATCATAGAAAGAGATCATATGGGAAAACATGGACTAAGGGTCTAAATGAGAAGAGGGCACGATGTTTAGGGAATAGTGTGTGCCAAAAGATTTCAAGGGAGTGGTGGAATGCTACATAAAGCTTAGGTCTCCTCAATGAAAGGAATACCCGCTTCTTATGATGGAGGCAACAATAAGATTTTTGATGGTGGAGGAAAGAGGGTTGGTCATCTGCGAAAGCCAAAACGAAGGTATTTTCTTTCTTAATCAAATCAACAATTCATAGGGCAAGAACCAATGGTATGGGTGTGTTGTTTGATGGAGTGGGGGTAGAAGTTGAGGATTGCCTCCCCTAAGGCCTTGGAAAGAATCTTGTATTTCATTGTGTTTGTGTTCTTGAATGAGAAATTGTAGGGGAGGGGGGGGGGAGAGGGTGGACGAATTCTTGAAGATGAGTGATGTAAAAGTTGACATGCTCCCTATCAAAGGAAATGGTAGTGTGGGGAATGATGGGGGGAGGTGGATATGGAAAAGCTGAGGAGGGCATGGTCGGCAAGGGGAAGGGGGATGCAGAGAAATGTTGGGATGTGCATGAGTAGGTCATAGTTCGCTAGGATGTAGCCACACTGGTTCCAATGTTGTGAGAGAAGCATGTAAAACCCCTTGAATCAAGGTAGCAAGGAAGACTGTTCAAGAGCAATAGATCTCTAGATTCCCCAAGCCATAGAAGGTGTCCTCTGTAGGCTTCTGATCTCAATGTCAGGGGTCTTGTGAAGGCTCACAGTGTTTAGATTGATCTCTTGAAGGAAAAATACATCCTTGGATTTGTCATGTAACAACACTTGTGAGTTCTTGGTACAAGCATTGAAGTCCCCAAAACAATAACCTCATTGTAAGTGGTGTGGTAGGAAATGTCTGCTTAAAGGTCATGGAAATGATCCTCCTTTGTCTCCCTATGAAGCATAAAGTGTGACAAGGTTGGGGGAAATAACAAATTGCATTGTTAATGTGACAAGGTTGGGGGAAATCCCAAGGTAAGGGGCAGTCTTGTGGATCAGGGTCCACAAGAACCTGACGTGCTTGTTCAAGACTACTATGGAAACACTACCCTAGAGAGAGTCACATATGAGACATGCAACTCCATTGGAGCCATTAATGTTGTTGGAACATGTCTCCTTCCCTCAAGACTAGACCCAGTGATAGCCATGGATATGGGGTGGTGTTTGGATGGGGCTTGCATGTGTCTCTATGAGGAGGAGGTCTTGGGACGCAATTGTGTTGTGAAGTGTGCCTGAAGACGATCAAAATGCCCAGTTGCAATTCCAACAAGCCATGGAAATGGTGGGCAAACCTGTCTATCTTGATTGACCCATCATTTAGACCAACAATGGGACCACAGCGATGAGGGCGAACTTCAAATAACTACTTTGGGGTCCTGAACGACGATCCTCTTTCTTAGCTGCCTAATTTGCTCCTTGGACTATCTGAGCTCAACCCTCTGAGTTCTGGTGAGATCAGCATCATAAAGATGTTTGCAACAATCAAAGGTTAAGAAAGATCTTATCCTTAAAAATTTATCATTGAAATTTGCCTTTCCATCTTTTGCATTGAATGGTATCAGTATACTTTTTATTATATTTGTCGATTTAAGTGTTATTTTGAATTTTCTTTTTATTAGTCAGTTTGACAGTATGTTTTGTTATTTGAGCTTTAATATCATAAGCATCGTATTCTTAGTGTCCAAAATCATATTGATTGATGCTAGTATAATCTTTTTTGGGGCATCTTTCCTAGCAGATTTTTATGTCAGATGCTTCACATTTCCTTGCACGCTCCTACATCTTATTTAGCAATAATAAGGAAGAGACTAATTGAGGATAGTCTTGAACTGGCAATTTTATCTTGATCTTCTTAAAGATCACTATAGTTCCTCCACTAATCTACAGCAGGTATATACACAATGAATGTATTGGAGTTACATGGGTGCTTATTAAGCATCGAGTTATTTTTGAGCCTTGGGCTTTACCAGCTCAGAGTAAAAAGAAAAAATAGCAAATAAAGCCATTTGTTCCATTAAAACAAGTGTGAAATGTCGAAATGATAAGTGCATTTTTTGGGCCTCTTTGATTATGGGATAATATGTTCAGCGCTATTTAGTATTTTTTATGGTGATCGAGGTTGGTAGTAGTATGTTGTATGCTGAGAAGGAAAAGTGTTTGAGTCTGGAAAGCAACAGAATTATCCAAGTTACCTCAGGAAACTCGCATTTACATTTTTCAGCCGCTTATTCGGTTGGCTTGTGTGTTTTATCCATGATACATTTTAAAGATATCTTATATTGCTTTCTTATCTGTTATGCATGATACATTTTAAAAATCTCCTAAAAGCTTTCATCTGAGTCTCTTCTACATATGTCTTTTTGTGTTTTTCCTTGCATCTCTAGTTTTTGTACTTGGAATATTCTATCCAATTGGTTGTTTTTAGCTATAACACCTATATTTGGTTTTAATATATGCAGCTCTTCAACACAGAGTATTGGGCTACTTTCTTATACATTCTTGAGGAAAACTGGGCAGGACGACATCATTGTTCCAATGGTATACTTTGTAATGTTTAAAGTTAAATCTGATCAATATCTTCCAGGAAAATGATCTCTTGATTTCAATTATTGTATCTTTTGTAGGTTGATTTTGAGCTTCCATCAGATCATGGAGCACCAAGAATGTTAGTTCGCAGCACTGAAGATACTTGGGCAAAAAACATGGACACAATAAAGCGTTGGTCTCCCTATGTTACGGAAACTGAGCTTCTGAAGCAGGTGCATGATTTATAACCAAATGGTGTTTTTTGATTGGATCGAGGTTTGTTCTAGTGTCTAAGAGGATTGAATAATTATCTTCACTAGTTGACAGTAATGTATTTAATGTTACAATGTCTTACTGTGCTAGGCATTTTATTTTGATTGAAGGAAATCCCTTGAAGAGGACTGGTTACTCGTAGTCTTCTGGAGGAGTTGTTTTGCTTTGCAGTTTCTCAGTGGCCTGGTCTTTCCTCAATTGCCATTCAGACTGTTTGCTCCCTTTGCCTAGACCTAGTTTTAATTTAGAGATGTTAGCCTTTATATTCTGGCTACTGGAACTCTTGGTGTGTGACCAGACCTGCAACCAGCTATATTAGAACCATGGAAAAGTCTGTATTTTTTGGATTCAAGCAAACACTGAGTAAAATAAACTAATAAAGTATAATATTTCTAATTATATATGAACAAATCTCGAGGGAAAACAAGGTTTGGGTTAAAACGTAATATTATTTCAAACTCTCAGTATGTGATGATCTTTTAGGTTAAATGACAAGGAGATAGATAAATAAAATATATAATGTCCACTGATGACCAAGATAACTCAATAGGACTTGAAAACATAGCAAAATAGTAGCAAATTAAGGAGTGCCTAAGGCATCTTCTCCATCAAGCAGAAATAAAGTAAATAATATAGCATAACACCAAAGAGACCAGTTGTTTACTTGAGGACAAAACTGTCTTGAGTCACATAGTTAAATACAGGACCTAGGTGCTTAGGGTATAAGCCTTAGTGAGTATGGAGAGAGAATAACTAGAAGTTAACTGTTTGTTCCTGCCAGCGTTTCTGTTTTATTAGCTACTGGATGTGAAGAATCTGAATCTAAGTTTATGTTTAGGTAATTCTCTAATGCAAAGTGATTAGCTAATTCCAATTTCTTTGCTTAACTCTGAGAAATTTAGCCTTGTCTACACGCTTATAGAAGGACCCGAACATGAGACCAAGGGTCTGTCCTTCACAAGTTGTATAACAAGGCATGTTGTTCATAATGCATCTGATTCAAAGGAACATGGTGGCATGCTATTACCTCTTTAGAATATTATGCTTGCTTGCTGTTAGAAGAAATAATAAGTCAGCAAATTTAATCACCCTTTTGGCTGAACTTGTGGAAATATGTTTTCTGTTACAATGATGTTAATTGTCACTGAATTTTGGTCATTTATTTTGGCCATGTTTGATCTAGAGTTTTTGAACTAACATTCCACTCGCCAGGCTTACAAATGCAAATATGATGGATGTGATGCAGTGACTCCACCACAGCAGAAAATAGGATGCATGTACTTAGAAGGACTGAGCCTGTATTACATTAGTGAAGTGGTATGTACAAGGAGAAGTCAATGCCCTTTATTGAGAAATGGCTGTTCATGGCTGACTGCCATCTCAAAACTTAAGGGGAATCTTGTGATACGTAACAAGATTCAAATGATGCATGCATGTTAGTTACATAACTGACCTTAGCACTGAGTACTGGTGAGAAATGTTCAAAATACGGTACAATACTAATATAATGCAGAACATATTATACTGTTATACAAGTTATAACAATGATGTATAAATGATGAACATGGCTAATGCTACATAAAAATGCTCTTGACATGCACATTCATGCTTGCGCATTGCATCTGTCCTAATCATGTAGATAGATAAGATAACGCAAGATAATTTTATTTATGTCCAACGAATAACCACAAAATCAGGTCAATGGGATTGTGTACCATGATGCCAATACAAAGTGGGAGCATTAAGGCAGCTCCTATAATAAGCGAGAGGTAGAAAGAAAAGTATGACTCTAACCTAAAAACTAGAAAGCTAACTCTAAAGATGGGGAGTTGATTAGGGAGAGAGATGTACAAAGAGAATGAATCTAGGATCTGTGATATAGAAGGTGTATGTATGTCATGGATTGCTTGAATCATCTCTCCTAATATCCGAGGTCGAATGGAGGAATCTCAAAATATAACTGTCTAGAGGAAGAGCTGAAAGAGGAACTTTGAGTTGGAGGCCTATCGATGTGACTTGGATGAAATCGTTTGACTAGTGGTATGGGGCCAAGACTGGGCATGCTGCTGGGGTCTGACAGAAGTGGAAGTGGTCCTCCGTGTCTGAACTAATTTCAGGTTGGAAGCAGCGCCGCCATCCATTTGTCTCTTGGTGCTCCTAGAAGATGGGAGCATAAAAAAAAAGGAAGTAATATGTCGAGTGTAGGTTGGTCCAAGATGTGACTATGGCTAGAGGATGATGATCTGTCTCCACCATAAGATGATGAGAACCCACTCTGAGCTGGCCCAAAGGAATATGAAGAGCATGTGTCCAATGGTAGAGTGTAATGGGGTTGAACAATGAGACTGTCCCTCAGATCCATGAAGTATTGTGTAAAAGGCCATCTGTGGACCTAACCCGCCTTGAGGGTTGATCCAAGTGGCTTGCAAAAACTACCTATAGATATCATCTTGGGTGATTCTGTTCAACTCTTGCCTAGTAGGTAAGAGGTGGTTAGATGGGTCCAGAGAATATCTAAACTGAGGAAGTTGGTCCATAGCAATAACAATATATTTCAAAAGATATGGTAAGCTTGCATACTAGCACCGAGTGTGGCCTCAAGGGCTAGCTGAAGCAATCGACTTCGATGAGTAGTAAGGCAAGTACGAGTACCAATCCGGCCCCTTTGTCGAGTAGGTGAAGCTCTAAATGTGGTGTAAGAGTGAGACAAGGTTGAGCATTGTCTCAAGCTAAAATGGTTAGGCATCAAACTCTGCAAGTATGATGTGTCGAGGTATTGTTTTTTGTGTTTGATGATGCGACAAAGGAGGATTTGCACCCGCTCTACTGAGGTCCAATTAGAGTCTAGTAGACAAGGCCCCCAAACCAATGTTCCTCGAAGATTCCAGGACTGGGGAGCATGGAAACCACCCCAAATTTTAGGGAAATTTCAAGTCGAAATCATAAAAATTAATTTAAAATATAAAAATGACAAATGCAAACAATAACTATTACCATGTAAAAACTAAAAACTAAATTCATCATTATGCAATGTACATATAAATTTAAATTTCAAATTTGCAAATGATACTGAATGATTGAATTTGTACATGATACTGAACTATTGCCAAATTTCTAATATCAAATTTCAAATTTCAAATTTGTAAATGATATTGAACTATTACCATGTAAAAACTAAATTCATTACTATCATTATGCAATCTATATCTAAATACAAATTTCAAATTTGTAAAAGATAATGCAATAGATGTTGAAGTCTGAAATAGATACTAAATTGTGAACACAAAGAAGTTAAAACAGTAAAATAGACCAAAGTCTAATAGTTAAAATTCTTCAAAAATAGTAAAGAGTCAAGGACTATCATCAGTATCTAGTAATGTTTTTAAACTCAAACTTGGACTCATAACTGGCTGAGGGTCAACTTGACTAAGACTTGAACTCGACAATGATTTGGACCGGATTTCAATGACTTTTTTTTTTAAAAATTACATAAAATATTCAAAATTTCAAGGGAAAAAATTATTTTAAAGATTTCAAACCATTAGAATCAAAATATGCATAGTCTACTCATGTATATACCATGTAAGGGTGAATATATCAAAAATTCAAAATGGCACCAAGTGCAATACGTATCTGAATCAAAATTGAAAATACATAATCAATGAGGCTCTAAATGGCCCATAGAGTTCAAAACACGACATGATATGCCTACAAGGCTACAAGATCAACATGATCAATCGTCAAAGATCAAACTCATCACAGGGAAGGGGCAATTTTGACTCATTTCAAACTATTAACATACCTAGACAATTGACTATTGGACTGGTATAGTGGAAAGTGGAGGAATCAACCAACACAACAACTCAATAGCCACAAGTAACAATGAGATTGACAAGAAGTAACAATGAGATGGACAACAAGTGTCAACTCCTTTAAGTTGGGTTGTAGCCTCCTCAATCAGATCGAATCCATTGCAAATAGTCCAAGAAGATTGCCCAACAAGCTCCAAAACCTCTAACTTCTCAGCGTACAATTTTGCTCCAAAACCTCCAAATGCTCAATGAAGATGGTGTGGGGCAAATAGAGTGTGTGTGGTGGTTCTCCTCTTAGAACCAGTGAAGCACCACTTGTCTAGTACTTGCGAGTACGGACGAGTCGACCTACGGAACGGGTACTCGTTGTATACTCACCCCAGACGCATCAGAACCGACATACTTGCTAGACTCGCCATGACTCAGATTACTCGCTGCAAACTCGGCCATGACTCGCTCAGACTTTGCATAACCGCGGAAAAAAGCCCCCGCGGAAAAAAGCTCGTACTGCAATTTTTTTTTATTTGGTTGATTGTTTTTGGAGGGAAAACCAATGTGGAAGAGGCTATAAACACCTAACACGGGTCTCACCCTCTCGTTCATGATCCTCATTCCATAGAGTGCTACTGAGTAATTCGTTGAGTAGTGGATTGGTGGACCGTGGAACCTCTCACACTCTCTCTTTGACCATTGAAGAAGGATGGAAATTGGAGCTGCGATCTCAGCCTGTGAAGGAGGGCGAACTCATCAAGCTTCAAGATCAGGTTCCATTTTGTTTGTTCTTTTCATTTTTTCATTTTATTTTTCATATTTTTTATTTTGTTGCTATTTCAATCTGTTTTTTAGTTTGTTGTTATGCCTTGTGGCCGAGTATCTCATCCCACGGGCCTATGTGGCTGAGATACTCAACGACAGGGCATAAAAACAATACAAAGTTTGTATTGTTTTTATGCCCCGTGTGTTAGTTTTTCATACAATTATAGCATTATAATTCAATTGCATAAGATCAATAGGATCACTAGAAGAAAGACAACACAGGAACAAAGAACATGAGAATTTATCCTAGGAAACCCAATAGGGAGAAAACCCAACAACCTTCGTATAGAGATGAACAATTCTAAGAATAGAGTACATATCAAGAGAGAGAAAGTGGAAGAACTCTTCAAGATGAAACCCCAAAATATCCTTCTCCTAGCTGTAGATGCGAATCTCTCTCCAAGTGATGCGAACTTGCTTGGTTGAGTGAGTGTACAAATGAGGTGAACTTTCCTTCTATTTATACAAGTGCTAAACTAGCTTTTTCTTCAACAGGGCCGACTTGTCAAATTGTCTGGGCCGACTTGACTTGGGGATCAATAAATAAAGTTTATTTTAATCTTTTCTTTGGGTAATTTATCCCCAAGGTTTACATTGATTCTTTCAAGGGTTTACATAATTAATTACATCAAATTAATCTCTCGTAGGAGGTACAAATCAATATAATAAGAATATCTTCCGAAGTTGCACAAATTCCAACAGTGTGGCTGAGTATCTCAACCCACGGGCCTTGTGTGGCTGACATACTCATCCATAGGGCATAAAAAAATTGTATTGTAATGTTTTTATGCCTCGTGGTTGAGTATCTCAGCTCGGAAATGACATACACAGCCACGGGGCATAAAACAATTTGTATTGTAATGTTTTTATGCGCCGTGGTTGAGTATCTCATCCACATAGGGCTTGTGGGATGAGATACTCAGCCACATGGCCCGTGGGCTGAGTAGAGTGTTATCAACCACAAAGTGCTTGTGGGTTGAGTAGAGAACACTCTACTAAGCCCACAGGCCCTATGGCTGAGTATCTCATCCCATAGGCCTTGTGTGGCTGAGATACTTAGCCATAGGGCATGTATTGTTTTACATGCCCCGTGGTTGAGTATCTCAGCCACACATGGCCAGTGGGTTGAGATACTCAGCCATAGGGTCTGTGGGCTGAGTAGAGTGTGTTCTCTACTCAACCCATAGATCCCGTGGTTGGGTATGTCAACCCACAGGCCCTATGTGGCTGAGATACTCAGTCACGAGGCAATAAAAACAAATTTGTTTTTATTGGCCTGTGGCTGAGTATCTCAGCCATACAGGGCTTAAAAACATTACAATACAAATTGTTTTTATGCCCTGTGGCTGAGTATCTCAGCCACACAGGGCCTATGGGATGAGTAGAGAACACTCTACTTAGCCCATAGGCCCTGTGTGGCTGAGATACTCAGCAACAGGGCAATAAAAACAACTAAAAACAAATTTGTTTTTATTGCCTTGTGGTTGATTATCTCAGCCCACAGGGCCACACTTGTTTTAAAAAAATCATTAAATAAGTTAAAGAATTTAAAATTTAAATTTAGAAATAACGGTATGATCATTGATAATCATTGTTCATTAATGTAGAACATTTAATTTTTTTGCAATCCAGATTCCATGGCACCTAAACTTTGCAATATTGTGTTCGGGTGAATCCCAATGATGACCACAGGGTCATTTGCAATTTCTGCTCCACCCAAATGTCTGGGGGCATAAACAGGTTGAAATACCACCTAGCAGCAATTGCTTGCAAAGATGTGGTGGTTTGTGACAAAATCCCTGATGAAGTCATAGCCAAAGTGGCAGCTTCTCTGGATGCCGTTAGAGAATAGAGTGAAAAGAGGGAAAAATACAAGTTTGAAACTTCCATGATAGGTAGATCTCCGATGGGACCATCAAATCCAAGTATAGGAGGGTCCACATCAATTGTTGCAACAAACAAAAGTATAACTTCTTCTTTCTTCCTTCCTCAAACAACTCCAGGATCTTAGCCAACCTTGGAGAGCTTCAATGAAAATAAGAGGAGGTAGATATGGCAGTGAGGAGGTTTTGGTACCGTAACAACCTTTCTTTTAACTATTATGCAAAGTCTTATTTTTATCAGCCCATGGGTAGATGCCATTGCAGCTGTTGGCCTTATGTACAAATCCCCCTCCTATAATGCACTTAAGGGGAAAGAGCTAGATGAGGAGCTCAAGTGTGTTAAGGAACAATTGGAGACCATTAAAAAGTCATGGAAGTTTATAAGTTGCACATTTTTTTCTGATGGGTGGACAGATAAAAGGGGCAAAACAATCATTAATTTTGTTATAGCTTGCCCTAAAGGAACCATGTTCCTAAGATCCATTGATGCATCCTCGCATGTAAAGGAAGCACGTCTCATTTTTTCATTGTTGGTTGATGTTGTGGAGGAAGTTGGGGTAACAAATGTTGTCCCAGTAATCACATACAACACTGTTAATTATGTGGCAGCCATAAGGTTGTTTTTTGCAAGATACCCCACCATTTTTTGGACTCCATGTGCTACCCATTGCATCGACTTGATGATGGAGGACATCAAGAAGATGGAATGGGTGCAAGCTGTTATGCAAGAGTGCAAACAAATAACCAAGGATATTTATAACCATGCTTGGGTGTTGAGCCTTATGAGGGAATACACAAAGGGTGAACTCAGTTGTCCTGCTATCACATAGTTTTCCAAAACCTTCTTTCCCTCCAAAGCCTTTTGAATGAGTACCAAGCTTTGAGATGAATTTTGTGTAGCCAGGAATGGATATTTTGGAAGGATAGCACAAAGCCAGATGCAATGGTTTTGAAGGTGTTTCTCTTAGGAGATGGTCTATGATTGAAAGTCACTTGATATTGTAAGCTTTATTGAGCCACTTTTAAAAGTCTTGAGGATCATGGATGGAGAGAAACCTACAATAGGATACATCTATGAGGGCATGGACAAGGCCAAAGAGGCCATCAAGGCTTTCCATTAAGACTTTCTACAAGGGGGATTCATCAAAATATCTCCCTATATGGCAAATTATTGATTCTAGGTGGGACGGGCAGCTACATTCACCATTGCATGCAACGGGAGAATATCTCAATCCGAGCTTTTTCTCTGATCTAGATTCTAACATTCAAAGAAATCTGGAGTTGATGAGAGGTGTCATGATATGCATTGAGAAGATGTTTCCGGATCAAGATGTGCAGGACAAAATCAACATGCAACGTGATATGTACAAAGAAGCATTTGGCATGTTTGGATTCAGCTCAACCCAATGTCTCAAGGCCAAGAAAATGCCATGTAAGATTCAATCTGTAAAAACTAAATTGTTAGAACTTAGCTTGTAAATTTGCTGGTTCTCTTTTACAATTTTGGCATTTCAAAACTTATAATCTTTGTTGTTTTTAATTTTATAGCCCATTGGTGGATAGATTGTGTCTTTGAGGCACCACAATTACAAGAATTCGCCATCAAAATTCTTGAGTCAACCTTGCAGCGCTTTAGGTTGTGAGTGCAATTGGTCGGTATTTGAACACATCCACAACAAAAAGTAGAACAGGTTGAAGTATGAGAGGTTGGAGAAGTTGATTTCCTTGAATTTTCCTAATGATTTGAGTGGGTTGTGGAGAAGGATTTATTTGATGATTTGAGTTGGCTTGATGAAGAGTCTCAGGATCTCTCTAGTCTCCCATCTCAAAGGAAACTCTAAATACACCTACTTTATAGTTGCATCAGTTTGTCGATGTTGGCACTAGCTCCCCGAGGGCTTATTCTAGGCATACTCGTGGTTAGGCATGAGACTCTAGTACATGGAGACATTGTCTATTTTGGTTTTCTAATTCGATTATGAGACTGAATTATGGTTTATATATTTGAATTTTGAACTTGCTGCCATTTCTAATTTTTAAGTCACTATGGTTTATGGTTTATGATCCGTATTTAAATTTTTGCATACACAAATTGATTGTGTTAAGCTTTATTATCATAGTTTATGAGATAATGTTATGATTCATGAATTATTGCATACATTGTAGTTTTATAAGTTATATGGATTGGAAATGCCTTTAACCTATTTTTTGTGCCCAAAATTGACCATATTTTAAGTTTTTTCCTATTTTTCGAGTCTTGCCGAGTTTGTCCTAGGTCTTTCCCGAGTCGATGAGTCATGCAAGCCGAATCTTTGTCGAGTCGTGCAACATTTCTTAGAACATCGAGTGCAATCCATATATGACCCAAAATACATAAACAAAGAGGCTCTAGAGTCTAAATGGCTTGTAGAGTCCAAAAAACTTCAAGCTACAATAAATAACTACATATCACCAAAATCATTGCCTATATTGGGCATCCTATTCATCAATACCACCTTGTCACCCCCTCTTCTAGGCTCTATCCCTTGCCTCCACCTCAAATATCGAAGTTGATCCTCCAAGGACATTAGTCAACACCCTACAATTTTGATGAAACTTTCTAATCCAAGCATTAAAATAATGTAGAAAAAGCTTCCCATGCCTAATAAGTGATTTTGCTTGACTAAAGGGTACATTTTGCTTGACTAAGGTCATGACAGAGGAGTTCGATCAACTTCAACAATCAGCACCACCAACATCAAGGTACATAGAGAGGTTGATGTGCTTGATTAAATTCCAATCCCTTACCCTCATACACGATAGAATCCAGTGGAAATGTTGCAATCCTGAAATCTTGAAAATTGTTAAGTCTGTTGAATTTTGGATGGGATCTATGTTAATTTCTAACACCAGATTTGATCTTCGTTCTCAATAATTTATTGCTTAAATTATAAACGAAAATACACTAATATTTTAATTTTTAACTAATAACGTAGCAAAATAAAAAAGGAAATCAATCGCACAATTGAAACAAGGATTTAACTTGGAAAATACGAAAGGGGAAAAACCAACAATTGACTATTTTATTAGGATAAAATATGGGGTCTCATCCTAGGATAATGGCCCTCTAAGGAATAAATTATAATATAATAACAACAAGATAACCTAGCCTATCACACTTGGCTGCTACCTTCTATGTTGCCCCTTCCTCCTTTCCTCGAACCCTGCCGCTGCACTCTTGGTTGAAAGTCCTTCACCCAATCAATGAGATCTCACTCACTCTGTGTGCGTTTGTCTCCTCCTCTCACCTAGGTTTCCTTTTATATCCATGAGATGAACCAAAACCCTATCTTCGACTATTGAGATTAGATCTCATTCACTTGAGATCAATAGCTAAGATTCACTTAATTAAATTAAGTTATTAGTGCCTAAAACATAGGCCCTTTACTTAATTAATCCCTCAATTAATATGAAAAGGCATTCAGTTTAATAATTCACTTAATTAAAGTGAATCTCCTAGTCTTAGAGGTATTAGTGACGTTCGATGCTAAAATCATCAACACTCCAACTTAGCGAGGAAGGTACTTTTCGAAGAGCCACCTGGAATTGGTTCTCCCTCTGACCTTGGCACACTGTCTCACACGTCATCTTTCACACTAGCATGCATCCAACCCTGTTGGTCAGTTGCTCCTTGATCACTGGAAGTCATGGAATCAATGATGCTACATATCAGTGCCATGAAGTTTGGAAACTTCGTCAAAGGCTTGGTCTCCCTCAGTGTGCTCCTAGAAGCCTTCTCTTGCTCCTGAGCATCCATCAATGCCATCTTGTACCAAGTAGTTCTCTTGACAGAAATGGAAGGGGCTAACTCCCTCTTTCTATTGAAAGGTTGACTCCCTACACTGGAAGTCTATGAACTTTGCTAACCTTTCAGAGCCTTTTGCTCTTTTCCTCTGCCACTAACATTGATCTATGATCCAAGATCCCCTTGGATCCACCTACACGCTCGCCCTATGACCTGTATACCATGCCCTTTCTAACACCAATGTTGACAATTGTGTCAGGGATAGCTCCCTCTGAATGCATGAGCACTTGTTTGTTTTGGAACAAGACTACATAACCCTTGTCCTCCAGAGTTGAGGCTGAGAGAAAACTCCTCCTTAGCTTTGGGACATACCACACATCTGTTACCTCCAGAGAACCTCCCGAATCTAGTTGGAAACTGATTGTCCCAACTCCCTCTACACCACGCTTGGCATGAGGGCCAAGCTCCGCATGCAGATCTGAGTCTGTCTTTGACAAACTGGTGAACAACTCATGTGTCCTCGTCATATTCTTTTTCAACTGAGAAAATAAATACGACTAACTCCTAGAGCTTAGATCTGGGCTCCTGTCCTGGGATAATGGCCCTATGAGGAATAATACAATGACAACAAGATAACCTAGGCTATGACACGTGGATGCTACCTTCTCTAGTGCCCCTTGCTCCTTTCCTCAAACCCTGCCCTTGCACACTTGGGTGAAAGTCCTTCTCCGCTCAATTAGTGAGGTCTCACTCACCCTATGTGCACCCGTGTGTCTCCTCCTCTCACCTAGGATGCCTTTTATATCCTTGGTAAAATCCTATCTCCGATGGTTGAGATTAGATCTTTTTCACTTTAGATCAACGGTCAAGGTTCCTTAATTAACTTAAGTCATTAGTTCCTAAAACTTAGGCCCTTTAGTTAATTAATTCCTCAATTAATCTAAAAGGCATTCACTCTAATGATTCACTTAATTAAAGTGAATCTCCTATGTCTAAGAGGTATTAATGATGACTTCCACCAGTTAGACAAAAAAGCTTAGTGGAAGTACATGTCTGATGCTACAATAATCAACAATCTAAAATTGTACTTTTTGCTTATGAAGTCCGTTGAGGTTGGAACCACTCTCAAACATCCTCAAACAATTAGTGGTAATGTTAAAAATTTATTTAAGAATTTAACATTGCCAATTAATATTACTGACTTCAATGCACTTGTACAAAACCGGCCGGGTTTATCCAGAATTGGTTCCCTGCATGAAAAGATGAAAATCAGAGGGGTGGGGGGTGGGGGGCGACTAGATGTCCCTTCCTTATCAATGGGGATGCCCAAATGCCTACCCAAAAGAGAAACACGTTCCGTCACTAGGGAAACATTTACCCATGTGTTTCCCTATGTTCCCCCCTAAAGGGGGATGTGTAGAAATGTCTGAAAAATGATCTCTTGAGAAGGGTGAAGGATCCACAGCCCTTGTTGACTTGGGGTTGAAGGGCATTTGCAGACTAAAACGAGGTCCTGTGAATTGTACCCTCAAATAGGGATAGGTGTTGGTGATCTCAATCTCCTCCCCTTTAAAATAGAAATGAAGATTCGAGAGGATCTTCTTCGACCCGTTGAAGATCATGACCTTGGTTTTACCCAGGTTGATTGTCGACTAACTAAGGTCATAGAAAAGGGCCAAGGTATCTAGCTATCTCTCCAACCCCTTTGAAGATAAAGTCGGGAGGATCACATCCTCTACAAATAGTAGGAGAGAGATCAAGATCTGCTGGAGAAGGCACCCATCTCCATCCTGATTGTGCTCTTTTAAGAAAGACTGCAGCTCGTCGATGTAGATCCCAAATAAAGTATAACCACTTTGAAATGGGCATGCAATTGAGTAGTTGGACATTTAAAGTAAACGCAAAGAATAGTTTTAGTGGACTTTGAATTCCATATATTAAAGAGTCAACTCTTTTGATCAATACAAATAAGAAGCTTGTTTGAGGCTCCTAATTCAATAGATGCCAACAATGGAGTCAAGTTTTTAGTCTTCTTAGGTATTTACTATTAACTATTAAGTCCTCTCCACAGAGACAATGGCTGTTAGTTAAGGTGACATAGCTGGCTTCTACTTGAGATTGGTATTGATGGGTCCGATTGAACAATTTAAGAATGTGATATTTTTTCTCATTGGTATGATAATCATTTTCGTTCTTGCAGTTAGCCTTGATAGTGTCTACTATGCCTGCCTTGTAGGCTCTTCAAACTAGATGATGATTTTTCTAGTAGATTTTTTTTCAGCCACAACATCTGACAGGTCTTCTTTAATATTTTCCACAGTTTCTTGCTGAATATTATCTTGAAATCTATCTGGGCCATGTTCTGTCTTTCTTTTTAGTGGAAAAAGATCACTTCTAGTTCTTTAAGTTCATAGCCCAAGGTTTCTTTGGAAAGGTTGCATTAACTTAGGTCAACAATTAGAGGAATTCTGTACATCCCCACTTGATGTTCAGTATTATCTATGAAAGAAATTAGCAGGCTCCTTTCTCATTTCCATCTTGACCTGCAAATCATTACTATACCTATGCCCCTATTGGGGTAATGTGTGAAATGCGCTATGTATTATTTTTCATCATAACTTATCTATGAAAACATTTGTTTTTGTGTCCCTTCCTCAACCATAACATTATAGGTTGGTTCATATGACAGTAGGTAGGTACTAATTCTATCACAAGGTGTTGATAGAATATCTGCATCTCATAAGCGCCTTGGAAGCAATGAGAGCTTAATGGATACTAGGGTGTCTTTTGGCATTTTTCTAATTGGATTGGGCTCTATAAGGCATAGAAACATCAAGGAGAGGTAACTCATTTGATCCTGCAAAACTCATCAATATAATCAAACTCCAGTGAAGCCAACCATGAATCCAGCTGATGCTAACCTGTATCCTCGTATGCTTGAAAATCAGAAAAAATAAAGGCACCAGGCATCATGATTATGTAACTCATAGCAAGACTGATTCTTACATGGAAAGGAGGAAGAAAACCCAAGACTTTGCTGTGTCAATCCCTGAAATAAATTTCCCATAAACTGTTCAACTGGGTCAACATAACTAACTGAATCTTGACAATGATTTGACTCAGAAATAGACACTGAAATAAAATCAGATTTAGGCATTATTACCAATTCAGTGGGTTCCTTCTGCTGTCCACAGAAATTAGTAGTCATCGATATATGCTTTTCTCGTTGCTCGGAAAAATCAGCGGCAAATGGCTGTTCTTTCTGTGAATCAATTTATTTTTCTTGCTGCTGTTTAGAAAACCAGCAGCTGGAAACAATTGGCTGTTTGGAAGGGTGAACAAGTAGAAAATTAGCAACGACCAAGGACTGTTCTAACTTCTGCCTGCTTGAATCTGCAGTTACTACCAGAAAAATCAAGCTGCAAATTGACGTCATGTTCCGCATGGTTCCTATCATGAATCGGGTCTCCTATGTACAAATCATAAAAATATAAGAATCAGAATCCATTTCACAATCTGTCCCTACCTCATGCTCATTACAAACATAGGAAGGTATAAAATCATGCATCCTCGGAGCCATAAGAACCTCATCTTATGAATCATCATCAACTGATTTGCTTTCAACTGCAGGAGAAGAAGGAATACTATATTCCTTCACAACTTCAAATGTGCAATCATTTGAAGACACCTCATTATCACTTATCGGAGTCTCATAAAGTTCTTGAGTCAGCAAAATCCTAGGAAGAGACAATATACTTTCATGCTGACTCATATCTTTTTGGCTACTCTATTGCACCTCCTCAAATCTGAAATTCATGTTGTGAAGGGTCAAATTATGCTTCAAATCAAGCTCTCTCCTGAACATCTTCCTCTGGAACCCCCTAACCCCCCCCCTTAAAATATTCATATTGTTAGGCTGTTACTTATCACGGTCATGATTCTTAGACACATTTACCCTTCACTTGTTGGTTCTGGTCCAATGTGTCCAAGGGCCTTTGCTTTTGCATTGTATGCATAGGAACAAAATGAATGCTTTTGCATTGTATGCATAGGAACAATATGAAAAGATGATATATGAAAATTTAAAAACCTCTTACTGGGATTGCTCCAAGGAAAGTTTTAGAGCTAAATTTTGCCCATGGGCTAATTTTCTATGTTTTTAATAAAAAAATGGTTCATCAATTTCCATTTTTTTTCTAATTATGAATAGCCCAATTTGTATAGGATAAAATTCTTTTACTTTAAGAACCCCCAAAATTTTATAGAAACTATATAAAATCCTTAAAATATTACAAAAATTGAAAAATATCACCAAACATTTTATAGTCCTCCTTATAAGAATTAGTAAGATTCACCAAGGTTTCCACACTTAGTCAGGATCTTTAATATTATCCTTGGATTGCTCCCTCAATGGAATATAAAAAATCTGTAACAAACCATTTGCACCAATGTCATGTATCTTGGTGCTACAAATTTTAGGAACAGAGGCTTGCTCCTCAGCAAAAATGCCCCTCCAAAATGTTAACACTCAAAATCAATTAGTTAAAACTTAAAAGGTAACTATGGAAAGTGCCAATGTCATCTCCCACAATCCTTTTGCACTTTGGGCTAGTCCTTGCTAGCCTCATGGGAAATCCCTTGGTGATTTGCAGTGTCATTTGTGGGTTAGAGACATATTTTTACACTTCAAATCACCTAGGGATTCCCCCTTGAGGCCAACAAGCACTAGCTTGAAGTGCAGAGGGATTGTGCCAGGTGATATCCACATCCTCCCTAGTTAGCTTTTCATGGATGGTTTTGGGTGTTAACGTGGCCCATGTTTAAAAATGATTTGGCAGTTTTCTTGACTTTGGAAGTTTGCAATGAAGAAGCCTTTTCCATAGGTTGTGATGCCAACTACACCTCTAGGTTTAGTCTCCAGATAATGATCTAACTAGTGTGTTTCAATGCAATGAGTGTTAGATATTGTAATGTTTATTTTATTTAAGGAGTAATTAATGTTATTTACTAAAATAATAATGTCTTAAAGTGGAAATAAGTCATACATGATAAACGACATTTTTGTTAATGTATTTATGAAATTAGGTAAATTAGGTGAGCGGCTCTTAATGGGAATAACGGAAGTTCATAGATATAAATACAACACCACTCTATGTAATTTGATATGCATAGATATAATACAACTCTTTCAATTTCTTTTGCTTGTCTCTCACATATTCTCCATATCATAGTTTAACATGGTATCAAAGACGGTGTTTGTGGCATATGTCAATTTCAAAGTGCCAAGACAAATTTTGGCACACGCACAAGCTCGAGAGAGAGAATTGGAGAGGTGAAGAACACATTCGTATGACCAAAATATAAGATTCATATGGTTGATTCCGGAAAATTAAGAAATTTTACGGTGACTGATTTTTAGAGAAAGATTAGATCGACAAATTCAAAATTTCTTACGGATGGGTGGCTGTAACCAGTATGGCAGCTGTTAAAATAAAAAAGGCATGCGACATCGGCCTATTTCTTGTATAGAGACTGAGTGGCCATTTAAAAAAGTTCAAAATTATGTATGGTAGATGACAACAGTGACAGCTAAAAAAATTAGTAGATGAAGAGGTATAAATTTAACATACAACAAAGGTACAAATGACAAGCGTATGATAGACGTATGGGTGGAAATTTGATGGCTGTATGACAACACTCAGATAAGCAGAAGGTACATAAATTAATCAATTCAATCCAGCAGAAGTTATAACCATTCATTTTTTGAAGATATAAGAAGTGTTTTTTTAATGCATTGTCAATTTAAGAAGTTACACCCACAGGAATATGATCTTTTATTTTGGGAAATCTGAAGCAAATTCTCTGCAATTATTAAATCCTTTTCCAACTCTGCTTTCCAACATTATTTTAAGAGTTATAAGTCTGATTTTTTTAAGGAGTTATAAGGGTTTTTAAGGAGTTTAAGGATTTTTTATTTTCTAATGGCATTATAAATAGATGTTTTTGGAGTTATAAGGAAATATGGCCAATATTAATAATTTCATGATGTCTGGATCTCATAAATTAAATGGCAAAATTTTTCTAGCTTGGAAACAAAAAATGGAACAGATTTTGTCTTATGATGATCCTTGGGAACTAGTTATTGGGACAGTTCCAAAATCTGATACCGTGATTAATAGTAATGACTATAAGTGGAAAAATAAAAAATGCGTTACTTCTTTTTACCTTCGCTTTGGAGGATGATATTCTTTCCCACATTCACAGTCTTAGTAATGCTATTGATGTTTGGAAGATGTTAAAGACTTTATATGATATTTCAAATGAACTATGAATTTTATTATTGAGAAACGAATTGACCAATTTGAAGATGGTGGCATTAGGTTCTGGTAGATATCATGTTCAGAGGTTGCAGGAACTAAACAATGAATTATCATCGATCGACACAGACATTAAAGATAAAGAATTCATAACCATTCTGTTTAATAACCTACCTGATGTATATCAGACTTTTTTAATTTCATTTTGTGTATCTTCTTGAAATGAAATTCTCACATTTGAAGAGGTTGTAGGCTTACTACCCGAGGAAGAGTAGTGAGTCAAGAAAACTGCACTATTATTTGGCTTTTATCTATTATGCGAAATCAAAGTGTGACTGCATTTTAAAAAGACTTTGCTTCAAGTTTTTTGGATCAAGTACATAGGCCCTTTTTCGATATATTGTCTATACGATTCTTTTAGTACAAATGGTATATTTGGTGTGGTTTTAAATTTACAATTTGATAGGATCATTTCCACTATTTTTTATTGAGAATTCTTCTACAAATGATTTGTAGTCGATTATAGTGTATCTTTCTCTACCACAGTCTGATGCACCACCTCCTAGTGATGTACTTTCTAGGAAGACTTCCTCTACCTTGTTGTTGAACTCGAAGGACTCTTGTTACAGTGCACATTTATTGTGCATTTTGCCAATTGGGCCTTACCTGTTCTAGGATTTGATAATATGATTATTAACCTCACCACATTTGAAGATGTGCTTTATGTTTCAAGAGTTGGTGGTTTTACAATGTATGCTCTGATTTATTGTGATGCGAGGCTTGATTCTCAGGTATTGGTTCATAGTGACATTTGTTGGCCTATGACCACTTGGCACTTGTTATAGTGGGGGAGCTAAGTACTTCAACTTCTTTGATGTAGATTTTACTTGTAGATTTGCAGAATTTGTCCCTCTATCCTTATAGACGATACATAGATGATTCTCAACTTATTATTAGTGGATCTTTCCTATATACCTCTTTTAAAAGCCATCTTCACCAACTTGTTGAACCATACTAGTGTGGTAGATATGGTGTTTAGGGTGGACTATCTATTTGTATCATATTCAATGTCAAGGAGGGATGTAGCTTGTGATGGAATGTCTTCTCTCTGCTTCCCCTTGTTTAGATTAGGGGTGATGTTGAATGCAGGAGTGTAATCCAAATTTTAATTTTTCGGCCATGGTTGACCTTGTATTGAGTTGGGTATTCATAATGCCATTCTCATTGTACTCCAGCTGTGGCAGACTTTTATCTAGTTGGATATTCACATAAATCCAATCCTATTTCTAGCTATGGCTGACCCTATATTGAGGTGGGTATCCATAAACCTACTTCCATTTGTAATATCAACATTCCTCTTTGTAACCCTTTGTTGAGCTTAGTGCGAGGGGGGAGGGGGTGTGTTGAGAATGGTGTAATTCTCACATTTAGGTATGGTCAACTCATCTTATGTCATTAATGCAATTGGTTAGGCATTAATGTAATCATTTATTATTAATATTATACTAGGTTGTGGGTTGAGGTAGACCTAGTCATATTGATGTAGGCCCATAACCCCTTCTTGGGGAAAGCGGCCTATCTACTTGAGTTGTGTATAAATTCACCACAACTTTGCCATTTGTAAATCATCTTATGATCTTCTTGATTATTCTTTAGCCTATGGGCATCATTATTTTATAAAGTGTTTTATGTGTAAGGTAACCTATATCTTTGGTGTTTCACTTAAGCTTGGGCATTTTTTCCCTTTCTCACTTGTGCATGTCTGCTTTCTCCTATAGCACTTATTCATGTATGCTTTCTCTTACTAGGTTTCTCTCTATTGGCTGATTTATCTTCAAGCCTTGCACTGTTTTCTTCTCGTTTATTGCAGGATTTTGGGCTTGTTTTTGTTCCATTCTATTCTCCTACTGTTATTTCTGAATCTCAACAGTTCAAATTAGTAAATTCTAATACTTAAATAAGTCAACTAGTAAAATGATATCATTCATCTGAGAAGAGGTACTGTAAAAGTACACAATGGGTATTAAATAGCTCATTTAAAAAAATCTACAAATATGATTTTTTTATAATGACAAGGCATAAGCATTTAAATAGATCATACCATTAATTCATGCAATAAAGAAGCATGTTCATTAATATTTAAGAGTAACAAACTCATAAGCAGGTATCCAAGGTAAATAAAATAAATATGCAATATACAATAAATTATAATCCATTATTTGAAGTATGAATCAAATAATCAAACTTCATGCATAAAATGGAGGAATATTGTACCACCTGTATGTATTGATTTGAAATATTATTGATATGTCTAGTGTTCATTTTGTTATTGCTGCCCATTTTTTTTTATCTTTCCAGTTCTTGGATCATTGCCTGCAAATGTGAACAGCTATGTTATTAATTTTTCCATATGTATTGCAGTTTGACGACATTGGTCCTCACGGAACAAAAGTTATTGTTTACAACCTTTGGCTTAATGATGATGGCATCCTGGAGCTTGATTTTGACACAGATAAGGAGGTATGGTCCGGGATCCTTTGGTTATCACCCATATTTTTTTGTAGTTAGGCATTATAAATTAAGGGATCTCTGGCTGTAGAATAAAATTATTATTATTTTGCATCTTATTTGGGTTATTCACTTTCTGGCGTTCAGAGTTATGCTTTGTTGATGCTTATATATCTTCTTGAGTATTTGCTGTCTCATAGTTTGGCCTGTGATGCCTTTCTGATATGCAGATTATCGCACTTCTATGTCTGCCAAGTTTTATCTTTTGAATAGAAAAGACAGATTTCTTCATTTCTAATCTTCATTTCTAAATTGATTCTAGATAACTTTATTTCAGGCGATTGGCATCCATGTTGCATGTATCTAGACAAAAGGCTGAATGCACGAGTTTTCATACATGTGCCCTGGCAGAAGTATCAATTTGTAGTGTGCCCTATGTTGCAACAAATAAATCCATCATGAACCTAGGGGATAGAAGAAAAAAATACCCCCAACTCTGGTATGATCTGGATTGTGAAAAAAAGACAAACCCTATTTGGATTTTATCTTGAGTTGGAGACATTGATATTAAATACACAAATAATATAGGTAGTCAAAGACTAAAATTAGCATTAATTGGCAATATGAAATGAAAGGATTAATGAACAATAGTCTGTCTTTAATAGACTGGTCACTGATAAAAACTAAGTCAACTCTCAAGTAGGGGGGTTTTATGTAGGATGGACATGGAAAAGCTTTTCTCACTTAAATAGCATCCTATCCTATATATCTTATATAACTAAAAACAACATGACAGTCTGGATGCTACTTAAACTGTATTGTTACAATTTCTAGGCCAATATATCATTAGATGTTTATTAAAAGCACAAACCAGTAGAGTGGTGTGGGCAATTTGAAAGCTTGTCCACTGGGAGTTGAGCAATTAAGGACAATTGATGGGATGTATAGTTAACCTACTCACTTACCTATGCACCCCATTAATACACAAGGAAATTGATGTTGATGATTATAGCTTGGATAGGAGCTTCTGCATAGGCTAGGTGCCAAGCATGTAGAAGTTGTCCATTTACTCTCTAGGTACTTGCTTAATTATTGAGTAAGTGACTTTTATATCTCTTTCCTAAGTTTAACTTAGGAAAAGCACATTATTAACTTAATGTTGGCTAATGACTAAAAAATGAACTTAAGATTAAGTTGCAGCCGTTGATCTTAAGTGAGGTTCAAGATCTAATCTTGGCCATCCATCACTTTGGAGATTAGGGGTTAGGGTTTTGGTCATTGAGATGCTATAAAAGAAAGCCTAAGGGAGAGGAGAAAGACACAAAAGATCACAATATTATTTTCAGAAGAGAAGAGTGAGAGACTCAGTGGTTGAGGAGAAGAGAGAGATTTTGCAGAGAGAGAAGATCCAAGGTAGGAGAGAGGACGATCTGTACAGTGAAGCAGAGGGTTGATCTGGTGATGCAGAGGACCGAAAGGCTGAAGCAGGGGCCATATGAAGTGATGTAGAGGGCTGATCTGGTGATGCAGAGGGCCAAAAGGCTGATGCAGGGGCCGATTCGGTGACGGAGGGTGCCGTAAGGGTGATGCAGGGCTGTACGGGTGACACAAGCAGCAGTACAGGGTGATGCAGGGCCGATTTGCCTTGTGGGTGATATTTATAGTGGGCTGATTTTCTCAAGAACTGAGTTACAGGTTCCTCATTGTAATTTCTGATTTTCTCTGTGAGCTAATTAAAGAAGAAAAACATTGAATGCTGTTTTTCCCCTTTGGGGTTTTCTAGGGTAAACAACTATGTCAAATGTGTGAATGATTTCCTGTTTATTTCCGCTGCACTATTGGTTAAAAATATCAGTATTTCTGTTTATAATTTCTGAGTTTAAGAATTATTGAGAGCAGAAATCAGAATTGATATTAAGTAAAATATTTGACAATTGAGACAGAGAAGCCTAAGGTAAACCTGGTGCTCTGGCAAAGTGGCATAAGATAAGATAATTTAATTAATGTCCAATGGATAACCATAACTAGGTCAAAGGGACTGCTAGGTACATCATAATCAAATTTCAATACACAAGTGGAAATGCGAATGCAGCTCCTATTAAAAATCAGATCTATTATTTGAGATTTAAGATCTAAAATCTAAAGTCTATTATGCTGTTGTAAGATACAGAGATGGGAACCACAAAGAAAGAATCCCTGTCAAGAGCTCAAGAGCCTGGAATTTCCTAGCACATTTCCAAGTTCCTAGCACACTTCCAAGTTTCTATGTTCAGAGTGTGGGAGAGATATAATTGGCATACTTTATGAATTCTTGTAATATGGGTTTGAGAAAATAGCAGTCAAGTGACTAATCTGGCTGTGGCATTTATCAGTTTGGAATCTTGGATAGCTAGATATATTATCTTTTGCCTGGAGTTTAGTCTTGCAATTTGTGTTCAATAAGTTAATAATGGGCAAGGAGTAAAAACAGAGTTGTTCAAGTAGGTTTTATTTTCAGAAGCATTTATGGGTAGTATTGGATGGAAGGATAAAGTTGTATAAGTGGATTTTCCGTTTTGATTGTACCTTGATATCATGTAATGGAGGATTTGGAAGCAAGTGAAATAGCAACAATTGGAAAGAAGTATACTATTCATTAGACTATGCAGTCACTGTTTGATATTAATTCATGTGTTACAATATAGAATAAACTTGCTCTTATTCTTGATTCTTGAAATCGTGGTTTCAGGGAGGACAAAATATTAGCTTGTATTGTTTTGCAGCTACTGTACATATTGTTGCATGTATGTGTGATAGTAACAATGCTTCTTTTGCTTTTAGTCCACATTCTATCAAATAATATTGTATGTTTCTGTGGGTTTCACAGGATATAAGATTGCGAGGTGGACTTAAGCCAGGCAGATCCATGAATGCACAAAATGAATTGATTCAGTCGCATATTTCTTACCGTCATTTATATTCATTACGTGTAAGTCTGATATGTTTGTCAGTGTTTTAAACAGTAATGTAATTTTCTCAATGTCCTTGAGGGTCAAACCAGATGATTCGTGAACTAAAACATTGATTAATTTAACCTGACATTTAAGTGTGCTTAACAGGCATATGCATCTATTCTTTATCTAAGGAAGCTGCCGAATTTTCAGATCATTCTAAGGGGAAAGCCAGTTGAATATCATAGTATAGCTGATGATCTAAAATTTTCCAAAGTAGTAATCTACAAGCCACAACTTGGTGTTGGGATGAAAGAGGTAAAGTTAATATATTTTATGCTTTTAAATAATTTCATCTTACTTTACAAGCTAGATGAGAATATATGTATATGCTTTATGTAAGGTAGGCGGCCAAAAAAGATGTATTTGATCAAGTCCATCATATCCTGTGCCAAAATACGTATCTATCAAATGCATCGTTTTGTCTGCATGCATTTAATCTGCCGTGGTCAGTGTTGGCATTCTCACTGACCAAATAAGGGAAGCTAAGCAGTTGTAAGTTTTAGAAGTTTGAGGTTGGAAGATAGAAGGCACCATCCCAAAAAACATTGTCCTTGTTCCAAATTTATGGGGAACTTAATGCATTTCTGTTGAATTGTTCGTTTGTATGGTCAGAATGGAAATTTTCACGTGAGAAATTGTAATTATTTTCAATGAAGGAATTCTTGAATGTTCAATGCATTGTACAGTATATCTGCAGTGGTCTGTAGGGTTTCACTCAGGGTTTTCTTTTTTACTCCCAGGGTTTGATGCTTCTCTTATTGGGATTAATCCATTTCAGATTAGTTTTCTTATTAATAATATTATGCAACATGAAAGGGCACAACCTTTTTCTTGATACTTACAGTGTGCTTGTTTTTTCGATTTACATTTGTAAGTTTGTAACCACGGTTCACTCTGGGCTTGACAATAAGAACATGACCAATGGCTGTTTAGGATGCTACTCTTCTTGTGCTTGTAATCCTTGCATTCCAAAGCATTTCCCTCTGTTGCATGGCTTGCAATCATACTCTTGAATAATACTTATGCACACCCTTGCATGTGCAGTAAATGATTTGTTCAGGATCCACTTATTATAGAGGATGAGGATGTGGAGCCACACATTTTCTTGTGCAACAGATCTGTTGCTCCTCCAGTTGTTTGATATATGATTAGATAAATCTAGACTGTAGATGCATGCTTGCAATTCTTTTGTGGTGTCTATCTTGTGTTCTCTTAAGATTCTTCTTCTTCTGGACAATTATATTATACCTGAATTTCCATAGACAATGCTTTTTTTAAAGAATGTCTAGAAATCTCAAAAGATGAAACTATTCTGGTTCATGCAGGTATCGGTTGCAACAACCATAGGATTTACAAAGGAAGCACCTCTGATCAATGTTCATGGGTTCAATATCTATCATAAAAATCGGCTTATTATGGTCAGTTCTGGGAACACTGTACTTTGCTACAGTAAAATTTTATGCTTAAGAATATTATAGATAATATATAGAATTCATGACATTATTTCTCTTCATCGCTTTGAGATCAGATACTCATGGAGCTTTTGGTTTTATATTCCAGACATTCAGGGGACTAACTGATGTCTTAATTTTTTTCGTTGTACAGCCCTTTTGGAAGGTTTGGCAAGACAATAGTAGTAGAGGAAGAGGTGTAGTAGGTATGTGATCAAACCTTTTACACAATTCCTCTCTCTCTCTCTCTCTATATATATGTGTGTGTGTGTGTGTGTTTGTGTGTGTGTGTGTGTGGTAATTTTGTATTGAGAAGTGAAAGATAAGAATTCCATCATTTTAAGATTGTGCAGAGAATGCATAGTGTGGCAATGGATATGAATTTACTATTTAGCTTGTTCTTGTCATGAACTTCAATAATCCAATCTTATGCTTAACAGGTGTTCTTGAAGCAAACTTCATAGAACCTGCACATGACAAACAAGATTTTGAAAAAACTGCAGTCCTCCTTCGGTTGGAGTCAAGACTCAAGCAGATGACACTTGATTTCTGGTGCGTCTCAAGTCATGGGTTTTATATTTATTTATTCCGACTATGTTATTTTTCTTGTGGAATGGACTTCTATGATGTACAACACGTTACCATTGGGGCTTTGCAATGTTTGGAGCATTGAGATCATAAATGGCCGACTTCTTCCAGGGATTTCCAATTGTTTATTTTTGGTCCTTGAGAGACCATCCTCATTTCCACACACCCTTGTATACTGTTGTTGATATTATTAAAATCTTAGTACTGTATATATTTTCTACAATACCATGATACCAATACAGATAAGGATGCAGGGAAGAATAAGTATATGGAAAATATAAAAAATAAAAATCTATAATATTATTAAATAATTATAATCTAGGATAAGGTAACATATAAATAAATCATAACAATTAACTCTAATATAAAATTATTATGTATATAATTAGAAGTTAATATAAGCCATATGATATATATAAAATACTACAAATTTACAAGGTGATATGACAAACTAATATTACAAGGACAAACATATTATATTACAAAATACCTGTGTTGTTAGGATCCACGAAAGACTTGTACCACTTAGTCACTGCAAACTATACAATGATCCTCATGGATTCCATATTCCGTTTCATGATACTTTTCAAATCCTCTCTATCTTAATAATATCTATCACCTTGAAGATTACAACTTTGTCATTTCTGTGCATCTTTCAACTGTACCACTGGTTACCATTGGGGCTTTGCTATGTTTGATGGATTGAGATCATAAATGGCTGATTTCTTCCAGGGATTTCCAGTTGTTTAAGTTTTGTCCTTGAGAGGCCATGCTCATTTCCACAGATCCTTGTATACTTTAGTTGATATTATTAAAACCTTAGTACTGGATATTTTTTCTACAATACCATGATACCAATACAGATCTGGATGCAGGGGAGAATAAAGGCATCACAAATATAAAAAATAAAAATTTATAATATTATTAATTATAATCTGGGATAATTCATAATACATAAGATATAACTTTATAAGGTAACATTAATAAATTATACCAATTTAACACTGGTATTATTCTCAGTGTTCCATGGGGATGCGTCCCCTAGGGTGGGAAATGTGCCCCTGTGCTCACCCACGTTTTTGGGACAGGGAAACTCCTGGGGAAACATTTCCCCACGTCCCTCTTTTGGGGGAAATGCGTGGGGAATTTCCCCAGTGATGGGTCATGGGACACGTTTCCCTTTTGGGGAAGTGTTTCCCCAGTGATGGAACACGTTTCTCGATAGGGAATGGACACCTAGGCCCCTGATGCCCCCCGGATAGGGAAGGGATGCCCATTCCCCCCCGCTGATTTTCATCTTTTCATGCAGCAGATGGATGCAATGGACTGGTTAATATGGAGCACACTCCTTGATGCTTGTTTGATCATGATGTTGATTTATTTCAGCCACTCCTCATTGTTAAAGTTATGACTCTAGATAGTAAATTACTAGATACTAGATACTAGATACTGATGACAGTCCTCGACTCTTTACTATTTTTTGAGAAATTTTAATTTACTATTTCACTGTTCTAACTTCTCTGTGTTTACTGTTCGGTATCTATCTCATATTTCAGCATCTATTGCATTATCTTTTACAGATTTAAAATTTGAATTTGGATATACACTGCAAATTGATAATGATCAATTTAGTTTTTAGTTTTAACATGGTAATAGTTCAGTATCATTTACAAATTTGTAATTTGGTAATATTTCAGTATCATTTACAAATTTAATCGTTCAGTATCATTTACAAATTTGAAATTTGAATTTAGATGTACATAGTACATACTACATTGCATAATGATGAATTTAGTTTTTAGTTTTTAGTTTTTACATGGTAATAATTATTGTTGGGATTTATTATTTTTATGTTTTAAATTAAATTTTAGGACTGATGTCCCTCTGTCCCCCTGGAATCTCGCTAAAATTTGGGGTGGCTTCCACATATCTGCTCCTGCGCTCCCCCGGGAAACTCTGTGGAACATTGATTATGATATATAATTATAAGTTAATCTAAGCCATATAATATGTATAAGGTGATATGACAAGCTAATAATGCAAGGGCATATTATTGTATTAGAAATAAACATGTGTTGTTAGGATCCACTAGACTTTTACCACTTAGTCACTGCAAACTATACAATGATTCTCATGGATTCCAAATTCTGTTTCAAGATACTTTGCAAAACCTCTCTATCTTAATAAAATCTATCAACTTTGTCATTTCTGTGCATCTTTCCACTGTACCACACTGAATGACTCCGCAACTAGAGTGTGGTGCCAAGAAATTCCAGTTGAGTTGTATGAATATGAATTTGAAGCGTGTAACAATGTGATAGATACCTTCGCTAGGATCTAGCTGAGTGGTGCACTATGAAAGGCTGAGAGATTTAAAGAGAAGGTATTTCCTAGAAAGAAAGTGTAGCTACTGGTTGCAGGTGAACAATAGCAGTCATTGAGACCAATTAATAGAGTCTAAAAGGTAACTCCAGGGGATTATCTCTATCATCCCCAAGATGCCTTGGTGCATTGAACAAATGGGCCTAGATTATTTCAACGTCTAAATGTAAATCAAGGAATAATGTCTCTGTGATCTCCAAGATGTCTACAAGAAAGAATTAAGTGAGCTTTTTGACAGCCAGCTATACAAAAGGTAATAATTTCCATGGTATGAATTACAATTTCTATCTCCTCTAGAGGCCAAATTGCTTCATTACATCCTGATTACCTATGCTAGAACTTGTGGTTTAGCTGTTCGCTTGCAAAATTTTGTTATTGTGACTCTCAAGATGTTTGTTATCAACTGTGTTACTCTACCTATTTCTTTGGCAACTATTTCCCTGTATTCTTTATCCCATTCCATATTAGATTACAGTCAAATGCGCTAGATTACTGTCAAATGCACTAGATTACTGTCAAATGTGCTTTACAAGAACGTGTTGAATATATTGTAAGTAGACTTTGTGAATATGACTGGAAATGTTTTGCTTGAGGCCGAGTTTGAGGAACAATAATGATTTTGAATTTTGAATTGCGCAAGATTAGTCCTCCCCTATTTCAATGCTGCAGGTATTAGAGCTATGTTTAATGTGCTTGATGTGTTGACCCAGGCATTGATTAGGTAGGTCATAAGAACTGTATCTAAGGCGGGCTGGGGAAAGAACAATATCTAGTATTCTCCCGACAGCAAATTTGCTAGATTGTTCTGCTCATACAACTATGAAAATGTTTTGCTTGAGGTTGAGTTTGAGGAACAATAATGATTTGGAATTTTGAATTGCACAAGTTGAATCCTTCTTTAATTTGAAAGATGCAGGTATTAGAGCTATGCTTAATGTGCTTGATCCAATCATCGATTAGGTTGGTTGAATGATATCTAAGGTGGGCTGGTGAAAGAACAGTGTCAAGTATTCTCCCAGCAACATTTTTGATAGACTGGTTGCCTCAAATTGTCAATTCACAGTCCAATTGACTCAAAGATATCATTTATTCTTTTATAATAAGTACATGGGAGCTATCTTATAGATGATGGAACGCAAGGGCCAGAACATGGCCTAAACTTTAAAGGTTTGGATAGAGATTAATATCCAGATTCTATGCAATAGTTGACCTAGGAGAGCAGATTATCAACATCATGATTTCAGCTCATAATTAAACTACAGTGGATGACATTTCAGAGAGTTGTTGAGAGATTTCTATTAGCATTGGCGAATAGGCAGCATATGATTCTGGATTCTGGGTTTGAATAGATCATTTGCCACGGGACTCTAACTGAATGACATGATTTCCTATGTCCAGCTTTGAAGATTTTTTATTATTTCACATTGCAGGGCATAAGTTATCTGGTATTTTGTAAATTTAGGATGGCAGTTATTTGTGAAGTTCTAACTTCTAATCATCTTGAACTCCACATGTTATGTTGTAGTTTGTAATTATTATTGGATGGCAGTTATCATTAACAGTTGTGATCAAATTGAACTGCATAAGGCACATTCTATTTTTTAATTGTTGTATCAGTGGAATGCAACACATTTTCCAACTTAAGTTAAGTTGTTTTGATCATATTTCAGGGCAGTTTGAAGAGCACTATGTTAGTTTACAGTATGTTAGATTCATTTTTACATTGATTACAAGTTTAAGTGTGGAAACAGTCTGTGTTTGTTCAAAATATATAGTTTTTGTCCCCATTGGAGCTTCTTGTGTTAAATTTCTGGATGTTAAATGAAAATCCACTAGTGGCTTTTGTATTTTATGCTTAAATTAGTTTTTTTGTTTTCTAAGCCTACCCACCATTATATTTTATCATTTGTTTTGTACTTTTACTTTGTACTTTGCAGGAAAGAGAATTGTGATTTAATTGGATATCAAGGAAAAAGTAAATTGAGAAGAGAAGATCCACGGAGTGATTTACCTTCCATTCAGAATCCTCGTCCATTGGCAAGTGTTGTTCTAGGACTGCCAAGTGTTGTTCCAGGAGTATCACGTCAGCAAATTTCAAGTCGTCAGGGGATGCCGTCCTCGACAAATCCTGTTGGTAATGTTCAGGTACAGCTTATCACGGTAGGCTCATTTATGTTCTCAGAGCCCAGAATTAAGTTATGGAAATTAATGTATTACTGATGCAGGGAAGGTATTAGGTTATGGACACATGAGATACATTTGGTTCCATTTCTGCCAACAAAGATCTAGATTTGTTTGCGACAGCTGCTTTTGTCTTTAATTCTCATCCTACACAACATAGTGGACTAGATTTTTTTTTGACAGCTGCTTTGGTGTTTAATGCTTTTATCCTACACAACATAGTTACAAGTGAACATTCTATCATCCAACAAAATTTTAAATTTTTCTGCTATTAGTTACATTGGATCAATATCAAAAGTACCTTTCTTCTTTCAGTGAAAGTTCTTTGATTAAACTGCATATTGAAGCAGCTAACCTGGAATTTGACTTACCACCTCAAGCTTGAAATTTTAATGGTAGCCATCATGGTTATCAACTACTGCAGGAGTGGATACCCTATCCTTCTTCCAGTATGTGCATAGTTTGCAAGTTCCCTACTTTTCTGAAGAAAGTCTTGGAACTTCCAAGTTTCTAATAACCTATTTTCTGGTGATTCATTTCATTGCCAATATCGAATCCCCCAGTATTAACTTCTTACTGTTTGTTTGGCTTTAGTCTTTTCTGTACAGCTAGCCCTTCCCCCAAAGCTATAACTCATACTTAAATGTTGGTTCTGGGACGAATCCTTTAGTACACATAAGAATTATATCCCACCTCGTCCTCACCAAGTTTTCCTCCTTCCTTATCTGGTTTACCAGTGACTGCCTGATTATATTTTGGACCACACATCTCACACTGTTGTACATGGCAGTCCCATTGACCTGTCTGTAGTCATTTTCTGGACACTAATAAAATTATCTTATCTATAAGGTGAGGACCTTAGTGCATTGGTCAGTCGTTTCCTTCATTTTAACAGTAGCATACATATAATGATATAATTTTCTTGATAAAATTTGCTAGTTGTTTACAGACCATGTCTCAATCATTGGGAATAGGAAATGGGTTTCAAGAAATGGGTACTGTAAGGGTCCATAAGTATTTCCAGTTGGAAACTTTGATGTATCACACCACTGCAGTAAGTGGGGAAACACTAGGACACAATTTCTGGAAATGGGAACGAAATTTCTCAAGCAAAATTTCCTGGAAACTTTGTTACAGTGCTCTTCTTTTGCTGGTACGCTACACTTTTCTAGTGCTTCTGGAGCTTTGAATAAAAGAAAAACATTGCTGGAAACGGTTGGCAGTTTCAAGAAATGCTCTGGAAACTGCCCCAGACGTTTCTGAGAACCACAGGAAACTGCTGCAAATGGCTGAATAGTTTCTGGGTATCACTGGGTGGTTTCTGGCAACTGAAATAGTTTCAAAAACTGGAAAAAGGTTTTCAGCATGCTGGAAGTGGAAATGGTTTCCGGGATTCACTGATTAGAAATATTTTTGGTATTCTCCGAGAGTAAAACCGAAAAGGTCTCATCAAATCAAAGCTAGGCCTCAACTACAAAATTTCCATTGGCAAATATTAGGTACTTTTGACAGAAGTCAATAATGCAAACTAAATAATGCTCTATGACCATGATGATAGTAAAGGAAATGGAACTATATCCATGTGATTCTGAAGATCTAAGGGATAGACTCTAGATTCCTAGAGGCATCACAAAGAAGTTATTCACTGTTCAAGTATTATCTAGTCTGCTATAGTGATCCCTGTATGAAAAGACATGTTCTGGCATAGGTTGAAGTTAAGAGTTTCAAGGAGGAAATTAGTTATATGCAACACTAACATAATTTTCATATTGACTGAGATAAACTTCAACCCTTTTCTGCTAAATGCATGTGCAAGCATATTTTATCAAGAAATTAAAAGAAAAAACTTGTAGAACCTTTAATATCCTGAGTATTTATTTTCAATTAACGTTATTTCAAGGCATCATTGGCAATTTTAAAAACATCAAGTTTGCTCCCAAAAATTGCTAGAGCCTAGAGCACCTTGATTTATAATATAGCATCTGACTGACCTGCATTTTATGCCAAAAGATACCTAATAACTATATGCTTTACTGCTTGATACATTCATAGTTGAACCAATTTGCTAAAAACAAAAAAACTAATATGTATGCAAAGATATGAATCTCTAATACTAAATTGAAACACTTGGCATTGTGACCTGCGTCTTGTCTATTGTCGGACTGAAAATAAATAATCCATCCATGATACTTAATTAAAAAAATAATTATAAAATTGGAAAAATCTACTCTTCTGATCTTCAGGCTTGTCTAACAATGGGTTTTAACTGCAGGCCGTCACTTGTGGGAAGGAACTACAATCAGTTGGGGGTACTTCAAATAAATTAGTTAATAACATCTGTGAGGACAATATACAACTATTCATGAGGTATTTAAAACTGAAGTTATTCATGAAATGTCTTTTTCAAAATTGTTGTTTGTGTTGACTATGCCTCTTTCAGTTAGTGCACCTGTTCTTGTCTGGTTATTCAGTGTCTTACTACCTGGCCTACATATCTTTCCCATATTATACAGATCTTGATTGAGAAACGTTTTTTGGGCATTCTGAAGATGACTCAGGATATAGGGGCCAGTTTCATGATTTTAGGGCTGCAAATTTCTTCTTGTGTATTTTCCTCAGGCATTTCTTACTTGTGAAATCTCTACTTGGCACAACACTTTGATACCAATTACTCCTACCTGATTAACATGCTTAAGGAACTCATTTTTCATCTGCATTATTTTCCTTTTGAAATTCCTAAAGTAACTTTAAAGTTTTAATAAAAGCAATTTATGAAGGATCGAGACATTGAAGAAAATTTATGTTCGTTTTAATGAAAGTCATGTTTTTGCATTAGTTAATGCCAATATGCTTTGTTCAAAGTATTTGCATTAGATTTCAACATTGCTTATTACTTCAACTATGAAGCTCTCTGGGACTTGATATGATGCTTGTCTACCAAAGAATGTGTGCCTTTCTGTACAAGGCAAGTGTGTTGCTTGATAACTCATGGATATACTGTCGAAAGCCATGTTTTTCCATTAGTTAATGCCAACATGTTCAAAGTATTTGTATTAGATTTCAGCATTGCTTACTACTGCAACTATGAAGCTTTCTGGGACTTCATATGATGCCTGTCTACCAAAGAATGTGTGCCTTTCTGTACAGGGCGAGTATGTTGATTGATAACTCACGGATGGCCATCCATGAATGATAGCCATTGAGATACTGTCGAAAGCTTGTAATCCTTTCAGTAATATTGTTGCTTTGGTTTTAGGTTCTGTGATGTTGTAAATACAGTTGCATTTATGATTTTTCCTTTTTCATTGGTCATAGTTACTTAATAGTTTGCAATTGCATCACTTAAAAAATGCTTAGAAGCTAAGTTGCCAGGAAACTTGGGTACAGGGACAGCGACGCCACTTTTTGAAACAGGGTACTAGGGTACGTCAGGGGTACTGTATATATATATATATATATATATATATATATAACATGTCACAGTCACATCATACATGCATATTTCAGATTTCTTCATAAATTATGAATCATGATTCATAATTCTAAATCCAATGATTCATTCAACAATGAATATTCGCATTGAAAATTTGAAACATAAAATTTGATAAATCATTGTACCAGGAAGCTGTAACAAGCAATCAAATTCAGATCTGAAGGTACAATTGAAATCTGATTTTAAACACCTATTTGTACTGTCGTTACAAGCAATAAAAAGTTGCAAATATATTCCTGGGTTGATGTCAGTGTATTTCTCAGTATTAAATACATATGTGTATGTTTTATGTGCACATTTGGTAGTCAAATTATGTTCGATGAGTGCTGAACACAAAAGCATAAAAATATTCCTTTTAAATCAATAGAAAATCAGTCTACCAGATTTGGACAATATTCAGTGGAATTTGAACAGTGTTGCAAAGTGCTTGACATAAGTCCTTAACCAGACTCCATATGCGGTTAGCAAAATTTAGTTCAGTTTTGGTTGGGCGTCATTACATTTTTCCCTGCGGATTTGCATTTTGTTGAGTCGACCGTACCCCCGAAGTACCCAAACATGGGGTACGGAGTACCCAAACACAGGGTATGCCGTACCATTTAGCCTATAAGTACCCCTTTTTTTATAACAGCATCTCGGGTACGTGGAGCCAATATTGGGTACTGCACAGTACGGCAGGAAACTTACCTTATGCATACCCAAGTACCCGGGGGCCGGTATGGATACCTGGTATGGGTACGTGTACCCTACCCCTGGGTACGGGTACCCATGCAACATAGCCTAGAAGTTAGACTGTTTCTGTTTGTTGCATCTGTAGGAGAGAACACTGTTTCCAATTTTCCATTATTGACCTGTGTTTTGATGCATTTTATAGTTCACTTAGTCTCTTTCTTTTTCAGGATTGCATTATCATAACACGATTACCTGCTGTATGTAAGCCATCGTAAAATAATCTAGTCTCAGCTTGTGATATTAGCCCCTTGTGCAATTGGAACTTTTTTATCCTTTGCTATTATGCATTTGATCGATCTTACAGCATGTCTCCAAGATAATTTCCTTAACAAGATATGATAAAGCTGGTTCCTTGCAATTTTTATTTTATTTTTCAAGCAAGTTCAATTCATGGTTCTATTTACTTTCATGTATCAGCTTCCCCAAAAACTATTATTGTCAAAAACCTATGGCACTCTAATTGAGACATCTGATGACATTTTAATTGATGATTTGGATCAGATGTGAACAATATTGTCATAGACAGCTGGAGTTAAACCAGATGGTAAGGCAAAGTCATTTGATACTTGACAATCATTATGCTCTTTTTAACTTATTGAAGAGGTCTGACTCTGAAGGAGTGAATATTAGATCAAAAACTTGACTGATCATACTGATATTACCATCACCAGAGTTAAGCTGCGTGTCCTTTGCTGTTAGAAAGTGACAACAAGGAAGGTTTTCCTGCATGCAGAAGACTTAAATGGAAGAAGCCAATTAAATGTATTTAATTTACTTTTCCTTAAGTTTACTTTGGAAAATAAATTAAAGTGATCTAATTAATTATTGACTTAATGAAACACTTTTTATAAAGTGTAAGTGAAATATTTAAGTGATGGCAAGATCTAATCTTGGCCATCCATTCTCACTGGAGGATCTCAACCTTAGATCTATAGTGAGATTAGGTTATTCGCTTAGCATTGAGTTATAAATGAAAGATCAATTGGTGGTGAGGACACACAATTGCATTCCGACAGAGACGAAGGAAGAGAAGTGTGAGAGAGAGTTTTGCGAAGAAGACGTAGGAGCAACCATTCGAAGAAGGCAACGCAGAGGAGAGAGAGACAGAGTGAGCAAGCGGAGGTGATTGTACATCCGTACAACAACCCTCTGTACAGATTCCGTACAACAGGTCGTACAACTGCAACTGAGTTGTTGCATTGGGATCCGTGCCCATTTCACAGGTTTTTCTCAGTGTTTCTGTGGCACAATTTTGCCAATTGGGCAGAATCGAATTCTGATTTGTAGTGTTCCATATATTCTCAATAAAATAAATATCTCATACTACTGCACCGGTTTTCCCATCTTGGGTTTTGTCTGGGGGTTTATACCCAAAAAGACAGTGTTGTCTCTATTGTTGTGATTGCTGCTATATTTCTTTCAGTATTTATTTTCCACTGCATAGTGAAGAAATCCATGTGTGGTTATTTGTTAGAAATTAATTTGGCATGCATTTAGCCCTAGTTGGATTTTAAGGAAATTTACATGGTATCAGAGCTCTTCTGAGCAGGCTGAGAGAAAGCAACAGGTTGGTTGGATAGATCACTGCATATCTATCCAAGTATTTACAGGTACTATTCACTATGGCCGTACAGTTGAGAGTTGAGGATAGACTCCAGGGGGCATAGAACTTTCCCACTTGGAAAGAGAGGATCACCAGGATCCTTGATGTCAGTGATGCTGAAGAGCACATTGATGATCAAAAGGTAGCTCCCACAGATCAGACAGAATTGGCTAAATGGAAGAAGATAGATTTTAGGGCTATGTTGATCATCTTAAATGGGGTGAAGTACCATATAGTCCCTCATTTGTCTAGGAAGAAAACCGCATTAGAGATGTGGAAGGCTTTGGAGAGTCTCTACCAGAGTAAGAATGAAAATCGGAAGATGGTGCTGCAGGAGAGATTGCATAGTACTAGGATGGCTAAGGGTGAAGGAGTGGTGCCTTATCTTATAAGGCTCACACATATTAGGGATGAGCTTGGAGCAGTTGGCTCTAAGACTGAGGATGGAGAGCTAGTTCGCATATCTTTCAATGGCTTCTCTAAGCCATGGGACGTCTTTGTCAAAGGCGTGGTGGCTAGGGAGAAGCTCCCTTATTGGTAGAGATTGTGGGATGGCTTCGCACAGGAAGAGACCCAGATGGGTCAAGGTTCAACTTCATCCAGCGGTGCTACATAGATCATGGATGAAGAGGCTCTAGCCCTAACAAGCAAAGGTTAGGGGAAGGAAAAGAAGAAGAAGGGTGGCAAGAAGAACTTGGACATGGAAAAAGTCAAGTGCTTCATTTGTGACAAGCATGGACACTTTGCTTCCCAGTGCCCAGAAAGGAAGAAGGAGAACAACAACACACAGATGGCAGGATCTATAGAGGTGGATGATTTCAGCAAGAGTTTTGATGAGGACTTTTGTTTGATAGCTTGCATGGCAAGTTCCATCAGCAACAGTATCTAGTATGTGGATAGCGGTGCATCTTGTCACATGACAGGTCAGAGAGGGTTCTTCAAGAGCTTGCAGGAGGGTGGAGTAAATCTCCACATTGAGTTAGGAGATGATGCGCGGTATCAGGCGCAGGGTGTTGGCACTGTTTCGTTTCAGAGGGAGTCTGGAAAACCTATCAGCTTTGCTGATGCTATGTCCCAGGGATGATCAAGAATCTCATATCAGTTTCCACACTAGAAGACAAGGGTTTTCTAGTGAATTTCCGGGACATGAAAGTATATATCAGGCCACATGGGTCAGATCAGAGATTGGACATGATGATTGGGGTTCAGAGCGAGAAGGTTTACAGACTTCAGTTTGAGCCTGCAAAGGCTCTGGTCAGTAGCAACAGTAATGATTGTGAGTTGTGGAATAGGAGGATGGCACACTTACACCATGGTGCACTAAGTCATCTGAGACAGGCAGTCATTGGAGTTCCTTCAGTACAGGAGGACAAGCACAACCACTGCAAGGGTTGTGCATTGGGGAAGAACATTAGGAAGCCTTTCCCACATAGTGAACACAAGTTTGAGAGAGTCTTAGACTTGGTACATTCAGATGTATGCAGACCGATGAGCGTCCATTCTTTTAGTGGTTACAGTTACTGCGTCACATTCATTGATGACTATTCCAGGAAAACCTGGATCTATTTTCTGAAGGCCAAGTCAGAGGTCTTTGATCAGTTCCGAGAGTTCAAAACTGACGTGGAGAACCAAAGAGGGAGAAAGATTTGGATATTGAGGACAGACAACGGTGGTGGGTACACCGACAGAGAGTTCATGGAGTACTGTGCATCAGAGGGGATCAAGAAGGAACACACTGTTCCTCATACCCCGCAGCAGAATGGGGGTGGCGGAGAGGAAGAACAGGACACTGGTGAGTGCAGCCAAGGCCATGTTATTTGATCATGGATTACCACTATTCCTACGGGCCGAGGCATTTCAGACTGCAGTATATGTCCAGAATAGGTGTCCCCACACAGCATTGGGGAGGAAGACACTTGCGGAGGTTTTTACAGGTACTAGACCGGATGTGAGTCATTTGCGCATATTTGAGAGTATCTGCTATTGTCACATTCATGCTGACACTAAGAAGAAGTTGAATCCTTCTGGAGAGAAGGGGTTTCTAGTTGGGTATAGTGAGACTTCCAAGGCTTATAGAGTATATGTTCCAACTCGCAAGAGGATCATTGTGAGCAGGGATGTCCAGCATAGCAGCAGACAGCTGAGGACTCGGGAGGAGTCAAGTTGGAGGAGTCACAGTTACAGGTTCAGAAACAGGGCACAGGCTCTGGTAGTCAGAGGGAGTCAGGTGGATAGGATCCTCCTATCTTTGATGGGGAGGATGAGCAACAGGAGGAGGAGGACATCCAACAGCCGCAACATGCAGACACTAGGCCACGACCTAAGTGGTATAGGTCCATAGTTCAAGATTCTAGACAAGCGAGTCTTCCACAAAGATCCTTCAGACAGGTGTACCACCAGATAGACTGAGTTATATGGCATTGATGACAGAGTTGATTGACTCTGAACCTTCTAGTTTCGAGGAGGCGCACAACATGATGTGTGGCAAGAGGCCATGGTTGAGGAGTATGACTCAATCATGAAGAATCAGGTATGAGAGGTTGTTCAGAGGCCACAGGGTAAGAAGGTGGTGGGATCTAGATGGATCTACAAGGTAAAGCATGCAGTAGACGAAACTGTGGAGAAATACAAGGCACGCTTCCTGGCGAAGGGGTATTCGCAGAAGGAAGGTATTGACTATGAGGAAACCTTCGCCCCTGTCGCTAAGTATCTTCTATTCAGACTATCCTATCATTGGCAGCAGAGATGGGTTGATGCGCTCACCAGATGGACGTGAAGACAACCTTCCTCAATGGAGTTATTGAGAAAGAAGTTTGTATTGAGTAGCCATAGGGGTTTGAGGTGGAGAGTAGAGAGTCTCATGTATGTAGACTGCAGAGAGCTCTTTATGGGCTCAAGAAGGCACCTCGAGCATGGTACTCGAGGATTGACAGCTATCTACGAGAGATGGGGTTCCAACGGAGTGAGGCATACCATAACCTATACTTCTTGGCAGGTGAGGCACCTCTCATACTAGTTCTATATGTGGATGATCTCTTTCTTACAGGAGATGAGGAGCTAATCAGGGATTGCAAGTCCAATCTTGCAGTGGAGTTTGAGATGAAAGACCTTGGGTTGATGCATTACTTCCTAGGTCAGGAGGTTTGGCAGAGCGATGGGTGCTTCTTCATTGGACAGGGGAAGTATGCAGTAGAGATCTTGAAGAGATTCAGGATGGAGGACTGTAGACCTATTGCCATACACATCTAGTTTCCAACTAGAGGAAGATTGATGTATTAGGATCAGAGGAGTTTGATCCTACATTGTATAGGCAGCTTATCGGGTCTCTTATGTATCTGGTCAACACTTGACCAGACATTAGCTTTGCAGTCAACTCTTTGAGTCAGTTCATGGTGAACCCTCGAAAAGTACATTGGATAGCTATGAAGCACATACTTAGCTACATTAGAGGTACAGTGGAGTATGGATTGGCTTATGAGCGCAGTGGGAGTAAACAGTTGGTAGGTTTCACAGATGCTGTTGGGCAGGATGTGTAGAGGATCGAAAGAGCACTCCAGGTTGCTGCTTCAACATTGGTTCAGGGGTTGTCTCTTGGTTCAGCAGGAAGCATAAGTCAGTTGCATTGAGCTTAGCTGAGGCTGAGTACATGGCAACCAACATGGCTGCATGTGAGGGGATGTGACTGAGGAAGTTGCTCTCAGGATTATTCGAGAGTGAGCTAGGGACTACTGTAGTTCACTGTGACAATCATAGTGGTATCAACCTTTCTGAGAATCCAGTGTTTCATGACAGGAGTAAGCACATTGACATCCGGTATCACTTCCTCAGAGATTGTGTTCAGAGAGGAACCATTCGATGGAGTACATACAGACAGATAAGTAGGTGGTAGGCATATTCACCAAGGCACTTTGCAAACTCAAGTTTGTGAAGTTCAGAGACAAGTTGGGGTTGTTACTGAATCCCTTCCTTGTTGAGAGGGAGTGTTAGAAAGTGACAACATGGAAGGTCTTCCTGCATGCATGTGTCCTTGCATGCAGAAGACTTAAATGGAAGAAGCCAATTAAATGTATTTAATTTACTTTTACTAAGTTTACTTTGGAAAATAAATTAAAGTGATCTAATTAATTATTGGCTTAATGAAACACTTTTTATAAAGTGTAAGTGAAATATTTAAGTGATGGCAAGATCTAATCTTGGCCATCCATTCTCACCGGAGGATCTCAACCTTATATCTATAGTGAGATTAGGTTATTCGCTTAGCATTGAGTTATAAAAGAAAGATCAATTGGTGGAGAGGACACAATTGCATTCCGACAGAGACGAAGGAAGAGAAGTGTGAGAGAGAGAGTTTTTGTGAAGAAGACGTAGGAGGAGCCATTTGAAGAAGGCAGCGCAGAGGAGAGAGAGACAGAGTGAGCAGGTGGAGGTGACCGTACAGCAGTACAACAACAGTTCGTACAGTCTGTACGGATTCCGTACAACAGGCCATACAGCCGTACAGCTGCAGCAAAGTTGCCGCATTGGGATCCGTGCCCATTTCACAGGTTTTTCTCAGTGTTTCTGTGGCACGATTTTGCCAATTGGGCAGAATTGAATTCTGATATGTAGTGTTCCATAGTTTCTCAATAAAATATATATCTCATACTGCAGCACCGGTTTTCCCATCTTGGCTTTTGTCCGAGGGTTTATACCCAAAAAGATAGTGTTGTCTCTATTGATGTGATTGCTGCTATATTTCTTTCAGTATTTCTTTTTCGCTGCATAGTGAAGAAATCCATGTGTGGTTATTTGTTAGAAATTAATTTGGCATGCATTTAGCCCTGGTTGGATTTTAAGGAAATTTACAGTTAGACTGTTTCTGTTTGCTGCATCTGTAGGAGAGAATAATGTTTCCATTATTGACCTGTGTTTCCATGCATTTTATAGTTTACTTAGTCTCTTTCTTTTTCAGGATTGCATTATCATAACACGATTACCTGCTGTATGTAAGCCATCTTATAATAATCTAGTGTCAGCTTGTGATATTAGCCCCTTGTGCAATTGGAACTTGTTTATCCTTTTCTATTATGCATTTGATCGATCTTACAGCATGTCTCCAAGATATTTTCCTTAACAAGATATGATAAAGCTGGTTCCTTGCATTTTTTTATTTTATTTTTCATGCAAGTTCAATTCATGGTTCTATTTACTTTCATGTATCAGCTTCCCAAAAAACTTTTCTTGTCAAAAACCTATGGCACTCTAATTGAGACATCTGATGACATTTTAATTGATGATTTGGATCAGATGTGAACAATATCGTCATAGACAGCTGGAGTTAAACCAGATGGTAAGGCAAAGTCGTTTGATACTTGACAATCATTATGCTCTTTTTAACTTATTGAAGAGGTCTGACTCTGAAGGAGTGAATATTAGATCAAAAACTTGACTGATCATACTGATATTACCATCACCATAGTTAAGCTGCGTGTCCTTTGCTGCTTAAATGTGTAACCTTTTGCTTTGATTAGATTGCAAAGTTGGAGACTGAATTGGATGATGGCAAACGAAAATTTGCACAACTTGTATCAACTGTGGAAGCCCAAAAAAAACAAAGACTGGATATGTTGAGGTATGAAGTTCTTTTTATGTTAGTAGTATGAATCCATTGCAATATGTGTTATAGCTTATTGATTCTGGATCTTGGGATCAAAACGAAAGTATTGCTATTTCAGATTGTTGTTGATGTACTGGATTTGATCTTCTATTTGGGAAGGTTTTAAACATTTGAACAACTTAGTTTCTATTGCATGCTTTTTTGGTTCCTCCAATTGTTTATCCAGTGCAGTTGTTCAAATGCAGGAAAGTACACGGATGATAATAAGAGACATTGGAAAGCACTAGAATCCAAATCAATGTGCATGGTTAAAATGTGCTTCGGATTTTTTTGGACTGCAATCGTTTCCTCGGGACCAGATTATTTGTTAATTTCTAAGGCGAGGAGGGAGTCTTGGTCTGGTATATTATGCTGCCCATTTTTGTGCAATTAAATTGAAAGCCTTTGCCCTTTTTTGCCCACTGCATATTCTCAAGCATTTAGTAACAATCTGTATAGGGTTTTGTTGCAAACCTAGTAGGGAGAACATTCAATGGCAATGAGGAGATAGCTATCTGTGACTGTAAGATACCGACTTCACCACACACAATATCCAATTTTTTGTAGTATTAAATCATGGATAGAAATACTCCATTTGTAAAGCTGTACAGAAAATTTTTGATGAGCTGTGTTTTACACAGTAAGATATCATTATATTTTCTTCTACCTCTTGATTATTTCCCAGGCCATCTTACTGATGTTGTTGATCTTACCATTGGGGCAAGTAAATGAAAACCTAAGTAATCATGGAGGCTAGGTATTCACTGAGCATCGACTATCGATTGCAGATAGGAACCATGATTAGACCTATTCCTGAAATGTTTTGGGTCTCTGGTTCCATATTCCTATGTAAAACTGACCTGTTGCATTAAGCATTGTTCCATGGTCACTGCACTGGGGACCATTGGATGGCTGGAGGCTCCCTACTTGTGATCAGTTTATATCATTGCCAAACCATTTTTGTACAGAACGATTTCTTTCAACGAGATGTAGCTATTTATCTACTATCCAGATAGAAGGAATTTTTGAATTTTAAACTGTTGTAATGAATGATAATTCATATAAAAGTTTCCTACCTTTCGAGAGTTGGGTTACATGCCCTTGTTGTAGTATATGAATCTGACGACTCTAGTTATTTTCTCCTGATGAGTTGTATGCGGTACAAAATGTTTGAACAGATTTTATCATAATGCCCACATGCATATCCTAATGGTTCCATCTTTAGATGACTTATTTATGTCATCAATAATCCTATAACCGGTTCAAACTGGTTAATGAAAATATGGCAAAACATTTCTCATTTGCTTCTAGTCAAATATTTTAGATAAGGTGCTACGTGTGGTGACATTTGTGAGGTATCCAACCGATATTTACTATTAGCAGTATTGTTGTACTGGCACTGTTTACCTGGAACACGCTAGATTGGTAACTTTTTGTTTGAGATGTTTGAATATAAAGGTTATAGCCTTTCTATTTAGGTGAATTGAGACTCTTCCACGGTGTCTTTAAAAGGAAATACTTGTGTATTTTATGCTTTTGGATGAACTTTGAAGTCAGACAGTGTATGTATTTTTCAGGTTTTTGGTCAACATTTTTGCCAAGGGAGGGTATATGGAATGAACTACAATTTTTCATGGTCAATCGTAGATACATATCTACTGTTTAGTCTCTTGTTTTGTTAACCTAATTTAATTTTACTTATAAAGAGAAGTCCTGGAAATGCAGAATCACTATTTAGAGACCCACACTAGACTTGACCAGAAATGCTTCGATCCTATATGCTAGAAATGACATTGCAGGTTCAATGACTTGTATGCTTCGAGGGCACACCATTCTTTAACAAGGGCATGTTGACTCTAAAGGCACAGCATTTTTTTTAAATTTCCAGTGCTTTATATTCCGAACCTAAAACCCTAGATGGATATTTGACAAACATGAAGGTTACTAGTATGAAAAAAATTGCTCAAGTATACTATACGATATATAAGGGGGGTTGGTTATCATTAATCTCCATGGACAACAAGAAAAAACATTTGCATGGGGTTTAGGGGTGATGACGAATAATCAAGTAGAAGTACTTGCATTATATGAAGGTTTAATGATAATGAAGGCTAAGGAAGCAAAAAGGATCCAAGTCTTTGGAGACTCCTTGCATATTACTGGGCAAGTTAGGGAAGCAAGATTTGGTTTTATAGTTTGCTTTGAACATATTGAATTTTACCATAACCTCCAGCACTATAACACACAAGTAGATGCTATGGCTAATATGATGGTGAACCTAGAAAATGATGTGTTGGTTCAAAATGGGGGTGGTCCAATCTCTTGTTTTATTCCTTGAGTATAATGCCTTGCAACCTTAGTCATCATATGTCTTGGCTGATTGTGGATAGTTTGCACAAAGCGAATTCCAAGGATAGTGAGTTAGTGCCACTAACATGCCTCATACCCTTTGCACATTTGCATTCAACCAATGCAGAGGGACATTTATGGTGGATGCAATGGGTTTCTTCATTGTCGTTATTCGCTATGTCATTGTGATGAAATTTTGTTGTATGCTATGGATGTAGCTATTGCTACATTGAGGGTGACATAAAGAGTTTGCTTTCTTTTGGGAATGTTGTGTAGTAGAGGTTGAATGAGTGTCTATATTTGGGAGTCTCTGATCTGATATAAATTTGGCTTTTGCGCGGTTTGGGTTTACGAAGACTTGTTTTTTGTCTGTGGGATTTTTTGGTTTTAATGGAGCATGTTTGTTAGAGGTTAGTCGATGGTGGGCATTTAGGAGAAAGGCTTGATCTGTGTGAAGGCTTAGGGAATTTTTTGGTTGATTAGTTGGTAGACCGTAAACATAATGGAAAATGTGCTTTATACAAGGTTCTAGATTTAAGGAAGTCTCTAGGGCTGCTAGTTATGCAGTTGGATGCCTTATAGGATGCTATACTCCACTTTAATAAGAGTATTGGAAACCATCTTGGTGTCCAAGAAGTTAAATTCGAGGACCTAGAGGCTAGATTTCGGAAGCTCAAGGAAGACGAGTGAAAAAACTAGCCTTTGATGGGGACATGCATTACCAATACTTGGGAAGCTCACAATCAATGGTAGATAGACCTTCAAATTCCATTGGGTTAGTCAAGGAAGTCTACATGGAGGACTTGATAGTGCAACATGAAGCCGAGGGATGTGAAGAGGATTGGGATAGCAAGATGATGCAGGGGTTAAGAACAATGAAGACACATAAATGGAAGAAGTCCATAGTGGGCATGGACTAGCATAATAGTTTCAAGTTTTATACATGTATTGTCATTTCCTTTTTTTTGTGTGGTCGGTATGTCAAAGTATATAAATATCAGGTGTAAGAAAAGCCAATGGTAGGTGTTTGGTTTAAGTAGGAATTGACAATTTTGCCTTGTTCTACTGTAATTTTTTAGACATATTGTAGTCCTTAATGTTGACCGGTTTGGCTGCAGTTTTTATATATCAATGAAAATATATTTGTTTCCATAAAAATGATTATTTAGACTTAAATAGGAGTTTCACACGATGAGTGTTTTTAGTTTTGTATAATTTTCAATTGTTTTACTACAATTTATGTTGGAATAACTTTTGGTTTAGTGGTGGATTTTCATTTATAAGATTTGAATATGTATAGATCTAGGTACATAAACTAAGTAGATATTCAATGCCGTCAATACATTATGTAATAAATGAATAACTTAAATTACTACACAAGAAGAACTCAGAACAAAAGAAAATAAGAATGATCAAGTTCATTAAATTGAATGAGAGGTGGAGTACAATATTTGAAGACCAACAATTTGAGTCAGGGTTAGAGGCAATTTGAATTTCCCATACCATGCTAAAGAGGCTAGTTAGGCTTAACTTTGAGAATAAACCCTCAGCTAATCTTGCACACTCACCTAAATTGAGTTTAACTGCACTGCACTAACCAAACTAAATTGAATTGAATTGATTGCATTAAACTAAACTAAACTGGCATGGATTGAATTGAACTAGAGCGCTAATGTCAGTAGAGGACCAAATATGAACAATTAGGGTCAGTTAGAACCTCAATGAGTCGGGCATACCTAGTCTTCACTTAACTGCTTCCTTAAATTAGGGAATGCACCCCAAAATCAAGGAGAGCATCCTCAAATATAGGGTTTAGGTGCATGTGTGACTCAGGAGTTCAATTTTGGTGTGGTTAGACCCATTAGAATCAACATGTCTAGGGCTAGGAGGGTTATTTTCTCTAACATCATTTACTTTTAATACATATATAAGTGCATACTTTCAGAGTTTAAATTTTGATAAATTCGCTATGACTTTATGTTATGTGTTAGATAGAGATTTTTATAAACCTTTTAAACCCTTATAAACACTTTAAATATTACAACTTGGAGATTTTTGTAAACGTTTTACTTTAGGTAGACGGGTTCATGGGAGAATATTTTTGTAGTCTACCTTTGGGTACACTCAATTTCTGGTGTTTAGAACTAGAATACATGTTGATTATAACAACTTACTTTTTGTGAATTTATGTAATGTCCTCTTCTACCTGAGCAACATGAACCAATCCGTTAACCTATTTAATTCCCATAGGTTCGAGCGGGTACTGAAAAAGGGGAACTACCTAATGACTAATGCCACATGGGATAAAAGCATACCTTGAGCAATGATATTAAGTCATTAGGAGATAAAAGGGGACCACCTAAGTAGGAATCAAGTGACATGCATGACATGCAAGCCACAAATCAAGTTGCATGCAGCATGAGTCATTTAAGTTGCAAGCTTGCAAAAAGTGAGTTGCGTGCAGTCAAAAGACAATAAAAGAAGGAAAATCGAGTTCTCTAGCATGCATATGTTATTATTCACTTTTGAGAAACAAGTTTGAAAGCTTTGAGAGCGAATTAAGGGTTGAGGGCGTAGTTCCGTAGTCGTCAAGTGGATTTAGTAGCGAAATCTATCTACCCTAATCACTTTCGAGAATAGATCCTCCAGATCTATCATTGTACTTCAAGGATTACACAATATCCATCAATCTCTATAGGGATTCAAGCCTTTCTATCACATAATATAGGATGTATTTATTGATCATTCGAAGGGCATATCATTGGATCCATTAAGGGCGCATCCATAGATCATCTGGAGGGTGCATTATTCTGAGTATTTGGAGCAGCAAATATATGATGTATTTATTGATCATTCGAAGGGCATATCATTGGATCCATTGAGGGCGCATCCATAGATCATCTGGAGGGTGCATTATTGTGAGTATTTGGAGTAGCATCACTCTTTCATTCATTGGGCGAGTTCCCTTAATCATATTGCCGTTTTTCAGATCCATTCTTCTTCATGAGCGATTATTCTTGATCATCCACTAGAAGAGGGCGTAAGTCTTGCATGGGTGAATTGTACACAAGAGAAGCTTCCAATATCTTGACCTAAATCAGGTGCATGGCCTGCATGCCTTCACTATCTTACTGAGCGAGCTGCCATAAACCTTGTTGCTGCTTCTCGGATCTGACACCACATTTCCGAAGTTGTTATTACTAATCTAAAGACCAAGGAGGGCGTGAGGTTTGCATGGGCGAATTGTCTCAATGAGTTGTTTTTATATCTTAACCTAAATTAGATAAATGTCTTGCATGTCTCCTCTATGCTATTCTACAACTCAAGAACATTATGTTGGTATGTACATGCATCACTTCTGAGCTTATTTGTATTGTAGATCCGATTACTTAGGTTTCCGGGTTCATGCAATATCATGCAATATTATTTGTGTTCATGCACATATATGATTTATAAGCTTTGGGTATCAAACTCCTAAACAAACAACCAGTATCTCAACAAATCCTATACAACTTCATAATATACTTGTTTGGTATATTACAGTGGTATCAGAGCATGTTCCTTGCCAACTGTGGAAGTGGCAAGAGCATGCAAGTATAAACAGTTAAATGCATCCAAAAGATTTGCAAAATCACTTACAAAAGGCATAAATTTAGGAATAAAGACAAGATCGAAGAAGAGGACTTAGATCTAGAGGATAGAATTGTGGACATGGTAGAATCAAAGACTCGGTCGAGAAAGACAAAGGCAAGAGAACCATGGAGGATGATGATAAAATAACATTCAATAGCCTCATTAATGCTCTGAATTATTTGGCTAAAGGCCAAAAATAAGTATTGAGTGCAATCAATAGGTTGGTAGACAAACAAATGCAAACCTTTAACCAACAGGGTAATAATAGTGACGTCATATCTACCAACGGTAATGTGAGTCATGCGCATACCACCATGCAGAGTCATCCTCACATCTATAGTAGATCATTTAGGCCCACCATGCCACGGTTTTTGGATAGCCCAATTGTAGGACCGATAGTCCCCGTATAGCGAAGTGAGCCATTTGGGGCGTATCTACAGTAGTACAAAGCACTCAGAGATATGTTTTAGTTAGTCATGTCCTTTGCACGCTTTTGCAATATGAAAAGTAGGAACAGGTCGAGAGGGTTCAACAGGGCCTTTAATCAAAACTTTGAGCTACAACATACTGTGGGGAGGCTGACCATCCCCAACTTCGATGGATAACATGGTTGCACAACGAGGATTTGGGTAAAAAAGTCAGACACCTACTTCCAACTTAACCCCATGATGGAGGCAGATGCCATAAAACTTGCTACATTGCATTTGGATGGGGAAGCCCATGAGGGGTGGTACCACGGGTTGGTGATGTTGGGTCACAACTCAATCACATCATACATAGACTTCACTCAGAGGCTTGTTAAGTGCTTTGACAAGAAGGACCTCGAGGTTCACTTCAGAGAGTTAGCTCAGCTCAAGCACACAGGTAGGCCGAAGGCCTTTATATTCGAATTCTAGAGAGTTTTCGTCATGGTGACTGGCATATCAGAGAGCCGGCTAGTCATGTTATTCACTGAGGCTTTGACTAAACCTTTACGTGGATGGGTTAAAGCTTATAAGCCCACCACCTTATAGGATGCCATCAGTAGGACCAGGGACTTGCAAGATTCAATTTCAAAGAACGGGTTTCCTGCCAAACCTGTTTTCCCCAATAAAGATAAGGATGAAAGGCCTTTCTAGAGAGAGTGGCCAAAGAAGGAAGGATTGGATGGATGATGATACCTGAAGAGAATTAAGGAGGAAGAAGTTGTGTTTTAGTTGACAAGAACCATGTGTACCAGGTCATAGGTGTTCGAGGAAGCGGAAGGCTCATTACATTGAGGTGTAATCAGATAGTGGGGATGATGAGGAGGATCGGGAGTAGATAGAGAGGGAGGCACTCCATTCAACATCGGAGGAACAGTTACAAGATGATGTCAAGGGTGGTGTCATAGTTACTTTGTCAGGAGTCCCTAGGTTCCATACTCTCCGAATGAGTGATGCCATACAGGGTAACATGGTTGGAGTTTTGATTAATGGTGGGGCAACCCACAATTTTATTGATGCCGCTTGGGTGACAAGACAAGGCATTCTCACCAAGGAGTTTGAGGGATTTGCAATGGCGGTGGTAGGTAACCACAATATGAATTGCAGTCAATGGATCCCCAATTTGAAAGTAGCACTAGGGAAGTATACTTTGACACATTCCTTTAATGTGGTTGATGTTATGGATACGAATGCGGTTTTGGGAGTTCAGTGGCTTTACTCCATTGGAAAATACTCTTTGAACTACCAGACGATGGAGATGGAGTTTCAGGGACCCGATGGGCATAGGGTTGTCTCGAGAGGTATGCATACTTACCCAGCCTGTGCAATGTCAGCATAAAGAATGGATGCGGTACTTCGACAGCGAGACATATAATGGGTAGCAAAGTTCATGGTCACCTTCAGGAAGCCTCCAGATAGTACAACACAACATCCTCCAGACATACATGCACTTCTACAGAAGCATGAGAAGGTATTTAGAGACCTTCCCCTAGGTAGGCCTCCCGATTGTGGATTTGAGCACATTATTGAGTTGGAGGAGGGGACACAGGCAGTCATCACTACCCCTTATCGACATCCCAAGAAATTTAAGGATGAAATAGAAAAGACCATTGAAGAGTTACTCCAGTTGGGTTACATATGACCCAGTTCCAGTCCATTTGCATCCTCTGTAGTATTGGTGAAGAAGAAGGACGAGACCTTACGCACGTGCATCAACTATAGGGCTTTAAGTAAGAAAACATTTAAGAATACGTACCCAATTCCGAGGATAAATGAGCTGATGGATGAATGGCCCACACCCTGGAATGTAACAGAGTTGAAGAGTTTCTTGGGTCTTTGTAATTATTACACGTGGTATGCTAAGGGATTCTCATAGTTGACAACACCCGTTATGGATCTCACCAAGATAGGGGCATTCAGTTGGTCCGAGGAGGCACAATAGACCTTCAAGAGAAAGAAAAAAGTAATGAGTTCATGCCTTGTTTTAGCACTACCAGATTTCACTCAACCATTTGTAGTATAATGTGATGCATCGGGTGAGGGTATAGGGGCATTATTAATACATAATCATCATTTGATCGTCTTTGAGAGTAGAAAACTCAAAGATTACGAGCACCACTATTCGATATGTGATAAGGAAATGCTTGCAATTTTACATGCTTTGACCAAATTCAAGCAATACTTAGTAGGTGGCAAGCTCAAAATTAAAACAGATCATAACAATTTAAGATACTTCCTGGAACATAAGGAGTTAAATGAGAAGCAATAGAAATGGGTCAATAAGATATAAACATATGATTTCGAGTTTGAGTATGTGAAGGGTAAAAACAATGTGGTAGCTGATGCCCTTTCTAGACGACTAGCCGCATTATCCCTTATGGAGATCTATGTAGATTGGAAGTGTCACCTCCTAGTGGAGTACTCTAAAAATAAGTTTGCTTGTGAATTATTGGATGGACAGGTACCAGACGACATGTACAGGGTAGTAGACGATGTCATCTATTACAAGGGCATGATTTATTTAGTTCCTGAGTCAACACTCAAGAAGAAGATTATGCAAGCTTCACACAATTCACCATTAGCTAGACATCATGGATTCTTAGAAACTTACAGGAAGATCCGAGAAGGGTTCTCATGGAAGGGCCTCAAGGACGACGTAATCAGACGTGTGAGGGAATGCAACACTTACCAGTGGAACAAAGTAGAGAACACCCATTCGACAGGACTACTTTAACCATTACCCACCCCGAAATAGAAATGGGAGAGTATCTCTATGGATTTTATTCTAGGTTTGTCGAAGGTACGGGGCAGAGATTGCATATATGTGGTGGTAGGCAGGTTTACCAAATTCACTCATTTCTTTTCCATCCCTTCAGAGTATAGAGGGGCACATGTAACAAAGTTAATTTTCAGGAAGGTATTCAGAATGCACGGGTTACCTAAGACTATTGTTAGTGACAGGGATAGCAGGTTCACAAGTGCCTTTTGGCAAGAGCTTTTCAAGTTGGTTGGCACTGAATTGGCTACTAGCACAAGTTACCACCTTCAGACCGACAAGAAAATGGAAATAGTAAACAAATGGATTGAGGGATATTTGAGGAATTATGTGGCAGGGCAACAAAGGACTTGGATCAAATGGTTACATCTAGGGGAATATTGCTACAACACTAACTACCACATTTCTGTTGGGATGACTCCCTTCAAGGCACTTTATGGCTATGAGGCTTTAACTTTTACGGATTTGGTATTCAAAGACAACAGAGCACCTAAAGCCAAGGATTGGATTCAGGATAGTCAAGACATTCTCAAGGTTCTCAAAGACAACTTACAAATAACTCAAAATCAACAAAAGTTGTATGCAGATCGACACAGGATTGAATGCAGCTTCGAAGTAGGTGATCTGGTGTATTTGAGGCTACAACCTTATAGATAGTCTTCCCTCGAGAAGAAAGGAGCAAAAAAATTGAAGCCTCGCTTCTATGGCCCTTACGAGATTACTAGGAGAGTGGGAGAGGTGTCTTACGAGCTTGAGTTATCGGAGAGGAGTAAAATTCATGATGTGTTCCATGTGTCCTGCTTGAAGAAGGCCTTGGGCCAACAAATTACCACATTGTCTGAGCTACCTCCACTCGATAAGGAGGGACACCTAGTATTAATTCCATAGAAGATATTATAGGTAAGGGAAAGGAAATTGAGGAACATGGTCATTCAGGCATACCTCATTAGATGGAAGGAATTGCCCATTGAAGATGCCATGTGGGAAGGGGAACATGTACTTCAACATTCGAGCTTACAATTACTTGAGGACAAGCAATTTTGAGCATGGAGGATTGTAATGTCCTCTTCTGCTTGAGCACCAAGAACCAACCCACTAACCTATTTAATTCCCATAGGTTTGAGTGGGTACTGAAAAAGGGGAATTAACTAATGACTGATGCCACATGGGATACAAGCATACCTTGAGCAATGATATCTAGTCATTAGGAGATAAAAGGGGACCACCTAAGTAGGAATCAAGTGACATGCATGACATGCAATCCATAAATCAAGTTGCGTGTGGCATGCGCCATTTAAGTTGCATGCATGCAAAAAGTGAGTTGCATGTAGTCAAAAGACAATAAAAGAAGGCAAATCGAGTTCTCTAGCATGCATATGTTATTATTCACTTTTGATAAGCAAGTTTGAGAGCTCTGAGAGCGAATTAGGGTTGAGGGTGCATTTCCTTAGCTGTCGAGTGGATTCGAGGGTTGACAATACTTCAAAAGGATTACACCATGTCCATCAATCTTTGTAGGGATTCAAGCCTCTCTATCACAGTACAAATGACATATTTATTGATCATTCGAAAGGCATATCATTAGATTCACTGATGGCGCATCCATAAATCATCCAGAGGGAACATTATTCGGAGTATTTGGAGCATCATCACTCTTTCCATTCATTGGGGAAGTTATCCTCAATCACATCGCTGCTTCTCAGATCCATTATTCTTCTACCAGAGCTATTATTCTTGATCCTCCAAAGAGGGCATAAGTCTTGCATGGGCGAATTGTACACAAGAGAAGCTTCCAATATATTGACCTAGATCTAGTGCATGGCATACATGCCTTCACTATATTATTGAGTGAGCCGTCATAAGCCTTGTTGCTGCTTCTCGGATCCAACACCACATTTCCAAAGATGTTATTATTGATCTGAAGACCAAGGAGGGCGTGAAGTTTGCATGGATGAATTGCCTCAAGGAGCTGTTTCTAAATATTGACCTAGATCGAATGCATGTCTTGCATGTCTTCTTATGCTATTCTACAACTCAAGAACATTCTGTTGGTATGTACATGCATCACTTCTGAGCTTATTTGTATTGTAGATCTGATTACTTGGATTTTCGGGTTAATGCAATATTATTTTTGTTCATGCACATATATTACCTATAAGCTTTGGGTATCAAACTCTTAAACAAACAACTGGTATCTCAACAAACCCTATACAACTTCAAAATATACTGGCTTGGTATATTACAATTTAAACGCATCACTGAATTTTATATTTAAGATATTTATTTTAAATTAGGGTTTTTACAAACATTTTACTTTAACTTGAAATATATAGGTTGACAAGGGAATATTTTTGCACTCCACCATCGGCTACATCTTATTTTGGTATCTAAAAATAGAATAATGGTTAATTGTGAAAGAAAACCCATTTTTTTTTAATATAATGGCATCACTACATTTAGCTATTAAATAATTGAATTATAATTTCAAATATAGGTAGGATTCAAGTGATGAACATAACACAATAATATAGGATACAACAAATATGGATGTGGATCATAACTCTTGAAAGTATTATTATGAATAGTTATAAATATGGATGTGGATCAAAGCTCTTGAAAGTATCATTATGAATAGCTATAGGATACCGGTTTTACTCATTGCCATGGAAGCTCACTACTAACTACTATTTACATATACGTCTTATATACTCATTATGCTCATTACATGTATTACAAAAGATAAACATCAACTATTTTAACAAATCAGGAACACATGCTTTTGATTTTTCCCTAGCCTTGATATTTTGAGTGATGCAAATGCTATGGGCTGAGATAAAATTGTAATCCTTTTGTGGAGTTTTGTCTCTATGGATTGATTACAATGCACAAGGAGTTTGAAGTATAAAGTATAGCCAATATATTTATGCTACAATGTGGAGGTTTTTAGCTTTTAGCTACAATACTTTGCTTATTTTTCTCCATTAGCTCAACTTTCCTTGGAACCATAGTTTCCTTTGGGTAATTTCTACTTTGTTGCATATAAAAGCTAGAAAGGTCAGAATACTTTTGTACTCTTTCGACAAGATATCACAAGAAATGATTATGGCCACATGTGAATATCACACCATTCTCCAAGAGACCAAAAAAGAATAGTGAATAATGGGTTTATAAATATCCAACTCAATACAAGGTCGATTGAGGCTGAAATACAATTGAGAGTGGGTTTATGGATACCCAAAGCTAATATTGTTGTGAGTGAGTTTATAGATACCTAGCTCAAATAGGTTGGCCATAGCCAATATATGATGGTGGGTTTGTGGATACCGAGTTCAAAATAATATAGGCCTTGTTGCACAAGTTGTATTTGATCGTGAAGTTGTCAAATGAGTACATCCAAAAAAGATTACCATCATAGTGTGGAAGGAAAATATCTATTGCAATATGTTGAGAACCATCTATAAAAAATAGTGGGACAAAGCTCGTTGATTAGTGAATAAAAAAGGTAAAAAAGTACTTGGTTCCCCCATGAGAACAAGTGGTCACATGCTCAATAATGCCAATATGAAACACTCTAATAACTACAAAGTAGGTTTCACATCACAACAAAATGAAACACATGATCAAGGGTTTGACACAATGAATTGAACAATATGGAGTGCACAACAGGATGTGCATTGTAAACTATGTTAGTGATGTCATCTAGAAGATTTCAACACAAATTGTTTTTCATGTGAACTCTTCGATCCCTTTAAGACAAGGCCAACAAGACTTGAAGACATGACACTTTGTATGGCAACCATTGCATATAGAGTTCCTTTGTATCGAACCTATCCAAAGAATAGTGACCTTATTGAATAGGACAAAGAGCCATTGTGAGGTCATTAGGTTCGGCAAAGAAGGCTCCATAAAGTCTTTAAATAATCTCCTATATAGACCAAACAAGAAAACAATACCAATGCTTCCTAAAATTGTACATTGTAATGTTTTTTGTATTTAGGGCATCACAAGCCTTAGAAAAAATGTATCCTTATTTAAATATCATTACAAAATGATGATCCATGAAAATTGTAGTACCGCACCCTAAGATATGATGCCACTAACCAAAAATAATTTGTATATCATATTATTGTATTGTGTTATATAAAAGAATTAAAAACCTAGGAAGCCTTGAGTGTTAATCAAGAAAGCATAGATTCACAATCTTTAGAGCGACACCTCTAGGCAACAATATCTAGATCACTTATAGAGAAAACAAATTTGGAAACCCTAGTCCTACAAACCTTAGGGCAATGCCTCTAGGAAACGATCTCCAAAAATTGTGGGTGAAAATATTTTGAATTAAGTTGGGGAAAGAGTGATCTAAAACCTTGACTCTGCAGTGACAAATAACAATGATACTACTAGCCAAAAATCCCAAGTTTGCTGCTCAAATTTCTTGAATAAAAAACAACATTAAAACCCTAATGATGGGCACATCAATTTATGGACAAGATCAAATGATATGGGTGTACAAAACCATCCAAACAACATCAAACATGGTGTCTTTTTCCAACAAACAACACCGTGAAAAACATACCCCAAAACTCCTTGATTAGGAGATTCCTTTGTATGTCAAGGTGTGATCACAAAGTACACTGGCATAAACAACTAAGAAAAAAACCTAACTAGCAATGAAGAAGGTGTTAGACACAATGCTCACTGAGAGGGGGGGGGTGAATCAGTGAGCTAGGGCTCAATTCCAAATTCAACTTTTTCTACCAATTATTTCACATTCACTTCAGCATCATATTCATCAATGAATTATATATCAGTAATTAACTAATCACCTATCATTCATCAATTAAAAACACAACATCATCAATACCTTGAGCAAGAGACACATGATATAATTGTAATGTTTTTGTATTTGGTTCAATGGCTACAACCGTGAGGTAATTCAGCTACAATTGAAACAATGAGCACCAACTCATTATCTAGGACCCTGCCTAGTTCTTCTTAGATCCTACTAAGAAATATGGATACAAGACCCTGCTTGTAAATTATATGTACATATACAATACATCCCATCAATTAAACATCATCGTTGTTTGCATCATTGTCACGTAACATCTCTGTCTATATCATCATTCTGATTATACATCAACATCACCAGTATACTGTCTCACCATATCTTCATAATTCTGTTCATGCCTAATTCTATGCTCATAGATAACAAGTCATTCTGATCATACATCATGGTTGTTCTTGTCATAACAGGTACATTCTCCACATCAAGCTGCCTCTATTGTTTGCCCAAAAATATTGTCATCATCATCAAAATTCTGTCCACATTTTGTCCCCAAATATGTCCTCATCAAACTGTCATATCAACGAAGTCTGCTCATCTCTATCTGCTTATGTCAAGTCTTATGTCTTCAAGGAACTACTACTGCCATTATCACATCATCATGTCATGCTGCTTATCACACATAACATCACTTGATCATGTCATCTAAACATTTTCATCCACTTGTCTTCTACAAAGAATTCTCACATTTTGTTCTGCAACTTCCTGAGATAACTGCTGTAAGATACCTGACTCCAGCTGGAGACACCTAAAAGTTTCAGCACTGGTAGTAATACAAGAGAACACATGAGCTCTCTCAATATGTTCTTGTTGTTTCTGCTGCTCCAAACCCTAGCTCACATTTACTTTAAAGATTCACTGCTGCTCCAAATAAGTACTGGGGCTACCTTAGTCCATACCCCCGAATTTAGAGAAGATAAAGCATAAAAAATAACTTCAAATTTGTTGCTGCCACAGTAAAAAAACAGTCTTCTACACCAGCGAATTTTGCCTCAGAAGGGGGTCCGAAAATCGGACCATTGTTCTTGCTGCAGCTGCTGCCCCAAAACGAAGATGAAAACAAACTTTTAAAATTGCTGTCCACTGTAGCTGCCTGCTACAGTACCCGAAATTTCCACAGTGTTCTGCTCCAAAACCATCGAATTTCTACCACTGAAAATGAATGTTAAATCCTTTTATTTATATGGATTTAAACCCCAATTTTATGAGGCCGACTTGGCATAAAATAATTTATTATTTTTATCTTTTAATTTCAATTTGATGTTTATTTATGGAGCCGACTTGTCCAAATAATTTTTTTATTTTATCATTTAATAAATTAAATGATTATAAATTTGTGTTTTTTTTTTCTTAAAATCTAGAAGTCGGTTTTGGCACATTTGGTTTATCTTCATTCAATCAAACTTCCACGTTAGCATCAACAAGTATATATGCATTTATTTGGTCTTTAACTCATATCATGAGCTTTCTCCAAATGCCCTTAAGGGTTGTTGATTTATGCCCGTAGTGGGTTCGATGTTGATGCCCGGATGCTGCTAGAAAAGCCCGAGCTTGATGCCCGCACCTGCCTTCAATTAACTTGCCTGCAACTTGTTTTAGGTGCCCGTAATGGGGTCATTCAAATGCCCTCAAGGGCTTGTATACCCATCTTCAATGATGCCCGCAAGGGCTATGTTTCAAGCCAGCAAACCCTTCTTGTTTGCCTTCTTTGACATGCCCGCATGACCTCAAGAGACATGCCCGCAAGCTCTAGCTTGCTTGTCATATGTCTTCTCTATTTTTTCCATTTGTCCATAACACTTGCCCTTCTTATGCCATCCATATCATCTTTATCTAGGGTATTCGTACCAATTCCAAATGACCACAGTATGGGTCATTTGGCTGATTTGGTGTGCCACTGCCCATCACCTTGTCCACTTTGTCATATCCAAGTCATCAATGCTTGCTTGTGTTCCATGTCATTAGCCTTGTCCTCATCAATGACAATCCTATTCATCAGAAGGTAGATAAAGGTTCACATCCACTTTGATACCATGTTCATATCACAATAAAAATGAATCGAATGGAACCAAAACAATGAGCCAAAGACATGTAGTAAAAAGAGAAAAAAACAACAACACTAAAGAAGTGTGATAACATTGATTTAAAAGTGTACTTGTAATATCTTAGTTTTGACCCAAACTTGAATTTCTTTATATTGTAAACATGTTTTTCATTACCATGATTTTTTCATGCAATAAGGTAAACTTATGATGGCGATTTTAAAGACATGATGCCACTAGCCAATAATAATTTGTAGATCATGTGACTGAAATGTGTTGTAAAGAATAATCAAAACCCTGTGAAGCGCTATGTATTAATTAAGAAATTCTAGATTCACAATATTTAGAGCAATACCTCTAGAAAATAATCTCAAGATCACTTATAGAGAAAACAAACCTGGAAACCCTAGTTCTACAAACCTTAGGGAAATGCCTCTAGGCAATGGATCTCCAAAATTTGTGGTTGAAAAATATTTTGTAATAAGTTAGAGAAAGAGTGATCTAAAACCTTGACTTTGCAATCTCATATTTGTTGCTGGAAATTCCCGAAATAAAAATCAGCATTAAAACCCTAATGATGGGGACATCAATTTATGGACAAGATCAAATGATATGGGTGTACAAAACAACCCCAACAACCTCAAACAAGGTGTATTTTTCCAACAAACAATAACACCATGAAAAACAAACCCCAAAACTCCTTGATTAAGAGATTCCTTTGTATGCCAAAGTGTGATCACACAATACATTGGTCGGAGCAATTAAAAAACAACCTAACTAGCAACGAAATAGGTATAGAAAGGTTCACATCCACTTTTCTACCATGATCAGATCACAAAAAAAATGAGTTGAATGGAACCAAAACAATGATCCAAATACATGTTGTAAAAAGAGAAAAAAAAATAGCACTAGAGAAGTGTGATAGCATTGTCTCAAAAGTGTACTTGTAATATCTTAGTTTTGATCTTGAATTTGAATTTCTTTATATTGTAAACATGCTTTTCATTACCATGTTTTCTTCATGCAATAAGGTAGAATTATTATGACAATTTTAAAAATATCTAAACATGATCATTTTGAATTTAATGAAAAATTCCAAGGTTGATTGATGGGAGAACATTGATGGGGCTATGAATCCACCAAAGGGGAAAGGTGAGGGGGTCCAAGGGGTAATTGGCCTAGGTGTCATGGTACTATAAGGCTTAATGCTTATTATATTAATATTAGGATCCTAGTGAAATGTTTATTCTATCACTATTAGGAGCCCAATGAAATATTTATGATATTGATTAATTTCATACCCTTAAGTACGTACCTGTTATATTGGAGCAACTAATTCCTATATTCATATAATCTATGAGTGTTCAACTAAGATTCTTAATCCCTATCATTAAGGAAGCAAAATATTTGGATTAGGACTCTTCCTTTCCCTCTCATTCTTTCATGCAAAAACAAATTAGAAGAAGCTTGAAAAACAACGAGTCTTGATGGAAAAACAATAGCCCATCTATCGTAGCATCCATGGAGAGATGAAATAATCATTTCCATGTGGAATTAGAGGTCAATATTGAGTAGGGAAGTACCTTCTTCAACTTCTTCACTTTTGTTAGCTTTCTTGGTTGGTTAAGAATCCTTTGGTATATATGAGTGGTTTGGGAGCTTTGAAAAATCTTCTTTTCCTTTGTGATCTCATAGCCTAGCCTGGTCGTGTCATCCACAAAGGATTTGTGAATGGTTGGGAGGAAAATGGTCCACCCCATAGTAAAATGCCTTGGAACTTGTTGATAATTATAGCTTGGACAGGTGCTTCTACATAGGCTAGGTGTCAAGCATGCAGAAGTTGTCCAAATACCTCTTTAGGTACTTGCTTGATTAAGTGACTTTTATGCTTTCTTTCCTATGTCTAACATAGGAAAAACATGTTGATTAATTATTTTAATTAATGTTGACTAATGACTAAATTTTTCTTAGGTGAAAATTTAAGTGAACTTTAGATGTCTGTTGATCTTAAGTGAGGCCTAGGATCTAATCCTAGCCATCCATCACTTTGGAGATTGAAGATTAGGGTTTTAGTCATTGAAATGCTATAAAAAAATCATAAGGAGAGGAGAAAGACACACACCATTACAAAATCATTTTGAGAGAGTGACTTTCTCAAGAGTGTTGAGTGAGAGACTCAGTGGCTAAAGAGAGATAGAGAGAAGTGAATTGTGGCATGGAGATCCAGAGGGGAATTGAGAGGCCAAGCTAGTCGATCCAAGAGGACTGATCTATACCATCCGCTAGAGAGATATCCATATGTATTCGTACTACAGTCACACAGGGTGACACATGGGATGAATTTCCAAGGGAAGTTGATTTCTCTAGTGGATCAATTTCTCCAGAGGTCAATTTGCTTAAGAGGGCCGATTTTTCTCCAAAGGCCAATTTTTCCAAGTAGGTCGATTTTCTAGAGGAGCTAAGTTACAGGTTCCATTGTAATAAAATTATGAATTTCTCTATGAGCTAAGAAATAATAAAAGAGAACTTGAATGCTGGTTTTTACCCTTTGAGTTTTCTAGGGTAAATACTTGTGTCAATGTGGTTGATTTCTTGTTTTGTTTTGTTGCATTTTATTGGTTAAATATCAGTGTATTTCTATTTCATAATTTCAACAGTAATCTATAGTAGTATTTTATTTTTGGGCATAAAATATTATTTGTGAACACAAATCAAATATGGTATTGAGAATTTAACATGGTACTAGAGCACTAAACTCTGAGAATTTAACATGATATCAAAGTTCTGAGAATAGATAATGGGGGTGAGTATACTGGCAATAAGTTCAAGGATTTATACAAGGAGTCATTAATTAAGAAGGAGCTAACAATACCTTACAACCTGCAATAGAATGGGGTTTCTGAGAGTAAGAACATGTCAATTATTGGAGTTTCCAAGGAAATGATCCACGATCAGGATTTTCCCATGTTTCTTTGGGAAAAAGCATGCAACACGAAAATATACATTTAGAACATGAGTCTTCATAAGGTCTTGGAGGATAAGACTCCAGAGGAAGCATTCACATGAGTGAGACTAGAGATTGGTTATTTTCATATCTTTGGATGTCCAATGTATGTTCATGTACCATCGGAGAAGGGGACAAAGTTGGAACCTTCAATAGAAAAATTACATTTTTATGGGATATATTGAGACTTCAAAGGCATAAATGTTATACATTCCTTCAATAGGGAAAATGGTAGTGAGGAGGGATGTTTGGTTTGATGAGAGCTAATCTTTTAGGAAGTCACGTGAACCCCTTTCAGCAGTGGAAAAGGATGAGGAGCGAGAGGCTCTGAAGATTGAGAGACCAACACCAACAAATGTAGGGACTCAATCTTTAGATCAAGAGGAAGAGTTGGAGGCTCCTTCCAGTTCTTTCAGGAGGAGGCTATGATGGCTAGAGTAGACACTAAAATATTCTTAGGAGCATGTGGAGGATCCTAGGATTAGTTTCAATGAAAGCAGGCCATCGAGACAATTTCCTAGTTACATGGCTCTCATGAGTGACATCATTAATTCCATGCCTACCAGTCATGAGGAGGAAGTATACCACCAAGTGTGGAGGGATGCCATGACATAGGAGTGTGCATCACCATTAAGAATGATATATGGGACATTTTGTCGAGGCCAGAAGAGAAGTCAATGGTGAGCTCAAGATGGATCTATAAGATCAAGCATGTTGTAGATGTAAGTGTTGAGAACTATAAGGCGAGGTTCGTGGTTCTCCGAGAAGGAGAGAGTAGACTATGAGGAGACATTCTCTCCAATAGCCATGTATACTTATATCAGGGTTGTTTTATCTATTGCTTCATAGATGGAGTGGACGATACATCATATGGATGTGAAGATAACCTTCCTCAACGGAGTGATTGAGGAAGAGGTGTACATTGAACAACCTTAGGGATTTGAGGTGCATGGGAGAGATTCTCATGTGTGCAGGTTGAATAAGGAATTATACGGACTCAAGTAGGCACTGAGGGAATGGTACTCAAGGGTTTATGGGTGTCTGTTAGCTATGGGATTCATCAAAAGTGAGGCATATCCCAACTTGCATTACCCACTTGTTGGAGATGATCCTTTCATCTTGGTAGTTTATGTAGATGACATGTTTATCATAGGGTCAAAGAAGATCATTAAGACGTGCAAGCGAGAGCTAGCTTCAGAGTTTGAGATGAAGGACATCAACATGATTCACTACTTTTTGGGATTGGAGGTGTGGCAGCAGACATGTGAGATTTTCTCGGGACAAGGAAAATATGTGGTTGATATTTTGAAGAGATTCAAGATGGTGGATTCAGGCCTATGTCTATACCCATGATCACCAATATAAAGAATCTAGGTGCTTATGAGTCAAAGTTGGTGGATCCTACATTGTATAGGAAACCAACTGGGTCCTTGATGTATCTGGTCAATACTAGGCCATATATATGCTTTGTTGTGAATATCTTGAGCCAATTTATGGTGGAGCCGAGGAAGGTGCATTGGGTTGCAACAAAGCATGTGCTCAAATATCTAAGAGGTATTGTGGACTATGGGATGAGGTATGTCAAGAGTGGTGGAGTACAGTTACACAAATATACAGACTCAGAATGGGATAGGAGTGCTATGGACAAAAAAAGCACATCTAGGCATTTCTTAAGCTTGGGGATCAACAATGATTTCATGGTTTAGCAGGAAGTAGACATTAGTGGCACTTAGTTCAACATAGGTCGAGTGCATGGCAATGAGTTTGGCAAGTTGTGAAGCCATTTGGATATGCAAGATGCTCATAGGATTATTTGGTCTAGAGTTGGATCCCACTGTGATGATCACAATTGCATAAAACTCTCAGAGAAACATGTGTTTCATAATAGGTCCAAACACATAGAGATCATATATCACTTCATTAGGGACATAGTTTAGAGGGGAGCAATGAAGCTTCATTATATCTCCATAGATGAGTAGGTTGTAGATATTCTCACCAAGGCTTTGATGAAGGGAAAGTTTGTTTACTTCAAGGATAAGCTGGGAATGGTGCATAATACATTCCTCTCTAGGAGTGAGTGTTGATGATTATAACTTAGACAAGTGTTTTTGAATAGGATAGGTGTCAAGCATGCAAAAGTTGTCCAAATACCTCTTTAGGTACTTTCTTGATTAAGCAAGTGACTTTAATGCTTTCTTTCTTAAGACTAACTTAGGAAAAGAACATTACTTAATTATTTTAATTAATGTTGGCTAATGACTAAGGTTTTCCAAAGTGAAATTTTAAGTGAAATTTAGATTAATTCATGGCCGTTGATCTTAAGTGAATCCTAGGATCAAATCCTATCCATCCATCACTTTGGAGATTGAAGGTTAGAGTTTTAGTCATTCAAATGCTATAAAAGAAAGCCTAAAGAGAGGAGAAAGATGCACAACATTACAATATCATTTTGAGAGAGTGATTTTCTCAAATGACTTGAGTGAGAGACTAAGTGGTTGGAGAGAGAGAGAATTGTAGTAGGAATATTTGGAGGGGAATTAAGAGGCCAAGATAGTCGATCCAAGAGGGTCGATTCATACTAGCTGCCGGGGAGAGATCTGTATGGATCCATATGGCAGTTGTCAGGGTTACCCAGGGGCTGAATTGCTAGGGGAAACCAATTTCTCTAGAGGTTGATTTTTTCAAGAGGGTCGATTTTTCCAAGTGAGATGATGTTTTAGAGGAGATGAGTTACATGTTCCATGGTTGTAAAATTTTAAATTTATTTTTGAGCTAAGAAATAATAAAAGAGAACTAGAATGCTAGTTTTCCCCCTTTGAGTTTTCCAAGGTAAATACAAGAAATCAATGTCGTTGATTTCTTGTTTGTTCTGCTGCATTTTATTGGTTAAATTTCAATGTATTTTTGTTTAATATTTTCAATGGTAATCTACAACAATATTTTATTTATGGGCATACGATATTATTTGAGAATAGAAATTAGATCCAGTAATGAGAAATTTAACAGAACTCAATTTATAAAAGGATTGCCATTTTCTTCTCATTTTGCTGTGAATTCAATCTTGTATAATGAAGAATATAATTTACTTATTTTTTGAGGATTTACATTGAAATTTATGTTGATGTATTTGTAACTTCGGAAGATATTCACTTGTATATTGTATTTGTACTTTATTGTATCCCCAATGAAGATGTATTATTCCTCCGATTGGAAGTGTCGTTAGTTGTACTTGCAAGTGTCACAAGTTATATTGTAAGTGTCGTAACTTATACTTGATGGGTTATTAGACCACCTTGATGGGGTCGGCCCTATGAGTCATGTGGGTCAAAGGGTTATTAGACCACCCTAGTAGGGGTCGGCCCAGTCAGCATTATGTTAAGTGGTTAAGTTGAGGCCGACCTAGTTGAGTAAAGGTCAAGTGAAAGTTAGTGTATAAATAGAGAGTGTGTCTCTCTCATTTTACACATTCTATTATTCACTCACTTCGCATTAGTGAGAGAAGAGAAGGGTGCACACAAGTGGAGGATGAGCATGTTGTTGAATATATCTATCTCTTGGGTTTGATCATGGTGATCCTTGTATTGATGCTTATTCTATCTTTGAGGAAGTTGCGGGGTTTTTCACCTTCTTGGTTTTCCCCGGTGAAATGTTTTGTGTCTCTTGTCTCTTGTCTCTTATGCTTGATATGTTGTACATGTTGTTCTTTTAGTTAAGATCCTAGATCTATTGAATTAAATGATGAAAAAATAACATGGTGTAAGATCTATCCTGAAAGAAGGAATGCTATGGCATTTATGAGACTTGTTGCACTTGCGACAAATTGGAAGCTAGGGCTTGATATAGCAAAAACCAGTCATCGTGACACTTTCGCTATAAATCCATTTTGGCGAAGGATCAGGATCTGAAACTTTTATAGGTTGAAGGTAACATCCCCATGTACCTTGCATCCAAAGCACAACATCTAATTCGCTGTAATTGCTATTTTATGATCCGTACAACCTAGGGTTTCTGCCTCTTCTAGATCTCAGTCATAAACAAGTGACCTAGGAAAAAGGGTCACAACTTGGGATAGGAAGCTCCAAATTAAATTCTGTAAAAAGTGACAGTAAGAGAACGGACTGTATTTTCATAGGTAAAAGTTTCAGAGGCCTAAGTTGAACCAGTGACACATGGCACGCCGTACAAGTTTGCTCTCTTGTTTTATCTCATAAACAGGTCACGTTGCGACACTTGGCATAACTCTCTCTCAGAGAATCCAATTGAGGTCAGACCTGTGGGGTTGGAAAGATGAAAGGTTAGGATACCACAGGATGAAGTTTCAGACCCTGTGGATTCATTATTTCAGAGATGCATCAGAAACAATCAGGTGCATATTTCTGTCAAAATAGAATTGGATTTTGAGCACCTTCATTCTTGGCTTGTCACTGCTGCGGGAATTTAGGGCTTCGAAGAAAGTTGGAATTATTGGAATCGAAGACCATGGATGGATGATCCTCATCAAAATAGAAATTTAGAGACCAAGATCAATTTTTTTGGTTGGGAAGAAGGTCGGGCTTGATCAAACCCTAGTTCAGGATTTTGATAAGAAAGGTGGAAAATTAGGGCTTCTGCAAAAGTTGGAATTTTTTGAAGTCCGTGACCACGGCTGGAAGCTCCTAAGAAAAATCAAAGTTTAGAACACAATATCGAACCTTTTGGATGGGCATAAGACCAGGATTTTTCAAACCCTAGTTCAGGATCTTGTCTAGAAGATCCGGAAGTTTCAAAGGCAATTTTGAGGGGTCAAATTTTGGAGATTTCAAAATTGAAGTATACCAGCTTGATCAGCTCAGCAAGACACATATCTTCAACCAATCAGAAGTTTGAAATTCAAAGTTTGAATTTTTAGGGTTTCTCTGGAAAACCCTAATCCAGCTCCAGATCCAGTACTCAGCAAATCAAAGTGGATTGGGTTAATCCTAGAAGAGAATGAATTGGACACCTACATAAGTGAAGAAGTTTCAGTTCTAGAGAGAGATGAGGCTAAGGCCTTACATAAGATTTCTACAAGCAATCTCGACAGGTATGACTTGAGGAGATACATGTATGTTCATGATTAAGTTTATGATATGTTTGTCTTCATACTATTTAGGTTAGTACAATCTTGATTAATTTTAGACTTATCTTATCACCCTGGTAAAAGTATGAATGCATGATAGAAGACATTCACTGATTAGGGTTATGACACTTATGATTGTAGTAATGCACTGTGGTGTTGTATGAGGTTGATGTTGTCCGCTAACATGAAAGGTACGAATCAAGTTCTAGAACATATGGCCATGGTGACATGAAGACAAAGACTCATGGATCACATAGAAGCTCTACTTACGAGGTATGTATAATTTGGTTCTACAATGGTTAACTTATGATTTATACAGCACAAGTCAATGAAGAGAACAAGAAGACATCGTTTGGGTATGTTAGACATAACTAGCTAACATGATATTCCAGGTATGTTTTTCCTATATCAAGTTAGAATCCTACCTTGTGTTAGGATCTTATACTTTTGTATGAATGATAATGATTATTCTTGAAGTTAGAAGTTTAAGTAATCAAGGGTTTATGCATATTATGTTTCTTACTTTGATGATATGACTAACCAGGAAAGTCCTATGGTCAAATAAGAATATGCATGAGTAAAAAAAGTCTTCCCTAAAACCTTGAATACTAACGCTTATTACCTATGTATGAAAATGATCATGACCATACATAAGATTATTTAGAATCATAATGTTTTGATAATATTGAGATTATACTAATGTATGTATGGTTATGTATGAGATCTTGAGGATAACATAATGGTGACACTAGTGCACACTTAAGCATGCATAGTGATCCAGGATGGACATAAGTTCAAGGACAGATCATCCAAGAAGCAAAGATCAAGAGGGAGCACACTCTAGTAGTTCCTGCAAGGAAGCAAAGATTGAGAGGGAGTCCACCCCACAACCAAACAAATATAAGTATTTGAATTGTCATTTATTATATATTTGATTACTTAAATGATGTTGTCCAGTCATGTACATACTTATGTTCCTAGATTCAGGATATGTACTATGCATATTAGAAAAGTTGCATTAATGAACAAGATACTACCAATATGCAAATAATGGGTAAGTGGCATATTGTATTGTACAACATTCCATTGCTACTTATCTAGAATGAAACCTCTTTGCTAACATGTTGGGAGTTGTGCACACTCTTAACAAATGTTCTGGTAGAGATGGAAGGCATCTAGAAAGTTACCGTGTGATTACAGGATATGGATAAATGTTGTATTGAAGCATTGGCTAATATAATTGCATGACTGTATGACATATGTCTTTATGCATAAGAATGTGTTTTTGAAAAACTATGAGAAGTTTCTAATCATGCAATTGAATTTGACTTGTAGGAAAGATCGTGTACAATCACCTACAAAAGAAGGACTACAACATTTGTTCCAGCAACGAAGCTATCTATTGAAGATATTGAAGAATCTGAAGTTCCTAGGATTCGGGATGCAGTAATGGAAGAATGCCATGATTGAGGAATACCAGTCGATCATGAAGAATGATGTTTGGGATGTGGTCCTGAGACTAGAAGGGAAGTCTGTTGTGACTTCCAAGTAGATCTATAAGATCAAGCATGCTGCATATGGTAGCATAGAGAAATACAAAGCAAGGTTTGTGGCTTTTCCCAGAAAGAGGGATAGATTATGAAGAGACTTTTGCACCCGTAGCTAGTTACACTTCCATCAGATCAGTACTTGCCCTGGCTGCAGTGATGAAGTGGAATATACACCAGATGGATGTCAAGACAGCTTTCTTGAATGGTGTAGTTGAAGAGGAAGTGCATGTGGAGTAGCCACTTGGTTTTAAGACACATGACAGGGAGTCATATGTGTGCAGGTTGAAGAAATCCTTGTATGGTTTGAAAAAAGCTCCTAGGACTTGGTATGGTAGGATAGACAACTTTCTATCCAGTCCGGGATTTACCAAGAGTAAAGCGGATTCCAACCTTTACTACAAGGTTGAGGAAGGAAATCTAGTGATACTACTGTTGTATGTGGATGACCTATTTGTTATAGGTGAGGATAGATTGATTGCTGATACAAAGAGGAAGCTTGCTGCCGAGTTCGAGATGAAGGACTTGGGGATGATGCAATAGTTTCTAGGCATGGAGGTGTGGCAGAGTGCAGATGGAATCTTCCTTGGACAAGGGAAGTATGCATTAGAGATCCTGAAGCGGTTCGGGATGATGGACTGCAAGGCCATGGCCACACCTATGCCATCGAACCTGAAGCTTCTGTGTGATGCTTCATCTGATCCGGTTGATGTCACGGTGTATATTCAAATGATTGGGTCCTTGATGTACCTGACGAACATGAGACTAGATATTTGCTTTGCGGTGAACACATTGAGCCAGTTCCTGATGGATCCCAGAGGTGTTCACCTGGTTGCTGTAAAGCATATTCTGAGGTACTTGAAGGGTACAATTGATTATGGGCTCAAGTATGATGCGAATCAAAAGTTTAACCTGGAGGGTTATGTTGATTCAGATTTGGTAGGAAATGTTGCAAATAGGAAGAACACTTCTGGGTGCTGCTTCAGTATGGGATCAGGTGTGATCTCTTGGTTTAGCAGGAAGCAGTCTTGCGTAGCACTGAGTACACCAAAGCAGAGTATGTCGTAGCTTGTTCAGCTAGTTGTGAGGCAGTATGGCTTAGGAAGCTACTGTTTGAGTTATTTGATCTCTCATTGGATGCTACTTGTATCTTCTGTGACAACTAGAGTTGTGTGAAGTTGTCTGAGAACCTGATGTTCCATGACAGGTCGAAGCATATTGAGATCAAATATCACTATATCAGGGATATGGTGTAGAGAGGAGCAGTGAAGCTCATGTGTGTTGTGACAGATGAACAGATTGCAGATGTGTTGACTAAACCACTAGCCAGAGTGAAGTTTGAGTACTTCAGAGAGAGGCTTGGTGTTCTTCAGATTGAAGACACTTCAAGGAAGAAGTGATGGGACACATTTACAGGAGCCATTCCAAGCATGGTGATAGGAGGATCCTTCCCATGGTTGTGGATTTTAGCGCTGTGTGATGAGCATCAGGACGATGCTCCAGTTACTGCTTTGGATATGCATCAGTTGGATGATTTGTATGATCAATTGGATCATATATATTGATATGCATCAGTTGGATGCTTTGTATGATCAGTTAGATCATGTATATTGATATGCATCAGTTGGATGCTTTGTATGATCAGTTGGATCATGTATATGTATATGCATCGGGTGGATGCAGTGACGATGATTAGGATGATCATGTGTGATGAGTATCAGGACGATGCTCTAGATGACATGCATCGGGATGATGCAGTGACGATCAGGATGATCATGTGTGATGAGTATCAGGATGATACTCTGGATGATATGCATCAGGATGATGATCAGGATGATGTATGGTGAGTATCAGGTTGATACTCTGTGGTCGTGGACAGGTTGTGCAGATAAGCATATAATATCACCCTGGGAGATTTGCAGATACTATTTCGAGGTTTTTCCTATGGCATATAATAGCACCTTGGGATATATGGCAAAAGCTCTTTCGAGGTTTTGCTTGGGAGGACATATAATAGCACCCTAAGAGATTTGCAGATACTCTTTCAAGGTTTTGCCTATGGCTTATAATAGCGCCCTGGGATATATGGCAAATTCTTTTTCGAGGTTTTGCTTGGGAGGACATATACTAGCTCCCTGGGAGATTTGCAGATACTCTTTCGAGGTTTTTCCTATGGCATATAATAGCGCCATGGGATATCTGGAAAATGCTCTTTCGAGGTTTTGTCCTATGGCATATAATAGTGCCCTGGGAGATCCAATAGGTTGAGCAGTATGCTCGTAATCAGTCCTGGGATGCTCTTTCTAGATTTTTCCATGACCACATGTAATATCTCCCTAGGAGATCCGATAGGTTGAGCAGTATGCTCGTAATCAGTCCTAGGATGCTCTTTCGAGGTTTTGTGGTGACCACATGTAATAGCGCCTTGGGAGATCCGATAGGTTGAGTAGTATGCTCGTAATTAGTCCTGGGATACTCTTTCGAGGTTTTTTGGTGGGGTCACATGTAATAGCGCCTTGGGAGATCTTGTCAGTCGTGCTTAGGCACACAAAGGATCCTGGGATACTCTTTCGAGGTTTTGTGACGCACGTAATAAGTCATGAGGATTCCACAGTATGGCCAGTGTTGATGAAGATCTACAGGTGGTGGGCCTACATCCAGCATGAAAAAGGTATGGCTCTGTAGAACTTCCTATGATGAGAAGAATTACGAGATAGCCCAGTGATCGAGATGTCGAGTACAACAACAATGATGATGATGATGCTCTGTAATCCAGTGTTGATGATCCAACTCCAGAATTGAAGACTTGTGCCTATATGTATTGATGACTTGTGTCAAGAGAATACCTTCCTAGTTAAGAGGGAGTGTTGATGTATTTGTAACTTCAGAATATATTCACTTGTATATTGTATTTGTACTTTATTGTATCCCCAACAGAGATGTATTATTCCTCTGATTAGAAGTGTCGTCAGTTGTACTTGCAAGTGTCGCAAGTTATATTGTAAGTGTCGTAACTTATACTTGATGGGTTATTAGACCACCTTGATGGGGTCGGCCCTGTATGAGTCATGTGGGTCAAAGGGTTATTTGACCACCCTAGTAGGGTCGGCCCAGTCAACATTATGTTAAGTGGTTAAGTTGAGGCCGACCTAGTTGAGTAAAGGTCAAGTGAAAGTTAATGGATAAATAGAGAGTGTGTCTCTCTCATTTTACACATTCTCTTATTCACTCACTAAGCATTAGTGAGAGAAGAGAAGGGTGCGCACAAGTGGAGGAGGAGCATGTTGCTGAAGATATCTATCTCTTGGGTTTGATCATGGTGATCCTTGTATTGATGCTTATTCTATCTAGACCTTTACAATGCTGTAAAACTCACCTCAATCCGAATTCATATGATGAAGTTATGTATCCCACAAGTTGATCTATCCTATTGACCAACATGGTATTGAGTGTGTTCAAAAATGTATCTAGAGCAGGAGCTTCTTACATAGGTTAGGTGTGAATGTGAGAAAAGAAGTTCGAGATAAATTCTTAGTGACCACTTGGTAAGAGTGGGAAATGATACCATCTTGTAATTTCACTTAATAAATAAAAGTGAAAGTCTAAATTCCTTCGGTATCTTAGTCTTAGAAATATAAATCAATATTCCATAGATTCTAGAAAATTAGTGACTTAGATTTGATATAATCTTAGCATACACCTCATTGTTGAGATAAAGTGCTTTCTAGGATTAAAAATATTAATTGCTAGAATCAAATAGTTGGTTGCGAGTATCACGAAAGTTGGTTACCATAATTGATGAGATTAGCCATCTCTCTCAAAGAATAAATAGGATAAAATGGGAGAAGAACTTGTATAACACACCAAGGAAGTTGTGTGAGGAACACACACAAGTGAAGCCAAGGATAAGAGAATGCAGATAGAAAGAAGAGGATCAACCAACAATGTTGAAGACTACAAGGATATTGTTGTACAAGGAACAACAGTTCCTCAGATTTTTGTGTAGGTATACTATTTATTTCAATAGGTTGTAAACCTTAGGTTGAGGTGTCGTTGTAAGTTTTAATTATTTAATGAAAAATTGATTCAAAGGACATAATTATTGTGTATTTTATTTATGCTTCTCATGTCCATTTTCAACTATATGTGTGATTGTTGCATTTTCAAAAATATTTATTTATGTGGTTAAATAAGTTCAGATTTGATTTATTTAAAGAGAAACATAGAAAAACAATCACCTACGGCTTGAAAATTTACATGGTATTATAGTTTGGCTCTCTGATTGAGATTCTCAAGGATTTACAATAGTAAATCAACTACTGGAAAAAAGGACTATCAATTAGAGGATTTAATTATTTATCTTAAGGACTAATTTTCAAAATTGGTACTTTATGCATTAGATCATAGATCGCATCAACTAGCATCAGGTTCGAGGACATATTGGATGGTGCCTCGAACTTCCTATCATGGAAAGTCAAGGTAACTCTTCTATTAGAAGAGAATGACCTTTGGGATATTGTCAAGTATGTGGTGGATTTGCTAACAAATCCATATATTTTGGTATCTCATAAGAAGAAAGAAGCGAGATCCAAGAAGATGATCATGGATGCTATAAAGGCTCCTTTGATTCCTCACATATATGAGAAGAAAATGATGTAGGACATGTTAAATGCCCTAGTTAGCCTTTACTATAGTGAGTGCAATAACAAGAATATGATATTGCATAACAAACTCATATATGTTGAGATGACCAGATCAGACACCATCACTTGTTACTTAATGAAGGTCACAGTTTCATGACTAGATTGTAGCAATTGGGGAGAAGGTTGAAGACAAAGAACTAGTAAACATGGCACTGGATGGGTCTCCACCTCAATGGGAAACATTTTTCCAGGGTTTTTATGTTTGGGAGAACCTTCCCTCAAGGGAAATATTGTGAGATGACTATATCTGGGAGGAAATTTGGATGGAGTTAAATTCTACTAGACAGGGAGGTGACAATGGCAATGCCCTAGTTGGTTATTCAAAGAAGAGAAGAGGTAAAGGACCCAATAAGCTTAAGATGAAGGGTGAGGATTCAACCTCACAGCTAGGGAATACAGACATGAGTAAAATCAAGTGATTCATATGTCATAAGAATGACTATTATGCATCACAGTGTTTGAAGAAGAAGAAAGGTAAATGGAAGTTGTAACACTAGGTAGCAACCTCAACTAAAAATCATATGAATGAGTTTGATTTGAAGTTCATGAAGGAATTCTCGATGGTATCTTGCCTCTCTTCCAACATAGTTTTAGGAATGCGTGGTATGTGAATAGTGGAGTATCAAGGCATATTAAATTTTCCCAAGAACTATGTTCAAGTATAATATGGCACGTCTCAGCAGTTCAGGTCGAGCTTGGTGACGATGCCAAGTATCCAGTAACAGGATTTGGTATCATTCCTTTCCAACTCCAGTCAAGTAAAATTTAGACTTTGATGATGTGTTATTTGTTCCTGATCTCAAGAAGAATTTTCTTTTAGTTTCAATCATGGACGATAAGGGATTTGCAATAGAGTTTAAGAACCAACAATTATTTTTAAGACCAAAAGAATCTATCCCATTATCAATTCAAGTAAACAGGGTTAGAGAAGACAACTTATATAGGTTATAATGTGAAACTATTCGAGCCCTTGTACATAGATAGACAACTCGTGCAAGTTGTGGCACAAGAGGATAGGGCGCTTGCATCATTGAACACTACCTATTATGAGGGAGATTGTCATAGGAATTCCAGAATCCAATATTCAACAATAGGGTGTATGCAAATGGTGTGTGCTTAGAAAAGCATGCCAAGGATTCTTTCCCAAGTACTAAGCACATATTTAAGGGGATTGTAGACTTGGTGCATTCGATTATATGTGGATCATTGTCAGTAGCATCAATCACAGGAAGCATTTCCTATATTTGCTTCATTGATGACTTATATTGCAAAACATGGATCTACTTCCTAAATACAAGGATGAAGTCTTTAGAAGGGTTTCAGGAGTTCAGATGTCTTGTGGAGAAATAGACAAGGAAGAATATCAAGGTATTAATATTAGACAATGGGGGTGAGTAAACCTCAAATGATTTTGATTATTTATTCAAGGATGCATGAATCAAGAGGGAGTTCACTATTATGTACAACCCACATCAAAACAAGGTTGTAGAGCATAATAACTTATCCATCATAGTAGATTTTGAGGACATGATACATGACCAATATTTGTTGATGTTTTTATTTGCAAAAGCATACAACACAATAGTCTACAATGAGAACATGTTCCCTCACAATGTTACCAGAGGAGGAATTCAGTGTTGTGAAATCAGAGGTGAGACATTTTTGCATATTTGGATGTCCAATTTACATCCATATACCAGTCGATAAGAGGACCAAGTTAGATCCCTCCACCAGGAAGGATTTGTTCATTTGATAAAATGAGACTTCAAATGCCTACAAGGTCTATGTTCCAGAGTTGAGGAAGACAATGGTAACTAGGGATGTAAAGTTTGAGGAAGAATTTGCATTCATGAAATCTTATGATCCAACACCAATGAAAAAGGATGAGGATATGGAAGCTTTGAAGGTTTATCTAGATTCACCAATGAATTCTAGCTCAGGATAATAGCCTTTATATCTAGAGGAGGAGCCACCAACTCCTACCAATTCTATCAGGAGACCTTGATGGTACATAGAGATTAAGGAACGATCAAGAGTAAGTTGAGGATATTAGGAGCACATCTAGGGAGAGAAAGCATCTGAATAAGTTTCCTAGTTACATGGCATAGATGAGAAACATAATAGATTTAGATCCTTCTAGTTTTCAAGCTGCAACATACCAACATGTATGGTGGGATACCATGGTGGATTACACCTACATAATGAAGAATGATGTTCAGAAATTGTGACTAGAATAAATGGAAAGCTGGTAGTGACTTCTAGATGGCTCTACAAGATCAAGTATGCATTAGATGGCAGCATAGAGAAGTTCAAGGTGAGGTTGATGGAAAGAGGGTTCTCATAGAAAGAGGGAGTAGACTATGAGGAGAATTTTTCTCCAATTGCTCGGTACACTTTAATTAGAGTAGTGATGTATTTAATCTATAGTATGGGATTGAGTATACATCAAATGGATGTGAAGACAACCTTCCTCAATGGTATAATTAAGGAAGAAGTGTACATAGAGAAGCCTCGTGGATTTGAGGTAAATGGGAAGGAATCCCATGTTTGGACGATTAACAAGTCCTTGTATGGATTCACGAAGCATGGTATTATAGGATTCATGGATACTTGCAGATTATGGGATTAACCAAAAGTGAATCAGATCCCAACTTATATTTCATGTTTGTTGAGGTTGATCTGCTTATTTTGGTGTTGTATGTAGATGAATTGTTTCTTATAGGTTCAAAGAATATCATTGTAGGGTGAAAATCATATATGCTAGCTAAGTTCAATATGAAGGACATCAACATGATGCATTACTTCTTGGGTTTGGAGGTTTGGAAGAAATTGAAGGATATTTTCCTTGGGTAGGGTAAGTATGTAGTTGAAATCTTGAAGAGAGTTCAAATGGAGTATTTAAAAACTATGGCCACACCCATGATCACCAATTTGAAGAAGGTGGAAATTTCAAAATTAAGAGTTGGTAGATCACACATTGTAGGTAACTGATAGGTTCCTTGGTGTATTTAATTAACACTAGACCATGTATAATTTTTGTAGTGAACACATTGATCTAGTTCATGGTGGAGCTAACTACTAAGGCATGAGCATTGGGTAGCAACAAAACATGTGCTTAGGTATTTGAGGGGCACAATGGAGTATGGTATGAGATACCTCGGAGATGGTGAATTGAAGTTGCAGGGGTATACAAACTCAAATTGTGTAGACAATGCAATAGATAGTGTTGAGGATATCAATACCTTTCACAATAATTATGCATAATGATGCTAACAGTTAGATATAATAGAATTTAACAGTGGCACAAAACACAATCACACAATACACAAAGAATTATATTGGATAACCATTTATAGGGAAAAAATAGCAAATTAGTGAGCTTTACCACTCATCTATTAACAACAATCTTAATAAGTGTTTACAACAATGATTTACTAGATCATAATGGCTCAAATGTGAATTCACTTACACTCAACTTCTATACTCAAGTACAATACATTTATTCTTACATTACATCATTATTTATAGATGCAACACATACACACTAGCTCGTGATACCCAAGTTAGTTACATGTAACTACTCCATTAATGGCATTCCATAACTTCCCAATTGAATACATTTTTTATGTTAGAGTCAACTTGAATAATTCAACCTTAGTCAATCACATGTTGATCTTTTTGTCGTTTAAGTGTTCGTCAAATTATTGCCTGCTTTATACTCATTGACTTCTCGTTGACTAGTCATGGTCATCGACCAGTTGACTATTCTAGTCAGCCAGTCGAACAGATTTCCATTGTCAGTCGACTTCAATTCCAGTCAACTATCAACTTCGACTGTCTATTTCCATGCAAAGAATACAACACATCCAACATTCTCCCACTTGTTGTTTTCTTTGCATACACAAGATATTTATAACTTTAATTCACTTAACTAGGGTTTTCAAACCCATTGATTGGCTCTACACTAAGTAAACTTCTCGGTGCTTACAAATTTGGTTAATGAATCTGCATTGTTCTTCAAAGTTTCTACCTTTTCCAACAACACTTTTTGGTTCTCCGCCATTTCTATCACAAAATGGTACTATACATCAATATTCTTTGTCTTTGAATGGTATGTAGGGTTCTTTTCCAGGAATATTGCACTTTTACTATCACAATTCAACCTAAAAACTTGTTCTTAAATCCCAACCTATGAACACAATATCCACAACCAAACATCCTCTTTGCTTGCATGAGAAGCTACCATGTATCCATCCTCTGTATTTGACAGTGCAATAATCGATTTCCTCCTACTCATCCAACTAACTACCCCACTAGATAATTTGAAAACATATCCATAGGTTGACTGTGGTCGATATCTCTATCACAGTCATATTCGACAAAACCATGTACACTTATTGTTTTATTAGTTTCAGTTTTTCCTTGGTAGTAGATTGTATACTCCGTCATGCCACACAAATACCTGAATACTGTCTTGACTATGGTCCAGTGCTCCTTTCTAGGTGTTGACATGTATTTTGTTAATACTCTCACTGCATGGAAAATATCAGGTCGATTACAAACCATTGCATACATCGAACTACCTACTGCACTTACATAGGGAATATGTGCCATGTACTCTATCTCTTGTTGTGCCTTAGGAAATTGTTCAACAAATAATTTAACTCCTATAGGAATAGGGAACTTAACCGATTTGCAATCCTGCATGTTGAAGTGTTTCAGAATTGTCTCAACATATTTACTATGACTTAAACAAATCCTTCTACCTGCTTGATCTCTCTATCTATTTCTATTCCAAGAATACAATAGACTGCACTGAGATCCTTCATGTCAAACTTGTAGGAAAACTGTTGATTCTCCTCCTTGATCATATCTATGTTATATTCCACCAACAACATGTCATTGACATACAAAATTACATATATAAAGTAATCAATGACTTTCTTGTTGTACACACAGTGATCAACTTGACTTCTCAAAAATCCTAGATGTTACATATACATATCAAACTTCTAGTACCACATACTAGGTGATTGTTTTAAACCATAGAGAGACTTCTTGAGCTTACAAACTAGTCCTTTTCCGCTTTAACTGATAATCCTTCAGGATCATTCATATAAATTTATGCTTCAAGATCACCATGAATAAATACTATCTTCACATCCATTTGTTCTATCTCCAGATCAAATGTTACAACTAAAGACATTAGCACCCTAACGGAAGTTAACTTTGCAACATGAGAGAAGATCTCACAAAAGTCATCTCCCTCAACTTAGAAATATCCATTCACTACTGGTCGAGCTTTGTACTTCTTGACCTTCCCTACAACATCTATATTTTTCTTAAATACCCACTTACTACTGATGGGTTCCCTTAAATTTGGAAATGTGACCAGATTCCATGTTTCATTCTTCCGTAAGGACTCCATTTCTTCTTCCATGGCCATTTTCCAAAGTTTACCCTCTATCGAGTTTATTACTTCCTTTACTGACTTGGGATCATCTTTTATGGTTGATAATGAAAATTAAGAGCGAAAGTTTGGTACACTATACCTTTCAGGTTGATGGTTTTCTCTACCAAACATCGTGACAACCAAAGTCTATTGTTTCACCTCTTCATCGGATTCAGTTGAATTATTTGAATCATGAATTTCGTCATTCCATTTAAACTCTAGCTTTTTGTGATCCTTTTCTCTTTTATCCTCTTCAATCCTAGAAGTAACTCCAAATTATCTGAAGATCACATATCTACTATAAACTACCTTCCTTGTGACCGGATTCCATAGCTTATACCCTTTCACTCCATCCTTGTATGGGATGAAGATGCATTTCTCAGACTTGTTGTCGAGTTTTATTCTTTTCTCCTTTATGATATGCACAAAGGCATCACACCCAAAGGCTCTGATATGTGAAAAAGAGGTCCTTTCACCAACCCATGCCTCATATGGAGTCTTGTCAACTAGAGTCACCGATGACAACCTAATCACTAGTTAACATGTCATGTTGAATGCCTCTACCTAGAATTCTTGTGCAATACCTACACCACTGAGCATGCTCCTTACTTTCTCCATCAATGTTCTATTCATTCTTTCAGAAACTCCATTATGTTGAGGTGTGTACATAGATTGTGTTTTTTCGAGCTATACCATGATGTCTGTATAACTGGTCGAACACATTACAACAAAATTCTCCTCCGTTATCAATTCTCAACACCTTGATCTTTTTGTCAATGTGATTTTCTGCAAGATCTTTGAACTCTTAGAACCTTTCAAAAACCTTATATTTATTCCTTAGAAAATACAACAATGTCATCTTGGAGAAATAATTTATGAAAGAGACATAATACTAGGATTCTCCTAGTGAAGGGACTTATACTACTCCAAACACATCACTATGCATTAAATCCAACGCTTCCTTAGCCCTTGTGGTCCCAGATGAGAATCCTACATGACTTTGTTTACCATAAATACAATTTTCATAGAATTCTACATCTAAAGAACAATCAGGGAGACCTTTGACCATAAATTTTTTGTACATAACACAAAGACCTTTCTCACCAATGTGTCCCATCCATTGATTCCACAACATGGTCGAGTTGACTAGATAAGAATATATTTTATCAGATTAAAGAAATATTGTATTCACACATCCATTGGTATTTTTTCTTCCCAATAGTTTGTATAGTGTTCTATTCCAGAATCCTCATCAATACTATCACTCCTCATACCATTTTACATGAATATTTCTCAAATATAGACTGCACACCTACATTTCCCATCTTACTGGAAAATATTATGTTTCAAGTCAAACCTAGAATATGAATCACCCCTAGAAGAGTTATTATCCTTACATCCTTTAGTATGAGTTGAATTTTACCACATCCAAAATCTTGGTCAGTGAATCATATCCTAGAAGAATGTCACCATCATCGTATTTCTCATATTTGCAAAACCACTCTCTGCATGGTGTCATATGATATGATGCACTAGACTCGATCAACCAAGATTCGTGATTTGATTGGGTACTTGTAAAGGCCAAATACTCATCTCCTTTCTCTTCTTGCAAATCCTTACCGCCACTCGAATGTGCTTCCTCAGACCCTTTGTTCCTTTCAACTTTTGTTGACTTACAATATCTCTTATAATGATCGACTTTACCACATTCTCAACATTTTCTCATCTCCAAACCAAGATATTTAGATATGGTCTTAAATATACCCCACAAATTTGATTTTCTACCGAAGGTTTTACCTTTTCCTCTATCTACTGGTCGACCTTTCACCATCAGAGTATCATGGTTCGATCCTTCCATGTCTTCTGCCTCATCTCTTCCAACAATAAAAATGCAACCGCGTCATTTATTTTGAATGTGTTATTATTGCTTCCAATAGCCACGACTAGGCTATCCCATGAGTATGGAAATGAAGAAAATAGATGGATACATTTATCCTCCTCTGATATTTTGATATCCACAGACAACAAGTGACTAACAACATTGTCGAAGACATTCAAGTGCTTTGTAACTTAGTCACCCTCATTCATCCTTAGAAGATATATTTTTTTTCAAAGAAACAACTTGTTAACCAAAGGTTTCGACTTGTACAAGTTCCCCAACTTATCCCACAATTTCTTTGTAGTGTCTTCTCTTGATGCATTCAACAATACATAATCTTCTAAGCAAAGCTAGATTGTACTCCTTGATTTTCTGTCGATTTTCTGCCACTATTTTGACGACATACCTATTGGATTTGTTTTGGGGCTGACATCAACCCATTGCTCTTGATCTACAAGGATATCCTCCATGTTGAGCTTCGAAATCTCAAAATTATTTCCATTAAAATTTTCAATTTTTATCCTTGAACTGTTGGTCATTCTAACTAAGAATCAATGTTCTAGAATTCCCACTAAAAACATGTATTCTCTAGATCAGGGTCAAGATAAAACCCTAAACAACAAAGGAGTCTCCTTGAATCCAAATATATATTTGAAACCATGTGAAGGATATCAATATCTTTCACAGTGATTGTGCATATTTATTCAAATAGTTAGATATAACAAAATTTAACAATGGCACAAAACACAGTCACACAATATACACATAAATTTATCCCGGAAAACCCTTTACAGGGAAAAACCAACAAATCAATGAACTTTACCACTCATATATTAGCAACACTCTTAACTAGTGTCTACAACAACAATTTACCATATCTGAATGGCTCAAGTGTGAATTCACTTACACTCGAATTCTCTATTCAAGAATCGTACATTTACCTTTACATTACATCATATTTATAGATGCAATAAATATACACTAGCTTGTGATATTCAAGTTAGTTACAAGTAACTGCTCCATTAATGGTGATCCATAACTTCCTAACTGAATACAATTTTTTGTTATAGTCAACATTAGTCAATCGCCTATTAAGCTTCTTGTTGTCCAAGTGTTCATCAAATTCCCGCCTGCTTTATGCTCATCGACTTCCTATCAACTAGTCATGGCAGTCAACTATTCTAGTTGGCTACTCGACCATACTTCCATCATCTATCAACTTCAATTCCAGTCGACTATTAGCTTTGACCGTCTATTTCCATGCGAAGAATATAACATACCCAATATATAGGAAGAGAACCTCGGTATGTTTCTTTAGTTTGGGATCAATGATGATTTCCTGGTTCAATGGGAAGTAGACTTCCATGGCACTTAACTCAACAAAGGTAGAATATATGGCAACTAGTACATCGATTTGTGAGGCCATCTAGATTCACAAGTTAATTGTAGGATTGTTTGATAAGGAGTTGGATCCCACAATGGTTTACTGTGATAATCAGAGTTGTATCAAATTATTCGAGAATCTAGTTTTTCATGATAGGTCAAGGAACATTAAGACCGGATACCACTTCATTCGAGACAAGATTCATAAGGGATCATTAATCTATTGATCTATGGTATATTCCCATAAATCAACATATTGTTGATATTCTGACCAATACCTTAGCAAAAGGGAAGTTTGACGCATTCAGAAATAGACTTGGGTTGTTGCATAATTCATTCCTTACTAAGAGGGAGTGTTGAAAAATGTAGCTCGAGCGGGAGCTTCTTGCATAGGTTAGGTTTGAACTTGTGAGAAGAAGTTCAAGACAACTTCTTAGTGACCACTTAGTAAAAGTGAGAAATGATACCCTTTTGCAATTTCACTTAATAAATAAATGTGAAAGTCTAAATTCCTTTGATCTCTTCGTATTAGAATTATAAATGAAATATTCTAGAGATTTATAATATTAGTGAGTTATATGTGATAGAATCTTATCCGTACACCTCATTGATGAGATAAGGTGGTTGCTAGGATGTTGGTTGCTAGAATCAAGGAAGTTGGTTGCCAGAATTGAGGAGATTAGTTATCTTTCTCAAAACATAAATAGGACAAGATGAGAGGAGAAGTTATAGAAAACACCAAGGAAGTTGTGTGAGGAACACACACAAGTGAAGCCAAGGGGGAGAGAATGCATATAGAAGGAAGTCGATCGAATAATAAGGTTGAAGATTGCAAGGATTATACTGTATAATGTTGTATAGGGTACATTAGTTACTCATATTTGTGTGTAGGAATAATGTTTCTTTTCAATAGGATGTAAACCTTCATTGAGTTTTCCTTGTAATTTTTTATTATTAAATGAAAAATTGATTTGAAGGATATAATTCTTGTGTACCATGTTTATTCTTACGTTGTTCATTTTCAACTATATGTGTGATTGTTGCATGTTAAAAATTATTTATCATGTGGTTAAATAATTTTAGATTTGAATTATTTAAAGAGAAACTTAGGACAACAATCACCTAGGGCCTGAAAATTTACAGAGTGAAGGACGCACCACTTTCCATTTCTCACACATGTGGACTTAGTCAGGATTTTCTAAAGTAAAAATGACCAACATTTTAGAAGTAGTCCATTGAGGCTATGAGTAAGGGTTTGTGATACTATTTTTATTGTATGATTGTAGATATTGTGGTTTTTTACATTATTGTTGTTGTTATGAATCACCTATGTCCTTGCTATGGGTGTAATTATGTATTGGATTATGATGGTGTAATAAATTAATGAAAGCCCCCCCTTATTTTCAAGTTGTGTACTATTTATTTTATGTGTATGTGACTAGTATGTTAATTCTGTCTATTTCTTTTGTCCATGGAAACTCCATAATGAGTGCCCCTTCCTTTGTATTTTCATTTTATAGCTAATAAGAAAAAGACAGAGGATAGGTCTCACCTTCAATCTGGGTTTTTCCTAGGGTATATCTTGTGTTTATTGTGTGGATGGTCTATTACTTGCTTTCTTTTTTCATTTTAGTTTTAGTTTATTTCAGTTTTAAGTGAGTAACATTAAATATGCAATGTAAATAAAAACACTATAATAATAGATGGTAGAATATTACAAGATCTCTTGTGAGGAAGTGTTCTGGTAGAATATCCATGAAAATTTATAAATCATATTTGTGTCAAATAAGGCTCCTTTGGGGTTTTTGTAGGGGTTGCAGAGTCAAGGAAGTGAAGTGAGGAAGAAGTCTTAACACCCTAGCCATGGAATATGAGTACAATAAGAACATTACACAGGATGATTCGGAGTAGAATTTTCAAAGCTGGAAGCACAAGTCGCTGAAATTTTTCATAATTTGACCATTCTTATGTTAGTTCTAGAGAACAAGTTGGGACCACTCAAGGAGTTTGATATCTCTAACTTAGAGGCTAGATCATATGGTAAATATGGAGATAATAAATACATATAAAAAGAGTCGAAAATGGAATCAAAAGTGGACATGAAACCATACCAAGGTGAGATTGAATGTGAAATTGAATCAATGGTTACAACATTCTATAACATAGGATAAGAGAAAAAAAAATTATTTTCCCAATTTAAGTTAGAGGGCCATGCCCTAACTTGGTAGAAAAGTGACACAGAGACCCTTAGGTTGGAGGGTGAAAATAATTAAGTGTGAGGTGTTTAAAACCCTCATCAATTCCCAATTATACCCTATTGGGTAGGAAGAGGACCAATGGATCCATTGCCATTACTTCCAATAGAACCAAGGGAAAATAAGCAAGAGTACGCCCCTAAATTCAAAAAATGACTATTATGTGGGTATATATACCAAGAACTTGAGTGTATTCCTTAATTATCTTAGTGGTCTACACAAATCATTTATAAAGGCAAGTGATGCTCTTTAAATCAAGGAAAAGGCAAATGATGCTCTTTAAATCAAGGAAAGTTGCTGAGTCCTATGTGAAAGCACAATGTTTGGAGAATATGGGTAAGACTAGAGGACAACAATGTGGTTCAAATTAAAAATACCACCAAGATTCTTCTAAGGAGGGAAAAAATAAGTGGAAACGAAAGGATAAGAAGACAACAACAACTGCACGTCAATGCAAGGATCTAAACAACCACTACAACCATTGTAATATTGATGCTCACACCAAAGATAAGTGTTCAAAGCTACGTCTTGGGTTGAATCCAAAGAACTGTAAGAAGGATTCCAAGAAGAGGAACGTGATAGCCATGGATTCAAGCAACTAAGTATAGAGCAACTCATATGTAGATGAAACTTTGTCTACACCACAATGTAGGAGATGAATTTGAGTACCCTCCAACACAAGGAAGAGAATGAATTGTATAAACTCTTTCATATTAAGATATAGGTTAAGAAGACAAAAGTGGATGCTCTATTTGATAGGTTCATGAGCCAAACTCATAAAAGGATGATATCGTCAGCAACATTGGGTTGGAATTTTATAACTACCCTTGCCCATATCCATTAGGATGGGTCAAGTATGCAGATCTCAAGGTCACTAAGCAATGTAAGATTTCTATTAGTGCTGACTATATTGATGAAGTTGATGTAGATGTAGTACCCCTTGATGTGTTTGGTGTAGTGTTTGGAAGTTCCTACAAGTATTCGAGAGATATAATCTTCATGAGGATAGACATATATCACATTGATTTTCACATCCACCCCCCCCATATAATTTCACATCCAATTTCCCATAGCATTTTCATCAAAATTACCATAGTTCAGATGATGTGGATTGTGAATCAAATGAGTGTATATAAGAATTTACGATATTACATATCGAACTTAACCCTGTGAGATAGTGAATACCCAACAAATAGAGATTACCATTTTTCATTTGTTTAAAGTCTTCTATACTGATATGTATGATCCTTTAACCTTCAGCCCGAGTAGAGGCTATATGGGAGAAATTGAACAATCATTTAAGAATCATACCAATCTAGAACAATTTGGAATAATCATTCAAATATGATCTCATTTTCCATTTTCACGTTGTTGCTTGGGGGTCTAGTACCATTATCACTTGATTAAGGATGGGAAGTCCTTCATCATCAATAAATGAAAAAGTAAATAAAATATATCTCTCGTAAATTATAGCTAATCCATGAAATTGATCAATTCCATTAGGGTTTTTTTATTTCTTTTCTTTAGGGTGAATAAACCAAGAGATGAATCAGTAAAAGTAAAAACATCCTTATAGGGATGTACTAAAACATAGAAAAAAATTTAGAGGATATTTTACTGGAATAAAAATAAGTTTTATAGGAGCCTAAAGGGTTCCCACATAAGAGGATAGAGGAGCACGAGATCTAGTTGCTACCAGAATTTCCCTCGCCAAATATTGGGCTATACAAATAGTGCATCGTGGAAGCATATGAAGTGAAGAAATAGTTGCAGCAATTGATGAAGCAGGGAGTAATTCGATGAAGCAAATCACCTTGTGGGTCACCTATCCTCATAGTACCCAATAATTATGGGACGAGGAGAATGGGAGAGTGTGTATTGACTATAGAACTCTGAATATTATCACCCTCAAGAATCAATGTCGTTTTCCCATGATTTAGGACTTGCTAGTTCAGTGGCAACATGTCAAGTACATTAATAAGTTGAATCTCAAATTAGGATACCACCAAGTATGAGTTAAAGAACAAGACATTTGGAACATCACCTTCAAGACAAGGAAAGGTATGGATGAATAGATGGTAATGTTGTTTGGTTTATGTAATGCACCAACTACATTTATGCATTTGATGAATGATGTGTTGCATCCATTTCTTGATTCATTTATAAAAGTGTAATTTCAAATGATATATTGGTTTATAGTTCTACATAAGAAGAGCATATATCACATTTTATGCAGGTATTAGACATTGGAAAAGCATCAATTACTGGGTAACCTTAAGAAATGTAAATTTGCTAAACAATCATGGTGTATTTGGGGGATGTGATTGCAGAGGGGAACTCAAGATAGATCTTGCAAAGATGGAAACCATCATCAAGTGGCCAAATCTTACTAATGTCACTGAATCTAGGATCTTTGTTGGGACATCATAATACCTATGCAAGTTTATAGCATCCTTTTCAATTGTAGTTTCACCACTTCACTCCATAATAGCTAGTGCCAAGTGTTTTTAGTGGGGAAGGAATCAACATAAAGATGTTTTTGAGATTAAATGAAAGATTAGTTAAGCACCAATCCTTGCATTACCTCATTTGAAAAATCCTTTTGAAGTGGAGACAAATGAAAGTGGTTATGCTTTAGGAGTGTTCTTGATGTAGGGAGGTAATCCAATATGCTATCAGTTTGGATATTTCATGGAGGATTATTGCACTACCCAACATATGATAATGACCTCTTTTCTTTGGTTCAAGTCATTGAGAAGTGGAAGAGCTATTTGATGAGCAAGGAGACCATTACCGACATTGATTAATAATCACTACAGTACATGCGGGTCTGGAGTAAGCTTCAAAAATCCGAACACTACAAGTATATTATGATTTTTTTAAAACAATTTCATCTAATCATCAAGTATAAGAAGGGGGCCACTAATAATTTGACATACATGCTTTTAAGGCTAATCACAACTTTGGGAATTCTTATGCACAACAATAAGATATAGCTAGGTTTATTAGAGGATTCTAGATTTTCTATACAAGCAATCCCAATAATAGAAAACAGGGTCTATACCATCCCTTACCTATACCTAATAGACCATGGGAGGGCATCTCCATGGATTTCATGGGTGGTTTTCCAAGAATGAGGAAGGGGCATGACTATTTTTTGTGGTAGTTGACAAGTTTAGCAAGACATGCATTCCCATGCCCCGCTCAAAGACCACCAAAGGGAAAGATGCAACAAACATGTTATTTTAAAATACATGGGTGCACTTTGGGATACCAAGCAACATATTCTCAGATAGTGATACCATGTTTTTCGATGCCCTTTGAAATACACATTAGGATAAGATGGACACTAAGTTGAAGAACTCTACAACTTTCCATCCACAATTTTATAGGTAGATAGAAGTAGTGAATTCATCCAAACAAATACAATGGTTGTAAAACATTTATGTTAATACAATGTACATGTTAAAAAATAAATGAGACAAAAGAGAGAGAAAAACAATAATAATTAAAATAGAAAATGAAATAGGAGAGAGGAATGGGAACTAAAAGGTCAGTCTCTTGGATTTCCCATTATCTACCCTATATTTCCTATAATTTCTTGTAATTTGCCTCTCAAAGGGATTTTTTATTGTTTTGTTGGTTGAGAGAGTGATAATGCTAGAGATCCAGGAAAGGTGTTCATTATGTGCTTGATATATTGCTCTTGTTCATTTTAAATTGCTTCCTTTCTTTTAATGGAAGCTACCTCGTGTTAATGGCTTCTTGGGTATTTTAAATTGTGGGAGAATTAGCTCTTGTTGTAGCTTAGTACATTTACTTCATACATTTTGTTTTCCTTAGCAAATAAATCACACCAAGAACTATCTAATATCCACCATCTAATGTATCTTAATATTGGAAATCTATGGGATTTGATGCCGAAACAAGTAGTTTCCCACAACAATCTCGAATCTTGCGTGGCTAGTGCAAGATAAGATAAGCAGGATTGATCACCCTTAATTTATAGCCACATAAAACAAGACAATATTTTTAATAAAATGAAAACACAAGTCTTAAATGGATATATAGAAATAAATAAAAATTATTTAATCAATAACATAAAACAAAAGAAATGATAACATAAAACAAATTAAGTTAAAGTTATCTACAATCACATATTAAAAATAAATAAATAAAAACAAAACATTTAAATACATAACCCCTTCCTCTTTATTTTATTTATGAAAGAAATAAAATTAGAAATTTTTAATAACAAGAAAGGTGAGTTAATCTACTAACTAATAAACAAATTATAATTATAATTATTTACATAAGTTAATCAAATAAATTAAAAGAAAAGAAATAAAATGTTGTTTGAAAAGAAAAGAAATAAAAAGGAATGTAATTTTTTTTAATGTTTCACATATATTATTTTTATAATAAATTTTGAAACATGTTATTACATTTTTATTTATATTCGTTTGTAATAATAAACACAGAAATATTAAAAATAAAATAAAATAATTTATATGAAAGAAATATAAATATTTAACAAAATATATACAAAGTAAAGTAAACTAAGAATTAGAAATGTAAAAAATAATGAATTTAAAAAATAAAATAAAATAATTTATATGAAAGAAATATAAATATTTAACAAAATATATACAAAGTAAAGTAAACTAAGAATTAGAAATGTAAAAAATAATGAATTTAAAGTAAAATAAAAAACCTCAAAGAAATAGCTATGTCTTCAAAATTCGAAAGTTTTGAATCAGGTATAGTTCCCGAAACCATAAAAGGTTGAATGTAACATGCACAATACATAATCAAATCTTCAAAGAAATAGCTATATCTTCAAAATTCGATGAAATTTTGAATCAGGTATAGTTCCCCAAACCATAAAAGATTGAATGTAACATGCACAATACATAATCAAATTTACATATCTATTTTTGCATAGACTAGCCATGCCTCTTTCTTTAAAAAGTTATTTAACAATTATGATTTAAAACAAAAAACAAAAAAATTCAAAAAAAAATTGTTAAAAATTAAACTTAGCCTATATCCTAACTAACTCTCGACCAGCTAAAACTTCAACCAATTAAAAAAATCCAAATTCTTTTTTAACAAAACAAATTTGATTCCCCTTAACATATTTTCTTTCCCTATGAAATAATAGTATTTCCTCCTACATATACTTCCTTTGACACCTCTATCTTCAACATCTACAAGAAAGATTCTACCAATTTTAGATATAAATAACTCTCAACCAACTAAGGCTTCAACCAATTAGAAAATCCAAAGAATTTTTAACAAAACAAATTTTATTCCCCTTAACATATTTTCTTTCCCTATGAAATAATAGTGTTTCCTCCTCGATATACTTCCTTCGACACCTCTATCTTCAACATCTTAGTTACTTACATGATTACCAATGTCAATCCATTTTGCATCTACATGAAAGATTCTGCCAATTTTAGATATAAGTAATTAATTTCTGAGCATTAAATCGGTGACACAGTGAGAAATATTTCTATGAAGGCTCATGACGGTACAAAAACATTTGACATAATTTGAATCCAAGCTTATCCACATGACTAAATTGAAGCCAACTCAAGGAACTTCGGCTTGTTTTACGAAGGCTTTGATGAACATGTTTAGCAGAGTTCTCATTCTTTATCACAGCCCCAATATGATTGAAACTAAATTCAATCCTGAGAAACTAACTCCACCTTTCCTTTGTTACATGGGGTTGAAAACATGCATTTTGTCATTTTGTCCGACTTCTCTTCAATCTTTAGGTAGTGGGTACTAGTTTCCAGATAACATAATTTGAGTATAAATACAGATACAAATGCGATTTGATAAGGAAAAAATACATAATAAAAAAAGGAAAAATGATGCTTACATATAATACTTTTAATCAAATATTCACAAATACACCATAAATGTATATAAATATTTTTATAATAAAATCAATCATTTATTTAAAAACAAAAATAGAAAATCTTAACAACCTGGAATATGGCAAGTGTGAGACACAACAAATAGTTATTTATAATTATTTTAATAGGATAAGATTAATTGAATGGTATTTTTGTTTTATAATGTTTACATAATTAAAGTTTGGTTTTTTAAATTGATTTTCAAAATTAAATTGCAAGTGTGAGACACAACAAGTAGTTATTAATAATTATCTTAATAAGATAGTATTAATTGAATGGTATTTTAGTTTTATAATGTTTAAATAATTAATTTTTTTTTTTAAAATTGATTTTCAAAATTAAGTTGTTTAGTAATAAAAATATATTTCCTTATATTCTAAGGATCCTTTGTTTTGAATTTCAGTACTGAATTATGGCACTCTCATACTGAAGTTCTTTTAACATTGGAATGGGAATATCCAACGTAATAAAACAATCAATCTTCACAACTTGGAACGCACCTCGGAGACAAAGTAAAACCATAATCACTAAATATCCGGGATATGATTTGTGTGGGATATAATTTTATAAAAAACCCATTGCTCATCTTCCTTAATGTAATAGGCTTTTGTATAACACCATCTATCACAGTTTGAAGTATAGTAGCTTAATTTTGTCGTATTGGTAATTTGTGTAAGGAAATTCGGAACAAATTTGAATTCTTTTAATATCCGGTATAGGTGTAATACAGATACAGGTTTTTACTAGTGAGAGTATAACAAGTGTATAGTGGAGATTCATTTCATGGTGTTGTACCTTGTTTTTTTTTTTTTTACAACAACGGGTAACGAGCTTTTATATTAAAGAAAAAGGCGAGATTACATAAAAGATGGGAAGACTCATCCCAAAAAGGAGAGCTGTTAAGACAAGCTCATCACAATCCAGTCTTTGCATGTCATACATAACCCCTATTTTGTTGCAACTGAATATTTTTACAAATTGCCCAAGGAGAAAACTACAGAGATAATACATATTAAGAGGAGAAACAATGTACTAGCCAAAACAAAAAATTTCTAAAAACACCAAGACGAGCAGGCAGAGAAAATATCAATTGACATGATGCTGGTGGGCGTTCTTCTCCTTGCTTCCAGCTGCAGCACCCACATTTTCGTCGTCAATGCCATGGAGGACAAAGGGGTTATTCATGTTGTTGGTCCTGATGCAGTCGACCTTGGCTTCAACAATTCTGAGACAGCTGTGCAGGGCCAACATGTCGAAATATTCCTTCATCTTGTTGTTGCTGCTCCGAACTTCAGAGTTCGAGATATGGACAAATGTAGAGAGATGAGAAATGGCTTTCTTCAGGTCAGAGTTCTCACCTCTGAGCAAACGAACCTGGGATTCTAAATCCTGGACATGCGAAAGAACCTCAGAAGATGGACTGTCAGGCCCCTGAGGGGACTCCAAATTAACTATACCACAATTGTCACCAGCGGTGTTCTGCCAATTCCTGCCATTGCCCGGCTCACCGGAGCTACCACGAACATGATGCAAAGAACCACCATGGTTCTGGCCCAGACCCACGTCGAGAGATGTCCAATTCCTGCCAATGCCTGGCTCATGACTACAAACGACATGTTGCTCCGAGCCCCTGTTACTCTGTCCCTACCCCATGTCAAGGGGAGCCCAGCTTCTACCACTACCTGGTTCATCAATTTTAGAGTGCCTGCGACAGGCATGCTTCGCCAGATCACCACGAGAGACCTAAAGCTCAGAGTCGCCATTACTCTGCCCCTGAACCACATCAAGAGCTGAAAGGTAATGTTTCATGCCGACTCCCCCCGAATGAACCTCGATATGCTTTCCGCACCGTCAACATTGCAGCGCAGGGAGACACAAACCTACACTGATGTTGTTATCCTCCATGTTTAACCAGAAGATGCCAACCCTGCAAACTGCGCAAAATGAAACTTGTTGAATACCTGGAGCGTCACCCTCGAGCATGATATATGTTGTGGATTCCTTGGATCCTGCTCGCATTGAATTCTCGCATGCGAGACAGGTGGATTCAGCTAGGATAGGTTGTCGTTTGAGCCGAGAGGACGCGTGAAGAGATCGAGGGGATCCCAAGAAGATCTTGCATTTAACCATTTTCAAAAAAGAGTTGAGACCAAAGTTATAAGTGCGCTTAGATAGCGAGGTCATAAGGAACAAAGGAAAACAAGGAGAGGGGGGAGGGTTATGGAACCCAATTGTTGATAAGGTGTTGTCCATTGCTGATTGCTAGACCACAGTTTAAGCCAGCGCCAATATTGGCCATGTTGTCGGCTTTCTGGTTGTTGAGCCTTAAGATGTGAAAAAAAAGATAGAATTAAAATCCTTGGCCATATAGATGAAGTGATGGTGAAACTTGGAGACAGGTTTTCGATGATTTTTAGCTAAAGCCCCGGCTTCCCTGATTACGAGCATAGAGTCTCCAATGAACACGAGATCCTTAACATCTTCATTCCTTGCATCATCCATACCTTTAATTAATGTGAGCCATTCCACATCACTTCCACATTGTTGTTTGTCCTTTTGCCAATTCCCCAGGCAAAGTCTTTCGCCTTGTTTCCTTCGGAGTCCAGAAGAACTCCCCCCGCACCTGCCAACCCAGATGGTGTCGTACCTTGTTATGCTCTTTGTTTTATGTTTATATTAATTAGTTTAATGTTTATGTTAGTTTAATGTTTATATTAATTAGTTTAATGTTTAGTCTTTGTTTAAAAACCATCCATCTCCACAAAACTAAGTGGTTAGCTACACCTATCAGTGTTCACCAGCCACTTTACTTGTGGTTGTGCTAGTTAATAACTACTTGCAATGTCTCACACTTACCATATTCTAGGTTGTTGAGATTTTGTATTTTTGTTTTTTAAATAAATAACTGTTAAGCAGTCTACTTTCCTATTTTATTCTCTATTTTATTAATACTAAATGTTTTTCATGGAACTCTACTCAAATTATACTAGTGTACTAGCGGTTAAGGCCACAACCAAAGGACAGTCTCTTATCAGAATTTATGTTGTATAGGGAAGGCTACCTCATATCCGTCCATCTGGGACAAACAAACTTCCAGAAAGACCACTTGAAATGCACTTCCAGACTGAAGCAAAGTCATTAAGCACCTGTAACCTTAATCCACTTCAGTTGTTTCATAACCTATCTCTTCAAGAAGCCTCCTCGTAACTGAACGACTAACATTATTGTCATCAGCAACAAGAAACTTCAAGCCTTCAAATAACGACTTGAAAATCTTCTCATCGGGAGATGGCCAATGTTTGTTTGCAGTTGATTTTTATCCTGTTTATAAGTTAAAGTCTGTTGTACATCTATATTGCTTATGTTGCAATCTAAAAGTATCTACAGAAAGGACACAGTAAAGAGAAACATCAACATCAACAGACCATTCTCTTTAAGAAAGATCCAATGCAAATTTATCCATAATAATGTAGCCCATTGTATTAGCAGGGATCAAGAAATTCCATTCTCTACTAGCCATTGTTCCCGCAGTTAACTTGTTTGAAAGCTTCGAAAACTCCTCTGGTTTCTAAGAAATTCACTCCTTTTACTGGAACATAACCAAGATTGAAAACTTCATTGCTGGCATCAAGATGTATAGGGCGATACCCCACGAGGTAGCCTCATGACAGCTCTGCACTTTTCTCCAACTGCAATTGAGAAATACCTCCTAGAATAAAAAGTTTCACAGAGTTGTAAAATTACTTATAAGCACTATAAGAATAGTGATCCCGGATCTTAAACTCAAGAACTCGGATTTATCAAGTATTAATAGTGATTCAATTTTTTAAAGTGTTTTTTTTTCAAATTTTAAACTTAAGAAATTTGATCCCTCTCTTGTTTGATAGATTTGCGTTTAAATTTTAATCTTTTAATATTTTATATTTTAAAGCGAGTAAATTTTTTTAATTATTTTTCATAATTTTTTATTTTATGAATTCACTTGTATTTTTTTTATTTTATAAACTTACTGTATTTTTTTAATTATTTTTTATTTTATTTTTGATAACATTTCATTACTTTACAACTCCGTTGGACTTGGTGACTTGACTCGGCTTTCCACTCGTACTTGGTCTTCATGCTTTGTGAGAAATGGAGACTTTTAAACTTTAGATATTTTTTTCTATGTATGAAATGTTTTAACCTTTTATGTATGATCTTTTGGAAAACGGGTCATAAGCTTTTATATATATATATAAGTTTATTATCATTCATATATATATAGAAGAAATGTGATTAAAGCTCCCAAAGCAAATGATTTCATGCTTTCTTTTATAAACTTAGTTGGCACACTTTTCCATATGTTGCATCAATCTCATGAAATGGCTATTTTAAAGATATTTGTTTGATGAAGGCTAATGTGTATAAAAGTAAGTGAACATAAATTTGCCAAGAACAAACAAGTATTTGCAATCTGCCATTTGGATGATTTCATTATGTTCAAATCACATCAAGTTTTAAACTATGTGTTATTAGCTTACTTGTTTTATTTAAAATTTTTATAGACTTCCTCATGGTGGAAACCCTAGACAATCTAAAGCAAGCTAGAGATAGAGGCTAGTTTTTAAAACTCGTCAAATGAAGGCGGTGACTTGATAAGCATCGTGTGTTATGGTGGAAATTTTTTATATGCAAAAGAGCCTAGCAACTCTTTGTCGGATAAGTATTGTTGGTGACAAAAATCGTCATCAACGGGATCTATTACAAAGTTGTTGCATTTTTGCAGGGGTTCCTAAATCTGATTTTTGAAGCTTGTTGAGTGTTGGGAGAAGACCACAGGAACTTATTTGCTTTCCCATGGTTTCACACGAGGAATCTTTGTATACTTGGAGACTATACAAACTTGTTGGTGACTACTTGAGGCAACACACAAACTATATTGGCCATATGTAGGGGCTGCCTACTATTCTTTGAACCATATGGATGTATGTAAGCTAGGGGAATGCATTGTTTCTTTCCATGAGGTTGTATGACTCCTTAGATGGGAATGCCCATTGTTAGAGAGTTGGTTAATGTTTGATAGAGGAATAAATGGTAAGGCATGCCTCTCTAAAACAGAGCACTAGAACTAGAACTAACAATACACATTGAACCATCATGATGTCTCAACTTTGAGCGTTTTTTAGTGATTTAGTTAAGTTGGATATTAATGTGTAAAAGAGTTGCACTAAAGATAGGCTTCTTAGTGTCAGAGTATATGCATAGTCTTGGTTTATTTATTGGCATGATTTCTATTGTGTTATTCATTGGTTGTTGTGTCTAGGTTACACTAGAGACCAGGCCATACCTCTACTTTTGAATATTTTTGTCTCTACATAAGACTAAGATTAGAGTCAAGATGTTAATTTTACAAAGTATACATGATGGTGAAGTAGGTGGGATATAAGTCCCTCTTTTACAGATCATAAGGTATTAGAGAAGTTGATTCCTTGACTGTGATGCAACTAGTATAACTTTGTATACCTAGCACAGGAAAATAAAATAGAGGTTGGAAGATCTATATTGCATCAATGCTCACTTCAAGAAGAGAAAAATTACTTGAAGGAGAAGGTCTAGATGTATGATTGACATATATTTTATAAGGAGAATAACCTTTAGGCCTAAAAAAGGTTGCTTATATTACTAAAGAACCAATTTGACGAATGTTAGCTATCTCTCACCACTAGCATCCCAAAGTGGGATAAGCATGGATTTCAATTAGTGAAATTGGAAGAGAAGGTCATCTAGATGGATAAATGGCAAGAGGAAAAACTAACTTAGATAAAGACTCATTTGTGGCAAGAGATAACACAGAAGGAAGAAGCATTTGAGAAGCTACAAGCAACTATCCAAGAGACTAAGGAAGCAAAATAAACTTCATTACCACTGAAAAAGACCACACCGTGACTCAGACAACTATGGTAAGTTCATTTTCTTTAGACATTTCTCAAGATCCTTTGGGAAATTTTGAAAAGCATATAACAAGCATTGGTTCAAAGCCACTAAGTTATATGGGCTATGATGGAAAGGGGCTAGTTAAATGAAGACAAGGCATCCAAAGCCTCATTATGGATAAACAAATGAACTAGCATGAAGGCCTATGTTTTGATCATAGAAATAAAAAGGCTACGAACATGAAGATTACATTTGTGAAGAAAAAATACATACCAAAATTGGCGAGCTTACCAAAAAAAAGAGAAACAATGAAGGAAAAGGGAAGAAGAGACATACTTCATCCTTCATGTGATATATTGGAGAAGGTAAATGATGGGTAAAGTGTAAAGACATAGGGTTCACTAGCATATAGAAGAATTGGCAGTCCAATCATCTAGAAAAAGAAGAAGAAGACTAAGCTGAGGTATGCATCAACAAGGCATCCCTTGTTTGTCAATATTGTAGGAATACATGAAGGCTTATGTTTTGATCATAGAAATAAAAAGGCTACGAACACAAAGATTACATTTGTGAAGAAAAAATACATACCAAAATTGGCGAGCTTACCATAAGAAAGAGAAACAATGAAGGAAAAGGGAATAAGAATCATACTTCATCCTTCATGTGATATATTGGAGAAGGTAAATGATGGGTAAAGTGTAAAGACATAGGGTTCACTAGCATATAGAAGAAGTGGTAGTCCAATTATCTAGGGAAAGAAGAAGAAGACTAAGTCGAGGTATGCATCAACAAGGCATCCCTTGTTTGTCAATATTGTAGGAATACATGTCATATCGTTATTAGTTGTTGGTACTTAGAGGTATGTTCATTTGTGGGAAGAAAGGCTACAAAGTGACATCTTGTTGGGAGAGGCAAACCACATGTCAAAATCCATATATATTCCAAAATAAAAATAGCCAAAAGACTTTCCCACACCAACAACAAACTGAAAGTCACATGGAGAAGGAAAGCATGTCAAGAAATCCATCCAATGCCAACAATTTTTTCCAACATTTGAAGTTCAGTGGACATTAGGAAGAAAAGTGTTGGAGGTTTCATCCAGATCTTCATGCCAGAAACCACACAACCAAGAGAATAGTGCAAAAAATGGAGAGGAAAGAGAATGAGTAGTTGTCTGCATCTCCAACTTTGAAATGAATATGTTAGGAACCTATGTCAACTCTTCTCTTTACTATGTTAGTATATTGTTGTTGAACGCATATGCTTTGTAAGTCGTCCCGTAGTATTTGTTGATCCGTAGTTTATATTAGCCCATAGTATTGGATGCATATGCTTTGTAAGTCGTCCCATAGAATTATATGTCCCATGGTTTTGACACATAGTATTGGGCATAGACTTAGTATATAAGTGTGTGTTGAGGTCATTGAAGGCACCGTGAAGTTAATTGTATTGAGCTTGCTCAAAGGAGGTTGCCCCCTCGAAGTGGCCCGTGATCAATATAAAATTGATTCTAAGTTTTATTATTTCTGATATCTTGTGTATTTGCATTAATTAATTATTGCAGGTTCATCACATCTGGTATCAGAGCACTTTCTTGGGCTCGTTGGGTGGAATTTCTGCCAAATTTTTTTTTTCGCATCTGTTGCAGCTTTGGATTTGGGCATAATCCCTATCCGCTTAACTGTGGGAAGTACTTGAGCATAAGCCCTAAAACTCATTGTGAGGAGTACCACAGGAACTCCAAAGTAACTGGCCCATTGAGAGGACCTGCCAGCGAAAAGGGCAACGACCCCTACCTGATTGACTAGTTCCCACCTGTGAGGTAAACCAAGAGCTGTCGTTTGTGGCAAAGCGGTTATCAGTTTTACCTAAGCCATGGAGTGAGGGGTACTGCCCCAATACGCAAGCCGTCAGACAGCGTTGGTGGCCGAGTGAAACCCCTGAACTGTTAGGAAGTGTTAGGAACCTATGTCAACCCTTCTCTTTACTATGCTAGTATATTGTTGTTGGACGCATATGCTTTGTAAGTCGTCCCGTAGTATTTGTTGATCCGTAGTTTATATTAGCCCATAGTATTGACCCATAGTATTGGACGCATATGCTTTGTAAGTCGTCCTGTAGTATTATATGTCCCATGGTTTTGACTCATAGTATTGGGCATAGACTTAGTATATAAGTGTGTGTTGAGGTCATTGAAGGCACCGTGAAGTTAATTGTATTGAGCTTGCTCAAAGGAGGTTGCCCCCTCGAAGTGGCCCGTGATCAATATAAAAGCTATTCTATTCTATTATTTCTGATATCTCGTGTATTTGCATTAATTCATTATTGCAGGTACATCACATCTGGTATCAGAGCACTTTCCTTGGCACAAGTGGGAAATTTTTTTCCTTTTTTTGGGCGGTGACTTTCAGATCAATTTCTGAAACTTTTTGCACAAAATCAGAACAAACCGATTGCATATCTGAATTCCTCTTTCAAAAATACGCAGTTTCAAAAAAAATATCATCTCATTTGAAGTTCTAAAAGTGGCGATATCGCGGATTTAAAATCAGCAATTTTTCAGAATTTCGGTGACGGCCGCGGAAATTGCGGCGAGAAAATCTTTTGACCGAGTGCCCAGATTTCTATTCCGCTTTCATGGGTAGAAGCAGAGTGGTTGTTCCAGTTCCGGAAACATGCTATACTAGCGATTCTGAGCAATAAAGATCCGGTTTTTGAACATTGGGTGGAATTTCTGCCCAAATTTTTTTCTGTTGCAGGTTCGGATCCGGGAATAATCCCTATCCGCTTAACTGTGGGAAGTACTTGGGCATAAGCCCTAAAACTCATTGTGAGGAGTACCACAGGAACCCCGAAGTAGCTGGCCATTGAGAGGACCTGCCAAGCGAAAAGGGCAACAACCCCTACCTGATTGACTAGTTCCCACCCGTGAGGTAAACCAAGAGTTGTCGTTTGTGGCAAAGCGGTTATCAGTTTTACCTGAGCCGTGGAGTGAGGGGTACTGCCCCAATACACAAGCCGTCAGACAGCATTGGTGGCCGAGTGAAAACCTGAAATGTTAGGAAGTCGCACATACCTGGGGTCCATATCTACTTTCAGCTGAACTATTGCCGATCACTGCTGCGCCGTTTCAGATCCATTTTGCAAGCCGTTCTAGATCCAGCCGTTCGGCATTGTTCCAGATTCCTTCTAAGGTGTAACTGCTCCAGTCTGTAAAAATAAAAAAAATCCGAGGCCGCTCCAGTCTGATAAAAAAAAAAAACCTGGTTACAGTTGTCACCCGTGCAGGAGCACACACCATGGAGGAAGCACTTGCAGCGATCCAAACCAAACTCCAAGATCTGGATGAAAAATTTCTCAGCTTTCATCTTCAGCATTCAGCCATGAACAATACCAGACAGCCAGAATCTTTTGCAGACACCAGGTTCTCTGCTTCTAGCAATTTTCGTGGGCCGAAGCTTGATTTTCCTCGCTTCAATGGTACTGATCCGACTGGATGGATATACCGAGCAGAACAATATTTCAGTTTGCATAATACTTTTGATGTTCAGAAAGTTCCACTTGCATCCTTTCATTTGGAACAGGAATCCCTTTAATGGTACCATTGGTACATCAAAGCTCATCCCAAGCCAAACTGGACAGATTTTTGCCAACTCATTTTGCCACGATTTGGTCCTAGTGCTTTTGACAACTTCACAGGAGCACTCACTAAACTTCACCAAACTGGCATAGTGAGAGAGTATTAGATGGAATTTGAGAAACTAGCCAATCACACAGAAGGATTGTCTGATGAATTCTACAGGAGTTGTTTTATCAGTGGTCTCAAGGATGAAATCCGCTCAGAGGTCAAAATGTTTTGTCCCAACACAATGATGGAAGTCCTAGGGTTGGCTAAGTTGGCCGAGGACAAGATCGCAGCTCAACAACGCTCCAAACCCACCGTTGTTCCCTTCAGAAATATGGGTTCCCAACGACCTCCCATCACGCCTGCTCCTCAACCAACTCCTATCAAGCATTTGTCTGAAATAGAAATGCAGGCACGCCAAGAAAAATGGATTTGCTATAATTGTGATGAGAAATTCACTCGGGGACATAGATGTGTTCAACAAAAGCTCTATATCTTGGATGTGGATTCTCCGCCTGCCTTAGAACTTGGTGAAGAAGCTACAGATACAGTAGATGATCCGGTCGACATGAAACACTCGCTTGTTGACACCCCATCTCAGGACGACCCACCCGAGATCTCTCTCCATGCTGTAACCGGCGTCACCACCCCACAAACAATGCGGGTCAGGGGATACTTCAAGAAGCTCCCTCTTACCATACTCATTGATTCTGATAGCATTCATAACTTCATTAACCCTCGAATTGCCAAACAGGCTGATTGTTTTGTCCATCCTTGCTCCAACTTTGAAGTCATGGTTGCCAATGGGGGCACCTTACCTTGCAAGAGGAAGTGTCACAATGTGCGTATCTCTATGGAAGATTATAACCTACGCTCTGACATGTTTGCCTTGTCCTTAGGCGGATGTGATGTGGTTTTGGGCGTTCAATGGTTACGCACACTTGGCCCCATCTTATGGGATTTTGCTGAACTCTGGATGCAGTTTAACGTCAATGGGGCACAACACAAATTTCGGGGCTTACAACCAAGGTCTCTCTGCATCATCAGTTCACATCGCCTGGAAAAAATCCTTAAGAAGAATTCACATGGTGTCATCGCTCAACTCAATTCCATTCAGATGCACCCATCAACAGTCTCCACTACTTCCTTGGATAGATATGCAGGTATCCTTGCTGAACCAATGAGCTTGCTGCCTTCAAGAGACCTTTCCGGTAAGAATGTAACCACATCTACCTCTCAGCAGAAAATGATGGCTATTTTGCATGCAGTACAGAAGTGGCAGCCATACCTATTAGGCAATTATTTCTGCATCAAGACTGATCTCCCGAGTCTGAAAAATTTTCTAGAACAATGGGTCTCCTCCCCAACACACCTGCAATGGGTTATCCAACTCATGGGTTATCCCTATGTGATCACTTACAAGAAGGGTAAGGACAATATGGTGGAAGATGCTCCTTCTCGCACAATTGATGACCCAGTTTCTCTTGCATCTCTTTCTCTGCTTGTTCCAAATTGGTTGCCATATGTTCAACAGGGCTATCTCTTCTATGATCTCCATGCTTCTTCATTAACAGGGCACTCCGGGTTCTGCAAAATGTATGACCAGGAACAATGTAACTTCTTTTGGCTAGGACTAAAAATGACAATTCAACAACTGGTGGCTAACGATGATACTTTCCAATTCAACAAGGAGGAACCGACACTCCTTTCGGGATTGATCAAACCCTTGCCCATCACTACACAGCTTTGGCCAACTATTTCTATGGATTTCCTAGCAGCACTCTGGTGGTACAATACCACATCTCAAAGGACACCATATGAAGCAGTCTATGGACAAACACCGCCAGTTCTTCTTCCATACACCCTGTTGATGCCTCGGATATCGTAGCATCAATCAAAAAGGGATTCTCCCCGAGAGGTGGTCCCAACTAGACTATCTCCCGTTTGGTGTAGGGAATCCGTCCGGTTAGCGGTTCCGGCAACCGTGGTTTTGGAATTTAAATCCGATTCTACCGGTTATGGCCCGATCCACCTTTCTTTTGGGTTTTTTATGTCTTTTATATGAGGTGCAAGTGCCTAAATTATTCTAAATCTAAATGCAATTAAAACAGATCTAAGTCTAGAAACTGGAATAAATCTATCTATCCCTGCAGGGAACACGCTTAAGGGAGGATCAATCAGCTGTAACAAATATCGTAAACAAAGAACAGATAGCTATTATTTCTCACCATCAAAGCTACAGCAAGATAAAGATCTTGAGAAGATAGCTTCTCATTCAACATGGAACGCATCAATTGCTCATAACACAAAAAAAACGCAAAAGAATAAAGAAACAGATCTGAAATGAAACTTAAAGAACGCATCTATTGCTCATAAACAGAAGAAAGCAAAATTATTTAATCTACGTAACAAGAATAAAGAAACAGATCTAGATGTAACAAAACTGGAATTAAACTTAAAGATCCCTGCAAGGAGCAATTTAAAGGCATGAACAATGAGCAACATGAGTTATCCTGAAGAAAGAACAGTTAGCCATTCGATCTAGACAAAGAAATCTACAGCAATGCATTTCATTGTTCACAAAATAGAGAAAACGCATGCCCGGGGAGGAGCAAAATCATTAATACAAAGAAATAATTCAGGTGATAAGAACGATCTCACATTATAGAACAGCAGCCATTAGAATAGTCCAACATACAGCCGCCTAACATCCCAGGCAAAACGTCCATCTCTCGTGGCTTCTATTAGAAAAATCAATTTTACAGACCCGATACAAGATAGCTCATATCGTTTGCCAAAATTTCATTCCCTGCCAAAAGTCCTTTCTAATCTTTCCTAGCTTCTATTTATAACTACAAATCTGCCCTTTGGGCTGACACCTGGCATCCTCCACCTGTCATTTACAGGAATTTCTACTATAATCGACCACCAAAAATGGCCACTTCCTTTACAAAAAATATTTTGACAAAATTTAGGGACAGCTGTCCCATGGCTTACGCCTTACATATTCAAAACATACATAACAGAAAATTGGCTAACATCAAAGCTTTCCCTGCTGGGCACGTGTTCGGCTGAAGAGAGTTGCTCACTGAATTCAACTTCTTTTACTCCTGTGCGTGAGCCTCGGCTGGGGAAGGGTCGCCCAAGTCCATTGAGGTTGTCGATTGTGCCTGGGAAGGATGGATTGGTCTAGCTGGAGCTTCTGGAATGACTGCTGGGAAAGAGGGCCTCGAACCTACAGCTGGAGTGGCTGCTGGGAGAGAGGATCCTGGGCCTGCTGATGCTCCTGCTGCTGCTACAGTTTTCCTTTCCTCCTCTGTTATGTAGTTGTACCATGCACCTGTGTCCCTTATGACTGTGTTTGCCGCAGCAGGGAACAGGATTTTCTGAGAAGTCACATTCTTCCTGAGCTCTGCTTTAATGTTTTGGACCTCTGCTACTGCAGCTTGATGTACTTCCTTCAGCAGATGGTTGTGGAGTGATGATGAACCAATATAATGCTGGAGGTCATCAATGGCCAGGACATCAATCCTTTTCACATACTCCATTTGAACGCCTAGCTCTTCCTTTAGCTGAAACAACCGCTGCTCCTTTTCCGGAAAGTCCTCTAGGGTCTGAGGGAAACTCAATGTACATTTGGCATGTGCCTCTTGGAGCCTCTGGTAGAGACTGCTGATTTTATCTGTTGTTCTTTGCACACTGGCCGTCAGCTTACTGGCGCAGTTCCTGCCGAACTCCAACAGTGCTATGTCCTCATTAAGACTGTCCACAGATTTAAATGGGAGATGTGCAGGAAAACCCCCTTTTCCTTCTCTCCATGCCATCTGGCTTATGATATTGGCCTTAACGCGGGTGTTCTTTGCTTTGAGCCTGTGGGCTTCCGCATTAATCTCTTTTAGCCTAACCACCATGGCCTTGAGTTTGCACACCTCATCAGTGATTAGCTCTTGGGAGCCATACACTTGCTGCAGGATATTGCATGACAGCTCGTGGAAGGGAGATAGGTCCATGGTTCTGCTCTCCGCTTGCTCTAAACGCTCAGCTAATGCTTGCTTGTCTTCTTCTAGCAGAGATGCCTTTTCTTCTGCACCATTCTTCTCTGCTTCCACAATCATCATTTGAAGTGTTAGCTGGTCTTTTTCCTCCTCCAGCTGGCTGTACTTGTTTGACATCTCCTTATGCTCAGCGTACAAGCAATTATACTTGTTTACTGCCAGATCTCTTTGGGCTTGCTCATTAGCCACATTTTGTTGCAGCGTGCGTGCTCTCTTCTTTGTCAATATATTTTCTTTAACTATACCGTCTACATTGGCAAATGATGCCTTTGCCGTCGCTATAACTGCGGACGCCATAGCAATGGGATCTTGATCCGTGTTCTGCATGACGGTGACCTCCCTGTGAGTAACAATGTCTTCATGGAAGGGACTTTTAATCCTCTCTTCTGATTGGAGGACCATCGCTTTTCTTTTCTTATCATATACAAACTCATTCCATTTGGACACCGTACGCTTTCCTGATGGAGTGTACGGGACAATTGGTCGGTTTATGATGTCTATGTCCTCTTCCATAGGTGGGGTCCGGACTTCCTGAGCAGGGTCTGCTCCTTCCTTTTGGGTACCAGAGCCACCTGCTTGAGAGGTGTCTATCTCCATGCCTTGGACACCGGACCCACCTGCTTGGGCATCCTCCTCCGCTTTTCGCTCCTCTTTTGCCTTCCTTTCTGCTTTAGCTTGTTCAGCTTCTTTGCGCCGGCTTTCCTTTTCCGCCTCTTCTTGCATCCTTGCCACCTCAACTTCCTGCTGTAATCTTGCTGCTTCAGCTTCTTGCTTCCACCTGGCTTCTTCCAGTTGCTGCTGCAATCTGGCACTTTCAGCTTCTTGGAGCACTCTTGCCTCTTCTCTTAATCTGAGCTCCTCTTGAGCTCGGGCATCTTCAGCTTCTTTCTCTTGCCGCTGACTGGTCTCCTGGATCTTGGCTGAACTAGAGCTTGCTCCAGTGCCTTGGCGACAGATTCGTAGTTCCGACATATTGCTAATGCCTCTGAATGCCTCCTCCTCGGAATCGGGGTAATGCGAGTATTCAAAATGAGCGCAGATGTCCTTGCAATGCTCGGCCACTTTACCCTTTCTGTCGTTCCTGTGGAAGATGACCTCACCGAAGTGGAAGGCCTTCAACTCTTGAACAAATTCGTCGGCAGAGGCCACCCCTGAAAACTTGTAAGCACCTATGCAGAAAGGTAGGGGGGGAAAGGAAGCCTTATGCTGTTTGTGGAGCATTGCTCCAATCCCATCCAGGAAGAGTTGTCTTACTGCTTCTTTGAGCACCACATAGTCTGTGGCATACTGCGGCAAGATGTATGGGGGCTTAGTCCCTCCGAACATTCTCAGGTAGGTGCCCTGTTCTGAAAAGTAGAAGTCTCCGTAGTTTTCAAGGACTTCCAAAGCATTTTCTGACAGGCAGTTTGGTTCTTCCTTGAACATTTTCTCGTATAGGGGCATGATGAACCCCTCACAGATGAGTTTGTAGCTGGGCTTGTAATTCTGAGCCCACAACATCTTGAATGCAATGTAGACCGGGGCGGTGGCCCTGTCCCATGTACAACCCAATTTGGGGAACTCTATCTTGGCCAAAATACAATCTATCAGATATGAAGACATGAAGAATTCAGCCTTCTTCAAGGCTAGCCCTGGCTTAGCAGCACTTATCATCGAGGCCAGACTATCTGACAGGATAGTGGCCCAGTCAAACACTGTTCCCTGAAATGCCACATAGTGAATGATAGGGACCCACTGAATCTTGTATACTGTGCCATCGGGCATGCCGAAGATTCTGCACAGCATCAGGGCAATCAATCTATAAGGAGCTCTTAGATTATGTACGTCATATTCCTCACTTCCTTTCTTCCTCAAATGCTTCCCTGCCACCAGTAGCTTCTTGGCCATCTCGATGTTGTTCATCTGACTTAACCATTCATCAGTCAGAGCTTGTTGGACACGGGGAAATCTGTAGGCTGCCGCAAGATATGCGGGTTGAAATGAGGCGATAGCCACTTTACTGCTGTCATTTATCACTCTCCCTTCAGCATCGGCGTGCTGAAGTATCCATCCGATCACTTCAGCACAGGGGAACAGCTCAGGGCGGGTAGCGGCTCTAGTTATGCCTGAGGCTCTGATGTTAAGATAAATCGGTGCGTCCTCTAACAACATATCTGGGATTTCTTGGTCCCGGATCATTCTGTAGATGTCACCCCATCTGATTTCTGGAGGGACACCAGTGGTGCACCTAGTGTCTTGGAGTGAAGCTTCATTTTTGGGAGGGGCAGGTTTCTTTTCTGTCATCTTAGCTTTCTTTTTACCGGTTTTCGGCATCTTGACTTATCCCTGACAACATCCATATCAAAGTCATCATTTGAGCAATAGACTGTGAGGTTTTAGCAGAGAGCAACATCGTTTTAATGTCAATGAGATAAGTCAATGAAGCTGTATATTTAGGAAGCAAAATACTATTTCAACATAAGACACATATTGAAACATTTGAATCTCTTAAAAGATGAGTCTGGAATGCTCCTGAGGGGATAGGCTATGTTGCGGAAGCCATTGGTTTTCGGCTCGATAGGCGAATTGCGGAAGCCGTTGGTTTTCGGTTCTGCCCTGGGGACTAAGGTGTCTTTCGTCATTATTGCGGTTGGAAAGGCTAAAGGCGGGGAGACTCGGGTGACGACACGGGAGCTCCGCTCGCACTTTCGACTCGGTGAGGGATTCGAATGTTATTGTCACGCACGGCCCTCGCCGAGGTGCCCTATGAGAAGTCCCAATCCGAGCGGGGTGACGGCGCCGGCGACGTATTGACGGTAAAGGTTAGGGTGGCCACGGTTTCAGCTCGCGTGACTTGAATGCTCACGGGATTTTGAACAGGGCAATTGCGCCGGAGACAAGGTTTTGCCCGGGTAGAGGGCGTGTTGGGACTGAGGCTTACGGAAGGGCCCGGGGTTTTACGTCCTGAGTTTTCGGCCGGGGACATGAAAAGCCTATAGGGCTTCGACAAATTTTCCCAAAACGAGGGACGCGGCCCGGGGTTTAAAATGGGACAAGATTAACCGCCCGCACCCACCATCACTGCTCGAAATAAAATGTTAATGTTTTAACCAATGCGTACGACGATTTTGTATGACGAAAACTCCATTCAATTTGTATCTGACGGGCAAAACATAGCCCTTGACGGGTGTTTTGCCCGTCAAAATCCCACTAAAACCCATCATTTCAAAAGAAAGCTAACCCAATAAGAAAAACGACGCGTAGGGGGACAGATTTACATTCAAGATCCTACCTGGCACCGATGGAAAGCGCTAACTGAGGTGGCCGTTAATCGTGGTTGAGCAATCCGAGCTGGAGCGGTTCGCGCGGCGTCCAACAAATCGTCCAGATTGAAAAATTAACAATGTGTTGGCTCGTACCCCCACCGCCTATTTAAATCGAACTGGCACATGCGAGCGTTCAATTGGGTGGGTGGCGTAATTAAAACGCGGCTTAAATTCGTTGCCCGTAGCGGTCATGTCAAAAGGTCTCGATCTGTGTGCGACCGCCATTCGCGGGACCGTCTTGCGAGTCACACCCGCCGTTGCGGAAGGATAGAGGGGAAGTTTTCGCTGTTTCGGGATGCGTCGCGGAAGGGAAACTCGAAGCCTTCTGCAAAAGAGCCCCGCGTTGCGGATGCATAACGTCAAGACTTCCGCCGTTTCGGGAGCTATTCGCGAAGGGTTTCCGCAAACCAAAACTTTCTAAGTCTTGTTGATTTTCGGGAAGATATGGCGAAGGCTCCCGCTAGTTTCGGAAGGGAAACATGAAGGTTTCGCGTTTCGGCAAGTCGGGGCGAACTTTTCGTGGTTTCGGGAGGATATGGCGAATGCTCCCGGTATTTTTCGGAAAGCTTTTGTGAATGGCTTCCGCCGTTTCGGAAGGAAGACTTGAAGGCTTCCGCATGTTTTTCGAAGTTTTTTCTAAGTCTCTTCGGGCGTTTTAGACGAATAGCTCCCGCCGTTTCGGGAGCAAATCTTATACTCTTCCGCACATTTTCCCGGGATCGTTTCGAAGTCCTTTTCCGAGCGGTTTAAGCGAATAGCCTCCGTCATTTCGGGAGCAAAACCGGAAGGTTTCCGCAGAGTTTCAACCAAAAATTCCAAATCCTTTTCGGGAGAGTGAGGCGAATGAGTCCCGCTATTTCGGGAGCAAATGATGAACGATTCCGCTGTTTCGGAAGCAATTCCTCAGCAGCTCCCACTGTTTCGGAACGGAATTTTCAATTCTTTGTTTAGAAAGGTAGCCCGAGAGCCTCCACAGTTTCGGGAGCGAAGGTTGAAAGCTTCCGCGAAGCTTCCTCTGCACGTTCTGGAAATTTCTTTTAAGATATTCCAAGTCCTTTCACAATTCCGGAAGAAGTTCATGAATTTCTTCGTGTTATTTCGGCAATCTTATACAGATGGCTTCCGCTGTTTCGGGAGACAGACTTGAATCGCTCCGCCGTTTCGGCAAGATTTCACCAAAGGCTTCCGCAGCTTCCGAAAAATTCTAAGTCTTTCGGGCGTCTTTCCCAAGTTCTCCGGCCGTTTCGGGAAGAAAAACCAGAGTTTTTCGTACTTCTTTCTCACGGTCTACGATTTTGACACAGAAAATCTAAGTTCTTTTTTCCGAAAGGTTGGAGTTTGGCTCCCGCAGTTTCGGGGAGATAACCCGAGAGATCCCAAAACGTTGGGAAAAACTCTAAGTTCCCTCTTGTCTCTTTGGGGAAAAAAAGGAAGGATTGATGGCAAGATGTTCAGTTGGGAAAAAGATTTTATGTTGAAAACACAGCTGACGGCTGGGATGGCTTCTTAGGCAAATTTTCTACAAAAATAAAAGGAGGGGACCCAATATGTACAAAATTTTGGGGAGGGGTGTTGCTGCAACAACACACCCTTATCAGCTCCCCAGTTCAGGAAATTGACTCGGTTCTTCGAAACCGCGATTAGATTCTTCTCATTCTGCAGGACAATCTTCACATGGCCAGAATTAGCCTGAAACAACAAGCAGATCAACACCGTTCTGAGCGCATTTTCCATGCAGCTGACAGGGTTCTTCTTCATCTACAGCCTTCCAAGCAATCCTCCTTGACACTCCAAAGGCGTCAGTGGCCCGAAATGCAAACCAAGGATGCTACCGGGGAACCACTCCTTCAGATTCTGCAACAATTTCTCCAACCAAAGCTTTGAGGACAAAGCTTTTTCTAAGGGAGAGGGGATGTTAGGAACCTATGTCAACCCTTCTCTTTACTATGTTAGTATATTGTTGTTGGACGCATATGCTTTGTAAGTCGTCCCGTAGTATTTGTTGATCCGTAGTTTATATTAGCCCATAGTATTGACCCATAGTATTGGACGCATATGCTTTGTAAGTCGTCCTGTAGTATTATATGTCCCATGGTTTTGACTCATAGTATTGGGCATAGACTTAGTATATAAGTGTGTGTTGAGGTCATTGAAGGCACCGTGAACTTAATTGTATTGAGCTTGCTCAAAGGAGGTTGCCCCCTCGAAGTGGCCCGTGATCAATATAAAAGCGATTTTGTTCTATTATTTCTGATATCTCGTGTATTTGCATTAATTCATTATTGCAAGTACATCACAGGAAGCCGCACATACCTGGGGTCCATATCTATTTTCAGTTGAACTGTTGCCGATCACTTCTGCTCCAGATCCAGCCGTTTTAGATCTATTCTGTAAGTCGTTCCAGATCCAGTCGTCGTTTCAAATCCAGCCATTTTCGATCCTTTTCACGCCGTTGCAGATCCATCTGTTGCGAATCCCTTCCGCAGCGCTGCTGCCGATCCATTTCTGAAAGAAAAATAAATAAAAATAAATAAATAAATTCAGTTTTTTCTCCATATCTCCCTTGTTTTCACTCTGTTTCCCTTGAAATTTTTGGGGAACCCCTGTCATCCCATTTTGCATCTTTCGTTCCTGAGGACCCTATCCCCAATTCCCCTTCCCAAAGCCCGAAATCCCACAATTGTCTATTTTTAGGGTTTGCCATAACTTCCTCCGATTTCACCCAATCACCTTCAAATTTTACCATAGAGTTCCTTTCTAAATTCTGCTTCTTTGTCCCTCTCTGCCAAATTTTCTCATTCTATCACCCCGCTTCTGAAATCCCCCTTTTTGCTTTCTTATCCTTTCGACAGTGTCCAAAATCTAGTCAAACCCCAATTACCCATCATATTGTTTCCCCAATCCAAATTTCCCTTTACTAAATCAACTTATGTTTGTGTTTTTCTACCCATTCCACCAATAAATAAATAAAAAACCCTGGTTATGGTTGTCACCCGTGCAGGAGCACACACCATGGAGGAAGCACTTGCAGCCATCCAAACCAAACTCCAAGATATGGATGAAAAATTTCTCAGCCTCCATCTTCAGCATTCAGCCATGAACAATACCAGACAGCCAGAATCTTTTGCAGCCACTGGGTTCTCTTCTTCCAGCAATTTTCGTGGGCCGAAGCTTGATTTTCCTCGCTTCAATGGTACTGATTCGACTGGATGGATATATCGAGCAGAACAATATTTAGTCTGCATAATACTTCTGATGCCCAGAAAGTTCCACTTGCATCCTTTCATTTGGAACAGGAAGCCCTTCAATGGTACCGTTGGTACATCAAAGCTCATCCCGAGCCAAATTGGACAGATTTTTGCCAACTCATTTTGCCATGATTTGGTCCTAGTACTTTTGATGATTTCACAGGAGCACTCACTAAACTTCACCAAATTGGCACAGTGAGAGAGTATCAGACAGAATTTCAGAAATTGGCCAATCACACAGAAGGATTGTCTGATGAATTATATAGGAGTTGTTTTATCAGTGGTCTCAAGGATGAAATCTGCTCAGAGGTCAAAATGTTTTGTCCCAACACAATGATGGAAGTCCTAGGGTTGGCTAAGCTGGCCGAGGACAAGATCGCAGCTCAACAACGCTCCAAACCCACCTTTCTTCCCTTCAGAAATATGGGTTCCCAATGACCTCCCATCACGCCTGCTCCTCAACCAACTCCTATCAAGCATTTGTCTGAAATAGAAATGCAGGCACGCCGAGAAAAAGGGCTTTGTTATAATTGTGATGAGAAATTCACTCGGGGACATAGATGTGTTCAACAAAAGCTCTATCTCTTGGATGTGGATTCTCCTCCTGCCTTAGAACTTGGTGAAGAAGCTACAGATACAGTAGATGATCAAGTCGACATTCAACACCCGCTTGTTGACACCCCATCTCAGGACAACCCACCCGAGATCTCTCTCCATGCTGTAATCGGCGTCATCACCCCACAAACAATGCGGGTCAGGGGATACTTCAAGAAGCTCCCTCTTACCATACTCATTGATTCTGGTAGCACTCATAACTTCATTGACCCTCGGATTGCCAAATAGGCTGATTGTTTTGTCCATCCTTGCTCCAACTTTGAAGTCATGGTTGCCAATGGGGGCACCTTACCTTGCAAGGGGAAGTGTCACAATGTGCGTATCTCTATGGAATATTATAACCTACGCTCTGACATGTTTGCCTTGTCTTTAGGCGGATGTGATGTGGTTTTGGGCGTTCAATGGTTACACAAACTTGGCCCCATCTTATGGGATTTTGCTGAAATTTGGATGCAGTTTAAAGTCAATGGGGCACAACACAAATTTATGGGCTTACAACCAGGGTCTCTCTGCATCATCAGTTCACATCGCCTGGAAAAAATCCTTAAGAAGAATTCACATGGTGTCATCGCTCAGCTCAATTCCATTTAGATGCACCCATCAACAGTCTCCCCTACTTCCTTGGATAGATATGCAGGTATCTTTGCTGAACCAATGCGCTTGCTGCCTTCAAGAGACCTTTCCAGTAAGAATTTAGCCACATCTACCTCTCAGCAGGAACTGATGGCTATCTTGCATGCAGTACAGAAGTGGCAGCCATACCTATTAGGGAATTATTTATGCATCAAGACTGATCTCCAGAGTCTGGAAAATTTTCTAGAACAATGGATCTCCTCCCCAACACACCTGAAATGGGTTATACAACTCATGGGTTATCCCTATGTGATCACTTACAAGAAGGGTAAAGACAATATGGTGGAAGATGCTCCTTCTCGCACAATTGATGACCCAGTTTCTCTTACAGCTCTTTCTCTGCTTGTTCCAAATTGGTTGCAATATGTTCAACAGGGCTATCTCTTCTATGAACTCCATGCTTCTTCATCAACAGGGCACTCTGGGTTCTGCAAAATGTATGACCGGTAACAATGTAACTTCTTTTGGTAGGGACTAAAAATGACAATTCAACAGATGGTGGCTGACGATGATACTTTCCAAGTCAACAAGGGTGAAACGACACTCCTTTCGGGATTTCTCAAACCCTTGCCCATCCCTCCCCAGCTTTGGCCAACTATTTCTATGGATTTCCTAGCAGCGCTCTGGTGGTACAATACCACATCTCAAAGGACACCATATGAAGTAGTCTATGGAAAAACACCACCATTTCTTCTTCCATACACCCTTAGCAACTCCCCAGTTCAAGAAATTGACGCGGTTCTTCGAAACCGCGATCAGATTCTTCTCATTCTGCAGGACAATCTTCACATGGCCAGAATTCGCCTGAAACAACAAGCCGATCAGCACCGTTCTAAGCGCATTTTCCACGCAGCTGACAGGGTTCTCCTTCATCTACAGCCTTCCAAGCAATCCTCCTTGACACTCCAAAGGCGTCAGTGGCCCGAAATGCAAACCAAGGATGCTACCGGGGAACCACTCCTTCAGATTCTGCAACAATTTCTCCAACCAAAGATTTGAGGACAAAGCTTTTTATAAGGGAGAGGGGATGTTAGGAACCTATGTCAACCCTTCGCTTTACTATGTTAGTATATTGTTGTTGGACGCATATGCTTTGTAAGTCGTCCCGTAGTATTTGTTGATCCGTAGTTTATATTAGCCCATAGTATTGACCCATGGTATTGGACGCATATGCTTTGTAAGTCATCCCGTAGTATTATATGTCCCATGGTTTTGACTCATAGTATTGGGCATAGACTTAGTATATAAGTGTGTGTTGAGGTCATTGAAGGCACCGTGAAGTTAATTGTATTGAGCTTGCTCAAAGGAGGTTGCCCCCTCGAAGTGGCTCGTGATCAATATAAAAGTGATTCTGAGTTCTATTATTTCTGATATCTTGTGTATTTGCATTAATTAATTATTGCAGGTTCATCGTAGAATAGTAGTTCATTTATTAAAAAATATGCAACATTTATTAAAAAATATGCAACATAAGAAGGACAATAGATAGAAATCCATATAAGACTAATATAATTGAATAATAATATATGATAGAATGATTACAATGCCATTGGATGGTATACTTATATGCATTGACTGGTCGCCATGGTTTGATAGGTCATGTCCCTTGAATAAGATGTCAAAATTCATTAACTATTAACTATTATTATTATTATTATGTATTATTTAATGGTGTCTATTTATATGAGTTTATGTTTATTACATTTCCTTCCTCTCTGTAAATGCTTTGTTCTCGATGCTTATTTATGGAAAATGCTTTATTTCTTGATAGAGCTTGTAATGCCTTGCATTGATCCTTTGTTATTGTAGTTGTGATAAATGATGATACAAGATGATATGAGTTTCAAAGAATTGAACATAATTGTTTTATTGTGAATAGGTCAGAGCACCTTAATTCAATTTTCTACAAAATTGTGTGGCAATGTCTTCCGTAATTTTAAAAATGATAAAATTCCACACTTGAACTTATCTTCTAGATAATAGGATCTTCATTTATAAATATTTTCATATTGATTTTATCTTTGGTTAATTCATTTATGACCTTTATGATTAGGGTGATGATAAAGCATCCTTATATCTTGTGTCTTAGTTTTGAATCTTCACTTTTGATGCTTCTGGTGAATTAAAGGTTGATAAGATTTCAATAGATGCATATTTTTTTTTTATTTTTGATGTAGATTGGATTTATATTGATTCCTTTGTCCAAGATCTCGACTTTTATATCTGAGGAATTTTGTATTTCAATAGGGATAATCATTTTTTTCTTAACGATCATTGATTTCTCATTGGTAAGTTTCTCTAGCTTTTCATGTTGTGACATTTTTCACTTTTTAACTTCTTAATCTGTGTGATTAGGTTTTGACTATGATTCACAAGGCGATAAATTTTATCATCTTTATCAATGACAACCCTTTTAATTTTTTCATGCAACTTTTGTACTGGCTTATTATTATCTTGAAGGATCTTCTTTGATATATCTTGAAGGTATTCTAATGATGGTGCTTCTAAATATGACTTCATTGTAATGTCTTCAATGTTATATTCGTATTCTTCTTATAACATAATCGATTTATTTTTATTCATGTTTAAGATTAAAGTACCTAATGTATACATGCAGGTTGAATCTAGAACTATGTCAACTTCGTTTTGATATATAGATGTAAAATTTACTTAAGATATGAATTTAAAATAATGTATTATTAGTTGTAGGTCTTTAATTTCATATTGTTCATCACTTAAAATGATTTTCTTTTTTACTATACTTGGTTTTGAAATTAAATCCTAGATATTGATGTAATTTTTCTCGATGGTCAAGCAAATGTTGATTTTAATATCCTTTTTCTAGATGGTTTGATAGGTCATGTCCCTTGAATAATATATGAAACTTCATTAACAACTATTATTATTATTATGTATTATTTATTGGTGTCTATTTATATGAATTTATGTTTATTGCATTTCCTTCCTCTTTATAAATGCTTTGTTCTCAATGCTTATTTATGGAAAATGTTTTATTTCTTGATATAGCTTGTAATGCCTTGCAATGATAATTTTTTATTGTAGTTGTGATAATTGATGATACAAGATGATATGAGTTTCAAAACATTGAACATAATTGTTTTCTTGTGAATGGGTTAGGGCACCTTAATTCAATTTTCTACAAAATTGTGTGGCAATGTCTTCCGTGATTTTGAAAATGATAAAATTCCACAATTGAACTTATCTTCAAGATAGTAGGATCTTCATTTATAAATAGTTTCATATTGATTTGATTTTTGATTAATTCAATTTATGACCTTTATGATTAGGGTGATGATAAAACATCCTTGTATCTTGTGTCTTAGTTTTGGAATCTTCACTTTTAATGCTTCTCGTGAATTAAAGGTTGATAAGAGTTCAATAGATTCATATTGTTTATTTTTTAATGTAGATTGGATCTGTATTGAATCCTTTGTCCAAGGTCTAGACTTTTACATATGAGGAATTTTGTATTTCAATAAGGATAATCATGTGTTCTTAACGATCATTGATTTCTCGTTGGCAAGTTTCTCTCGCTTTTCCTATTGTAACCTTTTTCATTTTTTAACTTCTTAATCTGTGTGATTTGGTTTTGACTATGATTCACGAGGCGATAAATTTTCTCATCTTTATCAATGAAAACCCTTTTAACTTTTTCATGCATCTTTTGTACTGACTTATTATTATCTTGAAGGATCTTCTTTAATATATCTAGAAGGTATTCTAATGATGGTGCTTCTAAACATAACTTCATTGTAATGTCTTGAATGTTAAATTCTTCTTCTTATTATAACATAATTGATTTTTTTCTTCACGTTTAAGATTAAAATACCTAATGTATACATGCAAGTTGAACCTTGAATTATGTCAAGTTTGTTTTGATATATAGATGTAACATTTACTTGAGATATGAATTTAAAATAATGTATTATTAGTTGTAGGTCTTTAATTTCATATTGTTCATCACTTAAAATGATTTTCTTTTTTACTATACTTGGTTTTGAAATTAAATCCTAAACATTAATGTAAATTTTCTTGATGGTCAAGCAAATTTTGATGCTAATATCCTTTTTGATGTTGATGCTAATATCCTTTTTCTCTAACGGTTTGATAGCTCATGTCCCTTGAATAAGATGTGCAACTTCATTAACAACTATGATTATCATTATGTATTATTTAATGATGTCTATTTATATGAATTTATGTTTGTTGCATTTCCTTCCTCTTTATAAATGCTTTGTTCTCAATGTTTATTTATGGAAAATGCTTTATTTCTTGATATAGATCGTAATGCCTTGCAAAGATCCTTTGTTATTGTAGTTGTGATAATAGATGATACAACATGATATGAATTTCAAAACATTGAACATAATTTTTTTATTGTGAATGGGTTAGAGCACCCTAATTCAATTTTCTACAAAATTGTGTGACAATGTCTGTCGTGATTTTGAAAATGATAAAATTCCACACTTGAACTTATCTTCAAGATAGTACGATCTTCATTTATAAATATTTTCATATTTATTTTTTTTATCTTTGGTTAATTCATTTATGACCTTTATGATTAGGGTGATGATAAAGCATCCTTGTATCTTATGTCTTAGTAACTTTGGAATTTTCACTTTTGATGCTTTTGGTGAATTAAAGGTTGATAAGATTTCAATAGATGCATATTGTTTTTTTTTTTATGTAGATTGGATCTGTATTGATTCCTTTGTCCAAGGTCTAGATTTTTACATCTGAGGAATTTTGTATTTCAATAGGGATAATATTTTTTTTCTTAACGATCATTGCTTCTCGTTGGCAAGTTTCTCTAGCTTTTCCTGTTGTGACCTTTTTCACTTTTTAAATTCTTAATCTGTGTGATTAAGTTTTGACTATGATTTACAAGGCAATAATTTTTTTCAACTTTATCAATGACAACCCTTTTAAATTTTTCATGCATCTTTTGTATTGACTTATTATTATCTTGAAGGATCTTCCTTTATATATCTTGAAGGTATTCTAATGATGGTTCTTCTAAATCTATCTTCAATGTAATGTCTTGAATACATTTATATTCTTCTTCTTCTTATAACATAATTGATTTTTTTTCTTCATGTTTAATATTAAAGTACTTATGCAAATTGAACCTAGAATTATGTCAAGTTCATTTTGATATATAAATGTAACATTTACTTGAATATGAATTTAAAATAATGTATTATTAGTTGTAGGCCTTTAATTTTATATTGTTCATCACTTAAAATGATTTTCTTTTTTACTATACTTGATTTTGAATTAAATCCTAGACAGTGATGTTATTTTTCTCGATGCTTAAGCAAATGCTTATGCTAATATCTAGTAATTGACACCTATTCATATAATTATGTTTATGCAACCATGATGACTTGATTTGTTTACTTAAATGATTGATCAATCATATGGGCACGACCTTTGAATTGAAATCTTGAAAATAGTATTGAGGAAACCCAAACTTAACAAATATTTTATATCCATCCCCACCATATTCTCTTAGTGGCACAAAGAGGTTTCGTGAGGGTTTACAATGACGACTAAATCTACTTGCAAATTTTTTATTTCCAAATACTTATTGATACATATAAGCAAATGGGAAGATTAAATGTTTCTTACATATCGAATGAAAGTTTACTTATTTGGGATATCCTCCCCACCGTGATTTTTTTTTGTGACAATCACTCTTTGGCTAATCACATACCCAATGTGTCTATTCAAGTGGTTCCAATACTTGCCATGTTAGTTGGGTTGACAGTCTTACTTGAACGCACTCTAGATGTTCAACAATGATATACCAATATCCACTTGTTGTCTTGTGTTTATCTATTGTTTTCTTTTATTTGTATCATAAAACATTCAATCAGTAGACTTGATTCCATCTTGAAGGATGATTTTTCTTATTGTTTGGTAGTGGAATGATTGGAATATTGTTTGAACAAATAATGTTAAAGACAAATACACAAGAAATAGATAAGATGCATTTTATAAATAAGATATGTACCTATAAATACATGAGTATGACCTTTGGATTTTGTATTCCAAGTGATCTCTTGAATTCCCATTGTTTGTTCACATAATTGCTCTCATAAATGTGAAAAGTAAATAATAATATAATAATATTTGATAAACCAAAAGGATTATGTTTATAACATTCCCCCCTTAATTCGAAGGGGTGTATGCGAGTCCAAGCAGAGAGCTGAAATCTAGAGTTGCAAATGGCTGAAGGTTCTATTTGAATCAAAAGCTAGCAAAAGAAACATAAGATGATGTATTCTACTAGGTGGCTGGTTTTAGGCTAACCACAAAATCTGGAACTTGTCGCTCACTTTGGTATTGGCTCAACGATTCCCTCTGCAACTCGACTCTAACTCGGGTTCTAGATCAACGTTTCCCACTAGAACTTGGCTCGAAAGCTTAGTGGTTATCTCTAGAAAATGGTGGTTTAAGGACCACCAAAAACTGTTGTCTAGAAGAAGCATATGTTTTCTACTAACTGGGTGGTTTTAGGAAGACCACAAACCAAACCATGCTAAGGTGGAACAAGGTTTTGACTTCAGCTCTAGCTCGAGGATCTGACAAATGGAACAAGGTTCTAGCTATGGATCTAGCTCTGGTTCAGGATTGCTTGTTCCTACTCTCTTATTCTCACTCACTTGTTTTTTATTTTCAATCAACCCCCCCTATCAGGAACAAGTGAGAAGTAAAATATCTTTCAACTGTAGATGTGTCATTACTCAAGAGAAAACTCTTTGGTATGACATATATATCTTCTTAGTTGTTGATGACCATTACCAAGAAGGAATCCACCCATAGTGAATCTTCTCTCTTGTAGGTTTCTTCGGTATGAAGCGTCTGTTTGAAGAATGAGTATGCTTTCCACAATGCTTACAAGGATGGATATCAAAACATTGATCTTCCTATGACCAACTCTATGATAGTGTTGTCATTTTTAAATCTGATGCAAATCTGAAGTAGGCAAAGATGAAATTTCTTGAAGGAATCCAACATTTTGGAACTGGATAGGTTTGGAATAATTAGGAATGTGAAAAGTTACTTCCTTGTTGTATCCAAGACCGACTCTATGCCCGTGGATGATTTCTTCTCAAGGTATGACAATGGGCTTGAGAAATGCAAGCGGAAACCATGTATCAAAAACTTCATCTTCATTTTCTTTTGAAATGGCATCATTGATTTGATTATGTACTTATGAATGTGCATGCTATTGATTGTTCTAAACAAGAACATGTTTAGAATTTTGATTCTCATCATGTTGCAGTTGTGATTCAAGATGAAGAAATTCAATTGTCTCTTGTGAGTCTTGTAAACAAGTTAGTATAGATTAGAGAGTTTTCTTGTTGATTGATACTATTTGAGTGTTCATTAACTCTAATAATTTTCTAGTATGAGCCATTTAAAAATTGATAAAAGACACAAAGGGTTTCTTGCAACTCGACACCCTTTCACAACAAGACTCCAACTCAGAAAATGAAAGGGTGTTAAATACAACCAAGAATGCAGTCAATTACAACATAATTCAAATTAATAACTATTGCAAGTATAGTTGAACTTACAAAAAGGATTGTTTACAAGTTACAACTGGTCTCCAAAATGGATGCTTTACCTTTGATTCTTTTGGTGATTGATGATGCTCCAATGATCTCAATGTCATTGTGATACTAAGGTTAGGGAATGAACTACAACCACTTCATGATCACAGAATCTACTTGTGCTGGAATTAGGGTTCTTTTGTTCTTGGGGGTAACCAAGATCCACTTCACATATAAAGAATTGAAAATTTTCAACTTTTCCTTTATGGAATAAATGATAATAAAATTACCTCGAACAGATGTGGCCATGTAGACCCTTTCTAAACGCAGGATCAAAGATCATATATCACATATTACAGTTTTGAATGTATGCACATATCACATTTTTAAATGTCAGATGAGAACTACTCATCTCAAGCTAAGACTGGTAGTCAGACCCAAAACACATTGAATCTCTCTCCCTTTATGAATATGTATAAATTCAATTTTGGATTTCTTCTAGTCACGATGAGTTCTTGATATGACTAATCTCAGACTTAGGCATAGTTATAAATGTTATGCTTCATAATTTATTCAAACACCATGTTAACATAAACATTGAAACCCCTGAGAGTGCCCATGAGCCTACTTACTTCAATAAAGAGCAACACAATAAATAAGAACGGAAAGGTGATGCCATTATGCATAGAAATACACTTCATGCACATGTCCGTGGCAATTTGAGGCCCTTCATAGTTATAGGTAGGCACGCAAATTGGAGGAAAGATCAACCGACGGCTAGTCATCGACATTGTTGAACTAGTGCCATGTACAAAAGCCATGTATGGGTTTTGCAACACGTAGAAAAAGATCCCGTTGGTGCTAGTCAGGCGGTTAGCATGATCTATATTAGTCTTCAAGGCCAGTGGTTTGTCTTGAGGGAGATTGACCAAGACTTTCAAACGCAAAGCACTAAGGATAGGTAGCATGCAAGCGTCGAGAGAGGGAGGTCACGCGAGACTGGTTAGGATAAAATAATGCTTGACTTATTGATACCTATGAAGGAGGGTAGAACTGGAAGTGGGCAGATAGAGAGCATACTCATGGGACAGACAGATAATGTGCAGGTCTGATAACATTGCACATTCTTGTCATGAGGAGGGCATAGAATGTGCCAACAAGGACAATTATGGCAATTACATAGGCCATAGGGCTTAGAATGCTATGATACCACTATTGGAATGTCTAGGTGGGTAGATAAATACACAAGAAAATATGATAATCCCGATACACGTTTGATTAATAAGATATGTGCATATAAATACATGAGTATGAATCTTGGATTTCATATTCCAAGTGGTCTCTTGGACTCCCAAAGACTGTTCACATTATTTCTCTCATAAATGTGAATAGTAAATAATGATACAATAATATTTCATAACCCAAAAGGATTATGTTTCCAACATGAACATCTAATTTCAAACTGAAATTTAATATGAAATGGAATGTTGAACCTTAAATGAAAAAAAATCCAATGGTGGTGGTCAAAACCCAATGATTCATCTTTCATGATGCTTCTTGAGGGTAAATTGCTAAAAGCCAATTGTGGTCAAGGACTTGGGTGGATTTAGAAAAAAATTGGTGTTATGCGTGGCCAAAGGCCTAGTCATAGAAGGCCTAAAATGATGTGTCCAAAGGCCAAGTTAGAGAAGGTCTAAAAGGATGTGACCAAATCCCATATCATAATGGACTCTGGTACCAATAAAATGAACAATAATTCATTACTAACAAATATCCAACAAAAAGACAATAAACAAAAATCCATATAGTACAATAAATATAATTGAATGAAGATATATAACATAATGATTACAGTGACATGGGATGGTATTTTTATATGCATTGAGTGGTCACAATGGTTTGATAGCTTATATCCCTTGGTTAAGATGCGACACTTCATTAGCTATTAATTAGTATTATTATTGATTATTTATTATTTACTTGTGTCTATTTATATATATTTATGTTAATTACATTTTATTCCCCCTCATAAATGATTTATCCTCAAAGAAAATTTATGGAAAAGATGCCTTCTCATGGTCTCCATTCTTGCAGCTATTATAGTTGATGATACAAGATGATATGAGTTTCGAAGTGTTGAGCATAATTGTCTTACTATAAATGGGTCAAACCACCCTAATTCAATTTTCTACAAAATTTTCGTAATGACTTCTATGATTTGAAAAATGATAAGATTCCACACTTGAACTTATCTTCAATATAGTGGGATCTTCATTTATCTTTTTATATTGGTTTCATCTTTGGTTAATTTTTGTATGGCCTTTATTATTAGGATGACAATAAAACATCCTTGTATCTTGTCTTTTATTTTGGAATTTTCATCTTTTTATGCTATTGGTGAATTATTGGTTGATAAGATTTCAATATACACATATTTTTTATTTTATTTTTGATGTCGATCATATTTGTATTGGTTCCTTTGTCTGAGCTCTATATTTTTACATTTGATTAATATTTTATTTCAATTGGGTTAATGATTCTTTCTCTAATGATCAATGATTTCTTGTTGGTAAATTCCTCTAGATTTTCATGTTGTGATATTTTCTCACTTTTTAACTTCTTAATCCGTGTGATTAGTTTTGACTATGATTCTTAAGGCAATAAATGTCTTCCTCTTTATCAACAACTATTGGACCTAGTGTTGTCATTGATGTCAAATGGGAGTAAAACATATAGACTTGATGCAATCAGAAGCTAGTTTGAAGAAGTATATAGAGCATAATGTCGAAGAAAGCATGAAGAAAAGCGTGCAGGAGTGTAGGTGTTGTGTCGGGGTCCCACAACCCAAAAGAGAGCATGTGTTGTAGAGTGGGTGTTGTGTTGGGGTCCCACAACCCAAAAAGAGAGCATACGTAGTAGAGTGGGTGTTATGTCATCGTCTAGTAATCCAAAATACGGCTCCCTAAATGGTTTATAATCCACACAACAATGCAATTTAAGTTAGTACAAATGTCAAGACAAGTCGGCTTAAGAAAAACCATAAATCAAGTTGACCATCTCGGTCAACACTCTTACTCAAAAAGAAGGGGAAGTCAACTGTGTATAAATAAGAGCATGATGATCATTGTGAAGTGTGTGTGTGTGCAGAAGATGTAAGGTGTTGGGTTTGCAATTCAAAAGAAGGAAGGCGCAGGGTTCACAGTTCAGAAGAAAGAAGGTACTGCATTCACAGTTCAGAAGAAGGAAAGCGCAGGGTTTGTAGTTCAGAATAAGGAATGAGTAGGGTTCACAGTTCAGAATAAGGAAGGTCCTGGGCTCACATGTCAGAATAGGAAGGATCAGGGTTAACAGTTCAGAATAAGGAATGTGCAAGGCTTGCACGTCAAAATAAGGAAGGTGTAGAGTTCGTATGTTAGAATAAGGAAGGTGTGGGGCTCACATGTCAGAATAAGGAAGGCATAGAGGTTGCACGTCATAGGAAAGAAGGTGTAGGGATCTCACTTCAGAAGCAAGAAGTCACAGGGTTCGCAGTCCAGAATAAGGAAGGTGCAAGGTTTGCAGTTAGGCAAGGAGATGGAGCTATGAAAGAGTTGAAAGGATGAAATCTTGGAGTGTCACCTAGAGAAAATTTGCAGTTAGAAAGGAAGATAAATCTTGAAGTAGAAACAAGTGCAAAGTTGTAGATACGACAAAGGGTAGATTTTGGAAGCAGATCTTTGTGCGAAGTTGCAGTTGGGAAAAATTTCCATTACAAGGAAGGACGAAGTCAGAAGTAGAATCTAGTACGCATTACGAAGAGAGTTGAGGATAGTATATCGGGTCAAGGACGCAGTACCTAGTTCATGATACAGAAAAAGCCAAGGAAAATGTGGAGAGCTAAGTGTTTTGAATTACACAGAGGGAATAAAGATGAGAAATGCATTCTCTTGATGATAGACTCATCTATTGAGCCCGAAACATGTCAACATCAAGTGTTAGACAGGTTTCCAAGCTCTACGAAAGACGAGTGTGCTGAAAAAAACGTGCAACATTGAGTAAACAAAAAGGAATTGTATAGAAAAGTGTGCACTAAGAAAAGTGAGTAGAGAGTGTGTAGCAAGGATGTAGAAAAAGAGTGTGTAGTTCAAAGAAAAATACAGAGAGTGTGTAGTTCATATTAGGCAGTAGAAAGTGCGCAATGAAATACTAGTTGTAGAAAGTGCGCAGTGCAGAGTATAAAGTAAGACTAAGAAAAGAACGAAGTACAGAGAAAGCTAAGGAGAATATCTAGTACAAAGTAAGACTAAGAAAAGAGCAAAGAGAAGAGAAACCATAGAAGAGTGTGTAGTGCATGGTTCATAATGAATTGAATAAAAAGTGTATAAAGGGGTTGTAGCCTCCATCCTATCACAGCAAGTATATGAGGGGGTGGTATCTTGTGTCCTGTTGCAGCAGAGGAAGTGTGTGAGGTGGTCATAGCCTCATTCCAGTGGTATTTGGACACTTCCTGTCAGTTTGGATGATTAAGGCAAAGGAGTTGTAGCCTCCTTCTAGTTGAAACTGGAGAAGTAGGGTGTTGGAGCATCCCTTTAGTCAGAGCTAAATAAGCAAGTAGGTCGGATCCTCCCCCCAGTCGTAACTGGTGAGCATTAGATATTTAAGTCTCCACAACTTGATGTAAACATATTGTTTTTATAAATACTATATATATAAAGAGTTCTTCTATATTCATTTAGTGTACTCTCTAGTTAATGATGGATTGATGCATTTATTGTTTTGATGAATTGTAAGTGGAATAGTAAAATTGAATGGGATACTGATTCACCCCCCCTTCTTAGTATCCTAGCGTGTTCTACAATCGGTATCAGATTGGGTCCAACTCACAAGTTTGACCAACTTGAAGGAGATCCTTGAACTCAACAATGGACGAACAAGCAATTCTTCCAATGAATGGAGTACCCTTATTTGATGGGACAAACTATATGTTATGGAGTATAAGAATGAATTGGTACCTAATGAAATTAGGACTTGACATCTAGAACTCGGTTGTTACTTGCTACACTGCACCAAAGAAAGTGATGTTTGCATCTCAAAAAGATGCAAGTAAGAATAACTCAATGGCCATAGAAGTTATACTAGATGGACTGACAGATAACTTAAAAGAAAATGTGGGACAATCCATATCAGCAAGAGAACTATGGTTCAAACTAAAATACCTCTACTCAAATGAAGAATAGAAGGCACAAGAAACAAAATCTAGATCCATCAAAGACCTAGTGCAAAATTCATCCAACTTTGAAGGCAAGAATCCTCCTGAACATTCTATTTTCAAATGTAATATTGTTCATTACTCTTGTATAAATGATGAAGAAGTATCCCACTTTGGTCGAGAGGATGAAAATAAAGATGAAAATATTAGTGAAATAAAAGTAGAGGTTGATTGGGAAGGACAACTTACTTGTGCAATAGAAGAATTATAAAAATAAAAGATGGAAAATGAGTAGCTCAAGGAAAAATTACGAAGATATGAGGAAAATGAAGATAATGTATATATTAAAGTACCCAAGGATGCTCTTGAAAAAATAGAAAGAAAGACTTTGTATGTTCTAGAAGGATTAAAGAAATCCCATGAAAAGAATGTGTTGCAGCAAAAGCTATTAGAAAAAAATTGAACAAGAGAAACATGAAGAGCATGAAAATGACTCAAAGACTATCATTGATATGAAATTCCATGTTGAAGAAGCTAAAAGATTCAAATAGGCTATAACTAGTCATCCAAAGGAGAAAGATGAAATCTGTGAAGCTAGAGAGGTTGAGAATGTCTTCTTGAAAGGTGAATTGGAAAGGACTATTGCAATAAACCAGGAGCAATCCAAGGAAGTCACTTTGCATAAGGATCAACTAGAAGATATGAGGATTAAGGGAGAAGAAATGAAAATAAAGCTTCAAGAAGATGACAATTAAATCAATAGCTTACATGAGCAGTTGAACAAGGAAAGCATCATCAGTCTAAAGTTTGAGAAAAGTACATTTGACTTGAATTCTCTCTTAAGACAACAAAGAGATTCAAGCAACAAAAGTGGAATTGGATTTCAACGCAATACTGAAGACTCCAATTCACATGGAAGAGAAGATGAGAAGAAAACTCATCATTCAAGACACAATGAAGTTGGATTTCAACAGAGAAAGGAATGGTATGCAAGGATGGACCGAGCAACAAAAGCAGATCAAGCAAGAAATTAAAAGGACTTCATTTCAATGGTATTTATCCCAAGAAAAATCTACTACTCATAGGTATTCAAATATATTTCATGGTTGTTGTTACACCTGCAAAAATTATGGTCATAAGGATATCCACTGCAGAACTTATGACAGGAATACTCCAACGAGAACCAGAGGTATGACATTCTTAAAATGTCAATGTTACAATTGACACGTCTATGGACATATAGCACGACATTGCAGAAGTTATCCAACAAAACCTCTTAGACAAGAATGGAGAAAGAAATATGTTGACTCAATCAGCATAAGTTCCAAAGACCTTGTGCATAAAGATACAAAAGTGTGGAAGAAAAAATCAATTGAAAATCCTAGTATTGAAACAATTCAAACTACTAATGATAACATAAGTAAAGACAAGGATATGGACCTCGAAGGCCATGAAAGATCCTCTATTTTATTTTGATTAATTGTCTCTTAAATGAATAGAGCAAGTGTGGGAACAACATTATACTTGAACATCTATGAAACTATCGAAGCATGTCATGAATAATGAGAATTATTATCATGAAAAGAAAAGACAAATCCGAAGAATTTTGAAGACAACTATGTGTGTGTGTGTGTGTGTTCAAGAATGAATATGTCAGCAACTTCTGAAATGGTCAAAATTTATGTTACAAAAAGGGGTTGCAGTCATAGAGACGAAAACCAGTAGGATTACAGTTCAATATTCATGAGTCATACATTCAAAATTTGGAAAAATTTGCAAGCATGCCATTGTCTTTGATCTACAAAATATTTGCTCGTTCTTAAAGACAATATTAACATTTGAAAACAAGACAAAACCATAACTTTAACTATGTAGAAGTTGTCGATAGTTGAATTTCTAGTTAATGTCCATGGGTTTATAATGACAAGCGTAATTCAATGTCTAGCAAGGTTCCTTCTTCCACATATGCACTGCCTCGTACCTTTCGAGCCTACACCAAAAGGGCCATGATGTGCTCTTGGTGTCTCTCTAATTGTTCAATCTGGTTCTTGAGAGACGCGATCTCATCTGCATTGTGTTGATTTACTTGTGTTTGGGCATACCATTCCCTGACACTAGTCTCCTCGTTTTGAGATCCCTAACACTAGTCTCCTTGTTTTGAGATAATCGATTCTCTAATTTTTATTTGAGATCCTTGAATTCCTTTGTCTATGCTTAAATTGTTTCAAAAACATTGACCTTAGAAGAATTAATGTACCGCAGATCAGACATGGTGACAGAATTACCAAAAAAAATATGTTCACTAAATGGTTGGATTTGAGCAAAGTGGGACTCAAATCTAATGCAAATTCTATATCTAATAAAATCCGTAATCAATTACTCCACATAAGTGATTATGTTCGTACTCAAAATTCATTTATGCTCGTATGCTTCTGAAAAGGATGAGAAGATGTGGAAGTTATTATCGCATTCATTTTTGACATGAACGAAGTGATCGTTCCCTTTTTGCTTCATTAATGTTGGAGTTTTTTGCTCACTATTTAATTAAGCAAGACATCTAACGCATACTAAGGTGGTTTTGTCACTCGTGTGATCGTTTTCAAAATCATGAATACATCACAAATGATATGTCAGCTCAATCTAATATTTTCTGGAAAATCTAAATCACCTAAGATGGTTTGTTGCACATATCCACTTATCAGTCAAGTTCTAGTAAAATAATGTAACAGGTTGACAAAATTTAAACTTACCATTGATGGGCAAGAAAGTTCAATAATTCGACCAAAACAAGTAAAGAATATGAAAGCTATTTTAGTGACAGGGGAAGCTGATCACATATTGTCTGACTCTTATAAGCCTCAAAAAGTGAAGAAGCATAATAATGTAAAGTAGTCTTCTAATTCGAATGTTGTAGCAACTTGAAAGTCTAGATGTAGTTGTTTGATGCTTCAGTGAATTAGACTCGAGCATGTCGAGACACTAGTCAATAAGAGAAACAAATATGAAACAAGTGGTTGAAGAATTAAGGAATGGATACTCTAAGATCAATTAGGTATTACATTATGACTTAGGTAAATCCAATCATCTTGAGGCAGATAATAGTAAAAGAAGAAAATAACAAAATTAAAGAATGAACAGTGAACTAAAAATGGAAGGGTTGCAGCCTTTGCCATTGATGTCAAAGGGGGGTATTAATAGTAAAACAAGGGTTACAAGTCAAGGGCAGCCGAGAGCAGAGGATCAATGGATGGACAGACTACAAATCAGGGGGAGCTGAGCAGAGGAGATAATACTCAAGGGGATATTTGTTTTACCTGGTGTTGACATCAATGCCAAAGGGGGAGATTGATGGACCTAGTGTTGTCATTGATGTCAAATGGGAGTAAAACATATAGACTTGATGCAACTAGAATCCAATTTGAAGAACAATATAGAATGGAATGTCAAAGAAAGCATGAAGAAAAGTGCACAGGGGTGTAGGTGTTGTGTCGAGGTCCCACAACCCAAAAGAGAGCATGCACAGTAGAGTGGGTTTTGTGTCGAGGTCCCACAACCCAAAAAGAGAGCATGAGCAGTAGAGTGGGTGTTGTGTCAAGGTATTATAACCTAAAATATGGCTCCCTAAATGGTCTATAATCCACACAACAATGCAATTTAAGTTAGTAAAAATTTCAATACAAGTTGGCTTAAGAAAAACCGTGAATCAAGTTGAGCATCTTGGTCGGCCCTCTTACTCAAAAAGAAGGTGAAGTCAACTGTGTATAAATAAGAGCATGATGATCATTGTGAACTGTGTGTGTGTGGAGAAGATGTAAGGTGTTGGGTTCACATTTCAGAAAGAAGGAAGGTGCAGGGTCCGTAGTTCGGAAGAAATAAGGTACTAGGTTCGTAGTTTAGAAGAAGGAAGGCACGGGGTTTGCAGTTCAGAATAAGGAAGGAGTAGGGTTTGCAGTTTAGAATAAGGAAGGTGCAGGGATCACATGTCAAAATAAGGAAGGATCAAGGTTCTCACATCAGAATAAGGAAGGTACAGGTATTTCACATCAGATTAAGGAAGGTGCAGGGATCACATGTCAAAATAAGGAAGGATCAAGGTTCTCACATCAGAATAAGGAAGGTACAGGTATTTCACATCAGATTAAGGAAGGCGCATAGGTTGCACGTCAGAATAAGGAAGGTGTGTGGTTCGCACTTCAGAAGCAGGAAGGCATAAGGTTCGTAGTCCAGAAGAATGAATGTGCAAGGTTTGCAATTAGACAAGGATATGGAGCTCTGAAAGAGTTGAAAGGATGAAGTCTTGGAGTGTCACCTAGAGCAAAGTTGCAGTAAAAAAGGAAGACAAATCTTGAAGTAGAACCAAGTGCGAAGTTGTAGATATGACAAAGGGTATATTTTGGAAGCAGATCTTTGTGCAAAGTAGCAGTTGGGAAAAATTGCCATTACAAGGAAGGACAAATTCAGAAGCAGAATCTAGTATGCAGTACGAAGAGAGTTGAGTATAGTATACTGGATCAAGGATGTAGTATTTCATGATATAGAGAAAGTTGAGGAAAGTGCAGAGAGCCAAGTGTTGTGACAGAGGGAATAAAGCTTAGTGTGCTAAAAAAATGTGCAGCATTGAGTAAACATAAAGGAATTGTACAAAAAATAGTGCACTAAGTAAAGTGAGCAGAGAGTACATAGCAAGGATGTAGAAAAGAGTGTGTAGTTCAGAGAAAACTATGGAGAGTGCGCAGTTCATATTATGCAGTATAAAGTGTGTAGTTCAGAGAAAACTATGGAGAGTGCGCAGTTCATATTACGCAGTATAAAGTGTGTAGTGAAATACTAGTTGTAGAAATTTCACAGTGCAGAGTATAGAGTAAGAATGAGAAAAGAATGAAGTACAGATAAAGTTGAGTAGAGTATCTAGTATGAAGTAAGACTGAGAAAAGAGAAAAGAGTAGAGAAATCATAGAAGAGTGTGCAGTGCACAGTTTAGATTCCGCTGAAGAAAAAATGTATGAGGGGGTTGTATCCTCCATCCTCTCGCAGCAAGTATATGAGGGGGCTCGCAGCAAGTATATGAGGGGGCAGTAGCCTCCATCCTGTCGCAATAGAGAAAGTTTATGAGTCGGTCGTAGCCTCCTTCCAGTGGTAGTTGGATGCTTCCTGTCAGTTGGAGCTGACTAAGACAAAGGGGTTGTAGCTTCCTTCTAGTTGAAGTTGGAGAAGCAGGGTGTTGGAGCATCCCTTCAGTCGGAGTTGAAGAAGCAAGGAGGTTGGAGCCTCCCTCCAGTCGTAGTTGGTGATCATTGGAGATTTAAGTCTCCACAACTTGATGTAAACATATTGTTTTTATAAATACTATATATATAACAAGTTCTTCTATATTCATTCAACGTACTCTTTGGTTAATGATGGATTGATGCATTTATTGTTTTGATGAATTGTAAGTGGAATAGTAAAATTGCATGGGATACTGATTCACCCCCCTATCAGTATCCCAGTGTGTTCTACAACAACCACCCTTTCAACTTATCTACATCTTTTGTAATGACTCGATTGTCTTGAATTATCATCTTGGAGACATATTTAAGGTATTCTGGTGATGGAGCTTCTAAATATAGCTTCATTGTAACATCCTACAATGCTATCTTCTTCTTCTTATAGCAAAATGTCAAAAAGAAATTATTCATGTTTAAAATAAAGTACCAAATGTATCAATCCAAGTTGAATCTAGAATTATGTCAACTTTGTTTTGATTTATAGATGTAACATTTAATTTATCTATGAATTTATAATCGTCATGCTAAGCACCAAATTCTCAAAGTTAGCATAAAAATAATAAGGAAGAGCAACCAGCTAATGCCTTGAGAATGAAATCAAAAGATGAATAAGAATCCTCTTCTAGGGGGAAACCTCCTTTTACAATGTATCAAATCCACAATACAAGATGAGATGAACTCTAAAACTAGGTCTCCTTGGTATATATAGGAGACAAACGATACAATTACATTTAAGGGCCTATCCAACTAATAAAGACAATATTAATATAGCAATAAGAATGTAATATCACAATATTTAGGGCTTAACATGCCCCTCCCCCTCAAAAATGTGCTTCCCTCAACACTTGTTTAACTATGGATGTTTCTACATGAAGAACTCATCTTCCCATGCCACCTCTTTTACTAGCAAGTTCTTCCACTTGACGAGGTACTCAGTAATTTCTTGATTTCATAGTTTCTTGATCCTTGTGTCAAGGATTGTTTCAGGTTCTAGTATCATTTCTCTTCATTAATTTCTAGTAGAATATTTTGGACTAGGATTTTTTACCAATTACATTTTTTAGGCAAGAAACATGGAAGTCTGGATGTACACATGAATATGGAGGCAACTCCCATTTGTAAGTCATACTTCTAATCCTCTATAGTACCTTATAGGTACCATAGTACTTGGGTGTTTATTTATTTCCATCTTCATGTGCCAAGGAGGTGTGTGAAAGATATGGAATGAGGAGGGCCATGAGAAGGAGAAGAGGGGCCTTGAGGAATATGAGAAGCCATGTCATCCTAAGTGACTGGATCATGATGATGTAGAGTGGATCATATATATATATATATATATATATATAATTTCCAATAAATATCTTGAGATAAATCCAACCACTCTGTCCCACAACCATTCGGGCTAGACCCAATTCACACACACACACACACACACACTCCCAATGACATACGTATCCCATGGAAACCATTAGGGTTCCCCTTATTTAAAGGATGGTACACATGGTAAATTGGATTTTTCAGAAGCTTGAGGCTTTGTCAACATAGGGCTCAATGCCATTACAACGATATACTCATTTAAGAGCTCAACATGTCACTTGCTAGAAATTAAACCTAGGTGGGGAGGATAACAATATTCCTAATAGTTTAGGTATATGGAATTGAACTACGTGAAAGTTTATGAAACAAAACATTTTGAGTGGACACTCCACCTATCATCAGGGGAACCAAGAAAAGCTCTTTAAAGTAATGAAACAAAATAGTTGATTGGGATTATAAAGGAATTGGAAAAGGCTAGTTGTTGATAAGGAAAATTGTATAAATTAGTGATAATGAAAAGCGGGAATGAGAAGGAAAATTAGTAAAAAAAGAAGAAAGAAAAACGATATTAAAAGAAAAGGGAAAGAATGGGAGAAACTAATAATATCGAGAGAAATTAAATTGGGTCAAATTAATAATGTTATAGTTTATAAATGGGAAAAAACAATTGATAATGTTGAAATGAATTGGGTCAAAATAATAAAGCAAAATGTAGAGAATGAGAAGAATAATATTAAAATAATGAATAATTATTAAAAGTTTAATAATTACAAATATTAAAATAATGAATAAGTTAGGTCAAATTCAAATGTAAAGCAAAGAAAGGGAAGAGAATAGGTGTCAAAACCAAAGTAATAAGAAAAAATTAAGGGTATACTATTCAAAGTGATTATTGGGAAAGCAATATTATTGATATTAAGATAGACATTAGATAGATTAAAATGAACTTATGATCAAAAGAGGTGAAACCAAGAAAGGGAGAAGAATAAGCGTAAAGGAATAAGGCAAGGAAGGTTGAGAAGAAAGGGGGGAATTTAAGGGAGTAAACTTAAAGAGGAGATGAACCATGGAGGGTAAAAAGAGAAAAGGACTCACTAACACAGCTGGTGGATAATATGCTTTCACAAGTGGTTCAATTTATTGCCATCTTCATAGTTAAAATTGTCAGAATTTTTTTTTTGTATTTCTAGGGCCTCTTTGATAATACAAGATGAATAATGAAGGGCATAAGCATGGATTTTGGTTTGGTCTAAACATGTAAGGTGCTTAGATTTGTGAGAGTATTTAATGATAGCTTATTTGGTAAGACAATTGTTTAAAATGTCTGCTATATGATCCTTGAGACGAGTCTCGACAGATTGACCAATTTGGCCTATGTAGGACTTACCACAAGCACATGGAATCTAGTAAACTCCTTGACCAAGCATTAGGTTGGATTCATTTTTAACCTAAACTATCATTATGGCTAACTATGGAAACTTACATTCTCATAACAATCATTCCTATCAACCATCCAAGCTAAACCCAATTGACAAAACAAACAAATAAAAATATAGACAACTCCTCAAGATTATACTACTAGGGCAGAAGTTGAGATGAATATTGAAAGCTATAAGTCTTAACCAATCAATACATTAAGAAAATGTATGGCTCCTTCCTAATGGTATCCTTTGAATTGATTTTTTATAAACTTTGTTTATATTTGTTACAAGAAGAGTATCGAAGTACATGTGCCACTATGTAATATTAATGAATTAAATTAAAAAATAAAATAAAATCTTAATTTAAAATAGCTATAATAATAAAGAATATAATAATCATAATCATAAAAAATACAATAAATATAAATATATAATAACAATAATATAATAAAAGTTAATTCAGTGTATATTCCCTGGATGCGGGCGTCAGCATGACTCATGAGGTCATGTGCAGGGCACGAGGAGGGCACGTGGGGAAGGATCCTCGTCCAAGGCGCCCGTAACGTCAGCATGCCCACCCCTTCCCTCACACCCGCTTGCCCTCACACCTATCTGCTTGCCCATCTGTTTTCCCTCCCACCTGTCCGCCCTCACAGCTGGATGCCCTCACACATGTGGCTTTATGGCTCCCTCCCAATCCTTTGCATGCAAGTCCCTTCACAGGTTATCTAGCTGTCACTCTGGTACTGCTCGACCTCACCTCGGCCCTCCGCGCATTCAAGACGACCCTCACCTCTGCTCTCGACTCCATCAATTTGGCTCCCTACACTTAACTATGGCTCGTGCAAACCTATATCAATGTTCTTTAAATAGGCCATTGGACACCCAAGACGACATCCTGTTTGCTTCTCCTCGACGTTGGTTCGGCTCTATGCACCCTCGTGCTCAGTTGTATTTCTTGTTGTGGACTCTCACTGCGCTATCTGCCATGACCAAGCCGCGCGACCTTTCTCATCGAGGTAGTGGGAGTCGCTACAAAGCCCAGAGTACTCTTGTCTCTGGTGATGGCTTCGACACTGGCATCTCCTTCGCCAGCCGCAACTTGATTGACGAGTGGGAAGGGTAGCTGGTTGTGGATCACTTGGCCTCTCGCATTAATGGAGGCAATATCAATCACTATTGGATCATAAAAAACATGCTTGGAAAGCTTTTGGATGACATGCTGGGCAACTGGGGTTCTGCTAGGACTCAGATGTTGGCCACCAGGGCCAACCTCATTGAGCTGGACGAATGTCTGGCTAACCTTAATGTCACCTTCTCGTGGAGCCAGCATGCTCTCATGAGCCGCAGCCCGGTCATGGCCGAATCTGGTGGAAGGGGTGATGGTGGAGGTGTCTCTGGCGTCTCGATTGCCAGCGGTTTTCCCTCTAAAGGGTCGGCAGCTGCTGCTGCAACTGATACCACAGACCCCTTCCTAGTCGTTCCTGCTCTAGCTTCGTCGGTGGCTCCTCCTATGCATTTTTCGGTCCCTTCCACGATTGGCTCCTTGCCCTACAAAAGGATGTGCAGCCATGCAGAGCTTGATCTCCTCGTTGCTCAAAAATTCGAGCCGATCCTTATGAAGCTTCCGGAGGAGGACTTTCCGGGGAGTTGCCCCATTCTGGAGGATTTCCCTCTTGCTTAAATTTTTCCATGTCTGCTTGGGAGCTCGACGAGAAGACCGGGTCTCTCTGCTCCACTCTGGTTTTTTGTAATAGATGTTTAGTGTGGTTTCTGAAAGATTTCGCTCAGACAGTCTTTTATTTTTTGGCCTTGTCGTTGGAGGCAACTTTCTGTATAACCTGCAAGCTGGTCTGTAATACTCTTGCTACTTCTTCTTTTTTTGCAACACCGGGATTGCCCCACTATCCTTGGTCGCTATGTAATTTTATCCTTTTTCTTAATTAATATACTGTGTAGACTTACAAAAAAAAAAAATCAGTGTATATTGGGAGGTCGGTATGGATTTTTTTTTAACATAAACAATTAATTTTGTTTTACAAAACGCTGAAATTAATCAACATAAAAAGGAAAGTTTTCAGGTTTCAGTTCAAAATGAGAATTCTAAGGTCTCTAAGACTGGTAATTAATCTGATTATAGTCATCCAAAATAAAAACCGATAATTTACTCTGTCTAATTACTTTCAAGCTACTGCAAATTCTTATAAACTGTCCTAGAGCAAAAATGCAAAAAAAGAGCATTTAATCAGATTTCAACAGAGATTTTGTTCACCGTTCAGGCTTAATCCTAAGCAAAATCTTCAGAATTTCCTTTGAGTTCCCCTTCGACATTTTCAGATCTAACTGATCTTGATATATTAACAATTGGAGTGGGTTGACAAACATCAAATCCTACAGATTCCGTGTGACCAATAAAATCCATAGTACCTAACTGCTGCACACCTAGGAGATTCACATATCTACCCATATTCCCCTAAAGTTTTTCTATCTGTTTTTTCTGGTCCTGTACTTTATTCTCAACAACCTCTAGATGAACATCCAAACACAAAATCTATGTCATATTTTGCTGCACCAACTGCTCCATATCTTCCATTTTTTCAACCGTATGTGCAATCTCCTGTAGCTAAGTGCACAATATTCTGGTTATTGTCTTCCACTTCATCTATGTAGTCGTCCAGATAGGATGCAAAAGTCGAGACATGAAGCAGTACTCTTTCAACATCCACCAAACGGGTTTCATGGCCTTTGTCCCAAAGTTGGCACACATCATCCACTAGACGGTCAATCTTCAAGTTCACCCAATTGAACTAGATATGAATATCATTGATATCAGCTTGATTGTCGCTATAACATTTTTGTATCTCCCATAATAGCTCCTCAATTTCCATTGTAAACTGGGGAATCACTTGACCTACGAAGTTCTCAACAGGATAATACTCAAGAAGAACATAGTGTCTTACAAACAAAATATAGAGATTAACAGGCTTAATTCTTTCCCCCGTTGTAATAGAACCACTAGAAAGGCCCTCAAATCCACCTTCTACAACAACCAAGATAATTCCACAACCCAAGCCCCTACTCTCACATCAAAGACTACGAGAAAGACCTGGGGAAGAATTTCCTCCCACAAGCCACAATTACCATAAAAAATCCAGTCCCCCGAGGATGAGGGGCGTCCATACAAATTCCCTACAATATGTAGCAATATTCCACTACAATAATAGGACCACCTCCTCTTGGAACAACTCAAACTAGGATAATGAGAGAAAGAGGCGAGGTAAGACATTTTATTACCACATGCCGGGAGAGGTGTGAGCCCATAGGCATTCATAGTAGTAGCTAGTTGGCAATCATGCAGAAATTTAATGAACTCCACCTCCTCAACATCAATGCACAAGAGTTTATCCATACAAGATGACAAGCATGATGTCCTTCCCAAATTTCGAAACTCCCAACTACACCAAGTGTTAATGAGAACTTTTTTTTTGTAACTAAAACAGATAATTATATTAAAAAAAAAAAAAAATGGATAAGTCGTGGCTGAGGCCAAATCTGGATAAGTACAATGTTCAGAAAGTTCAAGAGCGGTTTTTCTCTATGAATTAAAATTATTTCATTATTTGAAATTGATTGTTGTAATCCAGATTGTTGAGCACGATCTTCCATCAATATTGATGAACAAATTGCAAATTGTTCTGCGATTTGAATTATAAAATGGCTTCGTTTCCTCTTTTACCATTGAAGTCGATTGATAGTTGCAGTATCGTTTCCTTTAAACATTGAATCGGTTGACGTCCATGGAGTGGCTGCGTATTGGCTCGGTGTCTCCCTACGTGATGGCAATATCTCATGCTCAATCCATGCTCTATGTGAGTCCTTCGCTTCTCAAATTGCATAAAGTCCGCGAGTGTGAAATGCTCAGGGGATATGATGATAACTCGTTTCTTTGTTGGAGAATTCAATTTTCCCAGGATCAAGGCTATTTCCATCATTTGCTTTCAAGTCTACTTCGTTATTTAATTTTCTCAGAATATGGAATGCTCTAAAGTGGTTGAATGAGTTTGTAATTTGCCGAATTCGATGAACAATCTGATTTAGTGAAGTTGTTGAAGTCTATATTCGAATTGAAGGCTTTGATAATTACAAGAGAGTCCCCAAACACCTATAGCTTTTCAATTCTTTGTTCTTTAGCGATCTAGAAACCTTTTAGCAAAGATAAGGCCTCTGCTAAGTTGTTTGAGCAAGTTCCTAATCCCCATATGTATCTTATTCTCGGCGTTCCTCCAATGGACAACAAAACCCCCCTGCTCCTACCACTCCGAGGTTTATTTTGGATGCACCATCGAAGTGTAGACTATCCATAGACTGCTTATTTCTCTGTAATGTCCCTTGTTAGGAATTTTATTAAAATGGCAACTTTCCACTTTTTTCCTTGGTTCGACCTTTGACTAGTTTTGATCTCTAGGTCCCAAATTTGCCCCAAATGATCCCAAATCTTCTGAGAAGGTATATGAATGATATTAGAACATAAATATGTGTTTCAAGGATGCCTTTGTACCTTTAAAACACTTCTGCAAATACTCTTTCAATTCTGGTCAATGTAGGTAACTTTACTAGTGGTTTCCCTTTGACTAGTTTCCCTTTGACTAGTATTGGTCTCTAGGTCTCAAATTGACTCCAAATGCCTTCAAATCTTCAAGGAAGGTGTATGAATGATATTAGGAATTGAATATGATTTTCAGGGATAACATATGGCCACCAAAAGACCTCTGCAAACTCTCTTAAGATTCTGGACCAAGTATGCAATTTTACTAGTAATTTGGGGTTCAAACCCCCCTAAGGTAAGTACTGAAAATGGCTTCCCAAATGCCTCCAAACCCACTCAAATTTATGAAAATAGGTATTTAATGTGTTAAGTATGTTATTAAGGTCTCATATGCACCATTAATGGTTTATTACAACTGTTCTCACCCTCTCCCATTCAACTGCAAAAATCACCAATTCGACCCTTGGGGAAATGGCACTATTTCTTCTCCCAATGCAATTAAACTGAGTAAAAATACTTCAAATGCTCAACTACAGTACATGAAACTTGTAAAATACATCCATGGTAGTCCATTAATCACAAATGCATCAGATAATCATCCATTCATTTGAAATCATCATCCATACATTGGCTCACAACAAGGTAGTGGGGAAATGGCATTGTTCTTCCATTAAAAATGAGATTTATACATTTCTACTTGGAATTTCGACCTGAAACTTTTTTGGAGATGAAGAAAAGAGTATTTACTTCATATTACAAAAGAAATGGGGCATTAAAAGCTTCCCCAAAGAGTACAATAGCTCACCAAAAACGCCCTCCCTCAAGGATCAAGAATATGCCATCAAAACTGGAAATGGTTGAAGGAGTGAGCTGCAATAGAAGAAACCATGAGCTGCCCTGTAGCTTACACCTGCAAATAAAGACTCCATTAAAGCTCCAAATGAAAGGTCTAAATGGCGTTTCCAATTACCAACTTGGATGGGAATCTTTCACCCTCGAAATTGGCTAAAGCAAGAAACTAGTCATCCACTAGCTCTCCCTCTTCACAAATGCAATTGCAAATTCTACAAATGAACAAAATCTGGTTTCATTCTTTGTTATTGACATTTATAAAGTTCTAATGTCCTCCATGGGTCGAATTCCTTCCAAGAGACTCATGCCAACTCAAGTTGGGAAGAGAATCCAAAGAACGCCACTTGTACAACAATTCCTAATTTCCCACTTCCACCAAATCACATGTGGAAGCATCTTAGCTGCCCTAACACCCTTGAGCGCCCTCTTGGAGTCTATTTTTAGCCCTGCCATGTCATATATTTCATATGTCATCCTTCAGGTCTGATTTGTGTCATAGGTGTCATAGCATCTTCATCATTGTTGTCATAGAGCTAGGGAATCTAGCCCAAGTGTCTCACTAACTCCAAATTGCCTCTTCCTCTTCCATGGGAGTTACTCTTCCTCTATATTTCGACCTTGGATGAGTCATGCCATGAATAATGCCTTTTGGACTCCCCAAAGTATGTTACCATTCACCTTGAATTCGAATTGGTGAGAGAATGATGCCAAGTGTAGTGGGGAAATCTAGCCATATGTGGGTCCCACTTCCTCCATGTGTCTTCATGATCAAATGCCACTTTGATTTTCACTTGTATATATTTATTTAGATCATTTATTAAATATTTATGCCACTCTAATGTTCAAACATCATTTATTATCCCCATTATTCCAAATCCCAAAGCTTCCACCCCAAACCTAGGAAACTAGTAATTTTCCTCCTTGGCAATTATTTGACCTTTAACATCAATTTTACAAACTCTAATGAATATGGCCAATGTGATTAGGCCATTGTGACCCAATTCCAAATTTGGGACATGACAAGTCCTCCCTTCCCAATATTGCTTGTCCTCAAGCAATTTCAAACATGGGTGTTGAAGAACCTGCTTCCTGTATAATTCTTTGAAGTTGCCATTGAATTGCCCAACCTTGAGTCTTTGAGTTTCCTTGAAGATTTTAGAGAGGAACCACCATGCTTGCTGCTGCACTACTCTGATAAAATTCACTTTATTAAGTGGGAAATCCATCTCCTATACTGCTTGTTTCCCAAAAAAAAATTCAAACCAATGAGACAAAAATTATTCCAGGGTCCCATTGCTTGTATTGCACCTCAACAATTAAAAGTGCTCTCCAACCCATACCATCAGATAAGAGGATTCCTGGATCCCATTTTCTTGTATGCATTCTTCCAAACATCATGAGTACAAAATATATATCATCAAAGTACATAACAACATAATGAAAATGTACATCAAGAAGATGCTTCATCAAAGAATCATGAAAGTGTTTATACCTCCAAGTAAGTAGACCACCATTTGCTGGGTGCATACAATATTCAAGTGACCAATCAAATCTGCTCCAATGACATAGGTGAGGATCCCATGTCCGATAGTGCTGCTCCGAAAGAACGTGATATGCATCAAAATATTCAGCCATGCATTCTTTCATCCAAGAAGTGAATGAAGAATCTCCACTAAAATGTGAACCAAATAATGAGCAGGAAAAACAAGGAGACTTCAAAGGACTCAAAGAAGTCTCATCCATAAATCCATGAGGATATGTATCATCATAAGGTAAATCAATATGCTGCTGCAATTCTAAATAATGAGGTGCTCTATTCATGTCATCATCAAAAGGAGAGGTAGGAATTTCATACCCCTCATGTGGCACCACTAGAAAAAAACCTTTCACCCAATTTTCATCTCAAAGTGATGTGGTTGGAAAAGAAGTGTGGGGTGAGGAATTATGAACCAACTTTAATTCTTTACAACTCTTACCCATTGAAATATTTAATTCATCTTCCCCATAATTGCTTGGTCCAACTATTGTGAGATCATGTACCTCTTCCAAGGCTTTGCAACTCTCTCCATGAGGCAACTCATAATCCCTTTGAACAAGGACAAGTTCTTTTCCTTCTTCTTGTTTTAGTGTAGCATCTTCAAGAACCTGCATATCAACATGTACCTCATGTTCCACAATTACATTAGGTTCCTCTTTTGTGGCATAAACTGTTTCATCCTTTTCCTTGAAAAGAGAACCATTGCTCATTATTTTTTCCGAGTTGCTTCCAATTTCACTAAGCAACAATTTGAACTCTTGAAAGTATTGCCTCCAATTGTCTTCAAAGGAAGGTTCCAATAATTTTCTAAACTCCTCATTCTCCTCTGAGTTTCCTTTCTCATCCTTACTCATGGTGACCAATGAATGCACTTCTTCTCCTATTTCTTCCCTTTCACCAAAGTACATCCAGTTTCAGTTTCTAAGGGTGGTGGCTTATTTCTTTGACTCCTGGTCTTCATTAATGTTCTACCACATCAGGTTCCAAGACCATGCTCTGATACCACTGTAATGTCCCTTGTTAGGAATTTTATTAAAATGGCAACTTTCCACTTTTTTCCTTGGTTCGACCTTTGACTAGTTTTGATCTCTAGGTCCCAAATTTGCCCCAAATGATCCCAAATATTCTGAGAAGGTATATGAATGATATTAGAACATAAATATGTGTTTCAAGGATTCCTTTGTACCTTTAAAACACTTCTACAAATACTCTTTCAATTCTGGTCAATGTAGGTAACTTTACTAGTGGTTTCCCTTTGACTAGTATTGGTCTCTAGGTCTCAAATTGACTCCAAATGCCTTCAAATATTCAAGGAAGGTGTATGAATGATATTAGGAATTGAATATGATGTTCAGGGATAACATATGGCCACCAAAAGACCTCTGCAAACTCTCTTAAGATTCTGGACCAAGTATGCAATTTTACTAGTAATTTGGGGTTCAAATCCCCCTAAGGTAAGTACTGAAAATGGCTTCCCAAATGCCTCCAAACCCACTCAAATTTATGAACATAGGTATGTAATGTGTTAAGTATGTTATTAAGGTCTCATATGCACCATTAATGGTTTATTACAACTGTTCTCACCCTCTCCCATTCAACTGCAAAAATCACCAATTCGACCCTTGGGGAAATAGCACTATTTCTTCTCCCAATGCAATTAAACTGAGTAAAAATACTTCAAATGCTCAAGTACATTACATGAAACTTGTAAAATACATCCATGGCAGTCCATTAATCACAAATGCATCAGATAATCATCCATTCATTCGAAATCATCATCCATACATTGGCTCACAACAAGGTAGTGGGGAAATGGCATTGTTCTTCCATTAAAAATGAGATTTATACATTTCTACTTGGAATTTCGACCTGAAACTTTTTGGAGATGAAGAACAGAGTATTTAATTCATATTAAAAAATAAATGGGGCATTAAAAGCTTCCCCAAAGAGTACAATAGCTCACCAAAAACGCCCTCCCTCAAGGATCAAGAATATGCCATCAAAACTGGAAATGGTTGAAGGAGTGAGATGCAATAGAAGAAACCATGAGCTGCCCTGTAGCTTACACCTGCAAATAAAGACTCCATTAAAGCTCCAAATGAAAGGTCTGAATGTCCTTTCCAATTACCAACTTGGATGGGAATCTTTCACCCTCGAAATTGGCTAAGGCAAGAAACTAGTCATCCACTAGCTCTCCCTCTTCACAAATGCAATTGCAAATTCTACAAATGAACAAAAGCTGGTTTCATTCTTTGTTATTGACATTTATAAAGTTCTAATGTCCTACATGGGTCGAATTCCTTCCAAGAGACTCATGCCAACTCAAGTTGGGAAGAGAATCCAAAGAACGCCACTTGTACAACAATTCCTAGTTTCCCACTTCCACCAAATCACATGTGGAAGCATCTTAGCTGCCCTAACACCCTTGAGCGCCCTCTTGGAGTCTAGTTTTAGCCCTGCCATGTCATATATTTCATATGTCAGCCTTCAGGTCTGATTTGTGTCATAGGTGTCATAGCATCTTCATCATTGTTGTCATAGAGCTAGGGAATCTAGCCCAAGTGTCTCACTAACTCCAAATTGCCTCTTCCTCTTCCATGGGAGTTACTCTTCCTCTATATTTCGACCTTGGATGATTCATGCCATGAATAATGCCTTTTGGACTCCCCCAAGTATGTTACCATTCACCTTGAATTCGAATTGGTGAGAGAATGATGCCAAGTGTAGTGGGGAAATCTAGCCATATGTGGGTCCCACTTCCTCCATGTGTCTTCATGATCAAATGCCACTTTGATTTTCACTTGTATATATTTATTTAGATCATTTATTAAATATTTATGCCACTCTAATTTTCAAACATCATTTATTAGCCCCATTATTCCAAATCTCAAAGCTTCCACCCCAAACCTAGGAAACTAGTAATTTTCCTCCTTGGCAATTATTTGACCTTTAACATCAATTTTACAAACTCTAATGAATATGGCCAATGTGATTAGGCCATTGTGACCCAATTCCAAATTTGGGACATGACATTCTCCAATCTTGAAAGTCAGAGTTGGAAAGTCTGATTTTCCATGGCAGTAAGTATCGAAATCGAGAGTTTATTTCTTTTCTGGTACTTGGGGAAATGGTTCCAATCCAATTTGATTCAATTGTGTTGAGATTTGTGTCCATTTTGAGCTTGGAGGAGTTCAAACATTCTATAAGCAAGCTTTTGGATTGTCCAGCGATTTGCAGGGGGGTATAGTAGGTCTCATGGAAAATGGATTTGTTCCTAGTAATCCATATTTTCCAGTAGGTAATTTTGGGAAGAGTTATCTAGATTTGGAGCCAAAGTTTTTTTTGGAGAGGGGGAGAGGATAGATGGAATTCCAGTCCTTGAATATGCAGGTGGTGGTGTTGAACGTCGGCATGGTTATATTAAGTTCATGGAGCATGTGGTTCCACACATTTTTTGAAAAATGGCAATCCAAGAATAGATGATCAATAGTTTCTGTGTTCCTTTGGCATAGAGGGCACCAATGTGGCCCAATGATTCCTCTTTTGATTAGGTTGTCTCTGGTAAGCACCTTCCAATGAACAAGATTCCAAATGAAGAAATTTATCTTGGGGAGTCCAAATGGATTCCAAACTAATTTCCATAAGATTTTTCTTGAGGCTTCATGCTTTTGGAGAGTGTTGTAGCCTAGGTTTGTAGTATAATTTCCTTTTGGACCCCAATCTCGTTTATCTTTATCCTGGAGATGAGTAGGAGCGCGCAGCCACTCAATTTTTCTATGAGGAGGATTCTAGAGGATTCAATATTGGATGGGATTGATAAAATTTTCCAACTCTGCCATGTGCCAGAGGTGTTCCAGGAGATAAAATTGTTCAATGTTTTGATTCCTTGATGAGCTAGCCATTGAGCTAATCGTGGAGCTCTTGAATGTTCTGAAGTTGTATGTTCCCCATTACTTTGTCAGTAAAAAGGTTTATTTATTTTTCATTTCCAGGAACCCAATAGAGTTCTTGAGAGAAGAATTCCCATGCGGCTCTACATAAGGACCAAATCGAACATCCTTTGGAGGTGGGCTTACTGTCAAGACATCTTAGATTGTTACCAATTAGATATTTCTTTCTTAACAATTGACTGACATGGTGATGTCTGTTGTACATAATTTTCCAAAGTATTTTGCTTCCCATTGCCATGTTTACCTGGAGAGGATCGCGAATTCTCTCAGAAGTTTATTGATTTGATCTGACACTCCTTTAGGCACCAAAATGAGGGAATATTGATATATTGGTAAAGCTAATAAGACGGCTTTTACTAAGATCATCTTGCCAGCTTTGTTGAGCCAATGTCCTCCCCATCTTCTTATTTTGGATTTGATTTTTTTTATCCTTTCTTCCCAGATTCCAGAATTTGAATGTCCTTGTGTAATTGGAAGGCCCAAATATGTGAATTTGTCCCAATGTTTGTGAACTTTGATTCCAAGAATTTTTCCAATGTTGAATACGGATGCATTGTTCAGATTCCATCCATAGACTGCACTCTTGTGGAGGTTGATCTTGCCTCCTGAGGCATTGCAATACCATGTCAAATTTTGTTTGAAATTTAGAGCAATAATGGAGGAACCTCCTCCCAATAAGAAGGACTCACCGATAAAGAGTGTGTGGTTGAGGGGCATGGAATCAGAGGCTAAATTGAGACCCAATAGGGAGCCTGTGTTTAGGTTTGAGTTCAGTTTTCGACTGAGTGAGTCTGCTAGAAGGATGTAAAAAAAGGAGGACAAGGGACATCCTTGTCAGATTCCATGCGTGGCTTGGAAAAAATTAGTGGGGTGGCCATTTACTAGAGGGGATATCCAGGGACCTCTTATGCAAGCTGAGATCCAGCTTATGAAGGTTTTCCCAAATCCAAAGTTTTCCATGACTTTGAAGAGGAAAGAATGCTTGACACGGTCAAATGCATTGGCCATATCGAGTTTGATCAGCATACCTTTTTCCTTGCATATATTGCTGGAGTGAATAGCTTCCTGAACAAGAATGACATTGTCGAGGATTTGTCTCCCTTCAAAGAAGCCTCCTTGATTGTCTGAGATGATTTTATTGAGTAAAGGCTTCATTTTGTTTGCCAGCATCTTGGGTATTATCTTGTACGATGAGTTACATAATGAAAAAGGTTGAAATATGCCAAAGGAATTGGGGTTTATCTCTTTTGGAATAAGAGCCAAGAATGTGGAATTAGTACATCCTCTGATCTTTGCTTTTGAATGGAAATTCCTGACCATTCTCATGTAATCTTTTTTAATATACTGCCACTAGGATTTGTAGAAGTGTACTGAGTATCCGTCTGGTCCTGGAGCTTTGTCAGGATCAAAATACCATATAGGATTGATGAATTCCTTCTTAGAAAATGGCTTGAGAAGATCAGCATTGTCTTCAAATGTGATGCTCTTTGGGATGTGCTCAAGGATAATTTGCTCTCCTTCCTCTCCAGCATTGTCATCCTCTGTGTAGAGATTTGAGAAGTAAATTGTGTGTTGCGATTTTGATATTTTCCTTTTCCTTTGATAGTCGAGCCATTGTCCATTTTGATTTCTGAGATGTAGTTAAAAGAGTGCCTGGATTTGGTTTGTTTGTGAAAATAGGAGGTATTCCTCTCGCCGATTTTGAGCCATGTGCTTCGAGAATTTAATCTGCAAAATTCCTCGTCTTTACGGAAGGCTTGGTAGGCCTTGATCTGATGCTTGTCCTCTTCCTAGAGCATGGTGTTATCGATTTGATGTCCGTCCAGTGAATTTTGGATGGATTCCAATTCATCTACAACTTTCTTTCTGAAGTTAGAGGGTGGGGGGGAATTAGTTTTGGCCCATTCCTTTAAGGCCTTTTTGGTTATAATGAGTTTCTACTCCCAAACAAATCTTGGGGAGCCTGAAATGGGGGTTCTCCAGGAATTGTCTAGTGTGTCCCAAAATCTTGTGTGATCTAGCCATTGGGGACTGAATCTGAAGGGGATCGGACCGAGATCTTCATTTTCTTGAATTTGGAGTTGAATCGGCTTGTGATCTGAGGCCAAATTTGCCATAACTTTTGGGATGATAGTCTATCCATCGGTCAAAAGGCTGCGATGGACGAGAAATGTGTCTAAACGAGCCATTATGTTTCCTTTTCCTAGTCGCTCGTTGGACTAGGTGGATTTTCCTTTTTGGGTTTGATGTCAAGCATATCCCATCTCTGAATAAGGGCTTCTGCTTAAGATCTGAATATATCCTTTCTAATGAGACCTCCCTTTTTTTAGTAGTGGAGAGAGTTATGTTCATGTCGCCAGCTAGAATAATATTTCATGGAGTATATGCATCTAGAAAATCTTCCAGAAGTTTCCAAAAATCTTTTTTTCGGAGTATAGGTTAGGAACATACAAATTGAAGAGTGCAATTTGATTGCTGCTTTGTGCATGAGTGAGCTCTGTGTAGATCCAATTTTGAGTGGAAAAGGAGCTATGCAAATGGAATTTGTCTGAAGACCATCGGGTTGCTAGGACGTCAAAGGCCCCTTTGGCGCTAATAGCAATACCTGCGTTTTTCTTCCATTTTTCCTTTCCAATGGCTAGGATGGCCTTTTCATCGAGTTTGGTCTCTTGAAGCATGAGGATGTCAGGCATGTCAGTTTTTTGGAGATATTTAACTGCTTCTAGTTTGCTGAGACTTCCTAGTCCTCTACAATTCCAAGAGACATGCTTCATTATCTACTATTGTGGATAGAGGAGGGCCCTCCGTGTTAGGATATTTAGACACTTAGGAGTTAGTTAAGATCAACTTGTGTAATATATCCGTTAGGAAAAGTGTGTTTCTTTAGTATGCATTAGTATGCATTTGTAAATACTTAATCCGACGGTCACGATATGTTCCCGACATAGAGTGATCCAACGGCTCAACTTCTCTTAGATCATACCTAACCTTGATCCATGGCTTAACACCCGATTGGTCCATGATCTCTATTTAAAGAGCATGGAGGGTCATTGTTTAGTTGATCGATTATGAGAAGCTCATTTGTAACTTTCTTTCTTTGCATAATAAATTGTCCCGTAGAAGCTATTTGGATGGGGCTGTGGAGTGTTTCCCTCAAGAGGGTTTAAACCACGTCAAAACATCGATGTGTTGATTTGTGATATGTTTGTGTGAAGTGGTTTCTCTTGGTGTTCGATCCTTTGGTAGTACCCTGTGTACCCAAACATGGTATCAAAGCTTTTATGAAGAGTCGCTTCCGGTTATGATCTAGATCTTGAACTGTTGTTGCCGAAACTCGAAATGGTTTCTGGTTCTAGTATTTTTGTGCATTTTTGGGCTGTGGGAGGTGTTCCATTGCGTCCGGAGCGTCGTTTCTATTGGGAAATAGTTTTCGTTTGATCGAAAATGGTTCCCGATTGCTTCATAAACGCGTATTTCATCAGATCTGAAGGTATAATGTTACAGTGACGCATTTTTTTATTTTTTGTTTTAAAAAAAGAAAAAAATCTCATATTTTATCGTTTTTTTACTGTTAGATTTTTTGTTTCAGATTTTTGCTTTCCCTGTCTGCGTATGCTCTTTGCCGTGCACCTTGAGCGATCTCGGCAAATCAGAAATAGAAAGGGAAAAAGGTTTTTCTCGGCTGCTTATACTCTTTGCCGTGCACCTTATGCGATCTTGGCAAATCAGAAACAGCGAGAAAACGTAGATTTTCCGGGCAAGATAATGAGATCTAACTCCACAAGTGTGGAAAAGTTTTTTTATTTTGGTTTGTGGTGTGATTTGCAGGAAAAAAGGCAAGCACGGAAATCAAGCAAGAAGAGTAAAAAAAAAAACCCATTCCCCATTCCCATATTTTAAATACATTTTAATCTAGCTCACTTAGTTCAAAGTTGCTTTATTCCTTAATAGGTCTTGAGTTCAAGTCTTAGGAAGTTACTTTTAAAAAACAAAATGCATGCAATTTCTATTTTCAAGTTAATTTATTGTAAAAGTGCATCTCACTTAAATAATAATAAAAATAAAAATAAAAAGTGAGTCACTTAAGTTTTTTTTTATTGTTGCACTATTTAAAAGTAATATCATTGTAAAAATGAAATTACTTATTTTACAAAAGTGGTTCACTTAAAGCAACTTTCTTGTAAAGTGATTGTCAAAAGGTTTATCTTGGGAAGGAGGGGTTCCTTTTTTTGTTGGACATTATTTATCTGCCATGTCACTATTTGGGACATCTTCAACAGTTTCTTTGTTCAAGCATAACTTCATCATCCGAAGTCAGTTTTCAGTGCCGTTCTTTTTTAAACCGCCTATTTTTTCGAGCTCTTTGTATCCAAACTATTGGTTTCTGTTTTTACAACCATTAATTTACAAATATGGCCGCCCCTTGTGATATTCTACTTACCAGTTCCAACTATTTCACATGGAAATCTCGTATGGAGGATATTCTACGAAGTAGGGGACTTTTCAGAATTACCTCAGGGAAAGAAACAGAACCTACTAATGATGATACGAAAATCAAATGGGCAAATAGATGTGACGAAGCTCGTGGATTGATTGGGATGCCAATCTCTACTGATTTGCGATTCCACATATCTGGAATTGATGAACCTGATGCTGCTTGGGACAAGTTGGAATCTATGTTTGGTAAACACAATGAAATTTGAGGTCACCAACTCGAAAATGAGTTGATTTCTTTAAATCCAAGTGATTTTTCATGCATTCAAGATTATTTATCTAAGTACAAAACTCTTAAACTCTTATGTGCAGAATGTAAGATTAAGAGGGAAGACAAACAATGCATTTATCATATTCTTTCAAAACTTGGACTTGCATATTCTGTTTTTGTATCTACATTTTACTCCATGAAAGAATCCTTGAATACAGCTAGCTATCAAGAGCCTAGTCTTGAATCCTTTTGTGATTCCTTGATTAGAGAGCAAGATAAACTCATCCATCATGGAATAATCAACAATGCAGATACATCTGAGAAAGCCTTATTGTCCCAACAGAAAGAAAAGTCCAAGCCTCCCAAGAAACAAAATTTTCGCAATAATAAGTCAAACAAGGGTCCCAAACCCTCTCAATCAACTCCTTCTTTAAAAAATGACAAAAGATCCAAGCCAAAAGGCAAGAAGACTGAGCGTCATTGCAACTATTGTGGGAAAGATAATCATGATGAATCTAAGTGTTTCAAGAAGATGGCAGCCTTGGAAGCAGCAATGAAGAAGCACCACATCAGCCTAGATTCGCCTTCAGAATCTACCTCTCATGGACATGCACTTTGTGCTTTTGATTATTCTTATAATGCATCTTCTTCTTCTACTTCAAATGAATGGCTCATTGATTCTGGAGCATCTTATCATATGGCTAAGGATCAAGCCATCTTTTCTACTATGCATGAATGTAACACCAAACAAATATTTGTTGGTGATGATAGATCTCTAAGTGTTGTAGGAGCTGGAACAGTTCCAGTAGATAATGGTCATTTCAGTGATATACTATGTGTTCCAAGAATTTTCTGCAATTTGTTATTAGTCTATCAGATCACTCATTCTGGTGAAGGTAAAACTGTGACATTTACACCTCACCAAGTTGTAATTAATGATTTTAAAGATCCCAACAGGTCCTAGCTACCAGAATTGTTGATGATATTACCAGGTTGTACAAGTTTAACAACTTTGGGTCATCACCTTTTCCTTCAGTTTTTGTTGCTCATAGTGATAACTTGAGCAAACTTTGGCATGAGCGATTTGGTCACTTAAATTATCGCTCATTGCAACAACTATGTAAAGACAATATGGTGATAGGTCTTCCGATGGTATCTTGCAAGGATGGTGTTTGTTCTGGTTGTGTACTCGAAAAACATCATCAGGACAGTTTTGACAAACGTGCCTCTTGGCACGCCTCGGTTCCCTTAGAGCTTATGCATAGTGACTTGTGTGGTCCTCTTCCATCTGCTTCCTTTTCTGGTTTCAAATATTTCTTAACTTTCATTGATGATTACACCAGACGCACTTGGGTTTATTTCCTAAAACTTATGAGCGAAGTATTTAACATGTTCTTGGCCTACAAGGCCCTTATTGAAAAACAATATAGTCATCAAATTATTAAGTTAAGATCTGACAATGGAGGAGAATATGTTAACAAAAAATTCACTACTTTCTGCATTGAACAAGGCATCCAACAATAGCACATTGTTCCATATACACCACAACAAAATGGTGTAGCTGAAAGGAAGAACCGCACTTTAAAAGAAATGGCAAATTGTATGATCCAATCTAAGGGACTAAGTCTTCAATTTTGGGCTGAAGCCATTAATTGTGCAAATTACATAGTAAATCGCACCCCCGCTAAAGCATTACAAGGTATCACACCGGAAGAAGCATGGAGTAAAACTAAACTTGATGTAAGTCACTTCCGTGTGTTTGGTAGTGAAGCATGGGCTCACATTATGGATGAAAAACGGAAAGCATTGCAGCCCAAAAGTGAAAAGTGCATATTTGTTGGATATTTTGAAGATGTAAAAGGTTATAGACTTCTTCAACCACATTCTCATGATATAATCATTAAAAGAGATGTTAAATTTGATGAAAATATCTTGGCTTGTGAGCCTAACTCGGCGATTGTGCCATCTTTGGCCTGTGAGCCTAATTCGGCGTTTGTGCCTTTTTCTTCTTCTTCTTCCAACTTCCTTGACAGGTTTCCAACTCCAGTTTCTGATGATGACAGTGAGGATGACAATCCACCTCCGCCTGCTCATGTTCCTCCAGTTGCACCAGCACAAGTGCTTCCTCAATGGGTCCGTTCAACATGTGAAGCAGCTGGTGATCTTGTCGGTGATCCTAGAGATCAATGTCGAACATGTTCTCAATTTCAGCAAGCCTCTTCTCTTTTGGCTCAAGTTTCTAAGAATCATGATCCAGAAACCTTTGCAGAAGCTTTAGGAAATCCAGATTGGGATGCAGCTATGGATGAAGAATATCGTTCCTTAATGGCCAACGATACTTGGGATCTTGTACCTTTTCCAAAAGGAAGAAAACTTATCATATGTAAATGGGTCTACAGAACTAAGTATGCATCAGATGGAAGTGTTGAAAGACTTAAGGCAAGGTTAGTTGCCAAAGGTTTTTCCCAAGTTGAAGGGATTGACTACAATGAAACCTTTGCTCCTGTCGCAAAAATGAACTCCATCTGCCTTGTTCTTTCCCTTGCAGCCTTACACAACTGGGAAGTCCATCAAATGGATGTCAAGTCTGTCTTCTTACATGGTGATTTATAGGAGAAAATTTACATGGAACAACCTCCTGGATATGTTCAGAATAACTCTAGCCTTGTCTATTGCCTTAATAAATCCTTATATGGCTTTAAGCAAGCTCCTAGAGCTTGGTATGCCAAAATGGATAACTTTCTCCTTGACACTGGTTTTTCTAGATGCCATTCTGACTCCAATGTCTATACCAAGAAAGTAGGAAACCATCTCATCATACTTGTTCTATATGTTGATGACCTTATTCTTACTGGTAGTGACCCTAAGCTTATAACCCATGTGAAATCCAATCTTAAACAAAATTTTGAAATATCAGACTTAGGACATTTGCATTATTTTCTTGGTCTCCAAGTCCTGCAAACCAAAGAAGGAATCTTTCTTTCTCAATCTAAGTATGCTTGTGACCTTCTTCGTTGCTTTCACATGGAAGATTGTACACCAGCCCCTTTTCCCTTCCAGTCTGGAGTCAAACTTTCTGCCACTTGTACTTCACCTGAAGTCGATGCCACCTTGTATCGTCAACTTGTTGGTAGTCTCTTATACTTGACTCATTCCCGTCCTGACCTTTCCTTTGCTGTTGGTCATGTTGCCCGTTATATGCAGACACCTCATGAAAGTCACTGGAAAGCAGTTAAAAGAATACTTCGATATATTCGAGGTACAGTTTAGTTTGGGATTCATTACAGTACAGGGGGGAAACCTTTGTTGGTTGGTTTCACTAATTTAGATTGGGCCGGCGATCCTGATGATCGAAAGTCTACTGTAGGTTATGTTTTCAGTCTGGGATCTAGACCTATCACTTGGGCTTGTAAGAAACAACAAGCTCTTGCTCTTTCTTCAGCAGAGGCAGAATATCGAGCCGTAGTTAATGCCAATCAAGAAGCTTTATGGCTTCGACAGATCCTTTCAGAGTTTGGATTCGAGCAGCAGTAGCCTACTCCACTTTGGTGCGACAATCAAAGTGCCATCAAGCTTGCCAAAGATCTAGTTCTACATCAACGCAGCAAACACATTGAGCTACACATGCACTTCATCAGAAATCTTGTTCATGATCGTGTTCTTGAAGTGCTCTTTTTCCCTACAAATGATCAAGTTACAGACATCTTTACCAAGTCTCTTACAGAAGCAAAGTTTTCTAAACTTCGATCTATGTTAGGAGTTTAGGAACTTGTCATTAAGGGGGGATAGGCTCTAATGTCTCCTTCCTTCTCCTAATAGTGTCACTTTTGTAAATCCTTCAATCCTATCCCAAGTTGTTCTTAAGGGGAGATGTTAGGATATTTAGACACTTAGGAATTAGTTAAGATCAACTTGTGTAATATATCCGTCAGGGAAAGTGTGTTTCTTTAGTATGCATTAGTATGCATTTGTAAATACTTAATCCGACGGTCACGATATGTTCTTGACATAGAGTGATCCAACGGCTCAACTTCTCTTAGATCATACCTAACCTTGATCCATGGCTTAACACCCGATTGGTCCATGATCTCTATTTAAATAGCATGGAGGGTCATTGTTTAGTTGATCGATTATGAGAAGCTCATTTGTAACTTTCTTTCTTTGCATAATAAATTGTCCCGTAGAAGCTATTTGGCCGGGGGCCATGGAGTGTTTCCCTCAAGAGGGTTTAAACCACATCAAAACATCGGTGTGTTGATCTGTGATTTGTTTGTGTGAAGTGGTTGCTCTTGGTGTTCAGTCCTTTGGTAGTACCCTGTGTACCCGAACACTCCCCCTGCCGAGTCTCCCAAATTCTTCCCTGCTATTTTGGCTCTTGTATTCCTTCTAAAGGCCATGTCTATTGTTGCTTGAGATCCTTGGATTTTCTCGTGTTCATCTTCTTCTTTCCTTAGGTCTTTGCTCATTTTTCATCTTAGCTTTTTGGATGATCTGTCAGTAAGTTCTTCCGAAGATGAAGGGGAGGCCGTTGGTTTGGATTTTGTAATTTCTGCATAGGAAGGTGTAAGTGTGCCTTTATTCGAGTTAGGTATTTTAGGGCTTGGAGTGTTTTGGGGTTGGAGGTCTTTCAGATCTTCTTAGATTTGGGGTATTTCCTAAGATTCTTGTTGTTCATGGATTTCTCCTTCTTCTAAAGCTTCAGGGGTTTCTTGTATTTATGGTATTTCAAGGGCTTTGAGTCTATTCCTGTTGTTAGTAACCAGAGTATTTTGATGGTGGTGATCTGCTTTCCTTGAGCTTTGACCTTTTGGTTGAGTTTTTGGTCCCGATTTGGCACTTTTTTGAATAGTTGTCCATTGTTTTTTTTTCCCTCTTGCCTCCGGATTTGAGGGCTTCTTCTTGCATGATCGAGCAAAATGCCCATATTCATGGCAATACCTGCATTTAAATGGAATTTGTTCGTAATCTAGTTCCTAAATGTGAGACCAGTCTGCCACTATGAGATTTATCGCTTCTGGGAGTCCATGTTCTAGATCTACTTCAACGCAGTTTCTTGCACATGAAAATTGGTCTTTTCGATCTACTTTATCTATGTATTTTATGAGGGTATTTTTTATGGTTTCTAGTGATTCTGAGTTCCAACAATGGAGGGGTAGATGTGGAAGACTCACCCAAACCAGGACTGCAGTTGGGATATCTTGGGATGGGTCAAAAGGCCAAGCTCTAATCGCTGGAGGGGGCAGTAGGAGCCAAAAGGCTCAAGTGCAACAGATGGAGCTCGTGGGATGATCCCTAGCCGTAGAGGGTTGCAACAGTCCTGCGCAATCATGGGATCCTCAGCAAGCTCGCACAGTCACTGACATTACACCGACTTTTGGATTTGTTCAGTGTTAATGAAAATCTTAATTAATAAGTTGTAACACATTAAAGATGTTAGGTAGCCAACAAAGCGTTGGAGGATCACCATTGACCATAATCTACCCACACAAGAGATGGGTAGCAATGTTAACAAGAATATATGCTTGCTTATTATTTTCATGATGAATATGGAAAAAATGAACTTTAATGAATTGTTGAAGAAGTTGTGATATTCTCATTTGTTGTCGACCAATGAAGTTATTCATTGAATTGGTGTGATATCTGGCTTGTGAAACTATCAACAAGGAGTCTTCGATCACAACAATGGATCGAATTCCAAGAGAGATAGACCATTCCAAACTCAATAGGAGGGCATATCTCTCACTTTCATTATTAGTGTCCATGCCCAATCCACGCGATAGAGTTGAAACTGCATTTTCCTCCAGGATAAAAAATGATCCCTCTCGCACCTACCTCCTGAGGTTGGGAGGAATGTTGTTATCCTCCCCATTTGGGTTCAAATATCGCTTTGAGACACTTGCTCCTTGGTATTTATAGCCATACCTTGGTTCTCCAAAATATTAGGTTAAAAACATACCTTAATAAACCCAATTGACAAAACAAACAAATAAGGATATAGACAACTCTTCAATATTATACTATTAGGGCATAAGTTGAGATGAATATTCAAGGCTATAAGTCTTACCAATCAATACATTAATAAAATGTGATGGTTCCTTCTTAGTGGTAACCTTTTAGATGAAATATTAAGAAAATGTGATGGTTCCTTCTTAGTAGTAGTCTTTTAGTTGAAATGTTATAAAAATTGTTTTTTTATTATAAGAGTACCCAATTACAATGCCTCTATGTAATTTTAATCAATTAAATTTAAAATACTAAAATAATAATAATAATAATAATCATAAAAAACTACAATAAATAAAAGCATTTTTTTTTCAAAAGAAAAACCACATTTCTTGCTATTCCAAGGAATCAAAGAAAATTGTCTTACATCCAAATATCTTACGACAAGCTATAGTATGCCAAAAGAGTTAGAAAACGGCCCATAACAAAGGAAATGACCAAAAGAGAGTTACAAAACGAGGACTGGGCCCACCAAAAACTTCAGAAGCAACTAACCATCATTCAGTTTATACAGAGCCAACAAATAAAGACCAAAAATATAACACATCAATCATCTAAAGATAAGAACAGAGTCTTCGAAAATCATTGCTTCTTCAAGGACTTCTTGAATGAAGAGAATTCCCTTAGGAAGATCAATAGCCTTCTTTGAAAGTAGTTCTTCCTCCATGTTATATCTCCTGTAGATATGCTCAAAGGATATATCTGGGAATTTTTTAGTGATAGACTTTGTTCTTTTGCACCAATGAACAAGCTGTAGAACCTAAATCAAATTGTTCATAAACAAATTTCCAAAAAGAGCATGAAAAGATAATAAATAGACCAAAAAGAGTACTCCATGCCTTAATAATGAAGAACAAAGATGAATAGCAAGTCAAGGGGGGAAACCTCCCTATACAATGTACTAAGTACACAAGACAAGACAACACAAGATACTCAAATGAAAAGATCTTCTTCCTATATATAGGAGATTAGAGGTACAATTATAACTCACTGACCCAAGTCGGCATAACTAATATAACCATACTAATGACAATTAAAACTAAAAGACAACATCAAAACTAATGTAATGCACCACAATATAGGGGGAAATGTGCCCACATTTAGGGCTTAACATGCCCCTCTCCTTCAGACAAGTGTTTTCCTCAACGCTTGATTAGTTGTGGATGTTTCTGTATGAAGGACTCATCTTCCCACGTCGAATCTTCAATTGGTAAGTTCTTCCATTTGATGAGGTACTCAATAATAACTCGATTGCATAGCTGTTTGGTCCTCGTTTCAGTGATTTGTTCAGTTTCCAATATGAATTTCCTTCTTCATCAAGCTCCAACAAGATTGTTTGAATTGAGATCTTGTCTCCTATTACCTTCTTTAAGCAAGAAACATGGAAAATTGGATTTACTCTTGAAGATGAAGGAGCTCCAATTTGTAAGACATACTACCAATCTTATGCAACACTTTATAAGGACCATAATACTTGGGTGCTAATTTATTGTCCTTATTTAGTTGCTTGAGGGACATCTTCTTGCAAGGTTTGTAGCCTCAGAAATACCAAATCCCCTTCTTTGAAACTTCTTTCATTGCGATGTTGATCAGCTTGTTGTTTCATCATGTTTTTTGACATAGCCAGGTTGTCCTTGAGCATCTTGAGAAATTTCTTGTCGGTGCTCTATGTGATCTTCCATGGCTTGAACTTTAGACTTTCCTTTTAAGGGAGATGTGATAGATGGAGGCTGGTACCCATAAAGTGTCATAAATGGAGACATTTTTTATGATGTATGGAAGGAATTATGGTACCACCATTATGCAAAGAAAACCATTTCACCCACTGTGTTTGTTTATCAGATACAAAGCAACAAAATATATCCTTCCAAACATTTGTTCACTATCTTAGTTTTCCCACCTAATTGAGGATGATAAGATGAACTGTGAGCCAATTGGTTACCCAAGAAAGAAAATAATTCCGTCTAAAATTTTCCAGTGAAAATTGGATGTCTATCACTTACAATAATCTTCGAATTTCCATGTAACTTCTAAATTGTTTCCATAAAGGATACAACTACTGTACTTGCATTAAAAGGGTGAGAGAGAGCACAAAAATGTGCATACTTCGTGAGTCTGTCAACAACCACCATAATAACATTCTTTCCTTCTAACTTGGGTAGACTTGTGATAAAATCCATTGAGACTTCCTCCTAGAATTGGAAAGGTATGTCTAATGGTTGTAGAAGTCCTAGGGACTTAACTGTTTCACCCTTGTTCTGTTGGCAAACCAAACATTTTGTCACGAACCTTTGAAGATCAGATTTAAGACCTTCCCAAGAAAAGTCCTTCTTGGCCCTATGGTAAGTTTTCAAGAATAGAGAGTGCCCACGTATACAAGAGATGTGTAATTCTGAGAGGACCTTTTGTTTGAGTTGAGAGTTTTTGTAAAATATAAACGATCCTTATACCATAGTAAATCATTTTTCCACAAAAAAGTATCTGATTCATTGGGATCATTCTGTAGCTTTTGAATGAGATTCCACACCGCTAGGTCATTTTTCCAATCTTCCCTTGCTGCTACTACCCAATCGAGTTGTAGAATGGAAATTGCATAGAGTAATGCCCCAACATATTCATATTTTTTAGAGAACACATCTACCACCACATTATGTTTCCCTTTTAGATAGATGATTTCAAATTCATATCCCAACATCTTGGTTACCCATTTTTGTTTCTTTTCTGAAGATAGTCTTTGTTCCAAGAAGTATTTAAGACTATCAGAATCTGTTTTGACCTTGAAGTGCCTACCTATTAGGTAAGGATGCCATTGCTTAAGAGCATGTAGTATTGCAACATTTCCTTCTCATAAATGGGCTTCTGTAAGTTCTTTCCCTTGATTGGATGACTTGTGAAAGCAAGCGAGTGTCATTCTTGCATTAGAATAGCACCAATTGCATTTCCTGAAGCATCACATTCTACAATAAAGGTTTTTGTGAAGTCTAGTGTGGCCAAAACAAGAGCTTTGCACATTGCCTCTTTAATTTTTTCAAAATCTTGAGTTGCCTCTGGAGTCCAAGAAAATGCATATTTCTTCAATAATGTTGTTAGAGGCATTGTCATTCTTCCATAGTTCCGAACAAACTTGCGGTAGTACCCTGTCAAACCTAAGAATCCTTGAAGATTCTTCAAGGTTTTAGGAATCGGCCAGTCCATCATGGATTTAACTTTTTTAGGGTCTACCTTGACATCTTCATGAGATACAATATGATCCAAATACTCTACCTCCTTTACCCCAAAGAAACATTTGGAAGGTTTTGCATAAATTTGTTTCTCCTTTAGTTGTTGTAGTACCCTGTCAACATGTTGAACATGTTCTTCCCAAGACTTGCTATAGATTAGTATATTTTATGTGAAGAACCTGCAACAATTAATTAATGAAAATACATGAGATAACAGAAATAACAGAACTCGGAATCTCTTTTATTGATCGCAGGCCACTTCGAGGGGGCAACCTCCTTTGAGCAAGCTCAATACAAATAACTTCACAGTACCTTCATTGGCATCAACACACACTTATATACTAAGTCTATGCCCAATACTATGGGTCAATACCATGGGACATATAATACTACGAGATAAATTACAAAGCATATGCGTCCAATACTATGGGTCAATACCATAGGCTAATACAAACTATGGATCAACAAATACTATGGGATGACTTACAAAGCATATGCGTCCAACAACAATGTACTAACAAAGTAAAGAGAAGGGTTGACACGGGTTCCTAACATCCCCTCTCCCTTAGAAAAATCTTTGTCCTCAAAGCGCAAGATGTGGAAATTGATGCAGAATCTGAAGGAGTGGTTCCCCTGTAGCATCCTCGGGTTGCATTCCAGGCCACTGACGCCTTTTGAGTTTCAGGGAGGATTGCTTGGAAGGCTGTATATGAAGAAAAACCATATCAGCTGCGTGAAAAGTGTGCTTAGGACGGTGTTGATCGGCTTGTTTTTGCAGTCGAATTCTTGCCATGTGAATATTGTCCTACAGAATGAGAAGAATCTGATCGCGGTTTCGAAGAACCGAGTCAATTTCCTGAATTGGGGAGCTGCTGAGGGCGTATGGAAGAAGAACTGGCGGTGTCTGTCCATAGACTTCTTCATATGGTGTCCTTTTAGATGTGGTACTGTACCACCAGAGCGCTTCTAGAAAATCCATAGAAATAGTTGTCCAAATCTGTGTAGGGATGGGCAAGGGTTCGAGCAGTCCCGAAAGGAGTGGTGTTTCACCCTTGTTGACCTGGAAAGTATCACAGTCAGCCACCATCTATTGAATTGTCATTTTCAGTCCTTGCCAAAAGAAGTTACATTGTTCATGGTCATACATTTTGAGGAACCCAGAATGCCCTGTCGATGAAGAAGCACAGAGTTCAGAGAAGAGATAGCCCTGTTGAACAGAGTGCAACCAATTTGGAACAAGTAGAGAAATAGCTATAAGAGAAACTGGGTCATCAAATGTGCGAGAAGGAGCATATGCCACCATATTGTCCTTACCCTTCTTGTAAGTGATCGCATAGGCATAACCCATGAGTTGGATAACCCATTTCAGGTGTGCTGGGAAGGAGACCCGTTGTTCTAGGAAATTTTCCAGACTCTGGAGATCAGTCTTGATGCGGAAATAATTCCCTAATAGGTATGGCAACCACTTCTGTACTGCATGTAAAATAGCCATCATTTCCTACTGATATGTAGATGCGGCTAAATTCTTACTGGAAAGGTCTCTTGAAGGCGGCAATCCCACTGGTTCAGCAAAGATACCTGCATATCTATCCAAGGGAGTAGTGGAGACCATTGATGGGTGCATCTGAATGGAATGGAGCTGAGCCATGAAACAATGTGAATTCTTCTTCAGGATCTTTTCCAGGCGATGTGAACTAATGATGCAGAGAGACCCTGGTTGTAAGCCCGTAAATTTGTGTTGTTTCCCATTGATTGAAAACTGCATCCAAAGTTCAACAAAATCCCATAAGTTGGGGCCAAGAGTGCGTAACCATTGAATTCCCAAAACCACATAACATCCACCTAAGGACAAGGCAAACATGTCAGAGCGCAAGTTATAATATTCCAGAGAGATACGCACATTGTGACACTTCCCCTTGCAAAGTAAGGTGCCCCCATTGGCAATCATGACTTCAAAGTTGGAGCAAGGATGGACAAAAAAATAGCCTATTTGGCGATCCGATGGTCAACGAAATTATGAGTGCTACCATAATCAATGAGTATTGTAAGAGGGATCTGCTTGAAGTAACCCCTGACCCGCATTGTTTGGGGGGTGGTGATTCCGTCTAAAGCATGGAGAGATATCTCTGGGGGGTTTTCTTGAGACGGAGGGTCAATAGGCGGCTCTTGAATGGCGACCTAATCATCCATTGTATTTGGAGCTTCTTCACCAAGTTCATAGACAGGCGGAGAATCCACATCCAAGAGATAGAGATTTTGCTGAACACATCTATGTCCCTGAGTGAATTTCTCATCACAATTATAACAAATTCCTTTTTCTCTATGTGCTTGCATCTCTGTTTCAGACAAATGCTTGATAGGACTTGGTCGAGGAGCTAGCGGTATGGGAGGTCGTTGAGAACCCATATTTTGGAAGGGAACAAAAGTGGGTTTTGAGCATTGTTGAGCTGCAATCTTGTCTTCTACCAACTTAGCCAACCCTAGGGCTTCCATCATTGTGTTGGGATAAAACATTCTAACCTCTGAGCGGATTTCATCCTTAAGACCACTGATAAAACAACTCTTGTAGAATTCATCAGACAATCCTTCTGTGTGATTGGCTAGTTTCTCAAATTCTATCTGATACTCTCTCACAGTGCTAATTTGGCGAATTTTAGTGAGGGCTCCTGTGAAGTCATCAAAAGCACTAGGACCAAATCATTGCAAAAGGAGCTGGCAAAAATCTGGCCATTTTGGCTCTTCATGAGCCTTGATGTACCAATGGTACCATTGAAGAGCTTCTCATTCCAAATGAAATGATGCAAGTGGAACTTTATTGACATCAAAAGTATTATGCATACTGAAATACTGTTATGCACAATAGATCCATCCAGTCGGATCAGTACCATTGAAGCGAGGAAAATCAAGCTTCAGACCACGGAAATTGTTGGAAGAAGAAAACCCATTGTCTGATGAAGACTCGAACTGTCGTTTGTTGTTCATGGCTGAATGCTCAAGATGGAGGCCGAGAAATTTTTCATCCAGATCTTGGAGTTTGGTTTGGATGGCTGCAAGTGCTTCCTCCATGGTTTTTGCTCCTGCACGGGTGACAACAATAGCCAGGAGTTTTTTTTTTGGGGGGGGGAATGGGTAGAAAAACACAAACATAACCTCATTTAGTAAAGGGAAATTTGGATTTGGGAAAAAATTTGATGGGTAATTGGGGTTTGACTAGGTTTTGGACACTTTCGAATGGACAGGGAATCAGAAACACAGAAGGGATCGGAAAGAGATGGATCTGCAACGATGCGAAAGTGATCGACAAAAAATAGATCTGAAACGATGTCGAATAGATCGAAAATGGCTGGATCTGAAACGACTTTCAGAATAGATCTAAAACGACTAGATCTGGAACGACTTTCAGAATAGATCTAAAATAGCTGGATCTGAAATGACTCAGAATGGATCTGAAATGGCGCAGAAGTGATCGGCAATAGTTCAGCTGAAAATAGATATGGACCCCAGGTATGTTCGGCTTCCTAATAGTTCAGGGGTTTCGGTCGGCCACCAATGCTGTCTAACAGCTTGCATATTGGGGCAGTACCCCTCACTCCACAGCTCGGGTAAAATTGATAACCGCTTTGCGACAAACGATAGCTCTTGGTTTACCTCATGGGTGGGAACTAGTCAATCAAGTAGGGGTCGTTGCCATTTTCGCTGGCAAGTCCTCTCAATGGGCCAGCTACTTTGGGGTTCCTGTGGTACTCCTCACAATGAGTTTTAGGGCTTATGCCCAAGTACTTCCTACAGTTAAGCGGATAGGGATTATTCTCAGATCCGAACTTGCAACAGATGCGGAAAAAAAATTTGGCAGAAATTCCACCCAACGAGCTCAAGAAAGTGCTCTAATACCATATGTGAAGAACCTGCAACAATTAATTAATGAAAATACACAAGATAACAGAAATAACGGAACTCAAAAACTCTTTTATTGATCGCAGGCCACTTCGAGGGGGCAACCTCCTTTGAGCAAGCTCAATACAAATAACTTCACGGTACCTTCATTGGCCTCAACACACACTTATATACTAAGTGTATGCCCAATACTATGGGCCAATACCATGGGACATATAATACTACGGGATGAATTACAAAGCATATGCGTCCAATACTATGGGGCAATACCATGGGATAATACAAACTATGGATCAACAAATACTACAGGATGACTTACAAAGCATATGTGTCCAACAACAGTATACTAACAAAGTAAAGAGAAGGGTTGACACGGGTTCCTAACTTCTTCAAAGAATACTAGCACAAATTTTCCAAGGAGAGGATTGAAAATGGAATTCATCGAACCTTGAAATGTGGAAGGCGCATTCGTGAGACCAAATGGCATGACTGGAAATTCATAATGACTTTCATGAGTTTTGAATGTTGTTTTTTGGATGTCTTCATCCTTCATTCTAATCTGATGATACCCAAAATCCAACTTTGTGAAGAAAACTGATCCATGTAATTCATCTAACAATTCATTAATGATAGGAACATGAAACTTATCTTTAATGGTGATGTTTTTGAGCTCTCTGTAATCTAGGCGCATACGTCATGATCCATTCGACTTTTGTACCATTACCACTAGTGTAGATTAAGAACATTGGCTAGGCCTAATTATTCCAGTCTTTAACATTTCTTCAACCATACGCTCAATTTCACTCTTCTTGGCATATGGGTATCTGTAAGGTCTAATGTTAGGAAGAACACTTCTTGGAATTAAGTGAATAACATGATCAAAATCTCGAACAGGTGGAAGACCTTTGTAATATCTTCAAATACCTTGGAATGCTTATCAATGACCCTTTGGATATCTAGGGAAATAGGACACTTAGATGTTTGAACATCTAATGAGCATAATTGTCCAATTACACCTTGATTTCCATTTTTCATCAATTTTTCCATACCATTAAACTTTATCACCTTGCTTGGTTTCCTTGTGATACCATTTAACACACATTATTTTCCTTCCCATAAAAATTTCATGAAAAGATTTTGAAAATTAAAAGCCATTGTTCCCAATGATTGTAACCATTGAACTCCTAAGACAACATCAACACCACCCATTAGAATATAAATCATTGGACTATTTAATACATATTCCCCCATGGTAATATTGATATATGTCATTTCCCTAAGCAATTGATAGTTCCTCCATCTGCAATCATTACTTGAAATTCTGGTTTTGGATATACAAAGTAATTAAGAACTTTGGCTAATTTACAGTGAATGAAATTATGAGCACTACCAGAATCAATCAACACTGTTACCTTTTTCTTTTTGATATATCCTTCGATCTTGATAGTTTAAGGGGTGCCAATCCCATCCAATGCATGACATGATATGGTGGGAGTAATCTCTTCAGAAGTAGTATATTCTATTTCTTCATCCTGAGATGGTTCCTATTCTTTTCGTTCTTCCTCTTCACAATCTATGTAGAATAATTTCTTCTCACCGCACTTATGTCCCTTACTATACTTCTTGTCACAATTAAAGCATAGGCCTTTTGATCTTCTTTCATCTAGTTGTTGAGGTGTCAACCTTTGACGTGGGTTAGAAGAAGGGACATTATTCTCTCTATATGTGTTGGAGGTGGTCTTTCTAGTATCCATCGCCATATTTTTACCTTCAACCTTCATTGCCACCATGAAAGCCTTCTCTAAGGATGGTGGTTCAAAGAGACGCACCTCAAGTTGAATGTTATCCTTCAAAGTTCCAATAAATATATCCAACAAATTATCTTCTGAAATATTTTTCACTCGAAGACTTAGCTTCTGAAACTGCTTTATGTGCTCTATAACTGGATCTTTTTACTTAAGATTTATTAACTGGCTAAATAAGATGTTGCTATTAATATCCCCATAATGTGAAATTAATTATTCTGTGAATATAGACCAATATAAAATAGAGTCCTTTTTTTTTCTCCAGAAAGCCATTGGTACCATACAAATTGATCAGGCTCTAAATATAATGATGCAATAGTTACCTTTTGCAAAGTTGGCACCTGGTGTAGATCAAAGAATTGCTCCATCTTGAATATATATGTTATTGGATCATTACCATCAAAATTTATCATGTCAATATTGGGAATTCAGGTACCTCTTGGTGACCATCCCTTGTAACTTCCATTATGGGAATGTTTATTATCCTTGTCCTCCTAAGTACCTTGGAACACATCATCACTTGTAGGGAGAGTATCCTTTGAATTTTGGATGAGCTTAGCAATATTTTTCATATTTTCATCCACATGTCCCATCAAATTCTCCTATAGATGAAGTAAATCGACTTTTTTCACATACCCTTTCATATTTTCCTCCAACTTGGACATTCGAAAATATATGTCTTCCATTCATCGTACGTATGGGATGAATCCTCAGGGGGTTTGAGTGGAGTTTTATTTTTTCCACTACCTTTGGGGGGGATTTTGAGTAATAGAAATAGATATCACACCCTAGGGTTCACCTCAAATAGATCCTTATACTAAATATTATTCCAATTTAAAATGACGTACCTTTATCAAACCCTGATTTGAAGACTGCATTTCTAGCTGACCTTCAAACTAAGATATCTCTGCAATTTTGGACCCTTTGAGTCTAAAAATCCTTTCTAAATTAGCTTGATATCTCCTCTCTGCAATGCCACAAGTCTGACCTAATTCTGATGTGCTAGTAAAAAGATATGGCAAAACTTCCAACACTTGTTATTTTCGGTGTTTTCAAAGAAGCGAACTTGTATGGACTGCCACGTGTCCAATATTTCAGATTTGAGTCTAAAAATGCTACCACTGATACCTTGGTTTGTTTTCTTTCTGGTTCAATAGGTCTCACTCACTTTGGATGTCACATGTCCTAGATATAACGGTTTTACCCAGCACTCATGTTTGAGACTAGTTTTTGGACTAGTCATAAACCCTAACTCCCAATGTGAATAACTCCGAATATGTAAGGATTCGGGACTTGAAAATTATACCAAAGATAGTTTGGCATGTTTCCTAGATGGTTTCAAATACTCTCTTTTTGAAACCTTGTAGGAAAAAAATTATAGAAAAAATACCAAGATGACTCGTTTTGAAGCACCCAAACCCAAGGAAAGAGCTCTGATACCAAATGTTAAGCAACAAATTTCCAAAAAGAGAATGAAAAGAGCATAAATAAACCAAAAAGAGTACTCCACACCTTAATAATGAAGAACAAAGATGAATAGAAAGCCTCTTCAAGGGGTAAACCTCTTTATACAATGTACTGAGTACAAAAGATAAGACAAGACAAGATACTCAAATGAAAAGAGCTCCTTCCTATATATAGGAGATTAAGAGGTACAATTACAACTCAGTGACCCAAGCTGACATAACTAATAAAACCATACTAATGACAGTTACAACTAATGGACCAAAGTCGACACCAAAACTAATGTAATGCACCACAATATAGGGGGAAATGTGCCCACATTTAGGGCTTAAAACAAATGAGAACCTTTTGCCCATTTTATAATTGCTTCAGAATCCCCGAACACTTGTAATGAAGTAATACCATTCATATCAAAAAAATGTAAGAGCCCCCACATAGTGATCAGTTCAGCTTTTGTATTACTTCCCCTTCAACATCCCATCCATAGATTAAATTGATGATCTTCATTTATTATTAATACCATGCCATGACCACAAGAAGATGAGGAAGAGGCACCATAAAAAAAATGGTAGAGGAGAAGTTATAAACTAGAGAAGGAATATACTATTGAGTGTGAAATTTTAATTCACTGTAATATTCCTTATACAACCCCAAACAAAAGATAACACATAGGTGTGAATTTGGGTCTATATCTTCAAAAATATATCTATTCCTCATCTTCCAAATCTGCCAGCAGACAAATATGGGAAGTAATATATGAAAAGAAACTTGTGCATACCACCTATTGAAAAAATCATCTAAGCTATTGAGGCGCCAAAAGGCAGGAACTTGAAGGTCTTCACAAACCTCTTTCCAGAGTGCTTGGGAAAAATTGCACGAAACAAAAATGTGATTGACATATTCACTATTATGTTTGCAAAGCAAGCAACAACCAGGGCCATGCCACCCTCTTATGAGAAGGTTATCCCATGTAAGAAAACAATTTTCCAAACAAAGCCAAAAAAAACACGTATGCTTTGTAGGAATAATCCATTTCCATAACCTTGCATGCCACCATTTTGTATCAAGAAACCAATGAGAGCAAACAATAGAATTATATGCACATTTAACACTAATCTACCCAGATTTGTTGTTCCAACACTACACCAACTTGTCAACTTCATCACAAAATCTAATGCCTGCTCTGTTGAGTGATCCAATATAATTATCCCAAGCCTCTTCCCACTGAGCTTACATCCCAAGATTTGTTGATTGGATCCAATAATTTCCATTTTGAGAAACCACCTTGGCCTTTTAATGTGAGCCAAGGTGACAAATCCAAAATTTGCTAAGTAGTCCAATAATGGTTGAGGTAACAAGTATTGATCAAAATTTCCAATGAAAGGGTTAATACCCACCATAACACATTCCCCATTTCCAACTTGCCACGCTATACACTTATTTATCCAATGAAAAGATCTCATAAATCCAGACCATATCGTGGAAGCCCCATATAAATATTTTTCAGGAATTCTAAGCCACTATAGGATAGATTTACCTTTAAGATATTTGGCATGTAACACATTGTTCCAAAGATCATTATGAAAGAGTCCCCTCCACAATATTTTCATGCGCTGAGTAGTTTTGAACCAATTCAGGTTCTTTATATCCCATCCCCCCAAATATTTTGGGAGTGCCAATCTTTCCCATCTGACAAGCTAAAACTTAAATTCCTTCCCTGAACCAACCCAAAGGAACTAAGATATCTTTTTCCTAATGGAATTTAGGATCAATTGAGGAATTTTGAATAATGAAAACCAATAAACAAGAATACTAGAAAGAGCATATTTTATCAAAGTAAATCTACCTCCTAAGGATAAATATGTACGACCAATTGCTAATTCTTTTCTCAATTTTTTTGACGAGCCACTACCAATCCTCAGCCTTGTAATGGTTTGGTTTCAATTTGTATCCTCGATATTTGAACCCAACATTCAAGTTTCCACCTTAAAAGGGAACAACAGTCCAATCTGTTCTAACACATCTTCCCTTGCATTATGGTGATATACAGTGGATTTTTCCATCCTAATTTCCATACCCGTGGCATCACATAAAATAGAAACAATCTCAAAGAAAGTGTTTCATTCTTCCACATAACCATTACCAAATAGTACAACATCATTGACAAATAGAAGATGAGTGATATGTAAAGTAGAAGATAATTTTATACTAGACAATCTACCTCTGATTTTGGCCTCATTAATCATCCTTCTAAGACCCTCAATGACCAACGGGAACAACAAAGGGGACAATGGGAATCCCTATCTAAGTCCTCTAAAACTAGAGAATAAATTTGAAGGGTACCTATTAACAAGAACAAAAAAATAAGCAGTGAACACACTTGAAATTATCTAGTTGGTTACATCTACAGGGAGCCCAATATGCAGAATGTTAGCCTACGAAAGACCCAGTTCACCTTTTCATAGGATTTGTAAAGGTCCATTTTCAAAATCAAGCCATTGAGTTTTTTCATCTTTACCGAGTGCATAACCTATTGAGAGACCCCAATAGCATCTAAAATTTGTCTATTCTCAAGAAAACCAAACTGCTCTTGTGAAACCACTTCTGATAGTCCAGGCTTTAATCTGTTTGCAACAATTTTAGTGATAAATTTATAAACCAAGTTGCATAAAGAAATGGCCCTAAAATCAGAAAAGAGTTCAGGTTTATCACACTAAGGGATAAGGGTGATAAACGTAGAATTAAGTGCTCCAAACATATATATCTGAGTTCTAGACAGTTCCACCACCTCAAGCAACTCCCTATCCATAATGTCAAAAAAAGTGGTAAAGAGTTCCATAGGCCAACCATCTGGCCTAGGGCTCTTATCTTTTGCAAAGTGGGACAGGACATCTTCCACCTCCTTAAGTGTGACAGGTCTGCCAATGTTTATGCCTTCCTCCTTTGAGAAAAAAGGAGGATAATTCCTAACAACCTTCATCTGAGAATTAATATCTGCTTGACTAGTCTCTTTGATGTGATTAGAGAAAAAACCAACAACCAACGTCTCCAAATCTTTTTGAGTTGAGACCCAATTCCCCTCATAATTCTTAATATCCCAGATAGAATTTAAGTTATTCCTATAGTTAGCAAAATTATGGAAGAACTTGGTATTGTTATCTCCTTGAGTCACCCAAACCGCTCTGCTTTTCAGACGCCATAAATCCTCTTCTTGTTTAAGAATCTATTCCTTTTTTTCTTTCAAGTTCTATCAATATATTATTTTATTTCCGTGAATAGAAACCTGATACATTTTCCATTAGTAATTTGCAAATTTTCTTTTCATTTCACAAAGCTCTATTTTTTTTTTGATAGCCTTTAATTTTATCCACTTAATGACCACTCCTTTCAACTTTTTTAATTTGAAAGTAATTTTTTCCATACATTCATTCCGCCAGGGTAGACTAGGGATATCCAAACCTCTCGAACCATCATACAGAAATCAGATTCCTTAAGCCAAGACTGATTAAACTTAAAGGGAAATTTACAAGATACCTATTCTCCATCCAACTAAAAGAAGATACGATTATGATTCGAAATAGTAGAAACATAAGTCCAAGAACGGAACCGAATATAGGAAGAAGATAAATCTTCAACCATAAAAAATCGGTCAAGTCTCTTTCCAATACCATTTAACTCAAAATGGTTATTCTTCCAAGTGGGACAAAGTTTACAAGGAATAACATCAATTAGATTGAATTTCTAAAAGAGAGATTTAAAATAGTATGATAAAGGGTCAATATAGGAAAGCATACTCCACAACTCTAAAGACTAAAGAGTCAAATTTAAATCTCCTAAAACGATCAAGTTTTGAATCCCCCAAATCCCACTCGAATCCACCTTATCCTAGAAACAATGTCTCTCTTTGAAAGGACCATAACAATTTAATAAAGAAATCTCATGAGAAAAACCTTTAACTTTCCCTCTAAGAAGTATACCCGCACAGGTTTTGTATGTTGAAAAAGAAAACATATAAGGATTCCAAATGGATAGTAATCCACTGGACAAACCTCTGGCAGCAATAACACAGAATTCCCTTCCAGGGAATAGATGTAAGAAATACTCACAAGCTTTTTCAGTTGGAGCCATGGTCTCCTAAATCAAAATGACATCTGCCTTATTTGATTGAAAAAACATTTTCAGGGATCTGAATTTAGGACCTCGCCCTAGTCCTCTGATATTGAAAGAGATGCACAACATTAAAAACCACCCAAAAGGGCAGATCTGCTCTAAAGGCCCCATAAGATACCACACTATTGACCTGTTCTCGAGACCGCTCAACTACTTGAAGTCTCTTAGACAAAGGGATATATTCCTTATCAAGATGTCCATCGACCGGAAATCAAATTCCTTTGTTTTGTTTCCTCCCATTTTTTTGACTTTGTTCTAACGATGAAATTTTGGTGTTGGATAGAGTTTATAGGAGTAACTCTAGCCTTCTCCGAAGGTTTGTTGACATAAAATTTTAGAGGAGATAGTTCACTCGATTCAACCAATTGACCTTCTACAATAGATGAACCAGACAACAACCGAGAGCCCCAACATCCCTTTTCCCCTCTAGAGGACGTTAATGGGGGAAGTCAATTAGAGACCTAGAAAAATCTGATAAAACATTATCCCCTTCCAAACATCCACCTGATGGATTCTCAATTCTTCCCTTCGATTAGAGCTCATTTGTATTTCTCGGACACCTAGACCGAACAATGACAGAATTAGGATTGACATTTCTTGTAAGGGGTTCAATTTCATTCAATTCATAAATACCTGGTTTCTCAGGATAACATGATGGGGAAACACAAACATCCTCCAAACTTTCCGACAATATATTCAAAGGAGCCCTATTAAAATCACTACATTTTTTTGCAGAGTATTCATTTTCCACAGGCTCAATAAAAATAATTCCTTTGAATTTAATCCTTCATATGGGGTTGGTGATGTAGAAGATGACTTACGTCAAACCCGAGGGGATTCAGAAGGAGGGTTTCCAAAGATATTTCTTGGATGCAAACCCCTGCCGAGGAGGGACGATGAATCATCACCAGAGGCCAATGAATCTGACGAGCCATAATCCTTCATTGATATCAAATTCAAACAATTATTCCTCAAGTGACCCGAGTTGTGGCATATGTAACACCGAAAGGGGATTCCCAGATAATCCAACTTCTGCACGAATACCATTTCCTCCCATTTGATATTCACTTTTTTCTAGAAACCCTCCAGCAACATTAAATTCCACATAGACCTTCACCATTCTCTTATCCCCCGAAGCAAAAGATTGCTTATCCATTGCAATAAATTTGCCGAGATGGTTTGCAAGGTTGAATAAAATTTCCCTAGACCAGAATTGAAGCATAAGTTCTGGTAAAAGAAGCCAAAGATATCTCTTGGAGATTTTCTGTTTTTGAGGATTGAAGTCAACATTCCACCGCCATAAAACTAGAGATCCTTGATTAATAACCCAAAATTTCTCGAGGATTAAAGTGGCATGTTTCGCCTAGAGGAATACAAAACAAAACCGTCCATTCTGAAACACATGAACCTGCGGAAAATAATCCAGTTCCAACTGCCACAACTCCTTAATCCACTGCATCATTTGAAGGCGAGTAAGTCTATTATACTCTAATCTCCCAACCAGATCCAAATTGGATAGTTCTTCCACTATATCAAGAGTGATATCCTTTCCGACCACAAAATCCCCCACTCTATTTTTTATCTTAAAAACCTTGAATTTCCTACGATTTATGGATTTGGAACCTTTCAAGGGATTGAGATGGGAAGCATTTCAGTTCTCGACCTGGCATGCTTTCTTAGGTGAAATTGGTGAAGACCCTAGTATTGGTCCATAAATATCCTTTGACAAGAACCCCCTACCATGGATCTCGCCATCTGAACTCGCATCAAAACAAAGCTTCAAAACCATATAAGGTTGAAAAGTTTTAACCGCCGGAGAAATGGAGTGATTAACAATTTGGGGATCCCAAAACGAGGCATCATCATATGATGCATTAATGTTTGTACCAGATTTGTGAAAAGTATTCACTTCTTTCCACTCTTGATTTTTCACTTTTTTTATAGGCCATTTGGAGCTCGGCTCCACATGTGACAATGATACCTTTAGCTGAAAAAGCCCGATGCCGCAAAAAATAGTTGAAAATCTCTAGACCACTATAGATACACCACAAAACCTTTGCTAAAAAATTGTCACCAAAGTAGTATAATCTTTGCCCAAAAACTTATTACAAACATGGAAAGTTAGATCTAAAACCCTTGCCAAAAAACTGATAACCCTCAGCCACTACTAAGAAAATCATGACATATCCTGACGGATAGCAAGATTCACAAAAAAGCAAGAGTTCCCACTTTTTTACAAGGTTGATACTAAGTTTCCTAGGTCAGAAATGGACTCCTTGGATGCCATGGCACCACAAAACACCAAAAAGTGCCAAAAAAACCATAGCTACAATAAATATAAGTATATAATAACAATAATACAATAAAAATAAAAAAATAAAGGAATGTAAAATAATTATAAATTACGCGTTTGTCCATTGGTTGTAGCCTGGGTGGTTGGGAGGAATGTTTGTTACCCTCCCCACCTAGGTTCAATTCTTGTAAGTGACATATTGCTCTTGTTGAGCCCATATTGTAATGATTGTAATTCGTGCCACCTTGATTCTCTAGAATAGCAGGTGGTGACCATTTCCCCAGGTAACCACCTTTTGAAAAAAAAAAAATTACGCCGAAGGCATTCTTTCTGAAATCTGCTCGTTATTCGTTCCATAGCTGCTAAATGTGAATTGATTGTGTAGAAATAGCGATCCCAGTAAAACACGCAAATATATTAGTCTTATAGATGATATGGAGAAGGCTGTCAGTTGCAGTACATTTTTAAAGACCTGTTTTAGTTTCTTTTGGCGTTGATCTCATCCAGATTTGTAGTTTAAATTAGGACAACAAAATTGAGTTCTTCGAGGGCATGGAAGTTTACAATTTCCATCTATGTTCATGCATTTTACTGTTTATATTGTTTAAATCATTGTAATTACTTATTTAGATTATGATGTTGGGGCCACTAGTTGGCAATCACTGTTTCAAAATCAATAGGGAAAACAGCCTATACTTCTGATATAATCTCCCATATGCAGCAGATAATCACATGAATGGGTTTTTTTTCATAAGTTTAGTTCGTTGTCTTTGTGTGATGAGAGTTTGATGGTTATCTCCATAGATTATCAGGATTCATGTGGATGTCTTTAGATTGCAGGGTACCCGCCTTTTAGGAATTTCCTTCTGCACAGAATATCTGCTCTTACTGGGTGGAAATTAAATCTGACTCGACTATATTATCAATACAACCAAAACAAAGTAAATTAAATATGACTTGACTATGTTATCGATACAACCACAACAAAGTAAAGTCACATCTGGATGATTTGATCCACTATCTGGGTGGTTGTTTCCAATCGCAGTTCAACGCACAGTAAATTTTCAGTTACAGTGAATTTCTTGATAATCTCAATAGTCGATGATTTCCCTCACCCAGATCCAGTATTTTCACCATTGCTTCTATTAAGATTCCTTTCTCAGAGAATTAATAGCCACCTCTTCGTAAATAATATATTAGTGAGGCTATGCTAATCAGGCTTGAAAAGTGGCTGCTACCTCTTCGTGTGCAAGCTGCGGAGATCCTATAACGTAGTGCCCAGCCACATCTACCATTCCTTGTCTGGTACTTCATTGTGAATAGAGTTTCTATGCAACCATGAATGGAGTCTCTATGCGTCTCTTTCTTTCATTTCGCTGGTGGGTGGGCGGCCTCAATCGAAGGATTTTGCATAAAGTAGCCACTATCCATAGTCATCCTATGAAAAATAAAAAAAATAAGGCAAATCACAAGTACCAAGAGTTACTGTTGCAGGGGTTTGTGAAGGAAGTCACAGCTTTTCATTTCTCTGGGTTATCTTTTTTATTCCTTTCACCTTTTTTATTCATTTATTTTTGTTGATATACTGATTAAATTAATGTCAACAAAGTCATTAGTAGGTCACACCTTTCTTGGAAGTGTTGTGAGAAACAAACCCCAAAGGTTGCGTAGACTTGTACCTAAATTACAATAATCCTCTTATCTTTATCGTCAACCACTACAGAGAGAATGCCTGCAATGGATCCATAGACTCGCTAAAATTCAATACAAATTATTGAAGTTTTGATTCATAACACTTCTGACACCAACATTATCATCAGTCTTTTGTTGTAATACCTCATCTATTAGCAAAAAGACAGTCAAACCAAGTAACGCAAAATAAATTATGTTTGGATTGGCTCTCCACCCTAGAAGGTGGTGAGTGAAGGCAGTTAACGAGTAACCCCTAATAAAGCGAGGGGCAAAGCTGCACGGAGGTTGGTGTACCGTCCAATGCCTGCCTTCTAATGAACAAACTATCCAAGCAAGTAATCTAACAATGCCTACCAATAGCTATTCTCGCGAACTAACTACTTGTCTACCAATCTATTGTCCCATCCAAATATAATGGTCTCACCTGATTGATGGTGCCCCATCCAAATGGTCTCACCCAATGTTATTCAATACAAGCGGTATAAGCCATAAGACAAGAACCTGTGCAAAGCTGAACCAATAAATTGTGAACCATACCCATTCAAAGCTTGCAAAATAAATAAATCCAAAATTTACCTCCAATTCCTGCAAGGGTTTTCATGGCCCTCCGTATACATTTTTCACAATTTAATTAAACTCATCATGATTTTCTGCACAATCACTGGAACATTTTTCACAATTACCTGGTGCATTTTTACAGCTGTGGGAATGTAAAAACCTGAAAGGTGTTATATACTTTCAAGTTTTTCAAGACATAATTTGAATGATCAAATATAACTTTGAAGTACGTTTCAATCTCTAAAGTTAAGAAAGGAAACTTTTGGTTTCAAAAGGTTGAATATATTTAAATTTTTTAAAATTTTATTGCTCTATGTAATTTTGGAAATTTGTTTTTTAAAGTTTGAAGGATTATGGTGCAATGCATCCCAAATGGGGTTTGGTGGCATTGAGCACGTTGAGTCCGTATTTTGTAAGGCTGACAAAAAGAGTGGAGAAGGAGAAGCAGTTAAAATTATTATTATTAGGGGAGGGATGCCAGTTGTTGGACACCCCACGTGGCTCCCTCCCCATGCCATGCTGTCGAGTCGACACGAATGCAGCCCGGGCCCAGATGGCACCGCCACCTGTCGTGGTGGGTGGTATAATTAAAGCGGCCTTTATGGCACGCTTTTTCCCGCTTTTCCGGCGCTTTTGCCGCACACTCTCCTTCCTCCCATGTATTGTTGCTCGGGCCCTGTCTGTGAACGCTCCGCCACCCCACTACCTGTTCGCGCCCGCTCTGGTTCTGCACCACCCCCGCTCTGGTTCTGCACCATGGGCGCTCTCGTTCTGCCGGTATCGTGCTGTGCTACTGTTATATGGCGGACACTTGTTGCCTTACCCCCCGACGGATGGTGTTCGCCGCTGCTGTGTGTTCTGTCCGCTAGCTCTCCCGACGTTGACACTCGCTCCATGGCCATAGCGCACCACAGGCCCTCGAAGTTGTCTGCGGCGGACCTCGTTGGAGGTTTTCATTGGTTCGGTGGTAGTGTTGTTGGGTTGCCACTCGGCTGGTTTCGCTGGTGGCTATGGTGGCTTCCATCAGGCTATTCTTGCTCACGGCGGTGGCGTTGGCTGTTCCTGCTCACGGCGGTGGCGTTGGCTGTTCCTGCTCACGGCGGTGGCGTTGGCTGTTCCTGCTCACGGCGGTGGCGTTGGCTGTTCCTGCGTTGGCTGTTCCTACTCACGGCGGTGGCGTTGGTTGTTCCTGCTCACGACGGTGGCGTTGGTTGTTCCTGCTCACGGCGGTGGCTCGTCCCTTCATGCTTCTTCGGTTTCGGTGGTAGGTTTCCTACCAGCCATTCCCTGCATCAGTGTTTGTCAACACTCTCAACCTTTTGGGGATTTCGTGGACCATTTCTGCTGCTTTTAAAGGTTAAATTCTGGTTTTCTGGGTTGTGAATTTGTGCATTTCTGTTGGTAAATTGGTTTGGTGCCCTCCTGCTTGCACTTTGAATTGTGTATGGTGGGTTTACGTTGCGTTTGTGGCAATGGTGAAATGCATTTCGTTTATGCTGCAGCAGTTTAGGAATGGTTTATAATGCAGTAGGGTTTATGAATGGTTTATGATGCAGTAGGGTTTATGAATGCAGTAGGGTTTATGAATGCAGTAGGGTTTATGAATGTTTTAGTGTTTATTCATTTATTGGGTTGGAGGTGAATTTGTTTCGGCTGAATTACTGAAGGTTCTATGGTTTACGTTGCACTCGTAATTAAGGTTTTGTGGTTAATGTTGAAGCTGCGTTTAAATTTTTTTTAGGGTGTATGAATTAGGGTTTTGTAAGTAAGGTTATGTGGTTAATGTTGAAGCTGCGTTTAAATTTTTTTTAGGGTGTATGAATTAGGGTTTTGTAATTAAGGTTCTGTGGTTAATGTTGAAGCTGCGTTTAAATTTTTTTTAGGGTGTATGAATTAGGGTTTTGTAATTAAGGTTCTGTGGTTAATGTTGAAGTTGCGTTTAAATTTTTTTTAGGGTGTATGAATTAGGGTTTTGTAATTAAGGTTCTGTGGTTAATGTTGAAGCTGCGTTTAATTTTTTTTTAGGGTGTATGAATTAGGGTTTTGAAATTAAGGTTCTGTGGTTAATGTTGAAGCTGCGTTTAAATTTTTTTTAGGGTGTATGAATTAGGGTTTTGTTGCAGCTGCATTTAAATTTTTTCTAGGGTTTATGTTGCAATCATAGTTTGGGCAGAATTATTGCAGGTTCTATGGTTTGTGTTGCAGCAGGTTCTATGGTCTGGGGTTTCTGAATTTCGTTTGTTGCTGGTTTATGTTGCAATCATAGTTTGGGCTGAAATATTGAAGGTTCTATGGTCTATGCTGCCTTATGTTGTAGCAGGGTTTGTAATTTTTTTGGGGTTTATGATTTTAGTTTGTTGCTGGTTTTTGTTGCAATCATAGTTTGGCCTGAATTATCTATCTTCTATGGTTTATGTTGCAGTCGGGTTTGTAATTTTTTTAGTGTTTATGAATTTAGTTTGTTGTCTGTTAATGTTGCAATCATAGTTTCGGCCGAATTATTGAAGGCTCTATGGTTAACGTTGCAACAGTGTTTATAATTTTATTGGGGTTTATGAATTTCGTTTGTTGCTGGTTTATGTTTCCATCATAGTTTGGGCTGAATTATTGAAGGTTCTATGGTTTATGATTTTAGTTTGTTGCTGGTTTATGTTGCAGCAGTGTCCCTAAATTTTATCTGGTTTATGAATTTAGTTTGTTGTTGGTTTTTGTCGCAGTGGAATGGTAATAGTTAAAAGGCAAAACTGCATCATACAGGGGATGGATGGCAGTTGACAACAATGACTTCTCCATTGTCTCATCTAATTGGAAGAATACCCATAATTCAGTTGTTGATATCATCAAGTTTGCCAAATTGGTTATTGTTGATGCATTTTACAAGCGATCTACTCCACCTTATGATCTGCTGTTGTTAATGCAGTTTACAAGTTGCATGCTATTGTTAAATTATAAGTGTATGATGCAGTTTTTACTTTTACCTATTAACATGAAGTGATCTGCTGCATCTTATCTGCTGTTGTATGATGCAGTTTTTACTTTTACCTATTAACTTGAAATATTGGGCAAAATAGAAAAAGTTAAATTAGTTGTTGCATTATGGGCAAAATAGAAGAAGGTAAATTAGTTGTTGCATTATGGGCATTTATATAGACATAGTTTTATTAAACAGTTTGTGTGCTTGATTATTGTTGTCTGTTGTTCTAGCCTTCAAAAGGATATTGAATTTGTTTATAGGAATGTACATACACTGGATCTAATTTAGGCATGTTATGTTGATTAGTATGATATTGTATTAAGTTGTAATAAGTCATGCATGAGAGCCCTCCATGGAACATTCCTTATAGAAGCATTATTAATAATAGGAGAGAAATATGGGCCATGTTGCAGTACAGTTAGCATCGAATGGATGGGTATCACACCCATGCAATGGTTCAACGGCATTCCTAACTGCTAGTTTAAGGAAAATATAGGGGTCAAGATTTGTAAACCATAGAACCAACTGCACCATAAACCATAGAACCTTCAATAATTCAGCCCAAACTATGAAACTTCAATAAACCTTAGACCCTGCTGCAACATAAAACATAGCCCACGATATCATCTAGGATGAAGCTATTATAGTGGTCTTGGGATTCTTCTATCTCCCTTTGAATTTTGGGCATATGGTTGTAATCCCATGTGGTTGTAATTCAGCCGAAATGACTGCAACATAAACCATGGACCCTGCTGCAGCATAAACCCTAGAATTCATAAACATTAACCATAGAGCCTTCAATAATTCATAGAATTCATAAATTCAGAAACCCCAATAAAATTATAAACACTGCTGCAACATTAACCATAGAGCCTTCAAGAATTTGGCCGAAACTATGATTGCAACATTAACAGACAACAAACTAAATTCATAAACCCTAAAAAAATTACAAACCCGGCTGCAACATACACCATAGAAGATAGATAATTCAGGCCAAACTATGATTGCAACATAAACCAGCAACAAACTATGATTGCAATGGTTGGGCATATGGTTGTAATCCCATACTACTGCAACATAAGCCATGGACCCTGCTGCAGCATAAACCCTAGAACCTTCAATAATTCAGCCCATACTACTGCAACATAAGCCATATACCCTCTGGGTGGCGAAGCATTCACAGACAGGGCCCGAGCAACAATACGCGGGAGGAAGGAGAGGTCGCCGAAAAAGCGGGAAAAAGCGTGCCATAGAGGCCGATTTAATTATACCACCCACCACGACAGGTGGCGGTGCCATCTGGGCCCGGGCTGCGTTCGTGTCGACTCGACAGCGTGGCATGGGGGAGGGAGCCACGTGGGGTGTCCAACAATTGGCATCCCTCCCTTATATAGAAATACAACAATGTTTGTTTGGTTGTAGAAGATATTTTGATTCCATCAATAATGATGATTAATCATTTTGGTGTGTATGTGTTGGTCTTTCATAATGGTAGTGATGACAATAATTTTTTTGGGTTGTAGGTGCATAAACCCTAGAACCTTCAATAATTCAGCCCAAACATAAATTGCAACATAAACCAACAACAAACTAAATTCATAATCCCTAAAAAATGTTAATGAAATGTTTAATCAGAGTACATTACAGCTTGCTCTTGAAATGATGAAATTGTATATTAAACCTTATGATAAACCCCTGATTACAATGCCGCAAACATCAGGGAACGATATGACCTAGGATTATACCCAAAAATGTATAGGATTGTATACAAAATGGCCATGTTGCAGTAGTTAGACCCAGTGATTACAAAATCCACAATGCAATGTGGTCACAACAAAAACTTTGGCATCCCTATATGACACTCCTATGCTTGATGTCGTCCAAGATCTTCACTTCCCAATACTGTTGAGTTTCCTGCTTGAGCCAGGTTGGTTGGCATACCTAACAATGGCTGATTAGGTTGTGGCTGGTTGCCTCCATATGATATCCAATTTGCTTATTGTAGCCATGGAGGAATTGAGTAGCCACAGTGCACACTTGTGCTACTAACCCCTACATTGGGTTGAGCCCCCCGATAATCATACATATGTCTAACACCTGCACTGGTAGGAGGGAATAAAGTGGGCATGCACACTTGTTGATAGCGGGGGAATTGGATGTTTAGGAGGTCTTGGAAACATGGAGTATTATCTGCAAGATGTTCCAATGTGTTTGGCATCATCCTACTCCCCTCCACTATGTTTGCATCAATGGCAGAACTTTTTGCCACCCCTTGTTCTTTTTGAAGCAATTGTTGAGCCTTTCTCAATTCCTTTTCATGCCTTGCCATTTGTTTTTTATGAGCCTTTTCTTGTCTTTCTTTCTCTATGTCAAGCCTCTCCTGTGCTCGAATTTCTGCTGCAGCAATCCTTACAGCCTTCTTTTCTTTAGCTAAGTCCCTCTTTTTCTGCTTTAAATCCCGGAGTTCAAGTTTCCTATGCTCAGACTCAACCAATAGTTTTATATAGTCCTCTGAGGTGAGTAACTGTGAACTTCGGCATAGACGAAGATTGTCTGCTATAAATTGTCTTCTTTTTGCTGACACTCTCTCTACCGGTAGCTTTAGAAACCGACCAAGAAACTGGCTCTTCTTTGACACTTGCTGCTCCTTGCTTGACACTTGCCTCTCAATATTTGGGTCAATTTTCTCCTGCTCTATCTGAACCATATTGTCCTCTTCAGCTGGAACCTCGTTGTGGACACTATCTTCTTCCAGGTTTCCATTGTCCACAAAATAATGAACAATTTCTTCTTCCAATTCTCTGGGCTGTGAAAGCATGTTCATGCTTTCTTCATTTGTCCTTGACACAATATTTTTGTCCAAATTCATCATGGCTTCTACCAGCCATGATGGTGGGGTAACCTGGCTTGGCAAAGTCAATTCTCCATTGCTGCTTCCTGGTGCATGGTCAATGTTTTCATTGACATGAACAGAAGCAGAAGTTGCAACTGTTTCTTGCATAGAGACATTAAGAAGATTAGAAGCAGAATTTGCAGCTGTCTCAGTTGGTGTATGTACCTCCATGTTACTGTCAATTGGTTCATTGTTATACTGTGTTTCACTTGCCTGTTCTTCTTCATCACCACAGTATGGTCCTCCTTGAGAGAGGGATATCATATGATCAGCAGCAACAACGTCTTCCTCTACCTCCACATCTTCTTGGCCAGCAACATGTGCTTGGACATCCCCTTCTTCCTGACCATTTAGATCAAATCCCAGGCTACAACTAGTATCATGCATGAGAGCCTCAGAATTCAGTGGCCATATTCCAGTCCTCCTAAACCCAGCCTTGATATTCGAAGGTGTGAGAGCCTTTTTAAAGGCTTTACTTGCAAGCTCGGCTAGCTCAAACCTTTTTACCTCCACCCCTGGATTCTATGCCATCCACGAAGCTCGCTCACCCCTGAAATAGTTCTTAAAAGGCCCGAACACACTGACATCTAGGGGTTGCAATCTGTGAGTGGTATGAGCAAGCAGTGTCAACAGGTCGATGCCCAAATTGTTAGCCTCCTCGATTGTTTGCACAACAATGTGGCTTCCATGACCATCTAAAACCAACAGGTGTCTATTTACAGGTGAGACACCGCCTGGTATAGATGCAGCAAAGTGAGTAAGCCAATTCAAAAAGAGTTCTTTGGTCATCCAAGCATGGGGATGTGCAGCCATGCATGCACCTGGTTCACAATTCTGTATATAGTTTTTGAGTTGAGTTTTACCTTTAAATAGATAAAATCCTGGGATTGAAGCACCAATTGCATTGACACAACATAGAATAGTGATCCACTCCCTGCTCCTAGGCAAAATCTTTGGCACATTACGACTCCCTCTCTTGGTAATTACATGCATGCCACAGTTCCTTCCTGCCTGTAAACATGTTTCATCACAGTTCCATATATGGTCTGGAGCATACCGATGGTTCTCATATGCACTAGAAAGGGTGGCATAGAACTTAGTCAGAATTGCAGGCCGTAGATTTAGAGTCCTGTCTCTATCTAGGCCCTCAGTTGTACGCAACACAAGGTCTGGATGCCTTTTTTTAAACCCAAACCACCATGAATTACCAGGAAACCCATCTTTGAAGGGGTTTGGCCTCCCTTGACATATTTGAGCTACTGTGGATTTTAGCTGTATCAGCTCTAGCCCATGTCCCATTTCAGCCATCTCCTTACACCACTGAACCACCTCGGCCTCCTCCTCTTCACTCATAACTGTAACAGGCCCTTTGCGCTTTGTATGTGTGAGTCCATTTATCCAATAATGTACTGAAGAGGTAGCAACTCCATGTTTTTTAGCAGCAGCACGAATGGAATATCCATTGAACTCTATATCATCAATAGCAGCTAGCATGTCTTCTTTTGTCCAACCTCTTATTGCACTGATTTTGGTGACTGAACTTGTTCCTTGAACTGTGGTTGGAAGTGACTGTGTGGTTGGTGGTGGGACAACAATGTCCTCTTCCACCACAGTGTCATTCTCAACAACATTGCTGGGAGCATTGTTGGCTTTTGTATGATTGGGCCTCTCCTCATCCGATGATGTGCAGTGTAGTTGGGCACCCCTACTTAGTCGACAACTTGTTCTCCTTGCATTGCTGACTCTTTCCATGCCTACAACAACCTGCACATTTAGAAGGGAGGCTGGTTATGTAGAAGAAACTGGAAGTTGATTATAACAGAAATGTAAATAACAGAAACAGAAACATAAATAACATAAATAACATAAATAACATAACTGGAAACATAAATAACATAAATAATATGAATAACAGAAACATAAATAACATAAATAACATGAATAACATAACTGGAAATAACATAAACAGAAACATAAATCACAGTAACAGTAACCTGAATCTACTGTGCACACAGTTCTACTGGTATGCCTCCACTGTGCACACACTTCTGATGGTATGCCTCCACTGTGCACACACTCTGTTGTTCAAATTTCTGAAATGCAACTGTGCACACACTCTGCAGGTCGAATTTATGAAATGCATCTTCATAAGGGTTGTGGTTCATTTATAGTTGTTTGCTATTGAATTGGGTTGGTAAGAAGGTTGCACATGGATGGCAATCTCTCAAATTTCAATGTGTGTTGTGGATTGATTTGAAAGTGATCCAATGGTTGGGAGCTTGTCATTGTGGATCCCTGTGCTTTCATCTGTTTCATGATCTGTGTGCTTCCATCTGTTTAATGGGTGCATTTAATGGGTAGGTGTCATTTATTGAATACAGTGGGTTGGAATGTTGAACAATCTTGCAGTTATGGCTGACACTATCTTTTCTGCTGCTTGAACAGGTATCAATGAATGTTTGAACAGGTTTCAATGAATGCTGGGATATTTAGGCTCCATTAGATATTCGTGGGTCCTCCTTTGATAGGTACCTTGCAGTAGGTGGCAAAAACGAGTTGGGTTATTTAGCTGTTTATGTACTTCTGGATATTTGAGCAGATCTGTACTTTGTTGGGACAAGATGTTTTGTACAGTTTGTCATATAAAGACTATTTATTGACAGCTATTGGCCCAGTCAGTTAATGAGCAATTTTTGGACATAATTTAAATATTGTCTGCACTTAATATGGAATGTGTATGTTTAATTTATGGGTTTATTTGTGTCAATATATGGTGGTTATGTGGGACCAGTACTATGTCAACTACTGGTCCCTGTTCAACTATAGACAACTCTCCCCTATATGTGAAGTCCCCAAAAAAATTGCATTATTTAGTGAACTCCAAAGAAAGAATAGGAAAAAGAGAGGTAGTTAAAATTGAAGTTTGAACCTATTGGGTTTAGAAGACATCAGAAATTGAGTCGTCAAAGAATAAAAGCGCAACAATATTTACGGTAAGTTATTATAAAGCGTTGCATTAAGTAACTTGAAAATTGATCTATATATTTGGTTTTTTCCAGCGGATCTATATATTTGGTTTGCGCAGGTTAAGAAGGGACAATTCATCATATCATTAAAGAGAGGTTATTTTAATCTCCCATGTGGATGCAATAATAAAGAGCACTACAAGACACCAAAGGAAGAAATCAAAGGAAGACCAGAATTCTGCCACGATGGAAGAAGATAAGAAAGGCCTTGGTTCGCCATCTTAATCGTAGGATAAATACTAGATTGGGGTCTTGGATCCGGTTCTTTCTCTACGTTAAGTTATCACCAGATTAGGAGCACTTGAGTGGGCCTAATGGTTAAGAACATGTGTTATCTCTGAGGAGGTCACAGGTTCAAAACCGGTGGGGGGTAGGGTTGCTCATTGGCCCGCTGTGACAAGGCTCGAAGGGTAGGCGACCCCTTTGCTGAGTCACAAGTTTCTGGTATATCTGGCTTGCGGGCTGTTGGATATACCCTTGAGAGGTTGTTGTTCCCATGGTTAAAAAAAAAGAGTTATCACCAAATTATTAAAAATTAAAGAAAATTTGTTGACAGCTGAAATTACGGCCTTAATTATATTTAATAAGATAGTTACACCGGTCCTCAATGAAGCAGTTAAGCGCTTTTATTCTTTGACGAGTCAATGTTAACTGCAAATTTTGTAGATTTTGAGGTCATTCTGTGGTTACTGTCTTAGCTTGTACAAATTGATTATTTGATAGTTGCTTCCAACTTAGCATGTTTTCTTTAGTTATTTTATTTACTTGAGCAATTCAAAATTGTATTTTTTTATAGATAATATGAATTCATAAATGTTTATATAAATTATCAAATATTTTTTAACTTATTTTTTATTTATATTATTTAAATTTTAATATAAAAAAATTATGTTATTTTAAAATCATTGTCAATTATTATTATTTTTATTTTCTAAAATTGATTTATACAATTTAAAATTTTTATATTATTATTCAACTTATTTTAATATTCTTTATATATAAATAATACAACTATATATAAAATGTATTTATAATAATGTTTTATTTTAAATTTAAAGTAACATTCAAACAAATATCTAAACATAAATCTTAAAAATATAAAAATATTATTATACTATTTTAAAATATTTATCATCTACAAGCTTTGTAATACATTGTTTCATTATCATATTATTTAGATTTAGATTTGAGGATTTGTAATACATTGGGGTGTTGTATTATGAGAGAATATATATTTATAATAAATAAATTTTAAGTAGTCATGTTATGTGGTAATGAATGTGTTTCCTTATTTGTAAAATTTTGAATCTTAAATGTATTTTTTTATTTAAAAAAATTATAAATATTTAATTGAATTCCTGTCTTTTTAATATTTTATTTTTTTATTTTTTTATTTTTTAATGGAGTAAAAACATGTTGAACAAATTAAAGAATAGAGAAAAAAACACATATGAAATATAAAATAAAACAAATATTTTTTAAGTAAATCTCTTAAAAATGAAAGAAACTATATTTCTATATGATATAAAACAAACTTATCAAACACCTATATAATGATACATCATTTTAGTAAGATAAATTGAGGTTTTTTAGTATTAAATACATTAAATTGTGTTGAGTAGAGTAGATGGGAGCATTGAGCCTAAGAGAACAAGATCTACAAAAACTATTCTAGATATCTATTACAATATTTATGATTTTAAGTATGATAGTAGATTTTAAACACACAATTTAGTGGTAATAAATATTAATTAAATTATTATTAATAACTCTTAATCAAATTTTAATGGTCAAAACATGTGCATTCCTCTACATTTTGGAGTGAAAGATAGGTAAGAATGGTCATCGAAGCTCATGATCTAGGTAGAATAACACTTTAATATTAGGGAATTCAAAACCAAATTACTCTTAAGCAAATTCAAATATACTCTATGTTTAACTAGACTCAAAATCAAATCAAGTATACTTACATCTTTTATTAATGTTACCCTGTAGTATTTAGAAAGTGTTTAGTGTAGAATGTGTTGAGGGTGATATATATTTTCAATATGGATATACAAAATTAAATAGACTTACATTTTTAAGTAATATTACCATGTAGTATTTAGAAAGTGTTGTATTGTATCAAAAGTGTTAAAATTTAATGTTTATTACCAAGTAGTGTTGAGAACAACTTTATGTTCACATCACATAAATTACTACTAGCATTTGCCCCTTGAGGGGCAAAAATGAACGCTGGTAGGAAAAGAGGAATGTTAGAAGGAACAAAAACATAGGCACAGGCAGCGAAGGATACTGGTGGGGAGGGTGCGAAAGGTTTGGTAAACCAATTTTATTCCAGGCAATCCAGGAGGTTCATGTCAAACCAAAAAATAAGCATAATCATTCCTCAACAAATTGTGGTAAGTAATATGGTGAATGCAATAATTAACAAACCTTGAAAGAGCTTGTTGGCCTTGAAGCACCACTTCGCTTTGGTCTACAATCTCTGATTTGCAAAGCAAGTGCACAATTAGTTTGGGAAGGCATGAACTCTTTCAAGTATAGGTATAGAACTCTTTCATGTACCAGCTCTTGATAGTGCCACAATCTAAGTTGTAAATGAATCTTCGTTATGCTTGCTTCAAGAATGGAAGATACAATGGGAAACCCAAATATGTTTCTTTCTTCTCATTGAGGATTTCAAGTCCACAATAAAAACTTTACATCCTTCTCAACCATGTAAAGGTGAATAGACTTGTCACTACATGAACTAATCTTCTGAAAATTACTAATAAACCAAGGAAAGTAACTAGTTATCAATGACTCTCACTGCATCAAGGATTCACACGTCTTCTGACAATATAGATAGTTCACAACAAAGCACAATAAAAATGCAGACTTACAACACAATAGGAGTGGTGAATCTTCGTTATGATTGCTTCAAGAATGGAATATATAGTGGGAAACCCGGATATGTTTCTTTCTTCTCATTGAGGATTTCAAGTCCACAATAAAAAATTTACATGCTTCTCAACCATGTAAAGGCGAACAGACCTGTCACTATATGAATTAATCTTCTGAAAATCACTAATAAACCAAGGAAAGTAACTGGTTATCAATGACTCTCACGGCATAAAGGATTCACACGTCTTCTGACAATATAGATAGTTCACAACAAAGCACAATAAAATGCAAACTTACAACACAATAGGAGTGGTCGTAACTCTCAATATAAAGGTTGTATTTATTCAACGTGGAGGTAGATGAGGAGAGGTTGCTTTGCTTGGCTGCTTTGTTTTTATGAATGTAAAAGAGAGTACACAGTTTACGAATTAGTTGAGATTAATATTTATATCACTACTGCTTGGGATAATCCATTATGAACTTAGCTTGAAAAGCCATTGCCAACAAGGAAACTAAAGAGCATTGAACTAAAAACGTAATAAAATATAGCACTATTACAAAAATATGAACAATTATTTAGGTTTTTTTAGGGAAAAGGAATCCCAATAATATCCATTGAAAAGTACACATTACATATAAACATTTCTGCAATAGTTTCTCAAGAAAGGAAATTTGTTTCATTGACAAAGAAGAATAGATGAACAACAAAAAGGGTTGGTTCACCACTATATAGCCTTGGAAGAGTTTGTTATCTGGTGAAATTGAAAAAATGAGAATAGTAGGCAAAGTTTTCATTTGAGTGTTGTACATATGAGAAGATACAAATGATATTTACAATTAAAATTAGATGGACGCTTCTAAATTGGAAATATAGTCTACCCATGCAGTAGCTTCTTTAGTTATGATATTATATTCGTCGGGCTTTAATAGTTTTAGAGACACCATGATAAGACAATTTTGTTTCTATATTTTCAACTTCTGTTGGTGCAGCCTTCCAGGTATCCTCAAGGAAAATGAGATGTGTAGATGTTTTCCTCACATAGAAGTCGATGTCTTTTTCTGTTAGAGCATCAATTTTCTTGATGTAGTCTAGGTTTGATTGCAACACTTGCTGGAGTTCTGCCATTTGTTGATCCTTGGAGGGGAGCTCATCGATATTGGCTGCCATAGGGAGCTGACATTTATAGTGAACCTGATGGATTTTCTCATATAATTTTGTGCACTTTTCAAGAGTTTTATCAATCTCGGCATTTAGTTGATTAGTGGCTTTCTTGCAAAATTCAAGGAGTGTAATATCCAGCTTCAGGGTCGCTAGTGTTTTTTGAGGGAGGTGAGGAGGAAATGCTGGGTTATTTTCTCTCAAAGTTAACTCTTTGTTAAGCTTGTTGCCAGTAGTAATCAAATGTTGATGCATTGCTATTGAGCTTGCAACAATTTCCTGCATCCTTGCCATGAATTGTGTGATATTGTAGATTTGTTGAAAGAGTGTTTTTTGACAGTTTGAGACTTGCTCTTGAAGCTTGTATGCTTGTGCCAAGAACGGTTCCATGAGTGATTCCTTATCTCTCAACAACTTATCTACCCGATTCTTCAATTCATTGGCCTTGTTGTTCGCCACTGATGCACGTGTTTCAAAGTCTGTAAGCTTTGCTTGAAAATCATTTGTCTCCCCTTCCAATATTATTAACTGAATAGCCAGTGCTTCCTTTTCTGTTTTAAGGTTGTTGTACATAGCCCTTGTAAAGGAACATGGGAAGGAATGTGGCTAAGTATAGGTGTAGTCGATAGGAAGGCACAGTTAGGATTGGTTCACTTTATAAGGAGGGCACATCTAAATAGATGATGGTGCTATAGGCTAGTTAGACGAAGTGGGGTTAATTTTGGGAAAGGGTCAATGGTGCCACAAGAGGTGGATCTATGGGCGCTTCAGGAGGAAAACACCGGGCATAGGAAGACGCATTCTTTGAGTGGGTTAATCCTTTGGGGTTTTTTGATAAGTTTGTCGATTGGGCACTCTCTTGGGTAGTAGTCCTTGTACGCTCCTATTATATTGTACTTTGTAACTCTCTGTCTATATAAGAATCCTTGGGCACACTCGGTTTGAGGTGCTAGCACATATTCTTGTCTCTTGTTCTTGTCTTTCTTGTGCATTTGGTTAAGTGTAAGTTAATAAGTGCAAACCTAAGAAAATGATTAAGTATGGAAATTGAACAAGTATAAGTGTTCCCTTTGTAAGGCGTAGTCTATAGGGCTTCCAAACCAGGTTGGCCTCGCCGTCGACAAGGAACCTCGAGAAATGATGCACGGTCTAATGAGTGAAATGGAGCTTCTATTTAAAATAAAGAGTAAGACCAATAGACCTATGACAACTTACCTCATGGTAATAGTATACAAATACGGATACTTGAAACTCATCAATGGATGAATATATATTGCAATAAGTGAATTTAAATCTCTAAGACAAACAAGTATGGCTACTTCAATTGGGCCATTAAGTAGTAAGTTTGGTATACTATAAGAGTCAACATTCTATATAATTACACTGTCACATTATTTTATTATAATTTTGTGTATTTAAGAACATATGTCATTTATGTGGATGACCTCCCATAATAACGTAATAACTTGTGTAATCAAGGGAGAGACAAAAATAAAGATTAAACATTTGATATAAATGCTATGAAGAGTGTAATCAAGGAAGAGACAAAGGTAAAGATTACACATTTGATATAAATGTTATGATGAGCTAAGAACTATGAGACAAAGGTTGGAACTATGAAATTGTCAAATTACAATCTCACCTTTAGAGTTATACCTTAATATATTTAATTTAATTTATTAATTTACACTTAATCAAAATAATTAATATATTTAAATATAAATATAATTGTTTATTTACTTTTATATGCATTTATTAATGGTAATCACTTTTAATATTTTTTTAGTAAAATACAATAATCTTTTATATTTTTATCATAATTTTTTTAATTCTATTTATATTTTGAAAATAAAAATACCTTTAACATAATTCAAATAAATAATTTAGTTATCAAATTCCACCCATAACCCAAAGCCATTAGCTATTATAAGAGCTTGATATTAGGAATTCAAAAAGTTTTACTTTGTGAGCTAAACTCAACTTTGATACAACCTTGAACTAAAATACACGTTATATCACTTATTAGTTTAATTATTTGGATTAGTTGAAAACCTTGAACTAAAATATCACGTTATATCGGGTTCATTTTTACCATTTTGATTTCCCGGTTTGAAGCGCGCTAAGCGCCTACGGTTTCATCTAGAAGCTGAGACTATGTTGCAGGACCAAAATCAAATAGTGGAATTTGAGATAAGAAATCTTGACCATTGCAATCTCAAGGAGGGCGTCAGTCTTGGGTATTGATGGGTCTGTTCTAGAAGACAACTTTTTCAAGTTTTACGTGACTGGATATTTTGCTGCTTCGTGTTGTATATTGTCTTCCATTTTCTTTTTGCATTCTCCCACTGCATTTCTTTCTGGCAGTGTTATTTTGCAGCTTCCTAATGTATTCTCAAGGCCAACTAAAACTGGTATTTAAATCATAAGGTATTCCTTTTGTTTGAGCACATGTCAAACGAAGATATCTTATCTAATTCAGTTTATTTTTATTGTGAAAATACCATAAATATGGCCTATGTGGGTATGGTTTGTGCAATGTTATGCTTTTACATATTCTGCTAACTTGTGATAGGCAAATTTAAATCCTAGGTCTGGCGCTGACATTGAATTCAACTTCTTATTGCTGTTTTTATGGTGATAACGCTCCCTTATTTTGGTCCCGGCTGCAGAAATAGCCCGAAGATGTAAAACCCCAGTGCAGAGAATAACTTGTGCAGCAATAGAAAAAAAAAAAATGAAACCCCAGCGCAGCTTCAGATCCTTCCCATTGAAACAGAGATATATGCTTTCTCTTCCGGAAACAAAGATGAAGACCACCTTGCAATGAAGTTCAGGGAATTGGACGAAATGGTGGAAGGGCGTTTGAACAGGGGCGTTGGGCGATTTCAAGTGGCTTGTAGAACAGCACAAGGTAGGAGGAGCGTCCACAGGTTTGTCAGTCTCATCTTCTGTGCTCTACAAATTTATATATTTACCCAAATCCCTTTTATTTATTATGTCCCTGACATTTAGTTTTTCATCCAGCGATATTAATCCGAAGAGGTACATTCCAAATTTTTAGCTTCTGCTAATCTTTCACATAGTTTGAAAAAATTTAGATTTTTTTGATTTATTTAAATAATAGTTTTTCGCAGTTTCTATTGGCTCCGTGCGCCATGACGTAGGCTTGGGTTCGCGTGCCCCAGGCCCCGGCGGCGCGCTTGCGTCATAGCTGGTTCAGTCCGGCCCTGGGGCTTGATGTTTCAGAGAAAAGACCTATCTGCAGGACGTTTAACCAGGACCGTGGGATGGAGGTGGCAAGATCCTATGGTGGATAAAATTCGTCGAGGCAAGCATAGCGCTAGCGCTGGTTTTGACCTGAAGACAAGCTCCGCAAAACTTCAGTTAAGTTGAAGCTTAAGCTGACTGACTTTCCAGGGTTTGAATCCCTGTCAGACCACCCAACAGAAATTTAGTTATGGAAGTTTTGCAAACCTGAGATTTGTGCGGGAAACAACAGAGTTCTCGCACTATTTCCGGTATCCAGGAGGAAAAGGTCCGGGCTTTGTCAACGTTTGCAGTTTTTTTCAGAGAGTTTTCTCTCGTATATGGGTATAGATTTCTAACAGGTGGACACATGGCTTAGATCTCGGATGATGAAGGCTCCTTCCAATGGCTACCTTCCTCAGCCTCAAGATGGTAAATGATTCTCAATTTTTTTGGCTTTAATGTTCTGTATTGATTTGGTAGCGTGAGAAGGGGAAACGGGGGGGAGGGGGGATCGAACCAGCCACCAGAGCCCTGGCAGTGATTCAAGCCATTTTAGCCTAGCTGAGCCTAGAACAGATATTTTCAGCTTACTTCCATTACGTTCAATGCAGGGACCCTTGTCCGGGCTGGATTCACAATGGCAGAATTTAAAGGCCATGAAATGATACCCACTTACACTAACAAAATGGGTTCTTGGCCCTTTGTTTAATTGTTGTTGGTGTTTACTTGTATAGCCCCATGCAGGTTCCTGAAAGTCGAACCTGAGCTCGTCAATCGAACCTCGAACGTTGTACTTGTAAATGCAAGTCCACATGAAAAGGCCAAACCGGGGAGGCACTTGGGATCTGGCTAAGATGACAGCCCGTGTTAACTTTTGCCCATGAGGAACTAGGCGCCCCAAATCTCGGTCTCTGTAGTTTGATTTTGATTTTGATTTTGCGTTGGCAAAGATCAGGGTTTAAAGGTAACTCCGTGTTTATTAGGCAGGTCCTCACTGACTGCTTACAAATTTTGGACCATTTCAAGTTTACCCACTTATGATTTCGCTCATGACAGTCTGGGTGACCTGGGGCTCTCGAAATCACCTCCCATTCTGAGGGATGGTGTTGAATGATAATAGCCCAATAGTTTGCTCGGGCATTCCCTGAAATAACGCAGGTCCTATCGCTCATTGAGCAACTTAACCAGCCTCTTTTGGATGTGCATCGAACTGTTAAAATTTTGTGACAGTGCGAGCCATCTATGTGTTCTCAGCCTTGCTTCACTGGTGAGGCTGAAGGAGTATTATGCTGGGTTCCATTCTTGCTGTAGTCAGTCACAAGTTTCAAAGGGATGAGTTCGATTTCAAGTTCTGAGTGAATTTGGTTGAATAGTTATTCATCGGACCTGGCACCCAAGCTGAAGGAAGTCAGCCCTATTTGGTGCAGCCTCATGTGGCGTGTTTTCTGAACCACTTCTGTGCAGGTTGGGTAGTTTCCTTCGTCTCCTCTCGATTCCATGGAATTGTTTCACTTTTTACACAGAATCTTTGGTATAGTAGAAATGGAGCTGTTTGGGAAGAGGAAAACTGAGTACCTGTCCTCTTTGAAAGACAACAGCAGGTTTCTGCAGGATTGTATTATGTGAATTTGACTAGGCCAGTAGGGATATAGAAAGTTCCCCTTTTGTGTTCCTGAAGCGATTTGCCTTGTTGAGCATGAACCCTGATCGGTTTAAAATCAATCTAAGTGAGCTTGCTGTCTACTAGCTCCGCCTCCGCATCGCAGGATGCACTGTCCCCGATTCGGTCAATCTACCCACGTGTCGTGAGAAAATTTTGTTTTGTTGTAGAAACGAGACTTTAACCTGCTAATTTTCATTTTTCCATTAAAAGAAAAAACAGAGGGTCTGGTGTGGTACATCCTAGAATGTTCAATTTCTCTACAATTCAGTAGAGTGGATCAGTGACACTCATTTCCTCGTTGCAGTATTGGTTTATATCTGCTTTCCGGGTGTGCATTACAAGTTCCAAACCTTTTGTGCAAGTTTGGTAGAATAGCCCTTCAAACCTGGTGCCTAAGCGGGAGGAAGTCTGTTCTATGTAGTGCATCCACTTGGAGCCTGTTTCTCAGAGCACTTCCAACCAAATAAAAGCAACGTGCTCTCTGTGCAAACCGGGTAGTTTTCTCCCTGTCACCCCTCCATTCCAATGGAGTCATTCTATGTTTTACACAAACAGAGGCTCTGATATAGTAGATGAATAGATCCTTTGGGAAGAGGAAAACTGGGTGCCTGTCATCTTTAGAAGCTAATGGCAGACTTTTGCTGTTTTATGTTATATGACCTGGTCTGGTTTGGTGGGTTTTCCCTGGCCACTAGGGAGATCGAAGGTTCCCTTTTGTGTATCCCTGAAGCAATTTTCCTTGTTGTGCTTGTTGAGATGGTTGTAAATCAATCCAAGGCAGCTCTTTTTGCAGATGAGCTCTGCCTTGGTGTCTGTTGCTGTATGAGTTTGAGTCGGCATCGCATGATGCATGGTCTCTTATACTGTTAATCTAGCTAAATTTCGAGCAGAAATTTTGTTGTGGCAGAGAATTCAACATGTTGATTTTTCTTTTATCTCATAACAGAGGGTTCTGGTATGTTCCATCCTTGTATGCTCAATTTGTCTATATGATTTGTTAGATTGGATCAGTAACACCCCTTTCCTCGACAAATTTTCAATTTGTATCTGTTTTTCTGATTGTGAATTACGAGTTCAAAATCTTTTCTTGTTGGTAAATTGGTAATTGCCGATAGGCTTACCTATGCAGGGAATGATAGACAATAGTAGAAAACTGAGCATTTCAACCATGAAAAACAATGCTCACAATCATGGAGATAAAATCTCTTAGAGCAGAGAGACTGAGATCTCCGACTAATCTTATCTTTATTAAATACTCTCTCAATATTTCTCTGCCTACCACAAAGAATACAATCCAGCCCTTAAAATGGAGACATCTGCTCCTTTTTTATCCAGTGATCCACTAGAACTACCTATCCTTAGAACACACAAATCATGCCTATATTTATGCGATCACTAAGAAGATTCAATAAAAGGTGTCCCCTGCAGCACATTCTGTAGCCTGTGAGGGTAAAACTTGTTATTTAATTTTTTTTTTCACTTTGTTATGTGTCTGTTGGGTGCTGCCATGTCCACTGCCAATAGACATTGATTTTTACTCTCGTTTGTCCCTACTTTCTGGCATATCTGAAGGATTCAGAGCCTGGTCTCGAATGTTAACCTCACCTTTTTTGTCGGTGCCCCGCAAGACTTACACTTTCATTGCATTTCAGCTTCCAAAAGGTGGTCATGAGTTTCCTATGTTTGGCCCTTTCTGAAAGTTATCATTGATGTTACAGCAGATCTGTAATACTGGATCACCTAACTGGTTTCTGATCCTACTTGTGCCTTTTCCAGAATCAAGAAGAATCTTGCTTGATCATCTAACTGGTTTCTGATCATCTAACTGGTTTCTGATCCTACTTAAGGTACAATGTTCGGTTTCGGCCAACTGTTTTCTCCTCAGAAGAAGGATAGTAATAGGCCTACTAGAAATCCTTCTCAGACTTCCTCGTCTACATCGAGCAGCAATCCACACAGGAGAGAAGGATGATGGATTGATTTCTACAATGTTTGATCTGCGGTTCAATCGATTGATCCCTGACTGAGGATGAGGCCTATACTGTGGAATTTTCAATTCTTGGTTTGATCGATTGGCCCTATTCAAGGATAAGGCTTAGATTTGATGGGCCTGCATTGAGAAAATAACTGATCGCTTCTTGATCACAAGGACAATGCAATTTTTCAGGAGGGATGCTGCAATGAAACATGGGTTTCTTGAGCAAAACTAATTCCATCATATCTTGGAGGAAGGTGTATTTTCTTTAGTTTGTGAGTGTGGCCTTTCCACCAGGAGGTTTCCTCTCACTCCAAAAATGGTGCAGCTAATTTCTTTGGTTTATTTGTTGATGCTTTGAATCATTTTGTACAGGTTTTAGATTGGCGTGTGATTGCTTGTTTCCAAATAAGAAGCTAGCTAACGTTAGGAAGGACTTTTCTACTGATGATATTGACTACAAACTATTCTTTGATGTTCATTTTCGGCTGAGCTCATTTCTTGTAGATTTATGTGGCCTATGCTTGTAGGTGCATATGCTCAAGAGGCACTACTTCCTCTTGTTGTTAGAATGCTATATTTTCTTCCATAATCATCAAAGAGAGGCTTTGTGGACAACTTCTTTTGTCCAGAAGCATTAACTTGGAGTGTACATGTGCTTAGGGACAATACTCAATGGCATCTCTGCTACTTTGGATCCATAAAAATGAATTGAAAAATATTCTAATTCCGAGGTGTACATCTTATTTGTCTGGTAAAATACTAATCAGATGTTCTGCTTTTCAAATCTATCATCTACTGAATTGAAATTCTTTTAACATCCCACAGAGACCAAATAGTCTATGAGACCAAGGTCTTAGATCTCGAGTCTGATGAGTATGAAAGCTAAATTAATTTCTATTTGAAGTGGAATTATATAAGATGGGATCTTTGCAATACCCCTTTTGTTAATAGATGGTGTATTTTTTGGCCAATTATCTGACTGGTGTTTTTTGGCGTTCAGATTACTAGTATCCCACGTAAATGGATTATAAATGAGCAATGCTTCCATATCGATTAATTAAAATTATGTTTATATGCAAAAGTATTCGGAAAAGTACTTTCAAGTTAAAGATTGGTTGAACATGCAAGGGATGCTATCAAAGTTGTAAGAATAAGGCGTGGATCCCAGCAAAAATAGAGTGTGACTATATTTCAAACAAAGGAAAAGCAAGTTCAAAACTCTACACAATTTTTTAACAAACTAATGGCTCTCGATGAAAAGGCTTAGAAATTGCCAATTGAAAATTCTATGAACTGTCAATCTACGTGTGCTCGTAGTTGTGTGAAAACAAGGTTTTTCACTATTCAGAGTCTTTCACACCAAAGTTTGAGCTTACAGACACAATTAGATATCTCTCAAAACTTGGGGGAGAACAGTTCTGCATTTTCTGGGATGTGGTTATGAACTTACACTGTATTTAAATTCAAGTAAATGACTGGAAAAATGCCAGTGATTTGGCTGTGAAAGATAAACGACTGGGTGATCATAGAAGCTCGGATGATCTTAAAAGCTCAAGTTTCTTCTTTTGTGCCTTTTTTTGTCTTCCGGAAGGATTTTCACGTAGGTAGGATCTCATTTGTACATAGTATTTTCATAAGATAAGATTGTTGAGCTACTTGTGACATGAATTGGAGACTGAAGAGAACATATTCAATATGGTCACATTAAACTAATCATCCCAAGTTAAACTTTTGTGTGAAATTTGATAGAGACTGAAGTGATGCAACTATGAGAGTTATGTATGGTTCCTTAGAGTGATGTGCAAAGTATGGCTGCCCCTGATTATATAATAGCGAGTATCTTTTCACATCGATTTTCTCACACTGCTAAGTTTGAGAAATGTTTGCTTGGCACTCAGAATCAAAGATAAACTTTGGCACTCAGAATTAAAGATAAAAGTTTTAAGATATTCATGTGTTGAACTTGCATTACTTAAGCTTTATTGCAAAAAGGATGAAAATATATTGGTTATAAAAGCATTGTGTTGCAATTGAAGTATTATTGTATATTCATTTTCATTTTTTGCAACGGTGATTGCTAGATACAACAATATTTTAATGGCATATATTTTAGTCAAATCTAAAGATGTGGAGTCTACCTATCAAAAGAATGGCAACTTCGTTTTCCCTCTCTTAACGTCTACTCAGACTAAGCTTTTGATTAGCTTCTGATATAAAGAATTATCTGTTTTAATTGTTTTGCAATTTGATCGTCTTCTAGAACTTCCACTGTTTTAATTTGTAGGAGAAAGGAGTTAAGTCATTTGTAGGACAAATTTCATTTTGCTTTTGATTAGCTTGGAAATTAATGACATTCAAATTATGTATAATAGAAAATCTGCGAATAAAATATAGCGCTCTCAAGATCAAAACTTTTGTGAGTGACAAGTATAACAAAAAATATGCAAATAAAATATAGCGCCCTCAAGATCCATCTCTATGCTGGATATAATTTCCAAGCGATGTAGATAAAGTGTTTCCTTTAAACTGCAGGATCATTAAAATATGTCAAGCACTACCAGCCAGCCACCTGTGAAAAGTTTTCACAGACTAGACAGCCCTCTAATAGTGAAAATCATTGATCACAAGTTCTTCATAGTCAATGGGTAATCAAACGAAGGGGTATACAGAGCAAACAACGCAAGAGGTGTGATTGCCGATCCATATAACTATGTGTTATTATCCATATTTGTTTTTCTATATTCATTTCTTGGCGCCCATATCATTACCACTTGCAAACGGTTAAGTCGAGTTTTAGTTGGCAGTGTTATACGTAGGGTTTGTAATTATTAAATTATATACACACTCCGATACTCGGAGCTGTGTTGATGCGAGTTTTTGAAGGTGAAAGAGCAAGAGCGGAGGACAATAATCTTTTGGGCTTGTTTGATTTTTCTGATAAAAATTTGAATTTTTAATCATTATAATAAGATATAATAATTTAAAATAATTATTTCTATAGGTGTTTAGATATTATTTGAGATTTTGGAGTTCCTTGAGTGGATCAACAAGATTAACCTGAGTATAACAAGTGTACATTTGAGATTCATTTCATGGTCATAGTATGGTGTTATGCTTAAATGCATCTTGATTAAGATTTAAATAAGCTTCAGTTAAGAGGTGGTTAAAAAAACTGAGTGTTTATTAAATAGTATTTGTTTTATGTTTATATTAATTAGTTTAATGTTTAGCCTTTGTTTCACGCCACTTTACTTGTGGTTGTGCTAGTACAATATTCAATTGATCTTTCTCTTTCTCACAAGAGCAAGTGGCAATGCCATTAGTTTCTGTTTTATTTTAATAAGGTAAAAAAAATGAATTTTTAATTATTATAATAAGATATAATAATTTAAAATAATATAATATTCAATTGCTCTTTCTCTTTCTGACAAGAGCATGTGTCAGGGACATTGCCACCTTGTGGCTCTTGTTTTAAAACAGTCACAAAAAAAGTAAAAATAAAATATTATATTTTATTTCTGCTACTCAGTGGGAGTCGAGCCAGGTCGTGAGATCGAATCTCTCACTTTGTACTCAATGTATTCATCAACCAAGAACTTGCAAGTCTTTGTCATAGTAAAGATGTCTTCCATTCTTGATGTTTTAGTGTCTCTCCTTCCTGATATTCTTAGTGTTTAGATTGAAAACTAAATGCATAAGAAAGTATTTTATCTGTGGATGCTATGGCGCAAGAGAGTTGATGCTGCTGATGGATAAAACTCACATAATAGTGAATGAATGGTTTAAAAGAAATATTAAGTTTCAGAAATCTGAATTCGGCATAAGAAATTGCAATTGTTAAATAAGATTTTGGTAAGCGATCGCTGGAATCCGGCATCAGGAAAATGGTCACATGATTGGTCGCCCGTTTACCCCTAATTGGTCGCATGTATTTATCCATTATTAAACGACTGTTTCGCAGTGGTAATTTTTTATGTTATTTGTTGTCGCCCAAGGGATCGAAGGTTTATAGTCATTTTTATGCGACTGTTTCGCAGATGTTATGGATTCTTGGGCGAGAGGGGGTTCGGTCGCGAAAGTGCAGCGAACAGCGTGCTCAGAAAATGCTCTCGCACCTCCTGGTTCAACTGTTTCAGAGAATTTATGTTCATTTCGGCGACCAAATTTCGAAGATTTTATTCAAATTTCGGCGAGCAGCCTGCTCAGATATTTTATGCTAATTTCGGCGACGAAGTTTTAGAGATTTAATTTTTATTTCGCCGACCAATTTTATACCGGCGCGCCCAATTTTATATTCCTCCCGCCAGCGATCGCTAAATCTCTGCGACCAGCCTCTATGATCGCTTATTCCTCGCGCCAAGTTTTGAAGAGGAGGAGGGCGGGCAGGTGAAAAGAAAAGAGACGAGCTGGGAAGGAGGAGGCTGGGCAGGTGAAAAGAAAAGACACAGGAGGAAGAAGGGAACTGGGAACGTCAAGCTTGGTTTGTCGATGGGCAGCGAAGGCGGAGGTGGGGAATGGAAGATGGCAGGGTGGGGAATGGAAGATGCCAGCCATCGAACGAGCCCCAAGGTTGGAAGCTAAAGGTCCAGTGGAAGCGGTTTAAACGCAAGGGTAACAATTTAGTGCAGGTGGGGAGGGCCAATGGGAGTGGAGGGAAAGTGGCGACCCAAAGGGGGGAGGAGCAGCAGCGGAGGACGGCACCCTCCACGTGGTTAGATTCCATTCGCATGAGCGAGGAATTTTGCTGACGTGTAGGTTATGCACCTCTGTGGTGAAACGCCTACGGCATAATTAGAAAGTGGTGTACTGTATCAAAAGTGTTAAAATTTAATGTTTATTACCAAGTAGTGTTGAGAACAATTTTATGTTAACATCACATAAATGAACAACTTTATGTTAACATCACATAAATTACTATTTAGTGTGAAGTTTGAACTTGTTAAAATTTAACATTTATTTTTGTTTTTTTAACACTAATGAGCCTTATATTTCATTTCAATATAAATATACAAAAATGTTATCTTATTAAAAAGAACTATTTTTTAGTTCGAGGTACTCTCAATCCAAATTCAATGGCGTGATATTTCATTTCAATATAAATATACAAAAATGTTATCTTATTAAAAAGAACTATTTTTTAGTTAGAGGTACTCTCAATCCAAATTCAGTGGTCCAAACATGTTCACTACTCTACAATAAAAATTACTTTTTAACACACAACCTTGTTCACTCCTCTGCAATAAAAATACTTTTTAACACACAACCTTGTTCACTCCTCTGCAATAAAAATACTTTTTAACACATAACCTTTTATACAACATCAAACATCATGAAACATTGTTACTAACTTAGATCAACATAACTTCTTAAAAGACCATTAATATTTAATATCAATTATTGTAAAATATTTCACTTTGCTTCTCAACATAGAAGTGTTATTGTGCACATGTTCTTAGACTAAATATTGATCTTCAATTCCATTTTTTCTTCGGCGTTTTATTGCACCTTAAAGTAGATGTGATGAAGCAAAAATGCAATTTTCAAGTAGGCTCAGAGGTTGAGTGTTTGCAATTTTTCTCAATATTTAAATACTTTCCACTTCATCCCCAATGTGTAAAGTAGATGCATGTGATGAAGGAATACTGCATAAAACAAGGTATGGAAAGAGGGATAAGGATTTAGGCTTATTATATCGTAGAAGAATTGCATGTGTAGCAAGGAAGAAAGGATTTGCAAAACTTAGTTAGTGTTGGAATTTGCTTACACATTTGCATAGAAGTATAAGATGATATTGTGGATTGGTGGAGAAGCTTGTTATTGTAGACAAAAATATTTAAAGCTATCTTGATTTCTTGGGTTGGATGTGAGTAATGAGACAACCAGAGAAAGGTAGGAGTAAGATATTGGAGCAACGAGAAATGAAATCCTTACAAAGAGTGACAAAGGAGCTCACTAGAGACATTCCTTGTTTTCTTGTGATTGATCATTTGGAGAATGAGAGAGATTGGTTGGACAATAGAGATCTTTTGGAGCTTCTTCCATGTTTTGGTAGAACAACACATGTGATCATTTCTACTTGACTTTCAAGTCTGATGAATTTATATCTAGTGAGGTTGTCATACCATACATAAAATCCAAAGTTATGAACTTGTTTGGTACCCCTATAAACAAGTGAGAGGAAAAAATTCATCTTGAGTTTGAAGCATTATAATTGGCCATAAACACCAACCACATACCACTACAAACCACACATTTTAAATGTGCAAAAGCAATCATTTAAACATCATTAATGCATCAAAATGCACTATTTTGCTAAGAATTTCAATGATTTAAATAGAAAAAGAATGGTCATAAGTGATTACTTATGACAAATGGTCGTCTTATGGATGAAACATCTTAAAAATTGTGAACTTGAGCATTTTCAAATGGAATTTTGATTTTGCAAAGATGTGGAACTATGTATGGAATTCACACTTACAATAAAGCAATATTTAATCTATAAAATACTATAATATCCGATCAATACTAAATAGTAAATGATAAGGATCACAATACCATGAAGGAACAAATGGACCCGAGAAAGTATGTAGGCAAATTCAAAGGAGGGTGTTGCACAAATCTATTTTTCTTAATAAATACTATCATGCTTTGAAAAATCTAATATCCTTCTCATCCACACACTCCAAACTAATTAAGCCTATAACCAACTCTATCTTTAAATGAGATTAAAAAATAACATTCATAAGTTAAATTCCTTTCATCAATCAAGTTTCTAAATATTTTAAACTATAAAAATATATATTTGGCTTTGTCAATTATGATATTTTTCAAAAGCTAAATCCAATATTTTTTCAAAGCCCCTCCTCAAGTTCCCATTGAACTTAATATCTAAACATTATCTCTAAATAAGAACAAAAAATAACTTTTCAATTTTTTATGTATATATAGCCTCTTCGTATAATTGAGATAAATTTTCATATTTTTAAATATGACACATGTCATTAAATAACTAAATAACTCACATGCAATGGATGAATCTCGTTTGAATTTGGTTACAACATATTTGCATTCTACAAAATTACAGCAACTATGTTATTGAATTCTCATCTATAAACCACATGTCGTATTTGGCTAAATTGAATGTTGAATGAATGCTTTCTTTTTTCTTCAAATTATTTACTTCGTCTTGGGAAGTTGAATGCAAGGCATGTCTTGTAACCCATTTCATTGCATTTTCAATTCAAAGAACCTAAAATGAAGTACTTATTTTGTCCTGTAATGTTGAATGCAAGAAATATTTTGTAACCATTTTTTTCTATATTAATCTTCAATGCAAAGAATTTATTAAGAAAAATAGATTTGTGCAACACCCTCCTTTGAATTTTCCTACATACTTTCTCGGGTCCATTTGTTCCTTCATGGTATTGTGATCTTTATCATTTACTATTTACTATTGATCAGATATTATTATTTTTTATAGATTTAATAAATATTGCTTTACTGCAAGTGTGAATGCCATACATGGTTCCACATCCATGCAAAATCAAAATTCCATTTGAAAATGCTCAAGTTCACAATTTTTAAGATGCTTCATCCATAAGACGACCATTTGTCATACGTAATCACTTATGACCATTCTTTTTCTATTTAAATCATTGAAATTCTTAGCAAAATAGTGCATTTTGATGCATTAATGATGTTTAAATGATTGCTTTTGCACATTTAAAATGTGTGGTTTTGTAGTGGTATGTGGTTGGTGTTTATGGCCAATTATAATGCTTCAAACTCAAGATGAATTTTTTCCTCTCACTTGTTTATAGGGGTACCAAACAAGTTCATAACTTTGGATTTTATGTATGGTATGACAACCTCACTAGATATAAATTCATCTGACTTGAAATTCAAGTAGAAATGATCACATGTGTTGTTCCACCAAAACATGGAAGAAGCTACAAAAGATCTCTATTGTCCAACCAATCTCTCTCATTCTCCAAATGATCAATCACAAGAAAACAAGGAATGTCTCTAGTGAGCACCTTTGTCACTCTTTGTAAGGATTTCATTTCTTGTTGCTCCAATATCTTACTCCTACCTTTCTCTGGTTGTCTCATTACTCACATCCAACCCAAGAAATCAAGATAGCTTTAAATATTTTTGTCTACAATAACAAGCTTCTCCACCAATCCACAATATCATCTTATACTTCTATGCAAATGTGTAAGCAAATTCCAACACTAACTAAGTTTTGCAAATCCTTTCTTCCTTGCTACACATGCAATTCTTCTATGATATAATAAGCCTAAATCCTTATCCCTCTTTCCATACCTTGTTTTATGCAGTATTCCTTCATCGCATGCATCTACTTTACACATTGGGGATGAAGTGGAAAGTATTTAAATATTGAGAAAAATTGCAAACACTCAACCTCTGAGCCTACTTGAAAATTGCATTTTTGCTTCATCACATCTACTTTAATTTTCATTTATTTTTCCTTTCGGCGTTTCTTTGCACCTTCTGGGGCAATTGCTAGTATATAATTACACCAATAAGTGTTTATATCTTTAAATTTGGGTTTGGACTAGCATTTATGTTTTTCTTATAACTTATTTGTGGTATTTAACTTGTAGCTTATGGGAGGTGACCTATCACAAGTTAAGTGGCTATCAATAATAATAATACATTAAAAATAAAAATAAAAATAAAGTAATATAAATGTACCTTGACTGTAAATTTTAAGACACCTAACTTACATTTAGATTTTTTAAAGATATTTACGGAAACAAAACTAAGTTAGATTTTCATTTACACATTATAATTTTCCTTAATTTATAAATTATAAATTATATTTATAAAACAAATTTAAATCTTTTTAATTTAAAAAAAATTAATTATTATTATTATTATTTTACAAGAATGAGTAAGAAGCTTTGGTTGGGAGGAATGTTGTTGTCCTCCCCACCTGGGTTCAAATCTCGCTTTGTGACACTTGCTCCTTGGGAGTCGACTTTGACTATGTAATGATTGTAATGTTGGCACCTTGATTCTCTGGAATAACAGGTGTTGGAAATTTCCCGATGGATGTAGCCCTCCAACAAATGGTGAACCATCATTTTAAAAAAAAGAGCTTTTTATATTAAAAAAGTAGCGGAGTTACAAAATAGAGTCGGGAAGACTGATCCCAAAAATGGAGATCTATCATAACAAGCTCATCCAAATCCAGTCTTTGCAGGTCATATATGAACTTATTTCTACGACAACTGTGGATTCTTACAAGCTTTCATAGCAAAAGACAACAAAAGAAATACATATCGAGTAGATAGACAGTGGACTAGCTTCGGCGAGCCATTACAAAAAACCAAAACCAAAGAAGTTCTGTAAAAACTTGGAGTGTCAAACAGAAAACGCAGCAGTTGGCATGATGCTGATGACCATTTTTTTCCTTGCTCCCAGTCGTTGGGCCTGCATTATCTTCAATAATGCCATGGAAGACAATGGGACTGCTTCTGAGGTCAGACCTCATGCCATCAAGCTTAGATTCAACCATTCTCAGACTGTTGTGCAAAGATTTAATCTGGGTGCCTATGCCAACTGAACAGGGGCAGCCATTTTCCATTTTCCCAACCAGCACATCGAAGTACTCTTTCAATTTGCTGCAACCATTGCGGACTTCATCATTTGTGATCTGGACAATGGTGAAGAGGTGTGAGATAACTTTCTTCTGATCAGAGTTTTCACCCCTAAGCCAGCGGACATGTATTTCGAACTCCAGCAAGTGAGAAAGGACCTTAGGTGATAGGCTGACTTGACCATGCGGAGATTGCAAATTGATGTACCCACTATCATGTGGGGGCATCCAATTCTTTCCATTGCCCGGCTCACTGAAAAGACCACGAGCTGAGTGCTGCACTGCACCGCCCAATATCTGGCTAGTGCCCAATTCAAGAGGTGCCCAATTCTTGCCACTAACTGGCTCCTCAACCCTGGAGAGACCACGAAGGACTTGCTGCGCCGAACTACCACGAGGAACTTGCCCATAACCGCCATTCCCCTACCCCTGAACCACGTCGAAAGTTGAAAGATAATGCTTCTTTCCAACCCCCCCTGAATTGTCCTGGATATGCTTCCTACAATGACAACACTGCAGCGTATTGAGGTTCAAACCAGTGTTTTGGTAATCCTCCATATTCGGCCAGAGAGGACCCAATTCACAAACCAAATTAATGACAAACAACTTCTGGATAGCTAGACACACCCAAATCTCAACAAACGGAGCTTGTAGCATGTTGTGCTTACCACCATGGGGCTTGATATAAGGCAAGATATCCTCGGAGGATGGATCGAATGAATGCACGCATGCGAGACAGGTGGGATCAGGAGGAGGAGGGTGCCAGGTGTGCCAAGAGGACGCGGGAGTGGATCGAGGAGGGAAGGGGGATCCCAAGGCAATCTTGCCATTAATTCAATTCAAAATTTGATTGTTTATATAGTTTGGGGGGCGGAGAATTAAACCCCAAACTGAGAGAAAGATTACAAGGAACTAAGATGTCATAAGCAAACCAGGAAGGGGATTAAGGAACCCAATTAATGACAAGGTTAAGACCATTAATGGTCGCCAAGCCACAATCCAATCCAGCACCAATGTTTGCCATGCTGTCTGCTTCTTTATTGTTGGTTCTCAGGACGTGGAGAAAGGAGAGAGAGTTAAAATCCTTAGCCACGTAGGTAAAGAGATGCTGAAGCTTGAAGACTGGTTTTCTGCGATTGTTGGCCAAAGATCTGGCTTCCCTAATTACTAGCATAGAGTCTTCGAATGCCACTAGATCCTTGACGTCATCATTCCTAGCAATTTTCATTCTTTTGATTAGTGCAAACCATTCCACCTCATTATTAGTCCTCCTACCAATTCCCAAACATAGTCTTTCTTTTATTTTTAATTATTATTATTATAATAATAATAAACTTTTCCAAAAAATATTAAAAATAATATAAAATATAAAATATAAAACTTCTTATTAAAAAATAAAAAACAAACTTTTGTTATCTCTTCATATAATCAATATCCTCTATGACCATAGAATAAATAACCCAGCTTTCAACCAATAACCAGATTTCTTAGAAGGTGTTCATGCAGTCTGATCGTAAGATCGTTGGTTTCCCGGTTTTTGGCTTTCTTCGTCCAGGGCAAAGCATATGTCAAGCCTTTGTGCCCATCCTTTCTTTGCACTGTAAATACCGCGATAGATTTTGTCTCCGAGCGTTGGTAGGGTTTTGATATTGAGGTTGTTTAAGGGTTAGGTTTAGGCAATAGCGGCAGCAGCAGAAGCAGAGCAATGGGCTCTTCTAAGGCCGTGGAAAAGGAGCTCATGGAGCTCTTCGAGAAGGCGAAGAAGGCCGCGGACAAAGCCATTACAGATGAAGCGGAGGAGCAACGCTGTTTGGATGCCCTTAAAGCTCTCCGTACTGTGCCTGTAACAATGGGTGTTCTTGTTTCTACTCAGGTCTGATTTTTTACGATATTTTTTTTTATAATTATTATTTAAAAATCATGTCTTCAGAAATGATCACAGAAAACCCACAAGCCCTAGTTGTAACAATGCAAAGAAACCCGAAGATGGAAAAATTTGGGTGTTTTTAGGGTTTTTGAAATGCCCAATTGTTTATTCGTAGGATTGAGCCTCTTGGGTTTAGTTGCATGATCGAATTTCTAGCTGCTGGGTATGATATATTCTGGTTTTATGTGTCATTCTCTGTTGAGGGTATTGGTATGGTCGTAATCTGAATAGAATACATTATAGACATGTATTAATTACTTAGTTCATATTTTGATTTTTAACATAAACAAAAATATATTTATATTATGTAAGAAGGTTGGGGGGACTGTTGTTAAGTCAGGTGGTTCCATCTTTTCTGGACTAGCAGAGACCACCCCATTTTCAGGTTTTCAGATTTCTCTGTTTTTCTGAGAATGCATTATGTTTGCGTAATGTTAATTTTTGAAGCAGTTGCTTTATTTGGTACTGTGATATATATCTTGCTAACCGGAGCCATCTGAGTCAGAATTCAAAATGCCCATATGTCTGGGCAGCAGTCTTTCCGTTTTCAAATTTGCTGGCAGGTTTGCCACTCAAGATTCACAAACCAAAACATGAAATTGCATGTATTCAGTGTGTTATAGAGGGAAAAATTTGAAGGAATCTGACCTTCAGTTTTCGTCACTTCCACTCTATCTGCAATGGAAGGAACATTCCTCATCATCATCTTCATGGATTGGTTACTCGAGTTGGTTATCTTTGAACTGCCCTTTCCAGTTTCAGATCCCCATTCGCGTTCCATTTTCCCCTCTATGTTATCATCTTTAAACTCATGCCTTTGAATCTTGAGACTCTTGAGTACGCAGTTCAATCTTCGATTTTTTTTTTGCAGTCAGAGATTCACGTTTTCCTTAAGACTTATGCTCCTAATGTTCATGTCTAAATCTTTATACGTAAGCATAGAAACCTTATCTTTTAGAACTGATACTTGCTCAGACAGTTTTACCAATTGGGTCATCTCTGTTTTTGCAACCATAACTCGCAGGGAAGAGTTTGTCTGATGTAAATGAATGGGAAAGAGGTCTCTCTCTAACTTCACACTCATTCTTTGCAATTTGAACGCTTCCAGAGCCTTACCATTGCAGCTTATAAAGAGAGGAGTCATATCAGACATGTCCCGTAGATGTTTCCGCAAACTAAATTATGTCAAGGAGAGGTGTGATATCTGGGAACCCATACTTTCAATGGATTTGAAGCTAAATAGCCCCTTTATCTACAAGAATGCTAGTCATCTTGAACTATTGCCTGGTGGGTGAGAATACAATCATATAAGACTCATGCTCCTGATGTTCATGTCTAAATCTTTATACGTAAGCATAGAAACCTTATCTTTTAGAACTGAGACTTGCTCAGACAGTTTTCCAATTGGGTCATCTCTGTTTTTGCAACCATAACTCGCAGGGAAGAGTTTGACTGGTGTAAATGAATGGGAAAGGGATCTCTCTCTAACTTCACACTCATTCTTTGCAATTTGAACGCTTCCAGAGCCTTGCCATTGCAGCTTATAAAGAGAGGAGTCATATCAGACATGTCCTTTAGGTGTTTGCACAAACTAAATTATGTCAAGGAGAGGTGTGATATCTGGGAACCCATACTTTCAATGGATTTGAAGCTAAATAGCCCCTTTATCTACAAGAATGCTAGTCATCTTGAACTATTGCCTGGTGGGTGAGAATACAATCATATAAAAAAGATGTTTCCTCATTCAATAGTAATGTTCCACCAAGTTTTTGGGATGCGGGGAAACACACATTGGGTATGTGTAGAGACACCCCCAATTGTTGGGGATTTTTTTTTTTTTGGGGGGGGGGCTTAGGGTCTCTAACATAGGGGGCCCTGTCTCTAAACTTATTAGAAAATTTAAAATATGAATCCCAACATATTAACATATCAATTCCTCATCCCATCACCATTTACATACTAAATTGCAATTCATCATTGTTCAATTTAAACACAATTTCGATTTATCATGGCTATTTTAAATTTGTAATACATGCACATCGACCATTATAACTTTGAATTATAGACATGGACAATAGATAAATTTAAAATGATAAATGATAAATCTGAATCATAGATGTGTCACATAAACACCCACAAATATGAAATATATTAATATTATATAACTCAACAGATGCTGAAGTCTTAGAAAGTTAAATTACTGAATTAGAAAATTAAAAATACTAAAGTCTGAAAGTATATAGCAAATTAAAATTACTCAAACTAGTAAAAGAGTAGTGATGAGTCAAAGACTCATTTTGAGTTCATGAATGGCCTCCCTTACTTGATCCAACATGCTATCAAAAGTCTTGTAGATTTCTGCATGACTAGGATAATTTGAGTCCCCATAGCGAATGACCTCAACTATAGGGCGCAAGAAAGACACCAAATAACTCCAATTTGTCCACCAATCATTATTCAATACTTGGAGCCTGACCTTCTTTCCCTCATTTGTCTTAAACTCAGTTCATTTGCTCCAAATTCACAACCATGGCCTGTAATGTTGATTGCACCTTAAACATCCTCTCCAATAAGAGATAAAAGCTGATATATCTAGTGTCTGTGGGCTTGAGGAATTTCTTCTTTGAGTGAGTCCTATACATTGATAAGGACGTGTGGTGGTTGCAGATAAACATCTGCACATATCTCGTAGTTGTCACCAAGGAGGAAACACACTAAATTTTGCCAGTTTCTTTCAGTGCATTGTTGAGTGCATGCACACAACAAGGGGTCCAATAAATATGTTTGTAGCTACACTAAACTAGTAACTTGGTTGATTTGCACACTGTAGCTGCATCTGTCACAACCTGCACGACATTGGTAGGCCCAACCCTCCTTTATAGCATTTCGAAGAATCTCAAATTGGAAAGCTCTGCATCTTTGTGCTTTCCAGACCAATCAATAGCTCTAAGAAAGAAAGGCCCATCTATGCATGTAACTATGATGTTGATAATGGATGTTTGGCTATGTTTGTCCACCCATCTGTAACAATGGAGCAACTTGCCCCCACCCATGTCTGTCTCATATTTTCTTTTTGTATAGTGATATTGGACACTTGCCTTTCTAAAATCACTGTCCTCAACTTATGTTCACCTGGTGGCTCATATGAAGGTCTTGATGCTGCAATTGCTTGGACCATCTCCTTATAATAAGGAGAGCGACTAACATGGAACGGAATGCCATGGGCAAAAAGGAATTTGCCAATGGCTCATCTGCATTGTCATGGTTCAACCTACCATGCATCCCTGTAACAAATTGGGCATCCCTCATTTTTTGGAGGGGGCACCTACAAGCCCCTCACTTAAGGAAACTTCCCCTAGTGCATTTCTCAGCAAAGGGGGCACATTGAAACATTTTGCCAGAAGCCTCCCGTCCCAAGGGTGTGGGAAATGTGGGGGGTGAACCCCTGACCCTAGGGGATGCACCCCCAAGGAACACTGTTCAATAGTACCCTTAATCTCCTAATGTTGATGGACCATATGATGACAACATTGTCTATGAACCTATGGTGAGCTTGCGATCCCCATAGCATTTTAAATTTAACTTTAAAGTTTATTTGCAAGGACTTAGTTCAAAGCTTTTTTGACCTAATAGTTGCGAGTGCATGTGTTTCCTCCTAGGAGGTCATAGGTTCAATTCTAGAGCCGGGTAGAGTATGTACACCTCTGTAGACTTTAGCAGTTAAATCGTTGTGCAAAGGGGGGTTTCTTGTCCCACAAGCAAGGGGGTCTCATACACCAAATTGGTGTCTGGCTTGGCCGTGACCTTAAAAATAGATTATCATCATCATTATTATTAAAGGTTTCATGCTTTTGAGGCATTAACAAGACCCCTTTGGCCCTGCTCTGCAAGGGTTACTTCTAGCCACTGCATATTCATCATCAGGTCCCATTACAATATTCTTAATGATATTTTTTGTATCATCAGGTGCCATTACAATATTCTTAACGATATTTTTGTACTGGGAGATGTTGTAACACACAATGTTACCAAAAAAAAGGTAATTAAAAATTTTCATGTCCGATAAAAAATCATTTACACCTCAAGAAATTAGATCCCTCTCGGTACTTGATAGATCCGTGTTTATGATGGATCTATGCTGGTTTAAGATTTTTGTTATCAGATTCCTCTGTACAGTGCTGTCATCTTATGCAGGTAGTGGTTATACTGTAGAGGCTGTCATGGGTAAAGGTGTAAGTTAGAAATAGAGTTGGATGTGTAAGCGTTATACTGTTTGTTCATATCCATATGCCAATGCCTGATTTGATTGCTGCATTCTGTGGTGTGGAACTCAAGAACAGGCTTTCTTAGAAGCATTACGTTGGCACATGTTTTTATTGAATTGATTTGTAATTTAACCTGTGGCACATTGCATTTGCTGGCAATTTTTTTTCTTAAACTGAAATTCTCTCTACTGGATTAATATTTGGATTATAAAGGTTGTGGTAAATGGATTTTAAGGCTACAATAATCTTTTTCTTAGTATACATCTATGTTTTGAGATAGATTGAAGCTCTGGATGTAGTTCAGAGTTACTTCTTGAAAATGGCTCATTTGCTTATTTGGGTGTGGCTATAGTGAGCTACAATCCAAACTTTTCTTTAACCCCAGGCACTTAATTAGGATTTGTAGCATGGAGAACATATCTGAAAGAAAAATCTCAGTATAATTTGTATAATTTAGTTTTTCCTTCAGATTTTTTTGCTGACATTTTTTCCCTTTATCTCTGAATACTACTCTAAAAAATTCACCTCTACTTTAAAAGTTGAGTCTTATTCAAAGCTCTTTTAAAGTCCACTTATTTTGTTAATGCCTCTTTCTAAGTTTAATGGCCTTTTCTAGTTATATTATTCTCTGATTTAAAGCTTCCGAGGTCAACTTTTTATTTCATTATTGTGTGTCTCTTCTTGTAGGACTTTTCTTATAGATGATAGTAACTTCATTTTGTTATGACATTTCAATTCTCAGGTTGGAAAACACCTCCGAAATCTCACAAGGCATCCTCAAGAAAATATTTGTGCCTTAGCCACTGGCTTACTTGATTCTTGGAAGAAGGTTGTCACGTCAGAAACTATTGCTAACAATGGAAACAAAGCTATAAAGTCAGAAGATAAGCAGTCCAAGTCTATTAAAGTTGAGGTCACTACTGTTAAGCGAGAGTCTGTAAAGGTTGAGAAAAAACCCAAGGAAGAAGAAGCATCTATCGGCAGTAAGAAGGTATCATCCTCTTCAAATGGCCCTCCAAAGCTAACAACAATGATTAAGTGTAATGATGCAGTACGCGACAAGATCCGTGAGATTCTTCATGAGGCTTTCTCCAAAGTAGTTAACGAAGCTGTGGGCGAGAACCTGGTGAGAGTAAATGCATGTGATCCAGTACGAGTTGCAGTTACTGTTGAGACACTGATGTTTGAAAAGCTAGGGCGGTCCACTGGAACCCAAAAGTTGAAGTATAGATCTATCATGTTCAACCTGAAAGATGCAAACAATCCAGATTTGAGAAGGAGAGTTCTTCTTGGGGATATTAAGCCAGAGAAACTTATTGTCATGACAGCAGAAGAAATGGCTAGTGATCAAAGAAAGCTCGAGAACAAACAGATCAAAGACAAGGCACTTTTTGAGTGTGAACGTGGGATAAAGCCTAAAGCTACAACAGATCAATTCAAGTGTGGTAAATGTGGCCAGCGGAAGTGCACCTACTATCAGTTGCAAACAAGAAGTGCAGATGAACCTATGACTACATTTGTCACATGTGTAAACTGTAATAACCATTGGAAGTTCTGCTAATCTCAAGTCCAGACTGATGGCTTAGTATATAGAGCAGAATTAGGTTTGTTAGATCCAGAGATTCAGTGCCTACTCCTTGTTGGTTAAACTCACTGATGGCTTGGTATATAGAGCAGAATTTGGTTTGTTAGATCCAGAGATTCATTGCCTACTCCTGGTTGGTTAAACTCTAAATGGCACCCTTGAGAAAATCGAGATTTGTTACATATTCACTTTATAGTAGGTAGAAATGATTGGTTAGGTTTGTCTAAGACTAGTCTTAGCAGTGACTGCACATCATGATCTAAAATTGGCTTCTTTCAAAAGTGAATGCAATTAATTGCAACATTCTAAGAAAAAGTACCTAATTATTATTTTTCCATTTATTTTTATATGAATGAGCTTTATAGTATTTTTTATGACGGATAATTGCAGTGTATGGATTACATTCCCTTCTTGATAGTTTAGCGTCATGGAACAAAATATTTGTAGTCTTGTACCGTTTCTTTACTATTAGGTTCAGCTGATACCATTGAGAATGAAAACCTTTTAGGGTGGTGTGCACATGTCTTTATTGGCAGGACAAGTAATGTAGGTGTAGATCAACCTATGGCTTTGTATGTAAACTTTTCAGCTTGTTCAAGACTGACACTTGTTTCCAATGAAAACTATTTTGGGAGGTATGGACATGTCTTGCTTGGTAGGGCCATGTAAACTGTTCAGCTTGTTCAAGACTGAAAGTTGTTTCCAATGAAAACGTTTTTTGGTAGGTATGGACATGTCTTGCTTGGTAGGGCCAGTAAAGTGGGTGCAGATTAACCTATGGCTATGTCACATGTAAACTATTCAGCTGGTTACAGACTGATCTCTTTGTTTGGCAGGGCTATTGATGTAGGTGCAGATCATCCCATAGCTTTGTCACCTAACTGTTTAGCTTGTTCCAGAGTCCAGACTGATAAACATGTTTCCATGGAATTAGGCTTGCAAGCTGCAGAGATGGTCTTTTGTAACTTTTCTGTTTCACTTGTTTCAACAGAATGACGCTTGCAAGCTGCAAAGATCCTGTCTAAACCTTGTAACATTGTCATCTTTTAGGAAGGGGTTCATGGCAAGTGCAGGAATGACACATAATGAGGACGTGTTCCCATAACCCTTCTATGCCAACACCTTAATAACCTTTCCTTGTGTGTTGTGCAAGTATCTATATTGTCTTTATTTGGTGTAGGTGATATAATATGATGAGTTTTAATTGTAGGCCAAATTCAAATAATTACTTTTGTGTCCAGGTAAGTTCTTTTCATAGCTATGATCTATATCGCCTCGTTTGGGATTCAGTTACGAAATCTCTTTTAATAAATTAGGCATATTTTTCAGTGTAATGTAAGATGGTACTGTGGTTTAGTAATAGTTAAAAACTCAGGCTGTAGGTCCTTACTACCATCTTGAAATTTCAAGTTATTGAACAATTGTTGTTTTTACTGATATTGAGATCCATTTCTATGATAAAGGGTTGGGTACAAATATTCGTTATTTCTGGCAGCTGATATTGTATTCATGGGAGGCTAATTATGTCTCAAGTTGCATTTTACATATGCAGGAATATTGAGTTTTAGTGGACCTGGTTAGTTTAGATTTAAATGGGTGCAATTTGGAGCAGACTTGCAGGTTACTGGAATATGTGGAAAGCCTTGATACTACTGAGGTTTGAGTAGATATCTTGACTATATTGAAGTTTTCAATTTGGCTGGTTTACTTTTTAGGAGGAAATACTTAGGGATTACTGTTCTGAAGTGAAAAGAAAAATGTTGCAGAAATGGATGGATGATGTATGATCATATTTGACAGCATTTTGAATTTTTCTTCCCGGTTTGGTATGATAATGACTATCATTCTCCTTAAAAGTTTGAGAACATGTTTGAGGCCGTGTTTAGTGTTGACTATCATTTTGAACTGTAGTATATTTTGTTTGCCATGTGGTCAGACGTGCCTAGGCAAGCCTCTTATTCTTTATTTATGCGGGTAAAATATTCCATGTGATGTATTAATCTAGTTTACTTTAGAATCTACAACCATTGAAATTACCAAAGCTTCGCTGTAATTTGATTGCTTGATTGAATCTGGTTTTATTTACAATCTGTTGCCATTTCATTGCATTTTGTCAAGTTCCTGGAAGATGTCTACAGTTTTCTGCAACTAAATTTTTTGAGATGAACAGTGCTGGTTGTACTTGATAATATTTGGATGTGTAGAGAATAATAATATAACAGGCAAGTTTATCTTTGATTCCTTTATGCATTATGGAATATTCTTTTGGCATTTTGACAGAATGGTTTGTCATAATTGGTAAGCGTTAGTGTCGTAAAACTACTTATTACATTAATAGTGATTGTCCGTTATGTCACCAACATCACTAAATAGATTGGATATCGTACCCTACTTTAATTTGGTTTAGTGATCCAACAACTTTACCTGTGGGTTAACATGCATTATACAATATTCTTTTGGCATTTTGACAGAATGGTTTGTCATAATTGGTAAGCGTTAGCAGTGATCAAATTTGAAGGCTGGGTCTTAATTTCGATTGGAAGGACATTTGTTCTTGGAGCCCTTGGAGCCCTTGGAGCCGTCTTCCCTTCAAAGATGAAGGGCAATATAAATAATTGTTCTTCAATTGATGAGTATAAATTAACTAAACCACATTTGTTCTTGGAGCCTTTCAAAGATGAAGGCCAATATAAATAATTGTTCTTCAATTGATGAGTATAAATTAACTAAACCACATTTGTTCTTGGAGCCCTTCAAAGATGAAGGGCAATATAAATAATTGTTCTTCAATTGATGAGTATAAATTAACTAAACCACTCCCCTCGAAAAATGCAAAAAACAAATATTGCCCATCCAAAATTTTTACAATCTTAGATAATTGAGCACTACTTGATATTTACATGAAAATGATTTTTTTCAATTAAAACCTAATTTAAATACATTAATTTGACATATATGTAACACTAATTTTACAGTTCATTGAAATAACAACTATTATGTTGTATTTTTCCGGGTTGGAGCACACTTCATTATACAAAAAAACTAGTTAGACTGCAATAACCATATTGGGGCATTCGCATGATCTTATGCATAGTGCGAGATGTTGTAATATAGTCTTAAAATAAAACATGAACCATGAGAAAATTACTTACACTTAACTATGTATAAAAGGAAGCCACCAAGCAAAACGAGGCTATAATAAATCTACAACCAAAAAATACATATAAAACAAACTGAAAACTTAATTCAAACCAAAGAGGGAAGGCATTCAAGCTTGAGAGATGTAAGAATGATGGGCATTGGGTGCCTAAGAAAAAATAATACATATCTTAGAAAAATGATGGGCATTGGGTGCCTAAGAAAAAATAATACATATCTTAGAAAAGATTGAAAGAATCCTCCATACCAAGCAAGTTAGCAATGTGAGCATCACAAGGGCCATGGCATCTAGTTTTGTTGTTCAACACTTGTTGCGACAACATACATGTATGGGGTGGAGGAGAAATTGAATCAAGCCTAAGTCGGCTGGAGCCTTGCAACTTGCTGCATGTTTGAGTCTTGACAATTTGCCTTTTAAATTGAACCAGAGCACCGAAAGAAGTTTGTTAATGGCTCGATTTGAGAAAATTCTAGATGTGAGTAATTAAGAGCTCGAAGTTCTAAAATTTGATTTTTTTGTACCAATCCACGATTTGTTGCAGTCACTGACATGGAATTTAAGTTATTTAATGAAAATAATTAAGGTATCTACCTCCATGTTGAACTGTTTTCAATGTTGATGTGGGCCACTACCCTCCTTATTGTCTTACCAAAAGGCATGAGAATGAGGATGAAGACTTAAAATTATGGGCTTCACCTTCAAAGAGCGCCTTACAATCACATCAGTAAGGAGTGATAAGATCACAACAATCCAACGTGTCAAATCTCAGTTGATAGTGTCAATTAAAGACTTATATGGTAAATTTAATATAAGACTTACTTATAGTTGTCTCTTACTCTTTGTGTCTTGACACGTTTGATATTTTATGGTTGGCTCTGTGCCATGACCCAATTGATATTATAAGGCGATGATGTGCATGCATAATAATCCTTGGTTATGACTATGGGATGATGATTTAAAGAGAATAGGATGTAAATACATGTACTTTTTATACGTATTTTGGTGGCGAGCATCATTATCATACCACCCATCAAATTGAAGACTATTCCTGGGCCAAAAATTGTCTTTTTAATTTTATTAATAACCATTGTGGTGCTTTGGTCCAAATGTTTTTTCCAACTCATTGTTTCTCCATATCGTGTGCCCAGTGCGACCTCTCTATATCAATGCATAAATCACCCTCTACACGGTTTGTGGTCCTAGTTGCATGCCATTATTTGTAGTTGCATGCCATTGAATGTTGTTTAGAGTTGCCATGAGTCTGTGACATTCATGCAAGAAATGAAGTCTTGCAGAGGAGGACTCATCAAACTGACCATTTGAATTTCATTTTGACGAAAAACGAGTGGACATTGGTATCCCAGTTCACATAGGGAGTAGGCACAAACTTTCGGGCTCATTTTGGGCCTAGTAGTAGACTAGTAGTGGTTCTTTGTTGTTACCACTGTAGTAGCTGACACATTGTCACACTTTAGATCTCAACCCGAAGTGACTTGGGAGCCATAGTCAAATCCCAGGGGCCAGTGCCTCGTAGTCGTCAATGATCACTCGTCATCTTGCATAGCTAAGCAGTGAGTGCGTGACATGAGTGAGTGAGTGATTATAATTTATGATATTTCCAATATTTTGAATGACGAGTCAAATTTTATAGCATAGGAATTTCAACATAGAAATTGAAATTTAAATGGATGACTGATTTTTGCCCTACTTTTGAAATGTTGATACAAATTGTGTCCTTTTAATTGGAAGGGTAAAATTCAGATTTTACATTTTATTTGAAGAGCAATTTTAACTTTACACTTATAGGAAGAGCTAAAACCCTGTGGAAGGGCCGAGAAAGGTTCGAATTTGAACAGTGAGCGTTAGTGTCATAAAACTCTCTATTGCATTAATAGTGATCGTCCGTTAGGCCATCAACTTCACTAAGTAGATTGGATATCGCACCCTACTTCAAATTGGCTCAGTGATCAAACAATTTTTTTTTTTGTAACCGAGGGGAACCTCTCCAAACCGCCCAGTGAGCGTCGTCACTAAACCACCTGGATATCAAACCCCACGGGCCGGGGCCAGCCTAAATCTTGAACAGGTTGCCAGCAGGGGTACGGCCACCATCGAGGACGTGCAGACTTTTTCTGGGGTGCAGCAGCACCTCCCTCGCAGGAATCGAAGCCGGACTTCCTGCGAGGCAGCCGTCAGGCCCCACCGCTGGGCTCTGCTCTCAGGCCCCACCGCAGTGATCAAACAACTTTACCCGTGTGTTTACTTCCAAGTCGACTTCAACAACTTTATCCCTGAGCTAACTTCAACTTGGCTGGTCATTAGACAAATCTTTCTAAGTTGACACGGACTCGGTTTGATGATTGTACTTGATTGACAGCTTTTTTGGGTCATCATTAGGGTAGCAAGAAAACCTAAGTTTTGACTGTCGATGCAAACAAAATAGGTTGCAGTTCATTAACAGACTCATTAGGGTTGTTCTCGTTTGTCACTTGATTTTGATTGAGTTAGATTTTGATTGAGGTTTAAATTTTGTAGTTTAGAAATAGAAATAGGCTGGAGGGAGCTTATCATGTAAGCATGCAATATTTGTAATTTTGATTCTTATTCATAAATTTCAGTACACCTCCCAAGGTCGCGTTGTTTAGGGAACTTAGGCCCCCAAATTATCTGTATGCTTTGATGAATAATGTAACAGCCATGGATTCAATTGCAGAGTTGGTTTACATCGTTAACAATAATGGATTGCATATAAACTTAGAAAAGAATCTGGTCATAATGGATGCCAGAGATTGACTTGTTGAATAGAGTTTACCTTGGGATGACCACTTGGAGAAGTTCATCTATTCCATTATTAATGTATTACCTAGGGAAATGTGAAATGTTGATTTGTAACTTAAAAATTTGGATCTTTATATTATGGATTTGAAAGTTTAAAATTAACTCTTTAATTTCGAATATTTCAATTTTTTTCAATTTTTCAATTTTTTTCAATTTTTCAATTTTTTTCAATTTTTCAATTTTAAATTTCAAACTATATAAACCTTTGATTGGCCAAACCACCAAGCTATGACAAAGTTTGAAAAGGAGCAAAATAAGTTCATTTGTGAGAAATGACTTCTGTTTCTATTTGAAACAGAGTCCTAGAAAGGCAGTGAGGTGTGGAAGAAGAGTTCTAGAAGATGTTAACTAAAAAATGTCAAGTGGATGTAGCTTGGGTGGTTGGGAGGGATGATTGTTACTCTCCCCACCTAGGTGTAATTCTTGTAAGTGACACAATGCTCTTGTTGAGCCCCTATGTAATGATTGAGTGGATTATGTAATTTGGCCATACCTTAATTCACCAGAATAGTAAGTGTTGGCATATTTCATGAGTGAAAAAAAAAGATATTTGACAAAAAAACTGAAAAATCAGTAACAAAATTCAATAATGAAAAGTGACCTAGTGTATTTGAAGGCTTCATAGAGAACTTTATCTCAAAAAAAAAATCTGAAACAGTTGTCATTGAATTGCACATGACCATTGGAAGAAATAATAAAATATTCTTTCACATTCAATGGCATACATAACCATAAGAGCGGGACCAATAACACTATTATGGGTGAAGGTGTTGCTTTTGGTGTTTATTAAAGCATAAATGGTTAATATTCGTATTAAAAGGGGATTGCCGCCAAACCAAATAGCATAAGGGAACACTTGGTTGGTCTGTAGTTCTAGAAACTAATGTGTCCCACCAGTGCAAATCCTATTACTAAAGATTAGTGGCCGAACCTGATAGCATAAAGGAACACTCTGTTCGTAATTGGTTGGTCTGTAGTTCCAAACAAGTCAAAATTTAGTTGTCCATGTCTGAGTCTTATTACTAAAGATTTGTCAAGTATATTGCCTTACACACTAAAGTAAAAGTAGAATTCCTTGCCTTACAAGTAGAACTCTCGTGAAAACATAAAAACTACATAAACTCCTAAGAAAACATGAAACAAACTGAAAATATTACATTACAGTTTGGTTTTGTGCCAACCTGGTGTTCAATTGTGTGCTTAGGTGGCTGCATTTCCACATCTACTAAGGTTCCCACTATATCTTCTCCTTCCATCAAATCCCAGTCAATGAATGGGAAAAAGTGTGCAAACACTTCCTCACATCTACTAAGGTTCCCACTATATCTTCTCCTTCCATCATGTTCTAGTCAATAAATGGGTAGTAGTGTACAAACACTTCCTCAACTTTGGATGAGCATCATTGCATGGGAAAGTTAGAAGGTGAAGGTGATCCACTTTTCTGGAAGCTAAAAAGTGTGGAGTCCACTTTATATGCCAATGCTTCATATTTTCTTTGTTCACTTTGAATGAAGTAAAGTTGGGTTTGATCTATTGCTTAGAGAGTCAACAATTAACATCAATATCCATTTTTTTTTGCTAGTCATGGACTTGTGTTATCATGAATAATTTATAGTCCCACTAATTGGATGAATTGGTGAGGCCACACCAGGTCTTTGATATCTAAACACTCCCATTTCCTTATGCCTCTTCTTTAAACTTTTGCAAGCTCATATTACATGTGTATAAATGTTGTGGCCAAGCATATTTTTTTGAGAATACACAACCATATTTTTTTGAGAATACACAAAATACAAATTGAATTTTCCTAAACTAGTTTCCTAGTAATTCACGATGTCTTGTCTAACCAAACCCCACAAGGGAGAGATACAGAGGGTAATTAAAGAGGATGGTAGTACATAGTCTCTCCATTGATTGCCTTTTTTCATTTCCATTGGTTTTGATTATGCCTTTTTTTTCATTTCAATTCTCATATTAGCTTGGGTATATGCTATGCAGTTGTTTATGTTAAAAGTTGGAAGAATATTTTTTTTTTCACTAAAGCGGTTAAAAAATATATTTAAAAAATAGAGAAAAAAATAGGTTGCGACCATAGCTAATGAAACCTGGTTACAATTGTTCACTTCCATCTGTCACAATTCAGAATTATTTGTTTTACCTTGTTCATCGATATGAATCCAAAATTTTAATTTTGTTCCTAATTCCGAAGTCCAATTGTTAACAATTTTTGTGAGCCTCAGCCACCTCATCTTTCCTTCTAGACTCCGGGTTTAAACAATCTTAACTTGCAATCCTTCGATACTGAATGATATAAGTCTAACTCAAGCAGCAAATGAGATCCTTTGTTACTAAATATGTAATCGATCTTTTACAAATTGTCCTGATATTTCGGTCTTTACTCTGTCTTCAGTGATATTCTAAAACCTATTATACTCTGTTCAGAGTTTCTCCTCTTATTAACTCTGTCTTTAGGAACCTTCTAAATCCCGTACTCCTTTTAAAACTCATCTGGATACACTCCTCTGCAACCGGCTATGGAATCATACCTCTGCAACGACGATCCTCAATCTTCATATGCATGTTCATCTAACTTCTGCACATATCAATGCTTATGGGATAGAGTGTGTACTTGCTGGTCCTTTATTTGTTTCAAAGTGTTCTTGTAAAATATTGCAACCTAAATTTTCCAGCCTGCCAGCTTCCTTGTTTGAATCACGCAGGATGAAAAATTTGACACTTGGAGAATTGTTTTATAGTGTTTTGAATCCTTTCAAGGATCCTATTAAGCTTGATGTTGTCAAATTATTTATTTGTATTCAATTTGTTGATCAGTATCTAAGAGTCTCCGAATATTTGAACATCCGTGTATTCCTCGCTCAGAGCCATCTGACAACCTTTGAGGAGGGCCAACGCTTCTGCTTGGTTATTGGAGCAATTGCCTAATCCCCAACTGTAGTTGACCTCTTGTTTTCCTCCAGGAGAGTAGATCACCCCCCAGCGCATGCTGTTGCGGTATTGTCTTTAGACGCTCCATCAAAAAAGATCGTGGCTTTGTCTTGCACTCTCCACCATTCTTGGAATTCCATGTCCGGTGATCTAAGAATCCAAGTTGATGCATTTCCCGGTCTTTTTCCAATTTCTCTCTATTGCTAATTTTTGTGTTTCCGATCCAGTTTCTCTCTTGCGTGGTAAGAGTGGAGTCCATCTGTTTGTCATGATTTCTAATTGCTTCTAGCAAATAAGCCTTTGCTTTGGCAGCCACCTGTTCCGGAGTTTGCAACTGGTTGTTAAAAATTCTACTATTCCTTGCCAACCAGAGTTTCTAACATATGAATTTTGGTATTGATATCCATATATTTTTCCAAATTGGCTTTTTTAAAAGAGAAGTAGGATAGCTATTTTTCTAGGAGTTAAAGAGATCAATAATAGAATTCTGAGTAGGCATGGGGATTTCTAGATTTTGTAGAAAGATGGTCCATACAGCAGTCGCAAAGGAGCACTTCAAGAAAATATGTTCAATATTTTCCAAACTTCTACAACATAGCGAGCATCTATGCGGTCCTATGAAGCCACGTTTTTCTAGATTTTCACCTGTCAAATTTTTTTTATGCATTAAAAGCCAAATGAAAAAGTTGATTTTAGGAAGACCAAAAGGATTCCAAACAAACTTCCAAAGGGAGGGTGGATGTAAGGGTATTTGGGTTGTTTGCAAGTCTTTGAAGCCTTGAGCAGCTGTATATACTCCTGAGTTCCCCCATCCCCACTTATCTTTCTTCTACCTGTGTAGAGGGGCCAGGACATTGAGATTGAGGAGTGATGTCTTCTGAATTAACATTCTCTCAGGAGTTGCTAGCATGACCCATTCCAACTAGTTTCCATTAATGTCCCAGCAGGAGATATCCGCCAATGTTACTATACCTTTTTGAGTGAGCCAATCTTGAATTTCAGTTAAAGAGTCTATGCTTCCAAGCGACTGCTTTCGCATAATTCCGTGCGTCCAAAGTTTAGTTTTTTCCCCATTTCCAGGGATACGGTATAACTTATTTTGAAAGTGTTCTATGCCAGCTCTACATAAGTTCCAAATATTAGTTCCTCTGGGAATATGATCAATTTGTAGATTGCTTATAGATCCTCCTTTGAGATATTTTTTCCATAGGAGTTTGCTAACTGGATGGGGACGATTAGAATATAGATTCCATAGGAATTTTTCACCCAATGCCATATTAACTAAACGAGGATCTCTAACCTGAAGACCGCCTTCTGACAGAGGTCTTTTAACCACATCCCAGCTGACTAAGTGGTATTTATTTTGATTTCCTTTTCCTCCTTTCCAAATAAATTCTTTAATGAGACGATATATTTTATCCATAATAGATTTTGGCGCCATGAGTATTGAGGATTGGTAGATTGGTAGTGAAGAGAGCACTGATTTTATCAGAATCAGTTTTCCAGCGTGGTTGAGCCAATAACCCCCCCAGGCATGAATTTTTGCCTTTATCTTGTTTATGAATTCAGTCCAAAGAGAGTTTTTAGTTGTTACCAGAGTTAAGGGAAGGCCAAGATCTTTTATTTATTCCCATGTAATGTCCCTTGTTAGGAATTTTATTAAAATGACAATTTTTCACTTTTTTTCCCTAGTTAGACCTTTGACTAGTTTTGAGCTCTAGGTACCCAAATTGCTCCAATTGATCCCAAATATTCTTAGAAGGTATATGGATGATGTTAGAACATAAATATGTGTTTCAGGGATTCTTTTGTACCTTTAGAATACTTCTGCAAATCCTCTTTCAATTCTGGCCAATGTAGGGAACTTTACTAGTAATTTCCCTTTGACTAGTATTGGTCTCTAGGTCTCAAATTGACTCCAAATGCCTTCAAATATTCAAGGAAGGTGTATGAATGATATTAGGACTTGAATATGATGTTCAGGGATGAGATATGGCCACCGAAATACCTCTGCAAACTCTCTTAAGATTCTGGACCAAGTATGCAATTTTACTAGTAATTTGGGGTTCAAATCCCCCTAGGGTAAGTACTGAAAATGGATTCCCAAATGCCTCCAAACCCACTCAAATTTCTGAAAAAAGTTAGGGGATGTCTCAAGGATTTTATTAAGGTCCCAAATGCACCATTCATTAGTTATTAAGTCTGTTCAAAACCTCTCCCAAACAACAACAAAAATCACTAGTTCGACCCTTGGGGAAATGGCACCAAATCTTCTCCAAATGTAAATAAACTGAGTAAAATGACTTCAAATGCTTGAGAAATGAACATGAAACTTCTATAATACATAAATAAAATTCCATTCATCAATAAACCATCATTAGTTTACTTATCCATTCAAATCCATCAACATTACATTGGTTCACAACAAGGTAGTGGGGAAATGGCACTGTTCTTTTATTAAAAATGAGATTTATACATTTCTACTTGGAATTTCGACTTGAAACTTTTTGGAGATGAATAAAAGAGTATTTAATTCATATTACAAGAGAAATGGGGCATTAGAAGCTCCCCTAAAGAGTACAGTAGCTCACCAAAAATGCCCTCCCTCAAGGATCAAGAATATGCCACCAAAGGAAATGGTTGAAGGAGTGAGCTGCAATAGAAGAAATCATGAGCTGCCCTGTAGCTTACACCTGAAAATAAATACTCCATTAAAGCTCCAAATGAAAGGTCTGAATGGCCTTTCCAATTATCAACTTGGATGGGAATCTTTCACCCTCGAAATTGGCTAAGGCAAGAAACTAGTCATCCACTAGCTCTCCCTCTTCACAAATGCAATTGCAAATTCTAAAAATGATCAAAAGATTCTATTCTTCTTTTTTCATGACTTTATAGACTTCTAATGTCCTCCATGGGTCGAATTCCTTCCAAGAGACTCATGCCAACTCAACTTGGGAAGAGATTCCAAAGAATGCCACTTGTACAACAATTCCTAGTTTCCCACTTCCACCAAATCACACGTGGAAGCATCTTAGCTGACCTAACTCCCTTGAGCGCCCTCTTGGAGGCTACTTTTAGCCCTGACATGTCATATATTTCATATGTCAGCCTTCAGGTCTGATTTGTGTCATAGGTGTCATAGCATCTTCATCATTGTTGTCATAGAGCTAGGGAATCTAGCCCAAGTGTCCCACTAGCTCCATATTGTCTCTTCCTCTTCCATGGGAGTTACTCTTCCTCTATATTTCGACCTTGGATGATTCATGCCATGAATAATACCTTTTGAACTCCCCCAAGTATGTTATCATTCACCTTGAATTCGAATTGGTGAGAGAATGATGTCAAGTGTAGTGGGGAAATCTAGCCATATGTGGGTCCCACTTTCTCCACGTGTCTTCATGATCAAATGGCACTTTGATTTTCACTTGTATATATTTATTTATCTCCTTTATTAAAAATTTATGCTATTCTAATGTTCAAACATCATTTATTATCCCCCTTATTCCAAATCCCAAAGCTTCCACCCAAACCTAGGAAACTAGTAATTTTCCTCCTTGGCAATTATTTGACCCTTAACATCAATTTGAAAAACTCTAATGAATATGGACAATGTGATTAGGACATTGTGACCCAATGCCAAATTTGGGACATGACATCCCAATTAGCAGATCCTGAGAAGCCTAAGAAGTGAGCTATTCTGTGTATAGATTGCTGGTCTGAATTCCAACCGTAAACTGCACTTTTTCTGTTATTAACGAGCGCTCTAGTTGCCTGGAAATAGCTCTGAATTATTTCTTTAAAATATCTGGAAATATTTAAAGATGCTCCTCCCAGAAATAGGGAATCGTCTGCAAAGAGAACGTGATTTAGGGAAGGAATACCTTTAGCCAATCTTATTCCTGGAATTTTCCCTGCTTCTCTTACTGCTTCTAGTTTCCTACTCATTGAGTCCGCCATCAAGATATATAGGAAATGGGATAATGGACACCCTTGTATAATTCCCCTCGTGGCCTAAAAAAATTTTGCAGGTCTTCCATTTATTAAAGGAGCAATCCAAGGCTTGTCAATGCAAGCTTTCACCAGGTCAGTAAAAAATTTGTTGAAGCCGAAGGATGACATAACTTTGTAGAGAAATGAGATTTTAACTCGATCAAAGGCGTTCGCCATGTCTATTTTTATTAGCATTCCTTTTTCTTTTCTGAGCTTGCTGGAGTGCATTGCTTCCTGCACTAGGATCAAATTATCTAGAATTTGTCTTCCTTTTATAAAGCCTCCCTGATTAGGAGAGATCAACTTGTTGAGTAGAGGTTTGATCCTACTAGCTAGAAGTTTTGATATTATTTTGTATGAGGCATTACAAAGTGATATTGGTCTGTATCTATGAAAGGAGCTAGGGTTTACTTCTTTAGGTATCAATGCAAGAAAGGTAGAGTTATTATTACCTCCCATTTTGGATTTATTTTGAAATCCTCTGATCACACAGATGAGATCCGCTTTGATGATGGGCCATCATGCTCTGAAAAAGTGTATTGTAAAACCATCTGTTCCTGGTGATTTGTCCGGCTCCATATTCCAAAAAATACATTGAAAATCTCTTTTTCTGTAAAAGGCTTCAAAATATTTTTATTCTCAAGAGGACTGATTATATTTGGAATATGAGTAAGGAAGTCCGTTGTAATCTCCTCATCGTAATTGCTATCCTCTGTGTACAAAGCTTGGAAGTGAGTTCCTACTGCCTTTTTAATATTTTCATAACCTTTTATAGTTTCACCTTCATCTGAGGTATTCTTAGAGATTTGATTTCGTAATTTCTTGGATTTTGCTTGTCGGTGGAAAAATGAAGTGTCACGGTCACCAGCCTGTAGCCACAAGCTGCACGATTTCAATATCCAATGCTCTTCCTCTTGACGGAGTGTTCTAAAGACTTTAGCTTGGCTTTGTTGTTCCTTCATCAAATCAGAGGTGGCTATGTCCTGTTCTTCCAGCTCCATCTGGAAAGAGGACAACTCCATGACAGCTTCCTTTCTATGCGCAAGAGGCCCCTTAGTCGCTTTCTTGATCCATTTTTTTAACGCATGTTTGTATTCTTAAGTTTCTGCTCCCAAACATAGCTCAAAGATCCTGTGATGGGGATGTCCCAAGCTTTGGAAACTTCCTCCACAAAACCATCCTTCTTAATCCAAAGAGGACTGAACCTGAATGGGATTGGTCCTAGATCTTCCTCGTCGTTCAAGCGTAGGAGGATTGGTTTATGGTCAGAGGCTAAATTAGGCATTATTTTCGATCGAATAATTTTCTTTTCGAGAAGTATCATGCTCTAAATTGAAAATATGACAAGACGTGCTGCGATATGTTGAGCTCCCATCCTATTGTTTGTCCATGTATACTTTCCCCTCTTGGGCTTTATGTCCATCAAGTCCCATTGCTGCAACAATTCTTCTACCTGTTGAAGCCTAGGATCTCTTCCGTTGTTTCCACCTTTTTTTTCTTTTGGATTCATAACTATGTTAAGATCCCCCGCGAGAATAATATTACGAGGTTTGTATATCTCCAAGAAACCTGTTAGAGTTTCCTAACAATTTTTATTTTTATTTTTATTTATTTTATTTTATTTATTTATTTATTTTTCCATGTAATTAACAGGAACATATAAATTGAATAATACGAAGTTTAACTTACTTTGGATGTGATGGAGATCTATGTAAATCCAGTGCTGTGTTGCGAAGGAGTTTTCCAGTTTAAATTTCTCTTCGGACCACAAGGTAGCAATCCCACTAGAGGAGCCTCTTGCACTAACAACCTTTCCTGTGTTCTTCTTCCACTTGGATATGCTTATAGATAGAAGAGTTTCCTCTTCTATTTTGGTCTCTTGGAGCATGAGTATATCTATTGTATCAATTTTGAGGAGATCTTTTACTGCATCATCTTTTAAGGGATTCCCCAGTCCTCTGCAATTCCAAGAGACCAAGTTTATTACTTACTGTTTGATGGTGGTGGACCGCCTTTAGGGGTCCTATATCTAGTATTCCTGCCGTAAGCCATATCCATGGTTCCTTGAATTCCTTGCATCTTGTGTCTTTCAGCTTCCTCTTCTCTTATTTCTTTGTTAGATTTCCTACCAGCTTTCTTTGAGGATTTATCTGAGAAGTCTTCCTCTGAGGAGGAGACCACCTCCGATGGTTTTCGTTTTGTCATTTCAGCATATGAAGGTGAAGAAGTTACCTCTTTTAGTGAGGTCGGTTGTTTTTCCTTGACTTCTTCTTGTAGCTCTCCCTCTTCCTTTTCTTCGTGGGCAAGCTGTTCATCTGGAGTACATAGAATTTCAAAATGATTTCGTGCCTCTTCTACCCTGGGTTGAGCATTTTCCACTTGTTCTTTTTCAGATGTGGTGTTCAAGGTCCCAATAGGATTTCCCTTTCCTTTTGACTCGGGAATGGATTTTATTGTTGATTGTCTCTTGACTTGTTTCCACTGATCTCCCTTATGTTTTTCTGTTTCTTCCTCTATTTTTCTTTTGCATTGGCGAGTGAAATGGCCATATTTGCGATAGTGTCTGCACTTGAAGGGCATTTGTTCCTAGTCAAGTTCTTGAATGTGAGACCAATATATTATGGTTAGATTTATTGCTTCGGGGAGACCTATTTCGAGATCCACTTCCATGCATATCCGCATGCAGGTGTATTGGTCTTTTTTTTAAGCTTTATCTATGGCCTCTAAAGATTCCGGATTCCAACAATGCAATGGTAAATGGGGTAACCTGACCCAAACAGGGACTTCCGAAGGTATATCTTGGATGGGGTCAAAATATGGGGTCCATTTATTTAGATACAGGCCTTGTGGTCCCATGAAATAGGGCCCATTCCGGAAGATAAGATCCTGATCCGATGCGCTATCGAAAACAAACATGAAATATCCCTTTCCTACTAGATAACTTTTAATGTCTTTAGCCGTAAGAGGTTTCTAGTTTTGTTGCACCCATAGTTCTATGGATTTTGGGGATGGCTATAATCCTGTAAACTGGCCTATTAGGCCCTTCTTCGATAGATTCATAGCAGTTTTGTAGGGCCTCTCAGCCGGAAGGGCCACATTAGGGATCCCTTCAAGTTTTTTGACAAATTTATGTTGAGTTGAAGATGCTAGTCGCTTCCCTTGAGCTGCAACCAATCTTTTGAATGGAAAAATATCCGGAGGATTCGGTGAAGGAGGAGGATCTGATCCTCCCCCTGAAGCCATGGTCGAAAGGCCTGTGCAGTCTCGAGTAGAGAAAGTCCAAGACAGGTTGTCTCAAGCTCTGCTGCCACACTAATCGAAGATGTGCCTAAAGGCTGTGTCAGCCTCATACCACAACAATCTGATCGAAGCTATTGCAGAGCGCTCGATCCCAAACACTCAGATCTGAACACAGTCTCTTTCCACACAACCGCGTTGTTGCAGAGCTCTCGGAATCACCCAAATGGGCCAAGCCCAGACCGCCATCGACCGTGGTCAGAGAAGCTCTCAGCAGGTGGTCTGCCGATCTACTGTGTAGAGCTCAAAAGAATGTTAATGATAGGTTTTAAATGCACATAGCTAATGCACGCAACCAATGCATGCCAAATGCACACCAAATGCGCGTAGCCAATGCACGCCCAATGCACGCCAAATGCACTAAATAGAACTACTTTTAAATCTAAACATTTATCGGCTGGGTTGCCATTTTGGATCAATGGTGTGCTAGGATAAATCAACTACAGGCTTCCTTTTCTTCCTTTTCCTTTTCTCACATTTCTAGGGAGTACAATTATATGGATGATTCCCGATCAATAAGGGTTGTGGGAGCTCCTGAAGGCATACTTTATTTTGAAAAATTTCAAGACTTTATCAAGATCTCTAAAGGCTCTTTAAAATTGGAAGAATTCTAATGTTTTGAATGACTGCATTGATTATGAGATTTATGACACATCCATTTATTTTGATTATATCTTCTTTCATTTCAATTTTCACATTAGCTTGGGTATATGCTATGTAGTTGTTTATGTTAAAATTTGGAAGAATTTTAATGTTTTGAATGCTTGCATTGATTGCACCGAGAGTATGAGGTGGCAGATGTTGTACTGTGTAATGTTAGCGTTACGTTATGTATGTCGTTGGCATAAAAAATAAATAAAAATGCAAATGTAGGCTTAAATAAAAAAATTAAATTATATTGCTTTAATCTTAAACATAGATATATCAAGCATCTAGGTGTAAAGTTTTTCTTAATGTGTACAAAAAATAAGAAAAAAATTTACACCTCAAGATATTGGATCCCTCTTGGTGCGTGATAGATCGAGATTTATGACACACATCCAATGTATGTTTAAATGCCATGGGAGAGGGTGGTAATACATAGTCCCTTTATGCCATATTCCATTTCAATTCCCACATTAGCTTGGGTATTTGCTATGTAGTTGTATATGTAAAACTTGGAAGAATTTTAATGTTTTGAACTCTTCTGCTAGAGTTTATGTTTTTAGGATGTGGTGAGACAATGGAATACTATTTATAGTCAAATTGTAATGTAAGTGACATATTGCTATTGTAGAATCCCCTATCATGGTTGCATGGTTGATTCCTCTTTCCTTGAGCAGTGAAATACCTTGATATGTTGACAATTCTTTTGCCTTGTTAGATACTTTGCCCAATGCCTAAGCATAGGTTATTTCTTGATTTCGTTTGAGATAAAAATGATTCTCCTCACACTCGTCTCCCTTATGTTACTTTGAATGTTATGTTGCCATTCACGTTGAATTGATTTTTTATTTTATTTTCTACTCTTACATATATATATTTTTCATAGTTTTATTTATTTATTAATAATTTATTAGTATTATATTTTTTAAAATAAACCAATAACATTCAATACCTCAAAAACTATAAAAACAAATTGTTAATTATAAACACTTTTATTCATTACTTCCATGTCATAATTAAGACCTATTAATACAATATTCCAACTGCATTGCCTTTGAAGCCATTTTAGTAGCGACGTCTTTAGTTAGAATTTATTTACGTTGTTAATATCAATGATATGTAACCTCAACCCCCATCCCTGCTCAAATAACAATCGAAATACGCAAATAACAATCTTTTAAAAAAAAGAATGGATAAAATATCGCATCGAGTGCCTTTTATCATAATCAACGAAAAATGCAACAATGTGCATTGCTTATTCTTGTGATCACATTTAATATCATATTCTCAAAACATAAATATTAAAAGGGATTTCATCTCAAATGCAAAACTATAATAAACAAAAGTTGCGTGTAGCTTAGTCTCTGCCTTAGTTATATTTAAACAAAATATTTTATTTAACCTACAAATAAAATAAATTATTAATTATTTTTTATTTATTTCAAAAATTCAAAATACAAAAAGAAAAAGAAGTTCAATGCATGTTTTGTTTTTTCTACAAAAATAACATATAGTAGACTAAAATTAAAAGGTTAGAATTGAATGATGACTCATAAATGTCTCACTAACGCAAATCAAATAACACATCGATTACATTGAAGTAGCGACCTATTTAAGTTTAAATTTTGAAAAAATTACACTTAACTAACACATAACATATATGGAAATATTATGAATCAAAATTATTGAGACATACTCAAAGCCCATCTATATATGTCAAATTATGAATTATAAATATTAGAAGAATATGATCAACAACCTTCTTCAAAAAAATACAAAATATAATTGTATTGCTTAACAGGCTGCGTCACTTCAGTTTAGAAGGGGCAATTCAAAAAATAATAACATTACATCTAAGCCACATTGTTTCTTCACATTTAACATGTTCTGAACATATGCCATACTTGTCTATATAATATTGATTCCATCTTCTTTATTATGTTCTTAAACTACTTTTTCCCCAACTTTAATAATCTCATTAATCAAATTCTACTTTTTAATCTTTCAAAACAATAACTTTTGAACATTCCATCCAACTTTGCTAAGGTTGTGCTTTTAATATTTATACATCTTTTTTGAACATTCCTTAGGAGTGGCAAGAATACATGAGAACAAAGAAGTTAGATTATGGTTATGATTTTATGACCATAATTTATGGAGGTTGTTGAAAGCTTTCAATTAAGAGGTCATGCATTCAAGTCTTTGAAGTGAATGCCTCTATGACATAGCCTCACTCGATGTTGCCATTGATAGAGAGTGTGTATACAAAGAGTATGTTTCAAAGTTTTAAACTGCTTAACAACCTACGTGAATTAAAGTAATAATTTTTTTTGTACTAGAGGAATCAACAACTGGAGATTGGGCTGGTACTCGCATGACACGGGGTCTAGGGATCGAATCCCACTACCACTATAACCCTAGGTGCCCCACACACCCAGCAAGCATGGGACACAGGTAAAGCCGAGTGTGAATGGAACTCTTGACCTCTCTTTACAATGAGCGACTTCATATCAAGCGAACCACCAATGAGCCACACCCGTGCGGGCATCTCAATAGTTATGATGTTTTATTGAGTAATATTATTTTTAAAAAAATTAAAAGATGAATTATACTTTTTATTAATTAGATATAACTATCGATTATTTTGTTTATATTATTTAATAATTATTTTAATAAAAAAATCATAATTAATTTATATATTTTAAATCAAACATACTAAGTATAATAATAAGATTGCCACAAAACAATGTAACTTTTAAATAAACTTTTTTTAAAAACAACAAAATACAAAACTATAAATTACCATTAATAGACTATGTGCTAACATAAACATTCACTTTCTAAAGCACTTCTTAAATATGTTATGGTTGCATGGAAATGATATAATTTTTTAAATTGCTAAACCTTTTGATTAAAACTACAAAACATTTGGCACAAAGCAGTTCTTAAATATGTTATGGCTGCATGGAAATGATATGATTTTTTAAATTGCTAAACTTTTTGATTAAAAACTACAAAACATTTGGCACAAAGGTGACCTGCAATGTAATAACAAAGGCATGCACATTAAGCCTTGTTCCATGTGATAACAAAAACATTCACATTATAAAGCAAAGATGTTTTTTATTTTCAGGTAAGTAAATTTGTTTAACAAACTTTTTGGACAATATTCTAGAAAATAGTTGACACTAAGAAGCCCTCCAATAACCAAACACTCACATTACAAAGTAAAACAATTATATAATTTTAAGGAAAGACAATTTTCTTCTTATTTAAAACTTCTGTCCATATAAATCTGAGTCTAAAATGTATGTATGTCAATTCAGTCTATCTCGTATGGTTGTGAGATGGAATGTTATCCTCAACACCTAGGTCTTTATTCTCGTAAGTGACATGTTAGTATAAGTTTTGAGCTATGCAGACTTGCACACCATGTATCATTGTGCTTTAGAGAACTGCATCATAAATAATTATAAAGTTTTTCTGACATTTCAGGAAAAACTTTTGCTCACTGTCAGGGACGTGCAAAATTTTTTCTAAGGAATTTTTTTGCAATCATGTTCTGTCATGATTCAATCCTACAAAACGGAAGGTACAATACTGATTCATGCAAGCATATGAACCTGAAAAATTTAAATTATCATTTCAATGCTCCAATGATGTTGTGCTATCAACTATAATCTTCGATATATCACAACAGACAGTGTAATTCCTGTAACAAAAATCTTGAAAGGAGGTTTAAATGCTATAAACGAGGGCTAATTCCATAACTTGGGAAATGAGGTTTTCCCGGCAGGTGGGAATCATGGCTATCTATTGGCCACCAATTGACACTTTCTGGGATAGCTTGCATGGACTCCTCGATCTAGTAGCAGGATTGCGACCTATATGACTACCGAGCACATACAATATATCGAGCTCCTTTTTAAAAATATGCTAAACCAAAATAAAAGGGAGCCATCATTTCTATGGCCAGTTCTTGCAGGTGTATATGCTAACCTAAAGTTCATTAATAAACAATCATATGCTCATTAAATGAAGCTAAATTCTAGTACAAAAATTATTAAACTGTTGAGTCTCAACGTGAAGTAGGGATTAAACAAAACACTTTCAACGACCAACCATACCTTAAAAATATTTTTTCCCACGAACCATCTTGATGATAAGAAGAGCAATATCAACAAGCCTTGGAGATGAACACACGCACTGGAGACCAGATCTAGACTCATCCTTGTATCTTGGTTCATCATATATGGAAATCATAACTGCATACCAATTAATAAGAATATCTAGGACTCTTGACTCCTGGGAGGGAGGATAGTCCATAATTTGTTCCCCTGGCATGTTCTGAAAAGATGAATTCCCACCAGAATTCATCATGGTTTGGAGCGAAGGAGGGTACAAGCTTACAGGAGAACTAAATGCAACGAGCCTTAAGATTTCATGACATAATCCCCATGGAATGACCACCTTCCCCATTGAGGATCCTATTGGAAAGGTCACATGCCAACTTGAGTGTTCCATCCTACCCTTTCTTCTTGTTCTATAGTGAGAGTGTACACTCCAAACTTCAAGGCCATCGAACCTTTAATGTCCTTCGATATAATGAGCACTTATAGATTGATAACTACGGAATATGATCATATTCATTACTGTCGTGGAGAAATTGAATAAATCCTTCAGTTTGTGATGCCCCTTGATTAACCAACCTATCTGCCTCAACATTATTTCCTCTGAGAACATGAAATAAATCCTTTTTCTCTAGTGATGCTAAATTTTGTTTAACTCTTTCCAAATTGTGATCCATTTTGATTTTCTTGAGCAAACTACTAGAGATTAAAGCATTTATCATGAGCCTTCAAAATCCAATGATGATATCCTCCTTGATTCCCTCTTTGATGAGCATTCTGGATCCTTAAAACAAGGCCAAAAGATTTTCCATATTGTAAGTCTCATGTACGAGTCCCCAAGCAAATGTTGCCTTTGTGATTCCACCTGGATCAACAATAAACCTCCCCACACCTACCACTACTTTTCCAATTGAAGGACATGGGGGTGGGACTCGATCCACTTATGTGTGCACATGTCACGAGATCATTTAATACAATATCTTTGGGTGCAACCACATGTTCGAACACTCCCTCAAGGTGACCCCATGAATTCAGGCTTGGCCCTCATGATAATTGAACCTTGCCCATTGGTGAAAAAATCCTCACTCTTCACTAATGGATCCAACCCCTTTCGGATAAACGAATTGAAATGCATCTATTGGGAGTTGAACCCATACCTATTGCTTGGAAGGAAATTATCCAAACTGTTGGACTACAAACGCTACATAAAATTCTATTAGACATATTTTTATCAATAAATGCCTTGCATAATTAAATAGAGAAACTATTACATATTTTCCACAAATAAATTAAATATTTTTAAGATAAAAATGTTACTTAGTTCCTCGGTGCACATTGTACGAAAATACACATTGATGCTTAATAATCCCACAAACAAAACACTGCACGAAATCCATATATACTCACCAGTATAGCATGACAAATTTTTAAAAACAACCTAAATTTTATCGGTGCATATAATTTTAGAGCACCAATGCATATCATCTGTATGTGTCACACCGATATACCCATGATTTTTTTAAACAATTAACATTAAAATGATGCACTTTTTATTGAATCACATTGGTGCAATAAGACATACAATATGCACTGAAAAAGTGACAACATTTAAAAAAACAAAATTGATAGGGACAATTTTCAACAACATTTTAAAAAATTTAACATTAAAACGGTGCACTTTTTAGTGAAGCCCTCCAATGCATTAATTGTACATTACACATTGAAAAAGTGTCAACAATTTTTTTTACTCATAGTCATAGGTTTCAACAGTCGAACCAATGAGTGGACCCATTGCAATAGTCGATGCCTCATATATAAAAGCACAAAGACATCAAACATACAATGTCTACAAAGAAAAACTTGCATTGTGAATTAGAAGAGATGATTAAACCCTAATGAAAACAAAAGAGAAGCAACACGAAAACAAGGGTTTGTAGTGTTAAAGGTAACTTAAAAACCTTTTTTTTTCTCCATAATATACTATAAATATTAGTATAATTTTTTTATTGGATTATTTAAAACTATTAGAGGAAAACAAAATACCCAGAGTTTCTTCTATCTAGAGTTGTATGTGATCCATAATACCTTACCAATTTGTCTCTTCAGAAAATTTTGGCCACTCCAAAGTATTCCTTGGTAATTTCTATTGTAGAACCCTCCCTCAAATTTTTAGCAAAATATTGAGATAGTTATTGGATTTTATTTTATAAATACATTTATTGCAACTCATATTTTGAAAATAAAATACTTGCTCATTTAATTGCTGGATATTAATGTGCGTTGGTGAAAAAAAAGTGCATATTTTTTTTTAATATTTCCATTTTCAATGCACACACATGGGTATAAATAATGCAGCTCCATATATTAAAAAAAAAATCAAGTGAAAGCCTCCATTATTATATCTTAGAAGATCATTTCTTTAGCGGTTGTTTTTGCATATGTTTATCTTTGGTGCACATGTTTTTGGTGCATCAGTGTTCTTTATTTCTCATAATGCACTGTTTCGATATATTGAAACAAACACACCATATTCATTTAACAACCCTTTGGATTTATATTTGATGTTAAAATCATACACAAGTAAAATAAAATACTCCATAGGATACATATGCTATTTAAACTCACACCATATACTTAAAAAATGGTTCAATTTTTTTTTTAAAGTTAGATTATTATATGCTTCACAAACGTTCTTTTAAGAACCTAGACACGTATTGGTTGTTGATTTGGATCAAATTCAAGTAGAAAACATCATAATATCAAATGAAGAATTCTCAGATTCCAACACATACCATATTGTTCAAAATTCAAGTTCTCCCTTGCTATTTGTAGTAAGTTCATATTTTAATTATATTTTGATCTTCTAATTGGATTTATGTTATTTATGCATGTGCATGTGAATAATTATACATTGAATTGTGCATAATACTGATTCGAGATCGAGTTCATATACACAATATATTCCACCTATAAAAAGACATCACAATCTCTTTTCAGGAGCAAGACACTACAAGCAATTGGTAGATGAAATTGTAAGTTTGCCTTACCCCGTTAATTGTGACATGCCATCTTCTAACCACAATAGTGGAGAAATTATTCTTCATCACGAACTAGATATCTTTTATGAAACCTTAGTAGCATGCAGTTGTTCAAAATTTCAAGGTTTGAAGGAACTAACCTTATCCATGTCACACTGATCCATTACATTAATGGTTGAATACCCAATGTTGATGGTCTAATACCTCCCACTATAGTGAAAAATGAAACAGGTGATATAAAATACATGTAGGAACGCTTCTATATGCTCATTTTTTGAAAATTTAGAAGTGAAAACAACTATGTTTCATTCTCAATTGACAAAGGTAATGTTCCATGGGGGAGGGATGTTTGTCGTAGTGTAGTCTGGTATAAAACGACGTAAGAAATTGGCTCACCTTGAAGACTTTGTAGTTAATGAAAAGTTCGTGAAGGGGGAAGGTTGATAATGGATTGAACCTTCAAAGGATCAACAGTGATCCCTTTTTAGGAAATGGTGAATCCAAATAACCAACCCGTAGGTACACAAAAGATGCACTTGAGAGGGTTCAAGCAGATATTATATTTACGATATTGAAGGAATACCTGGCGTAGGTCCTCTAGATGTTGTGAGTGTTTCTTGGACCATACCATGAGTTTGTCCAAGAAGGAAAGGATGATATGAACCAAGTCATGAAAAAAATATGACATGGCACGCTGAAAGGTGGCATCTCTAGCATTCTTCAACCCGAATGGAATGACTCTGTAGGTGAACGTTGTTGGAATATTCTCACCATCATTTTTGTGTTTTGCATGCTTGCATGCAATTCTGCATGCATCCAGTGATCTGCATGCATTTGCATGCATCCAATCATCAGTATGGAAGTCTCCCAGCACCTAGTCCTTATTTTGCAGCCCCCAGGAGCTTGTTTCTGCTCAGTTTTAGCCCTCCTAGCCACTGATCCGCCCTTGTTTTCATCACTGGAGCATAAGTGCGCCTTATTCCACCTATTTAGGAGTTACTTCAGTTAGTTGGTTGGTTGATGACTTAGTTCCTTGATTCAGGGGATGATTGATCAATTAATTGACCAAAGCACTTAGATAGGAACCTACCGAGACTAGTTGAGCTCTACTGACTACTGACAGCTCCTCATGCATCCACATTGGAGACTCCTTCCCTACATCAGTGCCCATGCACTCAATTAGACTCAGTTAGACTCATTTGACTAACTATTTGACTTTTTTGACCACTGCCACTGGTTTGGATGATGTCTCCAATGCTATCCAAGCTGCACACTGAGGAGAATTCGAATGACCTTAGCGGCATTCAAATCTCTTTGATTGTATTAAGTTATTATTCATTATTTAGAGTGCCAGCTTACAGTTGATGGATGATACAACAATTTTACTCCATTTTCTGTGTAATGAGTGATTATTGATTCAACATTTCTTCTTCTTCTTTCTGCACTTCATGAGTGAATTCTAGTGAGGTCTGCTACTACTGAGTGATCCTACTTCCAAAATATCACATGGTATCAGAGCTGACAGCTGCTATTCAAATTGCAGCAACATCAATTGCAACAGTTCCTTGAGCAGTTGTCTTTCATTGAGCACCAGAAGCCTCTGGTTTTCCACAACAAATCCTGGTGCTATTGCCTTGAATTCACTGGATCAATCCAGTGAGGTCTAGCCAGGTGTGAAGGAACCAGTCACATGTGCTTAGTGTCCCAAGGAAGTGTTTAATTCGAATTACAACAGATCTTCTTTTCATAATTCTCATTATTTTTGCAAGAATCTCCCTCTTTCAACTTTGAATTCTTTAGTATCATGGATCTCAAGTTGAATTCATTCAACTACTTCGAATGGAAGGAAAAAATGGACATCTTCTTGAAGTCGAAGAGTCTTTCCAGAGTAGTGAATGGCTCTACAGTTGATCCCACTGGTGCAGTAGAGAAATCCAAGTACTTAGACAAGATTGATGAAGCGGTAGGACTGCTACTACTTAGCATTTCTGAAGATTTTCACTTTCATGTTATCGATTTGAATACTCCAAAGGAGGTTTGGGACAAGCTCAAATCCCTCCTTGGCCAAAATGATTATTTGAAGGGGAATAGACTAGAAAATGAGCTCATCTCCTTGATCCCAAGCAATTTCGAAACTATCACTGAGTTTCTCAACAAATTCAAGAACTTGATTTCATAGTTGAAGAGGTATGGGATTGAGAAGGAAGAAAAAAAATTGATTCTTTCCATCCTATCAAAGCTAGGCCCTGATTATTCAATGTTTGTTTCGACCTTCCAGTCAGCAAAGTTGTCCATTCCAAAATGGAAATTCCCTTCGCTTGAAGACTTCATCCAATCTCTAACTCTTGAGGAGGAGAATCTAGTGCACATGGGAGTGATAAAATCCAAGTTGGATTAAGCTCTTGCAGCCACTGAGTCAAGGAGAGTGAATGGAAAAGGAAAACAAAAAATTTCTCATAGAATTTCTAAGGATACAAAGCAGAAGGAGGCTCCCATACAGTCAGATGGAGCCTCAAATACTAAGAAGGACAAGCAAGATCAAAAGGGAAAATCCAAGTGCACATACTGTAATCGAGGAAATCACCCTGAGAGCTCATGTATGAAGAAGACCATAGATTTCATGGCTTCACTTCTTGAAAAAAATATTCTTCCAGTACCTGCATGTGCTAGAAAGAAAGAGAGTGAACAATCTAGATCCAAGAACAAAGAGAGATGCCATATCGTCATGGCAGGTGCATCAACTCAATCCACCTTCATCATAGATTCTGGAGCATCAAGACACATGTCTTCCTCCAAGAATCTCTTCATTGGATTCGAAGCTACTGTTGGACAATCCATTATGTTGGGGAATGATTCTGAGGTCTCCTCTGAGGGGATTGGAATAATCAAACTAGATCATGGATACTTCTCGGATGTACTATATGTCCCCACTCTCAATGCTAATCTAGTTTCAATATATCAGATGACCCATACTGGAGAGCCCATGAGGGTGATCTTCTCTTCAAATGAGGTCAAAATTCAGGACATGTTATCAGGTTCTACTATTGCAAAAGGTGTTTCTAATCACATGTCGAAACTGTATGAGTTCTCCCATTTCTTACCTCTCTCAAAGCAATCTGCTCTCCACACTCATGCCAATGAAGAAAGTAGATTGTGGCATGAAATATTTGGGCATATTGACTATCAATACTTTCAAGATATGCATACTAAAGATATGGTTGAAGGGATTACCAAGATCAAATTTTCCCAAGGCACCTGCAAAGGTTGCTTGAATGGAAAATATCCAGCAAAGAAGTTTGAGAAAAAGAAGACTCAGAAGGTAGAGTGAATTTTAGATCCATATCCACAAGAACCTACAGATCTAGCACCTAAGGTTCAAAATCCTATTACAAAATTGTTCACCACTACTACATCCACTAGTGATCTTGTTGGAGATCCATCATCTTCAAGAACAACTAGATTTGATCTACTCTCTCACATAGATCCATTTCTAGCTGAGAGATGCTTTCTTATGATTGGATCAGATCCAAAGTCATTCTTTGAAGCCTACCAAGATCCAAGATGGGTAGCAGCTATGGATGAAGAGTACTAGTCTCTTCAAAGAAATGAAACTTGGAAGCTTGTTTCTCTCCCACTCAGGAGGAATCTTGTTCAATGCAAGTGGGTTTACAAAACTAAGATGGAATTTGATGGGGTCACTAGAAAATACAAGGCTCAACTGGTTGCAAAGGGTCACTCCCAAGTCCATGGGATTGAATACTCAGAAACATACGCTTCTGTTGCTAAGATGGATTCCATCCATCTTGTTCTTGCTCTTGCTGCATCCAAGCACTAGGAAGTGCTTCACATGGATGCCAAGAGTGATTTTCTTCATGGAGATCTAGAGGAGGAGATCTACATGAATCAACCTGAGGGGTATGTTGAAGACTCTTCACTGGTATGTAGATTGAGGAATTCCTTGTATGGACTCAAACAAGATCCCTGAGTTTGGTATGTAAAGATGGTCTCCTTCCTTCTGTCACAAAAATTCTTGAGATGCAAATTTGATTCGAATGTCTACATGAGACATGAAGGTGACTCTCTACTTCTGATTGTTATATATGTTGACGATCTATTGATTACTGGGAGAAACACTTCATGCATTAGATCTATAAAAACAACTTTGCATAACTCCTTCTCCATGTCAGATCTTGGATTATTGAGATAGTTTCTTGGTCTTGAAGTCACTCAGAGTGATTCAAGAATCAAGGTTGCACAATCCAAGTATGTTTCAGATATGTTTGACAGGTTCCACATGAGTGAATGCAAACCAACAACATTTCCTTTTCTTTCAGGTACCTTGAGGATGGTTCTTCCACACCTCTGGTGGAGAGTACAATGTATCGACAGTTGATTGGGAGTCTATTGTTTCTTACACACACTCGACCTGATCTTTCTTATGCGGTTAATGATGTCTCCAGATACATGCACGAGCCTCATGAGATTCACTGGAAGGAAACAAAGATGATCTTGCATTACTTGCAAGGGAAAAAGACCTATGGTCTTCACCATGCAGCTAGGTCTCCCATGAACCTTGTTGGCTACACTGACTCAGATTGGGCTAGAGACAACTCAGATCGAAAGTCAACATCTAGTTTTGTTTTCATGATTGGATCTAGACCTATCTGTTGGTCGAGAAAAAAGAAGACTGCTTTAGCTCTTTCTTTAGCAGAGGCCGAGTATAGAGGTGCTGTCAATGCAACCACACAGTGCATTTGGTTGCGGGGCATCTTGTCAGAGTTTGGGGTTCGATTCGGTACTCCACCAGTCATCTATTGTGACAATCAGAGTGCTATCAGGATTTCCATAGATCCAGTTATGAGATAGAGAACTAAACACATTGAGAGACACATGCATTACATCAGAGGATTGGTGCATGATCAAACCATCTCACTGCTCTACCTTCCGACGGAAGAGCAGATTGCAGATATCTTCACTAAGACATTCTCAGTGATGAAATACACTTACCTTAGATCTCTTCTTGGGGTGAGTGATGTACATGATTGATCATCCTACCATAGTCTATCTTGAGGGGGGAATTTCTTCCCACTAGGTTTTCCCTCTTTCCTCACTTTGTTTATTTAGATTGTTGTATGGGGTGACCTTTGGTCTCAGTTACGAGGGCCCTACCATTTCTGTTGTTCCTCATAGTATAGCTTGCGGGGGGTGTTGGAATATTCTCACCATCATTTTTGTATTTTGCATGCCTGCATGAAATTCTGCATGCATCCAGTCATCTGCATGCATTTGTATGCATCCAGTCATTAGTATGGCAGTCTCCCAGCACCTAGTCCTTATTTTACAGCCCCCAGGAGCCTTTTTATTCTCAGTTTTAGCCCTCCTAGCCACTAATGCACCCGTGTTTTCATCACTGGAGCACAAGTGCGCCTTATTCCACATATTTAGGAGTTAATTCAGTTAGTTGGTTGGTTGATGACTCAGTTCCTTGATTCAGGGAATGCTTGATCAGTTAACTAACTGAAGCACTTAGATAGGAACCTACTGAGACTAGTTGAGCTCTACTGACTATTGACAGCTCCTCATGCATCCACATTGGAATCTCCTTCCCTTCATCAGTGCCAATGCACTCAGTTAGACTCATTTGTCTGACTATTTGAATTTTGTGACCACTGCCACTGGTTTGGATGATGTCTCCAATGCTATCCAAGCTACACACTGAGGATAATTAGAATGACCTTAGTGGCATTCGAATCTCTTTGATTGTATTAAGTTATTATTCATTATTCAAATTGCCAACTTATAGTTGATGGATGACACAACAATTTTACTGCATTTTCTGTGTAATGAGTGATTATTGATTCAACATTGATTCTTCTTCTTTCTGCACTTCATGACTGAATTCTAGTGAGGTCTACTATTGCTGAGTGATCCTACTTCTATAATATCACAAATGTGCCCCATGGAGTGGTGAAGGAAGTATTAAATTGATATTCTTTGCGAATCTTGATCTGCTTGTACCTTGATAATCCATCCATAAAGGAGATAATCTCATGTCCAACACAAGCATTGATAATCTAATTGATGAAAGGGGTGGGGTAGTCATCTTTTGGAAATTCCAAATTCAGATCGCGAAAGCCAGTGCAAACACGAATAGTGCCATGCTTTTTTTTCACAAAGATGGGGTTGGATACCCACGCAGTATACGCAATCAGATAAATGAAACCAACTTTGCACAACTTTTCAATCTCGGCCTTTACGATCGGTGGTTTCGACGGGTGTATCGGTCTCTGTTTTTGGTGCATCGACACAATATCAGGTCATGTGTCGATGTGGTGTTTGATGATGGCAGGATCAAGGCTAGGAATCTCAATGTATGAACAAGCAAACACATCACGAAACTCTTGAAAGAATGATTTGTAGGAAGAAATATCTTTAGGAGTGCAAGATGCACCTAAAGTGATGTTCTCAATGACACCTGGCTTAACTGAAATATCCACTTGGATGGTGGGAGAGATGTTTTCCATATTACCTTTTTCAAAGGAGTTGGGGGATGGGATCAGGTTCTTGAACCAATCAACATTTTCATGTGGGATAAAGTCTTTTGACTCAATAGAGAATTGGTCCAAAGAAGGGGATGGAAGGATGTGTTCCTCAAGAATAAAATAGCATAATGGTGCATATCATCCCAAGGAAAGTCTAGTTCAGTAAGTGCTTTGAGGATTTCTTTGTCACTTTGAAAGGATCAACTTGATAAGTATGAGGGGCCTAGCTTTGTCGATACCATGGAAATATCATGGGATAACATAGAAGTTTCATCAAAAGACGAGATGAAGCAAATGGTGTTTTTCCTGCTCGAAGAAGACACTTGAGGGTGAACTTATTCTATAATGGTGACTTGGGAATCTATAGAAATTCGGTGCAAGTAAGGCAACATAGATCGATACTCAGGTAGATCTGGGAAATTGTGCAGTTAATGACCGTGTAGGACACATACTACACAAGGATGATTGGTGCACAATGCCTTGTTGTGCGTTTTGGGAGTGTTAGGAAGATGGTCCAATGGAAAGTTCTTATTTGATTCAACATCTAATGTCTACAGATGAGTGCATAAGATGGGAAATTCTGGACATTTTTGGGTAGCGTGACCTAGAAAATTGCACAAAGAACAAGGTGGGGGTGCTTGAGCTATGGAAGTAAAGGGAGGGTTCACAGATTTATTCAACATTTGTCGGTGTCATCACATTCATAATTTCCCCCCCAACCTTCTTCTTGGGGGGAGGTGGGGTGGCAGGCGCTGCTTCCTTAGGGACTCTGGGAGGGAGATGATTAGTAGTACTGATTGGATGCATAGGTTCCAAAACAACTTGTGTTGTAGGAGGTGGATTGGGGGGGTACGTAAGGTACCAAATGGGGTATCCTAATGTCAAACCATGAATATTAAGATTTGGTATTACAGGTGTGCTCACGATTATAGAAGGTGGAAATAATATTGGTATTTGTTGAAAAGGTGTGGCTCCGCATTGGTTCCTAGGTAAGTGGATAAGAGAGGGGCAAAATTGAGTTTGGGAAACATAGTTACCAAAGGAGATAGTGCACAACTCTGATATTTCAACCTTTGAGGATGGAGGAGGTAGAGCCTGAAAGGTTTCAATCATGGGGGCATCATAGAAGATGCCTGGACCAAAGCCCATGAAAGATGGGATAGACATTTTACGAGGACTACTACCGATTGTGGGTAAGACATTTTCCAGGAAATTTGCCCCCTTGGGGTCGTAATAGGTCAACTGGTCTAGTTTTACAATCTTTCCTTCATGGGGGAACATCATAATACCGAAGAAAGATGAGTCAATTGCTTTCATAGCATACACGTAGCTATTCCTAAGGAGGAAGTTGTAATCTGTATGAGCATTGAAAACTTCGATGTCTATTAGGACCATTTTTACAACTAACTCTATAGGGACATTATGGATAATACCCTAAAGTTGGGTGACATAGCCATTGTAGGCACACAACATCATAAGGGATGATGCAAGTTGGGGGGATCTGAGCTTTTTCCAAACATGAGTTGACATGATGCAGGTGGAGGCGCCTTCATTGACAACACATTGATGAATCACTAAGTTTCGAATGGTAATTGAGATCTGAAAGGTTATCGATGAGGGAATTCGTAGCTCCACTTGATCCAAATCAAATGTCATCAAAGAGGAGTCAGAAGGGTTAATTGCACCTAGAGCTGACAACAAGGCTTTGTGTTTCAAAGGACAATTCCTAAGAAATTCTAGGGTGGACATGATAGCGAGAGATTGTGCCAAGTCGTCCACAATGTTATAGTTGGGTGCAGCCTGAGCATTACGATTGTTTGCAATGCAATGCAAAGGAAAATTAGGGAATTTAGGAATCCAATCAGTAGGTGGTCGAGGTAGGTACAAGGGTTCATTGACTTGAGTGGAGTCTTTTCCCTTATTAGTAGTGGATGTTTTGGCGATCGAACCGTATTGGTTATGTTGTGTCTGAAGGTTTAGGTCAACAGACAAGAAAGGAGATGCTGGACCCCAAAGTCATGAGGTTGAATCTATGAAGTTGGTGGAGGTGAATAAGGTGCCAAAGGTTGTCATGTGACCACCCCTTGTGGAGGGAATGGGTTTTGTAAGACTATCGGTGGTGTTGGGGTAGGCTAAGGTAGAGGCATATTTGCTTGCCTTTATGGAGTAGTAGTTGCTTCACGTTGGCTAACCTCATTCCATAGCTAACGAGCCTCAACCAAGTGAGGGAAATGATGGATATAGTGCTTGTAGACACCGTAAAAAGAATACATATGGTTAGTCCATAAATGAGCATTTTTTTACTGCTTAGGCATTTGTTGGGGTCCTGTTTTGCGGGGTTTTCTCTAGTGTTTTCAGGTGGGGTAAGGGGTTGACCCCCAACACCCTAGAACTAGTTATTCCCTTTTTTATTTTCTTTGTTATTTTTCTTGGGTTGCGCTTGTTAGTTATTGGGAACGAGTTGGGTAGGCATATTCTACTAGGAGTATACTTTCCTATGAGGAAAAGGGGGAAAAATGGGGTGTGGCTAGACTGGAGTAGATGGAAGAGGGACAGAAAAATGGTACTATGGGTTAATGGCCAAAGGGGCCATGAATCCGATAGAATAATTGGCACACATGGTGCCACTACACGAGGGCCCATGAACATGGGGAGCTAAGGCATGAGATGAATAAGAGGTTCTCATTCATGTATGTGATGAAGCATGGGATAAATCGGGGCCATAACTAGGTGTGGAAACATGGCCTTGATGAAGACACATGAGATGAGGGATATTACCATATGCATAACCACTCTATAGGGGAGGGTAAGGTAGACACCATACACAAGATGGGATTCCCCCTGTGGATCTTTCCGAGCAGAGTCTCCATGAGGGGAATTCAAGATGATTGTGTACAAGTAGTCGAACTGCACATAAATCATGTCATACTGTTGATCCTTGAGGCTAGGTTCTTCCTTAGTATATGGTTGTTTAGAGGCCAATTCCTTTGCGATGGTAGGGAGGAGGGATTTCAGAAACCAATCTATAAATATCTTGTCATCAAGTTTGATTTTACATAAAATTTGATGTCGAAGCCACTCATGGACATGGTCCATGATGTATGTGGAGGATTTATATCGATAGGAAAGAAGGATTTCTACACCCTCATCATAATAGACAGGTAACTGGAATAATTGCAAAAAAGTCGAGGCCAAGGATACAAAATTGGGATGTGTCTTGTGGGGTTGTTTGATGTACCACTTAGTGGAAACACTAGTCAAGGCTCTATGGAATAGGCCTAACCTGATGGAATCATCTACAATGTTGTTCATGGAATACCATAGATGAAACAACATGATGTGGTTTTTTGGGTCTTCCCCAACCTTCCCTTCGAATATTGGAATTTTCGATGGGAGTTTGGTAGTCATGGGAGGTCAATCTGGATCATGGCAGATAAGATCATTGGCCAACCTCACCAAATCAGGAAGATTGAGGCTAGCCATGAATGGCAGGCTCGTAGTAGTAGATGATGCAGATGGAACAACAACAATATTGGACGTGGTTCCAGTTGTGGGGACTCCACCAAAAGCTCCCCCTACTGTTGGAGAGTTTTCGCCAATGGATCCGCCTCCAACAGTTCCCTCTCTAAAAGGTTTTGGGATTCTGCCATTGGACGGGGAAAAATTAGTAGCCATGGTGCCACTAGTGTGTGGATGTGAAGGCGATCCTGACTGTGATGAGTAGGAATCAAAATACTCAGAGAAATGTTTCGGCGACTGTGAAGTGTGTCAAACTAAGGTTCATCATGAAGAGTCGACCGTGCGTCTAAGAAACCGGACTGAGGGGGTTTGACTAGAAGTCTTTGAGAGTACCTTAGGGGAGCTATCATGACGGATTCCTAAATGAAAAAATCTAAACAACACAAGATTGCACTAGGCTAAGCTCAAATCTAAAAAAATTCTACTATATAAAAGAACCAAATCAAGCACTGAGTGAAAAGTGTGTGCAACCAATGATTTGATCTAGCAAAAAATAGAAGAAAAATCGAAAAGAGCAATCTTATAAAAGAAAGGACTTCCAAACTAAGATAGGTCCACACAATCAAAAAGGAAAAAACACCAAATAAATATTCCTCAAATATTTTCCTATGTGTGGTCATGATCACCTCCCCATCATACAAAAAGAATTAAGAATTCGAGTTAGGTCTTCCAATCATTGGATTGCAATAGGGGCATCAATCCTATCCGGACTAGTGAGTGAATATAAAAATAATAGTTACAAAGCTCGGGCCACAACTGGCTATATCTCTTCTAGGTCTCCCCTCACTGAAGGGGATGGCCTCTATGCAAGATACCTATGAAGAAACGCTTCTCTGCTACCTCATTCACACACATGTCAGAATGCGTATTCCATAGATTTAGTCCAAGGACATTGATCTGGATGATATTCAGTACTGAGTGGGGATGATGCACCACCTAGCCCTCTGGTTCCAATCTTTCTGTTTACCCTCCTAAGGAAGAGACTCTAATGTCCCCGACCCTTAAACAATTTTAAGGGTGATAATAATAAGCATAAGTTAAGTTTAATCACAATGGATATATATAAATTATGGTTAGGCTAACTAACCATTCACCTAATAATTAAAACTTTTATCTCTAGAAGTTTTTTTTATAACTAAAGTTGTAACACTTGACTATTTAATTACAACACTTAATTAATAAATTCTAATGTGCGATCTAAGGAACATATTCGCAACAAGCACAATAAACATCATCTTTAGTGTGAATAATTACTTCATATACTTTTGATTGTTTGATAACATAGTTAACAAATAATCCAAGTATTGTTGTCATCAATTTTTTTTTGCAAATTAATCTATTTTTTGGTGTTGTCATGTGTGTGATGTTAGTGAGGCTATAAATTAAGGAAAACCACATATCATGGAACATATATAAGCTGCAATCTATAGCCACACCGAAACTATAGAAAAAATAGAACACTGGCTGCAACTACATCCCTCACTGAACATGCGTCCGATGACTGTCCCCTATAGTCATCTCTTACTAATAAAAATATGATCATATGGCTGCCACCCTCCAGCCATCGATCACTTTTACATAAAGAATAAATCAATAAACCTTATATCCACAACAAAGAACAGATTTGTAAACAAGACTTTTACAATCTAATGACAGGTGCACTCGTCTTGGCATCGAAAAATCTGTCCGACCAAAACATGCATATGTTTGTCATCCAGAAAGATTTTTCGATGAATCAAAAGGCGATATTTAATGGAAATGCCACTCCGGATGTAATGGAATATGTATCATGACTCAGAAATGAGCATAAATGTGTGAACCAGAACCTATGGTTGCTCCCCTCTCAATATCATTGAGCTAAAACTACAAATTTCTGATTAAGAGAAAGAAGAATAGAAGGTAAGGAGCAGAGCAACATATTATATGAAACTGATCCTTCCTACATATAGAACCTAGCATTCAATACATGAACACGCAGACAACTAATTCAGCCACCATTGTACATATACCGAATAAAATAATGTAATAGAAATGAAACATAAGAGATATACTTATCTCAAAATAAGGGCAACTGGCTACAATATGACAACTTTCCTCCCAGCCATAGATACATTCAAGCCTTCCTTGCTTGAATAGGCCACCCTCGAGCTACGCCCATGGATCCAAGGGTAGATGTACACTTAGTTTAGCAAATGTTGGAACTACCTCTTTTGAGAACCACAATGCTTCCCACTACTACTTTCCTATCTGTCTCCACCGCCTATGGAAAGTGACTCCTGTCACCACCCATTTCCTGGATTCCTGTGCGAGAACATGGATTAGTAGAGTGATATAATGGAAGCAAATGGAAACAACTAGAATACCTCTAAGTCTCAATACACTCTCAATAATAACAACATTCCCAACATGGTGAGATAACACAAGACAAGTGATCCAAGGCTCAATATTAGCTTCAAGAAGGAGAAAGTACATGTATAAATAGCTTAAGGAGGGCCATTTGAACCCAAGGTGGCCAACTAGAATGGGTTTGAGTAAGGTTTGGATTCATCATGGATACATAACTCAAATTAGTGGAGTGGTGGCCTAGTTAGGAGATTCCCTTTCTCATATTAGCAGCATGAGGAGGAGTTACCAAAAACCAAGGAGTGGAGCCATGAAGAACACAAGGAGGCATACTAATGCATATGGGGGGTTACAAAACATGAATTAGGGCGAAATTGGTGAGAGAGGGGATCAAATAGGGTCATAAATATCATGTAAGCACAAAAATAGGGATGAATGGAGGACTGGGGCGCACTTATAAAGGTGGAGGCACAAATCGAGGAGGTGGAAGCTAAATTCTAGCTTACAGCTCCTAGAATCTAGGGAGAGGGCTCATAAATGACAAAAACACATAAATATGAGGGAATTTATCCCAAGTAGGGAACATTAGGAAAGAGGGTCCCACTAAAGTATGTATAAGGTGCAATAATAATTCCATAGTTCATAAAAATCGAAAATGGGTTTCGTTGTACAATGTTTGGGTGACCAACACTATTAAAGTCACCAAGGCACAAAATGAACTAGGATGGACAACTACCATCCAACAACAAGATATAAGGTGCTAGGGATGTCCCCCATTCCTCCTCACTCCATGAGATCCATATTCTCCCATACTCTTTTAGTTGCATTTGCTCAGCTAGTTGTTTATTTAATTTAATAGCAACAATCATTCAAAGAGACAATAATGACAATAATAACAACAACACCATTAACAACCAAAGTCCATAATCACATCATCAAACAAATGAGCATAAGTCTATAGTCATATTAAAAAATAGAACAGAAGTCCATAGTCATATAAAAGTCCATAAGTCTAGGGCTTAACAATAGGGGTATTACAGAGACTCTTCCCACAAATTGGATTTTAACCATGTTTGATAATACTAGAGGATTTTGGCTCCCTAATTGGACAACCACTATGTTTCAGATGTATAGCGACCAGGGAGAATTATTTCATTCCTATCCCCAATGTCCTAACCTAACTGCAATATTGTCTTCATCCTCAAGTGAGTTTAAAATGTGTTTAAGTTAGGGTTTATTCAGAAAGGGACGTTTATATTGTCCAAATGTTGCGTAAATATAATATCCTCAACCACCAAATCGATTGATTCGAAAAGGCCTGCTCTCAGGTCAACTTCTACAAGGATACGGGAAACTGATATTGCCTGGGACTGAAATAGGTTTTCCTCCACTGATAAAATTTTATCGATAGTATCTCCAATGGCCTTCAGATCCTCGTGAGACAAAAATTCTAGAGGCATACACAACAACTTAACCCACATTGGGATGGCTTCGAGATAGTCCTTTCGAGGGTCAAAAAGAGGATGCCATGCCTTCAGAACAAGCATATTTTTATCCAAATTCCAAATACACTGAAGAATAGACTAGGCATCAACATCTTTGTCAAATTCAAAACCAAACTAGCCTCTAGCCAGAGGATTGACTATTGGAGCCCTACTGATCAAGGGGCACCAGATATTTTGGATGCAGTGGTTTAGCTCCCAGAATCCAACCCTCCAACCACAAATATTTCCTATTAAGGTCCTGCCTTCCATCATTGGGATTCCCAAACCCACAAAGAGTGAAATCCCAGATCCTTTAGACATGATCACCTTTTCTTTCGGCTTTTGTCTCGCAGGGAAACAACCAATTGATAAATCTGACAAATCGATCCTACTACCAATATAGATAGTTGAGATGACCTCCTAATATAGAGTGAAGGAAAGATATGCGAATTTACTCTTGAATGGTAAGAGAAGATCTGGATCATTATGGAAACACGAGGGGGCCAAATCATCTTCCCAGCAAAAATCATTATGAAAAGTAGCTGTCCTCTGATCTAGTCCTTTGCACAAGTCACGATCAACTTTACTGATGCCACCCACATTGCAAGAAATTTGAGTGGAATGAACATTTGTTATCTGATCTGACAGAACCCCCTCAACCTTGGAAAGATCTAGATCCTCCTGAGGCCATACTACAAGATAAAAGTCACCACTTACCAACATAGGGTTCATACGAGAGCCATAAATACCTGAATTGAACTCCTCATCATGTTAGAATATGGAGGAGTTAGATGCCTCCTCATCTAAATAATTAACGAGCTAGATGTCCTCTACCATATTCAACTTGCAAATGCGAGATCGAAGTAGAGACAAAACCCTAACCACAAGTCCATTTAGCTCCCCCGAAAGAACCCTAGCGGTAGAGTCAATGGTAGATAGTTAGGTTTTCCCCATATATATATATTGAGAAGAACCTTCTACAATTAATTGATGAATACACGATATATCAGATCACAGAATATTTTTATTGATCGCAGGCCACTTCGAGGGGGCAACCTCCTTTGAGCAAGCTTAATACAAAATAACTTCACAGTGCCTTCATTGGCCTCAACACAAACTTATATACTAAGTCTAGGCGCCAATACTATGGGTCAAAACCATGGGCCAGTACAAACTATGGATCAAAAAATACTACGGGACGACTTACAAAGTATATGCGTCCAACAACAATAATACAAACTATGGATCAAAAAATACTACGGGACGACTTACAAAGCATATGTGTCCAACAACAATATACTAACGAAGTAAGAGAAGGGTTGACATGGGTTCCTAACATATATCTTCCCTCCCTATACTTATTACTTAATCAACATGAAAACAATTACATCACTATGTTATATCATATGTTATGCTTCAAATTTGAGATATGTTGCAAGTTACTTACAATGAAGAATGGATATTTCTTCAACATTTTAATGCCCATGTATATTTTTAAATTTAAAAAATGCAATTTTTTTTCTATTTATGAGTTGTCTACTTTGTATTTTAGTCGTACTAGAATTTATCTTTACGCCTTTTTTCCATACCAAATCGTATTTGTACTCGAATATTGCTACTATGCTTTAAATATGTGGTTGTGCTAGTTTTATGAATGGAAACAAAAAATATGAAAAAATCGAAACAATAACTAAATGCTACAACATGGACTAAAACATATTTAAAAATTTTCCTTATGTTTTATGCAAATCTATTGTTTTAATCCATATAATAAATGGATCAAAATTATATGGTTATGTTAATGTTTTTCCCAGACATCAAATTTTGCTAGCACATCAAAATTCCATTAGTGTAGATGTCAATTGGATTATACTTGTTATTAAAAATAATACAAAGTTGAAAACCTTTTTACTTCATAGGACATTAGCATTGGGATAATTTCAGAGGTTACTTCTAGAGTGCCCATAGGATATGAACCATGGATAACCCAGTGGTATGGTAAGAGTGAAGGGTTGATAGCACTGGTAATGGTTTATATTGGTTTCAGGGTTTGTTGTTGAGGGTGAGTTTGTGGGGTTGGTGGGAATTAGGCAAGTACTTCAGAGTGCTCTTGCTGGTGTTGTGAAGGAGCTCATGGAAGTAGAAGTGGTTTTGGGAGAAGAATATTTTTGGGACTCTCCTTGTCTTCTCCACTATGGATAAGAGCTGTGGGATATTTATAATTGTTACTTAGCATTTAAGTGTTGGGTCCAATCATCGAAAGTGGGAACCCTAGAAGAGTCAGATCTCTGCCATAGAGATTCTCGCTTGCCCGTCGTCAATCAGGTCCATCATAAATATGGACATTTATAGTTTATTCAGGTCCTTGGGTTATCCATAGGGAATAATACTTCTTCGGAGGGTCCTAGAGTCATTCTTGAGACTTTTGATGTGGGAGATCACGTGATTGGGCTACCATCTTTTCCCGAGCCTGAGTTAACGTTTTGATTTATTATTTCTAAGCCTGTTGTCTTGGAGAAGGAGTAGGGGTGGAAGTTTCTAGAGGAAGGAGATTATGAAGGAGGTATTAGTGGGGAAAAGGAGGCTATGGGTGATGTCTCTAGTAAAATAGGTGGGAATAATGTCAATAATCCTCCATGGTTTTGGGAGAGTCTTACATGACAGGGAGTGAGAGATTGATGGGCTTTGAAGTCCCTAAAGGTGAAGAACAACTGGATTGAGATGGTCATTGGCCACGATTTAGAACTAGAGAAGGAGAGAAACCTACTGAATATATCTGGAAGGGAAATTTCAGGGCTAGAAATGTTGATATTCTGACCTAATGTCGTACTAGGTGGAGTATTAGTGGTAACCCATTTTGGGTTACTCCCCAAAAATTCATGCTTTGGTGAAAGGGTGGATTGCATTTGAGTTTGAGATAGAACGAGACTGTAAGCATATCTTAGTGGGGTGTTAGCATAGAGAAGACTCAAGTCTCATTTTAAAACCCTCAAATGTTTCCTTTGACCCACAAAGTGAGCCGTTCCTAACCCAACATTTGTGGGTTCTTCTTCCTAAGTTTCCCTTCGAGTTGTGGTCACTATCTATGTTTCAAGATTTGGGTAACCGCATAGCAAAATTTCTTTATTACGATGCATTAGAGAGATTTTGAGGTAAAAAAATGGCTTCCTAAGAGATGTACTAAAAAATACGAGATATATTAAAATATTATGAGTTAGGGGTTTTATGGGGTTGGTATATATGACAAGTCACCTCCTACACTATTTTCTATGCACAATATAAATAACCATGGTTGAGTTACTTTTCAAAATTCACTAGAAATAAAATTAATAAAATAACTCTACATTGATGTGACTAAGATTCATTGTATATTCCAAAAAAAATATTGTCCTTTAACATTTATTTGTTTTGAACTTGCAAATGAAATTAAATAATAAAAAACATTTTTTAAGAGTTATTTTTTTAATTTTTGTTGATTTTTTTATATTTAGTACTTTTCTCATCAATTTGATATAATGTAATTTATTGAAAATTCATTTACATGTAAAATGTTAATAATATTATTATAAGCCACATTGCATTATTATTAATATTCTTTATTCATTAAATCTATATTGGTAAATTAATATCAAAATCATAAACTTTTATGGGATACTTATTTTATTGTAAATAAATGTTATAGTTAAGTCTTTTAAAGAAAATAATATAAGACTTAATTTATTCTTAAAAATTGAGTAATATATATATATATATATATATATTTAATTATTAATATTATTTTTAGAATATATATAAGTTATAGTTATAGATAACTAACATACCCTTTTCGAACGAAAATAAATATGAAGTTAATGTGGAATGAAGATGATGGTCAGGATGGAGCTAGCTAGGGTTTTTTGGCGGGTCTGCAGATTTTCTGAATTTGATAGCTGATCTGTTAGAATGTGGGGTCTACGACGACTTGGAGTCAAGCTGATTCTTCGAATCAGCCTAGTACCAGCCAAGGTTAAAAAAAGTGGGAATTTACTTGATTGTCGGAGATCACTTTTCTTCAGATCTGCTAGATTCTTCAGTTTTTCTGTTTGATTATGCCTTCTACTTTAGGTATTGGTCTCTATCTCTGGTGGGTTCTTCTCTATTTTTAGTGATTGGGATTTTTTGGCACGTTTGGATCCCATTAAGCGCTATTGTTGGAGCTTTGTCTTTTCTGGGGTTGGACCTACAGTTGCCGGTTTTTTCTGTCGTTTGTTGACAGCTGTGTCCTCATCGATTCTGGGGGTTGGTGCCCACTAAGATGGATTCACGTATTGCACATTACCCTAATCCGGTTCTCTCTCCAGCAGCGGGGTTTGTATCTGATGGTGTTGCTGGGGGTGACTCTCGTATAGCTCTTAACCCTACTCCGGCTTTTGTTTCAGAGTTGGGAAATAATATTGCCTATGTATCCGGGGGTGCTGCTAAGGGTGGGAATCTTCGCGGTCTGAAAGCAAAAAATAGAAGACAGTTGAAGACCTATAAGGCTAGGAGTGAAATTATCAAATTTGACATTGATGAGGATTATAACCTGGAAAAAATTCAGATTTTAGCTGTGCGAGTTCTGGTGGGACGGCTTGAATACACTTCGGGATCCAAAATCGAGATTGTTGAATGGGTTAATAAGTTTTGGGTCCCTCTTACGGGAATGGCTCCCCGTATCAATTTGCTTGCGAATAGGTGGATTTTATTTACCTTTTCGGAGGAGGAACATGCTGAGAAAATCTTGTCAAAATTTTGGGAGTTCAAGCGGGGGTCCTTATTCATCAAACGGTGGCACCTTAACTTTGATCCTCTTAAAGAATTTCAGTCAATTCGTCATTTATGGATGATCATACCTGGTTTACCTATTCAACTTTGGACCGAGGAAATCATTTTGGGTTTGGCGAATTCTGTGGGAAGATTTGTTCGCTTTGATAAGCAGAACCTATATGGTATGGATCGTCGGTTCGCGAGAGTCATGGTTGAAATCGATTTAAGGAAAGGTTTACCTGCTAAAATCGTCATTTATTGGGGAACTAGGGTTTGGAACCAAACCCTAGATTTCTTTAAGATGCCTTTTAGATGCTTTATTTGCAGAAAAGTTGGGCATGTCAGGGCATCTTGTCCTTCGAGCCAAAGGATTTCTCTGGATACAGCTGCTGAGGATCCCTCCACTCCCAGGAATGGAGTCTTCTATTCTGTCCTGGATCAGTCGGGTAAGTCTAAAATCGATAACTCCATTATTTCCCCCGTTCTATCTAATGCTGAACTTGAATTTGTGGAATCTGCTGAAAAATTTCTATCGAGTAGAATATCTAAGGGAGAAGTTATTTTAAGAGATGACCCGATGTCAGGACTTCCTGTATCTCGTCCAGAACATAATTCTTCTTCTTTAAATGTTGGCCGTAAGTTATTTGGGGATTTACATTCGGATTTGAATTTGGGGCAACTGAAGTCAAATTCGACTGGGAAAGTTTTACCTTCCGATAATCCTGAGAGGGCTTCTTCTCCTTCCAAGCAGATTGTTCATTCTAAATCTCCTGATACTTTTGGGTTAGGTTCCTCTCCCTCTGGGGTTGGTGCATGGGATTCCCTACAGATGATGGATAATGCTAAGGGGCAGGGTTTGGATAGACAAAAAAACATTCATAATTTGGTCAACAAACCCTTTTCGATTGATAAAGGCCCAATTGATGATATTTCAGGATTGATTTCATATTCAACTGGGGATAATTGATCCGATTCTCATCTGAAGGTGGATAATAAGGTTGGGAAAGATTTGTCTGGTCAGTTTCAGAATCTTAGTTCGGGTGATAATAACTTATCAGTGGACAATGGTCTGCTTGCTAAAAGTGGTTACCATATATCTGAGATTGATCAGGATTTCCCACCACTATCCTCTTACGCCAAAAATACGGGTTCCGGGTCTAAAGCCAAGCCAATTCAGTCTTTGAACTTTCAAAATGTTACCATTAGATGGGGTAAAAAGAAACTTGCTGATCGTTCCCGTGATGAGTCTTACACGCCAGTATCGAAAAGATTAGAGGAGGTTGATAAGAATGTGATGGAGAATTCTATGGGGCTTAGAGCATCTTCCCCCATTAATATTGTTTCCTGATGTCTCTGATTTCTTTGAATGTCCGGGGTTTGGGTAAGGTGACAAGGGCACAGGCCTTATCCAACCTGATTAAAGCTACTAGCCCTTCTATTTTGATGTTGCAGGAGACCATGTGTGATGCTACTTTTTCCATCCGGAAACTTTGTAATATTATACCTGCCTGGGAGGTTTCTGCAGTTAACTCAAGTGGATTATCGGGGGGGCTAGCAGTGGCCTGGGACCCAAAGTTTTTTGACTTTATGGTTTACTCTACTCCCTGGGGTATTTTATTAAAGGGACATTTTTGTAAAAATCAGCAATCACTTTCCATCCTCAATTGCTATGCTCCCTACACGGAGAGACAGAGATTTTAGCTTTCACTTAAAAGATCGGGTCTATTGGATTTGTCTGATTTGATTATAGCAGGGGACTTAAATTTCACTTGTCATGCTGCAGAAGTTTGGGGTGTATCGGCCAGATTAGATGAAATGGGTGACTTCTTTGTTCAGCTACTAAAGGATTCTGATCTTATTGATGTACAACCACATAAACTGTCCCCCACTTGGACAAATGGATGTTTTGGACATGAAGGTGTTCACAAACGGTTGGACCGGTTCCTTGTTAAAGCAGCTCTGTTGGAATCTTTTCAGAAATATCGGTCTTGGGTTTTTGACAACAAATTCTCGGATCATTGGCCTGTTCTACTTCAATTAGATGATTTTGTCTATTCTCAGCTGTCTCCTTTCAAGTTTAATGCATCTTGGCTGAGTGACAGCTCCTTCTGCAATATGGTTAGAACTTTCTGGTTGAACTATGAGGATAATGATTCTAACCCAATATAGAATTTTTGTCACGAGTTGAAGAGATTAAAAGAAATTGTTACAAGTTGGATCAGGAATAAAAAGAAGGAAGATAAACATGAACTTTATCTGCTAGAAAAGAGACTACAGGAGTCAATATTTGCTAATGTAAATAATTCTCTATCATTTGACTCCTTTGAGATTATTAAACAGCTGGAACAAAAAAAAGAAGATATTCTCACACACGAAGAAAAAGAATGGCGACTAAAAAGTCGTGCCATTTGGATCTCGAATGGAGATAAAAATACTAAATTTTTCCATTCCTACGCATCTGCTAGGAGGAATTCAAAATATATTTGGGACATTCTGGATGGCAATGGAAATCAATTGACAGGACCAGATTCTATTAAAGCTGAAGCAGTGGCTTTCTTTGGCAATATATATAGTGACCAGGGGGAGTGCATATTGGATGATCAGATTAGGGTGGCTTCTCTTTTCCCTCGCTTCTTTGATGAACAGGAAGCTGGTAAGTTACAAGCAGAGATCACAATGGATGAAATTGAACAGACATTGAAAGTTTTTGCAAAAGATAAAATCCCCGGGCCTGATGGGTGGCCGGTGGAGCTTTATCTACATTTTTTTGACTTGATGGGGCGTGATTTGCATGAATTGGTGAACTACTCTAGAACTGAGGGATTCATCCCGGGTGGTCTCAATTCCACCTTTGTCACCCTTATTCCTAAAAAAGATAAGCCTCTAAATTTTGGTGAATTCCGGCCGATAGCTCTGTGTAACTTACTGTACAAGATCATCTCTAAAATCATTGCTGATAGATTGAAGACAGCACTATCTGATCACATATCTCCTGAACAGTTTGGTTTTTTAGCAAGAAGGCAAATACATGATGCTATTGGCATTTCCCAGGAGTTGATGCACAGTATTAAGTTATATAAGAAAAAAGCACTTCTTCTTAAAATAGATTTGGAAAAAGCATATGATAGGGTTAATTGGTCCTTTCTGAGGATGATTCTCATCAGAATTGGGGTGCCCTCTCTTGTTATTAAGTGGATAATGGCCTGCATTACATCTATGAATATTGATGTTCTTATAAATGGAAGTCCTACTGAGTTTTTCAGGTGTTCTAGAGGGATTAGACAGGGTTGTCCCCTATCTCCCCTTCTATTTGTTCTGATTATGGATGGTTTGAGCAGGCTAATAAACAATGCTGTGTTAAGTGGACAGATCAAGGGTATTAAGATTACAAAGGACTGTGTTATTTCTCATATCTTATTTGCAGATGATGTCCTTGTGGCTGGTGCTGATACCCTGGAAGAGTGGATCATGTTCAAAGATATTTTTCAGACTTTTAGCAGAGCTTCAGGTATGAAAATCAGTTCTGGTAAATCCAATTTTTACCATTATTCTATTGATGAACAACAGCTCAGCGACATACATTCTATCCTGCCATATAACTGTTGTCCCATAGAAGATGGCTTCAAATATCTTGTTTTTTACCTTAAGACGAATAATTACCAAATCAAGGATTGGCTTTGGCTTTTGAGAAAAGTTGAGACACGCATTGCGCATTGGTCTTACATGCTCTTATCTATTGGGGGCAAACTCATTCTTCTAAAGTCAGTTCTCTCTAGCATCCCGGTGTACTAGTTCTCTTTACTGGAAGTACCTTCATCTATTATCAAAAACATCAAAAAGTATTTATTTAACTTTCTTTGGTCTGGGACTGTTTGCAATGTTAAATTCCCAATGGTTGCTGCTGACATCCTAGCGAGACCATACCGGTTTGGAGGATGGGGCATAAAAGATTTGAAAATATTCAACATTGCTCTCAGATTAAAAAGTACATGGAGGGGAATTTTTGGAAATACATTGTGGTCCAGACTCTTGCGCAGCAAATATATAAAATCTGATATTCTCTGTTGGATTAGAAATCCAAAATTGGATAGCTGGAATTTTTCACCTATTTGGAGGGGTTTTATGAAAATCTTTCATTGGATCAAGAATGATCTTATTTGGAAGGTGAGCTCAGGCCATAAGATCTGTGTTGGGGTTGATCCTATTATTGGTTTTGATCAGGACTTCTCGCTTCCACCCAACCTTATTCAATATCTGCAGATTTTAGGTCTTTCCACGCTGAATAGTATTCATCATCACAGAATCGGTAATGAGATTAATGTGAATTGGTTCTCGGCGCAAGAGATTGGACTTTCTGGCATTTTAGCCCGTAGATGGGATGCTTACATTAAAAATCTTAATTCAGCAGGTGTTATTTTGAACAATGGTGCCGATAGATTGGTCTGGAGTGGAAACCCATCTTCTGGTATTGTAACTGCTCAAACAGCTTACTCTAGAATCATTCAGGAAATATATATATATCCACAGGAGTGGTGGTATAAAAAATTATGGTCCTGGAATGTCCCTTTAAAATTGAAATGCTTCACCTGGTTATTGTTGCAAAATAAACTGAAGACTTGGGATAATATGTGCAAAAAAGGATGGATCGGACCTAGTTTTTGTAGTCTCTGTAAAAACGCAGCAGAATCTAAACAACATTTGTTTGTTCAGTGTGCTTTTACACAAAAAGTCTGGGAGGTGGTATCCATTAAACTTAATATTTCTCATTGTTGGAATGCTGGTGATTTTAATACTTGTCTCTTAAATTGGCACAGACATTACAAACAACATTTTTATATTGCTATATGTATTCCGTGGGCAGTTTGGTTTGCCAGAAACAGTGTCATTTTCAAGAATACTTCTCCGGATTTTGTACATTGCAGCTTGATTGCTTTAAAAATGTTTTCTTCTTGCTCGATGGATAATATTTGCATAAAATCTGATAGAATCAGTACTTTCAAGCTCAAGGTAGATCAGCCGGTTCTGTTCTTTGATGGCGCTTCCCAATTTGGACTCTGTGCTGTAGGGGGGGTCATTTATCTTAATGATTCACATTTCTTTACTTTCAGACTCAACTGTGGTCCTGGTACGAGTATGAAAGCAGAACTATTGGCACTCTGGTGTGTACTAAAAATGGCTAATATATTTGGCTTGGTGAATATTAAGGTATATGGTGCTTCACGAGTTACCATAAAGTGGGCGACAGGTGAATTCAAACTCAATGTTTTGCACCTGAGACATTGGGCCATCATAACACTTTTTGAATTGTCAAAGCAGCCAGACATCAAGTTTGAGCATATTTTCCGCGAACACAACTCGCTAGCAGACAAGCTCTCCAAGCAGGCATTATGTGGTTTGGAAGGACATCTAATTTGGGAGGAATGGTGGGATAATTACATCTTGGAGGATGGCTCCCTATATTTTCTTGACTGAGTTTTCTGTTGGGTCAGATTCTGGTACATTTTTGAGATTTCTCCTTTTGGTCTTTTGGTCTTTGGTGTGGATATACAGTATTTATGCTGTAATGATGGCTATGATGCGAGGCTGGATAATATTGTGTAAATCATGATACTTGCTCATTTTTGTATCTCCTGATAGTACAGTATAATGATTCATCCTATTTGAATCATGCAATATTTTTGTACTATTTGATTCGATAAGAATATCAATAGTAGTTTTTTTCGTTGGAAAAAAAACTAACATACCCTTTTCATATTAATATATTTCATTCATGAATTATATATATATATATATATATATATATATATATTAGTTTGGCATTATAATATTAAATAAAATGAAGTGAATATATAATTAAAAATTAAAAATATGAAATTGATAAAAATATTATTTTATGAAAAACTGTGAAAGGAATATATATATATATAGAATGGAGTGAATATATAATTTAAAATTAAAACCATGAAAAATGACAATATATTATTTTATAAAAAAATGTGAAAGGACATTCTTTATGAATTATGAGTACTTTATTTGAAAATGACAATAATATTATTTTATGAAAAACTGTTAAAAGACTTTCATTATGAGTACTCTACTTTATGACTTAAAAGTACTTATACCACTACCTTGGTTAACTATAGGTTTTCATCCACCATAGAAAATTTGACAAATAAACATTCTTAACTCATGCAATGCCACTTCAACCATGGAGGATAATGTCATCTACTAGAATGTGATTGGTTGATTTTTATAGTACATTTTCTTTGTTTTGAGGCCCATTTTTTACCTCAAAATTTCCCTAATGAAAATTCTAAGAACTGGGTTGACAAGTGTATGACACGCTTTCTGGTTGAAGTTAACATGTCACAGGGCTTGGTGGCAAAGGTGGATTTTTATGGTAGGGAGTGGCAATTCACTCATATAGTGGACTACTAGAAGATGCCATTTTGTTGCAATGTTTGTTGAGAGATGGGACATCTTCAACACACTTGTCTTGTTAGGAGCTCATCTTCTCCATCTCATTCTACCAAAGGATTTCAAACCTGGTCGAGGCAAAGGGAAGCCCAAAGTGCTACGTTGGTTGAGTCTACAAGGAGGGGAGAGAGATTAAACAATCTTTCAAAAGGTAGATTCTTGAATTATTTTGATCCCCTCACAAGATTTCTTGGATTCTTTACTAGAAGTCCTAATAGAGATTGTGGTGGGGACTTGAAGCATACATCACGGTGGTTATGTTGTAGTTTTGTAGCAATCCAACGAAGTTTCTTTGGGTAAGACATCTCTATCCCTATCTCCTATTTCTTTATCTTTTGATAAGGTAACTAGGTCTGAGGTTGGTTGTTTTCATTTATTACCAGGTGAGGGTTTTCTAGTTTCTTCGAGGGATCTAATAGTCATGTTGTCCTCTTCTTCTATTCCTTTTCCTATTTCTGATATTGGTAAGGGCATGGCTGAACTTAAGGTGGTGGTGGGGAGATTTATTTCTTCTAGTGTTCTTTCCTCCTCTTGTATAGGAAATTTTATTATGACTTTGGAATGTCAGGCTAGGGATGAATCAGACAGGTTTACTTGTGACATCCTCGACCCTCCTTTATCGAAGATGCTAGTTCCCTCAGCTTTAGTTTTGGCTTGTATTAGTCCCTCATTGATTTGTCAGAGGATCCTCAATAATTTGGATAGAAATGGAGAGTGAATCATCCCTTCTCTTCCCTCCTTGCGATTGAAGTTGTATCCCATTACTCGGGTTCCCTCTTTTCCAAGGCCTTTGTCCCCGTTATCTTCAAAGGTGTTAGAGAGGTCCAAGAAGTCTTACAAAGAGATTTGTATCTCACAAAGTAAACATGCCTTGTGATCCTTCTCTAAAGGACTCAACTACGGGTTGTAGTGGTCCTTCTAAACAACATAAGCCGAAATTTGTGTCGACAAGTGCTATAAAAGGGGGTTTGGCTTCTGTAGAGAAGAGGAATCCAAGGAAGCCTTTTGGTGGGACTGGTTGTGGTTAATTAAAAGGGTGGAGAATCGGATTACCCACTGGTGTCACATGTTGCTCTCCTTGGGGGATCGGATTACCCACTGGTGTCACATGTTGCTCTCCTTGGGGGGTAGATTGATCTTAGTCAAATTGGTTCTTGAAAATATATCGGTCTACTCGCTCACTTTGGCTAAGATTCCCAAATATATATTGGATAAGATAAGACATATGTGTTTCAAATTTCTCTGGGATGGGAAGAAGGATAAAGGGGATTTCCATCTGGTTAAATGAGATATCATTGCTTGGCCTAAGGAAGAGGCACGAAAGAGGGAGGTTGGGGATTAAGAATATTTACCACTTAAGTTTGATGCTAGATTCCAAAAATCTATGGAGGGGCCTGTTTGGTCTGGGGTTGTGGGGTATGATTGTTAGATATAAGTATATAAAAAGGAATTCTTTGGTCGATTGGTTATAGTAGAAGTAAAAAACACAACAAATATTTCAAAATTTTGGAATAACTTGATCTCTTCCCTCCCGTTTGTGGCTCATTGGCTAGTCTAGAAAGTGGGCACAGGTGAGGAGATACTCCTCAAGAAAGATCTTGCATTGGGAGTAGGATTGAGCTCCTTGATTGAGTTTCTTAATAGTAATGGATATCAAATACTAAAGCAGATCAATAAGGGGTGCAATTGGATGTTAGCTTCAGACCTTGGAATTTCTAGGAATTTGGTAGCAGAATGGAAGAAATATACTAATGGTTTATCTCATGGTGGGTAATACTGAACAACAAGGCATATTCTTTAGTTTGGAGTTGGAAAAATAGTAATGGACATGTGACAACGAAACTTGCCTACAAGTCTATTCTGACTAGTATATATTTTGAATTGGCTAGTTGGTGGGCTCCTTTATTGTGGAAGTGGTTATGTCCTCTCAAGCAAAAACTGTTCATTTGGCTATCTCTAGAAAACCAAATTCTCACATGGGACAATTTCTAGAAACATGGAGGATAGGGGCTTAGCATTTGTATTCTTTGTTTGATGGCTAATGAGTTGGTGAGTCACTTATTTGTCCATTTCTCTTTCTCAAAACAGGTTTGGATGGAACTTAAGGATGCCTTGGTTTTTTAGGGGAGTTGGGAGGAGATCTCCTACGAACTCTATTGGAAAAAATGGCTGCATTTACACAAAAAGGGACCTTTTAAGGAATTACTTGGTTACTTTTGTTGGAAGTTAAGGAATCATAGAAATAAGGTTCTATTTGAAGGAGCAAGGGAAAATATTAATCAAGTGGTTCAAGCAGTTTTGGGGGCATTCACAGAGGTTGTTGTGCCTCCGGAGAAGATCTCTTCCAAAGTTTCTCATGTCCTTGATTTCATCCCAACTTTTCCTATAACTTATTTGATGGAGCTTGCTAGGGGATTGACATCCATTGTGGGGTAGGTGGATTGGTGATGATTAGTGAGCAACATTTCTACAAGTTTAGACTGGGGGTAGGGAATGGATCCAACACTTTCAGCATCTAATAATTCAAAAATCTAAAAATAATCAATGCGTTACAAATGCATTATCACGCGGCCAACTACAAAATGTGTGTTTCTTGTTTGTTGTGACAGAGTCATTGAAATCACGCCAATTCAAAAGGGACCACGTTGGGTCAAGAGGGGTTAGTAAAGACTCCCAAAAGATTAAAGCTTCATGGCCCAACATACTCTTCTTTTATCTTGTAACACCCCCTCATGTCCATCCTCTTTAGTAATGGAATACTGCAAAGCCCTCTTATTTTCTTCAATTCAATGTAGTTTATCCCTTACAAAGTTATTAGTGTGGTTGGTAATGCTCCAACCTTCACTAGATCATTACAACATCCAATGTAGAGGTGTTGAAGGTTCACTTTCACAACTACTAGATTTCTGGTCCATGAACACATATAGGCCACAAGTTAAGTGTCGCCGGTTATCTATGCTTCAACTACCAGTTATCACATGTAAGCTGAGATATTTTTTATAATTGTTTATTTCAAATTTGGAACTGTTGCCGTAAAATGAATCTTCACATTACACTTGTCTCATCTCGATGCAATCTAGAAAGAGGATCCTTCTTCATCCACCTCAAATTATAAACTAGCATAGCCACTTGTGGCTGGCGAACACCCATAGGCCACAATTTAAGTGCCACCAATAAGTTACTTATTGCTTGTTCTCTTCTTCTTCTAGTTAAACGGGTTGCATACCACAAACTTCGAGTTACCCATACATCAACTAAGAGTTATCCATGCATCAACTACTAGTTATTTTTTATATTTTTTTTATTACACCAATAAGTGCAATCTTTTTGTATTTTACATGTGTTTCACATACCCAAATACCTTGAAAACTTTAAAACAGGAAAATATAAAACTAGCACAACCACCTGCATTTGAGTCGTCACTTTTAAGTTATAAAAACTAGACATCGATGATGTAAACAGTAAATATGTATTGATTCTAAATTTAATTAAAAAGATTACATAAGCTGTTACAAGCTCTTTCGCCTCCCTTCTTCATCGCTCCCTCTATTCGTTTCTATTCGTTTCCACTCCCGTGGACCCAAAGCGACGCGACGGCTCAAATACATGAGAAACGAATCTCTATATTACAGCCAGCCAACAATATGTTTTCACTTTTCCATGTTTACTTACCGATATTTGGTTCCAAACATACTGCCAGAATGTCAAATCCCAAGGTGCAACCCTCGCAACCCTCTACAGTGAAAACTAATTTTTCTATACAGTATTTATAAGCGTAATCTAAAAGTTGCAAAAAAATGATTTTTTGAGTAGCTTGCATGGATTTTTAAACGGTTAAACTTTGAAATTTTGGAAGATATTTTATTTGGATATTTTATTTTTATTGTTTATATTTTTCGCAACATCTGTTAAACTCTGAAATTTTGGGTCTTCCAAATTTTTTTTATAGTGTTAAATAAATTTATACTATCAAAATCGTCATTAAAACACTATTAAATTCAGATTTTACAAAATAAAAAATTTAAAAAACACTATCCAAATTTTTATAAAACTCCATATTTATATTCCTCTCATCTTCTATACCATGGCTCTCTTCTGAACTCTGGCTCTCTGTACTGCTAAAGGAGATAGGAGGAATCTTATTATATGGGTTACTCTGCCTCTCTGTACTGCTAAATGAGATAGATAGGAGGAATCTTATTATATGGGTTTCTTTTTGTTTTATGGATGTTGTGTTTAGGCTTGTCCTGGCTTTTGTTTTTTCTGATGTAAAGGTAGGAGAAGAAACATCTAATATTATAACAGAAATCTCCTGAACCCAGTAGTGAGACTTCGCCCACGTTTGATCCAGTACTGCTGAAGCCGAGATGCAAGAGAAGAATTCACGTAAAACTGTTGAAGATAGGAAGATGAAGGGAATGGAATTTGGAGAAGAACCAGGGCTGTTAAAGGATCTGCTAAAGCGGTTGAAGTTGAGGGATTTGCGTTCTCTCCTCTCTGACGTTTCTGTCAGAATTGGTGAATTTAATGCCGAAATGGGCGACACTATCTCTGAGCACGAAAAACTTGCTGAATCTGTGGAGCGAGCTGCTCAAGAACAAGCTGAGGTCATCTATTTGATTGACATACTCAGCGCTCAACTCATGACGGAGCCGCCGAAACCCTCAGCACTGATGGAGGAGGGAATGAAACCCTCAATACCTGCTGAGGACTTGTCGCACCTGTGGGTTTCAGTTAAACGAATACAGTGCCTTATAGAACAAGAGTCAGGCCAGCTTTTGACATCCATCGAATAATGCAATTTCGCTTTCAGTAAACCTCAAAGCTTCGAAGAAATGTATAGTCGTTCTGTGGTGAGAATGAAAATTTTATGTTGCATGATGGTGCAGTGCCTATATTGTATCTGGATACAGGCCTTAGGAATGAATCCCGCAAAATATTTATAACGATGAACGATATGAGACCGTCTGTGCTTCAATCTGAATCGTAAGAGAGGTAAAGAAGACCCTGATCCTACTTCTAAGCGATTCATTTCTGCCTGAGCCATTCATGGATGGAGACATCGATGAAAGGCTTGAGGATTTAGCTATGGAAGTATGGGCAATGCACAAACTATCTCTGTCCATGGAATGGAGGCCCAGGATTCTGAAAGTGCATAAGGCAGCTCCAGTTGACGAGATAGTTTGCATAAGGCTGTGAATTTTCCACCTCGAGATGTCGATGAACATGGAGTGAAGAGAGCTCAATATGTACAATGCATGGTGATGCCTGGCTTTGCTGCTTTGGATACTCTTGTTTCATCATGCAGAGTTTATGGTGATGCCTGGCTTTGCTATTTTGGATACTCTTAGTTTATGGTAATGCCTGGCTTTGTGTTTTGGATAATATACTCTTGTTTTCCTATGCATAATATAAACAAATTCATAAAATTTGGAATACTCTTGTTTCCCATGCATAATAAATTTGGAATGATATCGGAGTACTATCTCCCAAAATTTAGAATGAAATTACTCTATACAGAATCTTTCAATCCATATTTGCATGAGCAGATGTCAATTTAGAGTTGATGTCACAAGTGACAATATTTTATACTTGCTTTTTGGAGAAGCTCCTATAAATTCTGGATTTCTACATGTAACATAAACCTTTATTATTTAGTTCCATCAAATTGAATACATTTTTAATTTTTATGGATTAAGTCATCCAATTCTTGACTTCCCATTCTAACAAAATTGTTATGAAGATTTTTGATTCTCTAGTACTACTTCACCTCATTATTTAAGAAATCAAATTTATAAAATTATTTTTAATGTTAAAATTTTACAATATAAAAAAATTATAGATCCAAAATTTTAATTATATATAAAGTTAAAATTCTTATATATTCATAGTTTCAATTGTGCCCAACTCCATCTTACTGAAAAAAAATTCAAATTCAAATTTGAAATCTTTATAGATGTAGAATTTTGATCGTACATGGTCCCATTTCACAACATTATTCAAAATAAATGTACAAGTTAATTTATGATTTGAATATGTATAAGTGCACTCCATATATGGCTTTAACATCATACATAAATATAACATTTGAAAAATAGTTTCTCCAAAGTGTTAAGGAGGTATATTGGAAAAACTAAAAGATGATGTTTTCTATAGCCCATTTTACTCAATTTAGTTGATGAAAGCACTAATTGAACTATGGAGCACCATTTCATTATTTATATTACATATTTGACAAATCAAAGAGATGTCAATGTGTAACAAAATTCATATGGTTGCTTCAAATAAAATATGCAATAGATCATTTTATGTATCATGTAGTTAGAACTCTTCTAATATAGATGGATCTAACTTTAATGAAGTTAGTTGGACTTGGCTATAATGGGAATCTACATGAGGGGTAGTTGTGAATGTTTATCTTCTAAGATACATTGAGTTGCTCCTCATTTATTAGATATCCATTGCATGACTCATAGAGAAGCATTAACAACAAATGATTCAAGATTTATCTCATTTTTCAAAGTTGTAGTATATTGATAAATCTACAAACAAAGTTTATTCATGGTTTGAGAAATCTACTAAAAGTCATGGAGAACTGAAAGAGCTAATGGAGCCATTTCAAATCATTAAGTTTAAGGTTTTACAAGTTCATCAAATTATGTGTCTTTCTGGAGGAAAGAACATGGAAAGACTCGTCAAACACATGCCCATTTTAATAAAAGATTGGGAGTTAGGGAATAAACATATGTATGAGTTGGAAACAATATTTCAAGGATAATTTTGCATCCATTTTCTTGCAGAAGTGTTCATTCAATTGAATAAGTTGAATCAGAAGTTCCAAGAGGATCATGTTGATATTATCTCTATTGGCACTATTTTAGATGTTGCTATTAACATGATTCATAAACAATTTTTGGGAGGCATATTTGGGGCAAGTGCAATACACATATCCTCCTTTTTAATCAAGAACTCTTGAGTTTGTAGATAGCTGTAACATCCCGAAAAACTCACAAAATTTAAAATTTTATCTACGTAGCATTAACTGCTATACTTGCTTGTGCGAAAATATATTAAATGCTTATTTGTTCATTTAAGACATGCTAGAATAAAATGTTGTCACGATCATCATCCCTCAGTTGTGCATCCTAGATTACTTATGAATTGTTGTCAATGCTCTATACATTTATTTGCTATTGTTTATATATGCTAATTGTTTGTTCTTCTTTTTTATGATGAAGGGGTCCTATGGGCACCCAGAGGCTTACTTAGCTTTTAGCTAAAGCATTTGAACGTTCTTTTCGCAGATCACAGGTAAGAGAAAGTTAGTATTTCTAAAGTGAAATACGGAGGTCCTAAATGTCGTCAGTTAACTTTCAAGTAGAATAGCTTACAAAACATTTAGGGTGAGATATGCTTTGATCGTTGTTTAAGCTATAAACTGTATCAGATTGGTTTATATGTCTTTGAGGTCATCACATTCTACTCTCAGTATTAGCGTTATTTTAATACACCAATGTTTGTACAAAGTTGAGCATCGAAATCAATGTGAAGTATTTCAAATCTTACCTAAGGATTCATAATGAGTATTAAATGTTTATAGTAATAGGATCATATCCTAAGTTCGAATATCCTTAGTGTAGTTCTATGTATATCCTTTGATCTTATGCATTATAAGTTTAAACCTTAGTTTGATGTTATTATACACTCTAAGCATTCTACCAATTTATGCTATGGCTAAATTAGTAATAGTATCTATCATTAACACTATTGTTATTTGCCCTTCTTCTAAAGTTGAAAACTATAGATAAAATCACTACTTAGCACATTGTAACAATAGTTTATAATATGGTTGCGATATGTGTTTTTATGGTCTTTACACAATATACTAGGGTTTGATATAATGATCTACGTGGCCTAAATGCAAGGTTGGAAACTATATTATATGTTAAAAGGTATTATTGATACCATGTAACCTTATTACTTATGGTTGTAGGTCTCCTTGGCGATGGTCGAAACCTTAGACTTGGTCATCGTGTAAAGGTATCACATTTGGGCAATGGTATGATGGCTTTGATAGAATGTAACCCAAACTATAATGCAAAGCCAATGATTAGCCTGAAATGATATCCGTGTGGCGTGGTTCACTGGGAGGTTGATGTACTGGTAGTAGATCTGCACATTAAAGTGTAATAAAGGTGATGCTAGTGGAATGCTCATTGGCATCCACCGTGGCTGTAATCACACGGTAGGTCTCGATAGTAGTGTAACCCTAACGACACTTTGGCTTACCTTGACGAAGGTGGTGAACTTGGCATTCATTTTGCAAAGAGTGGAGTGTAGTGAGGCCGACCGACCTGCGGTTCTTTAGGGTTTCGAAAGCAAGTTTTTGAGGACTCCTTCCCCAGGTTTGATACCCCGACCTGTAAGGGAAAACTGTTACTATCAGGGTTTAAGAGCCGATCCAATACTGTGGGGAGTATTGTTGCAATAATCTTAGTGATTAGAGTGACTCTGGATCAATGCCGGTTGCAGGAGATGTCGATTTCGAGCCACGGTTACAAGGTAATGTCGCTATTGTTACTTCATAATATTACATTTGTCCGTAATGTTTGAAACTTTGGAACTGTCTTTGATCGCCCTTTGTGTTAATGGCAGGTATTCCTCGTCTACACGTTTCTAAGTCCAAAGCTATGAGGAAGCTACTGCTTGTAAAATGGTAAGCCTCGGTGGTTCTTCCTGTAGGGTTCTCTTGGCAACTGTTGACCGTTGTTTGGCTTTAGCCGGGGCTTGCGATTTTGCTGTTTGGCTGAAGGTGTGGTTGCCGTTGTAATGCTTGTAAGCTGTGAAGCATGTGTAGGGAGGATTGAATCCTCGACCTACCTTTATATTGTACTCTACAGTGTTTTAAATGTAGCATATGTTTGTAAGGGTTCAACCCTCGACTACTTGGATAAATGAGAAGGTTTTCGGCCTTTGTGTTTTAATACTGTACATGTGAGTTGTGCCTGAGAGCGATGCTCCATAAATCTGTGTTATTTTAATTCAATGCTTGTTGTGTTTTGTTTGATGGTTGAGAGCCAATGCCTCGTTTTGTAACTTCAAACGGTAATATAGTTTTATTAAGGATAGCTGCGAAAGTTTTGTGTATATGATTCTAAAGCCGAGACCTAGTCTCGTATGTCTAACTTCGTTTCGATGTAAATACCTTTTCAACTGTTTATGGTTTGAGTCCTTGGTTCTGTGCATGACTATGATGTTGAAAAAGGATTGCAAGGGTTGAGAACCGAATGGCTTGGTTCCTCGAACTGTAGTTTCACACTCAGTTTTGTTTATATAAAAGGATGTTATCGATAAGTAGTTGATTTTGCTACTGTGACATGTCTATTTTGTTTTGTTTGGAGCTAGGTTTATTACCATAGGCTTGTCCTGCCATGAATGGTTGTTTTAAAGTTTAAAGGCTTGATCCCTTTTGTCAAATGAAATTTTCTGTGTTATGATTACAATGTACAGGATGTGACTGCATTCTAAAAGGAATAAAAAGAATAAGGCATAGTGCCTTAGTTTGAAACTCTGTTTAGCGACGTCTATGTTCTTAATGGGTGTCAGTTATTAGTGTTAATATATTGTACTTATCGATATGATGAGAGTTTCGAACCCATGAAAATATTTGCATACTGTAAAATGAATGGGCTTCGTGCACTCGATTTTCGTTTGGAAGATTTATTTGGTTGATATAATGTTTAATCTAATAATGTATATTGTTTGGGAAAGTCGTCGAGAATTAGAGTTGTTTTGTTAAATAAAAGAAGTATAGTAACAAGGTCTATTTAATAATTGAAAGTCTGAATATGTATCAATACTGTACAATAGTTCTGTTGTTTTTATTTTATAAGGTATGGGTGGTAATATCAGTTCTTAGCAGCTTTGTAATAATAGTGTGTTTTGTTCTACAGCTGTTAAATTTCATAAATATTGATTAAAGATTAAAGCAAGGTTTGAATACTATAATGTATGAAGAAGAAGTGATAGGAGAGTGTATAGTATTTATCTACTGTAAGGAAATAGTTAACCTACAACGAAACCCCAGGTTTTGTGCAGAAAATGAGATGTTTACTTCTATTGCTATAGAAATATTATAATGTCTGTATAATATGACTGCTGTTATATTTTTCTGAGTCTAGACATAAGATAATTTAAATTGTAGAATATAACAGATAAGAGAAATTTCAAGAAAGACATAACATAATTAGTCTATTCAATTACTGCATATCATCTATCTAGTTTAATCTCCCTTCCCTGTATTAGAGTACAGTACAAAAACAGTACGTGGAAAAATACAGGGAAGGCATTAATTCTATCAATTCATATACTTATTCAACGGTCTACAGAATCATAAACAGACCAGAAAATCAAACATTTACTTCTGCATTATCAATATTTAACTAATGAATACTAACTCAACAACTACATAAATAAATTGTAACTACTTAAGAAATGAAATAGCAAATAGAACCTGCAACTGTAGATAGGGTGGACAAACACCCGAAGAGGCCTGTTCCTCCCAACCTTCTCCAGAAGAAGCAGCCAATATCACTTGCTCCTTTGGACCCCCGAGCCTGTTTACTGAACCACTAGGTAGAAGACTCTGTGTAGAAGCAAGGCACTCAGGTTGTACTTTCAGCAATCAGTAGAGACTTGCAATACACCTCAAAACCTCTTCCCTAAGTAGGAAATAACTCTGCATCTAGCAGAAGTGGAACAGACTTACAAAGAAACTCAAAACATTGCTTCCCCTCATCGAATCTCTTGTGTGCATACAACAGAACCACAAGCTAAATTTTCTTGTCAGAAAAAGTGTGAGCCTCTGCTCAATTCGGTGGCTTGATAAAGATTCCCAGGTCTTTAGTGGTCAGTTTCCAAAATAAATGAGCCTCAAGCTCCAGTCCCATCTTTCAAGGAACCATGACCACAGTTCAAGGGAGTTGTCCCATAACAACAACTAGTTATTGAGTTCATGATGCCGCCACTTATCCATTGCCTTCTACCCCAGATTCCATTCCACCTAGTGGGTCAGTAAACACTCTTTCAAAAGTCTCTTTGGGTGACCTATTTTATTTTATTAAATAATAATATTGTGCAATTACAGTCATCCTTGGCCACTTGTACAAATATAAAACTTTACAATAAAAGTTAAGATAATGTTTTCTTTAAACATAAAATGTTTTAGCAAAGGGGTATGTTACAATAGCACATGTGTGGTACATTTACATCCATTGACATTTAAGAGTTTTCTATACAAAGATCATTGACGCTAGATGATTGCATTATTTCAGGAAAATGTTTTGTGATGAAGGTGATTGAATCTCTAGATAGAAGGTTCAAAGATCTACCTATATTTAATGCTGTTAAGTTTTTCAGTCCTTGACATTATTATGAATAAATGGATGATGGAGACTTTCAAATGAAAAAATGGTTGAAATATTTATGTGAAAAATTTAGTGTTAGGGACTCACGTATTGTTGATACTACTAAATGTTTGGGTGAAATGGATGAATTTATTTGTACTATTTATAAATCATACCCTAAAAAGAATATGTTTGGAGTATGCTATCTATGTGGAGATGAATTTGAATGGTTTGAAGGATTACCCTATTTGATGTGATTATGTCAAGTTATCCTTGTTATTGCAACAAGTACAATAGTGTGTGAAAGATGCTTCTCAAAATTAAACCTAACAAAAAATGATGATAGATCAAGACTTTCATTAGAGACATTGAATGTGTTAATGTTTCTCTCTCTAAGTGCACCTCATGCTCTAAATAAGGTAGATTGGAATGTTGTCTGTCTGGAAACAAATGAAAACTAAAAATCCTCATCCATTGAATAAATAGATTGATGTTTTCCATTTTATATAAACTCAAATAATTTTGAACAATATATGTTAGGGTTAACCTTGACTCGGGAATGAGCAAGGATGTAAGTGGTTTCAAGCACATAGTTTTGGTCGCCCGTGGTTTCTTGCTGGTTGTATTTGCATGTAAAGAACCCTATTTATAGGGTTGGATTCCTCCATTGTAAGGTGCCAAAGTGAGCAACATAGATACTCTTGGCGGCCTTGGCCTAGTTTGGCCAAGGACCAATAATAGATCTATTATTGATGGTTGGTTTTTCCCTATGGGATTTTCCAGGATAAATATTGTGTTTCTATTGGTATTTGCTTGTCTTTATATTTATTTCTCTCTCACATGTTTTATTTCCTAACAGTGGTGTCATAGCCTCATGTATTATTATTCCTGGTAAGAAGTATATGTAGATGAGATTTTCTGCTGTGTGTAGAAGAAGAATGTTGTGGATCTAGTTAGATCTTATTAGTGTGGAGAAGGTTGTCTGTGGATCGCAGAGAAAGGATAGATCTATTGCTTGGACTCTTGGATCTGCAACGAGAAAATGAAGATCAACTGGTTAAAGTGTAGATCTGCTATATGGAATGAAGATCTGTTAAATCTGTTTTTGAAGACTCGCGAGATAGTGGTGACGATTGATCTGCGGTCCACTATTGTTCGAAGAACAGGATTGATAAGAGGCAAGTTACCAGGAACAAGGCATGAGGACCATTTGCTGCTAAAATAAATCGTTGCTTCCACTCAAAGAGAGATGTTGCCGTGTTTGATGTTGATGCCATAAGTGTTGCTAGTTTCCGGATAAAAATAAAAGGTCGTCATGAAATCATGGTAGAGATTGTGTGGCCAGGTGATAAGAAAAAATATCATCACCGCCAAGACTATTGTTAGCCACCAGTGCATTCGAAAGAGGAGCAGCTAGTTAATAGTGGTGATCTGGATTCGCTCTTGAAATGTATTTTCTGCATTGAAAAATCTACTGTGTGACAAGATAAAGTTGTAAAGAATATCCTCCCATGTGAAGAGAACCAATGCCATGAAGAGAGAAGGAGTGGCGTCCAATTGAGAACCTGTCACTCTAATTAAATGAGCCACTGATCCATGTGTGAGAAAATCCACATGAAGATCGAAAGATGACACCCATTGTTGTAGCCAGAAAGGAGATGATTCAGATGATGGAAGCAAATGGTATCACATTGCAGTTGATTGTCGTGAAAGCAAGTGAAGAATGGCTTCCGTGAAGAGGATAAAACAAGCTGAGTGGCTGGTGGATTATTAAAGAAACATGCATTTCTCATTATTGCAAGGTATGGGAAAATAAGCATGGTAAGAATGCAGAGGCATGGCAGATATTGAGCATGGTTAAAAGCGGTTGGAAAAAAGTAGAGTAAAAATTGATATCTTCAAAGGAGCAACAAAGAGAAGTAAATGTAGTAGAAAGAAACCGACGTGAGGGAGAAAGCAGTCATTGGTTAAAGCAATTTGTTAGTAAAGCATTGAATGTTTTGTACCTAAAATGATTGAGCATGTGTTGTAAGGGGTGCATGATCAGTGGTACCCGACACCCCATAGTTTTTGGTTCCAAGTAAGAATTGATTCCCTATGTTTTTAGCGTACATGTAGTGGAGTAGGTGTGTTCCTCTTATGTGAAGAAGAGGGAGTGGCATCAAGTTGTGGAATGAACCACTTGGGTAGGTACGAGGGTGGAAGGTGTACTCGTAGCCTAGCTTGATGTGGAATCAGAGAGGGTGAGTCTTCGATTAAAGGGGGGATGTGAGATGGATTTATCTCAAAATGATGGGACCAGGTTATGCTCAAGGATGAGTTTAATACATTGATGAAACATGTAGGAGAAAACGATTCCTAGAGAACTGGTGTAAGATACCATCCAAGAATAGGCTAGAATCTCAACTCATAACACAAATTTTAAGCATATTTTTCACTAGTAAATTTTAACAATTTTTTTAAACTAAAAGGTGATAACTCTGGATACTGACTCCCAACTCAAGGATGATAGGGATGAATTTAGGTTCTGGTTTTTATATGGGAAACTGTGCAGAAGCAAGGTAGAACAGGGCCAACTTCCAAGTCCTAAGCACAAATCACTGGAGCCATTTACTTTTCAACAGTCAACCATAGCTGGTGTCTACTTCGATGCTTCCTAGGCCTTCTAGCATATGCAAACTAGACTTAGATGTAACACTTGAATGAAAAAAGGATTGTATGTCAGGCCTTAAAATCTCTAATAAATGATGGATCATATTTTCATGGAATTTGGGAGCAAAAGGGTCAAGTGCGCTAGGTAGGACTACTCAACTAGCAGTTTTCCAAACTCTCTCAAATTGAATAAGGTGTATTCAAATCCTCAGAAAAGGGTTTGGGGTGATTTAATATTGTCTTAGGAACCTGAAACATCCATCAGATCAGAAAATTAACTCATACATAATTTTTATTGGCAAAAGTGGTATTTTTATGATCCAAATTGCCTTATAGGCTTACAAATTTCACTTCTGGAATAAGGGAAGGTTCTGATATGACTTATTGAACAATAATAGTTTGAAATCAGAGGTCATGAGCATAAATTAAAGAGATTATTACATTCAGTTCTTCAGTTGATATCCAATGCTAGAAAATCTTACAATATGAAGAGAATAAGCATGAGAAGAGAAGGAGGTGATGAAATTATGTACTGGATCTGATATATGACTGATAACAGGGCTAATATCTGTATATGAGGTCGCACTGAACCTCATGAGCTGCTTAGGTAGGGCTAATATCTATATATGAGGTGCGCTCCTTAACATTGAAACCTTGGCTCTGGTGAGAATGGTTGTATCTTGGTCATCCAGACAGCTTTTTTAACAAGACAAAAGGCGTTTGTTACTGGAAACGACCCTCCAGATGCAATGAAACAGGTCTCACAACCCAGAAGTGCTCAGAAGTGATGAACCTAGAAGCTCCATTTTGGACCTTCCACATTGTTCCCACTGAATGAAGGGAATGAGTAGAGATTTCGAATTGGATGCTTAATATTCATTCTTCTGAATCTCAAATCAGCTTGAATGGAATTCATGACCTGCACATCAGAATATAAGTGGATGCAATAATATCTTCAATGGTTGTACAATAGTATTCAGTACCTGTAAGAGAGAGTGGAAGAGATACTGGAACAATAATGGCTAAGGGGAGCATCACCCAAAGCAAGGTTGAGGCACATCACTCAACAACAGAAGCTTTAAAGCTCTCACATTCAGTTACAAAATGCTCAAAATATGTGAATTGGAGTTGGAATCATTCTTTTATAGAATTTTAGGGTGACCTGCTGAGCAAGTTGAATAACTTGGTGACCTGTGAGAACCCTTCCACATGGGCCACCCATGAGTGGATATACTTGCCTTACTTTTTCCTTACAAGATTTTCTTTCATTTAGAATGTATCAATATGTTTCATGCTTTGTTAGAGTTTCCCGCTTTATCCTGCTTTCCTGTTTTATCCAAATTTTCCTGCTTTTCCTGATTTTATCCTGATTTGCTGCTTTTAGCATGTTTTTGACCATTTTTAGCAATTTCAATCGTCCTTGGTCAACTTGGCCTCTCTAATTCGTCCTCCTTAGCTTATCTCATTATTTATAATCCAAATATTAATAATTATAAACAAAATTACTCAAACTAACTAATTAATTATTCCATAGTGCATATTCTGGAATTTAATTAATTAAATGCCTTCAAACCAAAATTAATCCCTTGGAATAATTTAATTCTTTTCCTAGTACTATTGGCATCATTAATTAAATATTTTAATGCTTATGAACTCGTGACATAAGCCTTGTCAAAATTTGGGGACATGACAACTGACAGTTATAGCGGCTGAGCACCCATGTATTTTGGTAGATGGATTCATTTTTATATGGACACCAATGATGAATTGTTTTCATGTACAAAAGGCTTGTGGAAGTGCAACACATGAAGTGCAAGTCAAGGCCAGAGAAATGGGAGTTGAAAGAAGCAATGGTTATAGGAACAATAAAAAAAATGGAGATGACAATGTGTAATCTACATTTAAATGAGATTCTTGAGTACTCTAGTTGTTTTTTGGGGGGGTTAGATTCGAAGCAATTTCCCAAGTCAAGTTTAAAGGGGAGATTGTTAGGGTTAACCTTGACTCGAGAATGATCAATGATGTAAGTGGTTTCAGGCACATGGTTTTGGTAGCCCGTGGTTTCTTGCTAGTTGTATTTGCATGTAAAGAACCCTATTTATAGGGTTGGATTCCTCCATCATAAGGTGCCAAAATGAGAAGCATAGATGCTCTTGGTGGCCTTATTGATGGCTAGTTTTTCCCTACTAAGTTTTTCAAGATAAATCTTGTGTTGCTAGTGGTATTTGCTTGTCTTTATATTTATTTCTTTCACATGTTTTATTGCTTAACAATATCAAATGAATCAAGAAAAAATTATATTTTCTAATTATTTTTGTTTTCACATATAATAATAATTTTGTTAACCTTACTAATTTCAAATTAATTTTTTTTTTTTTTTCTTAGATAATAAGTGTTTAATTATTTTAAGTTGTTAAAATTTGGAAAGACAATATTTAGTTTTTTGAAAAGTTTAGTTAATTTATATTTATCAATTAAAATACATTTATTTATATCACCCTTTAATCTTTATCCTTAAATAGATATCCTTCAAATTAAAATTAAAATCCACCGTTCAAATTTGATCACTACACGTATTGTCTTGTCTATGTGAATTGCCTACATGTATTGACGTATTGTATAAGTTGTAAGCTTGTGCATGAATTATTGGTGGGTCCCACGTGGTGGGGTAAGCTTGTGCATGATATGCCTTTCCAAATGTTTCTTCAATTTTTGGCAGCCAGCCTCTGATGCATAGCTTCAATGGCGCAGAGGAGAAGTCTTGCTCACAAGACTACTTACGTGGGACCAGGATCTCTACAATGGCTCCTGAGTATGTGACAAATTGTTAACAACTTTGCGTTGAAATAGACCTCCTTTCAACAATTTGCGCTCAACATGCTTAAAATGGTTCAGCTCGATGTCCTCACAGCATCCAATAGAGAAATTCAGAAATGCACAGTTCGGAACACCTCCTCCCCCTTCTCATACTCCATTGTAAATCCAGTATACAATTGTGGATGACCAAGAAGCACATGTGTATAATTGGAAGATAATGTCTTACAGCTAGCCTCTTAGAGCAACCATCGAAGCATATAGTACAAATAAGGTTTTAGCTATGTACTAGCACAATTACTTAACTTGTGGTTATTGAATATCAATAAGCCATAAGTTAAATGTCACTAATAAACATAGGTGCTAGTCCACCCCAAATTCTAAAATATAAACATATATCAATATAAAGATAAATATTTCAATCATTAACGAAAACCACTTAGAATCTAGAGATTCTCCTATTTATCACACCTACCTACCTAGAATTCAGGTGTCACAATCTTTTCAATTCCCACTTGTCCACTTCTAAAATCTTAAATGGTACATTGGAATCCAGGCAGGGAGGGAAGAACAGGGACACTCAATCCAGTAGAACCATATGAGATTTGGCCAATATGCAAATGCAAGGGTAAGTGAAAAGTCTATCACATCAAGTTATCTTCGTAGATGGTATGTTATGTCTTAAATTTCTTATGTGTTTCACATCTATTTACAAAGTTTACATTATCCAAATAGATACAGATGTGGATGTTGCATTCTTCATATGCCATTAATATATATGTCTCGATTTTTTACATTATGCAAGTAGATATGGATGTGGTGTCATTCTCCATATGCCGTGGATAGAGATGCGCTAGTCATATTCATATTCAAATGGTATGACAACTAGTGAGAACAACCTACCTAAGCTCTCATATTATTCCTACAAATCAGACGAGTTCAAAACTAACACGTTTAAGATGCTCCAAGCATCAAGCCGCTTATATTGGAAACATGACAAAGAGAGTCTCCCATTCTGAATTGTTTGTATGTCGTAACGCTATTCTAGTGGCTTCAATTTGAGAAGCAATATTGTGGCCACATTACAATTTGGGATTGTTAAGAAAGACTTAAAATCCTTGGGATTTAGCCCTATTTATGAGATGATAAACTAAATGAAGAATGCTTAACCACATTTTTTTTTTAAATTTCTTTTTGAAACTTACGTTTACAAAACCATGTCTACAACTTTGAATTAATTCAAAGAATAATTAATAATATAAAAATTACATACCTAAAAAATTTCCAAAAAAATATACACTCCAAACCAATGCGTGCTCTTCAAAAGAGTATTTTAGGTTTTTCGATTTTTGTAACCAGTAAAAAGAAAGTTTACGTGCACACATATGTGTACAAATTGAAATTAAAAAATTTCAATGGTTAGTTTCAAAAATTAATAAAAAATATTATTTTCCAACATAAAGTTAAAAAATATATATTATGTTCATATATATATATATATATATATATATATATATATTAAAAAACTATACATTTATCACTATTTTATCTTATGTGCACACAAATAACTTGTTAACTTTTCCTAAAATTTACAAGAGCAGACTTATCATTAAATGCAATTTTGACTTTAATTAAATAATAATTTTTTAAAATATAGATGGAAAGATAACATGTTTCCCTACAATTTGGTTTTTTGTTGCGTGTAGGAATTCACAAAGCATATATGAGTTTTTAGGGCTTTGATTTAATAAATGAGTAAAAAATCAAATTTTCAGCATCACTTTTGTCCTAAAAGTGTTACCCATCCTCATGGATCCCCATTTGGAATGTGCTTCTTTTCTCCTTGATTAGATTTAAAGTTTGTGCTACCCTTACTCATCGCAACTACTCTGCGATTATCTCCCAATTTTACTTCTGACTGCACATATTCATCTATGTTTGCAAACATATAATTGTTTCCACTTGTGTAATTACTTAAACCAGTATCTAAGAACCATACTTCTTTTGAACTCTCTTGTGCAATACTACAAGTAATAAACATTGAATCACTATTTTCAAAGTGTTTTTCTCTTGAAATTTTGCGTTCTACCTATTTATATGAAATTGTTTTTTTCTACATTTAGGTGCATAATGATCAAATTTTTGATAGTTATGTCATTGAATATGTGAATTGTCATACCTTTGTCCTTGGCCATGAAATTCATGAGAATGACTGCAACCTTTACCTCTTCTACATGCAAAAAAATTAGAATTTAATCTTTCTTCATGAGAGTTGTCTAATCCACCACCTTCATTGTGATTGGTATTTCATCCTCTTCCAAATCCTCTTGCACCTCTGTTAGTGATTCTTCCTCCTCTTGTGCCCTTGTTGTTGCCAGCTTGAGCTTGTAATTTGAATGCATTTTCCATCAACCAATTGACCTATTGACTCTTTTCTCATGGGTTTGTAAACACCCGATAAGACCATCAAAATAAACTTGAGACACATATTTTGATTCTTCAATAGTTGGGTTAAATATAATAGGGAGACTCTTCAATCTTTTCTACAACTTTTTGATCTTATGCACAATTTTCTTGGTCTAGAAGTTTGGCAAAGGAAAAATGAGATCTTTTTTTCACAAGGAAAGTACATAGTTGATGTGTTGCGTAGATTTGGTATGATGGACTGTAAGTTCATGTCTACAATAATGGTGTCTAATCTGAAAAAAATACATGAGTCAGATTCCAGATCGGATCTAGTGGATCCTACCATGTATAGGCAGGTCATTGGTTCCTTGATGTATTTGACACATACTAGACCAGACATATGTTATGTTGTGAGTATCTTGAGTTAGTTCATGTTTGATCCAATACATAAACATTGGGTTGCTTCCAAGCATGTGCTTAGATACATTTGAGTTGGTATTGCTTATGGACTCAGATATGCTTCCAGTGGTGGAGTGATGCTACTTGGACATGCCAAATCTTATTGGGGTGGTAGTATTGTGGACCGAAAGAGTACATTTGGATATTGTTTTAGCTTGGGATCAACTATGATGTCTTGGTCCAACAAGAAGCAGGGCTCCACAACCTAGAGTACTACATAAGTATAGTATATTGCAACTAGTTGTAATGCCTACTGAGAAGCCTTGTGGATTAGGAAGATACTTGTTGGGTTGTTCAATGAGAAGCTTGAGACTATTGTTATTTGCTCTGACAATCAAATCTACATCAAGCTCTCAGAAAACCCTATGTTTCATAACAGGTTGGAACACTTTGAGATGTAATACCACTACATTAGAGACATGGTCCAGATAGGTGCCATAGGAATTTAGTACATTGCTACTGATAAGCAGATAATAGATATGTTAACTGGCCTTTGTCGTTGATGAAGTATAGGTACTTCCGAGACAAGCTTGGCATGGCAGAGAATTCCTCCCTCGTTGAGATGGAGTGTTAGAGTTACAACATCATGAGTCATTCTCCAAGTCAATCTTGTGTTCCAAGAATGAGCCTCATGTGTCGAGGTAGTGCCTTATAGGAGCATGAGTTGGACTCAAGAAACTTGGAGTAGAATCTCGAGTTGGACTCAAGAATGACTAAGCCTTATGTGTAAATGTTAAAGCCTCATGTGTTGAGGTAAGTGATTTGTATGTCAAAGTGATGGTGCTGTACAATCTTGTTTTTCAAGACTAAGGTATTGTGTGTCAAGACATATCCTCATGTGTTGAGGTGGTGCTGAGGTAATTTTTTTCTTATTGAAGCATGAATGATGTGTGATGTACTACTAACCATGGTCCTAGATATAGATAATCTATTAAGTCTCCTCTAGAGATTGGCCATCTCTAGAGTGAATTACTTTAGCATATGACCACTTGGAACAAGAGTAGAATGAGATTATCACATCATTGGAAAAATATCCTTAGTATATTTGATATGATAAATAATTAAGTTCGCACAAGTGGACCATGCAGATAAGACAAGAGATAAAGATAAGATGAGTTAAGATAAGAGAGAACTCGATTTTGTTGACTTTAGTGATTAGCGTGCTAAAAGATTTAGCTATGTGTTATCAAGAAATACTTCAGTAAAAGAGTTAAATAAAGTATTAACAAGAAATACTTCAGAAAAAATGAGTTAACTAAAGTGTTAACAAAGAATATTTGGTTAACTAAGTGATTTTTTTTCCAAGAAAAAAAGTCGTATCTTTATTCTATTTAGAGAAAAAATACATTCTTAAGTTCCTTTTGGCTACGACAAGAGCCCAAAAAGGAGTCTAGTGATCAGAAAATGTCATTACAGACACACAAAGCAAAATTTTTGATCCTACAGGATCAAGAGATGCTTAGCAAAATTCATATCATATTTATGCATAAGGAATGATCTAGTTATTAACAATAGTGCTCTGACATGAAGTAGTAACCCTCGCTTGGACTGAGATTCAGCTTCGATGTTGAACTCGCGCTGAGTGTGAATGAAAGTGAGATAGTGAAAGGAATCCCTCACAAATTTCAGTTGATTAACCAAATACAAAAGCCCAACATGAGAAATTATAGAATGCCCCTGCAAGGAATTGATCACTAGCTCAGACTCACCCAAGATATGCAAGTTGAGAATATTCCTCCTGAAAGCCACATTCAGTAGAAAAAAAGTGCTTTAAACTCTGCTTCATTGTTGGTTCTAGTGTCCAAACCACCCCATCCTTTGTAATAGTGTTGGGTGTCCAGAAACAAAATGAATCCAAAACCACTGACCAAATTATGATTCTGTCTAGCCCTGTAAAACAAATCCCAGGGCCTGCCTTCATCAATTACTAGAGCCACAGGTGTTCTAGATAAATTGGGAGAGATCAACTGCTTGCATGCAAAAAATAATATAGAAGCTGGGATGCTACTTGCAAACTAGAAAAATATTTATCGTGGAATATGGAAGCATTTATGGCCAACTAAACCCCCCTAGACACAATGATAGGGAGGATCCTATATACCTTGCTTACTCTGGATCTAAAAAGCAACTGAAAATAGAGATCGACGGAAGGTCCATCCCACTGAACAGGGAATCCCGTTTACCAACCTCCCCCCAAACAAACCTGGCAAAAGAACATGGAATAGATAGATGCAATACTTATTCAACCTCCATTCTACATAAGTAGTAGATTCCGGGACCCTGGAAGCTAAAGGATTGGAGTTTATCCCAAGTTAATACTTTGTTTGAAAGCATTAGCCAAAAATGTAGAATACTCTTAGGAGGGATTTTAATCTTCTAGATCTCCTTCCACCACCACTAAGGCTGAAGATTCCCCGGAAATAAAGACTCATATCCCAACCTAGTGTAGTAATATCCACCTGAAGGATTATAGCTCCAATAGAGCTTGTCCTCCTCCTTGCTGAGAAAAATGTGACCTTCTGTCAGCATAGAAATGAAAGGCTCCTCTCTCCAGATGTTGTTCCCCACAAACTTAGAAACCTTGTTCAAAGTGGAAAATCCCCAGCTCTGAAGATGAACAATTAGACTATCTGACAGTAGATGCTCATTGGAGAGCCCAAAGATTGTGTCTTTCCCACTCCTCACCAACCGACGATTCCATACCTTCCAAGCCAAGTGGCACTCCAGTACATTAAAAGCAGAAGATAACACTTTCCGTGCACTTTCCACTGATTGGAGCATTGTGATATAGTTTTCAACCTTCATCTAATCCAGTCCGTCATTGAATCATGAGCTATATACTTAAGAAATTTCAAAGGGTTTTGACAGCCACAACCTTATTAAATGGAAATATATTCTTCAACCCCCATCCTCCTAGAAGTTTGGGGGCTGATAAGACCTTCCATTTCACAAGGTGAAGAAAATATCCATCCCTGTCATTTCTCCAAAGAAAGTTAAAACAAATCTTTCTAATCAAATATTAGAAAATATAGATACCAAAATTTCTAGGTTGATTTGGATAGCATGTGATGTGGTAATATTATAAAATATAGATCCCAAAATTCAATGTAATAGGCAAAGGCAAGGATTTGGCTTATTGATTTTCTTATTTCAACTTGCAAAAAGCACAATGAAGGAGACATTTTCCCTAAAAAACTTCTTATATCTGCAACACTATATCATCCTATGTTATGTAAACAAATCTCAAAAGCAAGTGTAGCATGCCCAAAAGTTGATGTCGCACGAGGATTTAACAAGTTAAAAGTCAATGTTGCTTGAAGACAAAATCGTGGCACACGAATAAGTGGTCATTAGTGTGACAAGAAAGACTTTCAAGGTCCCTAGAGTGACTTGGATGAGTAAAAAACAAAGATGTAGAGTTTAAGAATTGCTAACCTAGATTTGATAAAAGGGGCCTAAAAGGGTGATCATACATTGTCCTCCAAATTAGTGATAAAAACACACATAAAATTAAAAAATCACGTTCAAAAAAGGCAACTACGCCCTGCCAAGGCCTAAGCGACTCGAGATTTGATATCCGATCTCTTCATTACAAAGTGTTGTGGTCAAGTTTGAATAATAAACAACATATAGTGGATATTATCACAATTATAGTTAAAAAGGATGAGTAAGGTAGTTTATATAAAACATATGTATGTAGTTATATATAGTGTCTTAGTGAATTGAGATTATGTTAATTACTCTCATAAATAGAAATACTTGTATTATTTTGAGTTGTTTTCATAAGGAAACTTTTTTTAATAGGGTGTGCTTCACTTATATCATATTGCAATGCACGAAATGACACTAGAGATCCCTAATAGCAGGCTACCATGTGAACACTTTTAATCTAAAAATTGTCAACTCATACACTTCTTTACATTTTCATTGAACTTTTTACAACTTGTGGACATATCACAAATCTACACACATTGTTTCCATTTCTTCAAAATTTGATTCTATTGATTTAAGTATATTATGTAGAAAATGCATTGTGTGACTGTGTTGTGAATGACCTTATATCTATGTATATAACTTCTAAATTTTTTACCAATTTAATCAATTGAAAACACATATTGCAGTATACTACTGATAGTAGAAAATCTCTAATTCATCTATACAATGCTTTGTATTCGTGACATGTAATAAATTATTATAGATGAAGAGGATACAAACACATTTTTTTTTATCATGGATGTATCATGAGAAATAGGCATGCTCACTTGACAGGTTTCCATAGTATCATTCTCTAAAATGCTTTTTTTGTTTCTCCCTATTACCTCTTTATGAGAACCTTACAAATACACTTGTATTGCTTGTAAATTGTAAGCTGTTTGTGAATTTTCATAAATAGTGTTATTAGTAGTATATACCCGATTTCATCTAATAAATATTTATCTCTTGTAATTATCGTTCAAAATTATAAATCAATCCCTGTGGACTTCGTCTAATAAATCTTTATCTCTTGTAATTATCATTCAGAATTATGAATAAATATCTATCAGTAAGAAAGATAGCAATGGTTATTCTTTCATTAGGAGGACCACAACTGTGCCTTGACCAATTGGTCACCAACTTGGAATGCCAAACCTTTGTAACCTTAGTTATTTGTTCTCATTCAAAACAATTACCAATTCCACTTGAACAGAGAGATAAGACCAGAATCAATTATATGTCATTATTGAGCATATATGACAAGTACATTTGCATATGTATGAGAAAGTCTCATTCCAGTTTTCTGGTACAGAGTGGCTCATTAAATTATACCTTTACTACATCATTACAACATTAACTATTTTGTCTTCACTACTAACACTTTTAACACCTAATGACTAAAAAGACCTTTTGAAAACTCCTGGAGAGCGTTGTAATCCAACTACATTCCATTGTAATACTCCCTAAAGGGGAAAGGTCATGTTTGCAACAATGATAAACTCTTGTCAAAAAATATTCCCTAGGATCCAAGTGTGGTTGCCACCCATGGAGCCTATCAATAGACTCAGAATATAAAATAAGAAAATAAACTGATTATAAGTATTTTTTCTCATACTAAACTGTTATAATAGTAAATTTTCTATTGAACTCCATTCCATAATATTTTTACAAGGCTTATTAAAAAGCATTTCATCTTAACAGGTTAAGAAAAGCTTACTTTCTGAACTCTTTAATGCCAACACTGTCCCAGGATGTTAATGTCAATTAGGAAAAGGATATGAACTAAGCTACATCATCCTCGAGATCTAAAGATGCTAGTCCATATACAAATTTGGATATTGATCCAAAGGAAATGCATACAGTCCACTATGTTAAGAAAATTTCCGTAAATGCTAGAGCAATGTGCAATTAAAGAAAGCCAAAATAAAGAACTGGAAATTGAGGTCAATCACCAAACTGGGAAAATTCAAGAACAAAATTATCTTTAGTTGGTAATTTTTACAGTATGAACAGTAATATTGATTATTTTAATGTTATCCTAAATTTGAGTTCCATAAATTATATTGATGGCAATGCACTTTGGAACTACTCTTTTGTGTGGGATATAACATTACAATGATGCAATTTGGAACCAGCCATTGCCTAAAGAGATATCTATTGCACATGCATGAACAACTTTATCTAAGGAAAATGGACATCTTATGCTTTTGACACTTTGCTAGAATAACATAGATGGAAAAACAATATGCAAGTATCGCTAGTAGGCACTTTCAGAGCAGAGGGAAATGTTAGTTGTAGATAATGGTCCTGCATCCAATCAAAAGCTAGCAAGTCAAGTCTTCATGAATGAATTGAGAGGAACTAATTAGATTATTCGAATAGCAACAAGACTTGCAAGCATGTGCATGCGTGTGTGCCTATCCAGATTCAATTAAACCTAATTTCCATATCTTGTGAAGCTGTCCAACCTGGTTCATATGCTTCCAAAAAGGCCAGCTTAGCTTTGTTAGGAAGATCATGAGGATGTACAAATGAAACTCCAGGTGGCCAACCAATTTCAGTACGTACAACTCCACAAGGACTATACAATGATGGGATGTGTTGTTCATCGCATTCTCTCAAACCGCAGAAACGTAATTTGATACCTTTTCTATCAACAATCTCCTGGACCCTTTCTTTTAGAACCCTTTGAGCCTCTAAACACAACCTTTTAGATGGTGCCAGGGGCTTACTCCTGGGAATTTGTTTTCTTCTCTTCATAGCAATTTTCATTGACCCTGGAAAAGATGCAGATAAAACTACAATGGTAATAAACTACATAACATTAAATATCAATGTTTATCATCAAGGCAAAAACACATACCATCTGTGGGAACTGGAAAAGGAAAATTCATAAACCCATGCCGACTTATGAGTTGATCCATTAGATGTATTCTTTGCATGAAATCATGCACATCAATAGGTTGTTGAAATGGACCTCCAACACCATGACCCGCAACTGTCATTGATGAACAATGTAGAATAGCAGAGGCCCGAGGCATAAGCTTAAAGGATAATGAGCACCTCCCATATATATTCCCTTGCAGGCCTCCAATGTCTGTTCTATGAAGTGTCGGGCTTATATAACCAGTTGTGGCTTGATAAAGAGAAAGCCCTAGATAAAGAAGAATATCTTGTGGACCAAGATCCCCGTCTACAGGAAGCCAATGACCTTGCATGTCTCGAATTTGTAGACATGCGATGACCTCCAAGAACTGCCAATAGAATTATGCAAACACCCCCCAAAAGCACAAATTTACAAGTTTGAGAAACATTGTTTTCATTCATATAAAAGAGAATCATTCATCCAAATAAGAAGAATTTGGTATGTGTTCCCTAAATCAAGTAGTGCAACAAAGCCCATCTACCTCTTCATGCTCCACAGTGCGTGCCAGAGGAAGGATAGCTTGACTTCCTGTAATTCCCCCCAGTGAACTTGGAATATTGTAAGCATTTTCTTTCATGGTAGCTGAATAATAAGCATCAATGTTACAACCATCCCACTTTGAGCGACGTTCCCGCAAGAAGCAGACAAGTAATGCAGGAGGCACATTCTGCACATACAAATTCAATTTATCAAATACACAATCCATCTCATTCTTAGATAGATGGAGAAATTTCAAGACGCTCAAAGAGATCCTTCTATTTAGATTCTCTCTGCGAGTACCATTCATAGGATTTACATTTCAAAATTTTGGAATTAGGGTTCCATGCTAATCTGTAATAGCATAGGATAGATGCCTTAGCACACAAAATGTCCCCATTAAGAGCTGAAAGACCATAAGAAGAAGCAAGTTGAGAACCTAACCATTTGCTTGGAGATGAATTTATGGCAATGATCACATCCTCCACCCCATCACTACCCAACAAAGGCCAACCATCATCTACAAAGCCATTCACGACATCATTGAAACCCCTGCATTAACAAGGGTTCATCGGATATGCAAGGAAGATGATGATGTAGCAACATCTACTTATTTGCATGGCTAAGATGTAAAACATTCAGAATATTTCCTTTCCATTTTTCTAGATGTAATGTGCCATACAACAAACTCTACTCAACAAGTGTCACAAGAGAAGTCATTGATACAGGAAAAACGAACTTGAGATTGATAGATGTCATAAAATGACAGATGAGTATAAAGTCAGTAAAATATTTCAACTAAGCTATAGTGTAGTTATAATGTATGTTAAAATTATATTTATTTTATAATTTTATGTAATCCATGCAATGATAAAAATTGTCAAATCTAGAGCTCTTACTCAATGAACTTTGAGAAAAAACATAAAAACCAAAATTCAAAAATGATACTATATGTAATGACTTTGTAAAACATAATGTCTTGTGATGTTTGATTTTCAAATTAATTGTAAAAGGCGGAACATATAGTCTCCTGCCTATAGCAGAAACTAAAATTACATTTACATAAATTATGTTTTGGAACTTAATACCTTCCAATGTCATGCTTGGATTTTGCAAATCAAAGATATATGACAAACAATCTTCAAAGACACATAACAAATAATATGGAGAGGGTGAAAATGGTTTCTTACAACCGATTCATGTTATATATTGACTTATTAAGATAGAGTTATTTTTTAATTATATTTAAAACATATAAATTATAAATAAAATTATATATCATCACAATTTTAAAAAATTAATCTTTATGAAATTACATATCATCACAATTAATTTTTTTTTTTTTATGTTCATACTTTTATTTATAGATGACGTTATTTTAATTGTTTTTAAAATAATTTCAATTCAAAATTATATATAGGTTTTATTAAACTATTTTATTTCAAAATATATAATGATATTTTATAAAATAATATTTAATATAAAAGTTTGTAATTTAAACATTCAACACTATTTTAGATATACTTTAACATCTATAAAAGTGGGCCTTTAGATCCTATCTTCTCTATTTTAGGCAGATAGCCTTTGTACAAATAAGGACAAGCAGGTGAAGTGCTTCTTGTGGGTTGTTTCTCCCTCTGAAGTCTTGTTTTCTACTTCGAAACCGATCTCTGAGTCGTGGGACCGTTCCTTGAGGGGGAAAGGGTTGGGATATCCCAAGTTGAGGGTCACTAAACTTGTTTCTCTCTTATCTCCTAAGATTGGAGATAAGTCAAATGCTCCTAGATACAACTTTCGTCCTCAATCGGGTTTGAAGGTGGTTTAATCACGGTCCTTAAAGGGTGATTTTATTGTGGGCTCCTCAAGTATCTCTCCTCGTTTAAAGGGGAAAATATCCATAGTGGAAAATGCAAGGGAACAAGATGCTAGAGATATTAAGACAGGTCGACAACAAACTCTTAGAGGGACTCTTAGACCATGTCGTCCCATTCCAAATTTATCCTAATACTTATTATGTCCTTTAATTGTAGAGGATTGGGGATGTCCTCTAAAACCCAAGCCCTCAAGAAGCTGGTTATTTCTAAATCTTCGTCTATTAGTTTGCTACAAGAATCACTAGCTAGAGGGGATGACATTATATCTAATCTCCGAGCCCTCCTTTCTAGATGGGACTTTTTATGTGTGGATGCTTTTGGTAGATATGGTGGTCTAATCATTAGATGGAAGAATAGCCAATACCTCTATTTAAATAGTTTGGGAGTCTTATCAGGGTTGGGTACTGCCCTCTTTACAAAGGAATTGGGTCAAGTTATTTTTGTATTAAATGTCTATGGCCCTTATTATCATAGGGTGAATTACTGGGAAAATATTTAAAGATTGGGTATTTTGAATGGCAAAAAGATGATTATTGGGAAAATATTTTAAGATTGGGTATTTTGAATGGCGAAAAGATTATTATTGGGGGTGACTTAAACTTTACCCTCAGGGAAGGTTAAATATGGGGACCTAAATCCCAAAAGGACCCACTATTAGACTATCTCATCATGAGACTTGAGTAGTTTTATTGGTTTGATGTAAATCTAATCAAACTGTGACCTACATGGAGGAATAAAAGGATTAGTTAGGACAGGATTGCTAAGTGTTTAGACATATTTATTGTTAATGAGGGTGTCTTAGACTCTATTGTCAGTCTCAGATAGTGGGTCAATGAAGGGGGCGACTTTGACCATTTTCCAATTTTTTTGGATGTGGTGATGTCCATGGACAAGCCTCCCAACTCCTTCAAATTATTCCCAGCTTGGTTGGAGGAGGAAGAATATAAAGATATGGTCAAATTATTATGGACCCCATACAATAATGAAAGTAATGTCTGAGCCAATATACAATTCCTTTGTAATATGAAAAAATCAAGGACGTTTCCAATCTCTGGGCTGTTGATAGAAGGAAAAGACAAGATTTGAACATAAAAGTAGTGCTATATGGAATCAAAAAGTAGATGAAAATACAAAAAAAATCACAATTTTGTTTATCAAAGAAGGCATACAAGCACTATATGGAAAATTGATGAGGAAAATGGGAATCAGGTGACAGGTTTTTGGTATATAGCTAGAGCAAGTGTAAATCATTTCAAAAGATTATATAGAGATTCAGAGCACGGTGTCCAGATGGATAAGATGATGAAAATAATAAGTGAATATCATGCACTGGTGAATGCCGAACATAATGAGAAACTCAGTCAAGTTGTCGTCATTGAATAGATTAGGAATGCTATCCACTCTCTACAAAAGGACAAGAGTCCTAGACCGGATTAAATGCCTGTTGAATTCTTCAAAGGATTCCTTGAGTTATTTGAAAATGATATGCTTGTAGTGGTTGAAGAGTCCAAGATAAATGAAAGAGTGCTAGTTGCTTTTGACTCTAATTTGATAGCTCTAATCCCTAAGACTGATGATGCCAAAAATTGGGGTGAATACATGCCTATATCTCTTTGCAATTGTGTTTGCAAAATAATAGCCAAGGTTATTTCTTGCAGGATGACGATTTTTATGTCTTGATCCATCTCACATGAACAATTTGTTATCATGTAAGGCAGATAGATACATGACTCAATTGGTATTCTCAGGACGTGATGCACAAAGTTAAAACTAAAAAGGTCCTGGTTGTCATCATAAAAGTGAACCTATATAAAGATTCTGATAAAGTAAGCTAGATTTTCCTCAGATTGATGTTCCTACAGGCAAGTTTTCAGTTATAGTTTGTAAATTGGGTTATGGCTTGAGTCCAATATGTCTCGTTTTCCATACAAATTAATGGTTCTTCATCAGAGTTTTTCAGACCTAAAAGGGGCTTGAGGCAGGGTTTCCCATTGGCACCTCCTATTTATTCTGGTAATGGAGGGCCTTAGTAAATATTTAATTCATGCTAGATCTAATGGAGTTATTAAAGGTATCCGGATGGGGGTTTCTATCTTAATGTCACACTTATTATTTGTAGATGATATTTTACTTTTTTCATAAGGCTCTACACAGGATATTGAACAAATTAAAGCCATTCTAACAGTTTTCTTGGAAGCCACGGGACTGATGATAAATTACAGGAAATATTCTATCTTTTATTCACCTCTAATAGATGGACACATATTGGATTAGAAATTATCTTGAGTTTGATGTTGCAAACAAGTAGGATGGGATAAAATAAATCAGGTTCATACTAAAATCAAATGACTATCATAGAAGAAATTGGGCATGGATGGTAGGAAAAGTCGAGAAAAGGTTGCAGATGTGGTGTAATAAATGGGTTACTAGAGGAGGTTGATTAATCTTGATTAAGTTAGTTGTGGAGGCCATTCCAATTTTATGGACCACTTCAGTTCATGTCCCTGTGAATACATTGAATCAGATTAGGTCGTTATGTTACAAGTTGTTGTGGAAAGGAAGCCCTGAAGGAAAATATTTTGCATGGATAGTATGGGATAAATTACCCATGCCTAAAGCCATGGGAGGATGGGGACTTAAAAATCCACACTCTGCAAAATCCTTAGCTTCCAAAGGGATATAGAGACTTCTCAAACATGAAGTCCTTTGGGTAAAAGTTGTCCATCAAAAGTATTTACACCCTCTAACAATGGAAGACTGGTTTAGAACTATTGACAAATCTTGTAGGAATGTGTCTGCATCATGGAGATTTCTATTAAATGCTTTTGAATTGATTGGACATTGGATTCTTTGGATAATTGGAAATGGGAGAAATGTCAGAGTAGGATCTGATCCCTGGATAGGTAGTTTGGATCAAAAACTCCCTGAACATATGAAATTGGCCCTCAATGAACAACGTAATATTTTCCTATTCCAAGTGGGGGATATAGTTCATTTAAATTCCCATGGATTAATTTGGTTATTTGCGGATGATTTGTCATTTGAAGATGAAGACAAATCCAAATGGGAGAGATATACAAAAAATATTGATAAGTGTCACATACATCTGGTTGACAGAGATGGCTCTTTTATTTGGTTTAGAAATGAAGCCGAAAGTATATACAGACCAAACATTAGATACAAGGTGTTGAGAGAACAAGAACACATTGTCGAGGCTAAATGGTGGAATGAATACTTATGGAACTTTAACTGTCCATTGAAGATGAATCTTTTCTGGTGGTTAGTGTTAAAAGGAAAGTGTCAGTGTGGGAGATACTGGAAAAAATATTATGGATTGGGCTAGGGCGATGTCCACTTTATAAGGCAGACAATGAAGTATTAGAGTGTTGACTCAACACCCTTCGATAGGGGTTCACTCTATCGTCAACAACACCACAATCCCTTATACACTGGCCCGAAAATGATTTATCCTTCCCAGCAACACCTGCGAAGTAGGTGAGGTCTCACCCGAGGTGGATAAGGGTGCTACAGGAACCAAGTTTCTGCAGTGATGAGGAGGATATGAAAACACACACAATTCACTATCACATGAACCAGAGATCATCTAAAATCAACTACGCACGACTCATTCACAGATTTAGCAACATACACATATTACTGATTTATCTCATTCAACAACATTAAGTCTACTTCATCATAATCATAACATAACAACTCATAATCACAAGAGACATAAGACAACCATTATATTGTAACCGAACATCTCCATGCATTCATTAAGTTCTCCAGAAAACCCATCGCAGAAACTGTCAATACATCATACCGCGAATACAAAATACATCAAAAATCAGGATTAACATCCAAAACTTCGATGCCCTTAGGATTATAATTGAATTCTACTTTAATGCTTCTATCCTATTACAACTTTGGTCCATATGACCGATTTAATCCTTAATTATTCAAAACTATTCTTGTGCTTCCTTGGACGTCGCGCTTCTTCCTTCTTTCTCGGAATTATCCTTTTGCACCTGTTGGCTTCCGCACTTCCTGCGAAACTATCCTGTACCAACATGCCCCCAACACAAACTTGTGGCTCATCCTCGATCCACCGTAACTGGGTACCTCTGGTTTGTACTCTGTCACCATTGGGTCATCCTTCTGAACCTGTTCTTGGCATCTGGAGCGCACTGTTAATTCTCGGCTTACTGTTGTGTAGTTCTCGGCCTCGTCCTCCAGTCTCTTGAAACCTTGATCATCTACCTCTCGAGTGACTACCTCCTTGTCTTGTGCTCGGTCCTAACCGAGGGAGAGTTCATCCACTTCACTAGGATGGGGAACTGGCCAACTGTTCCAGCATAGCTGTTGCTCGCCCTGGGAAATCTACTAGCGAGGCTGCCGGGCCTCTCCTTCTGGCACGTTGGTGGTCCCCAGGACCATGAATCTTCGTACTCCCACCATACACCTAGACACCCTGGATGATACCTAAACAGTATTTGTTGTGAGTCTTGACACTGCCCCCCTTGCTAGTCGTTCATGGACACTTGTTGTCCTAGCTCTCAATGCACTTGATGTGCCTCCGTGTGAAATGAAATGAACCATTTCCACAACCTCCTTGGAACTCCTTACTCAGCTGATTATCGGATCACTCTGCTGCATGAATCCTCCTAAACCTGCTCTTCCTACTCATTGATACTTTTGCTGGTCGAACAGCCTTCAGTGCTGGTTTTAATGCTTGCGCCTCATGTCGTTGGGTCGTGGTACCGTCATCATGACTTTGATTCTCGCCGTACTTCTGCGATCCATTCATCATTTCCCTCCATTGTCTGCTGACGATGCTTGTCCGCAGTTGCCTACTTCAGACTTGAGTTTTGCATGTGGGATGTCCCTGTGCTGATCTGGCTACACCTTCGCACGTAGCTCAGAGAGGTTTCGCACTCATTTTCCTCTTTGTCGTACGAGAGTCTGACTGGGTCCGATCTTTACTCACGCTTTGTTGAAGTCTTTCATCATGTCATCTCTCTCTCATTTTTTTTTTATTACTGCGGTGTCAGTTCGCAGTGATAGGGTTTGAGCCTATTGCCATTCACCATGCGAGGCAACAAGTCCCTGTCTAATGTTTGTAACTGTAATGCTCCACTTGTAGTGACAAACTTAATGATGTAAGGTCCTAACCAGTGCATTTGTAACTTACCTGGGTGTTTCGCGAATTTGCTATCGTATAGAAAAACTGTGTCGCCTGGCTGAAAATATTTCTGTTTGATATGACGATCATGCCATGCTTTCTGACTGTCCTTTTCAACCTTCTGATGAAATCCTGCGATGAACCGATCTTCTTCTAACCGTATCAATTGAGCTAGTCGTTCCTCCAGAGCACCGTCATCACTCATTTATGTGGCTACTACGATATGCAAACTGGGAATGATGTATTCCATTGGCATAACTGCTTCTTGATCGTAGACAAGCCTTAAGGGAGTTTGGCCAGTTAACCGTTTGCATGTGGTGCGATAAGCCCAGAGGATCGCTATAATTTTGAGGTCCCAGTCATCTCGACTCGTGTTACATACCTTCGTGAGTGCATTCTCCAGTACCTAGTTGAATGCTTCGACTATCCCGTTCGCTTGAGGATGGTAAGGGGTGCTTTTCTTATGCTGAACCTAAGATTCCTCTGTTAGTGTGGCAATTGTCTTGTTCACAAAGTGCGCTCCTTGGTCGCTCAGCAAAATCTTTGGACATCCAAATCTAGTGACCACATTGTCGAACAAGACCCTGGCGGCGGTCGACACGCTACAATCCTTGACCAACGTGGCTTCTGCCTAGCTCGTCAAGTACTCTGTTGCTGTGATGATGTAGCGGGATCCTGTTCGTTTCCCTGGGGGGTTAATGGGGCCCACAAAGTCAACCACCCATTTGTCGAAGGCTTGTAGCGTAACCTGGGGTATCAAGGGCATCTCATCCCGTCTTGATGGTTTTACTGTGCGTTGGCATACGTCACATGTCTTGGCATAGTCAGTGGCATCGCTGTGTACGGTTGGACACCATAACCCAACGAGCAAAATTTTCTTCGCAGTGGCCCGACCTCCATAATGCCCCCCAGCCACTCCATTGTGCGCTTCCGCTAGAATCCTGCTCTGCTCATGTGGAAGGATATATCGTCGTAATATTTCATCTGGTCCCATCTTGTATAATTGTCCCGCGATCAATTGGAAGTCTGCTTCTTTGACGACTAACTGCTTCTTCTGACTGGTGGTGAACTCGTCTGGTGCTGTTCCTGTTGCTCGGAACTGAATGATTGGTTCGTAGTAGTCATCGACCATTTCTACTTGGAATAATTTGGCGTCTAGTAATCCTTCGTCAATGCTTCACGGTTCCTCCCCTGATTGGATCCTTGATAAATGGTCAGGGCCTGTGTTCAACTAGCCTGGTTTTACAATAATCTCAAAATCAAACTCTTGGAAAAGTAGTAACCACTGGCAAATCCCCCCCCCAACACAGGCTTGTTCACCAAATATTTCAATGCGGAGTGGTCGGTGAACATTTTGAAGTGGCCCCCTAAGAGATAATGCCGAAATTTTTGTAAGGCATAGACCATCGCTAATCCTTCTCATTCGGTGGTTGTGTAGTTCTTTTCTGCGGTTGACAACTTCCTACTTGCAAAAGCTATGGGATGGTCAAGGTCACCTTCACCTGGTTGGGCCAAGATGACACCTAATGCAACATCTAACGCATCAACGTGAACATGGAACTCCTTCTTCCAATATGGGAAGGCAAGGATGGGCGCTGCCACCATTTTTGTCTTTAACACATCTAAGCTCTTCTAACATTCTTCGTTCCACTCATACTTTGCGTCCTTCTTGAGTAGTTTTTCCATGGGTGCCATGATGGCAGCGTATCCTTTGATAAACTTGTGGTAATATCCTGTGTGGCCCAGTGTCGCTTTGAGCTGCTTAACTATCATTGGCTGTGGTAGGTCGATGATTATTGCGATCTTTGCTGGATCAACTAAGATACCTTCTTTGCAAACAATATGTCCCAACAAAATTCCAAATGGGGCACAAAAGATACATTTCTTCAAGTTAAGGGAGATTTGGTGGTGCCGACATCGTTCCAACATCAACCTGAGGTTCGCAATGAGGTCCTTGACTAGTCCATAAACTGTCCAATCGTCCATATATATACCGTGAGAAACTTGTGGATGTAGTCCTTGAATGCTGTGACTACCAATCGTGAAAATATTGCGAAAGTGTTTTTCAAACCGAATGACATTACTGTATATTGGTAGCAACTCCATTCCGTGACAAATGTGGTTTTGTGCCGATCTTCTTTTGCAATTTTAATTTGGTGATAACTTGAGAACCCATATGTAAACGAATAAATCTCCCGACCGCCCACTCCTTCGAGCACTTCATCTGTGAATGGTGCTGGGAATGGGTCGTGTAGACATGCATCGTTCAGTTTTCTTAAGTCAACACAAATCCTTACTTCACCAGTTTTCTTATCTTGAACAGCCATCGGACTAATCCACTCTGACTCATCAACGGGTTTGATAATGCCAGCCTCCAGCATCCTCTCGAGCTCAGTTTTGACATGTTCCTTATGGCGCGGGTTCAAGCGATATGGTCTTTGTTTGACTGGCTTCGCACCAGGTTTAAGGGGAATCTTCATTTCGCCAAGGTCCCCGAAAATTCCCTTCATCTCGGAGAACTTTGTTGGAAACAAATCTTGAAACTCATGCAACAAATCTGTCATCTTTGCGTTAGTCGACTCATCCCAGTAATCTCCGATGTTCGCTAATTTAGGGTTTTCTTCCGATCCAATGTTTACCTTTGTAATATTTAATGGTTGGTTGTACTTGTCGGATGACGGATCCGGAGCCTTCACATTGCGACTGCCTTATGATTCTGGCACATATGTAGCTCTTGGGTTGTCATCGTCGTTCGGCTCTTCGGAAATGTTGTAGCAATCCATCATCATTTCAGGTGTCATAGTCCATCGTAGTTCTGTTGGCTGCGCTGTTGTTTCGGTCTCGAAAATCTTCTTCTTGATTACTTGAAGTGCATTATGGATGAAGGGATTTTCATCTGAAAAGGAGAACGTTTGGCTAAAGCCAATTGTTAAATGATCCCAAGAAAGTGTATCGAGTCACAGTTCCGTTGCTACATACCAACTCCGTGGTACTTCATCCAATGTATGCATAAAGGCATGTACCCACTCCTGCTCCGGTCGTGTGGCCCATTGATGTTGACAAGATTTCACATGTTCACTCGGGTTACCTCGATCATCATACTTTTGTCCATTCCATTCCACATTGTTGTCGAAACGTACCTCTAGGAGGCGTCGGCATAATGGCCATTTTGATATCCTTGACTTGTGCGCTGCCCACTAGCGTGCAGGGGTAGCTTTCAAAGCTTCCTCCAAGGACAAGAGTCGCTATGGTTCTGCTACCTGTTCTTCAAATTCATCAAGAAAGGCGCTCAAGTTCGGTAGTCCTTCATACGTTGGTATTTTATGTTCCTCAGTAGCTACCCAACATACCGACTGTGTGATTTTTGCACATCTGCGGAATGATACTTCGTGAAGTCGGTTCTGCCAATTTTCCAAGGCTTCATCTGAGTCTGAGGATGCTAAACTGGAGTTGCGCCATCCTAGCTCCCCCTCATCAGTTGGGTTTACATAATCTTCAGAGATATTGTACAAGTTATCCCATCCTTCCATATCTTCACCCCTCGTGGGTTCTACATATCGTTGTCCTTCCGTAGGATCCAGGAGTGCAACGACTCGTATCTCCCGATCTTCGAATGACATGATCCATTTTTTGAAGTTAATGATCGCCTGATTTTCCAAGGCCCAATCAATCCCTAAGAGCGCTGGATATGGACATGTATTGTCTACTATCTCGATGACATCGAAATACGCATATGTTCGGAGTCCTTCGATTTCGACGGGAAGTTGACATATCCAGCCAAGAGGGGTGACTTTGCTTTGGTTTTCCAATTGTAGCTGTACTGGTGACCAGGTCATCTATGGCTTCCCAATTGTCTCCCATGTTTGTTTGGTCAAAATATTCACATCTGACCCCAAGTCTAAAATGATCGAGTCGACATCAAACTCCCCAATTTGCGTTGACATTCGCATCTCTTGGCCTGTCTTCCTTTTCTTGTGTATGTGATTGACCCTCGATTGTTGGCGTCCACCCTCCTGTTGATGCAGTAAGTTGGATATTTCCTCCAATGCTTCCGCATCTTTTGCTAACTCTACGCAACTCCCAACGAAGGCCTTTAAAGTAGTGGCCTTCCTCCGTGATTTTGTTCTGTCAAATGTCGGTGGCATATCATGAATTTCTTCCTGAAAAGGGGTGTTTCTTTGTTGTCACAACATCTCCTGATGTGCTTCTGAGAAAACATCTTTGTCTGCCTGCTTCTTCTCCGTTGGTCGAACAACAGACCATGGTTGGTCAACTCCTCTTCCTTGCGTCACTATTCCTACCATCGCGGAGTGCTTCCTTGCTTCCGCTGATATCTTCTGTACCGCTGGTTGGTTTTGGTTTTGATTATGGTTCTGATTTTGGTTCGGCGGGGGTGGCAGGTTCTTCATCTGCCGCATGTTGATGAGCTGTGGGCATTCCTCGATGCTATGATCTACTCCACTGCAGTATGTGCATTGTGGGGTCGGGTTGAGGCAGTCCCTCGTGAAGTGGCCCTGCTGTCCACAATTATAACATGTAGGAGGTCCTCGACCACGTCCTCCTCATCCTGCACCACATCCTCCCCAGAATCCTCCATCGAAACTTGCTTGCGGTGGTCCATACTGCGCTTGCTGGTATTGCGGTTGTTGATACTGCAGGCACGGCTATTGCTGGTATTGCGGCTGTGGATACTGATATTGCGGCGCACCGTACTGCAGTTGTCTGTATGGTCCTTGATCAAACTGTGTTGGCTGTTGTTCTTCTCCTTTTACCAAATATGCATCCATATTTCTTTCTTGCAGTAGCTCCTGGGCCCTACAGTCTTTCTCAACATGTCCTACTACTCGACATAATTTACAATACAAACTTGCTGGTTTCGATACTATCTTTTGTAAGTATATGCAGTCCTCTGGTCAGTGTCCTCTGGCTTGGAAAATGGGACACCATGGCAAACCTTCCTGGCAAAGGGGGTTCGATGCCCCCGCATCCAAGTATCGCTGAAATGCTGAACAGTTGTCCTTGTGGTGACCCTCCGTCCTACACCTGTTGCACCATACGTCTGCGCTGGCATCCTTGCCTTGCTTCAAGTCCTGTAGTTGGAGTGCTAATGTAGCCAACTGCGCTTGTATTTTATCCATTCCAACTCCCATTTCTCCAACTAGTGAAGCTTCCAATTTCATTGCGATCTCTAATGCTTCGGCTTGGTCCGCAACCTTCTGCTGCACTTATGGTCCCCGGATGTGTGGTACCAACCCTGCGATGAACCACTCCTTATGTTGCATTCCATTATTGGAAAGCTCACTTTTGCAATGAGTGTTTTGTACCTCTGATCAAATTCCCACACTAGCTCGTTCGGGTACTGCTTAATTTCCTTGAGCTCAGTAATATATTGTGCCTCTGATTTAGGTTTTTTGAATTCCTGTACCATTGCTGTCCTAATTTCTGCCAACGTCTTCTCTGGCGTTCCCGTCAGAACCTTCGCAAATTTTATAAACCAATCTAGCGCCCGGCCTCGAAAGGTCGTCACCAATTTCCCCTTTTTAATATTCTCATCCTGGACCTACTTCACGGTCCACACTGCTTTGCATAAAAACCAAAACTGTTCGGGATCCTCTGTCCCGTCTCCTACAAAGCTGGGAATCTTCATGTCATCCGCCATTGTAATGTTCCTACCATTGTTATTGACTAAGGTGTTGCTTTTACCACTGCATGTGGGGAAACTCTTTGAACTATTAGTGGTTTTTCCTTTATGGTGATAAGTGGTGTGCGGGGTCGAAGGTATGTGGTAGCTTATGATATGTCCCTCCTTTGGGGTAGCCTGGTCGTCGCATTCCTCATAATAAGGGAGCTCTTCCCTCTGTGGCCCTATTTCGCAGTCTGCCCTTCCGGTCCTCTCAGGAGACTCTTCCTCATTCCTCCTTCTCTTCTTAGGATGCCGGAATATCGTTCCACTCCTCAAGGTGCCACAATTTTCTTCAACTTCCCTTAAAAATTTGTCGTCGCTCATGTCCATCTACCCAACATCTTCTCTAGCAGATCCGCAACTCTGCGATACCTACGACCCCTACACACTGATCTGTCTACTCATCTGAGGTCATTTTCAGCATTCCCTTTTCGCATGCTAGCATCTTAATCCACAAATTCAGCGATAGGATGAACCTTCCCCTTGGTCCCCTGAAAAATCATCGTTCAGCGTCGCTGTATGAGTTGTTGGTATCTACCGCGAACTCGGTAATATAGCCTTCTAAAATACTGTCGACCCAAAAGTCAACAGCCCTAGACACCGTATTGTTAACTTGTTTCAGGTGTCGAACCAATTATGGGGTCCACTGATATGGTCCAATGCTCTGATTGGTGTGTTCCCTGACCGTTAACTGTGCGAGCCACTCCTGTAGTATCACTGGGAACTCAACGAAGAATATTTCATGGATATCGGAGTATATGTGCTTCTGTAACCGACTTTCTATTGTATGTGCTGAGTTTTGTTTTTCTTCTTTCATAAATTCCTCTGCTTTCTGTTCGAACCACTCTTGGATCTCTGGTTTTGTCGGATGCCATAGCATATCCTCTTCTTTTTCCTCAAGGTCCCGGCAATGGAACCATTTGTTGACTCAACACCCTTCGACAGGGGTTCACTCTGTCATCAACAACACCATAATCCCTTATACACCGGCCCGGAAAGGAGTTATCCTTCCCAGCAACACCTGCGAAGCAGGTGAGGTCTCACCCGAGGTGGATAAGGGTGCTGCAAGAACCAAGTTTCCGCAGTGATGAGGAGGATATGAAAACACACACAATTCACTATCGCACGAACCAGAGATCATCTAAAATCAACTACGCACGACTCATTCATAGATTTAGCAACAGACACATATTACTGATTTATCTCATTCAACAACATTAAGTCTACTTCATCATAATCATAACATAACAACTCATAATCACAAGAGACAGAAGACAACCATTATATCATAACCGAACATCTCCATGCATTCATTAAGTAATACGGAAAACCCATCGCAGAATTTGTCAATACGTCATACCGCGAATACAAAATACATCAAAAATCAGGATTAACATCCAAAACTTCGATGCCCTTAGGCTTACAATTGACTTCTACTTATATGCTTCTATCCTATTACAACTTTGGTCCACATGACCGATTTAATCATTAATTATTCAAAACTATTCTTGCTCTTCCTTGGACATTGCACTTCTTCCTTCTTTCGTGGAATTATCCTTTCGCACTTGTCGGCTTCTGCACTTCCTGCGAAACTATCCTGTGCCAACATAGAGAACCCTTTTATATATTGTCCATATATAAGGATTATGTGGACCATCACTTCACAACATTTAGGTATACAGTTTATTTGGAATGGGATCCATGTCAATGTTGCTTTAAAATAATGGCACTCCAACAATATATTTGAATACTTATCATCCTTACTTGCTCTTATCATTTGGGGTGTCTGGTTAGCCCAAAATCAATCTATCTTTGAAGATAAATATATGGCTCCTATTCACTATATTACTAAAATTTTAGCCATCATCAAGATCTACCCACAAATTAAGAAAGATCTAGCTGAAAGAAGGGTGATAGAATAAGTAAATGATAGAACTGGAAGATGGGAATATTTTGTTGGAGTCTCTCAAGGAGATCCTACAAAAGGTGGTGCTAGAGGTTTAGTTTAGATTTCAAATAATCATAATTCGGTATAGCTGCAAATAAGGTTTTGGAGAGACCACTAATAATAAGGATGAACTATTGGCATTCAAGATGATTATGTTAGTGGCCCTCTCAAAAGGAATTAACAGAGTATACGTCTTTGGATACTCCAAACTTGTTGTGGATTGGGTGTGTTTCCAAACAGCTCCCAAGAAAATTTTCTTTATGGCCATCTATGAAGAATTTTTATAGCTTATTGGTTCATTTCAAAATATCAACTTTCAACATATCTATAGAGAAAGGAACATGCAAGCTGATTCCCTAAGCAAGGACTACACCTAACCAAGGCCTCACGAAAGTTATGGTTACATGTTGGAGACAATCTACAAAAGATCGACCTGGGACCAATGATCTTGAGATGAAGATAGGAGGTTGAGAGGCCTTAGTTTATAGTCACCTCATTTTTTTCTCTTTTTTATGATAAAAACATCATTTGGAAACATTAAATGATGGATTTCTCTATAGGCTACACAATTTTTAAAATGATGTACTTGATATTTACTCTATGATGTAAATCCTTTGAGGATTGTTATATAAAGAGGTATATATGAACCTCTGCCATAGTATATGAAGTAGTCAATGTTAGATTACTAGTCAAGACACAAAGATGTCTATGCACAATGTAATTTATTACTTATTAATGAATTATGCATTTTCTTACGAGAAAAAAAGATATATTAAGAGGGATCAATTTCTTTACATTGTAAACAATTTTTATATTACAAAAGTCTCACAAAGATGTGGACCTCTTAATCCCTCTTCACTTATGATAGATTTGGAATGAAAATATTTTATTTATTATGGATATTTTATCAATGATTATGTGTACTTCAAATCAAATTGGACTTTTATCTATTATAAGTTTATTGATAGATCATGTGTACCCTCTATTTGTGCCTTATGTATTCATTAAGGATATTTTATTAATGGATGTGTTTCCTCCAAAACAAATTGGAAATTTATTCGATCTACTTTGAACGCTTTAGTTCAAACATCAATAAGTTTATTGGTTGTTAATTATTTCGGCTAAATTTTGTCTAAAAATCCTATACATTATACAGCAATTGCTATTTATTATATTTTTGTTATGATTCACTTTTTACTCAAGAGAACCAAGTTGAAAACCTATTCAACAATTATGCCATTAACATGGAATGAAGAGGTTCCAAAGCTGCAACCATTTCCACACTGGATAAGAATTCATGATTAATAATCTCACTGGTAGAGATATTTGTGTAGGGACAATGTTTGACATATGTGCATAAATATTCCAACACTCATAGTACATGCCAATACTCTCTATGTCTCAGAAATGGTCTACATGTTTTTTAATATTTAAGAAATCTTAAATATTGATACATTTATATAAGTGAAGTCACAATAAGGTCAATTCCAGAGTTATCCAATTATTCTGAAATATGCATTCATTTCCAAAGGCAAGCGCACCTGTGAAAGAGAGCAACTAACTATGGAAGGTTTATAAGCTTCCAATGGATCAAATACGGAAGAAATCTAATAAATAGAATAAAGATGATAAAGACGTCATCATAATAGGCTATACAAAGGGCCTCTTGCTACAATGACTTTTGAAAATAATAAAAATTTGATAACTTTTTTTGTTTTGTAATTAGCTATTCATTCATTAATAATATACAAAAATATTACATAACTTGTAAACTCATACTCCATAGAGTTCAATTTGAGATAATCAAACTTTACATGTGATTGTATAAACTAAACTAAGATATATTGATATAACAAGAGCTGCGAGCAGCTTAGTCCCTGCCATTTGAATTTACAAATTGAAACAAGTGAATCAAGTCATTTAAACTAAAATATAGATGAGACATGAAAAACAAATTCATTTAATCACAAGGATTGGTTCATAACCATTTTAACTCCATATTTTTATTTGTTTAAAATTTAAATAAGTTTCTAGATATTGTCTTGTATATGGGCGGGTAGTTGGAAAGAAGAATTACAAGTATTCACTTTATTTTAAACAATGTAAACTCAAGATGAACATATAGTTGGAAAGAAGAATTACAAGTATTCACTTCATTTTAAACATTGTTGTTTAGACTCACTACTAGTTGAAGATAATTGAAGGGCGGTTGAACCATTTTAAAAAAAATGATGGAAGGAAATACTCTTACAATAATTTGTCAAAATATTTAAAAAGACAACTAGATTCCATGCTAAATTTTTTTTATAATGGAAAGAACTAATCTTACAATAGTTTGCTAAATGATTAGAAGAAACATCCTTTAACAAAGAATGACATTAATGATACTACCATCACTTAGGCATGGCATTATTGAAAATAGAGTAGGATACATAAAAGGCTTCAATCTTTACAATAAATGTGTACCATGTTTTCACTTTGCATGATGCCTTCACTTTGCACCAGAAATATCATAATAAAGAATTTTTTGCATCGAATTTGGGTTGAAACTTACATATAACAAAGGAATGAGGAAAAACAAACAACTCTATCTAGAAGATACGGACCAGACAATAAATCTCAAGTTTGTATTAGTCATAATTATAGCCGAGGAGCTTACACAATGTATACTTGAATAATTTGCTAATTATTCTACTCTTTGAAGTTTTTTCTTTTAAAGAAAACCTAAGCTTTCTTGATTTATGGACATATATACTCTACTTGTTTTGCTCATTTTCCCTATCAAAGATTTATTTTGAAAAACTCCATAAACATTGTATAAATAATGACTTGATTCACTAAGTTAAATATGGAGAAGTTGGAATGATATCTCCATTTTTTAATATTTCTCCAACATTGTTTATTATATATAAAATATGGAGAAGCTACATTGTTGTCTCCATGCTGCTTTAATTTTTAGTGTTAAATTTTTTTTATAAAACATGAAAACTTAATGTTATATAAAAGAATATAAGGTATAAGAATGTGGAATATATAACTTTTATTTTTCATAAAATATTGTTTTATAATTTACTTAAATTTTATTTTTACTTAAAAATAATTTTGAGTTATTTGTTTTTCTTATATATAAAATCCTAACTCACCATTCTCAGCCTTCTGGACCTGCTCTGCTGCCACAAGTTTTGCTTGAAGTCTGGCCAATCAATGTGTGTGAGGTGAACCTGTTCACCAACATCTTTTGATCCAGGAGAGTTAGACTCACTTTTACCTTCTGGGTTATCCTCTTCAGGAACAATTCCACCAAACTCATAGTTACTTCATAATAAGACCTGTCACATTAGGTCCAAAAGAGGGAACCTTCTCTAGTAAGTGATACTATCAATATAATGAATTATGAAAGGTTGAGGTTCGGTAAAAAGGAAAGTGGGGGCACTTGTTGTGATAGGTTATCATATTCCTAATTTCTTATTAATATAAGTAAAAGGCGAATCTAAAGAATGTGATTTTCATTCTATAATGGAATAGAAATTGGGTTTTTTTTTAAAGAAAATGTAAATGGAAAACCAAGGTAATTTAAGTGGGCATTTGCTGTGATAACCCATCATTATCTTATCAATATCAATATCAATATAAAGAAAAGGATATCATGTATAACATAACAAAAAGTATATGCAATTGCCTAAAAACAGAGCTGAGTTACTTATCAACATAGATTATCTTAACCCCAAATTTAATAAGCACTAACAGGGATCAAAATAAAGAGAGAGGCATAATTATTTTGGTATTTTAAACTTGAAGGATTTGATTTCTTTTATAGTGTTTTATAATTATTATGGAATTTTTAGTTTTTTAATCTTATGGTTGGTTATTTTTCACTTTTCACTTTTTCAGACTTACATATTTTTTCAACTTAGTTTATTAATGTTACAGACGTGACACATCTACCTTGGATATAAATGCTACTCTCAGTGCAACAAGTAGGTGAGTTAGAAATAAAACCTTGAGTGAGCTAACCCTTTGCCTGAAAGGCGTAACACCTTTGAGCCATCTGGATAGAAACTACTTCACACTAACTCATTTCAGGAAATGTGCCTAGACACATCTTGGGTCATATGAATAAAAGGTCCTTCATATTTAACTTAGGATTCAAAAATACATCTAGTGTAACATTAATAAGACATCACCCATTCCAACTCAGTGCTCGTGAGTCGTAATCAGACAACGTTACACACAAGGATTTTAAAACATCTTTCAAAAAATACAGAGAATGAAATGATTCAATGAAGATAAAATCCCCCCCCAAGTTAAAAAAACTAGCAAAAAAATAGGCTACGGCATCCTTGTAGAATGATAGCATAAAAGAAAACTGCAGTTACATGAAAATCAAGGCCAAACTATTTCAGTAAACAAAGAATGTGATATAATTACAAAAATTAATTATTTCCAGACTTATAATGAATAATCATTGAGCACAACCCATGTCAGGGGTCTAGTAGATTTCATCTGCTCTCACTGGCCTTATGTTAAAGGAAAATCTAAATTAAAACTTACTATCATGGCAGGAACAAATTGACAAATCCTAATTCTCTTATTCAGAGATGTAATAGGAGTGCTTATATCCTTCACGAGAAAAGTTGCAACTAAGCACAAACATCAATAGTTCCCAAGGATATAGAAATTTTAGTCCAAGGGTTCCACAGCAATGAGGAATAACCAAATAGCCAAATAAGGGAAGCCCCCAACTTTTAGGAGAAATATCATCCCTATTTCCATAATGATAGCGCAAACTTGCAAGAAACTTGTTCTTACAAGTCATCCAGCTAGTACTGTTGTTTCATCATGTGTTATATACTCTTTATTGAATGTAATGAAAATATAAGTTTTTGAAATTTGAAGCCTGGCGATGGTGAATTGGTGGACTTGAAGTGGTGAATATGGTTTTGACGTTCCCACTTTAAGATAACAAAAATGCTACAATGTTCTCAACAAAAAGATGTCCTGGATTCGAAGCTCGCCTACATCTGTCACTTATCATTTTTACAAAATGATTGTTATTTGGTATTGGATGAGGTTTGCATTCAACGTTGAAGCTATGGAATAAATTTCTCAAGCACCTAGTACTCACATAAGGTAATACAAAATATATAGGAGATAAGTGGTAGTGGTGTCTTCCATGTTTCATGAGCAAGAGATGATGATGATGTAGAAATTTGGACATTAATTTGTTACCGCAACAACAATCGATCTCCACCAAAATTACAAGACTCAACTTGCAGAGGTGGAAGAGTAAGGGTTGACTAGGACTTGAGAAAAAACTAGACTAGACTCAGAAATAAGATGTAAAAAATAAATAAAAAATACACTACATTTTAAGGAAAAGAAAATATATAACATGTAGATTTACAATGGCAGGTTATAATGCAATTTTTCAATAATAGCTTGTTTCAAATACCACCATGGATTATACAACATTCTACGAACGCCATGGGTTCTGGACAGTTGACAGGTCTGTTCGCTGTTTGTTGTGACATCAGGCCAGAAAAAAACAAGCAAAATGTGTGTTTCATTTTGTATGTTCTCTGTCTCTTCTATAGAGAGACAAATGAGCTTGACTTGTGAGACTCATCAAGTCAATCTGACTTGTGTTTGATCTACAAGCCCGACTCATTAATCTTTATCGATTCAATATGTTCTGTATAGGGATAAAAAAAAATTAACGGAAATAACTGAAAGCATCATTAAAAAGACCAGAAATAAGACACAAATCCATTGAATCACACCCGTGATAAAAATTCCCTGTCCTCAGCTCTAGCCTTAGACAATGTAAGTGCCTTCAATGTAATCCCAGTCATTACTTTAATTAAATTTAATATTAATGTCCACAAGACTCTCTGAAATAAACAAAGACAAAGCGAGGAGCACCTAAAAAGAAAGGGAATACAGATGACAGGGTAATAGAAGAATTTGATATTACAAATACCATATAACAGAAGAGAAAAGAGAATGAATAGATTTGGCACATTTATGAAAGATTTACAAATATAAAGAGTTGAGACAAATTTGGCATAGAGATGACATATTTACAAATATAGAGAGTTAAGACATAGAGATAACATATTTACAAATACAGAGAGTTAAGACGGATCCGTTACTTCTAGTTATGTCTGTGTGGGGACATTTAGTTTTCATTTTTATATTTGGTTTTCCAATCAATTGATTGTACATGAGTTAATTTTATAGATTTCCAGAGTTTTGTATAATTTATTTATTATTATTATTATTATTTTAATATTGCAATTTGTTCATGTTTGGTTATGTTTGGTTGGCTATGTACAGGCTAACGCTAGCCTCATCCTTTGGAGTCCACATGGGGGCGTCGGGATGATGTGTGTATAGTACAATTAAGAGGGATCTATATCGTGCAATATGACTGCATGTAAAGAAGTAGGTCAACGATTAATAAGCAATGGCGGTCATGAACTCTGCGACTTTTTATTAATTTTTTTGTGCTGTAATTTGTGATTGGATTGTCGCAAAAGTTAAGGTTTGGTTTTGAATTATTTTTGTGAGATACAATTTGGACTTTCATATTCCTTTATGAGGTAAAAATCATAAGCTAAACAGAAAAATTATGACACCCAATAATACAATGCTAGGCCTTGCCTTTGCATAAATTAACTCGTTTCCAAATTGAGAGATGACAACCAACATTACAAGGACATGAAAGCATGCCATCTTAACATCTTGCACATAAACAACGGGAGAGTTGTCTAACACTTACTACAACAAACATACCTGGAAATAAAGTATATTCTCTTTATGAACCTGGAAATAAAATATATTTTTTCTACAGTCTAATGAGACTTTGCAGGATGTTGCACTTAATTCAATGGTGGCAGACAGTTCTATGTATACTCAAGCGATTTGGTAACACCAAAGTGGTAATAATTCAATGCTGCAGTTACTAATCAATTTTTCCCTTTTTGGATGCAATTCTCATATAGGGTACACGAATGGATCATGGATCACTGAATACACCTTCCAAAATCGATCAACAGAGTGATCACAGCCTTTAATTACTGCTTGTGAAGCCTTTAAACTGAAATTCGAATTCCTTTTGCCACTACAGATTTACGGATGGAGGCAATTTATATAGTTTATAGGCTGAAAGTAAGATCCGAGCACACTTGGGAGCTTGTCTCCTGCACATAAATCTGTTTGATGAAGAACACGCTTTAAATTTTATCTTCACGTGGGGTAACAAACTCAGATGGCCCAAATTTGAAATAATGCTACCCAGGTAATTGATGGGCTGCAATTTGGAAAGATGTTGAAGATTTTCCTAAGATGTTGAAGATTTCCATAGAATTGGTGTTTATCAACTATGTCTCGGAAGAGGACTATTCAACTCTTACAGACATAGGATTGGACACTAAAGTTGCCATTGTTATAGCCAAATATGGAAAAATGTATAGAGGAGACTATAGATTGCTACAGGAGAAGGAGCAGTTGGATTGCTTGTATATTCTTTCTTTCTTTCTGGCCACTCTGAACGTTGGTTTGCCCATCTCTGCACTTGGTGGTGGCAATGGCGCTGATAGACAATTTCCAAACTCTATTGAACGGGATTGGGTCATTTGATTGGTCCAATGCATCAGTCTTCATTTGCTTGGTCCAATGCAACTAAGCTTTTCCCAAAAAATTATTCCTAATGGAGGGAGGAGATTTTTACAATGGGGATTATGCTGGTGAATTGATGAATTGATTTTTGTGGCACTTTCCTTTGTGGTAAGCAAGTTTTTTTTTGGAATTTATATGCTTATAAGTTACATAATGACCATAATTTGTTTGGATAATGTAATAATAAGACAGTCCAAAAAACTACTATAAGTGAGAAGACTCATAACATTAGTAACTACCAGAATAAGCTCAAAGCCATATATAGAATTCTAGAGGGAAACTACCTGTGCATCTGCTTCTTTGCTTTTATTTCTACCTTAGCCGCCTCTCTATCCATTTTTTTCAACACCATGCTTTTGAGCAGAGTTTCGCTGGTAGTTCAGTTATGTTTCTTGTTTAACATGCCCCACCCATTTCTGCATTCTGTACATGTGCCTGGACGGGCCGACAAATATGCTCCATGTCTCTACCAATCTCCTATGCTACATGCACGCGATCAATTTTAGTTTTACAACGAGGGGGGGAAGCAACATTAGTAGACGTATCTGCCATTAAAATAAGAAAAGCAAAAGCAAACTACTTCCAGTTTCTTTTTTGGGAAATTTTCAAGTATCACCAAAACCTATGCATCATTGAACATGAACATGGTCAATAATATTAGAAGGAGGACACATTTAAGAAGAGTCTTAAGAGGAGTCTGGAAAGCATAAATTGACATTTCAGAGTCTAAAATATTTTTTTTTCTTCAAACCAACTCTATCTATACATTCAATAGGAAACACTTGGAGGTCTTACCCAAATATACAATATATAAAGATCTTGCCCTATTAATTTCATCACAAACCAATCTGCCTCTAGCCAACATGCCGGCAAAGCCAACAATAGTTACAGGAAACCTCAAAACCTAAAGATCAGGAGAAAGAAAAGATGCGGAGAATTCATTAAAAAAAATAACATAACAATAGTTACAGGAAACCTCAAAACCTAGAGATCAGGAGAAAGAAAGGATGGGGAGAATTCATTAAAAAAAATAACAGAAAAAATTCATGGAAAACATCCATCTTACCTCCAAAATTAACGCATACAAAAAGATACCAGAGCATTTTGCGGTTCCCCTTTTCACAATAGCCATAATTGCAGGGTGGAATGGTTATCCGCAGAGGCCTGATAATATTTTTCGTTCAATACAACCAAAACTGCAGTTGGCAAAGGAAAATTACGCTTGGAAGCTTAGAGGATGGACATGTGTTGCACGATATTAGTGCCTATTTCTTCGTGGCTCGCTCAGGTTGCATTGTCAACCACTATATTAAATACAAAGAATACAAAGTTAAGATAAAGGTAAGTAATTTGTGTATTTTTCTTAATTCTTTTAATACGTGACAATGCTAAAAATTGTCACTTCAAGCCCTCTCATCCAATTAAAAGTGAAGATCATTTTTCAAAAAAAAATTATAAATACTTATTTTAACATAACTTTGATGTATCTTTAGAAAAAATGAAATATCTATATTAACTAATACACAAACATGGAACATATAGTCTCTGCCTATGGCAGGGACTAAAAATAGAGTACTTAATAATAAGATCTATCCATTGTACTAATTGGTCCTGATATAACAATAGAGAAATAACAAGAAAAAACCCTAATACTTATATTAATACCATAGTAATATATTATTCTATGACGTGGGGCAAAGGTGATGCCCATTCCAAGTTTAAGTATAAATGGATTTAGACTTGTTGAGTGGCAACTTGAGCCTCCATTGCATGTTTTCCCTTCCATGTCTTTCTCCTTAGCCACCACTTTTATTGACCTCTGAACTTATTTTACCAAGGATTTATATTTTTGGTCCATAAAGTTGATCTTATCCATGATTTATTGTTTTTGATTCCCCTTCTCTTAAGCTAATTTAAAAATAAAGGATTTGTTATCTCAATATAGTTCTTCCATCTTGAAATAATTGATGTCTCTAATTCTACAAAATATCATAAAAATAATATACTTTAGTACCTCATCATCCACCTTCGTAGTAGTTGTATTTCCATTGTTCTACCTAACCCTACTTTCTATTCTCTCAACTTCATCCTTGATCGAGGATAAAAACCAATTTTAGTAACACTCTTCTACCTCAATGGCTTCCCTTTTGGATTATGTTTTCATCTGATGCATACTCTTCTGGTAGCACCATTCCCAATTGTCATAAGCTCCCCTTCATGGTAGTTTCCATTCACATCCATGGAGAGATTCCCTTCTGTCTAGTTTCCAAAAAGGCACTAATTGAATTAATGTTGATAGGAATAAGTTGATGATGAATTTGACTCTCACATCCTCATAATTCAAGTAGAATGTAATGCCCCTCAAACTCGCTATGACTATCAATATTAACGACACGTATTGGTAAGTGACCCAGCTAAGGAAACCAAGATAAATGACTGCATATGTTTAACCCATTTAGTGAACAGTTTTCCTCACCCAGAACGTGAGTTTTTTCCTCACAGCTGCACCCTGCAGCGATTTTTCCCCACTTTTTCTTTCACTAACAACCATCTGTTTGCTTGCATCCATTTTGCTAGCTGTACTTTTCTACTATTTAATTGTTGTAGCATTTAAAATATTTTACTTTGCATTACATTTCAGCAAGTTCATTTATTTTACATAGTAGTTAATACTTTTCATTTCAAAGTTTTAGTTATTTATTTTCCATCTTGGCAATATTGGGTACACACCACTTGTTCACACACTCAGTCACCATAATACAAGTGAGACCTAAAAACTACTTAACTCAACCAACTTTAACCACACTTGGGGAACACAAAAATAACTTTGTAGATAGGTAGGACATTGGGGATAGGCATCCAAATAACACCCCATTTGTCATTTAAATTTGAGACATAGTTGTTGTCCATTAGGGATCCAAAATCCCCTATTACTTATTGGTATGGTTAACAACAATTTGTCGTAGGGCCTCTCCCTTAGGAGGGCAAGTGGAAAGACTGGTTTCGGAAGTCTGAGTGGAATACCACTCTCCATTCTGTATTGAAGATACCAACTCATTGTTCTCGTCGTGCATGCTGGCGCCCATATCGAGTGTACGATGACCAAAGAACTGAAGTTGCGGGATACCTTTCTGGATGTGCCATGAATGGGGTAGCTTAGTTGTCATTTTTCTAAGACTCATTTACCTAGAGTTCCTCTCAGTAGAGGGATATCCTTAGCCATTTGGTTCTTCATTTCTTATATATTGACTGTGGATTTCATCACCCTGCAGGGGATACGATTTGTGTGAGATTTCATATCTTTTATATATGTGTTTGCATGCTCCTATACCCCCATTGGATCAGGGAGTCTACCTTTTTATTTTTTAGGAGTGCTTCCTGTTGGTATTTTGACCATTTTATTGCTATTCCGCTTGTTGTAGCACGTTGTTGCAGCAAGTGTTTTTGAGCTTGTTGTTGGCCTAAGCGTCGCATGTTTTGAGAGCTCTTTTTTTTCACACATGGTTGCACTTGTATTTTTTAGTGTTTTATATCCCACAGATCCTTTAAAATTGTTACACCTGTCACCATTGATTCATCGAGATACTCTCGTTGCCTACGGGGCCAGTCCTTGCAGTACGGTCCACTTGACACCACCCGTCACAGACGCACAGCTTCGTTCCCATATATTTATCCCGACGCCTCTTATTTCACCTCTGATTATGAGTCATAGTTACCAATCTACACCGCTTTGTCTAGCCCCATGGCTGGCGTGGATCCCAACCCATTTACCAGCAGTATTCTCAGCAGTGGTTCCACCACTAGCCCAACTACCATTTCAGCATCCATCCCTACCATACCGTCCACTGGACCTACACCTGGAATTACAGTCACTACTTCCATACCCATCAGTATCAGATCTATTCCGACTATCATCCTGTTGGTCACCAATAGTACACTTGGGGGCAGTGGCCCTTCCTAATTGATCCCCTCTATGACTCACACTGTTGCTCCGCCCCTCGATGGAGGTGTCTCCACATCCGTCGCCATGGCTAGAACACAAGTCACTACAACTATGTCACATCCTTCTACTAGTTTTCCATTCATGGCCAGTCTCAACCTCCCTGATCTAGCTCGATTGACCAACGATCTGATTCAACATGACCCCGTGTGGCCTCCCATGCCTACCAAAATCCCTTCAGACATCCGAAAGTTTGAAGGAAAGGGTGGTGAGGACCCACAAAACCACATCATGTCCTTCCACTTATGGTGTTACTCCAACTCCATAATGGATGACTCAATCTGCCTCCACCTTTTACAACGGACACTTACTGGCTATGAAACTAAGTGGTATATTGAACAACCACATGGGACCCACTCCACTTTTTCATCTCTCGCTTCAAATTTCCTGCAGTTCTTCCAGTTACCATCCATTATGATGCTGGTGTTGATATTTTACTGTCTTGCGGACAGAACACGACTACCCACATCACTGACCATATTCATGAGTGGCGTAGACACCATAGTTTGTACAAGATCAAGTTAGACGACCACATATTCGTAGATTGGTTTTTGAAATCCCTCGTACCAGTTATCACCAAGGATGTTGCATTCGAACGGCCCCAAACTGAAGAAGAAGCCATTCTCAAAGCCCAACAATTTGACCTCATATATGCACAGTTGGGATACCTCTACTCCATTTTACTTGATGCTCCTCATGGTGATTCCTCTCGAAAAGATGCGCCGGGGGCATCCCACGCTGCTGACGACATTATTGGACACGTTGCATCTCACAGCCATCCTTACACCTATATGCCTCCCGCCAACCCCCCGAATTATAATCCTACACCCAATTCCTCCATGTGTGGTCCTGACCTTTCGCGCGCCACAACCCATTCAAGAGAAACATCTTCATATGCTCCCCCAGCCCAATACCCCCATATACATGGACCTTATTGTACAACACATTGTTATAGACATACCCCACCAGAATAGACTCCCCATGCCACACAGCCTGCCTACTACCATCCCCCAACAACATCTATGCTTGCACAAGCTCAAGCCCCTCTATCTTATTATCCACTGCAGCCTTCCCCTGTACCTGCTCAACCACAGAACACCCCCATTCCCCAAGGGAAAGTTTATGCTCAACAAAACCAATGGCAGAACCAACCTTCCCAACGGAACCAACAAGGACAACAGAATTGGGGACGCAGTCATAACCACGGAAATAACCAACCTCCTGGTAGAGGCTTTCCTCTATCGAAACCTCTGGATAATAATGGTTCCGCCCTGGCTAACCAAAATCCTGATCGACCACCTTGGCAAGATAAAAACCCCAACTTACGCAAAAACCACCCATGTTTTATTTGCAGGGTATACGTCCATTACACGCACAATTGTCCCCATATGGAGCGAGCTCGCCAACTTTGGAATGACGACGCCCAATGCCAAGGACATGCTGCACCTCCGCCACCACCAACCCCACCACAACCCATGGCATTGAAAAATCCCCTACCCACACAAGGGGTAGTAGCCACCCAACCTTTGGCTCCACCTCAAGGTGCCCCAACACAACAAAAACAAGTCGCTTACAATGCTCTTGATAGTCAATCCATTGACTCAGGTACTCACCACCTTTTAATGATGTCTTTTGCTGATGTCAACCTTCAAACACGCTTTAACCAGTATGGTTCCACCACAGAAACCATTCTTGCAGACAAGGCTGCTAACACTCTTCCCACAGATTAGTCATTACGCATCCCTCCAGCATCATTTGAAGGATCCCCCAAATCTCCTCATTTTCCTCCATGTCGAATTAATAACAATCCCAATGCTCGTTCTGCCGCCAATTATAATATTGTGGATGACTTATCCCAGTCCCCTGCTACTATGTCATCCCTAGAGGTTTTGAAGAATTTCCCAGTGCAGCGCAAAACACTATTGTCCGCCATAGGTGCAATAGACCCTTCTGACTCACGGACAATGGCATTCGATTTAGACCAATCTGAACCATGCATGCCTTCTGCACTAGCATTTCAAGTTTATGTTTCAGTACATAATCTTGTTATCCATCGATGCATCATCGATGAGGGTGCCTCTACATGCATTATGTCTACATTTGTGTGGCAGAAGCTCGGATCCCCTACCCTACAGCCATCCATGACTACTTGACGAGCTTATGATGGTTGTTCATCTCAACCACATGGCCTACTGGCCAATGTCCCATTCTATTTAGCTGGAAAAACTGTCCTGATTGACATAGAAGTCGTTAATGCACAACTCGACTACAACCTACTCCTAGGACGAAGTTACATGTACGCCATGAAGGTTTTTGCTTCATCGGTTTTCCGCATTATGATGTTCCCCCACAAGGGACGGGTTGTCAAAATTGACCAAGTTACTTACTATGACCTGAATGCACCTTCTACACATGAGAATGTTCTCCCCATGGTTGAACAACCCCTTTTTGGTGCACCCAGCTCTTTGGTTTCCACCATCGGCCCTGGACTTTATTCAGAGACTCCAATGGTCTCCATTATTCATTCATTACCACCTCATTCACCGGCCATTGATATTTCTAACTTGTGCACTATTTCCTCAAATTAGTCGGTACCTAAATCGCAACCACCATCAGTGCCCAGCCACATTGGAGCCACACCAATCCATACAATCTCGTTCTTATTCCCACCATCCAGAGTAGTAAGTAGAACCCGTCATGGCCATGCTGAATCTCCCTGGGTTGACGTTAGGACTTCCTGTATGGTATTTTCCTACTCCTAATCCCACTCCGACACCACAAGTCATCCTTTAACCAGTCCAATCAATCACCATTGCTACCCATCCACCTCCTGGTGTGGGGACCGTAGTTTCATCCAACAATGCCCCTCCACTGTCCAAGAACATTGGGGGCAGGGCCTTGCAAAATAATAATGCACCACATGTGAATATACCTGTGAAACCTCCCCCTCCATTCCGCGCACCTCCTAAGTGTTCTATGTGCAATGATTTGGGCCATGCTACCCATAATTGTCCACAATTTCCAAACCTTCAAGATCACATGAAAATGTTAGACGATGACCCCAATATTCCAGTTGTCGAGCTTGAAACCACCCCAAAACCACATATCAAATCATTTCGCACCAACCACGCCTGCGCCATATGCGGATTCTATGGCCATTACTCCCATCATTGTCCTGACTTACCTGAGTATCCATTGGTGTTGCACGAAATGTGTCAGTCCTCTTTAGAGTCATCCATTACTACCATTGAGGAGATCCATCCCTAGGAATCCTAATTGGTTGAGGTTAAAACCATTTACATGGTTTCCACTGACGACTCATCTATACCTTCAGCCCCTTCCACTGATCCCTTTGACCCACATGTTCAACCTTTTCAAATCGATGAGGAAATCACATGTCCATAGCATGGGGGTAGTGGCCCAAAAACTTTCCTACTCATCATCCTCATCATTCTCATCGGCGATACTAGGGGAATATAACGAGCAAAAGAAATACTCGATCATCATATCATCAATTTAGTGTAGCACCATGGCCAATAATCTCACAGTACACCCCCCTTCTAGCAGTTGGTCAATGCCCTGTTGATCCCTCTCTGAGACAACATTTACACCACATTGACACCTCTAGGACAGGGGACATAGTAGATTACCTCGAACTTGAGATAGGAGGCCTGCTCAATCATTTTGACCATGCCCCATCACATCTATATCAGTATTTTAATGATCCTATCGTTCAAACCAACACATATGTTATCCACAATCACAAACCCCATGCACATAGCATGGGGGTAGGTCATTAACCATGCTCACTTTTTCACATGCATGATCTCAACCATTTTTGAGGTCATGTGTCACTTGTATATTTGATTTGATTTTATACGCCTAGTATTTTGCCCCCGTGGGTCATCATTTCTCCCCACCACTGCATCCTTGGCTTGGTGGGCTCACCTTTATTTATAGCCATTTTTTAACCTAGTTTTTCCTTTAACCATTTCAAAGTCATTTGACCTCCGTTTTCTGCACCGTTTGCACCGCCGGATTCAGATTTTCGAGCCTGTGATTATGCTTGAGATCATTTATCGCTCTCACTGAAACTTTTTTTGAGCATTTTTTCCATGTCCATTGCTGCCTCGATTTGCATGCGACACATGCCGCAGTTGTTTTTCTCTATTTTGTCTATCGCAGCCTATCCATGAGCCCTCCGCTCTATACATACTGCAGTTATTGCGTTATTTTTCCAACATTCATCAACCCACAAGGAGGCCCCATCAGTGTTCCCCCTTCACCTTCGTTCTTGGTTTTCATAATTGTCCCTTGCTTGAAGACTTCATCCCCTCCTGACCATTATATTTGTTCGGTATTATTTTATCCCTTTTTCGGCCCGAGCAACTCCTTTACAAAAAATGAACTTAGGGAGTTTCCGTTAAGCTCTTTTCTGACTCCTTAAACAATGAAAATATCGTCAAGTAATCTTGCTTCCTTTTATGTTCGTTAAAGTACCTGAAAGGGCATCTATCTGGTATAAGTTAAACCCTTTTCCGAACCTGGTAGACTAATTACGAAAAATGAATACTCTAGTCACATTGGCCAGAAGAGTTCTTCATTGTATACTTTTATGCTTTTTCGGGATTTGGATACTAACACACGAAAAAGAAACCCCCTTGGAGTCTTCTTGTTGCTTTCAAACTCTCTAAAAATTGAAAGCAACCATGAGCATTCACAATCCTGGGCTCGTATAAATCCACACGACTGTAACTTTTCACCATTTCAGAGTCTTCTTATCACTTTTAGACTCCTTAAAATTGAAAGCACTCACGAGCATGTATTGTCCTGGGCTTGTACAAATCCACACGACGGTACCATTTTGAGCACACTTCTATCCATTCTTTGAGCTACTTAAACCATGAAAAAGGCCCAAACGGTGCCTCCCGGTACCACGACAGATCATATCTAGTCACCACATCATGGAAACACCCCCAGTATGGTCTCCTTTTTTTCAGAGTATTCTACGATGTGTCACCCTGAGAGTCTCCTGATATCACTCATATGTTTTTCTCCCCCGAGTCTCCCCCATTGCAGTTACAATCCCTGGTCCCTTAAGCTATGATCCCCTTCCTCGAAGTTAGTTTCATATGCTTCCAGGTCAGCCTTACCAGCATACTCTAAATAAAGGAAGTTTGAGTATCCCCACTCTGGGACCCTCGTCCCCCCCCCACAGTATGCCAGTCTCACATCCAGTATTATCACCTCTTGGTTGTACATCTCATGCTCCTATGAAGGAAACATCATTGCCTTGGTAGTTGCAGGTCTTCCTTTGTCGACGCCAACACATCTATTCCAGAGAATAGACTCAGAGGCCCTTGTACCTTGGACTCATCTCTATCAATGGTGAGTACCTATGGACCATCTGAGAGGATTCCTTAGTGCCTCTTATGGTGGTTGTTTCTCACGTGCTCGACTTCAAATTCATCATCGCACCATTGAAATTCGTACAGGGTAATGGTCCCTTCAGTTATTAGTCGAAGACCCCGGATGTCCCTTGACTCTACACATTGCTAAGTCAATTTGGAACCCCCATTTGTAATTTCCCACAGATTTTCAGGTTGCATTGGCGACAGTTTTCGGAAGCCCTCCAGTCATATGCTTCCTAGAGTATCCAGTTCAGATACAGTCCACTGTACCTTTGAGATTCTGAATCTTAGTCGTTGAGTCCATACAATTATTGGACACCTTCAGATCCAACAGAGCATTAGTTGTTGTGGTACCAGATTCAATTTGGATGCCATTGTTTCCATGTATCAGTCCTTCAGATCAGTCATGGTTGGACCACGAGTATGTCCCAGATTTGTGTTCCCTCTGGACCATTATGATGTACACAGTAGTTCTCTATGTATTTTTCAGGTCCCCTCTGGGCCTCATTAGTATTTTTATATCTTGATACAAGCATGGGTATGCCTGCCTCGTCCATATATTTGAGATTATTTCTCATCCATTATTGAGGTCATGTATTTTCAGTTGTAACCTTTGCAGTTTGTATGGAGCATGTTTTCTGGTCTCCAACTAGTTTTTTCTCTCCTCCATCACAATGCTCATACCCCTGGAAAATGACAGAACCTATGATGTCTATCGGCCATACGATGAGATCCTTCCCTCACACATCAAGGGGCAATTTGTTAACACCCAAAAATTGTTCACGAGCTCATCTCTCTAGTCACATAACTCATTTGTCCACTTTTCCTACATTTTTTGCCTCCAAAATCCCAAAAAACCCTCAAATGGATACCAAAAGGGAAAAAATCATTATTTCCCTCAATTAATGAAATTCCTTCAAAAAAGGTCAAAACCCACAAAAAAGGGTCCAAAATCCCCAAAATAAAAGAAAAAAGAGAAAAAAAGTCAAAAATAAATTCAAAAAAGAGGGAAAACTCCAAATACCATTATCCAATTCTATTGGTCACCCAAACCATGGGCCAATACTACACCATTCAAAATCACTATAAAAGGTGATGGAGACCCCCCATTTCACATCCATAATCACTCTTCATAACCTTATGTTGCCGAAATTCCTGCTGAACTTGAGCCGATCACCTTGAGCTTTTGTTTCCCATTAAGTTGAGTCTTGGCCACCTCTTGGGCATTTGGAGAAGAGCTAGGAACTATGGAGATTCGGTGTGCTACTCTTCGTACAAATGCAAGGACTCCAACCACCTCACCATTTGAGGTAAATATGATTGCAAACCCTGCTTTGCCCAATAATACAAAAAATATCAATTCCATTCATGGGTTCCTCCTGATTCTATAGTTTACTGTTGTAGTTAGATTTCTTTTTATGTTATCACTTGCACATATCACTTGTTTAAAATCTAGTTTTTATTCATTATTATGAACTATTACTAAGGGTTCCTGAATCCTTAGTATGTTCTCTTTAGCATGAGATGGTGTGAAAACACCAGCTACAACATATATGTTGATTTAAAATAAAATTGTTGACTGATTGGCGATGTATGTGATAAACAAATATGTTTCTAATGAATGATTGATTTAATAACGGTTATGGATATCGTGATTTTAATATGAAATATTGTTGATTGATTGGCACATGTAAACCCTTATGATGAATGTCATAGTTATGCTGAAACATGGAAATGGAATTATGCGGGTGATTATGATGTGAATCCAACAAAAAATTATCTATGTTGCTTAACGATTAGCGAATGAATGAAATGAATTATAATATGACGATTTTGAGCAATACTATTGATGTGTGTGTTCTAGTATGTGTACAGTGATAGGTAAGGTGATTTACCGACTAACTCATGATAGAACAAGAAAGGGGTCGTAGAAAATGGGAAAAGCACACAGGAGTACGACAACGGTGTCAGCTCTTAATAACATCCACACATGAGTTTGGAAATCCCTTTCAGCTTTACTTGGGGGAGTGTGAAGTCGTACGGGGGATACCATAAGGGATTGGTCACGTACAAAGTGGAGTGGCATGCAGTAAAAACGAACTTATTCCTCAGCGTCATTAGTCTCACATAGAGTGTAGCCGGATGATTTATGGTAACGGTTCCTAAATCACTACATGGAATCCCAACACAACAATAAAAGGAGAAAGTATTGTCGGAAGGGCTCAATGATGCGGTACCCTGAAAATTAAGGAAAGAAATTTAGGAGGCCTCGACGATGTGGTACCTAGACAATTAAGGAAAGAAAGTCAGAAGGACCCGATGATCTGGTACCTAGAAAATTAAGGAAAGAAAGTCAGAAGGACCCGATGATGTGGTATCTAGATGAATAAAGAAAATTTATAAATGAACTCCCATGTATTTGGCATATAGAATTGCTTTAAATTAATTGTGCATGAAATGACTATTTGTAGTTATGTATTTGGCATATAGGATTGCATTAAATTAATTGTGCATGAAAGGACTATTTGTAGTTATGTATTTGGCATATAGAATTGCATTAAATTAATTGTGCATGAAATGACTATTTGTATTTATGTATTTGGCATATAGAATTGCATTAAATTATTTGTGCATGAAAGGACTACTTGTAGTTATGTACTTGGCATATAGTATTGCATTAGATTGTTTGTGCATAAAATGATTATTTATAGTTAAATAATTGAGAATAATTAAATATGGAGCAAAAGATAGACTAGGAGTCATTGACTAGTCAACTCCACATGCACCCACTAAAATAAGGATTGGAATCCTAACATCACGGGACATCTAGGAGTAAAATGTGGGAAGCATGTGCACTCTCATGAGAGAGTGACACATGGATGGGTGAATATTTGTATTAAATAATATTACATAAAAGAGTATTTTTACTAAAAGTGATATGTGTCGCAATAAAATTTCCTATTTAAAAAAGATGACAATAAGAGAAAAATCACCCTAACATCTGCTCGTGGTGTCCACCTAATCTTCCTTTATGCGGAGTAGCCAACCCCTTACTTCACCTCCAGCCACGTTATTTCTTGGCAGATATGGTGGCCGATTTGGAGTTAATGAGCTAGGAAAGGAATTTATTGTTTATTTATATATCTATTGAATGAAAAATTATTGTTAAAGCTGGAACCGTAAGCTTATTGATTTTTTTTTTTTTTCACGAGTAGTTAAACCGGCGCTCAATGGTGGGCGAGAACGCCGAATCGGACAGGGTCCCGGGGTTGAACCTGGGTGGGGACGGCCACAGCCGACCGCCCCAGCCACCCGGCCATAACGACGGCCCCTTTATTGATTTTTTTTATATATGTGAAATGATAAAATAAAGTTACATCTACAGATGTAATTTATTTCTTTATATATATGTTGAAATGTAGAAATAAGTTACAGCTGGGAACTTAACCTATCAGTGCCTTCGATATAAAATTATTAATAAATTATCAATAACCTATCAATAATTTGATAAGCACACTGTAGAGATAATTGTTTATGCATACTAAAGTGTAAGCTGGAATCGTAGAGTTATTTGTTTGTATTTTATAATTCCAGGTTACATACTTTATTTATATATTCGAAGAACGCGTCAATATAATTTGAAGGGATGCGTTTTACAAATGTTTATATAATTTCCAAGAATTACATTGCTATGTTATATATAAGTGAAAAAAATGACTTTTATAGTAGAGAATGTATTTATACATCTTATAATGTATTTTATATTTAAGAGAATGCACTTTATACTCTTTATGTTTGATATATATGGAAACTTCGTGAAAAAAAAATATGGAAAATAATGGTTTATTATATATTTTTGTATGTAATGCATTCCATAGCATATATTTAGGAAAGTAGACTTCCTAGCCTTCCCAGTTAAGGACATAATCAAAAGAAGGCATTTTAGATGTTCATGTAAAATTTGAAGAATACATTTATATGGATATATATCAAAAGGAATGGCATATTATTATTTTATTTTATTTTTATTAAAGAATGTATCCTATACATTTTATATGATTATAAAAAAAAAATACACTTTATGTAGTCTATAGATGATTCTCTTATTATTTATATTTTAGGAATTACATTTTATACATAAAAGAAAAAGCATTTGTATATTCTACATACAATGGAGAAATGCATTTTAGTTTTTTTTCTTTTTTCTTTTTGGTGAGGATGGAAGATTGTAAATTTTTTTTTTTTTTTTTTTACTTTATAGAAAATTGTGTTAAGCCTATCCAAGAAGATTTAATAGATTCCATTCATATAAGTAGTAGAATTGAAGAGTGTTTTTTCATACATGTTCTAAATGAAGTCAATTGGTATTATATTTTATCAAAATAAAAGGTGAAATATATTGACACCGTAGAGTAATATTATTTATGAAGGTAGTTGTTTGCTTAAAATAGAAGAGTGTTAAAAAAAAAATCACAATGTGCTAAGTGTTTAGATGGAGGTTTCTGAATGGATCTTAACTCGCTATGATTATCGATAATGACGACACATATTGGTAAGTGACCTAGCTAAGGAAACCAAGATAATGATCGCATATATGTCGATTTGAAATAAAATTCTTGACTAATTAGCGATGTATGTGATAACTAAATAAGTTTCTAATGAATGATTGATTTAATGACGGTTATGGATACTTGTGATTTTAATATGAAATATTGTTGATTGATTGGCACATGTAAACCCTTATGATGAATGTCGTATTTATGCTGAAACATGGAAATGGAATTATGCGGGTGATTATGATGTGAATCCAACAGACAATTATATATGTTGCTTAACGATTAGCGAATGAATGAAATGAATTATGATATGACGATTTTGACTAGTACTATTGATGTGTGTTCTATATGTATGTGTACAGTAACAAGTAAGGAGATTTACCAATTACCTCATGATAGAAAAAGAAAAGGGTAGTACAAGATGGAAAAAACACACAGGAGTATGACGACAATGTCAACTCCCAATAACATCCACGCACAAGTTTGGAAAGCCCTTTCAGCTTTACTCGAGGGAGCATGAAGTCGTACGGGAGATACCATAACGGATTGGTCATGTACGAAGTTTAGGGGCATGCAGTAAGAATGAACTTACTCCTCAGTGCCATTAGTCTCAAATAGAGTGTAGCCGGATGATTTATGGTAACAGTTCCCAAATCACTACATGGAATCCCATCACAACAGTAAAATGATAAAGTATTGTCGGAAGTGCCCGACGATGTAGTACCTAGACAATTAAGGAAAGAAAGTCAGGAAGGCCCGACGATGTGGTACCGAGACAGTTAAGGAAATAAAGTCAAGAGGACCCAACGATGTGCTTCCTAGACAATTAAGGAAAGAAAGTCAGAAGGACCCAACAATGTGGTACCTAGATGAATAAAGAAAATTTATAAATAAACACCCATGTATTTGGCATATAGGATTGCATTAAATTAATTGTGCATGAAATGACTATTTGTAGTTATGTATTTGGCATGTAGGATTGCATTAAATTAATTGTGCATGAAAGGACTATTTGTAGTTATGTATTTGGCATGTAGGATTGCATTAAATTAATTGTGCATGAAATAACTATTTGTAGTTATGTATTTGACATATAGAATTGCATTAAATTATTTGTGCATGAAAGGACTACTTGTAGTTATGTACTTGGCATATAGTATTGCATTAGATTGTTTGTGCATAAAATGATTATTTATAATTAAATAGGGAGCAAAAGATAGACTAGGAGTCATTAACTAGTTAACTCCACATGCACCCACTAAAATAGTGATTGGAATCCTAGCATCAGGGGACATCTAGGAGTACAATGTGGGAAGTATGTGCACTCTCATGAGAGAGTGACACATGGGTGGGTGAATATTTGTATTAAATAATTATATTACATAAAAGAGTATTTTTGCATGAAGCGACATGCATCGCATGAAAATTTCATATTTAAGAAAGATGAGAAGAAGGGAAAAAGGACCCTATTATTGGATGACTGTCGTAATGGCTTCAAAATTCTGATTTTGCTTTCTATGGTGAGTTTGGCTAAGGATTCTGGTGAGGGGGGTCTCATTTCTGAACTTTTGCACGTGTGTATCCTCTACGACCCGAAGCTTGGGGGTGGCTATGCGACTGATTGCATAAGCCTATGGTTGGGTGGTGAAGCTAGTGATTGCTTCGCCTATGGTTAATGAGATTTTACCTATGGAATCCAACGGGAGACATGGACGGCAAAAGGGAAAACTGGATTGGGCGATGACAACTCCTCCTCCTTCGACAACGGAATCGATCTACGATTAACATATTATGGTTTCATTTTGCATTTGCTAGCTTATATTTTTAACTAATTCATTTTTCTATCAATTATAAGATTGATTTCATTTATATTATATAAAAAAAAAATTGGATTTATGTTTTTGAAGGGCCTCGGAAATGGAGGTCTTTACATAGAAATTTAAATGTACCTTACCAAAGCTAAGAATAGGTTAACATGAAGAACATATAAACCCTTCCCCATCCCTACCAAGAGTATATAGGTTCACTTGGGAATAACTAAGCCTCGACTTGACCAACCTTAAAAGGCATGCAAAATGAAGATGCAACATGAGAAAATCACATAATTAACTACACTTCCTTTTTTTTTCTCAAAGACCTTTTAAGGTTCCCTTCAACTTGTAAATGATGTTTTATAGACCTCATCCATTCATCTTTATCATTTATTTGGATAGGATTCAACTTGTAAATGATCTACATGATGTTTTATAGACCTCATCCATTCATCTTCATCATTTATCATTTATTTGGATATGATTGAATGCATTCATCTTTATCATTTATTTGGATAGGATTGAATGCTTATGTGAAACAATGAATAGAGAGCTTCCAATGAGAGAGCCAATATATAACGGTTCGCCTCCCTCATTTGTACACCATTTCATCATGGGAGTCTTGGATTGAGGAATTTCAAGTCGAACCAATGAATGGATACCTAACAACCATTACTACGAAAAGGTTGTTGACTTAACTAAAGGATTAATTATATTTTTATTTAAGATTTATATAAATAAAACAATATATAAATAATTGTAACATTTGATTCGTTGTGAGTTATTGATATCATCCATAGTACTAAGTCTTTGTTCCATTAAATAAATACAATATTAAATTTGTATAGAGTAATCGAATAAGTAGATGTCTTATCCTTTTAATATTTCTTTGGCTTCACATTGACAAGTTTATTTGAATGGACAATTAATCAATTACATATTAAATTAAATATGCAACTTACATGAAAAATTGTTTTTACACATTAATTGGAATTGCAATATATTAATTTTGCAAAAGTGGGTATTGTTAATTTAATTGCATTTTTACTTTCTATTGTAGGTAGGCAGAGATTATATTTTTTTTTTTCCTCGAAAAAAAAGCGTAATTTCATTTCATCCTTAAGAGTACGAAATTACATATAGAGTCTACACTCGCTAAGAGTGGATGTGGTCTTTAAAGAGCCAGTGGGACTATGACTGAGCAAAATTGTGATGTTCTCACCACGTGAGCAATAACATCCATTACATCATATTTGAAAATAACGCTAAAATGGCAATATAAGTTTCATAAAAGTTGCAGACTGTGTGGATCTTTTAGGTACAATAATGATCAAGTTTATATGTACAACTGAGAAATAAGTAACAAAAAGGGAACTCTCAAAAAACATAGCAGCCATGCATAAGTCAGTCAATGAACGGCCTGTGATAAAGATCTCTGCTGGTCCCATCCAAAAATTCCGATAATTTCCAGTGCCCGGGAGCAAGTGTTAAGCCTTCCTTCGAGGCTTTGTCCGCCTCTGTGTTATTTTCCCGGAAAGTATGCCTGCAGGTAAAAGTATCAAAGGAGTGAGTGACATGCTGAATGTGTTCCAATACCCCAGCAATTTTCCGATTGTTGCACTGATACAGTCCATTGACCCAGTTAATCACATTCATTGAATCCCCATAAACATTCAAATTTTGGAGCCTTTTTTCCAATGCAAAGGAGAGTAAGAGCTTAAGGCTGAGAATCTCAGCCCAATTGTTGGTACCTCTCCCAAAACCAAAAGACATCACATAATAGTGTGTGGTAGATAAAAACAGTAGTGCTCCTCCCCCACAAAGGTGGTTTTGGCAGGCCCCGTCGAAGAAACCCCAAGGCAGTGAAGTATCAAGGTTCAAGGGTTGAATGTTCCTAGGAGTGGAGGCCAAATTGCTCCGATGAAGTGCAAGATGGATGCCACAGCTGTGAGTGGCCACCAAAGCTGGTAAACCAACTATGTCCGAGAAAAGGCATTTGTTACGGGATAACCAGGTGCCCCAAATGACAATAGAGGGGAGACCTTTGAAAGGGGCGTACACAGAGTTCTCATTCCAATTTCGCCAGGCATCGACCATAGAGTGCCCATCCCATCTGAAATTTACTTTTAATATCCGAGACACAACTTGCCAGACCTCCTTAATGAAGCTACAGTGAAGAAAAAGGTGTAAGACAGTTTCCTCATCATGTGAACACAGGTAGCACCTGCTGGGTCCCTGAAGGTTTCGTTTTTGAAGGAAGTCCCAGGTTGGAATGCGATTTGCTAGGATGCACCACAAGAAAAGGCGCGCTTTTAGAGGGCTCTGCAGTCTCCAAATAGTTTTCCACCACTAAACCTGTTCCCTGTTCCAAAAATTTGCGCAGATCCATTGATACCCATACTTCGGTGTGTAAGAGCCAGAAGGATCCCCATCCCATACCATGGTGTCATCCTCGTCATTGAGAAATATATGGTCCCTGCTGAGAGCTCGCAGGTAATTTCTAAGTTCATCTTCCCATTCCGGTGCAAGTCCAAGAGTATCAGCTCGCCTCCAAACGGGTCTTCCCATCCAGAGATTTTCTCCATTCGCCAAGTGGTGTAGAACAGTAATATGCCGATGATGTAATTCCTGTATCAGACCTTCGGAAAGGATATGTTGTGCTTCACAGCCGACCCAAGGATCTCGGCCAACCCTCAACCTACGTCCGTTACCCACATCTTAAACAAGGTGCTGTTCAATTACGTGAAAGGAGGAGACAAGAGCTTTCCAAATGACAGACCCTCCTTTATGAATCTTGTTCGGAGATCGAATCCAGTCCTCCACAGAGTCCGGTGCAATATATTTGAGAGTCATAATACGTGCCCAGTACCCTCCAGATGTGATTAGCCTCCAACCACATTTGGCAGCCAGAGCCTGAGAGAAGAAGAAAATGTTTTTTAAACCCCAGCCTCCTAAGGCTTTGGGGGTGGCTATACGTTCCCATTTTACCCAAGGCGTAACATGTGCATCTTCCTTACCATTCCACAAGAAACGAAAACATATTTTGCGTGCAGCTTCCAGCGTCCCCTTAGGTATCCATGCCAGGGACATCCAGTAAACTGGAATGGCTTCCAGGACCGATTTTACCAAGATCAATCTGCCAGCACGTGAGAGCCACCTGAAGCTCCAGCTCTTAAGTCTCTTTTCCAACTTCTCCAACAGCCAAACCCAGTCGTGTTTTAGATAGTTGTTAGGCTTTAGATGAAATCCCAGGTAACGAAGCCCCTCAGAGAGGTTTAGGAGCTGAAAGGGGAACAGGTCAGTGAGGGAGTGCAGTTCCTCCTCATCCAGAAGAGAAGCCGTAATAGTAGATTTAGCAAAATTGATCTCCACACCCGTAGCAATGGAGAAGAGGTCCAGGATTTCCTTGTATTTAGCTGCCTCCCTTCTAGAGCCAGAGCAGAAAATCAGTATATCGTCCACGAAGAGTAGATGAGTGAGTGCGGTACCCGGAGCAACAAGGATTCCTGCTATATCTCCGGTGCGCTTAGCTTCCTTAATGGCCCTACTCAGGCTTTCAGCTACCAATAAAAATAACAGTGGGGAAAGGGGACAACCCTGACGTAAACCACGCCCAGAGTGGAAGAAAGGAGTCGCAGCTCCATTCATAAGAATTGAAAAAGAGACAGTGGTTAAGCAGCTCATGATCCATCGTATGAAACCAATCTCAAACCCCAAATGTGTAAGCATGAGGCGTATGTACAGCCAACTGACCTTATCGAAAGCTTTAGAAAGATCAATTTTGAGGACTGCACCTTTCTGCTTACTGGATTTGATACTGTGTAGACCTTCCTGCGCTAGACCAATGGCTTCGTGTATCTGGCGTCCTTCGAGGAACCCGAACTGCTCCTCAGAGATGTGAGTGGAGAGTAAAGGTTTAAGTCGGCTGGCGATCACCTTTGTTACAATTTTATACACACAGTTGCAAAGAGAGATGGGTCGAAAATCATTGAGCGTGGAAGGAGAGTCCCCTTTGGGAATAAGAGCAATGAAAGTAGAGTTTATACTGGCCGGAATTCTGCCTTCCCTCCTGGAGTCTTCAATCAGCAGTAATAAATCTTCACCGATAATGTCAAGTAGGGCTATAAAGAATTCAATCGTCCATCCATCCGGCCCCGGACTTTTGTCCTTCTGAAAGCTGCTGAGAACCTTCTTCAATTCATCCATAGTAATGTTGTCCATAAGCCTCCTGTTGTCCTCCTCCTCAGCAAAACGGGGGAATAGCTGAGCAACTCTGAGCACCTCTTCAATGTTAACCCTGTTATTTGCTTTGAATAGTTCTTGAAAATGGTTTACCCCAATCCCAGCCAGTCCTTCGAAGGTGGCCTGGGAATTTCCTTCCGCATCATTCAGGCTCCAGATAGTATTGACTGATCTTCGACCCTTAGCATAGGCATGAAAAAACTTTGAGTTTTCGTCACCGCTCTCCAGCCAAATGGCCCTGCTCTTAAGCCTCCAAGCCTCTTCATTGTGTAAGAGTATCCTATTCCTCTTGTCCATCAGAGAAACAAGTTGTTCCTTAGTAGCCAGTGAGGCAAACCCTTCTCCAGGTCCCCCCGAAATGATGGAAATGGCTTCTTCAATGTCTTTAAGCTCTTTGTCCTCCCTTTTCCGCTTAGCTGCTGCCCAGGATTTGATAGGTTCCTTAAGGTTTTTGATGTTCTCCGCAAAATGAAAGGCAGCAGTGAGATTTGATCCCTGGTGGTAAGGAATCCAGTGCAGCTGGATCAAATCAAAGAAGGTGGGATCCTCCAGCCACAACTTGTTGAATTTAATGGGAGCGGGCGGCTTGATAGGCCCAGCTTTTAGTTCAAGAAAAATCGGATCATGATCAGAGCAACCCCCGGCTCCAATCCATTGCCTCACATAGAAAAAAGTCTCCGCAATATGTTCTGAGATTAGAAAACGATCCAGCCTTTTGGCCACTCTATCCAGGCCAGCCCTCATATTACGCCAGGAGGGTTTCAGTGAAACCGGCTCTACATCAATCCAGTTTCCATCAGAGAGCTTACGGATAAAAAAGTTTGTGAGTGGATCCACTTGAGCATGTGGTCCCCAAATCTCAGCATGCCCCAGTGAAAAGTTAAGATCCCCACCAAGGATTGTAGTATTTCCTTTAAGCAGGTCTTTATTCAACAGAGCATTCCAAAAAGGTTCACGTTCGCAGTAAGGGCCATAAATGTTTACAATAGTGAAGTGATCATCAAAATCCAAGGAATTACAGGTCATTCCTAACACAGAGTGCATCCCCCAAAGGGAGGATACACACACCTTTGCTTCATTCCATCCAATTGCCAGACCACCAGAGCGTCCCCTGGCGTCCAACCCTTCAAATCCCCAACCAGGGAACCAAACCTTCAGACGGTTGACAACATCAATCCCAGAGCACATAGTTTCTTGAAGTAACAAAATATCAGGATGTTCCAGTTGCAGCATCCTACGAAGTACTGGTCTTTTGGAGGGACCAGCAAGACCTCGGCAGTTGAGGGACATGACCTTCATTTCAACCCATCCGAATGGGCATCCACCGCTCTAAGTGCCCTTTCGATAGACAGTTGTTTGCCATTCTTAAGGTCCGAGCAAGCTCGGGTCTTGGCATGGGAAAGGAAAGATTTTTTGCCTCGTGGTATGCGGGGCTTAGGGTTTACCTTCCCTAATCCCCCCGCAGGAGGACTGGTCAGGGATCGCAGCCAATATCCAGATTTTGAGGAGCCAGGGGGAGAGGAAGGTTCGGGAGAGGATAAAACCGGCTCGGAGATGGCTGAAGGGCTAGAATCCGGAGGGCATACAAGTAGTGGATGCTCCACCTCGAGGAAAGGAGTTACAGGGTTAGGTGGGGGTGGAATGGAGGACAGCAAGTGAGGGGAAATGTGCAAATTTTTAAAACCATCCACCCAATCCTGACCAGGAAATGAAAAGTTGTTAAAAATAAGACAGAAGGAAGGGTTGAAAAGGGTAACAGAAGGAGCACCCGCAGCCAAGTCTGGTGAGCGAAGGAACGGTACCAATGAACCCTCCCGTGCCGAGTCTCGAATATGTGGAATGTGAGGTTCTTCCGCAGCAACCGTGGTGCCAGCAACAGGGACCGAGCCATCCGCATCAGCATTTTCGACAAATACCTCGCCACCTGTGGGGACTTCACCATCCGGCTGACTAGCCAATGGTGTTTCCAACGTAGGAGTGACAAAACCCTGCTGACCGTCAGATTCCTCCGCCGAATCCAATCCAACCTCCTTGGCCACCACCCTACGCTTGTGGGTATTACCAAACCGCACCCGAACAGGAACAGAACACTCGACGGCCGGGTGGCCATATTCATGGCACCGCCTACACCTGAAAGGCACATTCTCATAGTCGAGTGTCTGAACGAAAGTATAGGGCCCCCATGTTAGGTCCATAGTGTCAAAAAGTCCATCTCTAACATTGATGCTCACCAGGATGCGAGCAACTTTCTGCATTGCCGATGCCACAAAAGAGAAGTTCGCATCAAGATAGGTGCCCAAGTTGTTCCCTATCCTTCGGAAGTGTTCCTCGGACCAGTAGTGAAGGGGGAGTCCTGGGAGACGTACCCAGAGGGGGATAACATCCATTCTTTCCCGACTGGCATCGAAGAGGGGGTTCCATGGCTTTAACAGAAGAGGGACTTTAAAGATAGACCAATTGAGACTTAAAGCCCAGTGTGCATGGGCATCCGAGGAGAAATGAAAATCATACCACCCACCAGAGAGCCCAACGATACGGGGCACATAACCACAATGTCCCAGCCATGCCCCCGTGGCCCACGAGAGCACAGTCTTTAGACTGACAGATTTTCCATAAACCCTGCCTACCAAAACCGACTTTACCATCCCTACAATCTGGTGCATGCCAATGTCCTCCCCCAGCGCGTAGTTAGGTGCCTTCCCAGAGTTCTTAATCCATTTTCGATGGATTTTCACAAAGGGTTCCTTAGTTGCAAACCCAGCTGTACCCGCATCATGGCCACGGACACGCTGAACAGAATCCTCAGAAGGGCTAGAGAACCCTCTTTGTTCAACGAAATCCAAGTTTGCAGCGACAAACCCGCAGGGTTGTAATGGTGGTTCCGTCCGCCGCTCCTCAAAACCCTCCACCTCAGTTTGTCGGTCCAGTCCAGTAGAGAGATGATTATCGCTATCCGCGGAGGTGATAAATTCTGGCAGGTCGCCTATTTCTGCACACAACGGCTCCGGAGATGGAGAGGTGCAGAAACCCCTGACTCCCCAGATATTTACGGCGTGAGTCTCAGGAGATAGGCGAGCATTTGACCCCTCCCAGAAAGGCGAGCAGGAAGGAAAGGTTTGACAGGCATTCACCGGGGGTGACAGAGGTCCATCAGGAGGCCGGTTACCAGTAAAGCCACCAACCCTAAACCGCCAAGCTCCTCCTGATGCCGGAAAGCGCCAGGTGGCGAACGCCAGATATCATGGTGCCGTAGGTCATCACTGCTGTAGTCTACATCATCCATAGTAACCCCCAACGGAACACAAAACGGAACAGTAACCTACGCTGTGAGAGAGGGTCAGGAAAAAAATAATCCGCTGGAGTAAAAACCAAAACGGTTTTACCAAGGTAGAACCCCATCGGGGTTTGCGTGCGTCTGTACGAACCTGCTGACGTCCTGCAGCCGTCTGCAGAGTGCCGCCCACCGCCCTTCACAAACCTCCAAACCCTCGGCGCTCACCATCGTAGCCTCTTCAACCAAAAAGTCATCATGAATGAATTTTTTTTTGAATAGGTAGGCAGAGATTATATATTCCGCTTTTTGATATTAATTTTTTCTATATCAAAATGTTTTTAAACCTTGATTATTGTTTGTCTAATGTTGAATAATTTTATTTATTTATTTATATTTATTTAATAAAATATATTAATAAGTGCGCAATTTTTATTGGTGAAAAGTGGTTGAAAAGACTAATTTTATTATTGGCACGAATTAAGAAAAATAAAAATAAATTAAAAATAGAACATAACTTTAAACTTATAAATGTAATATCTAAATATTTTCTTTCTAGTGGAATTTGACAAAAATATGATATGATTGACAAAGTGACACTTCTGCAACATAGAATAGGGTTGACAAGTTGGCAATTCTGTAATCTCCCACTTTGTTTGTGCTAGAAATTGTACTTAGACTACGAAGGTACAAGCTAGAACAATCTCAAGAAAACTAAAAGAAAATGAATTTATTTTTATAGTTTTATTTTGAAGGTTTCATTCACAAGAAAGGGGTAATTGATAACCAAACATATACAACACTAAATCATAAAGAAATCCTGAAGAGCTGAGATATAAAGATATAAAACACATAGATAAACCATAAGCATTCATTAAACATGAAACTGATTCTGTCCACAAATTCATAAGCATTCACATGAATAATACCTTAATCAAGAAATGAAATCACAAATTAGGTGGTCAAACATGCCATAAACATAACCAGGAAAAATATTCTGTAAGTGGTTTATATAATGTATTTAGATCAATATCTAGTCTTAAAAAAGAACTTACATGAGAGTGTATATCATAAGTCTAAGTGTAACATAGCATCCTTAACCCTAATGCCTTTCTCCTAAACAAAAACCCCCAACTCTATAGTGTATCTATTTCCCTCTTTTATAATTACAAAATGAAGAAGTTTCATAACCACTTCTTTAGGCCTCAAACTCCTTAACAGTTACATCTAGCAGTTACATGAAATCCAAAACCCTAGGGTCAAAAATGCCCAAAATAGCAAAATCGAATTCTGGGGAAATTTGGCGAATTTATGAAACATGGGTCTCAAAGAAGCCTCAATATCTCTTGATCCGGGACACCTGTGCAAAAATTGAGAGAGTTTTTGTAAATGAGTCCGTGATGAACAGAAACCTATCTTGTTTTTTAAAATTCTTCTCCAATTGATCAGAAGACGTGCTGAAAGTTTGTAACTAAAACAGTAAATTATTTAATATTTTAAACCCTAAAAAATAGGTCGTAAAGATCAATCCGAATATTTCAAACCATGACAGTTGTTTCAAAACTGAGAGAGGTTTTTGTGAATGAGATTGTTTTGGACAAAAAACTCTTTTGGTTTTCCAAAATTCGTTTCCAACACCTCGTAATCTACGCTCAATTATAATGACTAAAACAGTGAAAAACAGACCATGACTGTGCATCTTTCATCATCTTTATGCATTTTGTTGTGATAGCTGGCACTCTGTCTGTCAGTCCGCCTCCAAGGATTGTAGTATGAAGATTCAACCATGTTCACATTTTCAATATTATTTGCAAAGTCCTCTCTTATTGTCCTTTGAACCATGCGAATGGCTCCCCCTGTTTTCAGCTCCTTCGGTGATGAATCATTATGAACTTTGACAAACGTTATGATATAAGGAACAAATGCCTCGAGGTATTTGAACATCATAGAATGCAATGTGCCAACACTTGCCATGAATCAACCACGATCCTCCATTATTTCGGATTCCAACAGCGCCTTAATGTATGCAGTTTAGTTACTACATTGCGGGAATGTTTCCATATGAAAATTTTGCAAACAAGCTCATGGAGGTTAAATTTTCAACATAAGAGTTAGGGAAAATATTAATAAGTATTTTAAAGACCTTTTAAAGAAATAAAACACTTAATAAACCACTATGTATAACCTAAGATAAAGGTAAAATAAAATAAAATAAAGTAATACTCATAACATAGAAAATGGAAAGAAAATCTAAACCATTCAACTTAAAATAAAACAAAATAAAGGTATAAGGAATGAAAAATTAATAAAAAATCAAATAAGGACTAGGTACAATTCCAGTCCTAACACACTTCATTACTATGAATTCACATTACACATTAACTCTCATTAAATGCAAATGGCAGGTTCATAGACTTTGATGTCCTCATCCTCACATAACTCTTCCAAAGGATTCTACTTTATCTTTTTGTTGTACTCGTTGGTCATAAAACCTCACGCCGACTAGAAATTTCTGTGTCTTTTGAACCTTGGTATACTGAATTCACCTTGGTTTTTCCCTCCTCTTTTGATTGCCACTATAAGTTCCTTCTGGTTTTACTCACCGCTTAGGGAAAACATAGTTTCTGCAACAAATTTTAACCTCTATGGAATAAATGCCTTTAGTATTTGAATTTACAGATTGCTGAAGAGATGAAGTGGCTCTGGGAAATTGTTTGAATTGGATCGATCCATATTTTAATGATGGATTCTACACATCTATTGATGTGTATTGAAATGGGTACACAAACTAGCAAATTAATGGAATTTTATTCCTCCCAACCTTACCGACTTTCCCTTCGTGAAATTTCTTTTTCAACTCTTGCAGCCTCACTTTTTTTGCATCTCAATTTCGCTGGTGATGGTGGTGGTATCCCTTTCCTCACCCTATCATTCAGTAACACCTTTAATGTTTCCACATGTTCCTAAGCTACGAGCTCATCCTCAAATGCACCTTCCTCATCATTTTTATCTTCAACAAGTGTGATTTTACAGAGGCTTTGCTCGAACATTGGGAGGCTATGTGACCTAGTTGTTTACATCTATGACAAACACCAAAAGGACCTCAATTTGGCATACTTCCACGCTCGGGGTTTCCTCTCCCTGTATTTGGATTTTCCACAGTGGTTGTTGGAGCTCGAGGTGGAGGCGGTGTTTGATTGATCAACGGTCGCAGTATCCCTTTACCAGTGCCTATTCACTTGTTTTGATAATCTTCAGCTCTAAGTGCATATGTGTAAGCTTCCTCAATAGATTAAAACATCTGGAACATAAGTTCATAGCGGATGTCTTTGTTGAGACCATGTAGATACTATTGGACATCTCTTTCATCATCATCTCTTAAAGCACATCGATCTTATAACAAATGGTACTCCACTTTATTATTATTGGGCAACCCACATCACATTTACAGGAATATCCAACGGGACTATTCTGAATAACCTTATGCCGATCGGGAAGGATTTAGAGAAGAGAATTCTTTTTGGTCTTCTCAAAAAGGAAGCCATAACCTTGGGTATGATTATTTTGTTTACAGGGCGAATTTGAGGGTTTTCCTTGCCGAAATTTGTTTTTCTTAGTTTGAGGATACATTTTGTTATTTTTCACCCTTTGGTGCTCAATTTAAACCCTTGTGTGCTATACAGACACCCGTATATATGTATGTTTTTCATTTTCTTTGGCTAGGAGCAATTTTTTTTCTCTGTTGGTTTTTTTCCTCTTGTTTCCTTTGTTTTGCTACTCATCGTCGTTGTACAGTTGCATTTTCTCTCTGTAGGCCCGCTTTTCCTCTCATACCTGCATATTTCTCCTCCTTTGCATGTTCTCCTCTACGTTTTCCTCCTCCGTGTGTTCTTTTATTGACCTACAACATATCTTGAAGAAGGGAAAACATAGAATACCACCATTTTTGGCAATGCTTGATGACCCTATGGAGAATGTCAAGGAAATTGTTAATGCCAGTGGAGTGAAGGGTTGTGTATACTATGGGGGGACTTGGGCATCATATTGGAGAATGTACAAAAATTTAATATCAAAAGAGAATGGCTATTCTTGGTACAAGATGTGAGTATTTTGGTTGTAACGGATATGGTGGGGAAATTTGATATTTCTCATTTTATAATAATAATTCTACAAAATGTGGATGACATTGCTATGTGGAATTAGGACTTGGTAAGGCCTATAGGATGCACATCCAAAATGTTGGACACATTTTTTTCATAAATGCATATGCATGTCACTAAATAGATATTTGTCGGTGACATCTATTTTTTGTCAAAAGGTTTCTGTTATATTCTCTGTTAGAGTGTGTTGTGCCCAGTAATCTTGGTATGCAATGCTGACGCAAGGTGCCTTAGACAAATAAGGTTATTGCTTAACAATACACACCACACACACATTCACATAGAAAAGATGCAAAAAACATGCCCGAAGATGGCTTATATTACTTCTCCGAATCGATTACAATGCAAAATGCAAAGAAATGAAATAACTAACTAATTGTCGGCCTTGGCCATTACAAACAGAAGTAACTGTGTACTATCCTAGTGTGTCGACCTCACCCTCTCTTGGTTCACTATAGAACTCTGAGCTATGGCTTGATCTTCTTGGCTCTGTAGATGTGTGACTCTTCTCTCCAATCTGCCATATTTCTCTCGCGTTCTGCTCTTCCAAGGTTGTCCAACTGATCCAATATTCCCGGCCTTCTACTCTACTGTTGCTGCTGTTCCCGAGATCACTCCGATCCCCGAGACACGCATCCTCTTCCTGACAATCTCCTCAGATCCTGCAGACCTGCAACTGTCAGTTCCCCAACCGTGGTGCACATCCTCTGCCTGTGACGACATCTGTCATGTCTTTACCCACCTGCAATAATTGTCATTAACTTCCTTAGCAACCCCGAACTGTTTCCAAGTACTCACCTTGACTTCCATGCATCCTTTTGACATGCTACAGTAAACCATCACGTCGACCATACTCTCTGTCATCTTCGCTGTCGACTTCCTCCTCACTTGGCTTATACCCAAACCTGCCGGAGTCTTGATTCGACACATGTCGACCATTGACGCTCGGCTCCTCCCTTCGTCAGTCGACCCCAACACGTCGACTCTCGACTTTTTCCACACCTGCTGGTTGCATACCCGACTGCTCCTGCTCGACTTATTGACTTGGACAAGTCAATCTGCTCTTCCGCACCAGTGGTCGTCGGCACTCCCTCTGGTTGGCTTTCCTTGTGTCGACTAACTTCGACTGATCTGCTTAGGCCTCGATGCTCCTGCATCAAATGCTTTTTTTCTTCTAGATATAGCATATAGCATGCCATTTTAGAATTTTTTTTGTTTTGTTTATAATTAATTGTTGAATTCAAATTGTGTTTTTCTTATTATAGTATTATGTCCATCACACTCTAAGCCTTTCTTCAATGCTTTTGCTTCTTATTTTGTTCTTGGACAATATATCCCTTTCACTCTATGGTTGTCTCTTGTCTCGGTTGTACTTGGTTAGTATCAAAGTTGTCCCTTGGCTATTTTGGTTTCGTATACATGATTTTCAAATTATGTTTTATTAAACCTGAAGGTTTTTCTAGTGCATATGCAGCTCTAAAAGAACTTTTATAAAATTGTATCATAGACCTGTAATGCTTTTTTTTTTAAACAAAGGTGTATCTATGGCATCATTGACTGATTTGTCCTTCAATTGGACTGGTTTCATCAGTGCAATGATTTTAAATATTGCATTTACGTACATAATGTATACTCAAAGAAAGCTATGGTAAGGAGATTTTGGGTTTATTTGTGACATATCTTTTGGTTAATTTAATTTATCTGTAAACTTTGCTCACTTCCTAACAGATGTGAAGAACTCATGTTTCCTTTTCACCCTCCTATTTTGTGTTAGATTTATAACTATCTCATACTTTTGATATTCTATCTACAGACGGGCACGGACAACACAAATGTGTATGTATATGTGATACTTGATAAAGGACAAAGGACAACAATTAGTTGGGCAAGTTCGAGCTGAGTGACATCCCTTTGGCCATTGGGCTCTATTATACCATTATTCCTATTTATTTGTGTATTCTCATTGTGATCTTATTGTGATCCCAGCTATGCGAGGGAGAAAATGGCAGCTACCGATGCAAGAAAATTATGGACAACTCTCGACAACCTCCTACCTAAGGAATATTGAGCTATCTATGGAATATTGTCCAAGATAAAAATTAAAATGATCATGACAAAGGATTGCCCACCAAACTTGTTTCTTCAAGTTCCACAAATTCAAACACCATACTACGAAGCGTCGGTTTTTATCTAACATTAAAATACTTATCAATACCTCAATTTTACTGTAATGGGATTGAATTTTCTTATGCTTTTGTTGGACTACTAAATTTTGGGATTTCTCTTTTTTTTTTCTTTGGTGGGGACAACATTATTCTTTGTCGTGGGCTTAATTACTTGCATGTTCAATCCGTTCATTTAGCTAAATTACAAAAGTCATCAGTTTTACTAAGAGGGAGGAAATTTTTGGAGGTAGCTTTAATTCCTGGGATATTATCAATTCACGAAAGTTGTTTTAGCATTTAGAACAATTAAAATTTCCAATATTGATGGTTTTTCTTGTTTTTAATTATTGGTTGATATTGTATACCTTAATTAGGACTTGTGAGGAAGTACATGGAAAGGAATATATCATTTAGTTTAATCAAATCATAATTCAAAAGGCTTATATTTTCATTATGCAACTGAGCAAGGGGGCTAAAGATAAACTTTTAGATGAACAAGCTTTATGATGAAGATAATCAAATCATAATTTAAGAGGCTTATATTTTCACTATGCAACTGAGCAAGGGGGTTAAAGATAAACTTTTAGATGAACAAGCTCCATGATGAAGATATAGATGAACAAGCTCTATGATGAAGATATAGTTTTGGGTATAAGAACATCTCTTTTTCTTAAACATATAGATGTCAATTCAGTGAACGCTTCTTACATAGCGTATCTTTGATCATAATGATAGTATGCCAAACAGGCTCTATTGTAATCTTAAAAATAGAGGATTACTTCCTTAATTAGAAGGTTTATCTTATATTAGGTTTACCTTGTATTTACATGTAACCTTAAAAATAGAGGATTACTTTCTTAATTAGAAGGTTTATCTTATATTAGGTTTACCTTGTATTTACATGGATGGTTTTTACTATAAGTTATTTTAAGATAACATAAAATAGACATGAATGAAGTTTTGGTATGAGTTTATTATTTATATATATATATAATTGATTAGTACATCTTAATATTTAATTAAATTTTACATAATTTATTATTAAAATTAACTTATTATATTATTATAATTATTAATTAATTTTAAATTATAATAATATATTTTAAATTTCTTGTTTGTCATTAATATAACATAGAGTAATCGTTGATTTACATATAACATTAAGTTTACAATATTCAAAATTATTAATTTGGATCGTTTGAAACCATTTTAAATAAACTTTGATCTTTCTCATATATATAATTTTAGAAAAATAATTTTTTATATTTTATTAAAAATATTAAATGCATTTTTAAATGCATAGATCCATAGTACAATAACTTTAAGGTAATTTCTTTATCTTTTATTAAAAATATGAAACACATTTTTAAATGTATATATATAGTACAATAACTCCATCATAATTTTTCATTCATATATATATATAACTTTTATATTTTATTAAAAATATGAAATACATTTTCAAATTCAAATTCAAATGCATAGTACAATAACTTTATAATAGTTTCTTTAAATACATAAATATATAATACAACAACTCCATAATAACAAAAATTACTCTGAAAAATATAAAACCATATCCTGTATAACCAAAAATCCCAAAAAGCACCCTTTATCTTTACCCAATCCAAAAAAGATCAGAAGATTGAATATTTTTTACATAAAAGAATTAGCAAAAGCTTTAGTTATTGATAAACATGAAGTGATGAGAATGGATGTATTTGAAAGATATCTTATATATTATGTTTATGTGAATCGCTTTAATAAAGTTCAAACATCATCAAAGTTTGTTATAGTTGTTTGTGCTTTTTTTGACACATTTTTTTTAAAATTTGTTTTAAAGTTTAAAATGATTTATATGGAAGGTTTATTGTTTAAATTTATTATGAAGTTTAAAAGAATTTATATTTCTAAATGTTTTTGGGAGTAAGTAGTTAAATTGTAATAGAGTATTATCGACCTTTATTTATGGATCTAAAAATAAACCTTATAAAAAAGTATACGACTTCACTATTAACATTGATTTAATAATAAAATAGTATACTTATTTAAATTTTAAATTGTTAAAGACAGGGACTAAGCTACATGCAGCTCTTGTTTTATAAATAAATAAAACATTAACTAAATAATATCTCAATAAGGTTCGGTTGAAAAATCTCAATACTAAGCTGTATAGTGTAAATTTGAAAGTAATTATTTTATATTTATAATTTGTATGTGTTTAATGGTTAAAACAAGTGTTTCCTCGTATATGATTATATGTTCAAATCTGAGCGGAGTAGGGTATGGCTTTGTAGACTTTAACAATTATATCATTACGCAAAGAATGTACATCTCTATAAACTTTAATAAAGATCATAAACTAAATAAATTGGTGTTTAACTTTGCTATAATCATAAAAATTATTCTTATTACTATTATTATTATCTTCCCAAAATTAAATTATTAAACCCAATTAATTTTATTTACATTGATTTATAGTTTATTGATTTTTAATGATATGATATTAACAATTTTTTATAAAAAATATAAATATGATATATATTCTAAATAGCTTTATTTCATTTTAATGTAATAGCTTTTACAACAATTAATCATTTTATATTATAAAATAAACTTCACTATGTTAATATTTGTTTTATTTTAAAATCATTTTTATAAAATTTATATAGATTAAAATTAACAATATTCGAGTAAGTCATGTATTTATCTAGGACAATATCAAATTGTGTCACCATCTCTTTGTCGTCATGTACTAAATCAGATTTGGCTATGCGTGTAGAAAAATATTAAATAAAATATGAGTGTGATATTCATGGTTCATATTCAAATAAAGTCATTGTTAGAATAAAAACAAAATGGTTATTACAAATATGAATGCTGATAATATGGTATGTATAAATATTTGTCTTTTAATTATAATAATTTTATTTTTTGAAGAAATAAATATTTTTTATAATTTTTTTGTAAGCTAGTATTTATGGAGATTTAAACTTGTGACCTTCCATTTACAACTTTTTATCTCATTTACTCATTACCGAATGCTCTATTCTTCATGTGCTAATGATTTTTATAATTAATATATAATATTTTAAGATAAAAATATAAAAATTATATTTACAGATTTTTTATTATGATTATGATAATTAACGTCCACTGTGACTATTTTTGGTCTATCAGACCTTAACAAAAATGAAGGGAATTATTTGGTTTGCTTTAAAATGTTATTCCTATGTTTAAAAAGCTTGAAGATGAGCTTTTCTAGCTCACTATAGTTTTGGTAAGTTAGGATGTTAGAAAGGTTTGTATTGTAGAAAATATTATGTAACTGAGATCTAATGTGGGTGTAAGTAGGGCACTCTAAGAGAAAGTTATTTTCGTCATCAACGCTCATAAAATCACAAAGATGGCAAATCCTTTCCACCCACGATATTGTAGGAATTGGCCAATGCTCAATTTCACTATGGAGTTCATGAGAGTTTGTTCTTATCTTGGCTATATTAATTTTTTTCTTTGAACTAGTTAAAATCGAGAGATACGTTTGATCTTCCAGATTAGGGTTAACGACATCTTTATAGTATCTTAATTTTCTTTTAACCTCTAGATATTTCTTGCAACACATTTTCTCTTTAAAATTAGAAGTAATAATATTTTTTTATCAATCAAGTCTCTCTTTGCTAATGCACAACTCTAGAAGGAATGTGTGAAATTTTTTTGGAGGAGCTAGTGTAAAAGCTTTTGGGAATCATCTTTTGTTCTTTGGTGGAGATTGATAAAATTGGCATAACTTTCTCATACGATATTGAAATTACGAAATTCTTAGTTCGTTGGAAAGCTTGTTGCAATGGCTATGCGATGACATGACCTAGAGTTCCCTTTGGTTTGTCTATTGTTTTTTCATCTTGTGATATTGGAAAAGGTATGGTCCATGATTTTTTTTTCTCTTGTGATGGCACATATCTCTCATGGATAGAGTTCATCTTTGATCATGATATGTGAGATTATCTCTTTCTATATCTCTTTGAAGTCATTGCATATGTTATGGAGGATATGATGATGGTTATCTTTGTATATATCTTGATGATATCTTGGCATATTATATGATTATTTTGGCATAGATCTTCATGATTATCTAGCATATTGTATGATGGTCTTGCCATAGGTCATAGTGGTTATCTTGGTATACTCCATGGTTATGTTTTGACATATGGCTCATCTCTTGGAATGTTCAATGTTTTGAAAATGTCAATGATGTAAAAGTTGAGGATGAAAAAGAAATCAATGGATGATTGTTTCTGAGTATAGATTTGAGGCATGTACAGGTTGATATACTATGACAACTATTAAGACAGTGTGACAGTGATTGTGGCATTACGACATTAACAGTTGCATTGTGTCAGAGTTAGTGATTGTGGCATTGTGACATTAACACTTGCATTGTGTAAGAGTCAGTGAGTGTGGCATTGATATAGAGATACAATGATTGTGAAAGGGATACTGATACAGGTACAAAGACATATATATATATATATATATATATATATATATATATATATATATATATAGAGAGAGAGAGAGAGAGAGAGAGAGAGAGAGAGAGAGAGAGAGAGAGAGAGATGTTGTAGGGTGAAAACGCGAAGTTGGGTAACACTTTTGGCTTGTTTTTTACAAACAAAATTGCTAAATTTTATGTTTTTCAACTTCGACCTCTTCAAACCCATATCTCCCTTAGGAATTTCAACTTGAAGTAAACACAAATGTTTTAGAGAATTGAATTAGCTTTCTACTCGTATTTTTTTTTTTGACATATCGTGGGACAAATTTGGTGCTCACCAACAACATATACTTGAAAATTTTAGGTATGGATAATGAGTGACCAGCGTGAGCACTAATTTTTTGAGAGATGGTTATTCATTTTAGGTAAACAATGTATGATCATAATCTACACACACTGCACTTGTGCATGGACTATATTTTGAGTTTTTTCGGACTTGAGAACTAGTTTTTATTATTGATCAAAATAGCATATGTTTAGAAAATGGTGCCTTATCGACACATGTTGGTAAGCTTCAATTTTATTTTTATTGTTACTCTTATTGAAAAAAATAAAAGTACACTTTTGAAGAGGATGGGGCAAGGAAGATCTCTGTGAAGTTTTCAAAATTTTTGGTGTTTTCTTTGTTTTGATATTGAATTTTCATTTCCGGTGATTTTTAGAGTAATAAAATTCTTAAGGGATAAGGTTTAGAAATTTGTTATTAATAAATAGAAATTCAAATCGAAATGAAACAATTATTATATCATTGGAAACTAGATTAAGATATGAATCCATTGCTATCAAGTCTGACAAATAATATTTAAAATTTGCATGGGTTTGGGCTTGCTGAAGTTGCAGGTTCCTGAAAGATGCCAGATATTTTTGCAGGTTTTGTTGACCATGAACTCTCGGCCGAAAAAATATCTTCCAAACTCTCGGCCAAGAGTTTAGTTCAAACTCTCATCCGAGAGTTTTTTTTAAAATACAGCGCGGGGATTGGTTCAAACTCTCGGCATAGAGTTTTATTAAACTCTCGGCTGAGAGTTTGAACTCTCAGAAACTCTCAGTGTAGATTTTTTTAAACTCTCGGCCTAGAGTTTGAGGTTGAATTTTTTTCGCGTGATCATCTGCGGGCACTAATTTTTTTTTCACTCCGTTGTCATAAAAGTGTTTCTGAACTTCGCGTTTTCACCGTGTAGAGACAATGTTTGGGGCATTGTTACAGATATAGTGATTGTGACAGGTTGACAGAGGTAGTGATGCAGTGATACAGGTTAACAGAAACAATGTTTCATGTACATGTTTATCGAGGAAGTGATACAGGTGCATATTGACAGAGATAGTGATACATGTACAGGTTGTGAGAGTGATATAGTGATAGTGACAGATTTCTCTTCTTATTCATATAAGGGTGGTAGGATGGGGAAAGGATGGGAAGTTGTAGCTTCTTTCTAGTCGGTGTTGGTAAATAAGGGATTTGGAGCTTCCTTCAAGTTGGAGCCTGTAACTCAAGAGGTTGGAGCCTCCTTCCAGTTGATGTTGGTAAACTAGGGAGTTGGCACTTCCTTCATGTTGGTTCCCGTAAATCAGGGGGTTTGTGACTCCTCCCAGTCAGTGCTAGAGAATCTTGGAAATTGGTGCTTACAATGAATGTAATCTTGTTATTATATAATAAAAACATTCCATGTTTTTCTCTCATTTGGGTTTCCACGTTAAATCTCTAGTGCACTCTATATGGTTTATGTGATGATGAATGACATTGCAAATGGTTAATCTTTACATGATATAATTAATGTTTGAAATGGTAAAAAATGCTCGATACCGATTCACCCCCCCTTAGTATTTCCAACAATTGGTATAAGTGTGGGTTCCTTTAGGAAAATCTAACAGTTGAAAGGAATATCTTTAGAGCACATGGATGAACATGAAAGTATTTACTTTGTAGATGGGATTCCTCTTTTCTATGGATCAAATTTTGATCATTGGATTATAATGATGAGATTCTATTTACAAGAACAAGGCCTTGATATCTGGAAATATGTTGTTAATGGTTACATCACTCCAAAAATACCACCAAAAACAACATCCAATAAGGATTTAAGGAAGAATAATGCAATGGAAATGGATATCATCTTTCATGGAATATCTGATCCTATGAAAGACAAAGTTATAAAGTTTACATCAGCTAAACAAATATGGGACAAGCTACAAAACCTCTACACAAAGGGATCGCTCAATCAAGAACATGAAGACAATCAAAAGGAAAGGTCAAATACAAAAAAATGAAGAGCATCTAGAAGTAGATGATGAAGTTTCTGAAAGCGATGCTTCTAAAGATAAATAAGAGTAAGAAATTGAAGGGGTTGTAGATCTTGAAGTAGAACTAATTAGTGTCATAGATGACTTGACGAAAGAAAGAAAGAAGAACAAGATGCTAATGGAACAACTACAGAAGTATCAAGGAGAGAATACAATGCTAGTTAAAGAGGTTAAGAAGAATGAAGAAACATTATCAACTCAACTAAAAGAGAAGGAGGAAGCATGTAAAAGAAAGGAAAATTATTGTCAAGCATAAGAAGTTGAAATTGGCTCCTTAAAGAAAAAATGAAGAAGTTGAGTTTGTCAAACATGGAAATTGAAGAGATTAGAAATGAGAATCAGTTACTATAAGTTTAGCTGCAAAAATATCATGAGGATGATTATAATTCAAAAGGACATATGGAAGAGAGTATTAAAGACTCTGAAAGGACCATTGTTGGTCTAAAAAGTCAGATAGAAGAGGACAAGAATGTTGAAGAAGACCTAACAAGTAAACTTCAAGAGAAGAAGGAAATTTGTCAAAAGAAAGAACTTGAGATCCTTTCTCTAAAGGAATATTTGGACAAGACGACTGCTTAGTTGAAGACAAATTCAAGGTTCAAGAAGAGAATTCATGGTCAGCATGATTCAAGGAAGAGTGTATACAAAGAATTTACATCACAAAGAAGATCCTTTGCTCCCAGGTACCAAAGTTTATTTTTTGGTTATTGTTTTTCATGTAACATTTTTTGACACAGGGCTAGAGACTGCAAAGCTTATGGTGGAAATGATCAAGCAAGGAATGTAGGAATCCACATGAGATACAATGTTGAATGTTACCTCTACCACAATTATGGACACATGGCTAGAGATTGTAGAAGTGTGGTGAACCATAATATTGAATGTTACAAATGCCACAACTTTGGACACAAAGCTCGTGAATGCAAAAGCATGATAGAGTCTTCAGTGAAAGAAAATTCTTATACCAAAGTTTGTAAGAATAATTCAGAAGGACAGAATGAAGAAGCTTGTGGATTGGTCCTCTCTATAGAAGATCAAAGTTAAAAGGTTAGGACCGGAAACCAAAGCAATTCACTTATCTTAAAGATGGGAAACATATTGACTGAAAGTAGAACAGGTCCCAGGATCAAAGACATAAAGGAATTGGTATTAAATATTGAATATGTGAAGGAAAAACATGTCAATAGATAAGTCTCATAGTACATATCTACAACAGTTAATAAGTCAATTAATAAAAACAAATTAGCAAGCAAAAAGAAAAGTTTCAAGTTTATAGATGATGATCTTGAAGCAGAGCAACATTACAGATTGTTCTAAACAATCTAGCATAAAAACTCCTAGTATTATAGATAATGTTGAGAGGGATTCTAAGTAATAGGCAAGGAAGATTGATGAAAATACAAAAGAGAAGTGGTTTGGTAAATCATTCAAGAACATAGGGAGAGATACTTCAAAAATATTTAGGAAATGGTCAAGTCTAAGGGTGAGAATTGTTAGCAAATAAATATATTTTAGAAGGAATTCATAGTCAAGTAAAGTTATCTTCTGTAAGGGAGAAAATGACCAGCAAAAAAAAGTCACAAAATATAATCATATTGATAGGGGGAACCAACATAATCCCAGGGGGGATGGTGAATAAATTTGCTTCACCCCTTTTGTCATTTATCTCAAAGGGGGAGAGAGAGTTGAAGTTGTTTCCATCAATGACAAAGGGGGATATTGTTGGAAGAATTTGTAATTGATTTCAAATAGGATGTCATCGATGTCAAAAGGGTGAAGAGACATGTAGTGTTTCCATTGTTGTCAAGGTTATAATGATGATGTGGTTGTAATAGAGATATATTGTCTAGGAATGTTTTATGAAGCCTTCAAGCCCCTAGAGAAGACCCTAATGATACTAAGGAATCCCTTAAAGAAGAATCATTGTCACAAGTGTACATAACTCCAAAGCGGTCCCCTTATGGCATAGTGGTTTTTGCATGTCTCTCACGGGAAGACACACTGAGTTATACACAAGTGGTACAAAGCTCCTAGAGAAGACCCTAATGATCATGATGATGTGGAGTGTAAAGGAGTCCCTAAATTGTCTTGAAGAAGTGTGAAGAGATCCATAAAATAGTGGTGTTGGGTCCACATGACCATGTGGTTGGGGTAACATAACCCATGTTGGAGAAGGCCTTAGAGAGCCCCTAAGGTTGGTGTAAAGCATATTGGGATGAAGTGTGAAAGATATCCCAAAATCATGATGATGGGTCCACATAAACCTGAAAGTAGTGGTGATTATGTCCACATGATCAGAAGGATTGGCACATATGACCATAAAAAGTATCCTCCAAAGTAATAAGGATTGGTACATAATACAATGTTGAAATAAAAGGTGAAGAAAACCTGAAACAATGGTGTTTGGTCCACTCTCCCATGAATTTGGGGTTACATGATCCATGGTGGAGAAGGCTCTAAAGATTCCCAAAAGTTGGACCGAAGCAAGTTGGTGCGAAGCATGAAGTATCCCCTAATAATGATGTTTGGTCCACATGACCCCAAAAGTTGTGGTACGTTGGCCCATTGGACCACATGAAGTGGCAAGGAACCCCACAAGAAATAATGGTGTATCCACCAAGTATGATGATGTGAAGAATCCCTAAGGCCCCTTTGAGAATATATGGAGTGACCTTGAATTTTTGGCACAAAGTGTGATGATGGATCCTTGAAGTGGGGTACTAACCCTTGAGACCCCCTTAAAATAAGGAGATCCACAAATTAAGGATGAGTTTAAGGAGACCTTAAAAGAAGCTACAAGGCATGATGAAGTATATAAATAGAAGATCAAACATTTCATTGGATCCATCAATCAAGTCTCTCTTTTCTAATGCACAACTATTGAAGGAGTGTGCAATTTTTTTGTGGAGGAGCTAGTGTGAGACCCCCTTAAAATATGGAGATCCACAAATTAAGGATGAGTTTAAGGAGACCTTAAAAGAAGCTACAAGGCACGATAAACTATATAAATAGAAGATCAAACATTTCATTGGATCCATCAATCAAGTCTCTCTTTGCTAATGCACAACTTTCAAAGGAGTGTGCGAAATTTTTATGGAGGAGCTAGTGTGAAAGCTTTTGGGGATCATCTTTTGTTCTTTGGTGGAGATTGATAAAATTGGCATAACTTTCTCATATGATATCAGAACTATGAAATTCTTGGCTCATTGGAAATCTTGTTGCAAGGGATATGTGATGACATGATCTAGAGTTCCTTTTGGTTTGTCTATTGTTTCTTTAGCTTGTGAGATTAGAAAAGGTACGGTTCATGCTTGTTGGTTCATCTTGTGATGACACATGTCTCTCATGGATAGAGTTCATCTTTGATCATGGCATGTGAGCTTCTCTCTTGATATTTATTTTTAAAGTCATTGAATATGTTATGGAGGATATGGTGATGGTTATATTTGGATAGATATTGATGATATCTTAGCATATTGTATGATGATCTTGGAATAGATATTGATGATTATCTGGAATATTGTATGATGGTATTGGCATAGGAAATAATGGTTATCTTGGCATAGTCCATGGTTATGTTTTGGAATATCGATTGTCTCTTGGAAGGTTCAATGTTTTGAAATTGTCTATGATGTAAAAGTTGAGGATGAAAACGGAATCGATGGATGATTGTTTCTCAATATAGATTTGAGGCATGTATATGTTGATATATTGTGAAAGCTATTGAGACAATGTGACAGTGATTGTGGCATTGCGACATTAACAATGGCATTGTGTCAAATTCAATGATTGTGGCATTGAGATAGAGATACAATGATTGTGAAAGGGATAGTATACATTTACAAAGATATATATACAAGTACATGTTGATAGAGACAGAGATAGTGTTTGGTTCATTGTTACAGAGATAGATATTGTGAAAGGTTGACATAGGTAGTAATGCAATGATACAGGTTGACAGAGACAATGGTATAGGTACAGGTTTACCAAGGAAGTGATACAGGTGCAGACTGATAGAGATAATGATGCAATTACAAGTTGTGATAGTGATACAATGACAGTGGCAGATTGATCTTCTCATTCATATAACAATGGCAGGAATAGGAAGGGATAGGGATTTGTACTTCCTTCCAGTCAATGTTGGTAAATAAGGGAGTTGGAGCTTCCTTTAGGTTAGAGCTTGTAAATCAGGGGGTTGGATCCTCCTTCTAGTTGGTGCTAGTAAATTAGGGATTTGGAGCTTCCTTCAGGTTGGTTCCTTTAAATCAGGGGGTTGGTGCCTCATTCCAGTTAGTGCTGATGAATCTTAGAAGTTGGTGCTTCCTATGAATGTAATATTGTTATTATATAAGAAAATCATTATGTGGTTTTCTCCCGTTTAGGTTTCCACGTTAAATCTCTTGTGCACTGTGTATGGTTTATGTGATGATGAATGGCATTGTTAATGGTTAATTTTTACATGATATAATTAATGTTTTAAATGGTAAAAAGTGGTCAATACTGATTCACCCCCCCTATTAGTATTTCCAACAATATATATATATATATATATATATATATATATATAACTTGAGTGGGCATAATGATTGATAGTATGTGTTTACCTCTAGGTGTTCATATTTTCAAATCCTAATGGGTGTTCATAAACTTTTGTAGTCAAATGGCTAAGTGGGGGAGTCACTTGGACAAAAAACAAGGGGTTCGCATACACCACTTTGGTGTTCGGCTAGGTTATGACCTTACAAATATATTATTATTGATGATGATGATGATTGCTAATGTTGAGACTAACTTTGATTTATTGGACCTCTACAAACAATGATATGGTTTTCTTTAACACTTAGGTTTTATGATAAAAGAAATTGGAAAAAAGATTTCCTAAATCTCTATAGTTTTGATGGGTTAATATTGCCAACATCACAAATATTTTGAAATCTAGATATAATGTGGGTTTACATAGGACATTGTAAGAGAAAATTTTCCATTATCTACCTTCTTAGCACCAAAAATATGAAAATTCTTTCATCCCATAACATATTATAATTGGGCCCGTTGTTGTTCTCTTTGCATCTGTAATTGTTTTCAATCTCTGTGTCTGTGAAGAGTAAGATCAAAGCTCGAAATGCATAATAAATCGAGTGTCAGTGGTTAATATTGAATGTTACAGATTCCCCAGAAAGATCTTGGCCATTTACGGGGAAGAAATAACAAAAGGAATAATGATGAGAGATCTTTCACCGATGGCCCAGATTGAATCATGTAACTTGTCAGGGTAGATCCAAATTGTTGGAAGCATAAGAACATGCATTAGAGATAAAAGGGCCCTCCCCACCAATGACTCATATTAAAGTGGGAATATTTTCAGAATATATCCGAACTATTGGAGGCATTGTAACATGCATTGCAAATAAAAATGAGAGTTTTCCATTGATGGTGATCCACATCGCAGTTGGCATTATTGTCGAATGCTAACTTCGACACATTCTAGACTAGTCTTCGTGGTTGATACAACTTTGACAAGTTTCGACACGACATGAATTCGACAACTTCAACACCTTCAACATGTTCAGCGACCTCCCAGTTCGCGGTATCGACATGCAGCATCGATATGCGACCAATGACTATCGAACTTCGACAAACTATCTTACTGTCTTCCAGTCGACTATAACGGTTGAATAGTTGAAACCATTCTAACTTCTTCTTTGTAACTGAACATAACAGGCAGGAACCCAAGCATCTCAGACCTCTTTATAAGCATGTAAAATATTGTAACATATATCTTATCAGAGTTAATAGAAGAACAGTTCGCATTCCTGCATATTGTCTGTGCGCATTTGTATTTGTGTTGTATTGTGTAAACCTGCTTTTGTTCATTCTATTTATTGAGCTTCCGCCATAACAAAGCCGACTCATTCAGTCGAACTGTTGTCCACCTCATGCTTCCTGGACACGATACGGATCATTGGTATCAGAGCGTATTTAGTTTTTCTTGCTTAAGTTCTGCGTGCACACTTCTCTCGAAGTTACCTGACTTATGCCGGTTCAAACTCGCTCGCAATATCAGCAATCCAAGCAGACGCGATCTCCAGATATGACAGAAGAAATAGATGATAGACATGCAGTCGACGAGATAGCACAGTTTATTGAGCAAGCTCTGGCTCGACAACGAACTGAAATGTTCGCCCAGTTCAATGAGATTCTCTTGCGATTTGCTTCGACATTCGGAGGATCCTCGACGAGAACTCACTCCGATAAAATCAGCCCCTTCAAAGTGCAAATGAATCTCGACATACCGAATCTTGAAGGAAATATTGACGCGGAATCCGTCGACAATTGGGTGCAAAAATTGGAATCCTATTACGCTGTAAATCAACTCTCAGAATCTGAAAAATTCACGATTGGGTCCTTAAAGATGTCAACCTCCGTGTACTGCTGGCGGGAGAACCTCTAGACAAAGATGGAGAAAAATGGAGACCCCATCAACACATGGGATAAATTCGTCGAACACATCTGGAAGGAATTTTACCCGCCAAAGTACCTCGAGCAGCAGTATAATAAGTGGCAGCAGCTAAGGCAATGGAAAGACCAATCAGTACAGAGTTACACTAACGAGTTCTACTGACTCATGGCAAGACTTGGCGTCCAAGAAGAAGATAAATTGCTTGTTCTGAAATACACCAACGGATTGTCTCAGTACATCCAGTAGGAGATGGAATTTTTTACTGTTAATACGCTTGCGGATGCTTTCCACTACACCAACAAATTGGAAAACAAGCAGAAAGGAAAAGCACGTTTCGTGACAAATCCGACATCAGAAAGACCATCCGATAAGAAGACACCAGCCGACTATGACAAGTAAAGATCTTCTCAGACGACACCGCCAAAGCCTGACAATGGTAAGAAGTCTTTTCACAAGAAGGACTGTAGCAAACAACCGCCGACCAGAAAATGGTGCGATTACCACCACTCATCTTGGCATGATACGGCTGAATGCAAAGCTCAGAAGACATTTTTGGCAAAAGTGTCAACCTCTGACGCGTTTGACAAGACGGTGGAAGAATCTGATCCAGACGCGATGACTCTTTTGACTTCGACTACTCTAGCAGCCTCGACTATCGTCGATGAGGAACGAGAGCACCTATTCCATACATGGATATGGGTCTAGAGCAACCCATTACATCTGATTGTGGACAACGGGAGCCAAAAGAACTTCGTTTCTGAAGAAATGGTGAATAAATTAAGTCTTGTCACCACTCCGCATCCTCAGCCTTACAACATCGGTTGGATGAAGGATGGACAAGAACTACGGATCACTCGACAATGCAAGCTTACCTACTTCATAAAACCTTTTGAAGATGAAGTACTCTATGACATGGTAGCACTCTCCGTAGCCGACGCCCTGTTTAGGAAACCTTACCTCTGGGATATACATGGAAGTTATCAGTCACAACCTCAGAAGGTGATTATCAGAATCCGAAATCGATGGTTTAGCATACCAGAGCGTCAACCTACACCGACGGTTGCACTGATATCTTCCAAACAGACAAAGAAGCTCATCAATCATGCTCAGAAGTTTGCACTAATCATGATCAAGCCGCAACATTCTAAGAAGACTACAGCAACGAGTTGAGTCACCGACTAATGCAGCTCTCGACAGAAGTAGCAAGTCGATCATATTCTCGATGAGTACCAGAACCTCTTTTAAGCTCCAGATGGAGTACCTCAGCATTTCCAGGTATAACACTCCATTGAACTTGTTCCTAGTTCTTCTTTGCCTAACACCTCTGTTTACAGAAGATCCATTCTTGAAAATGAAGAGATTCGTAGACAAATTCAAGAATTAATCGACAAAGGTCATATTCGACCCAGTTCCTCTCATGGAAGTCCAGTCGTCCTAGTTCCGAAGAAAGACGGGACTTGGCACATGTGCATCGACTACAGATCTCTCAACAAAATATCGGTGAAGAATCGATACCCTCTGTCGTGGATAGACGAGCTTATCGACTGTCTGAAAGGTGCTAAATTCTTTACTAAGATCGACCTCAAGTCGGTATACCATCAGATTCCAATCGAGTCCTCAGATGTGTGGAAAAATGCTTTCAAGACTAAGGAAGGATTGTTCGAATGGTTAGTCATGTCGTTCGGCTTAACCAAGGCACCTGCGACCTTCATGCAACATATGGATAACCTTCTCCGACCTTTCATTGGAAAATGGGTTATTGTCTATCTAGATGACATATTGATTTTCAGTCGATCATGGGAAGAACATGTCGGACATCTTCAACAAGTCCTCGACACTCTCCAGCAACATCGACTCTATTTGAACATGGACAAATGCTCTTTTACGATGACTGGCATCAAATATTTGGGGTATGTAATTGACTCTGCAGGCATTCACATTGATCCAGAAAAAGTACAGATCCTCAAAGATTGGCCCATTCCTAGAAGCATTCAAGAACTAAGAAGTGTTCTTGGTTTAGCGAATTTCTATCGATGATTCATACTCGGCTTCAGTCACATAGCCTGGCCCTTGAATCAGTTGACAAAAGGAAAAGGGAAAACTATCTTTTAGTGGATAGAAACACATCAAGCAGCTTTTGAATAGCTCAAACACAGGCTCTGCACTGCACCAGTACTTGTGTTACCTGATTTGCATCAGCCCTTTGAGATTGAGACGGACGCATCGGACTATGCCTTGGGCGCAGCGATCACTCAGTTTGGTCACCCAGTCGCTTTTCATTCCAAGACTTTTAACGACATAGTTAGAAGATACTCGACATACAAAAAAGAACTGTACGCTATTGTGCAAGCTCTCAAGCAATGGAGGCATTACATCCTTGGCAAGGAAACGGCCATTCTTACTGATCACAAGCCTCTATAGTTCGATCCGACACAATCAAAGTTACAAACAAATCGACAACTCAAGTGGATTAATTACCTACAACAATTTCAGTTGGTGATTAAGTATCGGAAAGGCAAGGCCAATGCCATTGCAGACTGCCTTAGTCGACCACCCATTACTCTCCTTTTGACAGTGATGAGTATGAAGGGTTACGACACGACCACTTGGAAATAGTTGTACGAGGACGATAGCGACTTCTTAGCACTCTACCGACGGTTACAGACTAACAAGTCATCGACCTCAGATTCCGACTACTTCCTGAAAGATACCTTGCTCTACAAGCTTGGGCAGCTTTGTGTACCGACTGGTGAGCAACGATAGCAGCTCATTTGGAACGCGCACTATAGCAAGACCGAAGGAAACTTTGGAGTAGCAAAGACACTTGCTATTCTGCAGAAGTATTTCTTCTGGCCTACACTTAAATCTGACGTCAACAAGTATATTCAATCATGCGTGGTTTGTGCTATTACTAAGCCACCTAATCGACGACAGGGATTGTACACACCTCTACCAGTTCCTAGTCGACCATGGGAATCTATTTCTATGGACTACTTGATGGGTTATCCTACTACCAAACATCAGTATGACACGATATTAGTAGTAGTCGACCGATTTTCCAAGATGGTCATTCTCATACCATGTAAGAAGACCACGACAACGTAGCAGACCGCACAACTCTTCTTTACACATGTTTGGAAACAATTTGGTTTACCTACAGCCATCATTTCCGACCGAGATGCCAGATTCATCAACATCTTTTGGAAGACCCTCTGGCAACATCTAGACACGCGACTCTCATTGTCGACAACTTTCCATCCTCAGACCGATGGACAGACGGAAGTTGTGAATCGCTTGGTAGTACAACTGCTTCGCATGTACAATCACCAGCATCGGCACACATGGGATGATAGTCTTCCATACATACAACAAAGCTACAATCGTGCTCAACACAACTCTACAGGAAAGAGTCCATTGATATCTGTTACAGATTTCAACCCTCAACTCCTATCAACTTGATCGGCTCCTCGACATAGCCAAACTCTGACACAGATCACAGCCAGCGAGAAGTTGATAAAGCAGTCAAGTTTCGAGAACATATTTGCGACATACAGAAGCAAGCACAGGATATGTTGCACAGAGAAAACAAGAAAGCTAAGGCCCGACATGAAAAACATCGCATTCCTCATACATTTCGCATTAGGGATAAGGTCTGGCTACATCTTAAGAAGGAGCGCTTCACAAGTCCTTTCAAAAAGTTAAAACCTTTGCGATATGGTCTGTACAGTATTCTTCGATAGATTGGAGAGAATGCTTTCCAGCTCGACATTCCTACTTGCCTGGGTCTGCATCCAGTATTTAATGTGGATTTACTTCGACCATACCATGCACCCTTGTTGGAACATAATGACTTCTCCACAGCAGATCCTGCAGACATCAATCCAGACATCCAGGAGCCTCTTCCTTGTGACACAATTGTGGGACGACGGGTATGCCTTACGAGGATGAACACAATTCCCTTGTTTCAAGTTGCCAAAGATGGCCAAATCCCATCTCAAGGAAAGTGGTACTCTCCTACTGAAATCACTGACAAGTTTCCTCACCTTTACGAGCAAACAATGGGGTCCATTGTTTCTTAAGGAAGGAGTTCTGATCCACATCGCAGTTGGCATTTGTTGTCGAATGCTAACTTTGACACATTCTCGACTAGTTTTCGTGGTTGATACAACTTTGAAAAGTTTCGACACGACAGGACTTCGACAACTTCAACACCTTCAACATGTTCGGCAACCTCCCAGTTTGCGGCATCAACATGCAGCGTCGATATGCGACCAGTGACTGGCGAACTTCGACAAATTGTCTTACTGTCTTCCAGTCGACTGTAATGGTTGAACAGTTGAAACCGTTCTAACTTCTTCTTTGTAAGTGAACGTAACGGGCAAGTACCCAAGCGTCTCAGACCTCTTTATAAGCATGTAAACTATTGTAACATATATCTTATCAGAGTTAATAGAAGAACAGTTCGCATTCCTGCATATTGTCTGTGCGCATTTGTATTTGTGTTGTATTGCGTAAACCTGCTTTTGCTCATTCTGTTTATTAAGCTTCCGCCATAACAGAGCCGACTCATTCAGTCGAACTGTTTTCCCCCTTGTGCTTCCTGGACACGATACGGATCAGATGGCTTAGATGGAATCGTGCATCTTGTCAAGAAAAATTTGGATCCTTGGAGGCATTGAGATAATCGTTGGGTATAAAAAAGGTGTTATCCCCATTAACGGCTTAGATTGAATCATGCAAATTTTGGGATCATATCCCAGTCATTGGTGGCATAAGTGTGCAACGAAGATGAAACAGTTTCCCCATGAAAGAACCCTTCCTACCAACCTCACACATGCATTCAATGACTAGATTCAATAGTCAAAAGGAAGTAATTGTATCATTTGAAGCAAATGGAAACAATTGGATGAGTTCCAAGGGTGACACTTGGAAATAGAGGATTTGATCTCACATAGCCCCCCTTCTTCTTCATGTCTAGTGAAATTGGAATCATATCCCCTTTAGTTTTTTTTACACAACCATCTTGGACCATTTTATTATTTTTCCAACATAATATTTACATATATTTTGAGTTAGCATGAAAAACAACCATATAGTCAAATTAAAAATATTTACATCATATATTCCTATCCATTCACTAGTTGGGTATTGGCCTTGAGCCCCACACTAGAAATCCATACTAGCATATTTACATCATTTTGATTTAATACATTCCAAGTAAAAAATGGGGGTATTACACTACTCGATGAATCTGAGAGGGAACGAGGGCTAAGATATGAGGTAGAATGGTAGCCAAAGTCTCAAGGCTTGCTTCTCTCCAATTGCAGGATATTTTCTTTATCAATGATCAAAATTGGATCTTTTAAAGAATATGTATTATGATTTGAGAATCACCTTCGAATTTCACTTTAAATTTGAGAATCCTTTCCTTATTGGAATCTAGAGTCCCTGTATCAGTGCATGAAGTTTAGTGGAATTATTGGTTTTGATTCCCAGAGAAATAAGATAAAACTAATCAATTTCTCCTTGATAATTTCTAAATGTACCTCCAAAATCTGCATATCTAAATTTCGTTTAGATGCGCATCAAAGTTTAATTTTTGGAATCCTTGAGGGGAGGAGACCATTTATTGGGACAATACATAATGGGTTTTCAAATATATGCTACACTTGTTGTGAGTTTTATGTTGAAACCCCACTCTTTCATGATGGTGAATTCTTTTTCTTGGAAAAATTTCTCTTCTTCCAACCAATTGGATATCCTTAGGGTCTTGAGTGTGTTTTGTTTGATTTTGTTCTAGATTGGTTGAAGGATTCTCTCTTGACCCTTAAATATACACATGTTTCTTTCTTTCCATGTTTCCCATAGTATAAAGCGAGGGAACAATTTGTTCGGGTACACAGGGTACTACCAAAGGACCAAACACCAAGAGCAACCACTTCACACAAATAGATCACAGATCAACACACCGATGTTTTGACGTGGTTTAAACCCTTTTGAGGGAAACACTCCACGGCCCCGGCCAAATAGATTCTACGGGACAATTTATTATGCAAAGAAAGAAAGTTACAAATGAGCTTCTCATAATCGATCAACTAAACAATGACCCTCCATACTCTTTAAATAGAGATCATGGACCAATCGGGTGTTAAGCCACGGATCAAGGTTAGGTTTGATCTAAGAGAAGTTGAGCCGTCGGATCACTCTATGTCGGAAACATATCGTGACCGTCGGATTAAGTATTTACAAATACATACTAATGCATACTAAAGAAACACACTATCCCTAACGGATATATTACACAAGTTGATCTTAACTAACTCCTAAGTGTCTAAATATCCTAACATCCCCCCTTAAGAACAACTTGGGATAGGATTGAAGGACTTACAAAAGTGACACTATTAGGAGAAGGAAGGAGGCATTAGAGCCTATCCCCCCTTAATGACAAGTTCCTGAACTCCTAACATAGATCGAAGTTTAGAAAACTTCGCTTCTGTAAGAGACTTGGTAAAGATGTCTGCAACTTGATCATCTGTAGGGAAAAAGAGCACTTCAAGAACACGATCATGAACAAGATTTCGGATGAAGTGCATATGTAGCTCAATGTGTTTGCTGCGTTGATGTAGAACTGGATCTTTGGCAAGCTTGATGGCACTTTGATTGTCGCACCAAAGTGGAGTAGGCTGCTGCTGCTCGAATCCAAACTCTGAAAGGATCTGTCGAAGCCATAAAGCTTCCTGACTGGCATTAACTGCTGCTCGATATTCTGCCTCTTCTGAAGAAAGAGCAAGAGCTTGTTGTTTCTTACAAGCCCAAGTAATAGGTCCAGATCCCAGACTGAAAACATAACCTGCAGTAGACTTTCGATCATTAGGATCGTCGGCCCAATCTGAATCAGTGAAACCAACCAACAAAGGTTTCCCCCCTGTGCTGTAATGAATCCCAAACTGAACTGTACCTCGAATATATCGAAGTATTCTTTTAGCTGCTTTCCAGTGACTTTCATGAGGTGTCTACATATAACGGGCAACACGACCAACGGCAAAGGAAAGGTCAGGACGGGAATGAGTCAAGTATAAGAGACTACCAACAAGCTGACGATACAAGGTGGCATCAACTTCAGGTGAAGTACAAGTGGCAGAAAGTTTGACTCCAGACTGGAAGGGAGAAGGGGCCGGTGTACAATATTCCATGTGAAAGCGACGAAGAAGATCACAAGCATACTTAGACTGAGAAAGAAAGATTCCTTCTTTGGTTTGCAGGACTTGGAGACCAAGAAAATAATGCAAATGTCCTAAGTCTGACATTTCAAAATTTTGTTTAAGACTGGATTTCACATGGGTTATAAGCTTAGGGTCACTACCAGTAAGAATAAGGTCATCGACATATAGAACAAATATGATGAGATGGTTTCCTACTTTCTTGGTATAGACATTGGGGTCAGAATGGCATCTAGAAAAACCAGTGTCAAGGAGAAAGTTATCCATTTTGGCATACCAAGCTCTAGGAGCTTGCTTAAGGCCATAGAAGGATTTCTTAAGGCGGCAGACAAGGCTAGAGTTATTCTGAACATAGCCAGGAGGTTGTTCCATGTAAATTTCCTCCTGTAAATCACCATGTAAGAAGGCAGACTTGACATCCATTTGATGGACTTCCCAGTTGTGTAAGGCTGCAAGGGAAAGAACAAGGCGGATGGAGTTCATTTTTGTGACGGGAGCAAAGGTTTCATTGTAGTCAATCCCTTCAACTTGGGAAAAACCTTTGGCAACTAACCTTGCCTTAATTCTTTCAACACTTCCATCTGATGCATACTTAGTTCTGTAGACCCATTTACATCTGACAAGTTTTCTTCCTTTTGGAAGAGGTACAAGATCCCAAGTATCGTTCGCCATTAAGGAACGATATTCTTCATCCATGGCTGCATCCCAATCTGGATTCCCTGAAGCTTCTGCAAAAGTTTCTGGATCATGATTCTCAGAAACTTGAGCCAAAAGAGAAGAGGCTCGCTGAAATTGAGAACGTGTTCGACGTTGATCTCTAGGATCACCGGCAAGATCACCAACTGCTTCACATGTTGAACGGACCCATCGAGGAAGCACTTGTGCTGGTGCAACTGGAGGAACATGAGCAGGCGGAGGTGGATTTTCATCCTCACTGTCATCATCAGAAACTGGAGTAGGAAACCTGTCAAGGAAGTTGGAAGAAGAAGAAGGAGGCACAAACGCCGAATCAGGCTCGCAGGCCAAAGATGGCACAATCGCCGAGTTAGGCTCGCAGGCCAAGAGATTTTCATCAAATTTAACATCTCTTCTAATGATTATAGCATGAGAATGTGGTTGAAGAAGTCTATAACCTTTTACATCTTCAGAATATCCAACAAATATGCACTTTTCACTTTTGGGCTGCAATGCTTTCCGTTTTTCATCCGGAATGTGAGCCCATGCTTCACTACCAAACACACGAAAGTGACTTACATCAGGTTTAATTTTACTCCATGCTTCTTCCGGTGTTATACCTTGTAATGCTTTTGTGGGGGTGCGATTAACTATGTAATTTGCACAATTAATGGCTTCAGCCCAAAATTGAAGACTTAGTCCCTTAGATTGGATCATACAATTAGCCATTTCTTTTAAAGTGCGGTTCTTCCGCTCAGCTACACCATTTTGTTGTGGTGTATATGGAACAGTGTGCTGTTGTTGGATGCCTTGTTCAGTGCAGAAAGTAGTGAAATGTTTGTTAACATATTCTCCTCCATTGTCAGATCTTAACTTAATAATTTGATGACCAGATTGTTTTTCAACAAGGGCCTTGTAGGCCAAGAACATGTTAAATACTTCGCTCTTAAGTTTTAGGAAATAAACCCAAGTACGTCTGGTGTAATCATCAATGAAAGTTAAGAAATATTTGAAACCAGAAAATGAAGCAGATGGAAGAGGACCACACAAGTCACTATGCACAAGCTCCAAGGGAACCGAGGCGTGCCAAGAGGCACGTTTGTCAAAACTGTCCCGATGATGTTTTCCGAGTACACAACCAGAGCAAACACCATCTCTGCAAGATACCATCGGAAGACCTGTCACCATATTTTCTTTACATAGTTGTTGCAATGAGCGATAATTTAAGTGACCAAATCGCTCATGCCAAAGTTTGCTCAAGTTATCACTATGAGCAACAAAAACTGAAGGGAAAGGTGATGACCCAAAGTTGTTAAACTTGTACAACCTGGTAATATCATCAACAATTCCGGTAGCTAAGACCTGTTGAGGATCTTTAAAATCCTTGATGACAACTTGGTGAGGTGTAAAGGTCACAGTTTTACCTTCACCAGAATGAGTGATCTGATAGACTGATAACAAATTGCAGGAAATTCTTCGAACACATAGTACATCACTAAAATGACCATTGTCTACTGGAACTGTTCCAACTCCTACAACACTTAGAGATCTATCATCACCAACAAATATTTGTTTGGTGTTACATTCATGCATAGTAGAAAAGATGGCTTGATCCTTAGCCATATGATAAGATGCTCCAGAATCAATGAGCCATTCATTTGAAGTAGAAGAAGAAGATGCATTATAAGAATAACCAGAAGCACAAAGTGCATGTCCATGAGAGGCAGATTCTGAAGGCGAATCTAGGCTGATGTGGTGCTTCTTCATTGCTACTTCCAAGGCTGCCATCTTCTTGAAACACTTAGATTCATCATGATTATCTTTCCCGCAATAGTTGCAATGACGCTCAGTCTTCTTGCCTTTTGGCTTGGATCCTTTGTCATTTTTTAAAGAAGGAGCTGACTGAGAGGGTTTTGGACCCTTGTTTGACTTATTATTGCGAAAATTTTGTTTCTTGGGAGGCTTGGACTTTTCTTTCTGTTGGGACAATAAGGCTTTCCCAGATGTATCTGCATTGTTGATTATTCCAAGATGAATGAGTTTATCTTGTTCCCTAATCAAGGAATCACAAAAGGATTCAAGACTAGGCTCTTGATAGCTAGCTGCATTCAATGATGCTTTCATGTGTGAAAATCCTCATAGCAGATCTAAGAGATGATGTATACCTCACAAGAGAATAGTGGATTAAGCAAGAAAATAGAAGAAGAGTGATACATGCAGTATAATGAGCAACAGAATAATATGGTACAGTAGAACTCAGATAGAAGCAATAATACTTCACACACACTAGATTATTAATCACAAATGGACATATAAATAATACAATGCATGAGGAATTCGAATTCCTAAGGTGGCAATTCGAATTAGCCTTCATGGAGTGATCAAAGGATCATTGGAGTGTCATCGGAGCACAACTAGGTGTCCTCATGATCATTGGAGCGCAACTGGAATTCTTCATCATCATCAGTGGAGTCATCAATGCTCAAGTAACTGTCAACAATCAGTCAAACTAACTCTGGTAGGTGTAACTCAGTGTAACTAAGTGTAACTGAGTGTAACTGAGTGTAACTCAATGTAACTAAGTGTAACTGAGTGTAACTCAATGTAACTAAGAGTAACTGAGTGTAACTGACTGTAACTGAGTGTAACTAAGTGACAACTGGACTGGTAGGTGAAGAAGGGCGAGTTGCTCCCTAAAATCAAGGAAGAAGGGCACACTAAGCAACTGGAGGGCTAAAACTGAATAGTAAGAAGCTCCTGGGGGCTGGCTAACTAAGGGCTAGGTGCTGGACTGATGACTGGAATGCATGCAAAATGCATGCAAACCCTAGAATGCATGCAAACCCTAAAAGGTGCATGCATGACTGAAAATGTAAATGATCAAAATACTGGTGGGACTAGGATGGAGTATAGGAATATCCTAACACCCCCCCTTAATCCATCCTGGGCCCTGGTAACTAAGACCAAAGGTCACCCAATACAATGAATAATAACAATCAATAAACCAAGGAAGTGGGAAAATTTCATGGGAAACATACCCCCTCCTCAAAAAATAGACTGTAAGGCACACATAAAAATAAATGCTCCAAACTCAAGCATGTGTGATGCTTGGTCATATGTCTGGAGGTATCTTCTTCTTGGGAAGAAGTGGATCATGCTCAAAAAGCATGTGCTTGTACTTGCTCTTCAAATCGAATGTGATGAGAACAAATCCAATAGTATAAGAATGATCCTTGAACCTGTGATTCGAATCAGCTGAGGTAGGATCAAATCTGTGAAAGTGCATATAGTCTTTTGTCTTCTCCTTCGAACCACCATGGGTGAGATTATGCCAAAAATAACTATTACATGTTTGCTTGAAATCAAAATCAGATTTAAGACTTTCAAAACAGTTTCTTGAGATCTCCTTTGAACCAGCAAGGGTGAGATCAAAACTATCATATGATGCATGAGAAATTATCTCAAGCGGGTGGCAATGGCCATATTCTTCAATAACCTTCTGAAAGCATGTGCTAATGATCATATAGTAGTAAATAAGAGATGTTTACTGAAGAGGATCGAATGCATTACCTCCAATAGCTGATGTTACCTTTGAAATAATCATGTGATCATGATGCAAACCAACAAACTCTGGTGCAAGAGAGGATTTAGGACCTTCTGCAATATCTAGAGTGGGAGTTGGCACAGAAAGAGAAGAAGGTTTGAGCATGAGCGGAGAATCTGCAAGTTCTTTGTCAACAACTTCAATATGAGATGATACTGGTTCATGATCTGAGAGATCATCAAGGGGAGCGAATGCAACATGATCTGAGAAACCATCAGGAGGAGCGAATGCATCATGATCTGAGAGACCATCAAGTGGAGCGAATGCATCACCTTGCTTGCTTTTGAAGGGATTTGGACCAAATCCATCATTCTTTTTGCCGAATCTTTCATCCAGATGAGCCCATAACTCTTTTGGAGTTTCAATATCAAAGATGGTCGGGTACAATATGTAATCAGTCATAGTAAGCTTCATTCTTCCAATGTGCATGTCACCTTTATTCAACCATTTAATCTTCTTTGTAGAGGATTCGAACTCTCTTTCAAAATAGCAATCAAAGAGATCATGGCTCTTTAAATATGCTATTATTTTTGGTTTCCATTCATCATAGTTGAATAGAGAAAGAGGAGTGATTTCTTCTAATTCAGGATACATTGAAGCTGTAGAAGACCTGCAAAAACAATATAGAATAACTGCAACTGCTACTGCTGCAAAAATGCAGAAACTGCTGCACTCGAAATCTTGGTAATAACCTGCAAAAAAAAACTCTCAAGAATGGAGATAAACAATACTCTCAACATGCTCTGATACCATGTGAAAATCCTCACAGCAGATCTAAGAGATGATGTATACCTCACAAGAGAATAGTGGATTAAGCAAGAAAATAGAAGAAGAGTGATACATGCAGTATAATGAGCAACAAAATAATATGGTACAGTAGAACTCAGATAGAAGCAATAATACTTCACACACACTAGATTATTAATCACAAATGGACATATAAATAATACAATTCATGAGGAATTCGAATGCCTAAGGTGGCAATTCGAATTAGCCTTCATGGAGTGATCAAAGGATCACTGGAGTGTCATCGGAGCACAACTAGGTGTCCTCATGATCATTGGAGCGCAACTGGAAGTCTTCATCATCATCAGTGGAGTCATCAATGCTCAAGTAACTGTCAACAATCAGTCAAACTAACTCTGGTAGGTGTAACTCAGTGTAACTAAGTGTAACTGAGTGTTACTGAGTGTAACTCAATGTAACTAAGTGTAACTCAATGTAACTAAGAGTAACTGAGTGTAACTGACTGTAACTGAGTGTAACTAAGTGACAACTGGACTGGTAGGTGAAGAAGGGCGAGTTGCTCCCTAAAATCAAGGAAGAAGGGCGCACTAAGCAACTGGAGGGCTAAAACTGAATAGTAAGAAGCTCCTGGGGGCTGGCTAACTGAGGGCTAGGTGCTGGACTGATGACTGAGATGCATGCAAACCCTAGAATGCATGCAAACCCTAAAAGGTGCATGCATGACTAAAAATGTAAATGATCAAAATACTGGTGGGACTAGGATGGAGTATAGGAATATCCTAACATCATGGAGTAAAATGTAGATACAAAAACAGAATAGGCAGGTCCAAGTTTGGAAAGAATATGATAAATGCATTGTTTGTCTTCCCTCTCAATCTTACATACTGCACATAAGAGCTTAAGAGTTTTGTACTTAGATAAATAATCTTGAATGCATGAAAAGTCACTTGGATTTAAAGAAATCAACTCATTTTCGAGTTGGTGACCTCGAATTTCATTGTGTTTACCAAACACAGTTTTCAAATTGTCCCAAGCAGTATTAGGTTCATCAATTCCAGATATGTGGAATTGCAAATCAGTAGAGATTGACATCCCAATCAATCCATGAGCTTCATCACATCTGTTTGCCCATTTTATTTTCTTATCATCATCAGTGGGTTCTTTTTCTTTCCCTGTGGTAATTCTGAAAAGTCCCCTACTTCGTAGAACATCCTTCATACGAGATTTCCATGAGAAATAGTTGGAACTGTTAAGTAGAATATCACAATGGGCGGCCATATTTGTAAATTAATGGCTGTAAAAGTAGAAACCAATAGTCTGGATGTAAAGATCTCGAAAAAATAGGCGGTTTAAAAAAAAAACGGCACTGAAAACTGACTCTATATGATGAAGTTATGCTTGAACAAAGAAACTGTTGAAGATGTCCCCAATAGTGACGTGGCAGCTAGAGAATGGCCAGCAAAAAAAAGAACCCCCCTCTTCCCAAGATGAACCTTTTGACAATCACTTTACAAGAAAGTTGCTTTAAGTGAACCACTTTTGTAAAATAAGTGATTTCACTTTTACAATGATATTACTTTTAAGTAGTGCAACAATAAAAAAAACTTAAGTGACTCACTTGTATTTTTATTTTTTATTATTTAAGTGAGATGCACTTTTACAATAAAGTAATTTGAAATGAGAAATTGCATGCACTTTTTCTTTAAAAGTAACTTCCTAAGACTTGAACTCAAGACCTATTAAGGAATAAAGCAACTTTGAACCAAGTGAGCTAGATTAAAATGTATGTAAAATATGGGAATGAGGAAGGGGGCTTTTTTTTTTTTACTCTTCTTGCTCGGTTTACGTGCTTGCCCTTTTTCCTGCAAAACGAAACAAAAAAACTTTTCCACACTTGTGGAGTTAGATCTTGTTAGCTTGCCCGGAAAGTCTAAGTTTTCTCTCTGTTTCTGATTTGCCGAGATCGCGCAAGGTGCACGGCAAAGAGCATACGCAGCCGAGAAAAACCCTTTCCCTTTCTGTTTCTGATTTGCCGAGATCGCTCAAGGTGCACGGAAAAGAGCATACGCAGACGGGAAAGCAACAATCCGAACCCAAAAAAATCTAATAGTAAAAAAAAATGAAATATGAGATTTTCTTCTTTTCAAAAAACGAAATAAAAAAAATGCGTCACTGTAACATTATACCTTCAGATCTGATGAAATACGCGTTTCTGGAGCAACCGGGAACCGTTTTCGATCAAACGAAAACTATTTCCCAATGGAACGAGGGCTAAGATATGAGGTAGAATACACTACTCGATGAATCTGAGAGGGAACGAGGGCTAAGATATGAGGTAGAATGGTAGCCAAAGTATCAAGGCTTGCTTCTCTCCAATTGCAGGATATTTTCTTTATCAATGATCAAAATTGGATCTTTTAAAGAATATGTATTATGATTTGAGAATCACCTTCGAATTTCACTTTAAATTTGAGAATCCTTTCCTTATTGGAATCTAGAGTCCCTGTATCAGTGCATGAATTTTAGTGGAATTATTGATTTTGATTCCCAGAGAAATGAGATAAAACTAATCAATTTCTCCTTGATAATTTCTAAATGTACCTCCAAAATCTGCATATCTAAATTTCGTTTAGATGCGCATCAAAGTTTAATTTTTGGAATCCTTGAGGGGAGGAGACCATTTATTGGGACAATACATAATGGGTTTTCAAATATATGCTACACGTGTTGTGAGTTTTATGTTGAAACCCCACTCTTTCATGATGGTGAATTCTTTTTCTTGGAAAAATTTCTCTTCTTCCACCAATTGGATATTTTTAGGGTCTTGAGTGTGTTTTGTTTGATTTTGTTCTAGATTGGTTGAAGGATTCTCTCTTGACCCTTAAATATACACATGTTTCTTTCTTTCCATGTTTCCCATAGTATAAAGCGAGGGAACAATTTGTTCGGGTACACAGGGTACTACCAAAGGACCAAACACCAAGAGCAACCACTTCACACAAACAGATCACAGATCAACACACCAATGTTTTGACGTGGTTTAAACCCTCTTGAGGGAAACACTCCACGGCCCCGGCCAAATAGCTTCTACGGGACAATTTATTATGCAAAGAAAGAAAGTTACAAATGAGCTTCTCATAATCGATCAACTAAACAATGACCCTCCATGCTCTTTAAATAGAGATCATGGACCAATCGGGTGTTAAGCCACGGATCAAGGTTAGGTTTGATCTAAGAGAAGTTGAGCCGTCGGATCACTCTATGTCGGAAACATATCGTGACCGTCGGATTAAGTATTTACAAATGCATACTAATGCATACTAAAGAAACACACTATCCCTAACGGATATATTACACAAGTTGATCTTAACTAACTCCTAAGTGTCTAAATATCCTAACACAATTTCCAAGCATGGTTGAGGATGGGGTTTTACAAGGCCCCTCTTCACCACTATCCAATTGTGGTTTTTATGTTGTGTCTATTTCTATTTTATTTCCTGGAAAGGGATACCCCTTTGTCTTAGATACTCATTAATAAAGGACACTAATTGAGAATGTGTTCCATCATGGTCTCATCTTACTCCCTGTAAAGTTGGTACCAAGAGGGTATTTCAAATCCCCTTCAAATAATTTGATCCCGGGCTAGCAGATTCTGTTTCCAAATTTCTGACCAAATTTTTATTTTTTCGTCTGGTTGGATACTGTCATTTATTATTCATTATTATTTAATATTAAATATTTTCCCCACTCTATATCCCCATCTAATTTTATCTAACCCCTTTGTAAGTTTTAGTCATCTTTGTTGTAGCTCGTCCTAGAATTATTCTCTACCAATATTGGGAGGAAACTTTGTCCATTGCTCCCTAGGAATCCATTTTCTCCATTGAGATTCTAGGTTGTTGGCTTCCCAATAATGTGCTACTAAAGTATTTTCTTGGGAAAGTAATTTTGTTCTATAGTCCTACAAATATGCTCTCTCTCAAAGTCTAAGAAATTTCTACCATGCATCATCTCAGAACAAAGTAGTTTGACCATCTCTTATTTCCCAAAAGTTATGGTCTTAGGATTACAGGTCAGTTCTACCAAGCATTGTTATAGATAAGGGAGTCAATTTGGTTTCCATTCAATCAAATTAGACCTTTCTCATGAATATTAGGGACATATTTACATTTCCATGTCTTACCCCATAGCTCCTCTTTGGTGTGGATCCATCTCCACCAAAGTTTTTCTCCCAAGGACGTTCTTTCAATTTATGGATCTCTAAGACCTATGCCTCTAGCAAGTTTAGGAAGACATACTTTGTCCCAAGTGATAATGGCCTATTTATGTTTTATACTATTACATCCTCATATAAACATTCATTGTAGATTCCTAATGGCCTTAAGAACAATCTTAGGGGAAACAAGAAACAAAAAAAGATATAAAGGCATATTTTGAAGAATGGATTTGATGACAATTAGTTGAACTGGAAGGTTGAGTGTTCAAAAGGTCCAGTTATAGTATTTATTCTCTAATTTGGTGAGGAAGCCCTCCCAGGAAATGTTTCTAAGGGGATTCTATACCAAAGGGGAACCAAAATATTTGGATAGATTGGAGGTTATTTGAAAACCAAGGATTCTAGAGATGTCCAGTAGCATTGAAGCGGTTATGTTGAAGAAGAAGCTTTGGGATTTGTCAAGGTTTAAGTCAATACCAAAGGTTTCAATAAAGAGGTTTAGGATTTTTTTGAAGGTAGTGACTTCTCTTACTATAATAATTACCATTAACATGGTATCATCCATGAAATGGAGGTGGGAGGAAGTTAAATAATCTCCATTAAGATTTATTCCTTTGATTCTTCCCTCTAGAACAACAACCTTCAGGCATTCTCCGAGACCCTCAACCACCAAGATGAAGATTAAAGTGGATAAAGGGTCACCTTGTATACTTCCTTTTGAGGGGTAGAATGTGGAGGAATGGGACCCATTGATTAGGATAGAAAAAAAGAAGAGGATGTAAGGGACAAGATCCAGTTTTTCTAGTTAAGAGAGGAAACAAAAGCAAGTAGAGTTTGTTTAATGTATTTCCAACCGATTTATGAAAGGACTTTGACATGTATAATTTGAGAAGCATACCTAGATTTTTTGTTGTTATGAATGAGTGAATAATTTCATGGGAAAGAATGATGCAATTGATGATTTGGCATACTTCCACATAGCATGTTTTCTCCATTGATGTAAGATGAGTCATGAGAGGTTTGATTTGATTAGCTATGAACTTTGTAATGATTTTGTAGATGAAATTACATAGTGTGATCCGAATGAACTTGCATGGATTTTTAGCTTGCTCTTCCTTTGGAATAAGACTGAAGAAAGTTGAGTTAAGCATTGGTAGAAAATTTTCTTTGCACCTTGACCCTTAACCACCTCCCAAACCTTTGTTTTGATGATTTCCTAGCAATGATGGAAAAAATTAGTAGTGAATCAATACGGGTTTGGGGATTTTCCTTTCAGCATATCCATGTCATCCTTCTCCACTTCCTCCAAGGTGATTTATGTAAGGAGGCTTTCATTTTTCTCTTGCATGACTAAATTTGGAATGGGTTGAGTGATTTGATAGATGGTTGGAAGACGATCTTCTAGAGGTTCAGTTAGCAAATTCTTGTAGTATTGTATTAGTTCATTTTCTATGTTTGTGTGCTTGGTAAATAGGTTTCCTTGGATGTCTTTCATGGATGTGATGTGATTATGATGATAGTGCTAAATCAAGGTGTGAAGAACCTGCAATAATTAATTAATGAAAACACACGAGATAGCAGAAATAACAGAACTCAGAATCACTTTTATATTGATCGCAAGCCACTTCGAGGGGGCAACCTCCTTTGAGCAAGTTCAATACAAATAACTTCACAGTACCTTCATTGGCCTCAACACAAAATTATATACTAAGTCTAGGTGCCAATACCATGGGTCAATACCATGTGTCAATACAAACCATGGGCCAATACAAAATATGGATCAACAATTACTACGGGACGACTTACAAAGCATATGCGTCCAACAACAATAATACAAACTATGGATCAACAAATACTACGGGACGACTTACAAAGCATATACGTCCAACAACAATATACTAACAAAGTAAATAGAAGGGTTGACATGGGTTCCTAGCATCCCCTCTCCCTTAGAAAAAGCTTTGTCCTCAAAGCTTTAGATGTGGAAATTGATGCAAAATCTGAAGGAGTGGTTCCCCTGTAGCATCCTCGGGTTGCATTCCATCCCACGGATGCCTTTTGAGTTTTAGGGAGGATTGCTTGGAAGGATATAGACGAAGAAGGACCACATCAGCTGCATGAAAAGTGTGCTCAGAATGGTACTGATCGACTTGTTGTTTCAATCAAATTCTTGCCATGTGAAGATTGTCCTGCAGAATGAGAAGAATCTAATCGCGGTTTCGAAGAACCGAGTCAATTGCTTGAACTGGGGAGATGTTGAGCGTGTATGGAAGAAGAACTGGCAGTGCCTGTCCATAAACTGCTTCATATGGTGTCCTTTTAGATGTGGTATTGTACCAGTGGAGCGCTTCTAGGAAATCCATAGAAATAGTTGTCCACATTTGTGTAGGGATGGGAAAGGGTTTGAGCAGTCCCGAAAGGAGTGTCATTTCACCCTTGTTGACCATCTGTTGAATTTTCATTTTCAGTCCTTGCCAAAAGAAGTTACATTGTTCTCGGTCATACATTTTGAAGAACCCAGAGTGCCCTGCTGATGAAGAAGCATGGAGTTCATAGAGGATATAGCCCTGTTGAATAGATTGCAACCAATTTGGAACAAGCAGAGAAATAACTGTAAGAGAAACTGGGTCATCAAATGTGCAAGAAAGAGCATCTACCACAATATTGTCCTTACCCTTCTTGTAAGTGATCGCATAGGCATAAACTATGAGTTGGATAACCCATTTTAGGTGTGCTGGGAAGGAGACCCATTGTTCTAGGAAATTTTCCAGACTCTGGAGATCAGCCTTGATGCAGAAATAATTCCCTAATAGGTATGGCTGCCACTTTTGTACTGCATTCAAAATAGCCATCATTTCCTACTGAGATGTAGATGCGGCTAAATTCGTACCGGAAAGGTATCTTGAAGGCTACAAGCCCACTGGTTCAGCAAGGACACCTGCATATCTATCCAAGGAAGTAGGGAAGACCGTTGATGGGTGCATCTGAATGGAATGGAGTTGAGCGATGACACCATGTGAATTCTTCTTAAGGATATTTTCCAGGCGATGTGAAATGATGATGCAGAGATACCCTTGTTGTAAGCCCTTAAATTTGTGTTGTTTCCCATTGACTGAAAACTGCATCCAAAGTTCAGCAAAATCCCATAAGATGGGGCCAAGTGTGCGTAACCATTGAATGCCCAAAACCACATCACATCCGCCTAGGGACAAGGCAAACATGTCAGAACGCAGGTTATAATATTCCAGATGGATACACACATTGTGACACTTCCCCTTGTAAGGTAAGGTGCCCCCATTGGAAACCATGACTTCAAAGTTGGAGCAAGGATGGACAAAACAATCAGCATGTTTGGCGATCCGAGGGTCAATGAAGTTATGCATGCTACCAGAATCAATGAGTATTGTAAGAGGAAGCTTCTTGAAGTAACCCCTGACCCGCATTGTTTGGGGGGTGGTGACGACGGATAAAGCATGGAGAGATATCTTTGGTTGTTCATCCTGAGATGGGGGGTCAATAGGCGGCTCCTGAATGTCGACCTGATCATCCATTGTATCTAGATTTTCTTGACCAATTGTAGAGGCAGGCAGAGAATCCATATCCAAGAGATAGAGATTTTGTTGAACACATCTATGTCCCCGAGTGAATTTCTCATCACAATTATAACAAAGCCCTTTTCTCCGCGTGCCTGCATCTCTGTTTCAGACAAATGCTTGGTAGGAGTTGGTCGAGGAGCTGGTGGGATGGGAGGTCATTGAGAACTCATATTTCGGAAGGGAACAAAAGTGGGTTTGGAGCATTGTTGAGCTGCAATCTTGTCTTCTGCCAACTTAGCCAACCCTAGGAATTCCATCATTGTGTTGGGACAGAACATTTTAACCTCTGACCGGATTTCATCCTTAAGACCACTGATAAAACAACTCCTGTAGAATTCATCAGACAATCCTTCTATGTGATTGGCTAGTTTCTCAAATGTTGTCTGATACTCTCTCACAGTGCCACTTTGACGAAGTTTAGTGAGTGCTCCGGTGAAGTCATCAAAAGCACTGGGACCAAATCGTTGCAAAGGGAGTTGGAAAAAATCTGTCCATTTTGGCTCGTCATGAGCCTTGATGTACCATTGAAGGGCTTCCTGTTCCAAATGAAAGGATGCAAGTGGAACTTTTTGGACATCAAAAGTATTACGCAGACTAAGATATTGTTCTGCGTGATAGATCCATCTAGTTGGATCAATACCATTAAAGCAAGGAAATTCAAGTTTCGGGCCACGAAAATTGCTGGAAGAAGAGAACTCATTGGCTGCCGAAGATTCGTGCTATCGGTTATTGTTCATGGCTGAATGCTGAAGATGGAGGCTAAGAAATTTTTCATCCAGATATTGGAGTTTGGTTTGGATGGCTGCAAGTGCTTCCTCCATGGTTGTTGCTCCTGCACGGGTGACAACCATAACTAGGAATTTTTTTTTTTTTTTTTTGGGGGGGGAATGGATAGAAAAACACAAACAAAAGCTTATTTAGTAAAGGTAAATTTGGATTTGGGAAAAACTCGGAGGGGTAATTGGGGTTTGACTAGGTTTTGGGTCGACTTTCTGATGGACAGGAAAGCAAAAAATGGAGATTTTAGAAGCGGGGTGAAAGAATGAGAAAATTTGGCAGAGAGGGACAAAGAAGCATAATGAGGAAAGGAACTCTGTGGTAAAATTTGAAGGCGATTGGGTGAAATCCGAAGAAGTTATGGCAAACCCTAAAAATAGACAAATATGGGATTTCAGGCTTTGGGAAGTAGAATTTGGGATATGGTCCTCAGGAATGAAATATGCAGAATGGGATTACTGGGGTGTCAGGGAAGTTTCAAGGGAAACGAAGTGAAAACAAGGGAGATATGGCCAAAAAACTTTTTTTGTTTTTTTTTGGAATGGATCTGCAACGGTGTAGAAGGGATCTGAAACAGATAGATCTGCAACGACACAGAAGTGATCAGAAACAAAGGGATATGAAACAGCGCCGACTGGATTGAAAACGGCTAAATCTGAAATAGATCTGAAACGGATGGATCTGGGACGGCTTTCAGAATGGATTTGAAACGGCGCGACAGTGATCGACAATAGTTCAACTGAAAATAGATATGGACCCCAGGTATGTGCGGATTCCTAACAGTTCAAGGGTTTCACTCGGCCACCAATGCTGTCTGACGGCTTGCGTATTGGGGCAGTACCCCTCACTCCACGGCTCAGGTAAAGCTGATAACCGCTTAGCCACAAACAACAGCTCTTGGTTGACCTCACGGGTGGGAACTAGTCAATCAGGTAGGGGTCGTTTCCCTTTTCGCTGGCAGGTTCTCTCAAAGGGCCAACTACTTTGGGGTTCCTGTGGTACTCCTCATAGTGAGTTTTAGGGATTATGCCTAAGTACTTCCCACAGTTAAGCCGATAGAGATTATTCCCAGATCCGAAGCTGCAACAGATGCGAAAAAAAAAATTGGTAGAAATTTCACCCAGCGAGCCCAAGAAGTGCTCTGATACCAGATGTGAAGAACCTGCAATAATTAATTAATGAAAACACACGAGATAGCAGAAATAACAGAACTCATAATCACTTTTATATTGATCATAGGCCACTTCGAGGGGGAAAGCTCAATACAAATAACTTCACGGTACCTTCATTGGCCTCAACACAAACTTATATACTAAGTCTAGGTGCCAATACCATGTGTCAATACAAACCATGGGCCAATACAAAATATGGATCAACAATTACTACGGGACGACTTACAAAGCATATGCGTCCAACAACAATAATACAAACTATGGATCAACAAATACTACGGGACGACTTACAAAGCATATACGTCCAACAACAATATACTAACAAAGTAAATAGAAGGGTTGACATGGGTTCCTAGCACAAGGACAGGTGTGAAAGGATTTGAAATTATGTTCTCCCTCCTTTAGCCATTTTACTCTTGATTTTTGTCACAACATAATTTCCTCTTACTTCCCTTGGAGGTCTAATTGAGTTTGGAGCTCAAATTTCCTCTTTGATAAGATATTCTGAGTGGCCTTCCAAGATCAGTCATTGATATAGTTGTTCCATACGTCTCTATAAGTGTTTATTAGCAATCAATATGTTTCCAAAGACATCCCTATCCACTGTTTTAATTTACCTTTGAGAGTTTTGAACTTCTATAGAAATCTAAACATTAGTGATCCTTTTTTATGTTGGCTTATTTCCACCACAAGGAAATATTGATGTTGAAATATGGGTGATGGAACCATAAATTTTCAAACTTGAAAGGTTGTTTTCTTAATGTTCTCCTAGCTCCAAATTAAGGTAGAATGGCTAGAGGTCAGATCTAGACTATGGGATAGTCGAGGCTTCCATGATGAGGCCTTATAATGTAAGGGATTCAAAAAAGAGGAATCTATCCATTTGAGATGCTCATTGTTGTCATCCTACCCTTTGATTGTTCTAGGTGTGTAGACCATTGATTATTTCTAGATGTACCAACTTTACAAATTGAATGGCTTATTTGAAAGTGTTGTCAAACTCAATATTTCTGATGTGTTCTAACTTTTCCACTAAGGAGTTAATCATATTGAAGTCTCCCCTAATTAATTCATGGTGGTTGTTAATGATATTATGGATCTATTGTAAGGATTTGAGGAATTTATTTTTCCCTCATAAGTTAAGGTCCATACACATTGGTAATGAAACCAATTGCCTCTACTCCAATCAAGTGGAACTGAGATAAGAGTGAGTACTACATAGAGAAAAAGTTCTCTAATTATACCTCTTTCAAATCCACATGAATGCAAGTCTTCCTTCCTATCATTTTCATTTGTTTCCATGGATTTGCGATTTTTCCAAGTATATTGTGCTATGGTGTTTAATATTTCCCCTATACATTTCGTTTCTAGAAGCATGAGATTAGTGGGTTTCCTTGCATGAATATTGTTATGCATATTCCTTTGTTTACTTTTACTAAGAAGTCCTCTAATGTTTTAATTCATGATCTTCATCATTAACTAGAGAGGGAGGAGAATAGGAAATTGTCCATCATTGACACATATTTCCCTAAATCGATCAATTTCTCTCCCTGAACTTTTAAGATTTATTTGTTGTTTTTTCTACCCCTTTTCCTCTTGTCCCTGAGAGGTTTTAATTTTTATTTAGGGGTATTGTTTTTGGTTCCTGGGGAGGATAAGACTTGCATTTTCCTAGGAGAGTATGATATTGTTTGGTACAGATTCTTTACAACGCATCTTTGAGTAGTTCGAGTTGCTTCTCTTAGATAGATTTTGTGTCTTTTTATTCACAGTCTTCGGCAATACCTCGGAGATCCAGTCACTCACCTAAGTCCATTTTTTCCCCATATTTAAATTTTGTTGGTTCCTCTTCCTCCATGTTGGCCTCTAGTTATTTTTTAATGGTATTCTGAGTTAAAGAGTTTGTCCTTTTGTGTCGTTTAGAGATAGTTGAAGGTTCAATTTTTGAATTAGGATTGTGTTTTCCTTGGTTGTGAGTAGGTTCTGAGTTATCATGTCATTCATGCACAATTCCATTAGTCAAAACTTTGATGTTGTTAGTTGGCTTGATATCCATGGGCTATTCTAGAGGAATATGATTTTCCACCCATCTTTTTCTTGGAGCTACCTTGATGAATTCCTATGAGTTTTATTTTTCTCCGACCCCATATGTGGGAGATTTTTTGTTTATAGGGAATTTTCTAAATAGGTGATCATGTTCATGGCATTTTCAGTGATCATGTTCATGGTGTTTTCGAAACCTAAATAGAATGTGTTCATAATCGAGGGTTTGAATCCATTCATTGTCTTTGTAATTCAAGCATACTGATTCTGGAAGTGGCTTTGACACATCCATGTAGGCACATGTTCCTTAATACGAGGTATAGAATCCTTTGATTGCATGCCATGGGAGTTGAAATAATGATGTGATCAGTGAAAGTATGCAAACCCTAATCTTTATTCAAGTCTCTTTTGTTTAACCTCCTTCTTCATTGCATTTTAACTTTAGTTGTGATAATAATTTTAATGGTATCTTTATTATATAATGCACGACCTATTTTTCTATTCTCCAATGGTTTAGCTAAGAATTAATATATGTTAGTAGCTAGTCAATACTAAGAGGGGGGGTGAATCTGTATTGTTAAATTTTCACCATTTAAACCACTTATTTAAAATTTAATCCAAAAATTGAATCAACAAGATAGACCGAACACAGATTTTATCGTGGAACCCCAATTGGGTAAACCACCAACTCTTTATATACTACAAAATTATATTTACAATAGTTATTTGCAAGCAACCACATGCTGGAGACCACAATCCCCAAATTTCTTAGCCACTACTGAAGGATGCACCCAAACCCTGGTTTCTGCCTGCCCCTACAGACAATGATACACCTATAACCTGATTTCCAGCCACTACTAGAAGGGGGCTAAGACCCCCTTGCAGGCATGTAGCCTGCCCTGGCACCACCCTACCACCCTTGCTTGATTATTATAAAACTTCTCAAACCTTCTTCAACTTTGTCTTCTTACTTTCTTCACTTGGTCTCTTTCTTACTGTTACATAGGTCTTCACTGCCCTCTTTACTTTGCTGCTACATAGGTCTTCTATTCAACTCTTCTTCTCCTTGAATGTGCACTTAGCCTGGTCTCTTTTTCTGGTATTCAATGTTGCTTCAGATCTCAACCATAAACAACACTCTTTAATTCTGGATCTTCATACTCCTATCTTCTTATGCTTTTGCTTCGAATTTTACTACTGGTCTGCCTTTCTTAGATCTTCATTATTCAAAACAAGAGACGCTTTAATCCGCTTCCATCTTCTGCTATATATATTCTTCATTTTTATGGATCATTGTATCTTTTCAAATAAACCTCATGGACTTTCATTTTGATGCCTTTTCGAATCTCTTGTTTATTTCACATTTATTTCGGAATTCTATTAACCATTTAATTAATTAATTAAACATTATTTTACGCTCCATTTCCAGGCACCTCTTCATTTTGTGTAACAAAATTTTAAGGCAAACGTAATTTTATTTTGGCAATACTATTTAGATTTTAAAGATTGTCTTTTCACTTAATCATTTCCTTTTTAATATCTCTTTTTAAATACCATGGGTAATTACCATGGTTTCGAAAACCATGGGCTTGAATTTACTTTCACGTAATTTTATTCTTAGTCTTTTTAACCTTACTTCTTTAACCTTCCTTCTTTTTAACCTTCTTTCTTTAATTTTCAATCTTCTCCTGTTTTTTTTAATAAGACTTTATTCTTCTAATTTCTTTTCTTTAATAATTCCAAGTTTTTTTTTTAATAATACTTCATTAACCACTTAACTCGTAGTAATAACATAATTAATATTTCATGTAACTTATCTATATTTCTTATTTCATGAATATTTCTTAAAGTCGCTTTTCAATTTTCAAGTCACCATTTTAAAAACTCCAAAGTTTATCTTGAAACCCTATTTTGGAAGATCCATAACTTTTTCTTTAGACATGCTTAAGGATAACTAATACCATGGTTAGGTAGACATACCAAACACTATAGGATGGTATGATGGTGCAAGCATTTTTCCTAAACCATGAATTATGGTAGGAATTCTCTTAAAGCCACTTGGACCAATTTTCCAATACTTAGCCATTTCTCAGAATTTCTCCAAACTGAAAAATTTCTCCAGAATGATGTAAAAATCTAACAATGACTTCATATTCATGCCACATCATCATATATGCTATTCCATGTCATCATATATTCCATATCATCATCCATGCCATGGCATCATTGCCTTTGTCTTTCCTTCGACTTTCACTGAGTTCACTCTGCCATCATGTCTTTGGTTATTCCTTTGTCATCACTGAACTCCTTTTGACATCAATGACAACCATATTCCATATTGCCAACAATCTCCCCCTTTGGCATTGATGGAAACAACTAAACTTTCTCCCCCTTTGACAACAATGTCAAAGGATAACCTATTATGCCCTTTGTTGTAACCAACTTGACATAGAAATTCCAATTATTCCATGTTAGATAATTGCCCTTCTTTTGCTTCTCCTCCCCCAATTAACTTGGTGTTGATCATCCTATTAACATCCTTCTTTACCTTCTTGTATCTTGGTCTTTGAATGAGAACTTGGATGACGAGTTTATGGACTCCACCTATCACAGTGCTTCTCCTCTTTGCAAACATATTCCATCTTCAAATCTAAGATCAAATCCAACTTTGGTAGCTTTTACCAATTTGTCACTTCTACACTTTTTTTTTTTGAAGAAGATAGCTTTTACCAAGTACTCTTATTTCTTCTTCTTGTTTTGATGACAACTCCAAAACATTCTTCTCTTCTTACCAAAGATGTTTTTTAAGTATTAAATCCAATTTTCTGATATTAACTCCCCCTGAGTTTGTGGTCCCTTCTTATGCTCATTTCAGATTTTTTCTTCTAGGTCATGAGAGTTTTAGAACAGACATTCAAATTTAGTTCCACCGCTGTCACTAACTTCTTTTTCAATATATTCATCTTGCTTTCCATCATAATGGATGTCATTCTCGTCTACAACACTGTTACACTCCTCATCATCTTGGGAAACTTCTTTGATGTTTGAAATCTTTGTTTCTTCTCCACCTTTGGAGTCTTCCTTTCTTCTCCACATATTTCCATGAGGTACCCTGCTTACTGACCTTGTTTGTTTCTTGGATTCCTTTGCTTAGATCTTTTCTCTTGATTCTACAATCAACATCCTTGTGACCAAATTTGTCACAGTAGTGACAATGGCCATGGGAACTTCCTACATTTTTGAGGAATCTTTGAACTTTTTGATTCACAGCTTCCATCCTCTTCCATCCCTTCCTTTGTTATTGGACTTTTATTGAAGAATTATTCCTTAGCTTACACTCTCTATCCATATGTCCAAAATTATGACATTTATAGCAATGACCAAGAAAGATTTGTTGGACCCTGCTTGTCATTGGTCTTTTAAGTATCATTCCAGTTCTGTCATTATAATGAGATGAGGGGGTAGAATTATGACTATTCTTAATTGGACTCTTTAGTGTAGTAGCATAACTTCTATTATTTCTTTCTCAGTTAGTGAAGGAGGAACATTTTGACTTCCTTTTATTGTCATACCCTAAACTAGAAACTTTGTTTTAATAGATTCTCCATCCAACTTCTTCCTAAGAAAAGTAACTTCTTCTTCAAATCTTTTAGATTTTTGTATTTCTTCCTTGAGCTTCTCATTAATGATCTGTTGGTCTTCTAGCTTCTTTATTTACTTTTTGAAGTTAGCAACTTCCTGTCTTAATCTCTCGGCCTCTTCCATGTGGTCTTATAACATCTTTATTTCTTTCTTGAACTTAGCAACTTCCTTTCTTAAGCTCTCGGCCTCTTTCATGTGGTATTTTATTTCTTTCTTGAAGTTAGCAACTTCTTGTCTTAATCTCTCAGCTTCTTCCATGCTAGCCATCGCTTGTTGTCTTGAATTGTGCAGCTCTTCTTGGAGGATCTTGACTTCCTCTTTTTTTTATTTATGTTTTTCTTGATACTTTGACAATTTTTCTTCCAAAGAATTGTTCTTCCTACTACTCTTTCTTAATTATTCAAAGGCACTTATGAGTTCTTCTTCTAAGTTCACCTCTCCTTCCACATCTGAATTATCTTCTGAAGCTTGAGCTATTGTCCCTATGAATATATTTTCTTCATCTTCAGTTATATCTTCACTATCATACTTGCAAATAGAAAGGCTTGCTTGTGCTATCTCTTCATTTGAATAAAGCTTTTCCAATTTGACCTAGAGTTCCTTGGCTGAGACACATGGTCCAATCTTCTTTTTGATAGATTGAGGTAATCCATCTAATATGGCCTCTATTACATTTGCATTATTTTTCTTGGCTTTCTTTTGAGCTGGAGTCCTTACTCTGTTTGGTGGGATGTAATCAGATATCACTGCATTCCATACATCACATCCCAATGACTTCAGATAACTTTCCATTCTTGTACTCCAAAATATGTATTCTTCTTTTCCAACTATTGGAGATCCATTTTCTGTGTAAACCTCTCCTTGTTGATCCATAGTAGTTTTTAATAGGATCTTCCTTCCAGTGGTTAAACTGTAGTGAAGGATCCTGCTCTGATACCGATTATTGGTAGCTAGTCAATACTGAGAGGGGGGGTGAATCAGTATTGCTAAATTTTTACCATTTAAACCACTTATTTAAACTTTAATCAAAACAATGAATCAACAAGATACACAGAACATAGATTTTATCGTGGAACCCCAATTGGGTAAATCACCAACTCTTTCTATATTGCAAAATTATATTTACAATAGTTATTTACAAGCAACCACTTGCTGGAGACCACAATCCCCAAATTTATCAGCCACTACTGAAGGATGCACCCACACCCTGGTTTCTGCTTGCCCCTATAGACAAGGATACACCTATACCCTGATTTTCCAGCCACTACTGGAAGGAGGATAAGACCCCCTTGCAGGCATGTAGCCTACCCTAGCACCACCCTACCACCCTTGCTTGATTATTATAAAACTTCTCAGACCTTCTTCAACTTGGTCTTCTTACTTTCTTCACTTGGTCTCTTTCTTACTGCTACATAGGTCTTCACTTCCCTCTTTATTTGCTACTACATAGGTCTTCTATTCAACTCTTATTCTCCTTGAATGTGCACTCAATCTGGTCTCTTTTTCTGGTATTCAATGTTGCTTCAGATCTCAGCCATACAGAACACTCTTTAATTCTAGATCTTCATACTCCTATCTTCTTATGCTTCTGCTTTGAATTATACTACTGGGCTGTCTTTCTTAGATCTTCATTATTCAACACAAGAGATGCTTTAATCCACTTCCATCTTCTGCTATATATATTCTCCATTTTTATGGATCATTGTATCTTTTCAAATGAACCTCATGGACTTTCATTTTCATGCCTTTTGGAATCTCTTGTTTATTTCACATTTATTTCAGAATTCTGTTAACCATTTAATTAATTAATTAATTAAACATTGTTTTACCTTCCATTTCCAAGCACCTCTTCATTTTGTTTAACAAAATTTTAAGGCAATCGTAATTTTATTTTGGCTATACTATTTAGATTTTAAAGATTGTCTTTTCACTTAATCATTTCCTTTTTAATATCTCTTTTTAAATACCATGGGTAATTACCATGGTTTCAAAAACCATGGGCTTGAATTTGCTTTCACGTAATTTTATTCTTAGTCTTTTTAACCTTACTTCTTTAACCTTCCTTCTTTTTAACCTTATTTCTTTAATCTTCAATCTTCTCCCATTTTTTTTTAATAAGACTTTATTCTTCTAATTTCTTTTCTTTAATAATTCCAAGTTTTTTTTTAATAATACTTCATTAACCACTTAATTCGTAGTAATAACATAATGAATATTTCATGTAACTTATCTATCTTTCTTATTTCATGAATATTTCTTAAAGTCAATTTTCAATTTTCAAGTCACATTTTTAAAAACTCCAAAGTTTATCTTGAAACCCTATTTTGGCAAATCCATAACTTTTTCTTCAGACATGATTACGGATAACTAATACCATGGTTATGCAGAAATACCAACACACTATAGGATGGTATGATGGTGCAAGAATTTTTCCTAAACCATGAATTATGGTAGGCATTCTCTTAAGGACACTTGGACCAACTTTCCAATACTTAGCCATTTCTCAAGATTTCTCCAAACTGAAAAATTTCTCCAGAATGATGTAACAATGCAACAATGACTTCATATTCATGCCACATCATCATCTATGCTATGCCATTTCATCATATATGCCATATCATCATCCATGTCATGTCATCACAGCCTTTGTCTTTCCTTTGACTTTCACTGAGTTCACTCTGCCATCATGTCTTTGGTTATTCCTTTGTCATCACTGAACTCCTTTCGACATCAAAGACAACCATATTCCATATTTCCAACAGTATATGTGTGTCATCTTTAACATATTAAACCATTGATGACTTTCACTGAGTTTGAAGAAATCCTAGAAGACTTTTTTGGTCTCATGTTAATTATATCGTGCCATACTTTTATAATAGGTATGTAATCATAACCATACCTCAAAGGGTAAAAACCCATCTTTTAAGAGGATGATAGAATATGGTACATTTCTCTTTAGTTTAAGATTATAAATTACAAAAATGATTTGTTTAAAACTTCACATACATGCTCCATTTATCATTTCCTCAATTCTATACCCTCTTATGAAAAGCAACTCAAAAACATTTGCATTCATATTGACTTTGTATACCCTCTTTTGAAAGTCAACTAAAATATTTGCATTCATATTTTGTTGAAATGAAATTAAAAATAACTTTTAAATATTATTAATAATATTTTTATGGTTTATTTATATTTTTAATTTTAAAATAATCCATAAATTTAAAAATTAAAAATTTTAATTTTTTAAATGTGAATAAACATAAATTTAATATTTTAAATTAAAAATAATTATTAAAGGATATCAATCCAAATAAAATAATAAAATAATTTTTTTTTAAATTTTTAATAAACATTAGCTAAACAAGTGAAATTAACACCAAAAGTGCTTGTACCTTCCTTTTAGAAATATTGTAAAGTATTAGTTATTCATAATTCAAAATTAAAAAGTTAAAATAATTGTAAAAATTATACTAAGAGAAGTGACACCTACTACTTTATATCTTTAAAAAATGAAATAGAATAATGAATCAAGTAGGATAATAGTAGTGTTTATGTAAAAGAAAATAATAATACATTTTTTTTCAGAGGAAAAAAAATACTTTTGTTATTATATTAGAATAAAACAGTATATCACTGTTCGTTACAATCAGCATCAAAATTGATTACCAGTAGACAAATATTGATTTAAACCAAAAATAGGAGAACCGACTAGAGTCATAAGAAATAAAAATTCCGAAAATAGATAAAAAAGGAGAAGCTAATCAACAAATCGAGGAAAATTCCCCATATCTGAGAGTCTGCAATCAAATTTTTTTTCCCAGAATAAGGTCCCTTCATTGCCATTCAATGCTTCCTTCGAGAGAAAATCTGCCAGCCTGTTTTGTTCCCTGTACAGATGATTGATTTCCAGATGCATAAAATTTTTGAGTTCTTCATTGATTCTATGGCACCACGAAAGAATATTGATCACTTTAATCTTATATTCACCATTTGTCCATTTATAGTAACTCTGGAATCTCCAAAGATTGTCAGAGACACAATACCAAAATTTGAAGCCATTTTGCATAAGACCCATAAGGCTAACAACTTAGCCTTCATATTAGTTCCAGAGCCACAAAAGAGTTTGAAGCAAAATTTGTGATTACTGTTGATGAAGAGGACAACTCCTGCAACACACCGCCCTCCCTGAGCTACCCCATCGAATAAGCCAAAATCTCCTTTATGGAATTGTATTTGTTTAGGATTTCTGAATCTAGCCATTTTTATGTTCCCTGAAGTAAATTCTTTCATTTAGATAAGAATCTGCATAACAATATTATCCAATTGTTCAAGAACATCATCAAAGATGTAACTATTTCCTACTTTCCAGATTCTCCAAGAGATGATAGCTGGGAGAAAATCAAAGCCTTTACAATTACTTTTCCAATATTTACAGGATTGTCCAAAATGTACACCATGCCATAACTGGGAAATATTGAGAGAACAAACCATGTTCCAAACAGAAGTGGTGTAGCTTCAATTTGTAAGATGATGGTTTATCGACTCTGCATCCTTTTTGCATAGGAGGAAGATATTTGGACCCTGACAGCCTTTCCTTTGGAGGTTATCCCAACTCTTGAGATAGTTTTGAAGGGCGAACCACGTGAAACATTTAAATTTCAGCGGAATGCTCCATTTCCATAGAACACGATACCACCAATTCTGTACAATACATAAATTTTCTTTTACAATAGCCAAATATGTAGTTTTAGCAGTAACATAACCGTTTTCAGAGTTTGAGGTCCAAATTAAATAGTATTCGAACTGTTATTTAGCCTGCATCCAAAAGCATTGAGTCTAAAGATGAAGTCATCCCAAATTGCATCCCAACAACCAACTAAACCAAGTTCTAAAGTAGAGAACCAGTATTTTTTTTCATGATTGATCCCTCTATGCTTCCTAATGTTTGCTAAAGTAGAATAGCCAATATCTGAAAGATAGTATAAGATATCTGGTGGGAGTTTGAAGTTGTCACCCAATCCAATGATTGGATCAATACTAAGAAAAACATTTATGTTGTTTCCTACTCTCCAGGCTAGGTCTTTACCAATCCAACCATAGATTTTGAGGAAACCATTCCATATAGGAAAAGAATTACTACTGATTTTCTTACCATATCTGATCCATTTGTAGCCATCCATTTTGATATATTTGACTTTCAAAACATAAGACCAAAGATTGTTACCAAAAATTCCCCGCCATAAGATTTTCATCCTTAGAGACTTACTAAACCATCAGAGATTCCTTATGCCCTAGCCACCAAATTCTTTAGGAATTGAGAGTCTGTTCCAGGTAGCCATAGCCAATTTACCTCTTTTTGAACCTCCCGACTAGAGGTAATTGAAGATGATCTTCCTTAAAGAATTAATGATGGAGCTAGGAACATGAAGGAGTGAAAACCAATAAACAGGAATACTTGTAAGAACCACTTTGATGAGAGTGAGTCTACCTCCAATAGAAAGAAGCCTGGAAGTCCAATTTTTTATTCTTTTTTCAAATTTTTGAAAAATCCATATCCAAGCCTTATCTTTATAACCATTTGGTTTTAAAAAATATCCAAGATATTTGAAACCTTCCTCCAAATTATGAACCTTATATGGGAGATTTTTCTTGATTGAATCCATAGAAACAACACTCAAATTGTGAACAAAGAGTGTAGACTTCTTTACACTAACCTTCATGCCAAAGGCTAGACATAAAGTATGAATAATTTCCATAAATGAAACCCATTCTTCAGGAAACTCAGAACCAAATATTAAAACATCGTTAACAAACAGAATATGAGTGATATAGACAGCTGCAGATATTTTCACTCCCTTGATTTTTCCTTTTTGTTTAGCATCTAATATAAGTATTCTAAGACATTCAATGGTGAGAAGAAAGATCAGTGGAGAAAAAGGACAACCTTGACAGATTCCTTTGTTGCTTTTGAAAAAATCAGATGGTGCACCATTTACCAACACAACAAAATGAGCAGATGAAACACATGCAAGAATCCAATTGATGACAATAAGTGGAAGCCCAATTTGAATTAAGATTAATCTCAGAAAAACCCAATTAACACAATCGAAGGCTTTTTCCAAATCCATTTTCAAGAGAATAACTCTTAGATTTTTATGTTTGATATAATATATTGCTTCCTGAGTGATTCCAATTGCATCAAGAATCTTCTTATCATGGAGAAACCCAAATTGCTCAATTGGCAGAGAATTTGAAAGGAAAGGCTTGATTCTGATAGAGATAATTTTAGTGATAAGCTTGTAGGCAAGGTTACATAAGGCAATAGGCATGAAATCAGAAAAATTATTTGGCTTGTTGCACTTAGGAACCAAGGTAAGAAAGGTTGACTTAAGAGCACCTGAAAAAATACCTTCCGTCCTAGAGAACTCAACCATATCTAGCAGATCTTTACCCATGATATCAAAGAAATGGATAAAAATTTCAGCAGTCCAGCCATCTGGGCCATGAATTTTTTCTTTTGTAGAAAGATGAAGTGTAGATTCAATTTATTCAATTGTAACCTCTTTCCCTCTTTCAATACCATCTTCTTCCTCAAAACATTTAGGGAACATTTTTATAACCTCTAGTTGAGCTTCCAAAGAACTCTGATCTTTTTCCATGAAAATATCTTTAAAATGGCTCAAAGTATGCTTTTGCAATTCCAACTAACCTTTTATAGGAGATCCATTTTCATCAGTGAGATACCAGATGGCATTGGTATTCCTTCTTTGTGAGGCAAAGGAATGAAAAAATCTCGTGTTATTATCACCCAACTTTATCCATAACGCCCTACTTTTGAGGCGCCAATCCATCTCCTCCTGCTTAAGCAACTTATCTTTCTTGTCTTCAAGAGACTGAATTAGGGATTTGAGAAACTGAATAATTAGAATTTTTAGCATATATTTAACGGATTTGGTTTTGCAGGAGCAGGAAATCTTCCTTGTCTTTCAACTTTTTTCTTGAATCTAGGATTTAACTTTCACCTTTAGAGAGGACAATTTGTGAACTAAAAGGTCCATAGGGTTTAAATGAACAACATTTTGGAAAGAGTTCCAAGTATTCTTAACAAAGGAACATAAATCCTCATCAAGAAGCCAAGAACAATTGAATTTGAAGGGATACTTTAGGTTAGGCAAGATTCCATCAAACGATTTCAATTTCCGTGGGAAGACCTTTTCCCATATCAAACTCCACCATGACTTTGGAAACCTTTTTTCCATTCCATGTAATGAGTTATTATCAACTTTGATAAATTTAATTAATAGAAATCCAAATTTATAAATACAATTTAGTAGAAAGTTGCAAAAATTAAAAATAAATTAACATTATGTATTAATTTGAAGTTCTAACATTCAAATTATTTTAATATTTAAACCATTACATATCAGATAATTTATAATTGTGAATAAAATTTATTTTAGTATTATATAAATATTATGATAACGTTATTTTTTAATTATTAATAAAAGAGCCATCCGAGATACATAATAAACAAAAATACCTAATAAATATAATGTTTAAACCAATCCTCCACAATGACAAGTTAGGTTTATCTGGGAACCTTTAATTAAGCTTAAACATTTAAATATTGGTGACGTATTTAATTGCTCAACTCTGCGTGACCAATTCCACTGGGGCTCAGAGATTTAATATTTTAATGAATAATTAAATAATAAAATATCAATTCTATATCTTAAAGTCCTGCCGGCACTTTGTCGCGGCCATTCTTATCAATGCAATAAGCAGGCCATATGACGTCGGCTCTCCTTAGCCGATCACTCGATCAATAACCGTTGACTCTGCTTCTCTGCCCTCCGGCTCCGATGTCCTGAATAAGGATGACGTCGGCTCTCCTTAGCCGATCACTCGATCAATAACGCGATGACGTCGGCTCTCCTTAGCCGATCACTCGCTCAATAACCGTTGACTCCGCTTCTCTGCCCTCCGATGGCTCTCCTTAGCCGATCACTCGCTCAATAACCGTTGACTCCGCTTCTCTGCCCTCCGATGGCCTGAACGTACATTCTTGATAAGGATGACGTCGGCTCTCCTTAGCCGATCACTCGATCAATAACACGATGACGTCGGACAGAGCGCCTGTCCTATATATACATATGCTTGTATATTTGGTTCCGGCATGTATCCTCGCTTTGTTCCTAGTATATGCTTTTATATTTGGTTCAGGCATGTATCCTCCTCTCGTTCCTTGAATTTTCCTTGTTCCTCAAAGTGTCTTCCCATCGATGATCTGCTTGCCTGCGCATCATCTTAATTTGATCTGTATCAATCCATCATCCATTCAGGGAAATTCCAATTCTAGTGGCACGTTTTCACAACCGCGTTTCATCATAAAAATGCTTCCATCGATCTATCTCACTGTGTGTGCAGATGAATATCCTCATATAAATAATGTTTCTGTCATTCCGTCCAGATTCCAGTGGCAAAACACACAAACGCCATCATCTTAATACTGTTATTAATATTTCTGTCGATCCATGCATTCACCCAGTCAACAACCCTTCATTGCGCATCATTCATAATATTCATATTATTTCTATCGACCCATCCATTAATCCAGACTCATTGGCACAACTCACAACCACATAAGTTAGATTCTGCTAATGTTATATGACAGGAAAAGAGAGCTATACCCCAATGATACAAATACTATATATCCATAAATCTTCTACACAAAATTATTGTACAATTGTTCAAATTGTAGCGGCTATTCAAGGTTGTGGAGTAAGGTCAAAGGTTGTTCGAGCCTTTTATGGGGCCAAGCATTCTGAAGTTGGCTGGACAGGCAAAGATAAAATGGAGCGTATGCTGTACCCTCCTCTATCACCCGAGAAGAGAAGCACCAATAGAACTTCCAAACAGTTCAGAATTGCAGATGGCGGCCTTTAATCGGTAAGAATCTACCACTCTTGCAGCCCCTGTGAGCTTTCAATATGTAAGTCCGTGATAGTAATTCGTGTTAGATATTTTCTTAGAAATACTGTTATTCTTGAACGTGTTACTGTTATTCTTGAACGTGACAACAATTATTCCACGGTTGAGGATAAGACTGTTTCCTATATTCTCTCCAGCCGATCACTATGGTGGTTCTTGATATAAGTAACGTTGTTTCTAACAATGGTATATTGTTGGATTTATGTAGCCATAAGGGGAAAGCAATTAACGTAGGCAGTTTTGTATTTTTTTATAATTGTGTAAAGATTGGTTTTAATATGTATGTTTGAGAGGCAGATTGAGCCACGGCTTCAAGCCTCTTTCTAGGCTGCTTATAACCTTCTTCTTTGAAAAATAAAATACTACTACCATGGTCTCATCGATGTTTCCTTTTTAAAGGATTTTATCACGTAAATCTGTGTCTCCGGGATTTTGGTTATAACCTCCTTTGAGATATAAAATACTACTACCATTATCTCGTGGATGTTTCCTTCTTAAAAGATTTTATCACGTCAATCTGTGTCTCCTACGTGATTGCTGTGATTTCTTGTTTATGTTGTAGATTGCTATGTGAGCTTCCGCTGCCCAACCGTTATTCTGTACACGTTTGGGAAATATATCATTCGGTAGGCAAAGGCTAAGTATACTAGGGAGTTCTCACCCATCAAGATGTTTGAGGTGCACTCTTAGATATGACTACGCAATTTTATCAGGCGACACATCCTTAGGAGAAAGAGTGGAATGCCCAAAAATAATTAAAATCCATGCTTCATCGTTAATTCATCATTTTCAAGTGGGCATGACCACGTCTTCTTCAGAATTTAGCATATGCTTTGTTTGCACCACGTCCACGTCAATGATAAGGTCAATTTTACTGTTAGAATTTACATAGGTGAAAAAGATATTACAACTTAGTGTTTTTATCATCTTTAAATCAAAGATTTTTATACAAATATACAGTGCAAATATTATTTTTAAAATATACAAGGTAAATATTATTTTTAAGTAATCGGTATATAAGATACGAAATCCTTTCACCTATTTATTTTACTATTAGAGTTTACCTACGTGGAAGAGACATTGTACAGCTTGGTGTTTTCATATCTTTTAAGTCAAAGCTTTTTATAATTTATTATAATTATTCCATAGGTCGAACACACATCACAGCTTGGTGTTTTTATCAGCTTTACGTCAAGGATTTCTATAATTTATTATTTATAATTATAAAATTGGCCACATTGTGTTGGCGGTGTTATTGTTATCTGAAGTCAAATCGTTATTATAATTATAAGATGGGCCACGTTGTGGTGGGTGTGATTATCATAATCTATTGATTTTTTTAATATTTGAGATAGGCTTGATATTTTAATTTTTTTAATTATTTTTTTCATGGTTAAGATGATTAAACGTATACGCCTGTTCTTTCTTTAAAAACCATATATATCTACCTTACTTCTTTTACATACACAAATAACTCAATCTACCATCAGAAATGATTGAAAAATTGTTCAATTAAGATTTAAACATATAATAGAAAAATCAGAATATCTCATTCACGCTCCCATTTTCTTATCCTCCACACTATGTTGCTTCTCTACATCACGGATAACCTAGAATACTAAATTATGTGTGTTGTAATAAGGCTTGGGGAGTGAGACAGTTCTGAATTAAATTTGATACCTTCGACGCTGCCAGAAGCTTTTGCTGCCCCGATCAATCTGCTCAGCCCTTCTATGATCAATATAAAAATGAGTGGAGACAATGGACATCCTTGCTGGACTCCACTGGTCATTTTGAAGAAACTTGATGGTGCTTCATTTATCAAAATTGTGATGCTTGGAGTTGTAACACATACCATAATCCACCTTTGAACCAATGGGGAGATACCTATTTGAATGAGGAGCAGATGTAGAAACCCCGAATCCACTCTGTCAAAAGCTTTTTCAAGATCAATCTTTAACAACATAGCCTGTAAATTTTTCTTCTTTATTGTGTGAATGACTTCCTATGTAATGCCAATGGCATCGAGGATTTTTCTATCTTTTAAGAACCCAAACTGTTTAGAGACCAGCAACACTCTTTGCTGGATGGCAATGGATGGCTCTTGTGCTATGGGAGGAACAATTCCATTAAGCAAAAACCACTATTTCACTCTCAAACTTAAGTGTGGAGGAGGCACAAATACAAAAGAAGAACTTTTGTGTCATATCTTCTAGCTGTTGTTTCTTGGGTTATCTGGACAGATAGAAATGAAGCATTATTTGAAAATATTAGTCCAAATGTGATTAACTCCAGCAACATAATCGTGATGGTGTGATGATGATTAAATTTTTTGACTTAGTCACTAATCACACCAATCCCATACAAGATTTTATTATCAATTTATCATATCATAGACCGACAACATTCTTTGATGGATCGACAATGGATGGCTCTTGTGCTGCCAGAGGAACAATTTCATTAAGCAAAAACCACTATTTCACTCTTAAACTTAAGTGTGGAGGAGGCACAAATACAAAAGCATAACTTTTGGGTCTTTGGATGGTATTAAAGGTTGCACATGAATTTGGACTAGATATGAAATCATTATCTATGGGCACTCCAAAGTGACAATTAAATGGGCGCAAGGAGATTTTAATTTAAATGTCATTTCATTACACAAGTGGTGGTGCAAAATCAAAGAAAAAATCAAAATGTTCAAAGACATGAAATTTGAACATATCTTCATGCAAAACAACACATTGGTAGATACTCTCTCCAAAGATGCACATGAGGGAGATGAAGGCTTCATCATTTGGGAAGAATTTCTGGAGGAACGGAGCAATGGCACAGGTTCATTTAACATATTTGAAATTTAATTTATGACTTGTTCCTGTAGGTTTGTATCTATAGTATATACTCGAAAGTGAGTAATGTCCCAAATTTTGTGGAATTATTATAGACGAACATCAGCATGTGAGAAGTTTGTAGCTTGAGTATATACTCAGTTGTGAGTAATGTTCCAATTTTTGTGAAATTCTCTGTCTATTTTGATGAACATCAACATAAGACAGACGAGCATGGGTACAACGGAATTGTCCTATGATATTTTGTATTATTTGATTCCATATTGAATACCAATAACTGAAAAAAAAAGGCTTGTAAATGTTTTAAGAGTTACTTTTACTTTGAACCAAATTAGTAAGTATACTACTTTTTCATAATTATATTTTTTTTCCTTGGTTTTCATAATTATATTTTATAGACATTATAATTATAAATTATTTTTATGTAATTAAAAAAATATAATTATAAATAATAAAATATTTTTACATAAAAATTTTATACATTAAAAATTTGTAATTTTATATATAAATAATTCTATTTTATATTTGCTTATCAAAGATATTTCTTAAACATCATACATAACATCTCATAGAAATACATGTCAAAGAGAAAAATAACAAATCCATACAAATTCATAGAAACCAAAATAATCTTTAATGTCAAGAGAAAAATAACAAATCCATACAAATGGCATAGAAACCAAAATAATCTTGAATGTTGCAAAAAGTCTTCCAATCCCAAAAAGAAACCAGATTTATAATTATATACACTCGTATAATAAGAAAAAACTTAATGAGTAAGGTAGGTGCCCAAGAACATCTTGATAGATCCAAGAGAAAATATTATGAAAATAATGAAGCATAATGAAGAGGAGTCAAATTAATCATCACCCTAAACCTCTCAAATGTAGCTATCTTTGGAGACTTAAAGATCATCATTTGTAGGATGCAAAAATATTGTAAAAGAAAGGATCAAAATCCGAGATGAGTGTATAAAAGAATACAAGATTAAGTAAACTCTATTGAAAGGATTTCATTAATCTACCATACAATAAGATTCAATAACCAAATGATAGATAAATTAGCTAAAGAAGGGGTTAAATTACCCCTAACATGATCATCCAAAACGAGGGCACACTAGCAAGAAAGTTGTTTCCATAGGATAAGGGGCATAGAGGAATGACCTAGGGGTGATGTTGTAAACCTAAGACCAAGCGATGAGGAAACGAAAATAAGTTGGAATACCAAGGGAAGGAGCCACATTTCAAAGCGTGGGGTACAGGACTGGAATTTGACGTCATGTAGGACGTTTTTTTCAAAAAATTTAAAACGTATATTTGACGTCTATCGGGTTAGAATTCCCGTCAATGGTAGTACCTATACCCTGTAAGTGTTAGTAATTGTCCATGAAACTCCGTGAGAGTATAATGTGTAAGTTTTTCCGTTCACCATCCAATTTCAGTGTATTTTAATGTAGACCTATATTGTCACCGGAGAGTGGGTATGGAGTCATGGACCATGGAAGATGGCCATCCTTGTACTTGTACTACTCAATTGAGATTTGTTTATGTACACCGTTGGCCCAATGTTTAAGAGCTCTTGGAATTTTTAAAGGGTTAAATTTTAATTATTTAGTCACAACACTTATAATAATCATTTTTATAATTTTCTCTAATCAGTGCGGAATTCCGAGTTCTCTTATTTTGTAGGAGACTAATGGTTTTCTTATGAACTTGAAGGCCCAGGCATTTAGTTGTAGTATATTTATTTAGATATGGTGCTTCCACAACCCTTGGTTGTCTATCTTTAAGCATTTTTTTCTTTCTTTCTTTCTTTTAATGGATTTTAATTGTATAAATTATATGCTTAGTTTACACATTTCCATCTAAGGAAATTTTTTATAACATCTTTATAGATATATGAACATAGTTGTGTGTTTTCATGTGTTCATAAATTCTTTTCTATTACTAGAGTGTAAGACAACAATAATATTTAAAGCATGAATTAGCATAGAAAATAATAATATTTAAAACATGAATTAGTATAGAATATGGAAAATAAATTGATACTATATCCATTTACATAAAAAGTATTTTAATATTAAAATATTCTTTTTAATTGAAATTTTCATTTTTTTTGGTACCATAAACCCAAACTTGAAATTTGAGTAAATTAATAGGTAAAAATATATATATATATATATATATATTTTTCTTAAAACTTTTATTTTATTATTTATTATTTCCCAAATCCCTTCTAAACCTAAAAACTGCCGAGCCCTAGACTATTCTTGTTAAATCAGATCAAATCTACCCAGAGAAGGATAATAGCTTTACAATCCAGTCTGAAACGAGAATATTTCCCATGGATATGGATATGCTTGCCTGCCTGTTCATCACATTATTATGTATCATATTATTATCTCTGTCGAATACTGGAATGGAAAAACTGATAATAATTCTTATCATGATCACAATATCAATGCGTCAAGTAATAAAGATTCCGCTTCCTGCTCGTCATGATAAATTAATGCCTTCTGCTTCGTCGGCCGGCTGCTCTGCGAATTATGATATCTTTATTAATTATAGAGGCCGAGATCTCAAACCGACTTCCCTTGGTCTCTACCGTAGACTGCAATCCCTGGGGTTGAAAGTCTTTCTGGACCAGTGCGACCTGGTTGGATGCAATATTCATGATCACATATCAGCTGCTATTGATGTTGCATCCCTTCATTTAGTCTTCCTCTCTCCAAATTATGCTGAGTCGACATTTTGTCTCGATGAGCTTGTACTCATCGTAAAGTCTGGGGTTATCATTATTCCCATATTTTATGGTATTCATCCTAATGAAGTGTTCAATACTGGTAAAGATCAAACTGGAGCGTACAATAAATCCCTGCGTGCACTCGAAGAAACTCAGCAATATGACAGCAAACGAGTTGAAGCTTGGAGAAATTCGCTTTCCTATGTTGCAAATATAGGCGGCTTAGAACTGAAGGAATTCAAGGGGTGAGTATGGATCACTATCTCAATCTGTGTAAATCGGTGCTAGCTTTTAGTCTGTTGGATTGGTAGGTACATGGCAAATTAGGTAGCCTACTCACACTAGTTATTTTATCCTCTGATTATAAATATACAGGGAGCTGGAGAATGAGATTGTGAAGAACGTGTTGAAATTTTTTCCAAACTTACCGGTTGCCAATCCCTTTCAATGATGCTGGAGCACTCTTGGCATTCTTGATTTACAGTAATTCGGTTGGAATAAAACAATGTAATTTGCTGATTTGCAATAGTTATTTTTAAGAATAGTAGTCTTCATTAACGATGCAACCCATAAAAATTTAGTGGTTATTTTTGGATATGTTTTCTGATATTATCGGTTAATGTAAAATGTTGGGTAAATAATGGAATGGAGTGTAGTTTGGTGATATTTCATTATTGTACTTGAGAGCATAATAAAATTAAATAAAATATTTATATTTATATTTAATAGCAAACTTGTAAGATTTATGATATTGAGAATTATAAAAAAATATGTTTATATTTACTATTTGGATATACATATATGATTGAGTAAATTCAGAAGTGCTTCTTAACTTAAGAATTAAAAGCAACCTACAACTAGCTATCCAAGGCAACAAGAGCATGGGGAATGTTGGGATGATGCTCGCTGACCTCGGCCCTGTAGTCGTGTGATCGCCGCTCACTGCTCCATTCCTTTTTGTCTAGTACCTTCCTGGTATTTTCAGGGCCCTCTGCCCTGCGCCACGCTATGACTTCTGCACGGGGGGGGGGCACGAGGGCCCCTCCCATACCACGACTCTGACCCCCCCGGTCTCCCCTCATTCATCTGGTCATGCCTTCTCTTTGCGAATAGGTTCAGAGGACATCCCAATCCCTGACGCTGTAAAACCCTCTTCATCAGCTTTTCCCAACTCTGACCCTCCTCCTGCTGGTAGCACGCCTGGAACCAGCACTTGCATAGCCCGTTCAACCACTCGCCCTAGTCTGACCCTTCCCCCTGAAAGGATCAACGCCAAGTCGCAATATCTGAAAGATCATGCTCTCATCTGCAAGTTTATGGGGAATTGGCCCACCGAACAAGCCCTAAAGAACTGGATCGCTATGAAATGGAAGATGAAGGCCCACTGCGACCTTCAACTCCGCTCCAAAGTCTTCTTCACCATAAGCTTCCACCATTTGGAAGAGAAGGCAAGAGTGGAAAACGATGGCCGCTACTTCTTCAATTCCGCGGGTATGTACATGAAAAACTGGATCGAGAAATTCTGCCCTGAAAAAGAAGACTTCACCTGGGCTCCAGCCTGGATCACAATGTATTCCCTTCCTCAGGAATACTGGGATGAAGAAACCCTGAGAGACATAGGGAACACTTTAGGCACTTATGTTAGATCAGCAGATCAAACTAAGCTTCAAAGATATACCTCCTATGCTCGGATATGCGTTTACATGCACATCACCAAAGCCCTCCCAGACGCTATCGGTTTCTCTCTTGAAGACTCAGAATGGATCCAACCCCTAGATTATGATCACATACCTTTCAGATGTCGTAAGTTCCATGAACACGGGCACCTCTTCCGTGATTTCCCCCTAAGCAAGCAGCAGACAGAGGAGACTAAAAAAGACACATTGGATACAGACGGTTTCCAAAGAGCCGGAAGATTCAAGCATCACGATCGTAGATCCACCGGCAAAAATAAAATGGAGAATCCTCCTACCAGCAATAGCTTCGACGCCCTAGCAGAGCACACCATGGACTCAGAAATGGATTTAAAGAAAAAATTGGTCAATGAGGATGACTGTCCACCCATGCCAGAGAATCCTGATCAACCTCTTGACATGGATGGTACTATCGATCCCAACAAGTCTGCCTCCCATGCAGAGATTCAAGGTACTTCCTCTATCCCTTCCAATCCTTCCTTCATACATCCTGTGGAACCCTCCCCGGATATCACCATGGATGAAGAAATGAATGATTTGGATCTGGGTCTATTGGGTCTGGAAGACACCTATACGAGAAAAGCTTTTGGCTCTATTCCCCCTAGTCAGATCCAACTCCTCAGAGAAGCTCTAGCTAAATTCTAAGCCCATGACAAACTAGGAATACACAACCTTTCACAAAAGGACAGACATAAACTCTTAAGGGAACTCAAGAAAAGAGGTAGAAAATCATATTTGCAAAGAATCAATCTGTTGGGTACACGGCTGGTGGAATCAGGGCAATACGCCCAACTAACTGAGTTCTTTCCCTCTCTTACCCCCCAATGAAGATTATCTCCTGGAACATTAGAGGAATGAACAAGTTATCCAAACATCGTATGTTGAAGAGAAAAATCCTTACCGATTCCCCCTCTGCTATCTTCCTCCAAGAAACTAAGTGCTCTTCTGAAACCCTCAGCCTTATCATGATTCAGGTCCAAGCTCTGGAGAGGCTATCAAAGTTTTGTTATTGATGTCAATGGGGTTGCCGGAGGCATTGCCATAGCCTGGAACCCCAATGTCCTTACCATTGATAATTATGCTGCCACCCCCCATGCCATCTCCACCTCTTTCCATATCCTGGGTACCAACCTTCATGGTAATCTCCTCAACGTTTACAGCCCTCAACCCCCATGTCTTAAATCCCTTCTTCTCCATCACCTCAACTGGTTTGTCTCCCGCCATTCCGACTCCCCCCTCATTATTGGAGGTGACTTCAACATGATCACTACCCTTGAGGAAAAAAAAGGAGTTCTATGCTCCCTCTCCCCTGAATATCTCCTCTTCAAAGCCTTCATCAATGATAATCATTTGGTGGACTTACACTCTTCCTCTGGCTTCTTCACCTGGAACAACAGAAGAGGAGGTACGTACCAAATAACTAAGTGTCTTGATAGATTTTTGGTCTCCGAGAACCTCACCTTGGCAGGTGGCACCCTTGCGTCATCTGTTTTACCTGTTTCCTGGTCTGATCACTGGACCATTGACTTAACGTGGCAAAGTCAGGGTGCGCATTCCCACAAGCCTTTCAGATTTGAGAAATTCTGGCCCTCCCATCGTGAATTCTCAGATACTGTTAGCACCTGGTGGATGGAGATCCGTGTGGTAGGAAAATCTAAAATAGCTATCCTTCAAAAGAAACTCAAACTCCTTCGTTCCAGGCTCAGGGATTGGAACCACTCTACCTTTGGCAACATATTCAAAGAGAAGCATCTGATCGAAGAAGAGCTCAACTCCCTCCAAAGCAATATCATGAATGATGGCCTTTCTCAGGAGTACAAATCCAAAGAAAAGGATCTCCTGGAAAAGCTTAATCACCGATGTCTACAAGAAGAAACCCTGTGGAAGCAAAAATCGAAAGTCTCGTGGCTCAAAGAAGGAGATCGAAACACCTCCTTCTTCCATTGTTCCACTCTTCAGCATAGAATGTACAATCGCATCAACAAGCTTAAAGGGGATATTGGTGCTATTCTGGAGGAGCAAACAAACATAGAACAGGAACTCAAAAGTTACTTTCAGGATCTCCTCACTAAACCACCCGACTCAAGAAGTGCTGCTATTGCTCAGGTCACCAGCCATATCCCGGCCATCATCATCAAAGAGCACAATATCTCCCTGATGCAGCCCATCTCTCTTTAGGAAGTGGAAAACACCATGAAACAAATGGCTGATGACAAAGCACCTGGTCCGGATGGCTTCACGGCGAATTTCTTTCATCACTGCTGGGATCTCCTTAAACTTGAGATCTGGGAAGTGGTGGAGGAATCCAGGAAAAAGCAATGGATACTTCCATCCCTTAATGCAACACACCTCTCCCTTATTCTGAAAGTGAAAGAAGCTTCTCATCCTGGTAAGTTTTGACCTATCTCCCTGTATAATGTCATTTATAAAATCATTTCCAAAGTGGTTGCCAACCGTCTTAAGCCCCTCCTACCCCTGCTCATCTCCCCTGAGCAAACTGGCTATGTCAAGGGTAGACAAATTTTGGATGGAATCATCCTCGCCCATGAAGTCACCCACTCCATCAAGGCTCATCGCACCCCTGGCATGCTCCTTAAATTAGACCTCTCCAAGGATTTCAATAAACTAAGTTGGGCCTTCATAAGGGAAATGTTGCGTGCCTTTGGTTTTAGCCCTGCCTAGACCAACTAGATCTCCTCCCTTGTCTCCTTTTCCTTTTACTCCATTCTCGTCAATGTCTCTCCCTCCCCCACTTTCACTCCCTCTCATGGCATCCGTCAAGGTGACCCCCTCTCCCCATTCCTCTTCATCCTCATGGCAGAAGGTCTAGGCCGAATGATTCAAGCTGCAGTTACCTCAGGTTCTCTTCGCAGTCTCTCTCTCCATGGAGGAACCCCTATTGCATATCAATAATTTGTGGATGATAACCTCCTGTTTGGACATCCCTCTGTGCATGAAGCTCGCTCTTTCCACAAGATCCTCAAGCTTTTCTCTGAAGCCTCTGGCACATCCATTAACTTAGAAAAGTCTCAAATATTCTTCTTTAACACTGATGCTATCACCAAATGCAATATCACTCGCATTCTTGGCTTTGCCACCTCCACTCTCCCCACTAAATATCTTGGATCCCCCCTCTTCAACTCTGCTATCAAGCACTCCACTTGGAGAGAGATTCTCGACAAGACTGAATCACACATCTCCTCCTAGACCTTTTGTTCTCTCAATCTCCCCTGTTGCCTCACTCTCCTCAAGTCCATCCTCCAGTCCATGCCCCTTTATCTCTTCTCGATTTTGGCTGCACCCAAATGGGTTCTCAAGTCTCTCAGAAAGATTCAACAGTCCTTCCTTTGGGGAAAAAGTCAACAGAACAGCAAATGGGCTCTAGTTAAATGGAAAATGGTTTGTCTCCCTAAGCGTGAGGGAGGCCTCAGAATAAGAGATCCTGACATAAATAATGAAGCTCTCTCTGCCAAAATTTGGTGGAGATGGATCTCCAAGAATGATTCTCCTTGGGCGCAATTAAGGAATTGTAAATATGCCCCCAATTCGGGTCCCGCCTAGCTCATCAGGTACGATTCTGACCCCCTGGGTTCTCTAATTTGGAGAGCTTCTAACTCTCAATGGGCCCTCATCCAACAACATAGGTTTTGGGAAATCAAATATGGCTCCCTCTCTCTCTTCTGGCAGGATTCTTGGCAGCAACTGCCCAAACTCAGCAACCTCCCCATCTGCAATGATTCTCTGACTATATGGCAGACAACTTCAGATTTTGTGGTTCGCGATTTCTGGGACCTGACTGAGACTTCTTCCTTCCGAATTTGGAAGAATCCTCGGCACTAGCAACCCGCAATATCTGCTACAGACTTTGAGGACGTTTGGACAGATCTTCAAACTAGGAAAATCAACCTCTCCCAAGGTCACGACATCATTCACTAGGGACATCTTCCTAAGGGATCCTTTACTGTCAAAGAAGCTTACTCCATTCTCGCGCAAAGAGATCCTATCACGCCCTTTCCTCTTTGGAAGAAGATCTGGAACCCCTCTGTCTGGCCGAAAGTTTCAACTTTTCTTTGGTTGCTGGCACATAGAAGCATTCTCACCCGGGACACCCTGCAGAAAAAGGCTTTATTGGTCCCCCCATCTGTGTCATGTGCAACGGTAATATAGAAAATATGGACCACCTCCTTGATTCTTGCGTTTTAGCTTCTATGCTCTGGGATAAAGTGGCTGAAGCCTTCCGTCGCTCCAACAGAGTCAGAGGCGATATCATTGACACTTTGCAGCAATGGGACACAAATCCCTTTCAAAGCAATCAACTTAACAGGATTTGGGATCTCACCCCAGGTCTCCTGGTTTGGAACATTTGGAAAGAAATAAACTTCAGAATCTTTGAAGGTAAACTCAACCCTGCTGCCAAAATCTAGGAAACCCTCAAGCTTAACCTTCAGGAAACTCTGTTTATTACTCCTTGGCACACCTCCGATCTCCCCACCACCGATCTGGAGTGGTCCATCCTCCACAACTAGAATTTTACGCCGCTTTCCCCTGCCCCGCCTTGTTGCACCCCAACCCCCGCATTTCCAGCCCTTCCCATTGGTCCCCCCCCTCCCCTCCTGGTCTCTTCAAGCTCAACTTTTATGGTGCCTCTAAAGGAAATCCTAGTTTAGCAGGATTTGGAAGTGTTTTCTATAATCACGAGGGCCATATTCTCATAATCTATTATGGAAACATTGGGCATGACAGCAATAACGCAGTGGAACTGGATGGTCTCTTACAAGGCCTCATAGTTGCTAACGATTTCAATCTCCACCCTCTCATTGTCGAAGGAGATTCTCAGCTCATTCTTACTCTGGCCTCCAAACTCCAGAATGGTTCTCAGGTTGCCAAACTCTCCTCAAGTTGGAGACTGGAAAGCAAAATTCATAGGCTGGCTGCTACTATGAACAATCACAGGAATATCACATTTTAGCACATGATGTGCTAAGCAAACTGCCTTGCAGACAGATTAGCCAATGAAGGTGTTTCCAATAATCATGTTAGATTTTCAGAATTTACTTCAATCTGATCTAGGATCTTAACTGAGAGAACAACATGTACAACATATCAATCATGGACACAATAATGCAAGCACACAAGAGACACAGAGTTTACTTGGGGAAAACCATAAAGGTGAAAAACCCCAATAACTTCCTCAGAAATAGATAGAGAAATGATACAACCTAAGCATAAGAGATAGACATCTCCTAGCAGCAGCTTCTCCTCCTCCACAAGTGCGCCACTCTCCAAAAAGTGTGAGAGAGAATAGAATGATCAAATAGAGTGCCTCCGCACTCTATTTATACTTGAATTGACTTGCCTAATAACCTTTACTAGGTCGGCCTTAACTTAACCATATAACATAATGTTGACTAGGCCGACCCCCAATAGGGTGGTTTAATAACCCTTTGACCCACATGGCCGAACCCCAATAGGGTGGTCTAATAACCCTTTGACCCACATGACTTATACAGGGCTGACCCCAACAAGGTGGTCTAATATCCCATCAAGTATAAGTTACGACACTTACAATATAAATGTCGACACTTCCGTATAGAGGAAGAATAACATCTCTATAGGAATACAATATACATATATGTGAAATACATTCCGAAGTTACATATACATCAACACTCCCTCTTAACTAGGAAGATATTTCTCGACACGGGTCTTCTAGCACAAGTCCTCTTCTCTAGATCATCATCATCATCACTGCTGCTGCTGTCTCAATCAATCTTTGAATATACTCATCATAGGAAGTTCTACATAGCCAGTCCTTTTTCATACTGGATGTAGGCCCACCACCTGTAGGTCTTCATCATCACTAGCCATACTATGGAATCCTCAGAACTTATTACGTGCGTCAACAAAACTTCGAAAGAGCATCCTAGGCCTTTTACGAGCACACGACTCAACCTATCAGATCTCCCAGGATCTTTTACATGTGACTGTCACAAAACCTTAAAAGGGTGTCTTGCCAAGCAAGAACCCTAAAGAGCATATGAGGCCTTTTACGTGACTAGCACAACCTATCCAGATCTCCAGGTTTGATTACATGTGACCCGTACCACAAAACCTTAAAAGGGTGTCTTACCAAGCAAGAACTCTAAAGAGCATCTGAGGCCTTTTACGTGACTAGCACAACCTGTCTAGATCTCCAGGTCTGATTACATGTGGTCATGGCAATGCCTCGAAAGAGCATCTGAGGCCTTTTTCATCCTGTCCAGATCTCCCAGGTCTACTTACATGCCATAGGACAATGCCTTGAAAGAGCATCTGAGGCCTTTTTCATCCTGTCCAGATCTCCCAGGTCTACTTATATGTCCTCCCAGAGCAATGCCTCGAAAGAGCATCTGAGGCCTTTTTCATCCTGTCCAAATCTCCTAGGTCTACTTATATGCTAATCTGCACAACCTGTCCACGACCACAGAGTATCAGCCTGATACTCACCATACATCATCCTGATGTACACATGATCATCCTGATCATCATCACTGCATCGTCTTGATGCATGTCATCTGGAGCAACATCCTGAAGCTCATCATCCATGATCATCATGATCATACAATGCATCCACCTGATGCATACACAGTATCTGCCTGATACGTATCATCATACATGATCTACCTGATCATACAATGTATTCACTTGATACATATACAAATACATACACATGATCCAACTAATCATATCTAGCATCCAACATGATGCATATACATATAAATGATCCAACTGATCATATCCAGCATCCAACATGATGCATATACATATAAATGATCCAACTAGTCATATCCATCATCCAACATGATGCATATACATATACATGATCCAACTGGTCATAACAAGCATCCAACATGATGCATATACATATACATGATCCAACTGATCATAACGAGCATAAACTAGAACATCATCCTGATGCTCATCATCCAGTGCTTATATCCATAGCCATGTGAAGGATCCTCCTTCCATCATGCTTGGAATGGCTTCAGCAAATGTCTCCATCACTTCTTCCTCGAAGTGTCGTCAATCTGAAGAACACCAAGCCTCTCTCTGAAGTACTTGAACTTCACTCCGGCTAGTGGTTTCATCAGCACATCTGTAACCTACTCATCCGTCGCAACATACAGGAGCTTCACTGCTCCTCTCTACACCATATCCCTGATATAGTGATATTTGATCTCAATGTGCTTCGACCTATCGTGGAACACCGGGTTCTTAGACAGGTGTTAGACAGCTTCACACAACTCTGGTTATCACAAAAGATACCAGTAGCCTCCAGCAGGAGATCAAATAACTCAGACAGTAGCTTCTGGATCCATACTGCCTCGCAACTAGCCGAACAAGCTACAACATACTCTACTTCGACTGTACTCAGTGTCACACAGGACCGCTTCCTGCTAAACCAAGAGATCACACCCGATCCCATACTGAAGCAACACTCAGATGCGCTCTTCCTATCTGCAGCACTGCTTGCCCAGTCCGAATCAACATAAACTTGCAGGTTAAACTTTTGATTCGCATCATACTTGAGCCCATAATCAACCGTACCCTTTAGGTACCTCAGAATATGATTTACATCAACTAGGTGAACATCTATCGGATCCGTCAGGAACTAGCTCAATATCTGGTCTCATGTTCGTCAGGTACATAGAGGACCTAATCATCTGACGATACATCATGACATCAACCGGATCAGATGAAGCATCACACAAAAGCTTCAGGTTCGATTCGATAGGTGTGGCCATGGCCTTGCAGTCCATCATCCCGAACCTCTTCAGGATCTGCACTGTATACTTCCCTTGTCCAAGGAAGATTCCATCTGTACTCTGCCACACCTCCATGCCTAGAAAATAGTGCATCATCTCCAAGTTCTCCATCTTGAACTCGGCAGCAAGCTTCCGCTGTGTGTCGGAAATCAATCTATCCTCACAAACAGGTCATTCGCATACAAAAGTAGTATCATTTGATTGCCTTCCTCAACCTTGTAGTAAAGGTTGGAATCTGCTTTACTCTTGGTAAATCCCAAACTGGATAAAAAGCCATCTATCCTGCCATACCAGGTCTTGGCTTCCTATTTCAAACCATACAGGGATTTCTTTAGTTTGCACACATGTGACTCTCGGTCATGTGTCTCAAACCTGAGTGGTTTCTCCACATACACTTCCTCTTCGACTACACCATTCAAGAAAGTTGTCTTGACATCCATCTGGTGTATCTTCCATTTCATCATTGCATCCAAAGCAAGTACTGATCTAATGGAAGTGTATCTGGCTATAGGAGCAAAAGTCTCTTCATAATCAATTCCTCTTTCTGGGAGAAGCCACGAGCTACAAATCTCACTTTGTATTTCTCTATGCTGCCATCTGCAGCATGCTTGATCTTGTAGATCCATTTGGAAGTCACAACAGACTTCCCTTCAGGTCTTGGGACTACATCCCAAACATCATTCTTCATGATCGACGGATCATGGCATTCTTCCATTACTTCATCCCAGATCCTGGGAACTTCAATATCTTCAATATCTTCAACATATATCTTTGTTGACGGAACAAATGTTGCAGTCCTTCTTGTTTAGGTGATGGTATACGATCTTTCCTACAAAACAAGTTAAATTGCATGATTAGAAACATCTCATAGTTTTCAGAACAAATTCTTACACATAAAGAAATATGTCATACAGTCATGCAATTATTTTAGCCAATGCTTCAATACAACATTCATCCATATCCTGTAACTTTCTAGATGCCTTCCAATCTCTACCAGAACATTGTTAAGAGTTTTGCACTACTCTCAACATGTCAGCAAAGAGGTTTCATTCTAGATAAGTAGCAATGGAATTTTGTACAGTGCCATAGGCCACTTACCCATTACATGCATATTAGTAGTATGTTGTTCATTAATGCAATTATTCTAATATGCCAAAATACACATCCTAATTCTAGGAACATCAGTATATACATCATTGAACAGTATTATTTAAACAATCAAATATGCAATAAATGATGACTCAAATACTTATCTTTGTTTGTTTGTTGGGTTGACTCCCTCTGAATCTTTGCAAGTCCATTCTGATGTGGATTGTGAGAAGTGGTCGACTCCCTCTGAATATCTGCATCCTTACAGAAACTACTAAAGTGTGCTCCCTCTTGATCATTGCTTCCTGGATTACCTATTCTTGAACTTATATCCATCCTCGATCACTATGCATGCTTACTAGTATCATCATTGTGTTACCATTGAGATCTCATACATAATCATACATTCATTAGTATAATCTCAATACTATCAAAACACAATAATCTTAAACATGTATAGTCATGATCATTTCAAACAAAGATAATAAGTATTAGCATTCAATGTTTTAGGGAAGACTTCTCTTACTCATGCATATTGATATTTGACCAAAGGACTTTTCTGGTTAGTCATATCATCAATCAAGGTAAGAGACATAATATGCATAAACCCTTGATTACTTACATTTCTAACTTCATGAATAATCATTATCAACAATACAACAATATAAGATCTTAACACAAGTTAGGATTCTAACTTGATATAGGAAAAACATACCTGGATTAGCATGTTAGCTAGCTATGTCTAACATACCCACATGATGTCTTCTTGTTCTTCAATGACTTGTGCTAGTAACCTGCATATCTCATAAGTTAACCATTATAGAACCAAGTTATACATACCTCGTAGGTAAATCTTCTATGTGATCCATGATAATGGATGAATCTTTGTCTTCATGTCTCCATGGTCATATGTTCTTGAACTAGAACATGATTTGTCTTTCTTGATGTACCTTTCATGTTAGCGAACTTCATCAACCTCATACAACAACATAATGCATTAGTACAATTATAAGTGTCAAAACCCTAATCAATGAATATCTTCTATCGTGCATTCATAATTTTATTAAGGTGATATGACAAGTCTAAAGTTAATCAAGATTGTACTAACCTTAATGAAGACAAACATACCATAAACTTAATCATGAACAGATCTTGAAACATACCTGGATAAGTCATACCTGTCGAGATTGCTTGTAATCTTCTTATGTAAGGCCTTAGCCTTATATCCCTCTGAAACTGGAACTTCTTCACTTATGCAGGTGACCAGTCCATTCTCTTCTAGGATTAACCCAATCCACTTGATTTGCAGAAACTGGATCTGGAGCTAGATTAGGATTTGTCAGGGAAACCCTAAAAATTCAAACTTTGAATTTCAAACTTCTGAAAGGATAGAAAGATATGCCTTGATGAGCTGATCAAGCTGGTATACTCAGAATTTGAAAACTGCAAAGTTTCACCCCTCAAAATTGCCTTTGAAACTTCTGGATCTTCTAGATAGGATCCCGAACTAGGGTTTGATAAATCCCACCCTTCTGCCCAACCAAAAGGTTTGATCCAAAGCTCTAAACTTCTATTTTTCTGAGGAGCTTCCAGCCGTGGTCACAGACTTCAAAAATTCCAACTTTTGTAGAAGCCCTAATTTTCCACTTTTCTGATCAAAGTCCCAAACTAGGGTTTGATGAAGCCCGACCTTCTGCCCAACCAGAATTTTTCATCTTGGTCTCTAAATTTCGATTTTTATGAGTATCATTCAGCCATGGTCTCTGATTACAAAAATTCCAACTTTCTCCAAAACCCTAATTCCCGGAGCCATGAATGAAGGTGCTCAAAATCCAATTTTGTTTTGACAGAAATATGCACCTGATTTTTTCTAGTGTAACTCAGAAACTACGAAACCACAAGGTCTAAAACTTCTACCTGCGGTATCCTGACCTAACATCTCTCTAACCCCATGGGTCTTACCTCAATTGGATTCTCTGAGAGAGATTTATGCTAAGTGTCGCAACGTGACCTGTTTATGGGATAAAACATGAGAGCAAACTTGTACGGAGTTCCACGTGTTACTGGTTCACTTTCGGACTTTGAATCTTCAGCCTGTGAAAGTACAGTCCATTCCCTACCTGTCACATTTTACAAAATTTCATTTGGAGCTTCCTAGCCCAAGTTATGACCTTTATTCCTAGGTCACATGTTTATAACTTAGATCTGGAAGAGGCAGAAACCCTAGATTGTATAGATCATAAAACACAAATTACAACAAATTAGAAGTTGTGCTTCGGAAACAAGGTACATGGGGATCTTATCTTCGACCTGTAAGAGTTTTAGATCCTGAAACCTCGCAAAAATGGGTTTATAGCGAAAGTTCTACGATGACTGGTTTTTTCTATATCAAGCCCTAGCATTGCAAGTGCAACAAGTGTCATACATGCCATACCATGCCTTCTTTCAGGCTAGCTCTAATACCATGTTAGATTTTTAGAATTTACTTCAATCTGATCTAGGATCTTAACTGAGAGAACAACATGTACAACATATCAATCATGGACACAATAATGCAAGCACACAAGAGACACAGAGTTTACTTGGGGAAAACCATAAAGGTGAAAAACCCCAATAACTTCCTCAGAAATAGATAGAGCAATGATACAACCCAAGCATAAGAGATAGACATCTCCTAGCAGCAGCTTCTCCTCCTCCACAAGTGCGCCACTCTCCAAATAGTGTGAGAGAGAATAGAATGATCAAATAGAGTGCCTCCCGCACTCTATTTATACTTGACTTGACTTGCCTAATAACCTTTACTAGGTCGGCCTTAACTTAACCACATAACATAATGTTGACTGGGCCGACCCCCAATAGGGTGGTTTAATAACCCTTTGACCCACATGGCCGAACCCCAATAGGGTGGTCTAATAACCTTTTGACCCACATGACTTATACAGGGCCGACCCCAACAAGGTGGTTTAATAACCCATCAAGTATAAGTTACGACACTTACAATATAAATGACGACACTTTCGTATAGAGGAAGAATAACATCTCTATAGGAATACAATATACATATATGTGAAATACATTCTGAAGTTACATATACATCAACAAATCACACTCTCTGGACGGATATCCATGGCAACTCCTTCACTTAGCTCAAGCAATTTTGCATCTTTCAAGCCAGAAAGGATCTCTTCCCCCCGGATGCAGTTGACACCTTGACTAATAATGCGACCGATGGTGGAGCCACCTTCCCTCCTGGCATCACGATGCATCCCCCCACCACCATCTCCTATGTTGGGCTTCCCACTAAATGTCTACATTAATGGTGGACATGACCCTCCTCCACCTGCCCTCCTCGCATGCTCTCGGTCTCTTCACCCACATGGCCTGGTGGGTGGCATTAAATCCGGCCCTGCTTCATACATCCCCTTCCCCTCTCAGGTTTCTCCTCACCATTAATCCCTCTCATGTGACGTCCCCTCCCCCTAGATGGCCCCTACGGGATATGAAGTCCCCCATCTAGGCTCCTGCGGTCATTACCTGCATCCGCCATTCTCTGTCTTCTTCCACAGCCGAAAGCTCGGCTCCTGTTCAGTCTTCCCACGAGGTCTCTGATACTGCCATGAAGTGCACCCGAGGCATCTCCAAGCGCGGCTCTGGCCATGGTTCTGGTAAAGCGGCATCTACTGTCGAGAAGGAGCATCCAACCAATATCAGTTATAAGGACAATGTCTCCATGCCTGTTCGTCGTCTGGTTGACAACTGCGAGTCGCGCAACATTGCTGAAATCCTTGCTTTTGGCAGCCAAGGCATTCAAGTGAACTACTATTGGCTTTTGAAAAACATCATAGGCACCCTGGTGGAGGAAATTCTCACTAACTAGAACATGGTGAAGGTGGCCATTATGGACACCAGGTCCAACATGGCTCACCTTGACAAAGTTCTCGTTTCTTTGGAGGGCAGCCTTACGGGTCATCAGTATTCTCTGTTCCTTCATCTTGTTCCTCCAATCGGCTTTGGTCCGACGGGTCCTGTAGCTGGTTCCTGGGAGGAGGTAGCGACTCAAACCAAAGGTGCAGCCACTATTGCGACTGCGCAGGCTACTAGCAGCTCTTTACATGATTCTATGGGCATCACTGCCTGTGACACCGTCGTTCTTGCTCGCGACCACAATTCTGGACCTGACTCTCCTGCGGCCTTGGTGGTGTAGGGTGCCTCTCCTCATGGAAATTCCTTTCCAATCCCCTCCACCATTGATGTCTTGCATTATAAGCGCACCTGTAAGGTTGAGGACAAGGTGGTTCTCCCACGCAAAGATGAGCCTCTTCCTATCAAGCTCCCGGCACAGCAGTGGACAGACGACTTCTTCGACCCCTGTCCCATTTCTGAGGAAACTCATGGCTCCAAGGACGCGGAGGCTAGCACATGAAGCTACTCATCACGAGCACTATTTTCCTGGTTTTAGCATTCTTCTTTTTTGTTTAGCTTATCTCTGTTTAGTCCAGATTTATACTATGTTTCTATCTTTCCTTATCATCAGTTTTAAAGTTTATACCACTAGGCCTGTCTACAGTGTCTTTTTTTGTAATATTGGCACCATGAGCAACTTTAGAAAGCTATATTCAGACTCTCCTAATGATTGTAACCTTTTTTGTACCATAATATAATTTTACTACGCAGCTTACAAAAAAAAAGAATTAAAAGCAATACTCCTTATCCTATTTTTCCTTAATAAATGAATCTTTCCCCAATCATGAATATGGTTATGACTAGGTTCCTAATGTATAATCACAAGACAATATTACTTTTAAGTTTAAAGAGAAAATGTGGTGACACCCTAAGAAGATAATTAATCCTAATCTAAAAGTTCAAAAGTATTTTTCTTGTTTTAACTAGTTTGAAGAAGAAAAATAATATAGCCAAGATAAGAACAAACTCTCATTAGCTTTATAGTGAAACAAGGAGTTGGAAAGTTCCTAAAACATAGTGGGAATTTCCCTTCTCTGTGATACTATGAGCGTAAAAACATTCTCTTAGAGTGCCAACCTTCCTAGCTTTCTAGCTCATTAAAATTACAATGATCTTCTCTCCAAGCTTTTTAAGCATAGGAATAAAATTCTAAAGAAAAATAAATAATTCATTTTTTAGGTCATGTAAACTAAAATTGGTCTTAGTAGATGTTAATCATGAACATAATCGTCATATATTATATAGGTGATAGACTAAACTTACTAGCTAATTAGTTAGCACTGTTTTAAAACCATTTTCATATACTTTATATACTTTTTGTTATCTTGAAAACTTAACAAGTTATGTAATATTTAATTTTTCATCTTAAATTCAATATTTCTATATTACTTCATCATACAAATATCCTAGCATCTTCTTATTCTTCACTTTTTTTTTAACAGAAACGGTTGAAGAGATTTTGATTATATATAAAACAGAGAGTACAGAGAATTTAGATAGGATTGTTCCCAGAGTAGAACAACATCCATCACACCTTGTTCATCCTTCTCTAACTTGTAGCTATCATGAAAAATACCTAGTCTGTGGAGGCTATAGCTCCTTACATACTATCCAAGCAAAAAAATGCAAAAACAAAACATAGCAGGGAGATTTTTGTCTGTCCAAAATGAAGCTACTAAAAAGAGAAAACAAACTGACAAGAACCTATTCTAGAATTTCGGGAGGCTAAATCCTTTGTCATATTTCCAGATTATACATATAACTAAGAGGCTACAATAAAGAAAACATAACTTATGCAAAAACAAAGTGCAACCAGAAACCAGGACTCTAGTGTCAGAGGCACGTGTCCAAGAGGTCATCTTCAGCATTCGTTGCGCTCCTATCCTTCGCTGAGCGAGCTCCAACTTGCAGTCCAGTGTTGACCAGTTCGTTCTTTAGCATATCCAGCTTCCTACCAACTTTCAGAATTTTACTATTCGCAGCCTCCAAATGTGCTTCCTTTATTCCCTCATGAGGATGAATTGCACCCATGGCTTCTTCAAGTTTACTTACCCTCTCAACAATCTTGTTGTTGTGATGCTTGACCTCAGTATGAGTTGCTTGTGCAAGGGAAAACAGATAGGTTAGGGCCTGCTTCATCTCCAAATTCTCATTTCTCGCCAACCTAATTTGGTTTTCCAGATCATTCATATGATTCATGACTTCCCCAAAGTCATAATTTCGGCCATTTCCCTGTCCAGCACCAAGATTAACAATATTATCCTTTTCCAGGGTGTTGTCTGGTCGCTCCTCCTTCCCTACCAAGCCAAACTGACAGAGACCATGCACATGAGAGATAATATGCACGTCTTCATGCATAACGCCATGTACACCTTCATAAATCGAATGCACCCATCTTTGAGTACCATAAACACTTTTAATAGGTTTTTTACAGCGAAGACAATTCGCCAGAACCTCTAAGCCACTCAGGTTTTGAGAACCGGAACTAAAGTGCTCCATGTCAATGCAATGCTTCCATCACCAAGCAGGATGAGTGCAATTGAGGTCAAAAACAGAGCTCCCTGAAATAGCTTGCAGACACTAGGAAAAGATGCAAATGAAGGCAGAAACATTCCCTCTGGTGTTTAAAGACAAGCCTCGAGTCTGACAATTCTCCTCTGTATTACACATGTGATCCATGTGGCTGAGGCATGGAGCAGTCCTAGAGCATTTACGAGGGGAGCGTGTGAGGATCCGAAATAGATCTAGAGGATGGGTTTGAAGGGAGTAAAATATTTTCAAATGGTCGATGAGATTGGGGATAAGAAAAAGGGTGCTAATATCAACCTTTAGGCTGCCTTTAACCACGATCCAAGGAGAGTTCAAGGCCAAGGTTTGGCCATCGATTCTAAAGGGAGGGAAATAAAGATTAAGGGATCCAAATGTTTTCAAGAGTAACATTATCACTCTCTAGGACACCACATCTCAAACAAGCTCCTTTGTTAGCCATACTATCCACCTATCGATTATGGCCTCTTAGAACATGCAGAAAATTAATTGGTTTAAATTCTTTGGTTATACAATTTAGAAGGTGGTGCATCTTGGAGGAGGGGCTCTTCCGGTTCCTTGTAATATTTCTTGCTTCCCTTGTGACAATTAATGAGTCACCAATAACAATCATTTCCTCAATTCCCATATCTCTAGCAAGCTCCAAACCCTTAATTAAGGCAAGCCATTCAGTAACTTTATATATATATCAACTCAATAACATATATATATATATATATATATTCTTGTCAACCCAATGCTATATATATATATAATTTAATTTTTTTCCAAATAGCTGTTTTGCTTAGAGTAATCTGATTCAATTTGCTCTTTCAAACAGTACAGATCTTACAGTTAGAACTGAAATTCTTATTCAAGTGTTTTAGATGATCGATGTCATGTGTTTTTGGAAAAGAAGTTATAATAGAAGAGCTTGATATTTTTTTTCTTGAACTTTATAGGTCCTCTCTTACGAAGACAAAAATTGTTTTTGCAAATATTGTTTTTATTGTTTTTGCATTTTTTCTTCTGCATGAATGTAAACTTGTTACACAGAAGTATGCAGCTTAAAATAATTTTTATTTTTAAGCTCAAACTCTAAAACTAAGTGCATTTTTCATACAACATTGAACTCACTTAACCATGCATGGTTGTTAGTTAATTATACAGTCATTCATTATCGATGATATTAGATTCTTTTAATTTAGGTTAAAGAATTTTGAAATAATATTTGTTGAGATTTTATATTTTCAAAATTTTGATGATGTATAATTTCAAAATTCTGGATGTTTTCCATGACAGTGTTGCACTGTCATGGAATCAAAAATTGATGGCCTCGTCACTCTGTTATAGCTATGTTTATAGGGAGACTTTAAAAGTTGATCAGATTTTATTACACTTCCATTATATTGCAAAGTAATAGAAACCAAGCCCATGGTAATCCTACTCACCGATCTTGTCTTCTTATTCTCATTCAGAATCTAAATGCTTGACATTGTTACTTTCTTCTTTGGGGCATAAGATCTAGTTGATACGTTAAAGGATTCAGAATCTAAATGCTTGACACTGTTACTTTCCTATTTTGGGCATAAGATCTAGTTGATATATTAAAGCTAAAAAGGATTGATGAAGCGAATGCCTAGCCATATAACTAAGCTGAAAGGACGATGCATTAACATTTATGCCCTTGAGAAGTACAACAAGACCGGATGCAAAGCAGCAAATTTACGCTTAATGACTTGGATTAAATCAGTGGCTTATAGGAAACATTATCATCAACATATCAGTTTAGATCTCCTATGTGTTTGTGTGTTCATAACTTTAATAATAGACAAATTTAGTGTTAATATTTATTTTATAATGCTGGTTTCAAATTATATAATAACTACTAGTTAAGATATAAATAATTAATAATTTAGTTGTGGCTTAGGGATATTAACCCACCACAAGTTCACTAACTATAATATCATGTAATAAGTATGTCTTTGAATTATATAACATTTAATTAGTATATGTCTTTCAGTTATATAACATTTAATAAGTATATATTTAAAATTATTATACATTTAAGTTATATAATATTTGGTAAGTATATACTTTAAGATACACATATCAGATTTTTATTTTCACAAATAAAAGTTGTACATACAAGAGTCAAATAGAAGTGAGCTTCTTCTCAAGCAGATCAAAGTAACATATAATAAACCACAACTACTATCAAGAGCATCTCAATGCAACATCTCATACTGCCTTGGCAAAAAAATTTACAGGAATACAGTAAGTCCTCAAATATCATCTTAAGACATATATAAAGACCTCAATCCATTGAAGTCCAACAAAACAACAAGGAGTAGATGGTGGATTAAAAAAATGGAGATTCACCAAAGATAGTAAATCTCCTCAAGAGAGTGCAACATAGCTTCACCAAGGGCCCAATCAATAAGGCATTTGGAGTCCCCATAAATTTGCAAGGAATGCATATTCATGTTCTTCTAAAACCAAAGTAAACCCCACACGGCCAAAAGCTGAGCAAGGGTATTAAACCCTTTTCATGCTTTGAATGATAAACGAAAAACATGGGCAGGATTTAATTTCAAAACAGCTCTAGCCCCACACCAATTAGATTGTTCGGCACCGGTGAAAAAGGCTAAAGGGAAAAGATAGTCAGATTGCCTGAACGGGTTCAATCTGAGCCCGTGGCCATCATACTTTTTGTAATCCAAATAATGGGAAATAATTCTGGAACAAACCCTTAGCTTGTTCAGCTTTGAGTCCCTGGATATAATACCATTTCTGACACACCAAATCTCCCAAATCACAAAGAAGACTATATAAAGATCCTTGTTGCGACAATTGAACCACCGGAAAATATTTTCAACAAAGGAAAGAGAATCACAGGTAAACTGGAAACCAAAATGTGTTACATCATCTCATCCTAGATGAATTGGAAGAAAGGGCAATTACCAAATAGGTGATCGACAGAGTCCTGATCCTGTAAACAAATGCTGCAAAAACCCGATCCAACGAAACCCCTCTTACATAAGTTTTTCCTGTCGGTCCAATGAAACCCCTCTTACATAAGTTTTTCCTATTTTGCCAGGTTAAATTTTTATTCTATATACTGATCCATGAGAAACATTTTATCTTCGAAGGCATAGGTCCATGCCATACCTTTTTTAGCCACCATGTATTATCCAAGTCAGATTCCAAAGCCATAATCTGGTTATAGGCCAATCTCATTGTAACTGAACCCTCAGAAGTATTGTAGGCCCACACCAACTTATCTTTGTGTTGGTTGAAGGTGATGCCCGCATGCTTAAGGTTATCAATGTAACAATCCCATTTATCACTAAATGGTGGATTCAGACCCAAATCACCAGAGCTATACCAGACAGTCCTACCATCCTCTTGTGAAAACACCACCTCCTTTAGTACATAGATGCTCCTCCTGTGTAATTCAGTTATCAAACCCTGGGATAGAGAGAAGTCATTAAAAAGACCAGAAAGAAGATCGATCCCAATATAAATATGAGTACCTCTTTTAGCCGACCAGGAGATGGACTCATTAATAATGGGAAAATATTTCAATAGACTATGCCAGATAGTTGATCCCATATGTATTCTCTTAACACATGATCTGAAAATTTAAATTGGAGGAAGATGTTGCAGATACTTAGCATGCAAAAGGTTCCCCCAAAGTCCTGAATTAAAGAGGCTACGCCATAAGCTCTTCACACAAAGGGATTTGTTGAATAAACTAAGGTGTTTGATTCCCAACCCCCCAAGGTGCTTAGTCCTTGATAAGATATCCCGGATACAAGATGAAATTTAGAAATACCAACCTTTCCTACCCAGAGGAAGTGAAGCGCCACTAACATCACACACAGTGTGTATCTGATTGATGAATATATACGTAAAGATACACATTGTCCGATGTGTTGTTCCCCGCATCGACCTGTATATATGTTAGGATACATACCTCCTTATTGGTCGAATGACATGTAGATGAAGAAGCAGCTTGGACAAGTAGCAAATTGATCTTATTCTAGTATTTAGAAGGTGATCCCTTAAATTGTTCATCAATGCGTTATCACTACTGGGTAAATTAGAAGCCATTCGAACAAAATCTACCAAATTAGGAAAGAAAACCTACTACACTTACTGCGAGTCATTTGAATGTGTTTTATTTTTATGATTGATTAACTGCAGTGGAATTTACATAACTTCTTTGGGATTTCTTGGCACTTTGATATTTGAATATGTTGTGTACATGGTTGTCACATGTTTGGCCTCTACATCTTTAATGGAATGATCCAGAGACCACATGCACCCTCTGCTGTCTATTTTTATCTATCTGTCAATCTCATTCTTCATGGATGATGATCATACAATTCCATTGAATGCGAACTCGATAATCAACAGCTAAGGGTGGAGCTGTAACTGCTCTTATCTCTACTTCTCAATCTGGTTAAGATGTTGGCTATGATGCTTAAATGAGTGATTCTACTAAAACTTGTGCTTTTACTCAACTTGGAAAATCACATTAATGGGAAGGCATTTTTATTTTTGAAGGTGAGGCATACCCATGGTGTGGGATGGAGCTGCTGAGTAATGCCGTGTTGGTAATGCGCTTGGGCATTACATTAATCGTTGCACCTGGGTCTATGATACACTTGTTTATTTAGGATTTTTCGGCCCATAATGAGATGTAAAATGGTCCAGGGGTTCCCTCCATTTTGGAAGTAGAGCAAAGAAGAACATTAGGCGATTGGGCTGTGAAGCCACCGACTGAGAGGCTGTCTCACCCAACGAGGTCTCTTAGACTTATTAACTTAGCCTTCAATCTAGTGCTGTCTTAGGTTTCTCTTCACTTCAATTTCCACAGTCTAATAAACTTATTTTATAACTTCTTAAAATAGTTTCTATCACTAAAAATCTGAAAATATGTTGGATCAAGCAACCACAGAAAAACAATATACAGCTAAAGATATTAAACCAAAATGCAAATAATGGCACACATAAAAGATAGGCAGAGATTTACTTGGTAAAACCCTCTAGAGGGAACATCCACTGAGCAATGGTATCAGTCATCTTATTATTCATTCAGAACATGAAAATTACAACTGCTCTCAACTCAATCAATCTTTCTCCTACAAGAATCCAAGAAATAAATATATTTCTTACACTGTTACTCATAACTAACCAAACTTATTTACTCGATTAGACAGTTACACAGTTACCAGGAAAATTGGTTGTCACCAATTTCCAACAAAATCTCTATAGATCTATGATAAACCTGTAATAGTCTTAGAAACATTGAAAGACGAAGATTGAAGAAGAGAATCCATCTCAAGTGTTGAGAACAATGATGTCGAGATAGGGCCATGGTGATTGATGTCGCAGATGATTTTATGGACCTTTGGCGATGGAATTAGTTCATCAACTGACTATAACTCAACCATTAATGCTACTAAGATTAGCATCCATATAGAATAGATTGCAGTGAAAATATTCATCTTCATCATGCTTTCAAAATCGAATTCAAGTCCTTCCTCTACTTGAGTTTTATGAAAGAAACACTATTTCCACCTAGCTGCCATACCTTTTCGCAAGAGGGGTTTCGATAATGTAGTTGACTGTCCCCTATGGATCTAGCTCTTCTAGTTCAGTGGGACAAGTGTGAAAGAGTTTAGTTTTCCCGCTTATGCTTTCATTCTAGGATATCACTCCTCTGCACCCTTGAGCCTCGCTATCTATCTTTACTATATGTAATAAGAGCATGGGACAATTTGAAGTTAACCTTTCTAAGGAATAAGAGAAAACCTAGACCAGCACATGTCCCTTGAATTATTTTGAACACCATTTGTTTAATCTAGAAAAGAAACTTATTTAAAAGCCTATAATATATATAATGTATTAGTAATGTGTAGGGTTACAAAGAATTGCAAGCTGTATTTGGGATTAAAACCTTTCAGAGATAACTAAGCATTTGTATTGCTTCAAACATAGCTCTACTTTTCTAAGTGGCTTAAGCATATGTGTTTTTCGGAATCATCACACCTTACTATTACGTAATAGCTTATAGGAACTAGAATGTATAGACACTTAACATTTTAATGTATAGACCGAACTTTAAACTTTGAGGTCTAAGAGGGTCTATGCATGACTAAGGGTCACAAAATGTTTATATGTGGGTCCAAGTAGCAATGAGAGTGTGCTAGAGACTCTCAAAGGCAACTAGAAGGACTCAAAGTAAGTAACGCAAGCAATTTGATCCAAGAAATGTGTATCTTAGACTAGGGACAATGATAGAAATTAAGGTGAAAACCAATGTTAGCTAGCAAGTGTGAGCTCTTGAATCAACGAGGTCCAAAGTATATGATAAAATGTCGTCACTTAGAATATGTGGGCACATGTCCCAATTTTGCATTATAGTCTATGTGTTTGTGTTCAGGGACACAATGCTTTAGGTTAGCCCCATGATGTACAAATATGGAACACCCACACCATGGATAATGGTGGAATGCCTAAACTACGCTTAAAAGTAAACATGTGATGAAGTATTAAAGTAAAAAATTCATTTTGATGTAATCTAGGTCTTCTCAAATTTGCAAATTTATCTCTTAACAAATTAAAAATGATATGTTTTTTTTGTTTTTAACAAACCTCCCCTAGAAATAACTGTATCAATTTCCTTACTCGTAGAAAAGACGCGTGCATGTGTGCAGTGAAGTTCACGGGGTCCACACATGTTTTGCATTTTTTGCATAACCATTAAATACCAATATCCATTGTCATCTTGCTTCCATGCGAATATATGTGGAGGCCGGATTGGTGGGTATTCCAAGAAACACATTTCTAGCATTGGTTTTTGCTTCTAGGAAAAAATGCAGATGCTGGATCAACTTTGTTCTAAGAAAATATATTCCAGCATTTGCAATTTTTCCTAGAAGCAAGGTTTTGACATTTTTAAGTGTTTAATATAAGTTGCTGTTTCTATTTGTGATGTTTCAACATTTTTAAGTAGATTTTCTACAAGTCTAGTTGTAAGTATTGGTGTTTCCAATGCATCTGTGAGGGGTGCCACTTTCTTTGTAGCGAGGTAAGGCAAGTCATCTATCTGGTTAGACCAACTTTATGGTCAAACCTTCAACATGCTTTCTTAGACAATTAGCAGACTGTGTGCAAAAACGAATTGAGTTAAATAAAGTGCAGAAAAAACGAATTGAGTTTTTCTATGATATTTGAATGTCTAACATGGTCATTTATGATATTAACTTTTTGCTAAAAAAATCTATTATCATTTTGTGACTTCTAAGTTCTAAACCTATGTGAAGAAACAACATAGCCACACGCAGATACAAAGTGAATCTACATCTTTTATTTTATAATTTCCTTCCCAACAACACTCACACAAAACCATAGTTATGGAAATAGAGTTAAATGCGGAGGCATCATGTATGACATGTGTAGTAAACATCATTCCATGCCCAACACCGACACCACCAACCCTTTTCCATCTAGTATCGTGGTGTCTATGCATGGGCTCTAAAGTTGTTTATTTGTTGTTAAGCCCTCAATGATGGCACATTACCCCCTATAAAGTGGCGCATTACACCCTATATTGTGGTGCATTGCATATTATTGATGTCGGCTTCGGTCTATTAGTGGGTCTATTAGTTGTTATTATACACCTTTGTCTCCTATATATAGGAAGGAGATATTTTCATCTTAGTTATCATTGTATCTTATATTGTCTTATGTACTTAGTACTTTGTGTAAGGAGGTTTCCCCCTTGAAGAGGCTTGTTATTCATCTTTGTTCTTCATTATTAAGGCGCGGATTACTTTCTTTTGGTTTATTTCTGCTCTTTTTATGCTATTTTTGGGACTTCGTTGATTAACATTTGTTGTTAGAGCTCTTTCCCCAAGATTGGTTTCTTCAAAATGAGACATATTGGAATTTTCGCTATAATTTTATTCCTACAAGGATTCAGAAAGCGAGATTAAAAACCCATATCTAGAAAAGGCAGAGCTATCTTTCGTCCCTGATACATTACAGGTTTGGATATATTTTCCTTGGAAGGTCCAAAAACTAGTCTAAAATAGGTGCTATGGGGAAAACAATCATATATGGAGCATGCGAGATCCAAATTGAGTGAGACTTGTTGCATCAGAAAGGCGACGAAACAAGGTAAATGTTGTAGATATTATTGGACACGTGGCATACCGTACAAGTCTGGTCTTCTGAATAGACCAAAAATAAAAAGTGTTGGGAGATTTGCAATAACTTCTTACTGGAGCATCCAAATTAGGTCATACCTATGACATCAAAAAGAGGAAACATCGGGATACAATAGGCCAAATTTTCAGGCCCAGAGGAGCCAAAATTTCAAATTTAACTCAATTCCAAGTCAGCGATAAAACAATCTTCCAATCAGGGTTGAAAAAGGTACGCCATTTTAAATTTGAATAAATTTGGTAGAAGGATTTGTTTGGGGGAACCCTAGGGTGTGATATATATTTATATTGTTCAAAATGTCAATAAAAGGAAGTGGAAAAAATCCCACTCCAAGCAAACCACCCAAGGATTCATCCTCGACATATGAAGAAAATGAAGAATTAAGACGTGACTTGACCCTTTGAAGTGAAAATTTTGAGGAATGGAGTAAACGGGCAGTGACATCTACTCAATTGTTAAACCAAAAAATTTATATAGAGAAGGAATTAAAAATATGGCCAGTAAAGAGGATCTCAGGGGGATGGCCAGTAAATAAGATCTCAAGGGGATGACCAATAAAGAAGATCTTCAAGAATTGAAGGAACTGATGAATGATATAAAACATAGCTTTATTCCTCATTCATCTACTCAAGAAGAGGATAAGGAGGAAAAAGGGGACTTATTCCAGTCACGTATTGTGAAAATTTCAAAACAGTTGGAAAACAAGAAGTTTGAGACCCAAAAATTTGATGATTTACTACATCATCATGGGTTCAACTCAGGTCCAAGGAACTACTCTATTCCAACAATTGACATGAGAAAGTTTGATGGCAATGATCCAATAACTTGAATATTCCAGATGGAGCAATTGTTTGATCTGCACCAGGTGCAAAATTTGCAAAAGGTAACTATTGCATCCTTATATTTAGAGCCTGATCAATTTGTATGGTACCAATGGCTTTGTGACCATAAAAAGAACTCTATTATATCTTGGTATATATTCACGGAAGAATTGATTGCACATTATGGAGATATAAATAGAAACACCTTCTTTGGCTAGTTAGCAAATCTCAAGAAAAAAGGCCCAGTTACAAAGCATGTCAAGCAGTTTCAGAAGCTAAGTCTTAGAGTGAAGAATATTTCAAAAGATATTTTGTTGGATCACTTTATTGGAACTTTGAAGGATAGCATCCAAAATGAGGTTCGACTTTGGGAACCTAAGTCCTTGGAGTATGCATTTAGGGTGGCAAGAAAAGTTGAAAACAAAATTATGGCAATAAGGAATTCTACCACTTGCAACTATAAGGAATGAAGTGTGGTCTCGAGTCATCCAAAACCTACAAGGTTTAGACAACAACAACTAGAGGGAAAAAGAGAAAAAGGGATTTTTTACAATTGTGATAGAAAATACAATAAAGGCCACAAGTGCATTGAGAAGAAACTATTTTACATAGATTGTGAAGAAGAGGAAGAAAATGAATAAGAAGCATCAAAAGAAGAGGATTCACACCAGGAACCAACACCAGGGATTGAAGCAAAAGAAATTCACCCCACCATATCTTGCAATGCTTTGGATAGAATTACCACTCCTCAAACTCTCAAGATAGAAGGCTATATTAAGAAGAAAAAGGTAATAGTACTAATTGATTTTGGCAGTACTCAAAATTTTATTCATTGTAAGATAGGATGGGCTTTAAATTTAAGTTCATATATCCAGCACTAGAGTTTCAGGTGATGGTTGACGATGGAGGAACTATAAATTGCTTAGAAAAATGTCATAAGCCTTAGATCTCTCTACGAGAGAGTATGTACTAAAAAGTCCAATAATCGCCATTCCAATGGGTGGGGCTGATGTGGTCATAGGTTACAATGGCTACAATCCCTAGGAACAATAACTTTTAATTTTCAAGAGCTTTTCTTCAATTTTTTTCAGGGAGGAAAAGAATTTGTGTTAAGAGGTATCACAGGGAGAACTAGTAACATAATCAACTCTAATGGCATGACCAATCTTTTGCAGAAGGAAAAATGGGGTGTAATTGCACAATTTTGATCACTGGATGTTCAAACACCTAAATTGTCCATCTCTCCAAATATACAATAGGTCCTCGACAATCATTCCAAGGTATTTGATAATATTCCCATAGGTCTCCCACCTACTTGAGAACATGATCATGCTATTCACTTGGTTCCAGGAAATGTTCCTCCCAATATCAAGCCTTACAGATATCCCTATGCCTAGAAAAGTGAAACTGAGCATATGGTCGCAGAAATGTTAGAGGCTAGAATAATTCAACCTAGCAAAAGTTCTTACTCTTCTCCAGTAATATTGGTGCACAAAAAGGATGGCTCCTGGTGTAATGTCCCCAGCTTGACCCCATGGCATTAAAATCGTAAATGATGTAATATTGTTATAAAATCGTGGTGAGGAGCTCAAGGCCAAGGCCCTACCATCGATTTATCAATGCATATGGTTCACGTGCTAGCCATGCGCAATGGAATTGTGAATATTATGTAAATATGCATTTTTAATAAAATACCCACAACTAGCTATGTAATGCAACAAGAGATGGGGGCATGATTTTACAAGGAATTGGGAGGGAAAACATTCAAACCCTTGAGCCAATCAAGTCAAGCCAAGTGTCAATGAGATAACCCATCAAACTCTCAACTACCCATGTTTACTTTTGTACCCAATCATTCATTTCTCCCAAGAGTTGGGTGAAGTAGTTAATGCCTTGGGGAATGGGGAGGTATGGATGTCCAAAATTCGAGTATGGGCAACCACCCTGCATGGAAAAACGTGTTTGGCTTCCTTGGCAAGAAAAGAGCCATGAATTTGCCTCCCAAGCCATAACCCATCAAGAAGTTTTGCCTCTCTCACGTTTTTGGAGCTAGCTGGGCTTTCCCCATCACGTTTTTCACCATTTTCCTGCATTTTCCATGCCTGGGAACTCGTTTTTGTATTGCACAATGGCTGGGAGGAAGGGAGCCACGATTTTGGGATTTATGGAGGCCGTTTTTGTCCCTTGAATGCCCATAAACGTTTTCTGGAAACGATTTTGCTCTCCCAGGGTTGAATCTCCAATTGCTATTTCGTTTTTGGTGTGCCCACGATTTGGGAAAGTCCATGGCCATCTTATTTGTAAAATCCCATTGCTGAAAATGGGCATCCATGCCCAATTTGAGTTACTGTGTGTAAAAGAAGGTTGGGATTGAGATGGGTATCTATTGCTTTGGCTGTGAATGAGCTAGAATGTTCCCTTTTCCTTGTAAGATTCATGTCCAGCTCGGGGGTGGCAGTTGTGTTGAGAGATCTATGAACACAATTGGCCTATCGTTGGGTGGAACGTTGTAGCAACATAGCTAGTTGTTTGGGGCAATTGCACAAATGAAGATAAGTGTTCTCTATGTGCATTTTACTTCTGCAATGTTTTAATTTGATGTTTATTACTGATATGTTGAATGCATATGAAAGATGTGTGTGGGTGATGTTCTTATTATGCTGTGCATATATGTTTAATTTGCATCTGCACACATTAATTTTATGGCTATGAGTCTAATGAATGGGCTGAGTTTTTGTGAAAGCCCCATAGATTGACATCATGTTTCCTTACCGGAGTTGGATCCGCGGGAGGGGACATTACACTTGGTGTATTTGTGTAGATTATAGAGAGCTCAACAAGCTCACTATTCAAGATAAATTTTCCATTCCAGTTATTGATGAATTGCTAGATGAATTACACAGTTCAATTTAATTCACCAAGATGGATCTTCGCTCAGGCCATCATCAAATCATAATGAAGAAAGAGGACTTTCCAAAAACATCTTTCTGAACTCATGAAGGCCACTATGAGTTTTTGGTCATTCCTTTTGGCCTTACAAATGCGCCTTCCACATTTCAAAGTTTAATAAATTCCATCTTCAAGCCCTTTCTTTAAAAAATTGTGTTAGTATTTTTTGATGATATACTGATCTACAGTAAATCTTAGGAAGCCCATGCTCAACATGTTGATAAGGTGCTCACACTATTGGAGGAACAAAAATTATATGAAAAACCCTCCAAATGTTTCTTTGGAGTACAGAAGGTGGAATACCTAGGTTGCAGATCATCTCTCATGAAGGCATTAAGGAAAACCCTAACAAAATTAAAGCAATCCAGTAATGGAAGATCCCTACAACCCTAAAACACCTTAGGGGATTTCTCGGGTTGATAGGATATTATCGCAAGTTTGTTCAAAATTATGAGCGAATAACATCACCCTTAACAACATTACTGAAAAATGATGCATTTTCATGTACTCCAGATTCAACTAAGGTCTTTGAAGAACTCAAAGAGGCCATGTGCAAAGCTCCGGTCTTGGATACAACCAATTTCACAAAAACCTTCTTCATGGAATGTGATGCATCAGGGAATGGAATTGGTGTTGTTCTAATCCAAGATGGAAGTCCCCTTTCCTTTGAAAGCTAACCAATTAAGGGGGAGAATATACACAAACCAATTTATGAGAAGGAAATGCTAGCAATTCTACATGCCATGAATCAATGGCACCTTTACCTGATAGGAAGACATTTCAAGGTTAAAACTTATCATGATAGCCTTAATTTTTTCTTGGAATAAAGGCTGTCTTCAGAAGAGCAAAAAAAATGGGTAACAAAGATGTTGGGATATGACTTTGAAATCATCTACAAAAAGGGGAAGCAAAATGTTGTGGAAGATGCACTCTCCAAGAAAGATGAGGATGTTGAAGAATTTCTCCATGTTATCTCCATCATCCAACGAGATTGGATAATCGAAGCAAGGGGTGAATGGAAGAATGATGAAGAAATATGGACATTCCTTCAAAAGTTGTAGTAGGATCCCAGTGCCTCTAATACATTTATGTGGAAAGATGACTTTCTATGGTACAAGGATCGCTTATATATTTGTAAGAGTTCCCAACTCAAGCAAAAGGTACTTTTGGAATTCCACTCCTCACCGGTAGGAGGACATTCAGGTTTCTTAAAAACCTACCACAGGGTCAAGAAATATATTTTTGGGGATGGTATTAAAACCAATGTTTGAAAATTTGTGACAGAATGTTTGGTTTTCCAACAAAATAAAGTGAAAACAATTAAGACCCTGGATATTCTGCAGCCACTTGTAATTCCAAGCCAACGATGGAAAAAGGTCTCAATGGATTTTAACACAGGTTACCAAAGTCTGAAGGAAAGAGTATCATCATGGTGATTATTGTTAGACTTACTAAATATGCACACTTATGTGCACTATCTCACCCTTTCAAATATAGCATAGTTGCCACTGCTTTTATGAAGACAGACCAAAAACTACATGATACTCCAAATATTATAGTAAGTGATAGGGATCCGATTTTCATTGGCAATTTTTGGACTGAATTATTTTCTTGTTTGGGTACTTTGCTGGCTCATAGCTCTTCTTATCATCCTCAGTATGATGGAAAAAAAAATATAGTGAACAAATGTTTGGAAGGATATCTTTGATGTTTTACAGTTGATAAACAAACATAATGGGTCAAGTTGTTACCCTTGGAAGAATGGTAGTATAACACTTCCTTCCATACATCAGCAAAAATGACCCCATTTATGGCACTTTATGGATATCATCCACCATCCATAACATATTCACTAAGAAACTCAGCTAAGGTTCAAGCATTGGAAGACCACGTGGAGCATCAACAACAAGTTCTTCAACTCTTAAAGGACAACTTGACTTTGGCACATAATCGAATGAAGCAACAAGCAGATCAACACCACATTGTGGGATTGGGTGTTTTTAAGACTACAACCATACAAATAGATGTCCCTGGAGAATACCGAGAAGGATAATAAATTATCACCTAAATACTATGGTACCTATAAGGTGATACAAAAGATTGGTATTATGGCCTACAAATTGGAACTTCCTACATCTTCACATGTCCATCTAGTTTTCCATGTTTTATGTTTAAAGAAGGCCATCGGTGACAAGCTACTAGTTCAAATGATATTACCAAAACTCAATGAGGAAGGAAAAATAATATTGGAGCCTGAAGAAATCACTGAAACGAGAATCAGACAGCTTTGGAATCGATCAATTCTAGAGTATCTCATTAAATCGAAGAACCTACCAGCGGAAGATTCAACATGGGAAGACGAGTCCTTAATACAACAACATCTAAAACTACTCCAGCATTGAGGACAATTTTTTTTGAAGGGGAGGGGCATGTTAACCCCTCAATGATGGCACATTACCCCCTATATTGTGGTGCATTACATATTATTGATGTTGGCTTGGGTCTATTAATTGTTATTGTAGACCTTTGTTTCCTATATATAGGAAGGAGATATTTTCATTTTAGTCATAATTGTATCTTGTCTGTCTTATGTACTTATTACATTGTGTAAGGAGGTTTCCCCCTCGAAGAGGCTTGTTATTCATCTTCATTCTTCATTATTAAGGTGTGGATTACTTTCTCCTGATCTATTTTTGCTCTTTTTAAGCTATTTTTGGGACTTGGTTGCATAACATTTGTCATCTGACGAGGGTTCATGGAGACACCACACAACAATGTCTTAGATACCATGTCTTGCATGCAACCATGTAATGTGGACATCCCCAAATTGTCTTGACACAAGTTGTAATTGGTGTTGGGTTCAATTCTTGCTAGGTTCAAATCTTGCCAAGGCATAAGATCAGACTGGAGAATGGAACTGTATTGAGGAAAAAGGAGCTAACGAAGATCCATTTGGATTTATGATCGGAGAAGAGAACAATAACAAGTTGTGAGGTTGAATTCAAGAAATATGCATTATCATTTATTTACTAGAGAATGGTGTAGAATCCATAAGCAAGAGGCTTTAGTTTATGATACTATTGGTCTTTTAAACATTACTTTTCTAGATACAATAAAATCCAATCCCCAAATTGAAAATGAAATGTAAAGGAAGAGTCTTTATAGGTAAATAATAATAGAGAGAGAAGTTGCGCATTTTAGCAGAAATATTTTCAAACCTTATGAAATCCCAAGTGGGGTTGCGACTATTGCTAGATATTACCTAGTGTAGTATGCTCGACATGTTTGATCTCTGGATTCTTCAGGTCATCGCTACATGGTAAGGTCTCCTCCTATTGCTGAATGATCTAGTAGGGGATCCCTTGGCTTATTCGAATCTAGTAGCGGGAGACTCTTCCTATTGCTTTTGATGATCATTATGTTGGGCCTTCGGATTATTCAGTTCCTTTTGCATGGATTTTGCAAGGAAAGTGGTGTTTTATTTCTGCTCCTACAGAAGGGCCAAAGAATTCCATGGATCTTGAAGACATTTTTGTTTGGTTTAATTTTGGAATCTCTTGCACTAAATAAAACAGAGTTTGTCCATTCAACCCTTGTATTGCACACATTTGTAGTAGAGTCAACAGGATTGGCAAAGTGAATATGCCAAGTAATATGCAACTAGATATGCTTGCAACAAGTTCGTATGGCACTCTATAAAATATGTAGACACAAAAATCAATGGTGTATTTGGTCGAACATTTGCTTAATTTACCCTAGGTAGCTTTACCACGGGGGCCCACACAGAAGTTTGTGAAGGAAATGTGCATGAGAAAACCTTAGTATATGGCATATGCTACCATCCCTGCTTATAGTCCCTCGATATGAGGTCAAATAAGGCCTCCAATATGATGAATGGTTAGAAGGAAAATACATTCCAAAATAATTGGATAAATTGTTTTGAAAACCATGCAAATATTAATACAATTGTGATGTGTGATTTATACAACCCCTACTGCTCTTGGAAAGGACCAATAAACTCCTTCATGGAAATTGAGCATGCTATTAATTTATACCTATATTGTGTATTTTTAAATATTTTAAAATGAAAAGCAAGATGAATTAATAATATTTATAAATAATTGTTTTTCAAATGTAAGAAATATTTTAGTATTAAATAATAATAAAATATAATATTTAATCAATATGCACTTCACTATAAAGTAATAAACAAGCTATAGGTTATGATATATATCATTATATTTTAAATGTTTTGAAGTCAATGGTACAACTTATATAGTTTTTGTTATTTTGTTGCAAGTGCATAATGTTTGCAAAATCTCAATCACTTTTCTCTTTGTCCTTTACAACCCATTATGATAGAAATGTTGTCAAATATGTAATAATGCTTACATATGTGCTTAAAAATTTACAATACTCATAAGAAAACATGCATAATTAAAAAAAATTACACCTCAAGATATTGATCCCTCTCCATGCTTTATAGATCTGGAATTAAGATGGACCTATGTTGGTTATCATCAATCACAAGTCTCTTCTTTGCTAAGGATAATAGGAATTATTAAACTATTGAATGTAGCAATGTGGCATGCAAATATTTTAAATCTTGGCCCACCTATCACAAAGGTTGATTCTAGTTGTTGGAATTCATGTTCTCATTATGGAAATCATATAAAATGTCAATAAAATACAATTTCATCACCATGGACACTTATTATAGTCATATTCACCCTCCCTAGCATCATTCCTAAACCTAGAGGCCTTGGTGAGCTACAACAAATATTTTATGTTTATGTTCCTGAGGTTGGCACTCTCATCAATGCTCCTCTTTCCAACAACACCAGCCACAAATCATCATATTCCCAATATCACATCAAATCTACCCAACTTTATGCAATTATGGAGCATTCATTATTCAAGATATAATATCAATTTAGCCATTGCATACAACATCTTCTTCTTTTGTGCTTATCAATCATTAAATGGGATAAAAGCGGGGAGGAGGAAATGATGTATATCCTCAAGGTCACACTCCGTAAGAGAGATTTTCCATCATCAATGCCCATCTCTTAGGAGAGAGTACCCCTTATTTCCAATAGTCATAGTCATAGTTAGATAATAATTGATGTGCAACATCTAATGGCACTTTTCCAACATTTGGGATACATGCATTAGTAGTTTGTCATTTCTTTCTCATCCATTCATTTGTGTACATTCTTGAGTGGAACCATTCTAATCCTTCATAAATCCCATTGGCCAAGCATAATAAAAAAATTTAGTATGCCCTAAGATTTCATATTTCTCTTGTTGTTTCTTGTCTCTGGGTTATTTCCGGTTACATGTTACGAGCCTCCCTTGTGGGAGGCTTCCATATACATTCGTCCCAACCCCACCCCTACCATCATTTGAATATACCCTACCATTTAGTAAGCTACGAGTCAAGGTGGAAGTTGAGATTTGGGCCCAATGAATGCGATATTAAATAACATGATACTGGGTAGGGGGTTGGGAATCTACCCAGCCTGACATTATGTTGACCTTGCATGGACCATGACCTACCCTATGGAATTCAACATTGTTAAAGTAACATGGTGACCTGAAACAAATTTGGTCCATAATTTTCCAAGGAAATACAATAGCACCTCCTTGTTATTGCAAGGAGGTTTGTCAAAAACCATAAACCACCTATCCATCCAATGGTATATAAAAGGTTGGTAGGTACACCGATCCATGCAAATACATTTCCTTGTCACGTGATATTGCAAACCAATTCTGGGGTCAATAAAAAAGGCCATGACATCTTGTTTTCAAATTTGTATATATCTCACATGGCTTCTATATAAACCCATCCTATAATATTCAAGCATCTTATCCCTATAATTGAATTATTAGATAATCAACATAAGAATTAGCAATGGAAGCTACAATGGGCTTAGTGGGTGTGGCTACTGAAATGCATAAGGAATCTCAGGTGTTTCTAAAATCATGTATTAGGTTTCTTAGCTACTTAAGGAAATTATCAATTTAAGTCTTCGCATCTAGTAATTAGGGAATAGGGTTGGGTCATTCTTCATTCAAATATGGTGGGTTCGAGTTCTATTGAGGTACATGCTCCATGAAAATGTGATTTGTATGATGAATTTGATGAGGACTAAAATAATTTTTATATATTTTTATAATTTGATAGATTTATGAAATAGAAAAGAAAAAAAACTTGAGTAAACCCACACAATTCAATGTAGGGAATTATGAACATTGGCATCCTGATGGTGGTCAAAAGCTCCTCAAATAATCCTCCAATTTCTCCTCCGCCAAGTACACATTACATAGTTTGTAATAAAAAAACCCATGATGACCCTATTATTTTATTGATACACAGAGGAATGCATGCATGTTCCTAGTGTATATGCATTCTTGAAAAAATGACTTGGCACACTAGGTTCCATCTTACATGGCAATTTAGAGGGTGTCAAAGCTATAAGATAAGGAATGCACAATCAATCTTGAGAATGTGTGTGCATTTTTGTGTGAGCAAGTTACTAGGTACCCCATTACCACTTTTTCAACCACCAACTTCTTGTGAGAACCCTCTACCCTTTGAATTGCTTCAAGATCCACACAATGTTGTGTAAATAGATCAAAACTTTTGGTTGATCACTAATTATACACCCTCTTTTCATTCATTAAAAACCAAACTCCAGCCATGTAACTACCACATTTTTTACTTGGAATGTGCTAAATTAAATTATGTAGATCAGGTAAATATGATAGTTTGGATTCCTAGTGCAGAGCTCAAATCCAAGGCCGAACTAGTGAATGGCTTGACATATATAATGTAAATATCTCTATATGGACGATGTGGTTGAATTTTCATGATAATTCAAAAGCTGTGTAAATATTATGTTTGGAAAATAATAAAATGGTCCAATATGGATGTGTAAATAGAATTAGAGGGGTTATGTGGGAAGAGGTTGAAAGGGGGCCTATGAGAGATTAAATCCTCTACTACCAAGTGTCAACCTTAGAAGTCATCCATTTTCCACCCTGTGACTTAGGTGAGAAAATTACTTCCTTTTAAGGTTGGATTGGAAAGTCTTGTCATGTAGTTATGGAATCATGGGATGAATATACTTCTATTATAATTGTAAGAGTCCTCTCTTCTATGGTCAAAATTTATGTCAATTGTCTCTTCACCATCCTCTCATCTCTTTTGGAGTCTATCATACATTTCTCTCAATCAAATTTTGCACTACACATAGCTCTTCTTTTTTTTTGTTCATTCCAATTCCATTACCATTACAAAACTGTGCAATAACTATATATTCAAAATTGTGAAGGAAAATTGTAGATTTGAGTGAAAAGATATGGCTGTAGGTGAGCATAGAGGTTGGGAAAGATAGGAACCTTTACCCATTGAGTTTTTCTACTCCTAAATGCTTGAGAATCCATGCATTAATGCTACAAGAGGTTCTCCAACATCATACAACAAGTTGGAATATTTTTGCACACACTAGTAAGAACTATAAGGGTTGGGTTTCCTAAAGGAACTATGAAGCAGTGAAGGAAAATTCCTTCCTTGTGTTGTGTATGGAAATAGAAAAGAATGCCATGTCTGAGATGGATGAGTGAGATCATTGTAAGTGCTAAAAGGTGGGAAGTTTGGCTAATCATGAGAGCAAATGGTTCGTGGGTTAAGAAAGAGAAGCATGTAGGTGTTCCCTTCGACCTGGTGGCCTCATAGCCTAACTTGGGGGTGATATATATGTATAGTTGATACCTATGGTTGGGTGGAAAATCACTCTTATGTAGCTAGTCGCTTGGATCTTCTTTATTAAAAGATAATTATTTTTTGCATATATGAATGTGAAATGCTTTTATTTATTTCCTATGATTAATATGCTATTTTATGCATGTTGCATCTGAATAGAGTTTTATTTCTATTGTGTTTTATATTTATGCATCTGCACATACATTTCATATTACAAATTTGTATTATGGTCCATGGGGGGGATTTTGAAAACCCAAAATTCGTAAATACCCCCCTTTGTTGGTCATAGCGATAAATGGGGACATGATAGAGTGGTACCAGATCTTTTGGTTGCAACACCAGGGTTGTATGGGCTAGAATCCACAATTACAGCTAGAAAATCATAGTTGCATAGTAATTATTTGATAAACGCTTCAATGAAAACCCTTGGATTCAATTATTAGAGCGTATTTTAATGGATCCTGGGTATTAAATTGGTGATCTATCAACAAGAATAGTAGATTGGATGAAGAAATTTGGGAAAATTTTGAAAATTGTAGAGCTATAAACAAAATTGTGAAATCAGAATTTACTGAGTTATGAAAATTTGGAGAAAATTTGAGATGGGCCCCACCCATGCCATGTGGAAAAAAATGTGACATGGAGGAGCCATGTGGATAGGGATTATGCAATGGACTAGCCAAATCTTATGAATGCATGAGTGGCTGGACCTGAAGCAAGGTCATCAGAGGAAGCTTATTGGGTGATACACTTCCCAGTGTTACATCATGATTATTATGATGAGAATGGTCCGATGTGATGAGTCCAACAGAATTCATCGAGAGCCGAAGTATCAAGATGAACTCATCAAAGGTTGACCATTAAGTAATGTTGTTGAATGTGAATGTGGAGGATCTCAATAGAGTAGAAGTATAAATTCATCTCGAATTCAATTTATTGGAAGAACCTCATTGGAGGCAAGGCATCAAAAATTGTTGTTGAAGGTGAATGTAGGAGATCTCGATGGAACAAGGATTTTTGATGGATCAGAACCTGTCATATTGGGAAGTTCTCATTGAAGGTAGGCTATAGAGAAGAACTCCTGAAATTGTATATGGGAAGTTCCAATGGATCAAAACTCGATATATCGAGAAGTCCTCATCGGAGGAGGACCATCGAGAACTAACCATGAAAGTACATGAGCAGAGGTCCGATGTAAAAGGTCCAATTAAGGACATCCAATGTGAAAATTCTAATGGGGAATTTTCGATGCGATATCGGGCATCGGCCATCAAACATCAATAATTAGAAATAGGTCATCGGAGAGATTGGGAATACGTGATATGAAATGTTTGATGGGGAGCTCCAATGTGATATTGGCCACTGGCTACCAGGATGCACCACAATGGGAAATATAGAACTGTTCAATAAGAGAAAACTGATCCGATGGGAGAGAGTCGATGCGATGATTGTATTTTGGAAAAGTAAAAAAAATAATTCTAGAACACAAAAATTGTTTTAGCCATAACAAGATAAATTTAAATCAAAATATGATGAGACTTGTGGCATTTTGATTCCATTGAGGAACGATGTACAATTTCCAGTGAGAGGCATGGACCTATTCTGCTATGAATTTTACAGAAATTTTGAAATAATGGTTTTCAAAGATCAGTACCCAAAGACCCGATAGGGACCTTGTTGGGACTGGAGTTGTTATGATGCAGTTGTTTACTAGGCACACAAATAACTATGGTATAATATGGCCAAATTCCAAAAGGTTTGAAGCTAAGGTGCAAAAGAAGACCAAAATATACTATTCGAGGGAACTTTTTCGCAGTTTTGAAAAACTTGGAGGAGGTAAAAGTTACCCTAGACGCCGTGACCATAAAAATTTATGAACTCGACATTTTAACTACTCATCAAATTGAAGAAATTTTATTAGCGAAAGTTTTTTCATAAATTCTTAGTTTGGGAGATATCTAGTTTGTGGCTAAAAATTCCAAGTCTAAAAAAGATGCAAAAGTCAAAAGTAGTCAATTACATAAATTTATGGAAATCAATTGGAGCATCTAATTAGAGATTTGAAATTTGATAAGTAAGAAATTATTGTGAAAAGAAATGCACCAAAAGGAGCATCAAAAATAGGCTCCGACAATGTTGAACCAATGCTAAAGCACCATGAGCAACATAAGACTCCACTAAAATATGAGCAATGTCACCACAAATAGAGCTTAATAGGAAAAGCGGATATACAGAGGGATATCTATCTTATAAAATCATTCATTGCAAATAGAGGGACTAGCCATGGTAGCTACTGCATTAAGCATTGGATGAGTTGGATGCCACATCCATATACCTAATCAAAATTTGATGGGAAGCCTTACATGCATTTGTATAATAGGTTGTGAAGGGCTAATGGTGATAAGGTTGACAATGAGGTTGAGGGTTTTCTAAAGGAATGAAGCATCAATAGTTGAAGGGATGAGGTGTCTGGTTCAAATAACTAAGAAAGGGCCAAAATATTTCCCCATTATCCTACTTCATAAAGGTATTGCTCACTTGGATTAAGAGCATTACATGACTACCATAGTAGCATAATTCGAGTTTGAATACAGATACGAATACGATCCGATACATAAAAAATATGTAATGGAAAAATCCAATATGAATAAAATATGGGAATAGACTTCTTATATATAATACCTTTAATAAAATATTCAAGATTATACCATAAATGTACATCTCACACATGTTATTTACAACCAAAATTACTATTTAAAAACAAAAATACGGTGATATACGTCATTTAGTTATTAATAATTATTTTAATAAGAACATATATTTACTGGAGAAGGACTAATGGTTATGAAGTATGAAATTGAATGTTATTTATAATTTATTGTTTAAATAATTAAAATTTTATTTTTAAAAACTGATTTTCAAATTTAATTGCCCATTAGTAGGAACCCATATTTGAATTACACCTACACCGAATATTCAATGAATTCTGAATTGTTCCGAATTTTCATACATGTTGTGATGACTACCACATATTCTCTTGAATTACTCACCCAACATTGTTAATATAAACTTGTACAAAACTATAAGGAAGTACTATAGCCATCCTTCAAGAAAAATAATAGTGGATAAGTTCAACACTTGACCTTCTTTGTATGTTGAGATTGAAAATTTTCCTCGCTTATTAAAATAGTGTTTACTAAACATTAAACTTTGTTTCATTTTCTCAAAAATAGTCATTTGAAACATGGAAAACCACTCTAAATAAAATTCTTAAAGATGACATTCCCTAAATTTGTTGCGAAATAAAAAAATTATTACAATCTATTGCCAGCAAGATACCCCGTTAGTCCTTACCTCTTGGATCCCACATTCTAGATAGTACCACTTTGACTGCACAACATCTCTTTGAGAAGATATGCACTGCCACTGCTAAGGTAGAGTGATGACTGGATTTTGCAGAGATCGAGCATTATACCACCAAGAAAGTGTATGATGAAGCACAGGTTCAATTAGTGGATGTGTTGGCTGCTAAGGAAGTGACAGAGAAGGGAAAAGCAGTTGTGGAAAACTTTGTCTCCGCATTATGCAATCAACTGCATACTATGTGGCCACAAGTGAGGGAACATGTGCCTATAAAACCGGTAGAGACTGGCCCCAATAGGCTCCCATATAGCTTTCAAAACCTTTGTATTTCATGTAAGCAACTCCATGAAGAGCAAACCAATTTCCAGCAGTAGCTTAGTTAGTTCCATCTCCAAGATGATGTGCCACAAACACAACTAATGAGCCAAGTTTCCCAAGTCAGTGGTGTTGCAATGGTTATCCAAACACAACTCCTACAGGCAACCAAGAAAATCTAGGAAATTTTTGTAGCACTAAACAATTGGGTAGGCATCCTCAAGAAGGAACAATGGATTGTGGAAAATTTAAGGGAGAAGGTTAAATAATTGCACCGGGAAGCCAACTTGATAACTGACTCGAAAGCAAAAGCATGGAAGTATCAAGAAGCCCAGGCACTTGATAATGAGATGGATAGTATCCATGAGAAATCGTGTGTCTCCTAGCGAACTATGTGTGAATTGAAGGTTATAGCCAGACAACTATTTTCAGTTGCAGCGGCTAGATAATATTGCAGATTCAAAATTTCGGTAGTTAAAGATGTAGAAACCCACTAGTCCTGACAAGGAAAGATCTCATGATTTTACTGATCACCCCAATGCATTGATTGGAAAATGGAAAACTAGGTTTGATAAGTTCGAAGAACTTCAGAAAAAAGCTTTTTTGCAAGTACCAAAGTTGGATCCTTTGTTTGAAGGACCAACAGTTGATAAATTCCAAGAATCAATCACGAAGCAAAGTTGACTCAAGGGTGAGTCAACATTTGTTGTCGGGGCTTGTTGGATCCTTTTCTTGAAGTGGACCAAGGAAGTAGCAGAAGTAGCAGAAGAGTAGTGGAAGTAGCATAAGAGTAACATAAGTAGTGGAAGTAGAAGAAGTAGCATAAAGTACCAAAAGTCGTGGAAGCAAGGTCACCACTCCAACTATTTTGGACATGTCTTGGACCCCATGCACAATTATAAAAGGAATCGTAAGAAGAAGAGGAGAGAAGAAGAGAGCTCGTGAGAAATTTTAGAGCTAAGAAGACCTGAGCATCAAAAGAGGCAGCTGCAGAATGAGACATCTAGATCCGGGTTATGGATTTTGTAATGGGGTTTTGAGGGTTCTTTGTATCCCGCACCAAGTAATTCTACAATGAATGCAAGGCCCGTGTCCATGATATTGTTGTTGTAGTGACGATTTGATGATATAATGGAAGAGATTGTTGCCCCCCCTAAATTTTGTGTTGAACATGTGTCTGTTATGTTTCCGCATCTATCTCTGTGATGGATTTTTCTATTTAATAATATTTATTTTGATGGATAATTAATGAATCTGCTCAGGTATTATTGCGATATGATAAATTTTGTTGTAATGTTCGCTATTGTAAAACCCCCATCGCAACCATACATTTAACTAATCCCTAATCCGCATCGGTCTTAGCTATGCTTCAGGTGAGACCTTTCCCCTTAATGGGATTGAAAATGCTAGCACACTAGACTACATCGATGCTCTTTTGTTTTCCCATGCACAAGAACCTTGGTCTCGATTTTGTGCCAACAACAGTCTCTATGGATTCCACCACCTAACTAGGATATGAGACCACTAGGGTGAAGGAAACAAGTTTCAAGATTATAAGGACACTCTTTCCATCTAGAAAGAATCTAAAATCAACCAAGAAATTCATTGCATATCTCTATTACTGATATTTTAGTCAACCTACCTATTCCACTCCCTCTACTACCCCATTCAACATGAGAAGATACTCCCTTATCTACTCCACAATACCTCAAAAATTAACTTCTTATCAATGTTTAGTATGGGTAGTAGGAATCCAAAATACTGTGTACTTTCAAATTTAACTCTAGTAGAAATTTAGTTCTTAGAAATTAAATATCATTAATCCACAGAGCATGGAGATGAATCTTTAATCCTCTTGGTTTCTCTATTGATACACTATATTCTATTTACATTATTTGTGTGATTATAACTTCCTCCAATCACTCTTTATAAAATTGTATTGGTTTTGGTTTAATGGAAAACAATCCTCTAAGGTAGTAGTGCTCATCCTCCCCCACACCCTCCTCCTCTTTCTATGAGTTGTGAGAGGGAAAGAGAGTCATATTTGAACTCTTAATCTTGATTGCAAGAATGTAGGAGGTGATTATGTTATCCAAAAAGGATGGATTATTTCCACTCATAACCTCCTCCACTTTCATGTTTTCATTAAACTAGTCGTTCTAACTAACCCTCATTAACATTAAGAGAGTGAAGGGTTAGGATAAGTACATAGATATACAATAATTCAAGGTTATGAGACTTAGGTAGCTAGGATTATAATAATCCCCTTGGACCCCTTTACCTATTCCCCTTTAGTTGATTGATAGCCTTTTAATTTCTCTTTTACAATCAACTAACGTTGGATCATTGTTTTAATTATAAAAAACACATGCTTATTCATTCATTGGTTAGGCCTTGAGCTTAAGCTCTACACTAGAAATTTATACAAGTCAATTCCACCAATTAAACCTGGGGTCATTTATAACTTCTCTCATGCCAATATATCCATGTATACATGATTTGGGACAATACATCCAAAGGTGAGAAATTGGGATATGATAGAAGGGTGTTCCCATGAAGATAGGTAAAAATTTTGGCAATACGCAAGCATGAGTTGCCTAAAACACAAGCTCAATTGAGGGTTATTAAAGCTCTTGATTGAGGTTTCAAAGGCTTGATCAAGGGCTTAAATAAGCCCTCAATCAAGCTTTTTCTAATAACCCGATCAAGGGTCTAAACAACCCTCGTGCGAGCTTTGGAGCTCAATAGAAGGTTAGCTAAACTCTCAATCGAGCTATTTAATTATAAAAAAAAATCTTATATGGAAAAAAAATAACAATTAGCTCAAATAGCTCAGTTGAGCTATTGGAGCAAATATTTGTTTTTCATATAGAAATTCATTTTTTTATGGTTGATATATATTTTTATTTCATTTAAACATTAAATAATATATAATTAAAACTATATCAAATAGTTTGTAATAAGGTTATTATTTGAATTCGTAAATAGTAATTAGTGTAACACATATTTGTTGTTAGTGATTTATGGCCAATGGTTTTGGTAACCCATGGTAAATTTGCTTCAATAACCCTTGATTGAGCTTTGGAGCTCAATGGAAGGTTAGTTAAACCCTCAATCGAGTTATTTAATCATAAAAAAATTAAACTTTATATGTAAAAAAATAGTCATTTGCTCAAATAGCTCGATCAAGCTATTGGAGCTCATATTATTATTTTTTTCAATAGAAAAATTAATTTTTTTTATGATTGATATATTTTTTATTTCATTTAAACATTAAATAATATAAAATTAAAATCATAGTTATTTCAAATATTTTGTAATAAGGTTATTATTTGAATACATGAAATAGTAATTAGTTTAACACATATTTGTTTTTAGTGATTTATGGCACATGATTTAGGTTTACCACGGGTTACCAAAACCATGCGCCATAAATCACTAACAACAAATATGCATTAAGCTAATTACTATTTTAATGATTAAAATAATAACTTGATTACAAAAGATTTGAGATAACTATGGTTTTAATTTTATATTATTTAATGTTTAAATGAAATAAAAAATATTTCAATCGTAAAAACGATAAATAAATAAATTTTCTATGGAAAAAAAATAATATTAGCTCGATTGAACTATTTGAGCTAATGGTTATTTCTTTCCATATAAAATTCAAATTTTATGATTAAATATCTCAATTAAGCTATTTTCTTAATTGTAGGAAAACCCTTGATAGAGGTATTTAAAAAAATGCTCAAACCTTCAATCGAGGTTTTTTAAGACCTCGATCGAGCTAGGGTTTTAAAAACAAGACTCTAGCCCTCTTTTCTATAGATTTAATTTTACTAGCCTTTTTGAAAGGTATAAACCCTATCATTAATTACACCTTAGGTGATGGACTTGGTGTCGGTGGATTCATCAATGAATCGTCTATCCACTAGCATATAATTTATGTGTTTATGAGTTTGTATAATATTTTTATTTAATTTTCTTTTAAAATTTACACTTAAAAACCTTGATGACAACTTCGAAGGAGCTCAAAGAAAAATCAACAATATAAAAAGTGCACAACCAAAAAATTTAAAAAATATATACACCCCACATCGACACATCCTCTTCAAAAGGGTATTTTTGGTTTTTCAATTTATGTAAGAAGTACAAAAAAATGTATGTGCACACAACTGTGTACAAAATGTGATTGAAATATTTGGTAGCGAGTTTTGAATATTAATAAAAAGATATAACTCTCCAAAATAAATTAAAAAAAAATGTACGCCATAGTGCATTTAGTGTAGATCATGTTCATATATATATATTTTATTATAGATTTAACATTAAATTATTTTATGTGCACACAAGCCACTTGTTAACTTTTTATGCAATTTGCAAGGACAAACATTTCATTAAATGCAATTCTGACACACACACACACATATCATTGAAAATACAACATAATTCCCTACAATTTTTTTATTGCATGTCGAAATTCACAAGACATATATGAGTTTTTAGGGCTTCGATTTAATAAATGAGTAAAATATCAAATTTTCACCTTCACTTTTGGCCAAAACGTGTTACCCATATTCATGGATTCACCCTAAAAAGAATGAAACGTTGGTCCATTATCCTACTCCATAAAGTTATTTCTTAATTGGATTAAGAGCATTGCATGGGTATCATGTATTCTCTTGTTTTTTTAATTTTATTTTTAATTTTCTTTATAGAAAAGAGCAAAAAAAACCCAAAAGCTTCACCACCATCAATGGGTGGTAACCAGGGTAAACTAGTTGTCCCTAAATGCCAATTACCTTACCCTAAGGGAAATCAAGAGAGATGCACCTATGACCTCCTCAACATTAAAGCATAGTCTCATGTTTGGCTCCTGATCTCTTAAACTAACACTGAAAACTAGATTCTTTTGAATTGCTATGGAAAACTCATTAATAAAATAATATAAATACTAAACAAAATGTTTATGATCATCACTCGAGAGAACAATAATGGATGAGTTCAACCCTCAACCTTCTTTTCAATTAGGGTTGAAAAATTTATACACTTCTCAAAATATATTTTTAACTCAACATTGAAATTTTCTTCATAATAAAATCAATTCAAACTTGAATTTTCTTCATAGTAAAATCAATTAAAACATGGATTTTCTTCATAATAAAATCGATTAAAACATAAAGAAACAATTGTAAATTGCATTTTTAAAAATACCCTTCCCCTAAATTTTTTACAAATTTGAGATTGAAGACACAAATGCCAACTTTGTGCCTTTCATGTAAAGGACACTTCGTCAAACACAACTTCTAAATAAAACAATATTATATTACAAGAATGACACTATACTAACTTTGCATTGATGCTAAAGCCATTAAACAAAACTCAATAAATCTAAAAGTTGATCAATCTCCTTTTCATTACATTATATAATGATTAAAAACCTCTTAAACAAGATTTTGCTAGAAAATAATTTTTAAAGTAAAAAATACCAAAAAACCAGAAGTAAACTATATCATGACGCAAAAAAATAAAATTATTTTATCTATCTAATAACAAAGGTAAACTTGTTAATTAAATGAATACATAAAATACATTTCTAGTTTGGTTTATAATTACGTAAATTTACATATGTTTAATTGAAAATTATTTGTTATTGAGGACTTATATATTGTTTTAAAGGTGGTATCATCTTTATGAAGTGTGAAGTTGATTGGAGTGTGAGTTTCCATTTAGTTTATCATTAAATGTGGTTATGAAAAGAGTGTTTTGTTGGGAATGAGAGTGTGAGTTAACTATGGGGTTTTATGACTGACTTGATGAAAGTCCAGGTTCCAATTCATGTGGGAGACTGTAGTATCTCTTGCGGAATGTGTTGTCGTCTTTTAGTGCATCGTGCGACTACAGTGACAGTTCTACTTGCTATTGGGCAGATCGTTCTCACATCCAATATTAACACTAGCATCAACCCAAGTTTATTGCTATCAACTAGCCCCAATGATCTACTCCAACTCTAGCTCCGCTATATACAGATGTAGGTTTCCCCTGATTTGAAAAAAAAAATATATATATATATATATATATATTTGTTATTCAATGTTAATTTTTTTATTAAAAAATAAAAATAAACTTTGTTTATTAGATAATTTTATAATAACTTTTTTACTATACATTGTTTTTGAAAAATGTCTATAATAATAAGTTTAATATTTACTCTTAAAAATAATGTTATGACATAAAGATTTAATGTAATATTATCATTATTGTTTAACTTATAATCATTTGAGTTAATCTTTAAGTTTTGATGATGACGATGATGTCGACGATGATGTTGATGATGGTGGTAGTTAGCGTCCACTGAGATAATCTTGGTTTATTGGACCTTACGAGAGAAGAAAAGAAAATAATTATTTGGATTGCTCTTTATTCCTATGCTCAAAAACATTAGAAAGAAGCGTTCCTGGTTTGCCATAGTTTTGACATGTTAGAAGGTTAGGGTGGTTTGGATTATAAAAAAGATTATGAAACAATGATCTGATGTGGGTGTATTTAGGGCACTCTAAGAGAAAGCGACTTTCATCCTGAATACTCCATCTCCCAAAGATGGAAAATCCTTTCCACCCATGGTGTTTTAGGAATTGCCCAACATCTTGTTTCACTATGCAACTCATGAAAGTTCGTTCTTAACTTAGCTGTATGAATTTTCTTATTTGAACTACTTAAAATAGAGAGGTACTTTTAATCATCCAAATTAAGGTTGATGACCTCCTTATAGTATCTTAATTTTATTTTAGCCTCTAAATATTTCTCGCTCCACATTTTCCCTTTAAACTTAGATGTGATAATATTTTTAATGTTATTGGTATTTTGCAAAGTGACATTTTTCATCAATCCATAGTATCTTAATTTTATTTTAGCCTGTAAATATTTCTCACTCCACATTTTTCTCTTTAAACTTAGATGTGATAATATTTTTAATGTTATTGGTATTTTGCAAAGTGACATTTTTCATCAATACCCCTATGGTTTAACCAAGACAAGGCATATTTATACCATCCTATCTTAAGTTGTAGGTGGTCTTGACTAGATTTTACATCGATTTTAAGAAGTCTTTGCTCTCCCATGTTACTTATCATGTACTTGTACATAAGGTATCTAGTCATAGTGATGCTCTTGATGGAAGGGATTCCTACTTCTATTAGGAGAATAGGGTAGGGTGTATTGCTTTTAATTTTGAGGTTATACATTATAAAACACTTATGGATTTGCTCAAGGACTTTATGGAAATGTTGTACCCCCAAACTTCACAACTGTACAAGTACAAGATAACAGGAGTGACGAGAGTTAAAAATAATAATTTTTTTTTATCCCACATCACAAGGATGGTTGACTTCAGTTGTTTTCAAGACCAAAATAAGCTTTTCAACCTCCATTAATAATTTTGTCAATACTATAGTTCCAATTAAGCTTGTGATAAATATCAATTTTGAGATATTTGTAAGTGACACTTCCTCCAGGTTACTATTGTCGTAAACAAAATTAGTGTAAATGTCCTTCTTGGATTTGATAATCATAACTTTTGTTTTCTGCATAAATATTTGAGAGTTCTTGATTGTTTATACCAATCAAAGAGACTCATTGCCATAAGAACTATATCATCTGCTTAGACCAAAATTCCATAAATTCTAAAATTCTAAATTTGATAGCTATAAAGTGGATTTAAATTCCATAGATTCTAAAATTCTAAGATTTGATAGTTATAAAATGGATTTTGAAAAATTATGACCAACCTTTTTCAAAATTATTTAAAAAAAAATCATTTATTCAAGTTGAAATTGTAAAATTTTTAGACTACACGTTTTTCTTTAATAGTTACTCTTTAGCAATACATTTATTGCTATTACAAGGATGTGGACCAATCCAGCCTATGGAAATCCCTGTTACAACAGCCATAAATCCACTGCTACTGCTCGAGAGTCGAGGTACATATTGAAGGCTTCATGTTGTCAGGATTTCGATGCGTTGACAATTGACATACCCAGTTAGCTTCAGCTGTTACCAAGGTTTGAAACGTGCGCGCCATCGATGAGAGCAGGCCTGGAATTTCAGATATTTTCTGCCCGTCAAACTTTTTTTAATGACGGTTTCGTTTTTTACATAGCTGTCACTTTACGTTTTCTTCATATGTATGAGTGTCAAATTTTTTTATCTGCAAATCCCCTGCTCGGATTACATACCACTAGAGCGAGTTGTAACTTCATATATACCAATCAGTTTGTTCACCCATTACGCGGCTCTAGCTCGAAGCCGCTCATATTTGCGGCAGGAAAATATAATAATAAACTGTCATTTAGAAATATAATCAGAAAACAACCGCATAACATATAGCAGTAATCTGAACATTGCAGAAATCAACTCTCATTTAAACTTACAATTAAATTACCAAAATTGTATAAAGCAAAATTTCTGTAAAGAAAAACAAAAACAACAACAAAGATAGGAAAATGTAATCTAAATTCCATTTTCTTTGTGACAATAGTTATAAGTTCCATTTTCACTTTGTGCACATGCATTGTTCTATTTCCATGTACAGGAGTGGTGAGTACATTGCCAAAAAAACCCTATTTGGTTTTTATTCACCTAAATTTTTTTATCATTCAAGCCTCCTATGCAAATTGGTGCATATTGGTGCATCCTCTTGCAGTGAATTGGTCTAGAATTAGAACGTGAAACACATTTTCTCCTCATGCAATGATTTTGTAGACTTGCTTCTAAAGTGCGTTGTTAGAATTTTTCTTCCCTATATGTGCACGGATTATTCTTGTTGATGGCCTATGGCCTATTCTTCTGTTAGTGGCACTAAAAGTGGGCCGTTTCTGGACACAACATTTGCTAACCTGGTACTGAAGATTTTTATGTTGAACTTGTTATTTTGCACCCCTGATTTTTATGTTGGACTTGTTATTTTGCACCCCTTTCAAGCATTTCCAGGAAAGACTTCTGCTTCTCCAGCCTCAATTGTTAATAGGATTTAGCTATGAATTTCTCAGCCTGCCTGTCGACTTGATGGTCACCGGGTGAGCTCGATATTGTTGGACATAGAGGAGACAACAACGGCTTGAGATTTTGAATTAGGAAAGGCAGATCATTATGATCAATGCAATTTTCCTTTTTGCTCTTCCTTGTCATCTTCAACTAGACTTGAAAATTTGGAAGCATAGTAGCCCTCGATTTCGACATTAGAACGAGGTCTTGCCGGCACCAGGTCGATTAGCGCGTAGCGTGTGGGCAACTTTAATATCCTAAGTTATTTGAAATCTAATTTGGTTTCCATCCTGCAATTCCGTCTTGTCAATAACTGATTGCAACCCGGATCTAGGTCTATGGTAGAGATAGCCGGTAAGGCTTACGATGATAGTGTGGAGAGAGCGTACATAGCTCGCTGCCTCCAACATGGCAGTGTAGAGAGAGCGTATAACAATTGCTGACTCGGAATTGATGATGAGACAAGCTATGCCATCAATATCTTGCAGCCCGGATGGCTATTAGAAATCATGACGGTTTGTGGAAGTTGTTAGACGTCAAATCGACGTTTTAAAAATTAAAACACCCGTAGACATTGACGTGCTTAATTTGTGGCTGAGTGTCAAATACGTTCTACGGAAGGAAATACGTCCTACAGGCCGTCAAATTCCAGGCCTGGATGAGAGCAAAGGGACATTGACAATTACTGATATGCGCGTCTTCTTCAAACGTGTGTGTTGCTTCACTTTATGGGAAGGTAGGGTAGAAAACATTTTATATCCGCCCGTCCAGTACCTTGCAATTTCTGCCTTAAATCTTTTTCTGGGAAGGTAGGGTAGTAAACATTTTATATCCGCCCGTCCGCTCCGTTGCAATTTTTGCCTTAATGCTTTTCTGGGAAGGTAGGGTAGCAAACATTTTATATCTGCCCGTCCGCCCCCTTGCAATTTCTGGTTTAATCTTAATTTCGACGCCCGTGCATCATCTTAGTCTCTGACCTCTAACGCCTATCCTCTGTCAAGAAATTTCGGCCTTATTTGATGGACTCATACCTAAATTCGAATATGGATGGATAGAGATCAGATACCTCAAATAAGGCCGACGTCATCCTGCTCTTGAAATTCTAACTCTCAGTACTACGATGTGTTCATCAAGGAAACCTTCGCCACTGCTCTCTATCGCACCCTGGAGTCCCGAGGATTGCGAGTCTTCCTGAACAACAAGTCGGAAACAGTTCAGAATGGAGCTCTTGCAGCACGTTGTGGAAAGAGTTGTGAAAGAGGTTCCAAAACGAGTACCCTTGTATATCGCAAAACATCCAACCGGCTTGCAACAAAAAGTAAAAGAGCTTGAAAAAAGTGCATCATCAAACTGAGAAAGACTAAAAAAATACAAAAATGGAACCATTTTGTGTATTTGTGCCTTCCATTCATTCTTCCCAAAATAATACTTCAGCATCCCCTTCAAGTGTCAACTACATAGAATCACCATAAATTTTGAAAGATCTCAAACCACAAACAATTGCCACTTTGAAAATACCCCATAAAACTCAAATTTCAGCCTTTGAATTAGTTCCTTTCCCACCCAAGATGGGGAATTTATAAGAATATGAAATCCAGCTCCATCATGATCATATGGGACGAAATATCGCCCATGAAAGATCGATGCCTGTCCATATAACGTCCATGATCTCTTGGAGCAATCGGTAGATGTAAGTGCTTCAATCGAACCTGTGTATATCTTTATAAGGGAGAGGAGTCAGGTGGTGCATTTTTTTTAACAGTAGTGGTGTAGCTTAATTCTCCATGTTCTAGAGCTTGTTTTTCCTCTAAATTTTTATCACATATACTTTGAAGTCTTTTTTATCTAACCATATTGGTCTTGAAATGTGACGAATTCAAAATGATACCATAGCCACAAAGTTCTAAGTTGTCTAATTCTAGTGTGTTTTAGTGTATTTTTAACTGGGACCAATGCTTAAACATAAATGTGACTTAAAATGATATTTCAAATTTCAAATATTCATTTTATTTCAAAATATTTTATATTTTTTTTATAAATAATTTTAAAAACATGAAAATATTGACAGTAATTGTACATAAAATATTTTTATGAACCATTTATGGTATCTAGTTTTTCCAAAACTGAGATCAACCAACACAACTTCTATCTCCTCTAATGAGAATCCTGTTCCACTGTTTTATTCAATAACTCTATGTCACATTTTTTAATGGAAGTTTCAATTTTTTTATTCAAAGCGTCTCAATTTTTAATGGAACTTTCAATTCTTTTATTCAAAGAGTCTCCACTGTACTATGTGTTTTATTCAAAGAGTCTCCAGTGTACTGTGTGTTTTATTCAATAGCTCTATGTCACATTTTTTAATGGAATTTTCAATTATTTAATTCAAAGAGTCTCCAGTGTACTATGTGATGGATTTTTAATGATTCTAAATAATGAAAAGGTAATAACAGAAGTCCGCGGAATTAGAATGGCCCCTCCGTCCAATGGAGATAACTCCGAGGGATCGTTCCGGTTAAAATTAGAAGAGCTACTGAAAAGGCACGAGGTGTTCCGTACAAAGAAATTGCAACTTCTTGAAGGTGAAAGGTGATTTTCTACGAGACATGTTGACTGAGGTGCAGGTGCGGTAAAGCAACCTACTATCGCTCCGCTGGAATGACTGTTCCTGCTCTTCGCTGCCTCGTTAGATTCCAATGTACCATTTGACAGTTTTAAAAGTGGACTGGACGAAATTGGAAAGATTGTGGGATTGTGATTCTCAGGTAATTATACGTAGATGCTGTAATTTGCAAATGAGACTCATCGTATTTTGATCACTGAAACGTACTGAACATTGCAGGTACCTAAGCAGTTGCGGCAGTTGATTATTGATGCTCCACTATTAGAGTTTCCAAAGTCAGTAGGGAAGCTGCAGAATCTCGAAAAGATTGTAGTGAAAAGCAGGGTGTGAAAATTTGTAGATGATTCCAGATTCTTTGGGGAATTTGACAAATCTCCAACACATGAATCTTAGTTTGTGCAGAAGTTTGAGGTTGCATCCAGATTCAATGGAGAAATTGACAAGTCTCAAATTCCTCAACATAGACTCATTCAAAAGTTTGGAGAAACTTCCAGATTCCTTACTGAAACTTACACAGATCTCCATTGCATCCCAACTATCACATACTGTGATCATGATGGGTTACACATTAACCTTAGTGGGTTCCGAAGTTTGGAGATGCTTCCAGATTCGTTAAGGAATTTGACATCTGTCGAAACGATCAATCTCACATCAACCTGGGAATGTGCAAAAGTTTGGAGATGCTTCCAGAGTCTTTTAGGAAATTGACATATCTCGATGGCATCGATCTCACTCGATGTGAAAGTTTAAAGACGCTTCCAGATTCTTTGGCAAAGTTAGAAATCTCAAAAAGATCAACCTGGAAATGTGCAAAAATTTGGAGATGCTTCCAAATTCATTGGAGAATTTACAATATCTGCTTTTGAAGGGTTGCTACAGTTTGACCATCTCCACCGAAACACTTGGCAATGCCGCTGGGCTTAAATGCTTAGATCTCTCACGATGTCTCCAGATGGAATTATTGCCTCCTCAAGTTGGACGTCAACAGTCCTTGAAAAACTTAAATTTGTTGGATACAAAGTTAAAAGAGTTGCCTTGTGATATTGTATGAGTATCCCTCAGAAATTTGGAAGTCCTGAGATTAGGGAGCCCTTTGTTGGAAGTTGTTGCCAGAATCCCTCGGTCATCTAACGAGATTGGAAAAATTGTGGCTCCATGGGTGCAAGAAACTGCAATTTTTGATGAAATCAATTAAAGGGTTGACTCAGTTGAAACAGTTGGATATACGGAAATGTGGAATACAATACTTACCACCAGCTGTCATGAAGATGAACGAGTTGAGAAGGTTAGCAATACACAATTGTCCTTTACGCGAACTGCAATTTAGAAAAGGTTGAAGGAGAAAAAGAATTGCTTCAGCTCCAGGTGTTACAGCTGAACGACACAGAAATATCTAAGGTATCCTTTCTCGATGGTGTTTGTCCAAACCTTCAACATCTCTCCATCACCTTCTGTAATGATCTGGTGGAAGTTGGAGCATTGCCAACAACACTGAACTCTCTAGATTTGAGGGGGGTGTACTGCATCAATGATAATAGGAGGGCTTTGTGGTGTCCCAAACATCAGAAAACTGGATACGACGGGGTGTAATAACATACAAGTAGAAGAACTGCCAGGGTTTCAAACTTTAGTTTCTTCAGGTCTTACATTATTAAATGCTGCACTTGACACTTCAGACAGCAAGGAGGACGGTGTTTTGCTGGAGAAGTTTTGCACTTGTTATTTTTAGTAGAGCACAGAGGCTAAATCCATATTACTTGCAAGGGTGGCCACAGTGGTAACTGGTCAGTGGCATGGCTCTTCCTCATGAAGGTATGTATTGATAATATAAATATTTTGTTTTGAAAGTATTTGATCTCTTTATGGACTGTAATTCAAGAGGAGTACGAGCTATCATTATGTCACATTGTTATTTTATTTTATTTTTTACTTAAATAGTTTTGAAGCAACTAGGCTGATTATGACATCTTCTTCAAAATGATTCCAAAATCTCTTTTCAATGCCTTCTAAATCTATTAGATAAACCGGATAGCAGCATAATCCTTACAGTTTTAACATAATTCTTTAGATTCATGCAAATACATTTACCATATTTAGGTAATATTGTCTTCTTAATAAGTACAAGTGATAAATAATGTTAATGTTAAAATATTAGCACAACCACTTATTTTGCGGTTCATGTTAAATGCTACTAACAAGTGTTATTTGTGTTACTTGTTCTCCATGTCCCTTCTTGCAACCAACTGTCCATTAAGAGTTATATATATATATATATATTTATAATTGTTTATTTAGATTTTGGAAAGAGTGCCATAAAAACAATCTAGACAATACACTTAAATCTTCTAAAAATATTTTTAAAAATAATATATTATAAAATATTAAAAATAATTGGAACTTTAATCAAATACCCACAACCATATCCATTGCATCTAAGAAAACACTATACACACAACACCAAACAAACCAAACACTATACACACTGTCAAGACCAAACAAACAATAAATACATGTTATTTATTTGAATGTTGAAGTGTATTGTTTGAAGTTTGAGCTTCAGAAATCTGTGAAAGTTTTCTTTTGAAATATGCATTGGTTCGACTCTACGATGTTTTGAATTTTGTATCCTATTTAAGAGACTGTTTTCGTTGAGAAATTGGTATTCAACAAGTAGATAATACTTTTACTTTTATTTAGGATCATTGAAATATGTGAGTGAGAACTGAGAAGTAATGCAGGGTCCTGAGAAATCCATGTTGGTTGATTGATTTACAGGTGGATAGGAGATCTGAAAAAAAATCCACATGGTAGAAAACCCGACTTTGATATACTCAATTACCTTTGGAGAAATGCTTGTTGGTTGATTGATTTACAGGTGGATAGGAGATCTGGAAAAAAATCCACATTGTAGAAAACCCCACTTTGATATACTCAATTACCTTTGGTTTACATTAGAATATGGTTTAAAATGATAATCTAATTGTGCCTCTAAAATTATTTTCACAATATTGAAAGAATTCATTATGGCTATTCCACTCCTTATCGTTTGAATGGAATTAATAGGATATAACTATTATTCGTTATGCCAATGCAGTGTATTGGAGTGCATCATAATTCAATGACAGTGAAGTCTGTAATATTAGGAATGGTGCTTACATTAGATGGTGTAATATCTCCATATAAACATAGGGTGTAATATCTCCAAATAAACATTGGACAAAATGCTACTATTGGAGTGTTGGGGAGTGCAAAGTGCAATAATTTGTTGCAATGAATGAATGTAGAAGCTATGATTGAGTTTATGGTTAATGGATGAGTTACATTTGAGATTCCCAGATGCTAGTGTTAAAATATTATTTGGTTTACTAGAGAGAAGCTTGGTGAGTGGGATTGTTGTGTGTCTGAAATGTTAATTTCTTTGTTTATAATATGTGGGAATTGGGCTAAAGGAGGAAGACCAAAGCCATAGCCACTTAATTCCCCAGTGTTGTTTCATTTGCCAGCATGGAGATGGCGAAGAAATGTTCCATTTGGACTATTTCTCCAAGTGCAATCTTTTAATGTGTAAGTAATTTATTCTTTATTATTCTTTATTGATGATTGATACGTATTGTTAGTACCATAATAGATGAAGATGTGCTTGCTTGGGAAAAATGCAAGCCTAAAATTTAATATGATTCAGGAGTTCACTCTGGATCCTCTGTAGACATGTATATACCAATCAGTAGACATGTATATACCAATCATAAGATAGTTACTTGAAATCAACATCCGAAAAATCCATACATATTTTTAGATTTCCATTCTTCTTCTTGGTCAGCACAATTAAGATAGTTACTTGAAATCAACATCCAAAATCCATACATATTTGTAGATTTCCGTTCTTCTTCTTGGTCAGCACAATTGGTGACACCATTCACTTTTATTTATAGATAAATTATGTCAACATCCAACAAATTACGGAGCTCTTCCCCGTGTTTTCTCCTTGTATTTTAGGTTTATTCAACATGCATCTCACTGACTTGGTGGTTAGGCTTGTTGGGTTGCAATTTGATCCCCCAACTCCTCGAATACAAACTCATCGAACATGGTTGTAGCTTTGGCTATTGTTTTGTTGTCCAACAGTCTGCTATCTACAAATATTTGGGTTCTTGACCTTCTTTTGCATCGTTGATATTTTTGGGATTTCTTCTTATATCTTGTATCCATTGTTTCTACTTCGATTTTCTTATGACTGATTTCCTCCATTGTTCGATTTTCTTATGACTGACTTTCTCCTTTGTGTAGCTATCAAGAATGGGTTCCTCTCTATCAAGAGTGAGAACCTTAAAAACCATTTCGTCATTCATTATGAGTGTATGTTCCTTTGCAAATGAATAATTTTATTTCAATAATTGTGCTAAGGCTACATTTTCATTGGCTGGTCTTTCATGTATAGTTGCAGTGAACTGCTAAGTGCATAATGGGTTCCAATCTCTTATTTCCCTTTTCGCTTCTTGGCGGCATATCATTTGTAGGAAAACCCATGGATAATTCCTCGTAAAATATGAATATGAATTGCTATTTCTTTCGGAGGCCCAAAGTGCTTCAAGTGCTCTTGCTTGATTGATGGAACCTCGTTTCCCCATAGTAACCACAGAGCTTTTCAACTTCAATCTTTTAAAATCGAATAGGAATCGTGCCTCTTGTATGTAATTTCAGGCTTTGAAATAAAGTGAGCCATCGACCACTATTGAAACATTGTCATGTCTAGTGTCAATGGGAACTCTTTCACCTTCCTGTCATCAGAAGTAAATTTTGTTGTCTCGAATCTTTCAATGTGGTTTACTAGGTGTTACCCTTCTTCATATACAGTTTTAGACTTTGTGCTTCATGCTTCATCTTTGAACAAGTTCTTCACATAGCCATGACAAACATCGTGGTTCTTCATAGTCAATTATTGAGCTTGTGCTTCATGCTTCAACTTTGAACAACTGATATCTCGATGGGTTGTCTTTGTCTATTGTGTCGGTGTTTGGGCTCCAGTACTTGTTTACTTTTATCCAGAGGAACCATTCCCCTCGAAATGCTTCTTTCGAAAGCTTCAACACCTCAAACTATATTGCAACCAACTTGTTGACGGGCTTGGAGGTTGTTTGGTTTGTCACCTAGATGGTCACCTTGCGCAGTGATAGAGGTCTAATTAGCAGTTATCCCCAAAATATGACGACATGATGTTGACGTTTGTTCTTAGTTCGACCATTGTGTCAAGAATTTGCTTCCCCAGCTTCCCCATGATAGTGATGAGAACTTGCAAATCTTATCGAAAGAAAGTGTTCGCTTTGCTTAATTTTATAGTATTGGCGTCTTACTATTCGTCTCCATTAGCGCTAAGTATGCTGTTGAGAAATTCATTGATCTTCCAAATGCATTTTTTCGCTCAAGCTATCTCTTGCAATTACCTAATCAATTCGTGTATTATCTTCTCCTTCCCTCTTCACTACATGAAGTCCTCAAGTGCCTCCTCTAGAACTTTCTTCTGTTTTGGGAAGTTTTTGAAATATTATCTTCTGCTTCCTTCTTCACTCCATGACATCCTCAAGTGCCTCCTGTTGCGATAAAAGCTTCCTTATGCTCCAACTTATTTATTACTTGGAGCGTCTCTCAGTTCTTTGCCTCGAGTCTTTCAATCTTGGTCAATGGTGTGTTGTGTGTATATGGACCAAAAAGGTAACAAAATATTGTTTTGGGATGCCTAAACTACAATTATAGGCTCCAGGTTTTTCCCTTCTCTACCATAAAAGTATATAATGTACCATTTATGGCCTTCCTTTGGCATGTTTATATTCAATGGGTAGCCTTTGTTTTAACTATACTTTGAGAAGTTAAACTTCTTACTATTTCAAGGGGTGATAGGAGTAGGTCTCTCATTCACATTGTTTCTTTAGGGTTTTTTCATGAAGACGGATAACACTTTTTGGTGAGCTTGATCAAGTTCTATATCAAGCTTTTTTCAATATGAGCTTTGGAGTTCAATGGAAGGTTAGCTAAACCGTGGAACAAGCTATTAGCTCAATAGCTCAATCGAGATATTAGCTAGTTTGAACTATTAGCTCGATCTAACTATTTGAATTAATATTATTTTTTATATGTAATATTTAATTTTTTTATGATTGTTATATTTTTAATTTCGTTTTAAACATGATAACAATACATTACATTTAAAACCTAACTATTTCAATTTTTTTTGTGTAATATCCCAAAACTAAGACACTTTATATTATTATTATGTTTGATTTTGGTGTTGAACTTGTAGGCTTTGGAGCACCTAGACTATTTAAACTAATTATGTTTGAGTTAGTGTTGAGCTGTAGGCTCTGGAGCACCTAGACTACTTAGTCTCATTTTGGTTTTGAGTTGGTGTTGACCTAAAGGCTCTGGAGCACCGAGACTAAGTAGACTTGTTATGTGTTATGGATGTTGAGCTGCTAGGCTATGGAGCATCAAATACAATAAAAAACCTTATGATTATATTATTTATCTCCTTTTAAATTTCCAATTGATGGGGATTAATCCACTAAAGAGGGACCAAGCATGCTAGAGCATAGGTTGACTTCTAAAGTAGTTGTCAAATAAAAAGCCAAAATAGAAAATATGACAAATTTGAGGATAAAAACATTTTAATCAATTAAAAATAAAAGAGATAAAGAGAGTTAAAAGAAAGCTTAAAATTATCTCCTAAAGAAAGATAAAAATGAAAGGAAAAAAAACACAAAGCATAATTTTCTTAAATAAAAGAAAAGTTGCGTAAATGAAAAATAAGAGTCTTTTTCCTTAAGAATAAATATAGCAAAGAGTGGAAATTATAGGGGTAATTATCCATAGTTCATTGGAGGTTTCATTTGTAGGTCCATGAGCTCTTAGTTTTCCATGAAAGAATATAGTTGAATCCGAGAAGGATTGTGGGATGAACAAGGGGAAATAAATTACAGGACTCTACATAGAGTTGGTAAAAAACCTTGTGACTACTGTGGTGTAGTAATCAAGATAGAAAACGTGACCCTATTATCCTTACTCTAGTGTGCTTGGTCCGACTTGGGGGTGACCTGTGGAATGAACAAGGAATAGTTCAAGGCCTATGAGTGATGTGAGGCCAATTGTGAATAAAATGAAAATGAAAGTATTTTGTTAAATAATACGCTTATGTTTGTTTGTACTATTATGTTCAATTTCACTGTGATTATAATACTCGTAAGGTGTCGATTTTGGTTTTTGAAAATGCAAAATCAGAGCTTGAAAGTGCCTAAATCGGTTTTCAAAATTGAAAATTTAAGTATTGGAAGTGTGAAAGGTAGCCTCTCAAAAGGGAAAAGTCAGGTTCTAAAAGTGCCATGATTATCATATTTATCATATCAGAAAAGCGCAAAAACCAATTTCAAAAGGGGGGATACCAAAAGCAAAAGTATGCCTTTGGAACCTGGATTTGTTACTTTTGGAACTTGATGTGGCACTTTTAGAACTGGATTTGACACTTTTGGAATCGGATTTAGCACTTTTGGAATTGGATTTGGCACTTTTTGAACCAAATTTTGCACTTTAGAAACCTTGATTTTGGGGTTTAGAAAGGTTGTTTTTGACCCATCTTGAAAGTGGCTTGGACTAGAATATGTCCAAGTTTAATGAAATTAACGTTATTAAAATCCAAAGAAAAAAATTCTTATTGTAATCATAATATGATCGTACTTTGCAAACATGAAGCTTGTACAACAGTCTCATCATGTATGTGCTTCCAAATGATCATAATTCTCTTTAAATGCATCTTATCACTATTTATGATAGATTTTTATTTACCTCCAAATGGTCATAATGTCTCTTTCATTTTAATTCTAAGCAATTTACAAATAGTTTCTAGAGTTTAAAACAACCGTGCAATACGATCTTAATCTCACATCTTACTACAACACAAACTAGAAAATGAAGACAACATCTTTTCAACATAAAGGTACCATGTCATTGCTTAAGTGTGCTTAAATATATATTTCAATGTACCAGTAGAGAGGGATAATATCTAGGAGCAGGGGTAGAGAGAGAGCGGGGGTAGAGGTAAGGGGTGAGGAGTGGGGTAGTTCGGGGTAGAGAGAGAGAGAGAGATGAGGGGTGGTTAGTGGTAGGTGGCAAGGGGATTAGGAGAGATAGAGAGAGGAGGGTTAGGGGTATATGGTGTAGGAGAGAGAGGGGGGTTTAGGGGTAGGAGAGTAGGAGGGGGGTTAGGCGTAGAGAGAGAGAGAGGGGGTGGGGTGTTAGGGGGTTGCAATAGAGAAAAAAGGGTGGGTTTTATGGGTAGGTGGAGGTGTGGGGAGAGAGAGAGAGCAGGGGGGTTAGTGAGGGTTAGGGGGAGGAAGGGGAAGTAGAGAGAGGGGGGTGTGAGTTAGTAAGAGTTAGGGTGGGGAGGGGACGAGAGAGAGAGGGTGGGGTAGTGGTAGGGGGGAGAGAGACAGAGAGGGGGGGTTAATAAGGGTTAGGGGTAGAGAGGGGAAGAGAGAGAGAGAGAGGGGGTTAATAAGGGTTAGGGGTAGAGATGGGAAGAGAGAGAGAGGGGGGGGGTTAATGGTAGGGGGAGGATTAGGTGGGGGGGGGGAGAGAGAGAGAGAGAGAGAGAGAGAGAGAGAGAGGTGGTTATAGGTGCGGGGGAGGGGGATTAGGAGAGACATGGAGAGGTGAGGGTTAGGGGTAGGAGGAGTAGGAGAGAGAGGGAGGGTAGAGAGAGAGAGAGAGAGAGAGAGAGAGAGAGAGAGAGAGAGAGAGAGGTGGCATGGTTAGTGGAAGGAAGGGGGTATTATGAGAGATAGAGAGAGGGTGGATTCAGGGGTAGGGGGAGTAGGAGAAAGATATAGAGAGGGGGGGGTAAGGGGTAGGAGGGGGGGTTAGGGAGAGGGAGAGGGAGATGGGGGATTAAGGGTATATAGAGAGGGGGGTGTTAAGGGATAGCAAAGAGAGAGGGGGGAGAGCGGGTTAGGGGTAAGTGGAGAGAGAGGGAGTGAGAGAGGGGGTTAGTAAGTGTCAGAGAGAGAGAGAGAGAGAGAGAGAGAGAGAGAGAGAGAGAGAGATGTGGGAAAGGAAAGAGGGGAGGTGAGGGATAGGTTGGGGGATAGAGAGATGTGGGAAAGGAAAGAGGGGAGATGAGGGATAGGTTGAGAGAGAGAGAGAGAGAGAGAGAGAGAGAGAGATGTGGGGAAGGAAAGAGGGGAGGTGAGGGATAGGTTGAGAGAGAGAGAGATGTGGGAAAGGAAAGAGGGGAGGTGAGGGATAGGCTGGGAGAGAGAGAGAGAGAGAGAGAGCGAGAGGGAGAGAATGTGTAGGGTGGAAGGGATGAATGGGGAGATTGTGGGAGGGATATACTGGGAAATAGTGGAAAAGAGAGAGAGAGGGGTAGGGTGTGAGAGATGGATAGGAAGATATGGAGAATGGATAGATTGATAAATGGTATGAGGGACAGGGAGGGGTAGGGTGTGAGAGATAAATAGTCTTTAACACTAGATGTCATTATTACGATGAACCATCCTCCAATATAGTCAAGGGAATTATAGGAATGATCACTTGCACTTATCAAGAACATACTCCCCTACATACAAGTACATAATCCACAAGGGTCTACAGACCTAAGGTCCCCATTTGGTTTATTCCGGTGACATTCATAAAAACAATCTTACTACCTAACTTAACAGAAATATTAGCCAAGATCCCTAAGGGAGGACAAAGTCTACCATCAAAGGGACTCTACTCATCTATTGGTCGAACAAGATTGGGAAATCCTTTCTATTGTCTTATCAAAATTATAGATTTATTTGTTCATTTAACTTATCCACAGTCACATTAAAAGTTGGCATACAGGAGATAAATCACATAGAAGGGTGTGAAGAGATAAACCATTTCAATCTAAGGTGCCTAGAAATCCAAAATTAACTTGAAAGAGAACAAGGAAATATAACGCACACTTGTTTAGTAATGTGTACACGTTATTTTTTAATAATAATGTGTGCATATTCCTAATTTTAAAAAAATGACATGATTTATTTTTTCCATTTACGTGGTGGATGAGGTGTTTGCTTTGTTTTAGGTTCAAATTGTTAAACATGTAGGTTTAACATGCAAATAACAAAAACATCGATTTTTTCATATCTTTTTTTTTCAACCTCGAATCTACATATGCTCCATGTGTTTGTTGCTAATGAAATTGCACACACTTAAATATCCATGTGCAAATTCACCTAAGAAGGGGTTTTCACCGGAATTCGGTTTTTTTATTTTGCAAAATATGAATTTAACTATGTTTTAATGGAAATTTTGATGGTAGAAACATATTCAACACCATAAAAAACCCCGAGGCACCCAAAATCGTGTTGTAAAAATCAAAATTTTCCATTTGAAATTGTAGAACTTTTAGACTACGCAAATTCTTTTTAGGAAAACAATATTGTTTTATATTTTTTATTTATTTTTAGTTGGTCATTTGTCAAATTTCTAAAAAACATAGGTTTCTTATTTTCTTTGTAACTTTTGATTGGTTCACCTATTTTGAAAACAAAAAAGAACTTGCACAAGTGCATATGAAGGCCTACACACACAAAAAAAGTACATTTACTATGTTAAGACACTCATAACAGAGCCCAATGCTCCACCTTCTCATTCCAGGGCTTCATTGACTTTCTTAAAATAAATAAATATATATATATATATATTAACATTAACAATTATGGGAAAATAGTGTTGCACAAGAACTGCCTGTTATCTACAACTCCACAAAAAAAAATTAAAAAAAATCATTGTTTACATACCAAACCCAATGCCTAATGTGAACATATGCATTCTGTTTTAGAGAAAAAGTAACACACCAATCTTAGGAGAACACCATTTTCTTGGAGTTATACCAATTTTCCATAAATAAAATTTATGTATTCCAAAAGGTAACTCGATTGTCCATGTTTCATCTTTTTACACCGTGTTCTAAAAAGTTGTGCAAGCACCTCTAATATTTATTTTTAGTTGATCAAATTTTTGTGTTTCCATGTTTCTATTGCAACTAACATGGCATAATCATGGTAGCATTACCTTGCACTAGCACATAAATAAGGGTATTTTTTTTTATTTGCTAGTTTTTCCATGACTTCATGGGATTAGCATGTGTGGTTTAAGAAGCCGCAGCTAAGGTGATCAAAATCACACTTGAGGATTCACATACGGCCTCAACGACAATAACCTTTAACATGGTTGGATTTTAAGTGTGTGTTCGAACTCAAATTTCCATCCAAAATTAAACATGTCAAAACCAACCATGTTAATCAAATTTAACAAATAACAATCATGCTAACCAAATTTGACAAATAACAAATAACAAGAACAATTTTAATCCTTACCTTTTAAATAATTTCAAAATTAAAAAAAAATCAATCAAAATTATATATATATATATATAATTTTGAAATTAAATAAATGATTTTAATGTGTTACCATAATCATATAACTTTCGCGTGATAAGGTAAATTTGTTTATATGATTTTTTTTCCATGGATTATATCTTATATACCATTTATAGGGATTATTAAATATGAGTGTGATATATTTTATCTTATTTTTTATTTCGCTATATTCATTTAATAATAAAAATAAAATAATTTTTTTTTAATAAAAATTATGGAAATGTTTTATTGTGATGTTTGCTTTTAAATTGTATTGTATTGTATATTAGTATATTCGATGTTTTGAATTTATATTTTATTTATCTTTATGAGTAAGAAGAAGTTGAATTTTTTATTTATTAGAAAGTGAATTAATATAAATTTTAATTAATCTATATTTAATTTTGAAATATAAAAATTGATTTAATAGTTAAATAAATCATAAAAATAAACTAGTATGCTTATTGATAAGTCATACGTTAAGTGTCACAAGTAATAAGTTATTTGTTGGTTGTTGTTTGCTATGAAGTTATTTATCCATGTATAGTTAAGAGTTTTCAATGCATTAGCTATTAGTTATCCATGCATCAACTATAAGTTATTTTTATATTTTTTTTATAATTGTTTTATTTTTAATTTTAAACAATTGCCATAAAATTAATATGGATAATACATTTGTTTCATACTCATGTAATCTAGGAAAATCATAGATATTAATCCATCCTAAATTCTAATATTAAACACCTATCAATATAATTACCTATCAAGGTAATTACTTCCACATATAAATTAAAACCCTTAAATTTAAATTATTATATTCAATACTTTAAGTTGCATGAAATATTAAAATTTAGGTACCATGGAAAAGTATTGATTCTGCAATTCAATGTATATAGACAAAAACAATAGCCCTAACAGTAGTGACTAATAAACCATAAAATAAATTACTTCCACATAAATGTTGAAAACCTTAGGTTGTATAAGGTTGGTATAGATTATTATATTCCATGCTTTATGTTACATGGAATATTAAAGTTTAGGCAGCAAATATTGATTCACATGCAATTCAATGTATATAGACAAAAACAATAGTCCTAACGACAACGAACTAATAAACCATAAAATAAATCACTTCCCCGTATAAGTTGAAAACCTTAGGTTGTAGAATGTTGGTGTAGATTGTTATATTCAATGCTTTAATCTGCATGGAATATTAAAGTTTAGGCAATATGGGTTGAGTATTGATTCACGTGCAATTCAATGTATATGTATATATAGACAACTATATTCCATACTTCATGATATATATTAAAAACAAATTATTTAAAAGTATTTAAGTTAATAAAAAATAAAATAGTTTTTAATTGTCAACTTGAAAGTAACTTAATAAAAAATAAGTGTGCAGCAAGTCGAATTTCATAAAACCTTTTTTAATGTTACTTTTGGCTGTCAGTTCTGTCATACATGTTAGTATTTTGATGCGTTGACAATCGTTGACAATGGATATATTAATTTTTAATTTATTATATCGATAGGCATCTTTATTTCAATGGATATATTAATTTATTACATCGATAAGCATCTTTATATCAATACATTGAGTGGAAGGTGCTTTTAATTACAATATGCATTGTCGGGTGAATATTCGATGATAAGAGAATATTCTTAGTCGTGTACACTAAATTAAATTGAAGGTAGTGATTGAATCCGATAACTTGCTTGTAGCTATTAAGGCAAGATTGAGTATTACTTATTTAATTAGGATTGATTAATGATTAATATGCCACGGTGTTGTGGCATTTTCCCTTTTTCACATAGAAATATATCTTACTATTAATACTGCGAAATAGTAAATAGGAATAATACATCTGGTCATCATACCATCAAGGTATGAGCATAAAAAACATGCGGGCGCAAGTGCCCCAAATAACATCACAGCCAACAGGATCCATAACAATATCCAACCAAATATCTGAAAAGGTGCCTAGGATGCCACCACGGAACAAAACCAAAAACCACCAACAGCATAAACATATGCTAACAGACCTCCAAGAGGCAAAGTGTCACAGTACCAAGACATAAATACAAATATAAGTCCATATAAGGTCCAAAACAGCCATAGGCCTGGACATAAGCATCAAATGTCATAAATAGCGCCGTGTAACCAACCAGAAAACAAAAATCCAACAAGGAGTTGGAGATAGTATCTATGGACCTGCACAACAAATATAGCCGAAAAAGCAACATGTAAGATATATAAAAAATGAACCATAAGACCAAACCTAAAGAGTCATCCCTAAAGTAGGTCAATCGAGCCCCGAGCGGAAAGATAGTCCCCATGCCACTCCTCCCACAGAACAATGCCAGCCGGAGAGTCCAACGCTCTCTTGGAGAGGAAATCAGCATCCATATTAATCTCACGAAAGACATGGGTGAAGTGAATATGCTGGAATTCACCGATGAATTTCCGGACAGCAGTTAACCATTCAGAGAGATTCAACACATTGAGGGGGGAAGACCCCAAAGCCCATGAAATAATGGATGAAGAATCACCCATAACAACAAGAGAGGAAACCTAAACGCGCTGAGCAAAAAATAGAAGGATCCAGAGTGCACATAATGCTTCGAGTGTTCGTCCCAGATCCCATATTTAAATGGATCCGATAGGTAACAGCGCAAGTAGTATGGAGCACCACACCCGCCTCACTGACACCACAACCCCCAGCCGCAGCCCCATCAAAAAACCCACAAGGATACAATAAAATCGGGGGAGCATTACGGTACCCAGAATACTTGACAGATGAGACAGTCTTACATCCCTGTATGACCGAGCCAGAGATATTTTCCAAAAAGGAAGCAATAATGCGACCACATAACCAGTGCATACATATGGCATTACCATCGAAAATATAACAGTTACGAGCCCTCCAAAGTTCCCATATCATAAAACAAGGAAGTTCCAACCAACGGACAGCACGTGAATCGTTGAGCCACTGATTCATACAATCCACCAAAGTGGACGAGTGCCAATAAGCAAAAATACCATAAGAGCTGGCAATAAGCTTCCAGAGTTCTCGAACAAATAGACATGAAGAGAAGATATGGTCGACCGTCTCCAAGTGTGAGCAACATAAAGGACACCAGCCAGGGCCATGAAAGCCTCGACGACAGAGATTATCCCATGTAAGAATCTTGTTGCCCAATGCCAGCCAGATAAAACATTTAATCCTCGGTGGAAGGGCAAGCTTCCAGATCACAGAATGCCACCAAACATCCTTCAATTGACATCCAGCAAATAATGACTCGTATGCAAGCTTTGAAGAAACCAACCCACGAGCAATATCCCAAGACCATACCAGCCTATCTGGGGAATCACACAGGTGAATATTTGCTTGATAGAGAAGCATAGTGAAGTCAGACCATTCCTTTTCCATCGTCCCATGTAAGCCGAGTTGACGAGCAGAGATCCAGCCACCATGATTATAAACAGCAGCATGAGACAAATTGAGGAACCTACATGGCGATTCCTAGTTGTTTCAGTTTTCACCCATGATAGAGTGCATTTCAATTTTCTGGTATGAACTGCAATAAGAAAATGATCATTTTAGTTTTCACCCATGAGGAGCGAGTTTCAGTTTTCTGTATAAACTGGCATAAGAAAATTAAGAAGAAATTGAACATTTCCCAATCACAATTCTTTCTCCTCCTTATAAATTTGACAGCATCTTTTCCATTGCATTGCATATAGATAAGAAAGAAGAGACACATTGTATATCTACCTAGATATATAACAAGATTTGCCTTTACTTTTGTATATATATATATATATATATATATATATATATATATTAATTCTTCAGTGTATATACTTCAGCAGCGGCCATGGCTTCTGCAAATAGACGGTTTGTCTTATATATTGTGATGATAGGACTTGTTATTATTTAGGTAACCATTGTTCTTGCCATACGTGTTTAAATGTTTTCTAATATAACTCTTATGTTATGTTAAGGAATCAACTTTGTTGTTACCCAAAAGTCCTACTTTTCATATATGCCAACAAACAATTTTATGCAGACGCTGAGATTGGAACCTCGAAAACGGTTGGGCTAAGTATCCATATGCCATTATTTAAGTCTGACTGATCATATGGAATTAATTCATTTGTTATATATGAATAACTTAGAATGCCCAACTCTACATATATTGGAATGATCACATGGGGTTTTCCTAATTCCAGGTGCAATGAAATGCGATGAAGAGGGGGTTTCTCCAAACCATAGGTATATTCTCTAAAATTCATAGATTATATTGTATTCTTCAGAGCCAAATCGTAGATTATAATGTATTCTTGAAAGAAAGATCCACAAAGGCATCTATTTCAAATTCATAGGTTGGAACTGAGGTAGCATCGATTCGAAATCTAGATCGAGTCATAGATCCACCACTTCCTCGGACTCTTTATGTCCATGAACAGTTCGTCCTCGCCCAAATCTAGATCCCGAGCAATTAAAACTATTTGATTTTGTGGTCCACAGCATAACATAATGAAACGTTGGGGTACAAGCTAGCTATTTGAGTTTAAGACCCAAAGCCATAACCCTTTCGAGACCCCATGTTAGCAAGTATTTTCACTGGTATGCACATACTTATTATTATTTGTATAATAATATTGAAATGGAATTATTACTATTAATATCATTTTTAAATAGTTGTTATGGAAGATATCATGTTTTACACTTATTATTGTGTCAAAGAGTCGCATTCTACAGCTTAGTGGGGGGAGATTTGTAACTCCTCCCATATTCATCTTATAGCTGACAAATGTCCTTCATAAAAAATAAAAAAAATATTATAAAAAATAACATGTTAGTTCAAATTAAATTTAATATATTTAGAATTACACACATATATAGACACGCACACACACATACAAATTAGATAAATTAAAACCATAAACATTGCATTATACACTTCCTCAATATTTTTAGATTAAAAAAAGATTTACACCTATAATAGATTTGATCCCTCTTAACACTTGATAGATCTCCTTTTAAAATTAATCTATAGTAATTATTAAAGAACAATCCATGATCATAATCCATGACCATTTTATTGCATGAAAATCCCAAATCATAACAATACTTTAAAGAAAGACAAAAACATTACAAGATAATCCTCACAATTACCTAAACAATTTGATGGTGTACATGTGCCCCCCACATATTCGTTAGATCAATTCTATGATATATTAATATTAAATACTTCAATATATTAAACAAATAGATTGGATGCCTTTACAAAGCTCATTATTAATTATCAATTCAATGCCCAGAAATCCGTCAGCCATTCATTGGGATGCCTTTACAAAGCTCGATATTAATTATCAATTCAATGCCCAGAAATCAGTCAGCCATCACCTGGGCAATAAGACTCCCAAGTGATCAACCAATGGCGTGCTGGAGAAATCAGTTAAAATAATTGGAAAAAATAAAAAAACGATTCTCTAATGTAATAGCTAGGAAAATTGAGATAAATGTTTAGTCAAAGCATGAAGTAATAGTGATTGACCACATATCGATTACAATATATACACTGCCTCACGGTAGGTATAATAAGGAGCCCAGCAAATATGGTTTTTTTACTAACTAAGCTTTACATCGATATGTCACATTATTATTAAATTATTATTTTTTCACTAACTAAGCTTTACATCCATATGTTACATTGTTATTAAATTATTTCTAAATGAGAAGGTGACTAAATATCATGTTTTTAAAGCTAAATTTCATGTAATTCTTCAAAATTACATGAAAAATGATCATTTTACCTGAAAATGAACTAATTTCATCCACTTATAACGATGATTGTTACGGTACAAAAATAGACTGTTCCCAAAGGGAATCAATGTTCATGATATCTTGATCTTCTATTATATGATTGACACTGTCTCTAAAGATCCTGAAACTTTGATGACTATACCTTCTTACAAATTGTCCAAGTATAAGAATATGGAAGCAAAACATTACTAAAAAGAACTGTTTTATGCCCAAAGCCCAGGTGTGACAGAACATTCAGCTTGCATGAGATAATGTAGTGCAAAATTGCTCCTATTTTAGAAATTCTAGAGTAGAAATAGACTATCATAGATTGCATAAAAAAGAGAAATATCAACCGAATTATTTAGAGAACTGTAGGATAAAAACCAAAGAAACTAGAGAGAATTCAAGTTAACAACGTTGCTAGACAGATGGTCCAAGGACGCTTTCCAAAGATCAATCCTACTGTATGCTGACGCCTGAACCTTTGTTGTCATGGAGGCATGGAATGCAACGACTGATATCTTCTTTGAGCTTGTCAATTTTCCCTTCAACATCCACAATGTTCCGGTTGTTGTCCTCCACTTTGGAATCGAGAATGGAAATGCTAGTAGCCACATAGTCCATGGTGTCGAAGAAATTGGAAAACCTCCCATTCATCAAGTTGTTGTTATTCCTGATTTCTGAGATGGTAGCTTGGACCAGGGTGTACATTCTAGCGATTTCCCTTTTCATCTCTGAATTTTCTTCTCTAATAAGGCGGATTTGGTCCTCCATGTTATCCAACAAGATTTTGTAAACAGAGGCGGAGTGATGGGAGGAGGAAGGCACCTTGTTGAACCCTTCCACGGTCAGAAGATTGATCTTAGGGAGGTCACATGATTTTACAGGGTGTGGAGAACATGAATGCTCACCAGGGGGGTCGAGATCCTATGAATGGACAAGAAATTTGTTGCAGAGGAGGCACTGAAGCCAAAGATGAAGGTCAAGATCAGAGTTTGGGGATCCAACACCCAGGTCGGATGCTAGAGAAGGACCATGAAGTGATTCTCCCATTACAGAATGAAACCAGACTTTCATGGTGAGCCAAAGTAGATAGGCAGGAGAATGTGAGGCAGGGTAGAAGATAAGGATGATTGTTACAATGATTGTTACAGTACAATTTTAATAAGTTATATGGAAATTTATCTTTCAAATCTACATGTATAAATTCCTTTTAAAAGGGGAACTCAATTATATACTACTCCTTTTAAAATGAGACACAACCATCATTCTACCTCAAAATGAACTAATTTCATCCACTAAGGATGATTGTTATGGTACAATTTTAATAACTTATTTTGAAATTTATTTCTTTCATATCTACATATATAAATTATTTTTAAAAGAGGAACTCAATTATCTATATACAATCATCATTCTACCTCAAAATGAATTGATTTCATTGAAGAGGATGATGTTATAGGTACAACTTTAATAAGTTATTTTCAAATTTACATATATAAATTATATTTTGAAAGAAGAAAAGGTTTCTCAAAACAGTTTAAAGATATTATTTTGTGTCAACATAATATTTTATCCGATAGGTGTTAAAATAACACCTATCGGTGTTATTCTCTCCACATTTGCTCCGGGGTGGAGGTCAATCTCTAAAATCCCAAAAAACTAGGAATATTCCTTAACGTGATTATAGGAGGTAATAACGATTTGTTAGTTTAGTGAGTAGGGTGACTAATAATTGCACATTACCTGGGTGTTGGGAACACAATCCTTGGTGTTAGTATTATTGTGCACCCCGTGCAAGGAAGACCATAAGTCTAGGAGAATACCAAGAGTCTCTTGGGAGTTTAAGAGTCATGTCATGTCCCCATTCACCTCTGTGTCCTTCAGAGGCAATGGGAGACACCCCTTGGATCTACCTGCTAATTTTATTTTTCTTTTTCCAAGCAATTCGAAGGTTTTGCAACTCTGCACCCACATTGGCCTTCATTACGCAACCCACAATCCCCCAAGCGTCAATTTGCAAGCCGCAAGTCGGAATTTGGAAATCAGAACACCAATTACAAATCCAACGAAAAATCTCCTCTCCGACTTTTGCAACCCGCAATCCAACTTACCGGAATTGGAAGTCGGAATCCCTAATCACACGTCGCCAAAGAAATGTGCCTTCAAGATCCACAATCCGTAGTGCAGAAATCAGAAATCGGAGTGCCCAATTACACAGCGTCGAAAACCACGTCTTCGACTTCCGCAATTCTGCAGTGCGGAAATCGGAAATCAGAACGTCAGATTCACCACCTCTTCAAATTGGTCACCCGAATTCCACAATCAGCAACCCACGTCGTGGAATTTGGAAATCAGGAACCTCAATTTATCTACTTCAACGAATTACCTTTCTGAATTCCGCAATCCACAATGTGGAACTCAGAAGTCAAAACTCCAACTTTGCCAACCCGGGAAAATTACCTCCCCGACTCTCGTAATCCGCAACCTGTATGCTGGACTCAAAAGTCGGAACCACCATTTCGCAACCCCGTAGAGAATGCCATTTTGACCTCCGTAATCCGCAATTCGCATGTGGGTTCGAAAAGTCAGAATCCCAACTACACAACTTCTCCAGCCCATAACTTCTCCATCTTAAGTCCAATTTGGGAAAATCTTGTACCGTTGGAAATATCTTGGAGAGCACTATGCAGCTGCAGGGTCTTAATACACACTTGAGGACTTCTCCCTGCCCTTATTCCATTCCAAAAGAACAACTTAAGCCCCATCTATGCTTATTTACGACTCCAGGAAGAAGCTCTGCTCCATTCTTCCCTTCATCTGGTCCCCAGGGATCATGAACACCATAGGGGTTTTTATTCATTTCCCAAGTCCTGGATGGGATATCTTGCACACTTACCAGGATTAGCCCTAATTCGTCAATGGATAATTTAAATACAATACACCCATGGAAATGCAAATGTGCAGAAGTATAATAAGTCACTCTTATATGCAAATTCATACACCAATGAACAGAGGAGGATGAAACATTATCCACACACATGGAATGGAATACATCAACCTATCTCTCCCATGAAGATTGGCGATCTAACATGCTAAGACTTATCCCTACTCCTCAATCCTAAATACATATGAGTGCTAAAATGATATAAAAATGCAAAGGTGCATAAGTATGGCAATGACATGCACAATAGAATGAAAACATAATGCATAGGAATTCATCCCTATCACTCATTGGGATCAAATCATACATTCTGACATAAATAAACACATATGCATAGATGTATAATAGAAATCATTCAAGGCACAAGGAACACTTATCTATTTATTGAAACTTCCAAGCAAACTAGCTATGGACTGCAACGATCCAACCCAACCATAGGTCTTTGCCCAACCTATATTATTTCAGCACTCAAAGACCACCCCCAAGCTGGGGATATGTATTCACTAAGGATTCCCACTCAAGTTGACTAACAAATTGGTTCATAGTCAATTAGGGTCAATTAGGGTCATCAACACATAGCTAGCTTTGTCAAGCGAGTGGGGAAAGCAAGTAAGGTTTTATGGGTCAATAGACTCCTCCACAGAGTTACGGGTCTATCCCAATAACCTCAGCCATTTCAGGCACCCCCATCACCTACACTCTCAGCCTAAGTAAGGTCCCCTTCACTGCTGCATAGTACCTAGGGCGCCCATTCCCTTAGCAATATCCTCGCAAGTGTGGCTGGTCCTGACTGCTAAATCAAGATAATTAGGCCCTCACTGGTTCAAGCATGCAACACTAAACCTTTCCTGGTCTCTTCCCACTAATTTTATAAGCATCTCACCCACTCAAATCCACCCAAGGATTCAGATCTATGGATTTCTCATCGATCTTCCTTTCCACGCCAATTTCTGGATGATCTTAGCTTTGTAATTCGCGGCCTTACTCAGGATCGTGATTTCCAGTTTTCTTCCTCTTTGCTTTGTCTGTTGGGTCACGTAAGGGTTCAACTATGGTTTCCCCTCCCTAATGGAATGGGAATACAGGAATACGAACTACCAGGGGTGGAGTGACATGCGGATCAAGGCAAACAGAGCTCCATACCCTGCCATAAATCTTTTTTGGGGTTTCCCACACTCCACGACCTCATGAACCGTTTTCTTTTCACCCACTTCCTTACAGGAACATTCAATGGTAGCTAGGATAGTCAAAGGGGTTCTCAAGGTGACATTGTTAAATTTTGAGCATTAATTCACAATACTCTTGGATATTTACGGAGAGAATAACATATACAGTATATCAATGCATAACAATCACAATAAGCATGACAAGCATCACAAGAATCAAAAGCATGAGAGACAAGAGACACAAAGTTTCCGTGGGGAAAACCCTAAGGTCAAAAACCCTACAACTTCCTCAGATATAGAGAGAGCAATGGCTCAACCAAAGTACAACCAAAATACACTTGAGATAGTCTCCTAGTAGCAGATGATCCTCCTCCTCACTAATGCACCACTTTCTGAGTGAGAGAAGTGTGTCTTTCAAAAATTATCAAAATAGAGATCTCCCTATCTCTATTTATACTAACCTGTTTGCCCAGTTACACTATGGGGCCGACTTGTCTATCTAGATACATCCACAATATAATATATATTTCAGGGCCGACCCCACACATGGTGGTCTAATAACCCATCGGCAAGTACACACTTGTGACACTTGTCAATCCACATGACGACACTTCCTTATAGAGGAATAACACATCTCTAATAAGGGTACAATAAATATATATGAAATACATTCCAAAGTTACATATACATCAACACTCCCTCTTTACTAGGAAGGTATTTCTCGACATAGATCCGCTAGACAAGTCTTCTTCTCGGGATCATCGTCATCGTCATCGTCACTGTTGCTGCTATCTCAACCAATCTCTGACTCTACTCATCATAGGAAGTTCTACAGAGCCAGTCCTTTTTCATACTAGATGTAGGCCCACCACCTACAGGTCTTCATCATCATTGGCCATACTGTGAAATCCTCAGGACTTATTACGTGCATCACAAAACCTCGAAAGAGCATCCCAAGCTGTTACGAGCACACGACTCTACCTATAGGATCTCCCAGGGCCATATTATATGTGACCTCACCACAAAAGCTCGCAAGAGCATCCCAGGCTGTTACGAGCACACAGCTCTACCTATAGGATCTCCCAAGGACAAATTATATGTGGTCACCACAAAACCTCACAAGAGCATCCCAGGATGTTACCAGCACACAACTCTACCTATAGGATCTCCCAGGGACAGATTATATGTGGTCATGGAAAAACCTCGCAAGAGCATCCCAGGACTTATTACGGGCACACAACCCAATGTATCGGATCTCCCAAGGACATATTATATGCCATAGGACAAAACCTCGAAAGAGCATCTACCAGATATCCCACGGCCAGATTATATGCCATAGGAAAAACCTCGAAGGACTATCTGCAGATCTCCCAGGGCCAAATTATATGTCCTCCCAGAGTAAAACCTCGAAAGAGCATTTGCCAGATATCCCAGGGCCAAATTATATGCCATAGGCAAAACATTGAAAGACTATCTGCAAATCTCCTAGGGCCAAATTATATGCTCATCTGCACAACCTGATCCACGACCATAGAGTATCAACCTGATACTCACCATAAATCATCCTGATGTATACATGATCATCCTAATCATCATCACTGCAACATCCTGCTGCATGTCATCTGGAGCAACATCTTGAAGCTCGTCATCCACGATCATCCTGATCATATCATGCATCTACCTGATGCATACCAAGTATCTACCTGATACATATCATCATACATGATCCACTTGATCATACAATGTATCAACCTGATACAAATACAAATACATGATCCACCTGATCATACATGATACATATCAACATACATGATCTACCTGATCATACAATGTATTCACCTGATACATATACAGATACATGATCCACCTGATCATACATGATACATATCAATACACATGATCTACCTGATCATACAATGTATCCACCTGATACATATACAAATACATAGTCCAAGCATCCAACATGATGCATATACAAAATACATACAAATGATCCAACCGATCATATCCAGCATCCAACATGATGCGTACATACATAAATGATCCAACTGATCATATCCAGCATCCAACATGATGCATACATACATATACATATAAATGATCTAACTGATCATATCCAACATCATCCTGATGCTCATCATCTAGTGCTTACATCCACAGCCATGTGAAGGATCCTCCTTCCAACATGCTTGGAATGGCCTCTACAAATGTGTCCATCACTTCTTCCTCGAAGTGTCATCAATCTGAAGAAAACCAAGCCTCTCTTTGAAGTACTCGAACTTCACCTTGGCTAGTGGCTTCATCAGCACATCTGCAATCTGCTCGTCTGTCGCAATGTACAGGAGCTTCACAGCTCCTCTCTGCACCATATCCTTGATATAGTGATATTTGATCTCTATGTGTTTCGACCTGTCATGAAACACTGGGTTCTCGGACAACTTCACAAAACTCTGGTTATCACAAAAGATACTAGTAGCATCCAACAGGAGATCAAATAACTCAGACAGTAGCTTCCGTAGCCATACTGCCTCACAACTAGCTGAACAGGCTGCAACATACTCTGCCTTAGCTGTACTCATTGCTACGCAGGACTACTTCTTGCTAAACCAAGAGATCACACCTGATCCCATACTGAAGCAGTACCCAGATGTGCTCTTCTTATCTGCAACACTGCTAGCCCAATCTGAATCAACATAACCCTGTAGGTTAAACTTTTGATTTGCTTCATACTTGAGCCCATAATCCACTGTACCCTTCAAGTACCTCAAAACATGCTTTACAGCAACCAGGTGAGCACTCCTTGGATCTGTCAGAAACTGACTCAATGTGTTCACAGCAAAGCAAATATCTGGTCTCGTGTTCGTCAGGTACATCAAGGACCCAATCATCTGACAATACATAGAGACATCAACCGGCTCAGATGAAGCATCACATAGAAGCTTCAGATTCGATGCCATAGGTGTGGCCATGGCCTTGCAATCCATCATCCCAAATCTCTTCAGGATATCTACTGTGTACTTCCCTTGACCAAGGAAGATCCCACTTGCACTCTGCCACACCTCCATACCTAGGAAATAATGCATCATTCCCAAATCTTTCATATCGAACTCGGCAGCAAGCTTCCTCTTAGTATCTGCAATCAATCTATCATCTCCTATTACAAATAAGTCATCCACATATAGGAGTAGAATCACAAGATTCCCTTCCTCAACCTTGTAGTAAAGGTTGGAATCCGCTTTACTCTTGGTAAAGCCCAAACTAGATAGGAAACTATCCATCCTACCATACCAAGTTCTGGGAGCTTGTTTCAAGCCATACAAGGCTTTCTTCAATCTGCACACATATGACTCCCTGTCATGTATTTCAAAACCGAGTGGCTGCTCCACATATACTTCCTCTTCAGCTACACCATTCAAGAAAGCAGTCTTGACATCCATCTGGTGTATTTTCTATTTCATCACTTTTATATTTCTCTATGCTGCCATCTGCAGCATGCTTGATCTGATACATCCATATGGAAGTCATAACAGACTTCCCTTCAGGTCTTGGGACTACATCCCAAACATCATTCTTCATGATCGACAGATCATGGCATTCTTCCCATATCCTGGGAACTTGAATATCTTCAATAGATAAATTTGTTGCTGAACAAATGTTGTAGTCCTTCTTTGTAGGTGATGGTATACGATCTTTCCTACACAACAAGTTAAATTGCATGATTAGAAAACATCTCATAGTTTTCAGAACAAATTCTTACACATAAGGAAATATGTCATACAGTCATGCAATTATCTTAGCCAATGCTTCAATACAACATTTATCCATATTCCGTAACTTTCTAGATGCCTTCCAATCTTTACCAGAACATTGTTAAGAGTGTGCACAGCTCCCAACATGTCAGCAAAGAGGTTTCATTCTAGATAAGTAGCAATGGAATGTTGTACAATGCCATTGGCCACTTACCCATCATATGCATATTAGTAGTATCTTGTTCATTAATGCAAATATGCAAAATACATATCCTAAGTCTAGGAACATAAGCATATGTATCATTTAACAATTTTATTTAAACAAACAAATATGTAAGAAGTGGTAATTAAAATACTTATCTTTGTTTGTTTGTTGGGTGGACTCCCTCTGAGTCTTAGCTTTCTTGCAGGAGCTGCTGAAGTAGCTTCTTCTACACCTTTCTATTGTGGAATGTAGAAAGATGGTCAACTCCCTCTGAATATCTGCATCCTTGCAAGAGTTGCTGGAGTGTGCTCCCTCTTGATCTTTGCTTCCTGGATTACCTGTCCTTGAACTTATATTCATCCTTGGTCCCTATGCATGCTTATTAGTATCATGATTGTGTTATCCTTGTAATCTCATACAAAATCATACATTCATTATTATATTCTCAATATTATCAAAACACAATAATCTCAAGCATGTATAGTCATGATCATTTCAAACAGAAATAATAAGCATTGGCATTCAAGGTTTATATAGGACTCTTATGGTTAGTCATAACATGTCTAAACCTGTGATTACTCAAACCTATGACTCTTCTGGCCAGTCATAACATTAAATAAGGTAAGACACGTAATATGCATATACCCATCATTATTCAAACCTATGACTTCATGAATAAACATCATCAATCATGTCATGCATACTTATATAATAGATCCTATGATATAAGAAACACATACTTGGTCACCATATTTGCTAGTTATGTCTAGCAATGTTTTCTTGTTCTCTTCAATGACCTACATAACTCATTAGTTAACTTTTGCAAAAACAAATTATACATACCTCCATGTGATCTATGACTATGGATGAATCTTTGTCTACATGTCACCATAGCAAGTTCAGGTTGTCCCTTCAATTTGTACAATCCTCTCTCTTGCTCTCCAACCACTACTGTATCATCGATTTTTTTACCCTTTGGCCACATTAGGACTTGGCCATCCACAAATGCAACCCTCATACCTTTTGCATCCAATGCAGAGATGGAGAGTAAGTTCTTCTTGAGCCCAGGTACATAAAGGACTTCTTTCATCTTCAAAGATTTTTCAGAATCTAGGTTGTAGGAGGCTTCACCACTTCCTTTGATTGGGTATTGAAAATCATCCCCAAGTTTCACCTTATGGGGTGATTCATTTTCAGATAGATTCACAAAAGATTCCTTAAACCCAGTCATGTGTTTGGAAGCCCCACTATCAATCAACCAATCATTACAACCATGGGAGATAGTACCTGTGAGAGCAGAGATTAGAACATCCTCTTCTTCACTTGATGAGTCATCATCACTATCATCACTTTCTGCCCTAGCCTTCTTCTTTGCAGGTTCATCATCCTCGGCAACATGAGAATTGAACTTTCTTTTGCTACCCTTCTTCTTCTTACAGGAGTTGTTGTTATTATCCCTTTTGTTCTTGGGACAATCTGAAGCAAAGTGACCCTTCTCATTGCATGTGAAGCATTTTAGATCCTTCTTATTCTTTTGATAGGATCTCTTGTAGCGAGAGTGCTCCTTCTTGGGCTTGCTTCTTTTGATGTGAGCTGCAAGAGCTTGATCTTCACCTCCCATCTTTTCCTCACGAGCTACAAGTCTAGCTTTTTCTTGAGAGCATTCCTTCCACAGTTTACTGAAAGAGATCAATTTCTTTCTTGCACAGATTCCTTGAATAAAGGAGTCCCATGACCTAGGTAGGCCATTCAGGGTGGTCATAACAACTTCACCATTGTCCACTACTTCATCCACAGCTTCAAGTTGCTCCTTGATCTGAGAGACCTTGGAGAAGTAAGATTGAATGGTTTCTCCATTCAACATCTTGACCCCTTTCAATTGATTCCGCAGAGTCATCTTTCGATTTATGTTCTTCCCTTCAAATAGCTGGGTCAGAGAGTCAAACATCTCCTTAGGTGTCTTTAGAGAAGACACATGGGGTATGAGATGGTCTTTAATAGAATCAACAATGATTCTCTTTGCCTTGACCAAGTTATTCTTATGCAATACCTTGGCCTCTTCATCCTCTGGGATAGGGATGTCTTCTTTTATATATGAGTCCAACTCATTCTCTTCTAGGATTAACCCAATCCTATACTTCCAAGCTCGAAAGTTATCAGCCCCTTCAAGCTTGGTGTGGTGAAACATCTTAAAGAGTACTTCAAATGGAAATAGAAAGGATTAGGTCTTACCACTTGAATTGTTGAAAACTGGATCTGGTCCCGGAATAGGGTTTGTCCAAAAAACCCTAAAAATTCAAAATGTGAATTTCAACTTTCTTAAAGGATAGAAAGATGCACCTTGATGAGCTGATCAGCCTGGTGCATTCAGAATTTGAGATTAACAAAGTTTTACCCTTCAGATTTGACTTTTTGTCCTCCTGGGTTCACTAAGGAGAGCCCTGAATTAGGGTTTGAGTTTCCCGAAGATCTACCCAGCCAAAAATCTCGATACAAAGCTCTAAACTTCGATTTTTGCAAGGAGCTTCCAGCTATGTCTTCAGATTCCATAAATTCCTATTTGTGTGGAAACCCTAATTTTTAGGGCCAAATTTGAAAATGCTCAGAATTGAATTCTGATTGGACAGATAGATTCTCCTTGATGAGTAGAGTCAATCTACTATACGGCTTTTCCAAAATCTATGGAGAGAAACCCAATAAACAAGAAACTCAAGTTTCCGTCACTACAAAATGTCTTCTTCTCAGGTTAGCTCTGATACCATGTTAAATTTTGAGCATTAATTCACAATACTCTTGGATATTTACTGAGAGAATAACATATACAGTATATCAATGCATAACAATCACAATAAGCATGACAAGTATCACAAGAATCAAAAGCATGAGAGACAAGAGACACAGAGTTTCCGTGGGGAAAACCCTAAGGTGAAAAACCCCACAACTTCCTCAGAGATAGAGAGAGCAATGGCTCAACCAAAGTACAACCAAAATACACTTGAGATAGTCTCCTAGTAGCAGATGATCCTCCTCCTCACTAGTGCGCCACTTTCTGAGTGAGAGAAGTGTGTCTTTCAAAAATTATCAAAATAGAGATCTCCCGATCTCTATTTATACTAACCTATTTTCCCAGTTACACTATGGGGCTGACTTGTCTATCTAGATACATCCACAATATAATATATATTTTAGGGCCAACCCCACACATGGTGGTCTAATAACCCATCGGCAAGTACACACACTTGCAACACTTGTCAATCCACATGACGACACTTCCTTATAGAGGAATAACACATCTCTAATAAGGGTACAATAAATATATATGAAATACATTCCAAAGTTACATATACATCAATAGACATATGGTAGCTTAGGGTTCCATCCCACACCCCCTCACCTCTCCCTAGTGGATACATAGTTCCCCTCATTTAGTTGCAGCCATAGCTAGCTCCTTGGTATTTTTATTTACATGGTATCATTTACATCATTTTACATTTTCCATGCCTTACTAGCACATGGTTACCATAATACCAAATACTTGCCTCTTCAAGGTTGAGCATTCACTAGTGGGGCCTTGGCCTTGAGCTCCATGCTAGGAATCATACATAACATGCATACAATATTTACATAAAATCCAATATATCCTAAGGGTCAAAATGGGGGTATTACAATTCCCCTCCCCTTAGAATAACACCATCCTCGGTGTTCCAATACTTAGGAATACATATACCGTTTACACATATCCAAAATTTACAAAAATTTTGCAAGTCTACCCTGCATTTTACCCTTTACTTTGAAATTTAAGGACCAATTCCTTTGGCTTCCACAAGTTGCTCTTGTTGGCTTTGGTCTTCCAGCTCTGTATGTGGACATTGCTCCATAGCAATCCCTTCTTTCTCTTTATCTTCCAACTGATCCACAAGTCTGGAATCTTTATGGATACTAGATTTCTTGTTGTCCTTTGTTGGGAAGTTGCGGAGGCAATGATTTCCTCCACATTCTCAACATTCAGTGGCTGCTTTTTCTTTACCTGTTCAATTTCATGAATTCCTCTTCATTGATCCACTATCCTTTCCACTGCTAGTTGCTTCTAGAATGCTTTTTACCTCCCTTTGCAAACAAATAGAGTCCTACAAAACCCTGTTGTTCATCTCCTTTTGTTGCTTTTGTAGCTTTAACATCTCTCCAAGATTTTCTTGGGTCTTGGAAATTGTTTGAAGAATATTTTCAGCCAACTCCAATATCTTTTGGTTTGCTACCATGGTCAATGTGTACATTTTCCCACACTTTGCTTGCTAGAACCACTTGTCTTGTAACAGCTGCAACCAATTGATTTCAATTTCTCACCTGTAAAATTCATCATGGCAATTGTTGTTAGGCCAAGCATAACATAAACATTAAAATCAATCAATTATTTTCCCAATTGACATGGAAATTTCATGCTTTATCGTGAGACTTCCATACATTTCATGCTTGCCCAACATACACATGAACTCATTCATGCTCATCCTTTCACAAGGAATTTACTATTTCAACATTCACAATATATAATCAACTTTCAACTATAACATGCATTCAACAATTTTCGGTTTTCTAAATGCATCAATAAAAATGAAAGAGAAGAGTAAGAGTTTTCCCCTCTTAATCTTGTCCCAATCCGAAGCCATGCCACCACTATGGTTCCATGCTCCTTAACCTCTTTCACTTCAATGTGAATGCTTGACTTTCCCTTTCTTTGCTTTGGCGATGACACCTAGTGTCTAAGGTCTATGTAAGGATTTTCAACCAGGGAACCCTTCCCCATGATCTCCTACAGAACCTTTGGCGGCTAGGACCCACACAAGTCCACTAGCACCATTCTTCATTGCTACTCATACTGATCTCTCTAGAATAGTCACATGTACAAATGCATCCTTAGGATTCTTTCAAAGTCCTTGCTTCCTACAATGACCTAGGTTTCCAACAAAGAAACAACAGTGTATCAACTTGGTTGTTATAAGACTTGTACATGAAATCTTTCATTATTCAGAATAAGGATTAAATGATAATTAAATACTTATCTGTATTGGAGATTTCCTCACTACTCCAAGGTTCCTTCTCTGCTTTACAAGCCTTGGATCACTTATGGGATGAATGTTTGTCCAACACACATGCTTCTCTACAACATCCAAATATTCAATGCCAAGCCAGTACATCGACTGGGTTTATCAGGCATTGATGGTGCAAACCAGGCTCATACCTGGTTTTCCCTCTCCATTGCCAAGCCAACACTTATGTCTGGGTCAACAGGTCAATGGAAGGAAATTACAGCATGACCATTTCTTGGTCAAGGCTCTACTATGGAGCCACACCACCACATATTTCAAGTAACCAATGCCAAGCCATCACTCAGCTCAGCCCCATTCCATTCAGATGCACCCATTTGGGCGCTCAATGGTTACGCACACTTGGTCCCATCTTATGGGATTTTGCTAAACTTTGGATGCAATTTTCAGTCAATGGGAAAAAACACAAATTGGCGAGCTTACAACAGGGTCTCACAGCATCATCAGTTTACATTGCATGGAAAATATCCTTAAGAATAATTCACATGGTGTCATCGCTCATCTCCATTCCATTCAGATGCACCCATCAACGGTCTCCACTACTCCTTTGGATATACAACAAATTTTGGATAGATATGCATGTGTCTTTGCTGAACCAGTGGGATTTCCCCCTTTAATACCAGAGGACCATCATATTCAGCTCCTTCGTGGAAGTGTTCCTCCCAACATCAGGCCCTATCGCTACCCATTTCACCAAAAAAAAGAGATTGAGATGCTCGTTCGGGACTTACTAAAGCAAGGTATTATTCTCCCTAGTACCAATTTCTTTTCTTCACCAGTTCTTATTGTCCAAAAAAAATATGGGTCATGGCGCCTCTGCATTGACTTCTGAGCACTTAATCACCTCACAATCAAGGATAAGTTTCCAATTCCTGTTGTTGATGAGCTTCATGGTGCTCATTTTTTCTCCAAGTTGGATCTTTGTTCTAGGTATCATCAAATTCGGGTTCATGAGGATGATATCCTTAAAACAGCTTTCCGCACACATGATGGCCACTATGAGTTTTTGGTCATGCCCTTTGGCCTCACTAACGCTCCTTCCTCATTCCAGGAATTGATGAATAAAATATTCCGACCCTACTTGCGGAAATTCATTCTTGTCTTCTTTGATGATATCCTCATCTATAGTAAAGCATGGGCTGAGCATCTCCAGCATTTGGATCTTATACTGTAAATTTTCTCTAATCATCATCTCCATGCCAAACAATATAAATGTGTTTTTGGATAGGAGGAAGTAGAGTATCTCGGGCATATTATTTCAGCACAAGGGGTTCGCGTGGATCCTACCAAAATATATGCCATGAAAAATTGGCTGCATCCCCAGACACTCAAGAGCCTTCGTGGTTTTTTGGGATTGACTGGATACTACCGCAAGTTTGTCAAGGATTACGAGAAGATTGCAGCTCCATTAACCACTCTATTGAAAAACAATGCTTTTACATAGACACATGTTACTGAGTGTGCATTTGACAAATTGAAACAAGCTATGTGTACTACACTTGTTCTAGATGTGCCCGATTTTTCCAATCCCTTCACTATTGAGAGTGATGCTTGCGACAATGGACTTGGTGTTGTTCTCCTTCAATATGAACATCCATTGCATTCACCAGCAAAGCCCTTTTCGATAAGAATTTAATTGCCTCTACATATGAGAAGGAAATGATGGCTATTTTGCATGCAGTACAGAAGTGGCGGCCATACTTATTAGGGAATCATTTCTGCATCAAGATTGATCACCAGAGTCTGAAATATTTCTTGGAACAACGGGTATCCTCCCCAACACAACATAAATGGGTTAGCAAACTCATGGGTTATGAATATGATACCACTTACAAGAAGGGTAAGGACAATCTTGTGGCAGATGCTCTTTCTCGCATATTTGATGACCAAGTTTCTCTTTCATCTATTTCTATGCCTGTTCCAAATTGGTTGCAATTTGTTCAGCAGGGCTATGTCAATGACTCCTCATTATCTAAAACCATCCAATGGTTGGCCAACAACCCTTATGTTGTACTGCATTACTCTTGGGATGGTGCTTCCCTGAGATACAAGAGTCGTCTGGTGCTTCCCCAGAGCACAAATCTTCAACAGGTTGTCTTCTTTGAAATCCATGCTTCTCCATCAGTAGGGAAATCTGGGTTCCTCAAAATGTATGAGTGGGCACGGCCTAAATTATTTTGGAAGAGAATGAAAAGGACAATTCAACAGATGGTGTTTGAATGTGATACATGCGAGTGCAACAAGGGTGAAATGACACTCCTTCTGGGATTGCTTGAACCCTTTCCCATCCCTACACGGATTTGGAAAGATATTTCTACGGATTTCATTTAAGGGCTCCCGGATGGAAGACAATGATTTTGGTTTATGGTTGACCACCTCTCCAAATATAATCCTTTTTTTGCTCTCATCCATCCCTATACCGCCTCCTCAATCGCACAAATTTTCCTGGACCAAATCTTTCGTCTTCATGGAATCCCTTCCTCCATTGTCTCAGATCACGATGCAACTTTCACCAGTCATTTTTGGACAGAACTATTTCGCCACACTGGCACCAAATTGAAGATGAGTTCAGGGTGTCACCCACATACAGATGGTCAGAATGAAGTTATCAAAAAATGTTTGGAAACTTATCTTCGTTGCTTCACCTCTGAACAACAACAATGGTGGGAAAAGTGGCTCCCTCATGCTCAATGGTGGTACAACACCTCCTACCACACTACATCTAAAATGACTCCATATGAAGCATTCTATGGTCAGGAACCACCATTGCTTCTTCCATACACCCCCAACAGTTCACCAATTCAGGCAGTTGACACGATTCTTTGAACCCGCGATCAGATTCTTCACATTTTGCAGGACAATAGTCACATGGCAAGAAATCGAATGAAATAACAAGCCGATCAACACCGTTTTGAGCGCACTTTTCAAGCAGGTGATATGGTTTTTCTTCGTCTACAGCCTTACAAGCAATCCTCCCTGAAACTCAAAGGGCGCCATAAGCTAGCTCCAAATTTATATGGGCCATATAAGGTTCTTTAGAATATTGGGTCCATTTCTTATAAATTGGAACTTCCTCCTTCTTCCCTCATTCATCTAATATTTCATGTCTCTTATCTAAAGAAAGTTCTTGGCACCAACACAGAGCACAAACTGTTTTACCAAAACTAGATAATGAAGGATCCATCATGTTGGAGCGGGAGGCCATCCTCAGTAGGCGCACTCATCATCTTCTCTCTCTATCCATCACCGAGGTATTAATTCAGTGGCATGGAATGCAACTAGAGGATGCTACATGGGAACCACTCATTCAAATTCAACAACAATTTCTGCATCTAAAGCTTTGAGGACAAAGATTTTCCTAAGGGGGAGGGGATGTTAGGAACCCATGTCAACACATCTCTTTACTTTGTTAGTATATTGTTGTTGGACGCATATGCTTTGTAAGTCGTCCCGTGACTATATTGTATTATCCCACATTGTTAGTATATTGTTGTTGGACGCATATGCTTTGTAAGTCATCTTGTAAGTTATTGAGCTTTCTCAAAGGAGGTTTCCCCCTCGAAGTGGTTTGCGATCAATAAATTCCTTCTTTGTTCTATTATTTCTGATATATCGTGCATTTTTATCATTTAATTGTTTGAGGTTCCTCACAGTAAAATAGATCACCACGCACATAAAACAACATGTATATAGTCAATAGGTGTATATATATATATATATATATAAGTCCAAAATAATCAAAGAGTTTGAGTATCCATCTCTATCAAATATACATAACAATATACAAAATTGGGCATGATAACCTCAAAGTGGTGTAGATATCCCTAAGGGGAGGAAGGAGCCTCAGCCTCCTTTTTTTAAACCTCTCTATAGCAAATAACCAGCCTAGCTACTTTCCGGAGTAGCCTAATCCATGCAGGGGGCACACCCAGTACATGCTCATGCATATCCATAGGCATGCGCTCTATGCGATAAGTAGGAATATCATGAGTTAGTTGTTTCATTTTTCCCTTAATGGTTCGTAGCATGGTCTTTGTTCCTGCTGGCTCTGCTGGTCGTATGAACACTCTCGAGTGTCTGGCTAGCCTCAATGGTTCAACATCTGCATCAAGTATGTTGTCAATACTTAAACTCACCAAAAAAAATATGTACATCTTTATAAAAAAACCATAATAATTGAATAATAATAAAAGAAAAAATGGTACCTATATTTCCACAAGCAACTCCTAGAGGAAGCATGAGTTACGTGTCACCACGGAAGTCCATCCCAGTGTAAGGAAACTACTCAAATGTAAGAACCTGTTGGCTCCACCAACCCAAGAAATCCTCATCATCATATGAGGTACTAGCGTCTCCACCTCCCTGTCTCAAGAAGATCTCACCCCAACGAATCATCATGGGTTCACGAGGGTTAATAAGTGGGAGAGCCACTCTTGGGCTCAAACTCGAAACTCTCTCAAAGAAAAAGGTGCATAGTATACTCCCATAGCCGAAGTTCTTCTTCTTCCCGGTTCTACAATTGGTGAGTTGGTGCTTCATGTTTACCAACAATCTCATGCACTAGTCGAATATCACATTCTGCAAGCACTCCACCCTAATTTGCATGTAACTACAAGAAGCTAAGAGTTGAGCGGCACTCCCGCCTACCCTATTCATAGTACTCAATATGAATTTCAACGGGAATCTAGCTATTTTACCAATTGGCACTTGAGTGCCACTCTTCTTTGCTCCAGCCGTGCAATATGTGTTTATGTAATATTGCATCGATAAGTCCCCCACTCCTCGAAATGTGCCTTTGAGTTTAACAACCTCTCCCCCTCGGGACAATCCAGTTATGAAGTAGATATCATCCAACGTGACCTCTAGATTTTCACCTTGAAGATTGAATACTCCCTGATCGTGATCACATAAGTGCACTAAACTTTGGAGCAAGTTGGGTTGTGCCCTCATGTTGGATGTGCGGAAGAACTTCAAAATACCACATCGTCGCAAGGCATTGAGAGTTAATGGATCTGTCATAGCTTCCCTATCCATTGCTTCATGCTCCCTCTCCCTCCATGAGAACACCATTGCTGGATTTCACCCATTAAAATATGTATGAGCGTTGAGTTTTTTCTTTTAAACTACACCACCCACGGGGCCTTGTTAGAACAGTAGCACACAGCCCGTGGGTGGAGATCTCTCCACTCACGGTTATTTATGAACCCGCGGATTTAACCACAGATACCCCCAGGTGCCCAGAGTTAAATTTAAAATCCACATTAAAATTTAAAACTCCGCTAAAAATCTTCAAAAAACATATGAAAATGCAAAGAAGAGAGATAGAAGTTACCTGCAAGTGACAGAACTGAAAATCGTCCTCCGGATTGGCCATACGCAACGATGCAAATCTTAGGACTCTTTGCTATTTTGGAATGACAAATGGTAACAATGACTTAGTTTTTCTCTTTTTACTATTTATGGTAATTATCTTTTTTATTTTTTACCCACTTTATATAGTTTTGAGGCCTTTTTATATCATATTTTTTAATATTGATGACTAATTAAGTTGTTTTGACTAGGTCATTGCATGAAAAGACATTTTTACAAGGTTGTGTCTACATCAGTACTCTTTAAAAGGGTTTTTTTTCACGGCATGTCCATTAGGTTTCTGCATCTCATTTATACCTTATCGTCTTTTATGCCTTAGGACCCATTTTTTTACACCATGGACTACGACATTAGCCTTCCCCTTCATCATCAAGGATAATTTTAGGGGCGAAATTTAGCCCATGGGCTATTTTTCCATGTTTTTTTTCCAAAAAACGATTTGCCAATTTGCATTTTTTGAAGCCCTGTTTTGCCCAATTTTGTTGGGGTAAACTTTTTTCACTCTAAAAATTGCCAAATTATTATATAAACTATATAAAATCCTTATAAATTGAAATAATTTTAGAAAAATATCGCCAAATATTTTATAGTTGACATTTTAAGAATTGGTAAGATTCGCCAAGGTTTATACACTTTTTAAGAAGTATGGGTCCTTAAAATTATCCCTGTTCATCATCGTTGTTCTTCCATGGTTAGGACCTACCTAACATGGGTTACCCCCAGGGAAATTTTTAGGGGCGAAATTTCTCCAATTGACTATTTTTGGGAATTTTTTTCGAAAAATAAATTCGTTATTTGGTCATTTCTAGTCTCTAATATCGCCTATATTTACATTAAATATGTTTTTTTTATCATAATATTTGTCAAAATTTACAATTTTGAGTTGTAAATTGTATGTTTCATATTTAATATTCGCCTACCAATCTATATATATGTTTTTTTCAATCCAAAATAATCACCTAGAATACTATACTTAAGTATAGTATTATAATCCTTAAAAACTACCCTCATTACCATAGATAGCACACTATGTCATATTGGTACCCATGTCGTTACTTGCTGTCTCGGGAGCTTGTCACCTATATTTTGGTCTACATACATTTAGCATGCATACCTTTTATTTTTAGTTTTTTGCTAGCCACCTTTAATCAAGATCTCCTTCCTATGGAGTCTTCTTTATACTCTTGTTAGACTCCTTAAAATTGGCAAGATTTCATAGTATACTTGTCCCTTTCAGACTCGTTAAAGGATTTGACCGGACATCCACTTAGGTATAAGTTTACCCCTTTTCCGCACCTTAGTGGATTAATTACAAAAAATGCATACTCTAGTCCATTATGGCTAGAAGAGTTCTCTCTCGTATACTTTTACACATTTTTGGGCAAGGAGACTAACTCTACGAAAAAGTACCTTATGGATTTATTGTTTAATTTTTTAAGACTCCTTAAATATGAAAACATCGGCGAGGATATACCAACTCGAGATCGATATTAAAATCCACGAGTAGGTGTATGGAGTTATTGTTTAAGTTTTCCAGACTCCTTAAATATGAAAACATCGGCGAGTACGAACAGATCCGGGCTCGATATTAAAATCCACGAATCAGTATTCTATCGAGTATTAGTCTATATTTTATTCAAACTCGTAAAATAATGAAGAAAGTTGTGAGTTTCCCTCCCATGGAGTCATAAAATTACACATGGTTGGACCCCTATCAAACATTCTTCTCTCTCTTCTTCGAGCTTGTACAAAATGAAGAAGGTCATGAGTTTGCTTTCTTGGACTCGTTAAAATTTAACAAGAAATGTATTATTGAGCTTCATTTTATCTTTTTTCATACCCATCAAAAAATGAAAACATACCTAAAAAGAGAAGGGAAAGGAAACTCTTTGTCATTCGTTCATATTATGGAAGCAAGTCTAATTGTTCGTTGAACACATCACTTGTCTTGAGTTAATGAGTCTTAGTTTTGGCTTTAGGATTTAACCTAATTCCATAGTTGTTTACTCCTCAGATTGGTTACTCTTCTGATCATATGGAGAGTTTGTTATGTCTCCTACATGACAAACTTTTATCATGTTTCCTGTATTTTCAAGATGCTAATTAGTCACTCTAATATTGTGCTCAATATTCAAGGATTACCCTTGTGTCAACCATTATGCAGTTCACCTTGACTCCTCATGTCATGTCAGTATATCCTTAGTATTATTTCAACTCAATCTCTAAGTGTTCCTTGTGTGAGATTATGAATGATTCATTAATGCCTTCCTTCTCACGGGTCTCTTCCTATAGACTTCAACTCATTTTTCTCTAGGAAGTAGACTTAGAGTCCTGGATAGTACCTTGCGATTTGCGGTCATCAGTGACAGATCCTCTCACTGTTGAGTTATGGATTACATCAATGTCCCTTATTTGACAGATTCTTCAAGTGTTCGACTTCAATACCCTTTATTCACACTTGTAAGAATGTATTATGTACGTTGGACCCCATTTTCATCATTGGTGGGTGTCCTTGCATTTGTTAACGGTTTACATTATTGGCCGGTAATCAAACGGTATCCTCCATGTTCGACTCCAACTCTTTTATTCACATGGTTTAGGATTTATGCCTTTATCGATGGTTGGTTTGAAGACCTTGGGCCTATAATAACTATGTTCCAATTTGTTATTTCCCAAGCTGTACAAGACTGGGCCTTACTCATTTTGGCTCCTCATGAGACATAGATCCAATTTGTTGTTATGGCTATGTTCTTCATTGTGACATGGATCCATACTTGTATTTTAGTGGCCATGCTATATACATTAGTTTCGTATATGTATTGGAGACCATGTTCTATCATTCTGAACATGACATTATGTCAACATTATACTGTATGCTAACCTTGATTTTGTTTCAGGTACTGTTGGAACCATGTTTCTGAGATGCTTGTGCTCCTCCACTTCCTTGTTTGTAATTCATTTTGGCTATCATTTACCCTTCTGACATAATACATTAGGGGGCATCCATTATCAATCAAATTGGCACTTCTCCGTCCGTGACGACACTGAAATGTCACGCACGAAAAAGGACACTATGGATTGACTCTATAGATGCTTGTAGCCCTGATCATTCATTATTTCTCTAGTCTATTCTATTTTTTCTATAAACTTTTAGGACCTAATTGCGATTCCCTAACTGACATCTCGCGGGTCACCCGCTGGTGGTCCACTTACCACCTGCGGTTTCCCTAAAAATATTGCACATGCTACTTGTTTGTAGCTTACTCGTGGGTCACCCACCTGTTGTTAGAATTATACTCGTGGGTTTCTCTTAAAATCATGAAAAATAAAAAATAAAATCGAATTTGGGGTAGTTAAGGGAGTTTCTTTAACTTCCATACTACCCCAACTATTTTCCTCTTGAAGTTATCTTCCTAGCCTTGCTATAAATACAAGTGGAAGGCCATGAGAGAGGGGTATAAATCTTAATGTATTGAATGATAGAGGAATTTATATTGAAGGAGAGGAACAAGAGCATAGAACTTGGTTTCATCAATGCTACTACAGAATCAGGTATATTTATTTGTTGTCATTCATATGATCAATAAAAGAGACTTTTCTTTCCCATGAACAATTGTGTCTAATGTATGAATTGAATTTGGTGAATCTTTCATGCTTTGCTTATGTATGAGTTTCATATTTTATTATTCATGTTTATTTAGCCAAATGTTTTGAGGAGAGTATCTCTGTTTTGCAGGTTCTTTACTCAAGATTGCAGATCAAGAACAAAGGGTTTCAAGCTTGGATCAACCTTCTAGTACTTAAGGTGCTCTTTGCTTAACTTATTAACCTTAGTTCTTTTTCATTAAGAAATATCTTGTTGTATGCTTGCTGATTTCAGGCTTAGACTTTGTAAGTCTCAGATAGTATGTTGGTGACCTCAGTAACTTCCCAGTCATAGGATTAATTTCCAAACAACACCAATGTTTCTGTTACTGATTCCATTTATGTTTCATGAATGTTCTCAATGATGTCTTCAAAGGATGCAAAGGTTTCATCTTCCTCAATTGAATTTGTAGTTGAAATTTCAGTGCACTCTCTCTTTGCCAATTCATCGATTTTTTTTTCCCAATATGCAATGATATTAACATGTTCTAATTTGTAAAGTTCCATAGTACAAAGAGTTCTCAACGCAACCATGACAATATTCAGTTGAACATTTCCAGAGATGAAATCATTCTTGTATTCCAGTTTCCTCTTTAGCATAATTGCAATTGTCATGCCATCATCAAGATTCCTGGGCAATGCCTTCTGGACTTTGTCCAAAGATGCAGGTACATTGATGGTTGTTCTAGTAAACCCTGATTGAGCTTGTTTATAACCTAGTTGTCAGATCTGAGCGAAAGCAATTCTTGGTGAGACAAGTTGCTCCTTGAAAGGGGTTAAGATATTTACATATGGAAGGTGGTGTTACGACGAATATTTAGTGGCATTAAAAATACTGGTGTTTCTGAATTGGAAACATTTGTTTTGCAATATTTACAGATGTGCATGTCCAATGCAAAAGAAGGTGGCATATCCATCCATGGAAAGGATTTCAATGCAAAGAAGGTGGTTTCATTGATGCGGCATATGTATTTTTTGAAATGCAAGCGCCTACAAATAGAACATGCATGGATAGGTGTATCTTGAATAGATTTTAAGTATTGTATAGTTGTTTGTTCTGCCTTTTCTTTCTCTTTCTATTTTTTAGAAGCTTCCAACACTGCAAAGTGCATAGTACTCTTTGCTAAATGAAACTTTTTGAATGCTTCATCAAGAGTTTCTTGTAGCATGTTGTTCTCTCCATGAAGGCATCTTTCATTGAAAATCGGTTTTGTTTTTGCATTTTTTGTTTTTTTCCTTGGACAAGTTTTATGTCTTTTTCCATGTCTGTCTTGCATAGGTTGTTTAGGCAGCTCGATGGCAAGGTTCTTGTAAATGGCATGCATGTCAATGAATTGATGCATATTGCTATTGATTTTCTTGACTAGATCAATGCACAAGCTATTTGATGTGGAGTTTTCCATGGTAGATGATGTTGTCTGAAGACTTGTTTGAAACAATGGATGGTAATGTGAATGGAATTTCTTTATTTCATGGTGCAAGATAAACATAGTTGTAGCAGAGGTCTTTGTTGAATAGTAACGGTGCTGAATTTTGCACGAATGTGTGCTCCAAAGGAAAATGTTAATTTCTAACATCTCGCATAACCATTGAAGTGCAGATTGACCACCATATATATGTCCAATGTTAAAAGGCTCTGCCAAATTCATGATAAAGCTTTCCTAGTTACAAACAAGACGAGTTTCTTGTATTATGATTCTACATAGATATGTAGACAAACAATTTAGTGCTCTGTTGTCATTAGACTGTATCCAATTGAAGAAAAATTGTACAATTGTCTTTCTAAGGCTTACAGTATCAAATGTCTTTGTCAACTTTCAAATTGATTCAAGCAAAGAGTCACAACAGTGACCTTCAACCCGGGAAAAGATATCAAATCCCTGTTGCAGAAGCATCTCTTTCGAAGCATGTGTTTCAAAAACATTGTTGGGACAAGCGCTATTGAGAATGCCATTTGACAGTTGTTGAAGAGGAGACTGGAAAGATCCATTTGACTTGCAAGAGAGCAACGGTTCAAAGTGACCAGCAAATGGTATGTGATCATGGAACAAAATTTTGTAGCAATAGCCGAAATTACCAAAATTGAAATGGAGGTATTTTTTGTTTGTTGATAATGACCAAACAACAAGAGGGGCATTTAACCAATTTGAAAACCACTTAATGCAAAATATATCACCCCATAGGCCATATACATTTTGTTCATCTGGCTATGAAGCAATTTGGGACATTAGTTGGAGATAAAGATTCTTATCTTCTAAGCCATGCATTTCTAACAAGTAGACAGGGGCAAGTTCCAAGTTCGATGATGTTATTGCACAGGGATCCCCCTATGCAAGGCGAAGACAGCAATGGTTTATAATTGCTTCTCTTATTTATGTGGATGTGTAGCGAAAATGCAACATCACAGCAAATGCATCAAAGAGGAAATCTCCATTTAAAAAATGGAAAGCAACAAACAAACCCCAATAAAAGCGCTCTGAGCAAGATCTGTTTCACCTAGTTTCTAATGTGAATGGAAGGCAGATTCATAGCCAATTGGAAAGGCGGGAGGGGGCTCTGCAAAACATTACTAGAGACTATCTACATAGAGTGATAAACAAGTTTTATTTATTTAAAATTATAATAATGAAGAATGGATTAAAAAATAAATCACGTGTTGAAGACAAAACTTCAAAGCTCATAGACACCACTCTAGACGAAACAAAGCAGGAGCAAATTTTAAGGCATTTCGCACATGCTATGTCCAGCACCTTAATAGAAAATTTTTGAAAGCATCGAAAAGAACGCATAACTATCCTAGCTGGCCATTACAAGAAAAGATTCTCCTTTGGTTCCAACATTGTCAAAATTCAACAATCACGAAAGAAATCAATGGACACAACACGCACACTTTTCCAGATCATATACGAAGATGAAAACAAAGGACAAAGCCAGCCACTCTTGCTGCAGTTAGAAATGAACCTATATTTTGGGGAATTGCATAAACCATTTCCAAACACAGTATCCTTTTAAGTGGGTTGGCCAGTATTTTCCCCTGATATCTGATTGGAAGGCGAAAGTCTAAACTAATTACTTTCCATATCAGGTTAAGCAAGAACGGAATAATCGATATCCGAATCACATGAAAAATTAGCTAATTATATCTAACTGTGTAAAAGCACATCTTAGAATTACGATATCAACCCTCCTGCGTTTGTCTCGATGCATCATTTTTTTACGTGATTGTATAATGTTTTTCGGCTTTATGCATTGGGGGGGGACAAGAATTTGATTCATCTATAGGGGGCTTGACGCATTTTCATGAAAAGCATCCATGAATGCGACCGAGGAAAACAAACGAGGGTTTTGCATTGAATAGAAACAAGGAGACTTGGATGCAATCAACAACATTCTAAATTCTGAAAACATGCAATGGTTAAAGGAAAACAAGCAATGAAATTCAAGTTTGATACATAGTTCACATCGACGCCACGGTTGGCGAAACCCTATTCAACACCAGGACAGCCTCTTCTATTAAAAGAGAGAGCCACTCACCTGGTAAGCTGGCGTGACGACTCACGAGCACCCTAGAAAAGATGTAGGAAAATTTCTTTGTCAATAGAAAACGCGAACGAGTGCACAACCAAAGCACAGAGAAAGACCCACGAACAGGAGGTTGGCATGCAATAAAAAACATTCCGAGTTGCCAAAACATGCAAAGGTCAAACAAAAACAAACAATGAAATTCAAGTTTCATACATAGTTGGCACCCATGACTTAGTCGGGGAAATCCTATTCAATAGGAGGACATCCACCTCTATTAAAACAGACGACCACTCACCTGGTAAGTTGTTGCGACGAGAATCGTCGGAAACAAGTAGGCAAATTTCTTTGTCAACAGCAAACGCGAACGAGCGCACAACCAAAGCACAGAGAAGCACCCACAAACAGACGCCGACCTTCGCTTCTTGAGACCACGCTTAAGCATATGAGAGAACGCACCAAAGCGGTGGCGGACACACTAAAAACAGCAAATGACGACCTCGGAGACAAGCAACAGCAAGAGAAAAGACGTTTGCGCCCATACCTGCTTCAGTACACCGCTCCACCACCCAGAAATAAATGAACCCGCTTTCCATTCCTGCAAAATCGAGCCATGCAAACAAAAGAGCACAGTGAACTCCACCCAGCGTTGGAATTTGTATTCATCTTTGCCTGTTATAAAAAAAAAAATTGACGTTTTTGTTTCCTATACTGATTGTCAAATAACGTGTTGTCCAAAATTTTGGCCTTCATTAACAGTTGTCGCAGTTGTTTGAAATAAAAACCAAAAAACTCAATTTATTACCTAGTTTTATAACAACTAAAACACCCTCCTCACATCAGTAACTTGATTTCTTCCACTGTCGGTGTTTTTTCTTCCACCTATAGGGGATAAGAAACGAATTAGGAGAAGAATGTGAACGGCCATTAGAACTAAGGAAAGGCAAGGCATTGTATTCAAAATTTGAGGGTCACAGAACATAGGGAGGATTGATAGATAAGATTGATGGAAAGCATTATGTAAGGGCATTTATGAGTAAGCAAAAGTCAAGAAAATAGAAAGAAGTTAATGTCAAATGCATTCAATCTATATAACCTAATTGTGACATAGTATTATAAGCATAATTCACCGATCTATCACTACCATACTAGAGGAGATTTATCAGAGGTTTTTTTCCTGTCTCCTATGGTTCAGTCAGGGGCAAAGCACACATTCTATTTTATGGAAAGTGAAAATAGAAAGAAGTTAATGTCAAATGCATTCAATCAATATAACCTAATTGTGACATAGTATTATAAGCATAATTCACCGATCTATCACTACCATACTAGAGGAGATTTATAAGAGGTTTTTTTCCTGTCTCCTATGGTTCAGACCGGGGCAAAGCACACATTCTGTTTTATGGGAAGTGCAGCCATGCATGGTATCAAGCGAATTGTGCATGCAGATGTTCAAAAGTTTTGACCGGGTTCCCCATGCATTAGTAATGGAATTGCTAAAAAATTCGCTGATACGGGGTTCCTGCACCTCATACATGGTAGGAGTACAAGATCATCATCATCCAGCTCTTCCAAATGTCAAAAAGCCATGCAGTGATTTAACGATCTGGGAAAATGAGGCTATCGACCTCAATAAAAGAAACACGCATTCAATAGTGTAGGCTGTCAAGCTCTTTAAAATCTTCTAAGCAATAATATGCTTAAGAGTTCTACCATAAACATATATGGTACATACAGGCCATATCACTTGCAAAATACAAGATACTCCAATTAAGTGCACCACTATAGTTTAATATTAGTAATATGATGAAGTTTGTGCATCGTTTACTTGCAAGTTGCAATGAAAACAAGTACAGGGAATGGCAAAATGAACGTGGAATGGAAAATGAATGTGAAACGTGAAGGAGTATTGTGTAGAAAATTGTGGCAGATAAAAAGAGTATTGCGCATAATTGGGAGGAGGCGTTACAACACGCGGACACACCTGACAAGGACATAAATGCATATGTTGGTAGAGAGTTATTGTAAAAATTGAATGGTAGAGAATTCATAGGGCACACCTGGCGTTACTGTAATAATGCGGAGTTGGGCTTCATAGCTCACCCCGAATTTCAGGTGAAAAGAAACATGCTTCACAAAAAAACACATTTTTTTATCAGAAGACCACTACTTCTTATTACTATTATTCGCAACGCCATCTTATTACTCTATCATATTTTTAAGTTGAAGTTTGGTCTAGAGTTCAGAAGCATGTCCTTAAATTTATTCCCATGATCACAAATGGGTTTCAAAATGTCATTACTTTCCAGTAACTTCAAGATTTTGTAAGCAAAAATTTCTGATTCTAAAAAAAGCGGAATAAAACTCTGAAACAGAATCGAAATAAGAACACCAAATAGATCATACCTCTAGCCATTGACTTGCTGTAGGAGATTTCCCTGTTCCACTTTTGCTTCCTGTACGGCACTTCCAAGATCTGCTTTCTCTTATTTGATGGTGTAAAATTGAAGGGGATTGACTTTGTGAGCTTGGGGACCAAACATGGGTTTTAATAGCCAAGCTTCCGTCAAGCTTCTGATGGCTATGTGTCAATTGTTCCATAGATCAAGATAGAGAACCATTGAGGGAGTTATGGACCATTCCCGAAGCTCTCAACGAGAAATCAGTTATTTCCTTAATTAGTTGAAGAGTTGTCAATATTAGTTAAGAGAGCTTACATTCTCCCACTTGGTCCATACTTCCAAACTTAATGTCTCATCTTAAAACCTATTGACAATCTGTATTAAGTAATAGATACAAGAATCATGGCGATAAGTCCTCTTATGACAAGTATTACCTTCCATGTATTACTATGTATTTATTGCTATTTTAATTTATGTGGCAACAATTTCTTAATGAATAAACCTTATGTTTATTCTTGGTCCTCATAAATGAATTTTCTCAAATTAAATTAAGGTGCACATATGTATGAGAAAAAACAGCACAGTAATTAAGAATTTCATTAAAAATAACATTGTCCATACAATGAGAAACTACATAATGGAACCAAGTCCCATATTCATTACATGATCCTTGAATTTAAACGGTGGCATGCCCTTAGTCAAAGGATCAATGATCATAAACTCAGTGTTGACGTGTTCAATGACCACTTTATTTTCTTTAACACATTCCCTTATGGCTAAATACTTAATGTCGATGTGTTTATTTCGACTCCCACTTTTGTTGTTTTTAGCCATAAAAACAACAGCTGAATTGTCGCAATACATTCTCAAAGGCTTAGAGATAGAATCCATAATTCTAAGCCCAGAAATGAAACTCTTAGGCCATACACCATGTAAAGTAGCCTCAAAACAGGAGACGAACTCGGCTTCCATAGTGGAAGTGGCAATCAAGGTCTGCTTGGCACTCCTCCATGATACAGCTCCACCGGCCATCATAAAAATGTATCCTGATCTTGATTTGCGTGAATCAACACATCCAGCAAAGTCAGAATCCGAGTAGCCAATTACTTCCAAATTGTCCGTTCGTCTATGCATAAGCATGTAGTCTTTAGTTCCTTGAAGATACCTCATTACTTTCTTTGCATCTCTCCAGTGGTCTATACCTGGATTACTCTGATATCGTCCCAACATTCCCACAACAAATGCAATGTCAGGTCTTGTGCAGACCTGAGCATACATTAGGCTTCCGACAGCAGAAGCATATGGAATGTTCTTCATTTGTTCCCTTTCAAGGTCGTTCTTCGGGCATTGATTCAAATTGAACCTATCACCCTTCACAATGGGAGCTATACTTGGTGAACAATCCTTCATCCGAAATCTCTCTAAAATTTTATTAATATAGGTTTGCTGAGATAGACCCAAGATGCCTCGAAATCTGTCTCTATGGATCTTAATGCCAATGACATAAGATGCCTCACCCATATCCTTCATATCGAAATTTTTAGAGAGAAATTGTTTCGACTCATGCAGCAAACCCTTATCATTGGTTGTCAGCAAAATGTCATCCACATATAAAACAAGAAAACAAATTTTACTCCCACTAACTATCAGGTATATGCATTGATCCATAATGTTTTCTACAAAACCAAAAGAAGAAATTACATTATGGAATTTCAAATACCATTGGTGGGATGCTTGTTTTAAACCGTATAAGGATTTCTTGAGCTTGCAAACCAATTGCTCACCATCACTAGAGGGGAATCCTTCAGGTTGTTTCATGTAAACCTCCTCCTCTAGATCTCCATTTAGAAAAGCCGTTTTCACATCCATTTGATGTAACTCCAAATCGAAATGGGCTACCAATGCCATAATAATGTGCAAGGAATCTTTCTTAGATACAAGAGAGAAAGTCTCTGTGTAGTCGATTCCTTCTTTCTGAGTGAATCCTTTAGCAACAAGTCTAGCCTTGTATCTCTCAATGTTGCCCAATGAGTCTTTCTTTGTCTTAAAGACCCATTTACATCCAATGGATTTTGCACCATTAGGAAACTCAACAAGATCCCAGACTTCGTTACTCTTTATAGAATTCATCTCTTCCTTCATGGCATTGTACCATAATTCTGATTCTTTGCAATTCATGGCTTGTGAAAAGGACTCGGGATCATTTTCGGCTCCAACGTTATAGTCAGATTCTTGCAGATACACAACATAATCATCAGGAATTGCTGATATCCTTGGTCTATTAGATCTTCTTAATGTTGTATCACTATATTCTTGAGAAGTATGTGGTTCAACTCGTTGTTCAAAAGTTCTTGGAAACTCTTGAACTACCTGATCTACTAGAATGTCGTCAGCAGCTTGTGGAACTTCAACAATTGGTTGTTCAATACCAGTTTGTACTTAAGGGGTGCCGTGAACAATAACCAATCTATCACTTGAGGTGGAAGGTTGAGATTCTGAATGATCCTTCTCGGAAACTATGTTCCTGGTTAGATCGCTCCCACTGATCAAGTCATTTTCAAGAAATTTTGCATTTCTTGATTCCACAATCCTAGTGCCGTGAGATGGACAATAAAATCTGTAACCTTTAGACCTTTCAGCATATCCAATGAAATACCCACTAATGGTCCTTGGGTCCAGCTTCTTTTCTTGTGGATTATATATTCTCACTTCATACGAGCATCCCTAAACGCGCATATGTCGCAAACTCGGTTTCCAACCTTTCAATAATTCAAATGGCGTTTTAGGAACGGCCTTGGTTGGAACTCGGTTTAATATATACACTGTCGTCTTAAGTGCTTTAGTCCACAAGGATTTAGGAAGATTGGAGCTGCTAAGCATTCTCCGCACCATGTCCAATAAAGTTCGGTTTCTTCTTTCTGCTACACCATTCTAGTCGGGTGAATTAGGCATGGTGTATTGGGAAACAATCCCATGCTCTTGAAGAAATTTTGCGAATGGCCCAGGTGCTTGTCCATCTTCTATGTATCTACCATAATATTCTCCACCTCTATCTGATCTCACGATCTTAATTTGCTTGTCACATTGTTTCTCTACTTCAGCCTTAAATATCTTAAAGACATCTAATGCTTCGTTCTTATTATGAAGCATGTAGAGATACATATATCGTGAGTAATCATCTATAAAAGAGATGAAGTATCTCTGACCATGTGAGTCCATGTCTGGACTACATATATCAGTATGTATGATCTCTAATATGTCTGAACTCCTATTGGCACCTTTCTTCGACTTGTTGGTATGCTTTCCTTTTATGCAATCCACACAAGTCTCAAAATCAGTAAAATCTAGAGTATTAAGTACACCTTCATTTACCAATCTTTTAATTCTTTCTATGGAGATATGACCTAGTCTCCGGTGCCATAATTTAGATGAATTATCATTAATAACACATCTTTTAGTGCCAGTGTGAACATGCATTGAATCATAAGTGACATTGTTTTGTAAATTAATGCAGTAAAGACCATCAGACAAAATACCATTCCCAACACAATCAGGTTTATAAAATAAACTGAAAGATATTTCTGAAAAATTGAAGGAATATCCAAAAGGTACAAGCCTTGAAACTGAAATCAAGTTTCTAGAAAAACTTGGAACATAAAAGGTATTTTCTAATTCTAAAACAAAACCACTACTTAAAGTTAAACAACATGTTCCTATAGCTTCCACATGCGAGCCCATCTTGTTTCCTGATAAGATGCTTTGCTCACTTCCCACTGGCTTCCTTAGGCTTTGCAAACCCTGCAAGGAATTCAAAATGTGAATTGTTGATCCAGAATCAATCCACCAAGTGTTAATATTGACATTGACCATATTAGATTCATAACAAACAAACGAGATTGCATTAAGTTTAGGGATATCACAACGAATTTCAGAGAAATTTGCAGGTTGTACAACTGCATAAAAATAAAGATCACATGCTTACGTTAAAATTTGAGACCAAATAAAATTTTCATGTTTTACCAATGTAAATTCATGCTTTAAGATTGAATCTAATGACATAAAAATTGCCTGTGGGCTAAATTTTTAATTCAAGCAGATTCAAAAATATTCTTTATGATAAAACCATTAATTCATAATTCCTGTGGGTAAGTTATGAATAATTCAATATTTTATCCTAATTAATTACATAAATATAATAAAAATTCATGTGGGATAAAATTTATTATATTTAGTATAATTAATTACAATTAATGTCTAAATATTCTTTACGTGATCTTAATCAAGCATAATATATAATATTATTTAATTAGAGATGCTGTGGCTATTCTCTAATCAATTAAAATTATATAGATCACTAGACATTATTACTTTTATGCATAAAATTAAATTGATACTAATCATGCATGGTTGTAGTTAATAAAAGTTCTACAATAGGTGGACGGCCTGTGGCTGCATGCATTGAGCATTGGTCTCTCCGTAAAAGAGAAAAAAATAATAATAATAACAGCAATAGACCCATACTCACAGCCACCCATGAGCCAAATATCCGTATACTCTTTTCATCCAAAGGTTTTGGGAGTGAATTTATGTGACAATATATAGGCATACAGAGCTTCCAGAGCTCGGGTTCCAGAATGTTTTTATCCTTAAAAGTGCACACGCGGAGCCTTAAAAATGCTTCCAGTCAGCAAAACGAAAATACTGAACAAGTTTCTATCCTTCAAAAGGATAACACAGAGCATGCACAAAACGTTTACCCCAGCACTCAATACCAACACGATTTTATTCAATAAAAAAGAAACTCAGAACATAAAACCTTTCTTTCATTCAAAACGAATGCCTTTAGAGAGAGCACAAAACCCTCTACTCATTCAATATGAAAGCATCCATTCAAATAGAGTTGCAGAGGTTCCATCCAACCTAGAAATTGATGCCATAAGTAAAAGGAAAACATAGAACTCCTCCAGAATCGATGGCGGCTTAGTGCCTATCACCAAAATTTCCACCGAGTTTTAAATAAGTTTTTAAAGCAGCTTAACATGATCCCCATCTCCAAAACGCTTTTTCCCACTTAATGGAGCACCGCAGAGATGTCATAAGAAAAGCATTTAACCCGACAATGGGTGAGCCAAGGAGACGCAAACGCCTCCAAAACCAATGGCTGGGCATTTTTGGTCCTTCCAAAAACGAAGCTTCATGACAGAGATCAAAGCTCCCTCTGCGTGAAGGATTCCCTGAGAGCCAGCCTTCCCAAGGCTCTGCCCCTGCACGCCGCCCACAAAGCTTTTCTCTCAACACATCCCTCCTGCTGCTCTATCAAATATAGAGACGCAGAAAAATAAACAATATAACGCATGAGCAATGTCCCAATGGACGCACAACACTCCAAACATCAAGGCAGAGATCAAATTTTGCTCTGATACCAACTATAAGCAAAAATTTATGATTCTGAAAAAAGCGGAATAAAACTCTAAAACAGAATCGAAATAAGAATACCAAATAGATCATACCTCCAGCCATTGACTTGCTGTAGAAGATTTCCCTATTCCACTTTTGCTTCCTGTACGGCACTTCCAAGCTCTGCTTTCTCTTACTTGATGGTGTAAAACTGAAGGGGATTGAGTTAGTGAGCTTGGGGACCAAACAGGGGTTTTAATAGCCAAGCTTCCATCAAGCTTCTGATGGCTATGTGTCAATTGTTCCACAGATCAAGATAGAGAACCGTTGAGGGAGTTATGGACCATTCCCAAAGCTCTCAACAAGAAATCAGTTATTTCCTTAATTAGTTGAAGAGTTGTCAATATTAGTTAAGAGAGCTTACAAATTTAACTCTTCAAAACCATGAACCCTTAACGACAGCTAACCGAAGTCAATGTTCACCAAACCCCAATTCACAAGAACAAACGAATGATAATTGGCCAGAATAATAGATTTACAAAACCCTTCAACTATAAGAGTATACGATGATACACCTGTTCTTTACAAATTATATCTCGGGAAATAAAAGGACTATACCAATAATGATAAAGCCATACGGGAGGGGGCAGTCACCTGGTCTAGTGTGCTGTATAAAGGACAGTAGTTATATTAAAAATAATTTGTAATAAAAAAAGGGAGCCTTTGTAAGTTTTTTTGGTTGAAAACCCAGTTATAATCTTTTTTTTAATAAAAGAGGTACTTGTGTAAGTTTGTGGGTTTCATACACAGTGTAAGTTTGTGTGTTTCATACACAGTGGAAAGAAAGTAATTTCCAATTAAACACGGTAGAGAAAGGGTTTATGATGGCTTCGAGCAGTAGTTTGTCTCAGCCACAGAGTCCCATATTAACTGGGAAGAACTATGACCATTGGGCTATAAAAAAGATAACACTCTTGCGTTCTCAGAATGTCTGGAACCTTGTAATAAATGGGTATCCAGATTCGAGAGCCAGCTGACTAGGAAGCTGAATTGGCCTTGCCAAATGCATAAGTATAAGAGAGATTTGGGTCTGTCTGGTTATAGGGTTGTTATTTTTTAAATAAAAATAAATCTTTTTTTCTTTTTGTTTTAAGTGAACATGAATAAAGCAGTTCCCTGAGATATAGGCTGAAGACTTACTCGCAGAGATCAGAGCCTAGTCGAAGTCTGGTCCCTGGAGATCACCTTGTTGCAGTTTGAAGGTTGCAGGTCGATGTCGTTCACTGTTCGTGAATTATGTTCCCCTGCCCCCTCCAACTCCCAGTCCATTCCCAAATTCAAATTTAGGAATACCAGAATCCAATGCAGTCTCAGACTCTCGACTCTCTAGAGGAGGAGGTGGTACCGCGGTAGATGGAGATGGTTTAATTCCTTCATTAACTCTTGGGTTGGCATGGCACTGGCTGTGACCGTGAGTACAATTCAGTGTTCACTATTCAATAATGAACATATACAATTTGGACACCAAAGCCATTTAGACCATAGACGTACTACGGAGTGGGATACCCTAGATCTTCTAGAGTTCCACCTGGATGAACCAAGTGAAACTTCTAGCTCGACAAACCAAGGGAAACTAATGACGTCTTACCAAAATTGTTAGACGTAAAAAACACGTTAACATTGCTTAATTGATCGTTTAGGTAGACGGTTTCATTTTAAAATTACCTGTATTTGACGAGAAAAATGCCCGTCAAATTCCAACCCTGACTCCACCCTCTCGTAGGTCACCCGCTCGGGCCACCACATCCAAATGGCAAGAGCTTCAGACAAGGGAACTACTAAACACAACGGTCCGGCCATCAGTACATACAGCAACGGTAGACGAAATGACAACCGCATTAAACCGCCAGGGCCACCACATCCAAATGGCAAGAGCTTCAGACAAGGGAACTACCAAACACAACGGTCCGGCCATCAGTACATACAGCAACGGTAGACGAAATGACAACCGCATTAAACCATAACACCAGTGAAAATGATAACCGCATTAAAGCATAAAACCCTCATTAAAGCATGAACCAGTGGAAATGACAACTGCATTAAAGCATAAAACCCTCATTAAAGCATGAACTAGTGAAAATGACAAACACCACCATACACCAGATGAGGCCCCAACCCATATTAAACCATGAACCAATGGAAATGACACCCACGAACCTCATTTACAACAGGAACCATTGGAAATGACACCTACCAACCTCATTTCAAACGGGTGATGAGACCCGCCGTCGAGGCCTGAGGCACACAACCCCAAGACGAAGTCACCACAAAATCAACTAATAGGAGCTCAGAAAAATCGACTTTCAAAAAAACACAAAAAAAATATCCAATAATACAAGTTATACAACTTTCACTAAAACCTTTGCAAAGGGCAAGCAATCGTGCCATCCTCCCACGCAGTGATCAAATTTGAAGGATCCTCCTACGGAGTGATCAAATTTGAAGGGTGGGTCTTAATTTTTATTGGAAGGGCATTTGTTCTTGGAGCCTTTCAAAGATGAAGGGCAATTTAAATAAATATACTTCAATTGACAAGTATAAATTAACTAAACCCTTCTCCAAAAAATACAAAAAATAAATATTGCCCATCCAAAATTTTACAATTTTAAATAATTGAGCACTTCTTAATATTTACATGATAAAATGGTATCTTTTCAATAAAACTGAATTTGAACATATTAATTTTACATTTTATTAAAATAACAATCATTTTGTTGTATTTTTCTAAATTAAACCACACTTCATTATAAAAAAAACTACTTAAACTATGTAAAAAACCAAGCACTAAACAAAAAAAACCACTAAGCCAAAACGAGGCTATAATAAATATCTAGGAGTCCCACCCGGACTAATGTCCCCTGGGAAATGTCGGGACATAATAATAATAAAAACATGTGCAGAAACTTGAACTTCATTAAAGAATGGTATTTTTGGTTGTCGCACATGTTAGGATTCCGATGCGTTGATAATCGATACACCGATCGCTATTTGGCAGGTACGAATAATAATAATAATAACCTATCATAGCCCATTGTCGAACTTACAATAATAATAAAAACCTGTCCAGCAAGTCGAACTTACAATAATAATAAAAACCTGTGCAGCAAGTCGAACTTATTAAATATTTATTTTGGATGCTCTTTCTGCTGTGAGACATGTTAGGATTCCAATTTCCGATGTCATGTTGGCATGTTAGCTTCCTGTCCCCAAATGATGTTAGGTTTGATATCCACGCGTACTCGATGATGGCAAAGCGACACTGAGAGTCACATCTTTCTTGTTGCTTTACTTTCAGTGAATGTAGGGTTCTGGGTCCTTGCAATCTGCACATCATCTTGTTCTCTAAATCTCGGTGCCATTCATCCACTCCTTTGTTATTTCACCCTTAATCTCTGTGCCTGCACATCATCTTGTTCTCCGACTTCTATCCATCCATATTCCAATTTCAATGGCACATGCTTCTGCTGCTTCTTCCCCCTCCTCACCAAGCTCTTCAAATTCTACTTCTCAGTGCTACGATGCTTTTATCAATCACCGCGGGCCTGATGTCAAGCTTACCTTCGCCACCGCTCTTTATCGTAGCCTCCGTTCCCGTGGATTGCGAGCCTTCCTTGACAAATCGGAAATGCAGGCTGGACAAGACATTACCTCGCAAATAGAAGCCGCTATTGGAGTAGCCTCTGCTCATGTGGCGATATTCTCTCCTGGCTATGCGCTGTCGAAATGGTGCCTCGATGAGCTCCAGTTGATGATAAAGTCGGGGGCTACCATTCTTCCTGTATTTTACGGCGTCAAGCCTAATGCGCTCCGTTGGACGGACAAAGATGTACCTGGGGTGTACGCTGTAGCCCTGCGCGAACACGAAAAGCGATACGACATCCAAACAGTTCAGAATTGGAGAAAGGCTCTTTCTCATGCGGCAGATATAAGCGGCTTAGAGCTGGCGACGTTTAAGGGGTGAGGATCTGCAGTTGTCCCAATCCCTGTTGTAAGTCTTTAATTTCTTGGATATGATTAGTTGAGGTATATATGAGACAACTAATGAGGTAGGCTTTTCAATGAATATCCAGGGTCGAATATGAGCTCTTGCAGGAGGTTGTGAACAAAGTTGTGGAAATTGTTCCAAAACAACCCTTGCATGTGGCAAAATATCCAACTGGCCTGGGACAAAAGGGAAAAGAACTTGAAGCTGTGACACTACTATCGAAGCGGCGGCAGGACGGGGAGGCTATGGTTGTGGGGATTGTGGGTTCTGGAGGAGCTGGAAAAACCACATTGGCCAAACAGTTCTTCAACGATAAGGTACCACTTTACAAAAGATCCTCTTTTTTGTTCGATGTGGCCAAAACGCCTCTAAATCTTTTACAGAGTAAACTTATTAAGGACCTTAAAGGTATAGATATCAAAATTGAAAGTTCTGAAGAAGGTTTGGCAGAACTTAACAAGAAGCTCTCCCATTGTCGCGCTCTCATAGTATTAGATAATGTAGATCATGGTGATCAACTGGATGCCTTCTTGCCAATTAAGCGTGTCCTTCACCGCAATAGCTTACTTTTGGTTATATCTCGTGACAAGCAAATCCTTAGAAATGGAGAAATCCAAAAGTCATCAATTTATCACTTAAATGGCCTCAACAAAAAACACTCTCAACAGCTTTTCTGCTTGCATGCCTTCCATGAGAGCCACCCACCACCAGATTTTAAAGCTGTCGTACATGGGTTTTTAAAGACCTGCCAGGGATTGCCATTATCTCTGAAAATTCTTGGGTCTTTGGTTTATGGAAAAAAGAAATCTTACTGGGAAGAGCTATTGAATGGACTTGCCCAAACACTTCCTTTAGGTATAGAGAAGAGCTTCAGAGTTAGTTATGACTCGCTTGAAGAGGAGGAGAAAAAAATATTTCTAGATATTGCCTGCTTTTCCGTAGGAGAAGAAAGCGATAAATGGATAGAAATATGGCGCGCATCAGGATGGAAAGGTTTGGTAGGTCTGGAAAATCTGAAGGACAAGTGTCTTGTCGAGGTAGACAGTGAAAATATTATAAGAATGCATGATCATCTCCAACTTATGGGAAGAAATATCGCCCAGGAAAGATCAATGCCGGTCCGTATATGGTGTGGCACGCCAGAAAACGTTCATGAACTCTTGGAGCAATCGTTAGATGTAAGTGCTTTAATCTTTCCAACCTGTGTATCTCTGTAAACAACTTTCAATTTTTTTATTCAAAGAGTGTGCGGTGTACTATGTGATGGATTGTTATTGATTTTAAATAACGTCGAACAGGTAATACCAGAAGTCCGCGGAATTAGAATGGCCCCTCCGTCCGAGGGATCCCGGTCAAAATTAGAAAAGCTACTGAACACCAACGAGGTGTTCCGAATAAAGAAATTACAACTTCTTGAAGGTGAAGGTGATTTTGTAGAACGCATGTTGACTAAGGTGAAGGTGCGGTCAAGCAACCTGATATCGCTCCGCTTGAATAACTGTTCCTTCTCTTGCCTGTCTTGTATTCCAATGCACCATTTGACAGTTTTAAAAGTGGACGGGCCGAATTTGAACAGATTGTGGGATTCTGATTCTCAGGTTGGTAGACGTAGATGCTGTAATTTGCAAATAAGAATAATCACATTTTGATCTTTCTTATCATTGAAACTTGAACATTGCAGGCACCTGAGCAGTTGCGGCAGTTGATTATTGATGCTCCACTATTAGAGTTTCCAGAGTCTTTAGAGAAGCTGCAGTATCTCGAAAAGATTGTAGTGAAAAGTACACGTCTAACAATGTTGCCAGATTCGTTGGGGGATTTGACGAATCTCGAACACATCTCTCTGGTCGGGTGTGAAAATTTGAAGATAATTCCAGATTCTTTGGAGAAGCTGACAAAACTCCAACACATGAATCTTAGTTTGTGCAAAAGTTTGAGGTCGCTTCCAGATAAAATGGAGAAATTGACAAGTCTCAAATTCCTCAACATAGACTCATTCGAAAGTTTGGAGAAACTTCCAGATTCCTTACTGACACCTACAGATCTCGATTGCTTCCCAACCATCGCATACCTTGATCATGACTATGGGTTACACATTGATCTTAGTGGGTTCCGAAGTTTGAAGATGCTTCCAGATTCGTTATGTAATTTGAGATCTCTCAAAACGATCAATCTCACTGGATGTGAAAGTTTAAAGTTGCTTCCAGAGTCTTTTGGGAATTTGACATTTCTAGCCGGCATCGATCTCACTGGATGTGAAAGTTTAAAGATGCTTCCACATTGTTGGGAAAAGTTAAGATACCTCAAAAAGATCAACCTGGAAATGTGCAAAAGTTTGGAGATGCTTCCAAAGTCATTGACGAATCTACAGAATCTAAAATGTCTGCTTTTGAAGGGTTGCTGCAGTTTGACCATCTCCACTGAAACACTTGGAAATGTCACTGGGCTTAAATGTTTAGATCTCTCAGGTTGTCCCCAGATGGAATTATTGCCTCCTCAAGTTGGACGTCAACAGTCCTTGAAAAACTTAAATTTGTTGGATACAAACTTAAAAGAGTTGCCTCGTGATGTTTTATCCCTCAGAAATTTGGAAGTCCTGAGATTCGGGAGCCCTTTGTTGAAAGAGGTGCCAGCTTCCCTCGGTCATCTAACGACATTGGAAGAATTGTGGTTCCATGGATGCGAGGAACTGAAAGTTTTGCCGGACTCAATTGAACGGTTGACTCAGTTGAGACGGTTAGATATACGGAAGTGTGGAATACAATACTTACCACCAGCTGTCATGAAGATGAACAAGTTGAGAAGGTTAGCAGTACATAGCTGTCCATTACGCGAACTGCCATTTGGAAATGTTCAAGTAAAAAATGAAATGCTTCAGCTCCAGGTTTTACAGCTGAACGGCACAGAAATATCTGAGGTATCCTTTCCTGACGGTGTTTGTCCAAACCTTCAACATCTCTCCATCGCCTTCTGTAATGATCTGGTGAAAGTTGGAGCACTGCCAACAACACTAATATCTCTAGATTTGAGGGGGTGTCCTGCATCAATGATAAGAGGAGGGCTTTTTGGGCGTGTCCCAAACCTAAGGACACTGAACATGTGGGGGTGTAATAGCATACAAGTAGAGGAGCTGCCAGGGCTTCAAACTTTAATTTCTTCAGGTCTTACATTATTAAATACTCCACTTGACACTTCCGACTGGAAGGAGGACGATGTTTTGTTGAAGAAGTTGTGCACTTGTTCTTTTTGGTAGAGCGCAGAGGCTAAATCCATATTACTCGCAACGGTGGCCACATTGGTAACTGGTCGCTGCAGGCATGGCTCTTCTTAATTAAGGTATGCATTGATTATTTTGTGTTTTTTTTTTGAAAAAAAAATCGTAATTCATTATAGAAAATAAATTACTATGATCGTACATACCATGGGTAGTGAGATATCCAAATAATGCTAAAGTCAGAAAGATTTTCATCTTTAAAAACTGTATATTACAGGAAATGTGTAGTCACCAAAAAAAACCAGAATATATCATTAAGAGCCAGTGGTCTTATAAGCATCCTTCAAAGGCATCAAAGCCTCCTAATAATCATAGGACCAGGATCTAATTCCTGAAGAGTGTCTCCAATATGTTCCCAGAGCTTCCAAGAACCCTCAGTCAACTATAATCCCTGCTTAGAAAGAGCGTCGGCCTGTATATTCTAATTCCTGAAGAGTATCTCCAATATGTTCCCGGAGCTTCCAAGAACCCTCAGTCAACTATAATCCCTGCTTAGAAAGAGCGTCGGCCTGTATATGTTGAAAGCTGATAGAATGAAATAAACCAGTCAGCTGTGTCAGTTCTTCAAAAATAGTCACCAAATATTTGTTCTTAGGAGCCCGTTAGAATTTCATCCAATCCACTAATACAAGCTTGAAGTCTCCAATTATATCTTGGAGCTGGTTGATGCCTTTAGAATGAGCCAAAGCTAAAACCATCTTGAGGGCCAAAAGTTCAGCTTTGTTGTTTGAACTCGTGCCTAATCCAGCAGAATAACTGAAACAGCCTTGGTCCGATAAGTGTAACAAACCACCTGCCCCACCCTGCGCGGGATCACCTTCGGATGCACCGTTGAAAATGCCCAGGGGATCAATTTGTCAATCACTTCTTCCATCACCCGACTGACAAGGGGAGCACTACAGATCTGTGGCAGAGATTTCAAGATAACAAAACATTTGGAAACATAAAAGACAGGATATTTGTCTTCAAAGATGGCTTGGTTCCTGGCGAGCCAGACTCCCCACAAAAAAAGGCCTGGGAGAGCTTCATAATCTTCATATAATTCATTACAATGCCATTCTTTTAACGCCTCACATACCTGATAGCTGTAGCCCATTCCATATAAAATGAACTCCTGTATATTGCGAAGCCAAAGACCACATACTCCTTAATTATAAAGACCATTTGTTTTGAAAGTATTTGGTCTCTTTATGGACTATAATTCAGTCGGAGTACTAGCTATCATTGTGTCACATTGTTATATTTTCATATTTATGGCATCTTCATCAAAATAAGTGATTCCAAAATCTATTTTCAATGTCTTGTAAAGCTATTACATAAACCAGGCAGGAGCTTTCCTTTACCTTCAGCAATACATTTATCATATTTAAGTAAATATTATGTACTTAATAACCGAGCGATAATCAATGTATATGTTAAAAGTGTTTTTAAAATTTAGAAATAATATATTGTGAAATTATTGAAAAAGGGTGGAACTTTAATCAAATACCTTGTGCCAAAACCATATCCATCACACTTAAGCAAACACTATACACCCAACTCACCAACCTAATGATGAATACTTATTATTTATTTGACTTTTGAAATGTATGGTTTGAGCTTTGAACTATAGAAATATTTGAAAGTTGTCTTTTGAAATATGCATTGGTTACTCTTAGAAGTTTTGAATTTTGTATCCTATTTAAAACTGTTCTGTTTTTGTTGAGAAATTGATTCTTTTGTGAGATTTATTCCCAGGGCAAGGGATAGGATACTCTAAAAACACCATATTTCCTCTATGCAATGCAATTCAAGTAGTAGTTCATACTTTTATTTTTATTTCCGGTTATTGAACTTTTATGTTTTATTACTTATCATTGAAATGTGACTGAGATCTGAAAAGGACACAAAAACCCATGTTGATTGATTGATTTACAGTGGACATTGAGAACCTTTGGTTTACGTTTAAAAATGGTTTAGAATGATAATCTAATTAGTGCCTCTAAAATTACCTATTGAGATGTTTTTTTTTTCAAGAGGAAAAAATACCACACTTTTGTTATTTCTAAGGAAATAAAAAAGTATTCATAACATTCCTTTACCAAAAACCAAAATATCAAACTGATAAAAAAGTATTTTAACATTCTTTACATAGCAAAACAAATAAAAAAACTAGAACTTCCATATTAACTAAAGGAATCTAAAAACTATCATCTAGAAATCACATAGAGCCATTTTGAGTATTTGTGCCTTCCACCCATTCTTCCCCTGGATGCTTAGTTGTATTCTTCAATTACTTTTATATTGGGAGAACTCATGATGGCTATATTCGACTCCCTATCGTCTGAGTGGAACTAATAGGATAACTATCAATCGTTATGTCAGTACAGGGTAATCGAACTTCTAAGTGCCTAGTGCCTTACAATTCATCAACAGCGAAGTTGCTATGCATCACAATTCAATAACAGCGAAGTTAGGAACAGTGCATAGCTTTGAGCAGTACGATAATAAAACAGAAAGGTGTAATACCTCCCTATGCATAAAGTGTAAGTTTGTGATAAATTCTTAGGAGCACCATGAGGGAATGACCAATTATTGGGTAACTAGGAGCGTTTTTATTCATGCTTTTTTATATCTTTGTATTAATTAATAATATTTTATTGTTGTTGCCAAGTATCGTTACCCATGTTTTTATCTTTTTCTTTTTGTCGTATGTGATTTATGTGTTAGCTTATGGGTGGGCACCCATGGAATCCTCAAGCAAGCTTATGGTTCAAGTACGTTTAGGAAAGAATTAGATTTACCTTTGAGAAAATTTATTCATTTCATGATTCATATGCTAATGCTGCTATTGGAATGTTGAGGAGTGCATATTGTTATAGTTTGCTGTAATGAATGAATGTAGAAGCCATAGTGATTGAGATTCCCCGATTCTAGTGTTAGAGATTCCTTGGTCAGTCTACAATGAAGAACTAGAGATAAGTGGGATAGCCATATCCCATTCCTTGTGTTATGCATGCTCAAGAAGAAGAGAAGTTGAGTGAGTTGTGTTTAGGAAATGTCTGAAAAGTTAATTTCTTTGTTTATATTGTTTAGAATATGTGGGAATTGGGTTGAATGAAAAAGACCAAAGCCATAGCCAGTGAATTCTCCCTTATTGTTTTATTTGGGGATGGCACCTACACTAGATGGTGCCTATGGCTAAGAGGAGAAATGCTCCCTTGGCACTATTTCCCCAAGTGCGCTTTTCTAATATGAAAGTGATTTAGTCTTTATTATTATTTGTTTATGACTAATGCTTATTGTTAGGATCAAAATTGATGAAGATTTGATTACATGATAAGAATGCAAGTTTGGAATTTAGTATGGCTTTGGATTCTATGGTAGACATGCATATACATATTGTAAGATAGTTACTTCAATGAACATCCAAAATTCCATACATATTCATAGATTTGCATTCTTCTTCTTGGCCACCACAATGACGTCCATTCACTTTCATTTATAGATATTAAATTATGTCAACATCCAACATAAATTATGGAGCTCTTGCTATGTTTTCTCCTTGTATTTTAGGTTTATTCAACATGCATATCACTGCCTTAATGGGTTTTTTGGGTTGCAGTTTGATCCTCAACTCCTCGAATTTCTTGGGAATGCCTTTTAAACTATGTAGCACGGGAACCTCTCCCAGCTTTTAGGAAACTCGTTCCCGAAGTTCTGACATTCTAGGGAACTTGGGAACTTGTAGGGAACTTTCCAAATCCGGCGGGAACCATTCTGAATGGTTTGGAACTTTTACCCTCTAAAATCGGGAACTTAGGGACTTTTTCTTGTGTGTTTCCTTCATCGAGAGCTTCCACACATTCATGATCGCTATGTGGGTTGTTAACTTCATTCCTATTTCCTTGTGATCATACATATACCTGGTTGACTCATAATTTTTTCTCAAGAAAACTAAGTTGCACTAAAAGTCTATTTTTCATGTTGTCTTGTGGAGTTGGTGCACTTATCTCTATCTACCACCCATGCTAGAGTATTCGCTCATCCCTATTTTGATTTTTTATATATTAAATAAAGGAAAGTAAATTTATATATTTTACTATTTACCTTGTGAATAAAAAAAATCTTACTTCAAAACTAAATTCATACATTACATTTAAATGTAAATAAAAATTATCTTGCTTTTTATTTTATTTATTTTATAATAATTTAAATTTGATTATTTATACACCTTTGCAAATATACTAGCATAGAATGCCTTGTAGACATATAGTATTTTAATACATTTTAATCATAGTTGACACAAAACTTAAAACTTACTCTATACATATAGGCACTAATATAGAGACTATAACTTCTAAGTCCCCGCTTTGAGGTGGATGGTAATGTTGATTTTATTTCCATTTCCAATAAGGGATAAGCTAAGTCATTTGGTTTGTGTTAATGTTTATTTTCTTCTCTTCTCATGTTTTTTTTGAATTATTTTATTTTTATATTTTTTTAATGTATATTATTGTTGTTCCCAACCTGTTGTTTCCTGTAAATTTGGGGGAAACTTATAAACATATCCGATACTCATACCCACGTTCTCTATGTTCCCATTTTCCGGAAACTTCTGCAACATAGCTTTTAAATCATAGTAACTATAACTGAAGGCATTACATCAAAAAACTCCATGACATCAAGAAACTCCTTGAACGTGGTTGTTGCTTTGGTTATTGTTTTGTTATACCTAAGAGTCTGCTATCTACAAATATTTGGGTTCTTCACCTCTTTTGCAATGTTGAGCTTATTTGGGTTCTTCACCTCTTTTGCAATGTTGAGCTTATTGGGATTTCTTCTTGTACCTTATATCTATTATTTCTTCTTGGATATTCTTATCACTGATTTGCTCCTTTGTGTAACTATTAAGAATGGGTTCCTCTTTATCAGAATGGGCAGCTTTAAAAAAACCATTTTGTCATTGATTGTGAGTGTATTGCAAATTGATTTTTTTTCAATACATGTGCCAAAGGCTACATTTTCATTGGTTGTTCCTTCATGTACAACTGCAGTGAACTGCTAGGTCCATAATGTGTTCCGATCTCTTGTGTTCCCATTCTCTTCTTCGTGGCATACCATTTGTAGGAAAAAACATGGATAATTCCTCGTAAAATATGAACTATTATTTCTTTCCAAGGCCCAAATTGCTGCATTGGTTCTTGCTTAATCCACATTAATTAGAGTAGATGATGGAGCCTCGTTTCGCCATAGTAATCACAGTGCTTTTCAACGTTAATCTTTTAAAATCTACATAAGAATAGTGACTCAACTTTGTATGTAATTTCAGGCTTTGGAATAAAGGCTGCCATCCACTACCATGGAAACATTTTCATGTCTAATGTCACTTGGAACTCTTTCACCTTTCGGTCATCACAAGTAAATTTATTCTCTTCTCAAATCTTTCAATGCGGTTTACTATGTGTTGCCCTTTTTCATATATAGCTATAGAGCTTGTGCTTCATGCTTCTAACTTTGAAGGCTAGTTTATTGAAACAAACTGTTCCCCTCGTGGAGGATAACCGCAATATTTTGAAGAGTACTCGATATGGTTCTTTCAAAAGCTTCAATACCTCAAAATTTATTGCAAACAACCTTTTGATGGGCTTGGAGGTTGTATGGTTTGTTGCCCAGATGGTCACATTGCATAGTGATAGAGGAGGTCTAACTAGCAGTTCTTCCCAAAAGATGGATGACATGATGTTGACGTTTGTGCTTATGTTGACCATTGCAACAAGAATTTGCCTCTCCATGATAGTTGTGAGAACTTGCAAATCTTATTGAAAGAAAGTGGTTACTTTGCTTGATTTGATAATATTGGCGTCTTATTATTTGTCTCCATTGGCGCTAAGTATGCCGTTGAGAAATTCATTGATCTTCCAAATGAATTTTTTGCCTTTTTTTTGCTTCGAGCTAACTCTTGCAATTGCCTAATCAATCCTTGTATCTATATTTTGGTTGACCTTGTTATAACATCCCAATTAGAATGCGATCTCTCTACGAAATCTTATCTTCTCCTTCCTTCTCTCCCTCCCTAACGTCCTCAAGTACCTCTAATACTTTCTTCCGTTTTGGAAAGTCTTGTTGACTGTTGTCCCTAATGGAATCTTCTTCGGATTTAGGATGTCTGTATCCTTCGGGCTAGCTTGTGTTGCGATAAAAGCTTCCTTATGCTCCATCTTATTTGTTACTTGGATCATCGGTCAGTTCTTTGCCTGCAGGGGTCTTTCAATCTTGGTCAATAGTGTGTTGTGTGTATCTGGACCACAGAGTTAACAACATGTTATTTTGGGATGCTTAAACTACACTTATAGGTTGTGGGGTTTTCCATTCTCTACCATAAAAGTATATTATGTACATTTTATGGCCGTCTTGGGCATGTTTAGCTTGGATTTGTTTTTAGCTGTATTATGAGAACTTAAACTTCTTATTGTTTCAAGGGTTGATAGGAGGTGGGTTTCTCATTCACACCGTTTCTTTGCCCTTTTTGGTATTACTCCCTTGGCGTGATGGTACAGGCAGCCTTTGCTTGACGCTTTGAATAGAGTGACCTCAAGGGTACTTCGGGGCTTGTATTTTGTTTGGGCTAGCAGAGAGGCAACCTCCGGTTTGTTTCTTTTATGATTTAGCATTCATATCGTTGTTATTGTTTTTTATTTTTAAAATAACAGTTTGTTGGGAAGAATGCATAAGGATAGGTTCAACTTTTAAGGCTGTGCTTTTAAGGGATGACCCTTGATATTATGAGTCCTATCATGCAATTTAAAAGTTCAAACTAGTATATGGCACATGCAATAATCAAATAGACCAATTGAGAGGCACACTTGTTTAGAATTTAATCCTTAGCTGCACAGTTAAATTTCATTGCATACCCTAACACATCTTAAGAATTTCATCCTTAGCTGAATAGTTAAATTTCATTGCATACCCTAACACATCTTAAGGCATTGTAGCTTGCAAAATTCATAATAAACTTGCCCAACTTAGTGGTCAACTATTAAAGTAAATTACACACGCTCATTGGTATCTTTGCGAATTCAGTCCAGACATGACCCTTAAACGACACAACACAGTACCCAGAAAAATCAGGTTGTAGACCATGATGTTATTTCTTAGAAAGAAGGGACTGTAACAAAGGCAACCTAAAAAAAAGATGAAAAATCCTTCTGACAAATTTTTGGAGGTTTTACCCTACCAGCCATTGACCTGCTAGTTATCAGAGACTCATTGTTCAAGCGTATGATCCTTCTAACAAAACATCAATAAAAAATTGATTGCTTCTTTCTACAACTCCAAGTGGATGAGATGTGTCCAGGCTCAAAAAAATTAATATATAAAAAATTACAAAACCAAGTATATTTAGGCTCCAAATTTAAATTGACTAGATTGTAAAATACATTTATATAAAAATACATTGAATTTCAATTTCAATTTCCATTTACTCATCTTCACATTTCAAATAAATCTTTTAATAAATAGTTACAAGACAAGAAAATCTTTTTGTATTAGTTAGTCTTGCCTTGATTTGATTTACAAGAGAGACATATATATTCACAGCAAAATCATGCATATGCATTAAGAATAATTAATTGATTTCATAATCAATGAATGGATGCATTTTTGTCATAATTGCCATAATTGCAAATTAATAATAATTGGGTAAATTTCAAGTATTTTACTTCATAATTAATTAATAGATGCAACTTTTGTCTATTTGTAGGATTTATGTGTTATATTTTAGAACATGTAATAGTTGGCACTTCAACTATTAAATTTGGGTAAATAATGTTTTACTTCATAAATTAATTAATTAATGCAATTTTTGCTTATTTGTAGGATTTATGTATTGGCATTTACAACATGATTCCAAATTGGAATAGTTGGTATATGGGTTGCTTACACTTAGGGTATTTATGAATTATTAAGGATTGCATCTCGAGGGATTTGATCCCTTGCAGCACTTGATAGAACCATAGTTAAGATAGATCTAGGCTGGTAATAAACTTGCCCAACTTAATGGTCAACTATTGAAGTAAATTACACAGGCTCATGGGTATCTTTGGGAATTCAATCCAAACAACTCTTAAAGGACACAACACAATAAACAAAAAGAATCAGGTTGTAGGCCATGATGTTATTTATGTAAAAAGGACATGCAACACAAAATTTATTAAAGTGAGGCAACCTCAAAAAAGGTGAAAAATCCTTCGGACAATTTTTTTGGAGGTTTTACCTTACCAGCGATTGACTTGCTAGTTATCATAGACTAATTGCTTAAGAGTATGATCCTTCTAACAAAATATCAATCAAAATATGACTCATTCTATGCATTATTTTCCCATCAACTTAATGATTCAAAATAGCATTAGACTTGGGTGGCTTACCTTGTTGTAGGACTTGACCATAAAACTTTTGGGTTCTCTTCCTAAGCCAAATTGGTCAAACAATTGACCTAATGGATAGTAGAGGATTTAAAGACCATGCAAAATCACTAAAAGAACTATAAAATCCCCCAGACCCCGGTGGGGGCTGTAGTGAGATGGCTATCAGTACAAAGATGATAAAGGCATTAATGAAGACTCACACAACACTAAATGTTGGCCAACCTAAGCCTGATAGTTGGACGTTCTCTTCATCTACTCCAAGACGTAGCATCCATCCTGACTGCAATTAGTCATATAAAATATCAAATATACTAAATCTTTACAACATTAATATCTAGCAATATTGATAGGAAAGTTATTCTGGCAATTGTTTACCACATGTTTCTACTAGATTGAATGTGTGTGTATGCACAGATATTTAACTGTTTTAATTAATTTTCTTAGCAAAGCATAATTTTAAAAGTAACTTGCAAGTAGTCCTTTTCCTAAATAAGATAGTATGACTGTGAATATGAACAAAAGCTTCAGAAATGGCAATCTGATTTATGTAATGGGATATGGCTTTCTAAGTTTCTATCGACAATTACCTTACCATTTTAGACGATAATTGGAAAAGGTACATGGTGTTAGATTGACCCTCTGTATGAAAGTGTTTTCATTGCTCTTTACCTAAAGTATTACATAGATTTTGAACTTAGAGCAGGAGCTTTAGTTCAATCCGCTTACACATTATTTCAATTCCATTTTAAGTGAATTGTTTTGTTGGATTTCTACTATTTGTTGAGTCCTTGGCTCTCTCGTACTGCTGAACAATATGATGAGGGCTTTTCCCATTACTGCTGATCATTATGATGAGTGTTTTTCCCAGTGCACTTGTTTACATTTTCTGAAACATAATTTTTAAATGGAGAGTTGAAAATTCTTGTTACTGCTCATTATTGTGTATCAATCCCTTTTTAATAAAAGGCCCACAACAAAATTTCATTTGGTTTGTAATGCCTTCATTGTGAGAAGTCAACAACAACTTTCTTTGGTTGCAGATATCAAATGCAGATTGCTTGCTGCTACAAAAGACCCAACAAGGTTCTCAACTCCATTCTCGGATTTATCTTTTTGATGAAATTTGAAGGTTGAACATGATTTATCATTTGTTATTGGCTAGAAATGTTCCAGAAAGAAATTTTCATCGAAATGGAATGTTGAGTAAATTCTTCAAAGCTATTTTATTTTCAGTGTTTATCACTTTAATAGTCATTGTCTTGATGAATCTGATATGATATGATATTGATTAAAGTATGAAGCTTAGATGGAACTAATGTGTCCAGTGTTTATTGAATGAAACAATTATAGTGATAGTATTTATAAGTTAATTTCCTATCAACTAGATATGTAAGCCGATTGTTATGAAATAAAGTTAAGACAAAGCTGTCCAATAAATCTTATATTCATATATTTATTGAACAACATTTTGTTTAGATTTTAGTGTCATATATTTATTGAACATTTTGCTTAGATTTTAGTGATTTGTTATGGAGTAGATTTTGTTGTTTCTTCATATCTCCACATGATGATAATATACTGTAAATTGTAGCTCAGGTCCTTATTAAACTGAAGATTATTGTTAGGGCCTTGTACCTTTCTTGGAAAATCCTTGAACGGTCTATGACAATCCCTTGAACCTTTTCATTATGCCACATATAGTTTACCATTTACTGATGCTACATATAGTTTACCATTTACTGAGTATAGTTCAGTGAAAGTTTTGTCCAATAGATGTTATCTTGATATATTTCGTGAGCAATTTTTCTTTTAATTTGTTAATCTTTGTTGTGTCTTCATAACTCCACATGATAATATACAATACATTTGTAATTTAGGTACTTATTGAACTCCAGAGGATTGTTATGAACCCCTCATCTATATAATGTTTATCTGAAATTGGTATTGGATTGCAAATTTTGTTTATGCCAATGATGCGAGCTTATTATTATGGTAAAAGGGCTTATCTTAAAGCATTTTTTTATGACCAAATCTCACATGGTCTTCTATATACAAATTTTTACGAGGTAGTATCTTTGGTGAGTAAATGTTCATTCTTCATTAGGGCATGAAAGAGACCTTAAGATAGGGAAAGGAAGATCCGAAGCATCTTGTCGCATGTAACACTTGCAATAGTTTTACTTGATGAAACTGTCGCATGGCTTTTTGCCTCCAAACATTTGCTCCTTTTACATTATTGTCAATATTCATGGGCTTAAACGCTGACTTATAGCCCAACATATTGCTTCACCATACTTTCATTCTTTCCCACTATTTTAGCATTCCTTTTTAGTCCCTTTCAAAAATTGATATGAGCGTTCTAAGAAATTCCATCAGTTAGATTTATCCAACTAAGCTTGAATTTCAGACGGCTTGCAAGCATTTTTTGGGTCTGGACTCTAATTTAAGAAATTAAAGCATTAGAGCTGTGCTTTTTGTTGATGAATTCTATTTTTTGGGGTCTGGACTCTGGTTTAAGAAATTAAAGCATTAGAGCTGTGCTTTTTGTTGATAAATTCTGTCATAAAGCTTCAGAAAGTTCAACGAAGTTTCCAAACTTTGCCATCTCTTAAGCCTACTTGTATCTGGAAGGATTATATCATCATTTTTATTTTATTGAATGAATTATGTATATTAAATGCTGTCAAATACGGCCAACTACTTAGTTTCCAGGACTCTTTGCCTGCGAGGTTTGAAAGCACAGCCTAATGGATGGGTTGCCAGGGTTTGAACCTGGGTCATCATTGTGCCTGCCAGGTTTGAAAGCACTGCCTAATGGATGGGTTGCCAGGGTTTGAACCTGGGTCATCATTGTGCCTTCCAGGTTTGAAAGCACAGCCTAATGGATGGGTTGCCAGGGTTTGAACCTGGGTCATCATTGTGGTGGCACTAGGTTGTCGTCATTGTGCCTGCCAGGTTTGAAAGCACTACCTAATGGATGGGTTGCCAGGGTTTGAACCTGGGTCATCATTGTGGTGGCACCAGGTTTGAAAGCATACGGCCAACTACTTAGTTTCCAGGACTCTTTGCCTGCAAGGTTTGAAAGCACAGCCTAATGGATGGGTTGCCAGGGTTTGAACCTGGGTCATCATTGTGCCTGCCAGGTTTGAAAGCACTGCCTAATGGATGGGTTTCCAGGGTTTGAACCTGGGTCATCATTGTGCCTGCCAGGTTTGAAAGCACAGCCTAATGGATGGGTTGCCAGGGTTTGAACCTGGGTCATCATTGTGGTGGCACCAGGTTGTCATCATTGTGCCTGCCAGGTTTGAAAGCACTGCCTAATGGATGGGTTGCCAGGGTTTGAACCTGGGTCATCATTGTGCCTGCCAGGTTTGAAAGCACAGCCTAATGGATGGGTTTCCAGGGTTTGAACCTGGGTCATCATTGTGGTGGCACCAGGTTTGAAAGCACAGCCTCATGGATGGGTTGCCAGGGTTTGAACCTGGGTCATCATTGTGGTGGCACCAGGTTTGAAAGCACAGCCTAATGGATGGGTTATATTATAATTAGCAACTTAGTTTCCAGGGATCTTTGCCTACCAGGGTTTGAACCTGGGTCATCAGTGTGGGGTCACCCCGTCTTGACCATTAGAACACAACCTAATGGATAGCTTGTAATATCATTAGAAAGATGATAAGAATTGATTGGAGGAAATGGCATGATGGAATCCATATGATTCTATAACATACAATGCAAATGAGAGGGTTTCCCTTCTACTTTCAACAAAACGAAAGAATGGAGCCTTTATTTGGGGAGATCACACAAACCATTGTAACTATCCACTTGTGGAAGTTTGACTTGAAGATGCCATATTTTTATGGCATATGAAAATTATGGCTCATCTCTTGCTTGCTGTAATTACATGAATGGTTGTATGGATAAGAATAAATTATTGAATAGTATGGATAAGAGTAACATTATGAATAGTAAAAATCCTTGTGAAATTATTTATTCCTTGTTGAGTCTTGTGCAACATGTCCCAGCATTATGATAAACTCGTTGACTTGGCCAGCACTAAAAGGAAGCTAATACAGATCAGTCGCATGATCGCCTCTTTATATTTTTCTAGGTCGAATGGATTTTGACCTTTTCCTTGTGATATTTGCACATATATCTCTTGGGGAATAATGGGTAGGTAGATGAGGAGATATACTTTCTAGCTTATCTTTATGCAGAGGCAGTGGCGATATTGTAAAGGTCGCTTTTCAAGTGATGTTTCAAGATTCTATTATTTGCAAATTCGTTCTCTTACCTCATTTTTGTTGCAAGTCCACACTCTGTTTTCAGTAATGTCCAGTTCAATAATCAAGGGGTTGGGAGTTTATTAACCCTTATGATATTTTAATCTGCAACTTGTTATCTATTTTGTATACATCTGTGTTGTCCCATTGCAAGCTATTCAAGCTTATTTATTGTAATTTCCCTCAAAATACACTCTAAAAAAAAAAAATTCTTAGGGGTCTTATGAATTGTTGTAAAGCACGGGTTTATGTAAACTTAACTTCAGCGTTCATCAATTGAAATGTGGATCCTAATTCGATAGAGTCTTCTTTTATTATACAAAGATTTCATGGGATTGGATTGATTTTTACTAGCATCTAGGTTTGTTTCCTATTCAACGATCTATATAGGCGTGGTATAGTTAGACTATCTATTTATCTTTCTTTCAAATCCACACATGCATAAGATAATGTTTAGAACCATATTTTTAACTCAACCATGACTTGGAATTCTTTCAACCAAACCCTCCCTATTCAACCTATATATTACACTATACTTTCTTTTAACCAATAATGATTCCCTTTAATCATTAATATCAATATAGGAAAAATGCAAACCCTAAACATTTACATATCTTAATCAGAATACATAATTATAACTTAAGCATATGAACACCTTTTTAATGGTAGTTATATATATAGTTATATATATATATATATATATATATATAATTCCCTTTTTATCCTATTCATTATTACCCCTTCTTATAAAAGAATTACAACCTAAGAATACATCCTATATATAATTGACCATTTCATAATCACTCCCGTTCTATTTTAAGGGACCTTATATGACATATAATTTTCTTTAAAATAATAACAATACTCAAAAATGGAAAATTAGACTATCCAATATCAAATGAGATATGTATAACTTTTATACTTAAAAAGAAAAAATAACAATATTTAAAAAAAATAGAATTTCCACTTCATTAAATTATATTACAAGAAATACAATTCAATTATAAATCCCAATATATATATAAATCCATTTATATATATAATCATAATTAACTTAATTACTTCAAATCACCTCAAATAAAATTACCCATATTTTAAAATCCAACTTATGTATTAAAAAGAGCTTCATGAATGTATATCTTGATTCTTTTTAAAATACTAGCTCTAATATATATCTAATAATTCACAATCCCTACTATGAAGTGCATGACATATGAACTCTATCAGATAACATAAATATAGGTTGCCTCTATCATACGTCTTATAAATGTTTATAATGCAGAGATATGCAGCGCTCGCGTTTACAAGATTTATATAAAAGCTGCAGAGTAATATCTATACATATATATTGTACTCCACTGTATGATACCACAAGTCGATCAACACATGGGTAGATTAACCAATCGAGGAAGCGATACTAAGATCATTGGGACCAATCAACAAGAAGGAAATAAATACACAGCCCATAGATCGCCTCTATTAAAACGCATTCATTACATACATTGACAAAATCATTAAACATATACCTAAGTTAAAACCTACTTACTTGGAACAAAAGTGGGAGATCACTTATCTTTCGAGTTGTAGAATAGAGCGAGTGGAAGCTTGACTTCAACGTTCTCTGTCAGTGTAATGGTTTATAGAATATCAAGTAAATGCTCCATTTCCTTTATTCAATTTTTATTTATCTTTCATTTCCTTCTTGTCTTCGAAGGTGAAGAAGAAGAAGGGGAAGAAACCCATTTCCAAAACACCATAGTGTCCTTTTTATAGTAGTATTTAGGTCTTTTACTATCATCATAAATTCTTGTTAGAACTTAACTTATCTTTAAAATAAATCAAGATATTTAATTAGTTCGCTTAACTTATCTTTAAATTAACTCAAGATCTTTAATTAGTTCACTTAACTCTTCTTTAAAATAACTCAAGATCTTTAATTAGTTGACTTAACTTATCTTTAAATCAACTCAAGATCTTTAATTAATTGACTTAACTTATCTTTAAATTAAATCAAGATCTTTAATTAGTTGACTTATCTTTAAATCAACTCAATATCTTTAATTAGTTCACTTAAGGTAATTCTATTATCTTGAATATCATTAAATGTAACTTAGCTTTAACTATCAATTTATATAGTTAACATACTATTAAATAGCTAAGAGTTTCCCATGCATCAACTACCGATTAACATTTTCTTCATTGGTAGATAAAATGATATAGTTCTTTTTAATCTCACCTATTTTATTTATCTTTTAAATAATATTTATTTAGAAATACCAATCTATTTCCTTGGTAATAATAAGTCATTTATCTTTTATTCATAATTTATAATCAGAAAATTATCAATCATTTTCCACTTAGGAATTTTAATGATATATTTTGTCGAGGCTAGGCTACCAACATTCTTTATGTTAATTTCTTATTTTTACTTAATGGTACTTAGTATATATTAGCCTCCTGCTAATAGTTAGATTATAGGAACTTGTTACTGCCTTGCGGCGACTAGGAGTTTCTTCGACGTCCTTATCCAGGACTAGTTATTAACACACTTTTAAACTTAAGTGTTTTCTTAGTGAATATCTCAGTTCACTTTAATTGCACACGACATTAGGATGACTGCTGTCATCGAAATTCATTGCTATCAAGCCATTCACCCTCTCCCCCTAGTGGATTTCATGCCCCATTCGTTTTGTTGCATCAAGCCTCCAGTCTCCTAAGTCTATGAATTTACTTAATACTTAGGAAAACATGATCATACTTACAAAGTTTTACCTGTGGATCTCTTGCCATGAGCTCCTTGCCGTTGGCGGGTATCGAGTTGTACCTTCTGTTGCTGAAACCCTAAGGGAGAAAGCGGGATATAATATGCAACTTGTTATCTATCTTGTATACATCTGCGTTGTCCCATTGCAAGCTATTCAAGCTTACCCATCTTTTAAGTATATTCTTGATGGCGATTATAGTGTTGTTAGCCATGGCATCTTGGAATGTAATCTGCACATGATATATCTATTGACATTCTCTAATTGGCAAACAACAAAATTGACATTCTCTGCGATGAGCTTGGGCAAGAGAGTTGGACCCTTTTTTTATGTTTATTCTTGCAATGATTGATCATTGGATTTCTTGAGATAACTCTTGGAAGATAAAATGGCCAGAACATCCTTATTTGTTTATGTGGGTCTGATCCTTTTGGTAGTAGTTCCTTCGGTCCTCATGGATTTGGTGAAAGTTGTGTGCAACTTCCCAGAACATGCATATTCAAATCAGTCATTATGGATTAGCATTGATTTCGATGATGGCATACAACATGCATATTCAAATCAGTCATTATGGCTTAGCATGGATTTCGATGATGGCATACAACATGTATATCCAGTGAATAAATGGAGAGTTTGAATTTTTACAAGTAAACAAAATTGTATAGTGTTACGGGACAAACTAGCAAGGCTAGTGCCCAGTAAGCACATGCAAGGAGTTGTGACCCATTGTCACCTCAGTCACACCCCTTTAGCTTCTTGGGAGAGTTTTGACCTCCAAAGGGAGAGCCCTTCAATGGTGCCTGCAAAACAACTTGAATACAAACAAACCACTCCAATGCCTTTTAGATTAGTGCTTTGTGTTGGAGTCAAATAGAGTTAGGATGGTGCTTGTATAGTAGTTTTGGTAGTTTTGTAGGTGTGTTTAGGGTTAAAAAGACATGCCAAAGATTTCGGGACCGAAATTTAAGGGCCGTAATTTTATGGCCGTGAGAATTTAGGACCAAAATTTTTGGGGCGCGAGAATTTAGGGCCGAAGTTTTAGGGGGAAGATTTTAGGGCCGAGATTTTCGGGTCAAATTTTTCAGGGATAAACTTTTAGGGCCAAAATTTTAGGGAAGCTCGGAAATTCAAAATTTTTTATTTTGTTATATTATTTTTTTAGGGTTTTCAGTTATGTATAAAAACTAAAAAAGTAAAGCTAATTACAAAAGAAAACAAAGAATTAACCCAACAATAGTATTTACAAATTTACAAACTAGGGTTTTAGGTGAAGAGATAAACCAACTTAGGGTTTTAATGGATATTATCCCAAACCTTAGCCTTAGAGGAAGGTGACCAGCCTTCCTCTTGGAGGTAATTCTCCTTGTCAACTAGGTTAGGGCTTCTTGAAACAACCTCTAGGGTTCGTTTCAAGAGCCTAAACTAAGGCAAATTTGGAGATCCAAGGCCAAACTTTGTAAAAACCTCCTCTTTGGAGCATTTTTACTATGCTATGAGGATAGAAAGGTAGATAAAAGCCCTATTAAAAAAAATGCAGCTCTAGAGCTACCATTCATCAAACAAACCTAAAAATGGAATAGACTTACTTGATCATGAGTTGTTCCAACCATTCTAGCATTAGCAAAACAAAGAAAACATCCAACTTCATCCAAGAGACAAGAATATCTCCCTCCAAGAGGTGTGCATCACTCCAAAAAGACTATCTTGGGTAAAAAAGTAACATTATGAATTTTATCTCATAAGTTGTGTGTAAAAATGAAGTGAGGAGATTGTATTTATATGATCTCACACTCACTTTTTACAAAATAACCAAGCCTACATGCTTTAAAATGCCAATTTAAAATTAAAACATGTCAACTTAAAATTATAACATAAAATAATTCCTTAATTTCTTGTGGTTTGTGTCTTTAGTGCAGTGTCCCTTAATGGACTTTCATTTAAGTTTTGTTATAATTTCTCTATCTAAACAGTTATGTTTAAATATGCTTGAGAAGAGAAGAATGTCCCTATGTCTTTATGGAGGGTAGGGTTCCTTTCTTAGGACCTACCTAGTTGGTTTTTGGACAATTTTACTTGAACATGGCTGAACTTCATCAATATCTAACCTGGTTTCCCAAGTGGCAAGGTTTTGTACCTTATGTATTTTTTGTAACTTGAAATAATCTTCTAGATTATAAAAAAAAAAATCTTATTCTAATTTATAAGTTGTTATTCATCTAAATATTTAGAGGAAGAGAAAATATTCCAATTTTTTATTTAAAAATAAATAATGCCATAAATAAATCTTCATAGCTTATTACATGTGAAAAATGTAAAATTCATATTAACAATCTCCTCGATTATAAAAGGGGAGAGGAGGGATAGTGACAACATGTCAAGCCTGTACTTGCAGCAAGACAGAGGCATCAACTCAAAGTGATATGAGGGTAGTTACAAAAGTGGAAAGAGTTTATACAAGGGTGAATGCCATTTAGAGGGAGGATATAGTGGTTCTAGGTCATTCCTCTTCTTAGAATCATCTACAGAAGATTGCACAACAAGCAAGACTGGGTAGGTTTTAGGAGTGATGTATTTCTAGCATGAAAGCATGAGGGTTTAGGGTTTGTGTGTAGTAAGTTGGATCTTGGAGCATTATGTGGAGGAAGGCTATAATAGAGTGGGGAGAAGGAGGAAAAGTAAATACCTCTAGGGAAAAATCCCAATTGTTGTGTATCAAGGCATAGCACAAATAAGGTCATTCATGGTAGACAATGGTGGAGGAAGCCATATTTTCATGGTTGAGGTTGCATTGGTTATGTTTGTTGGGGTAAACATATAGATACCATCTAATGCCAAGAGCTTGTCTTGGGTTTTCCATGAAGGCCAATGAGGACATGGTAAAAATTGTTGGTAGACAATTATATTTGGGTTCTTCAATACTGTCTTTGGAAAGGTGGCATCCATGCTTCAATCCACAAGTTGAACCTATATCCAAAATGTTTCTCTATGTAAATATTCCAAGTCTCCCATTGAAATGTTGGTCGGATAAAAATTTAAATATGATAGGGAATAGCTATGGGATAATATTGGATACTAATTCTTGTTACAAGTCTAGTCCTTAGAGGATAATGGATAAAATATTAGCAGAGGTAGATATTAGAGAAGGGATATCATAATGTTTACAAATTAAGATTAGCTCTCAAATACATAGGTGATATTTAGATCACACGAGAGTTCCTTTTCGATGTGCTAGGTGCCATTTGTATGGGTGTTTGGCCAAATAATGCAATTACATCTTTGTAAGAAAGGTATGCATGAAGGAAAAAATTGGTCTCTTGGAATATCAATTTGAATATGGCTTCAGGGAATGAATGTGACAATCATATTCCACCTTCTAACATGCGGAAGGAGGTCTAGTAGTGTTAAGATTCAATATGCTAAGATAGATAACATCAGTATTCAATTCAATTTCCCAACAATAGCATATACAGGATCTTACTGAGACAATAACAAGCACAACATAAACACAAGAGACACAAATTTATCCTGGGAAACCCTATAGGGGAAGAAAACCCAGCAAAAATTTCTCAATATAGATGCTCAAAAGTACAAAGACAAAACCCCAAACAAGTGCTCCTTCTCCTTGCAGATCTCTCTCTCTCTCTCTCTCTCTCTCTCTCTCTCTCTCTTATGCGAATTACACAAGTGAGTGTGTGTGTGTGAATGAATGAATAAATCAGAGAGCCTACCTCTCTATTTATACATTCACTTCTACTTTAATTTTACAACTTGGCATGTCGGCCTCAACTAACTTTACCACTCAACTAATGCTGACTGGGCTGACTCCTTTAGGGGACTTAAAAACCCCATTACATTTGTCTCTAGGGGGATATAATGCCCTGACTTACAAAGGAGGATTTACCTCAATGACTTTATATGACCAAATGTAATAATAACATCCCGATGGAGGAATAAAACATATTCGAATAAATTACAATAATAAAATACAATAGAATATTCTTCGAAGTTACAATATTTCAACACTCCCCCTTGACAAGAAGGGTATTCTACTAACAACAACAACATCAATTGTAGGAGCAAGGAGAGATAGCGTCGTCAACAACATCAAGGTGATACATCTATAAATCACCCGAATTTTTCTTCAACAACATCAGCAACTGAAACAGTTACTAGAACATCTTTGACATCTTCAGTACCGGAGCATCATATTCTATAGCACTGAGTCTTCATCTTTTATCTTCATCCTCTGCAGCACTCAATCGTCTACAGTAACACTTGATCTCTCGATCATCTACAACAAATCTTGATCTTTTGATCAACATGAACAACTCTTGATCTTTCGATCAGCAACAATATCATTTGCAGCAACATAACCTGCAACACACATGATCCAATTACGGGATGATCAATCCCTCTCACTTTAGGACATAAGTTCAAGGATGATGCAATCTTGATCCAGTTACGGGATGATTAGTCCCTCTCACTTTAGGACATAAGTCCAAGGATGATGAAATCCTGATACAGTTACAGGATGATCAGTCCCTCTCACTTTAGGACATAAGTCCAGGGATGATACAATCCCAACCACACTCATGGAGACAAAAGTCTTCCGATCACTTTAGGACTAATGTCCAGGGATGATACAATCCCAACCACACTCACGGAGACAAAAGTATGTGGATCACTTTAGGACTAATGTCCAGGGATGATACAATCCCACCCACACTCACAGAGACAAAAGTCTGCGGATCACTTTAGGACTGATGTCCAGGGATGATACAAACCCAACCACACTCATGGAGACAAAAGTCTGAGGATCACTTTAGGACTAATGTCTAGGGATAATACAATCCCACTACAACATCATCATCACTGCTCCCCCTTTCGAGGAAGGTCCTTTCAAACCACACCAAGCTTGTCACGGAAGTACTCAAACTTCACTCGAGACAGAGGCTTAGTCAACACATCAACAACTTGCTCATTAGTGCTTGAATATTGGAGCTTTATAGCTCCCTTCTGTACCATATCCCATACGTAAAAATACCATTTCTATGTGCTTTGACTTTTCATGGAACACGGGGTTCTCCGTCATCTTTATACAACTTTGGTTGTCACATAGAATCACCATGGTATCCAAATCCAGGTCAAATAGACCTAACATCAATTTTCGAAGCCATATGGCTTCACAACTAGCAGAAGAAGCTACTATATACACTGCTTCAATTATGCTAAGAGCAACTGTTGGGCCTGGCCCAAGTAAGGCATTTTTGAGAAGACAGTTTTTGGAATTGCGAAGTTGAGCGCAGTTCAATTGAATACTTTTTGGCAAAGACAGTTTTGGAAGCTGCGAGGATAATGCGCAACATCGAGAGAGTAAGGAAACTAGCACCGCGAAGATACAACGCTGCGAAGAGCCCGATCTACGGAGATCCGGCAAGGCAAAGTTTCGGAAGGAAAATGGTATACATTCTGGTAAGACCATCGGTGGTCTATTTTTGGTTTAGATACTCAATTATTACCAAGCAAGCAGGTAAGGAGTATTGCGAAAGGAAAGCGATCAGTCGCACAAGCAAGGGAAGCACTACATGGATTGGCCGCATGAAGCCGTTAGAGAAGGAACGGCTGGGTGAAAGCGACCCGTCGGCATGCGCTCGGAAAGGGGGCTGAAAGCGACGTGACCACGTGCAGAGGATGGACACGATGGAGGAGTCGCTATCAGAGCCTAACAGCCCGGTTAGGGGAAAACCACGACAGTTTTGGGAAACCTTAGGGTTTTTTCCTATGCATTGTAAAGACATGACCTATGGGCATGATCTATAAAATGGCACATTTTGTAAGGGAAAGGGTTAATCTCGAATCTTCATTGTATAATCTTGAGAAATACTTGTTTGTTTTTCTGGAAGCTATTGTAAAGGCTCTACAAGCTGTGTGCGCAGAGACCTATCGAGAGAGAAGAGAGTTTGCAGCTGAGTGCGCAGACTGGAACTGTTGTACCCTTCCCAAGATAATATAACAACATTTCCTGTGGATGTACCTCCCATCCTGGGGGTGAACCACGTTAAATTCTGTGTTGTGTGACTGTTTAGTGCCTGAATCTGTATATTTGCTTACAATGAATGCTTAAGATCTCATTTATCAGTTTATATGTTCTTACTTTTATATGTATTCGTCATAAACAATGAAGATGGGAATAATATGTTAAGTATCGCATATGTGGATGAATGTTAAATGCATAAGTATTTCTAAGTCAGAATGAATGCATAAATTGATTGAGTAAACACTAGAATCAATGGAGTTTGCGCCGCACAATTCCCTTGAAGCGCAGTACCGGAAGTGCTCAGTACATGGTGTTTTGTCATATTGCATAAGTCATAAGATAAATAACCTAAGTCAATTGATGAATGGATAGGAAACTCTGAGTAAAGTCATTGAAGTTGGTTAAGTCCGAAGAGGAACTGCAGTCTCAGTTGCAATGTCCTATCGTCGAAAGACCATCCAACATCGCGTAGTCCTTGGAGGCGCGATAGACTAAGTGTTAACCGTGAAAGGATTAAGATTCGCGCAGCCCGAAGTCTACTGCGCAAATACTCTAGTGTGTTGCTCATTAGCTTGTTTGAACACTCATCACCTAGTTGTGGAAACCTAATTCCATAGCCCCCCCATAACTTCGCCTCAGGTGAGACCTCAGTCTGTTCGCAAATTGTTTCCAAAAGGGCCGGTGAAAAGGGGTTTTGTTGGTTCCTCGAACCACGCAGAACCTGGGTCTTTCAAGAAAAACTCAAGAACAATTATATAAGCCAACAACAAAACTAGACTGCTTCCTGCTAAACCATGATATCATGGCGGATCCTAAACAATAACATCCACCTAAGGTGTTCTTCCTGTCTGAGACACTTCCAGCCCAATCTGCATTTGTATAACCATACAATATGTAGTCACGATCTCCAACACAGTATAGACCAAAATCTATCGTACCTTTCAGGCACCTCGTTGCATGCTTTGCAGCTACCAGGTGAACACGTCTAGGCTCAGCTAGATACTGACTCATGGTGTTCACAACAAAGCATATATCTAGCTTGGTATTCATCAAATACTTCAACAACCCAATAATCTATTTGCACCGAGTCACGTCCACTAACTTTGAAAATTCATCAGCTGACAACTTCAAGTTGGTATCCATGGGTGTGGCCGTGGCTTTACATTCCAACATATCAAATAGTTTTAGGATTTTTGTGCAACATACTTTCCCTGGTTGAGAAAGATTCCTTTTGGGTTCTTCCATACTTCCAAACCTAGAAAATAGTGCATCAATCCAAGGTCTTTCATCTCAAATTCTTCAGCGAGCTTCTTCTTGCACTCTACAATCTGTTTCTCATTTCCTGTCAGAAATAAATCATCCACATACAAAAATAATATGACAGGTTCATTATCTATAACCTTAAAGTAAAGTTTAGGATCAGCTTTACTTTTGGTAAATCCCAATCTCATCAAAAATCTATCTATCCTTCTATACCAAGCTCTAGGAGCTTGCTTCAATCCATACAGAGCCTTCTTCAACTTGCATACGTGACTCTGTCTGTCTTCAAATTCAAATCCTTGTGGTTGTTCTATGTACACTTCATCATCCAGGAAAGTTTCCTCATGTTTTCCTGATGTAACTTTTATTTCATTACTGCGGTTATCGTGAGTAAAGCTCTAGTAGAAGTGTATCCATCAATTCCCTCGCCGTGTGAGAAACTGCAAGCCATAGACCTTGCCTTGTACCTATGTAGTATGTTTGATTTGTAAGACTTCTTGCTGAACAGTCATCACTTGTTCTTCGGAACAATTGTTCATCATCAAGGTTCTCGTGTAGATCATATCACACGATCTTTCCTACAAATCAAATTCAATTACAAGATTAGTAACACTTCATAATCATCAAATCATTTCAATGATAACCTTTTATGCATACTGATATGATTCACATAGTTATGCAACTATCTTGTCCAATGCTTTGGAACAAAAATTTTCCATATCCCGTATGCATACAGTGACTATCTAGATGCCTTCCATCTCTACCAGAACATACTATCCAAAGCGTACACTGCTCCTAGCATGTTAGCAAAGAGGTTTCATTCTAGACAAGCAACAATGGAATGTTGTCCAACACTATTGGATACTTACCCATCATATGCATATTAGTAGTACACTGCTCAATTCTATATGAATGCTTACCCTATGCATGATACATTTCTCGATTCTAGGAATACAAATATGCATACAACTATTAATATCATTAACTATTCAGATATTCAAGAAGTAATTCAAATACTTATTTGTTTTTATGTTTTGTGGGGTTGCCTCCCTCTGGATCTTTGCTAAATTGGGATTGGCTCTCTTCCATGTCATGATAGTATCATGATTTTGTGTCTTTGAGCTTTTATCCATCCTGTAGCACTATGCACCCTTAAGTGTGCACTAGTTTCATCATTGTGTCATCCTCAACATCTCATACATAATCACACATTCATTAGTATAATCTCAATAAGATCAAAACATTATAATCCTAAATAATCTTAAACACGTACATTCATAATCATTTCATACACAGGTAACTTATCACGAGCGTTAATATTCAAGGTTTCATGGAGTACATCTTTTACTTATGCATATTAGGATTTGACCATAGGACTTTTCTAGTTTTTCATATCATTAATCAAACTAAGAAACACAATATGCATAAAGCCTTGATTTGCTAAACTCTATCTTCAGGAATAATCATTATCAACCACATGAAAGTATACTTATCTAAGATCCTAACACAAAGTAGGATTCTAACTCGATATAGGAAAACATACCTGGATTAGCATGCTTTCTAGCTATGTCTAACATACCCAAACAATATCTTATTTGTTCTCTTCAATGATTTAGAGACCTTGTGCTAGTAACCTGCATATCTCATAAGTTAAGCATGTTACACTCAAAATCTACTCATCACCAGATCCGGTGTATACACCCCTGAAGTCACTTGGACTAATAATCATCCTGGGAGGGTTTGTACCCATTTGTCCTAGGTTCTAAAGGGTCATCGTAGGTTGCGCACTAGTAACATGCGACATCGCAGGTTGCACCACTACAGGGTGCGACGAGGTATGTTAATGGGCAAAAATAGCTTATTCGAGATCCTTCTCAAAACTTGCTCATTTGGGGGCTTATCCCTAACCTCTAGGAGAGCTGGTACTCGACCCCTAACTCTTTGGGAAGATCCCCTATCTCTCTCCTACCCTTCCTCAACCTATCTTATCCACACCCTATCCATTTAGTCCTATATAAGTGAGGCTTATTCCCATACCAAAGGGAGGAAACCTAAGGTATCCATACGCTGGTGAAATCTACCTTAGAGGAAGGCTATAGTATCTACATGCTGGTGAAATCTCTCCCAAGACACTCCATTGACCTCTTGAAGAACTCATGCTTCCTCGGAAGGATATGGCAATTGATACTGTCGGAGAAGGGCTGCTACGTTAAGTCTTTGGTTGTAGTCCTATATCTCTATCATGTACTCTTCTATTTGCAGTAATACAAATGCTTTCCACCAATATCGTTCTTATGTGTAATGATGTTGTGTTGTTTACCTGCTTAACTGTTTACATAGATCTCTTATTGTATAGATGCTCTTTACTCGTTTCTCTTTTATGTGTCTTAACAGGTCTTGCAGCTTGGATCTGACGACCGTGAGATGTAGATCAACATTCAGGAGAAAGGATAGCGAATCAAAGAGGTAAGACATCTAGTACTTGATCCTTAAGTAGATTTAGGAAACGTGTTTGTAGTATGTTCTATTTATTCTAGACTCGCATTGAACTAGGGAGATCCGGCTCGCCTCCGGTTGAGTGGATTGTCCGGTAACAAATCTAGCGACCATACTGGGGAGTACTGCTTGTTTTGTTTAGTAGTCATTCATCTGAAAGTCATTTTCAGTAGATTACTTCACTCAAGCCCATTTATCATTTTTTTCCATTCACTTTCAGATCTTCACGTTGGAGGTTCTGATCTTCTTCCTCTGAGTCTATACAACTCAGTTCCAAGTCTGTTTGTGGTTCATTATTGAGAAATCTGATTCATTTTTTAATCTAGAACTCGCCTGTCGCACCTGGGCAGCGGAAATAGAACGACACTGTGTTTTTCTGAGTCTCTGTCCTTTGTCTGTTGCTTACTCGTCGCAGCCTGTGCATTGGTGAATTGCGACACCGTCGCACCTCCCGTGTAGGAAACCTGCGACGTCGCACTATCTGCAAAGACAGAGTGCACTGATCTGTCAGAAGTTGACATACAGGAATCCATCCTCTCATTTGACAGTCTGAGTCTTGGTCTGATGTTTGGACTCCCTCTATGCTGCAAGATCCAGCCAGAGACCCCTTTGATAATTTGTGTGTTGAGATTTTGGTTCCATTTGGATTGACTTTGGGTTCCGCTTTGGACAAGTTTGAAATCGGTAGTGGTGGATACTTTTGTCTCCCCCACCTTCATCCATTCATTCTTGCATTCCCTTCCTTGCATCCCTGATCTGATCATTGCATTGGATCACCTTCCAGACCTCATCTACTTTTGTTTTGAGCTTTGCTTGCTTAGTTTGCTTGTTGCTGCTTGATTTGAGTTAAGTGTCTTTTCCGCTTGGTTGAGTGCTTGTCTTTTCTTGAGTTTTCTGAGTGTATGAATGCTACGAGTAGTGTTTTCTTTTCAGTCATTTGGATCTGAAAGCAAAGTTGTTATCAAATTTATTCTTTGATGCATCCATTGAAAGGTTAAAAGTACTTCTTTCCCATTGTTTCTCAAAAAATTATTGAAAAAAGATTGTTTGCATTGGAAAAGTCTCATTTATGTTTTGGAAAAGTTGAATGAATGTATGATCTCTTGTGCTTTTCTTGAATTATGAATCATTCATTTTCTTGAAGAACTCAAAGAACGCTTCGATTTTTGCAAAATTGTTTCCATGATGAGGAAAGATAGATGCATTTTTTTTTATTTTTGTTGCTCTTAGATCATTGAAATCGAAATTGAAAAGCTTGCATATTTCATTTCAGAATCCTCTCATTTCATTACATTAGTGTTGTTTTGATTTGAAAGCGAAAGAAAAGAAAAGAAAAGAATACTTTGATTTGGATAGTAGTATTGTGTGCGTTTGTGTGTTTCGTTGAAAAAGAAAAAGAGTACTTTCATTGTTGAATTTGTTGAATTGAGATTGTGTTGCATTGAGTTTGTTTGGCAATACCATTGGAAAGAAAAAGCTTTCTCCTTACCATAGGTAGAATTCATCGAAAGAAAAGAATATTTCATGCATGTAGTTAGGGCTTGCATTATGTTTCCGATTATGTACTCACCTTATGCATTCACCTAACCGTCCAAGATAAAATTAACGGTAGAACTAGGTAAAAATTTTAGCAACTTGTGTGTAAGTTAGAGACGTGTTCCGGCGTCGTTAAGTGTGGCAGCTGTCGTTACTTGCCAGCACTGTAGTCCGGGGTATTGTAGTATTCCACGTACATCGGTATATCGAGCTCCTTCACGTACCCACCAAGTACCATAATCCATACTTGGCATATATCGAAGGGTGTATCACGTACTCGACACGTATATCGGAAGGTCTCATGCCAACGGCTGTGCATTAGACAGCACCACTAGGAATTTGAGCTCCCACGTACCTTGCATGTATCAGGAGACACCATTAGGATTCTTGAAACCAACCGAGTTAACCATTTGGCCGTCTTGGCAAAGCAATACACCGAGAACAACACTCGGGGATATTAGCACGCACGTACTGTCCAGGTAATCGGGTATGCAGGCAAGGGTATAGTCCCAATCCTCCTTGTCGCATCATATTGTTGGACCCTGTAGTATATTGCGGTTTGTGATGCCTTGATAATCCCATGAGGTTCCAGACTTTTGAATCCACTCTGTCACATAAGTTTGCTTGTTGCCTTAGTTTGAGTAGGTTTCTTAGACTGCTTTTCTTTTAGCATACCTTTAGGAGAAACGTTGTTTCGGCCTTCTCTGGCTGATTTTCCTGATACTCTGGCGGATTTTCCCTAGAGAAGGTCCCGTAGGATCTTGAACTTGCCACCAGAATTTCCCCTTAATCCGGAGGTTATTTTGAGGGTAAGAATGGATCAGCATAATGCAGTCTTAGTTACTGAAGTAGGGAACCCCACCTTGAATGTTGGCGGAATTTTGTTTCCATAAACTCCTCCAGATTCACCTGCTTCTCATTCCACGTGGGATGAAGAAGCACAAACCCCCACTTCACATGACCTTCCTCACATCATCCTGGGATAACCTGGATCGTTGGAATGGATAAACCGACCCCAGGACGACCCTACAGCAGCTGTTGGTCCTTCAACAGCTTACTAGACATCTTCTACAGACCATCCAGTGGCTCATTTTGCCATCTCATCCCCACCTAACTAGACTACTCCAGAGTTCACTAGGCCTTACTATAGGCCTGACCTTGCCGAGACTTTCGGCCCCATCCATGAACGTTTGGAACAGATACATGTTAAAGGTGATGAGCTTCAAAGACAAAGTCTCGAGCGACACTCTGAAGAGTTCCATAATCGTCATTTCCAAATAAGACTTGACGACGGAAACATCCCAGTTCATTCAATATCTTTTGGATCACCTGAAGCACCCCACCACGTGACCACTAATGAGACTGGTCAACCCTCACAGGAATCCATTCCTGCACCTCAAGTGAACCAACCGGTGGAAGGACAACAGTCCAACACACCTGTCACTACCACGGTTACTTTACCAATTCCTCCCCCACCTCAGAATTCGAGAGGAGGGTATTCCATTCCCATGGATTATCTTATTGGTAATGTTATTACCACAGCAGCTAGTTAACAACCTACGTTGGTTCAACCTTTGAATACTGGTCAAACTGTTGTGGCTGGGGGGCAACCCCCATTTCCTAACCAGAACGTAGGCGGTGGAGTCCCCAACAGACCTTTCGTTGGACCTACCCAACCCGCTAGACCGTCCACCATGGGATTATCTCATGTTGGAGGGCCGTCAAATGTAACTCAACCCTCATGGAGTCAAGCGTATCTAGGTTCTTTTAACCTTGTGCCAGGTCAACCTAACCCGAAAACGCGCCCTACGAGATACCTTATCCCAGGAATCCATACACTCTATGGGGGAAACAACCTGTGTTGCAACACGGACCCCAACTGACTATCCCTCAAGTACCACCACTCCCGATCGGTCCTCCCCCAGCTCCTCTTGGAGGCGGCGGACCCCCACCTAACATTGGTGGAGGCCCACCTCATTTTACCTACAACACCCCTCACCCCTCCGGCGGTGACGGGAATGGTCCACCACCTCCTCCAGGTGGAGCCGGCGGCGGACCACCCTATCATGGTGGAGGAGGACATTTCCCTTCGGGTGGCGGCGGTGGTCCACCACCCCCTCCAGGCATAGGCGGTGGAGGACCTCATTACTATTACTATGGTGGTGGCGGTGGTGGTGGGAACCCTCATCCTTATGGTAGCGGAGGTGGTGGGGGCCCCCACCCATCTGGTAGCAGAAGTGGTCCACCGCCCCCTCCAAGCGGAGGCGGTGATGGGCCACCTTATTACGGTTATGGACCCCCACCTCCTCCCTGTGGTGGCGGCGGACCTCCACCCCCTCCCTGAGGTGGAGGTGGACCCCCACCTTATTGGAACGGACCACCTTATGGTGGCGTACCTCCTTACGGTCCGGGCGGCACACCCCCCTATGGTCAGTTTTATCTTGGTACACCTTACGGTCAGTTTAGTCCTTACACGCCATATCCGTATTATCAATACGCGCAGCCTAATCTACAGCTTCCTTTTCTGGCTACTTTGAACCTACCTGACCTCTCTCGTTTAACCAACGATCCTATTTATCACGGATTTAACTAGCCACCAATTCCAGTGAAACTTCCGTCTGATATCCCCAAGTTTGACGGCAATCCGGGTGAAGACCCCAAGAACCACGTGATGACATACCACTTATGGTGTTCATCTAATTCCTTAATGGACGATTCAATTTGTCTTAGATTGTTCCAAAGAACTCTCACCGGTTCGGCTTCCAAGTGGTACATTGAGTTGCCACCGCACTCTTTTCCTTATTTTGGCTCTCTTGCTATGAACTTTTTGACGCATTTCCAGCTGCCTATACGATATGAGACTGGTACTGAGCTTTTAACCTCGCTTCGTTAGAATACCGCCACTCACATTTCGGATCATATCCACGAGTGGCGAAGAAGACAACGTCTCATTAAAGCTCCCATTCCAGATCAGCTCCTAGCAGACTGGTTTACTAAATCGCTCATTCCCACCATAGCAAAAGATGTTGCCATGCGAGGTGCTATCATCGAAGAACAAGCCATCGCGAGTGCTCATCTGTTAGACCTGGTGTACACTCAGTCTGGCACTCTGTTCAATATTTTTCCTGACGCACCTCGAGACGTTAACGATCCCACAAAACCGCATAAGGGACCCCAAGCTGATGGGATCATAGGTTCCCTTAACACCCAGCCTGCTATTAGTACTGTTGGATCATCCAACCCGACTCCGGCTGGCCACAGCATCACCAAGTCCACTACTCCTGTTGTAACTGAAGAGGTGAATTATGTTCAATCAGCTTCATCTCAGAAGTTTAATGGAAAAAAGAAGAACAAGGGGAAACCCAAAAAGTCTTCTGCCCAGCAGGAACCCAAGAGCACTCCTGACGATACTAAGCAGAAAAGGAAACTGAAGTATCCTTGTCTACTGTGTGGAGAAGACCATTTCTCCAAAGAGTGTCCCCATAGAGACGAAGTGCAAAAGTTTCTTAGGGGTAAACCGACTCCCGCAGTCCTCAACAATCCGTTTCCTGCTCAAAACCAGCAGATGATTTCTCAAACCCCCCAAGCGCAGGGGGAACCATCCAATACCACGCATGTTCTCATGTTGCGTAACGAGGCAATCAATTTGACTATTCACTCACAATCTTACAAACCGGTCCCTTCGAAGGAATCCACTGGAAGTAATGCTGAAAAAGCTTCCAACTCTTTAACTGATGTCACTGTACCATTGACCTCTCTCACCATAGAGAGACCCTCTTTAGATTCGATATTGCGTCCGCCCAAGAGTACGATTCGAAAAGCTATTTTCAATCCTAATGCTCGAGCGGCACAGAATTACAATATCGTAGAGGACTTGGCACAAGCTCCTTGCGCCATGTTTACGCTGGAAGTTTTGCAGAATTGTCCCAATCAACACAAAAATCTCCTTGCAGCTATTGGTGCAGTCGACCCGGATTCCTCGAACACCATCATGTTTCGACTTGACAACCTTAAGTCGAGGCTCTCACACCACCTCGCATTCCAAGTTTCTGCGAACATTGCTGGGAAGATTGTCCATCGCACCCTTTTGGACGAAGGAGCCTCCACTTCTGTCATGTCCATCACTTGTTGGAGAGCCATTGGCTCCCCCAAATTGAATCGTTCTCCTACCACGTTGAAAGCATTCGACGGGCGTGGCTTTCAACCTCATGGGATCTTATAAGCTCTTGCAGTTGAGTTGGGCGTAAAGACCATAACCATTAACGTGGAAGTAGTCTCAGCCCCGTTAGATTATAATCTCTTGCTTGGTCGCAATTGGTTTTATACCATGAAGGCGGTAGCCTCCTCAGTCTTCCACATAGTACAGTTCCCCCACCAAGGACGAATTGTTACTATCGACCAGTTAGATTTTTGTACACCGGACACCACTACTCATCTTGGTGATCATGTTCCTTCCATTGGACAGATGTCAAAACAGTGTGAGAGTGTAGGGGTTGGCCTTTTGAAATATTCATCTCTCATGGGTATTTTTCCAGCCGCAAACCCCCCTGATCATGTTGCTACAGTGAACATGATCTCCACTGAGATTGTATCTCACTCAAACAATGCTTGGCTTGTACCGAATGAAGCCACAACACATCTATTTGGAGATATGATGCCTCTTTCACCCGCTAAACGCATTTATGAGGCTATCCAATTAGCTTCGGAGGACCTTTTAACCATGGCCTCCCCATCTTGTTCTCTACGACGGACGTCCTCTCTACCTGATCTCTTACTTCGGACTTTTCATTCAGACGAGTCCATCATGGAAATAATGAATGTTGACGAAAGTCCGTGGGATGATCTCCATCATAGGTAATCTTTTCTTCCTCCTTTGGAATACATAGAGAACAACATCCATACCCTCTTTTCACCAGATATCTACCCATCCCCTCAATCCCCCATCCTTACATGTATTACGGACACGGAGGGAAACTTGGCCAACATTGAGCCAACCACCCCGGTAGACATCTCCGTGAAACCTGGTATAGTGGAACACATTCGCATAGGCCAAAAGTGTTCCCCTGAAAAAATCGTTGTTAGCACGGCCTTGTTCAAGCAATTTCGAGACGTATTTGCTTGGTCCTATGAGGAGATTCCTGGGATAGACCCCGCAATTGTTTCTCATGAAATAAAAACCTATCCCAACATCAAACCTGTACGTCAAAAGTTGCGACCGGTACACCCCCGGAAGACTGCGGCAATAAAGGCAGAAATTGAAAAGCTCTTAAACGCTGGCTTTATTTATCCTGTCCCAATGACAGATTGGATCTCAAACGTCGTTCTTGTGAACAAAAAGCAAGGAACCATTCGCATCTGTGTTTTTATTGGGACCTTAATCGGGCTTGTCCAAAAGACAACTACCCAACCCCCTTCATCGACCAGATCATCGACAACTATGCCGGAAGCGTCATCTTCTCATTCATGGATGGTTTTTCTGGTTACAACCAAATTGAGATCAACCCAGCTGACCAATATAAGACAACTTTCATTTTCCCATGGGGTACATTCACTTATTGCAAGCTCCCATTTGGCCTTAAAAATGTTGGCGCCACGTTTCAGCAGGCTATGTCGTATGCCTTCCACAATATTAAGGACTTTGTGGAACCATACTTGGACGATCTCCCTACTCATTCAAAGTAGCACGAGTTCCACATTGATCATCTAACGGTCATTCTCCTCAAATGTAGACGGTACAATATCTGTCTGAATCCTCACAAATGTATATTTTGTGTTGAGTCTGGACGCCTCTTACGATTTATTGTTTCGAAGGATGGGATGAGCACCTACAGGAACGACTACCTCCCCACCTCTGTCTCTCCTCGCCAGAAGGGAGAGACCTACTGGTCGCACGGGGCCCACATCTGCACACACATATTATGTACTTGTCAACACTACATCAAAAAAATGATATAATATACAAAACTAAAAATACAAGGGTTTTGTTCTTACCGATATCACCCCATGCTGCACCCTCTGGCAGCACCAAGTAGGGATCCTCTCGAAAGTCCGTGCCACCAGTTGGAAAGTCCTTGACCATAAGTAACTGGCCTTCCATCCAGCTAAAGAACTCGAGACCAAAACTGATGATGGGACCCCCACCATGGCGGGTCATCACCTCTTCCCACCTGAGCATGTGAGGATCTCTCAGATCCCTGTATCCAGTACCACCTGCAGGCGCAAGAGAGGAACCCGCTCCAAGAGGAACGATACTATGATCGATCCATATCCAAACTGCTTGAGCTCCCCGCGCCGACACTTGGTCAGTTGAGCTCAGATGTTGGTGAGGATACCCTCACACCAGTTGAAAACCATGGGATACATACAGTCTTCCGCATACAACATTTGAGTCCGAGTAGCCGTATGTGGAGCTTGGCTACCCGCCACCCTAGTAATAGTGAGCAGTATGGGCCGCAGTGGACGACTCACCACATATATGATGAGTATCTTCCTGCTGGAAGGACGAGAAGTAGCTATGCAGTGCTATGACACCATGTCCTCGACGGTACGATCACTAGCCCGTGTCCCAATGAGTTGTACAACGTCCCCTCTTCGGGACAAACCGATCAGAAAGTAGATATCCTCAATGTCAATCGTGAGGATATGCTCACCTATCACAAAGTATTGTTGGGCCGCATCCCAACTCTGGAGCATTTGTGTCAAGAAAGGGATTTGGGCTCTCATCCCCTGTATCTCGAAGAATTTGAGTAGACCGCAGTTTCTCAAAGTAGCCACACATTGTGGATCGTTTACAGCTTGCTCATCTTCCACTTCATGTTCTCTCTCTCGCCACTCCAATACCATTTTTGCTTGCTAGCAACCTGCCAAAAGGGGAAATTAAACCCTATTAGGACCTTCCTCAGCATTCACAAGCTCATTTTTTGAGTTGGTTTTTGTGTTTTGGATTTGGGTTTCCGTCGTTGCATCGTACCTTTAGGTACAGCGCGAAATCGTTGTAGGTCTCATTTTTTAGGCTTACGACGACCCGAGCTCGTCACAAGTCCCGAAAGGGACACTTGCAACGAGCCGAGGGTGCAATGGCCCATCCACAAACCACCCAAAAACTCAAAAAATGAACAAAAATGCAAAAAGTAAACCACTACAAAGTTGCTAGCTGAGATTTAGGCCTACCTGGTCCGGACGGCTGGTGAAATGGTGGATCGTAGCTCCCGAAATTGGCAAAGGAAGTTTTGGCTCCAAATTGGTACTTCTCCACCCAAATTGGCAATTTGAACAATGTTTCTATTTTTGGCCCATATTTCTATTTATAAATAGAATGGAATATTCCTTTTCAAATGTTTTGATACTTTTTGGCCATTTACTATAGTTTCGATCGTTTGTCATTATATTTGGGACTATTTGACACTTTTTCTAGTGTACATGAGTCCTAAAGTGGTCTTTTTGTGCCGTTTCTCGCGTTACCAACGGTAACTATAGGTATGAACACCCCTTTCAATGTTTTGTCATTATTATTTTTGGTTAAGTTGTAATTATTGCATGAGGATGAGTTTACTCTTCGTTTGTTCTCGTACTCACCCAACCATGAGAACAAGTACCGAGTTATGATTTATCACTTTTTCGAGCTCATTAAACTTCCACGGAAAAGGACACCCCCCGAAGTCCATAGTTAAGCTCTTTTCAAACTCCCTAAAATTGAAAAGATCGCCAAGCGAACTTGTCACATTCACGCTTGTTAAAGTATTTGAATGGTCATCTTCCTGGTGATAGTTTACCCCTTTTTTGGACCAGGGGGCACTAATTACGAAAAAGGTATACTCCATCCAATCATGACTGGAAGAGTCTTCTCCCACGTTGTTTTACCCTTTTCGGGTGATGAGGCTAACTTTACGAAAAAGGACCGTTGGAGTCTTCTTTAGTTCTTTTCAGACTCTCTAAATATGAAATGACAATCGAGTTTACCTTATATGGACTCGTTAAATTTTCACATTGAAGGGCCCGTCACGAGACGAACCCCTCCTATCCCAGGTTCGGAAAATATTTGGGATTGGACTCATCTATGAGATGAGCTATACTGAGCATCTGGTTACCCTCATCAAGCTCATAAAAAAACACATGAGGCACTCATCATTCATGATGGGGAAAAAGGAAAGTGTTTGTGTTACCTACCTTAGTGGCAGTATATAGTCGTTCTTGAACATGGCACTCATCTGCATTTGCATACAATACTTGGGTCATCTGTTTGTCTATGAGTCCCCGCTTACTTTCTGAGTCTTGTTACTCCTCTGAGTCATTCAGAGAAAAGCTTCCACCATCAGTTACATTAGAAGTTTGCGTCAATCTCATTATGTCAATACTGCCAAGTCATGACATGCCCATGTTCAAGAACACATTCACCATCTATCATTTGCAGTCAGTACACACGTCTTCATGCCGTTGTTACTTTGAGTCAGTCCCACATGTTATTGTACCATCTGATCCACTCTGTACATCTTTTGTCGTGTTTCGTGTCGATTGATGGGGGATTCATCATGGCCCTCCTTCGACGGATTCATCCTTGTCGACTTCAACTCATCATCCAAGGATTGAATCTAGAAACCAACCAAGTACCTTGGCCCTGCATGCCTCAATGGCAGGTTACCTTTCTTTCATCATGAGTTTACATCATTGACTCTTGATTGAAAGATTTCATCTTGCGTTCGACGTCAACTCATTTATTCACACTTGATGATATGTACTGTGATACCTTGGGAATCATTGACATTAATGGTGATCTCCCTCGCACTTGTTAACGGTTTACATCAATGACCGGTAATCAAGTGGTTTCTACCATGTTCGACATCAAGACATTTGTAATCACATGGATATATTCGTATCATTGCGGGTTCAGCTTGAAGACCCTGGGGAATCATGTTTTACCCAGGTTGCGATGGAGCTTGTATTGAGTCATATTACACGGATCCACTTTTGTATTGGTTGTGGTTGTGTTATCACCTCATCATGGATCTACGCTTGTGTCTAGTAGCCATGATTGTGTTAAGTCAGTCATTACTACCATGGATCTGCAATGTATTGGTCGGTAGCCATGTTGTACTTCATATGAGATTATCAGTTCAGAGTCAGTTGTACTGCAGCAGCATCCTTCATTCGACAGTCTTTTGCCATTATTTCTATCAAAGCACTTCACCTGTACATCCTTAACAGCTTCATGCTTTGGGGGGCATTCTGTTACACCCAAAATCTACTCATCACCAGATTCAGTGTATACACCCCTGAAGTCACTTGGACTAATAATCATCCTGGGAGGGTTTGTACCCATTTGTGTTAGGTTCTGAAGGGTCATCGCAGGTTGCGCACTAGCAACATGTGATGTCGCAAGTTGCACCACTACTGGGTGCGACGAGGTCTGTTAATGGGTAAAAATAGCTTATTTGAGATCCTTCTCAAAACTTGCTCATTTGGGGGCTTATCCCTGACCTCTAGGAGAGCTGGTACTCGACCCCTAACTCTTTGGGAATATCCCCTATCTCTCTCCTACCCTTCCTCAACCTATCTTATCCACACCCTATCCATTTAGTCCTATATAAGTGAGGCTTATTCCCATACCAAAGGGAGGAAAACTAAGGTATGCATACGCTGGTGAAATCTACCTTAGAGGAAGGCTATAGTATCTACATGCTGGTGAAATCTCTCCCAAGACACTACATTCACCTCTTGAAGAAGTCATGCTTCCTCGGAAGGATATGGCAATTGATACTGTCGGAGAAGGGCTGCTACGTTAAGTCTTTGGTTGTAGTCCTATATCTCTGTCATGTACTCTTCTATTTGCAGTAATACAAATGCTTTCCACCAATATCGTTCTTATGTGTAATGATGTTGTGTTGTTTACCTGCTTAACTGTTTACATAGATCTCTTATTGTATAGATGCTCTTTACTCGTTTCTCTTTTATGTGTCTTAACAGGTCTTGCAGCTTGGATCTGACAACCGTGGGACGTAGATCAACATTAGGGAGAAAGGATAGCGAATCAAAGAGGTAAGACATATAGTACTTGATCCTTAAGTAGATCTAGGAAACGTGTTTGTAGTCTGTTCTATTTGTTCTAGACTCGCATTGAGCTAGGGAGATTCGGCTCGCCTCCAGTCGAGTGGATTGTCCGGTAACAAAGCATAGTAGAACCAAATCATACATACCTCGTAAGTAAAGATTCTATGTGGTCAAATACTATGGATGATTCTTTGTCTTCATGTCATCATGGTCATATATTCTTGATCTTGAACTTGATTTGTCTTTCTTCATGTACCTTTCATGTTAGCAGACAACATCATCCTCATACAACACCACAAGTGCATTAGTACAATCGTAAGTGCCATAACCCTAATCAATGAATGTCTTCTATCATTCACATGCATTCATACTTTTACTAAGGTGATCAAACAAGTCTAAAATTAATCATGATTGTACTAACCTCAATAATATGAAGACAAACATATCATGAACTTAATCATCAGATAAATAAAACAGATTTCAAAACATACCTGCATCTCCTCAAGTCATACCTGTCGAGATTGCTTGTAGTCTTCTATATAAGGGTAAAAGCCTAATCGTCCAAGGTAGATCACTTGTAAACATCTTACATAGATTCATGGTGCTAGGATGATAGAATACCGGTGTCATTTAAACCTCCTTCATTGATGCCCTAAGAGTCTCCCAACTTTGCTAGGGTTTCTTCTTACTTGTAGAACCTGGAAACCCTAATTTTCAATCTCCTTCCTCCCGCAACATTTTGATGGAAGATTGATATCTATGATGAAGGGATTCCAAATCCATTTTAAAAGTTTCCAATGTTGCATCAAGTGTCTCCAACATTGTATCAGGTCTTTCCATACCTAAAAAACTAAAAACCCTAAGTGAGAACTTCTTCTTCCTCTTCTTTGATTTCCTCTGTTGAGCCATTTCAGATGTGCCGTATTGTTTCTGGTGTATCTCTGAAATTTTGGATCCTCGAGGTCTGAAACTTTGTCCTGTGGTATCTTGACCTGTTATATTTCTAACCCCACATATTTGAGCTTCATTATATTCTCCATGAGAGAGATATGCTAAGTTTCCCAACATGACATGTTTATGGGATGAAACAACATAGCAAACTTGTACGGCGTGCCACATGTCACTGTTTAAACTTAGGCCTCTAATATTCGTACCTGTGAAGCTACAGTCTGTGCTCTAACTGTCACATTTTATGGAATTCCATTTGAAGCTTCCTATCCCGAGATACGGCCTTTTTTCCTAGGTCACCTGTTTAGGGATGCATTCTGGAAGAGGCAGAAACCCTAACTTGTATGGATCGTATCTCACAAATTACAATGAATATAGGGTTATTTTTCGACACAAGGTACATCTATGTATGATCTTCGTCCTGTAGAAGTTTTAGATCCTGAACCCTCGCAAAAACATATTTATAAAGAAAGTTCCACGATGACTAGTTTTTTCTATACAAAGCCCTAGCTTTCAAATTGTCGCAAGTGAAATAAGTGTCGTAAATGCCAACATTGCCTTCTTTCAAGCTAGCTCTAAAACAATGTTAAGATTCAATATGCTAAGATATATAACATCAGTATTCAATTCAATTTCACAACAATAGCATATACAGGATCTTACTGAGAGAATAACAAGCAAAGCATAAACACAAGAGACACAAATTTATCTTGGGAAACCCTCTAGGGGAAGAAAACCCAGCAAAAATTCCTCAATATAGATGATCAAAAGTACAAAGACAAAACCCCAAACAAGTGCTCCTTCTCCTTGCAAATATATATATCTCTCTCTCTTATGCGAATTACACAAGTGAGTGTTTGTGTGAATGAATGAATAAATGAGAGAGCCTAGCTCTCTATTTATACATTCACTTCTACTTTAATTTTACAACTTGGCATGTCAACCTCAACTAACTTTACCACTCAACTAATGTTGACTGGGCTAACTCCTCTAGGGGACTTAAAAACCCCATTACATTTGACTCTAGGGGGATCTAATTCCCCGACTTACAAAGGAGGATTTACCTCAATGAATTTACATGACCAAATGTAATAATAACATCCCGACGGAGGAATAAAACATCTTCGAATAAATTACAATAATAAAATACAATAGAATATTCTTCGAAGTTACAATATTTCAACAAGTAGAAGTTTAAGTTCAAGCACAATGTTTAAATCTATTAAAACAACTCAATTACAGGAAAAAGAACATCAATAAATGTTAAAGGAAAGGCAATGCACAAAGAAGCTGGAAAGAATGAGGTTCCTCTTCATGAAAGATCTAGTAATAAAAAGTGAACTAAACTAATCTCTACTAGTTTCTCAAATGAAACTAGGTTTGATTTTGAGGATATAGGAAATTGGCCATTTCCCTTTGAAATGGGTAGGGCAATAGTTAGGGGAATCCTAGGAATTGGGTCAAGGAATCAAATATGAAATCTAAGAAGATCATTCATATTGTAAAGGAAAATATTATCATGCCTTTGGAGAGGGATGCAAATTTAGGGGGTGAGGAAAGTCTTAGTAGTGAGTCTATAAGTCGAAGTTATGGTCAAGAAGGGCTTCTGGAATCCATTCATACCTCAGATACCAACTCAAACCCATAATGAAAAATACGAAGAATCAATAGGGATATATATATATAAGGTATCCTATGATTTGATCATATCAAAGAAACACATCATAATAATATAGGGAGGAAGTCGTGACTTCATCATGTATAAGAAAAAGTCTAATGAAATTCAACGATGGAAGTTAAAACCATTCAAAGGGATCCTTAGAGTATGAAATAACCCTTCCAAGGTTTACTCATGATTATTTTTTCGCTAAATAAAGGGTTATCGACAACCTCTCAAAAAGATGTGTCCTAGCTAGATTGGTGGAAATCAATAAACGTGGTATGCTTTTGTTGCAAGAAACTATGGGATGAGGGAAGAAGATTGTGGAGGTTAAATGTGTCAAGTTAGACCGGATGAGGCTATCCATCCTCATCTACATGTTCATTGTGTTGTATGTCAATATTGTTATCTCAGTGCTCCGATTCAAAACCTTCACAATAAAATGGCATTGACATCTCCTCTTCTTCGCAAATGATCCCATGTATTTATTTGGATTATCTCCTCTTTTGTCCTCCAAGCAATATGAACATGAATAAATTCATTTGAAATTACAACATCTTAGTACATAAAAAAAATCATATATGAGACTCATGACTAACATCTAAACTTATATCTCATATCGTAGGGGGCATCACCCCTTTGTGTTGAAGGGTTTTTTATTGTAAACAAGAAAGTAAATCGAGCATTAGGATTCATTTCATCCCCTCTAATAAATTCAAGAATTCTATGTGAATGGATTAAGATAACTTAATCATTATTTGGATTTGTCCATTCAATATTTTCCAACCGAAGCTAGAAATCTTTACTAGAAAAGGTCATTGGCATTTTTAATCTTGGTAAGGTCTATTATAATCTTCAATTTGTTTCACTTGCCCATTTTGTATGAGTACCTTAAAACAATGTGCCCTTATGTTAATAAAAATAAGCAATAACATATCAAGAGTTTTACCAAAAGAGAGGTAGTGTTAACACTATGAAATGACTTGCAAAATTTTTAACATTAGATATAAAAAAATCTAAAAATTGCAATTGGTATCAAACAAAAATTGTAACTTCAACCCTTGTAGTTGTTATTTTGATGATTTAATAGTTAATGTAATTTCACTAATTTGTTGGCCAATTAATTGGTTCAATTATAGAATTGTAAATACAAATCAATCTAGCAAATGACCATCTTTTAAGTACACTAACAACATGATGACATCTCAAGAACAATGTCAACTTGATAGTCTCAATGTGGTCTTCCTTAGAAAAATTTTGGCAAAAGTGTATTTGTATTTTAGCAATCAACCAGACAACAATTTTATCAAAGAAGAATTCAAATATGATTGGCAGGGAATTCAAATATGATTGGCATTAAGTCCAATAGGCACATGAGACATCACAAGAACAATTTTGACTCGACAGTTCTGAAAGTGTTCATTACAAAATTTTGTGCAACATGTATTTCAAGTATTTCATTACAGAAATAAAATTAAAACTCTTCGTCTTCTACGGCTGAGCTGTCATTATAATTATCGAAATCGTCGTCTTCCTCGGCTGAGCTTTCATTATAATTATCGAAATCGTCGTCTTCCTCGGCTGAGCTGTCATTATAATTATTATAATCATCTTCGTCATCGGTGGAATCTTCCTCCAAGAGAATGTCATCGTACACTTTATTGGACCATATGCAAATCTTCCCGGAATAACTTCCTGTGAAAATTTCTTGAGTTGTTTCATTGTATTTAAATGAAAAGGGGCGCTTCATAGATTTGAGTGCCGACATCCTAACATCAGAACAATTTGAAGGACCCGCAGTAATCTTTCCGATGCATTCTCCTGTCAAAATGCTACTAAAATTGACCGTAAAATTGACCGTTAACTCACCTGGTTCTGTCGCATCATGCATATTTTCTTTGTCACGGCAGATAGATATCACAATATCCTCTGCAGTTGGAATGAGGGAACCTAAGAAAAAGTCCTCCGGCTCACATAGCAGCTGGTGGTCTTGAAATGTGACCACAATCTCACCTTTTAAATTAAAAACATGAAGGCCTCTCACGCCTCTCCTTTCGGTGTGGCAAATGAACAAATTTCTTTTGCATAAATAATACGGGTAACCTACAATCTGAATATCGGTTTTTATTACTTTGGAAATTTGAGCAGATATATCCAGGATCTGCACACCCAATTCCGATTGTTGCAAGAGAATTCTATCACTGCCACAGAGTTCCACGTTCTCAATTGAATGTTGAGGATATACAGGTATGGAAATTTGCTTGCGTAGTTGTCCGCTGTGTTTGGAATAAATTCTCATTAAAATTTCTTCCCCGGCTAAGTTTTTGTTGTACATCATCACGAACAAATCAGTGTTTCCTGGACTTCCAAATCTAAAATCTGAACGAAATGAATCATCAACTTCTGTCGGTATTGTAAATAAAAGGGTGTACTTTTTCAATTCAAAAATCTTGAATAATCTCTCTTCAATATTGTAAACCACGCCTCTGCAGTTTGGAATATCAAAATCCCAACCGGCAATCATGTTGCCGTCTTGTGGACAAATAGTTGTGTGTTCTGCAGGTAGCCCTGCTTTTATCGGCTCAATTTCGAGGCTTATAATCCTTGTACATCCAACCGTCCCATATTCGGTAGCAACAACTATCAATGAGTTATTATTGCTATTATAACAAACAAACTGGATTCGCATTTTGATATTGATGTTGATCCTCTTTAACCCATCTTCGTATCTGAGACAAGAGAATCGGCCTCCATCCCGGCGGAATGGAGAAAGATAGAATCCTCCCCGGCGGAATGGACTCAATGACTGACGAAGAACAAATATTATGTCACCGGCTATGACGAAGTCGAGAGCAGAATCGTGTATCATAGCAGGTTGATGCACTTGTAAATGATAATCCCGAAAAATATTTGGGGCCTTCCTGCTATTACCTGTGTCGCATATTTCTCGCGAGCGTAGGATGTTCATGTAATTAATGGAAGTAGTACTCATCCTGGTCCTCTCTTCCTCTTCAAACTTCAGGGCAACCTCCGATGGGACGAATTCATTGGCGGCTATGAGTTCTAGAGATGGCATCTCATCTTGTGCTTCTTCATACTTTGCCTTCTTTTGTATGTGGTCTGCCATGGCTTGCAACTACAGCAAGACCAAAAATCGGTGCTGGAAGGCCAGAAATCCTGAATGAGTTTGCTTCAAATAACCACAGAAAGGGAACTCACAATTCTATCGCTGCGTGGACCGCTGAGCTATAGAGCTGTGAGAGTCCTCGGCCCTCGCAAGGCTGCGTAACCCTACGAACTGCTGGAGAGCTTCCAGATACTACGATCCACCGCCGGGAGGCCTCCAAATGCTGAGAAGATGTAAGGGTGAGTAGCCTAGAAACCCGATCTGCAGAGGACCTAACCTTGAACGAGTGTCCCGATCTGAGACGGGGTCTTAGCTGAAAATGGTGCTTGCAATGATCGGAACTACGAAGAGAGGATCTCAGGTGCTGCTTTATTTGTGCACTGCAGCGATCCGATCTACACAGGAATAGATTTTCAAAGAGGTGTAGATCGAGCTAGGATAACTAAGAGACTGAAGAGACCTTCAAAGAGGGGTAGATCAGCTAGAGTAACTGAGACTACAACAAGCTACAACAAGTTGATTTACATGAACACGCCCTCTAAGACAAAAAGAGTAACTGAGACTGCAACAAGCTGATTTACCGATGAACACGCCTCTAAGACAAAAAGAGTAACTAAGACTGCAACAAGCTGATTTACTTATAAACACGCCTTTAAGACAAGAAAGAGTAACTGAGACTGCAACAAGCTGATCTGATTTACTAATGAACAGTCCTCTAAGATAAGAAGGTGACTATGAGAGTGAATTGACTCAACTAGTTATCACATGTAAATTAAGATATTTTTTATATATAATTGTTTATTTTGAATCCTCTAATCTAGGAAGAGGACTCTTCCTTGTCCATTCCAATTATACTAGCACAACCACCTACAAGTTAAGTGTCAAGAATAAGTTATATGTTACTCTTTCTCCATGCTTAGTTCTACCGGTTGTGTATGCCTCAACTACCTCTTATCACAAGCCTTATTCTAGTTAAACTGGTTGTCTGTCATGAAGTACGAAGTGCCCCTTATAAAAATATAATAAACACCTATACTAGCAGAGCCACTTAACTTGTGGAGGGTGAACACTGATAGATCACAAGTTAAGTGTCATGCGTTACTTGTTCTCTATGTTTAGTTATAATCACCAGTTGTGTGTTACCTTCTTTTGTTAAATGGGTTGTATGTCACTACCTATTATCTATGCATGATCTATGAGTTATCCATGCATTAGGTACCAGTTATTTTTTATAATTGTTTATTTAGAATTTTGAACGACCATAAATTCAATCGGGGCAGTACACTTGTCTCATCCTATTCCAATCTAGGAAAAGCATAGATGATAGTCCACCCCAAATTCTAAGACATAAACACTTATCAGCGTAATAATAAATGCTCGATTGGTTTACTTTTATGATGACAAATACAATATTATAATTTTTTTTCATTTTTAAATAAATATATATTATTTTAAAGAGAATAAGTTAAAAAGTGTACAAACTTTACTATTTTCTTTTTAACCATGGATTTTTTCCATTAGGGATATTAGCTTAGTTTAAGAAGAGTAAGATGGTTTGATTTTTAAAAAAATGAATGGATCATATTGAAAGTTTGTTTCACTATAAAGGTTGATATTGTCCACATTTTAATTCATTCAATTTTTCAAATCAAATGTTCAAAACATTTTTATTTTTTATAGTGGATAAAATATTATGATCAAGACTATTAATTTATGGAGTAAATTAAATAGTGGATAAAATCAACCTCTTTTTCATTGTAATTCTTCCATGGGTAAAAATTTTGTCCAAAATTTTAGTTTCACTAGTTAGTGAGAACATTGACCATGGAACTTTGCGCTTAGCATTTTGGCTCATTTTTAACAAAATCGAAATAATTGGAATTTTGACAGAATGTGTACATCAAGGTGAAATTTTGCCTAGTTGAAAAAAAATAAAGTCACCAAAAATGTTGAGTTTGTCCACTTATTAACTCACTCAATTTATTTAGCAACTTAGTTCCATATTGCCACTTCTGAAATTGGTTTTTGCACTTTTCCAATTTGATAATGGCACTTTTAGAACCTCAATCTGCACTTTTGAAAGGTTGTTTTTGTCACTTTTGAAACTTAAATTTGCAAATTTGAAAACAGATTTTGGCACTTTCAAGTTCTAATTTTGCACTTTTCAAAACCAAACTCACACTTTACTAGTATTGTGATTGCACAATTGAATATACAAAAATCGAAGTATTTATTTGTGACAAACAAAATTTAACTGTATTATCTAATACGAGTTCCATACTTCTTATAATTGGCCTCACATTGCTCACACCATTTAGGTGAAGCAAGCAAGGCCTTAATCGATCTAACAAGAATGTGTCATTGACATCATGGCAAGTATAGATTTTTTTTATAATACAATTCCCTTCCTCATTATAAACATGCTTTTTTTCTTTTGAGTCATCTACAATCATTGTATTTCTAAAATCATAACCATGGATCAAAATCTCCCAAACTTTATTTAAAGGTTTGAGATATATACATAAGGATTCTCAACACCATCATAACCCTCTCTTCCTTTTTGAGAACAATCATCTTGTGTTAATATAACTCTAAATTGTTTCATTTTCAATCATGTTCTTTCGAATAATAATGGAAAAAACCCATCCACGTTGTTTTTTTTTACCGATGTCCATATACCGACTTCGAACATACTAAAGCACTTTCCAAAAAATTCTCTAAATCCTAGACATATAAAATAAATCTTTGTTTTTATTTCAATGTTTGATTTTCCTCACAAACTGAATTTCTTTTGTAACACATTTCTATGCATTTCATGTAACAAAACTCCATTGAAATCGAACATAATTAATGGTTTACCTACTAATCCTCTAGTACTATCTGCAAACAAAAAACAACACACACAACCTAATCTATAATACCCAATCAATAAAGCAAATTTTCTTCAACAAGTACATTATATTGCAACCGAAATCTCGAGGCTTAGGGTTTATGGTGCTTGGTGGAGCGCGATCGAAGGAGTTGACTATGCCAAAGAGAGTGACAAAGGCATTGAATATCAAAGATGAGGGCGCATGGAGGTCGTTCCCCCCTTCCCCACAATTCGAAGCAAAGACGGATTGATCCATAGGACGGGAAATCCAAGCCGTGAATGTACTGAGACCAACGGAGCAGTGGAAAATGGCTGACAAAGGAGGGACGGCTCGAGTCGTGGGACAGGGGGTTGTTTTCCAAATGTGGCTGAGATCTCGTCCCTCCATATCCAATCGGAGAAATTGCGATAAAGGATCAAGTTATGGAAGGAGAAAGCCCTAACCAGGAAATTTATCAGGGTGTGGCCCAAGGAGAGAGATCTCCTCAGATGGATTAAATCTATGTGGAACCCTAAAGGCCATTATGATTTGCAGCTTGGATCAAAAGGTTTATTTACCATTTTATTTTTTAAACAGGAGGATCGGGACAGAATTATGGATGGAGGGCCCTATTTTTTCTTCTCAACTAGTCTTTATCTCAAACCCTGGAAAGAGAGGTTTAACCTAGAAAAGGAGTACATGCGAGTAGCATTGGTATGGATCAGCCTCTATTGCTCCCATGTGAATACTAGGAACCAGAAATTTTGAGGGATATTGGAAATTCCTTAGGAGAATTTGTGAAAGTCTCGTAACAGACAAAACAACTCATGTACACAGCATATGCTCGAATCTATGTGTATATGGATATCTCCCGTGATCTTCCTAATGCCATAAATTTGACATGGAATGATGAGGACTCGTTACAACCATTGGACTATGAACAAATCCCCTTCAAATGTAAACAATGTCATGTTTATGTTCATTTAAGCAGATATTTCCCCCACAACAAACCACCCTCTTCCTCTTCCCCAAATTCCCAGGAGAAAGAGAAGGATGAGGAAGGATTCACGTAGGTAAATAATAATACAAGGCATGGTTGCAAATAGATTGGCCAAGTAAATAACAAGAAATTCACCAGCTCGAATAGATTCGAAACCCTAAATTCAATGGATGAAGATTAGGCTCAAGAGGTATTGGAGAAGGATCTGCAAAAACTGGTTTAGATCCAGGCAGAGGATAAAGGACCCATGGAAAATCTAGCTGAGTAACCGGAACAAATGGAAGAATATGCTCCAGATGAGGGGGAATATATGGATCTGGGGGAACTCGATTTGGACGAGATAGAGAAGGAATTTAACAAGAAGGGGAAAGGTTATGTCCTGCGACGCCAGATTGAGGTCCTCTAAGAATCCATATTGAAGACAAAGGAAACACCACAGTTGGGCATTGCAAAGGACAACCAAAAGGAAAATAAAAGGAAAATACCGGAAGAAGGAGAAAAAATGGGTAAAAAGACCAATAGGAAGCATATTACGGAGGTAGGAACCAAGCTAATTGATTTAGTCCAATACCCCAAGATAAAGGCGGCCTTCTCTGAAGTAAATAGATTTTCCCAATAAAAGTAATAACATGGAAAATTCGTGGGGTGAATCACCCCCGCAAGATAAGAACACTAAGGAATAAGTTGCAAAAGGAGAAACCTATGGTTGTTTTTCTCCAAGAAACAAAATCCAAAGAAAAACTAATAAAGGAAATAGGGAGTAGAATACGAAAAGGAAGTGAAACCATAGCAATTGACGCTAATAGAATGGAAGGAGGCCTAGCGATCTTATGGAAACCCAATGAAGTTAATCTATCCAACTTCATGGTGACAAGTTACTTCCTCTCCATTGACTTCCAAATACCCAATTTTGATGTAAAATTTATCATTACAAATGTCTATGTTTCCAGTGTTAACCCACAAAAAGTTGCCTTCCTCAATGATCTTCTATGGGTATCAAGGAGGATTGGAAAGAAATATTGGATCGTGGTAGGAGATTTCAACCTTATTACTTCCTTAGAATAAAAAAGGGGTGGTAGAAGGATCTTGGGAGCTGTAAATGAAGACTTTAGAAAATTCATTGAAGACAATCATTTGGTGGATATGGAAATTGGGAACGGTTGGTTTACCTGAAACAACAAAAGAGGAGGTGAAAATCATGTGGCATCTAGACTCGATCAATTCCTACTATCAGAAGCCATGGTTTTGGGGGGGGTGGCTTATCAGCCATGGTTCTCCCAACTTCCGGCTTGGATCACTGGCTGATATGCCTTGAATGGGAAGGTATAGGACCCCCATTATGAAAACCGTTCATATTTGAGTAATTTTGGCTTGAGCACAAGGATTTCAAACAATTGGTCCAACAATGGTGTAAGCAGGGAATGGATACCCTGAGTGGATCGAGGATGTACTAGTTCTAGCAGAAGTTGAAGGCTCTAAAATTCAAGTTCCATACATGGAACAAAGAAGAATTTGGAAACATATTCCAGGACAAAAAGTACTTGTCAAAGCAACTAGAAGAGATCCAAAGAGAAGGAATGGAATACGGGTACATTGAGGACTTGAAAACTCATGAGAACAACACCCTCGAACAAATAAATGCTCGAGAGAAATAAGAGGAAATATACTGGAAGCATAAATATAAGAACCAATGGCTAAGGGAGGGAGAGTGCAACATAAATTCTTTCACCAATTGGCCATCCAAAATAGACAAAGGAACCAGGTAAACCACCTGAAAAAAGATACGAGACAATATGTGGAAAGTGGGGAGGGCATTGAAGAAGAGTTGGTCAGACATTTCAAGAACATCATGGTAGAGGACATATTGGACTAGTCAAAGGACATTGCTTGAATAACATAGTATATTCCCGTCTTAATTTCCCAAAGTCAGAATGAAATCTTGATGAGTCCATTAGAGATGAGAGAGATGGAAGAGGTTATTCTCTACTGGAAAATCCACAGGACCAGATGGATTTATGACAACCTTTTTGCACCACTTTGGGGACCTAATTAAGGAGAAAGTCTAGTAGATTATGGAAGACTCCGGGAAAATAAAAGGGGCATTGAAGGCCTTCAATGCCACGTTCCTCACTCCTATCCCCAAAAATGAAGGATTTGACTCACCAGGTAAATTTAGACCAATAGCTCTATGCAATCTTATTTACAAAATTATAACAAAATTCATTGCAAACAGACTAAAGTTGCTCCTCTCGAACCTAGTTTCCCCAAAACAATCTGGATTCGTGGAAGGAATGCAGATTCTGGATGGGGTTATTCTGGTTCATGAGGTAATTCACTCCCTAAGGATGACTAAGAATACAAGAATTCTTCTTAAGTTAGATATCTCAAAGGCATACAACAATATAAGATGGAAATTTATGAGAGAAATGCTCAAGCTTATGGATTCAACCAGGAATGGATAGATTAGGCATTGAAATTCACATTGCCTGCTTTCTTCTTGATTATGCTTAATGGTTCTCCCACCAATCCTTTTTTTCATTCTCGTGCCCTAAGATAAGGGGGACATCTCCCTCCTTTCCTATTCATTCGGATGGCCAAAGTCCTCAACAAGAAAATTAAAGCCATGGTCGATCATGGTGAAATTAGAGGGTTGAATCTACATGCAAGAGCAAATAGACAGACTCATCAACAATTTGTGGATGAACTATGTTCATGACACCCATCTGTCAAGGAGGTGAAGGACATCAGAAAAGGTCTCAACCTATTCTCAAAGGCATCGAGCTTGGAGATAAATAAGGAAAAATATGAGATTTGTTTTTTCAATGCGCCCATAATCACCCAAAGGAATATCACCCAAATCCTTGGCTTCCAAGGAAAATCCCTTTTGTCCAAATATTTCGTCGCCCCCCTAGCTGAAGGAGTTATCAGGAAAGTCTCTTGGGAAGACCTGCAGGATAATATTAAAAGGAAGCTATCAAATTGGAACCTTCTCCCCCTAAACTTGGCAATCAGGCTCACCCTTATCAAATCAGTGCTCCAATCCATGCCAATTTACCTTTTTCTCAGTTATAGTTGCTCCAAAGGTTGTTCTGAAGGAAATAAGAAATCTCCAGCGCAAATACCTATGGAAATGTTCCTTGGATAAGAAAAAATGGTTCTTAACTAGCTGGTAGAATCTATGTAATCCAAAATCACTTGGAGGTATGGGGTTGCGGACCCGGAAAATAATAGTGAGGTGTTAGGGGAAAAAATATGGTGGAATTATGTAGCCCACACATTATAGAACTGGGAAAAAAATTGGCATGTTAAATACACCCAAGACAGATCGAAGCAGGAACTAGTATGCTTTGATCAAGAGAAAATTGGATCTCATATCTGGAAAACAAATCTCCACAGCAAACAATGAATCAAAGATCATAGTTTCTGGGAAATTGGAGACAGGGAAATGACTGACTTCTCGATGGACTAGTGGCAGCAGATGCCAAAGATCTCCATGCAAGGAGAAATCCTGGTAAGCAGAGCCAAATGTATGGATATGGGATTTACAAAATTCAAACAATATTGGCAGGAGGTCACTGGGGAAGATGAGTACCGTAGCTGAAATCCATGAGAATGGTGGCATAAAAGACTCTTGGAAGATGAATTCCCCCGATTTTGGGATGCCATTCAAGAAAGGTGTATCAAATTTCAAGATGGGCCATACAAGCTAAGATGGGGATACATGAAAAAAGGAATTTTTAATATCAAAGAGGCCTATGAGATATGGACAAGAAAACATGAGATCCAACCACAGGAAGTTTGGAAAAAGATCTGGAAGAAAAATCATTGGCCCAAAGTTGCCATTTTTCTATGGCTAGTGGTGCATAGAAGAATTATTACTAAAGAAAACCTCAAGAAGAGGGGTTCTCTCGGTCCCTCTCAAAGCTCCTGATAAAGTGTAGCTGTGAAAGAAACGATGGATCACCTTCTATATGGGTGTCCCTTTTCATTCTCTCTCTGGGATAGAGGGGTTGAGTGTTCGACTACACAGGATGAATCCAAAAGACTAAACACCTAGAGCATCCACTCACACAAACAGATCACATATCAACACACCAATGTTTTCATGTGGTTTAAACCCTCGAAATGGAAACACTCCACATCCCCAACCAAATAGCTACTTGAGGCAGTTTATTATGAAAAAGAAAGAAAGTTACATATGAGCTTCTCATAATCGATCAACTAGCAAGTGACCCTCCATGCTCTTTAAATATATATCATGGACCAATTGGGTATTAATTCAAGGATCATAGGTAGTTATGATCTAAGAGAAGTTGAACCGTTGGATCAATCTATGTCTAGAACATATCGTGACCGTCGGATTGTATATTTACAAATGAATACTAATGCATACTAAAAAAACACACTTTTCCTAATGGATATATTATAACAAGTTGATATTAACTAACTCATAAGTGTCTAAATATCCTAACATCCCCCCTTAAGAACAACTTGGGATAGGATTGAAGGATTTACAAAAGTGACACTATTAGGAGAAGGAAGGAGGCATTAGATCCTATCCCCCCTTAATGATAAATTCCTAAAATCCTAACATCGATCGAAGTTTAGAAAAATTCACTTCTGTAAGAGATTTGGTGAAGATGTCTACAACTTGATCATCTGTAGGGAAAAAGATCACTTCAATAATGAGATCATAAACAATATTTCTTATGAAGTGCATATGTATCTCAATGGGTTTGATGCGTTTATGTTGAAATAGATCTTTGGCAAGCTTGATGGCACTTTGATTGTCGCACCAAAGTGGAGTTAGATGCTGCTGCCCGAATCCAAACTTTGAAAGGATTTGTCGAAGCCATAAAGCTTCTTGACTGGAATTAACTATTGTACGATACTCTGCTTCTACTAAAGAGAGAACAAGAGCTTGTTGTTTCTTACAAGCCCAAGTGACAGGTCTAGAACCCAGACTGAAAACATAACATGCAGTAGACTTCCGATCATCAAGATCACCGGCCCAATTTGAATCAGTGAAACCAACCAACAAAGGAGTCCCCCCTGAACTGTAATGAATCCCAAACTCAATGTTCGAGTACACAAGGTACTCCCAAAATACCGAACACCTAGAGAAACCACTTCACACAAACAGATCACATATCGATACACCAATGTTTTGACGTGGTTAAAACCCTCTAGAGGGAAACAGTCCACGGCCCTGTCCAAATAGCTTCTATGGAACAGTTTATTATGCAAAAGAAAGAAAGTTACAAATGAGCTTCTCATAATCGATCAACTAGCCAATGACCCTCCATGCTCTTTAAATAGATATCATGGTCCAATCGGGTGTTAAGCGACGAATCAAGGGTAGGTATGATCTAAGAGAAGTTGAACAGTCGGATCACTATATGTCTAGAACATATCATGACCGTCGGATTAAATATTTATAAATGCATACTAATGCATACTAAGGAAACACACTTTACCTAATGGATATATTACACAAGCTGATCTTAACAAACTCCTAAGTGTCTAAATATCATAACATCCCCCCTTAAGAACAACTTGGGATAGGATTGAAGGATTTACAAAAGTGACACTATTAGGAGAAGGAAGGAGGCATTAGAGCCTATCCCCCCTTAATGACAAATTCCTGAACTCCTAACATAGATCAAAGTTTAGAAAACTTCGCTTCTGTAAGAGACTTGGTGAAGATGTCTGCAACTTGATCATCTGTAGGGAAAAAGAGCACTTCAAGAAAACGATCATGAACAAGATTTCTGATGAATTGCATATGTATCTCAATGTGTTTGCTGCGTTGATGTAGAACTGGATATTTGGCAAGCTTGATGTCACTTTGATTGTCGCACCAAAGTGGAGTAGATTGTTGTTGCTCGAATCCAAACTCTGAAAGGATCTGTCGGAGCCATAAAGCTTCCTGGATGGCATTAACTATGGCTCGATATTCTGCCTCTGTTGAATAAAGAGCAAGAGCTTGTTGTTTCTTACAATCCCAAGTGATAGGTCCAGATCCCAAACTGAAAACATAACCTATAGTAGACTTTCGATCATCAGAATCATCAACCCAATCTGAATCAGTGAAACCAACCAATAAAGGTTTCCCCCCTGTACAGTAATGAATCCCAAACTAAATTGTACCTCGAAAATATCGAAGTATTCTTTTAGTTGCTTTCTAGTGACTTTCATGAGGTGTTTCCATATAACGGGTAACATGACCAATGGAAAAGGAAAGGTTGGGACGGGAATGAGTCAAGTATAAGAGCCTACCAACAAGCTCACGATACAAGGTGGCATCTACTTCAGGTGAAGTACAAGTGGCATAAAGTTTGACTCCATAATGGAAGGGAGAAGGGGCTGGTTTACAATCTTTCACGTGAAAGCGATGAAGAAGGTCAGAAGCATACTTAGACTGAGAAATAAAGATTCCTTCTTTGGTTTCTAGGACTTGGAGACCAAGAAAATAATGAAAATTTCGTAAGTCTGACATTTCAAAATTTTGCTTAAGACTAGATTTCACATGGGTTAAAAGCTTAGGCCCACTACCAGTAAGAATAAGGTCATCAACATAGAGAACAAGTATGATGAGATGGTTTCCTACTTTCTTGGTATAGACATTAGGGTCAGAATGGAATCTAGAAAAATTAGTCTCAAGTAGAAAGCTATCCATTTTGGAATACCAAGCTCTAAAAGCTTGCTTAAGGCCATATAAGGATTTCTTAAGTCAACAGACAATGCTAGATTTATTCTGAGCATATCCATGAGTTTGTTCCATGTAAATTTTCTCCTGTAAATCACCATGTAAGAATGCAGACTTAACATCCATTTGATGGAATTCCCAGTTATGTAAGGTTGCAAGGGAAAGAACAAGGTGGATGGAGTTCATTTTTTCGACAGGAGCAAAGGTTTCATTGTAGTCAATCCCTTCAAATTGGGAAAAACCTTTGGCAACTAACCTTGCATTAAGTCTTTCAACACTTCCATATGATGCATACTTAGTTCTATAGACCCATTTACATGAGAATGGTGGCATAAAAGACTCTAGGATCACCAGTTGCTTCACATGTTTAACAGACCCATCGAGGAAGCACTTTTGCTGGTGTAACTGGAGGAACATGAGCAGGCGGAGGTGGATTTTCATCCTCACTGTCATCATCAGAAACTAGAGTTGGAAATCTGTCAAGGAAGTTGGAAGTAGAAGAAGGCACAATCGTTGAATCAGGATCGTAGGCCAAAGATGGCACAATCGTCGAGTTAGGCTTGCAGGCCAAGAGATTTTCATCAAATTTAGCATCTCTTCTAATGATTATATCTTGAGAATGTGGTTGAAGAAGTCTATAACCTTTTACATCTTTAGAATATCCAACAAATATGCACTTTTCACTTTTAGGATGCAATGCTTTTCGTCTTTCATCTGGAATGTGATCCCATGCTTCACTACCAAACACACAAAAGTGACTTACATCAGGTTTAGTTTTACTGCATGCTTCTTCCGGTGTGATACCTTGTAAAGATTTAGTGGGGGTGTGATTAACTATGTAATTTGCACAATTTATTGCTTCAGCCCGAAATTGAAGACTTAGTCCCTTAGATTGGATCATACAATTAGCCATTTCTTTTAAAGTGCAGTTCTTCCGTTGAGCTACACCATTTTGTTGTGGTGTATATGGAACATTGTGTTGTTATTGGATTCCTTGTTCAGTGCAGAAAGTAGTGAACTTTTTGTTAACATATTCTCCTCCATTTTCAAATCTTAACTTAATAATTTGATGACTAGATTGTTTTTCAACAAGGGCCCTGTAGGCCAAGAACATGTTAAATACTTCGCTCTTAAGTTTTAGGAAATAAACCTAAGCGCGTCTGGAGTAATCATCAATAAAAGTTAAGAAATATTTGAAACCAGAAAATGAAGCAGATGGAAGAAGACCACACAAGTCACTATGCACAAGCTCCAAGGGAACTGAGGCATTCCAAGAGGCACGTTTGTCAAAACTATTCTGATGATATTTTCTGAGGACACAACCGGAACAAACACCATCCCTCCAAGATGCCATCGGAAGACCTATCACCATATTGTCTTTACATAGTTGTTGCAATGAGAAAAAATTTAAGTGACCAAATCGCTCATGCCAAAGTTTGTTCAAGTTATCACTATGAGAAACAAAAACTAAAGAAAAAGGTGATGACCCAAAGTTGTTAAATTTGTACAACCTAGTAATATCATCAACAATCCCAGTAGCTAGGACATGTTGAGGATATTTAAAATCCTTGATTACAACTTGGTGAGGTATAAACGTCACAGTTTTACCTTCACCAGAATGAGTGATTTGATAGACTGATAACAAATTGCAGGAAATTCTTGGAACACATAGTAAGTACATCACTAAAATGACCATTATCTACTAGAATTGTTCCAAATCCTACAACACTTAGAGATCTATCATCACCAACAAATATTTGTTTGGTGTTACATTAATGTATAGTAGAAAACATGGCTTGTTCCTTAGCCATATGATAGGATGCTCTAGAATCAATGAGCCATTCATTTGAAGTAGAAGAAGAAGATGCGGTATAAGAATAACCAGAAGCACAAAGTGCATTTCCATGAGATGTAGATTCTGAAGGCAAATCTAGGTTGATGTGGTGCTTGTTCATTGTTGCTTCCAAGGATGCCATCTTGTTGAAACACTTAGATTCATCATGATTATCTTTCCCGCAAAAGTTGCAATGACGCTCAGTCTTCTTTCTTTTTGGCTTGGATCCTTTGTCATTTTTTAAAGAATGAACTGACTGAGAGGGTTTGGGACCTTTGTTTGACTTATTATTGCGAAAATTTTGTTTCTTGGGAGGCTTGGACTTTTCTTTCTGTTGGGACAATAAGTCTTTCCCAAATGTATCTGCATTGCTAATCGTTCCAAGATGGATGAGCTTATCTTGCTCTCTAATCAAGGAATCACAAAAGGATTCAAGATTGGGCCCTTGATAGATAGCTACATTCAAGGATTCTTTCATGGAGTAAAATGTAGATACAAAAACAGAATATGCAGGTCCAAGTTTTAAAAGAATATGATAAATGCATTGGTTGTCTTCCCTCTTAATCTTGCATTCTTCACATAAGAGTATAAGAGTTTTATACTTAGATAAATAATCTTGAATGCATGAAAAATGACTTGGATTTAAAGAAATCAACTCATTTTCAAGTTGATGACCTTGAATTTCATTGTGTTTACCAAACACAGCTTCCAACATTTCCCAAATTGTATCAGTTTCATCAATTCCAGCTATGTGGAATCGCAAATCAGTAGAGATTGGCATCCCAATCAATCCACAAGCTTCATCACATCTATTTGCCCATTTTATTTTCTTATCATCATCAGTGGGTTTTGTTTTTTTCCCTGAGGTAATTCTGAAAAGTCCTCTACTTCGTAGAACATCATTCATACGAAATTTCCATGAGAAATAGTTGGAAATTATAAGTAGAATATCACAGGGGGTGGCCATATTGTAAATTAATGGCTGTAAAAACAAAAACCAATAGTCTGGATGCGAAGAGCTTGAAAAAACAAGCAATTTAAAAAAAAACAACACTAAAAATTGACTCTATATGATGAAGATATGTTTGATCAAAGAAAATGTTGAATATGTCCCAATAGTGACGTGGCAGATAGAGAATGACCAATTAAAAAAAGAACCCCCTTCTTCCCAAGATGAACTTTTGAAAATCACTTTACAAGAAAGTTGTTTTAAGTGAATCACTTTTGTAAAATAAGTGATTTTCACTTTTACAATGATGTTACTTTAAATAATGCAGCAAAAAAAGAACTTAAGTGACTCACTTTTTATTTTTAATTTAAGTGAGATGCACTTTTACAATAAAGTAACTTAAAATTAGAAATTGCATGCACCTTTTTTTTTAAAGTAACTTAATAAGACTTAAACTCGAGACCTATTAAGGAATAAAACGACTTTGAACCAAGTGAGCTAATATTAAAAGGTATGTAAAAGAAAGGAAGGAGGAAGGGGGATTTTTCTTCTTCTTCTTCTTTTGTTTTTTTTCTCGGTCTCCATGCTTGCCTCTTTTCCTGCAAATCACACCACAAACCGAAACAAAAAAAATATTTTCCACACTTTGGGGTTAGATCTCGTTATTTTTCCCGGAAAGTCTACGTTTTCTCTCTGTTTCTAATTTGCCGCAATCGCACAAGGTGCACGGCAAAGAGCATACGTAGACAGGGAAAACAACAATCCGAAACTAAAAATCTAATAATAAAATATGAGATTTTTTTTTTAAATAATAAAAACGTCACTGTAACATTATACCTTCAGATCTGATGAAATACACGTTTCTGAAGCAACCAAAAACCGTTTTGGAACAAACAAAAACTATTTCCCAATGGAAATGGCGCTCCGGATGCAATGGAACACCTTCCATAGCCCAAAAATGCACAAAAATTCCAAAACCATAAACCCTTTCAAGTTTCGGCAGCACCAGTTCAAGATCTAGATCATAACCGGAGCAACTCTTCATAAGCACTCTAATACCATGTTCGGGTACACAAGGTACTCCCAATAGACCGAACACCTAGAGCAACCACTTCACACAAACAGATCACAGATCGATACACCGATGTTTTGACGTGGTTAAAACCCTCTAGAGGGAAACAGTCCACGGCCCCGGCCAAATAGCTTCTACGAAGTAGTTTATTATGCAAAAGAAAGAAAGTTACAAATGAGCTTCTCATAATCGATCAACTAGCCAATGACCCTCCATGCTCTTTAAATATAGATCATGTACCAATTAGGTATTAAGCCACGGATGAAGGGTAGGTATGATCTAAGAGAAGTTGAACTGTCGGATCACTCTATGTCTAGAACATATCGTGACCGTCGGATTAAATATTTAAAAATGCATACTAATGCATACTAAGGAATCACACTTTGCCTAACGGATATATTACACAAGTTGATCTTAACTAAATCCTAAGTGTCTAAATATCCTAACACTGAATTGTACCCCGAATATATCGAAGTATTATTTTTATTGTTTTACAATGACTTTCATTGGGCATTTGCATATAGCGGAAAACACAGCCAACGTCAAAGGAAACATCATGACGGGCCAATGTCAAAGGAAACATCATGACGGGCATGAGTCAAGTATAAAAGACTACCAACAAGACCGCGATATAGGGTGGCGTCAAATTCGGGTGAAGTGCAAGTGGCAGAAAGTTTGACTCCAGACTAGAAGGGAGAGAGAGTTGGTTTACAATATTCCATGTGAAAGCGACGAAGAAAGTCACAAGCATACTTAGACTGAGAAATAAAGAATCCTTCTTTGGTTTGCAAAAGGCCAAGAAAATAATGCAAATGTTCTAAGTCTATAATTATTTCAAAATTTTGCTTAAGACTGGATTTCACATGGGTTAAAAGTTTAGGGTTGGTACCAGTAAGAATAATATCATCAACATAAAGAACAAGTATGATAAGGTTGTTTCCTACTTTCTTGGTATAGACATTAGGGTCAAAATGACATCTATAAAAACCAGTATCAAGTAGAAAGCTGTCCATTTTGGCATACCAAGCTCGAGGGGCTTTCTTAAGGCCATATAAGGATTTTTTAAGGCGACAAACAAGGTTAGAGTCATTTTGAACATATCCAGGAAGTTGTTCCATGTAAATTTCCTCTTACACATCACCGTATAAAAATACAGACTTAACATCATTTTAATGGACTTCCCATTTATGTAAGGTTGCAAGGGAAAGAACAAGGCAGATGGAGTTCATTTTGGCGACAGGGGAAAAGGTTTCATTGTAGTCAATTCCTTCAACTTAGGAAAAACCTTTAGAAACTAACCTTTCCTTAATCCTTTCAACACTTCCATTTGAGGCATATTTAGTTTTGTAGACCCATTTACATGTGACAATTTTTCTTCCTCTTGGAAGAGGGACAAGATCCCACGTATCATTTTCCATTAAGGAACGATATTCTTCATCCATAGTTGTAGCCCAATCTGTATTTCCTGAAGCTTCTACAAAAGTCTCTGGATCATGATTCTTGAAAAATTGAGCCAAAATAGAAGAGGCTCACTGGAACTGAGAACGTGTTCATCGTTGATATCTAGAATCATCGGCAAGATCACCAACTGCTTCACATGTTGAGTGGACCCATCGAGGAAGCAATTGTGTTGGTACAACAAGACGAAAATGAGCATGCGGAGGTGGATTTTCATCCTCAATGTCATCATCATAAACTAGAATTGGAATGTTTTCAGGGAAGTTAGGAGTAGAATAATGCACAAGCGCTAAATTAGGATTGCAGGCCAAAGAGGGCACAAACGTTGAGTTAGGCTCGCAGGACAAGAGATTTTAATCAAATTTAACATCACTTATAATAATTATATCATGAGAATGTGGCTAAAGAAGTCTATAACCTTTTACATTTTCAGAATATCCAACAAATATGCACTTTTCACTTTTAGGTTGCAATGCTTTCTGTTTTTCATCCGGAATATGAGCCCATGCTTCACTGCCAAACACAAGGAAGTGACTTACATCTGGTTTAATTTTACTCCATGCTTCTTCCGGTGTGATATCTTATAAATATTTAGTGGGGGTGCAATTAACTATGTAATTTGCACAATTTATTGCTTCAGCCCAAAATTGAAGACTTAGTCCCTTAGCTTGAAACATACAATTAGCCATTTCTTTTAAAGTGTGGTTCTTCTAGTCAGGGACACCATTTTATTGTGGTGTATAAGGAACAATATGTTGTTGTTGGATTCCCTATTCAGTGCAGAAAGTAGTAAACTTGTTGTTAACATATTCTCCCCCATTATCAGATATTAACTTAAGAATTTGATGACAAGATTTTTTTTCAACAAGGGCCTTGTAGGCCAAGAACATATTAAAAACTTCGCTCTTAATTTTTAGGAAATAAACCCAATTCCATCTAGAGTCATCATCAATGAAAGTTAAGAAATATTTGAAACTAGAAAAGGAAGCAGATGGAAGAGGACCACACAAGTCACTATGTACAGCTCCAAGGGGGCCAAGGAGTGACAAGAGGTACGTTTGTCAAAACTATCTCGATGATGTTTTCCGAGTACACAACCGGAACAAACACCATCCCTCCAAGATACCATCAGAAGACCTGTCACTGTATTTTCTTTACATAGTTGTTGCAATGAGCGATAATTTAAGTGACCAAATCGCTCATGCCAAAGTTTGCTCAAGTCATCACTATGAGCAACAAAAACTGAGAGAAAAGGTAATGACCCAAAGTTGTTAAACTTGTAAAACCTGATAATATCATCAAAAATTCTAGTGGCCATGACATCCTTAGGATCTTTAAAATCCTTGGTTACAACTTGGTGAGGTGTAAACGTTACAGTTTTACCTTTACCAGAATTAGTGATTTGATAGACTGAAAACAAATTGCATTAAATTCTTGGAACAAATAGTACATCACTAAATTGTCCATTATCTACCAGAATTGTTTCAAATCCTGCAAAACTAAGAAATCTATCATCACCAACAAATATTTGTTTGGTGTTACATTCATGCATAGTAGAAAATATGGCTTTATCCTTAGCCATATGATAAGATACTCAAGAATCAATGAGCCACTCATTCAAAGTAGAAGAATAAGATACATTATAGGAAAAACTAGAAGCACAAAGTGCATGTCCATGAGATGAAGATTTTGAAGATGAATCAAGGCTGATGTGATGCTTCTTCATTGTTGCTTTCAAGGATACCATTTTCTTGAAACATTTAGATTCATCATGATTATCTTTCCCACAAAATTTGCAATGATGCTCAGTCTTCTTACCTTTTGGTTTGTTACCTTTCAGGGATAATTTTAAGGACCCATACTTAATTTTAAAAGTGTATAAACCTTGGTGAATCTTACCAATTCTTAAAATGCAAACTATAAAATATTTGGCGATAGTTTTCTAAAATTATTTCAATTTCTAAGGATTTTATATTGTAATGCCTCCATTGGCATTATAAATTTTAATCTAATTAAACATAGATTTTATGACTAAGCAACATATAATCATATAATCAGCATGTAACCATAGCAGCATATAAACAACATAGAAGCATTTTGCAATAGCTTCAAATAACTTAGAATTTTTAAAACTTCATTGGTGATTCACACAACACAAATTAACATCATAAATCATGTAGCAATAGCATCATATGAGGAGTTTATAATAGCATATGACAATTTAAAATCACAAGAAAAATACCTCTATATAAGATTGGTGACGAAGTCCAAATTGAGCAAGCCTCCATCTTCTCCTCAAGTTGCTTCCCTCTTCATTGCCCAAAGCGGAACCACGGTTTTACCACCCAGCCAACTAGGGGCCTGGCCGGCTCCCTAGCCCTAGGAAGCCATCTAAATGGTCCCATCCAAATGGCCTCCTGGACCTCCGTGCTCGAGACCCCCAGAGAATAGAACAATGATACACTAGTAGGGTATGTATCAAATCTTCTAAGAGTTCTCAAACTCTTCTAACTCTTCAAAACTTCTCATACCCCAAAATACCCAAAATTATCCTTCCTAGAATACTCTTTCCAAAATAATATTCAAGAGAAAAAAAACCTCCCTCCTTCCACTCTCAAGTCTCATATTTATATCAAAACTCTTCATCATCTTCCTCATCCATCAATAAATTCCCATAAATAATAATCATCAATCAATAAATTCATTTTCTCCAAAAAATAGAAATTTGATTTAAATAATTAAAATATTAATAAACATGGATGCAAAGTCTCACTTGTTATGCTTCCATCTTAATGCAACTATGACAACTATTTTCTAAAAATTAGTGCAAATCCTATCTATCCATTTATTTATATTATCCTTTCATTCATAAGTCAAATAAGATATTTCCATATACTATATTATATTATGACACATTTTATATTATATGTATATAATTATATATGTTATTTAATAATCCAATCAATTTATATAAATCTAAATCATATTAAACAAGTCAACAAACTTAAACTTTCAACACACAAGTAATGCTTTCATCAATTTATCAACCAAGTTACTAATATCTAATATAATCATATTAATTTATTCATTGACCAACCAATCATAGTAATGTACTCACAAATTGACGTATGCATGGCCAGTGCACACATCTCAAGCGTGCGTACTAATAATCACATTTAATGCTCCTAATAGATCATTATTACTTGCTCGCAAACAACATATAGAAGAATAATTAAACATTGTATCATTTATCATTCATATAGAAACAATAAGACAAAATTAGATAAACATAATGGTCATGATAGTTAATAACAATCAAGAACACCATCCAATCCATCATTGGTACCATCCATCCCATCAGTAATCCAAACCCATAATCACCACTACTTCCATCTCCTGACCTCACCATCCCATCCTTTGCTGCAATATACTGTGGCGTCGACTACACAACCTAACCACATATAGAACCTGTAAGTGGAAGTGTCAATCGACTACATTGACCAAGCTTCCCCAGCAGGCATCCGCCAGTCGGCATCACACGTCTAGGGGAGTGTGCGCGGCACAACCCTCCCACGACTCCAGGTTTTGGGGGATAAACGGTGGAAAATGTCTCCACCCCCCCTAATAGTACTAGGTTTAACACCCTACATCAACCATACTATGCCATCACTGTTTTAAGGGGTCCCTTCATTGAAAAACCACTTTGGGCAAGTCACAATTCCTTTCAAAACTCACACTCACCCACAAGTCATAGAATATTGGAATTCTCAATTAAATAGCATAAAATTTGATATATCATCATTATTCTCATGATGTCCAATACATCTCGTGCCCATTGGTAATATAGGAATCCGCCTATCTCATAGCCAATCAACATGTGGAATAGTTCATCATTAACATGAAACATATATATAGCCATACCCAACTCTTTCAAGTGTTAATCCATATCACTAATACAACATTTACAAATAATCATGTAAGTACTTTTGCAAACAACTAAATTAGCATTCCACATATGGATATTCTATATTCAAATTGTGTGTTCAATATGAAGTAACATATACATTGCCATTAATAAATTAAACAGTAAATTGCATTTACCATACAACCTCAAGGGAGTCCACATGTGCACATAACAATCATCTTAATCAATCTATCTTCGTCAAACAGATAATAAGCAAATACAATGCTAAGCTAATTCACATTACAGTTTTTAATTAATGATTGTCAAGATATGGGGCATTACATATATATTTTATATAATAATTTGGTGATTTTTAGAGTGAAAAAAATTTACCCCATCAAAATTGGGCGAAACAGGGCTTCAAAAAATGCAGATTGACGAATATGTTTTTGGAAAAAAACATGGAAAAATAGCCCATGGGATAAATTTCTCCCCTAAGATTATCCTTGTTACCTTTGTCATTTTTTGAAGAATAAGATGGCTGAGAGAGTTTGGCTTATTATTGCGAATATTTTTCTTCTTGGGATGTTTGGGCTTCTCTTTCTGTTGTGCTAGCAAGGCTTTTCCAGATGTATCTTCATTGCTAATCATTCCAAGATGTATGAGCTTATACTGCTCTCTAATCAAAGAATCACAAAATGATTCAAGAGTGGGCTCTTTATAGTTAGTTGGATCCAAGGATTCTTTCATGGAGTAAAATGTAGATACAAAAACATAATATGCAGGTTTAAGTTTGGAAAGAATATGATAAATGCATTACTTGTCTTTCCTTTTAATTTTTCATTCTGCACATAAGAGTCTAAAAGTTTTGTACTTAGATAGATAATCTTGAATGAATGAAAATCAGTTGGATTTAAGGAAATCAACTCATTTTCTAATTGATGACCTCAAATCTCATTGTGTTTACCAAACACAGATTCCAATTTTTCCCAAGCTTTATCTAGTTCATCAATTCCAGATATGTGGAATCATAAATCAATAGATATTGACATTCAAATCAATCCACGGGCTTCATCACATTTATTGGCCCATTTTATGTTCTTATCAGCATCAGTGGGCTATGTTTCTTTCCTTGATGTAATTTGTTAAAGACCCATACTTCGTAGGACATCCTCCATACGATATTTCCATGAGAAATAGTTGGAACTAATAAGGATAATATCACATGGGGCGGACATACTGTAAACTGAAGGTCGTAAAAACAGAAACCAATGGTCTAGATGCAAAGATATTGAAACATCAGGCTGTTTAAAAAAAATGACAATTAAAATTGACTCCGGATGAGGAAGTTATTCTAGCTTGAAAAAATGGTTGCAGGTGACCCCAACAAATACAAGGCAAGCAAAGGATTGACCAAAAAACAAAAAAACCTCTTCCAAAGCTTAACCTTTTAAACTCACTCTACAATAATGTTGTTTTATGTGAACCGCTTTTGTAAAATAAGTGGAGTTTCACTTTTACAATAATGTTACTTTAAATATTGCATGCAAAAATCTAAAAAACTTTAAGTGACTCACTTTTATAATTTAAGGAGATGCACTTTTACAATAATGTTACTTTAAATATTGCATGCAAAAATATAAAAAACTTTAAGTGACTCACTTTTATAATTTAAGGAGATGCACTTTTACAATAAAGTAATTGAAAAATAGAAATTACATGCAATTTTAGAAAAGTAACTAACAAGAAGTCTTGAACTCAAGACCTCTTATTAAATAAAACAACTTTTAACCAAGCGAGCTAATATTAAAAGGTAGGTAAAAGATGGAATGGAGGAAGGGTTTTTTTTACTCTTTTGTCTCAAACTTCATGCATACCAGAAAAAGACCTTTTTCCTACAAAACACTTCACATAAACCAAAAAAAATAAATTATATACTTATATATATGCCTCAAATTTAGGGTTAGACCTCGTTATCTTGCTTGGACTGTATATGTTTTCTCACTGTTTCTGATTTTCATAGCTTCGGCAACACGGTTCAAGATCTAGATCACCAATTGAAACCGCTCTTCAGAAAGGATCTGATAACATGTTCAACTACATAGGATGAATCCAAAAGACCGAACACCTAGAGCATCCACTCACACAAACAGATCACATATCAACACACCAATGTTTTCACGTGGTTTAAACCCTCGAAAGAGAAACACTCCACGGTCCCAGCCAAATAGCTACTTGAGGCAGTTTATTATGTTAAAGAAAGAAAGTTACTTATGATATTCTCATAATCGATCAACTAGAAATTGACCCTCCATGCTCTTTAAATAGATATCATGGACCAATCGGCTGTTAAGCCACGGATCAAAGGTAGTTATGATCTAAGAGAATTTGAACCGTTGGATCACTCTATGTCTAGAACATATCATGACCGTGTTAGGATATTCTCACCATCATGCAGTCATGTAGGCATGCATTTGCATGCAGCACAGTCATTAGTGAGGTGTTACCCAACACCTAGTCCTCTAGAATACGAAGAGGTTCTTGAATCCTCTCTTTCACATGAGTTTGTCAGTATGCAAAATGATGATCTACTTGATTTTTTGGAGGTCAAATCAGATTTTGGAGGTGATGCATTTTCTCTTTTTGATCACATCCTTCCTACATACTTTCGATCATTGGCACATGTTATCCGAGTTTTTTTGAAGATGAAGAACACTACCATTCGCTAGAGTTCAAGTCTCATGCACTTTTTGATGATTTTGGTTTTGATCTCGAATTACAGGCCCTAGGATGATTGTTATATTTTCATATTTGTTCTCACCATGATCTGTCTGAAGAGCAAGCTCATAAATTCTCCATATTCGCTTGCATCCACTGATGGAGAATACAAGCACATGTTTTTGGAGCATGATCCATGTCCTCCAAAGAGTAAAATACCTCCAGACATATCTACTTGAGTTTGGAGCAATTAATACTTTGGTGTATTTTAAGTCTATTTTGAGTGGGGGGTTTTCCCATGAGGTTTTCTCTATTTCCTTGGTTCATAGATTGTTCTTTATTTGGATTATTTTCTTTATTGGAGTGACCTTTGGTCTCAGTTACCAGGGCCCTACCTTTTATTTTTTACCTCATAGTATAGCTTATGGGGGAGTGTTAGGATATTCTCACCATCATGCAGTCCTGTCGTCATGCATTCATGCAGGCATGCATTTGCATGCAGCCCAGTCATCAGTGAGGTGTCACCCAACACCTAATCCCTAGTTTGCTAGCCCCGGGAGCTTCTTTCTACTCAGTTCCAACCCTCCTAGTCCATGATGCGCCTATTTTGAGTCTCCTACTTGACATGTGTGCCTCTCTCATCTACCACTAGTGACAAATTCAGTTAGTTGCTTGATTTGTGGATCTTTCCTTGATTTGAGGACAGATTGACTAGTTAACTGATTGAAACACTATGATGGACACCCAAAGAGACTAGTTTGACTATTCTGACTTCAGACAGCTCCTCATGCTCCCTCCTTGGATTCTTCTTCACTCCATTAGTGCTCCATGAGCCAGTTACACCTACCTACATTCAGTTAGACTCAGTTTGACACCTGGTTGATCGTTACTTGTGCATTGATGACACCACTAATCTGATGATGATGATTCCTAGTGTAGACATGCTACACCATGCAGGCTATTTGATTGACCTCCTTGGTTAATTTGAATTGCTTGGCTTGGCCTATTCAGTCATTGTTACTGCACATTGTATTGTATTCTACTTCTGAGTTCAATAGAGCACTGCTGCAAGTCTTTTGGCACAGTTTACACATATTGTTCTTTATGCATTTCTTGTAATTGATTATCTTGTTCAATAGATCTGTTGTGTTTCAATTTCACATGGTATCAGAGCCATGGTAGGGACAATATTTATTTTCTGCACGGATTATTCATGAAGATTGAGCAATTTTTTCTCACATTGCAACAGTTTTCTGCAGTTGCAACACTTTCTGCAGCTGCAACGATTGCTTAAAATTTCCAACTCCACACCAGAAGCCGAGAGTTTCCACATAATTCCTGGATATTGACCATTGGATATTCAAGCTTGCTTTATCTCCTATGTCTGGTGTGATGCAACTTGAAAAGTGTGGGTTGTCAACCTAAATGGTTCTTGTTTGTGTGTGATTTGCAGGTTTCTTACTTCCTCCATTTGCATTCGCTATTGCAGAGATGAAAGCTTCTTCTTCACAAAATATTATTACTCCATTCAACTATGATGAATGGAAACCAAAGATGATTGCAAGTTTGAAGAGACCATGTCTTTTTGATGTGTGCATTGGTATTACAAGAGATTTTGATTCCGATGAAGAGGAGAATGATTAGCTCAATGATTGTGACACAGCTTTTGGGACAATATGTCTTGCTATGTCTCCTTGTATGCGCTACCTCAGTACAACTACTAAAAATCCAAGAGATCTATGGGCCCAAATCGATAGAGAATTTTGAAAGCAGGGAGAAGAGGATCATGCTAGCCATTTGGAGAACAAGCCCAGTGAGACCTCCTTATGTGTTCTCTCTGATTATGTCTCGACCTCAACCCTTATTCAAGATGAAGAAGAAATTGTAGATTCAACACTCAGTCTCTCAATATCTTCTATTTCGAATTCTGAGCAAGATAAGCCAGCTCATACTCTAGAACACGAAGAGGTTCTTGAATCCTATCTTTCACATGAGTTTGTCGGTATGCAAAATGATGATCTACTTGATGTTTTGGAGGTGAGGCATTCACTCTCCTTGATCACATGCTTCCTACATACTTTTATTCGATCATTGGCACATATTCTTAGATTTTTATTGAATATTAAGAACACTACCATTCACTTGAGTTCAAGTCTCATGCACTTTTTGGTGATTTTGGTTTTGATCTCACCCCTGTTGGTTCAAAGGAGATCACAAGAAACCATTTATCAATTCTTGGAGCTGATTTAACTTCCATTGATCTGAAGTTCAAGTTTCAAGAGCTATTAGATATCATTGGAGCTAATCCTACCTCATTTGGTTCGAATTGCAGGCCCCAGGATGATTGTTATATTTTCATATTTGTTCTCACCATGATGGGTCTGAAGAGCAAGTTCATAAATTCTCCATATTCGCTTGCATCCACTGATGGAGAATACAAGCAGATGTTTTTCGAGCATGATCCATTTCGTCCAAAGAGTAAAATACCTCCAGACATATCTACTTGAGTTTGGAACAATTAATACTTTGGTGTGTTTTTTGTCTATTTTGAGGGGGGGGTTTTCCCATGAGGTTTTCTCCATTTCCTTGGTTCATAGGCTGTTCTTTATTTGGATTATTTTTTGTATTGGGGTGACCTTTGGTCTCAGTTACCAGGGCCCTATATTTTATTTTTTACCTCATAGTATAGCTTGTGGGGCGGTGTTAGGATATTCTCACCATCATGTAGTCATGCAGTCATGCATTCATGCAAGCATGCATTTGCATGCAGTCCAGTCATCAGTGAGGTGTCACCCAGCACCTAGTCTGTAGTTTGCTAGCCCTAGGAGCTTCATTTTGCTCAGCTCCAACCCTCCTAGTCCATGATGAGCCTATTTTGTGTCTCCTACTTGACATGTGCGCCTATCCTACCTACCACCAGTGACACACTCAGTTAGTTGCTTTATTGTGGATCTTTCCTTGATTTGAGGACAGATTGACTAGTTAACTGACTAAAACACTCTGATGGACACCCAAAGAGACTAGTTTGACTATTTTGGCTCCAGAAAGCTCCTCATGCTCCCTCCTTGGATTCTTCTTCACTCCATTAGTGCTCCATGTGCTAGCTACACCTACCTACATTCAGTTAGACTCAGTTTGACACCTGGTTGACCGTTACTTGTGCATTAAGGACACCCCTGATCTAATGATGAGGACTCATAGTGGAGACATGATACACCATGCAAGCTATTTGATTGACCTCCTTAGTTAATTTGAATTGCTTGGCTTGGCCTATTCAGTCATTGTTATGACACATTGTATTGTATTCTACTTCTGAGTTCAATAGAGCACTGCTGCAAGTCTTTTGCACAGTTTACACATATTATTCTTTATGCATCTCTTGTAATTGATTATCTTGTTCAATAGATCTATTGTGTTTCAATTTCACATGGTATCAGAGCCATAGCGGGGACAATATTTCTTTTCTGCATGGATTATTCATGAAGATTGAGCAAATTTTGCTCACATTGCAGCAGTTTTCTGCAGTTGCAACACTTTTTGCAGTTGTAGCTATTGCTGAAAATTTCCAACTCCACACCAGAAGCCGAGAGTTTCCAAATAATTCCTGGATATTGATCATTGGATATTCAAGCTTGCTTGATCTCCTATGTCGGGTGTGATACAACTTGAAAAGTGTGGGTTGCCGACCTAAATGGTTCTTGTTTGTGTGTGATTTGCAGGTTTCTTACTTCCTCCATTTGCATTCGCTACTGCAGAGATGGAAGCTTCATCTTCAAAAAATATTCTTACTCCATTCAACTATGATGAATGGAAACCAAATATGACTGGATGTTTGAAGAGACAATGTCTTTCTTATGTGTGTATTGGTATTACAAGAGATTTTGATTTCAATTAAGAGGAGAATGATTGGCTTAATGATTGTGACAGAGCTTTTGGGACAATATTTCTTGCTATGTCTCCTTGTATGCGCTACCTCAGTACAACTGCTGAAAATCCAAGAGATCTATGGGCCCAACTCGATAGAGAATTTTGAAAGCAGGGAGAAGAGGATCATGCTAGCCATTTGGAGAACAAGCCCAGTGAGACCTCCTTATGTGTTCTCTCCAATTATGTCTTGGCCTCAACCATTATTCAAGATGAAGAAGAAACTGTAGATTCAACATTCATTCTCTCAATATCTTCTATTTCGAATTCTGAGCAAGATAATCTAGCTCATAGTCTAGAACACGAAGAGGTTCTTGAATCCTCTCTTTCACATGAGTTTGCTGGTATGCAAAATGATGATCTACTTGATGTTTTGGAGGTCAAATCATATTTTAGAGGTGAGGAATTCACTCTCCTTGATCACATGCTTTCTACATACTTCTGTTCGATCATTGGCACATGTTCTTAGAGTTTTATTGAAGATGAAGAACACTACCATTCACTTGAGTTCAAGTCTCATGCACTTTTTGATGATTTTGGTTTTTGATCTCACCCCTGTTGGTTCAAAGGAGATCACAAGAAACCATTTATCAATTCTTGGAGCTGATTTAACTTCCATTGATCTGAAGTTCAAGTTTCAAGAGCTATTAGATTTGATTGGAGCTAATCCTACCTCATTTGGTTCAAATTACATGCCCGAGGATGATTGTTATATTTTCATATTTGTTATCATCATGATCGGTCTGAAGAGCAAGTTCATAAAGTCTCCATATTCACTTGCATCCACTGATGGAGAATACAAGCACATGTTTTTGGAGCATGATCCATTTCTTCCAAAGAGTAAAATACCTCCAGATATATCTACTTGAGTTTGGATCAATTAATGCTTTGGTGTGTTTTCAGTCTATTTTGAGGGGGGGTTTTCCCATGAGGTTTTCTCCATTTCCTTGGTTCATAGATTGCTCTTTATCTGGATTATTTTCTATATTGGGGTGACATTTGGTCTCAGTTACCAGGGCCCTGTATTTTATTTTTTACCTCATAGTATAGCTTGTGGAGGGATGTTAGGATATTCTCACCATCATGCAGTCATGCATTCATGCAAACATGCAAGCATGCATTTGCATGCAGCCCAGTCATCAGTGAGGTGTCACCCAGCACCTAGTCCCTAGTTTGCTAGCCCCAGGAGCTTCTTTCTGCTCAGTTCCAACCCTCCTAGCCCATGATGCGCCTATTTTGAGTCTCCTACTTTACATGTGCGCCTCTCTCACCTACCACCAATGACCAATGACACACTCATTTAGTTGCTTGATTTGTGGATCTTTCCTTGACTTGAGGACAGATTAACTAGTTAACTAACTGAAACACTCCAATGGACACCCAAAGAGACTAATTTGACTATTCTGACTCCAGGCAGCTCCTCATGCGCCCTCCTTGGATTATTCTTCACTCCATTAGTGCTCCATGCGCTAGTTACACCTACCCACATTCAGTTAGACTCAGTTTGACACCTGGTTGACCGTTAGTTGTGCATTGATGACACCACTGATCTGATGATGAGGACTCCTAGTGGAGACATGCTACACCATGTAGGCTATTTGATTGACCTCCTTGGCTAATTCGAATTGCTTAGCTTGGCCTATTCAGTCATTGTTACTGCACATTGTATTGTATTCTACTTCTGAGTTGAATAGAGGACTGTTGCAAGTCTTTTGCACACTTTACACATATTATTCTTTATGCATCTCTTGTAATTGATTATCTTGTTCAATAGATCTGTTGTGTTTCAATTTCATAGACTGTCGGATTATATATTTTCAAATGCATATTAAAGAAACACACTTTTACTAATGGATATATTATAACAAGTTGATCTTAACTAAATCCTAAGTGTCTAAATATCCTAACATTGATATCTTTTGTTGATCGAATATAATCAAATATCGTCTGCATCCCTCAGTTAGCGAATGGGACATGAAGGATTTCCAAAATCCCATTATTAATCGCATATGTACCTTGTTCCTTAGCTTCCTTCTTTGGGGAATATGGATAGAGCACAATAAACACATCTTTCAGGAGAAGAGTTCCACCTGTGAGATGGTCTAGACTAAAATAAAACTTCAAATCTAGGAATTAACTAGGATTGGCAGTTGGAACGAAAAGGACTAGGGCATGGATTGCATGGACAAAAGAATCATCGCTTCCTGGAGAATATCTCATTTTGATCAGACTCCTCTCCTAATATCCTCCAACTCTAATACCCTGGCTATCCTGGATAGATGGTCCCCCTTAGGTTGTATTCAAGATGAATTTAGATGGCACTTCCAAAGGGAATCCGGGGTCAATAGGTTTCAATGGTGTAATCAGGGACCATGAGGGACCATGAGGGACAGATCCTAAGAATATTCCTAGGGCACATTGGCTATGATACCAACAATGTTTCTAAGATGGATGAGATGATATATGGTCTAAATTTTGTGGTGAGAGAAGGATGGGAACCCGTTATCATGGAGGGGGACTCAAAAGACATCATCCACATGTCAAAAAAATTGCAGAACGGATAGAGGCTATCCAATTTTGCGGCCAGCTGGAGGCTGGAGTTCAGGATGGAAAAAATTTGTTCAACTCTCAGTAGGTCCCACGCTTGGACATTTACCCATGTCAAATAGGAAGGAAATAGGGTGGCATACCACTTGGCCAATGTGGGAGAAAAGGAAAAGCATCAGAGAAGGGATGGACAGATTTTACTCTTTGAGGATCGGGAATGGGCATTGTAGTGTGCTCAGTTGCGCGTTAGGACATGTCATCTAAGGATGGTGGTGACATATACAACTTCCATGCGAGGACTTCAAAAACCCACGTGCTCGGTGTGGCAGACACCCGAAACAATGATATCCCTCCTCTCTCTGGCATAGTGGATTTTAATGGGAGTAGTACGCCATTGATTGTGGCCCTTAGCTCCTATGCGAACAATGAAGAGGAAGCGGTACATCCTGGTACTTGACATGTGTGTAGATTGGCTCTCAAAGGAACTCTGGGCATATGAGACCACATGGAGGAATACCATTGGACACGCACCTTATGAGTTGTTGTATGGGAAACAATTTTTTCTTCAAATTGAATTTCAAGAGAAGATCCTCGGGACTATAGTTTAGCTGGGATTGAATCTTTAATAAATTGGATGAAATAAGCCAGGATTCCATCCAACATACTAACTTCATTTAGGAATAGAAAGGAACATGGCACAACAAATTTATCAAAAAAAAATTAAATCCAGGTGACTGGGCCCTTCTCTTTGAATCTAAATTCATGAATTTCAAAGGAAAACTTACTGCATATGGCTAGGCTCATATGAGGTAGAAATTGTCTTTGATCACGGCTCATTAAGGATTAACACTATTGATGAAGAGCAAGTTCCTTTTGTGGTGAATGGTCACCATTTGAGACTATATCATAAGCATATGTCCAAAGAAGAATTTTTTCATGATATTTTGCAGTAGTCAAGGATGGATATTGTAAGTATGGGGAATAATCCCTTGCTTTTGCATCTACTTGAAACTCTCCTTTTACAAGATATATGTAAATTAAAAAAAATAAAATAAAAGAGAGAAAAGGGAAAAAAAAAGTAAAGATCGAAATAAGTTTAGTTGTGAAAACTAGATCTCTAAAACAAATAGACATGAGTTTTGTCTGAAAATCAAACTCTAGCAGGAATAATTCACAATAAATTTTTTTGTATTATGTTGTTGGTTTTATTTTTTATCATGGTCCTTCAAATCATCTTGTTTTTTGCTCCAGTTAAATGATGAGGGATTCCTTAAGACCCTCCTTCTAACAAATTGTGTCCCATTGATGTCAACACCTTATCTGGGATTAAGATTAGAGATTCTTATAGTTCCTTGGGGCATGGATACATCAATGGCAATTTTCCTCATTAACAATAGTGGGAATACATTAATGTCCCCTAAATCTCAGATTATGTAGTTGACTCGACTCCAACACCTCCATTCATACCCGTCGGGGTGCACTATGGTACCTTAAAACTCATTGTCATCATTAATGAGTTGCCTCACGTTTGTTAGTGACATTCCTAAATTGTCGGTATTCCAATGGAGTTTCTCCATGTTCAATTACAAGAAAAAATTTCACACGGACTAGCTTGTATATACGATTGGGTTAGAATGGAGGATTTTATGGTTTATAGTACTGATAGTAGGTTGTAGTTCTCATATTGTGCAAATAAAAAGAGAATGACAATAAGGGAAGTCCTCTATGCATGTATAATACCACTGAAATATGATTCAGAATGTTAAATTCTCAAAAAAAACAAAATTTCCAGTCATCATTTCAACATTTCATATATTCAGATCAATTCAGGAACATTTTCAACATTATTTTCACTATTTCCACTTATGCAAACATTATATCCATTAAACAAATCCTTTTACAACATTTCTCTTATGGTTACTAGATCCTCAAAGGGTTACCAAAAGTCTTGTAAGGTAATATTTTGTGTTTTTCATAGGATGGATAGAGTTCTGGTTGCAATCCAACATCACATTTAGATTCTGAAAAGAGCCAAATAATTTAGAGTCCTCCACCTAGCATCAACATTGATCCCATTCAAAGCAACACTTCATTTTTTATGGTATAACATAAGGCACATGGTTTTCAGCTTCGGTTTCTCTTTGTTATTTTTAGCATACTCAAATGCAACTATCCTAAATTTTATATGATTTATACTTCGATTTTTATCCACTTCCTAAATCCTGCAATCCCTAGCCTTCAACATCATCAATATATCATCCTAACCTTCCTACCACCCCATACCATGTTATTATCAACTGATATCAATGATGGAACATGCATAATTTGGCACAATCTTACATAATCATGCCTCAACACTCCCCCCCTAATACCATAATTCAACATCTTTGATGCAATTAGGAATGAAAATCATGTCCATTTTATGTTTGAATATCATTTGACCAATTACTTACCATTCACTCAAACCATCTCATCAATGGTGTCAAGGCCAAAGTAGAAGGTTCACACATAGATTTCACATTAAGAATTCAACACCATGGGGAAGTTATGTTTCGTTGTGCATCAGCCTAATTCCATGGAAGTATTGAAAGGATTTCCATAATTCAATGCATGTAAGTCAATATTCATAGGTAGGATAGTATCCATTTTTGTGAAAGTTTCAAGGCCATAACAATCAAGTCACCCAAGAGTTTGCAGACAAATTTTATGGTAAGGTCACTCAGGTCAGTGACTTAATCATGATGGTCTCTGAAAAATTTGTATCCCAAGAAACTAGATTGCCACATATAGGGGAGAAATGGTTCAAAAACAGGTAGATTGAACTAGGTATTTGTGCTCGATTCCTGTTCCCAACTCAACAAAGTCCAAATTGGGAAAAAGGCGTCCCAATAACATGGAAAAAATAAAAATGGTGTAACCCCTTGTTCATTCTTCAGAATTACCTGACCTATGCAGGAAGGTATGGGATCATTTTTCTACATCAAATATGTATTCTCTTACATTTTGAAGCTAATGATAATATTAATTTTTTTCTACCTCTAGAAATTTTCATATAAGGTGTCTAAGCACATATAGAAAAACCATAGAAACCCTTGGCATAGTCGATATATCCATGAATTGATCAAAATTTTGATTATATAAGAACTAAGTAAAATAAATGGTGGGTGGGTGCACAAATTTGCTCCCCAAAACCATTGTAATGGGTCCATGCTAGTAGAAAAAAACGAGGACGTGCACACACCTAAGGAAGTGTGCATGTGCCTTTAGGTTCGGTACCAAACCAAGGAGCATGCACACTATTGCGCGTGCACGTTGTTAGTGCATATGCACCCAAGGGCGTTCACGCACTCTTGTTAAACCAAATAAAAAAGGGGGGGTAGAAGTGTGGTCTATTTCATTTCCAATCATCCAAGAGTCATTCACCTGGCGCATACACGGAGTAAGAGACCACCCAACTCACCCATTGCACTCAATAAATACATCAATCCATCTACCAAGTGATCATCCATTACATTGGAAAGGTAAGATCATTTTATTGGTTTTTTTATTGTTTATTAAATTTTTAATAATTCCCAAATTAATAAAATAATAGAAAATTTTTCAATTGCAAAGTCTAAACCTATACAATGAATGGACAAAATGTTAACATGGACTCCAGTGGAACACAAGAAAACACAAATCTTGGAACCAATTAAAACCCTCAACAAAATCAAAACGCCCAACAAAATCAAAACCCCAAACAAAATTTGGACCAAGATGACTTGAACCATTACCTAAAGGAAATGAGAATGCACACTTGAGAATTAAGAAACATAGGGGAAACATCTCGAGAGTCCCTTTCCACCTCAATTAATATATCAATTGACTCCCTCATCCATTCACATCGCCATTTGATTGGTATGACCGAATATAGAGCTAGGATGTAATGTCCCTTTAAGAAAAAGTCCTTGGATTCACCTTGTTTTGACTATAAGGTTTTGTTTACAACTATTTCCAAACACCTCCAAATGATTTTGAATTTGGGGAGGAAGGTCTTGATGGGGAATAGGACATATTAACACACATATAAGACATCCAAACAACTTATATACCCATCCATGTTCTGAAAATTGCATGGGAAGAAGTTTCGGAACAAGACTAGTTAATTTGAGAAGTGGAGATACCCCCTAGGTCTTCCATTAGATGCTCTTCCAAACATTTTACGTCCTTCACTAATTCTTGGTATAAGACTTGGATCTGTTAGAAAAAATTAGTAACAATATATGTGCAGAATTATATTTGGTTTCAGGGTCGAATAGGCATCCTAATGAACAAAAGCTTCTAGAGTCTAGTTTTTGAGGTGAAATTGGTGGGCAAGGAGTCTCGAATTTCCTCATAAACCATAGTAACATTTCAGAGTTATGAACACATAATTTGGGACAACAAATTAACTTCATATGAATCTCATAACATGGTAAATAACTCAGCAAACTCTGATATAAAACAGATACAATATCATTCCAAAATCACTATGCAAATGCTATGGGGAAAATGGCTCGAATCTCTTCCTTGAATGTAAATATCACTTGAAATACATAGTGTTTTGAGCTGTGGATCTCATTATATTATTATTACATATATATATAGCAGATAAAATGTCCATGAATTCTAAATATCAATCCTTCACTAACTCTATGCAACCACAAGTGCGTTATGCAAAAGCTATGGGGAAAATGGTTCGAATCCCCTACTTGAATGTAAATATCACTTGAAATTCATAATGTTTCAAGATTTGGGTCTCATGATATGATTATTACAGATATATATAGCATCTAACATGTCCATTAAGTCAAAATAACAGTCCTTCACTAACTATATGCAATAACAAGTGCGCCCTTGCACATTTACATGACATTGAGAGAAAGATAGTAGAATAGGCATAGAGAAGAATGAGAGAAGATGAACTCAAACTCAGTTGGGGTATGAACCTACATGAAAACATATCCATGAAGCTCTGTTGAGAGGTCTGAATGGCCTCTCCATCAACCAACTAGGATGGGAATCTTGCACCCTCGAAATTGGTTCTAAGGCAAGAAGGATAAGCATCCACCTTGCAAGGACAAGCTAAGCTCTCCAATTTTTGCCAAATGAGAAAATGATCAAAAGCTGGTATCTTTATTTTTTCTTGTCTTTTATTAACCTCCCAAAGCCTCCTTAGCTCGAATTCCCTCCAAGAGACTCATCCCAACTCAAATTAGGGAGATATTCCCATGAATGCCACTTGTCCAACTTTTACTTGCTCTCCTCTTCCATCAATTAGAATGGGGGAATATTGGCTTCCATAACTCCCCTTGTGTGCCCTCTTGGAGGATATTTTTAGCCTTGACATGTCATATATGTAAGATGTCAGCAATCAAGTCTGAACTTTGTCATAAGTGTCATAGAATCTTCATCATTGTTGTCATAGGAGTTAGGGAATCTAACTCCAAGTGTCACAATTCTTCTAAGATGCCTCTTCCTCTTCCATGGGATTTTCTATTTCACTCCAATTATAAATTACATGATTCATGCCATGAATAATACCTCTTCAACTCCACCAAGTATGTTACCCTTCATCTTGAACTCGAATTGGTGAGAGAATAATTCCAAGTGTAGTGGGGAATCTTGCCACATGTGCATCCCACAACCTCTTATCTTCCCTCATGATCCAATGCCACCTTATTTTATTTTTATTATTATTTATTTGACCCATTTAATGTGAATTTTTAAGTCTAAATTCATTTTGGGTCTTGTAGCTCCTTTATTCCAACTTTTAATGCTTCCACCCCCAACCTAGGAAACTAGTAATTTCCTCCATGATAGTTCATTTTGATGGGTATATTACAAAATTTGAATTGGGAATTTCTCTTAATGTGACCCACCTTGTCCATTTGGATCTAATTTTACATTATTACTAACTTGGACATCATTCTTGGAAATTATTTGACCCTTAGCACCAATTTGACAAACTATCATGAGTATGGCCAAGTGGCTTAGGCTATTCTGACCTAATGAAAAATTTGGGGACATGACATAGGATGCAGGAGTATTATTCCATAGGCACCTCCAAGGAGGAAATAAAAGCATTGAATATTACAAAGGCCCAATTATATAGTATGTTCACTGATCCAAGAACACAACAACCATCGGACATTAGAAAGTCATGTGTCTGCATGGATTAGTGTCATTTCCAACCATGGAGGGACAATTGGATGCAGAGGTGGTTCATGGTTTACAATAAACCTCCCTGCAATAATCGTAAAGTTCCACAATACTTCCTTCGAAAACTGTGGGCTGAGGTTGTGCTCTGTTTACATGTCAACTATTTTGACATAACCGAGTTCCAGGGTGTTGGGCTTGGCTCTGCCCAAGATCGACCTACTTCCATAAGGAACCCACTGAGAGGGCCACCAGCTCCTAGGAGTGAGCCCAACACCCCTCCCCATCCACCTTAGTTACCCTACAGAATTAATCATATTGAGAGGGCGATGAGGAGTGTTGCACGTGGACTCCTTAGACACACTACATTTGTAGAAGCGACTGCAGTGGAGATACAGGTTGACCCTGATAGAGACTCAAGTGCAAGGCCTTCACAACAGATTCAAGATAGACATGTGACTAGTGGTAGCCTTGCTGGTCCTTCTAGTTTGATGGGGACAATGCCACATATTTGTCCCCATTGTGGGCACACTTGTCCTGGCCTGATCAAGGGCTTCCATATGGAGCAAGTTAGCACTTTTTTTAATGAGTTTTCAATCATCACTTGAGAAATTGTAAAGTAATTTTAAAGCAATTATGTATGACTTAAACTGTTATTTTAATGTATAGTTATTTAGAGTGGAAACGCTAACATGGGAGAACGTAGGATCTCACAACTTGGATGCAGCAATGGAAGCTACAACTGAAATTGCAACACCTCACACCAAGGTATTTTCAATGCCTCACACAATATTTTTATTACTTATGTCATTTCTATTATTTATTTATTTATATTATGACATACACGATGATAGTTCCAACAATATTTTTGAATATTTTGATCGCCTAAATAATTACTTGTTTAATATGTTCGTAATGTGCATGCATTTTGGTGTCCACAGGTATGCACAAACTACCATGACCAACCATCTCCGCCAGGGATAGACAGGTCACCATACACATAAGTATAATGTGTAGTTAAAAGCATGCTTTTAATTTGAATTGTTATGACTTACTATGGTTTAATTTTATTTTTGTCTACTAAACTATGATATTAAAAATTTATATGCAAGTGCCACCATCAACTACAGGTGTCTTTGTTACACATCCCCACTTCAGTCCCATTTTTCCACAATCTCCCATGAGTCACCCCCCCACTTCCATCCATACCCCTCCCTTTGTCCACCCCTGCCCTTCCATTCAACCTTCCCCCTTTGTCCATACCCCCCCTCCGTCCATCCTCCCCCCTTCATCCAGCCTCCCCCATTCATCCACTCCCCCCCATCTATCCATCCTCCCCAATTTGTCTACGCCCCCCCATCTATACATCCTCCCCCATTCATCCATGCCCCCCTTCCATCCAACTTCCCCCCTTCGTCCACAACCCCCCTTGTATCCATCATCCTCCCTCTATTTAGGACTACCCTCCCATCCACCATCCCTCAAAATACCCCCTAGATATTTTAGTTCGACCCCCCCTATTATACAACTGGTAGGGGTTCATCATCCATTACATCCTCCTCCACCCCATACCACCATGCCCTCTTCCACCCTATCTTCTTCAGTTCTTGCCACTATTGTGGCAACTACTATTGCAGCATCCATCGATACATCTACAGTGGTTGCACATGTAGCTGCTACAAATACATCTCCCCCCCCCATGACTGCATCAAATCAGGTTGTCCAGCCAACTGCTCTACATGCTAGCCATGAAGCCCAGTCATCTCCATTGCTGGAGGTGTTCATGGTGAGAATCAAGTTAATTTATGAAAATATTGTGATGTATTAACGAAAATTAATTTAAGCAATTATTTTTTTCAATGAAATGATTGTCATAAATGTTGTAGGGTGGCATTGCTAAGAGGCTCAGTAGATCGAGGACACCTTCCTCACGTCTCCCACTCCCATCAGCGGTGAGTTATTTAAGATTTGAATTCTACATTCATTTTATAAATGTGTTAAATGTTATAAATGCTTGAAAATGATGGTATCTTATATCATTTGTTTCAAATCCTGGAGAGACGTTCTACTCCTAGACAGAAGAAGGCCTGAGATTCCATTATCTCCAAGAAGAGGAAGATCGGTTTCGTAGATGCGCCTGGGAGTGTCGGGGGTGGGCACGATGCTTGGCATACCATGTTATGCACATTAGCCATGATGTGGCATTTTTGGGCACCAGTTTCCATGTACTTGATATATAGGGCACGAGTTTCCATGCATTTTGGATTAGGGCACGAGTTGCCATCATGTGTACATTGGGAACCATGTTCCATAGTTTTCCAGAAAATTTACATGTTTGGACGAGTTTTGTAGCTTTGATGTACATGGATTTTCAGTTATGTGATTTATATCCATGTTGTCTATATTTGTATCTTGTTGTCTCTTGTTGTATCTTGTTGTGTGTAGTTGCCTAATAAACAGCATCATGCTTTTAAAACAAATGGTTGAGTTTGAATGGATTTTGATATGATTTCCTTCGTTTATGATGAAATAGATAAATTTTGATCTCTACTGGCCTCATATAGTCATTGTTGTATGTTCGATTGAAAAAAATATTGTGTTTGAACTCTAACAAAACATACTCACTTGATCATGTTTGTAGCATTTAAAACCAATGTCATAATTGCAAAAATAATTATTTCCACCGATGTTTAATATTTGATGATATACCAATCAATAAGAACTTGTCGATCATACTTAGGTGTGAAAAAACTATGCTATCATCATTGTGGTCAAAGATATGAAAAATATCTCCCTATCCCCTTCACTTGGAATGTTTCCTTGTGAAGGGACCATCATCCCTCTGCCACTGTGTTTTTCTTAGCATGGATGCTTTGTTAGTTTTAAGTGTGACTTTATATTTAGAATTGACATAATGAATATTATTTCAATTGGTTTGTATTATGAAATGTATTTTGATCGTAAAATGTCATTCTAATAAGATCCAACTAGTTTGTATACATCACAATGCAAGGATTAAGGGTTTCATGATGAACGTCGGCTAGGGGCTGTGGTGACCACAGGAAAATGGCCATCGGCCCCTGACGGTGACCCTGACACCGATTGGTTCCTTCACAGTCTCCGAGGCGGGGTTTTTTTCACGGAAGCTTCAGGGGTTTTGGTGGTTTCAGAGGTGGTCGGCGGTTTCTTTGCATTCTTCTTCATTCAACAGTTGGTGCAGTGCGGATTCGGCATTGATGTGAAGTGCTCACGGCTACGGTTGGAGGGATACCCGTAAGTTTTTTTATTATTACTTTTATGTTTTGACCATGGAGACGAGGGACCAGGTAGACTATTCCAGTGATCATCTGGCGAGCGGAGATATATGGGTGTCGCCAGCTGGCAATGTGTGGGATGAGGTGGAGGGATTGGGATCGTGGAATATTTTTGGGGTTTCTCCTGAACCTCCTTTGTCTGGATTTGGTTTTTCACCTTCTTAGTTTTTGGTTTCGTCTTCCCCACATGTTACACTGCAATCGACACTGGAGATAGTGGACGCCCCGCATTTACCGAAGGAATTAGTGGTACCATCCTAGATGGATAGTCATTCGTTTTGGGCCGCTACGGAGCCTGGTATTATTTCTGGATATGTGGCGGACCGGGGTAGTGGACGACCAGAATAATTTTGTGTGCCCGGTGCACAAGCAGAGACCCTAGTTTATGATGGGAAGTTAGGGCACCTTGAGGCGGGATATGGTGCAGGGTCGATTGGGGCACAAGAGCAAAGGGGGTTTGTTATTCCAGTGGTGGGCACTGGGATGAGCTCTAGAGATTGTGGTGGTGGCTTGTTGGAGGAATCGACATTGTTGGGGAAAAGAGGTAGGAACGTTGGGTGAAATCTAGTCGCACTGATTACAATTATGCTCTGGGTGAGGATATCGAGTGGAATAGCATTCTTCAGATGACGGACTTGACGTTGGTCGGGAAGGCACTTGGAAGGTCCTTTGCTTTGTGGAATTTGGTGTGGTGGGCTGAGGAGCATTGGAAGGCACATCTCGGTTATGTGCCAAAAGTGGTGGAATTAACCAGAAACTGGTTTGCTTTTAATTTCCATAGTGTTGATCATGCGCTCTGGGTTCTCAATCAAAATTGGAGCTGGGATCATTGCCCTGTTTTACTTAAACCGTGGCATCCTTTGTTTGATGCCAGTAGGGAGCAGTTGGATGCCATTCCACTTTGGGTTCACCTTCTTGGGCTTCCATTACACTACTAGTTGGAGCAGCACTTTAGAGGCATTGGGAACCTCCTGGGATCTTACCTAGAGGGGGATTACTCCTTTCTACATACTCATCATAGGAAGGTTGCAATAATTATGGTCAGTATTAATGTTATAGAAGGTTTGGCGGAAGAGATGAAGCTCAGCTGGGGCCCTTATGTCATTGTGCAGAGGTTGGACTTTGAGAATGTTCCCATTCCAGTGCAGGCGATGTCATGCCTATGGGCACCCGGCTGCGGAGTGTAAACTCGCTCTCAAGACCCGGCATGGCGGGCGACGAAAGTGGTCCGATGGGATTGATAATTCAGCACCGGCTTCGATGGCACCCTCTACGTCGACACAGGAGGGTTTGGATGGTGAACAAGAGGACATTCCTATTACAGGGGAAGAATAGCCACTGGTTTCTACTGCCGAGGACACCATTAGACCGTCTGTTTCGTTGCTCTCCCAGGAGCCCTTGTTTGCGGGTACTCCTCCTCCTTCCATTCCTCCTTCTATTAATTTTTTCATGAATAATGTTTCCTTTCCTGATATGGACTGGGTTGAAGGCCAGAAGAATTTAATTATTAATCCCCAGCCGATTGAGTTGTCCCTTATCCCCATTGATTCTACTCCTGCCTCCTTGGAGGTAGCTCCCCCTCCCCTGGAGCCTGACCCTGAGTTGCACCCAAAATTTCGGGAGGAAGCTTCCACCTCCTCCCCTCCTGAGTCTTTAGAGTTTGGATATTTTCTTCGCTCTGCTAACAAACTTGCATCTGGGGGGTTGGGAAAAGGAAAGGAACATAAGCCAAAAGGATGGGGAAGGAAAACGCTTATCTCAAAAGCTCAATCGAAAGCAAAGATGGATCTTTTGGATGGTAAAAAATAGTCTATTGAACGGGCGCTTAGAGTAGTGCATACCCATAAGAAGGGTCGCCAATGAAAATTTTGTCTCTCAACTGTCGGGGTCTGGATGGTCCCCTAAAAATATCAGCACTCACGCGAGTGGTCAATCATGAACGCCCAGATGTTATTTTACTTCAAGAAACTCTAGGAGATGGTGAGGTGGTGAAGGCTAGACTGCAAAGTTGGTTCCATGGTTGGTCCTTTGAAACATTGGATGCTCATGGGCATTCTGGTGGGTTGGATACTGGATGGAACAACAAAACTGTTAGTTGCTTAATGTGTGGGGGATGGTTTATGCACTTGGGCTATCGTTTTAGTCTTTGGACTTAGGAGAAGTCCTTATAGTTTTTAATATTTATGGTCCTTATCATGATCGGATCCCCTTCTGGGATTCGCTGCTTAACAATTCCTTGATTAGGGGGGATTCTGTGATTTTGGGTGGTGATTTGAACTTTTCTCTTGGAATGTCATAATTTTTGGGGCCTCGGGCCCGGGTGGACCCTTTAGTTGGTTTCTTCTCTCAACGTCTTGTTGCAAAAAAATTGATTGACATAGAGCCTGTTATTCTCAAACCTACCAGGAGGAACAACTGAAATGGGGATAACACGGTGGCTGAGAGATTGGACAGATTCTTGGTTTCGGAACAGCCAGTGGACCGATTCTTCCTTTTAAGACAGTGGGTGGGGATGGGGGGTGGCTCTAATCATTTTCTTATACTTCTTGAACTTCGAAGCGGACCTGCAAAACCCCCTGGTCCCCTGAAATTTAACAAAACGTGGTTGAAAGATGAATCTTTTACCAAGTTGATTAATACCTTGTGGGTTCCTTACAATGGTAGGGATCCACTCTCTACCTCTTATCAATTTGCTGCAAATTTAAGGAGGGTGAAAGGACCTATTAAAACTTGGGCTCATGAAAAAAGAGGTAGGGAGGACAGTGAACTTAAACAGATTGAGGCAAATCTTTCTAAGATCTATGATGAGGATGGAGGGGGTTTGGGGTCTCATGAGTCAAAAGATCTTCTGGTAAGGTTGGAGGGACATAGGAACACTCTCATGTTGGAGAGAGAGGATGTCTAGAGGTTGAAGAGCAGAGCTACTTGGCTGGAAGTTGGGGATGAGAACTCCAAATTCTTTCATGCCTATGCTAAAGGTAGGAAAGCGGCGAACACTATCTGGATCCTTGACAATTCGATGGGTGAACCTCAAAATTCTTTCGAGGGGATGGCCCGGGTGGGGTTGGGACATTTCCATACTCTTTTTGGGGCAAGCAACCAGGCTAATATTGTGGAGGTGATCATATTTGCTCAACTCTTTACCCGCTTCGTGGAGGAGGACGATAACGAAGCTCTGATGGAAGAGATTTCTAAGGAGGAACTCAAGGAAGCACTTCAAAGCTTCCATAAAGATAAAATCCCAGGCCCGGATGGTTGGTCCATTGAATTTTTCCTGGAGCTGTATGATCTTTTGGGGGAGGATTTTCTCCAGGTGGTAGAGGATACTAGACTTTCTGGGCCCATTCCTTCCAGTTTTAATTCTACTTTCATTGCTCTGATACCAAAATATGATAACCCCTCATCCCTAAATGATTTCATACCTATCTCCATTTGCAACTATGTCTACAAGGTAGTATCAAAAATAATTGCTAGATGGTTGAAAGGTATCCTATCGCGTCATATTTCTGGTGAACAGTTTGGCTTTCTGGAGGGGCGACAGATACATGAGGCTATTGGTGTAGCGTAAGAAGGTTTGCACAACATCAAAACGCAGAAACTTAAAGGAGTTGTACTCAAAATTGACTTATCCGAGGCTTATGACAAAGTAAGTTGGCTTTACATTCATATGCTTCTTACTCATCTGGGTTTTGATATTGGCTTTATCAGGTGGATCATGAGCTGCATAACTATGGTATCCTTCTATGTTCTTATCAATGGGGTGGCTTCCCCCTTTTTCCATTCGGGGAGAGGAATCAGACAAGGATTCCCATTGTATCCATTATTTTTCCTATTGGTAGTTGAAGGTTTGAGTCGGGCCCTCTGGGAGGCTTAAATAATGGGCAATTTGAGGGGTATCCAGGTGGCTCCCAACCTTTACATTACACATCTACTTTTTGTAGATTATGTTCTTATCTTTTGTTCTGGTTCTATCGATGACGCTAAAACTCTTTGGGGGATTCTGGATCATTTTTCTATGGCAATTGGGATGGACATTAATGCTGGGAAGTCCACTCTTACTATGAATCTGATGAGGGTTGTTTAAGTGTGCTCCTTTGTTAGGTATTTTTCCTTTACCCTTCTTGGAGGTGGATGATGGCCTGAAGTACTTGGGATTCCAATTGAAGCCTAATGCTTATAAGAAGTAGGACTGTAATTGGCTACTCGAAAAGTTGGATAAGCGACTTAAGGTGTGGAGTCACAAATGGATGTCGAGAGCAGGACGGTTGGTTTTGGTTAAATCTGTTTTGGAGGCGATCCTTGTCTTCTGGTTGTCCTTATCTTGGATCCCCAAAGGGATTTTGGAGATAGCTAGGAGAACCTATTTTTTCTTTCTGTGGTGTGGGAAAGACGATACATTTGTGTCACCGTGGGTTCGGTGGCAAAAAATTGTTGTTCCCAAAGTCTGGGAGGTGGGGGTTGAAGAACATTTTCTTATTTTCCAAAGCACTTGCTACTAAAGGGGGATGGTGGTTACTCAAAACTGTTAGTTTATGGACTAAGGTGGTTATTTATAAGTATATTGCCCCATTTTCTGTTGAAGAATGGGTGATAAACCCTGGGAAGACTCATGTAGGCGGGTCCGTGATTTGGAATGCGGTGGTCACCTCTTTCCCGGTGATCGCTAATTATCTGGCATGGAACATTGACGATGGTAGGTGTTTTAGGGTGGGAGAGGATCCATGGATCGGTTGTGATGGTGGTCATTTGTTTCCAAGGTGGACGGTGGCAGCTCTGAGGGCTAGGGGTATAACCTTTATGTCTCAACTGGCTGAACCTGTTCTAAAGAGACCTTGGGTACAATCATGGAGGTTGTTACAAGAGCTAGATCTTCCGGAACCTGATCTGCAGGCTGTAGCCCGGTTTATTTCTGACATCAATAGAGCACAGGTGGTTTTGCGGGATCGTGATTATGAAATGATTTGGGAAGGAGATCCTATTGGAATTTACTCTCCGAAGAGTGGATATATCTGTCTCAATGCTCATGAAAACAATAGGGAACCTATGTGGTGGTGGAAAAAATTGTGGAAGATTAAGAGCCCCCCCCAAAATTGACTTTTCATGTGGAACGTTATGGAGAATAAGGTACCAACCTGGGACAACTTGCAAAAAAAAATAAACATGGTCCGGGGTGGTGTACTATGTGCAAGTCGACGGAGGCAACTATTTCTCATCTCTTTTTACAATGTCCCTATACTTAGGAGGTTTGGGAAGAATGTTCACATATTGAAGGTATAAACTGTGTGTGGATAGATATTTCGGTACAAGCATGGGAAATCTGGTATTCGATGTCATTATACAAGTCGATGAAACCTCTTCCTTTTCTCATTTGCTGGGGAATTTGGATTGCTCGAAATAATTATATCTTTTCGGATAAAGCGTGTACCCCGGTGATTACTGCAGCACTTTCATGTGGCATTTTAACTGCTTTTCCTCAACATGTTAGAGCAGCTAAACAAAGAGAGAATTTGGAGGTTGAGATTGATCGATCTATACCCTAGGGATTTTTCGACAGTGGTACTCAAAAAAATTCTTGTGTGGGAAGGGCTATGCTATGTCTTTCGGCTACACACTTCTTTGAATTAACTATGGGGTTGGGAGAGGGTGGTAACAATTATGATGAAATTATGAGCCTTAAAATTCTCTTAATATTTTCAGTTGAAAAGGGATGCCTGAACCTAATCATTCTTGGGGACTCTATGAATGTTATTAACTAGCTAAATGGGACTCAACAGTGCAGAAATTTAATATTAACTAATATTCTACAGGACATTCAAGAGGTTCAACCCTCATTTGACACTTTCTCATGCCGTCATGTTTATAGGGAAAACAACCAGGAGGCGGACAAAGCCTCAAAGGAGGGGGCCTGCAATTGGATCTGGGATTTAGAAGGTGAAGGAATTCCAGGAGGGATTGGCACAGGACTACTATCATCGTTCGTTTATTGATTGAACTTCGGCTCACTTTCCAGCAATGAACACACTATATTTTTCTGGAACTTTTTGTATCTTTTTGTAATGTATTTCAGCACTGTTTCCGGATTTATTTTTTGAAAATTGTTTTGGACTTTTTCTATGATTCACTAGAAGCTCAAGGAGCTGGTATTGTGCCTATAGAGGCTCATATTGTAACAGTTTTTGTATAAGCTTTGTAAAAAAGATCTTATGTTAAAGACACCTGTCTTGATAACAGGACAACAACTCACAACAATGAACTTTTGATGTGCATATACAGAATGTAATTTTGTTCACCTCTACTGAAATGAAATTACGCTTTTTTCCAAGGAAAAAAAAATCACAATGCAAGGATGAAAGTTCAATGGTAAAATTCAACACCTTTAGTAGTTAGTGGAGAAATTTTATGGGGCCCTTGATATGATGACTAGGAAGATACTTGACCTTTTCCTATACCTTATTATTTTGACAATTTTTTCTAAAGAGTTGTCACTATATATGAAATTTTTGTGTAAGTGATGAATGATAATGGCAATCTTCCCAAATACCAAAAGTTTCCTTATGTTTGCTGAAAAGGTGATCTCAATCTCTTGACGGAGAGCATTTAAGTCTATACTTTATTGTTTGAAGCATTCCCTAGACACCACGATATTTTGATTTATTGAGTTCTCTCTAGATCAAAGAAGGATCCCCATTGTGTACCTACCACCCCTAGTAATCCCCCTTTGTGTACCTACCACCCCTAGACACCCCCCTTGTGTACCTACCACCCCTAGTCATTTACACACAAACACACACAAGTTAGATGCACATAATTATATTTACACACATATTAAAGATGTACAGATACATATATATATACACTACAAAAACCTACACACCTAAAAAAATTTATGCATAATCATACAAAAAATACATGCACATAGGTAAATATCTATGCACATATACAAAAATTTACATGTTAGAAAAAAAACACATAAACAAATATTTAGACACACACTTGCACAAAGAAAACCATACAAATATTAGTATAAAATAACAAATAACATCATCTTTTCAAACACAATTACACACCTAAATATCACTTTCAAATATTTTGAATTTTGAATTATGCATTAGGCTCTAAAGGAACCTTCTAGGGACCAAGGTTCATGAATGATGCCTTGAAGCATTGCAAATGAACCATCAAATTGATTATTGATCCTAAGCCATAAATATATATTTCTAGCCTTGAGATGTTGGCCTCCCTCCTCGAATCATGTTTATGGATTTGAGGTCCACCCATAAAGCTCAAAACCTACTAATGGTGTCCATATTGGCATTCAAATATTTAAGTTATACTAGACCAATATTGTGTGGTTGGTTAAGGATTCACATTTTCCCTATCCTTGGAAACTTCCTTAGCTTAAGGTCAAGGTTTCATCGTTTGATCATGTTTAGTGCCATAAAACTCATACTAAGTGCTAAAATACTCCTTTTTGCACCCATATCATTTATTGGAGGCTAAAAATATCCTTCTCATTTGAGGCCTCTTTCATGGTTGTGAAGCTATGTAATTAATACACCTGTAAAGTCGAAGCCTCAGGTTTCCCTTCCCTTAGGAGATTTATTTTTATTAAGGTTTGCACTCCTCCTCTCAACCATGTACAAGGCCCTAATATCCATAAATGGTTCTCAAAATCTCCTAATGAAGTATGTATCAACACTTGGAAACCAAAGAACCCTAATAAATGTCCTATAGGGTGGTTTGAAATCTCCTTTCTTGCTCTTGATCGCTAAGTTTTTTGCATTTAGAAAAGAACTCCTAAGTTTCCTACATTTACCATGTATCGATTCATGACTTGTATATGGGGCTCAAAAATTCCCAGGTTATCATATTCCTCTTGTATTCCCACATAGAGAAAAAATGCACCTAGTAGATGCCAAGTGTTATGGTCCAAGACCTTTCCCATGGTCCTCAAGCCCTAGAATCTTCTCTTAGGACCTATGGGCTACATTTCATCATTTGACCACTTCTATATCCTAAGAACCAATTTTGGTGTTCAAAACCTCCAAACAGTATCCATATCCTCACCAATAAGCTAAATATACACAACCATATCTAGGCCCTCAACACCAACACTTGGTGTTCATAACCTCCTAATCATATTTGAATATGCTCATATGGAGGCCAAATATCCCTCGATCCTAGATGTCTTGTGATTTGATACATCATTCTTGGTCATAAATGCATAGAATCCTTGTTTAGGGCATAAGGCATATGTTTCCTCCATTGAACATGTTCATGGCTCACATCCCCCCCCTTAAAAATAATTATAATGTAGGGAGTTAATGTGATTGCAAGGACTTTACCTACCATAAAAAAACTAATTAATGCAATATATGTTGTCATAAGAATGTGTGCACCTTTGTAATGTTTCTATCACGTTTATAATGCATACAAATTCTTCTTTTTATAGAAAAAAAGGGAAACCAACCTTATTTTATGTAAACCAAAACTTACTTGTCTCTTATCAAATCATCTCTCAGAAACACTATGGCTCCAATACAAATTTTCTAATGTTTTTTACAATTGTCTCTTCATGTTTTGTTGAGTTCTTATTGCATTGGGTCCTTCTAAATATTGGTAATTGATGCAATCAAGCACATAAGCAACATGCACATATACAAATATACACATACATACACACATAAGACCATGCACATACACAAAAAATAAACCCTAGCTTGCATAAGGCCATGCCAATTATGTGCAAGGGGTTCATTTCTAATATGAAGGTTCCCGAGTGAGCATGGCCATTGTGAACACATCCACAATGTCCATATGCACATGTGGGAGCTGAAGGAATCTAAGTTTGCTCGTTGGTTTGGGTTCTGTCCCCCAGAGCAAATCCTTAAAGTGTCCCTGAATGGCCACGAGGTGCCTGAAAAAAATGCCCATAGCACCATAACCATAACTTTGGTCGTGAATTCGTCGATTACCATGGATTCGGGACACCAGGTTTGAGCTATGGGACCCCCCACATATTGCCTCAAACGTCCAGAAACGGTGTTATTGTGCCATCTTTGAAACTAGGGTTTTGCTCAGTGAAGGGCATGCCAATTTTGCACAATGGGGTCATTTATGATCCAAAGGCTCCCATTGTAACATGGACATCGTGAACACATCCACAATGGCCATATGTACATGTGGGAGCTGAAAGAATCCAAGTTCGCTCGTTGGTTTGGGTTCCGTTCCCTTGGAGAAAATCCTCAAAGTGTCCCTGAATGGCCACGGGGTGCCTGACAAAAATTTCCATAGCACCAAAATTGTGACTCTGGTCATGAATCCGTTGATTCCTATGGATTTGGGACATCAGGTTTCAGCTAGGGGACCCCCGCACCGTGCCTCAAACACCCATAAACTATGTTATCGTTCCATTTCTGGAACTAGGGTTTTGCACAATGAAGGTTGTGCCAATTTTGCACAATGGGGTCATTTCTAATCCGAAGGCTCCCAAGAGGTGTGGCCATCGTGAACACATCCAACTTGGACACATGCACATGTGGGAGCTGAAAGAAATCAAGTATGCTCGTTGGTTTGGGTTCCATGCCCCCGAAGCAAATCCTCAAAGTGTCCCTAAATGGCCACGGGGTGCTTGAAAAAAATTCCCATAGCACCAAAATCATGAATCCATTGATTCGGATGGATTTGGGACACTGTGTTTCAGCTAGGGAACCCCCAACACCATTCCTCAAATGCCTAGAAATAGTGTTATTGTGCCATCTTCGGAACTAGGGTTTTGCTCAATGAAGGCCATGTAAATTTTGCACAAGGGGTCATTTTTTATACAAAGGCTCCTAGGTGAGTGTGGCCATTGTGAACACATCCACAATGTCCATATGCACATGTGGGAGCTTAAAGAATCCAAGTTTGCTCGTTGGTTTGGGTTTCGTGCCCCCGGAGAAAATCCTCAAAGTGTCCCTGAATGGCCACGAGGCGCCTGACAAAAATGCCCATAGCACCAAAATCGTGAATTCGGTCATAAATCTGTCTATTCTGATGGATTTGGGATGTCGAGTTTCAGCTAGGGGACCCCCCACACCATGACTCAAACGCTCGGAAACGGTGCTATTGTTCCATCTCCATAACTAGGGTTTTGCTTAGTGAAGACCATGCCAATTTTGCACAAGGGATTCATTTCTAATCCGAAGGATCCCAGGCGAGCATGGCCATCGTGAACACATCCACAATGGCTATATGCACATGTGGGAGCTGAAACAATCCAAGTCCGCTTGTCGGTTTGGGTTTCATGCCCTCGGAGCAAATCATCAAAGTGTCCCTAAATGGTGACATGGTGCCTAAAAAAAATGGCCATAACACCAAAACCATGACTCTAGTCATGAATCTGTTGATTCTGATGGATTCAGGACATCGGGTTTCATTTAGGGGACCACCCACATTGTGCCTCAAACACCCAAAAACGGTGCCATTGTGCCATCTGCAGAACTAGGGCCATAGCACCAAAACCATGACTCTGGTCATGAATCTGTTGATTCTGATGGATTCAGGACATCGGGTTTCATTTAGGGGACCACCCACATTGTGCCTCAAACACCCAAAAATGGTGCTATTGTGCCGTCTACAGAACTAGGGCCATAGCACCAAAACCATGACTCTGGTCATGAATCTGTTGATTCTGATGGATTCAGGACATCGGGTTTCATTTAGGGGACCACCCACATTGTGCCTCAAACACCCAAAAACGGTGCTATTGTGCCATCTGCAGAACTAGGGTTTTGCTCAATGAAGGCCATGCCAATTTTGCACAAGGGGGTCATTTCTGATCCGAAGAATCCTGAGTGAGCGTGGCCATCATGAACAGATACAAAATGTCCATATGCACGTGTGGGAGCTGAAATAATCCAAGTCTTCTCGTCAGTTCAAGTTCTATGCCCCAGAGCAAATCCTCAAAGTGTCCATGAATGGCCACGGGGTGCCTGGAAAAAATGCCACTAGCACCAAAACCGTGAATCTAATCTCGAAGCCGTCAATTCTGATGGATTCGGGACACCGATTTCTAGCTACGGGACCCCCCCACCATGACTCAAATGTCCATAAACGGTGCTATTGTGCCATCTCCTGAACTAGGGTTTTGCTTAATGAAGGCCATGCCAATTTTGCACAAAGGGGTCAATTCTAATCCGAAGGATCCCGGACTTGTGTGGCCATCGTGAACACCTCCACACTGGCCATATGCATGTGTGGGAGCTGACGGAACCCCGTTCCACTTATCGGTTCGAGTTTTGTGCCCCTGGAGCAAATCCTCAAAGCGTCCCTGAATGACCACAGGGTGCCTAGAAAAAATTCCCATAGCACCAAAACCGTGACTCTAATCGCGAAGCCGTTGATTTCGATGGATTCGGGATGTCGGGTTCTAGCTATGGGAACCCCCCCCCCCTTCGTGAATCAAATGCCCGGAAATAGTGCTATTGTGCCATATTTGGAACTAGGGTTTTTCCAAGTGAAGGCCATGCCAATTTTGCACAAGGCGTTCAATCCTTATATGAATGCTCTCATGCGTGTGTGGACATCGTGAAAACCTTGACACTGGTGATATGCACATGTGGGAGCTAATAGAAACCCATTCTGCTCATTGGTTTGAGTTTTGTGCCCCGGGAGAAAGCCCTCAAAGTTTTCCTAAATGGCCATGGGGTGCATGGAAAAAATTCCCATAGCACCAAAATCGTGACTCCGATCTTGAAGTCGTTGATTCCGATGGATTCGGGACGTCGGGTTCTAGTTGTGGGACCCCCCGACCGTGCCTCAAACACCCATAATCAATGCTATTGTGCCATCTCTGGAACTAGATTCTTGCACAGTGAAGTCCATGCCAATTTTGCACAAGGGGTTCAATTCTAATATGAAGGATCTTGGGCATGCGTGGCCATCGTGAACACATCCACACTGGCCATATGAATGTGTGGGAGCTGACGGAACCCCATTCAACTCGTCGGTTTGAGTTCCGTGCCCCTGGAGCAAATCATCAAAGCATCCCTAAATGGCCACGGGCTGCCTGGAAAAAATTCCCATAGCACCAAAACCGTGACTCCGATCGCAAAGTCATCGATTCCAATGGATTCCAGACATCGGGTTCTAGTTGTGGGACCCCCCCACCGTGCCTAAAACACCCAGAAACGGTGCTATTGTGCCATCTTTTGAACTAGGATTTTGCTTAGTGAAGGCCATGCCAATTTTGTACAAGGGGGCCAATTCTAATCCAAAGGCTCCAAGGCATGTGTGGCAATCATGAACACCTCCACACTAGCCATATGCACATGTGGGAGCTGACGGAACCCCATTCCGCTCGCCGGTTGGAGTTCCATGCCCCCTGATCAAATCCTCAAAACATCCTTGAATGGCCACAGGGTGTCAGATGTCTCTAGAGTTTTTTTCTCTAGTTTCTAGGGCTAGATCATGGTCATATTAGGTTCTATATGGATAGATTAGGTCTCCGCGGATAGGCTACGTCTCTAGGGCTAGATAAGTATTCTAGATTAGGCCTCCAGGGTTCTAGTTCTGCATTAGGCTTTCCAGGGCTAGATTGTTTTTGTCTTGTTTCTAGGGAAAAATCAGGGTCTATAAGCTATATTAGGTTCTATATGGCTAGATTAGATATCCGGGGCTAGGTTACGTCTCTAGGGATAGATAAGTATACTAGTTTAGGTCTCCAGGGTTCTAGGTCCACATTAGGATTTCCAAGGCTAGATTTGTTTTTGTCTGGTTTCTGGGGCTAGATCAGGGTCTTTAAGCTATATTAGGTTCTACTTCTTAGAAGGAACATGTAGATCTAGCTTCCAATCCATATAGTTTGATTCTGAGATATTTCAGTTTGTTAGTATTTCCTCTCATGATCGGGGAGAATGTCAACATTATTGATTTAGTGGCTTAGGAGCATGTAGGAGTGATTGTACCACCCAATATATTTATATCATTTGTTTCTTCCATCCATGAGACTTCCAATTATATAGTGGAGGAGAGGTGTGATGATGATAAGTGACTTCATCCATGCACATTCTACTTATTCAATAGAGAGGTGTGACGCCTTAATGGAGAACGTTGTTGAGGGTGACTCAAGAGTCGTAGATAATGTGAGTATTACAAAGTATAGAGCCATGGATTATCCCTTGAATGGTTTGAGATGGATTGTATCACAAGAGATGGTCTGTGATTGATATGCACACTTGCGATAACTTTTTCAATGGATGTCAAACATCAAATTGTCATTGTCTTAGCATTCTTCCCTTGAGCAATTAATATATCTAGCCTCGATGGCAGACACCTTGCACGATGGCCACATGGATTATTCACTTGGTGGGAGAACACCCTACAAGACACATGGAGCAATGTGTATTGCGGAGGAGGGACACAATACCTAGATAGAATATGGTGCCATGGTTTGCTTTTTGGAGGATTGGAGATGGAATGGTGTTATTTCCTTACATATGTACATATGTACTCTACAAGTGGATCACTTCGCTAGTGCATGGATCATTTCATCCCTGGAGTGCTCTCTTCCATTATATATATGTTATATAAGATGAGTTTTAAAATCTTGTTTATGCATGTGAATTTTCCTAAAGGGATGGAAACTTGAATTAGAGTGATTGGTGTAAAACATATAATGGTGTAAAACATCAATGTATTGTAATATCAACTTAAACATAACTTAAACATCAAATAAACGATATAAGATAACATGATCTACATAACATGAAATAAACTATCTAACATAACAAGAAATAAACTATCTAACATGAATAACATTATACATGCATGAATAAACAATCACATGACTATACTATGTACCTTGTTGGTGGATGCATGAATAAACAATCTAGGATGTTGATACATCTTTCTTCAGGACGAAGAAAGGATTTGTTGGTGGGGGAGATGTTGAGGAGGCCATAAGGCCTTTCCTATGTTATCATTATCTTAATGAATGTATTAATTAAAGATTTAAAGCATGAGGAGTTGGAGCAGGTGTAACTACTCCAACTTCTCTCTCCATGTATAAATAGCAACTCAAGATAAATAATAAATGGTTGAATGCATTCGATCCAATATTTTGTCTTATTTATTCTTTTGTATATAATGCTAATATCTACTTGAAGACAACATACCTCAATCAATTAGGCCTTATGGATCCTCTCTATTTTTTATCGTCTCAAACAACCTCTTGTGCTCTGCATGAGGTAGTAAGTAGCGTACCTTGTTTGATGACTTCATTGAAATTGTTTGTAGTTGGATGCTTGTACCAACGATCAAGTGCGTAAAGTGATACACCCGTGAACTTGGTCTATAATCCACATATGTGTAGCCATTGCGATTTGGTGCCTTTCTCTCTACTGTAATATATTCTCCTCGAACAACCATCAATCTTGTCGGAAAGGTAATGCCTTCACTATCAGTTAATGATGTGAGGAGGGTTTGCTTCCCATGGATGCATCATGCCAACCAATAATTCGTGCCAATTTCATTGTCTGTCGGGGTGACAAATGCGTAGATGTGTCCTACAAAAATGCATTTTACGGTCAAATTCCAACAAGTAGTGGTTTGATAACATGGTTAATTAAAAAAACAACAAGGGAACTGATATATAAATGTTTACCTAGATATACAAGATCATATATACTATCATATTCATTCAAAATAGAATATTGGCCTTCCTCTAACTAGGTTGTTTCAACAACTGCATGTGGGTCTACTGCAAGGTGACATAATCCCATTCATCAACCCAATCCGTTGATTCACACTCATCCCACTCATCGCTGCTACAAGGCCCACAAAAGCAAGCAAGTTTTTGTGTCTGTATTTCAAATAAGGGGTTGTTTGAGATTCGAACCGAATGAAATCCACGAGTCCCTTGTATAGTACTACAACTATAAGAATGTGATCGATCTATATCAACCACATGCCATAAATTTTTGACAATGTGTACTCTACCTGTTGTTCTGTGATGCTATGTGGTTTGATCTGACATTTTTCAAGCACCATTGAACTATGGATTATACATCCTGAATATGAGGGCTTGTCATCCACCTCATCTCCTCCCTTCATAGGTCAGTTTTGAGACATGCTCCAACCCCATCATGCTCTCCCTTTCCAATCTTGGTCTCAAAATAGTTCCATATATGCGGCACATCATAAGCCTTGTGCAAAATAATAAACCACTAGAATACACGTGCATTTTTGAACTAGCATGCACAACCATCTGACCATATTCAATGTTGATCCTTCTGTATACCTCTCTCCTTCAGCTGATCATAGAAAATTCTGAAGCAATGCTGCACATAATGCAGGTCATGGCACATGTCATCACTGATGTAGAAATTGGTCTCTTTCAATAATATCCTCATGTCATTGTTGCTCTCTGGTGCGTGCCTATACGTGATATGGACCATTATGCTAACATGGTCTTAATGGTATTATTGACTTTGAATCTCATTCTGTGGTTGCAGGGTGTAGTTTTCAGCAAAGTCCACAACCGACAATATTGTGACATTGGGAAAGGTGTCCATTCACTGTCTGTATTGTTCATCCTGCCATCGTGCTACATAGACATGTTCTACATACTACTTGGTCTTTTTTTAATTCCTTCATGAAATCGTAAATTTGTACCTGGTGCCATAAAACCAAGGGCATTAATACAACATGACATTTACAATCTGAATATATATGTATAAATTCAACATGTATAGTATGAAAGTATGCAAACTTAGATTACCTGTAACTTTACCAATGCAATTTTTTTGCTTTCCTTCACTCTATCTACTTGATATGTTATGTACTTGAAGTTATGCATTTATACTGACACCCTCCCAAAGTCGTGCTCCTCACTTTCATGGATGCAGCGGCTCAATAATGAAAATCCACTGAACCTAGAACATGTCCCATATAAACATGATTTTTTATAATATTTTTGTCCTTCGGGACTTGGACACATTATGTTATGGATAAATTCTCTGGATGCATTTGGTGTTTGTAATGATGGGAAGTCCTGCACAATGTCAGTATGCAAATCACAAATTATGTGTCTATGTATCATAATAGTACTCAAATTCTACATGGTGTCTACAGCAATATCTGTTGCGATCAATGCAAATTATAACATACCAGGGTTTACATTTTTCAAAGGACCTTTGGCCCAATTTCAATTGTGTGTGCTCATTCTTGAACCTCTCATAAAGTTATGTTTGTGTCGTGTCAAGGAAGTGCTTGAGATGGGGTTCACACCCCTTAACACATTTTCTCAACTTTAACACATCTCTTTGATTTGATGACGATCTAGTGTTATCATGCCAAAACTTGTGTACTAGTTCTTTAACAACATCAATAAAATTCATGCCTGAACGAGGTGACCTACCAACAAAGGCCCAACAATATTTTTGGCCTGGGGTCTCAATTTTTTCTCTAATAGCATAATAATTTTGAATATTCTTTCTATATACTTTAAATATTTTGCATGTGTGTGATAACAAGCAATGTTTCCATGTGGATTTGTCTACAATCGATTCTGACAGTACATGATGGGATGCATTAAGATATTTTGTATGAGAAGTTTTTCCAATCAAATTAAATGCAGACTGTATATTTCTAACAACATGACTATTGTCCTCTGAACTTCTAACTACCTTTATGCCCTAAATTCTCCTGACATGATCTAGACAATGTGATTTTAACAAAGCTAGAAACAATTGACATTTTGCTGCATCGGTTTTGGATTCGAAAAATTCTTGGATGATCCTTCTACAATGGAAATCAATAGTTCGTTTAGGAAACTTACCTTCAAGTCCTGAAAAGGAACTTTCATCCACATGAATATGTCTGGGATTTCTTCATCGTCTGCTTGATAGTCGAAGCAAGGGATTGGAAAGGAAGTACGAGTCTCATCACCAGTTTGTTGTGGCACTTCATTCACAATTTGATCCTGCAAGGGAGTGTGTTCAACATGTGTGTGATCTTCTTGGGGAGGTTTCCAATTAACAACTCGTTCAACATCCATCCCTGCATACTCAGCATTGACCAATATTTGATTTACTTCAGCCACTTCATCATTGCTTGCTGATGGATTACTCGTTGGATGATCACTTGACATTGGATTTTGAGAGGGATCCATTACCCACATCCGTTTCACTTCTCCTGATGAACCCGAGGTCATTGTGGCATGCATTGCGCTAGGATCTAAGGCACTAACATTTTGACGTCTACGTTTTTCCATGTACAACCTGGACTTTTCTCTTATCTCATGCGCCTTTTCAGGGGACAACTCCTTCCTTCTAGAATTTCTTTTATTATTACGTTTATTTCCCATCTTCAATATGTTTTTTAACAAAACAAAAAACATCACCCCTGCAAAATAAATAACAAATAAGATATTATTTTTCAATTACGAAATGAGGAAAGCAAATTTTTACCACGATTATGACTTGTATAATGTGCAAGATTATTAAAACTCGATGTAGCAACTGATTGGGTATGTGCAAACCTATGTGTGTTATCTTTGTAAGTGTACAATATAAACTATGGTCACATAAGTATGTTTTGTTTTCATGACATTGGACATATAGAGAAAACTAATATGGTAGCAAGAAAGAAGGTGGCATGAGGTCGTTGCAACTATCACAAAAAATGATTGAAGTGGTGCAGCAAAGATATTTTTTGATCTCAACATCACATTAATGTGTACATGCATAGAACTTGTGTTACTAATACCGATCATACACTCATTCAATCAAATACTGATGTGGGATTTAATAAATTTTCAGCAATGCAAAACCAAACCTAGGTTGGCATCAAGGTCCTCATATCCATCTTAGTGACATAGGCTTGTAGTGTGGTGAATTCCCTCATTTTGAGTGCAACTCACTTTTGTATAAATGTGTGGTTGTGGTTTCCCATTTTATGTCTAATACCATGGTAGGGTCATCATTTTACATTTGTCCTTAATTGATCATCATCTTGAAACAATGTACAACAACATCTAGTGAGAATTTTTTCTTATAATCTTAAAAGCTATTTAGAATTCCCTAGATATAACAACAACATCACCTCTAGGACCTCAATTTGAGATGTTTTCTTATCATCTTGAAACAATGTATAATGAGCCTCATTTTGGTAGCTTGGCACTTGGCACATGGTTTTTTGACAATAGTTTGTATTAGTAGATGGTATCGGATGGTGGTATGGGGTGTTAGCAGGAGCACATTTCCTATAAAAGGAGAATCTCCTACTCACTTCATTTTCATGTTTTGGATGAGGGAAAATTGCCCCTAAAGATTAAATTTGATTCTTTGGGTGTTTGTGTGAGTTGTTGTAGTGAAATCATGAGGAATTCAACAAATTTTTGTGTATTGGATGGAGTTATGTGATTATGAAAGGTTATTGGTGGTGATGCAAGTAAGTTTTTTTTATTATCTTTATGAAAAGTTGAAAGCATTGCTTGCTGCATGTTGTATTTTTTTTGTGGTAAGATGTTTTTATTGTCTATGTTGAAGATTAAGAAGACTAAAATACATTTATCATACAATTCATGAGGAAAAACTAAAATACATACAATTCAAACAAAATGAATGAAGACTAAAATGCAATTCATAAGGAAAAATTGTCACCATACCTCAAGGATTGCTCTTTGCTTGAAATGTAAAATGGTATTTTGATGTATCCATGATATGTAAGAAGAGTTCAAGTGTGTCCAAGCAACATGAGAATTCAATCCAAAGAGCCAAATAGAGTCCAACTGCACAAATCAAATTCCCACAAAACAAAATCGCCACATGCGTCAACCCTTCACCCACACAAACGAATAAACCCTCAAGCATCTGGCATGAAACCTCATGCCAACTGTGTAGATTAAATGCAACCTATTCCGTAATCACTGCAGAAGCATGCGAAGAGGTGGTTGTTTGAGGCTTCCATCCTCCCAGATTGAACGTGACCATGGTTTAACGATTCAATGTACACTCCCCTCAATGCATTAACGCCATCATCCTCCACGTGTCAAAATGCACCCTCGAACTCAATCACATCATCCCAAACTATGCACCAAACTTTGAGTTTGTAAAAAATTATGCTTCAGTACAATTGAACAAATGCAACCCTGCGGGCAATATATGTCCCCGCAGGGACATAATAATGCAAAATTTATTTTTATTTGCTAATAAACAATATAAAAATATAATGTACATGAATAAACTATAGTAGTGCAAAATGCTTTACTATTATTATTTTTAAATTTTTAATTTATTTTTTTATAAATATCACTTGTTGCAACAAGCAAGTTCTCACACGATCCAGAGTCTACTCTTAATCTTTAATGTCACCCCTATTGCTACTAATCAAAATCAATGTGTATAATCAATCTGTATATTTTGAATTTAAATAGTGTAAAATGTTTTACAATTATTACTTTAAATATCATTGTAAACTTAATTATAATGTATACTTTTTAATTTGTTATTATTATTTTTATATTTATTTTATTTTTTTCTATTATTTTTATATTTCACACTCAAATATATAACTTAATCTTTGAGACAAACACACATATAACTACTAGGTTAACTATCAAATAAACTATAACTAATTTCATGAGCAATCCACACATTCATAATTTGAATTAGTTCATACTTCGACACTACCATAATTTATAATTTATAACATTGCAGTTATCAATACAAAATATATTCACTATATTAGACTTGTATTTAAGTAGTGTGATTGTATAAATGTAATTTAGATTAGAAATATAATTTAAATAAAACATGAAGATTCTTATGTCTCGAAAAGACTTCAAGTTAAAAAAGACATATATGAGTATGTATAAATCAAATATATAATTTATTTTTTTATAAATAATAATAAATTATTATATTGTAAAATATTTAGATTTTAAAATTTGGGATGGAGTAGTAAATATGATTTTTCTAGATTTCGTGAGGATGAAACAAGTGTAGTGTCTAGATTGATTTTATGGACATCATTCTAAATTATAAGTAAGCAATTATAATAAAAAAAATCTAAAAAACAATCACTAATTGATGCATGGATAATTGGTAGATGATGCATGGATAAAGGATGGTGGCACACAACCTCTTTAACTAGAAGGAAGGTGATCACAGGTTGATGAGGCATAGACATGCATAAACAACCAATGATTACAACTAATGGCATGGATAACAAGTAATAGATAACTTGTTCATGAGTGTTCATGGACAACAAGTTAAGTGGGTGTGCTAGCTACACCAATAGGTGTTTATATTTTAAATCTGGGTGGAGTAGCAAGTATGTTTTTCCTAGATTGCTTGGTAGTCGATGCATGGATAATTGGTAGTCGATGCATAATAGGTGTTTATATTTTAAAATTTGGGTGGAGTAGAAAGTATGTTTTTCCTAGATTGCTTGGTAGTCGATGCATGGATAATTGGTAGTTGATGCATGGATAATTTCTACTGGCACACAACCTCTTTAACTAGAAGAATGAAGGTGATAAGAGGTTGATCAGTCATAGACATGCATAGACAATGAGTGATTGCAACTAAGCATGGAGAACAAGGAATAGATAATTGTTCATGAGTGTTCACGGACCACAAGTTAAGTGGTTGTTCTAGTTACATCGATATGTGTTTATATTTTAGAATTTGGGGTGGAGTAGCATGTATGTTTTATGTACTGCTTTTCAAATTTGAAATAAACAATTAAAAAAAGAATATAAAAATAACTGGTAGAAATAGCTTGTTCAGAGCACTAACTTATAAATAAAATCTTCATCAAACCGTCAATTATTGCAAGATTCTTTGGTAATATAATTTTAAATTCAATTATAATTCTCCAAAATATATAAATTAATATATTTATAAATAACATTCCTAAATAGATTTTTTTAATTTGATATAATTATTTATTATATTAACAATTTTCTTTAATAAATATTTATTACTAAATCTTAATATAAAAAACTCATTTATAATTATCACAATCTTCAACCATTATTCAAGTTTTCAATATATAATAATTTATAAATTTGCATCTATATTAATAATTAGAAAATATAATTGTTCATTTTTTACTAACATAATGTTTTTTTATCATTTTGATATCAATAATTACAAATATTATAATTAATGTAACACAATATAAATAAAATAAAATTATTGATTCTGTTTTGTAGATTTTTGAATAAATTTTGGTTAAAATTTGATAATGTTTTTGAGATAAAATTCAAATTGTAAAGTGTTCAAATTGTATTTAAAAAAATTGAATATTTAAATTACACCTAAAAGCATATTGAGAAAAAAATTACTTAAAAAATAAATATTTAAATTACACCTCGAAAAAAATTGAAAACTTTCAAATATTTAGACAACACCCAATAAAAAGAAAATGCATTAAAAAAAACAGGTAGAAGAAAATGCATTGCATTAAAAAGGAAAAACATAACATAACACAATAAACTAACCTCTTAACTTAAAAATGTGAAAAGTAAAAAAAAAAAAAATCGTCTTCTTCTGCGGCTGAGTTGTCATTATAGTTATTGAAGTCGTCCTCTTCTTCGATTGAGTTGTCATTATAATTATCGAAGTCTTCTTCGACTAATTTGTCATTATAATTACACCGATAGGTGTTTAGATATTATCTAAGGTTTTGGACTTCCTTGAGTATATCAACAAGATTACCATGAGTGTAACAAGTGTACAGTGGGGATTCCTCAAATGCATCATGATTAAGATTTAAACCAGCACAGCCACAAGTAAAGTGGTCAGTGAACACTGATAGGTGTAGCCAACCACTTAGTTTTGTGGATATGGTTGGTTGTTAAACAAAGGTTTAACATTAAAATAATTAATATAAATATTAAATTAACATAAACATTAAACTAAATAATATAAACATAAAAACATGTTGACTAGCACACATCTTGAACGTTTTGTAACTTGATTTAGCTATTATTTCAGTTATGACTTTTTGGATAGACTTTTCGATACTTTTGTATCCCGTTTCTGGATGATCCTATGATGACTGTGCTCTAGTATCCAGCTGTTTGTAATGAACTCTTTCAAATACTTTTGATTCTAATAGAATATCAAAAGTACTCTTTTTTCCTCTAAAAAACAAAAAAAAACTTTTCTTAACTAGCTTAACGGAAGCTTATTTAAATCTTAATCAAGATGCATTTGAGCATAACAAGATACGACGACCATGAAATGAATCCCCACTCTACACTTGTTACACTCAGGTTAATCTTGTTGATCCACTCAAGGAAGTCCAAAATCTTAGATAATATCTAAACACCTATCGATGTAATAAGCTTCAACGATGGTTAAGGAAAGGGGTATGTATATTAAATAGTATTTGTTTTTATGTTTATATTAATTAGTTTAATTTTTGTTGGCACGAGGTTAGTCCGCATGAAGTGTAGAAGCCGACAGCAATGAAAAAGGACCATTCACGGAAGAAAGGACCATTCGCGGAGAACAAGGAGCCGACGGAAGCACAAGAGTGGTTTAGTTAGTTAGAAATGGTCATTTGGACCAGTTTGTAACCGCCATAGTTGACTATAAATAGGACTATGAATGTAAGCCTAAGGGCATCCTAATATGAGATCATAAGTGATGGATAGATGTGCGGGTGAACTCTGTAATGTTTTGCTCTGTTTTCGGCAGTTTTGTATGGATCCGCGATAAGGTGTTTTGAACTGTTCCTGCGAAGGTTATATCGCATGTTTGGATGAGTTAATGCATGAAGATGTTCGGATATGTTCTTCTATCTATGTTTATGTCGAATAATTAATGTTGTGTCATATTTTATGTTGTCTTTTCCGTAAGGTTTCATTAATGCAATCACTAGTATTACTATGTTGATGCGAATGATGAATGTATGTTTGAGAAGCATGATGCAAAAGTGAATCTCTGGTTTCTAATGCGATAGAGTTAGAATAGATGCATGTCCTTTCCCCACTGCGAAAACTTGGTTCATGCATCCCCCTTAATCATCTCGGGTGAGACTTCACTCGCTTCGCGGGTGTTGCTGGAAAGGGTAAAACCTTTCTAGGTCGGTGCTTAAGGGTGTTTGGTTGGTATTTGTTGACGATAGTGCAAAGTGAACCCTTGTCGACATATTTGTGTCAACAATATTTATGTTAGTTTAATGTTTATATTATTTAGTTTAATGTTCAACTTTTGTTTAACAACCAGCCATCTCCACAAAACTAAGTTAGATAAGCATATAGGTTTTCACCCGCCACTATACTTGTGGTTGTGCTAGTTATCTTCGTCATCATATGTGCAATCTTCCTCATTCAGTATGTCATTGTAAAATTATTGAACCATATGCAAATCGTCCCGAGACAACCTCCTGTGAAAATTTCATGAGCTTTTTCATTTTATGCAAATGAAAAGGGAAGTCGAGATCTAAGTGTTGACTTTCTAACATCAGAACAATTCGAAGAACTCGCAGTAATATTTCTGATGCATTCTCCTGTCAAAATGCTACTAACATTGACCCTTAACAAACCTGGTTCTGTTGCATCTTGCATATTTTCTTTGTCACTGTAGATAGATATCACAATATCCTCTGCAATTGGAATGTAGGAACCTAACAAAACGTCCTTCGGCTCACATAGCAGCTGGTGGTCTTGAAATGTGACTGCAATCTCACCTTGTAAATTAAAAACATGAAGGTCTCTCATGCCTCTCCTTTTTGTGTGAGTGCAACGAGAAGACCACGTATGCTGGAGAGTTTCCTGATGCTACAATCCACTGACGGGAGGTCTCCAAATGCCGAGAAGATCTAAGGGTGAGTAGCATGTCCGAAAGAAACCAGATATGCGGAGGACCTAACCTTGAAGGAGTGTCACGATCTGAGACGGGGGGATTTGCTGAAAAAGGTGCTTGCAATGATCGGAACTATGAAGAGAGGATCTGACGTGCTTTATTTGTGCACTGTAGCAATCTGACCTACTTAGGAGTAGACTTTCAAAGAGCTGTAGATCCAGCTAGAATAACAACTAAGTAGACTTTCAAATAGGTGTAGAAGGAGTTATAATAACTAAGAGACTATACTTCATGAGTAGACCTTCAAAGAGGTGAAGATCGAGTTAGCATAATTAAGAGACGGAAGATCTACTTAGAGGTATACCTTCAAACACAGACTACAACAAGTTGGTTTATGGATGAACATGCCTCTAAGACAACAAAGTGGCTTTCATTCAACTAAAAGTTAACTACCTTGCTTCACCTATCGGTTATCACATGTAGACTTATATATATCTATATTAAATAATTGTTTATTTCAAGTTCTGCAATATAAAAACAGGAACCTTTTTGGTCCACACTAAATTGTACTAGCACAACTAACAAGTTATCTATTACTTCTTCTTCATGCTTAATTGTGTATGCATCAACTACCTCTAGCTCTTATCACATGTCTTCTTCTAGTTAAAGAAGAAGCACGAAGTGCCAATTATCCATGCATCATCTTTGAGTTATCCATGCATTAGCTACTAGTTATTTTTTATATTATTTTTCTTAAATAAGCTACAAGTTATCCATGCATCACCTATCCCTCATCTTCCTTCCTAAAATTTAGGAAAAACATACTTGCTAATCCACCCCAAATCCTAAAATATAAAACACCCATAAATGTAAAAATATAATAAATGCTCAATTAATTTACTTTTATGATGACAAATATGGTTTTCCTAGATTGCATGAGACAAGTGGAGTTCCAAATTCTAAATAAACAATTAAAAATATATATATATCAAAAATAACTTGTAGTTGATGCATGGATAGAATGTACTCACAACAAACAATTTAACTAGAAGAAACCTACACGTGAAAAACTAACAAATAACTTGTTCATATCACTTAACTTATAAAACCTTCATCAAACATTTAAGATCAACCAATTGCAAAATTCTTTAGTAATATATTTTTTAATTTAATTATAATTCCCCAAAATATATAAATCGATATATTTATAAATGACATTTCTTTATATTTTTAAATGAATTCTTTTAATTTAAATTAAATTCTCATTATATTAACAATTTTCTTTAATAAATATTTATTACTAAATTTTAATATCAATAATTCATTCATAATTATCACAATTTTCAACCATTATTTAAATTTTCAATATAAAACAATTTATAAATTTACATCTATAGTAATTATAAAATATAATTGTTCATTTTTAAAGAACATAATGTTTTTTTATCATTTTGATATTTAATCATTACAAAATATTATAATTAATGTCACACAATATAAAATAAAATAAAAAAGTTTATTTACTCTATTTTTTGGACTTTCCAACTAGTTTTGGTTTAAGTTTGATAATTTTTTGAAATAAAATATAAATTTCAAAGTATTTAATTTTTTAAAATAAATCTAAATTTAAAGTCTTCAATTTGTGTAAATAGATTTAGCACCCTCCAAAGGTTGAAATTTGACGTATTCAATTTGTGTAAATAGATTTAGCACCCTCCAACGGGGTTGAAATTTGACGATCGTCATTTGCCATTTTATTGCCATTTTACACGTGTCGTTTCATAAAATTAAACGTCATTAATGAAATGTGAATTTTGATTTCACTAGTCATGCATTTTTTTTTTATTTTTACACGTAATTGCACTGAGTGATATGAGGTGCTCTACAACCCAGTATGGGGGAGATGTTGTAACATGATGTAACAATCTGACGTTTGTAACAAAATAATTAAAAAAATTCATCTCGGTTCATAAAATAAAAAATTATGGAAAGTATTTTTAAAAAAAATCCATGTTGGTTCATAAAATAAAATATTATGAAAAGTAATTAAAAAATAGATGTTCGTTTATAAAATAAAAACTTAAACTTAAACCTGGATTTATCAATCAAGAGAGCTCAAATTTCTTGAGTTTAAATTTAAAAAAAGAAATACGCCTCAAGAAATTGGATCCCTCTTGGTGCTTGATAGGTACGGGTTTAAAATGGATCTATACTGGTTAATATCTATATCCCAAGCATATATATATAGAAGCAAGTTGAACAAACCGGCAGATGCCCAAGCCAACTTGGAGGTTAACTTAAAACAAGGGGGATGGTGATTAATGATGGGACCCTGGGATTTTTTGCCATTCCCTAGGTTTCTACATGTTTCTACTGAGTGTCGCAATGGCTACTTTTCATGTATCCATGTGGTGTGGCAAGTGTAAATGTTCCTAGCTCCAGGCATCAAGCAAGAACATGGTGTAATAATGACCTCTCAAATCGGCAAGTGTCGAAGTCATGGGAGTATGGGTTAGATCTGTATGAGCTAGGGCCTTTAGGATTTCCTTCGCAAAAGGAAATAAATTATCCAATATAGGTTCATGCGGAAAAATCCTTTCCATGCAAGGAAAATTTAATTATATGCAACGGGAAAATTATGACAATAAGTTGGCAGAGGAATTGTAACCTTAGGCATTCAATGCATCCTCCTCAGCTTCCGTAGACCTTAATTTTCCACTGCAACAAGAAATCAGGAGGTTATCTGCAGTTGGTGAAATGTCGTCATGAAGAAGGTTGGAGATGACCGGATACAACATTGACAATGGCGAATAACAAGAGTTCTTCGAGTTGTTTTCCAAGCCGTGGTGCAAAGCGCATATCGATCGAAAATGAAGGTCTTGCACCATAAGATGATTACCTTGAAACAACGTTTAAAAACCAATGGACAAGATTTTGAGGAGCATTTCAAACAATTGGAATTTGAAGCAATGTAGGAGAGGAGGGAGCATCAAGCGAGGTAAAAGAATCTGCGAAGCTAATTGAGGCCCAAAGTAGGAAAATTCAAGAGATGGAACGGAAAATTAGTCTCCTTAAGCTTCAACTGTACAAGACTTCAAGCAATTCTCCAATGTTCAAGTAAGACCCGAAGCTCCCAAACATGCTCTTTGGAGAAGGCTCTTTCTCCAACTTTCCTTAGTTTGTAGTATGTTTTGTAACTGTCTTTTGCTATTAATTTTCAGGACATATAGTAGTAGGATATGTATTAGAACTACTAAGTCTCCTCAAATAGGAGAAAATTTTGTAATAGGTGGTAAATGTTGGTAATTAGAGTCTGTATTCAAATAATAATCAATAAAATTGGACTGAAATTATAACACATTTGACCAGGAATTTAACGTGGTAAAACCTCAATTTGGGGAAATATCCACCCGGAAAAGTATTGATGTCTTATTCCTTTCAATAATGGAGATTACAATTAGGCATTACTCTCATATACGTACTCCTCTCCAATGTTACATATAAATACATTTGTGCATAAGTTAGGTAGATGGGTGAACTGCCACCAGTTAGAGAAACTTCCAACCAACCAACGGTTAGACAAACCATCATTGTTAATTATTGTTAATTTAGTTGTCACAATTTTTAACAATCTCCACCTCGACAACAAATTATCTAATACTTTGTCGAAGACTATTCGTCACTTCTTTTTCAAGCCAAGAGAAGCCACACACCACCGTAGCTTCTCTAATAACACTTGTTTTGTAAACATATCTACAGAATTTTCTTGAGTATGAACCTTTTTCAGATCTACTCCACCTTCACTAATGGCTTGTCTTACAAAATGATACTTTACATCAATATGTTTAGTCTTACTATGTTAAACAGGATTTGTATCCAAATGTATAGCACTTTGGCTATCACACAAAACAGGCACACTGTTCTGCAACCTTCCAATTTCTCCAAGTAGACATTTCAACCAAATTGCCTCTTTGCAAGCATGTGAGGCAGCAATGTATTCATCCTCTGTAGTGGATAAAGCAACTGTTTCCTGAAGCTTTGACATCCAACTTATAGCTCCACCTACAAGAGTAGAAACATATCCAAAAGTAGACCTTCTCTTGTCCAAATCACCTGCAAAATATGAATAAAAAAAAACGCATACAAAATTAATGTTTTTATTAAAGGTGATACAATAGTCACTTGTGCCTCATAGATATCGAAGCACCCATTTCACTGCATTCCAATGTTCTTTTCCTGGATTTTCCATTTATTTACTGACAACACCTACTGCATTGGAATATGGAACACGAGACATATAATCCTTTTCTTCATCACTACTAGGACATAAACCTGAAGAAAGGTTAAAATGGGAAGCCAAAGGAACATTCACAGGTTTTACCTTATTCATTCCAAATCTTACAAGTATTTTCTCAACATACTTCTCCTGTGAAAAGCTAAGCTTCCCATTTCTTTTGTCTCTGTGTATTTCAATACCCAAAATTTGTTTTGCAGCTCCAAGATCTTTCATATCAAATTCCCTAGCCATCTAAGCCTTCAACCTGTCAATCTCGTCCATGCTTTTACTCACAATAAGCATACCATCAACATACAATACTAAGATAATGAATATGTCATCCAGCCTTTTGAAGTACAAACAATGATCATACTCACTTCTAGTATAACCATAGCTCACCATGAAAGAATCAAACTCCTTGTACCATTGCATGTGTGACTATTTTAGGCCATACAATGATTTTTTGAGCTTGCAAACTAATTTTTCTTTACGATGCTGCACAAAACCCTATGGTTGTTCCATAACCAGCCTAGATCCAAATCCTAAGGCTCTATCAAGCGCCGAGAGGGATCAAATCTCCCGAGGTGCAAACCTCTCCTCGAAAAGCTCCTTGAGTGCAATACCTGAGAAGAGGTTTGCACCTTGGGAGATTTGATCCCTCTCGGCACTTGATAGAGCCTTAGGATTTGGATCTAGGATGGTTGCAGTCATGGGCGGTGACACAAAATAGGAGTTTGATCAGCATGGTAAGGAATAGGTTAAGTTGAAAACACAGATATGAGTACCATCATAATGTAAGTAATAAGTATTAAGGATTGAGTAAATTGTTAAAGTGAAAACTAGAGACAATAATTTTGCAAGGATTAAATAAATGAATATATGGTTCACATTGTGATCATTCTCAATCTATCTTCTTCATCTTTTCTTATCTTCACACCTAATAGTTTTGACATCTTCTCATATCAATCATATGAGAATGGAGGTTGAAATCGTAGACCTGCCAAATCGAAGTGCGTTTTGTTTTTTTCGTTCTTCTACTTCTTTTGCTGTCATTTTATTGAGATATCGTTTAAACTCTCCGTCTCGTTCTTTTGGGGTAATTTCTTTAGATGGTACTGTGATATTAGCGTCCATATCAATCGCCATATCATGTTCTACATTTTGATTTATGTGTTGTTCTACAAATTGATTTCCTTGTTCTTCTAGATGCTTCAACTTTTTCTCACGGTTCGCCCTTTGTCGTTCAATGTCTTGTTTTTTTGTTCCTCTTGTTCTTTTGTTGTCATTTTGTTTAACTTTCTTTTTTGATATTCTTTCTGTCGATCTGCATTTCATTTTCTTCTCTCTTCTCGTTCTTCTGCTGTCATTTCATACACCTTTCATCTCACCTCTTCTTCTTTTCGTTTCAAGTCTTCTTGACATTCTTTTGTTGTCATTTCTTTACATGGTACTACGATATTAGCGTCCATCTCAATCACCATATCATGTTCTACATTTTGATTTATTTGTTGTTCTGCGATATTAGTGTCCATCTCAATCGCCATATCATGTTCTACACTTTGGTTTATTTGTTGTTCTGCAAATTGATTTCCTTGTTCTTCCAGATGCTTCAACTTTTTCTCACGATTCGCCCTTCATTGTTCAATGTCTTGTTTTTTTGTTCCTCTTGTTCTTCTGTTGTCAATTTGTTTAACTTTATTTTTCGATATTCTTTTTGTCGATCTGCATTTCGTTTTCTTCATTCTTCTCGTTCTTATGCTGTCATTTCATACACCTTTCATCTCACGTCTTCTGCTTTTCCATTCAAGTCTTATTGACATTCTTTTGTTGTTATTTCGTTAGATTTTTGTTCTTCTTTTGTTTGTCTCATAGCATCTTCCGCATGCAGATCTTCCATTTCTAGTGTTGAATCTATATAAAAAAATTCAACGATTAACATATACCCTTAAATTAATGCATATTTGTTATCCACAATGAAATCAATGCTTGACACTGAAAACTATGCAATTTAAAAAATTAATACACTGAAATCTATGCAAGTGTAAATTTCAATATAGTTTAAAAATTCAAAATATTTTCCAAAAAAATAGGTTCTTTGGGAGGATCGAACCTTGGACCTCACACCCATTATCCCCACACCCTTTACATTGAAATCTATGCAATTTTAATAAATAATACACTAAAATCTATGCAAGTGTAAAATTCAATATAGTTTAAAAATTGAATATATTTTCCAAATAAATAAGTGGTTTGGGAGGATCAAACCTTGGACCCCACATCCATTATCGCCACACCCTTACCACTATCCCATAGGTACTTCTTATTATAAATAGTATAAAAATTCTATATAAACTTGAAAATGGGGGAAGGGTGGATCAATAGGATTTGACACTGTGACCTACCTATGACCACCACAATGTGTTACCAATGGGATACACCCAAGATGCATTCATTTTAGTGTAAAACTAAATATATATATTAAAACTAACTAAATTTAACATATATATTTTAATTTTAAATTTAATATATATTTATTTTTAAATCTAAATCTAAAACTAATTATATATATTTAAATCTAACTAAATTAAATATATATATATTATAATTTTAAATTTAATGTATATTTAATTTTTCATCTAAAACTAAAACTAAAACTAAATTAATTTAATGTATATTTAATATTTATAGATATTAAATTTAACTAAATTAAATTTATATATTATATAATTTCAAATTTAAAAAATGAAACACAAAACTATATTAAATTTATACAGTGTAAAATTAAATTTATATAGTGTAAAACGATATTAAAACTATATTGGTGCAAGCGGGCGGCAGCGGTGGGCGGGAGCGGAGGAGGATGGCGACAGCGGGAGGGTGGATGCCTGGGAGGAAGGAGGTGAGGGGACGCTGCAGGCGGGAGGGTGGACGCGCTGGAGGCGAAGGGGATGGTGCAGGCGGGAGGGTGGACGCGGGGGAGGGGAGGAGATGGTGCAGGCAGGAGGGAGGACGCGCGGGAGGGGAGGAGGTGGCGGTGGACGTGCAGGAGGCGAAGGGGATGGTGCAAGCGAGAGGGTGTACGTGCAGGAGGGGAGGAGATGGTGCAGGCGGGAGGGAGGACACTCAGGAGGGGAGGAGAATGGTGCAAGCAGGAGGGTGGATGGGCGGGAGGGGAGGAGAATGGTGCATGCGGGAGGGTGGACGTGAGGGAGGCAGGAGGCAAGGGGATGGATGGCTCTACAACCCAGTAGGAGGGAGGCAGCGTGGAGCTGCGCAGGGAGGGAGGATGGCAGGAGGATGGGGAGGTCTACGAATGGAGGATGGACGGTGGAGGAGGTGCAGGCGAATATGGCAGCTTTTATTAGTTGTCAGTGTATTAAATATTCTAATTAGATTACCTTATGTTTGCTACTTTGATAGCCGATTCACTTCTCTTTGCTGCTTGTTTTAGAATTTTTTTTTTATTTTGTTTTTTGTTTATATAGGTTGTGATTTCAATCGTCTTTTTTCAATCGAAAATACACGTCCTTTTTTAATGGCTGACAAAATATTAATTAGTTTTTTAGTTTTTACTTTTTACGTTTTATTAGGTGTAATGCTACATGTAACGGGACACAAATGCGTTACAAGATCTCCCTCATATTATCATTTTTTACTTTTTATCTATTATTAGTTGTAACGCTACATGTAACAGGACACATACACGTTACAAGATCTCCCTCATATTATCATTTTTTACTTTTTTATGTTTTATTAGGTGTAACGCTACATGTAACGGGACACATACACGTTACAAGATCTCCCTCATATTATCATTTTTAACATTTTATGTTTTATTAAGTGTAACGCTACATGTAACGGGACACATACACGTTACAATATCTCCCTCATACTGGGTTGTAGAGCGCCTCTCGGCACAAAAATATCCTCATCTAAATCGCCATGTAAAAAAGTTTTTTAACATCTAGTTGCTCTAACTCCAAATCGAGCATTGCAACTACTACTAACATAATACGAATAGATACAAGCTTGACAACTAGTGAAAATATCTCATGATAATCAATATCTTCTATCTGAGAATACCCTTTTGCGACCAATATGGCTTTGTATCTTTCAATCTTACCATCAACGCCTTTCTTCAACTTGAAGACCCACTTACATCCAACAATTTTTCTATTTTGGGGGAGTTCAACCAAGTTCCATGTCTCATTCTTATTCAGAGAATCCATTTCTTCTTTCATTGCCATCTTCCATTTAGCATTGTCAACACAATCAATGGCTTCCTGAAAACAAGAAGGTTCTCCATCATCAGTAAACACAGCAATAGACGAAACAAAATCGGTATACCTTTTAGGAGGATTTCTCTCCCTCGTAGACCTTCTTGGTGTAGGTTGTGGAGTTTCCACAATTTCTTCATCGTCTATGACTTCTTTATCACCAGAAACTTCTTCTTGTTTCTTTGACTCATGAGAAGATGGGAACTTCAACTAAACTAGTTGTTTTGACGGTACATGTTCCTGTTCCACATCAACTTTTACATTTTTTGATTTAATGAAAGAAGACTCATCAAAAATTACATCTCTGCTAATGACGATTTTTCAAGCAGCAGGATCCCACAACCTATAACCTTTCATTACATCATCATAACCTACAAAGATGCACTTCTTTGATCTGGGGTCTAACTTAGAATGCTGATTTTTAGGAGTAAGTGCATGAGCTTCACAACCAAAAAATTTCAAATTTGAATAACTACAAGGTTGACCAGTCCATACCACTTCTGGAATTTTACAATTTATTGCAATTGACGGTGACCGATTTATTAAATAACAAGCAGTAGAATTGATTTTTCCCACAACTCTTGACCCAAATTAGCATCACTGAGCATGCTCCTTGCTCTCTCTAGAAGAGTCATGTTCATGCGTTCTGCAACGTCATTTTTCTGAGGAGTGTATACATTTGTTTTATGTCATATGATCCCTTCTTCTTTGCTATACTTTTCAAACTCTAAAGAAGTAAACTCACCTTCATTATCCGTTCTTAAGCATTTGATTGTCTTGACAGTTCTTTTTTCAACCATAACTCTAAAATGTTTGAAAGTATCAAACACTACAACCTTTCTTTTTAAAACATAGAACCAAACTTTTCTTGAAAAATCATCCACAAACAACACAAAATATGTTGATCCTCCATAGGAAATAGTGGTAGATGGACCCCATACATCAGAATGAATGCAGTCAAGAACAACTTTACTCGCATGAATCCCTACTTTGAATTTTTGTCTACATTGTTTCCCATATATACAATGTCTACAAAACATCAAATCTAAAGATTTCAGATTTGGAAGTAATTTACGATTCATTAATACCTGTAATCCTCTCTCACTCATATGACCAAAATGTTGATGCCATAATCAAGTGGATTCTGATGCCTCTTCAGATACCAATGTTGTTTCATTAACTTGAGCTTTTCAAACCAGTTTGTAAAGGTTTCCTATTTTCAATGCCTTCATGACCACTAAAGCACCTTTAGATACTTTCAGTGCCCCACTTAAACATGTAAACTTTTGACCACAAGAATCCAACACTCCTAAAGAGATTAATTTTTTCTTTAATTCAGGCACATGTCTAACATTTGTTAGTGTTCTTATAGCTCCATCAAACATTTTAATTTTAATACTTCCAACCCCAACAGTCTTACATGAATAATTGTTTCCCAAAAGAACTACACCATCATTAACTGTTTGATCAGAAGTAAACCATTCTTTATGAGGACAGACATGGTGCGAAGAACTAGAATCTAACAACCATTCTTCATTGTATTCAGAAACATTACAAATGGAAAAAACCTCATCAATCATACCTGAATCAGTTTCAACTGAATTTGCTTCAGATTTGGAGTCTTCCTTTTTGGATTCTTGTCTTTTCCAATAGTCATTCTTGAGATGACCACTCTTGTTGCAGTACCAGCACTTGAGTTTGCTCTTTTTTCCCTTTGATTTAGATATGGAAGAACCTCTTGATTTTTCTCCTCTTTCTTTGGATCGACCTCTAACAATCAAAGCCTCTGGTGTAGAGGACTCAATACTAACTTTATTTCTTAACTCCTCTGATAACAAAGCTCCAACCGCATTGTCAAATTCGAAAGTTGCAGTTGTATTGAGACTAATGGAAGATACTACATGACCCCAAGACTCAAGTAGAGTAACTAAAAGATTTACTGCTTTATCTTCATCATCAATCTTAACATCCATACTACTCAACTGGAAAATAAGAGTATTAAATACATTCAAATGATCTGCAATACTCGCACCTTCTTTCATTTTCATACCGTATAGCTACCTCTTCAAGTAAATTATGTTTGTCAAACACTTCGTCATATACAAGCTTTCCAATTTGCTCCATAAACTTGTTGTTGTCTTTTCTCCAGCGATATTAAACAAGACATCATCTGCAAGGCATAACTGAATTGTGCTAAGTGCTCTGGCATCTAGTTCCTCCCATTCATCATCTATCATAGATATTGGTTGTTTTTTCTTGCCATCTAAGGCCTTCTGCAACCCTTGTTGAACTAACAGATCTCGCATCTTAAGCTTCGACAATTCAAAGTTATTTTTGCCATTAAACTTCTCTATTTCGAATTTAGAATTAGACATTTTTGCCATCAAATTTTTTTATTTTACTCAGACTTCCAAAATATTCTAGAATCTTTACACTCAAATTTAAAACCAAAATACCTTTCCACTGCAAACACCCACAAAAAATGCAAGCGGCTCCTTCACACAGAAATGCACCAGCGTTCACGCGGGCTTCAAGCTCTACGGATAAGAATGGCAGCACTATGTTTTGCCTGACTCATGGGCACCAACTGAAAATGGCAGCTCGGCTCTCTTAACAAAGAGATCTCCTCTGCTCTACGATGGCTCTCTGTGGTTCACCACTAGCAGCGCTCTACGGCTCTCTGCAGCATCTCCATGAAAAATGGCTCTCTGCAATAGGTAGCACACATAGATAAACGGAGCTTCCTTCCTCCACGACGGCTGGCTGCAGCTTCACGCAGGCTCTCTCCTTCAAGACGGGCTCCTCTCAGGCCTCTGTGGCTCTCTCTCGAGCTCAGTGGCTCTTGGATGGCCAGGCGGCTCGTCTGCTAGCGACGGCATCTTAAACGGGACTCTCCACCCTTCTGTTTGCGGGCTCTCCAAAGCGGTTTGTGGACTCTCTACTGCTCCACGGGCTCCTCCCAGCTCTCTTCTGGGCTCGCACGGCCTCCTCTGTTATGCGGACTCCACAAATGGAGGCTCTCCATGAAATGGCTCTGCTCTACAATGGTAGCACCCACCAACTCCAACGACGACCACGGGCTCCCTCACTCCTTTATTTAGGCACCACGGCTCTGATACCACTTGTTGGTAATTAGATTATGTATTCAAATAATAATAAAAAAATGGACTGAAATTATAACACATTTGACTAGGAATTTAACGTGGTAAAACCCCAATTTGGGGAAACATCCACCCAGCAAAGTATTGATGTCTTATTCCTTTCAATAACAGAGATTACAATCAGGCATTACTCTCATGTCTGTACTTCTCTCCAAGATTACATATAAATACATTTGTGCAGAATTTACGTAGATGGGTGAACTGCCGCCGGTTAGAGAAACTTCCAACCAACCAACGGTTAGACAAACCATCATTGTTAATTATTGTTAATTTAGTTGTCACAATTTTTAACAGTAAAATGCTATTAGTATTTGTGGTTAGTATGGTTTCTTGCTTCGGCATAAGATATTGATCTTTCAAATGTAATTTTGTTGAATGGTTAGGCCACATTTTTAATAAAAAACTTTATTCATTTTTTGTTTAAAAAAAACAATCCACAAGAGAGCAATTTCTACATAGAATATGTAAAATTTGACCATTTATTAAAGTAATATGCTTGAAAATGTAAATCCCTATCTCAACAAATCCCTTGCGGATAACCAAAGTTTCAATTAAGGCTACAAAATCAACCTCAATTGAGGACCACCTATTATAAAGTGCCCTCGAACCTTTTCAAAGGAAACAACAAATTCCTAAGTCCACCACAAAGACAACTAAGCCTTTATAGCATATACAATGATGAGAAATGAAACTTGATGAGAAATGAAACTTGAGTGAAGCAAAGCAACGCCCTAGCAAAGCACATCTAAAACTCTAGTAGAGCTTTTATTTCTCTTGAGTCCCAACCCATTCTTTATTGATAAAAATCAAAATATGAATCTTGGACAAACAAAATTGTTGCATTATGTATCGTATTCATATGGCTCAACAATCACGTTATTTGAACATATTGCTCCAAAAAATTTGGTGCATTTCATCCAATGAAATACAAAAATAGCATTAACAAAATTATCAACCATGATATTTTAAGGTTTAAATAGTATGTGGAAAATTATTTTCATTATAAAAGAATGTTCCACAATATGGAGTTGAGATGAAAGTTAAAATTGTAATAATGTATGTCACAATCCAATTAAGGCAATGTATTTTTGTGCTTTGTCATATGAAGATTTATTAACCCAATCATATACATTAATATATCTTCCAACTTAAATTTGAAAACTATTTTTCTATTATGGGATAGGCTTCAACTAGTTCGTTTGTTCAACAGGAATTCAGATGCAATTGGCAGGATAGTTCTTTCTATGACGGTCTCTCCAGGCCAATGTTGAAGCGGTGGACCCCAATGTTGAGTCGGTGCCCTTCCATTCCATAGTATTTGCCTTCATTGGCAAATAGTGTTCAGTTAAGGCTGCTTCCGTGTTCAGTTAAGGTTAGTCGCTTCCATTCGACCGTGGGTGAGGGCAAGTCCTTCACAGGAAGGCAGGCAAGGCGGACTAGTTTATGAACTGATTAGTTAAGTGCAGGCACTCGACCAATTGAAAACTCCCTAATTCAACATTGTCTGTTGTATGGGTTACTTATTTTCTTATTAATCTAAATAAAAAAATATTCAAAAATGATAATAAAAAAAATACACTAGTAATTTTCTATCAATTTTTACAAATTCAACATCCTCCATACAATGGGTTATATTTTTTTCTTAATCATCTAAAATAACATTTTGAATGGATTTAGAAAGATGTTATTCAAAATAATAATAAAAATATTTAAAAATTTACAAAATTTCAATATCTTGAAGTATAATTTTACAAACAAATTTATAATAATTAAAAAATTAAAATAATAATCATAATATTATTATTATTATTATATAAAATCAAAGTTTAATTAATCAAATCTATAGAAACTTATCATAGTGTCATATCTAATAATAACCACATGTACAATAATTTATTCTTGAAACATGGTTAAAGAGAGTTTTACTAAATTTAGAAGAACCTCATTTAATAAAATGTGTTATTGAATTTTGCATTCATAAATTTATATGAAACCATGTTAAGCTCAACACATGTTTGCAAAACAACCAAATTTCTCAATTTTTAATTAAAAGATGTATTATTGATGATATTTCTTGTACTTTTGGGTGAATTTGGCATGAAATATTTGTTGGAATCATGTTTTTATTTTAGATTGTTTTTTAATATGGAAGGAAGAATGGAGCGTGATCTTATAGAGTGGTTCGTTGCTATAGGCTGAAGACAACACATCAATAATGATTGAGGATTGGAGGTGGCCAGATAGAAGATTAGATGGGGGAGGATTGAAGGTTAGATGGGGGAGGATTGATGGTGATTAGATGAAAGGAAGGTTAGATGGGGTAAGATCATTGAAATGATATTTCGACAGGGATGGTCACTGATGAAGAATTCAACAAAATCAAGCCACTAGCGAAGGGCCAAAGCATTGGATTTTTAGGTTACTCTAAAAAACCAAATCATCTCACTCACCTTGTTGTATCTTTGTGACCAATTAGGGTTGGAATTTGAGGAGAAAAATGCCCCCAACCCTCGAATTTGAGAGACAAAATGCTCATCAATAATAACTTGCATGTAATATATATGCAATGTCTTTTAAATTAAAGTGATTCATCTAGCTTTTTTTTATAGATTTTGTTTAAATTTAAATAACATTTTAAGCTTTTTTATATTCTTTTGTAGATGAAGAGATTTGGAGATCTTCTTTTCACTGTTGTTTATACAAAATGATTTAATATGTTTGTATTTGTATAAGCAAAGAGATTTAGACTTGACATTGTCATTGGCTATCATCATTTGAGTCAAAATGCATCCCATAAAGACTATTACAATTATTGCAATATTGTTAAGGAGTTTTATTTATTTACCTATTTCATAAATTACCTATTTGCATTTGGTAAACATGACCATAAAAATTTTCTCTTTAAAATAATTGTCATGAAGGACATGGAATTGTTGCATCCCATAAAGACCATCACAATTATTGCAATATTATTAAGGAGTTTTATTTGTTCACCTATGAATCATAAGTTATATCACAATTATTGCAATATTATTAAAGAGTTTTATTTGTTCACCTATTTCATAAGTTATCTTGTTACATTTGGTAAACATAATCATGGAATTTCTTTCTTTAAAATAATAGTCATAAAGAAAATGGAAATGTTGTAATTCTCTATGTATTACATTACTTTATCCCTTTTTTTTTTTCAATCGTAGTGAAATTGGCAACTCAATATGCGAGAGCGCCAAATCGATCCTGGATAAAGACGACCACAGTAAACCGCCCCAGCCACCCAGCCATTACGGCGGCCCCAACATTACTTTACGCTACATGCATAATACAAACATGAAATGTCTATGGAAAATGATTTCAAACGCATCTTCTTTAATACAAAGAGGAAATGTCTATGGAAAATTATGATTTTTGTTTGCTGCATTGATGTTGACTTGACTTGATTTCTAAATCAATGTGTTTTAATTTACATATTAAATTGAGTTGTAAGTGGGGAGGGCATCAATGTGTTTTAATTTACATATTAAATTGAGTTGTAAGTGGAGAGGGCATCTTTCGACATGTGGAGAAAATGTTTATTTGACTTGAGTATTAAACAGTTGTATATTTATTTTTCAATAATTATATATTAATTTCTCATATTAAATTGAGTTGGAAGTTGCTGCAAGATCTTGGGTATCACATTGTGTATGAGTTGCGCAAGTTGTGTGAGCATCTTTGACGAAATTGCAGTGATTCCATTAATAAAATAAAATATCATATTGTTTGCTTGTAGTTTCCAATCATCCATCTCGCTGCATCGAAAATACCTTCCCATCGATTGCCTGTTCTGCCTTGCGCATTATCTTAGGGACAAGTTTAAAAATCTTAATTCAGGTGAGTTTTGACTGGAATCCCGTAAAAAAATCTTAATTCTGTGTTAAATTTCGCTGAACTTTTATGCTACGCGTTATATTATGTATATACATCCCTTCGTCAAATCGGAAACCATAATACTTGAATCTGCTTCCTCACGGTCTGCTCTGCGTCGAATTCTTCCGCCCTGTACTCGTCAATAAGGGGGAAAGTCTTTCTTTAGAAGCCGGAATTGCAGGTTGGACACGAAATTACTTGTGAAATAGAAGCGGCTTTTTAAATCGCTTCTGCCCATAGAGCAACTTTCTTTTCAAAGTGCCTTAACTCCTCGATCTGTATGCACGCGAGCGCTCATCTTAATAACATTATCAAACCATCCATTCATCCAACTTCCAAATCCAATGGAACTACTCATAGCCGCCCTTGATCATTTATTTGCTTCCATCGATCTGTACTCGCTCTGTGTGTGCATCTTGATATTAGTATTATTTTTACCAATGGCCCAAGTCATGATAACCGTCAGTCTACTCCTCCTACTATGATGTTTTCATAAACCATAAAGGACCAGATGTTAAAAACACTTTCGCAAGTCATGTCACACGTAGCCTTATCTCACAGGGATTGCAGTTATTTTTTTACAAGCAGGAATTGAAGGTTGGACATGAAATCCCTTCCGAAATCAAAGCCGCTATTCAAGGTTCATCTGTCTATGTAGTAATTTTCTCTCCATGTTATGCTGAATCGCATTGGTGCCTCAACGAACTCAACATGATTGTGGAGTCAGGAAAAACCATTATTCCTGTATTTTACAACGTCGAGCCTTCTGATCTGCGGGTGGAGAGAAAAGCTAAAGAGGGGGCGTACGCTAAAGCCTTCCACGAAAAAAAGCAGAGATACCCCATTCAAACATTTGAGAAGTGGAAAGGCGCTCTTTTTGTAAATCAGTGAGTATCCCACTATCCCAATTCGTCTCAGCGGTTTTGTAAATCCGTGTTAGTTTTTCAATTTGTTGAATTTGTATGTACAATATGACAACTTAGGTAGGTTGTTCTCACTATTTATTATACCCTGTCAATATTCAGGGACGAGGAGCTCTTGAAGAATGTCGTGCAAAGTGTATTGAAAGAGGTTCCAAAACCAACGCTGCATGTGGCCAAATATGCAACTGGTTTGGAGAAAAAACTTGAAGATTTTGAACAGACGGTCTTATTAGAGCAGGAGCAGCAGCCTGTGGAAGTCAAGGTTGTGGGGATTGTAGGTTTAGGCGGAATTGGGAAATCCACGCTCGCCAAAAAAATCTTCAACACTAAGAGATCAAGTTACACAAGCTCCTCCTTTTTATTTGATGTGAGAGAAAATGCAATTAGAATGTCTCTGAATTCTTTACAGAGTAAGTTCATTAAGGACCTGAAAGGTGAAGATATTAAAATTGAGAGGTGGGAAGAAGGTTTAGGGATACTAAAAAATAATCTCAAATCTTGTCACGCTCTTGTAGTATTAGACGATGTAGATGATCCCTCTCAACAAGAAGCCTTCTTGCCAATTAAAGATGTCCTTGACCCAGAGAGTTTGATTTTGTTAACTTCTCGTAACAAGCATGTCCTTAGAACTGCGAGAATAAGGGATTCATCAATTTACCACATGAGAGGTCTCGATAGAGCACACTCCCTAGAACTTTTCTGCCGGCATGCCTTCTTTCAGCCACATCCGCCACCAGAGTTTGAAGATCTGGTAGATCGGTTCTTAAAGGCCTGCGACGGATTATCTCTATTGTTGGAAGTGTTTGGAGCCCTCCTGTGTGAAGAAAATGACCCATCTTACTGGGAAGAACAACTGAATGGGCTTCAAATGCTACCTCGTGAGATACAGGTCAGGCTTAAAATTAGTTATAATTCACTAAACTTAGAGGAGCAACAAATATTTTTAGATATTGCTTGTTTTTCCACATGGGAAGACAGGGATAAGTGGATAAGAATATGGGGTGGATCAGGCTGGAAAGGCTCGGTGGGTTTTCGAAATCTGCAGAACAAATGTCTTGCAGAGGTGGACAATGAAAATAAGATTAAAATGCATGATCACCTCCGAGACATGGGAAGAAATATTGCCAAAGAAGTGTCAATGCCGCGTCGTCTTTGGGGTCCAATAAAGAACCATCATGAACTGTTGGAGCAATCATCTTCATCATTTGTAAGTGCTTAATTCAACCATCCCAATCTCTCTATCGTGTCTAACAATTTTCTTTTAATTTGTATTTAAAGAAATCTATGAGTTGCCATGTTATGATTCTTGATTGTTTTCTAAAAACGAACAGGCTATAACAGAAGTGCGCGGAATTAGGATGCCCCCTGATCAATTCACACTTGGTTGCGACGAGGGATCAGAAATGCCGAGTGATGAGATATTCAGAATGAGGAATTTGCAACTACTTGAAACTGAAGGCAATTTTGTAAAAGGAATATTGAGTAGGGTACAGACACCCAATCTCATATGGCTTCGCTGGAATGACTGTCCTGATTCTTCCCTGCCTTCTTGGATTCAAATGGACCATTTAAGAGTCTTAGAAGTGTTCGGGACAAATTTAAGAAGTTTGCGGCAGTCTGAATCTAAGGTACGCAGGCACGTTGATGTAGATGCATCTTTTTTCTTTTTATGATCGAGAAGGTTATCATTTTATCTTAATTCTCATGCGTGCACACGAACATTGCAGGCACCACTGGAGTTGCGCGAGTTAACTATTTATTCTCCACTTTTAGAGTTTCCACAGTCATTCGGGCAACTAAAGTACCTCGAAAAGATTGTAGCGGAGGGGGCAGAAGTAGCAACGTTACCTGAAGAATTTTGTTCTCTGCGGCTGTTAAATTATCTGAATCTGACATCGTGCCTGAAATTGCAGACCCTTCCAAATTCCTTCCGGAATTTAACAAATCTCCGATTCATCGATCTGTCCAAGTGCAAAAGTTTGAAGATGCTTCCAGATTCCTCCGGGGATTTAACAAATCTCGAAAACATTGATATGAATTCCTGCACAAGTTTGGAGATGCTTCCAGATTCCTTCGGGAATTTGACAAAACTCGAACGCATCAATATATCTTCCTGCATAAGATTGAAGACTCTTCCAACCTCCTTTAGGTATTTAACAAAGCTGAAAGGCAAATTAGATCTATCTGAGTGCAAAAGTTTGAAGAGGCTTCCAAATATTATGAAGTTGAACAATCTGGAATATTTAAAAGCAAGGAATTGTCCGTTAAGCGAGCTGCCATTTAAAAGGATTGAGGGAGAAAGAGAAATAATACCATTAACAGAATCCACTAGAGGGCAAAGACCGCAGAGTGAATTGGCTTCTTCCGTTTACGAAGGCATGTTTCAGCTCAAGAAGTTAGAGAAGCTAGAGCTGTACAAGACAAAAATAAAGGAGGTATTCTTTCCTGAGGGGGTCTGCCCTAAACTTCAACGCCTCTACATCGGCTTCTGTAAGGATCTGGTGGAGGTTGGAGCATTGCCAACCTCACTAATAACCCTGGAGCTGATAAGTTGCCGTGCATTGAGGAAAATCGGAGGGCTTTCTGGTCTTTCAAAACTGCAAAGACTGGACATGAGAGAGTCATAAAATAAATGTAGATGAGCTGCCTGGTCGTGAAATCTTCAGCTCTTTGCTCTCTTTCCTGGGTCCGCGTGACAAAGACGAAATAGAACTCGCAGACGAGGTAGAAGGGTTTGCCGATCCCAATTATCATGAAAATCTTATATGCTCGGTGGAGGGGGCAAAACATGATTTTTGTGAGTGGCCGCGCTACAGTGTTGCTACTCCTAAAAGATTGAAAAGTAGCCGAGTACTTCTTAATTGTGTCAACACGGCTGAAGAGGCCTCGGTAAAGGTCTTGGGCTCTCCGTGATAACCATGTTCAGAAAATTTCAGTTTCTTGCTTGTGTAATGGGTTGCAGACCTGTTCAGAAAATTTCAATTTCTTAATTTTGTAGGGTTTTATACATGTTCAGAAAAATTCAGTTTCTTAATTAATTGTGTAATGTGTAATGGTTGCTTATGTATATATTTCCCAATAGTATTAGCACAGCATAAGTAGTCAATAGCCACTTAGTTTTTGTTGAGATGTTTAGCTATTAAACAAATATTTATAAATAAAGACTAAATATTAAATTAATTACCAAATTGTTATAGTTATCTATTTATAGTATAACATAAATATCAAATTAATTAATATAAACAAACAAACAAAAAAGTATTAGATATAATTAAGTATAAATATCAAGTGACATAGGCACAGTCAACCATTTAGTTTTGTGGAGATGTATGCATTTAAGTATAACAAGATAAGACAACCATGAAATGAATCTAGGCTGTACAATTGCTACACTCAAATTAATTTTGTTGATTCACTCATAAAAATACAAAATTGAAATAATATTTAAAAGCCTATAGGTATAATGAAATTAATATATGTTGTTACCTTGTTTAAGATTATATATCCTGTTACATCTTTTCTAAGTTTTGATTTTCAATTTTTAAACATTTACATTCCAAGATGACAGGATTTACATTCTTGGTTAGAATTTGATGTACAAAGTGTTAAACCCTCACAGTCCAAGATTTACTTTTTGATGAGTTTTTCTTTGCTGGAATTTGATGTGCAAAATGTTTATATTTATCGTGTTTTAAGATTATATATATTGTTATCTAGGGGCCGCAGGTGTGAGAGGGATTATCTTTGATCCAAGCGGAAGTATAGTTAACTCTTTTGCTTGGGGAATAGAAACCAAAATCAACAACGAAACTGAGTGGTTAGCTCTTTTATTTGGAATTGAACTTATCTCTTCTTTGAATATTCCAAAGCTGATGGTCTTTGGAGACTCCAAACAGGTAATCCAAAAGATAAGGATGGATTATGAAGTTGGTTCTTCGAAGTGTCGCAGAATATATAATCGTATAAAACTAATTAGCATGCCACCTTCTATAACTTTTCTCCACGTCATGAAGGAAAATAATAGGGAAGCTGACAAACTTGCCAATCAAGGGGTAAAGAACAAACTTGGAATTGTGGTATTAACAAACAAGGATAAGGTTACTAAATGTATCCCCTAACCCTTTCCTCCATGCCTAAACATTTTCGATTCAATTTGAAAAGGGAGCATATTGTTTGGCATTATAATCCTCCCCCCTTTCCCCCCTTGGGGAGGATGTGTGGAGTCACACATTTGAAGGTTGTTTGTCTGTATTCAGAAGGGGCAGCCTTTGGCAGAGACTTTTATGTTCGCCTGCAGGTTGTCTCTTTGTTCTCATTCCCCCCACACACTTAGCATTAATGATGTTATGAAGGAACAATCGAGAAGTATCGAGGAATTCGTGAGTGAGCTTTGTTATGACAAGTACGGGGAGGATTCAACCATGTTCCAAGATTTGCAGTCTGGATCCCCCTCTCTTTTCCCAGCTGTTGTGGTTTCTTTGGAATTTCATGGCACAAGTTTGGAGGATTCAAAGGCTCGAGGTTTGCGGTGTGGCTCTGTCGCTGCGACCCTTCCTTTTTCAGGATTTTGGTTTCAAGTCATTCACCTCGCTTTCAATTGCAGAAGACATGGAGGGTTGGCGGATAGTTTATTCGTACGTCAAAGGCAGTATGGAAGACTTCGGGAAAAATCTCAAGAATGTTTATGAAGTTGTTTGCAAGGGTGTTCAGGAAACTGTGGTTGTCTTTGAAAACACTAGATACATCTCAAACTAGCTGACTTGTTTTGACTCCAGAATTGAGGATCTGGAAGGGAATTTAAAAGAGTTAATGGGCACAGTGGACATCATTAAAGAGGAAATATTGAAAATGGAAAAAATGACCCAATGTAACCACTGTCAAGAATATCCACAGAAGAAGGAATTTTTCCCATGGATTAAGCTTTGGTTCAGTAGCCCGTATATGGCATCTTAGGCAGATATGAGTAGGCTACTGTTTCATTTTGCTTTTCCTTTAAATGTTTTTTTCTACATTTTTGTGTAAGCAATATGTCAGGAATATGACTAGTTCGAGAAAACCTATATAGAAATTTTGTAGTTTCAAAGTTGCTCATATTATAATTATTCTGGCTGAAGCAATTCTAGCTAGTAGAGTGGTTTTTTATATGTATTTGGATGGTTGTGCACATCCTTTTTAATATAAATTTATGTTTCAATTTTTATTAAAAAACAAAATTATATATATTATTACCTTTTTTCTAAGTTTTGATTTTCAATTTTTAAATTTTTATATACCAAGATTTGCATTTTGAAGGGTTTTATACTCTTAGTTGGAATTTGATGTGGAAAATGTTTATATTTGTTATAAGATAATAATTTATAAAAAATCTTAATTATTTAAATGTATTTCTAATTAGATTTACATTCTTAATTATATTTTAATTAAAATTTGATTTATAAAATGTTTATATTTATTATAGGATAATAGTAAAAAAAAATTGTTAATTATTAGTAATTTAATTATTTAAATGTATTTTAATTGGTGCAAATATTTTTTTAAGTCAATATACTAAATACTCGTGGCATTACATATAATATAGCTATATATTATATGTGTGATTTTTCATTTAAAAAATAAATATTATATTTTTATGTATTTTTTAAAAGATTAAAAATATATGTAATTTTCATATTTTTTCTACTAATTGCCATCTAATTCTCTTAGTTTTTGGGTAATGAACATCTACAAGTTCAATGTCAATTTGTCAAAAGTGATTATTCTTTGTTCATTGATATGATGAAGTAAGTGAATAATTTGGAGGTTCTCTCGCATCCATATCAAAACTCCAGTATACGATTTGAATATTAAATTGTTATGATCTTTAAAACAACTTATAATGAATGTATTGAGAAGTGTATAATAATTTTGGTGGAAGAAATTGAGGCTAATTGATTGTTTTTCATAAGTTATGGGCATTTAACAATTTTAAATGTTTAACAAATATATTATATAATTATGTTTATTATTTTTAAATATTCATTATTTATCTCACTGGTCTCATTTGAATATTTTTTCACGGCAGGTGCCTCACCCAAGCCAATGTTAATGCATGTGGGCATACTCCGTCACCACCTTAGTAAGCTTCTATGCGGCATGCCGCGTGGAACTTGGGTTTTTGATTGCATGCACCAATTTAAAGAGGGTACGCTCCAAGGACGAGCCTTTCATAGTGTTTTAAGGCGTCGACGTCCCATCGTACAGAGCTTAAACGATTTGGCAGTCAGGTTTTTAATGGTAATTATGCAGGAAGATGGCGGAAGTGGCGTCTCGCACGTCATGCATGTGCCCGGACTTAGCACAAGAGCACTAAATCGCTAAGCCTAGCTCAGACATCGCATTTGTCTGCACCGCCATTCTTCACCCCGTCGCTCTATCTGTATTCTGGTTCTTTCGCAGGATGCCCCTCCTCACTGGATTTTGTGTAACTTCAAAGCAACAATGCTTTGAACCAAATTCACCCCGCGCAAAACTGAGCATGGACCGTAACGCACCCATATGTCGTGAGATTTGAAGGAGCTTTTTAGGGCGCAGGGGTACTTCAAACAGGAGATCCCAGACTCTGCTTGTGCACGCACTCTACGCCTGGAAAACTGCTTGAAGCGGAAGAGAGATTGCCCTTCTCCCAAATGGCTAGCCGCGGAATTGGGCAGGCTAATTGAGGACTCTGGTTCGACTATCATGCGAGCAACCCGTCATACCAAGACGTTGCAGGTCCTCTGGACCACCAAAGCTCTGCTCTCTCTCGCCATGGACGATTGCATCAAGGGATTTCTCACTCCCAAACGTGGTGCCCTATCGCTTGTTGCCTAGGTATCAAACTTGAATGCCACTCTTTGTTCCCTATTTCAGTTCCAGCGTGACAAGATGGCCCACCTCAATGTGAAAATGGATGCATTTGGTCGTGCCATTTACTGGTAAGACCTTCACTCGTCCGCGGCCTCAGCAAGTGGCAACCACCCAGCTGGTCTACAGGCATTGCCCAGACACTTTCAACAGCAAGGAGACCAGTTCCCTACCATGTGTGAATTCCTCTTCTACCTTTATGTCTAATGACGAACAATCATTGGATTAGCCTTCTTAGTTTTAATTTACATGTTTTTTTGAATTATTGTGGTTATAACCCCTGGCCTATGGGAGATCTTAGCAAACTTGCAACTCTCATACTTCTGTAGTTTTGACTAGCTCTGAACCTGCTAGACTCTAAGTTTAGTCATCAAGAATACCAACTTGGAATGTTGATTTTTGGATTGCTTTGTCATGTACAGTTTTTAAATCTTAATTAACAAAATTTAAACCTTACAAAAATAAAGAATATTCTCTATAATTAATCATCTTCTATTATCATTAATAATAAGGTTCACTAGAAACTCCTATAGTTAATCATCTTCTATTATCATTAATAAAAAGGTTCACTATAAACTCCTTTCATTAGTGAAATAATTGAACTTAGTCCCTGCCATTTGAATTGACTCATCCTAACCTTATATGTTTATGATATCAGGATTTAAAGCAAAAAAAATTTGTTCAAGTTGTAGCCTATGTGTCACTATTGAATAGATAATTGCTAGATATCTTGTGTATGACTATCATAGGTTGTTCTTTTTTCCCAACATGTTCTATTTATCATCCTAGATGAGGTCCAAGATCATGTTCAGAAAACAAGTCATTTGTCATTTCCCATTGATGGCATAAACCCTCACCTACCTATAGACCATGTTTTGACAATAAGTCATCCATGGACTTCCTTTCTCTATATATGTGTTCGAATGATATGGCCTAAAAGGTACCTAAGAACCTCAATAGTTCCTCACATAATGGTGTATGCACAATGTTTCTATGAGGACGCTTCTTGCTGAAGCAATCAATGACTAACATGGAGTCACCAAAAACATGAATCTTCCACACACCATTAGTAGTAGCCAGAATCAACACTAGTTTTAGTGCCATCAACTCTGCTCGGTTGTTTGTACTTCTACATAAACCTGCAAAAAACTTGATCCAATGAGTATCTGAAAATTATAATATTCCACCAGCTCCCCCCATAGCAAGATCACCTTGTGATACACCGTCAAAATAGCACCAGCAGCCTAATCTGTCAATGACTTCCTCAACAATCCTTCTCACCCTTTGGGTCCCATCATCTTATGGTAAGTGGGACAGAATTGCCAGACTTTTTGATACATAAATCTTAGGAGGAATGAAGACATCATCAAAAATAACAACCTAGAGTAACAAAAAGGCCAAATCAATGTTTTCATTACAATATAACAAGGATTAATTATATTATTGCCAGAGTGCAATACTCAATGGAAAGCTTAACGAGTTGATAAAGTCCATAGTGTGTCTCATGTTTTCCTCTGCATCCGTTGGAATGTAAAGCCTTCGCCTTCACTTCTCCTAGAAAATAAGTACTCAAGGGAAGGCTTAATTAGTTGATAAATTCCATAGTGTGCTTCAGATAGAATCCAAAGCTAGGAATTCATTCCGCCGCTCTTTTCAACATCTCTTCGTACACAAATCTAAATTTGAGCATTTTGAAATTACAATTCAAAACTAAAATTGGTGTTCTGATTCTACCCAGATGCGCAAATGCATGAAGCAACTAAAACTTCTAATTTTAGCAATAATTTGCTAAATTCCGAGGTCTTCGCCAGAAATGGGGCGATCTGATGGCCAGATATCAGACGCCATCTAAAGCCTCTGCCTTCACGTGCATAGGACAACATTTTGTTTTACCGCCATTTCAGAAACTTAGTTAACATGTTTCTGCTTTGCCCTCGAAGCCTCATTCCAATTCCAGTAAGATAATTGATACATTAATTTTCATCTTGCAATTTCAATTCGGATTCATTTTGAAAATTATTACCTCAGTCTAGATGGTTTAAGAAACTCTGACGAGAAATGATTTCAAGCTGGGAATTACTACTCACAAAATGGGTCGTCTGAATGATATTGATATTACCCCAAGATTGGTGGAATGGGTAGTGCAAGTATGGAGGGATCTGACCCTTATCAGTGACCTATTTTTCTCCGAGGAATATCCGTTATAAAAACACTAAACGTTTTTGACCGAGTATTGCAAATTGAGTATTTCTCCTGGGCAGTAGAAGACAGGATTACTGTTATGGGATGCAAGTCGAGCAGCAGATGGTTCAAGTCGAACTAAGGAGTAACAGGCGCACACACAGACGTGGTTAAAAAAATATTTGTATAGATCTTCGACAAAAGTTGAGCAAGTTGCAGATGAGGTAAAATTGCTTCACTATTCTAATCTACCAGCAAATCTGATTGCATCAAATATTGATAATTTATACAGGGAATTGCTCAGAATGAAGTCAACTGTTGATCAAGCAAGAGATCAACTGAAACTTACAGACAAGCTGATAGATCTAGTCAGCGATGTTTTGACTGACATGTCCGTATTAAAGGTAGCCTTAGCAAAGGTAGAGAGAAGAACCAAAATACTCGAACCAATGTTTAAGACCTTAAAAAGAATTCAAGCGTCTAGAACAGAATCCAAATGCTCTCGAAATCCTTCCAACCCCAACAAAGGAAAGGGCTCAGGAAGGAAACAAAGATTCAAGTCATTTTGGCATTCAAAAACAGCACAATTTTGGCTTGTTGAAAGAAACCCAAGATCCACAGAGAACTGGATAAGATCCAAAAGTTCATTGAAGATACCAGAGTCATGCAACATAGCCATAAAAAATAGAAAACGCATACTTAACACATAAATTTTCGTGCTTGAATTCCAAATTAAGTAATTATTTTAACTAGTTTTTAGCCAATTTTTAGTTTTTATAAAAAAAATTAAAATATAAAAAACACATTCTTGCGCTTGAACCCAACTTTAGCAAGAAAATAAAAGCTAAATTCTTGTGTTCAAACCCAACTTTAGCAAGAAAATAAAAGCTAAATTCTTGTGTTTGAACCCTATAACTTTTAACCAAAAACGACTTTTTAATTTTTTTATCTAGTTGAATTTGAAGGCGTAGGGACATTGACCCTTTAGAACGCTCATTGTTACTGGAATTTGAAAACCACCTTGCAATATGAAATGGTAGAAATTATACTACCGTGTAATCATATTATTTGTTAAGATAAAAATTGAAAATGTTTTAAATACCAAAACCCTAACCTGCGTCTTGTTTTATTATATTATTAAAAAAAATACATCATATACAAATATATATTAAATATGTGAGAAAAGGGATGGGAATGGATGTGTTTAGACGTGGATTCCACAGTTGAGAGTCCTCTGTTACCAGAATTGCTCCAAAAACCAGAAACGACCTCTGTTTAACAAAGAAACCGTTTCAAAGCCTAAAACTGAGACCAAAGCTCTACATTTGTAGCACTCTCAAATCTGTCGATCAAATATATTCTGGTTTGTATATAATAATAAAAAAATAGTTCATATTGTGACAAAATAAACACTTAAGCATTCTCCATCAAATTAAGAAGCATATCCTGTAAATCATGGTTGTAAATCATGGTTGTTAATAACGCCGCGTCATAATAGAGTTAATATCAATATAAACTTAAATTTAAGAGCAAAGATCTCAAAAATTAATGAAAGAAACCCTTACAGTGAGGAGTGGCTTCAGAGCTTGAGCAGCCATGTCGGCCTTCAAGGCAAACTAAGCCCACTTTTCCACTCGGTTCATAATCCCTTCAATCATTGGATTTTCATTCCACGAGTTTCAGGTAATCCTATTTGCTTTAGCCTTTCAAGTTATTTGCTTTCTAGTTAGCGGCGGGCCCCCGAAGGTCGCAGAATTCCACTTTGGCATTCCAACGTGGAATATCGCGGGTTTCGGCTCTTTTTCTGCGATCCACAGCGTGGGTATGGACTTGATACCCGTGATGTGCATCACGGGTTTGGGGCAGACAGTCGCGATGTTCATTGCGACTGTTTAGCTGACAGTCGCGATGTTCATCGCGACTGTGGGGCTGATACTCACGATGATCATCGCGGTTAAGAGCCCAAAAGTCGCGATGGGATTTTTTGGAAAAAATTTTGTTTTCTAAAAAATTTTCCTTTGTTTTTTGGGCAGTATGCTGAGGAGGCCGCTAGTATCGTGGTGGGAGAGAGAGATAGATGATGAGTTGATGGGCTGGATTCGGGATGACCCTGGGGTCCGGGAGACCTTGGCTAATGGTGGGCTCCTAAAGTTTGCCCAGGTTCCACTTATGCGTTCAGTCAGAGAGTTGCTGAACAAATTGGTGGATTTGTGGGTTCCAGCAGAGGGTGCATTTGTGGTGGGGGGTGAGCATCTAGAGATCACCCTGTCTGATGTTTATTTCCTTACTGGCCTGCCTCGTTTGGGGGAGATAGGGGAGATCTAGCCGAGGATTCCTGCGGGGTTGTACATTAAGGATCTCTTGGAGAGATTTTGTGTTCCTGGAGATATTGTGTAGAACAATGCATTGAGTCTGATGAGTTTACGAGAGAGGGAGATGCGGGTGGTAAGGGCTTGTGTTCTGCGTGTGTTGGGTGGCTAGGCGCCACATCGTTTTTCTGGGGGGAAAACGATGATGGTAGACCATGGGTCGAGAGGGACCTACTTTTCCTGGGGTCAAATGTTTTTGGCTTGCTTCCGACGAGATCTGAACAAGGTCAATTGGGAGGAAGGGGAGTTTAGCTATGCCTCCTTCCTCTATTGTTTTTCTTTGAGCAAGTACTGACCTTGCGGCCGCGTGTGCCGGGTCGGGATGGGTTGCCGAGTGAGCCGCAGATGGTGCGATGGGGGGAGCTGATGCCCTGGGGTGGTGGTGGTATCCGGCGTTTCTTTTCGGTGGATATGTCTGAGCAGTGGGAGTAGATACCCCTGCTTATTGATGATTATCCATATGCTGGCATGGACTTCTGAGGAGATCCGTAGATGCCTCGGGCTCAGGGACAGGCCTGGAGTCTAGATGGTATGTCTTTTGTGTTTGGTTCTCTATTATATCATGTTTATATATTTTGTTATGAGTATAGCTAGAGATATTTATATGATATTGACTTGGTTTAGTTGTGTGATTGTGCAGATATTGGTCTGAGGCCACCAACTGATCATGTGGGTTGTCGGGGATGGGTGATGGTGGTGGTACCGCCACCTGTAGGAGCACCGGCTCCTTGTGTTCGAGGAGTTGTGCGTCCTCGTGATGATGCCCTAGAGTGCATACAGGAGACTTTGGAGGGGCTTCTAGTGGGAACACTAGAGGAGGGCTGTAGGGACTTGGATCGACCCACTATCGAGTGTTGTTTCGATGCTCCTTGTGAGTGGTGATATATCCTACTCAGGGTAGCAGTTGTGATGGCCGATAGGAGGGCTTGGGATCAGGAGGATTCGGAGGAGCCAGTGGAGGAGGAGCCAGAGGATCCTGGGGATCATGATGACTAGGTGATCTTTATATTTGCCCCCAAATGCTGATGAGCATATGGGGATGTATCTTTTTGTATGACTATGTATTTTTGTATATTGGGTGTTGAGGGCACCTACGACATGGTGACTATTATGATTATATATATATATATGTGTGTGTGTGTATGTTTTGGTATATAGTCGTGTATGCACGTGGATGCAATGTTTATATTTGTTGTACGCCTGTGGATGCATATTTTATGCACGTGGATGCAATGTTTAGATTTTTTGTACGCCCGTGGAGGCATATTTTATGCATGTGGATGCAATATTGTGATGTCCTACATGTTTTGGTTGACGTGCCAATCTAGAATGTTGTTAGCCATTTGGTCTGCTACAGTGTTATGATTTCTTGGGACATGAGTGAAAGAGATGGTTTCAAAATGTCGAATCATTTGTTTAGTGCACAGGAATTTTCTAAATAGACAGGGATCGCGTACCTGGTAATCATTGTTGAGCTGGGAAACAAGGAGCTGGGATTCCAGGAAAACACGAAGGTGACTTATACCCATTTGGAGACCGACGAGGAGACCGGTCACGGCATCGTACTCAGCTTGGTTGTTTGTGGTAGCACCTATACACACTTCGTCGAGGTGGATCAACTCATGTGAAGGGGAATAAATTACCCAAGTTGCTGATGCGAGATTTGGAGACCAACGACTTGCGCCTTCGGCAAACCCGATGTGGTAGAGTGGAACAGGATCCATCTGTGTTCATGCAGGAAAAATTGAAAATGTAAGGTTGTGAAAATTTTACAATGAAAAAGTCAATTAAAAGAGACTGTACAATATGGACTGTGGTGTCCAAGTGTTTTCATGGGTAGAATCTTTTAAGGTACAACCCGTTACGGGGGTTGCGCATAGGATTGACGTCTAAGTCGATCAAAATGTATGCTCCATGTTCAAGGCAAGTGTATATGATATATGGGCCTTGCCACATAGATTGGAACTTTCCTTTGCCTGTTTTGTCATGGGCTTGGTTGTAAAAAAGGACCAGGTCTCCTTCACTAAATGCTCGTGGGTGAACATGTTCATCATAATGGAGTTTAGATCTGTTCTTTGCGGCTTCGATTGTTTGGAGAGCTGCGCGGCTATCTTCGTCGGCCTGCTCTAAAAGAAGTAGATGTTCTTCAATTAGTGACGTATCGGGGAGAAGTTCTATGGAAATTTGCAATGTTGGTATTTGGCATTCAATGGGGAGGAAAAATTCCACGCCATGGACTAGATGGAATGGGGTAAAGCTGGTGGTAGTTTTGGTTGACGTGCGATAAGCCCATAATGCAGGAAAAATCATGTGATGCCAATTGGATTTATGTTTGTCGACAATGCGTTGGAGGATGGTCTTCAAAATTTTGTTAACAGCTTCGACTTGGCCGTTCCCTTGGGGGTAGTAGGCGGAGGAGAAGTGGTGTTCAAACTTGAGGAGTATTGAAAATTCTCTCCAAACGGAGTCCTCAAAGTGAGAGTCGTGGTCTGAGACGAGTTGTTTTGGTACTCCAAAATGAACAATAACATGGTTGAGGAAAAAATGGGCTGCAGTGTCGGCTTTGCAATTATAAATAGGCATGGCCTCGGTCCATTTGGTAAAGTAATCAACAGCCACAATAATGTGTTTGTGGCCGACGACGGATGTGGGATTGCAATCCATGAAGTCGATGGCCCATTTGCAAAATGGTCTAGCAGTGACGACTGGATGAAGGGGGGCGGGGGGGTGGTTCTTGCTTTTAGGGCAAAGAGCTGGCAGTTTTGGCAGTGTTTGACTGCTATGATACAATCAGTGAATAATGATGGCCAAAAATAACCTGCGTGGATTACCTTTTGGGAGGTGGCCATTCTGGAGAAATGGCCATCGCAGGCACCGCTATGACAGTCGTTAAGGACTTGTTCTGCTTCGTCTTGTGAAAGGCATCGTCGTAATATTGTGTCGATGCCACGTTGACAGAGGACATCCCCCAAGAGGAGATAACGGGGGGCATGGTGACGGATGCGACGACGTCCATCACGGTCGATGTTGGGTCAAAACTTCTGTGTGTGGAGGTATACCAAAATGTCGCCATACCAAGGGTCGTCAGACGAGATGATGAATAAATGTTCGTTGATTATATCAGTATGGATAGGTGGTGATGACAATGATGATGGTAAGTCCGTAATGAGCTGAGCGAGTGCTAATGCTTTGGTGCTCTTCGGGGTTTTAAAAGGTAGGTCATATTCTTGTAAGATGATCACCCATTTGGAAACATGGCCTTTTAATATTCTATTCCCTTTTAATATTTTTGGGAATTTTGGACCCTTTTTTAGGGTTTTTTGTGTATTTTGAGGAAAAATATATATTTTGAGGGGAAAAAAAGGTGTATTGTGGTCTTTCTGGTGACTTTTTGATGGCTTTAGAGGCTCAAATGGTGGAAAAGTGGACAAATGGGTCATGTGAATAAGGGAATGAGCTAGTGAGCACTTTTTGGGTGTTAACACATGCCTCATTTGTACTGCCATGCTTACCGCAGGATTATCATGCATAGGAGGTCCACAAGGAAGAAAGCAGCGCAAAAGATTGACTCAGATTCAGAAGTAGAAATCCTGTTGGATACTTCACTAGAGACAATGCTCACTGACACACAAGCTACCACTAATGTGCCCCCTGGGAGCTTTGCCCAATAGTTCCAGTGGGGTGAACTATATAGGTTCATCATGGACCAAAACCATCCTCAAGCCCCCATAGAAAATTCTCTGGTATATGCAAACATCCGAAGGTCTTACCTCCATAAGGAAACGACTCGTCTTGAGTTTTTCCCATGTTCTGAAGTCTTAGGCTGGTTGATCCCTCATGTCAGGATTGACACTAGGTTCATAAATGATAAAAATGGGATGAATCTAGCATCTTTTGCTCCTGAGAATATCTTAGCCACCTATAGATTACCTCAACCTAGAGCCTGGTTAGATGATAAATGGATAGCAGAACATCCTATGGACCTGCTAGACCCCGCCAGGAAAATGATGATATCTGACAGGAAGATAGGAAGGAGTAACAACAATGAATATGAAAGCAGCCTCCTGAAGACTCCTTATAGACTCATTGTCCTAATGTTGAGTCGAGTCTTCGGCATGCCAAATGGCAATATTTTTAAGATTGGATGGGTGCTAGTAATCTTTCATATAGACATGAATGGCACCATTTTTAATTGGGCTGACATAATTTCAGACAGTTTGGCCTCACAGTTAATTGTGGCTCAGGGAGGGATGACTCAAAAGAAGGCAGATTTCTTTATGTCTTCCTATTTGATGGACTGCTTATTGAGCAAGCACACCTTCCTAGACTTGGGCTGCTCATGGAAGCCAAAGAAACACCTCTATTCATGGCCTATCAACTCACATGGGCAAGTAAGTACGCAAGCCATTACAAGCAGGTTTGTGAGAATTCATCATGCCATTGTACCAGCTTATTTTTGTGAAGGAACCTAATTGCACGTCAGAAAATGACATGCCCATCATTGAAGCATTTGGAGACTATTATGATAGTATGGAAGGTACTTATATCCAAATGAGTGGAGGATCCGTGGCTCCCTTTTTGCTTCCCAGATACGCCACAGATTTTGTAATCCACAGGGAAGGCATAAGGCAACTCTTCAGTGTTGGCGGGATCAGCAAGGTTCTTACTGAAAGGAGGAAAGGGATTTATCCACCAATGCCTTTCACCGTCGACGCATATAGCCTCCCAAGGGCCATGGAAGGAGAAAACTATGTTCGAGACCTAGATATATTCCATTTCGACACAAAGTCTTTCAGAAGGCATGACCCTTGTGGTGAAGTTGCCAAACATATTATTGAGGTCAAGACTAGCTTCGAGTACACCCATCTTAAAGATATGGAGGAAGAGTTTTTTCGTAGTGATCGAAACTTAACAGAATTAGGCAAGCGCTACAAGAAGAAAGGTACAAAGAGCCCTAACCCTAGGCCTGTCGACCTAATTCAAAAGGAACAGGAGGTATCAGTATCCCAATCAGGAGATCCACCAGGAACAGAGCAGAAGGAAGGTGGCAGAATACTACCTCAACAAGATCAAGAAACAGCTAGGATTCAAAATGAACAAGCTGCCAAGCTCCAACAAGAAGAGGTAGCAAGAATCTAGAGAGAGCAGGCTGTTCAATTGTAGCAACAAGCAAAAGCTGCTAGAATCCAGAGGGAGCAGGAGAAAAAGGATTTGGAAGATGAGGCTGCCAGAAGCCAAAAGGAAAATGAAGCAAGGGCCCAAAGAGAAGAAGAAGAAAGAATCCTCCAGGAACAAGATGCTAAACTGCAAGAGGAGAAAGAAGAAGAGAGGATTCTATTAGAGGAGGCTGATAGATTATAAAAGGAATTAACAGAGCTAGCTGACAAGCAGCAAAGGGAGCAGACTGAGAAAAATCCTGAGGTAGAACCATCTACTCCACAAGACATGGAGTTGGATCTGCCATTGATAGGCCAGCTAGGGATAGCTCAAGAAGGGGTTGCTTCTACTGAAGGTTCAGCATTGAACCTGTACAATCCCAGAAAGAAGCATTAGGTGGCCAACCTGGATGTCATGTATTTTCACGAACGGAAAGGGCTATCATTGACCGAAGAATGAGGAAGATGGAAATTGGGGAGAACTTGTACGAATTCAGGGTGACAGAAACCACACTGGTCCAAGGAACTGATGTTGACCCTTCATTCCAAGCCCAATGCACTGTGGCATCAGCCGAGGCTAGTAAAGCCAATATTGATCGGTTGATAAATGAAATAAAGCATTACAAAGATCAGTGCTTCAGAATAAGAGATGACAGGAAGAGGGAGGTTCTAGAAGCAAATGAATTGAAGAAGAAATACAGGGAAATGCAAGAGGAGAAGTTATGGATAACTTCGGGAGCTCTACATCTTGAAAATGAGAAGAATTCAGTACAAATGCAGCTGGCCATCTTTGAAGATGAGCAAAATAAATTGAAGGCCCGAATATCAGAATTGGAGGAGCTTGAAGCCAGCAGGGCCCAACAAATTTATCTCCCCAAGGACCAATTTGAGGGGTTAATCCAAGACAAAGATCAATTGGTGAAACAGCTCAAAGAAGCAGTGGAAAACAAGCAAGAGCTGTTCACATTTCATAAGCAAGCATGTGACATGCTAATAAAAGGCCATCAGCTGCTGGTGCTGATCTCAGGAGAAATTTGCAGCGTTAAGGAAATGATCATGAAAATGACAGCCATTGAAGTTGGAGCCTTAAGGAACAGAGACAGATTTGCAAAGCATGTGGAAGAGTTAAAACAATAATTTGAATGGAGAAGAGGAAAATTTGGATTCCCCTCAACCTTGCATACCACCACCGAAGAAGAGTTTGACTTGGATATGGGAGTCCTTGAATTCAGTAAAGACTGTGGCGCCAGGCTAATTTTGGAGATCAGAAAAACTATCTGCAAATTTCACTCTTTCTACTCCAAAATCAGAGAATCCCATGGCAAATGCCACTTGGTTCTGCCTGGGAATATCAATGAATTCCCAGAGCGAGAACATCGGTTGGCTGAGTTGCAAGGCGAATTGGACCAAGGGTTGGATTATGTTAAAAAAGTGGAGGTGATGACCCAATATGAACTCCAACAGTTGATAGACCAACCCGTTGTGCATATCTACTTTCTGGAAGCAATTTCCCAAGAACCAGTAGCAGGAGCAGCACAAGTCAAATCAGATCTGTGCAAGCATGAGATTGAAACAAAGGCAACATTATCTGTTTGGAGCAAAATTATCATGAAAGAGCTTAGTTAATGGGCCACACATATCCAAAGTGTAGATGGCCAAGCACCCTCAAGCGAGCCAGTTGTTAGGGATGAGACAGCGAGTCAGCAAAGGGAAACCAAATAAAATAAATGAACCACCAGAATTCTTATTCGTTTAATGTGAGAAAAGGCTGAAGTTCCTTGATTGTATAACTGTTTTAAAAGAACAACTGGCTCCAATTTTGTTTGTTTTATATGGCAGACCTTTCACTAATTTGTAACTATACACTAAAAGACAAATTAGAAGGTTCTAGAATTTAGGGAACACTTGTCAGCTCAAGGAGCAAGTTGTAAATTTATAAATAGAAGAATAGAAGAGTAAGACAAGACTTTTGGTAGGTGAAAGACATTTTCTGTCTTGTCAGTGAATTACTTCTCTGCATGTATGAGGAATTGGATTTTTCCTAATGAAATCCTGGAGAGGGCGTTTTACCTGGAATGGTGTGTTGAATGCTTGCTAGACTACTCTTGTGTCATTCACATATTACACCGAGATCTTTCTTTGCTGCTATAAATTATTTCTGTGTAATGAATGATCTTTCTATTTTCCTGTACAATGATGTCAATCTTAAATTATTAATGGAACGTATTGCATTTGAATTAAAAGCTATCTTTTAATATCTTTTACCTCCTACTAATATTGCATCCTCAGATTTAACAACTATCTGTATGATCTTTAGATGTTTCTTTCAACACATTGCTCATATTTACAGTTTGCTCCTTGCAAGGATAAATTAGATTTGTTTTATCTTAGTTTAGATGAAGATTTGTTTCAGCTTTGCATATAGATTAAATTAGCTTAGGACACATGCATATCATCTTAAATAATAAATTCATAAAACGGTGGATCGGGCCGCAACTGGTGCAAAAGAATATAAATCTTTAAATCTTACAGTAGCTGGAACCATTAACCGGATGGATTCCCCATACCAAACGGTGAGCGATCTAATTGGGATTGTTCATTGGGGAGAATCCCTTGTTGCTTGATGCTATGATTTGCGGGGCATCAACAAGTTGTTGACACGACAACCTCTTGTTCAGAACCACAGGTAAAGCGGTTGCATCCAATGGACCCAAGTCAAATTCCAACATCAACACAATCTCCAACCAACAATCCATCAACGAGTCATGCTGAAGTTCCTCACAACACAAGAATTTTGGGAGATGCTGCATGTTTAGAGATGGACATACAAGCCTTGCTTAATTTGCAATCTCCCCAAGAAGACCAGAACCATGTCGACCACACTCCCATTATGGCCCAATCTGTGAACGAAACGCCACAAAAAACAAGCTCTGGTATTCATGTCTCATGTCCACCCTCCCTACCGTGACTGTCCAGTGCAAGAAGAAGAAATCCTAGACGTATTCATGTGGATGAGAGTGCTATGTCGAGGCTTGAAGGCAAGTTTCTAGAATGCACTATCGAATGGCAATGCAAGAAAATTGTCAAAGAATATTTTGAATCCAAAGGTGATGCAGGTAAATGTCAATTATTTCTATGTTTGTTAAAGTCACGTTGTTTAGCTATTGTTAGGAGAATTTTTGGCATAAAGATGGTTAAAAGTTCAGAGGCTAGCAGTCATATTGTTAGAAATCTCCAATCTACATTTAATGTGATTGGGAAGATGTCTCATACAAAAGATCTTTGTGTGGCTCGTCGTGTTTTAGCAGAATCAGTTGTAAGCAAGTCCACAAGGCAACGTCGCCTGCTATCACACACTTCTCACATACTCAAATTAAAAAGAAAAACTATTGAAAGTACTCTGTTATAAGAGAAAAATTTGACACTCCGGGTGGAAATGATTGTTGGGATTTTGTTGGTAGGTTGCCTCGTGCAAATAGGAAGCTAATTGATGCTATTATGGAGTTAGTACAAAATTTTTGGCATGATCATACTAGACCTTCATCAAACCAAAGAGATGTGCTAAAGCTGAGAAAAGTTTCTACTGAACATGAACCCCATGTTAAACACTTCCTTGACACCACATAGACTGAACTCTATGAGAGATTCAGGAATGAGCACACACAATTGAACCTTAGCCAAAGGTCCTTTGAGAAATGCAAGCCATGGTACGTTAGTATATGCATTGATCGGAACACCTGTTGTTGTAGATACCACATAGAATATGAATATTATTATGACACATATAAACATATATTTTGTGATTTGCATACTAACATTGTGCAGGGCTGCAATGGGTCCATACTACCACCGAATGCATCAAGAGACTTTATCCACAACATCATATGTCCAAGGCCCGAAGGACAAAAATATTATGAAAAATCGTGTCTATATGGGACATGTTCTAGGTGCAGTGGGTTTTCTTTTTTGAACCGTGCATCCATGAAAGCAAGGAGCATTATTTTGGTAGGATGGGCATAGAGATGCAGAGCTTCAAGTACGTAACCTATCAATTAGACAGTGCCAAGGAAAGTAAAAATATTGCATTAGTGAAGTCACAGGTACAAATGAATATTGCATATTTTTCATATTACACGTTCAATTTATGACATATACATTTTTCCAAATGCCACATTGTAATATTTCCCTTGTTTTCATGGTAACAGGTACCAGTATGTGACTTCTTGACGGATTTCTACGAGAAAACAAAGTAGTATGTTCAACATGTGCATGTAGCATGATGGCAAGATGAGCAGTACAGAAAATGCAGGGACACATTTCCTGTTGGAACCATCGTGTCAATTGTGGATTTTGCAAAAAATTACACCCTTCAGCCACAAAATGAAATCCAGAGTCAATACTACCATTCAGACCAAGTCAGCATGATCGTACATATTATGTATAGGCATGGGATAGAGAGCAGCAATGATAAGAGGATAATACTGAAGGAGACAAACTTTTACATAAGTGATGATAGAATGTTAGTGTTATATATTGTAACTTCAAAGAATATTATATTTGTACTTTATTATTCCGGAGATGTTTCATCCCTCCGAGGTAACCCTATTATGTATCCGGAGATGTTTATTCCTCCGAGGGTTAGTATTAACTAGGGTTATTAGACCCACCATGTGTGGGTCGGCCCTGTAGTTATATTTTAGGGGTTATTAGACTTCTCCAGGTGAGGTCGGCCCCAACAGGTCTTTTAGTCAGTTGAGAGTCAAGTATAAATAGAGGAGGTGAACTCCTCATTAGATCATTCACTCACTTGTGAAATGGTGTGCACTAGTTGAGGAGATCTGCTAAGGAGTCAAGAGGAGAAGGAGCACATCTTGTATTTTGGTTGATCATCTTATTGAGGAAAGCTTTACTGGGTTTTCTACCCCATGAGGGTTTCCCAGGATATATTGTGTGTTATCTTGTGATTGTGTTTCTATCAGAGATCTTGCTTGTCTATTTGGTTTAAAACTAACATGGTATCAGAGCCAAACTGAATAGGACATCTTTCACAAGGTAAGAATACCTCTTTCTCTCTCTTTGGTGAAGTTAGGGTTTCAGCCCAAAGTTGATATTATTGATTTTTGGTTGCATGGCTGGATAGCCCTTTTCAATACCTTTCTTTTGAGCTATAGATCGAACTTTTTGGTTGGGTAGAACTCCGGGAAATCCAAACCCTAATTCTACCAAAAGTGCGATACGTCAGATTTTGGTTTCAGAAAAAAGTTGTAATTTTTGAATTCTGATTATATGGCTGGGTAGCCCTTCTCAAGAGCATTCTTTTGAGCTATAGATCGAACTTTTTGGTTGGGTAGAACTCCGGGAATTTCAAACCCTAATTCTACCAAAAGTGCGATAAAATTCTGTTCCAGATTCCGGAAAAGTAAAAGGTAACTTTCCAGGTAAGTCTACTCTGTCTCTTGGACTCCCCCAAGAGAAGATGGCTCCAAATAATAAGCTTGAAGACAAGCTAGAAGGCATAGAGAATTTCCGAGCATGGAAATACAGAATTGGTCTAATTCTTGAGGAGAATGATCTTGCTCATTATATCAAGGAGGAAGTTGCAGAACCAGAAGAAGATGAAGCCAAAGAGAAACACAGGAAGGATCTGATTAGGGCAAAGAGAATCATAGCTGATTCCATTAAAGACCACTTGATTCCCCAAGTGTCTTCCAAGAAGACTCCAAAGGAAATGTATGATGCCCTAGGAAGAATGTATGAAGGAAAGAACATCAATAGGAAGATGAATCTAAGGACTCAGTTGAAGAGCACCAATATGAACAAAGGAGAATCCATTCAAGACTACTTCTCAAGATTCCATCAAATCAAAGAACAACTAGATGCCATTGGTGATACCCTTGATGAAGATGAACTTGTGATGACAGCTCTAAATGGTCTCACTAGACCTTGGGAGTCATTCATTCAAACTATGTGTGCCAGAAAAGAAAGTATGAAGTTTGATGTAGTTTGGGAAGATTGTGTACAAGAGGAGGCTAGGGTTGCAAATAGAGAAGCCTTGCTCAAAGAAGATGACCAAGCCTTGGCTACACATACCAAAAGAAGAAGGAGTCAATCCTACTTCAAGAAAGGTGGTCTCAAGGAGTCTCATCCTCCTCACAGATTTCACAAGAAAAGAGGATCTACTCAAAGAAGGGATTACTCTTCTTTCCAGTGCTACTCTTGTCACAAATTAGGACACATTGCTAAAGATTGCCCTCTACAGAAGAAAAAGGGTAATCACTTCAAAAGACATCAAGCACATCTTGCAGAGGATGATAGTGAAGAAGAAGAAATAGAGGAAGAAAGGTCTCACAATAAAAGGCCTAGAGATGAAGGGGAAGAAGAAGAAAGGACCTTCTTCAAAAGGAGGTCAAGAAGAAACACAGAAGAAGATGCAGAAGAATATGTTCTCTTCTCCGCACTCTCTGGATCCATAACCCCTGGTGAAGGTACATGGCTTATTGACAGTGGTGCTTCAAAGCACATGACTGGACAGAAGAGGACCCTCTCAAATCTTGAAGAAAAGAATTCTCCCCAAAAGGTATCTCTAGGAGATGACTATCAATATCCCATTAAGGGAATTGGTGAAGCAAACTACAAACTCGATTCTGGAACTCCCATGAAGATGAAGGAAGTTCTATATGTTCCAGGATTAAAGAAGAATTTGCTTTCAATCTCAGCTTTAGACAAGAAAGGCTATAGAGTTGCATTCATTGATGGACAAGTGTTAATGTGGTCCAAAGGCAAATCCATTAAGGATGCAATTGTTATTGGTGAAGAGGAAGGAGGTTTATATAAACTCAAGGGTCATCCAGAAGCTGCTCTTGTTCATGAAACCTCTAGCCCCAGTGAGCTATGGCATAGAAGACTAGCTCACATTAACTACAAAGCCTTACCTTATGTAAGCAAGGTGGTCATAGGACTACCAGATTTAAAGGTTGATCATAATGGCTCATGCAAAGGATGTAAGAAAGGCAAGAATGTCAAGAACCCATTTCCAAAAAGTGAAACAAAGACCAAAGGGATCTTGGAGTTAATACACTCAGATGTGTGTGGTCCAATGCCCACCACCTCTCTAAGTGGGTTTGAATACTATCTTTCTTTCATTGATGATCATTCAAGGAAAACTTGGATATACTTTCTAAAAGGTAAGAATGAAGTTTTTGGGAAGTTCAAAGAGTTCAAGGCTCTAATAGAAAATCTCTCAGAAAAGAAAATCAAGATTCTCAGAACAGACAATGGTGGAGAATATACTTCAAAAGAGTTTGAAGAATTCTGTAAGGAAGCTGGAATCAAAAGAGAACTAACCACTCCCTACAATCCCCAACAAAATGGGGTTGCAGAAAGGAAAAATAGAACCATCATGGAAGCTGTGAAGACTATGATACATGACCAGGATCTTCCTATGTATCTGTGGGATGAAGCAGCCAGAACAGCAGTATATGTTCAAAACAGATTATCTCATAGTGCTCTTGATTTCAAAACTCCAGAAGAAGTGTTTACTGGAAAGAAGCCCGAGGTAAGCCATCTTAAAATATTTGGGTGTCCTGTGTACATCCACATTCCAAAGGAAAAGAGAACCAAGTTGGATCCTTCTGGTAAGAAAGGAATATTTGTTGGCTATTGTGAATCATCCAAAGCCTTCAGGATTTACATACCAGGCTTTCATCATATAGAAATAAGTAGAGATGTAACCTTCGATGAGGAAGCAGCTCTTAAGAAATCTAGAAAATGTCAACTTGAAGAAGTTTATGAAGAAGATGCATCTCCCAGAGTCTCAGATACTGTTCACATCCCTGAGGAGGACATAACAGAGGATCATGACATTCTGGAACCACAAGAACCCCCTGTTGCAGAATTATCTAGGAAAAGAAGACCAGCATGGGCTAGAGATATTATACAAGGAGCTGAAAGATATGGTGCTCCTGAAGGCTCCACTAGAGAAAGGAAGAAACCAAAGCTAGTGTCCAACTATATGGCCTTGATGTGTGATCTTGTGGATCAACTGCCTACTAGCTATGAAGAAGCAGCTCAAAAGAAAGAATGGGTAGAAGCAATGACTAAAGAATATCAGTCAATAATGAAAAATGATGTTTGGGATATAGTCCCCAAACCAAGAGATAAAAGTGTGGTTTCTTCCAAATGGATTTTCAAAATAAAACATGCTGCAGATGGAAGCATTGAAAAATACAAGGCAAGGTTTGTAGCCAGAGGATTCTCTCAAAAGGAGGGAATTGACTATGAAGATACATTTGCACCTGTTGCTAGGTATACTTCGATTAGAACTATCATGGCACTTGCATCTATGATGAAATGGAAATTGCATCAAATGGATGTTAAGACAGCCTTCCTGAATGGTGTAATTGAAGAAGAAGTATACATAGAACAACCTCAAGGTTTTGAGGTCAAAGACGGAAGGACCCATGTATGCAAACTAAAGAAGGCATTATATGGTTTGAAGCAAGCTCCCAGAGCTTGGTATGGAAGAATTGACAGCTTCTTATTAAGCATGGGCTTTACCAAAAGTAAAGCTGACCCCAATCTATATCTTAAGGTAATGAATGATGAACCTGTTATATTGCTATTATATGTAGATGATTTATTTCTAACAGGAAATGAGAAACAAATCATTGAAAGCAAGAAGAAGCTTTCTTCAGAATTCGAAATGAAAGATCTCGGATTAATGCACTACTTCTTAGGCCTAGAAGTGTGGCAAGAGCCAAAAGGGATCTTTCTAAATCAAGGTAAGTATACTGTGGAGATCCTCAAAAGGTTTGATATGTTGGAGTGTAAAGCTATGGCCACTCCCATGGACTCCAACCTAAAACTGCTAGCTAATGATTCATCAAAACTAGTGGACATAACCCTATATAGACAAATCATTGGATCTTTGATGTACTTGACAAATACTAGGCCTGATATATGCTTTGCTGTAAATACCCTAAGTCAGTTTCAAGTAGAACCTAGAAAGGTTCACCTTATAGCTGCAAAGCATATCATGAGGTACCTAAAAGGTACAGTGGACTATGGTCTTTACTATCTTAGAGACAATGAACTCAAGTTGCATGGTTTCTCAGATTCTGATTGGGCAGGTAGTGTCTCAGACAGAAAAAGTACTTCAGGTGGATGTTATGGTCTTGGATCTACCATGATCTCCTGGTTCAGCAAGAAACAATCTAGTGTGGCCCTCAGTACCGCTGAAGCAGAATATATAGCTGCTTGCTCTGCCAGCTGTGAAGCGGTGTGGCTTCGGAAACTCTTATCTGGAATCTTTGACTTAGAGATGGATCCTACTGTGGTTATGTGTGATAATCAAAGCTGCATTAAGATGACTGAAAATCCTGTGTTCCATGATAAGTCAAAACACATTGAGATCCGTTACTTCTATATACGAGACATGGTGCAGAGAGGAGCCATCAAGCTCGAGTACATAAGCACTGAAGATCAGGTTGCCGATATCTTGACTAAACCTCTGTCTCGAGTAAAGTTTGAATACTTCCGAGACAAGCTTGGTTTAGTCCAGAAGGACCCTCCTCGAAAGGGGGAGTAGTATAGTATTTCTGTCACTTATTTTCTGTTTTGTTAGCTACTTACAATTATTTAGATTTAGAACTCTTACATATCGTTTATGCTAGATTTGATATGATGTATTAGTGAGAATACATACATGTTTTGATGTGATGTGTACACGTTTTGATTAGTGATGTATACATGTTTTGATGTACACGTGTTTTGATGTGATGTGTACACGTTTTGATTAGTGATGTATACATGTTTTGATGTACACATGTTTTGATGTGATGTGTACATGTTTTGATTAGTGATGTATACATGTTTTGATGTACACATGTTTTGATGTGATGTGTACATGTTTTGATTAGTGATGTATACATGTTTTGATGTACACATGTTTTGATTAGTGATGATGTACATATGTTTTGATGTGATGTATACATGTTTTGATGTATACATGTTTTGATGAACACATGTTTTGATGAGATGAATACATGTTTTGATGTGATATATGATTGTACCTGTATGGATGAAGATACAGTTGAGGGGATTGGATCATCCCTGGACTTTCAGTCCTAAAGAGAACCGTAGACGTAAGGTCTCCGAGAATGAAGTCCTTAGTGGACAGTTGAGGGGATTGGATCATCCCTGGACTTTCAGTCCTAAAGAGAACCGTAGACGTAAGGTCTCCGAGAATGAAGTCCTTAGTGGACAGTTGAGGGGATTGGATCATCCCTGGACTTTCAGTCCTAAAGAGAGCCGTAGACGTAAGGTCTCCGAGAATGAAGTCCTTAGTGGACAGTTGAGGGGATTGGATCATCCCTGGACTTTCAGTCCTTAAGAGAGCCGTAGACGTAAGGTCTCCGAGAATGAAGTCCTCAGTGGACAGCTGAGGGGATTGGATCATCCCTGGACTCTCAGTCCTAAAGAGAGCCGTAGACGAGAGGTCTCCGAGAATGAAGTCCTTGGTGGACTTGAGGGGATTGGATCATCCCTGGACTCTCAGTCCTAAAGAGAGCCGTAGACGTGAGGTCTCCGAGAATAGAAGATAGGACTGCATCGTCCCTGGACCTTAGTTCAAAATGTACGTGATAGGGATTGCATCATCCCGGAACTGATAGTTCAAAATGTACGTGATGGGGATTGCATCATCCCGGAACTGATAGTTCAAAATGTACGTGATAGGGATTGCATCATCCCGGAACTGATAGTTCAAAATGTACGTGATGGGGATTGCATCATCCCGGAACTGATAGTTCAAAATGTACGTGATGGGGATTGCATCATCCCGGAACTGATAGTTCAAAATGTACGTGATGGGGATTGCATCATCCCGGAACTGATAGTTCAAAATGTACGTGATGGGGATTGCATCATCCCGGAACTGATAGTTCAAAATGTACGTGATAGGGATTGCATCATCCCGGAACTGATAGTTCAAAATGTACGTGATGGGGATTGCATCATCCCGGAACTGATAGTTCAAAATGTACGTGAAGGGGATTGTATCATCCCCGGACTTCGGTCCCTGAATTGATCCGTAGACGAATGGTCTCCGAGAAAGTAATGGTATTGATGATGTGGTTACTTGTATCAGTAGGATACTTGTATTGATGATGTGGCTACTTGTATCGGTAGGATACTTGTATTGATGATGTGGTTACTTGTATCAGTAGGATACTTGTATTGATGATGTGGTTACTTGTATCAGTAGGATACTTGTATTGATGATGTGGTTACTTGTATCAGTAGGATACTTGTATTGATGATGTGGCTACTTGTATCGGTAGGATACTTGTATTGATGATGTGGTTACTTGTATCAGTAGGATACTTGTATTGATGATGTGGTTACTTGTATCGATAGGATACTTGTATTGATGATATGGTTACTTGTATCGGTAGGATACTTGTATTGATGATGTGGTTATCTGTATCGGTGGGATACTCATATTGTTGTGTAGGATACTTGTATGATCGTATGATGACGATGCTACTGATCATGTGATGACGATGCTGCTGATCATGTGATGACGATGCTGCTGATCGTATGATGACGATGCTGCTGATCGTGTGATGACGATGCTGCTGATCGTGTGATGACGATGCTGCTGATCGTGTGATGACGATGCTGCTGATCGTGTGATGACGATACTGTTGATCGTATGACGACGATGCAGCTGATCATGTGAAGACGATGCTAAAGATCATGATGTTGATATTGATGTACCAGTAACTAGTTGAGTTACTGATGAAGTCGAATTGAAGAAAGCTTCCGATGATTTATAGATGTATCATGTGTAGTGACTCCTTGCTCCTGCAGATGCTGTTATAATATCCTTCTCGTTAAGGGGGAGTGTTATATATTGTAACTTCAAAGAATATTATATTTGTACTTTATTATTCCGGAGATGTTTCATCCCTCCGAGGTAACCCTATTATGTATCCGAAGATGTTTATTCCTCCGAGGGTTAGTATTAACTAGGGTTATTAGACCCACCATGTGTGGGTCGGCCCTGTAGTTATATTTTAGGGGTTATTAGACTTCTCCAGGTGAGGTCAGCCCCAACAGGTCTTTTAGTCAGTTGAGAGTCAAGTATAAATAGAGGAGGTGAACTCCTCATTAGATCATTCACTCACTTGTGAAATGGTGCGCACTAGTTGAGGAGATCTGCTAAGGAGTCAAGAGGAGAAGGAGCACATCTTGTATTTTGGTTGATCATCTTATTGAGGAAAGCTTTACTGGGTTTTCTACCCCATGAGGGTTTCCCAGGATATATTGTGTGTTATCTTGTGATTGTGTTTCTATCAGATATCTTGCTTGTCTATTTGGTTTAAAACTAACAGTTAGGAACCCGTGTCAACCCTTCTCTTTACTATGTTAGTATATTGTTGTTGGATGCATATGCTTTGTAAGTCGTCCCGTAGTATTTTTTGATCCATAGTTTATATTAGCCCATAGTATTGACCCATAGTATTGGACGCATATGCTTTGTAAGTCGTCCCATAGTATTATATGTCCCATGGTTTGGCCTCATAGTATTGGGCATAGACTTAGTATATAAGTGTGTGTTGAGGTCATTGAAGGCACCGTGAAGTTAATTGTATTGAGCTTGCTCAAAAGAGGTTGCCCCCTCGAAGTGGCCCATGATTAATATAAAAGTGATTATGAGTTCTATTATTTCTGATATCTCATGTATTTGCATTAATTCATTATTGCAGGTTCATCACATCTGGTATCAGAGCACTTTCTTGGGCTTGTTGGATAGAATTTCTACCAATTTTTTTTTTTTTGCATCTGTTGCAAGTTTGGATCTGGGGATAACCCCTATCCGCTTAACTGTGGGAAGTAATTGGGAATAAGCCCTAAAACTCATTGTGAGGAGTACCATAGGAACCCCAAAGTAGCTGGCCCATTGAGAGGACCTGCCAGTGAAAAGGGCAACGAACCCTACTTGATTGACTAGTTCCCACCTGTGAGGTAAACCAAGAGCTGTCGTTTGTGGCAAAGCGGCTATCAGTTTTACCTGAGCCATGGAGTGAGGGGTACTTCCCCAATACGCAAGCCATAAGATAGCATTGGTGGCCGAGTGAATCCCGTGAACCGATAGGAAGCCGCACATACCTAGGGTCCATATTTATTTTCAGCTGAACTGTTGCCGATCACTTCCGCTCCAGATCTAGCCATTTCAGATCTATTCTGAAAGTCATTCCAGATCCAGTCACCGTTTCAGAGCCAGCCGTTTTCGATCCCTTCCGTGCCGCTGTTATCGATCCACTTCTAAAAAAGAAAAAGAAAAAGAAAATTCTGTTTTTCGGCCATATCTCCCTTGTTTCAACTCTGTTTTCCCCAAAACTTCACTGACATCCCTGCAATCCCATTCTGCATATTTCATTCATGAAGACCCTATCCCAAATTCCACTTCCCAAGACTAGAAATCCCACATTTGTCTATTTTTAGGGTTTTCAATAACTCCTTCAATTTTCACCCAAACGTCTTCAAATTTTGCCACCATGTTCCTTTCCTAATTTTGCTTCTTTGTCCCTCTCTACCAAATTTTCTCATTCTTTCACCCCGCTTCTGAAATCCCCATTTTTTGTTTCTGTGTCCATCAAAAAGTGTTCAAAACCTAGTCAAACCCCAATTACCCATCCGAGTTTTTCCCAAATCCAAATCTTCCTTTACTAAATAAGCTTTTGTTTGTGTTTTTCTATCAATTTCCAAAAAAAAAACTCTTGGTTGTGGTTGTCACCCGCGCAGGAGAAAAAACTATGGAGGAAGCACTTGCAGCCATCCAAACCAAACTCCAAGATCTAGATGAAAAATTTCTCAGCCTCCATCTTCAGCATTCAGCCATGAACAATAACCAACAACCAGAGTCTTTTGCAGCCACCAGGTTCTTTTCTTCCAGCAATTTTCGCAGGCCGAAGCTTGATTTTCCTCGCTTCAATGGTACTGATCCGACTGGATGGATATACCAAGCAGAACAATATTCTAGTCTGCATAATACTTTTGATGTCCAGAAAGTTCCACTTGCATCCTTTCATTTGGAACAAGAAACCCTTCAATGGTACCGTTGGTACATCAAAGCTCATCCCGAGGCAAACTGGACAGATTTTTGCCAACTCCTTTTGCCACAATTTTGTCCTAGTGCTTTTGATGACTTCACAGGAGCACTCACTAAACTTCACCAAATTGGCATAGTGAGAGAGTATCAGACAAAATTTGAGAAACTGGCCAATCACACAGAATGATTGTCTGATGAATTCTATAGGAGTTGTTTTATCAGTGGTCTCAAGGATGAAATCCGCTCAGAGGTCAAAATGTTATGTCCCAACACAATGATGAAAGTTTTAGGGTTGGATAAGTTGGCAGAGGACAAGATCGCATCTCAACAACGCTCCAAACCCACCTTTGTTCCCTTCAGAAATATGGGTTCCTAACGACCTCCCGTCACGCCTGCTCCTCAACCAACTCCTATCAAGCATTTGTCTGAAACAGAGATGCAGGCACGCCGAGAAAAATGGCTTTGTTATAATTGTGATGAGAAATTCACTCGGGGACATAGATGTGTTCAACAAAAGCTCTATCTCTTGGATGTGGATTCTCCGCCTGCCTCAGAACTTGATGAAGAAGCTCCAGATACAGTAGATGATCAGGTCGACATTCAACACCCGCCTGTTGACACCCCATCTCAGGACGACCCACCCGAGATCTCTCTTGATGCTGTAACCGACGTCACCACCCCACAAACAATGCGAGTCAGGGGATACTTCAAGAAGCTCCCTCTTACCATACTCATTGATTCTAGTAGCACTCATAACTTCATTGACCCTCGGATTGCCAAACAGGCTGATTGTTTTGTCCATCCTTGCTCCAACTTTGAATTCATTGTTGCCAATGGGGGCACCTTACCTTGCAAGGGGAAGTGTCACAATGTGCGTATCTCTATGGAAGATTATAACCTGCGTTCTGACATGTTTACCTTGTCCTTAGGTGGATGTGATGTGGTTTTGGGCGTTCAATGGTTACGCACACTTGGCCCCATCTTATGGGATTTTGCAGAACTTTGGATGCAATTTTCAGTCAATGGGGCACAACACAAATTAATGGGCTTACAACCAGGGTCTCTCTGCATCATTAGTTCACATCGCTTGGAAAAAATCCTTAAGAATAATTCACATGGTGTCATCACTCAGCTCCATTCCATTCAGATGCACCCATCAACGGTCTCCACTACTTCCTTGGATAGATATGCAGGTGTCTTTGTTGAACCAATGAGCTTGTCACCTTCAAGAGACCTTTCCGGTCAGAATTTAGTTGCATCTATCTCTCAGTAGGAATTGATGGCTATTTTGCATGCAGTACAGAAGTGGCAGCCATACCTATTAGGGAATTATTTTTGCATCAAGACTGATCTCCAGAGTCTGGCAAATTTTCTGGAACAATGGGTCTCCTCCCCAACACACCTAAAATGGGTTATCCAACTCATGGGTTATCCCTATGCGATCACTTACAATAAGGGTAAGGACAATATGGTGGTAGATGCCCCTTCTCGCACAATTGATGACCTAGTTTCTCTTACAGCTCTTTCTCTGCTTGTTCCAAATTGGTTGCAATATGTTCAACAGGGCTATCTCTTCTATGAACTCCATGCTTCTTCATCAGCAGGGCACTCTGGGTTCTTCAAAAGGTATGACCAGGAACAATGTAACTTCTTTTGGCAGGGACTGAAAATGACAATTCAACAGATGGTGGCTGACTTTGATACTTTCCAGGTCAACAAGGGTGAAATGACACTCCTTTCTGGATTGCTCAAACCCTTGCCGATCCCTACACAGCTTTGGCCAACTATTTCTATGGATTTCCTAGCAGCGCTCTGGTGGTACAATACCACATCTCAAGGGACACCATATGAAGCAGTCTATGGACATACACCACCAGTTCTTCTTCCATACACCCTTAGCAGCTCCCCAGTTCAGGAAATTGACTTGGTTCTTCGAAACTGCGATCAGATTCTTCTCATTCTACCGGACAATCTTCACATGGCTATAATTTTCCTGAAACAACAAGCCGATCAACATCGTTCTGAGCACATTTTCCACGCAACTGATATGGTTCTTCTTCGTCTACATCCTTCCAAGCAATCCTCCCTGACACTCCAAAGGCGTCAGTGGCCCGAAATGCAACCTGAGGATGCTACCGGGGAACCACTCCTTCAGATTCTGCAACAATTTCTCCAACCAAAGCTTTGAGGACAAAGCTTTTTATAAAGGAGAGGGGATGTTAGGAACCCATGTCAACCCTTCTCTTTACTATGTTAGTATATTGTTGTTGGACGCATATGCTTTGTAAGTCGTCCCGTAGTATTTGTTGATCCATAGTTTATATTAGCCCATAGTATTGACCCATAGTATTGGACGCATATGCTTTGTAAGTCATCCCATAGTATGATATGTCCCATGGTTTTGACTCATAGTATTGGGCATAGACTTAGTATATAAGTGTGTGTTGAGGTCATTGAAGGCACCGTGAATTTAATTGTATTGATCTTGCTCAAAGGAGGTTGCCCCCTCGAAGTGGCACGTGATCAATATAAAAGTGATTCTGAGTTCTATTATTTCTTATATATCATGTATTTGCATCAATTCATTATTGTAGTTTCATCACATAGAACCCATGATCTGCATTATGTGCAACATTGTTTTCGAATTTCCTATGATCAATTGAAGGAGAGAGATATATAGATGGATCAGCATTGGATATGGACGGATGGTTCTGCGGTTCAGTTCAAAAATGCCTGAGTATTCCAATGGATGAGTATTTTGCATAAGACTTATAATGTGCTGCATATTTGGAACTATTTTGAGACCGGGCACGGAAAAGGAGAGAAAGATGGGGCTGGTGCATGCATAAAGACCTCACTACGAAGGGAAGATATGAGATTTGACAGGGAACCTCATATCCTATATGCAGAATCCATAGTTCAATGGTGCTCTGCAACAATGTCATACCGAGCAAGAGATCAACAAACATCATCAGTGGCAGGACATGTGGTAAGAAATTTTTGGCGAGTGGTTGACATAGACTGATCGCGTTCCTATAGTTGCAGCATAGTACAAGGAACACATGGATTTCATTCAGTTCGAAGCTCAAATAACCCCTTATTTGAAATATGGACGCGAAATCTTGCATGCTTTTGCAGTAGTGGCGAATGGGATGAATGCGAATGCATGTACTAGGTTGATGAATGGGATCGTGTGTCACTTGCAATAGACCAACGTGCAGTTGTTGAAAAAAACCAGTTAGAGGAGGGTCAGTCAACGATTTCAATAGACTACAACCATATCTTAGATCTTGTACAACAGGACACATATACGCCGTTGTTTCCCTAAAAGACAATGAATGGGGCACAGATTATTGGTTGGAATGGTGCATCCAAGGTAAGCAAACCCTCTACACATCATTAATAGACGATGAAGGGATTGAATTTCCTATTGGATCGATGGTGGTTAAGGGGGAATATCTTACACTAGATGGGAAGTCAAGAAAGACTAGTGGGCATGTATTCATGGATTACAAACCAGGTTCAGTGGTGTATCACTTCACAAACTTGATCGTTGGCACAAACATCCATCTTCAGACAATGTCAAGCAAGATCTCAACCAAGGTACGCTACTACCTTCCTCATTCAGATCAGGAGAGATTGATGGAGACAATTAGCAACAGAGAGGATCCAAATGGATTTATTGAATGAGGCTAGTCAACTTTACATAAGATAAATAATTGCATCAAAGAATGTTATGTTCTACATCGAGGTATGTGTATTTTTACGTTATTTTGTTGGTACATGCATTTTTTTGTTGATACATACATACATACATGTCTTTGTCATACATACATGCATACATACATACAGATACATACATACATAGAGATACATAGAGATACATACATACATACATAGAGATACATCTATCTACCATTTCATCCTTTGTCATTAATGTTTAGAAACCTAATCTATCACTAGAAATCCTAGAAAGCTAAACTAACCCTAGAAACACAATTTTAACACTAGAAAACTAAGCTAGAATACTATAAACCTAATCTAGTCCTATAAACCTAAACTAGCCCTATAAACACTAATCTAACCAAAACTAGCCCTACCACTTCTCTCATTTGGTATGAGAGAAGTTGCTTTAGACCTACCTCACTCATGTCAATGCCTGAGTTTTCAGAGGCTGACCTCCCACCCCACATGTCCTCTTCAACATTTTTTCTTCTCTTGGTTTTGTGCCCACCCAAACTTTTTTCATGTTTTCGGTACCTTGAGGTATATCCCCAACCCAAAAAACTCTTTTATTATGATGATTATGTTGGTTATTGGCTTCACCCAACAAAATTATATTCAACAATACACATATTCATAGATTTGGTTCCCCATGCTCAATGCTCACCCAAATCTAGCTAGATTTTGGGTTTTTTCCCTTATCCAAGCATCGTGTCATCAACCTAGGGTTTCCACTAATATATTCTAACTAGATACTAGAATATCCTTGACCAAATTTGATGGAAAAATGCATAGAGATCTTCTAGACTCTTAGATATGTATCCTAGCAATTTATTTTAAAACATGCTCATTTATGGTTGGAGATTGATGCTTGATTCCTATAGATAACCACTTAGAGGGACTTGGCATCATCATCATCAACATCATCATCACCATCACCATCATCATCAACGTCTTCAGCATTATCGCCATCTTCATCATCATTGTCATCTCTGGGTTCCTCATCAACATCAACATCAACATCATCATCATCAGCATCAGCATCATCATCTTCATCACCATCACAATCATCATCAACGTCTTCATCATCATCACCATCTTCATCATCATTGTCATCTCTAGGTTCCTCATCAACATCTCCATCATCACATCTTCTTCGTCATCATCATCATCATCTTCATCACCATCACCATCATCATCAATGTCTTCATCATCACCACCATCTTCATCATCATCACCATCTTCATCACCATTGTCATCTCTAGGATCCTCATCAACATCTCCATCATCATCATCTTCTTCGTCATCATCATCATCATTATCATCATCTTCATCACCATGACCATCATCATCAACGTCTTCATCGTCATCACCATCTTCATCATCATTGTCATCTCTAGGATCCTCATCAACATTTCCATCATTATCATCTTCTTCATCATCATCATCACCATCATCATCACCATCACCATCACCATCATCATCAACGCCTTCATCATCATCACCATCATCATCATAATGAACATCTTCATCATCATTTTCATCTCTAGTTTCCTCATCAACATCTCCATCATCACATATTCTTCGTCATCATCATCATCATCATCATCTTCATGACCATGACCATCATCATCAAAGTCTTCATCATCACCATCATATTCATCATCATCATTAACTCTAACTCTAACCCTAATTCAATTTCCTTCTATAACTGTAATGCTAACCCTCACCCAAACCCTAGCACTAAACCATCTTCTTCACCATCACCTTCACCATCACCATCACCATCACCATCAACGTCTTCATCATCATCACCATCATCATCATCATCAACATCTTCATCATCATTGTCATCTCTAGGTTCCTCATCAACATCTCCATCATGATTGTCATCTCTAGGTTCCTCATCAACATCTCCATCATCACATCTTCTTCGTCATCATCATCATCATCATCATCATCACCATATTGAGCAAAACCCTAGTTTCCAAAATGGACATACATGGTAACACCTAGGCCACGACACTAGAGGATAGGGGCACCCGTAGCACTATCCCGATGTCCTGAATCCAATAGAGTCGACGGTTTGTCGATCTGAGCGTCGATCGTCATTCTATGGCTCGTTCCGTCTCGCATACAAAAGGCCTTCAAGGACACCTACTGGATACCTACCGGGGGAATAGAATTCCAACCGTGCAGCAAAACCGGGTTCCGGGGAGCCCTACAAGTGTGTATAGGGAGGTTCCAGCTGGGAACGCTAGCCATACCTTCTCGGTCAACGATTTTGCAAATTTGACCCCAATGTGCAAAAATTGCACACTCCTGTACTGAGTAAAACCCTAGTTTCCAAAATGGATGTACAATATGACACCTGGGCCATGGGTCTATAGGACAGGGGCACCCCTAGCACTATCCTGGTGTCCTGAATCCAACGGATTTGACGGTTTGTCGATCCGAGCCACGGTCGTCATTCTATGGCTCGTTCCGTCTCACATCCAAAAGGCCTTCAAGGACACCTGCTGGATACCTGTCGGGGGCATAAAATTCCAACTGTGCAACAAAACCAGGTTTCGGGGAGTCCTACAAGTGTGTCTAGGGAGGTTTCAGCTGGGAATGCTAGCCATACCTGCCTGGTCGATGATTTTGCAAATTTGACCCCAATGTGTAAAAATTGCACACTCCCGTAGTGAGAAAAACCCTAGTTTCTAAAATGGACATATAAGATGACACCTGGGCCATGAGACCGAAGGAGAGGGGCACCCCTAGCACTATCCCGATGTCCTGAACCCAACAGAGTTGACGGTTTGTCGATCCGAGCCACGGTCGTCATTCTATGGCTCATTCTGTCTCGCATCCAAAAGGCCTTTAGGAACACCTGTAGGATACCTACCGGGGGCATAGAATTCCAACCGTGCAACAAAACCGAGTTCTAGGGAGTCCTCCAAGTGTGTCTAGTAAGGTTCCATCTTGGAACGCTAGACATACCTGCCCGGTCAACGATTTTGCAAATTTGACCCCAATGTGTAAAAATTGCACAATTCCGTACTGAGCAAAAACCTAGTTTCCAAAATGGACGTACAAGATGACACCTGGGCCACAAGACCTGAGGAGAGGGGCACCCCTAGCACTATCCCAATGTCTTGAATCCAATGGAGTCGACGGTTTTTCGATCCGAGCCATAGTCATCATTCTATGGCTCGTTCCATCTCGCATCCAAAAGGCCTTCAGGGACACCTGCAGGATACCTGCCGGGGGCATAGAATTCCAACCGTGCAATGAAATCGAGTTTAGGGGAGTCCTGCAAGTGTGTCTAGGAAGGTTCCAACTGGGAATGTAGCCGTTCCAGCTGGGAATGCTAGCCATACCTGCCCGGTCGACGATTTTGCAAATTTGACCCCAATGTGAAGGCCATGCCAAATTTGCTCAAGGGGGGCATTTCTCGTCCAGAGACCCCCAGGCATGCATGGCCACCATGGATAGGTCCACAATGGCCACATGGACTTGTGGGAGCTGACGGAATCCAAGTCCACTCATCGGTTTGGGCTCCGAGGCCTTAGAGCAAATCCCTAAAGTGTCCCTGAAAGGCCCCTGGGTGCCCGACTAGAATTCCCATAGCATCCAAACCGTGGCTCTGTTCGTGAATCCGTCGATTCTGGTGGGTCCGGGACGCCAGGTTTTAGCTAGGGCCCCCCCACAGCGTGCCTCGAAGACCCATAAACGGTGCCAATGGGCCATCTCCGGAGCTAGGGTTTTGCTCAGTGAGGGCCATTCCAAATTCGCTCAAGGGGGCCATTTTGCGTCTAGAGGCCTCTGGGCGTGTGTGGCCACTGTGGATAGGTCTACAATGGCCACGTGTACCTATCCACGGTGGCCACGCATGCCTGGGGGCCTCCAGACGAAAAATGCCCCCCTTGAGGGAATTTGGAATGGCCCTCACTGAGCAAAACCCTAGCTTCAGAGATGCCCCATTGGCACAGCTTCTGGGTCTTCAAGGCATGCTGTGGGGGGTCCCTTAGTGGAAAATCGGCGTCCCGGACCCACCAGAATCGACGTATTCACGAATGGAGCCACGGTTTGGCTGCTACTGGCATTTAAGTCGGGCACCCCGGGGCCATTCAGGGACACTTTGGGGATTTGCTCCGGGGCCATGGAACCCAAACCAGCGAGCGAACTTGGATTATGTTGGCTCCCATAGGTCCACATGGCCATTGTGGACCTATCCATGGTGGCCACGCACGCCCTGGGGCCTCCGGACGAGAAATGCCCCCCTTGAGCGAATTTGGAATGGTCCTCACTAAGCAAAACCCTAGCTCCGGAGATGGCCCATTGGCACCGCTTCAGGGTCTTCGAGGCACATTGTGGGGGGGGGGGGGATAGCTGAAACCCAGCATCCCGGACCTGCCATAATTGATGGATTCGTGAACGAAGCCACGGTTTGGATGCTACGAGCATTCTAGTCGAGCACCTCGGGGCCATTCAGGGACACTTTGGGGATTTGCTCCGGGGCCACGGAACCCAAACCGTCCAGTGGACTTGAATTTCGCCAGCTTCCATAGGTCCACGTGGCCATTATGGACCTGTCCACGGTGGCCATGCATGCCCGGGGGCCTCCGGACGAGAAATGCCCCCCTTGAGCGAATTTGGAATGGCCCTCAAAAAGAAACACCCTAGCTCCGGAGATGGCCCATTGGCACCGCTTCTGGGTCTTCGTGGCACACTTTGGGGGGTCCCCTAACTGAAGCCCAGCATCCTGGACCCACCAGAATTGATGGATTCACAAACAGAGCCATGGTTTGGATGCTACGAGCATTTTAGTCGGGCACCCCGGGGCCATTTAGGGAGACTTTGGGGATTTGCTTCGGGGCCACGGAACCTAAACTGGCGAGTGGACTTGGATTCCATCAGCTCCCACAAGTCCACATGGCCATTGTGGACCTGTCCACAGTGGCCATGCACACCCGAGGGCCTCTGGACGAGAAATGCCCCCCTTGAGCGAATTTGGAATGGCCCTCATTGAGCAAAACCCTCGCTCCGGAGATGGACCATTGATACTGCTTTCGAGTCTTCAAGATACGTTGTGGGGGGGGGCCTAGCTGAAACCCAGTGTCCCGAACGCACTGAAATCGACGGATTCACGGACGGAGCCACAGTTTGGATGCTACGAGCATTCTAGTCGAGCACCCCCGGGCCATTAAGGGACACTTTGGGGATTTGCTCCGGGGACATGGAACCCAAACTGATGAGTGGACTTGGATTCCATCGGCTCCCACAGGTCTATGTGGCCATTGGGGGCCTATCCACGGTGGCCATACACACCCGGGGGCCTCCAGATGAGAAATGGCCCCCTTGAGCGAATTTGGAATGGCCCTCACTGAGAAAAACCCTAGCTCTGGATATGGCCCATTAGCGTCGCTTCCAGGTCTTCGAGGCATGCTATGGGGGGACCTCTAGCTGAAAACCGGTGTCCCGGACCCACCGAAATCAATGGATTCAATAAAAGAACCACGGTTTGGATAGTACAAGCATTCTAGTCGGGCATCCCGGGGCCATTCAGGGACACTTTGGGGATTTTCTCTGGGGCCACGGAACCCAAATCGACGAGTGGACTTGGATTCCGTCGACTCCCACAAGTCCACATGGCCATTTTGGATCTGTCCTTGGTGGCCATGCATGCCTGGGGGCCACCAGATGAGAAATGGCCCCCTTGAGAGAATTTGGAATGGCCCTCACTGAGCAAAACCCTAGCTTTGGAGATGGCCCATTGGCACCGCTTCTAGGTCTTCGAGGCATGCTGTGGGGGGTCCCCTAGCTGAAAATCGACGTGTTGGACCCACCGGACTCGATAGATTCGCAAACGGAGCCACAGTTTGGCAACTAAGGGCATTCTAGTCGGGCACCTCGGGGCCATTCAGGGACACTTTGGGGATTTGCTCCGGGGCCACGGAACCCAAATCGGCAAGTGGACTTGGATTTCGTCGGCTCCCACAGATCCACTTGGCCATTGTAGACCTGTCCACGGTGGCTACGCATGCCCGGGGGCCTCTGGATGATGATGACGATGGAGATTTTGATGAGGATGAAGATGGTGATGGTGATGATGAAGAACATGGTTTAGTGCTGGGGTTTGGGTGAGGGTTAGGGTTAGAGTTAGAGTTAATAATGATGATGAAGATGGTGATGATGATGAAGACGTTGATGATGATGGTGATGGCGATGAAGATGATGATGATGATGATGAAGAATATGTGGTGATGGAGATGTTGATGAGGATCCTAGAGATGACAATGATGATGAAGATGGTGATGATGATGAAGAAGTTGATGATGATGGTGATGGTGATGGTGATGGTGATGGTGAAGAAGATGGTTTAGTTCTAGGGTTTGGGTGAGGGTTAGGGTTGGAGTTATAGAAGGAAATTGAATTAGGGTTAGAGTTAGAGTTAATGATGATGATGAAGATGGTGATGATGATGAAGATGTTGATGATGATGGCAATGGCGATGAAGATGATGATGACGAAGAAGATGTGATGATGGAGATGTTGATGAGGAGCCTAGAGATGACAATGATGATGAAGATGGTGATGATGATGAAGATGTTGATGATTATGGTGATGGTGATCGTGATGATGAAGAAGATGGTTTAGTGCCAGGGTTTGGGTGAGGGTTAGGGTTAGAGTTATAGAAACAAATTGAGTTAGGGTTAGAGTGAGAGTTAATGATGATGATGAAGATGGTGATGATGATGAAGACGTTGATGATGATGGTGATGGTGATGAAGATGATGATGATGATGACGACGAAGAAGATGTGATGATGGAGATGTTGAGGAGGAGCATAGAGATGACAATGATGAAGAAGATGGTGATGATGATGAAGATGGTGATGATGATGAAGACGTTAATGATGATGGTGGTGGTGATGGTGATGGTGATGGTGATGATGAAGAAGATGGTTTAGTGCTAGGGTTTGGGTGAGGGTTAGGGTTAGAGTTATAGAAGGAAATTGAATTAGGGTTAGAGTTAGAGTTAATGATGATGATGAAGATGGTGATGATGATGAATATGGTGATGATGATGAATATGGTGATGATGATGAAGACGTTGATGATGACGGTGATGGCGATGAAGATGATGATGATGATGACAAAGAAGATGTGATGATGGAGATATTGATGAGGAACCTAGAGATGACAATGATGATGAAGATCTTGATGATGATGATGATGGTGATGATGATGAAGACGTTGATGGTGATGGTGATGGTGATGGTGAAGAAGATGGTTTAGTGCTAGGGTTTGGGTGAGGGTTAGGGTTAGATTTATAGAAGGAAATTGAATTCGGTCATTTCTCTAATGTACATTTTATATTAATGGTATGGCTTGGTCTAAGGTGGTGCTCTCAAATAGCTATTTAATTATGAAATATTTAACAAGACATGAATTAAATTTAAGATAAGTGTATTGTTGAATATAGTGAGCAATGAGCATGGGGAACCAAGTCTATGAATATGTGTATTGTTAAATATAAATTTGTTGGGTGAATCCAATAATCAACATAATATAAGAGTTTTTTGGGTTGGGGATATACCTCAAGGTACCCAAAGCATGAAAAAAGTTTGGGTGGGCACAATACCAAGAGAAGAAAAAATGTTGAAGAGGACATGTGGGGTGGGAGGTCGGCCTCCAAAAACTCAAGCATTGACATGAGTGAGGTAGGTCTAAAGCAACTTCTCTCATACCAAATGAGAGAAGTTGTAGGTAGGTCTCTAGGTCTCTAAAGCAAATTCTCTCATACCAAATGAGGTAGGTCTAAAGCAACTTCTTTTGTGGAGTGGTGTTTCATTTTGAAGTTCCCTTGGTCATTGTGTTCTAGTTGCATTGTTGGTTTTGGCCATTTGTTCCCAATGTTAGGAGTTTTTCTTTTTTTTTTCTTTAACTTGTGTGTAGAGCTCTAGGCATTCATCTAAAATTTTCCCAATGTATCTATCCAAGTGTCATTATGTGTCATTATCCAAGATATATTTACATATTCATACACATAAGTGGAAAGTGAGAAAGGGGAGAATGTAACTTTAGAGCCATCAATAATTATCCTTTTATTAATCCCTAACAAATATTTATTTTTACAATGTATACCTCCAGTCAACTCTTTATCCTGGTTGACTAGTTGAATAAAGCTACTACAACAATGCCAATAGAGGATTTTCAACACAAGGGATGGGTCTCTAGACCTCGAGCATGGTGATTAAAAAATATAAAGGTTATTAGGACCTCAATGAATATTTGCATGCTCATGAGCCATGAACAAGTCCTTGAATCACCACACAACCTCTCTAGACGGGATACATGGCCTTTGTTTTGGATATGGATTCCATTTGGAGGTTTTGTGCACTAAGGATGGGCCTTTAGGTATTGACAATGATAAGGTGAGGACATATGAGGCCTCAAATTGAATATAAATGTTTTAAGGATATTATCCATCAAGATTCCCTCAACCCCCAGGCATGCCCTTTAAAATAATTTTTTTATCTTTGAGTGTGATATGGGTGCCAACATGAGATTTTGACTACTAAGGATGGATGTTGTCATATTGACCATGGTTGAGGTGATGACAATGAGGTTCATATGACTCCAATGAATCTTCCATGGATCATGGGGTAAAATGACGTCTTGAACCATTGAGTTGGCTATGTTCAATATGTGTCTTAACGTCAAAAAATACAAGATACTTAAACTACAAAGAGTGAGTATAAATATTACCAAAACATTGAAGACATTATCATTACTAAGGGTCTATGCCAACTTGTGCAAGTAGTAGTTCAACACATTAACCATGTTTTCATTAAAGGCACATACTAACACACAAAGAACGATCCATATGTAACTACATTAACAATTCTCTTTTATTGCTCAATCCAATTGCACCTATGCACACCCCTCATGTTTGAACTAATTCAAGTGATATGGTTAACCCTTCCATCCAAGCACACATATTAACTTCTCATATAATATGTGATGCAGTGCTTGTTAGAATTGACTATTATAACCATTACAAAGTTAAGTATGGAAGAAGTCATCGTCTCCTATTTATTTTTTTGTAGCCCTAAAGTCACAACAATTTGTAATGTAAATATCACTCCTTAGTTTGCTTGGTTAGGTATGTTGTTGCTAAAAGAAAAAGACGCAAGACCCATTAAAATACAAGGGACTCATATTGAGGTCACTTGGTGTCTAGAAATAACATCTATATGTATGTGAAAACTTTTCCATGACATTGTTATTGAAGACAAAATCATGTATGCAAAAATGTAATCAAAGACAAAGTCATATAGACAAGTGCAGATCCATTTATTAATATGCAAAAATCATCCAATCATGTACATTTTTTGGAAAAATGGAACATCGTTCCCAATGTCTATATAATGGAAACTCGTGCCCTGTACAAAATATGGCAACTCGTGCCCTATACAAAATATGGCCCATGGTGCCCTATACAAAATATGGCAACTCGTGCCCAAAATGCCACATCGTCGCTAGTGTACATAGGAGGGTCTCTCAATCCTCCTGCCCACCTTCAGAGCTCCCAGGTGCATCTCCAAAATCGATCTTCCTCTTCTTCGTGCTAGAGGAAGATGGGTCCTTCGAGCGTCTTGGACCACGTCCCCCTAAGCCCTGAAATGACAACAATAATATGTCAACTTTTCCTGGCAATTATACAAGTATAAAACATAATTTAAAAATAAAAATAGTTTTCAAATCTTAGATAACTCACCGCATGTGAGACTGTAAGTTGTGAGGGGGTCTCCATCCTCCGTGCTCCTAGTCTCTCGACAATGCCACCCTACAACATTTAGAACAATCAGATAAATGATGAAATTAGATGCATATAGTAATTTTCGTTAAAATTCAATGATATTTTCATAAACTAGTCAATCTCACCGTGAACACAATAGGCTGGTCTTCAGGGCTGGCAGATGGAGCAGTCGGCTGGACAACCTGCACCGTAGCTATGGTGGATGGTAAAGGGGAGGATGTAGCCACATCGACGGTGGTTACACCACTGGGGGGAATAGTGGAATAAAGGGGGTGGCAGAAGGAGGCATGGTGTTAGGAACCCATGTCAACCCTTCTCTTTACTTTGTTAGTATATTGTTGTTGGACGCATATGCTTTGTAAGTCGCCCCATAGTATTTGTTGATCCATAGTTTATATTAGCCCATGGTATTGAGCCATAGTATTGGATGCATATGCTTTGTAAGTCGTCCCGTAGTATTCTATGTCCCATGGTTTTGACTCATATTATTGGGCATAGACTTAGTATATAAATGTGTGTTGAGGTCATTGAAGGACCGTGAAGTTAATTGTATTGAGCTTTCTCAAAGGAGGTTGCCCCCTCGAAGTGGCCCGTGATCAATATAAAAGTGATTCTGAGTTCTATTATTTCTGATATCTCGTGTATTTGCAGTAATTAATTATTGCAGGTTCATCACACATGGACTGGGGTGGGCGAAGTGGAGGTGCACATCTAGGGCTATAAACCCCAACTAGCTGTAGTATGAATCGAGGCACCCTGGAAGGGGAAGCGAGTGTGGTGGGTAAATGTGGGGCGGGCGAGGTCTATGTTGCGGTGGAGGGGTGGGTGACTATGGATGGGTGGCGTGTCGTGGTCGGATGGGGGAGGGTGGGAACATGGGAAACTGATATGGAGGTGGAGCTGGATATGACACATAAGGGGGAGATGGATGAAACTGTGGTGCTATATAGGAGGGGGGCTGGATGGAAGGGGGTGGGGCTGGATGCATGGAATGGGGCATGTATTCCAGGGGATACAACTGGAATTAAGGTGGCCGAAAGGCTGGGGAGGGAGGAATAACGGCACTGCCAGGCCGAGGTGCTCGCACCTGCATACACATTTATAACCTTATAGTTTAATATAGAAAAATATAAATATACACGGACAAGTCATCATATTTGAAATTAAATTTATGCTTTAATACACACGATACTTGCGCATGTGGAGATCTTTTGATCCCTAGTGGCGATGGCTGGTTGCTGGAGCCTGCGGACACCTGTGCGAAGACTACAATTTTTAGATTGAATTTATAAAAACAATATTAACAATATTAAACACAATGAAAATGAGAATGACAACAATGGTACTTAAAAAACATGACTGCAATTAATTTATATTCAAGTTAGATGATAGTGGTTTGATGGGATTTGGATATTATATAATGTTTTTATTGTATTGGTGTAGCCCATTTGTTCAAGACTTGGTAAAGAACATGGTTGTGGGGATCGTGTCCTTTGACCCACATTGGATTGAGCCCATGATAATTTGGCAAAGAAGGTTGAAAATTTATGCTTGAAGTGTTTGATGGCCAAAGTTTTCATTGATGACAACACGTTAAGGACAAAGGGGGAAGTGATTACATGGCACAGACTTGACTGGACAAATGGTAAACATGACAAGCTTTGATGACTTGACAAGTTGCAAGCAAGCATGACAAGTGTAGAAGACTTGACAAAGTGGAGACATGGAAAATGATTGATGACAAGGACTTGATAATGACATTGATGACAATACATTAATGACAAATACATGGAAGAATTAAGAACATGGAGCATACACATTATGGCAAGCACAATGGAGATGGTGACATGGCTTGAGGGATGGAAAAGGTGACAAGTATGACAAACATGGAAAGCATCAAACATGGCAAGCATGACAAATGTTTATGACAAGCATGGAAGAAGTACATGGCAAGCTAAGGACAAGACAAAGACAAGTGACAAGCAAGCAAGCTTGATGGTTTGTCAAGCATGGTGTTTGATGACATGGAACATGACAAGGAAGACATGCTTGGTGACAAGAAGGATTGATAACTTGGTGACATGGAGGACGATGAATTGGCAAACGTAAGATTAGAAAACAAAGACAAAATGATGAGGTGGACAAGGAAGATGAACGGGCATTTGGAAGGCCCCTTGTGGGCATTTAAAAGCACCATTGCAGGCATAATCAAAAGGACTCTGTGGGCATTCTTTGAAGCACCCACTACAGACATTTGTGGTGTATTGCGGGCGTATTGATAAGGGCCTGCAGGAATTTACATGAGACCATTGCATGCATAATCCAAGAGCAATACATGCATGTGTTGATGGCCCTTGCGGGCATCAAAGTGGAGCCCACCGCGGGCATTTTTAAGAGTGCATTGCGGGCATCTTAAGGGCATATGTGTGTATCACATTTAATATTCTGAAAGGATAGAAGGTGACATGGCATGAAATTAAAATTAAATAAAGTCACATGTTATAGAAGGTGACATGGCATGGTCATAATTAAATAAATCATATTTGATTTATTTAATCATCTTAATGATAAAAGTATAAATAGAAGACAAGTTTCATAGAAGACAAGAGTATAAATAGAAGACAAGTTTCATTTTTAAGGAAGCAATGTGTGAAGATTTTGGGAGATTGAGGAGAGCTTGATGAGTATGGTTGTCTATTATTTTCATTGATGACAACATTAATGGCAAATTTTAAGCTTGAAGAACATATGGAAACAAAGGTTGATTTGGTGGACAAAGTGATGGGCATTGGAGCCATTGGCACACCTATTGAGCCAAGAGTCAAATGACCCATACTGTGGTCATTTGAAGATGATTTGGACAAGGAGAGTACATGGAAAAGATAACTTGGATGACATGGTGACAAATGGAAAAGCATCAATAACACACATGGCATTGGTCAAGCACAGGAAGAGCAAGCAAGCATTGGATGGTAGTCTGAGGATGAAGGACACTACGGGCTCACCATTGGTCAAGTAAGAATGACATATTTTGAAAATTTCTCTCCCATTTCTATAATCATTAGAAATCTAGGATGCCTAAAGTGAACATGAACAAATGTTTATAGTTTTCTTAGGTTTTCATGTTTTATAAGGTTTCATTTTTGTTTGGTTGGATTATATGAATTTATAGCTCTCAAATAATTTAGACAATATGATAAACACTACTGTAAATACAATGATAATATGGTAATTACTCAATGCTAATTAATTTGTAATTACTGAACACAAATTACTGGTAACATGATCTAATTATTCAAAGTAAACAAGTTACCTGTGTGTATGGTGCCGCAATCTCCTCTGTTGCTGCCATGGCTCGATCGAGGTCAAAGGAACGATGTCCTCCCACCTGGAGGATGGAGACCGGGCCCTGAATAATTGTACATTAAAACAAATAAAGTCAACAATGTGTAATTCAAAGTTAAATATATTAAACAATACGATATCAAATAAAATACAACAAATACTTGAACATTAAATAAAATAATAGCAAACCTGATCCATGAAGCTCCTTGTGGCATGCTGCTGCGTACCATGGAAAGAATGACCACAATGAGAAAAACGATGTGCCGTTGTTCCAGTAGAACTAGAAGGCCCCGCCCGGATTCCACCTATACTCAACATGTCATGGCCACCACCCATAGACGGGGCAGCTATGTCTGTCTGATCGATGTCCTTCTGGCTCTGTGAAGACATAGCCACAAATGTGGTATGTCTAAGCAAATGATGTGTGGCACACCTAACTGAGTCATCAATCTCATCTAGGCTGCTACCAAACCCAGGTGGCTGAGGAGGGGGGTTTGGCTCTCTCCTGGGTGCAGGAGGTCCTCTAAGTGGGTTGCGGTGGGCCTGAGGTCGATCTTGGGCAGAGCCAAGACCGACACCCTGAAACTCATTGATGTCAAAATAGTTGACATGGTATCCTAGCTCAAACTCAACCCACAATTTCCGAAGGAAATACTATGGGACCTCCAAATTGTTGCACGGGGGCCTGTCAAACACCATGAACCATCTCTTTCTCTAGTTATCTCTCCATGGCTGGTAAATACACCAGTCCATGCAAACCCATTTCCTCCTCACATCTGGAGGCTGTCTTGTCGAGGGAACTATGAATTTGCTATACAACTGGGCTTTGGTGATGTTGAGGTCTTTTATCTGTTCTTTGGACATCCCAGTGGAGTAGTGTTCCCTCATTTGAGCCTTGTATTGGCTCAAATTTGTGATCTCGTTGTGTGCAATGTCGATGGATTCGATACTGTTTTGCAATGATGAAGCCAAGGAAACCCGACAGGTTTCCTTGGTGCTCTTCAATTCATCGCTCAATACCCTTAATTCATTTAAATCTTGGTGTAATTGGTCTTAAGGGTTTTCATTTGGTTTTCCATTCCAATGTTGTCTTCTGAAGGTTGGGTTTCATTGGTTTCATCTGATGGTTCAGGTGTGTTTGTCATCTTGTTAGGTGTAGATGGCCTGCAATGAAATTTTCTTGGTTTTTTAAGGGATTGTAATTTTTTTTTTAAATTAAAATTGAAATGGAAAACAAAAAAAATACCAAAAATAACAACAAATTCGTGCTTTGTTGAGCACCTACCTAGAGAAATCGTTGGCAAGGTGGTGTAGGGGCGATTTGATGGGGTTGAGGGGGCGTTGGGTGCTCCACGACACGTTCGCGAGGTGCCTTTGTGCTCTTGTGGGTATGTTGAAAATGACAACCCGTGAGCTCTGTTTTTTTTAATAAAAAAACAGGGACGCGCACGCGTCATTAACGCGCATGCACTAGTTTGTGCGTACACATTAATAATGCGTGCGCGCACCTTTTGTCCACATGGGCTCAACCACATGGACGTTCAGCATTGCCGAAGCCACGACGCATGCACGCATTTGGCAGCGTGTGCGTGTCGCTTTTTTTTTCCGCTCACGCACTGCTGTTGTGGAATTTTTGGGTACCAGCTTCGTACGGGTACCCATATGCAATTAATTGCACTAGAGTTTGTTGCAAATGTGGTTGCAATTGATTTTTTTCTATATTTTCATCTTATTTGTGTGAAAATCCTCACAGCAGATCTAAGAGATGATGTATAACTCACAAGAGAATAATGGATTAAGCAAGAGAATAGAAGAAGAGTGATACATGCAGTATAATGAGCAACAGAATAATATGGTACAGTAGAACTCAGATAGAAGCAATAATACTTCGGTCATACTATGTTATTAATCACAAATGGACATATAAATAATACAATGCATGAGGAATTCGAATGCCTAAGGTGGCAATTCGAATTAGCCTTCATGGAGTGATCAAAGGATCACTGGAGTGTCATCGGAGCACAACTAGGTGTCCTCATGATCATCGGAGCGCAACTGGAAGTCTTCATCATCATCAGTGGAGTCATCAATGCTCAAGTAACTGTCAACCATCAGTCAAACTAACTCTGGTAGGTGTAACTCAGTGTAACTAAGTGTAACTCAGTGTAACTAAGTGTAACTGAGTGTAACTCAATGTAACTAAGTGTAACTCAATGTAACTAAGAGTAACTGAATGTAACTGAGTGTAACTCAATGTAACTGAGTGTAACTGACTGTAACTGAATGTAACTGAGTGTAACTGAGTGTAACTCAATGTAACTGAGTGTAACTGAGTGTAACTGAACTGGTAGGTGAAGAAGGGCGAGTTGCTCCCTAAAATCAAGGAAGAAGGGCGCACTAAGCAACTGGAGGGCTAAAACTGAATAGTGAGAAGCTCCTGGGGGCTGGCTAACTGAGGGCTAGGTGCTGGACTGATGACTGGGATGCATGCAAAATGCATGCAAACCCTAGAATGCATGCAAACCCAAAAAGGTGCATGCATGACTGAAAATGTAAATGATCAAAATACTGGTGGGACTAGGATGGAGTATAGGAATATCCTAACACCCCCCCTTAATCCATCCTGGGCCCTGGTAACTAAGACCAAAGGTCACCCAATACAATGAATAATAACAATCAATAAACCAAGGAAGTGGGAAAATTTCATGGGAAACATACCCCCTCCTCAAAAAATAGACTGTAAGGCACACATAAAAAAAAAAAATGCTCCAAACTCAAGCATGTGTGATGCTTGGTCATATGTCTGGAGGTATCTTCTTCTTGGGAAGAAGTGGATCATGCTCAAAAGGCATGTGCTTGTACTTGCTCTTCAAATCGAATGTGATGAGAACAAATCCAACAGTATAAGAATGATCCTTGAACCTGTGATTCGAATCAGCTGAGGTAGGATCAAATTTTTGAATGTGCATATAGTCCTTTGTCTTCTCCTTCGAACCACCATGGGTGAGATTATGCCAAAAAGAACTATTACATGTTTGCTTGAAATCAAAATCAGATTTAAGACTTTCAAAACAGTTTCTTGAGATCTCCTTTGAACCAGCAAGGGTGAGATCAAAACTATCATATGATGCATGAGAAATTATCTCAAGCGGGTGGCAATGGCCATATTCTTCAATAACCTTCTGAAAGCATGTGCTAATGATCATATTGTAGTAAATAAGAGATGTTTGCTGAAGAGGAGCGAATGCATTACCTCCAATAGCTGATGTTACCTCCGAAATAATCATGTGATCATGATGCAAACCAACAAACTCTGGTGCAAGAGAGGATTTAGGACCTTCTGCAATATCTAGAGTGTGAGCTGGAACAGAAAGAGAAGAAAGTTTGAGCATGAGCGGAGAATCTGCAAGTTCTTTGTCAACAACTTCAATATGAGATGATACTGGTTCATGATCTGAGAGATCATCAAGGGGAGCGAATGCAACATGATCTGAGAGACCATCAGGAGGAGCGAATGCATCATGATCTGAGAGACCATCAAGTGGAGCGAATGCATCACCTTGCTTGCTTTTGAAGGGATTTGGACCAAAACCATCATTCTTTTTGCCGAATCTTTCATCTAGATGAGCCCATAACTCTTTTGGAGTTTCAATATCAATGATGGTCGGGTACAATATGTAATCAGTCATAGCAAGCATCATTCTTCCAATGTGCATGTCACCTTTATTCAACCATTTAATCTTCTTTGTAGAGGATTCGAACTCTCTTTCAAAATAACAATCAAAGAGATCATGGCTCTTTAAATATGCTATTATTTTTGGTTTCCATTCATCATAGTTGAATAGAGAAAGAGGAGGGATTTCTTCTAAATTCATTGAAGATGTAGAGGACCTGCAAAAACAATATAGAATCACTGCAACTGCTACTGCTGCAAAAATGCAGATTCTGCTACAACTGTTGCACTCGAAATCTTGGTAATAACCTGCAAAAAACTCTCAAGAATGGAGATAAACAATACTCTCAACATGCTCTGATACCATGTGAAAATCCTCACAGCAGATCTAAGAGATGATGTATAACTCACAAGAGAATAATGGATTAAGCAAGAGAATAGAAGAAGAGTGATACATGCAGTATAATGAGCAACAGAATAATATGGTACAGTAGAACTCAGATAGAAGCAATAATACTTCGGTCATACTATGTTATTAATCACAAATGGACATATAAATAATACAATGCATGAGGAATTCGAATGCCTAAGGTGGCAATTCGAATTAGCCTTCATGGAGTGATCAAAGGATCACTGGAGTGTCATCGGAGCACAACTAGGTGTCCTCATGATCATCGGAGCGCAACTGGAAGTCTTCATCATCATCAGTGGAGTCATCAATGCTCAAGTAACTGTCAACCATCAGTCAAACTAACTCTGGTAGGTGTAACTCAGTGTAACTAAGTGTAACTCAGTGTAACTAAGTGTAACTGAGTGTAACTCAATGTAACTAAGTGTAACTCAATGTAACTAAGAGTAACTGAATGTAACTGAGTGTAACTCAATGTAACTGAGTGTAACTGACTGTAACTGACTGTAACTGAATGTAACTGAGTGTAACTGAGTGTAACTCAATGTAACTGAGTGTAACTGAGTGTAACTGACTGTAACTGAGTGTAACTGAACTGGTAGGTGAAGAAGGGCGAGTTGCTCCCTAAAATCAAGGAAGAATGGCGCACTAAGCAACTGGAGGGCTAAAACTGAATAGTGAGAAGCTCCTGGGGGCTGGCTAACTGAGGGCTAGGTGCTGGACTGATGACTGGGATGCATGCAAAATGCATGCAAACCCTAGAATGCATGCAAACCCAAAAAGGTGCATGCATGACTGAAAATGTAAATGATCAAAATACTGGTGGGACTAGGATGGAGTATAGGAATATCCTAACAATTTGTTACTATATATTACACTTTCATCTACATGGAAGATGAGTAACATGCAAAGGATGTAATTTGAAGGCTTGATGATTCAAAATTTGGCAAGAAAAGGTGTTGGGTAAGTGTGGAGTGGAAAAAGGTTTTTTCAAGGCTTTACTAGATTACGTTTTCAAATATATTCATTTGATTTGTTTTTTTTCTTTGAACACAGAAGGTAGGAGTCATAGAGGAGTTTTTGCATCAAAATGTTTGCAAAGAGATAATAAGTTATAAAGATAACATCATACTCATGTAGAGCTAAATTTTTGAAAAAAAAATGTTTGATGATATCTAAATTTTTCGGAAAAAACATCATTCAGGTAAGAATGTAAGGGTATATATATGTATGAGAGGGAGAATGATAAATAATTTTGAAATAGAAAATTTGTAATAAAATATATAATATATTATTTTCTTAGTTGTGATTAATTGAATATATATGAAAAATGACAAGAAAATTGCACGGTTTAATAAAAGGGAATGTATTATCTAAACAATTTAAATTGCAACAAAGCTCGTTATTGTAAAGAGGATTTGCAACAAAGCTCAGGAAGAATCAGCTCGTGGATGAGAAGCTCCTTTTTATATACTAAATAGTTGTTTTTCTTGTTACTTCCTTTTTCTTTGAATCGATATTTATAGAACGAAGTAGTATTGTTCTCTTTTTATTTACTAAGTAGTTGGTCCTTAGTTTTGTATTTTGGTATCATATAACTGGTGCTTAATGATATTTCCAGTTTTAAACAGTTTACTGTATTTGAACGATTGGAGGAAGGTACTTAGCTTCAGAATTCTGGATTCTGTTTCATTGATGCTTTATTCCAGTATGAATGTAATGTCTATAGAATCTGAGATTTAGTTTTTTACTTAGATGTATTTTTTGAGTATCCAGTATGAATGTAATGTCTATTAAACCCGAGATTTAAAATGTATAAGAATAGTTTGTGTTGATTTATTTTTCAAAATTAAAATGGCCTTTGTTTTGAGAATGTATTATGCAATTCTTATTAAATAAAAAAGGTGGAGAAGAGTATTTAAATAGAAATATTAAAATATCTCTAACTTTATTTTAATTCATATTAATGTAAGATTTATCAATTATTTGGTCATGATAGATTTAGAGGTGAAATATTATTTTCCATTTAATTATTTAATATATATATATATATATATATATAATTTATCATAAATGGAAAGAGAAATAAAACGTATATAAATTCATTTTAAATTAAAATCCATTATATATTTAGTTTATTTTGTATTTTATAAATTTAAAATCAAAATAAATTTAAAATTGTAAAATATTATTTTTCACTTAATTTTTATAAAACCAGATTTAGCATCAAAAGTGCGTATTCTAAAAATGTGCAATGGTTTATGGAGACCAAGTGTTACAATTAGTCTTCATGGTAATTATGGCAAAGCATGTGTGGCATCTCCTATTGGTCTTATGACAAAAAATACTTATAAATAAATTATACAAAATCATATTTTGATTAACAAAGATTTATAAAATTAAGTTGATAAATATAAATATAAATATGTGTGCATGTACTTGAATTGGTTATATATATATATATAAACTATCATAGTATTAGGAATAGCTACCTAAAAATAATATTGCAATTAATTTATGGTTTTGATAATTAAAAAACCTTTCTTTAAATTATTTAAGTTATATGCACTACATTGTCTATTGGTTGTAGTTTGGGTGGTTGGTAAGAATGATTGTTTCCTTTCCCACCCAAGTTCAATTCTTTAAATAACATGTTGGTCTTATTGAACCCTTATTGTAATGATTGTATTTATGGCCATATCTTGATTCACCACCATTTTAAACTTATATTCAATACTAAATGAGAAAACAAATGACAATAAACATTCTCTATGTTGCTTCTTGGATGACTGCCCAACTTCACTCTTCAATCACTAATTATGAAAGAGCTTCAAAATTTATTTCCAGAAAAGAATTTTTGGGAACGAGACCATATACATTAAAATATTGGGAGAGGATATACATGAGTCCATCACAATACAATCCTTGAATTGTATATTAAAATATTGATATCGTTCGACGCCATTTCGGATGGGCTCTAATGTGATCGCAATGTGGTCTGCTCCATTGCCAAAGTTTATTCGCTCTCCTCGTACTCACAATATTATCATGTGGGGTCCTTGATTTCCAATTTTACTAAAAAATTTACATTATAGAAATTCTATCTATATAATCATAAAGGCGGGGAAACCCTTTGAAATTGGTGTTGCCAATCATGCAACAAACAACCATTTTGAAACTGGTGTTGGCAATGATACAAAAAACAACCATTTTGTTTGGGCAATTTGGGCAATTTGATGGAACTGTTCAAGAAATTCATAGTTATTTCACATTTTTTGTCATTAAATTTTTTTGTTAAGGAAGTGTAATTTTCCAAATTTCTACATTGTAATGGATTTTTAACATTTTTTGTGACTAATTTTTTTGTTAAGGAATCGTAATTTTCCAAATTTTGTAATGTCTCTTGTTAGGAATTTTATTAAAATGACAATTTTTCACCTTTTTTCCCAAATTCGACCTTTGACTAGTTTTGATGCCTAGGTCTCCAATTTGCCCCAAATGCTCCCAAATCTTCTGAGAAGGTATATGGATGATGTTAGAACATAAATATGTGTTTCATGGATGATTTTGGACCTTTAAAATACATCTACAAATCCTCTTTCAATTCTGGTCAATGTAGGGAACTTTACTAGTAATTTCCCTTTGACTAGTATTGGTCTCTAGGTCTCCAATTGGCTCCAAATGCCTCTAAATATTCAGTGAAGGTGTATGAATGATATTTGTACTTGATTATGATGCTCATGGATGATTTATGACCATCAAAATACTTCTGCAAACTGTTAACCCAAACCCAGTTGACAGGGGTTCCACTCACTATCGACGCATACCGCGACCTCCATGAGCACCGGCCCAGACAGGTTTAACCCCATCTGGCAACACCTGCAGAGCAGATGAAGTCTCACCCAAGATGTTCAGGGAGAGCAGACAGAACCATGTTTTCGTCGAATGAAGGAGGATGGTTGCGGCAGTAATCACTCAAACTTATTGCAACATTCAAAGATAGATCTATGCATTCAACCTTAGCAACATCGTATTCATAGCATTATTCAATAGAAACATTCATCACAACAGGTCTAACAGTAAAGCATTAATTGTAGCAAGAGAATATAGCATCATTCGTATAACGCAACATGCATTACCATAAGCAGAAGATACATAGGAATTTCACAAATAGCTCTGTCATGTCGTATTAACTCTGCAAAACCCTGATACGATGTCTCCGCAAAACACAGATCTCCTCAATAACTCTTGATCTCGGATACAGACTCAAAGATGCATACATTCAACATCCAAGGGTTCATACTAAGATGATTCAACACTTACAACTTATGTCTATATATAGGCTTCCGCCTTTACAATACTTGTCCACTTACTAACAACTTCCTAACCGACACTTTGGACAAATGACCCAAAATCTAACTGACGTAGTCCAAATGACCCAAAAACCTGCAAATTGCGGTACAATTGACCCAAAAATGCATAAAATAATCTTCTTTATGCCTAGCTCGCCACCTTCCGTGATATCCTCTGACTTGTGACAACATCAACAATGTTGCGATGATACCTTACCAAACCACCTGCCAACAGGCCCCTAACATAATCTTGTGGCTCGCCCTAGAGCCACATCAGCAGGACATAGTGTACTCAGTTGTCTTGACCCTGAAATCCTCGTACTGCTGCATGACTGTCGTCACCAACTCCTTTGCTTCCACAGTCGCCACTTGACTGGCTACGAAATCCTCTGTAGATGGATGCGTAGTTAGCTTTGTCGCAACTTGTTGACGGCCTCCCTACATGGCCTGGAGGACTTCACCATCTTTTATCATGAACTGGCCGTCGATGTCTTGGAACTCCTCCAGCTACGCAACATGTTTCTTCTGTCGCTCATCGGCCTAGGTGACGCGTTGCTGCAGCGTTTTCAAATCCACAGACTTAACAACCTGCTCCATGGGTGGCATCGTGTGCATCGCCGCTTTGAGTGTCACCAACTGCCCTTCCGCTTCCTACCGATACTTGATCAATTGATCAACTTGTTCATCCTGGACAATTTGGCTCCAGAACTGTACGGTGTCGATCGTGAGCTTTGTTGCCGTCGTTTCTAACTCCGCCATCTGCGTTGCTATCTCCTCAATAGCCTGTTTGTGGACATACACTTCTACTTGAGGTGTGCCAGGATTCACCTGAGCTTGCAACTCCTGATTGTCGTGCAACAACTTGACGATGACAGCCCCCAGTCGCTGCACATGCTGAAGGGAATCCAAGTCCGTGATGGGTTTCGACACATGTTGGTATGCCTCAGCAACGACCGTCTCAAGCTGCACACTCTCGTCCCACATATGGGCCTTCTCCGCAATGAGGTGGTCCTGTTCTTTTCTCAGTTCTTCAATCACTTGAGCCTTCTCGGCTCGTTCTCGCTGGATGTCTTCTTCTAACTCATCCATAGCCTTTCGCACTGTAGCAGCCCTTCCTTTTAACTCTGCGAGAGCGTCTTTCATAGTTGCCTTAGTCCCCTGCAACCGCAGACACATCCCACTAATCTTGCGTAGCTGGTCCATCATCTCCCGGCTTGTAGCCGCCTGCATATTGGCCAACCCTTCTGCGGGAAATGCGTTGACATTGATGGTGACTTTGTCCAACAGCTACGGTAAGGCCTTCAAAGCCTTGTCGTTGGTCATAATCGTAGTCGGGGGATCTCAACATTCCTGACCCGCGGCTCAGTGCTAATTGTGCTGACAGTCTGTGCCGATGCTTCTCCAGGTGCCTTCCTCGAAACCATATCATACAAAGAGTCCATACAAGCAGTGAGCGCATGGAACCCTTCATCCGTCTTCATCGTCATCTTGTCAGCCACTGCAATGGATGCATCAATGATTTCCCGAATTAGTCGGCCCAACTATGCCTCCGACGAGAGGGGAAACCCACTGATGGTTGAAGGATCCTGGTGCCCTTTCCTTCTGTTTTCCTCAAACTCCCGGTCACTATCATCATCCGTCAGTGTCTTTGTTGATTCTTAGCCTGAGTCGTGGCGACTCTACTGGTCCTGCACCGAAATTTGATCGTCTGGGCCTTTCGGCGGTCCTCAAGCCTTATTCTGTCTAAATCCATCAGTTCACGCCATTCCGGCGGCCAGTCATTCACAATGGCATCTAGTGCTTCTGTCATTACCTTGTAAGGGGTCAGCAACCACTACTGACTGGGGTCATGCCTCGCCTGCACATAAATAGCGTGCGACCGAACCGCAAACACCATGGTCGGCTTCAACTTTGCCGCAACTTCTTCAGATATCCGAGGTACCTGTGTTGCTGCATCATAGAGCATCTCCCAATAAAGCTAGAATTGCAATGTGCACTCCTAGAGTCACTCTTGCTCACAGACAAACCAAAGATTCTGATAATGTGCACCTCGTCGCTCTTGCACAACCACAACTTCCATGCCTTGATAAGTGGTGGGCTCCTTCTAGGCGACAAATGAAATCAGTAGTAACAGCCAGCTATATGTGAAGGAGCCCTTTCTAGCTTGGACAGCAACAACATCCTCCGCCAACTGATTCAACAAGAACAAGGACCAATTCATCTGGACGCCCTCCGCACATTGTACTGCACATGTGACAATCCCCGAGTTGCATTCATTAGGGTGGCCGCCCCTCACTACCTTGCAGGATAAAATCTTGGTGTCGGTGAGCACCTTCTTGTTATTGATATTGCTGGTGCAATACCCACGGCCATTTGTTTCCAAGCCATATTTCTTCACCAGCTATCCCGCCCGCTTTTTATCGTTTACCTTCCCTTGGAAGTACGCGACGAATCGACTCCATCTTTTGGCAACCCGGTAATGTGCAAAATCAAATTGACAGTGACCGGAATCTCTTTGTCCAGCCACAATGAACCACTATGGAAGCAAGCAAGCAACTGCTTCACACACGCGTTGACTTCCACCAGCCACCTGAAATGCAGCAGGTTAATGAGCCCCAACAAGCCGACCTAGTTCAATCCTCGTGCCCAGTCCTACAGAATCGGTGTCCCGATGAGTTGTGACCCGGGCACATATGGGGTCGATGCAATTTCTAGGTAGGCCACCATGTCATGATGATCGTACTTCAGGCCCATCAATGCCATCCCAATATCAACAGAGCACTCCATTCCAGTAGAGAGAGCGAGCATCTTCATGCCATACTTCTATTTCGGGTTCATCTTACGATGGGTTGCATCCGACTGACTAGGGGGGATATACCCAGGGATGTCAACAACAAACAGTCCCTCCCATGGAGAGGACTCGTCAATGCAGCAACTAGACTATCCCACTTGCACTTGAGCTTCTCCTACCATTGCAGCAGATGATCTAAGCTGCCTCTTTCTCTGTGGCGACTCAGAATGCTGACCCCCCGGTCGCTTCTTGGAAATTACTAACGTCCCTACTGGCATGTTTGCAACTTCCTCTACAAGGTTTACTTCCTCCTCACAATCTACTTCCTCCTCTACGGCAAGAGGACTGAGGTGAGACTCTACTTCACTAGAGATTTCAACTGTCTCCAGCTCTCCTAGCATACCTAACTCAACTCGCCGAACTTTAAGGGATGGCACAGCGCCACTCACAATCTTAGCTCAACGGATAACACCCTTACCCTGTAAGTTTAACCAAACCTTGCTCAATTCATAAACTCAACAACAACACTCTGCAACCTTGCTCAACTTAGCAACTGAATTATCGGTGCCTTCCAACCATCCTCAACTCGTTTTTATAGACCCAACCGGAGCCCTCGTAATCATTACTAAATCCTGCATTAACTTTGACTAAATCCCGTCTTAATGACCTAAATCCATCATCGATCCTACCAACCGATTGGTCAAATCTGCCATTAATGCCCATCATTTGAACGAGCATTGTTAGTTAACTGTCTGAACTTTTGGCATTTATTATTGATTTGTCCTAGTCACGACCCTACCACTATCGCGGACTGCTCCTGTAGCATCCCAATATTTTCATAAAATTTAAAAAAAAAAAAAATCACCATAAAAGCTAATATTTTAAAATGCGGAAATAATAATCATCAATATTCAGCAATTAATAAAAGTGTCACTTGGTAGGAACAATTTAATGGTTGTGTCTTTTGTCTTTTAATGACGTCATGAAAATCAATTAATGATTATGTACTTTATTTGTATGCTGGAATGATTGAAAATTATGATGCATTGGAAAACATAATTCTTTTGACAAGTGCTGACAGTTTAACTTTTCTGGATGATGATGAAAGGGGTCCCACGAGGTGCCCCAAGGCTTACTTAGCTACTCTGCTAAAGCATTGCACTCGTCCTTCATGCGTAGATTCACAGGTAAGAGATATCGATAAAATTCAGAGTGTTTAATAACTGTGATATAAATCGAAACTGCTTATGAATTTTGATGCTACAGGTATGGTCTCCTTCCAATTCTGTAAGATGAACCTGTCTATCTCAAGACTGCAGATAACGTCTATTTCAGGGTGTGTTTGTTATGAATGTTTCCATTAAGTGTTGATGAATTTATGCATGGTCATTCCATAAATGCCTTGCGGCTGTTAAAGTAATTCTTTTATAAAATTGACGGTGACAGGTTGATGACAAGGGCGCATGGTCTTAAGTCATACTATGGAGAGAGTGATAAGTTGGTTTTAAATCTCTAATGCCTGGGTAGTTAAAATGGTGATGCCTTAAGCATTAATACCCTACCATGCAATGAATTTGATGCGTCCTTAGGTGGAAACCATAACCTAACGATGTGTTGATACAACTTATGGTGTGAACAAACTTTATGAGCTCTACAATAATCCCTATGTTGAACTTTATAATAGATTTTATGTGATGGGCGGATTTAATCCATGCCCTATGATGGCTCGCGACCTTGGTGGATATTCATATGCAATGAGTGTGTTTCAAAATTGATTATATGGAATCATATGAGACCTTAGTTATATGCCTCGATGGACATTATACCTTGTTAATATTTACATGTTAATGCTTTTAACGTTGATTCGTATGGATTGGAAGGTGGAATGATGGCCCTACAAAATCCCGCGTACGAATCGAGGGTGTATTAAATGATTAGGTTTGAAATTAAATTACTTGGCCATCGTGTTAAGGATAGTGTTACGTGCACGTCTATGTGGATGTTTCAGCGTGTGATAAGGTTTGGCAATTGCTGAGTTGTGACGGGCCTCATGCCCTGGTGTCAACAGAAATGGCAACTCCGTGGCTTGGGAGGTAGATGAGCAATTTAATGCTACTCCTTCCACCTTCCAACGTGGCTTGATGAGGATGGATCTCCACCGTTGATCGTTGTGTATTGGGATGAGTTGAACCCTAGTGTAACTTATGGATTCTTGTAACGTTTCTTGTCATTGTTCGGTGGTAGGGTTTGGGAGGTGAGGCCAATTGGCCGAGAGGCACTTAGGGTTTGCTAGTTTTTCTATCCTCCCTCGGGCTCGATCCTGAGATCGGTAGCAACCTTGGTCTATGAGTAAATGTTATCCTTGGAAACCAAGTCTGGAAACGATTGTTTGGAATCTACAGGTGGGATGAGTGCATCAGTTGTGGCGTTGCAGTAGCTTGCAAGTCAGGGGTTTTTAATGAAGTTGTAAGTTTTTCGGGAGGTATCCCTCATCATGGTCTTCAAACTGAGTGCTTCTCCTTTGCAGTGGATGGTTGCAGGCTTCGTCGACTCTCTGTCACGACTCAGGTATTGTAACATTGCAAGGGTTTTCATATTATTCTTTGTTGCATGCATTTATTTCCCATGATCCGATGCTTAACTTATTTTATGGTTGATGGCAGGTAACCCTCAGCGAATGACAGGGTGCCGGAATAGTTGAAGGGGAAAAGAACTAAGTGAACCCACCGGTAAGCTTCGGTGGTATCCCTCCTTAGTGGTTCTCCTATAATCGGACTTTGATGAGTAGAGTTTTGGTAGCATGCCTTCACGGCAGTGGCTTTGTCTCGCCTGCAGCGTTTGGGGAAACGTTACTGTTTTAAGCTTTAATGATAGTATAGATGATGTAAGGGTTTAAAATGTATGGCCGGCCATTCCTGGCTTGGCGAACCTGGTAGGGTCGAACCCTCGTGTTAGCAATGAGTCTTATAGCTTAAATGTTTATGTCTGTCGTTTTGGTACTTCTGGATTGATGAATGAAGATATACGTTGGCTGTAACTTTGTTTTCGGTATTTGTTGTGTGTATAAATAGCATGAGGTTTCGCCTGGAACATTCATCAAAGGAATGCGGCAACTGTAGGGTGTAACCACTGTTAATTTAAATGGGAATGATAATTAACTAAGGTTTAATGGCTACGTTGGTGATTTGAACTTTTCATTTTTGTATCTGTATCTAAAAGCCTATTAAGATATTTAGGTTTTCATGTCTATGTATGGTGTTTCGATCTCTTCATTCTTGAACTCTGATCCAAGGAACGAAGGGCATGTTTAAGTTGTTTAAGTTAATAGTGGCTATAAGCCAATAATAAAAGGGTGTTGGTTTTGTTTGAATACTACTGTGATAATGCTAAACCCTAGCCTGTCGAGGTGAATGAAATCTACTTGTCTATATTGATGTTTTTAAAAGAACAAGAATAATAACTCTTGATTCTACAGTGAGCTTGTCTATGGCAATGAAACCTTGATTTGGTAGCTGTGTAATGTTATAAATAATGATGTAATGAGAACATGTTGACCCCAGTTTGGGTGTAGAGATACTGTAATTTAATCTGTCAATTCAATACTGCTATGTTTGTCTTTGATTTTAATGACTTGGTATCTTGTGATGCAAATTCTATCACATGCAATTTGATAATATAGAAAACAAGGAACTGATAGTGCATTCGTCAGTGAATTTAATTGCTTATGAATATAACAGTTTTTCTATTTTAATTCTAACTATATATTCCTATATTCGTCCAATTTGGACCTCTAATGAAAGGATTAAATAACACAGTAGCTTTCTTTCTTTCTGTACAAGATAATACAGTGAAGACAACATTTTATATAAGATCAATCAGATTCTAAAAACAATAAGAAGATAGAAAAATGGGAATGTGGTAAAACAGAATGCATGGTATTGTTTTCCTTTGAAATAATTAGTAAAGATCAGTAACCCTAGTTACTAACATAATATTCACCTTCAGAAATAAGAAAAGAGCCTATTTCTGTGACTAGTTTCTGGTAGGTTATTTAGCATACAGATTTGAACAGTAAAAACATTGCATGCAAGGATCTAATCTACAGCTGCTAAAATATAAGATGCATGATAAACATAGGTCTATGCATGGGTGGTCTTTGGTTTAGAGATTTAGATGTATGCAAGGTTTCACTTTTAACTGGGCAGATTTAATGCTACCTCTCTGTACTGGAGTATGATGCAGCTCCACGCATGGGGAAAAATGTAGAGGAGTCATTTTATCAGTTCAACAAATCTAACTTAATTAGGATTTGACATTTTCTACTATTGATTATTAAATAAAAATACTAAGCCATTTTCTGAGAGCATTCATATGATTTGAAAAGGAAAACACACAAGAATAGAACCTGAGTGTAAAGGGAGGAACAAATCACTCAAGAAACCTGTTCCACCCAACCTACTCCCAAACAGCCAATATGTCTGCCTTAAGACCCCCGAGCCTATCCACTGATCCACCAAGAGGAAGAAGGTTCTGCAGCTTAGGACTTCTACTTGCAGCAGTAAGAAAATTTATATATCCAGCCTTACAGGATTAGTAATCAATGGAACCAACACCAGCACCTCTGGTCTGTCCTTCTCATAACACTTGCAGACTTATACTTGCACTCTCCACAACCTCCCCAATTTGAATCTCTCAGCCATCACCTGATGAGCATGAGGAATGTTTCTGCAGAAAACATTGTAAGAGCTGCCTGCTCAATTCGAATTGCCCTTTATAGGCTGCCTAGGTCTTTTGTAATTAACTGGTCATTAGTGAGCTTCCTGCTCACCTCCCTGCACCTGGAGGGGTAAATTCCACAAAATTAGGGGGAGTTGTACCATACCAACAACTAATGGTAGACTGCAAATGCTGCCATCTGTCCCAATCCTTCCAGCAGCTTCCATTCCTCCGAGTGGGCCAGTGGATACTCTTGTAACAGCTTTCTTGAGTGTTTGTCTCCCATTTTCATTTATTAAATAATAATAATGAGTCATTACATTTATTTTTGACCTACTTGGTCATAATTACAAACTTGTAATTATAATTTAACACAAAGTATTTTTTGCAAAAAGAATAATAGTAGAAAATAATTATTCTCAAAAATTGGGTAGGTGACATCTCCTAACTTGCGGCACAAGCCTTCCTGCTTGCGCATCCCTTTCTCTATCGGTGCACCATCTTGCCACCGATCACCCTACAAACTGTTTTTTTTTCGATGCAACTCAGGCATCGCATTGTTCCGAGCCCGACCTCTAGGGCTTCAACCGACTACCAATGATCAACTTGGGGAGCATCGCTCCATCCAACTACTGCAACTGCATTGCACCTCCTGAAGTAATGCTACTGATGCGATATGGACCCAGCTAATGCATCTGCAACTTTCCTGGATGTTTCATAAACTTGTTGTTGTATAACAGCACCAAGTTACCCTCCTGAAATAGTTTGTTTTTTATGTGGTGGTCATGCCAAGCCTTCTAGCGATCCTTCTCCACACTCTAGTTGAATCCTGCGATGAATCGATCTTCTTCCATTTGTACCAACTGTGCTAGACATTCTTCTAGTGCCGCTGTCACTATGCACAGACTCAGAACAATGTACTCCATAGGCATAATTGCTTCTTGTCCATAAGCCAACCTAAATGGTGTCTGCCCGGTCAGCCGTTTACATGTGGTGCAATATTCCCACAGCACTGTTGGGATTTTGAGATCTCAGTCATCACGGTTCACATTGCACACCTTTGTTAGTGCATGTTCCAATCTCTTATTGAAAGCTTCCACCGTGTTGTTTGCCTACAGATGATAGGACGTACTCTCTTGTGCTGTATCTGCAACTCCTTCGTCAATGCGTTGATGGTGCAGTTGAGAAAGTGGTTGCCTTGATCACTCAACAATATCTTGGGGCAGCCAAATCGAGTGGCAACATTGTCAAATAGGAAACGCGCAGGTATGGCCACAGAACAATCAACAACTGGTGCATCCTCCGCCCATCTCGTTAAATAATCTGTCGCCGTGATGATATATCTTGCACCAGTGTGCTTCCCCGGTGGGTTGATTGGACCCACAAAATCCACTACCCATTTGTCAAATGGCTACAATGTCAGTTGAGGCATTAGCAGCATCTCATCCCTCCTGGATGGCTTCCCAGTTCTTTGACAAACATCATAGGACCGCGCATAGTCTGTTCCATCGCTGTGTAGTGTGGGCCACCAAAGCCCCGCCCAAAGCACCTTCCGGGCAGTCTCTCGACTGCCATAGTTCCCTCCAACCACTCCTGCATGTGCTTCTACCAAGATCTGCCCTTGCTCATGAGGAAGAACACACCGACGCAATATCTCATCTGCGCCAAATTTGTATAATTCCCCGGCAATCAGCTGGAAATCTGCAACCTTGACCACCAACTGCCTCTTCTGACTAGTGGTGAACTCTTCTAGTGCGGTACTCGTTGTTAGAAACTGAATGATTTCTTCAAAATAGCCATCAGCAATCTCAACCCTAAACAGTTGTGCATCCGACAACCCATCTTCAATGTTAGTTGGCTCTTCTCCTATTTCAATCCTCGAGAGATGATCAGGGCCAGCATTCAACCTCCCTGGCTTCACAATTACTTCAAAATCGAACTCCTGGAAAAGAAGTAGCCATCTACACATCTCCCCCCCCAACACAGGCTTATTGACCAGGTACTTTAAGGTAGAGTGGACTGTGAACATATTAAAATGTCCTCCTAAAAGTAGTGGCCAAACTTCTGCAGCGCATAGACCATCACCAGGCCTTCCCTCTCGGTAGTGGTGTAATTCCTTTCTGTGGATGACAACTTATGACTTGCGAAAGCAATAGGGTGATCAAAATCTCCCTCTCCTAGTTGTGCTAGCACCACTCCTAGTGCGATCGATGAGGAATCAACATGGACATGGAATTCTTTACTCTAGTCCAGAAATACTAATATTGGTGCCGAAGCCATCTTAGCCTTGAGCTACTCAAAAATATCCTGACATTCAGGGCTCCATTGAAATACCACATCTTTCTTCAATAGCTTCTCAATAGGGGTGGTGATTGCTGCATATCCTCTGATGAACTTGCAATAGTACCCAGTATGCCCCAAACTCGCCCTCAACTGCTTCACAGTGGTCGGCAGTGTTAAGCTCAAAATAAGCGCAATCTTCGCTGGATCGACTAACAAACTCTGCTTGCACACAATATGGCCCAGGAGTATGCCAAATGGCACACAAAAAATACACTTCTTCAAATTTAGCGATATCTGATGTTGTCGACAGTGCTCCAGCATCAATCGCAGGTTTTCCAAATGATCGCGGATCAAACCATAGACTGTCCAATCATCCATGTATACTTGCAAAAACTTCTGAATAAAGTCTTGGAACGCAGTAATGACAACCCGTGAGAAGACCATAGGTGCATTCTTCAACCCAAACGGCATGACAGTATACTGAAAACAACCCCATTCTGTCACAAAATCCATCTTATGGTGGTCTTCCTTGGCAATGCGGATCTAATGGTAACCCGAAAACCCATCCATGAAAGAATACATCTCCTGGATGCCCAGACCTTCAAGTACTTCATCAGTGAACGGGGTCAAAAAGGGATCATGCAAGCAGGCATCATTCAACTTCCGCAAATCCACATAGATGCGCACCTCGCCGGTCTTCTTGTCCTGAACCACCATAGGACTGATCCATTCCGACTCTTTGAATCGTTCAATGATACCAGCATCCAACATGTGATTGAGCTCCACCTTGACCTTCTCCTTATGTCGTGGATTCAGCCAGTAGGATCGCTGCCTGATCGATTTAGCATTGGGTTTCAAGGGGATCTTCATCTCGCCTAAATCGTCCAAAATACCTTTCATCTCTTAAAACTTTGTAGGAAATAAGTCCTGAAATTCATGTAGCAAGTCAGTAACCTTGCTTATCATCTCATCATCCCAATAATCCCCAATATTCATGGACTTGGGACTGGCCTCCATCCCAATGTTGATCTTACGAAGCTTCAATGGCTGATTAATTAGATGCGCATCAGGTGCTACCACATCGCAGCTTCCTTCAGACTCTGGAATATTGACATTCCATGGATTGTCACCATCCTCTGGTTCACCAGTGATATTATAACATTCCATCAACGACTGCATCTAGCCGTGCATATGCGGATCCACAGGATATGCCACCGGAACAACCTCTAGAACCACATCGCGGATGAGATGCAAGGAATTGTGGACATCGGGGTTGGCATCCGCAAAGTTGAATGTATGAGTGAAACACATTGTCAGCTCCAACCAAGTGGAAATTTCTCCTCGCAACTCAGCTGCAGTATACCAAGATCGCAACATATCGTTAATTAAAGTATGGATAAAGGCATGGACCCATTCATCTCGTGGTTGCGATGCCCACAACCGCTGACACTCCAGCAAGTGACTTCCTGGATCATTCCTTCCATCATACTTCCTTGTGTGGTAAACCTCGGTATCTCCGGAGTGAACCATCATCAAACGCCGACACTACGACCATCCTGCAATTGATTTCTTATGTGTCGCCCACCAGCATGTTGGAGCGGCCTTCAGTGCTTCCTCTAATGCCAGTAATCGCTACGGTTTTGAGAATCTTTCTTCGAATTCCACTAGGAAATGACCTAATTCAGGCAACCCTTCATATATAGGTAGCGTAATAGTTTCAGTTGCAACGCGGTATAAGGGCTTCGTCACTAACCCACACTTGCGGAGCGACACTTCATGCAAATGATTCTGCCAATTCTCTAGCACATCATTACAGTCAGAGGATGCAGAGTTGTCGCTGCACCATCCAAGCTCACCGTTGGCAGTCGGATGAACATAATCTTCTAAAATATTGAATGCATGGTCCCATCCGCTGGGATCTTCATCTTTCACTAGTTCAAGGTATCTATGTCCTTCAGCTGGATCCAATGGGGTGATAACTCTGAGATCGCGGTTTTCAAAGGTCATCATTCATCGCTTGAAGTTGATTACTGTGCCACTGTCGTTATCCCAACCAATCCCCAACAGCGTGGGATAAGAGCTTCCTTCTTCAACGACCTCAATGACATCAAAGTCAGCAGAAGTCTTCATGCCCTCAATGTCCACCACCAAACGTGGAACTCTACCAATCGGCATCACCTTTGCATGATTATCTAGTTGGAGCTGTACAGGAGACCAACTCAAGGGGGGGCTCCCCATTTTCTGCCATGCCTGCTTGGTTAAGATGTTGACATCCGAACCAAGATCAAGAATAACTGAGTCGACATCATAATCTCCAATTTGAATATTCATCTGCATCTCCTTACCAGTCTTCCTCCGTTGTAAGGAATTCACCATAGATTCTTGTCGTCCCCTCGGTAGTCGCTGCAACAACCCCTCAATCTCAGTGAGTGCAGCAGGATCTCTTTCCAACAATAAACAGATCTCCAGGAATTTGTGCAAGGTTCCATACTGCGCTGATGGACCAGCTTCTGATGTGTCAACAAAAACAGGGAGCATGTCACAAACGATAGCCTTACCTTTCTCCATTTCCTGTTGCACCTGATGGAATGTATCGCACTCTGAATCAATGTCAAATGACACCTTATTCTTCCCGACTAACCGAATCAGTGGATGCGAGGTATCTTCTCCTGTTTTTGCACCTCCCCGAGTGATCACCGTGACAGCTACATCTTGTGGCCTTGGCTCCGCAGAGATAGTCACAACAATTGCACCTAGGTTCTAGTTCAGCGGTGGATTCCCTGGTTGGTTTACATTCTGGTTGACATTTGGATTCGGGCATTGGTTCTAGTGCTGCCCTAGCTGCTTCACTTGATTTTGTACGTGCTACTGTGCCTGAGGCTGATTCTGCAACTGTGGAATATTCCCCACTTGCCATCGTACAATCAACTATGGACAATTTTCTACTGTATGATCTGCAACAAAACAAAACATGCACTGTGTCTGCAACAGTGGGAAATAACGCTGGTAATGTCCCCACACCGCTCAGTGATAACACTGAACAGGTCCACGACCAAATCCTCCAACACATCCACCCCGGTATCCTCCACGAAATCCACTCTGCTGCTGGTATTGCTGTTGCATAGGGGCTAGTTGTATACCTTGTCCTTGCTGCGCATATTGCAGTTGCTGAACGTATTGTGGCTGTTGTGGAGCCATCTGCATCGGAGTATATTGGGGCATAAACTATTGTGGTTGTTGCTGTGGTTACATGGGGACTTCACTCAATGACTGCCTACCATAGCACATTCATTCGTGGTATATGAAACAATACCCCTAATTTCAAAAAATATTGGAAAAAAATTCCCAAACTCGTTTTTTTTAACCCCCTCCCAATATGCCTTCCCAATTTAGAAAAACCCCTAATACCCCTATAATATTGTATGTATCCATTTTTTCATGTACATTTTTTATATCCCTTTATATATCTACCTAGTATATTGGCATGATACTGTGGGCTTGACTAAACCTCCCAAGGCTTGTAATAGGCACGAGTGGTTGGGTATTCAAGCCCCCAAGGCCTATCGAGGGCCTATAACAGACCGTGGAGGTGCCTTGGAGGATTAGAGCCTCCCAAGGCACCCTGGGGGCTTGGACACTTTCATATTTTTATAGCCTTCTTTTTCTATAAGAATCCAATATGACTAAGGGCATGTATGCATGGCCTACTCAACTTAGAGAAGAAAATGCTTATATGAAATGCAGTATTAGACAGAAAGTTTAAAATTTATATTGAAGAAGAAAAAAAATTTCCAAAAGCGAAGAATTTAGTGTTCCTTACTTTTGATGACCTTCTGGTCTCTGTCGATGTTTTGAAGATACAACAAAGATTACCAATGTATACTTCAACTTGCACAAAACTGTACTAATGGATGGATCCTTTATGCACAAATTGCAATTTTTGCTCCGTCCAACAGTGAAAAATGCACCCTTTAAGTCTACATGTGGATTCTGCCAATAAAAATCACAAACATTTCAACAATTTAAGCATGTTGGCATATTTAGTATCAAGCAATTCAATTCCTAAAGAGGTCAAAAGACTGTTTCTCTTTATGTAAAATATGGTATTCCACAATGTATGTGTAAAAACCAAATCAGTGAAAAAATTCTTACCCTTGCTTTGCTTCAATGTCTCTGTTGAAGTCAATGTTGGAAAAGTGATTCTCATCACTTCAAGAAATCTGGAATATCATCTAAAAAACTAAATCTAATACTTTGAGTACATGTGATTCTTTCCAAGGTAAACTGTCATATCCAAATGCACCAGGTATGTCACAAGCTCCTCCAAGCATGGAGGGAGATGGAGCATCAAGAACACAGGCTACATCCTAGGTGCACATAAAGGAGACAAACTGTCCATAAAATGCATGCCAGATTGTGTATGTGGTGTGCCAAAATAATCACAAGCCTTACAGTGAGGATCAACAACAATGGCATGCATAACATCCCAATACCAGATGCTCATAAAAGGTATAAAATTGTTGCTGTTCTTGCAAACTATAAATATTTTGAAATAAATAAAATAATGATAGACTGGAATCCTACATAATCACCCATACTGACACAAAATAATTGTAATTTGCATGAGACACACCTTATAATTTGGACAACTAGACATTCAAATGATATTACCTGCCATCTTTCTACAAACGGGTAGGTGACCATATTATTAGGCATATTTTATTATTTCAGCATGTCATTGAATTTTAAGATCAAAATTGCTTTCATCTAAAAGGAGCATTTGATCCTATTGGCTAAACTGGCATGCAGACAACATTCTATGATATTTCTACTTAGATTTCAAATTGCTGTAATTTACTTTTCAAATGACCAGTCTGGAAGAGGAATTCAATGAACATTGCCCATGTATAAAAGCAAACAGATAAGGGGAGAGAACCTTGGACCTCACATACTTTTAAGAAACTAGTTTGGATAAGTTGGTTAAACTCACCTGAATCAACATCGAAATGGATTGAAAATATTAATCTTGTATTCCTTCCTCCTTGACAAAGACGTTGTTGACCTCTTCCCCAATTACCTCTATCACCTCGGTTACCTCTGCTTCCTCCCTTGCTAAAGAAACCCATCTATATAGATGTGAAGATCATGATAATTACATGTACATAACATTAAGAATATATATCAAATATATTTTCAATTTGGATAATCTATTAATGTCTCTGTACCAAGACAACAATAATGCATGCAATCATATTTTTTTGGGAAACAAGGTGATGGGACATCATGCTTGTTTGAAATTATTTCATTTTCAAACTGAAAATCACTTTTCTCTCCCAACTATTTCTCTTTGAACATGGAAACATGACTATTGGGAAAATGATAGGGAGTGAATAAACAAATTAGTGAGAGCAGATGAAGGGAATGGAAAATGATACATGTTCAAATTATCCAATAACCTTAACTGTCAACATCCAATTATCACAAGCAATATTCATCCATCACGATAATCAATCACTGCTAGCTTCATCCAAGAAAGTCTTCAACATGGATTTGATATTCCCACACAGACATTTAATATTTACTGCATATGTTCATTTAATGACAATTTATTAGCCTATATACCTCCAAAATGTCTTTCATTCTATTCATTAACTGAGGTTTCAATAACCCACCAATAACCAAAATTATGTTATGAAAGTCTCCATAACAGAATACATAATTATTTAATGTGATCAACATTATTATTTCACTTATTCCATCTCTTAAACATGCCAATAATATAGTGATAGAATAAACACTTTCAATTTCCTCAACCACAACTAAACCAAACTCCATATCCAAATAAACCTTGATCAATGAAGAATTATTGCAAACCATGCAACCGTATCATTTCCTTTAAAATAAATTCTGAGAATGAAATAAAAAATCAACAAATATGACCCTCAAATATTATCAATAACATTGTGCATGTACAATCATTGTGTATCATGTATTTTGACAATATGAGATTATAATCAAAATCCATTGCTACAAAGTCACTCATTTGATATCTCATCCTTTTAAAATTTCAATCATGTCACCAACAAAATTTCAAGTGACTAAATGAACAACAACCTTCAATACTTGTGTACAATCTTTCTTATGACTTGAAAACATAATCAAATTTCATGGAAGCATGCAAATCTTTGATTTTCCCATGCAGAACAAATCGAATGTTTGAAGTTTAAGCTCAAGTTCTAATTTCAAAACAAAGCCAAGTCAATTTCTTATGAATAGCCATTCCAATACAATCTCATGATCAACTTCAATGTTTCCAGCCGAAGAGAACAAGACTCAGAGACTCTTGTAATTCACATTTGAGGTTATATTCACTTATGTAAGGATTTTTTAATGCATAGTTGTTCTGGAATACTAGTCATATCCATCCTTAATGAGAGCTCATTTGTTGTTCTAACAAGAGAAAAAAAACGATGTAATTCACTCCATTGCATTCACCAAATCCATTATTGTTTTTGCCAAGCATAAAAGGAAGAAAAGGAAGATCGATATATCATAGAATGTACCTGCAATTCATTTAGGGTATTCAATTGAAAATGCTAAATAGTTTTTAAAGGTCTAAATTTATTTCCCTATGTCATGATGGAACGCAAATGCAACATGGACAGTAGTCTTCTGTTGCTAAAGATCACCCAGTAGAAAGTTTGATTACTTTGAGAAGATCATATCTTTAAGAACAAGGCTGTAGTGAGTTGTTGGAGAAGAATACATAAGCATGTTGAGGAGGAAGTAAATCTACAAGCATATTAGCAAGTCGATGTCAAAGTTGTGGTCTAGGCTTATAAAGGAAATTTGAACTAGAATAAAGGTGTATTTTATTTGGTCAACAAAAGCAAGAAAGCAATTTTCAACATGCATAAAATACAGAACAATAAAGAAAAAACTATCCTAAAAGATATTAAAGACAAAGAAAATTTTCCTAAATACCAACTTTCTTTCCTTACATTAAGAGGCACGTTCATTGCTCAAAGGACATATTAGAAGTAATCGACCTAATAGAGGGAAGGAAATAATTTCTTAAGGAGAAACAGTGAGGAGGCAATCATCCTCACAGGGCTTGTGAGGCACGTTCATTGCTCAAAGGACATATTAGAAGTAATCGACCTAATAGAGGGAAGGAAATAATTTCTTAAGGAGAAACTGTGAGGAGGCAATCATCCTACAAGTATGGCCATACTAAGAATGAATGCTGTCATGTACTCCAATTACTCCAGTATCATTGTTAACAAGATCCTCTTTTGAATAAGGTTTATTTAATGTTGAGGCTGGCTAGAAAAGCATCCCTTTCAGCACAAGCCTGACAAATAGCTTTGGTGATTAGAAATTTACTTTTGATGCCAAGGGTAACCCACAGAAAGTCTCATTTACCCAATTAAAGATGACAAGCCATGCCCTATTGTGGTGGGAGAGATTTTTCCATTAACACAGTCAACAAGAAAGATGTCTCATCCTCAACTGAGTAGAGTTTGAGCAAATATTGCAAAAGACAATCTATCGTACAGGGTATGAACATAAGTGGGAATCCAATGGAAATACCTTAGGAAAAGACTATTGTAGAAAGTTGATGATTATGCCCCTAAAGTCCTTAAGTACAGATATTTTGTTGCATATTTCTATAGATGAAAGAGATAGGGCTGCATAGTTATATTTGAAAGGAGTTTGCTCTATTTGACATTCAAACTCTTCATGAAACTTGTACAAAATCCATGTACCTATAACTTCTAGAAGCTAAGAAGAAGCATATGGATCAGCTATATGTGCTCCACAAAAGAAGGTCCTTAGCAAAGAGAAGCAGAAGCAACCATCCTCATAGGGCTTATGAACATTACAAGAAGCATAGACATACTAAGGATGAATGTTGTCATGTACCTAAATACAAATTTATTATCCAAGTAAACTCTATGTAAATGAGCTAATTTGTTTGTAAGCTCATAATTTTCTAAGAATGTTTTACTCATTGATTTTTATGTATATATTTCAATGATTGAAAATGTCACTTTCATGGAAGAATGGCCTGAGTACTACATAAAGGCAACTTGGGCTTTAAGTTATGATTTCTCTCTCCTTTTGTGGAAAACAGGGTTTCCAACTTTCCACCCTCTCATTTTCAACATTTTATTTCATATAAGTAATCAATAGACCTCTCTATAGATCTAAATATGGATTTGAACATGCAATCCAATCTCCATCCTTTTGGCCAATCCAGTGGAGTCTTCTGTCGAGCCAAATTTTGTAACTATGATCACCACACATCCCAAAGGAGATTTAAGCAACTTCATGAATGCAATAACCAAAAGAGCCATTTGAATCTATAACAAACCCTACAAGTTCAGCTTATGCACATGCTATAGAAGGATATGTCCATTGAAGAATCCACTTAAAGGTCAAGACTGCACAACCACCTAACCTAGTGCATAGCATCTACATATCAAACCAAAGTTTAGAAATCAAAATGAAGGTGAGACTATTTGGAACTAATTCTTTACATAAAGTCGTCGCTATAGCTAGGAGAGCATAAAAAAATGTTGAATCTTTTAAAAATAATACTTTTTGTTTGAGTAGGAGAGCTTCTGTCTTGATAAGGCTAAGGAAGAGGGATTGAAACTTCATGGCCCCTAAACCCTAGCCAACCAATGGGTTAAAAAACCTCTTTTAGTGACACACATATCTATCACAATGTTCTCAACCTTGGTCTAAAGGCCATGTTTGAAGCCCTCAAAAACTTTATTTACACCACTTTTACCTAATATCGAAACCTAGTGGGAAACTGCACTTGAACATTTAAACAATGATTATTAGAAGACCAACCACTACCACTGGATGGGAAATGTTTAGGTCGTTATTGCGCTCCTGAAATACTCAGATAAATCAAAAAATAAAAACCAAAATTCAAGATGTTGATTATGATCCCCAAATCTAAAATGATGGCACATTTGATGCATTTCAAGATAGATCTTCTAAACACTAAAATAACAACAAAAATTGGAAAGCAGGAGGAAGAAACAAGGGAGAACTTAGGAAACAATTTTGGAGCTGGTTTGGCAACAATAGGTAGAGGGCTGAGGTTGCAGGTCCCAATCATTCTCCATAGAAGGATGATATACTTGAAAACACATGTATGTTTCACACATTGGAATCCCAATCAGCCATAGTCGACTAGTTCCCCCATATCAAGCTAACAATTGGCTCAATTTCATAACAACTTGTTGCACAGAAAATGATACTGATTATTATACAGTTTGATGTTGTGATTTAAGATTTATGTGTCTATGTAACTAGCACTTAAAGTTTCACTGTTTTTATAGGAGCTTAACCCATCTTAGTTTCCTAGCTGATAGGGTTTTGAGTGAAAATAAACATAACCATTAAATAAAAATGAAAATTTCAATCCCATGACAATAATAGATTCTGAATGCATGGGTTACAGCATGCACAAAATGATGAAATGTAAGCTATGCTTTTTCAGTTTTAAACGAATGTTTTTTTGAGGGAAATATTGTTTACAGAAACATACAGGTGCCCCTTTGGCTTAGCTACCATGTTATGAGGGGCATATCTATGCCCTTAAAAGTACCCAAGACTTCCACCTGGCTTCATCTGCACCCAATCGGGAGGTTCTGAACCCGGATCTATATCCTAATACAAGCCCAATCACCTTGCTTCTTGCCACTAGACTACTCTAAACTAATGTTGAAGATTTCAAATTTAGAAAGAAACTCAACAACTTTTTAATTTTATCAATCACTGTCAATAGATTGAATGACTGCTTAAGATCTAGGCATTTTGGTATGTTTTGGTATGCAAAGTTTCAGTGAACACCAGTATTAGTTTATCTTTTAAAAACTCCTCCAAGGCAGAAACATGATGATGATGATACTCAAATCCTAATTTGATATTTTGTATGAAACATAAGCTGCGTGTTGTTAGTAAGGAGTCCAAAAAGAGTGCAGATTCTTCCTGTTGTTTAAAAGCTGCCCTCGTGATTTCTCCAGTTAATATTTTGAATTGAATAGTTTTATCAACTCTGGCAAGTTCTTAGGGAATGCTTTTCTATGTTCCTTTCTTTGGTTATCATAAATTATGATGATCAGCTCTGCCGCTCTGACTTGTTTCTCGGCTTTTTCCATTGTTTTGACCAGTGCTCACCCCAAAGGATGTCTCTTCAATGGAGCATTTGTTTCCTAACTGGATGAGATTGAGAATGTTGACGAAGGGTAGGCCTTTTAATGCAAATGTCAAATTAGGAGCAAAAATTTCATCATTGTCACAAAGTGACATGTAAGAGACTCTAATTGAGTTGTTCTCCTCATTTTTTATAGGCTTCTTTTCAGGTTAATTCTCTTGTGATATTGTCTGACAATTAAGCAAACAAAAGGTCAAAGATCTTAAAGTTATCAGCTTCTTGCTATGGGAAAGGTGATCCTTTGCCAGCTCTGCATATTGACAGCTCAACACTCTAAATACACAATGCAAAACTGTTTTTTTCATGAGCTGAAAATTCCTGCCTGCTATTTTCTACAGGAAAATATTTGTTGTTGTATAGAAATAGAACCTTTGAGGTCATATTGAACAAAGATTCGGTGTCAGCAGATATTCTACAGTCTTATGTCCATGCTCTTGTACTATCATATCATATGGGTAATAGCAGTTCTGTCAATGACACCAACAATGCAGACATCTGTTTGTGGATGGAGAAGTATTATTCAATGTTCATCTCAAAGGTATGGCTTTCATTGTGCATAATATGATTATATGATTTTTCTTTTCATATGCAAAAGAAGATATAAAATAAGAGTTCTGAATAGTCGTGAGATCGAACATTATTTGCATTTGGTTTGATTTTTCTTAGTTTCACTATTTTTATAGGAGCTTAACCTATCTTTGTAGTCAATGAAATCCTTTCTAGCAAGACCAATTCTAGCAAATCAATTCTTGCTAGCTAGCCTCTAAACCAACACCTACCATTAAAGTACTCTAGGCTTAAAAGCATAAAGTGTATACCAAATCATATTGATTCTCCTAAACTAGATATCCTCATCATGCATAATTGACCATTTACAATTCAATTCTTGGTGATATTGATCTTGGGCCAAATAGATTGTATGGCATGTGAGAGTAGTAGCATAGGTATATTTCCCATTAGGTAAAATTCCATATCCACCTTGGTGCAACACCTATGAGGGATGCCATAAGCCTCTCATCAAAGTTAATCATATAATTATGTCTACATAGGAAAGCATATACTTTTATTAATGATTAGATAATAGATTCATAGAAAGATCCATTTGTGCAAACCAATTAGCATGATCTCAATTCCATAGACCATTATGTTTACAAATGACTTTTATTGAATAGAACCTGCCATCTAACTTTGGAAGCAAGAAAATAGAGCCAATAGCTTTTAAAAAATATAGATATTGTTGTTGCCAAGGTCCCAGACATTCCCAAATCTCTATAAATTCAAACTAAAGATGAGAAGAGATGATTTGTCAAGATTTCTAAATTCTCTTCAAGACAATGGAACCCTAAAGAGAGATGTCAGATGAATTACAGATGATATCGATCAAAGAAAAGGGACCTTTGATACCAAGAGATTCTTGGATGAGAGAATCCAATGTCTAATTAGGGTTCTCCATTCAACATTCCGAGAGATGATGCTAATCAAACACTTCACTACCAAAACCAAGCCTTTGATCTTCACATATAATGGCAAAGCCCTACATGTTCTCTTTTCAGAGTAAAAATCTACTAAAAATAAAAGGTACTTCACTTCTCCCTCCAAATTTTCCCCACAGATAATTCTAGAGGACCCTCTCAAGCTTGTAAGTGTATGATTCAATGAGAAGCCAGTATGGATAGTAATGCATGACTAGCTACCAAAACCCAAGAGAGCAGTGACCTTTCCACTCGATCAAATGACCCAAGAAATCATCATCTAGCTGGTTGTTATTGAGGAGGAAAAGGACAAAGGAAACATCAATATTTTTTAATAACCAACAAATACTCACAAACATGAATCTAGCGTAAATGCCAGAAGCGCAACTCAGCCATCAGCTCAAATGCATCAAGAGATGGATGGGCAACGTTTAGGTCATTATTGTGCTCCTGAAATACTCAGATCAATCAACAAAATAAAAACCAAAATGCATTTGTAAATTGGACATCGACTACCATAGATTATATTTTTATACAAAAACAGAAATGCAACTCAGCCCTTAGCTTAACTGCATCAAGAGATGGATGGGGAATGTTTAGGTCATTATTATGCTCATGAAATATGCAGATCAATAAAAATAAATAGAAACCAAAATTCAAGATGCTAATTATGATCCCCAAATCTAAAATGATGGCACATTTGATGCATTTTAAGACGGAATGCAGATGAAAAATCATTTAAACTCTCAGTGTTTAGATTGGTAAGTAAGAGGTGTCCACCAGATTCGAAACATGGTCTCCTCGTTGCAAACACCCTCAACTTCCTGCTCAACGAATGGGCACAATTTGATTAAAGAATAGCTGTGAAAATCTAGTCCTTCGGAACATACCTGCAGAGCCCTGAAAAGTACAGGTTCTTGGAGACGATAAAGAGAAGCCTTGACACCATCTTGAGTCCTTTGGCTGAGAAACCCTCCTAAAACCTTTCTGATAGAAGAAGCAAGCATTTTAGAAGAGGCATATATAGCCCCTTCAACTAAACCTTGAATGCAATTGTTTTCGATCTCTTCAAGCGAGGAACCCTTTGCAAACCTCCATGCCTTGTACAAAATTTCCCCACTCAGAATATTGCAATAATGTCCATTTGCTTCAAGAATTTAAATAAATAACCTGTTCTTCATGCTATTAAACTACCCACTATACGAGAATGAGACAAGCCTTGGGATATTATCAACAATTGTTACATGTTTTGATGAATGCCATATACAATGATACACTTATTTTCATAGAAATTTCAGCTTTATGGTTGACTCTGAAATATATATATTTTATTTCAAGCAGAAATTTACATACATTCAGTAGCATTGGGGGCATATCGAAAAATCTCTTTGAGCTTGCCTAAAAAAACTGTTAAGACATCACTACCTACTTTACAAAACTTTCAAAAAGGAATAGTCCATCCACTCTGTTTGCAACTTTGTCTTATTGAGCAATGAGAGACTCCTTCCCGGGCAACGAATCTCGCCACCATTGCTCGCAAAACGCAGTCGCCCTGGCCTCGATGCGATTTCCTTTTCCTCATTCATTCTCCCATCCTGCTAATTGCATTCACCTAATTCGCACTAGCATTCATTCTCCTAGCTCACCGATTGCCATTTCTTGCACCCACAAACAGTAGGACACATTCAAAAGAGGCTAGCGCAGGAAAGGGAAAGAAGTAATTTGGGATGACAAAGTGTAATTATAGTAACTAGGAAGAGAAACTGTGGATAAATCCTGAAGGAATCTGGAAGGTTGTAGCAGAGTTGAGAGTTTGGGCAAGGTTAGGAACCAAACACCCTGGGTGGTTGCGTCTTAGGTTGTTCAAGAGGCCAAGAACCTGTATTACAGGAGAGACCCAGCAGGCACACAGCTGAGTGGACCCAAGCAAGGGTAACAGGGTTTAAGGCGGCTAGAGCACAGGAAGAACCCATAAGAAGAGAGGCAGACATTTCTTCAGTTTCTCTCGCAACAAAAATAATGGAACTGCAAGCCCTTGCCTCATGCGATTTCCCTCCAAACTCTGGTATCCCGAGCCTTGCCATTTCAGGGATATTTGGCAGCTCGACCCTATAAAATATACCCCAATGTATTAGAGTATTGTTGTATTAAATAAAAAAAACCTAATATCCCTTAATATATAAGCAATATAATATTTGAGAAAACCCTAATATTTAATTACCCCAATATGAACGAACATGGTATGGTATTGGCCCCTGAGTGAAGCCCCTGTGTGTGGTTAAAACTGCACCTGCAATTTAGGTAGTGGCTAGACTACCTGTGGCTGCGGTTGTTGTATGGCATTCTGGTTATCTTTCACGTAGAATGCATCGTACGTTCTCTCTTGGAGCAACCCATATGCACGACAATCTTTGTCGTCATGTCCCAATGATTTACAAAATGTACAATATAAATTCATTAGTTTTGTGACCATTTTCTGCATGTATGGACATTCATCATGGCGGTGTCCATATACAACACAAATGCGACACCATGGTAGGCCTCCACCTCTCAATGGGTTAGGTTCCCCTGAAACCAAATAATTGTGGAAGTTAGGGCAATTGTCCTTAGTATGCCCTTCCCCTTGACATCTCGTACACCATACTTCTTCATGTTGCTCCTTTCCCTTCTTCAGATCTTGTAGTTGTATAGTTAGGTTAGCCAGTTGTGTCTGTATCTGCGACATCCCAGCTGCATTTTCCCTGATTGGCGACACCTCCAACCGCATCGCAATCTCTAAGGCTTCACTTGGCGTCATAATGTTTTGTTGCATCAGTGGTAGTCGAATATGTGGAAGCAGTGCCGCAATGAACCATTCTTTATGTTGAACAATGCTCATATCAAAACTAACCCTTTCCATCAGCATCTTGAATCGCTGATCAAAGTCCCACACGGACTCATTAGGATACTACTTAATCTCTTTAAGCTCTGTGATATATTGCACTTCGGATTTGGGCTTCCAGAACTCAGCGATCAATCCTGTACGAATTTCGTCTAGTGTTTTCATTGGGGTGCTGACAGGAACCTGCGTAAACTTCATAAACCAGTCTAAGGCGCGACCTCGAAGGGTTGTCGCCAGTTGTCCTTTCTTAGCATCCTCATTCGTAATCTGTTTTACAGTCCATACTGCCTCGCAGAGAAACCAGTACTGTTTGGGGTTATCTGTTCTGTTCCCCTGGAACAGCGGTAACTTCATGTCCTTTCCCACCATCCTAGGCTTCCTTCCTCCAGTCGTTGAACTATTAGTAATTAAATTTTGTGGAATTGATGAACTCCGTGGTGTCGAATTTGTATTCCTTACCGGTTGAGAGATAGTGAGCGGAGGGGTGGGTACACTGGCACTGGGGTTTGGTCCTGCCTCTATCCTGGGCGTAGCCTAGTCATCCTTGTTAGGACTGTGAGGTTGCTTCGTCCCGTGTGGTCTTCCTTTGTGGCCTTGCAGTTTGATCGTAGCAGGACCTTCTCCTATCCTCTACCTCTTTTCATGTCGAAACCTTGCTCGTCCCCTTGTAAGACCACTCTCTTCCTCAGCTTCACTCACAGTCTCATCATGAACTGCACCCATCTACCCCTTATCATTCCATGTACCACCCTCCACTGTCTCGGTACCCACGCCCCCCGCCCACCAGGTTGTTTACTGATCTAGATGCATATTCAATATACCCTTTTCGCAAATAAGCATCTTAATGGACAATTGGAGCGATAGCAGAAACCTTCCCCGGGGTTCGCAGAAAAAATATCTTTCAGCCTCACTATAGGATTTTTGTGTATCAACCGCAAATTTAGTGATATATCCTTCCAAGATACTATCAAGCCACACTTCAACAGCCCATGATGCTTTATTGTTGACCTCTTGCAGTTCTTGGATCAACTTTGGGGTCTAGGTCGTTAGCTCACCACCTTGGAAGTTCCTCTTCTGAAAGGTCAACTTTGCCAACCACTCGAACAAAACGACCGGGAATTCATAGAAAAACCATTCGTGTGGATCATCATGAATATACATTTCTACCCACTGATCTACTGTCAGTCGAGTGTTCCGGCTCTCTTCTTCAGCAAATTCTTGCAGCTTCTAGTCAAACCAACTTTGTATCTCTGGCTGCATCAGATGCAACAACATATACTCCTTTCACTTTGCACACGGTCCTGGCAACGAAACCATTTGTTAACCCAAACCCAGCGACAGGGGTTCCACTCACTGTCAACACATACCGCGACCTCCCTAAGCACCGACCCAGACAAGTTTAACCCCGTCCGACAACACCTGCAAAGCAGATGAAATCTCACCCGAGATGTTCAAGGAGAGTAGATGGAACCATGTTTCCGCCGAATGAAGGAGGATGGTTGCGGCAGTAATCACTCAAACGTATTACAACATTCAAAGATAGATCTATGCATTCAACCTTAGCAACATCGTATTCATAGCATTATTCAATAGAAACATTCATCACAGCAGGTCTAATAGTAAAGCATTAATTACAGCAAGAAAATATAGCATCATTCGTACATCGCAACATGCATTAACATAAGTAGAAGATACACAGGAATTTCACAAATAGCTCCGTCATGTCATATTAACTCTGAAAACCTTGATACAATGTCTCCGCAAAACACAGATCTCCTCAATAACTCTTGATCTTGGATACAGACTTAAAGACGCATACATTCAACATCCAAGGGTTCATACCAAGATGATTCAACACTTACAACTTATGTCTATATATAGGCTTCCTCCTTTACAATACTTGTCCACTTACTAACAACTTCCTGACCGACACTTTGGACAAATGACCCAAAATCTAACTAACGCGGTCCAAATGACCCAAAATCTAACTGACGCGGTCCAAATGACCCAAAAACCCACAAACTGCGGTACAATTCACCCAAAAATGCATAAAATAATCTTCTTTATGCCTAGCTCGCCGCCTTCCGCGACATCCTCTGACTTATTGTAGCATTAGCAATGCTGCAATGCTTACCAAACCGCCTACCAACAAAAACTTGTTTAAGATTCTGGACAAAGTATGGAATTTAACTAGCAATTTGGGGTTCAAATCCCCCTAGGGTAAGTACTGAAAATGACTCTCCAAATGCCTCCAACCCCACTCAAATTTCTGAACATAGTTAGGGGATGTCTCAAGGGTATTATTAAGGTCTCATATGCACCATTAATCAGTTATTAAGTCTGTTCTAACTTTCTGCCAAACAACAACAAAAATCACTAGTTCGACCCTTGGGGAAATGGCACCAAATCTTCTCCAAATGTAAATAAACTGAGTAAAATGACTTCAAATGATTGAGTACTGAACATGAAACTTGTATAATACATCAATAAAATTCCATTCATCAATAAACCATTAGTATTTTACTTATCCATTTGAATCCATCAACATTACATTGGTTCACAACAAGGTAGTGGGGAAATGGCATTGTTCTTTCATTAAAAATGAGATTTATACATTTCTACTTGGAATCTTGACATAAAAATTTCTGGAGATGAAGAAAATAGTATTTAATTCATATTACAAAATAAATGGGGCATTATAAGGTCCTCCAAAGAGTACAATAGCTCACCAAAAACGCCCTCCCTCAAGGAGAAAGAATATGCCTTCAAAACTGGAAATGGTTGAGAGAATGTGATGCATTAGAAGAAACCATGATCTGCCCTGTAGATTACTCCTGCAACAAATGAGTCCATTAAATCTCCAAATGAAAGGTCTGAATGGCCTTTTCAATTACCAACTTGGACATAAATCTTTCACCCTTGAAATTGGCTAAGGCAAAAAACTAGTCATCCACTAGCTCTCCCTCTTCACAAATGCAATTGCAAATTTCTCAAATGATCAAAAGATGCTATTCTTCTTTGTTCATGACTTTTATAAACTTCTTATGTCCTCCATGGGTCGAATTCCTTCCAAGATATTCATGCCAACTCAAGTTGGGAAGAGATTCCAAAGAATGCCACTTGTACAACAATTCCTAGTCTCCCACTTCCACCAAATCACATGTGGAAGCATCTTAGCTGGTCTAACTCCCTTGAGCGCCCTCTTGGAGGCTATTTTTAGACTTGACATGTCATATATGTCATATGTCAGACTTCAGGTCTGATTTGTGTCATAGGTGTCATAGCATCTTCATCATTGTTGTCATAGAGCTATGGAATCTAGCCCAAGTGTCCCACTAGCTCGAAATTGCCTCTTCCTCTTCCATGGGAGTTAATCTTCCTCTATATTTCGACCTTGGATGATTCATGCCATGAATAATACCTTTTGAACTCCCCCAAGTATGTTACCATTCACCTTGAATTCAAATTGGTGAGAAAATGATGCCAACTGTAGTGGGGAAATATAGACATATGTGGGTCTCACTTCCTCCATGTGTCTTCATGATCAAATGCCACTTTTATTTTCACTTGTATATATTTATTTAGCTCCTTTATTAAATATTTATGCCATTCTAATGTTCAAACACCATTTATTATCCCCCTTATTCCAAATCCCAAAGCTTCCACCCCAAACCTAGGGAACTAGTAATTTTCCTCCTTGGCAATTATTTGACCTTTAGCATCAATTTGATAAACTCTCATAAATATGGCCAATGGGCTTAGGCCATTGTAACCCAATGCAAAACTTGGGACATGACAACTTTCCTTATTATAAATAGATTTATACTTGACTCCAATATTTTATTGGAACAATTCCATTTTAAAGTTTCAATAATCTCTTTGAAATTTGTTTGAACAAGAGCCATGAGTGACAATGTCCTTGACTAGAGACTTGATATCAAATAATAGAAATATCACAAAGTATAAAAGAAAGTTGCAAAAAGCAAACAATATTTGCCTATATTTTCATACCACTTGAACATTTTTTATAGATGTCATTGTGCAAAGTCAATAAAGATAGAACCAATGACGTACAAACTACAAAAAGGAGGCTTGGAATAATTCACTATAAATAGAATGGTGTACAAAATAGAGCACTATGTTTTTTAATGGAACAAAGCAAACTATGTTATGGCTTTTGCACTGACTTCGACAATCCATACACTAATATTTCTAAAGTGGATAATGCCCAACATTGTTTGTCATTGTTGTAGCTTCATGTTTTGTGTTTTTCTTTTCATTATAGATCGATTAAGTCACTGTAAGATTCATAAATCCTTTTCATTTTTTTTCAAAAATTCGTTCATCCAAGGCCTTGTGCTCCTGTGGACATGTTTAGTCCTCTAGGTTGACCTTAATGGAAATACCATCGAAAGGAAAACTCATGCCAAAAACATTAAACCCTAAAATGGCTATTTACAACATTTGTTTGAATTGACATGATATGAAACGAATCAATGAAACATTGATTTTTTATACCATTTGTTCTAAAATATGCACCTATAATTTGCAAAATGAAATATAATCCATGTATCAATATCTCCTTTCACACTTTAATATGAAAAATAAAATATAATCCACATATCAATATGACCTTTCATAGTACAAATTTCGAAATTATTTGTGTAGCAGAGTAGGCGGTTTCCATTCAATAATTCTAAGCTTGATAAGCACAAGTACGCTCCTCATATTTTTCTTTTAACATTGTTCCAACATGTTATGTTCTCTACCTCTATAGCTTCTTAAGTCATATGTTGCGACCTTGCACGAGAATAATCTTAATACAAATTACTAAATAATGTTGTGAGGCATTCATGTTATCCCTACTTGAAGTAACATGATAATCCAATTTGTCCAATAAGGTTATGAGGCATCTAGGTTGTTACTGCTTAAAAGTGTTTGGAACCCCACCTAACAAGCTAGGAACAAAGCCTCAAAGAGCTAAATCCTATAACAAAGCAAACAAATAAGAAAAATGCAATGGCAGTCTTGCTTGGCACAAATGAGCTAGCTATAGAGCAATCATTTAGGTCAATAACGAATTTATAGAGATCTAATTGTGCTCTAGTGAACCTAATGAACACATGCTACCTCAAGTTTACTAGAAACAAAAAATGTTAACAAAAAATTTTGTGTTTATATCCCGTTGTTACAATAACTTTACTTGAAGCTATAATGACATGGCATACCTATTTCCTAGACTAGGACATGATTCAAATTGAATCACTAGAATGTCAGTGAAAGATCTAATTAAGAAATGATTATAAGAAAAATATTATTGAAATCACATTGTTAAAAAAATACTAAACAAATTTGGCCAGATCTTAGATTTATCAAGAACATTGGTCGATAGGAAACTCATACCAATATTCTTAGTCATTAGACATTTGCACTGCCATATGTATAACAGAATAGATAGATTGTATTAGGTAAGTTGCTACGTCATGCTAAAAATAAAGTTTATTGCCACAACACTCCATATTTTTCCTAGTAAAAGATCATTTTTAGGTAAAAGGGCCAATGAATCACAGACAAAGGGTCCATTCCATATCATTTTTTCACAAATTGAGAAGAAAAAACAAACCAAACCATTTTCTGCTCAATATGCAATTAAGGAACTTGCAGAATGAAAAAAAAACAAACTGTTTTGCAATTTTATTGAATTCGGTATTTATGATGATATCATAAATATCTCTAAGAAAGAACAATCTTTTGATACATCTAAAGATTTAATATGCATACCTCCTTTGGAATTCATTAATTAAATCATCCTAGACTGTCAATCTAACAACTATTGTAGCATGCATCTATCTATCACATGTAACATTGATGCATTTTCACATAGACAAATTGTAAGTAGCTAAGGGCTATGTTGACGAACATCGGCGTGGGGGAAATACTAGGAAATCCAAGATATGAAGGGGAAAATTTCATTGATTTAACTTTTGGTTATTTAATTGTTGTAATCTGAGGGATTACATGGAGTTACTAGTGGCACATCAGTCATAAATATATGTACATTGCATGCATGAGCATACATACATGAGAGAGTAGGAGAATAGAGTAATGGGGACCCAAGGAAAAAGTGTTTGTATTTATTAGACAAGCCATACATGTACAAAAAGCATCTTTCTTTCCTTGGATCACCAGCCTATTATATATTTGATACATGGAGTTATTCTATTATGGTTTCATAACTACTCTTTCAATTACCATAACCAACACGACTAAATGGGACGGCTATATGCTAGTTAGTCGAGAGGACCTAGTCAACTAGGCTCCTCCAACATCTCCCCCACCCTAAAACATTTCTTCATCCCGAAGAGACTCAAGGAGATGCAAAATTTGGAGACACAATTTACAATATAATTTGTACTATTTATGGTATGACATGGATGTTTGACCTGGAGGGATGCATTCGACACAAGCTTTGATAATTGCTATAGCAGAGAGAGCAAGTTGGTGTTGGAAGTCATCCCCTTCTGATTAGATGTATTGATATTTGATGTTAGGATGGTCAATTTGGAGAGCTAGAGGAGCTTGATCTACATTATTTCTCTCAGATGCTTCTACATGTCAGGACCATAAGCTTATATTTGAAGCTCAGTAGACTGCATTATGAGATAAATCCATGGAGTAAGATTATTGACTTATTCATGAGCTTGATTTCCTTGTTGGATCCATTGGTACTCATTTTGTCAAAGATGTTCTTATCGTTTCTTTTCCATATGGATATATTTTTCTAGCGCTTGAGCTGCGTCTGGAGTGGCTGATTGCTTCTGTTGATACAATTCCAATACAGTATTTTGTTGCTTTTGTATATCTATGAAAACTTTGCCATAATAAGAGTACCAATTGTTTAAGACAACTTATGCATTAGTCTCTTGGGATTCAAATTATTTTAAATATGGCATCGTATTATGTGAATGTTTTGAATTGTTCGTTGAGGAGGAAGCCTATTTCATCTTGTTGTTTCTTAAATAGTTGTTCTCGAATGTTGTCACATTTCTCTAGGGAAAATTCAAAGAGAGATTTAATTCTATCAGGAAGTTTCTCTTGTAGATGTTCTGACAACTGTCCAATACTTTGTTGTACTTTTTCGGAGCAAGCACTTTATGTATATTTTTCTTCTTCCTAGACTGTTTTGAGTTCTTTAGAGTCGTCCACCATCTTTTGTAACATTCTACAGTGGCCAGTTTGATAAGATTATCAATTTATTTTTCCCATATTTATGAAGGTGACAGGGTAACTAATTTTGCTTCTTGTCCTTCTATTGGTTTGATCGAGAAGGTGATCTTGGGATCCTTCTTAGTTTTCTTTCCTTTCTTTGTTGATTTCATGGAATCTTTAGTAGAGTTTGGATTTATTGGTGTTGTAGTATTTGTATTTGTAATGGATGTGGTTGGGGAAATAGATTTCGGAACTACTGAGGTCGATGGTGGAACTGGTGATGATGGGTTTCTAAATATGTTGGTAGTAGAGGTGTCTATGTTAAAGACAATGAGGATGGTAAGAGAGATGAAAACAATAAAGGGGGCGATGATGATATAGGTAACGAATGTAGAGGAGGTGATGGTAAAGGAGACTACAACAATAAGTTATCGATAGATGAGGTCATTGGCTCTGTTGATGCTGTGGTCATCCAAGGAGAAGATATGTGGGTTGTCTGGGGTGGTAAGGAAATGAAAAAATGTAATGGGGGTGTTTGATTGAAAAAGTATTTGAAGTCTTGTACAAAAGTTGCGATACTTGAGGGTGAGAGTGGGGTATTAAAGTCGGAGAGGCATTCATGAGAGAAAATGGTGAAGTAGTAACGACAATTGAGTCGACTAGAGCACGCATGGTCACTACTACGGTGAGATGGTTTGGATGAATTATAGGTATAGAGAGGAGTGCATTCGACGGGATAGTTACGGTTGAACTTGTTCTCATGGGCTTAGACGTAACTGGTCGTGAGATAGGTGATTGCATTACATATTTTATAGAAGGTAATTTCACTTTTCCTGAAGTTTGAGATTTTATAACCAAGCTTACTGACTAGATGGGGGGGTTGGATATAGTTCTACATATTGACAAAATTCAGGTGTATGTACAATTTGTTCAAATCTAGGAGTGGTTACCTCTTTTTGGAGTTCTTCTTCAACTCTAGCCGGTGATGGGGGAAATGATTCATGTGTTAAATCAACTAGGTCCTCTTGAGTTTTGGAAGTGCATGCTTTTTTTTGAAGTGGGATGGGTACTGCAGTAGGGATTGTTGTAACAACTGGAAATGACGGCTTCTTCGGTTGGAATTATTTCTAAATATGCTTGTCGACCAACACATTGTTCTTTCCGAATTTAATAAATACTTTATGAGCTTGATCTCTAAGTTCCTCAATGTCATCTTCTATAGGATACAGTAGACGTTTTATTTTCTTGGAATTTTTTTTGGTTGCTTTTCCTTTAGGTCGCATTGGTACTCAAAGATCTTGCGAGCAATTTTTCCAACTTGTGCTTTAAGTTGTGGTTTTCAAATTTGGGTTGTTCTCCCTCCTTGATGAGTGGTTCTTCTTCATATGTTTTAGTCACATCATCTGTATATTTAGTGAATGGCTCTTTACTTGTAGTGGTGATTGGAACAAGTGCTAAGGGTTAACTGGCTCTTCTTCTACACAAAATGTTGTAATATATAAGGTGACTTCTCTCTGTTCTTCAAGTTATCCTTCTATCATAGGTTCGATGAGGCTCAAGTGCTAAGTTGTAACCAAAGTCGGTATGGGATATGTTGTGTTCAACTATTTTTCCATATCAGTGAATAACTCCCAGATGTTTGGATAAAATTCTAATTCTTGAGCTTCTCATCCCGCTCTCTGGTTATACCAGAATTTTGTGAGTCTAAACAAAGTTCAATAGGTGCTTCCGGGGGTAGGAAACAACATACATGTTTCAATACTCTCCATATTGTGCATCTATTTTTTATGTCTTGGAACCAAATTTCCAAATATGTCTTCTCTTTGTTGAGCTTGAATGATGGTCCTTTTCCCGCAAATGCCTGAAAAATTGTCATGAGATGTTGGCAAGTGCTGGAAAATTATTTTTCTCCGAATGGGGTAATTTTTGGCTTTACAATCCATATTAGTAATAAAGGAAATATGATGGCGTGTGCATAATCCTAACATTTTACAGAATTTTCTTTGACTAGCTGAGCTAGATGGTTAGCCAGATTGAAAACTCTTGCATCGGTTGCAACCTGCTTTATAGCTTCTAACATGTCTAGTATCAAGTTGAATGGATGACCTAAGCTTGTTATACATAAGGAAATAATAATAACATCCCATTTATGGTTTTTATATTGTACTTTGTTGATTATGAGTCCTTTCGAATTCTTGCCAACAACTGACCTTGTAAATTCCTCCACTAGGGATAGTGCATTGTTAGTCATTGTGACTATTAATCCCTTGCTTGAAAGGCATGTAATTGTGATAATGAGGGAATCAATGATAGAAATGGTCTCATCTATCCAAATTTTACCATCATGGTATCAACTTACCAGAAATTTTGCAATAATTTCCTTCAAACCGTCGAATGATACAATCAAAGATGCATTGAAATATTGTCATATTGAGGCTATGTTGAGCTTCTGGGAAGGTCTATCCATTTTTTTTGTCTCAGACTCCCTATTCCTTTAAATCTTTGTAATATATTCCCCAATTGGGCTCGTCAAGTTTGGATTTCTTAATTTTGTGTATTCTTGCTTCGAGGGATGTCATGGAGCCTTATTCTAATAGCACTTTGGATTTTAGCTCAGCTACTTTGGATCTAGTTCTTGTGGAGGTTTTCTTTGGTGCCATGGCTAGCCCATTGACAGGGAGGGTTAGAAAATTTTCTAAGTTATTTGCTTGCTCAAGTTCGTACTGTGTTGTGAAATACAAACATGAGTCTTCATGTGAATTTATAGGTGTGGAAAGTTGTAGTACTTTAGAGCAGGTGGGTGAGCACACTAAATTCAAATTCTGCGGGTTACAGCTCACTCGCACTTGTGGCATAACTTCTCTAGGAATTTTTCTTTGTTCCTTGGGCGGTTTGCCTGGTAGTCTTTGAGTTTCTTGGTACTTTCTTCGGTCCTTCGCTCTATGTATCTTGTTGTCTGTCTTCAGTCGTCTAGGTATTTCTCCAGTTGGTCGTTTCCATGAATATTTCCTTGTATCTTTATACTTCAAGTCATAATTGTAAGTAGGCCAATTGCTTTTAAATTGATGTCGTTTGCGATCCCACACTCAACCTCTTCTGCCTAGTTTACTCCCATTTTTTCTATGTTGCATCCACTTTGCCAAAGAAATCCACATCTTAATGTTTTTTATACTATTTTATAGGTTAGTTAATGCAACTGCTTTTTAATTATAATGAGAATTAGTTAATTTTACCTAATTCTAACAAACCTGGCACATGACATTCGACTAGTGATGATACAACACTAGTTGGCATTGTGCCTCCTTCATAGTTGGTAATGTTTTAGATGTGCTCTATTTAAGACTTTTTGGAAGACGCGACCTTGAAGTGTTTATAGCCTCACAAACCCATTGATTTTAATTTCTTCGACTATGTAGGGCCCTAACCATCCGATATCTAGCTTTTTCAGTTTTCCTTTTATTCAATTATTTTATAATAGTGCTATATTGCCAATGGAGATGTCTTTGCTTTTGATATTCCGATCATGCCATGTTGTTTTCTATTTATTATAGACTTCTTGATGATGTATAGCAATCATTATGTCCTCTTCCAACTTTTGTAAAGAAAATATTCTAACTTGGATTGCTTGAAAAATGTTGAGATGCAAAACTTGGGAAATATATGGTGCTTGTTGTTTAAAGTACACAAGGAAAATTGCTTCTTGTCTATATACTAGCTTAAATGGTGTTTGGCCCATCGATATTTTATATGTTGTTCTGTATGCCCATAATATGGTGGGAATCTTGTCGTCCTAGTCATATTTTTCAATATTGCAAATATTTGTTAATACTTTAGTAAGTGCTTTCTTGAATGACTCGACAACTCCATTCAATTGGGGGTGGTAGGATGTACTTTTATGATGATCTATCAGGAATTATATGGTTAACAACTTAATATTTTTATTAATAAAGTGTGTACCTTAATCACTGATGGTTGTTAACGGGCACCCAAATCTTGTGATTATATTTTAATATATGAATCAGGATATGACTTCGTTAGTTCAAGTTTCGACTGATTTTGCTTTGACACATTTTGGTTACATACTCTACTGCAGTAATAATATATTGTGCCCCGGTCCGACGACCAGGGTTAGGAAAGGGTCTAACGAAATATATTTCCCATATTTCAAATGTAAGGTTGGTATTAACAGATATTAAAATAATTTCATGTCCTCTTAGTGGTCATCCCATTCTTTGGCATTTTCACACTTATTCACATGAACTTTGCAGCCCCTATGAAGGGATGGCCACCATAGTCCTGATTGTAATATTTTTCTTGTGGTGGTATTGGCGTGAAAGTGTCCTCTTGCAGGTCCTTAGTATGCTTCTTGTATGATGTCTTGTCGTTAATGCTCAAGTGTGCATTGATGGAGTATGTCATCAGCCCCTAATTTGTATAAGTACCCATTGATAATTGTGTATGGTATTGATTTGATTTTTCTTTCATTGCTAATTTTTTATTTTTTTTTCTTAATGTTCCTCGAGGTGCCTAGACTTCCTATAAAAAATCTACAATATTTTCTAATTCTCTCAGTACCGCTTCTACACTAAAAAGGTGTGTGTCTGGTAGTTCATCAAAGATGCCGACTGGTTCTTCACTAGTTTCAATGTGCAACAAGTGGTCGGGACCGACATTCGACTTTCCTGGTCAAGCTATAATTTCAAATTCAAATTTGTGAAACAACAGGAGCCAACAACATATACGACCATGGTGAAGTGGTTTATTCACCAAGTATTTGAGAGCTTGATGGTCTAAATAAAATAAAAATGGATTAGCCAATAGATAATGTTGATATTTCTGTAGTGTGAATATCATTCCCAATCCTTCTCTTTTATTTGTTGCGTAATTTCTTTCAAATTTTTTAGCTTTCGACTAGTGTATGCATTGGGGTAGTTAAGTCCTTCATCTCCAGGTTGTGTTAATACCGCTTCGACTGCAATTCCTGACACATCAATAAGGACGTGGAACTTCTTCGACCAATTAGGAAATTTAAGTATTGGGGATTCTACTCATTTTCAAGCAGTTCGAAATATTCTTCACATCCTGGTGTCCATGAGAATTCAACATGTACTCTAAGTAACTATTCCAATGTAAATGTGATGTTAGAATAATGTCGGATGAATTTTCTATCATATCCAGTATGTCCAAGCAATATTCTAACTTGCTTAGGGTTTATTGGTGGTTTTAAGTCCAAGATGACTTTTATTTTACCTAAGTCCACATTTATGTCATCCTTACACATGACATGGCCCAATAGTAATCCTATTGGTGTGGCAAATATGCATTTCTTTATATTTAAGGATAATTGTATTTGTCTTCACCTCTCTAGCATTAGACGAAGCCACTATACATGGTATTTGAGCATTGAGTATATGGTCCATTCATAGAAGTAGACAACCATTATTTTATATAAAAATTCTTGAAAAGATTTTATAACTATTCTAGAGAAAATGTATGGGGCATTCAATAGGCCAAATGGCATGAATTTGTAAGCAAGCGACCCAAATTCACAGACAAATGTAGTCTTATGATGGTCTTCTTTCGTAATGGGAACCTGGTTATACCCCGAAAATCCATCAGTGAAAGAGTATAATTCATGCCCATCAACTTCATTAATGATTTGATTGGCAAAGGGTGTTGAGACGGCGTATGTGAGGGTTACATTATTGAGACCTCTAAATTCGACGCAAATGCGGATTTATTTTGGGTTGTGCTTTGTTTGGTTGGAAAATCATGGGGTTGTCCACTCGGATTGATCAACTAGATATATTATGCCTGCATTTCACATGTTTTCAATTTCTTTCTTGACTATATCCTTATACTTGTGGGATAATTTGTATGGTTGTTTCTTGACAGGTTTAGCATCAGGAATTATGTCTATTTTCATCTCTCCCATTTATTGTACCAATCCTTTCAAATCCTTATAGTCTTGAGCAAACACATCTTGATACTCTTTAAGCAGATTAGTTATTTCTGCAGACTGTTGTTCCGACCAATAGTCGCCTATATTTGCTATTTTTTATCGACCGTTAGTAGATATGTCAAATTATTTTGTCTTAATTTCAACATCCATCCACTTGGGTGATTTTGATTCATTGATCAATCATTTTCCTTCTTTAAATTCTGTAAAAGTTGGGGGGAATTATTTGTTGGCATATTCATTCTCCTTTTCTTTGATGGAAATTTTAAAAGTTATTTTTATTGGTTGAATTACTCATGGTTGATCTCTCTGCCATCGAAAATGTTTCCCATAAGTATGCTCATTCTCCATTTCTAGTCGTGTCGTATCTTGATCCAACTGCTTATTTTTAATGGACATTGCTTTACATTCTGAGGTTAGTCGAATGCTCAGACCATTTTCTTGTGTTGTCGGTTTAATGAACCGGTGCAATTCTTGTACTACATCATGAAGGAAATCTTTTGTAGGGGAGAAGGAGAAATATTTAATAAAATTTCCCCTAAGGTTATTCTAGTTACATGTTTCTCCTCTCGCTTCTTCCATTTTATACCATTTGTTAGGTAGGTCATCTAGGGTACTTGGAAACAAGTGTGGCCAAATTCTTTCATCTTTGTATCATGCTCGCTTCCATTCTTTTTCACATTTCTCTATATGGATGACAAGGTCCAGACATTGTACAAATTTCTAAATTTTTAGTTGAGGTATTCATTTCTTTCCTCCAAATATTTCAACGAAATACATTGATGCGGTGATCCATGTTTGCAGTTGTGCCTGATGGGTGTCCCACCATCAAGTTGCTTGTCTTGTGAATGTTTCTACTAGACTTTGAAATTAACCTCATTCACATATGGTGTTAAGTACTTGTTCGACATGAATTACTGGCAACTCGCATTCCTTGAACCTCAAAGGGGCCAAATTTGTTGGTTCATTTTTCAATGGTATAAGGGTTGGATATTCTTTTGCTCTTTTTTCGAATATTTTTGGGATTGCAGTTATTGCGAAGCATTTTGGTGTTGGTTATCGAGGGGCATCTTTGACTGTCCAACATTCTCTTGCATTTTTTTCGTAGTTTCAATATGTTAATTGTATAATTCAAAGTCGTAATTTTGTCCAACAGACATAGGAGAACCAAGATGGATTCACCAAATTCGTTAGGTTCTATTGAATCTTCATTATCTTGCATGACTTGGTATAAATGAATTATATCTCCATCATTATCATATGGTTTCTCCCAGGGTTTCCCTTGATATGGATTGATAGGTACTATGACCTTTTTTTCCTTCACCTTTCAATTTGATTCTATCTTTTTCTAAGGAAATATAAGCTTTCATTTTGCAACCCTAGGGGTGACTGACTAATGCCGGTAATGATTTGGATCCTTCCCTTGGGTCGATGATTTCAAAATCATTATATGATTTGATACCCATAATTGTGGTATTAACATTTTTCCATGCACCAATGGGTTCGATCAGTCCTTGGTTGGTAAGTTTAAGGTAGATGCATGATTCTACTAGTCGTTGTCAACCCAAAATTTCCTATGTCAGCATTGTCATTATATTGGCTTGGGACCCAAAGTCGAGGATGACTTGTGAGATGTAGAACCCTTGGACTTCAAGGTCAATAATGGGGTGAATATCAATTTTTTCTTTTTTATTCAAACTGCAAATATTTTTGGTGATCCTTGTTAAGGTTATATGCTACTAAAGACTAAATTCTAACTTCATGAGAATTTAATACATTTTCACAATAACAACATAACAAGGATCTATGAAAGATTCACAATCACAAGGTACACAACAATATATCATGGGAAACCCTCAAGGGGAAGAAAACCCAACAAGAACTTCCTCAATATAGATTACCAAAGTACAATGCCCAAAATAGGTCTCACAAATAAGAGAGACAAACCCAAACTCTAGAGCCAAGCCAATCCTCCTCCTCCTTCGCAGACTTCTCTCTCTCCTCTAATGTGCAATGCATGAATGAGTGAATGTTACAAATGAGAGGAAGTCACTATCTATTTCTACTTTAATTTTCACTTGACAAATAACCTAACTAGGTCGGCCTCACTTTAACTTGACTGGGGCGACCTCTCTAGAAAGACTCAATTAATAATAATAATAATAATAAACTCTTATGGGTACTATCAACCCGACTTACAATGGAGGTTTTACCTCATGAATTTTGCATGACCAAATATAATAATGACATCCCCAAATGGAGGTAAAACATCCGTGACGGAGTTACAATAATAAAATACAAGTAGAATATTCTTCGAAGTTACATTAATTAAACACTCCCCCTTAACAAGAAGGGTATTCGACTGACAACAACAACAACAACATGTGTGGCTCTACACAACATCATCAGAAGGAAGGAGGAGGGGCATCATCAACAACATCATCTGGAACATTGGTTGGTACATCTATAAATCATTGGAAGTTATTCAACAACATCAACGTCAACAACTGGAACAACTTGTTGAAACATCATCAACATATGCAACACGAAGCTGGAACATCATCATTTGCAGTTCTTGAACATCATCATCTACAACGAAGAGCTGAAGTATCATCATCATATTCAATACAAAGATGAAGTATTATCATCATCATCTTCAGTACAGAGCTCAAGAATCATCATCATCATCCTCAGTATAGAGTTGAAGTATCATCATCTGCAACACTAGAGTATCCTCATCTTTAGCACTGGAACATTATATTATGTAGAAATGGAGCATCCTCATCTTCAACACTGGAGCATTACCTTCTGCAGCACTAGAATATCATCACCTGCAGCACACATGATCCTTCATTTCGGAATAACGGGATCATGGACAGTCCTTCCTTTCAGAATTACAAGACCCAGTCCAACAACTTTGGCGATCCTTCCTTTCAAAATTACGGGATCTTGGAGAATCCTTCCTTTTGGAATTACGGGATCTAGTCCAACAACTCTGGTGATCCTTCCTTTCGGAATTACAAGATCTTGGACAATCCTTCCTTTCAGAATTATGGGATTCTGGTCCAACAACTTTTGTGATCCTTCTTTTCGGAATTACGGGATCATGGACACTCCTTCCTTTTGTAATTATGGGATTCTAGTCCATCAACTCTAGTGATCCTTCCTTTCGGACTTATGGGATCATGGACAATCCTTTCTTTCAAAATTACAGGACTCTAGTCCATCAACTCTGGTGATCCCTCCTTCAGAATTACGGGATCATGGATAGTCCTTCCTTTCAAAATTATGGGACTCTATTCCATCAACACTAGTGGTGCTCAAGACAATCCCTCCTTTCGGAATTACGGGACCCAGTATTTACGGAGCTACCACACTTGGACGATCCTTCCTTTCATAACTATGGGATCCTTTTCCACTACTCACATCTTAGACAATCCTTCCTTTCGGAACTACAGGATTCTAGTCTAAGGATCAACATTTAAGACTATCCTTCCTTTCGAAATTACAGGATCACTGTCTAGGGATGATCAACATTTAAGACTATCCTTCCTTTCGAAATTACGGGATCACTGTCTAGGGATGATTAATCCCACCACAACTCAGGATCAACATTTAATACTATCCTTCCTTTCAAAATTACAGGATCACTATCTAGGGATGATCAATCCTGCTGCACGACAATATCATCAACATTACTCCCCCTTTTGAGGGAATTCCTTACATACTACACCAATCTTGTCATGGAAATTCTCAAACTTCACACAAGATAGTGGCCTAGTCAACACATCTGCAACCTGCTCATTGGTGCTCACATATTGGATCTTTCTAGCTCCCTTTTGCACCATATATCGAATGTATAAATACTTTATTTCTATGTTCTTCGACTTATCATGGAACATAGGGTTCTCTATCATATTTATACAACTCTATTTATCACATAGAATCACCGTGGTATCTAAATCTAGATCAAATAGACCTGATAACAAATTCCGAAGCCATAAGGCTTCACAACTGGAAAAACAAGATGCAATATATTATTCTTCTGCAATGCTAAGAGAAACACTAGAATTCTACTTGCTTATCCATGAGATCATGGTTGACCCCATACTGTAACATCCTCCTGAAGTTCTCTTTCTGTTTGAGACACTTCTTGCCCAATCTGAATCTGTGTAACCAAACAATCTGAAGTCATGATCTCTAGTATAATTGAGACCATAGTCTATTGTAACTTTCAGGTACCTCATCACATTATTTGTAGGTACAAGGTGAACACATCTGGGATCAACCATATACTGACTCAAGGTGTTCACAACAAAGCATATATCTGGCCCGATATTCATCAAATAAGTCAATGACCCAATAATCTTCTTGTATAGTGTCATATCCACCAATTTTGACGAAGCATCAGATAGAAAATTCAAATTTGTATCCATGGGTTTGGCCATGGCTTTACACTCCAACATATCAAATATTTTCAATATTTCTACTACATACTTCCCTTGATTAAGGAAGATTCCTTCTGGGCTCTGCCATACTTCGAGACCTAGAAAATAATGCATCAATCCAAGGTCTTTCATCTCAAATTCTGTAGCAAGCTTCTTCTTTCAAAAAATAAATTCGCTATTTGATCATTTTTAGTCTCCCATATCGCCTATATTTACACAAAATATTTTTTTTTATCATAATATTCACCAAAATTTACAAGTTTCAGTAGTAGATTGTGTGTTTCATATTTAATATTCGCCTACCAATCTATATATATGTTTTTTTCAATCCAAAATAATTGCCTAGAATACTATACTTAAGTATAGTTTTATAATCCTTAAAAAATACCCTGCTTGAAGTAAAGGTTAGGATCAACTTTACTCTTGGTAAATCCCAAGCTCGTCAAAAAACTATCAATTCTTCCATACCAAGCTCTTGGAGCTTTCCTCAACTCATACAGAGCCTTCTTTAGTTTGCAAACATGCATATCTTTGTTTTCAACCTCAAATCCTTGTGGTTGTTTTATGTACACTTCTTCTTCAATGACACCATCCAGGAAAAAAAATTCACATCCATCGGGTGTAACTTCCACTTCATCGTGGTTGCAAGTGCCATGATGGTTCTAATTGAAGTGTACCTTTCTACTGCTGCAAATGTTTCTTTATAATCGATTCCTTCATTTGGAGAGAATCCAAGAGCCATAAATCTATCTTTGTATTTTTCAATACTTCCATCCGTTGCATGTTTTATCTTGTATATCCATTTGTTTCATATTTCCAAGTCACTGGATACCAAGATCTCGAACTCTATTGCAAGTTCTCTCTGGCACCCATCTATGAGCTTCTCATCTTCAACCTTGTAGAAAAGGTTGATGTCTCATCACTGTTTTATCTCATCATTCTATCCATGAGTGACTTCTGAGCCCATACAAAATCTTCTTCAATCTGCATACATGCAGTTCTCTCAGTCTTGTAGGTTGCTCGATATCTTCTTCTACTTTGATTACACCTTGAATCTAGATACTAGAGAAACATCTCATCATAGTCAACTTCCTCTACTTGATTTCATTAGTCTTGCTTATAGTTGAACGATCTCCACTAGAACAAGTCTCATCATTCTTCATTTGTAGGTGATCGTGTATGATACTTCCTACAAGTCAAATTCAGTAGCATGGTTAGAAAAATTTCATATTTTCCAAAAGATATGCATAAAAACATAAGTCATAGTGTCATAATTCTATCTTATCCAATAACACAACATTCATCCATATCCCACATTCATATGGTAACTTTCTAGATGCCTTCCATCTCTACCAGAACATTATTAAGAGCTTGCACTACTCGCAATATGTCAACAAAGAGGTTTCACTCTAGATAAGTAGAAATGGAATGTTGTATGGCACCATAGGCTACTTACTCATCACATGCATATTAGTAGTAAACTGCTCATTAATGCAACTATTATAACATGCATAATATACTTCCTAAATCTAGGAATAGAAATATGTACACAACTGAACAATAAAATTTAAACAATTTGATAAAAATGACAATTCAACTACTTATCTTTGTTTGTTTGGCAAGATCTCTTTTGATCCTAGTCTCCTTGCAGGGATTACTGGAATGTCTCATGGTGATCTCTACTCCATCATCTAATTTTGAGGTCCTATGCCTTTCTTTCTTATGATCTATAATGTTGATCAAGTCTTCTACCATAGATCAAAGTTGTTTCTAAGTAATCTTATGTGAGCCCCCTTCTTTTGACCCAATAACAACTACATCTTCTATAAAATAAATTCTAATCTCTTTCTATAGTACATCCTCCTTCATCATCAGAGTTCCTGAATCAAGCTTGTATGTTGTTTCTCCTATTCTCCTAGTGAAAATTTCTCAGGGGAGTCCTTTTCTTCAAAATTGGAGAGAGCACTTTGAAACACCACCATTATAGGGCATATTCTTCAATTTCTTCTTTTGGTAACTTCTTGGGAGTTCCTTCTTCTTCTTCTTCTTCTAAATGAGCATGATGTCTTTTGTTACTCTTCTTCTTGTATTCTTCTTTTCTCACTGAACAATCTTTGGCAATATATCCCATCTTATCAAAATAATAACATTGATAATAAGAGAAGTATTTATACTTGTAGTTTCCTTTCTTGTACTTCTGAAACTTATTAGGTGGGTGAAACTCCTTATGATTTTCCTTCTTGAAATGGGATTTTCCCTTTCCACTTTTAGTATGAGTAGCTAGGGCTTGATCATCTTCTCTGAGTAGTGCTTCTCGATTTTCTACTCTAGCTCCCCCTTGAACACATTCTTCCCATACTATTTCAAATAGTATAATTTCCTTTCTTACACACATTGTTTGGATAAAAGAGTCCCAAGTTCTAGTGATACCATTGAGAGCAGTCATCACAAGTTCATCTTGGTCAAGCTTATCTCCAATTTCTTCTAGTTGTTCTCTGAATTGAGAAACCCTAGTAAAGTATTCTTGGATAGATTCACGTTGATTCATCATCATGATTTTGAGTTGGGTTCTCAAATTCATTTTATTATTGATGTTCTCTCCTTCATACATCCTTGATAGGACATCAAACATCTCCTTTTGTGTTTTCTTGGAGGATACTTGAGGAATCAAGTGATCCTTGATGGAGTTTGCTATGATCCCCTTGGCCCTAATCATGTCCTTCGTGTGCTTTTCCTTTGCTTTAGCTTTTTCAGGATCTGGTACATCTTCTTTAACAAACTTTGAAAGATCATTCTCTTCTAGAATGAGTCCAATCCTATACTTCCAAGCACGAAATTTCTCTATGCCCTCCAACTTGTCATCGAGCTTAGTGCTTGGGGCCATCTTATCCCGGAGAGCAAAGAATAACCAAAAATTAAAATTTCTCAAAATTGAAAACTAAACTCACCAAAAGATGTGCTTGACTAAGGCGTGTATGCTCGTACACTTTATTTATGAAGATTCCAAATTTTCATTCTTGAAATTTGACTTGCGAAATTCTCGTCTACAGTTTTTGGCTTTCTCTGGTTTTCTGGTTTTTCTGGTCCAAAGTCATACTAGGGTTTGACTTTCTGGAAAATTCACCCACTGAAAAATTTAGATCTTGGTGCCAATATATGTGCCTAGGATGGGTGCACTTGCCTATACCACTTGCACTAAAAAATTCCACTTTTATAAGAATCCGTAAATTTTAAGCTCGGAGAGAGAGAGAGAGAGATTTACCCTATGAAATTTTCTCTTTTCAATCTAATTCTGATACCATGTTAAGATTATATGCTACTAAAGACTACATTCTAACTTCATGAGCATTTAATACATTTTCACAATAGCAACATAACAAGGATATCTAAAAGATACACAATCACAAGCTACACAACAGTATATCTTGGGAAACCCTAAGGGGAAGAAAACCCAGCAAGAATTTCCCCAATATAGATTACCAAATTACAATGCCCAAAATAGGTCTCACAAATAAGAGAGACAAACCCAAACTCTAAAGCCAAGCCAATCCTCCACCTCCTATGCAGACTTCTCTCTCTCCTATAATGCACAATGCATGAATGAGTGAATGGTACAAATGAGAGGAAGTAACTCTCTATTTATACTTTACTTTTCACTCGACAAATAACCTAACTAGGTCGGCCTCACTTTAACTTAACTGGGATGACCTATCTACAAAGACTGAATTAATAATAATAATAAACTCTTATGGGTACTATCGACCCAACTTACAATGGAGGTTTTACCTCATGAATTTTACATGACCAAATATAATAATGACATCCCCAAATGGAGGTAAAACATCCCCGACGGAGTTACAATAATAAAATACAAGTAGAATATTCTTCAAAGTTACATTAATTCAACAATCCTTTCGTGTGTTGGGTTGTTTTGAATATTGTACATTAACTCAATTAATCATGCAATATATTATTCCTTTGTTAAGACTTCCAATAGCTCATTAAGTGTTTTATTTATGGACTCTGTATCATTGTCACGTCCCCTTCCATCAATCCGAATTTGGGAAGGGAACATGGACTAAATACGAGCTTTCAAAACTATCCCCATCATCATTTTACAAATTCATAACAAATGAAGTACGTGTGCAGATGCATAATACAAATAAACAATGGAAGTAAGATCCATACACACACACACACCATTGATACACAAGATTAATTCTCACAAACATCAAATTAAAACATTGCATAATCAAATACAATAGAATACTTATCTTTAAATGATGTTGTCCCGAGCAATTGGCTATGCAAGTGCAACATTCCACCGAACCATAGGCTAGTTGTGATCATCAATCTCTCAACATAGCTACCACCCTTGAGATGGGTATGATTTCCACAAGGAAAAGGGAACAACAAACTCACACATAGACAAGTATATACCACCACTCAACCAAGTCGGTCCACATCTGGGTTTATCAAGTTGTCAAGGAAGTAGAAAGGAAGGAATCGCTAAGCTAGTGAGCTCAACCATAGAGCTATCGGTACCTCTACAAGATTTAGCTATCTTGGCACCCACACAATACCTACACACCCAACACAAAAAAGTATCCCCATCACTAATACAAAGTCCCTCAGGCCATGCCTTCCATTCTAGTACTCTTCAGGGTGTGCATAGAAAAGTATCCAAAGCCCTCTCATCTTCAGTGAGGTTACACCTTTCACTAGGTTTATCAAGCGAATTCCAAATCCTTGTCTACTCCTGGTTGCTTACACACCAGTTCAATCCAAAACAAGAGATGTGTGTATCCCAATCCTCATCCAACTTCACACATAGAAAGACACATGCGGGGATCAAGGGGAAATCAACAAGCTATATGAGCTAGCACAGTCTCAAGGTAATTTCCTAACAGTTGGAGCTCAATTTAACATTTACACAGTCATACAATCACTGGGCATAACAAAATGAATATTGAGAGGGGAAATCGACCACTGGGGAAAATAAAAAATTTCCAACAGGTATACAAGCATTCAAAAGGAAAAAATGGCCTCTATGAATACCCGACATGACTTTCCCTTCCTTCCAGTCATTCTATAAACCCAAAATGACTTTCCCAGCTAGAAAATGGAGGAAAATTCCCCAAAAACAAGCACTACACGAATGAAAAAAATCATGGATGAATAATCGATTGGGAAGCAAAGTTCGTGGGTTTTTTCTTTCCCAGGAAGTGAAACACGTTTTTCCAGAATGATGGCTTTCGCATACATGAAATTTGGACAACCATACTCTCCATTTCCCAAAATAATAACTACTTCAACCACCTCTGAGAAGAAATAAATGATTGGGTACATAAGTCAACATGGGTAGTTAAAGGTTCATGGGTTCTCTCATTGACACTTGGCTAATTAACATTATTGGCTTCAAGGGTTTGAATATTTCCCTCCATATTCCTTGTAAAAATCATACCCCCATACTCTTGTTGCCTTGCATAGCTGGTTGTGGGTATTTTATTAAAATACATTTACATCATATTTATAATTTCCATCGTGCCTAGCTATCACGTGATCCACATTCATCGATTTTTAATTACCGATACAAAAATGATAAAACGATGGTGGGGCCTTGTCCTTGATCTCCTCATGATGATTTTACAACAATATTACATCATTTACATGTTTAATGCAACGAGGTCAAAATCAGGGTGTTACAAGTGTTTTCTTCAGTTGCAATTTTTGTAAATATTTTTGCACCATTGGTAAATAATTATTTTTGTTTCAGTGGGTTAGCATAGTCATATTCCTTTCTTTATATTCTTGTGACATGGGGATTATCCCCTCCGGTCTTTCTACATTGTTTGGTGATTATGTACAATTTTTTATTATTTAATGCGCCATACTTAGGGACCTAGACAAGAGATTAACATTCCTTTTATTATTAAGTGCTTCTAACATGATGGGGCACTCTTCTAGATTGTTCTCCCCTACACCACATTTTGTACAAAATTTTAAGTCCATTCTATCCTTCCATGGACAGTCGAGACTAAAATGTTCTTCACTGTAGCACATGACGCAATGCAAATTTCCACAACCTAGTGGCATGTATTGTCAATTGTTGTATCCTCCACGACCGTTGTATCCACCTTATCAATTGTTTCCCTTGTTGCACTGGTCGTTGTTGTGACTGTCCTGACTTTTCTACTTGACAACCTATGTCTGGTACACTGTATGATAATCTGCATTAGTCTTTAAGTTCTTGATACATTATGAAGTCGAATTTCATTCAACATATTCTACACCATTTTAGTTTTATGTTTCCAGCATTAGGGGGGCAGTCTGTTATGGAATGAGGTTCAAACCTTTCACAAATGTCACAAAACTAGCTTGTTTATGTCATGTGAAAATTCTCTAGTTTATGCTCTTCTGGAAATACTCTCGGATTTTCTTCAAGTTGTTTGATTTCTCTCTGGTATGTGTTTTGATCATCATGATATTGTTGATGTATTTGTAACTTCGGAAGATATTCTTCTATGTATTACATTTGTACTTTATTGTATATCCAACAGAGAGGTTATATTCCTCTGATTGGAAGTGTCGTCATTTGTATTTGCAAGTGTCGCAAGTTACATTGTAAGTGTCGTCATTTGTATTGATGGGTTATTAGATCACCAGTGTGGGGTCGGCCCTAGTTAGGTCATGTGGTTGGGTTATTAGGCTTCATTAAGAAGTCATTCCCAGTGATTTATTGGCAGGTCAAGTCAGTGTACAAATAGAGAGGTTGTGTCTCTCATTTTATTCATTCACTCACTTCTCAAGCTCGCTGAGCTAAGAGAGAAAGTGGAGCACATGTGGAGGAGGAGGAGCATTTGCTAGAGACATCTTATTGGGTTTGATCCTTGTGATCTTGTATTGGGGGCTTAATCTATCTCTGAGGAAGTTGCGGGGTTTTTCACCTTCTTGGTTTTCCCCGATGAAACTCTGTGTCTCTTGTGTGATTGCTCTTGTGTCCATGATTGATATGTTGTAGATATGCTGTACATGTTATTCTCTTAGTGATCCTGAATGATAATGGAATGAAATTATCGAAAAATTAACATGGTATCAGAGCTGACCTAAGAAGAAGGCACTGTGCAGCTGTGGAAGCTAGGGCTTCTTAATATTTGGGTTTCTCTCCACAGATCATCAAAGGAAGGACGCTAGATTGACTCTCCTAGCAAGGGCACATCTTTCAATTGAGACATAATTCAATTCTGAGCATTTTTAGTTTTTGACCTAAAAATTAGGGTTTCTGCAAAAATTGGAATTTCTGAAATCCGAGACCATGGTTGGAAGCTCCACTGAAAAATAAAAGTTTAGAGCTTTGGATCGAAATTTTTGGTTGGGTGAAGCTCCGTGAAAATCAAACCCTAATTCAGGGTCCTATCTAGTGAATCTAGAAGTTCCAAAAGCAATTTTAAGGGGTGAAAATTTGCAGATTTTAAATTCTGAGTATACCATCTTGACCAGCTCAACAAGGTGCATCTTTCTATCCTTTCAGAAGATTGAAATTCAAATTTTGAATTTTTAGGGTTTCTCTAACAAACCCTAATCCAGCTCCAGATCCAGTTTTCAGCAAATCAAGTGGTAAGACCTAAATCTTTTCTATTTCCATTTGAAGTACTCTTTAAGATGTCCCACCACACCAAGCTTCAGGATAAGCTTGAAGGGGATGATAACTTCCGAGCCTAGAAGTATAGGATTGGGTTAATCCTAGAAGAGAATGAGTTGGACACTTACATAAGTGAAGAGGTTCCTGTCCGAGAGGGAGAAGAGTCTAAATCCTTACACAAGAAGAACCTAGTCAAGGCTAAGAGAATCATTGTTGATTCTATCAAGGACCATCCCATACCCCATGTGTCTTCCTTAAAGACACCTAAGGAGATATTTGACTCCTTGACCAAGTTATTTGAAGGAAAGAACATAAATCAGAAGATGACTCTGCGGAACCAATTGAAAGGTGTAAAGCTCCAGAATGGAGAGACTATTCGATCCTACTTTTCTAAGGTCTCTCAAATCAAGGAACAACTTGAAGCTGTGGATGAAGTAGTGGAGAATGGTGAAATTGTAATGACCATTTTGAATGGCCTACCTAGGACATGGGACTCCTTCATCCAAGGAATCTGTGCAAGAAGGAAATTGATCTCTTTCAATAGACTGTGGGAGGAATGTTCACAAGAATAACCTAGGCTTGTAGCTCGAGAAGAAAATATGGGGAATGAAGATCAAGCTCTCATAGCACATACCAAGAAGAGTAAGTTCAAGAGGGATCCATCTCATAACAAGAGATCTTCACACCACCATTATATGAGATATTCACACCACCATTATCATAGAGATAAGAAAGATCTAAGATGCTTTACATGTAATGAGAAGGGACATTTCTCCTTAGATTGTCCTGAGAACAAAAAGAACAACAACAACAACAAATTCAACAAGATGAAGAAAAACAACAAGAAGAGATATCATGGTCATGCTGTTGAGGATGATGAACCTCCCAGGAAGAAGACTAGAGCAGAAAGTGATGACTCATCAAGTGAAGATGAATATGTTCTAATCTCTGCTCTCATAAGTACTATCTCTCATGGATGTGATGATTGGCTTATTGATAGTGGGGCTTCCAAACACATGACTGGGTTTAAAGAATCTTTTGTAGATCTATCTGAACATGAGTCACCTCATAACGTGAAACTTGGGGATGAATATCAATATCCTATAAAAGGAAGTGGTGAAGCCTCCTACAAACTAGACTCTGGGAAGTATTTGTAGTTGAAAGATGTTCTATATGTACTTGGGCTCAAGAAGAATCTCCTTTCCATATCATCTTTGGATGCAAAGGGAATTAGAGTTGCATTCGTGGATGGCCAAGTACTCATGTGGCCAAAGGTTAAGACCATAGATGATGCAGTAGTGATTGGAGAGCAAGAGGGAGGATTATACAAATTGAGGGGACAACCTGAACATGCCATGGTACATGAGTCCATGGAGCCAAGTGAACTTTGGCATAGAATGCTTGCACACATGCACTATAGAGCACTACCAATTGCAAGTAAAGCAGTAGAAGGTCTTCCAGAAATCTAGTCAAATATTGAAGGTATTTGCAAAGTATGTGAAAAAGGAAAGAACACAAAGAAAGAATTTCCAAGCAGTGAAAGCAAAGAAAAAGGAATCTTGGGAATTATCCACTTTAATGTATGCGGTCCGATGTCATCTAGTTCTCTGAGTGGGTATGTATACTATGTTTCCTTCATTGATGATTTCTCTAGGAAGACTTGGGTTTATTTCTTAAAGAATAAAGATGAAGTGTTTGATAAGTTCAAGGAATTCAAAGCCTTGATAGAAAATAAAACTAATAAGAATATCAAGACCTTGAGATCTGACAATGGAAGAGATTTCACTTTAGGTGATTTCAAGAAGCTATGCAATGATTTAGGGATTAAGAGGGAGTTGACTGCTCCCTACAATCCACAACAAAATGGAGTTGCAGAAAGGAAGAATAGAATTATCATGGAAGCAGCATAGGCAATGCTTCATGACCAAGATCTGCCTATGCATCTATGGGCAGATGCAGCTAGGACAGTTGTATATGTGCAGAACATAACACCTCACAAGATACTTGACAACAAGACACTAGAAGAAGTCTTATCTAGTAAGAAACCTGAAGTTAGCCATCTCAGGATATTTGGCTGTCCTGTATATACACACATTCCAAAGGAAAAGAGGATAAAGCTAGATCCTTCAGGAAAAAAGGGCATCTTTATGGGTTACAGTGAAAGCTCGAAGGATTACAGAATATACTTTCCAGGGTTCAAGAAGATTGATATCAGTAGGGATGTAACATTTGATGAAGACTCGGCATACATCAATGTTAAATTTTTAGCACTAATTCAACATACTTTAGGATCTTTACTGAGAGAATAACATGTACAACATATCAATCATATCAAGCACAACAAGCAATCACATAAGACAATAGACACATAGATCTTCACTGGGGAAAAACATAAAGGTGAAAAACCCCACAACTTCCTCAGAGATAGAAAGAGAAATGATACAACCCAAGTACAAGAGATAGTCCTCCTAACAGCTACTCCTCCTTCCTCACTTGTGTGCCACCTTATGGAGAGTGTAGAAGTGAATAACGAAGTGATCAAATAGAGTGCCTCCCGCACTCTATTTATACATGACCTGACTTGCCTAATAAACTAGTAGGGCTGACTTGTCTAACTCAGTCTAATAGCCCATGGTAATACTAATCAAGGCCAACCCCACACTTGGTGGTCTAATAACCCATCACATGCAAGTTGCGACACTTGCAACACTTGTCAATACAAATGGCGACACTTCCATATAGAGGAATAATACCATCTCTATAGGAGTACCATATACATAGGTGAAATACATTCTGAAGTTACATATACATCAACACTCCCTCTTAACTAGGAAGGTATTTCTCAACACAGATCTGCTAGCACAAGTCTTCTTCTATAGATCATTGTCACTGGATCATTGTCATCGAATCATCGTCATCGTCACTACTACTGCTTTCTCAATCAATCTCCAATCTACTCATCATAAAAAGTTCTATAGAGCTATTCCTTTTTCATACTGGATGTAGGCGTGCCACCTGTAGGTATTCATCATCTACAGAGCCAACCATTTTTCATTCTGGATGTATCACAGAGCCAACCCTTTTTCATGTTGGATGTATCACGACTACAGAGACAGTCCTTTTTCATGCTGGATGTGTCACAGAGTCAACCCTTTTTCATGTTGGATGTAACATGACTACAGATCCAGCCCTTTTTCATGATGGATGTGCCACAGAGCCAACCCTTTTTCATGCTGGATGTAGGCCATACTGTGGAATCCTCAGGACTCATTACGTGCATCACAAAACCTAGAAAGAGCATCCCAGGACTTATTACGGGCACACAACCCAACCTATCGGATCTCCTAGGGAGCTATTATATATGATCACCACAAAACCTTGCAAGGGCATCCCAGGACTTATTATAGGCACACAGCCTAACCTATCGGATCTCCCAGGGATACATTACATGTGGTCATGGAAAAACCTCGAAAGAGCATCCCAGGACTTATTACGGGCACACAGCCCAACCTATCGGATCTCCCTGGGTTACATTACATGCCATAGGACAAAACCTCGAAAGAGAATCCCAAGACTTATTATGGGCCCACAGCCCAACCTATCGGATCTCCTAGGGAAATTTTACATGTCATCCTAGAGCAATGCCTTGAAAGAGCATCCCAGGACTGATTACGGTCAGACAACCCAACCTGTCAGAACTCCCAGGTCAACTTACATGCTCATCTGCACAACATGTCCATGGCCACAGAGTATCAACCTGATACTCATCATACATCATCCTGATGTACATCATCACATGATCATCCTGATAATCATCATAGCATCATCCTGATACATGTCATCTGGAGAAAAATCCTGAAGCTCATCATCCATGATCATCTTGATCATACAGTGTATCCACCTAATACATATCCAGTGCAGTAACTGAAGCATCATCCTAATGCTCATCACATAGCGCTTACATACACACCCATGGGAAGGATCCTCCTCTCACCATGCTTGGAATGGCTCCTACAAATGTGTCCATCACTTCTTCCTCGAAGTGTCATCAATCTGAAGAACACCAAGCCTCTCTTTGAAGTACTCAAACTTCACTATGGCTAGTGGTTTCATGAACACATCTGCAACCTGCTCATCCATCGCAACATACAGGAGCTTCACTACTCCTCTCTGCACCATATCCCTAATATAGTGATATTTGATCTCAATGTGCTTCGACCTGTAGTGGAACACCGGGTTCTCAGACAACTTCACACAACTTTGGTTGTCACAAAATATACCAGTAGTATCCAACGGGAGATCAAATAAATCAGATAGTAGCTTCCTCAACCATATTGCCTCACAACTAGCTGAACAAGCTGCAACATACTCTGCTTCGGTTGTACTCAGTGCTACATAGGACTGCTTCCTACTAAACCAAGAGATCACACCTGATCCCATACTGAAGCAGCACCGAAAAGTGCTCTTTCTATCTGCAGCAATGCCTGCCCAGTCTGAATCAACATAACCCTGCAGGTTAAACTTTTGATTCGCATCATACTTGATCCCATAATCAATTGTACCTTTCAGGTACCTCAAAATATGCTTTGCAGCAACCAGGTGAACACCTCTGGGATCCGTCAGGAACTGGCTCAATGTGTTCACCGCAAAGAAAATATCTGGTCTCGTGTTCGTCAGGTACATCAAGGGCCCAATCATCTGACAATACACAATGACATCAACTGGATTAGATGAATCATCACACAAAAGCTTCAGGTTCGATGCCATAGGTGTGGACATGGCCTTGCAGTCCATCATCTCGAACCTCTTCAGGATCTCTACTACATACTTCCCTTGTCCAAGGAAGATTCCATCTGCACTTTGCCACACCTCCATGCCTAGAAATTAGTGCATCATCCCCAAGTCCTTCATCTCGAACTCGATAGCAAGCTTCATCTTCGTGCTAGCAATCAATCTATCCTCAGCCGTAACAAATAGGTCATCCACATACAAAAGTAAAATTACAGGATTGCCTTCCTCAACCTTATAGTAAAGATTGGAATCCGCTTTACTCTTGGTAAATCCCAAATTGGATAGAAAACTGTCTATCCTATCATAACAAGTTCTAAGAGCTTGCTTCAAGCCATATAAGGATTTCTTCAGTCTGCACACATATGACTCTCTGTCATGTGTCTCAAAACCAAATGGCTGCTCCACATACACTTCCTCCTCGACCACACCATTCAAAAAAGCTGTCTTGACATCCATCTGGTGTATCTTCCATTTTATCACTGTAGCCAAGGCAAGTATTGATCTGATGGAAGTGTACCTGGCTACAGGAGAAAAAGTTTCTTCATAGTCTATCCCCTCTTTTTGGGAGAAGCCACGAGCTAAAAATCTCACTTTGTATTTCTCTATGCTTCCATCTAAAGCATGCTTGATCTTTAAGATCCACTTGGAAGTCACAACTGACTTCCCTTCAGGTCTTGGGACCACATCCCAAACATCATTCTTCATGATCGATTGGTATTCCTCAACCATGGCATCCTTCCATTCTTTCTTTTCCACTGCTTCTTCATAATTGGAAGGTTCTTTGTTCATAATATCACAGAGTAAGGCAACACAGCTAGTATGAGATCTAGTTCCCTTCCTTTCTCTGTTTTCTTCTTCTGGAATGCCATATCTTTCTGCACTTGAATGAGCTCTCTAGCCCATGCAGGTTTCCTCTTGTGAGATTTCTTCTCACGGGGTGGATCTATAGGTTCTTGTGGATCTTTAGCTTCAGGATCTGCTTCTCGAATTGCTTCAATCATGGTGGTGTCTTGGAATTTGATTTCCTTTGGTTCTTCATAATCATCAACAGGTGTCTTCCTTGATTTGATATAAGCTGAGTCTTCATCAAATGTAACATCCCTACTAACATCAATATTCTTGAACCCTGGAAAGTATATTCTGTAATCCTTCGAGCTTTCACTGTAACCCACAAAGATGCCCTTCTTTCCTGAAGGATCTAGCTTAGTTCTCTTTTCCTTTGGAACTTGAGTGTATACTAGACAACCAAATATTCTGAGATGGCTGACTTCAGGTTTCTTACTAGAAAAGATCTCTTCTGGTGTCTTGTTGTCCAATATCTTGTGAGGTTTTCTTTTTTGCACATATATAGCTGTTCTAGCTGCTTCTTCCCATAGATGCATAGGAAGATCCTGATCATGCAGCATTGCCCGTGCTGCTTCCATGATTGTTCAATTCTTTCTTTCTGCAACTCTATTCTGTTGTGGATTGTAGGGAGCAGTCAACTCCCTATTAATACCTGAATCACTACATAGCTTCTTGAGATCACCTGAAGTGAATTCTCTGCCATTGTCGGATCTGAAGGTATTGATCTTCTTATCAGTTTGATTTTCCATCAAGGTTTTGAATTCCTTGAACTTATCAAATACTTCATCTTTGTTCTTCAAGAAATAAACCCAAGTCTTCCTAGAGAAATTATCAATGAAAGAGACATAGTATACATACCCACTTAGAGAACTAGATGACATCGGACCGCATACATCGGATTGGATAATCTCCAAGATTACTTTTACTTTACTTTCACTACTTGAAAATGCCTTCTTAATGTTCTTTCCTTTTGCAAATCCTTTGCAAACACCTTCATGCTTTGTCTTGATTTCAGGAAGACCCTCTACAACATTACTTGCAACTGGTAGTGCTCTGTAGTTCACATGTGCAAGCCTTCTATGCCAAAGTTCACTTGGCTCCATGGAATCATGTACCATGGCATGTTCAGGTTGTCCCTTCAATTTGTACAATCCTCCCTCTTGCTCTCCAATCACTACTGCATCATCTTTGGTCTTACCCTTTGGCCACATGAGTACTTGGACATCCACAAATGCAACTCTAATTCCTTTTTCATCCATAGATGATATGGATAGGAGATGTTTCTTGAGCCCAGGTACATATAAAACATCTTTCATCTTCAAAGACTTCCTAGAGTCTAGTTTGTAGTAGCTTCAGCACTTCCTTGGATAGGGTATTGATAGTCATCCCCAAGTTTTAGTTTATGGGGTGACTCATGTTCAGATAGATCTACAAAAGATTCTTTAAACCCAGTCATATGTTTGGAAGCCCCACTATCAATAAGCCAAACATCACATCCATGAGAGATAGTACCTGTGAGAGAAGAGATTAGAACATATTCATCTTCACTAGATGAGTCATCACTTTCTGCTCTAGCTTTCTTCTTGGGAGGTTCATCATCCACAGCAGCATGAGCATGACATCTCCTTTTGTTGTTGTTCTTCTTCTTTTTTAAGTTGTTGTTGTCCCTTTTTTTCTTGCGACAATCTACAGTAATGTGTCCCTTCTCATTACATGTAAAACATCTTCTCTTCTCTTTATGTTGATGGTGGTGAGAAGATTTCTTGAAATGAGATGGCTCTCTCTTGGGATTTCCTTTCTTGGTATGTGCTGTGAGAGTTTTATCTTCATTCCCCATCTTTTCTTCTTGGGCCACAAGCCTTGCTTCTTCTTGTGAGCATTCCTCCCACAGTCTACTGAAGGAAACCAACTTCTTTCTTGCAGATATTCCTTGGATAAAGGAATCCCATGACCTAGGTAGGCCATTCAGTGTGGTCATAACAACTTCACTATTATCATCTACCTCATCCATAGCTTTAAGTTGTTCCTTGATCTAAGAGACCTTAGAAAATAGGATTAAATGGTCTCTCCATTCTGAAGCTTTACCCCTTTCAATTGGTTCTGCAGAGTCATCTTCCGATTTATGTTCTTCCCTTCAAATAGCTTGGTCACGGAATCAAACATCTCCTTGGGTGTCTTTAGAGATGACACATATGGTATGAGATGGTCTTTGATAGAATCATAAATTATCCTCTTTTCCTTGACCAAGTTCTCCTTATGTAAGGCCTTAGCCTCTTCTCCCTCTGGGATAAGGACCTCTTCACTTATGTAAGTGTCTAATTCATTTTCTTCTAGGATTAACCCAATCCTATACTTCCATGCTCAGAAGTTATCCATCCGTTCAAGATTATCCTTAAGCTTGGTGTGGTGAGACATATTAAAGAGTACTTCAAGTGGTAATAGAAAAGATTTAGGTCTTACCACTTGATTTGCAGAAATCTGGATCTGGTGCTGGATTAAGGTTTGTCAGAGAAACCCTAAAAATTCAAAATGTGAATTTCAAATTTCTGAAAGGATAGAAAGATGTGCCTTGATGAGCTGATCAGCTTGGTATACTCCAAAATTGAAAACTGCAAAGTTTCACCCTTCAGAAATTCCTTTTAGTGTTCCTGGATTCACCCGGGAGGACCCCAAATTAGGGTTTGAGTTTCCCGGAGCTTCACCCAACCAAAAAGTTCGATCCAAAGCTATAAACTTTGATTTTTCCAAGGAGCTTCTAGCTATGGTCTCAGATTTCATAAATTCCTATTTTTGTGGAAACCCTAATTGTTAGGGCCAAAATATGTGGAGAGAAACCCAATAAACAAGAAACCCTAGTTTCTGCAGCTGCACAGTGTCTTCTTCTCAGGTTAGCTCTGATACCATGTTAATTTTTTAGCATTAATTCAGCATACTCTAGGATCTTTACTGAGAGAATAACATGTACATCATATCAATCATATCAAGCACAACAAGCAATCACATAAGACAATAGACACACAGAGTTTCACTGGGGAAAACCATAAAGGTGAAAAACCCCACAACTTCCTTAGAGATAGAAAGAGCAATGATACAACCCAAGTACAAGAGATAGTCCTCCTAGCAACTACTCCTCCTTCCTCACTTGTGCACCACTTTCTGGAGAGTGTAGAAGTGAATAATGAAGTTATCAAATAGAGTGCCTCCCGCACTCTATTTATACATGACCTGACTTGCCTAATAAACTAGTAGGGTCGACTTGTCTAACTCAGTCTAATAAACCATGGTAATACTAATAAGGGCCAACCCCACACTTGGTGCTCTAATAACCCATCGCATGCAAGTTGCGACACTTGCAACACTTGTCAATACAAATGACGACACTTCCATATAGAGAAATAATACCATCTCTATAGGAGTACAATATACATAGGTGAAATACATTCTGAAGTTACATATACATCAACAATCAAATCAAGGAAGACATCTGTTGAAGACAATGAAGAACCAAAGGTAACCTGATTTCAAGACACCACTATGAAAGAAGCAATTCCAGAAGAAGATCATGAAATTGAAGATCCACAAGAACCTATAGATCAACCTCGTGAGAAGAACTCTCACAAGAGCAAACCTGCATGGGCTAGAGAGCTCATCCAAAATGCAGAAATGTATGGTATTCCAGAAGAAGAACACACAGAAAGGAAGAGGAATAGATCACATACTAGTTATGTTGCCTTACTCTATGACATTATGAACAAAGAACCTTCTAGTTATGAAGAAGCAGTGGAAAATAAAGAATGGAAGGATGCCATGGTCGAGGAGTACCAGTCGATCATGAAGAATGATGTTTGGGATGTGGTCCCAAGACTTGAAGGGAAGTCTGTTGTGACTTCCAAGTGGATCTATAAGATCAAGCATGATGCAGATGGTAGCATAGAGAAATACAAGGCGAGGTCTGTAGCTTGTGAATTCTCCCAGAAAGAGGGAATAGATTATGAAGAGACTTTTGCTCCTGTAGTGAGATACACTTCCATTAGAACAGTACTTGCTCTGGCTGTAGTGATGAAGTGGAAGATCCACCGGATGGATGTCAAGAAAACTTTCTTAAATGGTGTAGTCGAAGAGGAAGTGTATGTGGAGCAACCAATTGGTTTTGAGACACATGACAGGGATTCATATGTGTGCAGGTTGAAGAAAGCCTTGTATGGCTTGAAGCAAGCTCCTAGGACTTGGTATGGTAGGATGGACAGTTTTCTATCCATTTTGAGATTTACCAAGAGTAAATCGGATTCCAACCTTTACTACAAGGTTAAGGAAGGAAATCCTGTGATACTACTACTGTATGTGGATGACTTATTTGTTACAGGTGAGGACGGGTTGATTGTCAACACCAAGAGGAAGCTTGCTACCGAGTTCGAGATGAAGGACTTAGGGACGATGCATTACTTTCTAGACATGGAGGTGTGGCACAGTGGGGATGGGATCTTCCTTGGACAGGGGAAGCATACAGTAGAGATCCTGAAGAGGTTCGGGATGATGGACTGCAACGCCATGGCCACACCTATGGCATCGAACCTGAATCTTCTGTGTGATGCTTCATCTGAGCCGGTTGATGTCATTATGTATCATCAGATGATTGGGTCCTTGATGTACCTGACGAACACAAGACCAATATTTTCTTTGCGGTGAACACATTGAGCCAGTTCCTGATGAATCTGAGAAGTGTTCACCTGGTTGCTGTAAAGCATATTTGGAGGTACCTAAAGGGTACGGTTTATTATGGGATCAACTATGATGCGAATCAAAAGTTAAACCTAGAGGGTTATGTTGATTCAAATTGGGCAGGCAGTGTTGGAGATAGGAAGAGCACTTCGAGGTGCTACTTCAGTATGGGGTCAGGTGTGATCTCTTGGTTTAGTAGGAAGCAGTCTTGCATAGCATTGAGTATAACCGAAGCAGAGTATGTCGCAACTTGTTTGGCTAGTTGTGAGGCAGTATGGCTAAGAAAGCTATTGTCTGAATTATTTGATCTACCGTTGGATGCTACCTATATCTATTGTGACAACCAGAGTTGTGTGAAGTTGTCAGAGAACCTGGTGTTCCATGACAGGTCGAAGCACATCGAGATTAAATCTCACTATATCAGGGATATGGTGTAGAGAGGAGCAGTGAAGCTCCTATATGTTGCAACGGATGAGCAGGTTGCAGATGTGTTGACGAAACCACCGGCCAGAGTGAAGTTTGAATACTTCAGAGAGAGGCTTGGTGTTATTTAGATTGAAGATACTTCTAGGAAGAAGTGATGGGACACATCTGCAGGAGCCATTCCAAGCATGGTGATAGGAGGAACCTTCCCATGGCTGTGGATATAAGCGTTGTGTTATGAGCATCAGGACGATGCTCCAGTTACTTCTTTGGATATGCATCAGTTGGATGCCTTGTATGATTAGTTGGATCATGTATATGTATATGCATCAGGTGGATGCTTTGTATGATCAGTTGGATCATGTATATGTATATGCATCAGTTGGATGATTTGTATGATCAGTTGGATCATATATGATAACATGCATTAGGACAATGCAATGATGATGATTAGGATGATACTCTGGATGATATGCATCGGGACGATGCTATGACGATGATTAGGATGATCATGTGATGATGATATGCATCAGGATGATGCAGTGACGATGATCAGGATGATCATGTGATGATGTACATCAGGATGATGTATAATGAGTATCAAATTGATACTCCGTGGTCGTGGACAGGTTGTGCAAGATAAGCATATAATAGTGCCCTGGAATATTTGCAGATACTCTTTCGAGGTTTTTCCTATGGAATATAATAGTGCCCTGGGATATCTAGCAAATGCTCTTTTGAGGTTTTTCTTGGGAGGACATATAATAGCGCCCTGGGAGATTTGCATATACTCTTTCAAGGTTTTTTCTATGGCATATAATAGTGCCTTGGGATATCTGGAAGATGCTCTTTCGAGGTTTTGTCCTATGGCATATAATAGTGCCCTGGGAGATCCGATAGGTTGAGCAGTACGCTCGTAATCAGTCCTGGGATGCTCTTTCGAGGTTTTTCCATGACCACATGTAATATCGCCCTAGGAGATCCGATAGGTTGAGCAGTATGCTCGTAACTAGTCCTCGGATGCTCTTTCAAGGTTTTGTGGTGACCACATGTAATAGCGCCCTAGGAGATCCGATAGGTTGAGTAGTATGCTCCTAATCAGTCTTGGGATACTCTTTCGAGGTTTTGTGGTGGGGTCACATGTAATAGTGCCCTAGGAGATCTTGTCGGTCGTGCTTAGGCACATAAAGGATCATGGGATACTCGTTCAAGATTTTGTGATGCACATAATAAGTCCCGAGGATTCCACAGTATGGCCAGTGTTGATGAAGACCTACAAGTTGTGGGCCTACATACAGCATGAAAAAGGGCTGGCTCTGTAGAACTTCCTATGACAAGAATAATTATGAGATAGCCCTGTGATCGAGATGTCGAGTCAAGCAGTAGTGATGGTGATGATGCTCCATGATCCAGTGATGATGATCCAGCTCCAGAATTGAAGACTTGCACCACTATGTATTGATGACTTGTGTCTAGAGAATACCTTCCTATTTAAGAGGGAGTGTTGATGTATTTGTAACTTCAGAAGATATTCTTCTATGTATTACATTTGTACTTTATTGTATATCCAACAGAGATGTCATATTCCTCTGATTGGAAGTGTCATCATTTTTATTTGCAAGTGTCACAAGTTACATTGTAAGTGTCATCATTTGTATTGATGGTTTATTAGATCACCAGTGTGGGGTCGGCCCTAGTTAGGTCATGTGGTTGGGTTATTAGGCTTCAATGAGAAGTTGTTCCCAATGATTTATTGGCAGGTCAAGTCAGTGTGTAAATAGAGAGGTTGTGTCTCTCATTTGATTCATTCACTCACTTCTCAAGCTCGCATAGCTAAGAGAGAAAGTGGAGCACATGTGGAGGAGGAGGAGCATCTGCTAGAGACATCTTATTGGGTTTGATCCTTGTGATCTTGTATTGGGGGCTTATTCTATCTCTGAGGAAGTTGCGGGGTTTTTCACCTTCTTGGTTTTCCCCAGTGAAATTCCGTGTCTCTTGTGTGATTGCTATTGTGTCCATGATTGATATGTTGTACATATTATTCTCTTAGTGATCCTGAATGATAATGGAATGAAATTATCGAAAAATTAACAGATATCTTATTTTCTCATCATAGGGACAATTATCTCCCATGTGGCCTTCTCTCGAGCACATGGTACACCATAGAATGTTATTTCTCATGGTAATATGTTGATGTGGCATTTTTATTGTTTCAACTTTTGCTTCCAATCGTCTTTCACTAGGTCCGATTGAGTAGTCTTTATTCAAATTGAATCTTATATCTTTCTTTAAGAAATCGTCATGCATTGTGTACTCATGTGATAGAAGTGGTGTCTTGATTCTAAGTTGCATACCTGCAAAAAAAACTGGATTATGACAGCTTGATCCATCTTTGATGGCATCTGGCTTAGGAGTATTTTGAATCTTATATCATATTCACATATTCTTTCTCATATTCGTTGCTTGATTTATTTTAGATTATGTTAGGCTAGGTTCTTGGTATAGTCGGCTTTAAAAAAAATATAGGAAGTTATCTTTTATTTGATGTTTTGTCTTGGGACCTTCTTCCATGAGATTCATGTACCATGTTAGAGCTATGTTTCTAAGAGCTCCTGCAAACTATGTAATTTATTGATTCTCATCATCGATGAGGTTAGCTTTCTAGAGTGTTGCGCATACAAACTAATGTTTATTGGGGTAACCATACCCTTCAAAAATAGGAGTATTTATCGAAATGCGGTAAGCCATTTTGATAAAAGTAGATTTTTTACTAGTCACTAGAGCATATTGACTTAGAGAGTGACTTACTACTTGACACTTGCTGCTAACTTCTTACAGGTCTGATTAGTACCATGATAGGCATACTTATTCTGAGGACTCTTCGTCACTAGGTCAGATATTCGATTTCTTAATTGCTTCAATTAGTAATGTTTTTGGCAAGGGTGGTACCTCCACATGTTCTAAATAAAATAAATTAAAAGAATGTCTTCCAAATTAGGGTGTGAAGGTAATCCAATTACCATGCATTGGTCATTGTATCATCAACCTATATCCAATCCATCCACATTGTTCTAGTCAATTCCATATGGTACTGTCTCCTAGTCCCAGTCCCATGTAGTGCTTGATAGTTTGTCTAATGGTTAGCCTATTCATCATTATCATAGGTATAGACTCGACAAGAGTCAAGGAATATGGAAATTCAATGTGTAGATCTTGTTGGGTTAGCACCATCTCGTGCAACTAATCTACCAGCATCAACACCTCACCTTCTCTCTCTTCTGGTCAACTTTCCCTCGACTTTGTCACGTCCCCAAATTTTTTCTATGGACCACTCAATGAGACTAGGGGATGCAATGCTCTATGTTACTTTGTAATTTCATGATAAATTATTAAGGTGGTGGCATGGGTTATGAATTTTTAATGTATGAGGTCCCATATTTATTATTAATGCAATATTAGTCAAAATGGGACAAGGAGGGTGCATAGGAGGTGGAAATTGGGTCCCACATGAGTTGTAACTCCCCCAAATCAAGCTAAGCACAACCAAATTCGAAATCCAAGGTGAAATAAGGTTCATGGGCATGTGCAAGCTAATGAGGGTCACTTTCGCCACGTTAGATGCAATATAAATTTGAAAAATCAGGAATCCCTCAACTTACTTTGTCTTTTTTAGATACTTACATAAGACATTTTGCATCGAGTAAAAAATATGAAACGTAGGAAATTGAGTCACGTTTCCGAATATATAAGTTTTAAGTATTGAAAATTTACATAACTATGTCAAATTTTATTTTTTCTAACAGTCACTTTTTTATTTTTTGGGCAAATGATAAGGTATATGTTTTTGTGGGTGCAGTCTTTCAGTGCCTAAATGACGGTTTCGGGATAAAAAAAATTCGTAGACATGTATAGAACCTGTAGGCACTAGTGCAACACTATTTTTTCAAAATTAAATGTTAGTTTTTTTTTTTTTAATTATGTAAGTGATCAAACCTCGAGAGCAATACATCAAATTTGGGTGCATCCTTTGAAGGTCTTAGTGCAATTATTTCGACTTCGATTTTTTATAGCATGTAAAGGTCGGTGTCTACTAGTGTAGCATACAATTTAAAAAAAAAAATAGTTGTGAAATAAAAACGTTACGGAATAAACACTAACAATATGTTTTTTGACTTAAGGAGTGATGACACAAGAAAATTAGGAAACAAATAGAAAATCTAATAATTTAAAAAAAAAAAAATCATTTTTGGAATCTGCATAAAAAATTCTATCTATGCCTAAAATTTGGTCAATAATGGTCATGTATGTCATGTTGTAGAGAGCGGTGAAAAACAAGCATATTGAGAGAAATGGTGGAAATGCCTAATTAGCTATGGTTCAGTAAATTCAATAGCACAGGTTTGGTAAGTTCGAACCAACCACATAGGACTATGGTTGACATGCAGGCATGGGAGGAGTGGGTGATTAGGTGCTCCGGAATGCGCACGCGTTCTATTTAAATTCAAATATTTTGATTGACGCGTGTTTTTGTATATACAAAATGTGCACGTGTTTTGTAAATACATAACGCGTGCGCGTTATTAACTTCACAAAATTATATTTTTAAGTGTTGAATAAATTTATATACCCACCACTCCCTAACCCCTCCTCTCCCTCTCCCTAATCCCCACCACTCTTAAACCCACCTCCCTCTGTCTATGTCATAATCTTATCACTGCTAACGCTTGCTCACTCTCTCCCCTCCTACACCTAACCCTTTCTCACTATCTCCCCTCCTACACCTAACCCTTACTAACCCCCTCTCTCTCTATCTCTTTTGTACTCCTCCACCAACCCCTATCCCCAACCCCTCTCTCTCTTCTAACCCCCTAGCACCCTCCTCCCTCTATATCTCTCTATAACCCCTTAACCCACCCCACCTCACCCACACCTAACCACCTCCCCTCTCTTCTTGTCTCTCCTACTCCCCATACCCCTAACCCCCTCTCCTTTTCCCTTCCACCTCGTAACCCTTAAAAACCCCCTCTCTCACTCTCTCTTCCCTACTTCTACACCTATCTCTCTCTCTATAAATCCCCTCTCCCTCTCCTTAACCTCTCCCCCATCCCTAACCATCCTACTCTTTCTATCTCTCTCCTACTCCCCCTATACCTAAACCCCATCCTCTCTATCTCTCTCCCATCCTCTCCCTATCCCTTACTAACCTCCTCTCTAAGTCTCTCTCTCTTCCCTACACCTGCATCTACCTCTAACCACACCTCCCATCTCTCTTTCTCACACCCTACAATTAACACCCTCTCCTCTCTCTCTCTCTCTCTCTCTCTCTCTCTCTCTCTCCCCCTCCCTCCTCTCCCCCCATAACCATTACTAACCCCCTCTCTCAGTCTCTCTCTCTATATCCCCCTCACTAAGCCTCCTCCTAGCCCCTTACCCCTAACTACCCCCCCCCTCTCTCACTCTCTCTTCCCTGCTTCTACACCTCTCTCTCTCTCTCTCTCTAAACCCCCTCTCCCTCTCCATAACTTATCCCCCATCCTTAACCATTCTACTCTTTCTATCTCTCTCCTACTCCCCCTAGCCCTAAACCACCTCCTCTCTATCTTTATCCCCTCCTCTACCTAGCCCTTACTAACCCGGGCTCTCTTAGTCTCTCTCTCTTCCTTACACCTCCACCTACCTATATCCACACCTCCCATCTCTCTTTATCACTCCCTACAACTAACACCCTCTCTCTCTCTCACTCTCTCTCACCCCCCCCTAACCATTACTAACCCCCTCTCTCAGTGTCTCTCTCTCTCCCCCTCGCTAACCCCCATCCTAACCCCTTATCCCTAACCCCCCCTCTCTCACTCTCTCTTCTCTACTTATACACATCTTTCTCTGTCTCTAAACCCCCTCTTCCTCTCCATAACCTCTCCCCCATCCCTAACCATCCTACTCTCTCTATCCTTCTCATATTCCCCCTAGCCTTTAACCCCCTCCTCTCCCTATCCCTTAGTAACCTGGGCTCTCACAGTCTCTCTCTCTTCCCTACACCTCCACCTACCTCTAACCACACCTACCATCTCTCTTTCTCACTCCCTACAACTAACACCCTCTCCTCTCTCTCTCTCCCTCCCCCCCCCCTAACCATTACTAACTCCCTCTCTCAATATCTCTCCCTCTCGCTCCCCCTCTCTAACCCCCCTCCTAGCCCATTACCCATAACTAACCCACCCTCTCTCACTCTCTCTTCCCGGCTTCTACACACACCTCTCTCTCTCTCTAAACCCCCTCTCCCTCTCCATAACCTCTCCCCATCCCTAACCATACCACTCTTTCTATCTCTCTGCTACTCCCCCTACCTCAAAACCCCTTCCTCTCTATCTCTCTCCCATCATCTCCCTATCCTTTACTAACCCGGGCTCTCTCAGTGTCTCTCTCTTCCCTACACCTCAACCTACCTCTAACCACACTTCCCATCTCTCTTTATCACTCCCTACAACTAACACCCTCTCCTCTCCTCTCTCTCTCTCTCTCTCTCTCTCTCTCTCTCTCTCTCTCTCTCCCTCTCCCTCCTCTCCCTGCTAACCATTACTAACCCCCCCCCCCCTCTCTCTCTCTCTCCCCCTCGCTATCCCCCCTCCTAGCCCCTTACCCCTAACTAAACCCCCCTCTCTCACTCTCTCTTACCTGCTTCTACCTCTCTCTCTCTCTCTCTCTCTCTCTCTCTCTCTCTCTCTCTCTAAACCCCCTCTCCCTCTCCATAGCCTCTCCCACATCCTTAACCATCATACTCTTTCTATCTCTCGCCCGCTCACCCTAGCCCTAAACCCCTTCCTCTCTATCTCTCTCCCCTCCTCTTCGTAGCCCTAACTAACCCGATATCTCTTAGTCTCTCTCTATTCCCTACACCTCCACCTACCTCTAACCACACCTCCCATCTCTCTTTCTCACTCCTTACAACTAACTCCCTCTCCTCTCTCTCTCTCTCTCTCCCTCCTCTCCCCCCCTAACCATTACTAACCCCCTCTCTCAATGTCTCTCTCTCTCTCCCCCTCGCTAACCCCCCTCCTAGACCCTTACCCCTAACTAACCCCCCGTCTCTCACTCTCTTCCCTGCTTCTACACCTCTCTCTCTCTCTCTAAACCCCCTCTCCCTATCCCTAACCTCTCCCCCATCCCTAACCATCCTACTCTTTATATCTCTCTGCTACTCCCTCTAGCCCAAAACCCCCTCCTCTCTATCTCTCTCCCCTCCTCTCCCTATCCCTTACTAACCCCCTCTCTCAGTCTCTCTCTCTTCCTACACCTCCACCTACCTCTAACCACACCTCCCATCTCTCTTTCTCACTCCCTACAATTAACACCCTCTCCTCTCTCTCTCCCCCCCCCCCCTAACCATTACTAACCCCCCTAACAATTAACCCCCTGTCTCACTCTCTCTCTCTCTCTCTCTCTCTCTCTCTCTCCCCCCCTCTCTAACTCCCCTCCTAGCCCCTTACCCCTAACTAACCCCCCCCTCTCTCTCTCTCCTACTCCCCCCCCCTCGCTCTCTCCTACTTTCCCTTCCCCTACCACAAAGCACCCCCCATCTATAACCCCTAATCCCCTAACACCAAATCCCTATGTAACCTCCTAACCCAAGAAACTATTAAACAAACTATTAAATAAGGTTTTGATGAAAATGCAAATTGTGTATATTACCATAACGCTAGTGCGTTTTTGTATGTAGAAATGCTCGCGTGTTTTTTCCATTAGGCGTTATTTAACCATGCACCAAACATATTAAATGCCTAGGATTTTTTTAACATTCAATAAACGTGCGCACGTTTTGTGTGTCTATAACGCGAGTGCATTTTGTGTGTCTATAATGCTAGTGCATTTTGTTTGTGCAAAAATTCAGCAAACTACTCTACCTATTTCATACCCGAAGTTTTCGTTTTGTCTCCCCATCTCCCCGACAGCGCTGCAAAAAAAATTCAAACTCTATGTTCAAAATCAGCAATCAAGGCAATTGAAGAAGCTTGACACTTTGTGTTCACAATCACAATTTGAAGAAGATTCTACATTCACAATTTGAAGAAGAATCTGCATTCACTATATAGCAAGCTTGAAGAATCTATATTCACAAATGAAGAATTTTCTATATTCACAAGTGAGGTAGAAGTTACTTTCACATTTGAGCAAGCTTGAGGAATATATATTCACAATTGAGGAAGTATCTATATTCACAATTGAGCAAGATTGAAGAACCTATATTCACAATTGAGAAAGAATTTGGATATTTGAATAGTTGAGCACACCTCTAGAATCTATTTTCTTAGTAATGGTCATTGTGGTCATGGGGAATTCACACAATCGAAAAAGGAATTCGACAACGAAAGAGAAGCCTCAAGAAACCATGGAATAAGTTAGAGAAAAGAAAAGATTGGACATGTTGAATCGAAGGAATTCCATGGAAACTCAACTAATTCCAATCGTAGATGATTCCCTAGAGGGGCCCTCAATTTCAACAACATTTGATGAACAAGCACCCCATGGCACTAGTCAAGAAGTAAAATGTAGGTGCTCATCAGGGGATGTTTCAATTCCCACATCAAGTCAACCTCAAACTATGGTAGTGAATGACTTGTCGGGTTGTGGTTATATAAGCGACGAAGTTAGGGAGGCATTGAATGAAGGCTTTACAAGGAAAGAAGAAAATTTTATGGAGACCGTCCAAGAGAAAGTCCAATTTCCCACATCCAAATACCAATAAGAGAATGAAAGGCAAGAGGCTCCTATTGAAACGTCGGAGAATCCTGGTGATGTTGTACATGATCCAGTTCCAACACCCTTATCTCCATTAGTAGCTACACCATGAAGAAATCTGAAATGTATACAGGTTGATGAAACTCTCATTAGTTCACTTGAAGGTACATTGTCTAAATGTGCTATTGCTTATCAAACTCAACAAATACTTGATAACTTTTTTTATTCTAAAATGGGGGTCAACTTTGCAAAATCATCGTCAGGGGAATTAAGGCTAGCATTACCAACTAGAACCTTCCTAGACACACTTGCAGGACTTCTGGGAACCCGATTTTGTTGCAAGGTTGGGATTCTATGCCCCTGTAGGTATCCAACTGGTGTCCCTGAAGGCCTTTGGGATGCGAGTTGGAATGAGCCATAGAATGAATACCATGGCTCAGATCGACAAACCATAAACTCCATTGGATTAAGGACATTGGGATAGTTCCATGGGTTCCCCTCTCCTCCGGTCCCATGGCATGGGTGTCATCTTTTAGGTCCATTTTGGAAACTAGGGTTTTGCTCAGTAAGGGACTATGCAATTTTTGCACATAGGGGTCAACTTTGCAAAATCATCGACTAAGGACTTATGATAGTGTTCCCAGCTGTAAACTTCCTAGACACACTCAGAGGAATTTTCGGAACCTAATTTTGTTGCATGGTTGGAATTCTATGCTCCTGGTGGGTATCCAATAGGTGTCTCTGAAGGCCTTTGGGATGCGATTTGGAACGAGCCATAGAATGACAACCGTTGATCGGATCAACAAACCATCGAATCCATTGGATTCAAGACATCGGAATAGTGCTAGGTTTGCCCCTCTCCTCTGGTCCCATGGCCCAGGTGACATATTTTAGGTCCATTTTGGAAACTAGGGTTTTGCTCATAAGGGACTGTGCAATTTTTGCACATAGGGGTCAACTTTGAAAAATCATCGTCTAGGGACTTAAGGCTAGCGTTCCTATATAGAACCTTCCTAGACACATTTGCAATACTTCCTAGAACCCGGTTTTGTTGCACGGTTGGGATTCTATACCCCTGGTGGGTATCCAACTGGTGTTCCTGGAGGCTTTTGGGTTGCGAGTTGGAACGAGCTATATAATAACGACCGTGGATCGGATTGACAAACCATCAAATTCGTTGGATTCCATACATCAGTATAGTGCTATGGGTTCCCCTCTCCTCCGGTCCCATGGCTCAGGTGTCATATTTTAGGTCCATTTTGGAAACTACGGTTTTTCTCAATAAGGGACAATGCAATTTTTGCACATAGGGGTCAACTTTGCAAAATCATCGAACGAGGACTCATGGCTAGAATTCCCAGCTGGAACCTTCCTAGACACACTTTCAGGACTTCCCAAAACCCAGTTTTGTTGCACGGTGGGAATTCTATGCCCCCGATGGGTATCCAATAGGTGTCCCTGAAGGCCTTTGGGATGTGAGTTGGAACGAGCCATAGAATGATGATAGTTTCTCGGATTGACAAACCGTTGACTCCATTGGATTCAAGACATTGGGATACTACTAGGGGTGCCCCTCCCTTCCGGTCCCATGGCCCAGTTGTCATCTTTTAGGTCCATTTTGTAAACTAGGTTTTTGCTCAGTAAGGGACTATGCAATTTTTCCACATAGGGGTCAACTTTGCAAAATCATCAACCCAGGACTTATGGCTAGCGTTCCCAACTAGAAACTTCCTAGAAACACTTGCCGGACTTCCCGGAACCCGTTTTTTTTGCATGGTTGGAATTCTATGCCCCCGGTGGGTATCCAATAGGTGTCCCTGAAGGCTTTTGGGATGCGAGTTGGAATGAGCCATAGAATGACGATCGTGGCACATATCAATAGACCATCGATAGGAAATTAGGATAGTGCTATGGGTGCCCCTCTCCTCTGGTCCCATGGCCCAGGGGACATATTTTAGGTCCATTTTGGAAACTAGGGTTTTGCTCAGTAAGTGACTGTGCAATTTTTGCACATAGGGGTCAAATTTGCAAAATCATTGCCCGGGGACTTAAGGCTAGCGTTCCCAGTTGGAACCTTCCTAAAAACACCTTCAGGAATTCCCCGAACTCGGTTTTGTTTCACAGTTGGGATTCTATGCCCCTGATAGGTATCCAACTGGTATCCTGAAGGCCTTTGGGATGCAAGTTGGAACGAGCCATAGAATGACGACCGTGGCTCGGATCGAAAAACCGTCGACTCCGTTTGATTCAAGACATCATGATAGTTATATGGGTTCCCCTCTCCTCCAATCCCATGGTCGAGGTGTCATCTTTTAGGTCCATTTTGGAAACTACGGTTTTGCTCAGTAAGGGAGTGTGCAATTTTTGTACATGGGGTCAACTTTGCAAAATCATCGACTGAGGACTTATGGCTAGCGTTTCGATATGGAACCTTCCTAGACACACTTGTAGGACTTGCTGGAACCCTGTTTTGTTGCACGGTTGGAATTCTATGCCCCCGGTGGGTATCCAACAGGTGTCCCTGAAGGCCTTTGGGATGCGAGATGGAACAAGCCATATAATGACGATCGTGGCTCAGATCAAAAAACTGTCGACCCCGTTGGATTCAGAACATCGAGATAGTGCTAGGGGTTTCCCTCTCCTTCGACTGCATGGACCGGGTGTCATCTTTTAGGTCCATTTTGTAAACTAGGGTTTTGCTCAGTAAGGGAGTGTGCAGTTTTGCACATGGGGGTCAACTTTGAAAATTTTTTATTTTGATTCTAGAACTAGACATTCAAAGAGTGGCAATCAAACCTACCACACTACACCCTTTGTATATTGCTATGTCCTTAGTGTGCCACATCATTTAACAACTCCTTAGTGTTCCACTATATTTGCATTTTGAGCAATTAATGCCATTCTTAAGAATTCAAAGTTCCAAATAAAAAATGGAGGCAAAGTTTCATCGATGATATCCCTCCGATCCTTGCTCTCTTTGTTAGATCAAAGTCCCCATGAACCTTTGCCATCAAGTTATGGGGGAATACTTTCCAAATCACAATGAACAACCATTACATCATCGTTTGTACCAATCAAGTACATTCAATTTTAAATACATTTTCATATGAGGATAATCCATCCTTTTTACAAACATAGGACCATGAACATCTTATTTTCCTTCATCAAAACAACATTATCAAGGAAGATCATTAAACTAGTTGGGTATTTAATTTTCCATGGATTCTATATGATTACATTTGCATTATGACAAGTGGAAAATGGACATACGAAAGAGGTAAAGCACAAACCAGGGTCTTACATACTATGGTTTAGTAAGTATAGTGTTTATATCTTCAACGATTTTATGATCTAGTGAATTCATGACCAGCTATTGGTTAGCATATTGGAACAAACTAGGGTATATTTGTTACATATATTTTACCATATGTACATGAAGTCCCAATGAATTTTATTACACTTTAGTTATGCATTCCTTGTCATTGTACTTGATACTTTGCCATTTTTTTAGCATGCTAGAGTAGGCACACTTCAACCGAACTTCATAGATTCTTATGTACGTATCATTTGATGAAATACAGTAGCATTGTTGAAATGTGTAGCATCTATTAGACTTCCTCTTAGTTTTTGAAAATGTCACAGGCTTACATTGATGATATTTGTAATGTGTTTTACATGACAAAGGTTATTTGAAAACATATTTTCCTTGCAACCATAATCTTCATCAATGGGTGTGAACCATTGGAGTTGACAAAAACCACAATTTTAAATTAGATATCAAATTAGCATGCATGTACTAAGTTCATTGAATCGTTGAAAGATATTATTAGTTTTTTCCATTAAGATAATGTTTTCCTAACACAATGGTGAGATGTTACTTGATCAATGCAATAAATGTAAGAGAATAAATATTGCTTAAAATGTAATTATATAAATTTCAATAGCATAATTTATCAATTTGTGGAAGAGATAAATCATCACAAGCACAAGTGGAAACTCAAGAGAAAATATGGAATACATTGTATCATGCATTGATAGCCAAATGTTTGTAATACAAAATATGGCAAAGTAGCCGGCCCTTAAATGGCCTGTCAATGTACATATATCCCTAAGTACAACAATGTGTACATGTATGCCGAAATACATATATGCAAGACTTTGCAACATCAAAAACCAATCTTTCGCTTGTTTTTCCCCGACTTTCCTCTATCGGCCATCTCCCTATGATCGCTTTGCATCTCAGGAGTCTGCAAAAAAAAGATCATTATTTTTATCAAATAACTGCACTAATACCCTACCGTTAACAAACTTAAAAAATTAACTTATGGACAAATTATTTATGACAAACACTCACCAAATCCAGTCGGGGTATAGATGCCTGCGATGTGATCATGGAAGGCCTCTCTATAGTTGTGCCCTACAAATAAAAGATCATATCTCAATTAATTCAACAATTCAACATTGATCAACATGTTTGGGTAAATTGAATAAAAAGACTTGGTCATTAATGAACATCTCACCACAAGAGGAGACCCGATCAGAACCATGGATTCAGCAGAGGGGTCGAGCACTGCTGTTGCTAATGGCTACAATCACCAAATGGGGAAATAGTTATACATGCATGAATAAAAAATATAGTAACATGGTTAAATACTATGCATTGTAATGGTCGAAATAGTTACCTTTGTATGACTTGTGACTATTAGAGATGCGACGCTAACTACAACATCAATGACCCTTTTCAGGTGAGGGGCAGATGGATCTCCTGTGTGTTTGCTATAGAGGACATCCAAACCCTTTATAGGAGTGGATCCTCTCTTATACACTTGTCCCCTTTGCACATTTGGACTATGAGGAGTGGTAATTGTTGACTGTCTCCTAAGTATAGAAGCTGGTGGCTACAATCACCAATTACTGACGTAGTTAGAAATGCATTGGTCAAATAAATAGCATGTATTAACAAACTGACAATGATGAAATACATACCGATGTACTGTATACTTCAATCAGTTCTAAGAAACGTTCTTCCACCCGTTGTGTCTCTATGGGAACGCTATCACTTGTATTCCCACTAGGGGAGAGCTCACTAGATGAAATTATTTCCCTCTAATGGGGATCTACAACCTACAATTTAGAAAATTGTAAATATTAGATCGTGTAGCATTAACTAAGTAACATGTGATAAAAAAATAACATGTATTAAAATTATGTCATGTTAAATTAGTTGCCTCAACATGAGTTGTTGTCACTGAAGGTATGTCAACATCTCGTACATCAGAAGGTTCTACTGTATGAGCCTCTTGACCTTCATGCCCTTCTTGTAGCAACTACAAGTTTTAAAATCATTAAAAATATTAGCAATCTATATATGTGTATAGTAAGGAAAAATAATTTACAAATGACACTAAATCGTTAACCATTTACTCATGTATTAAAATATTGTCATGTTGAAATAGTTACCTCAATGTGAGTTGTTGTCGCTGAAGGTATGATAAAATATTGTACATCGGACGGTGTTGGTGCATGAGCCTCTGGACTATTCTCTTCATCATCAGTGGAAACGTCTTCCCCCTCGTGCCCTTTTTGTATCAACTACAAGTTTTAAAATCATTAAAAATATTAGCAATCTATATATGTGTATAGTAAGGAAAATTAATTTACAAATGACACTAAATTGTTAACCATTTACTTACCTATGTAAAATACCCAGTAAAGGTATCATCTGTTTGGATAGGACCAAAGCAAGCATGGATGCATACTGTGCATGGGTGGGGCTCTCGGTTGTGCTCATGATGTGCAGGTCTAGTGCCACTACTAGATGCTCCTCAACCACTGGAAGATGGTGGCTCTACCCCACCGGGAGGTGGTGGATTTTCCCCACCGAGAGGTGGTGGCTCTACTCCACCCATAGATGGTGGCTTTGATGGCCCTTCCTAGTACGTACCTTGAAGATACGCGCTATGGAAAACAACCGCATGTGACAACAGCAGGAATGACTCCTACGTCTCTGGGACCAACTGATGTGCAGGAAGCACATCTGGCCTGTGTAGCTTCCTACGAGGTGGAGCTACTGGGAAATTGGGATCTATGTACCTCGCATTGGGTCATTATTGAGGCATCCCCATCCCAATGCCCTGGTAGTCCAAGATATCAAGATAATTAACATGCTTCCCCAAAACAAATTATGCATACATCTTTCTCAGAAAATATAGAGGCATTTCCCTGTTGCTATGTGCTAGTTGATCAAACACCATGTACCATTGGTCCATCCAATTATCTATGAATGGTTGATATGTACACCACTCAATATAAATATGCCTTTTGTTTGCATTCAAGATTTCACCCGTCCATGGATATCTAAAAAGGGCAAACATATGTTGTTTTGTTATCGTCAACTTCTTAACTTCTTTGTAGCTAATTCCATCAGCATATTCTTACCTCTTTCTCTCTCTGTATGTAGCAATATCGTGCAGTGCACCATTAGACCCACTAAAGGTCTCTATCATTGCATCCAAATTGGATGCAAGCATATGGTTCCTGTCATCAACAATAGTTATTGAGGCTCGAATTTCTCTAAGCCTCCCGATTTCTCTTTGGATGTCTGAATGTGCATCCATAATTGTCACTGCAATTAAAAAAAAAAATCATTAGAAACATATACATGTGCTATAATGACATCTCTCAAAAATGAAAAATGTACAAACTTTGTGCAAGAACGAATACATTACAAACATAAATATCATCTCAAAATACTATAATAACAACTACATGTAAACCAAAGTGGAAGGTGAGGATCAACTACATGTAAATCGATTAATGATCGATGGTGGACAGCTCCTAATTCAATTATTATTGAAGGATCGAGACAATGGGGGCCTTAAAATCACTTTATGTATTTATGGAGCCGAGGTATTGGGGAAGATGTTATTCACTATACTCTACCTTCCAAAATTTCTCTTTTGTATCTAATTCATTTCATGCTCGTGGCCCTTTCCTTGCTCAGAATCTAGTGTATGATGAGGAAGATTTGGTGGTGGAAGGGGAAAGATTTTGAATGTGAGGGTTGATCTGCGCTTGTTACATGAAGTAAATCTCTTATCAGTTGCTAGGTATGAAGACCCAAAACGATCAATTGAGTGTCTTGGTGGTGAAGGAGGTCAAAAACGATGTGGTAGTTCATCTTAGCAACAAATTAAGCGGTGTGTCTGCAAAGGAGGGGAACCTAGTCCCTTGGGGTTTGGGGGATGATGTAAAATCCATCATGCCATTGATTTGGCTTCACAAGCATTCGTTGGAAATTTTTAGGTTAAGAGAATGTGTGGTAAAAAAATATAGGGTAGGTTATAGTCCGTAGTTCCTCCTCCTAGCCAAATGGTGGATGGTTTTTATTTTCCATTTTGCAATAGATGTGGGAAAAATATTGAAGAAAAGTTGGTGTTGGGATTCAAATCCCTTATTTCTTAGGTGGATGCAAAATTCATTAACGGGATTGATAATATGGAGGAATTGCCATATGTTAATTAACAATTTTTAAAAAATTTAGTTTTGGAATTTCATTTACATGGATTTTTAATTTAGGGAAACATAAAAATTTATATTTTTATTGATGAAAGGATTAATGTTTGGATGCCTACCTTTCCAATATTCCTTGCAAGATGAAATCACCCTCCTTGTTCTTCAAATTTTCCCTCCCTTCACTTCTCCAAGGTGTTTTTTGGAATCTCTCATTGCTCGAGCGTTCTGGTTTTCCGTGAACAAACAGTGGCCACAGTCCACAGACTGTTTTTTATTTTTGTTATATTAACAAAAAAACGCGCGCGTTATTGAATCCTATCCTACATGTTAACTGACATGGCAGGCTCGGAGCCCGCCCATGCCTAATTCTACGAAACCCACACACTTTTTCGTTTTACTGAATTCTTGCGCGTTTTGCGAATGCACGATTGCACCTAAAAGGTCCCTCAACTTCGTGCGAGGGCCCCTATTATAACAATTACTATATAAAAAGTAAAAAAAGAAATTTATACAAAAATCAAAATCCTTTACATAATATGAAGAGATAAGAGATATGATATGATATCTCTCCTTGCTTAATAAATTTATTTATATGAATAGTAAGAATTATTTAAGTTGTTTTTATTTTATGGTTATTAACAAAGCTTATGGAATTATGTTCGAGGTAAAAAATTTCAATTAGCGAAATCAACTTATGGAGTTCAGTTGTTTTTTTCTTAAATATTTTTTCTTTTCTAGTTATAAATAGAAAAATCGTCAATTAGCTTTTCTTTTCTGGTTATAAATAGGAAAATCTTCAATGAGAAAAAGTTAATTTGTGTTTTGTTTATTTTGAACTTAGCATGCGCAGTCGATCGTCAATTAGATTTTCTTTTCTAGTTATAAATAGGAAAATAAAAAAATCATCAATTAGATTTTCTTTTCTCGTTATAGGGGAGGGATGCCAATACTTGAACACCACACGTGTCGCGACCCCCCACGCCACCTGGAGACCTCGGTATGTGTAAGTAGATGGGTGAGATGGCAGTGCCACCTCTCGTGGTGGGTAGGAACTTTAATGCCCCCTTTTCTGTGCACTTTTCCACAGTCGTAGCACCCCTCTCCTGTGATGTGCTCACTGTCCCGTGTTATTTTTCTTGGGGACGGTGTGTGGTCGCTTGGCTACCCCTGAACTTGTGCTCTGCTCCTTCTGCTATGGTCCTTGGTTGTTGTGGTTGTGCCTCCCTTATGGTTGGAAGGTGGTTTTGCCTGGTTCTTGGGGGGTTTACCAGTTCTCTTGCGGTGGTTTATTGCTTGTCGTTTCATGGAGTGTTGCCCCATGCTCATGGTGCACCAGTGGTTGGTGATTCCTTCTGCATTGCACCCTATGGTAGATTTAAGTCGGTTCGGTGGTGGAGATGGAAGTTTCGTGCTCCAATGGGTTTTCATGAGGCCAATGTCGCTTCTTGCGTGTTCTCTTTGTGAATTTATGGGGTTTCATGAGGTAAATTTCTGTAGTTCTCTCTGTGAATTTATGCGGTTTCATGAGGTAAATTTATGTGGTTTTCTCTACGAATTTATGTGGTTTCATGGTTTTCCACCTGTTTGACCCCCCAGTGGGTTTTACAGGTTAAATTCGGTGAGGTCTTGGGGATGCATACTATGTTGCAGTGGCGTTTGTGCATGGCGGTGGCTTCATGTAGTTTACGACGAGGTGCTCGAGTTGCAGTGGTGTTTGTGCATGGCAGTGGCTTCGTGGGTTGCAGTGGCGTTTGGGCATGGAGGTGGCTTCGTGGTTGGCTCACTGGTAGTAATTTTACCTGCCAGCTATAACTCTGATTGTGTTTTTCAACACTTTCAATCTACTGGGAAATGTGGGGACCTTTTTTGGTATTTTTTAGGTGGGTTATGTTGCATTTCTGATGTTGTTTGCTATACCGGTCACTGTGTTTCTTAGAACATTCTCTTTACCCATATTTGTAGTCCATTTATTTTCATTCTTATGTGAATTTTGGTGCTTTTTTTAGAACTGTCTTATAAGGGTTTTGGTGCATTTCTCATAATGGTTGAATGAGTCTTTTGGTGCATTTATCTCAACTGTTGCAGTAGGGTTTTGCTGCATTTCTCATAACATAACTGTTGAAATGTTGAATGATGGTTTTTGTGCATTTCTCAGAACATAACTGTTTTTTTAGGGTTTTAGTGCATTTCTCACAATTGTTCTTTGAGGACTTTGGTGCATTTCTCAAAACATAACTGTTCTTTGAGGTTTTTGGTCTATTTCCCATAACTGTTCTTTGAGGGTTTTGGTGCATTTCTCATAACTGTTGCATAATGTAAGTTTGAATTGTGGAAAAGAAATTCAAGGGTTTTAGGATTGTATCCAAATGCTATTTTTTTTCTTATTCAATGTTATGCATTCATGGAAAAATTGTTGTTGAAATGTCTATTTATGGCACATTACAGAGTTCTGTGTTATGCATTCATGGAAAAATTGTTGTTGAAATGTATATTTATGGTACATTACAGAGTTTTGTGTTATGCATTCATGGAAAATTTGTTGTTAAATGTCTATTTATGGCACATTACAGAGTTCTGTTTAAATTTCATTTTACATGAAAATTTTATGGGTTGAATATTTGAAAATAGTATTCATAGTCTATCCTTATAATTGAATGTTTTACATGTTTTGCATGAGACAAGCAAATGCCAATAATAACTAATAACCCATAACTAGTATATTAAACCGTATCATAAACCCCTGATTACAATGAGGCAAACAATAGGGAACGCTATGACCTAGGATTGTATCCAAAATGGACATGTTACAAACAACAAAGTCGGTCATTACAAAATCCACATCGCAATGTGGTCAGAACAAAAATTATGATACCCCTATGCTTGATGTCCTCCAAGATATTCACTTCCCAATCTTGTTGAGTTTCCTGCTTGAGCCAAGTTGGTTGGCCTACCTAACAATGGTTGATTAGGTTGTGGCTGATTACCTCCATATGATATCCAATTTTCTTCTTGTAGCCATGGAGGAATTGAGTAGCCACAGTTCACACTTGTGCTACTAACCCTTGCATTAAGTGGAACCTCCGATAATCATACATATGATTGACACCTGCACTAGTAGGAATATGTAAAGTGGGCATGCACACTTTTTGATAGCAGGGGACTTGGATGTTTAGGAGGTCTTGGAAACATGGTGTATTATCTGCAATATGTTCCAATGTGTTTGGCATCATCTTTCTTTCCTTGACTATGTTTGCATCAATGTCAACCCTTTCTGCCATTCCTTGTTCTTTTTTAAGCAATTGTTGAGCCTTTCTCAATTCCTTTTCCTCCCTTACCAACTATTTTTGATGGTCCTTTTCTTGTCTTAATTTCTCTCTCTCAAGCCTTTCCTGTGCTCTAATTTATGTTGCAGCAATCCTTGTTTCCTTCTATTCTTTGGCTAAATCCTTCTTTTTTTGTTTTAAATCTTGAATTTCAATTTTCTTTTGTTCGGAATCAACTAATAGTTTTATATAGTATTCTGAGGTGAGTAACTATGAACTTCAGCATAGACGAAGATTGTTTGTTGTTCCTTTCCTTCCCTTCATTGAGCCTCTCTCTACCGGTATCTTTAGGAACCGACCAAGTAATTGCCCCTTTGTTGACACTTGTTTATCCTTGCTTGACACTTGCCTTTCAATATTTGGGTCAATATTTTGGACATCTAATTGAGCTATATTATCCTCTTCAGCTGGAACCTCATTATGTACAGTATCTTCTTCCATATTTCCATTGTCCACAAAATAATGAACAATTTCATCGTTCAATTATGTTGGTTGTGAAGGCATGTTCATGATTTCTTCATTGGTTTTTGAGACAATATGTTTGTCCATATTCATCACGGCTTCTGCTAGCCATGATGGTGGGGTTACCTTACGTGGAAAATTAAATCGTCCATTGTTTCTTCCTAGAGCATGATCACCTACAACTATATTCATATCAACGTTGTCATTTTCAACTACATTCTCATTGACATTTGCATGATCAACAGATTCATTAAGAATATCACATGAAGAAGTTGCAAGTGTTTCAGTTGGTCTAAAAACCTCCATGTTATTGTCAATTGGTTCATTAGTATACTGTGTTTCACTTACATGTTCATCATCATCACCATAGAAGGGTCCTCCTTGAGAGAGGGATATCATATTATCAGCAGCAACAACGTCTTCCTCTACTTCCACATCTTCTCTTTGCCATCAACATGTGCTTGGACATCCCCTTCTTCTTGACCATATTCAGGATTGAAGAGGATATTTGTATATTAAAGAGCCGGGCTGTTTGGATCACTCAGGGTGATTGTAACACTAATTTTTTTCACTCCTATGCTAATATGAGGTGGAAAAATAATGCTATTTGGGATATTGAAGGCCAGGAGGGAAAAAAGGTTTATTCTTAGTCTGATATAGAACAGGTGGCGACAGAATATTTTAGGACACTCTTTAATAAAACCACTACTAATAATCTAACTGCTCAGATGGAAATCCTACCAAGTATGCCTTGTTTATTTTCGAAGGAGGAAAGAACTATTGTTGGAAGTCTAGTTACGCTAGCTGAGATAGAAGATGTCCTAAAATATTGCCAAGGACAAAAGTCATGGTCCCGATGGATGGATGGTGGAATTTTATATTCAATTCTTTGACCTACTTGGAACATAGATGGTCAGGTTGGTGGAGGAGTCTTAGCTATCTGGTAAGGTTTCTAGGGGATGTAATGCTAACTTTATTACACTTGTTCCTAATACTTCGGATCCTACCTCTTTTATAGACTACCGACCCATATCACTATGTAATTTATTTTACAAGGTTATTTCCAAAGTGATTGCGAATCATTTGAAAGCAGGTCTATCCAGGGGTATCTCCAAAGAATAGTTTGGATTCTTGCATCAGTGCTTGATATTTGATGTGATTGGGACAACACAAGAGACCATGCATTCAACCAAATCCAACAAGGGCTCTTCCATTATTCTTAAGCTTGACCTAGTTAAAGCATATGATTTGGTCGATCAGTCATTCCTTAGGATCCTATTACTAAATGCGGGTTTAAATTTTGAAGTTACTCATTGGATGCTTGGATGTGTATCCTCTGCTAATTATGTTATTCTCATCAGTGGTTGTCCCACTTCATTTTTTTCAGGGGACTCGAGGACTTCACCAGGGGTGTCCTCTTTCTCCCCTCTTATTTCAGCTTGTGATTAAAGGATTGAGCAGGATCCTAAATTGGGGGAAGAGTGAAGGAAATATATCGGGGATTTAAATATCTAAAAATCACTATGTCACTCACCTACTATTTGTGGATGAAATTCTACTAATTGACATTGGTAAGATCGAGGAGTGGCACCATTTCAAAGAACTAATAGATCTTTTATGCTTAGCCTCCAGAATGATGATCAGTGTACCTAAGTCTTGTCTATATCATTTAAATCCGGAGGAAGAGACTTGTGTTCAGATTCACACATTGTTCCCTTTATATTTCTAGGCGATTGATGGAGATATGAAGTACCTGGGATATTTTCTTAAGCCGAATGATTATCATCCTACTAAGTTGGCACTGGCTAATTAAGAAGTTTGAAAAAAATATCAATACTTGGTACAATTGAAAATTATCAATGGGGGATCACCTTGTGCTACTGAAGTCGATACTTTCCAAACTACTAGTTCATTGGTTAACTCTAGCGAAAGGTTTGGTTAGCATATTGCATTAGATTCAACGGTATTCTTTCAATTTCTTGTGGCCTTCTCTGCAAGACAAGAAGGGTCCACATTTGGTGGCATGGAATAAAATTTCATTACCGAATTTTTCTGGTGGATGGGGTATTCGAAATGTTTTTTGGATCTATCAAGCACTACACCTTAAGAGCCTTTAGCGAGATCTTACCCACTCTGGTCTGTGGGGTTTGATCGTGAGAGGCAAATATCTTAAAGAACTGTTTGTTATTGATTGGATCAGGTAGCCACAAAAACAAATAGTGGGTGTATTGAACATGTGGCGTGCACTAGGTTATTTGGACACAAAATTCGATGGCCAAAAGGTTAGATTTTCTACATCCTGTGGTCGACTATCCGACAACCTACATTTTTTTTTAACGTCGGTCCAAATTCAGATGCAATCTGAAGGCTTGGACATCATCGGATATTCGATGCCCACAGACCATTGAATATCCTACTACATGGAAGTCAGATATATGACTTGTGTCATTTCACATGACGTCGGATATCCGACACTTCTTACAAATGTAACTAGATGAAATGCGACGTCAAATTCCGTTAGAGCTATGGAAAATACGTCGGATTTATTCATTGTGTGGGTCGGTTATCTGACGCCCCTTTCAAATGGAACTAGCTTCAATTCGACGTCAGATGTCGTCAGAGCTATGGGAAAGATGTCGGATTTATTCGATGTGGTATTCGGATATCCGACACCTCTTACAAATGGAACTGGTTGAATCCGACGTCAGATGCCGTCGGAGCTATGGCAAAGACGTCAGATTTCTTTAATGTGGCGATTGGCTATCCAACGCCTCTTACAAATGGAACTGGCTGAATCCAATGTCAAATGTCGTCGGAGCTATGGAAAAGACGTCGGATTTCTTCAATGTGGTGGTCGGATATCCGACGCCTCTTAGAAAAGGAACTGGTTGAATCCGACGTCATATGCTGTCGGAGCTATGGAAAAAACGTCGGTTGTCTTAAGTGTTGTCATCGATTATCCGACTACATTATGAAATTTAAAAAAAAACATTATTATTTGGAAGGTGATGCCCTCGAGGAAGTTCATATGATATGGAGAATAGTTGAATCAAATGAAATAAAAACAACTTGATGTTTGTAGGATTTTATTTTATGAATTTACTAGATATAATTGACAAGTATGAGTTCAAGAAATATGGCACAATGAAGAATGCTGAAGGAGATAGTGGACAAACTTGGGATTGCTAGAAGTTATCGATGCAAGGAATACATGGTTAAATTGAATATTACACATCTCTGAGTGCCCAGCATGCTATAACAAAATTGGAGAAGGTCAAATCAGTTTTCGGTAAGGATAAAGTGGACAAGCTCGAGCTTGATACTCTTGGAAAAAGGATGCTTCAGTGAAGCAATGTACTGGATATTGTTGAAGATAATATCCTTTCAGCTTGATTTGACAAGAAGTATAACTGAGAAATGATATGATTGATATAAGGGGGAGTTTGGAATGATGATGCAAGCTTACCTTTTATGAATTTACTAGATAGAACCTTGTTGAAGTTTGAAAAAACCAACATCAAAATGTTGATGAAGATGGCAAGGTACAAGGATAATTTACAAGACACAATATCAAGATCAGTCAATAGGCAGAGTAGTTGAAGCAATGAAATTTTACTTCATATGCTCCAACTACTCCCCCTATCATATGAACCTCTCCCGCTGTATCCAAGTCTTACCTTGATTTCAAGAGGCGGCTGTCAAGTCGAACTGTCATAATGCATCGTTTCATATATATTTGGTTTTCTCAAAACTCTAGAATGAACTAAGGAAATACCATGAATCGTCATCATTGCCAGTATGAAACTCTAGACCACTAGAAACACTCCTCGGACGGCATGCATGGGTCATGCTGAATCGAGAAACTAATTGAGGGAAAGCGCAGTGGGAATTTGAGACTGTTGCATAGTGAAATGCATGCATAATGAATCAAGCTTGAAGGTGGTAGCCCGTCATCTCCCACTATGAAATGCATGCATAATGAATCAAGCTACTTGAAGGTGGTCTCCCATTGTCAGCTGCACTTCAAGCTTGAATGTGGTAGCCTTGGGACTAGACATAGGTCGTAGGTTCTAATCTCCTCAATTCAATTCATACCCTATTATTTTTTCGATGCAAATTATATGTTTTCTTTAATTTCTTGTTTTCTTTAATTCCCTAGCGTAAGAGGAGCCATTATGGGAAAGTTGCAGCCCTAAAAAATGATGAACATTGACAACAAGTAGCATGTTTCTAATTGTTGTTGGTATATGCTAGATTAGATGCAAATATCATGCTTCAGAAGCTAGGCTTCAATGGTAAATAGACCATTTTGGAAGGGTTTAATGTGAGGTTAAGGATATTGATTCCAAGGAAATTAAAGAGAAGGTTAAGGATATTGATTCCAGTGCATCATTTACTCAGCCTTTGAAGTTGTGGAAACTCGAAATTGGTTATGATGAGCAACCAAACATCACAACAAGCTCCAAGAAATTGTCAAAATTTAGATGACACGCAAGTGGGTTGTAGAAAGCCAACATCGTAGCCATTCATTGAGCTCCTCTCTATTTCGAGAATAATTTAATATTATCTACTGAACAGGGCCAACCACGTGAAGGTGGAAGCTCTTATGGACCCTCCCCCCCCCCTCACATCACTCTCAATTCCCCATACCCAATGCATGTATTTGAAAAAAACAAATATGTGCAAATTCATCCATATTTCATCATGAACTTTCATCTACCATTCATTCAATAAAGCCTAACATTCCTTAAACCATCGTTTCATTCAGTCAACACATTCATACAATAAAAGATAATATTCAATAAACCATTCATTCATTTAGTCAACACATTCATTTAATAAAAATTGACATTCAATAAAGGTAGCAGTTTACTACACTGAATCATTAAACCATTAAACCATTCATTCATTCATTAGGCCAAAAATCATGGACGATATATTGTTATAAAAAATAATTAGACGACATTTTTCCAGTCACTGCTTTTTAGTTTTTCTTCTCTTTAGTGGTAAATAATCTCTAAGAGGAGCATCTACATCTGGAATTTCTCTTCCAGTTCTTGGTTCTTCATCAAGCGCTTGTGGTGATGTCTGCATCCTAGAGTGATGATCTAGACGTGGATTTTGTGGCAAGGGGTTCATATTTGCTGCAACAATGTGAAAATGTTACATCGTTGTATTTTGTTATTGTAATGACAAGTATTTCATTTTTAAAAAAAATTACAAAGGTGTTTTTATACCTGGTGTGGCCACATCATGTAGTTCATGTTCTTGTCCAGGCTCAACCTATACAGTTTCACCCTTTACATGCTCTACAATTGAAATATAGTGAACTACAATTAATGTTCGGCATTTGCAATGCTATACATAAAATTGTAGCATATGAATAAATTCATTACCAGGATTCTAAGCATGATATTCAATTTGTTGTTGTCCCTCCTCGACATTAGGGGGATCATTTCTTTCCTGCTCAAAACAAAGTCAATATTTTTTGTCAAGTATTTATAACGAATAGATTACACAAGCGGTTAATCCTCAATAAAGTATATAGATTCTATTTACCTGTGCACCGGATGGATTGGTACCAGAAGACTGTGTCTGGCCAGACAAGCTTTTTTGGCGTTCAACAACAGCTCCAAAGCCTTGCTTGAAGCCAAGCTTCATGTCTTCCTCAGTGGCATGTTCATTGAATCATTCGGCCTGCATATTTGCATAACGTCGTTAATTAACATTTTCTGGTGCAATAAAACAAAAAATAATTTGCAATTTATTATTTGTATGCATTACTGGTTTTTCGAAACTTACAATTCGTGCCGCCAAATTCGAATAACCACTAGGCCCAAGCTTTTGCTGACCTATTTTTTCCAGTCTTTCCTTTGTGGCCTTTGATGTGTCTGGAAGCCTATGCAAGTGTTGAAGTACGTTAGATGTTCCAAGTTCGATATAGAAATCAATAATAATAATGTTTAGAATTACATTGCGGAAAGTATTGCATACCTCCCTATGCCTGGTGTTATCTTTCCTTCTCTTCTCTGAGCCCTCTCCCTTCCATCCTCCACTAGAGCTCTCCACTCCATTGGTGGAATCATTGGAGGGTGCTCATACCTAGGGTTTTTTTCCAGGTGGGTCCTATATTGGTCTCAAACAACCTTGATATGTTGTCCAGCCTTTTTCATGACCTTGGCTTTATTAAAGGTCTTGTCACTGAACAGGCCAACCAACCGATTAGTGAGTTCATATTTTAAACATTTCCATTGTTTATCCCACCTTTCTCGGATGATGGGCCCGAAGATCTCCAAGCACGTGTCATTCATTTGTTTATAGAAAACATCATTTCCTACAAAATTTAATTTTTTCCAACAATTTGTCTATCATCTTAAACGAGTTTGTGTCTTCACCGATTATGTCAAAATCTTTAAGCATCTCAGCCACTTCAAGATCTACTAAACATTCTTGTGATTTGGTTTCAAACAATGATTCACTGGGCTGCAACAAAAATATATAAAACACTACTGAGTTCTATCATGATAGATTCCTAAAATTATATTAACAAAACATATCTATGATCATGATAGATTCCTAAAATGACAACTAGGTTTAATTGGTGCTTGGACGATGGTGTCGTCTGATTCACAGCTGTGGACTTGCCCCGATCATCAGGCCCCTGCAAAAAAGAAGTAGAAAACATTATCACAACGAAACCAGTATACACACAAAAAATACATAACAAAATAAACATTATGCTACATATTATATTGGTACAATTCCAATGGATTATACTTGCAACCTAGAGGATCGTGATCCACTCCTCGGATCGATGCTCATAGGTGACTTGCCCCGATATGCTAATATATGGGAGCTACCCCTTACAGATACCTATATAAAAAACATACTGAAAGTGATCACCTAAACGAATCCAAAACTAATCATGAAAAAACACATCAATTAAAAACTATTATTAAGTATTATATTTTTACTATTACTTGCAGAACCGGACTGCATAAAAAACATAGAGAAAATTATGTAAACGAAATAATTAGATAACATTATAGGAATGAAACCAATATACTAATAATGAAAAAACAAAGGAAAAAAAAACTATTTTTCTTATTATATTTGCACTATTACAAAGATGTATACCTAATCCCTCGAGGAATATGTACTCCTCCGACCATCTGTTGGTAGGGTTTTATCCCGATCACTAGCCTGCGAAGTAAATATGGAAAATTTAAACGAAATAAACTAACGAAAAAATCCTTAATATGTTAAATTCATTAATAAAAGGTTGGGTAAATTGTTATATGTACCACTCCCATAGTAACCTTTTTTGTATCTACTTGATTCAAATCATAATTAATAAGCAGCTCTTCCCCTGTAGATATTGATTTAATGGTAACTACAAAAGCATGGTTTCCTTCACGCCCCTCAAATTTGCAGTTTGGTTGATTAATTGTAGACCCTGGTTGTGTACTGTTTATAAACCCCGCAATATTCCCTGTGGCCTTTGGCCTTCTGTCCATGTACAACGTTTCTCCTTTATTTTGATTTTTGTCTTTCAACTGTAAATAGTTTGTTGACAATCCATAGCTATGCATACTTTTTGTAAATTGGACCAGGCACATCCAATCTGTGTAGCTGTAACAGGGTCCAACATACTCCATCAATTCTGTACATGTGTTGTAAGGGACCCTTATGCCATCCATGCTGAACAACCCGAAACCATGTATTGACGACGGTGATATTCGATATATCCTCTTGTTCACACAAAAATCTATGTTCGATTGAGGAAGCTCCTTGGGTACCCATTGTTTCACTAAATGTCTATACCTCAAGGGCACCTCGAGGTTGTCTTTTGTATCATCACTATAGGAACATGACCCCCCTCGACTGTGAAAAAATTCATTGTGTTTATCGAATGTTCTTCTGGTCTTTTGACATCTAGTTGATACAACTCTTCTAGACCTACTGGATGTCTCACTTTCCTCTAGCCTTCCTAAACTCCCCTCGCTCGAGGAAGACAGATCTGACAAATACCTGTTTGGTTCTACCTGCACCATGTGAAAAAAGTTTAGATACGACCACAAGGCATAGTGCCTCTTAAAAGGTGACGTATAGCGCCTTTTATAATGTTACTTGATCCTCATTCCCTTTCTCAACATGTATGCATTCAATCAATGAGGAAGACGATCACTTTATCTTTCTTATGAGTACAAATTCATGCAATTATGAGCTTTCTTTTATTGCTCCTTTGGGTCTTGACTCCCATATCAAACCATCCAACTATCAGCTTTGTCAGCATGGCCCTAAAGTCTCTCTCATCCCATCAGTTTGGGTTCATCAACTCGGTAGTTGAAGTCCAGTCACATTTAGTAAGATATTTATATCCAGCAATAATAATATAAAATAAAAATCACTAACCATTATGGAAAATGTCTAAAAGTTTTTATGACTTTTCAAAGTAAGATCTTTTAGGTGGTTAATAACTCTTCACAAATCTTCAAAAACAATATTTCATATAATGTTGTGGAACTTGTATAATCTTATTCAAGCATGGTCTTCTTAGATGACTGGAAGTAATTGAATCAAGCAAAAACGGAGCTGTAAACATGTAAGCTGTTTTGAAAAATGGTAGCTTTCAGTCATACTCCCAACTAATGCTTCCTTTGGACAATTACTTGTAATATTGACTTAGGGTATTTAATTCATAACATAGATTTTCAATCATATTGACACATAGAAAAATAGGGCTTTCTTTATATTATCATGACATAGTTACAAATACTTTCTTTTCAATCTTCATGACAACCTGAATGGACAGGCCCCACTCATAGCCAAATACTTTTGAGATATTTACAAATCATCGGAGTATGGGGGACCATATATTTCTCGAAAGACGTTGGATTCAGTGCACCATGCCTTTGAATAAATAGACCTTCGAACCACATGTCTATTATGATGCATGTGGACGTCTATGCAGGTTTTGACAAGCCATTGTTCTTTCTATTTAATGTAGTACCCAAGGATTTGATCCTCAATAATCTTTGTCTACAAAATATCTTTGACCTGTTCGAGAAATTCTCCAACTTCCCGTTTTAGATTATAGATAACGATCGGTTCTAATGCTGTCAAGTTGATGCCGAATGACTGCCACCAGTCTCTCATCCAATCAAGGACGTAGAATGCAGGATCCTCATAGATTTGTGGAATTTGAAGTCCAAACTTTAGCATGGTATAATATTTTCTATCTGTATTTTCTTTTATCAATAATTTCCACCATAATTTTTTATATTTTTCATAAGTGTGTGTGGTACTTGGAAACCAGAGACTAGCATCTTGATGTGGTCATGCTTCCAAAGAACGTATCCGGTTAATACAGTAGTATTATTGGTCTAGTTGTAGCCCAGGGTGACGTGTAGAGACCTCCGTCGAGATTAAGGTAAGATCATCGTAGAGGTTCGTTAACCAATTGCTTGTATCAGCTGCTTTTCTCAAGGAGTTATTGTAAATCATCTCTGGCACAATACGGGATCCCATAGGCATTCTCCTGAGTTCTGGCACTAGTCTAATAAAAGCATCAGATCCCTGTAAGTTAGCATCTAATACTTCAGTATTTCAGCTCAACTCCCACCTAAGTTTGCAGTCTTGCATATAATCCAACCACATCATATTATCATCAATTTTATAAATCTGATGTTTTCCATCGGTCCAAGCAAAGATTTCCATGTTTACTTGTGGGTTATTGGCCCACTGGATTCCGCTTTGACCTTCTACATTCACTTGCATTGAGCTTGCTTGCACCAGGCTTGCTTGTTTCAGGCTAGCTTGCTTCAAGATCGGTTGTTAAAAATTAACAGCATACTTCTGTGTCAAATATTATCTTGTTAAAAAGTCAGGAATGCTTTTTTCTTTCCCAAAAATGTGCTCATGAACCGTACCGTTATAACATCAAAACAATGCTTGCCATCTTGCAAACTTTCCTTTTTCTATTTCAAATTTTATTGTGTTGTTTAGCCCAAATGGAAGACTGAAGCAATCTTTTCTAGTTATGATAAGGTCATAGTTCAACAAATAAAGTCATAGTTCTACTCAGTTTTCTGTCAGGACACTTACTCTCCAAGATAATTTTCCTCACAAGTTCAATCGAGGCCGAGTTCCACCACTCTTAAAATTCTTTACCAACAAATATAATTTGATTACCAACAATTTTCTCTGTCAGGACAAGTCTTAACTACTTAATTCAAATTATTTACCACGTATTTGATTACCAACAATCTTATTACTTAAGTATTATAACCAACACATATTTGATTACCTGGGTGTAGACGTTTCCTGTAATATACTCAGAAGAGTTACTTTCAGAAATGACTGTGCCTCTTAGAGGCCAGTCAACTCTAGGAACCAAGTGACCCTATTATAGGGTTAGTACAAACCAGAGAGAGAGATGACTGGGTTATGGTACGATCAATCAAAGAAAGTCAATGACAGTCAAAAGGCTCAGTACAATAACAATAAAATGAGCTGATAGCCAGTAGAATGAGGCCAAAGAGACTCACGGCCCCCAGTACATACAAGGACCAACCAAAGGGTCAAAAAATCAACCAGTAAGGTACAAGTAAAAAAGAAAAGAGTGGGTATAAATTAGACTCATAACCCTTGGGACCAAAACTAAATCAACCATTGTGGGGAAGGTACAAATATGGTCAAATATATATTGCAATAGCTCCTTGTAACTACCTGTTATTTGACATGCCAAAGAGATGGAAGGTCAAATAATTTCAAATATATGCAATAGCTCCTTGTAACTACCTCTTGTAACTCAAATAGGACCACCAAAAGGTATGATAGCAAGCAACCTTCCTAACTAAGGTCTAGAAAGTGGTACGAAGTGGGTATAAAGACTCATAAAAACTTGGACAAAGGGGGTGTACCTCAAATGTGGACAAACTACCATAGTACCCACAAGACCAAAAACATAAAAGGTGGTACAAATCAAAAGATATACCAATATGAGTAAAAGACCCAAAAGGTAAAAGGCAAGGTACCACAAAATATTATCGACAAAATGGAAGGACCATAAGACAATCAACCAAGGTGGGGTACAACCATTCATCTCTCTCTCAAATGTACCATTGTTCCATATAACCTGAAAGACCATCATCACAATAAATGGAAAAGTCCACACGGATGATGTGATCACGTGGTCCTCTAGACTACTTGTAAGGTCAAGCGTTAGTGGCTCCATCAAGGGGTTTTCAGTCCCTTAAGAAGACCATCTAACTCAACCATCTCGAAGACCTAGGAGAAGAGGACATCACACATCATCAGATAATTGGTAACCGACCGTGTAAGAACTCAAAACCCTTAAAGGAACCAAGTGTGCTGAAGGGGAGCTAGGAAAATACAAGGCTCGTAGGCCAAAAAAGAAAGCTCAAAAAACTGTACTGGGACCAGTGTCACAGTAAGCGAGCAGAAAAAAAAGTGGCCAGAATGCCAACAAGCAGCACTAAAAAGAAAAAGACCCTCTAAAACGGTGAAATAGCAAGCAAACTTCCTAACTAGGAGCTAGAGACCTCAACAAATCATATCATTCGCAAGGTGATGAAATCCAAGTCGAACAATACAAAATGAGAGACCAATAATGGAAGGATATCCCTCTACCAAAAGGGATCCTGGGTAAAAGAGCCCTAGAAGAAAAGTCACTAAGCTACCTCGTTCATGACACGTCGGAGAAGAAAATGGCACCTCTGTCTTATCACCCATGTATCACCTATACAGTAGAGTACAAGGAAGACAATGGATAGATGTCCTTTGGTGCTAAGTGGAGTGCGGAATTCCACAAATTCCATCCGGAACCTATCCTCACGGCTTGCCCCCGAAAAATGGGAGGACCTCTCCACAAACTGGTCGATGACCATGTCAATAAATACTAGAGGATTTTAGTACCCTAGAGGACAACAACTATGTCTCAGATTAAAATGACAAGGGGGAATTATTTGGATGCCTATCCCCGGTGTCCTACCTAACTACCAAATTCTTTTTATCCTCAAGCAACGTTAAAGTGTGTTGAGTTAATGAGTTAAATTTTAATGGTTGTATTACTCAGTCGGGTGATGGAAGTGCAACTCGTGGTGTGATGAATGACTCAAACCATGCAAATGCATATGAATAAAATAATCCTTTCATTTCAATGAATGCTAGCTAACGTAAGGAGAGAGTTCTTTCAAACTATAACTACTCTTTCAAATTAAATGAATCCAACAAGTGTTCAAGTTTATTCATGGGACCTCAAGGAGAGATTCAGATATACTCAAGTCATGCAAATGAATTCATCACATAAAACAAAGTGATAATAAATATAAGGAATTGTATATATCCATGTTCATAATTCTTTAGGCACACTTATAACATTCTTCAATCATTCATCACAAAAACATAGTGATAGTAGAAACAATAAACTGCATATAAATGTTCATGAGCTTAATAAAAAATAGTAACCACAACTGGGGAATATCATGATGCTAATATTGTTATATGATCTATCTCACATGGTTCTACTTCATAATGGGATGGGGCCAATTAATCTTACTTTCAAAACTCATATGGTGGCACCATGAAAGAATGTTAATTTTTCAGAATTTACTTCAATCTGATCTAGGATCTTAACTGAGAGAACAACATGTACAGCATATCTAGAGCATATCAATCATGAACACAATAATGCAAGCACACAAGAGACACAGAGTTTACTTGGGGAAAACCATAAAGGTGAAAAACCCCAATAACTTCCTCAGAGATAGATAGAGCAATGATACAACCCAAGCATAAGAGATAGACATCTCCTAGCAGCAACTTCTCCTTCTCCACAAGTGTGCCACTCTCCAAAAAGTGTGCGAGAGAATAGAATGATCAAATAGAGTGCCTCCCACACTCTATTTATACTTGACTTGACTTGCCTAATAACCTTTACTAGGTCAGCCTTAACTTAACCACATAACATAATGCTGACTATGACGACACCCATTAGGGTGGTCTAATAACCCTTTGACCCACATGGCTGACCCCCAATAGGGTGGTCTAATAATCCTTCGACCCACATGACTTATACAGGGCTGACCCCAACAAGGTGGTCTAATAACCCATCAAGTATAAGTTACGACACTTACAATATAAATGACGACACTTCCGTATAGAGGAATAATACCACCTCTATAGGAGTACATATATGAAATACATTCTGAAGTTACATATACATCAACACTCCCTCTTAACTAGGAAGCTATTTCTCGACACAGATCTTCTAGCACAAGTCTTCTTCTCTGGATCATCATCACTGGATAATCGTCATCGAGTCATTGTCATCGTCACTGCTGCTGCTATCTCAATCGATCTCACTAGTAGATTTGAACCCAAAATCCGACGAGCAAATCTGATGACCTCCGACGAAAAGGACTGTCTCGTCGGATTTTTCTTTCAAAATTACTTTTTTTTTGTTTTTTTTTTAATTTCATGAGGTGTCCGTCGGAGATTCGACATCATTTTAAATATCTGACGAGGCCAGTAGGATATTCAACGGTGCCGGGAATATCCGATGCCTGGGATGTCAGATAAATGATGCCATTTCAAACCCGAAGAAGTTGGATATCCGACGGATATTTCCCAACGGTATCTAGGTTAGATTCGTTGGATATCCGACATCAGTTTGACTTTTTAACTTTTAAAATTTATAAATATCCAACCATTCCGACATGTTTGCCATACCAGTGACAGTTTGCGGATGTTTTTCTTGTTCGACGGACTGTTTTTCATTGTTTTTGTGATTCAAGTGAGCGAAGTACTGTGGAGATTCATTTTCTAAGATCGATAATCTTCATTTAAGCTCTTTACGAGAAAATGTCAACTAGCAATATTCCTGATCTAGATGAACAAAATCGGCAATTGCTTGCTAGATTGTGGGAAGGAGTCAAAAGAAGGGGTGATGGGAAATGCTATTGTCCATGTAGTCAATGTAGGGGCTTTAAGAGGAGAAGAATTTTGATCACAACAGCCACAAAACATTGTAGGGAACATGGGCATTCCAAGGGGGGACATGAATACCATCCATTTGTAAGTTTTGCATTATATATGTTTTTATTTTGATTGCTTTTGTAAATTTATGAATTATTATGATATTTCTTATTTTTTACGAACAATACAATTGGTCGTTGTTCTTTTCATCCCAACAGTACAAAATTTGTTAAATTTTTAATGTATCACATAAATTTTTACATTTTGTGTTTGAATTTCTTATATTAACTTTTATCTATTGATTGTTTCATGTAATTATAAAGGAAAGACATCCTACGGCATATCGTACGGATCAGCTAGTGCTTCTAGAACAAGTACGGGAGGAACATGGAGATATGAATATTAATGGAGAACAAGTTAATGATCACATTGAAGAAGATGATCATACTGATAACATAGTTGAAGATGATGTTACAAATACTTTGATCCATGATTCATTTAATGTTGGAATGGATGATAATGATGATCATGATGGTGATCATGAAAATGATGAAAATTTTGATGATATTCATGATATACCTCTTCTTGACAAGGCATACGAACCCCTTTATGACGGCTCCAAGACAAATCTTCTCTCTGCTATATTGTTGGTAATGAACTTGAAGGTTATGAATGGTCTTTCAAACATATCAATCACATGGATGTTAAGGTATGTAATATATTCCATCACAAAATATATATGATTGTCATGTATTTTTTTGTTAATTCATATATAAGTCAAATTATAACTACGGATGAAATTTGTTTCACTAATATTATTTCTATATTATATTAACTAGATTTTTATTTTAATTTGTTGTAGCATGATAGTTGAATATTTGTTACCACCGTCAAATATTTTACCTCACACATATCGAGATTTATCTGCCATCATGAAAGAAATTGGAATGCAGTATGAAGCAATTCATGCATGCCCCGATGATCATGTTCTTTATTACAACCAACATGAATTTGCAACAGAATGTCCTGAATGTCATATCAGTAGATATTGCACAGATCAAGTAACTAAAAAGGTGCCTCGCAAGGTTCTATGTTATATTCCCATTATTCCCCGTTTGCAACAACTGTTCTGGTGCAAAAACATAGCGTAGTTTATGGATTACCATGCACAAAACAGAAGTCAAGATGACATTATTCGGATGCCTGCAGATGGGTCTGCATTTAGAGATATGGAGGAAAAATGGCCTCACTTTAAATATGAACCTTGTAATCTTAGGATTTCTTTGGTAGCAGATGGTGTCAATCCTTTTGCAGAGTGAGATCTGTTTACTCGGTGTGGCCTACTTTTGTTATCAACAACAACATTCCTCAATGGTTGACAATAAAGAGGGAGCACATAATGTTGTCGATGATTATTCCAAGTACGAACATTGCATTTTTTTTTAATGCAGTGGTATATTCTCATTTGTCGTTTTTTGTCTCATAATGTTATATATATATATTTAAAGTTTTTCTATTGTGAAATATGGTTTATATATCTAAATGGTACGTCTCATAATTAGAATATTTATTTTATATGTTCAAATCAATCAGGTAAGTACCAAGTCAAAGATATGAATGTATATATCGAACCTCTTATTGACGAGCTTCTGAAGTTATGGAATGGCATCACTATGTATGACGTATCTAGACCAATACGACAAAGGCAATTCCAATTCCATGCAATGCAATGCTTGAATGGACAATACATGATGCCCCAGGGTTAACCCATTTCTGTGGTATGTAATTATAAGTTCCACTTTAGTTGCATTTAATTTTACGAACTACTAGTTAATATAATAAGCATGCATGTTTTTCTAAATAATCCAGTCATTTTCTATATAATTATAATAGACAATATTGATATTCCATCTTTTTATTTAGGTCTTCAGACAAAGGGGAAATTTGCATGTCTAGTTTGTGGTCCTAAGATCAAATCTCATCATTCAAAAAGCTTAGGAAAGGAGGTGTTTGATGAGTATAGGCACTTCCTCTCCAAGAATCACAGGTATCGAACTACCGAAAAACATATTTCCAATGGCAAGCAAGAGACTGCATTAAAACTAAAGAGAATGACACCTCAGCTATGGAAGTTGCAATATAATAGAAATCATCAAGGTACGTATAATCAATTATCGTATATGATCATAATGTATTTTATTATATTGTGTGCTATTTAGTGTAATTGACATTGATTTAATATTTAATTTCATCATTGTCGTTCATGTGATCATCATGAAGGCATTAATGGGCTTCCACGAGGAATGAAAAGTTATCCTAGACAATTTAGTAGGTTTCCCTACCATGAGCACCTACAAATTTCTCATCTATTTGATACAGTGCATATCATAAAGAATGTGATAGAAACATTATAGCGAATATTGGATGGAAGGAATGACAAAGAAAAAATTGTCAAAATTTGCAAAGACATTCAAGATAACAACCATGCAATGAAAGACTTCATTCAATTTCATAGCAACAGAGAGCAAATTAATATAAACTCACTTCCATGGATGTTAATGGACCAGCAAAGTAATTATGTAAAAGAAGTCATTCGAAAAATTAAATTTCCCACCGGATTTTTTGCGAACATGAAGAATATCATAACAAAGAAAGGTGACTTCGTGGGGGTGAAAACACACGATTGGAATGTCTTCATGAAGGTAATAATTATTATGGTTTGCATTTAATAATTATTTTTTTTCTTTTTCCAATGAATATGGTTGGTATTGTTGTTTGTCTAGTACTCTTTTTGGATATACTGAAACGATTTGTATATTATTGTTACAGTATGTTCTACCTCTCTCTATCCCGGACAACTTCGACAACAATGTCAAGCAAATAATATATAGTCTCGGGAAATACATGAGGTAAGTGGTGATTTTTCCATGTGCTTACTATTTGTTTAATTCAACATAGAACTTATTCTTTGATTTTCATTCTCTACTTCATGTTACATAATATAATGACTTTTTTCTTTAATCTCTTGATTGGGTTGTCATGTCACTTGTAGATGGTTGTCATCTAAATAATTCCATAAAGAAGACATAAAGTATTGGAGGAGAGAAATTCCTCGTCTCATGTGTGAAGTGCAGAAGCATCTACCTTCAGCATTTTTCAATGCACAGGAACACTACCTCATACACCAAGTTGAGGAGATTGAACTGTATGGACCTGCGCACTCAAGGTCCATGTGGATGGTTGAGAGGCACTTGAAATTTATGAAGGGTTTGGTCAGACAACGAGCATATGTTGAGGGTTCTATGATGGAGGGATATATGATATACCAAAACATGTTGTACATTAGTGAATATCTTCCTATATTGGCGTCAAAGCTCAATTTACGTCGCATTTGTGATCCAGACTCCAAAAAATATTTCGAAGGGGAGTACCCAAAGGGGAAAGGTAGATCGACGAAGGTGAAAGGTAATATAACACATTTCACTGGTGATTTTTATGTTTATATATCATATATATTCTATTTTTATATTTAGTATTTTGCATCATTTTAGTGTAATTATATACTTTTTTAAGTGACTAATATACATTTTCATTGAATTTTAATTTTATTGTCATCAAACAGTTGGTCGAGAGTGGGATGTGATTCATTTATACATCGCAAACAATCTTGACTAAATGAAGGTATGGATCGAAAAATGTGAACAATCTGGTCATGGAATATCATGGGAAGGTGTGGCTTCATTGGTTAAAGTTGCACATTGCAATGGAGACACCAATCTAACACAAAGGGAAATCGATTTAGCAAGAGGTTTAAAAGATAAGCAGGTAAGCATATTAATCAACGGCACTATTTTTTTTTTTAAATATTATCGTTGTACATCACGCTGATTATTTTCCTTGTATGGCATTATAATAAACATGCACTACTTTATCATAAATATGGGGTACTCATTATGTAATCTTTTCCTGTATGGCTTGTTGTACTAGGTAAAACACCATAAGGCTATGTGGTGTAATGGATGTAGATATCGCATCAAAAATTTGGATGAAACAAAGAAAACATCTGATTGTGGGATATTTGCAGTCTTTGAGGTGACCATTGTTTCTTCTAGAAGTGACATACATCCAGAACTATTTGAAAATCGATATTATGGGTATCTGGAAGACATTCTTCAGTGTGACTTTAACTCCTTCAAGGTATTTCTGTTCGTTGTCAAATGGTACAGGTGTCGATTGAATCAACGTAACCCCGATAGAACAATTATTGAACATGATAATGGTTTTACCATGGTAAATACAAGGTTGTTTGAGCTAGGAACGGAGCCCTATGTTCTTCCAACCCAATGTGAACAGGTATTTTACTCTGAGGTTCCAGGTAGAGTGGGTTGGTCATTTGTTGTGAGACACGATCCAAGGAGAAGGTCGGTAAAGTATAACGTATATGAAGGTAATGAAGACATTCTCGAACAAGAAGATGTTGTTGAAGATGATCATGATCAACATGAGTTAGATGATATTCCTGTTCCAGCTGAAGAAGATGTCGAAGAACTTCTTGAATCAGATCATGATGTATATTCAGACAATGTCCATGAAGAGGATATTGAAGATGACATGATGATCATAACTGACATCGACGACGATGATGATATGACCAATCCTTACAATGTTGAATGTAGATCATCGGATGATAGTACAAACGATCACTCAGATGAAGAAGATGATGAAGACCATTGAAGTTTATGATCAGGTATGCAGTACTAATAATAAAGTATTAACTGTTTCTTAGCTAGTTTCAATTTTCCTTTATGTTAAAATTAGAAACCTTTCTTGTTATTTAGTATGAATGAGAAAACACATTTAATTTTTTTTGTACATAGATATTTTTGTCGAGTTATATTGGGGAATTGAGAGTGATGTGAGGGGGGGGAGGGGCCATAAGAGCTTCCACCTTCACGTGGTTTCCCTTGTTTAGTAGAGAATATTAAATGATTCTTGAAACAGATAGAAGCTTATAATTAAGGAAATGCACAATTATCATGCTACCCCAAATGGCGTACTACTTGATCATCATTAATATCATCTTCATCATGATCATCATCTTCATAATCACCAGGATCATCATCATCATCGTCGTCCCCATCTTCTTCATCATCATCATCATCATCATCATTGTAATCATCTTCATCTTCATCATCATTGTCGTTGTCATCACCACAAACATCATCATCATCGACGTCATCATCATCACCATCATCATCATCATCATCATCATCATCGTCCCCATCTTCATCATCATGATCATCGTCATCATCATCATCATAATCATCTTCGTCTTCATCATCATTGTCGTTGTCATCACCACCAACATCATCATCATCATCATCATCATGACATTCATCATGATCATCATCATCATCATGACATTCATCATGATCATCATGATCATCATCAGCATCATCATCTTCATCATCATCTTCGTCTTCATCATTGTCACCATTCTTCGCCATCATGATCATCATCGTCATTTGAAATCTTCATCTTCATCATCGTCATCATCATCATCATCATCATCATCGTCATCTTCATCATCATCATCATCATCGCCCCCATCTTCATCATCATCGTTGTCATCATCATCATCATCATCGTAATCATCTTCGTCTTCATCATCATTGTCATTGTCATCACCACCAACATCATCATCATCATCATCGTCGTCATCATCAACATCATCATCTTCATCATCATCATCATCATCATCTTCATCTTCATCATTGTCACCATTCTTCGTCATCATGATCATCATCGTCATTTGAAATCTTCATCTTCATCATCGTCATCATCATCATCATCATCGTCGTCGTCTCCATCATCATCATCATCATCGTCCCCATCTTCATCATCATCATCGTCATCATCATCATCATCATCATCGTAATCATCTTTGTCTTCATCATCATTGTCGTTGTCATCACCACCAGCATCATCATCATCATCATCATCATCATCATCACATTCATCATGATCATCATCATCATCATCATCATCATCATCAATCTGCATCATCATCTTCATCATCATCTTCGTCTTCATCATTGTCACCATTCTACGTCATCATAATCATGAATAGTGTCTCAAGAAGAATGTAATGTGTAAATCCTTCTACTGCTTCCCATATGACCATGGTTAACACTGTAAGATCCATCCTAGGTGAACAAGATCTCCTAATGGTGGATATATCCCACTTAGTTGCTAAAGATCTCCTCTAAAGGGAATATGTAGTGGCTCAAGACCTCTTTTTGTCCCATAAGCCCTAGAAGCTATATTTAGGTTATGTGGCCATTTTATTCCTTGCTCGACCATGGTCATCAAGACCCCAATATCTATTCCTTATAATTCAAAACCTCCTATTGGCTTCCATATCCCACTCAAAGGTCAAAGATACCTTTTATATGGCCAATGTGGTGCTTTGAGACCACATTCATGGGCTAGATACTTAAAAGAGTTATATAGAACTTAATTTTTTTTATTTCCTCTACTTACCATGGTTAAGACCCCATGACCCATTCTTGGTACAAAAAACTTCCTAATGGCACCCATATCCCAATCAAAGATCAAATATATTCTATAAAGGGCCTAGTGTTCAAATATTTTTCTTGATGTGACATGCAATCCTTCAACCACAAATAAAACATCATTGATCTCAAAGTTGTCACACTTTCACAAATATTAAATAATTATCTATAATATATTTTTGGATAATATGTTTAATTCACTCAAACCCACTTCTGATAACACTTTAAGCATATCATTATAATGAAAGAATTAAATATATTAAATTTGGTAGGTACTAAGTTAAGGTTTCCTAAGTATTTACAGGGAATTCCCTAAAGTATACCACTTAATGAGGTGCTCTAGGGCCAATGTTCCAAAGGATTCCAAAACTATTTTTGTGAGAGCTTATAAGGATATTTTAAGGAATTTTGTTTTTAAAGTCAAATATTCTTAACCTAGCTAGGAATTGAGATGATTTAGATTTTAAAATTGATACAAGACCTAGCTAAGATCAATTGGATCAATTACAATGATGCCAAAATGTTGTCAAGTAGATTGGATTGCAAGATTTGTAACTTTACCCAAAATATCACTATGAGTCTAAGGCAAAAAAAATGAAACCAATGAGTTAAACTTGGTATTTTTTTCTCAAGAAGGGGGATCTATGTATGTCCATATCGATGGTTTGATTCCTTAGGGATCCTGAAGCTATTGGATGTTTCTTTTTTTAATCAATTGCCATAACCCAAGAGGGATGAGAAATAATAGAGATTCCATTCAGAGATGTTAACAAGAGCTACAATATAGTTCACCATATCACCCTGATACAAATGGACATACGTGGGGTGCCCTTTCCTTCCCTTGCGAGGGTTTTGATGGAGGTGATAACAAACCCAATCACAGAGCAAACTCTAGTTTCTACTTCAAATGATGATGATGATAATGATGATGATGATGGCCACAAAGAGAACGACGACAATGACTATGACAACGATGATGATTTCATTATCAACATCATCATCATCATCATCGTCGTCGTCGCTAATCATGATTATGATGATAATGGTGTTGTTTATGATGATGACGATGATTATGATGATGATGGTGGTGGCGGTGGTGGCTGTGTTTATGATGATGATGATGATGATTACCGATGATGGTGTTTATAATGACGATGTTGTTCTTGATGATGATGATGACAATGATTGTCATGATGGTGATGATGATTATGATGATCAAGATGGTGTTTATGGTGATGATAATGATCATCAATTGACATCGATGTCATTAGCGTCATCATCACTGACATTGTCATAACATTTTTTAATAAAAAATTCTTTTCAAATTTAATTGTCTTCTTCATTTTAAGTTTACATACGCACACACGAAATTACATACATATATCTAAAGAAATAAAAAATAATAATAAACATAATAAAAAGACAATAAAAAATAAAGACAATATCACACGACTTCCCTCGACCCCTCGCATGCATCTTTCACTTACCTCATGACCCAAGAACCAGGATCGAGGTAGAAGATCAAGAGTTTCAAAGGTCGTAGGATCAGAAGGTCTCTTAGGTCATCGTGTTTGAACCAAAGGAGAAAGAAGAGGCCCGAGGTATAAGAGGAGGTTCCAAGGTCAAGGAAGAGGCCCTTACCGAGGTAGAAGAGGAGGTTTTAAGGTTGCAGAGGCCCTTACCGAGGTAGAAGAGGAGGTTTGAAGGTGGTCGCAAAGAACACAAGCACTTAGAAGAGGTTTGAAGGTCGCAGAGAACACAAGGTCGTTGAGGAGGTCGCAGGAGTTCATTGAGGAGGTTGCAGAGGAGCACAAGGTCGCAGAGCCACAAAGGACACAATGCCTCCCAAATCAGTGAGAACCCTAGCATTTTCTCCTAGATTCCTTTGTAAAATTTGTCAATGTCGGGTTGTGTTCCTTCACCCACTAAACCTGAAATAAATCACTAGTGTTTGAGAGAGGGTGAAATATATATTGTATGGTGAATATAGAATTTATATATGGCCCTAAACCATCCCATCAGTTTTTGGTCTATCAATAAATTTGATGGCTTTTAAAAAATCTAAATACAGAGTCTCGACATATGTAAATGCGAAAAGTTCAAAAATCTACCATCACAAGGTTGTTCCTCATGACATAATTCTCAACAAAACTGTGAATGTTTGGAAAAGGAGGTATATAACAGTGCATGATGTTCTTAGGGACATGGCAATCTATATTTCCAAGAAGGAGTACAATTATTTATGCCGTGTAGGCCAACGGCTCAAATATTTTCCCCAACCCCACACTTTGCCTCAGTATTGCAAAAAAATATCACTGTTCAGTAATCAAATTGATTCCTGCCGACAGAATTCCTATGCCCAAAACTTGTGAGCATGTGCTTATGCGATAATCCTCTAAGTCATAATGTTCCAGAAACTTTTTGTCGATGAAACTCACCTCTTTAAGGGTTCTATATCTCTCCCAAAGCCGTATAGAGTCAGTGCCTGCATGTCTCACTGAACTCACATTGCTAGAGTTTCTCGATTTGAATAGCACCCGCATCAAATAATTGCCTCAAGACATCTGCAATCTTTCTAAGGTTCAATTTTTTAATCTTTCAAGGTGTGGGTATTTAAGATCATTTCCATATACAATTGGAAATCTTCCACAACTCCAACATCTGAAGTTGAATGGTTGTCACAGTTTGGTGCTTCCATCCGAGATATCTCGACTCACTTCATTGCAAAGACTATGGTGGGATGTTAGTACTAGAAGAGAGGCTTTGAAGGATCCCACAAATGTAATAGCTTTGAAGGGTCTCACATATCTCACAGAGCTTTCTTTATCCATATTTTTAGAATGTGAAGCCCGTGACATCATGTGACCGTGGGTGGAAATGAGGCATTTAAGTTTGAGTTATAATAATTCTGTGAATAACACTCTTCCTCAAGAGATGCAGAATATGGAGAAGTTGGAGAGTCTCTAGTTGACAAATAGCATATTTGTAACATTACCAAATTGGATATGTGAATTTGCACAACTAGAGAGGTTAGAGTTGACAGACTGTGGCAAGGAGCTTCCTTTATTAGAGACGTTGCCAAATTTGAAATTTCTAAAATTATCAGAATGCGGCGACATGATTCCCTCGGGGATAGGGAGTTCTCAAGAGCCTGGTGGATTTCCAAGGTTAGAAACCTTGATTTTGCAAAACATGCCTGAGTTACAAAGTATCACATGTCCATCTTGTGAGGGAGGTGTGTTGAAAGTAGGAACACTGCCCAAGCTCTGTATTTTGAAGATTAGAGAGTGTCCAGCATTGAAGGAATTTCCTATAGGGATGGAGAAGTTATCCAATTTAAAAGAATTATATGGTTCTAAACAATGGTGGGAAAGTATTATCTGGACAGATAATATTATAGAGAAGATTGTGTTCCACCACAAAAATAACCATCATTATTTGGAATTTCCTAATCCCCAAACTAGTAGTAAGTAAGCTTGTTTAGCAAGTATGGGCATTATTGAACCAATTCTAGGTGGTTTATGGACTATTTCATACCTAAATCAACATCCATTCTACATAAAGACTCCCTAATCTCCACTTCTGGCCAATTTTTGGTTAATTTTATACTATAAAAGGAAATTATGGCCTACTCTGCTAATCTTTGTCATACAATGGCAGAAGAAGTCTATCAAGTCCAAGATGGAAGAGAGACAAAGGTGATATGCTCATGTAATTTTTGCAAAAGGAATTCTAACCCCCCTATATGTCTTCCAACTCTCCTTTATATATTATAGTAGAAGAAGAGGAGAGTGATTTCACTAGGAGTGAATAAAAAGAGGTCGAATGGAGTTAAAGATGACAAGCGGATTCAAATCTGGAAAGTCAAAATCATATCACTCAAACTAGCATACAAATGATCCTCAATCTGTTGAAGTGAACTTGCCCTACCTCCAAGGATAACATAAAGTACATTATTGTTTCCATACAATTTCTAAGACAAAGCAATAATTCAAATCGACAAGCCTAGAGTTAAACTTCAAATGCAACAAGCATAGATTTCTAAATAGATTCATATTCATATGAAAAAAATATGATATTTTGAGATGGACATAATTACACACCTAAATTTCCAAATTAACTGAATATATTATTAAAAATCTGATAACACATTGGAGTTGATTCTACTTAAAAAATCCCCCAACAAAAAATATGTGTCCCCAAAAAAGATGGGTGAGGAGTTTTTTTAAGAAACTATTACAATGACAACCTGTGTATGGCATATGCCTTCTGCTCTTTCCCTAAACAAAGAATTAACCTAGAAAGTCCCTCTCTTGATCCTACTATGCTATAATCTTTTCATTTTTTTTCTCCAAAAATCAAAGTGTTTAGGTTAGGGTTAGGGTTAGGTTTGTGAGGATGGGAGTTGGGATGAATCGAGCTCTATTTAATATCTAGTTTGCATCAAATTAGTAGTTACATGGAATAAGCTTCTTCTGCAAGCATTTGGCATAGGGTATTATGGCGTTTTTGGAAACGTGTGTTATGTGTCAATCAAATGCTTTGGTGATGGTTGTAACTATGTATGCTTTTAGCTAATCATTACACAAAATTTTGTTGTAATGTGATGAAGGGGATGCCAAACAAAGGCTGTGACATGCAAACCTGAGAGTGTTGCTACAAAATTGAGTATACTTCTCTTTGAAATATTTAACACACATAAAACTTGGTTTTAAGGTTGTTGCTACAGGAAACCACTATATTTGTTGCTCATAATATGCCCATATTTGTAAACAATATTGTTTACAATTGTATGAAGGTCAAAAGCAGGGCCGCATGTTACAATTTCCAGTGGTATGATGACTGCATGTAGGATAAATATGAAATGTTGTTCATATCCTCAACTTCTGGGTGACAATATGATGGATAAGTGTTATAGGTTTTCCCATATTTAGCCTAGATTTTCCATGGAAAGGTTAGATGAATGTCCTAGCCTCATTTATGCCTTTAAACCAAAATCCTAAACCCTCACAAAACCCCAATCCAAGCATGCTATGATATTATGTCACAAGAAGAAATCAGATAGTTGAGACCTTACACGTATCATGAGAATCCATTGGAAGAAGCATAAACGTGAGCATAAGCTTTAACTCTGTCATTTCTAAATTCTAATCATGAACTTCTATCATGATGACACTGATTGACTCAACATGTAGACTAAAAAACTCGATTGATACAACTATGTAGACTCTACACTGACTGCTTGCTTATGCTTGCTAAGGTTTAAACATTGTCATGCATTTTAGTCATTAGAAGTAGAAGAAAGTTATTGTTGGATTCATTTAATGTGAAAGAGTAGTTATAGTTTGAAAGAACTCTCTCCTTACCTTAGCTAGCATTCATTGAAAGGAAAGGCTTATTTTATCCATATGCATTTGCATGGTTTGAGTCAGTCATCACACCACGACTTTCACTTCCATCACCCGACTGAGTAATACAACCATTAAAATTTAACTCGTTAACTCAACACACTTTAACCTCGCTTGAGGATAAAAGGAATTTGTTAGTTAGGTAGGACACTGGGGATAGGCATCCAAATAATTCCCCCTTGTCATTATCATCTGAGACATAGTTGTTGTCCTCTAGGGTACCAAAATCCTCTTGTACTTGTTGACATGGTCATGCACCAGTTTGTGGAGGGGCCTCCTGTTGTTTCAGGGGTTAAACCACCGCGAGATCGAGAACCGAACAGAATTTGTGGAATGCCACACTCCACTTAGCCCTAAGGCAACATCGATCATTGTCTTCCTTGTATTCTCTGGCCACCATACTGGTGATACAAGGGTGATAACGCAAAAGTGCCGAAAACCTTTTTTGACGTGTCATGAACGAGGTAGCTTAGTGACTTTTCTACTAGGGCTGTTTTACCCAGGATCCCTTTCGGTAGAGGGATATCCTTCAAATTCGGTCTCTCACTTCATATTGTTTGACTTGGATTTCATCACCTTGCAAAGGATACGATTTGTCGAGGTCTCCAGCTCCTAGTTAGGAAGTTTGCTTGCATTTTCACCTTTTTATAGGGTCTTTTTATTTTTAGTGCTACTTGTTGGCATTCTGGCCACTTTTGTTTCAGCTCGCTTACTGTGACATCGGTCCCAGTACAGTTTTTTGGCCTGCGAGCCTTGTCTTTTCATAGCTCCCCTTTTGAACACTCGGTTGCTTTAGGGTTTTTGAGTTCTTACATGGTAGTACCAATACTTATCTGATGATGTGTGATGTCCTCTTCTCCTAGGTCTTTGAGATGGTTTAGTTAGATGGTCTTTTGAAGGGACTGAACACCCCTTCATGGATCCACTAACACTTGACCGTAGGAGTAGTCTAGAGGACCACGTGATCACATCACCCATGTGGACTTTTTCGTTTACTTTGATGATGGTCTTTCAAGTTATATGGAACAATGGTACATTTGAGAGAGAGAGATGAATGGTTGTACCCCACCTTGGTCGATTGTCTTATGTTCCTTTCATTTTGTCGATAATATTTTTGTGGTACCTTGCCTTTTACCTTTTGGGTGTTTTACTGATATTGGGATATCTTGTGATTTGTACCACCTTTTATGTTTTTGGTCTTGTGGGTACTATGGTAGTTTGTCCACATTTGAGGTACAACCACTTTCTCCAAATTGTTATGAGTCTTTATACCCACTTTGCACCACCCTCCTGACCTTAGCTGTTAGGAAGATTGCTTGCTATCATACCTTTTGGTGGTACAGTTTGAGTTACAAGAGGTAGTTATAAGGAGCTATTGCATATATGAGGTAGTTACAAGGAGATATTGCATATAAGAGGTAGTTACAAGGAGCTATTACATATATGAGGTAGTTACAAGGAGATATTGCATATATGAGGTAGTTACAAGGAGATATTGCATATAAGAGGTAGTTACAAGGAGCTATTGCATATATTCGACATTTTTTGACCTTCCATCTCTTTGGCATGTCAAATAACAGGTAGTTACAAGGAGTTATTGCAATATATATTTGGCATTATTTGTACCTTCCCCACAATGGTTGATTTACTTTTGGTCCTCACTCACTGTTGTTTATTTTTCCGGTGGTAACTTGTACTTTAAATTTGGTACTTTCATTTTTTTGTGCTACCTTGCCTCTTACCTTTTGGGTCTTTTACTGATCTTGAATTATCTTTTGATTTGTACCACCTTTTATGTTTTTTGTCTTGTGGTTATAACTATGGTAGTTTGTCTACGTTTGAGGTACTGTACACCCCCTTAGTCCCAAGGGTTATGAGTCTTTATACCCATTCTTTTTTTTTATGTGTACCTTACTAGTTGGTCTTTGTACTAAGCCTTTTTACTGTCACTGAATTTCTTTGATTGACCATACCATAGCCCAGTCATATCTCTCTCTCTGGTTTGTACTAGCCCTATCATAGGGTCACTTGGTTCCTAGAGTTGACTGGCCTCTAAGAGGCACAGTCATTTCTAAAAGTAACTCTTATGAGTATATTACAGGAAACGTCTACACTAAGGTAATCAAATATGTGGTAAATAGTTTTCATTAAGTAGCCAGGACTTGTAGCATTAGAGGAGATCTTGTAACGTGTATGTGTAGTGTTTCATGTGTGTTACATGTGTGTTACATGTGTGATGTAGCGTTAAATCAAATAGTAAAAAGTGATGCTATGAGGGAGATCTTCTAACGTGTATGTGTAGCATTACATGTGTGATGTAGCGTTACATCTAATAGTAGAAAGTGATCATAATGTGATAAACTAATTAATTTTTTGTCGGCCATTTAGAAATGACGTGAATTTAGAAACGGTGACTACTGCACCGAGTGTAAATGATGAAAAAATTCACATCTCAAGAAATTGGATCCCTCTTGGTGCTGAATAGATCCGATTTTAAGATGGATCTATGATGGTAAGAACATATTGCTCCAGTCTTCCATTGGTGCCAAACAACACAATAAAAATTGCAACAGCAAAAGGAAAGGTAGAAAAATGGCAATCATTGTTTGATGTTATAACTATACTGTTCATTAGCACATTTTCTGGGAAAGCAAAAAGCATTGCTGATTTTTTTGAAAAGAAAGTCTTTGCAACTATGTCATGATAATATAAAGAAAGCCCTACTTTTCTCTGTTTCAATATGATTGAAAATCTTATATGTTATGCAATAAATACCCTATGTCAAGATTACAAGTAATTGTCCAAGTTAAGGCAGCATTAGTTGGGAGTAGGATTGAAAGCTACCATTTTTCAAAACAACTAACATGTTTACGGTTTCGATGTTGCTTGAGTCAATTACTTTCAGTCATCTAAGAAGACCATGCTTGATTACAAAACTACCCATGTCTTTCCAACATTCAATGAGTTAATCATTTTCCTTAATAATATTTCATTTTAGATTTTGAAAAAGAGTATAAAAGTTCCACAACATTATATAAAAGATGGTGTGATATGGGACTCAAGACCCAAAGTAACAATAAAAAACAACTCATAAATATTACATGACTTTCTACTCTTAAGAAAGACAAATTGGTTGTCTTCCGATCATCAGGTGAATGCCTACATGTTGACAAAGGGAACGAGGATCAAGTAAAATTATAAAAGGCGATACACGTCAACTTTTAATAGGCGCTATGCATTGCGGTCGAATCTAAAAATTTTTCCAATGGTGCAGGTAGAACCAAACAGGTATTTATCTGATCTGTCTTCCTCGAGCGAGGGGAGTTTAGGAAGGCTAGAGGAAAGTGAGGCATCCAGCAGGTCTAGAAGAATTGTACCAACTAGATGTCAAAAAACCAAAAGAAGATTCCATAGATGCAATGAATTTTTTCACGGTCAAGGGGTGGCATGTTCCTATGGTGATGAGACAAAAGACGAAAAAGAGGTGCCCTTGAGGTACAGACATTTAGTGAAACAATGGGTACCAAAGGATCTTCCTCCACCGAACACTGATTTTTGTGTGAACGAGAGGAGATATCGAATTGCACCATCGTCGATACATGGTTTTGAATTGTTTTCCATGGATTGCATCTTGGTCGGTTATGGGACATGTAAAGAATTGATGGAGTTTGTTGGACCCATATACAACTACAACGATTGGATGCGCCTTGTCCGATATACAAAAAGTATGCGTAGCTATGGATTGTCAACAAACTATTTACAATTGAAAGACAAAAATCAAAATAAAGGAGGAACATTGTACATGGACGGAAGGCCAAAGGCCACAGGGAATATTGCGGGGTTTATAAACAGTTCACAACTAGGGTCTACAATTAAGAAACCAAATTGTGAATTTGAGGGGCGTAAAGGAAACCGTGTTTTTGTAGTTGCTATTAAAACAATATCTGCAGGGGACAAGTTGCTAATTAATTACCCTGTGAACCGAGTAGATACAAACAAGGTTACTATATAACATTTTACCCAACCTTTTAGTAATAAATTAAACATCATAAGGATTTTTTGTTAGTTTATTTCATTTAAATTTCCCATATTTACTTCGCAGGCCAGTGATCGGGATAAATCCCTACCAACAAATGGTCAGAGGAGTACTTCTTCCTCGACGGAGCAGGTATACATCTTTCTAATAGTACAAATATAATAAGAAAAAAGAGTTTTTATTTGCTTTGTTTTTCCATTATTAATAACTTGGTTTGTTTTATATAATGTTATTTATATTTGATGCAGAACGTTGATCGGGAAATACACCCATCGAATGTTGATCAGACGACAACATCCTCGGGGCAACAGGTAGACCTGATTTGAATTGTACAATTAAAATATGTCAAAATGTTTTAGCATTATATTAATGTTTCAATGAATATTTTGGTTTCGTTTACGTAATTTTCTAGTCTTTGTTTTTTATGCAGGCCGGTTCTGTAAGGTCGGCCACACCAGGGTCCGCACAACGGGTATACATCTTTGTAATATTAAAAATATAATATGAATAATAATTTTTTTGATGTGTTTTTTCATGAATAGTTTTGGATTTGTTTAGGTGACTTTCACTATGTTTTTTTATTAGGGTGTTGTTCGGGGCAGCTCCCATATATTAGCAAATCAGGGCAAGTCACCTATGACCATTGATCCAATAAGTGGATCGCTATCCTCAAGGTCACAGGTATAATTCATTTCAATTGTACCAATATAATACGTAGCATAATGTTAATTTTCTTATGTATTTTTCATGTGTATACTGGTTTCGTTATGATAATGTAAACTGTGTTGTAATTTTACGAATCTATCATGATAGAAATGTTACGTTAATATAAAATTTGGAATCTATCAATAGAGAACTCAGTAGTGCTTTATATATGTTTGTTGCAGCCCACTAGTGAATCACAGTATGAATCAGCATCGCAAGATTATCCGTTAGAACCTGAAGTGGCAGAGGTGCTTCACGATTGCGAAAAAATTGGTGAAGCCACAGAACGGCTAAAGATGGTAGAGAAATTGTTGAATAGATATAGTGCAGAAATCCTTACTCTACTAATCCAGGTTCCACAGATAAGCGCAATTACAGAAAGGATTGCATTGTTGGAACATAGATCTAATACCTTGCGAGTAAGTTGAGGAATCTTGAATCATAGAATAATTCGTTTAAATCTTTATAATTTTCTCTTTTATATGATAGTATTGAACGTATAAGACATGGTGTGTATTTACAGAATTATAAGGGACCACACAATAGTGGTCAAGGTGGTGTTGGCCCCAACGAGGCTCATGGAGAGACTTTGCATCACGACCAAATGACTCCACATAGTTCGAATCCTTCGCCATTGTTGTCGACTGAACAGTCAGCAACATGTTCCGAAACACCACAGACCCCCGCTGTGAGCGCAGCAGCCGCTATTGACCGACACACAACGGATCGTCCACAAGAACGGGTCGACACTGAGTCCCCTACTAATTTTGATGTCGAAGAAGCTACATTTCTAGGATCTTCCCATGTCAAAAGCACGGGAACACTGGAGACAACATTTTTGGTGGATGAAGATCTCATCCCAATAAAGATAGCGAAGATCCCAGGTAATTAATCATAGTTGATCAGGTTAATTAGTGTTTATAATTTCATTGTATTATACCGATAAAACGTTTTTTATCAACTAATTATGATCATGGCATGATCATTTTGCAGGAAACGATGTTTTCTATAAACATATGAATGACTTTTGTTTGGAGATCTTCGGGCCCACCATCTGAACAAGGTGGGATAGACAACCGAAACATTTAAAAGATGAACTCACTAATCGGTTGGTTGGCCTGTTCGGGGACAAAACCTTCAGTCATGCCAATGTCCTGAAAAAGGCTTGTCAACATGTGAAGGTTGTCCGAGACCAATATAGGACACACCTCAAAAAAAACCAGAGGTATGAGCGGCCACCAATGATTCTAGCAATGGAGTGGAGAGCTCTAGTGGAAGATGGAAAGGAGAGGGCTCTGAGAAGAGAAGGAAAGCTAACACCAGGCACAGGGAGGTATGCAATACTTTCTGCAATGTAATTCTAAACCTTACTATCCTTGATTTCTATATCGAACTTGGAACATCTAACGTATTTCAACACTTGCATAGGCTATCAGACACATCAAAGGCCACAAAGGAAAGACTAGAAAAAATAGGTTAGCACAAGCTTGGCCCTGGTGGTTATTCGAATTTGGCGACAGGGATTGTAAGTTTCGAGAAACCAACAATGAATACAAATAATAAATTGAAAATTATATTTCGTTTTATTGCATCGTAAAATGTTAATTAACGACGATAAGCAAATATGCAGGCCGATCGATTCAATGAAGTACCCATGGAGGAAGACATGAAGCTTGGCTTCCAGGAAGGCTTTGGAGCTGTTGTTCAACGCCAAAGAATCTTATCTGGGCAAACACAGTCTTGTGGTATCAATCCATCCGGTGCACAGGTATATAGAATCTATATAGTTTAATGAAGATTTGTTGCTTGTGAAATATTTTAGTTACAAATACTTGATGTAAAATATTGACTCTGTTTTTAACAGGAAAGCAATGATCCCATTAGTGTCAAGGAGGGACAACAACAAATGGATGATCAAGCTTCGAATCCTGGTAATGAATTTATTCATATGCGACAATTTTATGTATAGCATTGCAAATGGTGACCATTAATTGTAGTTCACCGTATTTCAACTACAGAGCATGTAGAGGGTGAAACTGTACAGGTTGAGACTGGACAAGAACATCAACAACATGATTTGGTCACACCAGGTAAAAAAAAATCTTCGTAATGAATTTTTTTAAATTAAAAACTTGTCATTACAATAGCAAAATATAATGATGTAACATTTTCACATCGTTGCAGCAAATCCAAACCCCTTGCCGCAAAATCCACGTCTAGAACAACAATCAGCTAGGATATTGCATACATCACCACAAGCGCCTGCTAAAGAACCAAGAATTGGAGGAGAAAGTCTAGATGTAGATGGTCCTCTTATAGATTATGTACCACTGAAGAGAAGAAAAACTTATAAAAAGAAGTGACGGGAAAAACGACGTCTAAATATTTTTTATAACAATATATCGTCCACAATTTTTGGTCTAATGAACGAATGAATGGTTTAATGAATGTTCTAATGTTTTAATGATTCAGTGTAGTAAACTGTTACCTTTATTGAATTTCAACTTTTATTGAATGAATGTGTTGACTAAATGATTAATGAATGGTTTATTGAATGTTATCTTTTATTGAATGAATGTGTTGATCGACTGAAACGATGGTTTAGTGAATGTTAGCATTTATTGAATGAATAATGGATGAAAGTTCATGATGAAATATGGATGAATTTGCACATATTTGTTTTTTTCAAGTACATGCATTGGGTATGGGGAGTTGAGAGTGATGTGAGGGTGGGGGGGGGGGCATAAGAGCTTCCACCTTCACGTGGTTGGCCCTGTTCAGTAGAGAATATGAAATTATTCTCGAAACAGAGAGGAGCTCAATGAATGGCTACGATGCCGGCTTTCTACAACCCACTCGCGTGTCGTCTAAATTTTGACAATTTCTTGGAGCTTGTTGTGATTTTTGGTTGCTCCTCATAACCAATTTCGAGTTTCCACATGATGAAATATGGATGAATTTGCACATATATGGATGAAAGTTCATGATGAAATATGGATGAATTTGCACATATTTGTTTTTTTCAAGTACATGCATTGGGTATGGGGAATTGAGAGTGATGTGAGGGGGGGGGAGGGGCCATAAGAGCTTCCACCTTCACGTGGTTGGCCCTGTTCAGTAGAGAATATGAAATTATTCTCAAAACAGAGAGGAGCTCAATGAATGGCTACGATGCTGGCTTTCTACAACCCACTCACGTGTCGTTTAAATTTTGACAATTTCTTGGAGCTTGTTGTGATTTTTGGTTGCTCCTCATAACCAATTTCGAGTTTCCATAACTTCAAAGGTTGAGTGAATGATGCACTGGAATCAATATCCTTAACCTTCTCTTTAATTTCCTTGGAATTAATATCCTTAACCTCACATTAAACTCTTCCAAATTGGTATATTTACCATTCAAGGTTGGCTTCTTCTGAAGCATGATATTTGCAACGAAGCTAGCATACACCAACAACAATTAGAGACATGCTACTTGTTGTCAATGTTCATCTTTTTTTTAGGAATGCAACTTGACCATAATGGCTCCTCTTACGCTAGGGAATTAAAGTCAAGAGCAAATTAAAGAAAACATATAGTTTGCATCGAAAAAATAACAGGATACGAACTGAACTGAGGAGATTCAAACCTACGATCTATGTCTAGTCCCAAGGCTACCACCTTCAAGCTTGAAGTGCAGCTGGCAATGGGTGACCACCTTCAAGCTCGATTCATTCTGCATGCATTTCACAATGGGAGATGGCGGGCTACCACATTCAACCTTGATTCATTCTGTATGCATTTCACTATGCAATCGTCTCAGATTCTCGTTGTGTTTTCCCTCTATTAGTTTATCAATTCGATATGACCCACGCTCACCGTCCGAGGAGTGTTGCCGCGGTCTTTAGTTCTAGCTTGACAACGGTGACAATTCATTCTATTACATTTCCCTTAAGCTTCAATATGGAAAACTCATAGTTTACTATGAAGATTTCTCTGACCGTCACATTTGTCAAACAAACCTTCATAGTGAACTATGAGTTTTCCATGTTGCAGCTGAAGGGAAACGTAATACCATGAATCGTCAACCGTTGCCAGGCTGAAAATGAAGACCGCAGAAACACTCATTGGACAGCGGACGTGGTTCATACTGAATTGATAAACTAATTGATGGAAAATGCAATGGGAATCTGAGACGGTTGCATAGTGAAATGCATGTAGAATAAATGAAGAGTGGGTGTTGAGAGAAATGGTTTTGGGACTATATATGAGAGGAAATGGCAATGGGAATTAATTGACAAGGTCAAGCTTGAAGGTAGTATCCTTGGGACTAGACATAGGTCGCAGGTTCAAATCTCGTATATCGTCCACGATTTTTGGCCTAATAAATGAATGAATGGTTTAATGAATTTTCTAATGTTTTAATGATTCAATGTAGTGAATTGTTACCTTTATTGAATTTCAGCTTTTATTGAATGAATGTGTTGACTGAATGATTAATGAATGGTTTATTGAATGTTATCTTTTATTGAATGAATGTGTGGATCGACTGAAACAATGGTTTAGTGAATGTTAGCATTTATTGAATGAATAATGGATGAAATTTCATGATAAAATATGGATGAATTTGCACATATTTGTTTTTTTCAAGTACATGCATTGGGTATGGGGAATTGAGAGTGATGTGAGGGGGGGGAGGGACCATAAGAGCTTCCACCTTCACATGGTTGGCCCTGTTCGGTAGAGAATATGAAATTATTCTCGAAACAAAGAGGAGCTCAATGAATGGCTACAATGTTGGCTTTCTACAACCCACTCACGTGTCGTTTAAATTTTCACAATTTCTTGGAGCTTCTTGTGATTTTTGGTTGCTCCTCATAACTAATTTCGAGTTTCCATAACTTCAAAGGTTGAGTAAATGATGCACTGGAATCAATATCCTTAACCTTCTCTTTAATTTCCTTGGAATCAATATCCTTAACCTCACATTAAACCCTTCCAAATTGGTATATTTACCATTCAAGGCTAGCTTCTTTTGAAGCATGATATTTGCAACTAAGCTACCATAGACCAACAACAATTAGAAACATGCTGCTTGTTGTCAATGTTCATTTTTTTTTAGGGGTGCAACTTGACCATAATGGCTCCTCTTACGCTAGGGAATTAAAGTCAACAGCAAATTAAAGAAAACATATAATTTGCATCGAAAAAATAACAGGGTACGAACTGGTCACAGGTTCAAATCTCCTCAGTTCAGTTCGTACCCTGTTTTTATTTCGATGCAAAGTTTAAAGGCTGAGAATGTTAAAAAAATAGGGACAATTTCCACCTACAGCTAATCTTTTTCATGTAAAAATTCTCACAGCAGATCTAAGAGATGATGTATACCTCACAAGAGTAATTATGATTAAGCAGGAAAATAGAAGAAGAGTGAACAATATAGTATAATGAGCAACATAATAATATGGTACAGTAGAACTCAGATAGAAGCAATAATACTTCACACACACTAATTAATTAATCACGGTATGGACAAATAAATAGTACAATGGTAGAGAGGATTCGAATGCCTAAGGTGGCAATTCGAATTAGCCTCTTAGAGTGATCATAAGATCAATAGAGTGTCATCGGAGCACAACTAGGTGTCCTCATGATCATCGGAGCACAACTGGAAGTCTTCATCATCATCAGTGGAGTCATCAATGCTCAAGTAACTGTCAACCATCAGTTAAACTAACTCTGGTAGGTGTAACTGAGTGTAACTCAATGTAACTGAGTGTAACTGAGTGTAACTGACTGTAACTGAGTGTAACTAAGTGTAACTGACTGTAACTGACTGTAACTGAGTGTAATTGAGTGACAACTGGACTGGTAGGTGAAGAAGGGCGAGTTGCTCCCTAAAATCAAGGAAGAAGGGCGCATTAAGCAACTGGAGGGCTAAAACTGAATAGTGAGAAGCTCCTGGGGGCTGACTAACTGAGGGATAAGTGCTGGACTGATGACTGGGATGCATGCAAACCCTAGAATGCATGCAAACCCTAAAGGTGCATGCATGACTGAAAATGTAAAGGATCAAAATACTGGTGGGACTAGGATGGAGTATAGGAATATCCTAACATTTCATTATTAAGCACTGGACGTATTTCAAAAATGCTCTTTTTTTTAAATGTATTGGGCAGTCGCTTAACTGACGACTTAACCGACGACTGGAGGCTAACATCCAATGCCTTTGCCATACTTTCGACGGCTCGGAATGTCGGATCCGCTTTTTTTTGTATGGTGTGGACATCGCTTAACTGACGACTTAACCGACGACCGGAGGCTAATGTCCGACGCCTTTGCCATACTTCCAACGGCTCAGAACGTCGGATCCACCTTTTTTTTGTATGGTATGGATGTCGTGTAATCGACGACTTAACCGACGCCTTAACCGACGACTGGAGGGTAACATCCGACGCCTTTGCCATACTTCTGATAGCTCGGAACGTCAGATCTACCTTTTTTTGTATGGTATGGACATCGCTTAACTGACGACTTAACCGACGACCGCAGGCTAACATGTAATCGATGACTGAACCGACGCCATCAGGGAAGGGACGTCAGAATGTGCGCCTCATATTCGATGGAAAAAGGAAGATATCCGACCAATTTTGGAAGTTAAAGGTGTCGGTTATCCGACTACCTGTCAAGATGGAGGAAGTCGGATCACCGATGAGGTAGGGATGTCAGAGATCCAACGTATTCAACTTTGTCGGATTTTAGCCGACATGCCACCGACGATAAAAAAAGACTGGAATTGTCGGCTAAGCGACCATAGGTTGTAGCAAATTCAACTTTTTCGCCGTCGGATTTTGGGTCAAAAAAACTTAGTGTCTCTGAATCTACTCGTCATAGGAATTTCTACAGAGCCAGTCCTTTTTCATACTGGATATAGGCCCACCACCTATAGGTCTTCATCATCACTGGCCATACTATGGAATCCGCAGGACTTATTACGTGCATCACAAAACCTTAAAAGAGTCTCTTGACTAGCAAGAACCCTAAAGAGCATCTGAGGCCTTTTTCATCCTGTCTAGATCTCCAGGACTTATTACATGTGACTGTCACAAAACCTTAAAAGAGTCTCTTGACTAGAAAGAACCCTAAAGAGCATCTGAGGCCTTTTTCATCCTGTCTAGATCTCTAGGACTTATTACATGTGACCTCCACCAAAAAACTTTAAAAGAGTGTCTTGCCAAGCAAGAACCCTAAAGAGCATCTGAGGCCTTTTTCATCCTGTCCAGATCTCCAGGACTTATTACATGTGGTCATGGAAAAACCTCGAAAGAGCATCCCAGGACTGATTACGAGCACACAGCTCAACCTATCGGATCTCCCAGGCCCGAATTATATGCCATGGGACAAAACCTCGAAAGAGCATCTGCCATATATCCCAGGGCCAAATTATATGCCATAGGAAAAATCTCGAAAGACTATTTGTAGATCTCACAGGGCCAAATTATATGTCCTCCCAAAGAAAAACCTCGAAAGAGCATTTGCTAGATATCCCAGGGCCAGATTACATGCCATAGGAAAAACCTCGAAATACTATCTGCAAACCTCCCAAGGTGAAAACTATATGCTTATCTGCACAACCTGTTCCACGGCCATAGAGTATCAACCTGATACTCACCAGACATCATCCTGATATACACATGATCATCCTGGTCATCATCACTGCACCGTCCTGATGCATGTCATCTGGAGCAACATCCTGAAGCTCGTCATCCATGATCATCCTGATCATACATTGCATCCACCTGATGCATATACAATATCTTCCTAATACATATCATCATACATGATCTACCTGATCATACAATGTATCCACCTGATACACATACAAATACATGATCCACCTAATCATACCTGATACATATCAACACACATGATCCACCTGATCATACAATGTATCCACCTGATACATATATAGATACATACACATGATCCAACTGATCATATCCAGCATCAACATGATGCATACATACATAAATGATCCAACTGATCATATCCAGCATCAACATGATGCATACATACATAAATGATCCAACTGATCATATCTAGCATCCAACATGATGCATACATACATAAATGATCCAACTGATCATATCCAGCATCAACATGATGCATATATACATAAATGATCCAACTAATCATATCCAGCATCCAACATGATGCATACAAATACAGAGCAGTAACTGGAGCATCGCCCTGATGCTCATCATCCAACGCTTACATCCACAGCCATGTGAAGGATCCTCCTTCCAACATGCTTGGAATGGCTTCAGCAAATGTGTCCATCACTTCTTCCTCGAAGTGTCGGCAATCTGAAGAACACTAAGCCTCTCTCTGAAGCACTCAAACTTCACTCTGGCTAGTGGATTCATCAGTACATCTGTAATCTGCTCATCCGTTGCAACATACAGGAGCTTCACTGCTCCTCTCTACACCATATCCCTGATATAGTGATATTTGATCTCAATGTGTTTCAACCTGTCGTGGAACACCGGATTCTCAGACATCTTCACACAACTCTGGTTGTCACAAAAGATACCAGTAGCCTCCAACAGGAGATCAAATAACTCAGACAGTAGCTTTCAAAGCTATACTACCACACAACTAGCTGAACAAGCTGCAACATACTCTGCTTCAGTTGTACTCAGTGCTACGCAGGACTTCTTCCTACTAAACCAAGAGATCACACCTGATCCCATACTGAAGCAGCACCCAGAAGTGCTCTTCCTATCTGCAGCACTGCCTGCCCAATTTGAATCAACATAACCTTGTAGGTTAAACTTTTGATTCACATCATACTTGAGCCCATAGTCAACCGTACCCTGCAGGTACCTCAGAATATGCTTTACAGCAACCAGGTGAACACTCCTCAGATTCGTCAGGAACTGGCTTAATGTGTTCACCGCAAAGCAAATATGTGGTCTCGTGTTCATCAGGTACATCAAGGACCCAATCATCTAACGATACATAGTGACATCAACCGGATCAGATGAAGCATCACATAGAAGCTTCAAGTTTGATGCCATAGGTGTGGCCATGGCCTTGCAGTCCATCATCCTGAATCTCTTCAGGATCTCTACTACAAACTTCCCTTGTCCAAGGAAGATTCCATCTGCACTCTGCCACACCTTCATGCCTATAAAGTAGTGCATCATCCACAAGTTCTTCATCTTGAACTCGACAGCAAGCTTCCATTGTGTGTCGGCAATCAATCTATCCTCACCTGTAACAAACAGGTTATCCACATACAAAAGTAGTATTATTGGATTGCCTTCCTCAACCTTGTAGTAAAGGTTGGAATTGTCTTTACTCTTGGTAAAGCCCAAATTGGATAGAACGCTGTCTATCCTACCATACCAAGTTCTGCATATATATGACTTCCCGTCATGTGTCTCAAAATGAAGTGGCTGCTCCACATACACTTCCTCTTCGACTACACCATCCAAGAAAGCTATCTTGACATCCATATGGTGTATCTTCCATTTCATCACTGCAGCCAGAGCAAGTACTGATCTGATGGAAGTGTGCCTGGCTATAGGTGTAGAAGTCTCTTCCTACTCAATCCCTTTTTTCTAGGAGAAGCCGTGAGCTACAAACCTCGTTTTGTATTTCTCCATGCTACCATCTGTAGCATGCTTGATCTTATAGATCCACTTGGAAGTCACAGCAGACTTCCCTTCTGCTTCGCATCCCAACCATCATTCTTCATGATCGACGGATCATTGCATTCTTCTATTACTTCATCCCAGATCCTGGGAACTTCAATATCTTCAATAGATATCTTTGTTGCTGGAACAAATTTTGTATTCCTTCTTTTGTAGGTGATGGTATCTGATCTTTCCTACAAACCAAGTTAAATTGCATGATTAGAAACATCTCATAGTTTTCAGAACAGTTCTTACTCATAAAGAAATATGTCATATAGTCATGCAATTAATTTAGCCAATGCTTCAATACAACATTTATCCATATCCCGTGACTTTCTAGATGCCTTCCAATCTCTACCAGAACATTGTTAAGAGTGTGCACAACTCCCAACATGTCAACAAAGAGGTTTCATTCTAGATAAGTAGCAATTGAATGTTGTACAGTGCCATAGGCCACTTACCCATTAGATGCATATTAGTAGTATACTATTCATTAATGCAATTATTCTACTACGCATAATACACACCCTAAGTCTAGGAACATAAGGATATACATCATTGAACAACATTATTTAAACAAACAAATATGAAAGAAATGACAATTTCAAATACTTATCTTTGTTTGGTTGTTGGGTGGACTCCCTCTGAATCATTGCAACTCCATTCTGATGTGGATTGTGAGAAGTGGTCGACTCCCTCTAAATATTTGCATCCTTACAGAAACTACTGGAGTGTGCTCCCTCTTGATCTTTGCTTCCTGGATTACCTATCCTTGAACTTATATCCATCCTCGATCACTATGCATGCTTACAGGTATCATTATTGTGATATCCTTGAGATCTCATACATAATCATACATGTATTAGTATATTCTCAATACTATCAAGACACAATAATCTTAAGCATGTATAGTCATGATCATTTCAAACATAAATAATAAGCATTAGTATTCAAGGACTCTTTTGGTTAGTCATATCATAAATTAAAGTAAGAAACATAATATGCCTAAACCTATGATTACTCAAACCTATACTTTCATGACTCTTCTGTTTAGTCATATCATCAATTAAGGTAAGAAACATAATATGCATACACCCATGATTATTCAAACCTATGAATAATCATTATCAATCATGCCATGTATACTTATATAAGAGATCCCATCACAAGGTAGGATTCTAACTTGATATAGGAAAAACATACCTGGATTAGTAGGTTAGCTAGTTATGTCTAACATACCTACATGATGTCTTCTTGTTATCTTCAATGACTTGTGCTAGTAACCTACATATCTCATAAGTTAACCATTATAGAACCAAGTTATACATATCTCGTAAATAGATCTTCTATGTGATCAATGACAATGGATGAATCTTTGTCTTCATGTCACCATGATCATATGTTCTTGAACTAGAACATGATTTGTCTTTCTTGGTGTACCTTTCATGTTAGCGGACAACATAAACCTCATACAACATCATAATGCATTAGTACAATCATAAGTTTCAACACCCTAATCAATAAATATCTTCTATCATGCATTCATAACTTTATTAAGGTGATACGACAAGTCTAAATTTAATCAAGATTGTACTAACCTTAATGAAGACAAACATACCATAAACTTAATTATGAATAGAATTCGAAACATACATGTATGAGTCATACTTGTCGAGATTGCTTGTAATCTTCTTATGTAAGGCCTTAGCCTTATCTCCCTCTGAAATAGGAACTTCTTCACTTATGCAAGTGACCAATCCATTCTCTTCTAGGATTAACCCAATCCACTTGATTTGTAGGAACTGGATCTGGAGCTGGATTAGGGTTTGTTAGAGAAACCCTAAAAATTCAAACTTTGAATTTCAAACTTCTGAAAGGATAGAAAGATGCGCCTTGATGAGCTGATCAAGCCGATATACTCAGAATTTGAAAACTGCAAAGTTTCACCCCTCAAAATTGCCTTTGAAACTTCCAGATCTTCTGGACATGATCCCGAACTAGGGTTTGATAAATCCCACCCTTCTGCCCAATCAAAAGGTTCGATGCAAATCTCTAAGCTTATATTATTCTGAGGACCTTCCAACCATGGTCACAGATCTCAAAAATTCTCATTTTTGCAGAAGCCCTAATTTTCCACTTTTCTGATCAAAGTCCCGAACTAGGGTCTGATCAAGCTCGGCCTTCTGTCCAACCAAAAAATCTGATATTGGTATCTAAAATTCAATTTTTATGAGTATCATCCAGCCGTGGTCTCCAATTACAAAAATTCCAACTTTCTCCGAAACCCCAAATTCCCGAAGCCATGAATGAAGGTGCTCAAAATCCAATTTTGTTTTGACAGAAATATGCACCTGATTGTTTCTAGTGTAACTCTGAAATTGAAAATCCACAGGGTCTGAAACTTCTACCTATGGTAGCCCGACCTGTCATCTTTCTAACCCCACAGGACGGACCTCAATTGGATTTTCTGAGAGAGAGTTATTCCAAGTGTCATAACGTGACCTGTTTATGGGATAAAACAGGAGAGCGAACATGTACGGCGTGCCACGTGTCACTAGTTCAGTTTCGGCCTCTGAAAATGTTACCTGCAAAATTAAAGTCCATGCATTACCTATCACTTTTTACGAAATTTCATTTGGAGCTTCCTAGCCCAAGTTATGACCTTTTTTCCTAGGTCACCTGTTTATGACTCAGATCTAGAAGAGGCGGAAACCGTAGATTGTACAAATCATAAAACACAAATTACAACGAATTAGAATTTTTCCTTTGGACACAAGGTACATGGGGATCTTATCTGTGACCTGTAAATTTTTCATATCTGAAAACTTTTCCAAAATGGATTTATAGCGAAAGTGCTACAATGACTAGTTTTTGCTATATCAAGCCCTAGCATCGCAAGTGCAACAAGTGTCACACATGCCATACCATGCCTTCTTTCAGGCTAGCTCTGATACCATGTTAATTTTTCAGAATTTACTTCAATCTGATCTAGGATATTAACTAATAGAACAACATGTACAACATATCTACAACATATCAATCATGAACACAATAATGCAAGCACACAAGAGACACAAAGTTTACTTAGGGAAAACCATAAAGGTGAAAAACCCCAATAACTTCCTCAGAGATAGATAAAGCAATGATACAACCCAAGCATAAGACATAGACATCTCCTATAAGCAGTTTCTCCTCCTCTACAAGTGCGCAACTCTCCAAAAAGTGTGTGAGAGAATAGAATGATCAAATAGAGTTCCTCCTGCACTCTATTTATACTTGAATTGACTTGCCTAATAACCTTTTGCTAGGTCGGCCTTAACTTAACCACATAACATAATGCTGACTGGGCCGACACCCAATAGGGTGGTCTAATAACCCTTTGACCCACATGGCCAACCCCCAATAGGGTGGTCTAATAACCCTTCAACCCACATGACTTATACAGGGCCGACCCCAACAAGGTGGTCTAATAACCCATCAGGTATAAGTTACAACACTTACAATATAAATGACGACACTTCCGTATAGAGGAATAATACCATCTCTATAGGAGTACATATATGAAATACATTCCGAAGTTACATATACATCAACAAAGAAAAACATTATGGGGACTCCAACCTACAAGGTTATTTGACTTTACATTAAGGATGGATTTGTAGTCCTTTTGATGCCAACCACTGATATTCTCAATTACGAGCTAGTACCTTAGGAGTGAATCCATACCTTACTAATGGAATTTCAACCCACCAAGTGCTCAAAGCAACCAAAAGATGCCCACATTAGCCTCCTCCAAAGGCTTCCGTCAAGATTACTTGTTCAACAAGCAAGGTCCTCAAAGGGGGTTTGCACCCATCAAGATTTTCCACTTTGGAAAATGAAGCGACCATCCATGTCCACATAATAACCAATAAAAGTATTGACATGTGGAAACAAATGTTGAAATTTTCCCAAACTAGAGGGATGTTAAATATGAAATAGTACCCCACACCTAAGAGCTAAGTAAGACCTGAAGCCCTACAACTCCTCTTCCTCCAGGAAACCATAAAATACATCTAATTACATCATTCATTATGCAGGACAGAATTGTGAACTTAAAGAACAGTCATTTACTAGTACTAATTACAATGTGACTCGATCCAAGGAGTGTTTCAAGTGGTCTTGAGTTTCAGCATGGCAACGGTGACGACTGGCATGGGTCACCATTGCCAAGCTGAAACTCAAGACTGCTGGAAACACAACTATAGGCCAACTTTATTTGATATCAAAATTAACTATTAGATGGTTTTAGATAATTTTGCACCAATTTCAAATGGAAATAAAAATTTATAGGGTTATTTATTTCCATAGTTTTATAACCCCTCACAATTCCATAATGCCAATCGAGCTATCAGATTGGATCATTCTCATTCCTCACATTCTACATTGCCCAAACTTTTCTAATTCATATGAAGTATTAGAGCTAGTTCACAGAGATTTGATGGGCCTATTTACTCATCCATCCATAACTAAAGCCACTGATATATCTTGAATTTAATTGTTGAATAGTCAAGGCATACCTGGATATTTTTTCTCAAGAAAATGTTAGAGGTCTTTGAGCAGTTTCAAACATTAAAGTCCTTGTAGAGTAGTATGAAAAGTTCAATAAAATTTTGCATACATAAAAGGGAGGGGAATATGTGAGATGAAATGGCTATTGGAGATATATAGAGAAATCCTGATCTTGCACTACTCTATGGGGCCTTGACAGGCCCCATGAAAAAAACTCCAAGTCATATCTGGATTCACTACTACTTCACTAATAACACACCCAACCTTCAAAACCACAATCAGGGAATACAATTTAAATGAAGCTACCACTGGAGTTGAAAAATTGAATGTGGGGATTCACTTTTCTTCCAGAATGCAAGCACTTTGAAGCAACCAAACTCCCCAACAAATCACTCATACTCAAGTTGGAAATGCAAGTTCGCATCTCACTTGGGAAAAAACTTGAGTTATTTTTATTTACATATGAATAATGAGTGGCATGTGAACTCTTATTCTTATAAGAAACAAATATCTTATGTTGAACACTAAACCAAAAAACATGTAAGAATAGAAGAATCTACTGTTACTCGATTTTCACTATTTGAAAGTGATTTGATTCATTGGACACCAATAAGATTAGGGTAGGGACTTTTGGTCAATGTGGTGGTTCAGAAAACTAAGTATGCGATACATACTATCAACTTTGTGGAAGACTATGGCATCATCTATTTATATATGGAATTTAAGTGTGAAATTATTCTAAGGTCCCACAATTTCCTAGGGAGAATATACAAAATTGCAACAATGTCAAAAACCTTCACAGGAAGTTCCACAATTTCTAGGGGAGATCAGATGCAAAATATATCTCGAACTTGAATGCAATTGCTATCACAAAATTATTTATCCTCTAGCCTCTAGCAGAAATGAGGCCAAAATCCAAATTGCTTAGGTCAAAATCCAAATTGCAAATCTAAGTTGGGTGCCAAAATCCAAGTTGCTTCAACTAGGTGATGAGTGGATTTGGTATTTCCAGAAACAGTAGTTGTACTTCTGGGGCCAGGTCAGTTTTGTGGAGAGAGGTGACATGTAAAGATTCTTAACTCAATCGCAATCATGGGTTCGGAAAAGTCCTTTTATATGTAAAGTGGCTTTCACTATAATTATAGCCCCAAATAGATTACTTTAACTAATCTATCAACCAAGCTACAATTTTTTGAATGCACTTGTTTATACGTCCATCAATGATGTTGTGCAAAAGATTTCCTAGAACAGACCTGCAAATATTGTTGTCATCTCTACCCTTAATGCACCCATTATGCTGGAAGCCAAACGTAGTGTATCGATGCATTTCTGCCATAGGATGGACCATACTTCAGGTCCCTGCAATGCCCAAAACTCAAATCAAGGATGCCCTAAAATGTCGTTGACTATTGTTATGAAGGCGGAGAGACAAAGGAAATAATCTGTAGTTTGCCCAAACTTGGAAATCGAGCCTCCTACTGTTGGAATTTATGCATAGAACAGACTCGTGACTTATAATAAGGCTCCTAGAATTGCTTAAAACAATACTAGACCTGGATATCACACTATTTACTACTGCTTAAGATGCCGCAATGTGTCCAGATTGCTAATCTATCCCACAGGAGTAATCGATCATTTATTTTACAACTACTCAACACATAGATCCACCCTGGAATCATGCCCAGAACTGTTCAAAGTCTCAAGTTTGCTGCTTCAGTCCCAGAACTATTCAAAGGCTCAAGTTTGATGCTTCAGTCCCAGAACTATTCATGCCTAGAAATGTTCTTGATCATCTGTTTTTTTCTTTTCTTTGCTAACTTTGAATGTGTAAAATGAATAGGAATACATGCCAACAATAGAATGATAAGTGTAATAATATAATTAATATGAAGGGTATTAACTGCATGTTGTTGCTTAACTTTGCAACAAAAATGGGAAATGATGTTAACATGTGATACAAAATATCCAAATAGGAAACTTGTTTTGAAACAATTGCCCCTAGTTAATATTAACTATCCTTAGTGTTACCCTCATTTTGGCATGGGTGAAAAAATGCAATAGGTCAAGGTTATGTAACAGTGGGGATGAATTTTTTTGCAAGGAAGAGGATGTTCTGGGCACCTTACATCCTTCAACCAATAGTCTTTTGGGGTTTGGAAGTAACTTCAGTACCATAACAAATTTTGAGCATCATATTCCAAATTCGGGTTGAGTTTGAAGATAGATTTGTGCATATTGTAACTTCAAAAGGGGTGTTATTTGAGGTGTCACTGCTTCCATATTCACAGATTAAAACTTATGGATTAAAACTAATGTGTAGACCATTGATTAGTAATTATATATACTAAGGAAGAATACCTTGTGTGAAACCTAAAAGATGCTAATATATACAATGTTTTGAAGGACAATTTTTTGAAGGTTACCAACAGATTGTGATAAGGATTTAGGACTGTCATTTACCAGCATACCAGTCATTTGATGAATCCTGGGAACTTTTCACAATTTAAGGGAGGTTTTTCAAACCATTTTGGAGCATAAAAAAGCAGTAGCATTCACCTACAACCACGAACCACATAATAATATCTCAGAATACTCTAAACAATTCTAAGCTCTCAATCAGTCATAAAACATGCCTAAAAGGATTTTGGGCATTTCTAAGGAAGTTGTGGGAATGTTGAATCCCTTGAGGAGCACCTTTTCATAAACTACAACTCCAATAAAGAAATATGAGTAGTTGTAACAATAATCAAACTCTAAACCATAGTGTTGGGAAAAAGTGAAGTATTACTGGGTGATGAAAAGACCCCAAACAATGGCCCTAGTAATCAAGATAATCTTCTACAATAGTATTTCTTTATTGGGAGATGAAGTGCAAGTAACAAGGGGATCACTAGCAAGTTCAATAAATAAAATACACTTATCTCACTACAAGTATGAGTATTTAGGCATGGACAAGCAACAAATCAGAGAAGTGTCATCAATATTGGGTACATTTATTGTTTTGTTGGGAATGGCACTAGTCACTAAACAAAACTCCTTTTCCCTCAAATAAGTGGTCAAACATCATCAATAGTAGTAGTATATCAACAACAAAAAAGGGGGCCAATACTTCTCAAAACCTTGTACTAATTTACATCCAGTTGTACCAATTTACGCTTCAAAATAGAAATAGAGACATAAAAAATTAAGATGTCCAACGTATATTTTTTAAAGATTGATATAGGACCAACTTGTGTCTCCAAGGGTCAATCCATTCTAACAATTTTTGGGGTTGACTTGTACAAAAAAGAGTGTTTGGAGCCAAATTAAGGGTATACTTGATCCCAACAATCTAGTGGTTTAATTGCGATGAAGGAGAAGGCCTACTCATGGGATTCTAACATAGTCCTTGAAATGTTTCTCTAGATACATGAGCCACTCTAGAAATGCATGGGTATGGAAAGAAGTGGAAAAAATAGATTGATATTCAAGGTTTGCAACATACAAAAACAGTATGGACCACTGTAAAGTACTTCAAAATTAAATAGGTATACCACTGAAACATGAAATGTGTGCAACACTTCGAACTACATTCCAGTTAGATAGAAACACCAATGTAGATTCAATTAGAAATGAAACCCTCTTGGAATATAGAAACCCCAATGTAGATTGAATTAGGGCTTGGTACTCACAGACTTGGGAAGCATTTTCGGCTCCTCTTATAGTTTCTATGCTTGGACTCCCTCTCCCCTTCCACAATTGCAAACCTCCTCTCCCACTGCTTGCTCGCCGGGTCACTCCCACAGCTTGCTTGTTGGGTCACTCCCTCTCCCTTGCAACAATTGCAAACTGCCTCTCCCACTATTGCACTAGTCGAAACCACACCCAAAAACGACAACTATCCACTGTTCCAAACCACCTCTCGGCCCATTGTTTGCGCGTCGGGTCACTCCAACTTCTTTCTAATCGGGTCACTCCCGCTCCCCTGTCACAATGGCACAATGCCTCTGGTCGAGAGAACGTCGAGAGCAGGTGGAGAAAAAGTCAATCTCTGCTCCAAATCAAGAGCAGAATGAGAGCAGGTCGACCAAATTGAAAAGTCTTGTGCAGGGTTTATGTTTTGGTTTTATGAAATGCATATCGGGTTTTTTTAATTGTTATATATATATATATATATTATATAATGTTTGTTTTTTTAATTGTTATATATAATGTTTTTTTAATTGTGAAAATATATATTATGTTTTTTTTTATATATATTATGTTTTTGTTTTTGTTATATATAACGTTTTTTTTAATTGTTATATATAATGTTATATATATTATGTTTTTTTAATTATTATATATAATGGTTTTTTAATTGTCAAAATTTATTACTTGAATTCTATTAGTTAGGTCAAAAGTTGTGTCAAGAGTTCATTTGGAGATATAGGTTAAACATTCTATTTCAAAAAAAAAATCTTGGTCTTGAGCTCCGGAAGATATTGGTCCTAAACATAGGTTAGATCCTTAGCTTGATGAGCTCAAAGAATATCCTAGTCCTATTAATTGGTTATATCTTGAACTTAAGCTCAAAGATGATCTTGGTCCTAATTATATGTCTAATCATGATCTTAATCTCAAGCCCTAGTATTGATTAATTTCTGCTCAAGTAGGTAATGTCTTAATAACATATGTAATCATTTTTACAAGCTCAAGTCATAATCTTGAACTTATAACCTTGTTGTATAAATAATGGATGAGCATAGTTCAATTAGAAAATGAAATATTTTTTATGAAAAAAACCTTATTGAAAATAAAAAATGCATTAAGAATTAACGTTGTATCATGATTAACTTTGTCATCATCATTAATCTTCATCATCGTCATCATCGTCATCATCATTAACATCACCGTTGTCATTAATTAGCATCATCATCATAAAAAACACCATTTTCATCATCTTTGTCATCATCGCCACCATCTCGATCATCATCATCATTGTCATCATCATGATAATCATTGTCATCATCATTAGCATCATCATCAAGAACATCATTGTCATCATAAGCATCATCATCATGTAATTCACCACTAAAAGTGAGTAGGTTTTCAACATTGCACTTTATTCTTTTCCTAATCTCCTTAAAATAAAGTGATAGGAAAGGAACATGCTACTCGACGATTTGAATTAAGGTATCATATTGACCAAATCCTTTTAATATATATAAACATGATAAGTGAAAACATTATATTTTCTCCTTATCTTCTTAAGACATGTAATCTATCTATATTTTATTAATTCTATTAATTTTGTGTCTATATCTTTCATTACTCACCTAATTAAATTCGAAATATTACTTATGATTTCCATCCAAAATCACATTTAGTGGCTTTTGGTTATTTTTCAACCTAATTAGTTAATATGGACTATATTAGCTTAGAAGAGTGAGATTGTCTAATTATATTATGTTTTATAATAAGATATAAAGATATTTTATGATCATTCAAAATTAACATATATTCATCTTAACCATTAATAATATAAAAAATAGCTATACAACGTCCATGATGATGATGATGATGGATACGACGACCTCGCAATACCACCGATGACAAGAGGTGTTGGATGTCAGACTTATGACCTCAAAAGAATCCGACGACGACAACGTCCATGATGATGATGAGGAGGAAGAGGAGGAGGAGGAGGAGGAGGAGGAGGAGGAGGACGATGATGATGATGATGATGATGATGACGATGATGATGATGATGATGGCCCCATGTAGCACATTAATTAATATATAGGTATGGTTTTTGATGCTCCATTAATGGTTGGTGTCAGTCATGTTTGAGTCTGGAAACCCTCCCACACCGTCAATGCATGCATCTAGTCTAGCCATGCCAAATTTCAGTCCAAGCCAGCACATATTTAAAAAATTTCAATGTTGGCCCCATGCATCACATTATTTAATTTATAGGTATGTTTTTTGATGCTGCAATGGTTAGTGTCGTTCATTTGATTCTTGAAACCCTCCCACATCGTTAATGCATGTGTCTAGTCTAACCATGCCAAATTTTAGTCCAAGCTAGCACATATTTAAAAAAATTCAATGTTGGCCCCATGATGATGATGATGATGATGATGATGATGATGATGATGATGATTATGAAGATGATGATCATGATGATTATGAAGATGATGATCATGATTATTATGAAGATGATGATGATGATGAATCCGATAACCTCTCCATACCACTGATGACAATTTTCATCGGATATCATACTTCTGACTTCAAAAGAATCCAACGAGATCGCTATTAAACCACCGACGAAAAACGCTGTTGGTATTTCTAGGTAGCTACGTCGGATATCATACAACGATGATGACCATGATGAAGATGATTATGGTGACGATGATGAAGATGATGATGATGATGACGACGATCGATGATGACGATGATGATGAAGATGCTGATGATGATGAGGAAGATGATGATGAGGAGGAGGAGGAGGAGGAGGAGGATGGCCGTGATGATGACGATGAACATGATGCTGTTGATGATGATGTCGATGATGACAATGATTAAGATGATGAAGATGATGATGATGAAGAAAAATATGATGATGATGAATATGATGATGAAGATGACGATGACGATGATGATGATGATGATGATGTTTGAGTCTTGATTATTGTGCATTTCCTTACTAAGCTTCTCTTTGTTTCGAGAATAAATTAATATTCTCTACTAAACATGGCCAACCACGTGAAGGTGGAAGCTCTTATGGCCCCTCCCCCTCCTCACATCACTCTCAATTCCCCATAACCTGACAAAAATATCTATGTACAAAAACTTTAAATGTGTTTTTTGACATACTCTATAACAAGCAATGTTTCTAATTATATCATACAGGAAAATGGAAACTCACTAAGAAATAGTTAATTTATTATTACTGCATACCTCGTAAACTTCAATGGTTTTCACCATCTTCTTCATTTGAGTCATTGTTTGTACTATCATTCGATGATCCAGATTCAACATTGTAAGGATTGGCCATATCATCCTCGTCATCATGGTCAGTTACGATCATCATGTCATCGTCGATATCATCTTCTTGGACATTGTCTGATACATCATCTGAGTCAATAAGTTCTTCGACATCTTCTTCTGGAACATGATCATCTAACTCATGTTGATCATGATCATCTTCTACAGCGTCTTCTTCTTCGAGAATGTCTTCATTACCTTCATCTACGTTATACTTTACCGGCCTTCCCCTTGGATCGTGTCTCACAGCAAATGACCAACCCGCTCTACCTGGAACCTCGGAGTAAAATACTTGTTCACATTGGGTTGGAAGAACATAGGGCTCCGTTCTTGGTTCAAACAACCTTGTATTTACCATGGTAAATCCATTATCATGTTCAATTATTGTTTTATTGGGATCACGTTGATTCAACCGGCACATGTACCATTTGAAAATGAACATATATACCTTGAAGGAGTTAAAGTCACATTGAAGAATGTCTTACAGATACCCATAGTATCGATTTTCAGAGAGTTCTGGATGTCTGTCACTTCTAGAAGAAACATTGGTCACCTCAAATACTGCAGATATCCCACAATCAGATGTTTTCTTTGTTTCATCCAACTTTTTGGTGCGATATCTACATCCATTGCACCACATAGCCTTATGGTGTTTTACCTACAACAAGCCATACAGGAAAAGATTACATAATGATCCAATATTTATGATTAACTAGTGCTGCATGTTTATAATCCCATACAAGAATTAAAAAAATCAGTGCGACGTATAATGACATTATTTTTTACAAAAAAAAAATAGTGTGGATGATTAATATGCTTATCTGCTTATCTTTTAAACCTATTGCTAAATCGATTTCCCTTTGTGTTAGATTGGTGTCTCCATTGCGATGTGCAGCTTTAACCAATGAAGCCACACCTTCCCATGATATTCCATGACTAGATTGTTCACATCATTCGATCCATACCTTCATCCAGTCAAGATTGTTTGCGATGTATAAATGAATTGCATCCCACTCTTGACCAACTATTTGATGACAATAAAATTAAAATTCAATACAAATGTATAGTAACTTAACAAAGTATATTACACTCTAAATTGATGCAAAATATTGAATATAAAAATAGAATATGTATGATATTATATATACATAAAAATCACCAGTCAAATGTGTTATACTACCTTTCACCTTCCTTGATCTACCTTTCCCCTTCGGGTACTCCCCTTTGAAACTCTTATTGGATTCCGGATCACAAATGCGACATAAATTGAGCTTTTCTACTAATTTAGGAAGATATTCACTAATATACAGCATGTTTTGGTATACCATATATCCCTCCATCATAGAACCCTCAACATATGCTCGTTGTCTGACCAAACCCTTCATAAATTTCAAGTGCCTCTCAACCATCCACATGGACCTTGAGTGCGCAGTTCCACACAATTCAATCTCCTCAAATTGGTGTAAGAGGTAATGTTCTTGTGCATTGAAAAATGCCGAAGGTAGATGCTTCTGCATTTCACACATGAGACGAGGAATTTCTCTCCTCCAATACTTTATGTCTTCTTTATAGAATTCTTTAGATGACAACCATCTAAAAGTGACATGACAACCAAATCAAGAGATTAAAGGAAAAAAACATTATATTACGTAACATGAATTACAGAACGAAAATAAAATATAAGTTCTATGTTGAATTAAACAAACACTAAGCGCATGGAAAAAATCACCACTTGCCTCATGTATTTCCCGAGACTATATATTATTTGCTTGACATTGTTGTTGAAGTTGTCCGGGATAGAGAGAGGTAGAACATACTGTAACAATAATATACAAATCGTTTCATTTTATCAACAAAGAGTAGACAAAGAAAAAATATACCAACCATATTCACTGGAATAGGAAAAAAAATAATTAAATCTATACCATAATAATTACCTTCATGAAGACATGCCAATCGTGAATTTTCACCCCCGCGAAATCACCTTTCTTTGTTATGATATTCTTCATGTTCGCACAAAATCCAGTGGGAAATTTAATTTTTCGAATGACTTCTTTTACAACATTATTTTGTTGGTCCGTTAACATCCATGGAAGTGAGTTTAGATTAATTTGCTCTTCGTTCCTATGAAATTGAATGACATCTTTCATTGCATGGTTGCTATCTTGAATGTATTTGCAAATTTTGAAAAAAAATTCTTTGTCACTCCTTCCATCCAATATTCGCCATAATGTTTCGGTCACATTCTTTCCGATATGCATTGTATCAAATAGATGAGTAATTTGTAGGTGCTCATAGTAGGGCAACCTACTAAATTGTCTAGGATAACTTTTCATTCCTCGTGGAAGCCCATTAATGCCTTCAGGATCACATGAACGACAATCATGAAATTACATAAATCAATGTCAATTACAGTAAACAATACACAATATAACATATCATATATGATGATTCATTATACGTACCTTGGCGATTTCTATTATATTGCAACTTCCATAGGTGAGGTGTCATTCTCTACAGTTTTAATGCAATCTCTTGCTTTCCGTTGAACAGATGTTTTTCAGTAGTTCGATACCTGTGATTCTTATAGAGGAAGTGTCTATACTCATCAAACACCTCCTTTCCTAAGCTTTTTGAACGACGAGATTTGATCTTAGGACCACAAACTGGACATGCAAATTTCCCCTTTGTCTAAAGACCTACATAAAGAGATGGAATATCTGTGTCAATTATAATTATATACAAAATGACTGGATTATTTAGAAAAACATGCGTGCGTAGTATATTAACTAGTAGTTCGTATAATTTTTTGCAAATAAAGTGGAACTTATAATTACATACCACAAAAATGGGTTAACCCTAGGGCATCATGTATTTTCCATACAAGCATTGCATGGAATTGAAATTGCCTTTATCGTATTAGTCTAGATACGTCATACATAGTGATGCCATTCCATAACTTCACTAACTCGTCAATAAGAGGTTCGATATATACATTCATATCTTTGACTTGGTACTTACCTGATTGATTTGAACATATAAAAAATATAATTATGAGACGTACCATTTAGATTATATATATTAAACCATATTGCATAATAGAAAAACATTAAATATATATATATGACATTATGCGACAAATGAGATACCACTACATTAAAAAAAAAAACTGCAGGGTTCGTACCTGGAACAATCATCGACAACACTATATGCTCCCTCTTTATTGTCAACCATGGAGGAATGTTGTTGTTGATAAAAAAAATAGGCCACACCGAGTAAACGAATCTCATCTCTGCAAATGGATTGACACCATCTGCTGCCAAAGAAATCCTAAGATTACGAGGTTCTTCTTTAAAGTGAGGCCATTTTTCCTCCATATCTCTAAATGCAGACCCATCTGCAGGCATCCGAATAATGTTGTCTTGACTTCTATTCCGTGCATGGTAATCCATAAAATGCGCTATGTTTTTGCACCTAAACAGTCGTTGCAAACGTGGAATAATGGGAATATAATGTAGAACCTTGCGAGGCACCTTTTTAGTTACTTGATCTGTGTGATATCTACTGATATGACATTCAGGACATTCTGTTGCAAATTCATGCTGATTGTAATATAGAACATGGTCATCAGGGCATGCATGAATTGCTTCATACTGCATTCCAATTTCTTTCATGATGGTAGATAAATATCGATATGTGCGAGGTAAAATATTTGACGGTGGTAACAAATATTCACCTATCATGCTACAACAAATTAAAATAAAAATCTAGTTAATATAATATAGAAATAATATTAATGAAACAAATTTCATCCGTATTAATTTGACTTATATATGAATTAACAATAAAATACACAATCATATATATTTTGTGATGGAATATATTACATACCTTAACATCCGTGTGACTGATATGTTTGAAAGACCATTCATAACCTTCAAGTTCATTATCAACAATATAGCAGAGAGAAGATTTGTCTTGGAACCCTCATAAAGGGGTTCGTATGCCTTATCAAGAAGAGGTATATCATGAATATCATCAAAATGTTCATCATTTTCATGATCATCATCATCATCATCAACATCCATTCCAACATTAAATGAATCATGGATCAAATTATTTGTAACATCATCTTCAACTATGTTATCAGTATGATCATCTTCTTCATTAATGTGATGATCGTTAACTTGTTCTCCATTAATATTCATAGCTTCCAAGACTTGTTCTGGAAGCACTTCCTCTGGACGAAGTGCCCTAGGATGTCTTTCCTTTATAATTACATGAAACCATAAATAGATAAAAGTTTAATATAAGAAATTCAAACGCAAAATGTAAACATTTATGTGATGCATTTAAAATGTAACAAATTTTGTACTGTTGGGATGAAAAGAACAACGGCCAATTGTACTGTTGGTCAAATAGGTGCATCCAAACTATCCAAGAGACATAATAATTGACCCAATTACTGAGCAAAGCTACTCAAATATAACCCAAAAATTCTCATACTGCACTCCACTAAGGTAAGATAAATGATGCTATGGTAATTTCTATAGAGAAAATATAAGAGAAATTACAACATGCCAATATAGTCGTTATTTATATTATCATGATGGAAAGTGTCACAAATCTAGAGAGTTAAGTGCTTTCCTCGGTGAGTGGGTTAGTCTCACTAATGAACAAATAAATGAGTTATTCTACTATACCCTAGATTCAACATGCACAAAAGAAAAAAAATATTATAATAAATATTTAATATTAAAATAATATTTATTGTCCATGTTAGTCCCCATCTATTGAAACCATGATCAATACATAAATTTACAAAAGCAATCAAAATAAAAACATATATAATGCAAAACTTACAAATGGATGGTATTCATGTCCCCCCTCGGCATTCCCATGCTCCCTACAATGTTTTCTGGTTTTTGTGATCAAAATTCTTCTCCTCTTAAAGCCCCTGCATTGACTCCATGGACAATAGCATTTCCCATCACCCCTTCTTTCAACGCCTTCCCACAATCGAGCAAGCAATTGTCGATTTTGTTCGTCTGGATCAGGAATATTTCTAGTTGACATTTTCTCGTAAATAGCTTGAATATTGAAGATTATCGATCTTAGAAAATGAAGCTCGGCCAAACTTCGCTCACTTGAATCACAAAAACAATGGAAATAATGAAAAATAGAACGCCGAATAAAAAACTTCCGCAAACCATTGCTTGTATAGCAAACATGTCGGAATGTTTCAAGATTTATAAGTTTTAAAAGTCATCCTGCCGTCGGATATCCGACGCCTTGAACCTAGTTACGATTGGAGATTTGATGTCAGACATCTGACATCAACGGGTGGTATAAATTGGCGTCGGATATCCGACATCCTAAGGCTTAATATGATGTCGGATATCCACAGGCCATCGGATATCCGCATATCCGTCGGATATCCGAATATTATAATAAATATTTAATATTAAAATAATATTTATTTTTCATGTTAGTCCCCATCTATTGAAACCACGATCAATACATAAATTTACAAAATCAATCAAAATAAAAACATATATAATGCAAAACTTACAAATGGATGGTATTCATGTCCCCCCTCAGCGTGCCCATGCTCCCTACAATGTTTTCTAGCTGTTGTGATCAAAATTCTTCTCCTCTTAAAGCCCCTGCATTGACTGCATGGACAATAGCATTTCCCATCACCCCTTCTTTCAACTCCTTCCCACAATCTAGCAAGCAATTGTTGATTTTGTTCGTCTGGATCGGGAATATTGCTAGTTGACATTTTCTCATAAAGAGCTTGAATATTGAAGATTATCGATCTTAGAAAATGAAGCTCGACCACACTTCGCTAGCTTGAATCACAAAAACAATGGAAATAACGAAAAACAGTCCGCCGAAAAATAGTCTGTCGAATAAAAAAACTTCTACAAACCATTGCTTGTATAGCAAACATGTCGGAATGTTTCAATATTTATAAGTTTTAAAATTCATCCTGCCGTCGGATATCTGACGCCTTGAACCTAGTTACCATTGGAGATTTGATGTCGAACATCCGACATCAACGGGTGGTATAACTTGGCGTCAGATATCTGACATCCTAAGGCTTAATATGATGTCGGATATCCACAGGCCGTCAGATATCCCAAGGGCCTCGTCGGATATCCGCATATCCGTCGGATATCTGACATCTCCTTCTATCAATTTAAAAAAAGTCATCAAATTTTGAAATTTTTAAGCTAAAATCCCACGACACAGTCCTTTTTCCTCGGAGGTCATCGGATTTTGTCGTCGGATTTTGGGTTCAAATCCACTAGTGGTGGATTTCTTGAAGTATTTACACTTTTAAATGAATATTTGGTATGGTGGGTAGGTGATGGTTTCCATATTCGATTGGTGGTGGACCCGGTGATTGGGTGCAAGGTACTCCTTTCACAGACTATGTTGATCACATTACACTCGAAAGGGATATATCTTTTAAATCATTCTATAAAATTGCTATTCGTCCCATTTATTGATTAATGGTGATCAGTGGCAGATATTGGCATGTTAGGGGAGGTGGGTCGAGAGTGGGATGGATATATTACAGTTCGTAATCATTGTGGGATTCGACTATTATCGCAGCAAGACATCCTTTTGTGGTATTGGGGTGAATAGAGCAGTGATATCACCACAAGCATGGCCTACTCAAGCATTTCCTCCAAACATCTTCTTGAACATCCGCAGTGGTGGTTTCGAAGACTATGAAATTGGCGCACGCCCATAAAAATACTCTGTTTCGTCTGGTTGGTACTAATTGATAATATTTTAACTGTTGATCATTCTATTAGAAGAGGGGGAATGAGCCCCAATGGTTTCCCCCTTTTCTATCAAGATTTTGAGACTGTGGATCATATGTTTGTTAATTGTCAATTTACTCTTCATATTTGGTGTTAAGTTTAAGATCGTTGGGGCATCGATTTCTGCTAGAATCAAGGAACCTTAGGCTCAGTTCTTTCCAGGTGGTACCATTAGAGAAGGTTTTTTTCATCCTTTCCTTTATTATTTATCTAAGGTATATGGAGATTAAGGAATCTGATCTTATTTGAAGGATTCAATAGCAACTTTGCTCGAGCCTTCTCCTACATTATGAGGTTCCTCTCGGGTGCTATTGATGAAATTCCTATTAATAAATTTAAGTCTTATTTTCTTCTTCATATTGTTGGCTCGAATCCACTGGAAGATGTTGTTGGTGCTGAACAGAATGGAACTTGTGGTGCAGGTTGTCTACTCCTTATCACATGTGATTGTTATTATGATCTCTCCCTTGGATGTGGAATGGGGAGCAACTCCATAGCAGAACTATTATCACTTTGGGATCTCCTTACTTTTTCCATTTCTAAGAACATTACAGGCTTACGGATTTTAGGAGACTACTATGATCATTCACTGGGCCCAAGGCAAGCAACATCTTTGGGTGGCCTGACTTGACCATTGGAAAAGGAGAATTTCTTTATTACTTCAACAACTCTCTACCTTTAATTTTCAACATATCTCAGGGATATTTAACCAAAGAGCCGATACTCTTTCTAAGAAGGGATTGAGCCTTGGAGAAGGTGTCCTCCATTCTTCCTTTTTTTATGATAAGAAGCTAATCGAGGAAGGAATTTTCAGCATGTATTAACTCTATTTTTTGTTTATTTTGATTATCCTTTTTGGGATTAAAAAGGTTTTTTTTTATATTATTAGTGAAATTAGATACGCTTTGAATTATGGTAGCATTGTAAACATTATGTAAACAACATACTACTCTGGATTGATAGAGGCTAGATATGATTTCTAACTAAAAGATTATATTGTAATGAATGTAAACACAGTTCTATCCAAGGACAGGAAACATTTGTAAGTTTCTTTGATTCACCCCATGAATAGCAAGAAAAATAAATCGTCTAAAAAAAAAAAGATGGACTTGACTCGACTTGGTGCATACGGTGAAGATAATATAAAAATAGATTGTCAGCATTTTTGTTTGTCGGGTGAGGGGGTTGTTTCACTTTTGTCATGAAAATATTCATGAAATACAGATTTTGTCTGTGGGGTAAGGTGAAGCACATGTTTTACTTTACTTTTTGCTTTTTAGATCAAAAAATATGATATCACTATTTATTTAATAATTTTTTTTAATTATTTTTTTTAGATAAATAATTAATTAATTTTTGAATTATTGTCAAGCATATATATATATAATGCACACATATTCATAATGCTAAACACCTTTTCTTTCACGATGTACAAATATTTCAAACTTTTTGTCATCTCATATTTCACATAACAATAAAAAAGTGGACTTAACTCGACTTGGTGCATATGGTGGAGATGACATAAAAATAGATGGCCGGCATTTTCTTTGTTAGGTCATAGGGTTATTATGCTTTTATCATGTCAAACAGTACCAAACTTTCTTTATGAATGTGAAAACATTAGTATAATATGGATTTTGTGTGGGGGACCGAGGTGAAGTACATGCTCTGTTGGTTAGATAAGAAAATATGTTATTATTATTACTAGTTTAGCAATCTTTTAAAAAAATAGTTTTCTTTTTTTTTAAACGAGAAGCTAATTAAAATTTGAAGGACATGTTTCAATTTTTTATTACGAGATAAGAAAATAATTTAGCTTTTGTCATGTCTAACTTAATTATTAATTATATTATGTATATGTTTTTTTTTTGTTATTTTATCTTTTGTCATGCCAAATTTGACTTGGTGCATAGGGCATCCAACACATAATTGGACACAGGATTGTCAAACACATGTCTCACTTTTTTCTCATTAGGTGAGAAAATAACATAGAATGACCAACACATAGTTGGACACATTATTGTCGCGTATGTGTTCCATTTTTTCCTCATTAAATGATAAAATAATATAAAGTGGCCAACACATAGTTGGACACATTAATCTCAAGCACATGTCGCACTTTTTTCTCATTATTGGACACATTATTGTCAAGTATGTGTTCCATTTTTTCCTCATTAAATGATAAAATAACATAGAGTGGCCAACACATAGTTGGACACATTAATCTCAAGCACATGTCTCACTTTTTTCTCATTAGATGATAAAACAATTTAGCTTTTGGAAACATTCCTCTCAAGCACATGTCTCACTTTTTTCTCATTAGATGAGAAAATAATTTAACTTTTGTCAAGTTGAACTTAATTCTTTTTTCTCATTAGATGGAAAAACAATTTAGTTGTTGGAAACATTACTCTCAAGCACATGTCTCACTTTTTTCTCATTAGATGAGAAAATAATTTAACTTTTGTCAAGTTGAACTTAATTCTTTTTTCTCATTAAATGAAAAAACAATTTAGTTGTTAGAAACATTCCTCTCAAGCACATGTCTCACTTTTTTCTCATTAGATGAGAAAATAATTTAACTTTCGTCAAGTTGAACTTAATTAATTATGCTATGTATACTCCACTTTTTCTTGGTTACTTTACCTTCTATCATGTCAAGCTTGACTTGGTGCATATGGTGACAAACACATAGTTGAATATTTTGTTTACTTACTTATGTATAAAAATAGTAATAGTAGGAAATATTTTTTTCACAAATATTTTTATGTATAAACATAGTAGAAAATAAAAATAGTGAAACAAATTATTTTTTTCCAAAAAAAATGTCTTTATTTATTTCATAGTAAACCAAAACACATTGTTTAGGTGCACTTGGCACTAATTTGAACAATTTATAACACTACGGTGATTTTAATCTTGCCCACTGTATAAACAAAAAAAATAGAGTTTGCAAATATCTATTTTACAATTCTTTTACCAAAATGCCAATAAGAAAATATTATGTATATTCATATTGTTTTCACTCTTGTTCATTTTTTAAAACAAAGTTTTAAATGTCAACCAAAATAAACATACTTTCAAAATTTTGAAATTGTTTCAGTTTTGTTTATAAAAAGATTTTTAATTAGCTATCATCACATATAGTCAAGTATTGTTATATTTTCATCAAATTCTCCATCTTTTCTCCTTATGAAAGATATTGAGCCTGTAGGATGCAACAATACAACCTTTCATAGTAATTCTTCCTCTTCATTCTTCTCTCTGAAAATATGACAAATTTTTAAGAATTGAAAGTCCCTGCAAAAGCTTTTAAAGGCTTCCCTGTTCCCTACAAGTTGTTATTCCACAGTTGCTTTGTGCCTCCCATCCAATTCACCATTAACGAGAAATATCCAAACACCTACAAATCTTTCACATTTTCTTGTATAACATTTTTTAGTAAGATTCTCAAAGCTAGGCACTAAGCCCTACTATTTGAACCACTACCACTATTTTCTTTGAAAAAAATACTGTAAGTATCTGAAAAGTGAAGAATAACTCCCAAACCACAAATTCTATCCTCACCTTCACATCCCCCTAAAAAAAAAAAAAAAAAACAATAGAACTTTTTATCAATACTTATATCCTTATGAATTCTCACCTTTGGGGCCTTTTCCTTTTCTTTGTAGAATTTGGACAGCGCTAGTACTTGTGTAGTAACCTGGAAAGAAGGGGTTTGTTTTTATTCAAATATCCTTTCATTTCTTGCATTCCATACACCCCAGATCACTAGAAAAAGGAAAACTCTTTAGAGGTCAAAGTTCAGCTCTCCTAAACCATTGTTCAAGACAATTTACAGTAGTGTATGCTTCATATAAATTTGTAATCTAGAGACTAACATTGATATATGTTAAAGAAATGTAACTACGAAATATATTCTAAATGTATTTGTCTATTATTGTATTCCTCCTTCGGGAGATGTCATTGATGTAATTGATAATGTAAGATTCATTAAAAGAGTCAATGTAAACCCTAACTGATTAGGTCGGCCTGGAAATACTAGAAAATAATATTTTATTGTAAAGCGTATAGGTCGGCCCAGTCAGGTGAGTTAGAGTCGACCTAATTAGTAAAAGGTCAAGTCAATTGTAAAGTATAAATAGGGGATTGAGTTGCTCATTTGTAACACTCATCTAACTCACTCGAGTTCACATAGGAGAGAGAGAAGTTCGCACCAGTGAAGGAGAGGAGTTGATTTTGCCTTGGGTTTTTATCTTGTACTTGTGAATTCTATATTGAGGAAGTTTTGTCGGCATTTTCTCCCTTGTGGTTTCCTCGAGAGAAATATTGTGTTCTTTTTGTTTATTGTGCTTGTCTTTCTTTCAGTGAATGAATTGTTTAATGTTATTATGCTAAACAAGTGAAAAAATAACATGGTATCAGAGCAGGCCTAAAAGAAAACATTGTGCAGCCTCTGTAACTGCAGAAACTAGGGTTTCTTATTCCGGGAGCTCTCTTCACGCATCAGCTAAAAAGAGGGTGCATATAAATTGCCTCCCTGGGGCACATCTTTCAGTCGAATTACAATTTAATTCCGAGATTTTTCATTTTTGGGTCCCCCACTTCAGCCCAGAGAGAACTAGGGCATCAATTTTCTGGAACATGTGCTCACAGAATCAGGAGAAGGAGTAATTTTCTCAACTTGCATTGAGGAGGCGCATCTTTTCATCCCATTGGTTTTCCAAAATTCTGAAGTTGCAAAATTAGGGTTTCTCTGTCAAACCCTAGGTCAAGGAAGAAGCAATTTTCAGAAGGACAAATTTTACTGGTAAGTCCTACATCTATTCTATTTCCATTTGAGGTTCTCATTTTATCAAAATGACAAGTAATACAAAGCTTGATGAGAAGCTTGAAGGAGTTGAGAACTTCAGGGCATGGAAATATAGAGTCTTGCTCATTCTTGAAGAACATGACCTAGAAGGGTTTATAAAAGAGGGACTTACAGAACCAGGAGGAGATGAGGCCAAATCAAGACACAAGAAGAATATGATCAAGGCTAAGAGGATCATAGCTGATTCTATCAAAGATCACTTGATCCCTCAAGTATCATCAAAGAAGACTCCAAAAGAGATGTTGATTCCTTGACTAGCCTGTTTGAAGGAAAGAATATCAATAGGAAGATGACCTTGAGAAATCAACTCAAGGGTGTGAAGATCCAGAAGTCTGAGACTATGCACTCATACTTCTCCAAAGTGTCCTAGATCAAAGAACAATTAGAATCTATTGGAGATATGGTAGAATATGCTAAAGTTGTGATGACTACTCTGAATGGTCTTCTTACAGATTGGGAATCCTTTGTTTGTGGCATATGTGCTAGGAAGAAATTAATCTAGTTCAGACAACTATGGGAAGAGTGTGTGAAAGAAGAATAAATAATAGTAGTAAGAGAGGAGAAATTGAATGACAATGAATATCAATCTTTGGAAACTCATGCCAAAGGTGGAAGGAAAAGAAAGAATGGTGTGCATACCCGTGACCACTCTCCCAAGAGATATCATAAATATCAAAGGGGAAAGAGATTCAAGAAAAACCTATCATCAATTGAATGTTACTCTTGTCACAAGACATGACACATTGCAATATATTTTCCATTCAAATCTGGACAACCTAAGAAGAAAAAGAAAATATTTCATGCTCATGCAGCGGAAGATAGTGAATATGATGATCATGAAGTCAAAACCAAAGAAGATGATGATACTAGTGAAGAATATGTACTAATCTCATCCCACACTTGTTCAGTATCCCATGGAAGTGATACTTGGCTAGTGGATAGTGTATCCTCAAAACACATGATGGGATACAAGGAATCTCTTTCACATCTCATGCAGAAAGATTCTCCACACAAAGTAAAGCTTGGAGATGACCACCAATATCCTATCAAATGAATGGGAGAGGCCACTTACAAATTGGACTCTAGAAATTCCATGAACATGAAGGAAGTATTATATGACCCAGGTTTGAAAAAGAACCTTCTTTCTATTTCAGCATTAGATAAGAAAGGTATTAGAATTGCATGTATAGATGGTGAAGTTATTATGTGGCCAAAGGGGAAGACTATCAATGATGCAGCCGCTATTCGAGTAGAAGAAGGAGGAATTGATAAAATTAAGGGTCATGCAAATTCAACACTGATGACTAGTACCATGATCCCTTGTGAACTATGGCATAGAAGACTAGCTCATGTACATTAAAATGCCTTACCAATAGTGAGTAAGGTGGTGACTGGACTACCAGAGATTCAAGTTGATAATGAAGGAGTGTGCAAAGGATGTGCACAAGGAAAAAGTACAAAGAATCCATTTCCCAGCAGTGATAGAAAAAGCTAAAGTTATATTGGACATTATTCACTTTGACATTTGTGGACATATGTCTACCACTTTGTTACAAATTTAAAAATCAGAAAATATCTAATTACAATAATTAATAATAATCAAGAAATATCATTTATGAGGATATGTGACTCCTCATTAAAAGGTGCCCAAACTTTATTTAAGTGGGCCACTCATTGTAATTTAAAATCATCTTATCATCTATAAAATATATTATTATTATCGAAATGTGGGATTCGAAGTATCTATGGGCATTTTAGATTATTTACGGGCGCTAAGAAGTTTTTACACTTCATGTGGTATCAGAGCCCCTTCTTGGGCATCTCCGATACTGGCTTTTGGCTAAAAATTAAGACTTTGTCTGATCATTTTAAAGGTTTTCTGAGTTTTGAGGTCCTTGACCTTAACCATCACTCATTCACTCACACACCCACGCTACACCCACATTCTTGTCCAATGTTCTCCCTCCTTCTCCATGCTCTGCACACCTCCCAACGTACCCCTCCCCTCGCTCATGTCATCCCTCACGCTCCTCCAGTGCCTCTCCACCTCCCAATTTTCCCACGAATCAGCCACCACCTCCTCTCACGCACCTCCCTTCCACCGCCAACTCCCGAGCCTACCCCCGCTCTCACCCTCGACCAATCCCTCCCGCAAGTTCCCTCTGCCATGGCTCCTCCGCCTCCGTCCAGCCACGCCGCCGCGTCTAAACCATGTCACCTGCACCTCCACCAACACACGCGCCCACCTTAGGAAACTGCCCTCGCCATCCCTCCCTCCTCTCTGCGCAGCTCTAACTCCATCCTGCTGCATCCACCCCCCAATCAACCATCCCATGCCATCGCATCCAATCCATCCCTTCATCCTCCGCATGTCCTACGCCTATGTTGCTCCCTCTACCTGCTCCAACCCTACATCTGCTCGCAAGTCTTAAACTCTAATTTCGTCCACCTTTCAAAAACAAAACATTATTATTATTATTATATGTTAAAAAAAACAAGTTTCCATTTAAATAAAAGTATAATAAATTATTATTACAATTAATAATAATTGTTATTATATTATTATTAATATTAATTTTTAATAATAGTAATAATAAATATATATTTTTAATAATTGTAGTTATTACAATTATTATTAAAGAAAAAAGGAATATATATATAATATTATTACTATTACATTTTAATAATTATCATTATTATCAAGGAAAATAATCAAATTCTTTTGAATAAGAATTATTTGGAGAACAAAACAGAATCAAACGACAAAAAAAGTCAAAACAAGGATTGTCAAAGAAGCAAAAGACATAATCGCAAACGATGGCACCTACATATTCATAAATGAAGTCACAATTACAAGCAGCATTGGACAAGTTAGAGAAATATAAAGCGACCAATAAATATCTTCAATTCGATATTATGAAGCAAGAATTGCGTAATCATTTAGCATAACAAGAGAATTATAGCTTAAAAGATCAAAAGCGAGAGCTCCAGAAAAGGTTATTAGATAAGGATAAGGAAATTTCACATCTAAGAAGTCACAATCAAAAACTGGAAGACAAAATCAGAAACTCCAAAAATGTCGAAGAATCACCTTATAGAAGCGATAATGACTTCGAAGAATACATAAAGCGTTTAAACAAGCTCATCATGGATAAAGATACTGAATTGATGCAAACCCAGAGAAAACTAGGAAATCAAGAATCAGAGAGATGTCGACATCAACAAAGAAGGGAAAACTCCAACAACAATATGAAGACATTAAGAAGACACATAAGTTGGAAATTACAAAAATCAACAATACATTATCAAGCAATACCGAGAAACTAAGTTGATTACGAAATCATAACAAAACATTAATTATGAATATTAAAAAGTTGAAACATAGTCAGAAGAAGGAACATTCCAATGAAGACCTTGAAGGAAGAATACTAGAAAAGCAAAGAAGAAAACCAAATCTTAAGAAATCTTAATCAAGAACTAGAAGAACAAATCAAGAAGTTAAAAAGAGAAAAAAAGTCGTAAGACGAAAGGTTAGAGGAGATTCAAAGTGCACAAATCCAGAAGAAAGCATCTAGAATCTCCGAAAAACAAATTCAAGTTGACGAAGAAGGAACGAAAACAAATTCAGTCCTCATCAAAGTTCAAAAAGAAGTCAATTTAGCAGAAAAGCGAACAATAAAAACTCCTTATCAACACCCCAATCATAAAAGTCATTTTGACCAACGACAGGGTCAAAATGAACATAAACAGGGAATTTATGATGTCAGATGCGACGGAACACAAAATCTATAACCTAAACAGAAAACATGAAGACTTATCTAGCAAGGCGACCAACAGTCAACTTCGATGAAAGTAAATCTTGGATGGATCACTTCCGAGGAAATGTGACATTTCAGTTCATGGATTCAAAAATTATATCACCATGTTTCATCAAGTGTTGAAGTTACAACTTTAGATAGACATATGAAGATGTTACGAACAAAAATAATTGATAATACTTCACTAAACTAATATTTTAGGACAAAGCTTCCCTTAATGGGAAGGAAATGTTACAAATATAAAAATAAGAAAATATCTAATTACAATAATTAATAATAATCAAGAAATATCATTTATGAGGAGATGCAACTCCTCATTAAAAGGTTCCCAAGCTATATTTAAGTGGGCAACTCATTGTAATTTAATATCATCTTATCATCTATCAAATATATTATTATTATCGAAATGTGGGATTCGAAGTATCTGTGGGCATTTTAGATTATTTACGCGCGTTAAGAAGTTTTTATACTTCACACTTCATTAAGAGGGTAATATGTTTATTATGCTTCTTTTATTGATGATTACTCCCGCAAAACATGGATTTATTTTCTAAAGAATAAGAATGAAGTTTTTGAAAAGTTTAAAGAGTTCAAGGCTCTTGTAGAAAGCCTCTCTGAAAAGAAGATCAAGATAGTAAGGATAGATAATGGATGGGAATACACTTTAGGTGATTTCAAATATTTATGTAAACACACAGGGATTAAGAGGGAGCTTACCATTCCCTATAATCCACAACAGAATTGTGTAGCTGAAAGAAAGAACATAACTATCAAGGAAGCAGTGAAGGCCATGATCCATGATCAAGACCTACCCATGCACCTATGGGATGAAGTAGCTAGAACCGTAGTCTATGTACAAAATAGAATATCTCACAGTGCTCTTGGCAAAAGACCCCATAAGAGATGTTTACAGGTACGAAGCCTGAATCTAGTCATCTAAATGTATTTGCATGTCCAGTATTTATTCACATTCCAAAAGAGAAGAGATCGAAGTTGGATCCTTCAGGAAAGAAGGGAATATTTATTGGTTACAATGAGCAATCAAAGGCTTACCGTATCTACATCCCAGGATTCCACCAAATTGTTATTAGCAGCGATGTTACATTTGATGAAGACACAACTTTCAACAAGTCTAAGAAAACACATGAGGATGAAGAGGGACATAACGCTCCTAGAGTTACAGAAACTAATAATGTACCAAATAGAAATGTTGAAGAGGAACCTATTCCAAAAGATCATGATATGACAGAACCTCGAAAACCTGAGGAGACACCTCATGAAGAAAATCCACGAAAGAGAAGACCAGCTTAGGCACGATAATTAATACAAGATGCGGGAATATATGGTGCCCTAGAAGGAACCAATAGAGAAAGCAAGAGACCAAGCCCATATTCCAGCTATGTAGCCTTGATGTGTAACCTTGTTGAAGAAGATCCCGCGTGTTTTGAAGATGCGACAAAGAAGAGAGGAACATGTCCTCGGAATCAGATGATGAACTAGAACACACTGTTAGAGACTCTTGCAAGGATTCTAGGATCATGAGAGATCCTACCAAACAAAAAAAGATAAGTATTTGAATTGTCATTTCCTGTACTGTCCAGTTGTGTACATATTTATGTTCCTAGATTTATGATGTTTATTATGCATGTCAAAATGTTTGCATTAATGAACATAATACCAATATGCATGTGATCCTTAAAAACATTCCATTGCTACTTATCTAGAAGGAAACCTCTTTGTTGACATATTGGGAGTAGTGCACGCTATTAATAATGTTCTGGTAGAGATGAAAGGCATCTAGAAAGTTACCGTATGAATAAGGGATATGGATGAATGTTGTGTTGGCTAAGATAGTTGCATGAATGTGTGAATTTGTCATTATTAATATATTTTGGAAACTATGAAATGCTTCTAACCATGCAAGTGAATTTGATTTGTAGGAAATATCGTGTACGATCACCTACACACGAAGAATGATGATATTTGTTTCATAGAACAAGACTTATGAAATCAAGAAGTACAAAGCAAGGGTTCTCTCAGAAAGAGGGATTCGACTATGACGAGATGTTTCTCTAGTGTCCAAACACACTTCCTCAGTGGTGGATATTACACTAGATAGATGGTGTAATCGAATTAGAAGAAGATATCGAGCAACCTCCAGGACTCTCTATAGAGAACCACATGTGTGCATATTGAAGAAGACTTTGTATGAGATCAGAAGGCACCCATGGGATAGGATGATCACCTAGAGTGATGAGATATAAACCTTTGCTACAAGGTTGAAGATGAGGATCTCATGGATGGGTGCAAGAGAAAACTTACAATCAAAGTTGTATCAAGATGTCAGAGAATCGAGTGTTCCATGATAGATCGAAGCATATCGAGATCAAGTTTCACTATATTTGGGATATGGTGCAGAAGGGAGTTGTAAATATAAAGTATGTTCCTATAGAGGAACAAGTTTATGATGTGTTGACTAAGCCTCTGTCTCGCATAAAGTTTGAATACTTTCGAGACAAGCTTGGTGTGGTCTGAAAGGACCTCCCTCGACAAAGGGAGTGATAGTGATTCCAGTCCTTGTAGGTTAAAGATCAGTACTTTCCAACTGATAGAGATACCAATCCTTATAAGTTCAAGATCAGTAATTTCTGACTGATAGAGATGCCATTCCTTGTAGGCTAAAGACTATTACTTAGCGACTGATAGAGATGCCAGTCCTTGTAGGATGAAGATCAGTACTTGCTAACTGATAGAGATGTCATTCCTTGTAGGCTGAAGATCAGTACTTTTCGGCTGATAGAGATGCCAGTCCTTGTAGGATGAAGATCAGTACTTGCTAATTGATAGAGATGCGAGTCCTTGTAGGCTGAAGATTAGTACTTTTCGACTGATACAGATGGCATTCCTTGTGGGATAAAGATCAGTAATTTACGACTGATAGAGATGCCAGTCCTTGTAGGCTCAAGATCAGTACTTGCCGACTGATAGAGATTCCAGTCCTTGCCGACTGAAGATCAGTACTTGTCAATTGATAGTGTTCCAGTACTTGTTTACTGATGGTTATTTTTGTTCCAGTACTTTTTTACGGATGGTTATTGTTGTTCCAGTCTTTATTTATGGATGATTGTTGTTCCAGTACTTGTTTACTAATGGTTATTATTGTTCTAGTATTTATTTACTGATGATTGTTGTTCCAGTACTTGGTTACCGATGGTTGTTGTTGTTGCTCTAGTATTTACTGATTGATTATTGTTGTTCCAGTGCTTTCCGAACAATGATTGATGTTGTTCCAGTGCTCGTACACTAATGATGTTGCTGATGGTGATATTCCAGCAGACGATGATGATGTTGATGATGGTCATATTCCAACAGATGTTGATGATGTTGTTGATTGTGATATTCTAATAGATGTTGATGATGTTGCTGATGGTGATATTCTAGCAGATGATGATGATGATAATGATGGTGATATTCTAGCAAATGAGGATGCTGATGATGATATTCCAGCAGACGACGATGTTGATGACGATATTCCAGCAGACGAGGATGTTGATGGTGATATTCCAGTAGACAATGATGATGATGTTGATGATGATGATTCCAGTAGATGGTGTTGATGATACCCCATACATATGATGATGTTCGAAAAACATCCTACGACATATAGAGATTCACAATTCAGTTGGACATTTGTTGATGTTGTGTATGTTGCCCACATAACACCTTCCTAGTTAAGAGGGAGTGTTAAAGAAATGTAACTATGGAAGATATTCTAAATGTATTTGTCTATTATTGTATTACTCCTTCGGGATATTTCATTGATGTATTTGATAATGTAAGAGTCATTGAAAGAGTCAATGTAAACCCTAACTTATTAGGTTGGCCTAGAAATACTAGAAAATAATATTTTATTGTAAAGTGTACAGGTCGGCCCAGTTAGGTGAGTTAGAGCCGACCTAATTAGTAAAAGGTCAAGTCAATTGTAAAGTATAAATAGGGGACTGATTTGATAATTTGCTACACTCATCTCATTGTCACTCAAGTTTGCATAAGAGAGAGAGAAGTCTGCACCAGTGAAGGAGAGGAGATGATTTTATCTTGGGGTTTTATCTTGTACTTGTGAATTCTATATTGAGGAATTTTTGCCGGGGTTTTATCCCTTGTGGTTTCCCTGAGATAAATATTGTCTTCTTTGTGTTTGTTGTGCTTGTCTTTCTTTCAGTGAATGAATTGCTTAATGTTATTATGGTAAACAAGTGAAAAAATAACAAAATCTATCCAAATTTGCTTAAAGAAAGGGCATTGAAGAAAAACACGAACCTTGGTTTCTTCGGCACACTTACACAAAGAACAAAAGCTTGGCCCCCGTTTCCATATATTATCCCATGTAGGTGCTTTTCCTTTGAGGATTAACCACATAATTTTTTTACATTTATGTGGGGCCTTGATTTTCCATAAATCTGACCACCACCATTTATGTTGTTCCTCCCTACCAATACAAAATAGATTATAAGCCTGCTTGAATTTAAAACTCCGACCCACCAAATTACCTATACATATCAGTGAATCTCTTTCCTCACTTAATCTAATATGTCCATGTCACATTTCAGCACACCAATTGTCCCATTCTATTTTGCAAATCTGAGATAGACCCAAAGACTCAGTAGATTTCCACCTCTATGTCTAAGTAGGATCATTTTACAATTCCCCAGCATGCTTGATGCAAACTATACCATGGCTCTTCAACAAAAATTAAATTCATTTGATAAAAACTGCTACAACCCACAACCCATAATAACGTCTTCCCCAATTAAAGCTCTTGCCCCGTCACCCAACCTCCACACAAGTAAAGCACCAACAACCGAAAAAGCAATCGTAATTGCTTTAAAATGAACCGATCCACCCTTGTATCTTTTTTCCGGATTGTTGATCCAATCTACAATTTCATTGCTAGTTTTCCATAAACCTTCCTTTGGTATGAAATTCCACATAGATTTAGCTACTAGTGACATGCCAAATTTAAATAAATCCTTTACACCTCACCCTCCTATTGGCCTCCCCAACAACAACCCTTTCATTTTTGAAAAATGAATGGGCCCCCACTAGAAGAATTTTCAGCGTACTTCAAATAATGATTCAATATGCTAGGTATCTAATTAACTAAGGGTAGTTGCTTGGGTTTAAGTTTTTTATTTTCCTGCTCATTTGAGAGTTGGGATGATTTTATTTACTGTTCGATATTGAAATGCATGTAATATGGGGGTAATTTATGAGATATTTATGAACATGATTGTGATCAATTTTTTGGATTCCATGACTAAAAGCATGGAATTTAAAAAAAAAACTGATAAACATTTTGAATAATTGAATTTTCATATTTTGTCATTCTACATCCTAATACATGAACATTCTGCAGCTTGGTTTAAATTACCTGTTTGTCTCAATTTATACATTATTTGAACCTTGTCAGTATTATATTATGTAGATTGAAAGAATGATTATATATCTCATATTTACATCTAGATTTGTTGTTACTACTTTCGATTTGATGTGGTATCATAAAATTGACTTAATTCAACTTCCAACCAATTATGTAATCATTCATCTTCCTTGATATTTCATAGGGATCTGAAATAAATTTGAGTCTACCTACATGTTCTATTATGCTAAATCATGCACTCAAGATATGGTATTATGGTATTGATGGACACCTTTGATCAAATTTGATGTTTCATTATGTCAAACTTAAGTGATTTCTTCAATGGATAAGGGTCATTCAATTGGTCTGGTTTAGTTTAATAATATTCATTGCTATGTTGGATTAATTAACTATATTCTTATGAGTAAATTGATCCTATTATTTTTTACATTAGTAAAAAATTATTTTTATCGGATCCCTTTTATTTATTTGACCCTTGTCCTAATATAGATGGTGATAACACTATACTAATGGATTGAGTCTAATCTTATATTTCCTAACTCTTTACCCTAGCCTAATTATGTTATCAATCACTTACCTCGGCACAATTCCAACGAAGGTGTAATAAATCAAACCAAACTTACATGTTAAAAATTATAATTTGGCATATGGATGGTCATAATTATGGTTCAATGGATCAAGGTCAGCATTACTTTTGGTCGATCATGATGAAACATGTGAAATATGCATCCAGCTAGTCGATATGAATTTTCATGCCTTGTGGCGTTGTACCAAAGCTTGTGTTTGCATCTAGGTCGATGAGGTGGATAACCCTATTTTCAAAACTATGACACATCTACCATGACCCTTGACACTATTTTAGTTGTTCTTTCCCTTCTAGGAGCTTCTCCTGCTCTTAGTGTTTACCTTAGGGTTTATCCTCGCCGCAACTAATAAAACGTTTATGTTGGTTGGTCTATGCATCCACCATTGTCATCTCACCTAGCCTTACCTTGATTTTAATATGTCACTTCATCATGGGCTTAATCAACAGGTTTGAACCAATGAATTTGAGATCTATCAAGGTGAATGAACACTCGGTTCATCAGTTGGCCATTGTGGGTTGGTTAAAATTCATATGAATATTTCATGGGCACAATAAAGTTATATCCCTTGCGTTCGTGAAGTACTTTGATGATCGCCGAGTCAAAATTGGTGATATTGAGTTTGAAGTTGATGAGAATTTTATAGCATTAGCCACCAAATTACCTTGCACAAGCCAAAAATGGTTCAATAATATGCCATTAAAGGACGTCTCGTGGAAGAAGTTGCTTCGTAGGCCAAGCTCCTCCATCCATAACACAAAAGGTATGCTTAAAGCTTTATTCAAAACTCTATGGCAAGAAATTTTTGTGGTTTTGACTCAGTATGTCTCCTGCGATGGTTGGTTTACCCTGGTTCTTCGCTATCATCTTCATCTTTTTATGGAATTTTTGAGATTCGGGTTAAACCTACCCTATTTCTTGTGTATGACTCTTAAAACCATGGATCAACAAATCCAAAAAGCTTTTGAATGCTCTCCTCATAGCTTGTTACATTTCGAGTTGGTTCGGATTCTGGTCGAGTATAGGTTGGACCTCATATGGGATAATTGGAATTTGGAAGAGTTTTATTATGAGGAATAGTTTCAAGGGACATCCTCTGAGCAGAATAGTATTGTCCAAGATATAGTTCAGGTTTTACCTCATGGATATATCCTTGCCTCTACTCACAAACCTAAAATTTCAGCATCTGTTAATTAAATACCCGGCTAGCAAGTCTCTTTGTCTCTTCCTCAAGATGATTTAGTCATGTCTGAAGAAAGCCCCAAATTTCAAGCTCCATCTAATCCCCATCAATAGGAAAATGATCATGTTCCTCACGCGAATGAGGATTCCCCTTCATAGGATCGCACTCAACAATTTGATAGCCACGATGTAAAATACTCCAAATTATTGATTTAATTGGCCATTCATCTGGGTTGAAAGATGAAGAAACATATTTGGCCTATGTCTTACATGTGGATGGTAAGAATCGACCCTCTTGTGACCAATAGGAAACATTGCAATACATTCTGGAACAAACCCTTGGGAAAATGGGGATAATTCAACTCCTCCAAAAACATGGTCATTTGGAAAACTAGGTCCGTGTTGAATCTGGTAAAGAAATAAATCCTCCATTCATTAATAGTTTGGTACATAATACAAGTGGTTATGGTATTTAGTATCATGACCATATTATTGAAAAATCCCTTCCTGAAGAGGCTTTTTATGGAACCACTCATTGCGACTCTGTTCGAGTAGAGAAACAAGTATTTTCCCCAACCATGGACCCTTCAATTACTCAGACTTTATGTCGACGGGAGGATAATTATTCTACAAGTCAAATCGATCAAGATTTTTAGAAGGAAAAAAAAATGCTCATTTTGCATCTCAGTTTGATTTTCCAAGTAATGAGGAATTGAATGTTAAATTAATAACACTTTGCCTCCTAGTCAAATTCTTGATCAAAATTGTCAATTTGGTTTTGTTGAAAATGAGAATAAGGTAGTTTGTAGCACTTTGGAAAGCATATCAATTTATGAAGCAAAACTTGGGAGTACCCATACCACTCATGATGAGCAAGGGTCATCCATTTTAGTTCAATAGGAAAATGAGGTCAAACCCTATGATCAATTGAAAGAAACATGTATAGTCCATAATGGAATTGATTATTCAGTATAGGCCACAGACGCATCTGCACATTTGATTCCTAATTCAATTCCTTTTCCGAACCAATCATTTGATTTGAATCATAAGCATGGCGAATCTCATGGTAAAATGATCGAGTTTAATCATATCAATATAGCGAGTAAAAAGATGGCTTGACTGTTGTCTAGGAAAGCTAGGAATAAATCATTTATGCAAAATTCAAATGAGGTCATTGATATAAATCAACTAGAGGAATCGAGGTCTCTCCCTGAAACTCTAAAATAGAAACCACATCTCATTAGTCAACCTCAGTCTAATCATGATTATCGGTTACCTCATGGCATTGAGTCAGATCCTCAGGTTGCAGATGTAGGGCCAGCACTCGATAGATTTAAGTCTATTTGTGATCAAATGAATAAAATGGATTTTCCTCTAAGTGTACATACCAAGCCTTGCAGCTCATGTTACCAATTTATTCCCAAGCCTACTATATATAAATCAGATTATATCCTGAAGGATGCTCACCCGTTAGCACGTAAGGTTCATGATTATAAGAAGCAAATATTACGGTTGAAAGAAAATCACCAAGATGAAATCAATAAAATTAAGGAAGAATTAAAAATTCTTTAGGGCGTGCTATAATTCACACTCCATCAACATTTATGTGACTCTAGGTGCTCCTAAAACCCCCAGTTCGATCAAGTGAATGATTTTGAGTTTTATGTGTATTTTTGGGTTTGTATATAAGTAAGTATTGTTTTTAATATTATGTAGGTAACAATTTATTTCCATTACTTTAATATTTACTTTATTTACAATTATTAGTATTGTTTATATGAAGTAGCTGTAGAATCTTAAATTCTATAGCCACTTCTTAAATGTTATTTACCTCATTTTATTTTAATCATTTGTTATTTTCTTTGCAAATGTTGTGCATTGAATCGTGATTGAGTTTGGATGGAATTTCTTCCTTGCTTTTTGGATAAAGTGGATACGTGGCAAGCAAGATGGAATCAAATCTTATAAGATCAGTAAGCCGATTGGATCTCCCTTTCTTTTCAAACAAAACGATGAGTTGTTCATTCAGTGGATATCGAACTTAACCAGTGTTATTCTAGGCCTTTCCTATAGTTTTATTTCGATGGGACATTTGTACTCGTCATTTAGTTAGTTTCTATATTTTTGGGAAAGAAGTTAGCCATGGAACGAGATTGTAAATCATAACTTTGTCTTATAAATCTTATGATGGCTATGCTTTAAAAAACGTTCTTTTTAGGACGAATTGGTGTAGACTCTATTTTGTAATGACAATACAATACTTTTTTCCTAGAAGCTTTTATGTGCATGTATGTGAATGTCTTTAATACCGGTGATACATAAGTTTTCATTTCTAGTTATTGTTGATTGTTTTTCCAGGATTCTTAATTAGAGCTTTGACTATGCTTCTGGCTCTGTTCTAAAGATATAGTATTGTTTTCTTTGAATTGTCATTCGAGAAATAGTAATAATTTTATCAGATAATTTACATCATTATGAAATTATATATATTTATTTTTGTATCATATAAAAGATTTTATCTTTAAACTTGTTTGAATGTGATATGCAATACTTTGAAGAAATTATTTTACATTTTACATAGAAGATTTTAAACAGTGAATTGTAGCTCATTGATCTAGAAAAATATTATGTTCTTATTTATGCACAATAGAATTAGATTGGTTTTTCCTTAATAATAAGTAGGAGGATCTTATGATAGGTATGATTGTGTTTCTATCTAGTTACAAGAGAATTTGAAAAATGTTTGTTATCTTATTTTATGTTTGTTGGATGTCTCTAATTAAGCATAAATTTAATTGATAAAAGTTGTTAGTTTAAATATAAACTGATTTGTTCTCATTTAGATAGGATCTTGGCCAAGAAACTGCTAGTTTAGCATAGTATTTAATAGATTTCATTAATATATTTGTATTATAGGTGTGTTTTAGTGTTTTTTTAAAGCAAAAAATATGTTTAAACTTAGTTGATCTCTTATAGATTTGAGCTAACGGCTGCCTTGAACCTGATGTATGTCTACTAAGGTCTAAGTGAATGTTTTGTTCAAAGTTCATATCTTTTGTTTAACCTTTCTATTTACTATTTCCTACTTAAATTTAGGTCTTTCTTGGGACTCTCCGAGAAACTCATTGTAGATTTGTATATCTTGGTTATATTTGTATAGTTAGTATATTTAGTTTTAGGATTAGTTTAATTTTCAACTTGTTTATATTAGATTACTATCCCACTTGGACAACAGAGTCGTTAAACCCATTAGGTACAACAATCCCAAATGACTGGGGGTTTCTAAACACCCCCGGCTCAATTTGTCACCCCTTTGTTGACCTGAGAATAAATATTTCAGCTGACACCTCCATGATATTTTGGAATTTTTATAGATTTCCAAGTCGTCCAATGCAAACTAGAACCATTCTTACCTTTCCATTAAAAAATATTACACAGCTTCATAATCTTCGCCAAGACACCTTTTGGAATGATAGTTATAGTCATCGAGTACATAGGTATAGAAAAAATCACAACCTTTCTCAGAACAATTCTACCCCACCTTGTTAGCCATTTGTTGCACCAAAAATTTATATGAATTTCAATCTTTTGAAGCATCCACTCCTAGTCAATTTTTTTGTAGTTATTTAGCTTAAGATGAAATCCAAGATACTTGAAGCCAACATCTAAATCCATTTTCTCCACCGGCCAAATATATTTAAATATTCTAAGTGTTTGGTCCTCAATACCATTGTAAAAGCATGCATATTTTTCATAATTGACATTGATACTTGTAGCTAAACAACAATAATTTATGATCTCTTTAAAATAAATGTCTTCATCATTTGAATCACTAAGGAAATTCAGTACATCATCAACAAACAACATATGAGTGACACTTACCGCCAAACTGATTTTGATGCCATGAATGTTTCCATCCAAACAAGCTAGGGTAAGAGATCCACTCAGTCCTTCCATCACAATTAGGAAAAGATAAGTTGATATTGGGAATCCCTTCCTAAGAACTCGAGAAGGATTAAACAACTCTGAATCGGACCCATTGATTAACACTACAAATTTTATGGTGGAAATACATGCCCAAATCTAGTTCACCAACTCCACAGAGAAACCAACCTTGATAAGAACCAATCTTAGGTACATCCAACAAGACCGATCGTATGCTTTTGAGAGATACATATTTACCACTTTAGCTTCCATCTTCTTTATCTTAATTGAATGTAAGGCCTCCCGAGAAGTTCCTATTGTATCATGTATTTGTCTTCCATCCAAAAAACCAAATTGTTCTAGCGAGATATTTGTTCAGAGGATTGGCTTAATCTAGATTGTTATAATTTTAGCAATAATTTTGTAAATCACATTGCAAAGTGAAATGTGTCTAAAATCTCATAACTGAGTCAGGTTATCCACCTTTGGAATAAGTACAATAAAAGTGGAATTGAAGGATGACAACATTATCCCAAGTGTCCTTGTCTCTTCAATAACTCTTAGCAGGTTCTCACCCAATAGATCCAAAAATGCAAGAAAAAACACATGAGTCCACCCATCCAGGATTGGACTTTTGTCATTTTTAAATTTTCCAAGAACAATTTCTAACTCCTCCATAGTTACCAGAGAAAAACATCTTTCATTTTCTTGCTCAATGACCTATTTATAAAAATAAGAACATGCCTTCACTATAGCTAGTAAATTGTTATTATAAGGTTCAATATATAATGATTTAAAAAAATCCACCCCTTCATTATCCAGACTTTTGAAACCTCTAACAGCCTCCCCATATTTTCCTATTAGTTCCCATATTGTATTTTTCCCATGCCTTTGTGTAATATCCCAAGAAAATACTATTTTTATTTTTATATTTATTTTTAAATGTTAATTCATTTTGTCATGTGTTGAGCAAGTGAGCTCTGGAGCACCTAGAGTGTTTATTTAGGTGTTGAGCATAAGCTCTAGAGCACCAGGAATATTGATTTAATAGTGTTGAGCAAGTGAGCTCTAGATCACTATTAATTGAGTGAGTGTTGAGAAGTAATGCTCTGGAGCACTTAGACTCATGATGATTAACTGATGTTGAGCTGAGAGCTCTGGAGCATCAGTAATCCATTAAACTATTGTTAAACTAAATTATTACTTATCTACTTTATTATTTCTAAACTGATTGGAACTCCCACTCAAAGAGGGATCAAGCATGCAAGAGATTAGAATAGTTGAGTAGTTGATAACTAAGATCAATTAGATGTTAGGATAAGTAAAAATCCTATTTTTATTAAATAAATTGTGAGAGTTAAAAATAAAGTAAATTATTAATTAAACATAAAAACAAAACAGTAGTGTGTCTAATGACTAAACTGAGTGATTTAAACCTAAATCCTAGAAGCCTTTTTCCTCATAAAATATTATAAGTAGAAGAGAGAGAACCTTGCAAGGGGAAAGTGACTCCAATTTCACTGGAGGGTTCAGTCATGGATATTTGAGCACTCAAATTACCAAATTTAATGATATTTGGCATGTCCAAGAAAGTGGACTGTGGGAACATTAGGGGAAGTTATTTTAAAAGATCTACACCAAAAGGTTGGTAAACTGACGTTGCGAATACTATGTTGCTAGTAAGGAAGATAGCAAATTTTACCCTAGGCCTTCTAGCTCTTGTCATGCTCGGTTCGGCTCGAGGGTGACCTGTTGAACAAACCAGGAACAGTTTGAGTTCTATGGTTGGGTGGAATGTGGCAGTTTCCAAGTCAATCGGAAAGCGGAAAAATGACTTATAAGTATTTTTATGTTATTATTGTTAATTTAAAGTTATTTTTATAGATATGAATCGATCCTTTTTATATTCTAAATTTGTTCATGCATGATTCTTATTGATAGAAAATCTACATGCTGTGATTTTTATTCATAAATATGTTAAGTTTGTTCATTAAAATCTAATTGAGAAACCAACGGATAAATCTATTTCTGCTAAATTAATTTTGATAATTTTTATATTTCCAAGTTAGATATACATTCCTATTTCATATGATGCAATAATTGTTTTAGAATTATGAATACAGTCATTGGAGGAATTAGTTAGTCATGATGCATGGGTTCTTTTTAATTCTTATTATTGCTTCTAAATCCAAACCATAGTTACCTATCATATCATAGGTTGTTTAGCCTAAGGGGAAACCTCCCATTATTCTTAAATAGGGAAATGTTGATGTATATGTAACTTCGGAATGTATTTCAAATATATGTATATTGTATTCATATAGAGATGGTATTATTCCTCTATAAGGAAGTGACGTCATTTATATTGTAAGTGTCGTAACTTATACTTGATGGGTTATTAGACCACCTTATTTGGGGTCGGCCCTGTATAAGTCATGTGGGTCAAAGGGTTATTACACCACCCTATTGGGGGTTGGCCATGTGGGTCAAAGGGTTATTAGACCACCCTATTGGGGGTCGGCCCACTCAGCATTATGTTATGTGGTAAAGTTCGAGCCTACATGAGTTAGGTAAAAAGGCAAGTCAAGTCAAGTATAAATAGAGTGCGGGAGGCACTCTATTTGCTCACTCACTTCTCACACATGCACTCAAGGAGGAGTGGCGCACTTATGGAGGAGGAGGATCTGCTTCTAGGTTATGGATATCTCTCTTGGTTGGTTGTATCATTGCTCTATCTATCTCTGAGGAAGTTATTGGGGTTTTTCACCTTTATGGTTTTCCCCAAGTAAATCTTTGTGTCTCTTGTGTGCTTGCATTATTGTCTCCATGATTGATATGCTGTAGATATGCTGTACATGTTGTTCTCTCAGTTAAGATCCTAGATCATATTGAAGTAAATTCAGAAAATCTAACATGGTATCAGAGCTAGCCTGAAAGAAGGCATCATATGGCATGTATGACACTTGTTGCACTTACGATGCTAGGGCTTGATATAGCAAAAACCAGTCATCGTAGCACTTTCGCTATAAATACGTTTTGGCGAAGTTTTCGGATCTGAAATTCTTACAGGACGAAGCTAAAATCTCCAGGTACCTTGTATCCAAAGGACAACCTCTAATTCGTTGTACTTTGTGATTTATGATCTGTACAATATAGGGTTTCTGCCTCTTCCAGATCTGAGTCAAAATCAGGTGACCTTGGGAAAAAGGTCATAACTTGGGCTAGGAAGCTCCAAATTAAATTTCGTGAAATGTGACAGGTAGTACACAGACTGTACTATCTCAAAAAACTTTTTCAGAGGCCGAAGGTGAACCAGTGACACGTGGCATTCCGTACAATTTCGCTCTCCTGTATTACCCCATAAACAGGTCACGTTGCGACACTTGGCATAACTCTCTCTCAGAGAATCCAATTGAGGTCAGACCTATCAGGATGGAAAGATAACAGGCCGATCTATCTTAGAAAACTTTTTCAGAGGCCGAAGGTCAAACAGTGACACGTGGCACGCCGTACAAGTTCGCTCTCCTGTATTTTCCCAAAACAGGTCACGTTGCGACATTTGGCATAACTCTCTCTCAGAACATCCAATTGAGCTCAGAACTGTCAGGATGGAAAGCTAACAGGTCAGGCTATCTCAGAAAACTTTTTTAGACCCTGTGGATCAAAAATTTTGGAGTTACACCAGAAACAATCAGGTACATATTTCTGTCAAAACAGAATTATTTTTTGGTACCTTCATTCATGGCTTCCGGAATTTAGGGCTTTGAAGAAAGTTGGAATTTTTGTAATCGGAGACCACGGCTGGATGCTACTCATAAAAATAGAAATTTAGAGACCAAGATCAGAATTTTTGGTTGGGCAGAAGGCCGGACTTGATCAAACCCTAGTTCGGGACTTTGATCAGAAAAGTGGAAAATTAGGGCTTCTGTAAAAATGGGAATTTTTGAAATCTGTGACCATGGCTGGAAGCTCCTCAGAAAAATAAAAGCTTAGAGATTTGGATCAAACCTTTTGACTGGGTAGAAGAGTGGGCTTCATCAAACCCCAGTTCAGGGTCACGTCCAGTGAATCCAGAAGTCTCAAAGGAAAAATTGAGGAGTGAAACTTTGCAGTTTTCAAATTCTGAATATACCAACTTGATCAGCTCATCAAGGCACATATTTCTATCCTGTCAGAAGTTTGAAATTCAAAGTTTGAATTTTTGGGGTTTCTCTGACAAACCCATATCCAGCTCAAGGTCCAGTTCTTGCAAATCAAGTGGATTGGGTTAATCCTAGAAGAAGATGGATTGATCATCTGCATGAGTGAAGAAGTTCATGTTTCAGAGGGAGATGAGGCTAAGGCATTATATAAGAAGATTACAAGCGATCTCGACAGGTATGACTCTTCGAGGTATGTTTCGATATTTGTCCATGATTAAGTTTATGGTATGTTTGTCTTCATGTTATTACGGTTAGTACAATTTTGATTTTAGATTTGTCGTATCACCTTAACAAAATTATGAATGCATGATAGAAGATATTCATTGGTTAGGGTGTTGACACTTATGATTATACTAATGCATTATGGTGTTGTATGAGGTTTATGTTGTCTGCTAACATGAAAGGTACACCAAGAAAGACAAATCATGTTCTTCTTCAAGAACGTATGATCATGGTGGCATGAAGACAAGGATTCATCCATTGTCATGGATCTCATAAAAGATCCATTTACGAGGTATGTATAACTTGGCTTTGTAATACTTGACCTATGAGATATACAGGTTACTAGCACAAGTCATTGAAGAAGAACAAGAAGACATCGTGTGAGTATGTTAGACATAACTAGCTAGCATGCTAATCCAGGTATGTTTTTCCTATATCAAGATAGAATCCTACCTTGTGTTAGGATCTTATGCTGTTGTTGATAATGACTAACCAGAAGAATCATGAAGGTATAGGTTTGAATAATCACAGGTTTTATGCATAATATATCTCTTATCTTGATTGATGATTCAACTAACCTGAAGAGTCATAGGTTTGAGTAATTATAGGTTTAGACATGTTATGTTTCTTATGATTTGACTAACCATAAGAATCCTACATAAACCTTGAATGCTAATGCTTATTATTTCTGTTTGAAATGATCATGACTATACATGCTTGAGATTATTGTGTTTTAATAGTATACTAATGAATGTATGATTTTATATGAGATCACAAGGATAACACATTCATGATACTAATAAGCATGCATAGGGACCAAGGATGAATATGAGATTCAAGAACAGGTAATCCAGGAAGCAAAGATCAAGAGGGAGTACACTCCAGTGGTTTATGCAAGGATGCAGATATTCAGAGGGAGTTGACCATCTCTCTACATACCACAATAGAAAGGTGTAGAAGAAGCTACTTTAGATTAGGACTCCAGCAGCTCCTGCAAGGAAGCGAAGACTCAGAGGGAGTCCACCCAATGAACAAACAAAGATAAGTATTTGAATTGTCATTTCTTAAATAATACTGTTCAATAATGTATATACTGATGTTCCTAGAATTAGGTTGTGTATTATGCATATTAGAATAATTGCATTGATGAACAGTATACTCCTAATATGCATGGGTAAGTGGCCTATGGCACTGTACAACATTCCATTGCTACTTATCTAGAATGAAACCTCTTTGCTGACATGTTGGGAGTTGTGCACACTCTTAACAATGTTCTGGTAGAGATTGGAAGGCATCTAGAAAGTTACGGAATATGGATAAATGTTGTATTGAAGCATTGGCTAAGATAATTGCATGACTGTATGGCATATTTCTTTATGTGTAAGAATTTGTTCTGAAAATTATGAGATGTTTCTAATCATGCAATTTAACCTGTTTTGTAGGAAAGACCGTATATCTTCACCTACAAAAGGACTACAACATTTGTTCCGGCAACAAAGATATCTATTGAAGATATTGAAGTTCCCAGGATCTGGGATGAAGAAATGGAATGCCATGATCCGTCGATCATGAAGAATATTGTTTGGGATGTAGTCCCAAAACATGAAGGGAAGTTTGTTATGAATTCCAAATGGAACTATCAGATCAAGCATGTTGCAGATGGCAGCATTGAGATGAAATAGAAGATGCACCAGATGGATTTCAAGACAGCATGGTGTAGTCATATATGTGTGCAGAACTTGGCATGGTAGGATAGACAGCTTTCTATCCAGTTTGGGCTTTACCAAGAGTAAAGCGGATTCCAATCTTTTCTACAAGGTTGAGGAAGGCAATCCAGTGATACTACTTTTGTATACGGATAACCTGTTTGTATCAGGTGAAGTTAGATTGATTGCCGACACGCAGCGGAAGCTTACTACCGAGTTTGAGATGAAGAACTTGGGGATGATGCACTATTTGTTTTTGGCATGGAGGTGTGGCAGAGTGCAGATGGAATCTTCCTTGGACAAGGGAAGTATGTAGTAGAGATCCTGAAGAGGTTCGGGATGATGGACTGCAAGGATATGGCCACACCTATGACATCGAATCTGAAGCTTCTATGTGATGCTTCATCTGAGCCGGTTGATGTCACTTTGTATTGTCAGATGATTGGGTCCTTGATGTACCTAACGAACACGAGACCAGACATTTGCTTTGCTGTGAACACATTGAGCCAGTTCCTGAAGGATCCGAGGAGTGTTCACCTGGTTGTTGTAAAGCATGTTCTGAGGTACCTGAAGGGTACAGTGGATTATGGGCTCAGGTATGAGGAGAATAAAAAATTTAACCTGCAGGGTTATGTTGATTCAGATTGGGCTGGCAGTGCTGCAGATAGGAAGAGCACATCTGGGTGTTGCTTCAGTATGGGATCAGGTGTGATATCTTGGTTTAGCAGGAAGCAGTCCTGCGTAGCACTGAGTACAGCTGAGGCAGAGTATGTTGCAGCCTGCTCAGCTAGTTGCGAGGTAGTATGGCTACGGAAGCTACTGTCTGAGTTATTTGATCTCCCGTTGGAGGCTACTGGTATCTTCTGTGATAACCAGAGTTGTGTAAAGTTGTCCGAGAACCCAGTGTTTCATGACAGGTCGAAACACATAGAGATCAAATATCACTATATCAGGGATATGGTGCAGAGAGGAGCTGTGAAGCTCCTGTATGTTGCGACGGATGAGCAGATTGCAGATGTGCTGACGAAGCCACTAGCCAGGGTGAAGTTAGAGTACTTCAGAGAGAGACTTGGTGTTCTTCAGATCGAGGACACTTCGAGGAAGAAGTGATGGACACATTTGTTGAAGCCATTCCAAGCATGTTGGAAGGAGGATCCTTCACATGGCTGTGGATGTAAGCGCTGGATGATGAGCATCAGGATGATGTTCTGGTTTCTGCTTGATATGATCAGTTGGATCATTTTTATGTATGTATGTACGCATCATGTTGGATGCTGGATATGATCAGTTGGATCATTTTTATGTATGATGCTGGATATGATCAGTTGGATCATTTATGTATGTATGCATCATGTTGGATGCTGGATATGATCAGTTGGATCATGTGTACGTATTTTGTATATGCATCATGTTGGATGCTTGGACCATGTATCTGTATATGTATCAGGTGGATACATTGTATGATCAGGTGGATCATGTATGGTGATATGTATCATGTATTTGTATTTGTATCAGGTGGATACATTGATGATCAGGAGGATCATGTATGATGATATGTATCAGGTAGATACTTGGTATGCATCAGGTAGATGCATTGATGCTCAGGAGGATCATGTATGATGATATGTATCATGTATTTGTATCAGGTGGATACATTGATGATCAGGAGGATCATGTATGATGATATGTATCAGGTAGATACTTGGTATGCATCAGGTAGATGCATTGATGATCAGGTGGATCATGCAGCAGGATGTTGCAGTGATGATCAGGATGATCATAGATGACGAGCTTCAGGATGTTGCTCCAGATGACATGCAGCAGGATATTGCAGTGATGATCAGGATGATCATAGATGACGAGCTTCAGGATGTTGCTTCAGATGACATGCAGCAGGATGTTGCAGTGATGATCAGGATGATCATAGATGACGAGCTTCAGGATGTTGCTCCAGATGACATGCAGCAGGACGTTGCAGTGATGATGATCAGGATGATCATGGATACATCAGGATGATGTATGGTGAGTATCAGGTTGATACTCTGTGGCCGTGGATCAGGTTGTGCAGATGAGCATGTAATCCGGTGCCCTGGGAGATTTGCAGATGGTCTTTCGAGGTTTTGCCTATGGCATGTAATTCGGTGCCCTGGGACATCTGGCAAATGCTCTTTCAAGGTTTTTCTCTAGGAGGACATGTAATTCGGTGCCCTGGGAGATCTGCAGATAGTCTTTCGAGGTTTTGCCTATGGCATGTAATTCGGTTCCCTGGGATATCTGGCAGATGCTCTTTCGAGGTTTTGTCCTATGGCATGTAATTCGTTTCCCTGGGAGATCCGATAGGTTGGGCTGTGTGCCCGTAATCAGTCCTGGGATGCTCTTGCGAGGTTTTGCCATGACCACATGTAATTCGTTGCCCTGGGAGATCCTATAGGTAGAGCTGTGTGCTCGTAACAGCCTGGGATGCTCTTGCGAGGTTTTGTGGTGAGGTCACATGTAATTCATTGCCCTGGGAGATCCTATAGGTAGAGCTGTGTGCTCGTAACATCCTGGGATGCTCTTTCAAGGTTTTGTGACGCACGTAAAAGTCCTGAGGATTCCACAGTATGGCTAGTGATGATGAAGACCTGCAGGTGGTGGGCCTACATCCAGTATGAAAAAGGACTGGCTCTGTAGAACTTCCTATGACGAGTAGATTCAGAGATTGATTGAGATAGCAGCAACAGTGACGATGATGATGACTCGATGACGATTATCCAGTGTCGATAATCCAGAGAAGATGACTTGTGCTAGAAGAACTATGCTGAGAAATAGCTTCCTAGTTAAGAGGGAGTGTTGATGTATATGTAACTTCGGAATGTATTTCAAATATATGTATATTGTATTCCTATAGAGATGGTATTATTCCTCTATAAGGAAGTGTCGTCATTTATATTGTAAGTGTCGTAACTTATACTTGATGGGTTATTAGACCACCTTATTTGGGGTCGGCCCTGTATAAGTCATGTGGGTCAAAGGGTTATTACACCACCCTATTGGGGGTTGGCCATGTGGGTCAAAGGGTTATTAGACCACCCTATTGGGGGTCGGCCCACTCAGCATTATGTTATGTGGTAAAGTTTGAGCCTACATGAGTTAGGTAAAAAGGCAAGTCAAGTCAAGTATAAATAGAGTGCGGGAGGCACTCTATTTGCTCACTCACTTCTCACACATGCACTCAAGGAGGAGTGGCGCACTTATGGAGGAGGAGGATCTGCTGCTAGGTTATGGATATCTCTCTTGGTTGGTTGTATCATTGCTCCATCTATCTCTGAGGAAGTTATTGGGGTTTTTCACCTTTATGGTTTTCCCCAAGTAAATATTTGTGTCTCTTGTGTGCTTGCATTATTGTCTCCATGATTGATATGCTGTAGATATGCTGTACATGTTGTTCTCTCAGTTAAGATCCTAAATCATATTGAAGTAAATTCAGAAAATCTAACAGGAGAGGATCCTAGAACTGGATACCAGGACCAAGTCCCTAAACCCTAGATAGGTTATTTAATATATATTTATAAATTATATATATTAAATAAACCAAGTATTATTTATAAAACAAATCACATTATAAACCAAATTCCATCATTAAATACCATAACATATCATATGCATCGAATAGAGATCAAGCACTCATATTGTCTATGCAAAAATCATACCAACGTTAAATCTCTAAAAAGACAACCTTGAGACATAAAATGCTCTCATGCTAAAAGCTGAGTCACGCACATCCAAACGCTCGCGATATCGTGACTGCCTGTTTCAACGCAAAGTTAATCTCTGTAAAACCTATATATATATATATATATATAAACATCAAATCAAAGGACCTCGGTCATCAATCAAAATATTGATGCTCTCGACATGAGAGATGGATGTTACACGACTTGTGGAAGTCGTAAACAGTCAACCAAGTCTACAATAAAAGCACTATGTCACAACTAAACTGAATCTGCAGGGTTCATGTTTGTCATCATCAGACATATAGGGTCACACTTTAAGTGTTTGACAAGGATCAAATCCCCTTGAGACCAACTCACGGACTGGGCAAGAAGCGAAAGATTCGCTGCTGGCATGGAACACATTCAAAACAAGTAAATGTAGGAAACATAAAAGAAATAGGAAAATGGTATGTGATCAAATCCTGTAACCAATAAACATCCATGGTCATCAAACCCATATTTTCTCATACAAATGCATACATAGAAATCAAGCTTTATACATAGTAATGTAATGCATCAAACAGAGTATGCATTTATAATACACAGTCAATATTTAAAACAAAGTATAAATGCCCTGGGAAAAGGACTGTGATTACTTTTCAAGGAAATTCGATTTACACAAAACCTTCAACCAAAAATAGAGTTCAAATCCATAATAATCTATAGGATAAAAGCATAAATGATTTTCTCTTATAACCTAGTACACAAACACATAAATATTTGCTAAAATGCCTTGAAAGGATTAGAGTATTTATTTAAAACAGTAAGCATTGGTATGAGCTAGTATTCAAACTTTATACATCAATTTATGAGTTACACATTCAAAACCCTAGTGGGGGCAGAGTTACAATGTAAATCGAAACAGGGTAAACCCTGCTAAGAAAAACACGACTCACTAAAACCCCTTGTATCTCCATTGTAAGCGTAGCCATGTCGGTAATAAGAACACCATGTCGGTAATAAGAACACCAAACAACAAACAAGAACCGAGACCTCTTCAAGGTCTCTTCTCCACAAAGGAAAGAGAATCCATACGGGATCCATGAGCTTACCCGAAGACCAGAAGTCGAATCTGAGAGCAACGTTGGCAGCTCCAAGCCATAATGTGCCTGCACAAGAACCTCACACATAGAAAATAGGTCAAATGTTAGTATCAATATTTACAATACATAGATGCATAAAAAAAACAAATCCTACACTTGAAGCATATCGATACCTGAGTAAGAGTAAGACACCTCCATTGAAACCCACGAGATCAAACCTGAGACCAAGAGCGCAACTCTAGTTTTTTGCAAAGAATTTCCAAAAATGGTGCAAAGAGAAACCCTCGGCTTCCATCTCCCACAGCAAAATCGAAATGACCAAGTGAACCTTCTCGAAAGGGAATCAAAGGAGAAAACCCTACCTCATGTGCAAAACGTAAATGTTATGCCAGAATGGAGGCTTACCATTCACCTCATGTATTCCCATCACATGGGATGCATTAAATATGAACCTACCTCCACTATCATATTTTGGTTGTATAGTTTGTGTTTGCATAATTCCCAACGTTTAATACAAAGGCGCATTCGTTACATGGTATTAATTTTACATAAGTTTCAACATTTAAATCCATAAGCCATCACAACACCTTCGCTATGTATGGACATGGCATGACCAGAGTCAGGGCTTGGTCTTGCCATAAAGCTTTGTTTATAAGTTTTATGTTGGGTATTTTCACTTTGCATGGGCCTTTTGTAACCAACATTGGGGCTTGGTCCCCCCATATGGCATTATGACCATATTGTGGTATAGTATAAACTTGGATTGTGTATGTCCCTGCTTAAAGAACTTAGGGTATGTTATAAACTGGTCTTATGCCTTTAAAACATAGTATAGGCCAAACCAATTACCTGCAAGAATCAAAGGAAATAATAATTTGTTAGCTTGTGAAAGCTAAGTAAAACTCAGGCGGATATGGATCAAAAATCCTCCCATAGAGATTTGACCACTGATAAGTCAATTCCAACATGAGACAAACAATGTAAAACAAAGCATATGATCACTTACAGTAAACATACTTTTAATATCATTATGACTTAGAACAAGTTAAAAGACCAAATTGTGCTATGATGGATAAAATATCATAAGATAGATAATCTTCTTTAGAAGATATGTCAATACATTAATGGAAGCAATCACATACATATCAATCAAAGTCTATAAGACGAAAGTCTAGTTAAAAACAACATTTCAAACTTTACATTGATGATAACAGAGTAACAGATCACTCGAGAAGCAAACAAGTGTAATTACCAATAATTACTCAGTGTTGAAGTTAATTTAAATAATCATGTGTTTTTACGATAGATTAGACCCTTATAAAAATAAATTTTAGGGTGTATTTTGAGGGACATTACACTTTGATTTGCATATCTATGGAAAAAGGATTGATTTTCATCCCCAAACTCAAGCCAAATTGCTCTGCTTTTTATACACAAATCTGCCTCCTGGTCTCTAAGAATTTTGCTTTTGGTGTCCTCCAGAACTGCTAACTTTTGTAGTTGCTCAACAATCATTGAAGTCTTTGAATCATAGCTACTGAAAATGTCATCAATATTGTTCTCAGTTACCTTTAAAATTATGTCCTTGTCCTTTAATTTTTTGATAGACCAACTGATCGCCAACTTATTACCAAACTCAACGAAAATTTTGCAAACTAATGGCTTGGAGTATGATCCATAGAAATATCATACTTTTTCCATTTGTTTTTTATAAGGCTTATGAAATCCGAATCCTTTAACCAATATGGAATGAATTTAAAGGGTGTCAGAGACTTTTCCTCTCCTCTATCCAGCTGAATAATAATAGGAAAGTGATATGATCCTCCTCCAGTTACCCTCCAGACTCTACTTCTTTCAATCCTTTGTAACAAAGTTCCTATCAATATAAATTTGTCCATCCTTTTTGCAATTGTTGCCCACCTTTCCCTTTTATTAATCCAAGTTGGTTTAAGTTCAGTTGGCTCTAAATATATCAAATTCAAACTTTCCAAATGATACTGGAAAAAACCAATTAGTTGATCTATTCTACTTCAAGGACCCCAAACCTCATATTTGCTTATGGTAAAATTCAAGTCTCCTGCAACTATTATATTTTTTCTTTTAATATATTTAACTGAAAAAATCTTCTCTAGAATTCATGTTTTTATAAGTAAGGCCCATAAACATTTAAAATTGTAAACTGTAAGTTTAATTCCATACTATGGAATGACATCCTAGACCTAACTCCATAGAGAATGAATTCATAAGAACTAATTTGTCTTTCCATCATGTCAGAACCCTCCCCGAAAGTTCTTTAGCATCCATCCAAGTGAAATATCAACCCTTGAAAAATACTTATAAGCTATATATTAATGATTTCCCACCATGCATAGTTTCTTGAATTAACAGAATCTCGGGATTATACTTTTCTACTAGTCTACCCAGTGCCAGTTTTTTATGGGGACTTGCTAACCCTCTTATATTAAAAAATAGAATTTTCATTTATTAAACCTAGTCTTAGGTTGATATTTAAGAGCCTATTTCATAATCTGAGAAACCTTATAACTAACAACTAGATCTTTCTAAGTATCATCCCCAAGATTCAATTTATTCCCAAACGAAGGAGAGAAAAAACCCATCCCACACGGCCCTTTAAATCCATCCATCCTAAATGAGCATTTTGATCTTAATGCATATGGGTTATTGTCATCCCATTTGATCTTTGTTTGAACAGATTTAATGGATGTAAAATCTTTTTTTTTAAAGCAAAAGAGAGACACTTTATATATTACAAACTAGCAAAAGATTACATTTCAGACATCTCGCATAACAGTTCTGAATAAAGGGATTCCAAATAGAAAGATTCCCAAAACTACTATCAACCTCAAAAAACCTACAGAGAGCAGCACTGTTTGATAACCAGGAAAACCGACATAGATATGACCCAGTCTTGGACATTGATGTTCCATTATAGCACAACGTCCACAAAAAACTAAATACCTAGCAAGACTAACATAACCAATCGACTCGATACTTAGGCCTAGATTGAAAAAAACTAACATATTCTACTGTCTTAAGTAAAGTTTTATGACCCCCCCACAAAACTTGTCAAGAACCATTGTTAACTAGACAGGCGATTTTCATCAAACTGAATAGTAACCTTTTGCTCTAAGGTCAACTTCGGCAGGTTACTTGTGTCCGCCCTGCCAGCTAGGGCATTAGCTTGTATATTCGACAGGAATGAGACCCCAATATGTTCAGCAATTGCATCCAATTTCATGTGCATGAAACGAGAGTCTTCATCATGGTCTTTGAATTTCTGCAAACAGGAAATAAAATCAGTCGTTCCTTCCACATATTGAACTATCATGGTCTTTGTGACCTAGTATAGCACCAACGCGCGGTTGTATAACGCCATTCTGCCTCTAGTATTACCAGGATCCTGGATCCAGTTCGACATATCTATCACCTTCGGTAGGGGTTGTTCCTCCCCCACTCTAAGCCATAGGTTTTCCTCCATCTCCTCAATTTCCCTTTGTGTTTCCTACGGTACCATACTGCAAAAAAAGGTGGTCGTGGCCGTTGCCCGCCGTTAATCCTGAGTTGTACCTCACTAGTCCTCTAGACCTACTCGCGTCAGTTGTCCTCTACGAGAAATAATCTTCTATCCCTTCCTTCCGATGTCTGACCAGAGAAGAGAATCCAGGATCACAAGGAAGGAAATTGAAGTTGCAGAGCTATGGAGTGAGTGTGTAAATAAGCATAGTGAATGGGGTTTAAAAGGAAAGGCTCCACTTATTTCCATAATGGCAGACCTTCCATTTATGGCTCTAGTAGTACTCCCATAGTCCTCGGTGGCCTTGGCATGCTTCATTTCTTGGATGGTATTACGACGAATGCATTTGTCATCCTCTTCGCACACCCCCATATCCTGCGATGATTATCATAAGCTATGGAAAATGATGGAGCATTCGTGTTCATTTATATTTTCATAAGGTCAAGGATCTTCCTGTCCTTCTAATAATGTGGATGCTTTAGGGCATGACAACACACTGATCGGATTCAGGACCTCGAGGCCAGAAAGTAGGTTTGGGGCCCTCATTTCCTCTCTTTCTACCTGCATGCAGTCTTCCCAACACGTTTCCTCGAGCGTGTCATCTAGTGCGCATTCCCATCCATCAGTATTGCGTTCTGATCCTTGGTTGGTGAGATGATCTGCCAGGTTGTTTCCTTGGTAGAGAACATGATGAAAAGTTATGACATTAACTGATGACAAGATTTATCTAAGGCGGAGTGTGCAGTAGGCTATATGCCAGGATAGCATCACCTTGGCAGCTTGGGAACCGTGGTATAATTTGGCAGCAATCTGGAGCACCAGCTGCGAGTCTCCCTCAATTTGCAGTCTTGTGTAGCTACGTATTCTAGCCATGCATAGACCTTGTAGAAGAGCTTCCATTTTGGATATGATTTTGTTTCCAGACCTAAGTAGCCATAGAGAATACCCACCACCTTTCCCTTCTCATTGCAGAGAGATCCTCTGTAACCTGCCTTGCCTTGGTTTCCTTTAGAAGCGCCGTCGAATTTCAGCTTTATCCATCCAAGAGGTGGCAAAGTCCAGGCAATCGGACTATCAGGGGTGCGCTTGCTGCGTTGAGTACGGTCGATGTAGATAGGGATATTCTGCACTCCCCAGGTACGCATGAGAACTTTCTCATTTTCTAGAATTTGCATATCTTGCTCGTTCCATTGTGATAACGATAATGTTTCATGAATCACTCGTCTAATTTGATTCCATGCTACTTGTTTTATTTGACATCTTCCTGTGAAAATTCTTCTATTACGCTCCTTCCAAACTTCCCAGAGGAGGAAGCCTGGGAACAAGTGCCAGATACAGTTAGGTATTTGGCCCTGGAAAGGTTTGTCCCTCAATTCCTAGATCAAGGCTTCATGGTTTGTATGGACTCTATCGGTTATGCAAAAGATCTATGCTCTTCGATCCCATAGGTTAGAAATGAAACTGTAAGCATCGAGAAGGTGTGCAATGGTTTCATTGTTATCGCCACACATGATGCAAAAGGAGTGTCCTGTAATGCCCCTTTTCATTAGGTTGTCCCAAGTCAGAATACGACCTTTGAGGACTAACCGTAAGAACAGGGTTATTTTAGGCCATAAGTTTTTGTACCATAGTTTCGATGTTTCTCGACCCAAATCTTGGTCCTTGGTCACATTTTGTAAAGGTAAGATTCCTTGATCGTGAACATATCCTTAGTGGAATATACCCATCGAATAATATCGGGGCCCTCCCGGAATTTTATTATCCTTTGACAGATATGTTCATAGATCATGTCCCCTTCCTCAATGCCATAATCGTCTCTCCACCATTCAATCGGTTTCCATTTGCGGAATCCTCTATCATCACACTCCCCATGCCAATAGTGATTAACTGTCCTCCAGCTATGTTCCTGAATGAACTGAGGAACTTGTATATTTGGCGTTATATTCTGGAGAGTTGGTTGTTGTTGCTAGGAGTCTGTCCATAAATTGGTCGATGAGCCTTCTCTGATTTCCTAGAAACTATGTTTTTGGATTATAAGTTTCCAAGCCCACTCCATTTTCCATATCTGGGATCCTATCTCCGACCCATCATTTCTTATTAAGTTTTGTTTTGGAATGTCCGGAGCGTACTTGATGCACCATAAACTTTCCCACGGTTCATCGGTATGGGTAATCCATACCCACCACACTTTCGCCCCATAGATTGTCCTGAGTCTTTCAGGATCACGCAATCCTAGACCTCCATCTTTTTTAGGTTGACAGAGAGTTTCCCAGTCCAGGAGTGGCCACTTGCGATGATATTTTGTGCTTCCCCATAGGAAGGATCTTTGGAGACTACGAATTTCTTTCATCACTAACTTTGGAGCTTCCAATACTGAAAAAATATACATTGGCATAGCATGTAATACAGATTTAACTAAAACCAATTTGCCAGGGAAATTTAGAGCACGCAACGTCCAACCCGACAATCTTTCCTTCATTTTATTTAGGAGCTCTTCCCATGAAAACTTTTTCAAAACAGAAATTGATAGGGGTGCTCCAAGGTATTTGGAAGGAAGGGAGCTCCGTTGGAACCCCAAAATACAGAGGATATTTCTTTGGGTAATAAGAGGGGTGTTGAAGAAAAAAAATTGAGATTTATCCTCGTTTATTTTTAGCCCGGAAGCTTTGATGAAGATGTTTAAGCCTTTCTTCAATTGTCTAGCTTCCTGTGTTGAAGAGCGACCCATGAGGAGTGTATCATCTATGAATTGTTGATGCATAAAGGTTTTTTCATAAGGAGGAAAACATAGTCCTTTGAGGGTCTGTGTATTCACCATATGAGAGATAAGACGACCCAGACCCTCATTCATCAAAACAAAGATGACAGGGGATAGAGGGTCTCCCTGTCTGATGCCCCACTATGGTTTGAAAAAATTTGAAGAGTTTCATTTATAAGAATGGAGAAGAAAGATGACGATGTCATATTTTCTATCCAACGAATCCAGCTGTCTCCAAAGCCAAAAGAATTCATTATCTCCTTCATGAAATTCCAGTTGAGCTTGTCATAGGATTTTGACAAATCCAGTTTCAACATCATTCTGTCCTTCTTGGTCACTTTGAGGGAATGTAAAAATTCGTGAGTTGGAATTATCCCATCCAAAATCTGTCTCCCTTCCACAAACCCTGATTGCTCATGAGAGATCAGAATAGGAAGGAGGGGTTTGAGATAATATTGGAGTATTGCTCGAGACACTACCTTTTGTGATTCCTGAATGAAATACATAAACTCATAAAGGAGAGGAACTTACCCACTTGTCCCACAAGCATATACATAAACTCCCAATTGTTTCATGCAATTGTAAAATAAGGGCATACATAAACTCCCAAAGGAGAGTAACTTTACCTACATTGAATGTATGAATGAAATAACTTGCACTAAAGCCATGAAATAATTCTAGTAGATAACAATAAGATTGTAACTACACATCCAATATCCTCTAAGAAGCACCTCATTGTTCACACATTTCAAATATGAGTGTACTACTTTGGTGAAAGAATATTCCAACCATCAAAACCCAAGTTATCATGAATCTAGGCATTGAGCATCATTATTAGACTTCAGTAAATTTCAAAAATGTTAAATAGCTTCTCAAGGTTTCCTTTTTTCAGCTAGAATAAGTGAAGCACTTTTTTTTCCTTAAAATCAAGGAAGGAAGATTTTTTTCGATATTACATTCATTCCTTCCCTTATTTGGCAGGGTGATCACTAATATCCCCAAAATTCTTTGAAACTAAGCCAAATATAATAGTTAAGATAAAATCTCATCTTCCACAATAAGATTAAAGTGAACCCTATACATCTCTAAGAAACTCCTGAAAATGTAGATTTAATGCCAGCTACTAGCAATGATACTATTCAAAGATTAAAGTAGCCCCTTTACATCTCTAAGAAACTCTTGAAAATATAAGATTTAATGCCAACTACCAACAAGGATACTATTCAAAGATGGATAATAGGCCAAATCATAAATATTAAAGGCACTGACAAACAAACATGTTTCCTTTCACCGACTTTATTAGACCAATTGTGAATCAAGAATAAGTGTGAAACTAGATCTAAAAATGAACCCTCTTTTAGATAAGAATGTTTCAATATCTTGAAATTCTTACCAGAGAACAACACTACAAGTAAATATCACAGAATTTATTCCCCAATAAATTTGAGGTGCAACAATCGCATAGAAAATAGAATAAGATGAGACTAGAGAGCCATTTTGGAATGAAGAATGTTGGCATGGGTCCAAAGCGCACAAGTGCGGTACAGCCAATGATGAAAGGGTGATCGACATGAGCAAAGGACTGGTCACAAAGTGTAAAAGAGCCGACAAATGTGGAATATTTGGATAAGTTAGTTAGTAATGGGTCATTTGGACCAATTTGTAACGGCCAAGTGAGCCTATAAATAGGAGTAGAATTGTAATCCTAAGGGCATCGATCTATTTCTATATCGATATTCTATCTTTGGCATCCAATTTTGTCCCTTTTACATGATAGATCTAGCATGTTTTGGAGATAGTCTTTTTTATTTCTCGGATCGCAACTATTAGTCTGAGTTTGTATTGGTTCTGCGATATGTATTCCGGAGAAATCTGCGATGTATGAGACAAGTTGATGAATAATGAGAAGGATGGATTGTGCTATGTCTTTGTCTTTTTGTATTGCAGTGTAATTGAATGTGAATGATCGCAGTACTTAATGGTTCAATATGTTTATGAATGAAATCGCAATTAGGTTATGATCTCTTAAGTATGCTTCGATAATCTGTCACTACGTAGATCTGAATAATTTGTCAACTGTGAGATAATTATGTTTTGATGCGAATAAATATTATGTCGATCTCTAAGTTAAGTAGATCTATTTGATAGGTCAATGATATGATATTCTGATGTGAATGTAGATCTCTTATTTAAGTTGCAAATGAGTGTGAAATGATGCATGTCTTCTTACAACTACGGAAATGTAGCTCTTGCAACCCCCTTAGATATCCCGGGTGAGACTTCACTCGCTCCTTCAGTGTTGTTGGAAAGGATAAAATTTTTTTAGGTCAATGTCTATGGGAGTCTATGTCGAGGTTTGTTGACAGCAGTGTGAAGTGAACCCTTGTCGACAGAACCATGTTGACGACTGATGGAAGTCATATTTGGGGGGGGGGAGAGATCTGTCGATGGTTACTTATGTTTCAGGAATTCGATTTTGAAAGAATCGTCAAGCCTGGACGATTGAATGTAGGACCGGATCATTTATCAAGGATAGAATCAGGTGAGAAGCCAAGGAGCATTGAGGAAGGCTTCTCAATGCACAGTTATTCAGAACTAGAATGGTTGATGACCAGTACGAACAAATTGTTCAGTTATTGGATACAGGAAAAGCACCAGAGGAGTTCACCATCAGTCAGAAGAAACAGTTAGTTGTCAAGGTCCCAGATTTCCAACTAATTGCAGGAGAATTATACAAGATGGGACCGGATGAAGTTCTTCGTCGATGTGTCCTTCCACATGAACAAGAAAGAGTATTGGAGGAAGCTCACAGTGGGATCGCAGGAGGCCATTATGGAGGGCATGCAACGTTGTGTAACGTTATGTAACAATGTCACATTATGTGCCAAAAATAAAAAGTAATTAAAAAAATGTAGGTTGGCTCATAAAATTAAAAATGAAAACCAAATAAAAAATAATTTAAAAAGTCCATATCCACTCATAAAATAAAAATTTAAAACCAAATAAAAAATCATTGAAAAATAACACCTCAAGAAATTGGATGCCTCTCAATACTAGATAAATCCACATTATGATACATCTATACTGATATATTTACAACATTTACATAATCTAATTAATACTCCTATAAGTAAATTGGAAACGAGAGTATATTTTTTCTAAAACACTATCCTATATACAAATATTATATTTGACTTGACTGAGTGTATATCGAATTTTTCGAATGTTCAAAATGATGAGAGAATAAGTTAAATATTCATTACGCTAAACACTTTTTCTTTCACAATGTACAAATATTTCAACTTTTTGTCATTTTGATATATCAAGTAACATATACATAAATATGGGGCTGAGAGCAGAACCCAGCGGTGGGGCCTGACGGCTGCCTCGCAGGAAGTCCGGCTTCGATTCCTGCGGGGGAGGTGCTGCTGCACCCCAGAAAAAGTCTGCATGGCCTCGATGGTGGCCGTACCCTTGCTGGCAACCTGTTCAAGATTTAGGCTGGCCCCGGCCCGTGGGGTTTGATATCCAGGTGGTTTAGTGACGACGCTCACTGGGCGGTTTGGAGAGGTTCCCCTCGGTTACAAAAAAAAAAAAAACATATACATAAATATGGACTTGACTCGAGTCTCGACTTGTGCATACGGTGGAGATGACATAAAAATACATGGTCAACATTTTCTTTGTTAGGTGGGTGTTGTTTCGCTTCTGTCACGAAAATATTCATCAAATACGGATTTTTTGTGTGTGGGGTGGTGGGTGGGGGCCGAGGTGAAGCACAAGTTTTACATTTTGTTTTCTTGATTTTTTTGTGTGGCACATGTTTTACTTTTTGTTTTCTTGATTTTGTGTGTGGGGTGGGGCCGGGGTGAAGCACATGTTTTATTTTTTGTGTTTTTTATAAAAAGAATTTGTTTGCACCATTGGTTTATGAATGTGTTTTTTAAATTAACTTTTTGAAATAAGTAAATAATTAACTTTTGAATTATTGTCAAAATTATATATATAATCAAAAGTATATATATATATAACGATAATAATGAGATATATATATATATATAACTAATGATATATATATATATATATATATATATATATATATATATATAGCGATAATAATGATATATATATATATAGCGATAATAATGATATATATATAACAATATTATATATATATATATATATATATATATATATATATATATATATATATATATATATATATATATATATATATATACCATTATTGTCATCCTTATCAAAATACAAATATAATATCATTTGGGTCCATGATTAGGTTAGTGCAAGTCCTAAACCTTCATGCATATGTTCAAAATTATGCTTATCGTATAGTAAAATTGGAAACAAGTCTATATCTTTCCAAAGCTAAAACACACTATCCTATATACAAATATTTGACTTCCCTTGGTATATATGGTAGCAATGATGGAGAGGCTCGATTTTTTCCTTAGGGGATGAGATAATAGTTTATATATATATATATAGCGATAATAATGATATATATATATATAGCGATAATAATGATATATATATAACAATAATATATATATATATATATATATATATATATATATATATATATATATATATATATATATATATACCATTATTGTCATCCTTATCAAAATACAAATATAATATCATTTGGGTCCATGATTAGGTTAGTGCAAGTCCTAAACCTTCATGCATATGTTCAAAATTATGCTTATCGTATAGTAAAATTGGAAACAAGTCTATATCTTTCCAAAGCTAAAACACACTATCCTATATACAAATATTTGACTTCCCTTGGTATATATGGTAGCAATGATGGAGAGGCTCGATTTTTTCCTTAGGGGATGAGATAATAGTTTAGCTTTTGTAAGCATATTCATAATGCTAAACACTTTTTGTTTCACGGTGTGCAAATATTTCAAACCTTTTGTCATCTCATATTTCACATGACAAATATATAAGGATGGACTTAACTCGACTTGGTGCATATGGTGGACATGACATAAAAATAGATGGCCGGCATTTTCTTTGTTAAGTCAGATGGTTGTTTCACTTTTATTAGGTTAAACATCAATTTTTTTTTTTTTTATTATGTATGTGGAAATATTTGTTAAATATAGATTTTGTGTGTGGGATCATTCTTGAAATTTGATGGGTAAATAGTTATCATTGACCATTTTACACATCAAAATATTGCCACTTCATAGTCTTGAAATTTGATGGGTAAATAGTCATCATTTACCATTTTACACATCAAAATATTGCCATTTCATAAAATTAAACGTCATTAATGAAGGGTGAATTTTAATTTCACCTATCATTGTCAAGTGCATTTTTATTTGTACATGTCATTAATACCTTAATTGCAAGCGCGCGTACACCCACACACACACGCGCGTGCGCATATGTATATATGTAAATTTAGTTTTTTGTCATGATCTCGTTGTCTCCTCTTGTTAGGTTAACTTGGCTCAATCATTGTTTTGTATGTGTGTGGAAATTTTGATTTTTGTCATGGTTTCATTGTCTCCCCTTGTTAAATAAACTTGACTTAGTCATGGTTTTTTGGGCTCAGGGTATTTGGTGGCACACGGTAATGGCCCATTGTATTGCTTGTGAAGAAGGCTATTTAAAGGTTTGTATGCATGTTTGGTTTAATCATTATATTTATTATTTTTTTTGTTTATTATATTTTTGTAAACTTCTTATTTTTATATTATATGAGGGAAGATATGAGAATTCAATGTTTCATATAGTTATTATAAATGTTATTTTAAAAAAATCAATTATTATCATGACAAGTAAAATTAAGATTTAAATGTCAAATGAAAGGCAATGTAAAATTAAAACGTTATATCAAAATTTATTGATGTACAAGGTAGGACGTCAAATTTCAACCCTGTGTGGAGTAAAGTACATGCTATATTGTTTGGGATATATATATATACTTTTGATTATATATACACTTTTGACAATAATTCAAAAGTTAATTATTTACCTATTTCAAAAAGTTAATTTAAAAATAAAAACATTCATAAACCAATGGTGCTAACATGTTATTTTTATCAAGAAAGCAAAAAATAAAACATGTGTTTCACCCCCGCCCCACCCCCACACACAAGATCAAGAAATCAAAAAGTAAAACATGTGCTTCACCCCGGGGTCAAATTTGAAAGGTGGGGTCCCATTTCACTTTGAAGGGCTATGAGATATTGAACCCTTCAATGCTGACATGTAAAAATAAGTCATTCTTTTCATTTGAAAATGTACTAGTACATCAAAATTTCATTGTTTAGTTAGGTAGTAAAGTTGAGAGGCTTTATTTCTTGTCTCTTAAACTTTTAACCATTATAATAATATAGTTAACTTGCTAAACCCATTCCAATCCAACTTTCATCCTTACAACCAAAATTAATACTATTTTACTCTTCATGATCTGCCTGAACATGAGAATTCAATGTTTCATATAAAAGCATGTTTGGCCTACTTTAGATTAATGTTGTCCCTTTGTCTTAAATTAATTCATAAATTTTATGCAATTAATTTCAATAATGATATCTACTTAATTTGTATCTTTCATTATGTTATGAAAGGAATTAGTCTTCAACTTTCATATCTCTGATATGATTCCCTAGTCAATTTCTAGAATTTTTTGGAATCAACTACTTTCACTTTTTGCACTTTTCAACTTAGAATTTTTAGCACAAATTTATATCTCACAAACAGAGAAAATGATATGTAAACAATTATGGATATTCCATTGGAACGATTTGTCACAACATATCTTACAACTCAATTCATTGCATTAGCTTAATTCCAGAGGATGATAAATAAATTGGAACCAAAAGGAAAATAAATAGGGAAAAACAACACTTCCACATGAATAACACAAGATATACCCTGGGAAAACCCATTATCAGGAAAATCCTAGCTAGAAGTAAGGATTATGTCTTGCTCTTTTCTTCTCCAAAATGTAATGAAAATACAAAGAAAGTGGTACTCACTATGGAGTTACCTCTGACACTATGGCCTACACGACTGTTACAGGGTATCCTACTTCCTCTATTATGCTCTAATATGCACCCCCTTGTTGTTGCTCGATTACGGAATATACAATAATAGCATCAAAATGGAACCCCTTTTACTCCTAACAACTTGGTATTTAATATGGCTCGATAGTCTTCCAGGGTTTGTTTCAGGGTTTCTACATGCCTCAACTCCAAATTAGGGTTAGGGTTTTGGAACCTCTAGAGTGTTCTTGAAATTCCACATGTGATTATATCCACACGTGTGGATAATGAGAGCTGATGTGGAATCTACTCAATACCATGGGGTTAACTGGATAGATCAACTTGTGGGAAGCATACCTTCCCTATATAGACTCTAAATGAGGTGATTCTTGCACCATTGGAAAGGTATTAATGTGTAGAATAATAAATCTTGATCCTGTGCATTGTTTGGACAAAAGCATTGCCATTTAATCCCTCAAAATGGCTATGAAAGGTTCCATATGATTTTTTGACCCCAAATATGAAAAGTAAGACCTACCCCTAAAATGGGTACTACAAGCCAATTCATCCAATCATTCCACCTTGAAAGCACCAAAATAGATGACAAATTATATATTGATCCAATTCAAATTAGTAAAATTGGAAAAAAATTCCTCTAAGGAAAGTTGTTTGTCTTATTGAGAAGGTACAATGGCAATTAAATAATTTGTTTGGATTCGACAACTTTGGTCACTTCTACCTCCATTTTTTTCAAAATCCCTAAAAATTGCCCCAGAATAGTCGATTTTGGCCTTTTTTTGCATCTTTGTTCCACATTCCTTGGAATTTGGCCAAAATCTCTTTGGGTTTTCTCTATTCTTGGTCAAAGGTTGTACCATAAAAAATATAGTGCCACCAAGTCCCTTGTTAATCAACTAGCTACTAGTCTTCAAAAGTCATTATTTCACATTTTTTTGGAAAACTAGAGCTAATCAGGAACATACATCTACCTAGCATTGTTGTAGTACTCTTCACTGCAAGCAAATACCAAAAGTTTTAGCAAATTTTGATTTAATATGATCTTTTAATGGTCAAAACATGTTTTTGGATCAATGTTTTTTAAATAATTTTTTCATACTATTGACATGGCATGTCATGTGAAAAGTGGTGACGTGGCATCATGTCCACCTAGACCATACTTGGCATCCCCTAATTCTACCACATCATACTTATTGACCCCTACTTTCCATGTCATTGTGAATCCCACATAGAAGGAATCCAACAAACAATCATGATTTGGTGATCTAACATGCACAATGTGATCTTAGTCGTTTGTGTAAATGCCATACATGTCATGCCTCGATCATGTCATCTTGTGCGAATGATCATGATCAACCTATCTAATCTGCTCTATCAAAAATATATCATTCATGACATGGCCCTTCATGTTATGTTATGATCATGTCCCTTTTGCATGAATGGTCAATATTTAAAGGTCAGACTTGCATAATTAAGCTCATCCATTCACGACGATGCCCCATGGTAAGTCGCAATCACCTTGTTTTTGCATGAATGGTCAAGTTTTGATTATGGGATATGCTCAATTCAATCTGATCTATTCGAGGTAAGGTCCTCGTTTTAAGTGCCAATCACTTAGATTTTGCATGAATGATTGTTTTTCATTGGTGGAAGTTACTCGATTCAATCTGGGCCATTCATGACGCTACCCCTTCTGTTAAACCCTCTGAACTTTTTTTTGCATGAATAGGAGAGATTAGTTTATCTAAAGGATGTGATCTAATCCTATCCATTCATGGAAGGTCCCCTCTAGTTGATGCTCAGTAATATTTCATTGTGAAAACAACCAATATCTATTAATATATAGAACCTAACTCGATCTCGGCCATCAATTATCCTTAAACTCTTAAACTAAACTGTAAACCGAATAGTTTGGCATTCGAACTTCTATTAATTTACAAAAATCAGGTCTTTCACTACTGTCTTCAACAATTTTAGAAATATTCTCAAACAAATTTTACAATTCTTGTTGATAACCACAAGAATTAATCCTTGGGCTCTATCAAAATGTCATCCGTAATTTTTTTAGAAGTTTTTCATCAAACACTTCCCATGTAAACTATGATTTCTATCTATAACTACAGATTCTATCCCATGCAATCAGTCTGCAATCAAAAGCTCTGATACCACTCTGTAATATCCCCATCCATAATTCTAACTATAAGAGGTGGTAGTTATGAATTTCAGGTTTCTAAATTTCACCTCATGTAGCCATTATTAGAATTTAAAATTATTTTAAGCTTTCATGGGAAACATAAGCTAAGAAATGGATGTGTAAGTGCATGAATGTAGAACACGTTAGAATTAAAACAATATTTAACTCACACAACATGCATTATCCATCCTAGTCATAACATAAAGTAAATATAATGATTCCATATTCATACATAACAAAGAATATTTTTCTCTTAATAGAAGAAGATTCAAGTAAATGGTTGTGTAAGAGAAAATTTCTAGCCTACCATAGGTATCAACTACAGACACCACCTTCAAGTAGGGTTATGAGGCCACCAAGGTGAAGAAAACATATGCAGTCTTCTCTCTCTCAGCCCAATGCCCACTTGCTCTCATGCTTAGTCAATATATTAATCATTCAGCACTACATGCATTTCATTTAGCCATACAATTCATGGAACTCTCTTCCACTACCCCACGCAACACAAGGAAGGCCTACTCTTTCTCTTCTCAATAGTCCTTTAGAGCACCCATCCCTTACAATGTTTGTTAGTGTGTATAGAAAGAGTCCAACTTCTTGTACGCTTTTAAACAACCTCTTTTAAATCAATCCATGGCTTCTCAAGCATCCAAGGGGTAGAAAATAAATAATGGCTGAAGGTTCATATCATGCCTAGCCTCTATTCTCTCCTATAGCCATCCTCTTCACTCTAATTTATGTGATTTTCTCTTCACAATTCTAATTTTTGGTTAAGTTCACATTCTAGTCATTGACAATGGAGAAAACAACATGAAGGCTATGTAGTGTATGAATCATGCATGGAAAATGAGTGATAGACCCCAATGTACATGAGAGAATTGGTGAAAGTACAACTAACATTACTTAAAGAATGGAGGACTCTTACAATTGCCATAAAAGTATATTTATCCCATGCTTCCGTAACTGCATGAGAAGACTTTTCCACCAACCTCACACATGCATTCAATGCTTGTATTTAATAAGTCAAAATGAGGTAAATGGTTCATTCCGGGCAAATGGACGAATGGATGAGTTATAAAGCTAACACTTGGCAAAAGGGGATTTAATATCCAATAGGCACCTTTTCCTTTTCCTTTTTAGCGGAATCATAGTCCCTCTAGTGCTCTTTACACAACCATCTTAGAACATTTTATTATTTTCCAGCGTAATATTTGCATAGCTTTTGAGTCATCATGATAAGCCAACCACATGGCTCATATAGAAATATTTACATTATACATGCCTAACCATTGATCGGGCCTTGGCCTTTAGATATGCACTAGGAAACTATAATAATTGCACCAAGAGTAGCGAGGTGCTTACAACCCAGTGTGGGGGAAATGTGTAACGTTATGTAACGATGTCACATTATGTACCAAAAATAAAAAGTAATTAAAAAAATGTAGGTTGGCTCATAAAATTAAAAATGAAAACCAAATAAAAAATAATTTAAAAAGTCCATATCCACTCATAAAATAAAAATTTAAAACCAAATAAAAAATCATTAAAAAATAACACCAAAAGAAATTGGATGCCTCTCCATGCTTGATAGATCCACATTTATGATACATCTATACTGATATATTTACAACATTTACATAATCTGATTTAATACTTCTATAAGTAAATTGAAAACTAGACTATATTTTTTTTTAAGAAATTATCCTATATACAAATATTATATTTGACTTCACTGAGTGGATATCGAATTTTTCGAATGTTCAAAATGATGTGAGAATAAGTTAAATATTCATTATGCTAAACACTTTTTCTTTCACGATGTACAAATATTTCAACTTTTTGTCATTTTCATATATCAAGTAACATATACATAAATATGGACTTGACTCGAGTCTCGACTTGTGCATACGGTGGAGATGACATAAAAATACATGGTCAGCATTTTTTTTGTTAGGTGGGTGTTGTTTCGCTTTTGTCACGAAAATATTCGTCAAATACGGATTTTTTTGTGTGGGGCTAGCGCGGGGCCGCGGGGTGAAGTACATGTTTTACTTTTTGTTTTTTTTATAAAAAGAATATGTTAACATCATTGGTTTATGAATGTTTTTTTTAAATTAACTTTTTGAAATAAGTAAATAATTAAATTTTGAATTATTATCAAAATTATATATATATATATCCCTTACGTTAGTGCAAGTCCTAAACATTCATGCATATGTTCAAAATTATGCTTATCGTATAGTAAAATTGGAAACAAGTCTATATCTTTCCAAAGCTAAAACACACTATCCTATATATACTAATATTTGACTTCCCTTGGTATATATGGTAGCAATGATGGAGAGGCTCGATTTTTTCCTTAGGGGATGAGATAATAGTTTAGCTTTTGTAAGCATATTCATAATGCTAAACACTTTTTGTTTCACGGTGTACATATATTTCAAACCTTTTGTCATCTCATATTTCACATGACAAATATATGAGGATGGACTTAACTCGACTTGGTGCATATGGTGGACATGACATAAAAATAGATGGCTAACATTTTCTTTGTTAAGTCAGATGGTTGTTTCACTTTTATTATGTTAAACATCATTTTTTTTTTCATTTTTTTTTATTATGTATGTGGAAATATTTGTTAAATATTGATTTTGTGTATGAGGTTAGTTTTGAAATTTGATGGGTAAATAGTCATCATTTACCATTTTACATATCAAAATACTGCCACTTCATAAAATTAAACGTCATTAATGAAGGGTGAATTTTAATTTCACCTATCATTTTCAAGTGCATTTTTATTTGTACATGTCATTAATACCTTAATCGCAAGCGCGTGTACATCCACACACACATGCGCGTGCGCATATGTATATATGTAAATTTTGTTTTTTTTCATGATCTCGTTGTCTCCCCTTGTTAGGTTAACTTGACTCAATCATTGTTTTCTATGTGTGGAAATTTTGATTTTTGTCATGGTTTCATTGTCTCCCCTTGTTAAGTAAACTTGACTCAGTCACGGTTTTTTGGGCCTAGGGTATTTGGTTTCATAAAGCTTTGTCATTGTATGCATGTTTGGTTTAATCATTAATTATATTTATCATGTTTTTTTTGTTTATTATATTAATCGCGCTGGTTGCATGGAGGGAACCATCGCAGTATCAAGGGATGGAGACAGAGTTAGCAAAATTGTGCCGAGGGGCACGTTACAAGAACCTATGGGTGTTAAACGACAAAGAAAGATAAACATGTAATAACATTCAATTATTTATTTATTTATAAATGCTAAAAATAGACGAAGAAGAGATTCTATGACTAACAAAAGAAGCATCCAAGAAGTATAGAAGAATCGCAAGGTTGTTGGAAGGGCCCCAAGCAATATACATGCAGGCGGCGCAAACCCACAGAAGCAGTGGTTGTCGACGCAATACAAGCTTAGCGACATAGAACTAGATTCCATAGTGGACGAATGGCCATAAAAGTGGAAGGTTCCAGTAGGCGAAGACCAACTGTCGGACCCGTAGAATGGGCAACTGATAGATGGACCAAAGGCACAAGAAGAGACAAAGGATTCAGACGGCGAAGAGGAAGGTGCAGATGAAGGTGAATCTGCGAAAGAGAGATCGTGCACCGAAAGTCACGACGGTGCGTCGTTGGAAACTCCAACATATTCAGAGCTCGAAGCGCAGCGAGAGGAAGCAAGGACAAAGCACAGGTTTGAGAGAGGCGAGGGGAATGCAACTTTCGGTCTCCCCGACGAACAAATGAACAAGTTATTGGAGAAGATAACAACTGTGGCAGAGGAAAACCACGCAAAATTCACACAGCATGCCACTGAATACTTCCATTAGGTATCGCAGCTACTACAGACGTTGAGCAATGCAATAACGGAAACAAAGCTACCACAAGGAGAAGTGGAGCCAAGTGCGTCAATAAGGAGGGTTGAGGTGGATATCGGCCTGTAGTGGCGGATGGTGCAAATATTACCTAGCGCGATCACCACAAGAGACGAAGATAGGGATGCCGCATTGCGAGGGCATGATTCGATTAGCATCGACGTAAACATGCTGCCAATGTTCATGTTGCATCACCTTCACACCGGGGTGAGCAATGAGATCAACAACCGGGAGGCAACAACGCACAATCAAATGGTGAGCTACAAACGACAAGTGCAGGTCACCGAAGTGGAGGTTCAACGACTCTAGGAAGAGAAAGAGACGATTACGAATGAAAAAGCAAAGGTGGTCGAGGACAAAAGGAGGTTGGAGCATGCCATCTCTACGGCATGCGAAGACGCGCTAGAAATAGGTAAAGATATGCTTGTGGAGGAAAAGGCATTAAGGTTAGGCGTGGTCATTGTAGACTTGCGGAAAGAGAATGAGGAGCTAGATACAAGGGCAATGCCAAGCACACCGCCATAACAAATCGAAGAGAGGAAGAGCGCAATTGAAGAAGCTGCAACAGAGATCGCTGACTTGGAGAAAACAGAGCAGACAATCGCAGAAGATGTAACACAATTTTGGGGAAGTTTAGTGCAGGACGAGCAATTGCACCAGCTGAACGTGCAACTCGGTGAAGCAGAAGCACAACTTGAGGCATTGAGGGGATCGCTTAAGGCGATGCCCCTACTAGCGCAAATGATAAAGGCAATAGAGCTGAAAGAATTGCATCATCGGGTCAACAAGGCACACACAAGGAAACAAAGAAGAACAATGCACTTGAACAAGTTGCAGACAAAAGCTGAGTAGTTGGCGGTAAAAGCAATGGAAGGAATGACGAAGATCAAGGAAGAGTTGGAGAAAGCGCAGCAGATGGGTGGTGAACACCTGACATAATAAGAAGTAGAAGATTGTGCAGCACTCAAAGCGTCGGCCAAAGAAGCTGTCGACCAGGTTAAGGCAGCATATGACGACTTCAAGATGCAGGTAAATGCACCCACAGTATCTAACTAAGGTGGCTCGAGGGCGAGACACAAGTTTGTGTTGGGGGCCTGTTGGCACGGGTCCAAAGCGCACAAGTGCGGTACCGCCGACAACGAAAGCGTCATTGACATGAACAAAGGACTGGTCGCAAAGTGTAAAATAGTCGACAAATGCAGAATATTTGGATAATTTAGTTAGTAACGAGTCATTTGGACCAACTTGTAATGGCCAAGCTAGCCTATAAATAGGAGTAGAATTGTAAGCCTAAGGGCATTGTTCTATGTCTATATCGATATTCTATCTTTGGCATCCAATTTTGTACCTTTTGCATGATAGATCTAGCATCTTTTGGAGATAGTATTTTTTATTTCTTGGATCGCCACTGTTAGTATGAGTTTGTACTGGTTCTTCGATATGTATTCCGGAGAATTCTGCAATGTATGAGACAAGTTGATGAATAATGAGAAGGATGGATTATGCTATGTCTTTGTCTTTTTGTATTGCAGTATGATTGAATGTGAATGTGTTTATGAATGAAATCACAATTATGTTATGATCTCTTAAGTATGCTTCGATAATCTGTCATTACGTAGATCTGATTAATTTGTCAACTGTGAGATGATTATGTTTTGATGCGAATAACGATTATGTCGATCTTTGAGTTAAGTAGATATGGTTGATAGGTCAACGATATGATATTCTGATGCAAATGCGGATCTCTGGTTTATGTTACAAATGAGTGTGAAATGATGCATGTCTTCTTACTACTGCGGAAACGTGGTTCCTGCAGCCCCCTTAGATATCCCGGGTGAGACTTCACTTGCTCCGCGGGTGTCGCTGGAAAGGATAAAACATTTTTGGGCCGATGTCTATGGCAGTCTATGTCGAGGTTTGTTGACAGCATTGCGAAGTGAACCCCCGTCGACAAAACTATGTCAACAAAGAATAATGTAAAAGCTGCAGAAAAATGTATTTATATATTCATCAGGCTAGTACTACTTTAGCAATGCAGAATATGGAGGTTTAGTTTCTATATCAATAACCAATAAACTATAGCAATATAATCTAGATCCATCTCACAGTTTGTAGTAATTCAACACATAAGAGAGAACTATATCAATAACCTATAGTTTTTGTCTGTTGGGGAGAGTCCAAATACTACTGCAATGCTGGCCACTTTGGTGCGACGACCCATGATTAAACCGAGAAAGAAAACCCTTAACATTGGCCAGCGACCAATAAATTTGCCTGCAGTGTGATGATGCCGTAGGTTGCAATTAGAATGGGGGTGATGCCTCCATGCTGCAATTCCACAACAAACGAATGAGGAAACAATCCGGTGTTATGCAGCTTGCCAATAAGCTGGTCCATTGGATATTTGAAACCTGATCCATCATCGTTTATGACTGAAATATGGAATTCACTGAATATTTAAGGATTTACCAAACAAGTTAACACCAACCAGGCTGAGGAAACCACTAAATAAGTACTAACTATGGCCTACAGCCCCACAGCCTGCTGCCGAGGCCCCTATGGCCAGTGGCCCACTACCTACTTCAGCGGAACCTCCACCACCTAACTCCTAGCGCCTGGGCAGTAGCCTTCTTACCTCTTAATACCCATTAATGACGTTTTGAGCAAAATCTTGAACGTCAAATTTACACTTTATAAAAAAATTCACTATTCTCACAAAACGATTTTTCAAAAAAAATTAAGTAGTTGACGGCAAAATGCTGTAGACCCGGCAAATGCTCGTCAAATTACAACCGATTCATAGCTCATTGTCGAACTTACAATAATAATAAAAACCTGTGCAGCAAGTTGAACTTATTAAAGATTTATTTGGATGCTCTTTCTCGCTGTCATACATGTTAGGATTCCGATGCCATAATGGCATGTTAGCATCCTGTCCCCAGTTAATGCTAGGTTTGATATCGACGCGCACTCGATGATGGCAAAGCGACATCGAGAGTCACATCATATGCGCATCTTTCTTGTTGCTTTACTTTCGGTGAAGGTACGGTAGCAGACATATTATATCCGCAGCTCTGCCCATCTGCTTCCTCGCAATTTCACCCTTTATCTCGGTGCCTGCACATCATTTTGTTCTCTAATTTGTATCCATTCATCCACTCCTTTGTTATTTCACCCTTAATCTCGGTGCCTGCACATCATCTTGTTCTCCGACTTCTATCCATCCATATTCCAATTTCAATGGCACATGCTTCTGCTGCTTCTTTCCCCTCCTCACCAAGCTCTTCAAATTCTACTTCTCAGTGCTACGATGCTTTTATCAATCACCGCGGGCCTGATGTCAAGCTTACCTTCGCCACCTCTCTTTATCGTAGCCTCCGTTCCCGTGGATTGCGAGCCTTCCTTGACAAATCGGAAATGCAGCCTGGACAAGACATTACCTCGCAAATAGAAGCCGCTATTGGAGGAGCCTCTGCTCATGTGGCGATATTCTCTCGTGGCTATGCGCAGTCGAAATGGTGCCTCGATGAGCTCCAGTTGATGATAAAGTCGGGGGCTACCATTCTTCCTGTATTTTACGGCGTCAAGCCTAATGAGCTCCATTGGAAGGACAAAGATGAAAGTGGGGTGTACGCTGTAGCCCTGTGCGAACACAAAAAGAAATACGACATCCAAACAGTTCAGAATTGGAGAAACGCTCTTTCTCATGCGGCAGCTATAAGCGGCTTAGAGCTGGCGGCGTTTAATGGGTGAGGATCTGCAGTTGTCCCAATCCCTGTTGTAAGTCTTTAATTTCTTGGATATGATTAGTTGAGGTATATATATGACAACTAATTAGGTAGGCTTTTCAATGAATATACAGGGTCGAGTATGAGCTCTTGCAGCGGGTTGTGCAAAGAGTTGTGGAAATTGTTCCAAAACAACCCTTGCATGTGGCACAATATCCAACTGGCCTGGGACAAAAGGGAAAAGAACTTGAAGCTGTGACACTACTATCGAAGCGGCGGCAGGACGGGCAGGCTATGGTTGTGGGGATTGTGGGTTCTGGAGGAGCTGGAAAAACCACATTGGCCAAACAGTTCTTCAACGATAAGAGACCACTTTACAAAAGATCCTCTTTTTTGTTCGATGTGGCCAAAACGCCTCTAAATTTTTTACAGAGTAAACTTATTAAGGACCTTAAAGGTATAGATATCAAAATTGAAAGTTCTGAAGAAGGTTTGGCAGAACTTAACAAGAAGCTCTCCCATTGTCGCGCTCTCATAGTATTAGATAATGTAGATCATGGTGATCAACTGGATGCCTTCTTGCCAATTAAGCGTGTCCTTCACCGCAATAGCTTACTTTTGGTTATATCTCGTGACAAGCAAATCCTTAGAAATGGAGAAATCCAAAAGTCATCAATTTATCACTTAAATGGCCTCAACAAAAAACACTCTCAACAGCTTTTCTGCTTGCATGCCTTCCATGAGAGCCACCCACCACCAGATTTTAAAGCTGTCGTACATGGGTTTTTAAAGACCTGCAAGGGATTGCCATTATCTCTGAAAATTCTTGGGTCTTTGGTTTATGGAAAAAAAAAATCTTACTGGGAAGAGCTATTGAATGGACTTGCCCAAACACTTCCTTTAGATATAGAGAAGAGCTTCAGAGTTAGTTATGACTCGCTTGAAGAGGAGGAGAAAAAAATATTTCTAGATATTGCCTGCTTTTCCGTAGGAGAAGAAAGCGATAAATGGATAGAAATATGGCGCGCATCAGGATGGAAAGGTTTGGTAGGTCTGGAAACTCTGAAGGACAAGTGTCTTGTCGAGGTAGACAGTGAAAATATTATAAGAATGCATGATCATCTCCAACTTATGGGAAGAAATATCGCCAAGGAAAGATCAATGCCGGTCCGTATATGGTGTGGCACGCCAGAAAACGTTCATGAACTCTTGGAGCAATCGTTAGATGTAAGTGCTTTAATCTTTCCAACCTGTGTATCTCTGTAAACAGCTTCCAATTTTTTTATTCAAAGAGTGTGCGGTGTACTATGTGATGGATTGTTATTGATTTTAAATAACGTCGAACAGGTAATACCAGAAGTCCGCGGAATTAGAATGGCCCCTCCGTCCGAGGGATCCCGCTCAAAATTAGAAAAGCTACTGAACACCAACGAGGTGTTCCGAATAAAGAAATTACAACTTCTTGAAGGTGAAGGTGATTTTGTAGAACGCATGTTGACTAAGGTGAAGCTGCGGGCAAGCAACCTGATATCGCTCCGCTTGAATAACTGTTCCTTCTCTTGCCTGTCTTGTATTCCAATGCACCATTTGACAGTTTTAAAAGTGGACGGGCCGAATTTGAACAGATTGTGGGATTCTGATTCTCAGGTTGGTAGACGTAGATGCTGTAATTTGCAAATAAGAATAATCACATTTTGATCTTTCTTATCATTGAAACTTGAACATTGCAGGCACCTGAGCAGTTGCGGCAGTTGATTATTGATGCTCCACTATCAGAGTTTCCAGAGTCTTTAGAGAAGCTGCAGTATCTCGAAAAGATTGTAGTGAAAAGTACACGTCTAACAATGTTGCCAGATTCGTTGGGGGATTTGACGAATCTCGAACACATCTCTCTGGTCGGGTGTGAAAATTTGAAGATAATTCCAGATTCTTTGGAGAAGCTGAAAAAACTCCAACACATGAATCTTAGTTTCTGCAAAAGTTTGAGGTCGCTTCCAGATAAAATGGATGAATTGAAAAGTCTCAAATTCCTCAACATAGACTCATTCGAAAGTTTGGAGAAACTTCCAGATTCCTTACTGACACTTACAGATCTGCATTGCATCCCAACCATCAGATACCTTGATCATGAAAATCGGTTACACATTGATCTTAGTGGGTTCCGAAGTTTGAAGATGCTTCCAGATTCGTTATGGAATTTGAGATCTCTGGAAACGATCAATCTCACTAGATGTGAAAGTTTAAAGTTGCTTCCAGATTTGGGTGAAAAGACAGCCTATCTCAGTTACATCAACCTGGGAATGTGCAAAAGTTTGGAGATGCTTCCAGAGTCTTTCGGGAATTTGAAATATCTAGACGGCATCGATCTCACTGGATGTGAAAGTTTAAAGATGCTTCCACATTGTTGGGAAAAGTTAAGATACCTCAAAAAGATCAACCTGGAAATGTGCAAAAGTTTGGAGATGCTTCCAAAGTCATTGACGAATCTACAGAATCTAAAATGTCTGCTTTTGAAGGGTTGCTGCAGTTTGACCATCTCCACTGAAACACTTGGAAATGTCACTGGGCTTAAATGTTTAGATCTCTCAGGTTGTCCCCAGATGGAATTATTGCCTCCTCAAGTTGGACGTCAACAGTCCTTGAAAAACTTAAATTTGTTGGATACAAACTTAAAAGAGTTGCCTCGTGATGTTTTATCCCTCAGAAATTTGGAAGTCCTGAGATTCGGGAGCCCTTTGTTGAAAGAGGTGCCAGCTTACCTCGGTCATCTAACGACATTGGAAGAATTGTGGTTCCATGGATGCGAGGAACTGAAAGTTTTGCCGGACTCAATTGAACGGTTGACTCAGTTGAGATGGTTAGACATACGGAAATGTGGAATACAATACTTACCACCAGCTGTCATGAAGATGAACAAGTTGAGAAGGTTAGCAGTACATAGCTGTCCTTTACGCGAACTGCCATTTGGAAATGTTAAAGTAAAAAATGAAATGCTTCAGCTCCAGGAGTTACAGCTGAACGGCACAAAAATATCTGAGGTATCCTTTCCTGACGGTGTTTGTCCAAACCTTCAACATCTCTCCATCGCCTTCTGTAATGATCTGGTGAAAGTTGGAGCATTGCCAACAACACTAATATCTCTAGATTTGAGGGGGTGTCCTGCATCAATGATAAGAGGAGTGCTTTCTGGGCGTGTCCCAAACCTGAGGACACTGGACATGAGGGGGTGTAATAGCATACAAGTAGAGGAGCTGCCAGGGCTTCAAACTTTAATTTCTTCAGGTCTTACATTATTAAATACTCCACTTGACACTTCCGACGGGAAGGAGGACGATGTTTTGTTGGAGAAGTTGTGCACTTGTTCTTTTTGGTAGAGCGCAGAGGCTAAATCCATATTACTCGCAACGGTGGCCACAGTGGTAACTGGTCGCTGCAGGCATGGCTCTTCTTAATTAAGGTATGCATTGATTATTTTGTGTTTTTTTTTCGAAAAAAAAATCGTAATTCATTATAGAAAATAAATTACTATGATCCTACATACCATGGGTAGTGAGATATCCAAATAATGCTAAAGTCAGAAAGATTTTCATCTTTAAAAACTGTATATTACAGGAAATGTGTAGTCACCAAAATAACCGGGAAATGTGTAGTCACCAAAAAAACCAGAATATATCATTAAGAGCCAGTGGTCTTATAAGCATCCTTCAAAGGCATCAAAGCCTCCTAATAATCATAGGACCAGGATCTAATTCCTGAAGAGTGTCTCCAATATGTTCCCAGAGCTTCCAAGAACCCTCAGTCAACTATAATCCCTGCTTAGAAAGAGCGTCGGCCTGTATATTCTAATTCCTGAAGAGTGTCTCCAATATGTTCCCGGAGCTTCCAAGAACCCTCAGTCAACTATAATCCCTGCTTAGAAAGAGCGTCGGCCTGTATATGTTGAAAGCTGATAGAATGAAATAAACCAGTCAGCTGTATCAGTTCTTCAAAAATAGTCACCAAATATTTGTTCTTAGGAGCCCTTTAGAATTTCATCCAATCCACTAATACAAGCTTGAAGTCTCCAATTATATCTTGGAGCTGGTTGATGCCTTTAGAATGAGCCAAAGCTAAAACCATCTTGAGGGCCAAAAGTTCAGCCTTGTTGTTTGAACTCGTGCCTAATCCAGCAGAATAACTGAAACAGCCTTGGTCCGATAAGTGTAACAAACCACCTGCCCCACCCTGCGCGGGATCACCTTCGGATGCACCGTTGAAATTGTCCAGGGGATCAATTTGTCAATCACTTCTTCCATCACCCGACTGACAAGGGGAGCACTACAGATCTGGGGAGCACTACAGATCTGTGGCAGAGATTTCAAGATAACAAAACATTTGGAAACATAAAAGATAGGATATTTGTCTTCAAAGATGGCTTGGTTCCTGGCGAGCCAGACTCCCCACCAAAAAAGGGCTGGGAGAGCTTCACAATCTTCATATAATTCATTACAATGCCATTCTTTTAACGCCTCACACGCCTCACATACCTGTAGCCCATTCCATATAAAATGAACTCCTGTATATTGCGAAGCCAAAGACCACATACTCCTTAATTATAAAGACCATTTGTTTTGAAAGTATTTGGTCTCTTTATGGACTATAATTCAGTAGGAGTACTAGCTATCATTGTGTCACATTGTTATATTTTCATATTTATGGCATCTTCATCAAAATAAGTGATTCCAAAATCTATTTTCAATGTCTTGTAAAGCTATTACATAAACCAGGCAGGAGCTTTCCTTTACCTTCAGCAATACATTTATCATATTTAGGTAAATATTATGTACTTAATAACCGAGCGATAATCAATGTATATGTTAAAAGTGTTTTTAAAATTTAAAAAGCTATTACATAAACCAGGCAGGAGCTTTCCTTTACCTTCAGCAATACATTTATCATATTTAGGTAAATATTATGTACTTAATAACCGAGCGATAATCAATGTATATGTTAAAAGTGTTTTTAAAATTTAGAAATAATATATTGTGAAATTATTGAAAAAGGGTGGAACTTTAATCAAATACCTTGTGCCAAAACCATATCCATCACACTTAAGCAAACACTATACACCCAACTCACCAACCTAATGATGAATACTTATTATTTATTTGACTTTTGAAATGTATGGTTTGAGCTTTGAACTATAGAAATATTTGAAAGTTGTCTTTTGAAATATGCATTGGTTACTCTTAGAAGTTTTGAATTTTGTATCCTATTTAAAACTGTTTTTGTTGAGAAATTGATTCTTTTGTGAGATTTATTCCCAGGGCAAGGGATAGGATACTCTAAAAACACCATATTTCCTCTATGCAATGCAATTCAAGTAGTAGTTCATACTTTTATTTTTATTTCCGGTTATTGAACTTTTATGTTTTATTACTGATCATTGAAATGTGACTGAGAACTGAAAAGGACACAAAAATCCATGTTGATTGATTGATTTACAGTGGACATTGAGAACCTTTGGTTTACATTTAAAAATGGTTTAGAATGATAATCTAATTAGTGCCTCTAAAATTACCTGTTGAGATGTTTTTTTTTCAAGAGGAAAAAATACCACACTTTTGTTATTTCTAAGGAAATCAAAAAGTACATAGTAATCCTGATAGCAAAGCTATATCAGATTGTTCATAACATTCATTTACCAAAGACCAAAATATCAAACTGATAAAAAAGTATTATAACATTCTTTACATAGCAAAACAAATAAAGACTAGAACTTCCATATTAACTAAAGGAATCTAAAAACTATCATCTAGAAACCACATAGAGCCATTTTGAGTATTTGTGCCTTCCACCCATTCTTCCCCTGGATGCTTAGTTATATTCTTCAATTACTTTTATATCTATCTTAAGCTGGGATGTTGTGCTGCTTTAAACTTTGCACCTTCACTTTTTAAGTATTATTTTCAACTCTACGTTGAATTTATTTACACAATATTGGGAGAACTCATGATGGCTATATTCGACTCCCTATCGTCTGAGTGGAACTAATAGGATAACTATCAATCGTTATGTCAGTACAGGGTAATCGAACTTCTAAGTGCCTAGTGCCTTACAATTCATCAACAGCGAAGTTGCTATGCATCACAATTCAATAACAGCGAAGTTAGGAACAGTGCATAGCTTTGAGCAGTACGATAATAAAACAGAAAGGTGTAATACCTCCCTATGCATAAAGTGTAAGTTTGTGATAAATTCTTAGGAGCACCATGAGGGAATGACCAATTATTGGGTAACTAGGAGCGTTTTTATTCATGCTTTTTTATATCTTTGTATTAATTAATAATATTTTATTGTTGTTGCCAAGTATCGTTACCCATGTTTTTATCTTTTTCTTTTTGTCGTATGTGATTTATGTGTTAGCTTATGGGTGGGCACCCATGGAATCCTCAAGCAAGCTTATGGTTCAAGTACGTTTAGGAAAGAATTAGATTTACCTTTGAGAAAATTTATTCATTTCATGATTCATATGCTAATGCTGCTATTGGAATGTTGAGGAGTGCATATTGTTATAGTTTGCTGTAATGAATGAATGTAGAAGCCATAGTGATTGAGATTCCCCGATTCTAGTGTTAGAGATTCCTTGGTCAGTCTACAATGAAGAACTAGAGATAAGTGGGATAGCCATATCCCATTCCTTGTGTTATGCATGCTCAAGAAGAAGAGAAGTTGAGTGAGTTGTGTTTAGGAAATGTCTGAAAAGTTAATTTCTTTGTTTATATTGTTTAGAATATGTGGGAATTGGGTTGAATGAAAAAGACCAAAGCCATAGCCAGTGAATTCTCCCTTATTGTTTTATTTGGGGATGGCACCTACACTAGATGGTGCCTATGGCTAAGAGGAGAAATGCTCCCTTGGCACTATTTCCCCAAGTGCGCTTTTCTAATATGAAAGTGATTTAGTCTTTATTATTATTTGTTTATGACTAATGCTTATTGTTAGGATCAAAATTGATGAAGATTTGATTACATGATAAGAATGCAAGTTTGGAATTTAGTATGGCTTTGGATTCTATGGTAGACATGCATATACATATTGTAAGATAGTTACTTCAATGAACATCCAAAATTCCATACATATTCATAGATTTGCATTCTTCTTCTTGGCCACCACAATGACGTCCATTCACTTTCATTTATAGATATTAAATTATGTCAACATCCAACATAAATTATGGAGCTCTTGCTATGTTTTCTCCTTGTATTTTAGGTTTATTCAACATGCATATCACTGCCTTAATGGGTTTTTTGGGTTGCAGTTTGATCCTCAACTCCTCGAATTTCTTGGGAATGCCTTTTAAACTATGTAGCACGGGAACCTCTCCCAGCTTTTAGGAAACTCGTTCCCGAAGTTCTGACATTCTAGGGAACTTGGGAACTTGTAGGGAACTTTCCAAATCCGGCGGGAACCATTCTGAATGGTTTGGAACTTTTACCCTCTAAAATCGGGAACTTAGGGACTTTTTCTTGTGTGTTTCCTTCATCGAGAGCTTCCACACATTCATGATCGCTATGTGGGTTGTTAACTTCATTCCTATTTCCTTGTGATCATACATATACCTGGTTGACTCATAATTTTTTCTCAAGAAAACTAAGTTGCACTAAAAGTCTATTTTTCATGTTGTCTTGTGGAGTTGGTGCACTTATCTCTATCTACCACCCATGCTAGAGTATTCGCTCATCCCTATTTTGATTTTTTATATATTAAATAAAGGAAAGTAAATTTATATATTTTACTATTTACCTTGTGAATAAAAAAAATCTTACTTCAAAACTAAATTCATACATTACATTTAAATGTAAATAAAAATTATCTTGCTTTTTATTTTATTTATTTTATAATAATTTAAATTTGATTATTTATACACCTTTGCAAATATACTAGCATAGAATGCCTTGTAGACATATAGTATTTTAATACATTTTAATCATAGTTGACACAAAACTTAAAACTTACTCTATACATATAGGCACTAATATAGAGACTATAACTTCTAAGTCCCCGCTTTGAGGTGGATGGTAATGTTGATTTTATTTCCATTTCCAATAAGGGATAAGCTAAGTCATTTGGTTTGTGTTAATGTTTATTTTCTTCTCTTCTCATGTTTTTTTTGAATTATTTTATTTTTATATTTTTTTAATGTATATTATTGTTGTTCCCAACCTGTTGTTTCCTGTAAATTTGGGGGAAACTTATAAACATATCCGATACTCATACCCACGTTCTCTATGTTCCCATTTTCCGGAAACTTCTGCAACATAGCTTTTAAATCATAGTAACTATAACTGAAGGCATTACACCAAAAAACTCCATGACATCAAGAAACTCCTTGAACGTGGTTGTTGCTTTGGTTATTGTTTTGTTATACCTAAGAGTCTGCTATCTACAAATATTTGGGTTCTTCACCTCTTTTGCAATGTTGAGCTTATTTGGGTTCTTCACCTCTTTTGCAATGTTGAGCTTATTGGGATTTCTTCTTGTACCTTATATCTATTATTTCTTCTTGGATATTCTTATCACTGATTTGCTCCTTTGTGTAACTATTAAGAATGGGTTCCTCTTTATCAGAATGGGCAGCTTTAAAAAAACCATTTTGTCATTGATTGTGAGTGTATTGCAAATTGATTTTTTTTCAATACATGTGCCAAAGGCTACATTTTCATTGGTTGTTCCTTCATGTACAACTGCAGTGAACTGCTAGGTCCATAATGTGTTCCGATCTCTTGTGTTCCCATTCTCTTCTTCGTGGCATACCATTTGTAGGAAAAAACATGGATAATTCCTCGTAAAATATGAACTATTATTTCTTTCCAAGGCCCAAATTGCTGCATTGGTTCTTGCTTAATCCACATTAATTAGAGTAGATGATGGAGCCTCGTTTCGCCATAGTAATCACAGTGCTTTTCAACGTTAATCTTTTAAAATCTACATAAGAATAGTGACTCAACTTTGTATGTAATTTCAGGCTTTGGAATAAAGGCTGCCATCCACTACCATGGAAACATTTTCATGTCTAATGTCACTTGGAACTCTTTCACCTTTCGGTCATCACAAGTAAATTTATTCTCTTCTCAAATCTTTCAATGCGGTTTACTATGTGTTGCCCTTTTTCATATATAGCTATAGAGCTTGTGCTTCATGCTTCTAACTTTGAAGGCTAGTTTATTGAAACAAACTGTTCCCCTCGTGGAGGATAACCGCAATATTTTGAAGAGTACTCGATATGGTTCTTTCAAAAGCTTCAATACCTCAAAATTTATTGCAAACAACCTTTTGATGGGCTTGGAGGTTGTATGGTTTGTTGCCCAGATGGTCACATTGCATAGTGATAGAGGAGGTCTAACTAGCAGTTCTTCCCAAAAGATGGATGACATGATGTTGACGTTTGTGCTTATGTTGACCATTGCAACAAGAATTTGCCTCTCCATGATAGTTGTGAGAACTTGCAAATCTTATTGAAAGAAAGTGGTTACTTTGCTTGATTTGATAATATTGGCGTCTTATTATTTGTCTCCATTGGCGCTAAGTATGCCGTTGAGAAATTCATTGATCTTCCAAATGAATTTTTTGCCTTTTTTTTGCTTCGAGCTAACTCTTGCAATTGCCTAATCAATCCTTGTATCTATATTTTGGTTGACCTTGTTATAACATCCCAATTAGAATGCGATCTCTCTACGAAATCTTATCTTCTCCTTCCTTCTCTCCCTCCCTAACGTCCTCAAGTACCTCTAATACTTTCTTCCGTTTTGGAAAGTCTTGTTGACTGTTGTCCCTAATGGAATCTTCTTCGGATTTAGGATGTCTGTATCCTTCGGGCTAGCTTGTGTTGCGATAAAAGCTTCCTTATGCTCCATCTTATTTGTTACTTGGATCATCGGTCAGTTCTTTGCCTGCAGGGGTCTTTCAATCTTGGTCAATAGTGTGTTGTGTGTATCTGGACCACAGAGTTAACAACATGTTATTTTGGGATGCTTAAACTACACTTATAGGTTGTGGGGTTTTCCATTCTCTACCATAAAAGTATATTATGTACATTTTATGGCCGTCTTGGGCATGTTTAGCTTGGATTTGTTTTTAGCTGTATTATGAGAACTTAAACTTCTTATTGTTTCAAGGGTTGATAGGAGGTGGGTTTCTCATTCACACCGTTTCTTTGCCCTTTTTGGTATTACTCCCTTGGCGTGATGGTACAGGCAGCCTTTGCTTGACGCTTTGAATAGAGTGACCTCAAGGGTACTTCGGGGTCTGTATTTTGTTTGGGCTAGCAGAGAGGCAACCTCCGGTTTGTTTCTTTTATGATATAGCATTCATATCGTTGTTATTATTTTTTATTTTTAAAATAACAGTTTGTTGGGAAGAATGCATAAGGATAGGTTCAACTTTTAAGGCTGTGCTTTTAAGGGATGACCCTTGATACTATGAGTCCTATCATGGCATTTTAAAAGTTCAAACTAGTATATGGCATATGCAATAATCAAATTACGAATTGAGAGGCACACTTGTTTAGAATTTCATCCTTAGTTCAATAGTTAAATTTCATTGCATACCCTAAGGTGTTGTAGCTTGCAAAATTCATAATAAACTTGCCCAACTTAGTGGTCAACTATTAAGTAAATTACACACTCTCACGGGTATCTTTGGGAATTCAATCCAGACATGACCTTTAAAGGACACAACACAGTAGGCAGGAAAATCAGGTTGTAGGCCATGATGTTATTTCTTAGAAAGAAGGGACCGTAACACAGGCAACCTCAAAAAAAAGATGAAAAATCCTTCCGACAAATTTTTGGAGGTTTTACCCTACCAGCCATTGACCTGCTTGTTATGAGAGACTCATTGCTCAAGAGTATGATCTTTCTAACAAAATATCAACAAAAAATTTATTGCCTCTTTCTACAACTCCAAGTGGATGAGATGTGTTGAGGCTTAAAAAATTTAATATATAAAAAATTATAAAACCAAGTATATTTAAGCTCCAAATTTAAATTGATTAGATTGTAAATACATTTATATAAATATACACGGAATTTCAATTTCAATTTCCATTTACTCATCCTCACATTTTAAATAAATCTTTTAATAAATAGTTACAAGACAACAAAATCTCTTTGTATTAGTTAGTCTTGCCTTGATTTGATCTACAAGGGAGACATATATATTCACAGCAAAATCATGCATATGCATTAAGAATAACTAATTGATTTCATAATCAATGAATGGATGCATTTTTGTCATAATTGCAAATTAACAATAATTGGGTAAATTGCAAGTATTTTACTTCATAATTGATTAATAGATGCAACTTTTGTCTATTTGTAGGATTTATGTGTTATATTTTAGAACATGTAATAGTTGGCACTTCAACTATTAAATTTGGGTAAATAATGTTTTACTTCATAAATTAATTAATTAATGCAATTTTTGCTTATTTATAGGATTTATGTACTGGCATTTACAACATGATTCCAAATTGGAATAGTTGGTATATGGGTTGCTTACACTCAGGGTATTTATGAATTATTAAGGATTGCATCTCGAGGGATTTGATCCCTTGCAGCACTTGATAGAGCCATAATTAAGATGAATCTAGGCTAGTAATAAACTTGCCCAACTTAGTGGTCAACTATTGAAATAAATTACACACGCTCAAGCTCATGGGTACCTTTGGGAATTCAATCCAAACATGACATGACCCTTAAAAGACACAACACAGTAAACAAAAAGAATCAGGTTGTAGGCCATGACGTTATTTATGTAAAAAAGACCTGTTACACAAAATTTATTAAAGTGAGGCAACCTCAAAAAAGGTGAAAAATCCTTCGGACAATTTTTTGGAGGTTTTACCTTACCAGCAATTGACCTGCTAGTTATCATAGACTAATTGCTCAAGAGTATGCTCCTTCTAACAAAATATCAATCAAAATATGACTCATTCTATGCATTATTTGCCCATCAACTTAATGATTCAAAATAGCAACAGACTTGGTTGGCTTACCTTGTTGTAGGACTTGACCATAAAACTTTTGGGTTCTCTTACTAAGCCATGCCAAATTGGTCAAATAATTGACCTAATGGATAGTAGAGGATTTAAAGACCATGCAAAATCACTAAAAGAACTATAGAATCCCCGAGACCCCGGTGGGGGCTGTAGTGAGATGGCTATCAATACAAATATGATAAAGGCATTAATGAAGACTCACACAACACTAAATGTTGGCCAACCTAAGCCTGACAGTTGCACATTCTCTTCATCCACTCCAAGACCTAGCATCCATCCTGACTGCAATTAGTCATATAAAATATCAAATATACTAAATCTTTACAAAAATAATATCTAGCAATATTGATAGGAAGGTTATTATGGCAATTGTTTGCCACATGTTTCTACTAGTTTGAATGTGTGTGTATGCACAGATATTTAACTGTTTTAATTAATTTTCTTAGCAAAGCATAATTTTAAAAGTAACTTGCAAGTAGTCCTTTTCCTAAATAAGATAGTATGACTGTGAATATGAACAAAAGCTTCAAAAATGGCAATCTGATTTATGTAATGGGATATGGCTTTCTAACTTTCTATCGACAATTACCTTACCATTTTAGACAATAATTGGAAAAGGTACATGGTGTTAGATTGACCCTCTGTATGAAAGTGTTTTCATTGCTCTTTACCTAAAGTATTACATAGATTTTGAACTTAGAGCTGGAGCTTTAGTTCAATCCGCTTACACATTATTTCAATTCCATTTTAAGTGAACTGTTTTGTTGGCTTTCTACTATTTGTTGAGTCCTTGGCTCTCTCGTACTGCTGAACAATATGATGAGGTATTTTCCCATTACTGCTGAGCATTATGATGAGTGTTTTTCCCAGTGCACTTGTTTACATTTTCTGAAACATAATTTTTAAATGGAGAGTTGAAAATTCTTGTTACTGCTCAGTATTGTGTATCAATCCCTTTTTTAATAAAAGGCCCACAACAAAATTTCATTTGGTTTTTAATGCCTTCATTGTGAGAAGTCAACAACAACTTTCTTTGGTTGCAGATATCAAATGCAGATTGCTTGCTGCTACAAAAGACCCAACAAGGTTCTCAACTCCGTTCTCGGATTTATCTTTTTGATGAAATTTGAAGGTTGAACATGATTTATCATTTGTTATTGGCTAGAAATGTTCCAGAAAGAAATTTTCATCGAAATGGAATGTTGAGTAAATTCTTCAAAGCTATTTTATTTTCAGTGTTTATCACTTTAATAGTCATTGTCTTGATGAATCTGATATGATATGATATTGATTAAAGTATGAAGCTTAGATGGAACTAATGTGTCCAGTGTTTATTGAATGAAACAATTATAGTGATAGTATTTATAAGTTAATTTCCTATCAACTAGATAGGTAAGCCGATTGTTATGAAATAAAGTTAAGACAAAGCTGTCCAATAAATCTTATTTTCATATATTTATTGAACAACATTTTGTTTAGATTTTAGTGTCATATATTTATTGAACAACATTTTGCTTAGATTTTAGTGATTTGTTATGGAGTAGATTTTGTTGTTTCTTCATATTTCCACATGATGATAATATACTGTAAATTGTAGCTCAGGTCCTTATTGAACTGAAGATTATTGTTAGGGCCTTGTACCTTTCTTGGAAAATCCTTGAACGGTCTATGACAATCCCTTGAACCTTTTCATTATGCCACATATAGTTTACCATTTACTGAGTATAGTTCAGTGAAAGTTTTGTCCAATAGATCTTATCTTGATATATTTCGTGAGCAATTTTTCTTTTAATTTGTTAATCTTTGTTGTGTCTTCATAACTCCATATGATAATATACAATACATTTGTAATTTAGGTACTTATTGAACTCCAGAGGATTGTTATGAACCCCTCATCTATGTAATGTTTATCTGAAATTGGTGTTGGATTGCAAATTTTGTTTATGCCAATGATGTGAGCTTATTATTATAGTAAAAGGGCTTATCTTAAAGCATTTTTTTATGACCAAATCTCACATGGTCTTCTATATACAAATTTTTACGAGATAGTATCTTTGGTGAGTAAATGTTCATTCTTCATTAGGGCATGAAAGAGACCTTAAGATAGGGAAAGGAAGATCTAAAGCATCTTGTCGCATGTAACACTTGCAATAGTTTTACTTGATGAAACTGTCGCATGGCTTTTTGCCTCCAAACATTTGGTCCTTTTACATTATTGTCAATATTCATGGGCTTAAACGCTGACTTATAGCCCAACATATTGCTTCACCATACTTTCATTCTTTCCCACTATTTTAGCATTCCTTTTTCGTCCCTTTCAAAAATTGATATGAGCGTTCTATGAAATTCCATCAGTTAGATTTAGCCAACTAAGCTTGAATTTCAGATGGCTTGCAAGCATTTTTTGGGTCTGGACTCTGATTTAAGAAATTAAAGCATTAGAGCTGTGCTTTTTGTTGATGAATTCTGTCATAAAGCTTCAGAAAGTTCAAAGAAGTTTCCAAACTTTGCCATCTCTTAAGCCTACTTGTATCTAGAAGGATTATATCTAAGAAATTAAAGCATTAGAGTTGTGCTTTTTGTTGATGAATTCTGTCATAAAGCTTCAGAAAGTTCAACGAAGTTTCCAAACTTTGCCATCTCTTAAGCCTACTTGTATCTAGAAGGATTATATCATCATTTTTATTTTATTGAATGAATTATGTATATTGAATGCTGTCAAATATGGCCAACTACTTAGTTTCCAGGACTCTTTGCCTGCGAGGTTTGAAAGCACAGCCTAATGGATGGGTTGCCAGGGTTTGAACCTGGGTCATCATTGTGCCTACCAGGTTTGAAAGCACATCCTAATGGATGGGTTGCCAGGGTTTTAATCCTACTTCATCATTGTGGTGGCACCCTGTCTTGACCATTAATCCTACTTCATCATTGTGGTGGGGAACGGAGGGGAAAGGAGGTCCTAAATTCTCCTCGATTCCTCGTTAAGCTCCATCAGAAGGTTTCAAGCGTAGGCTCTTAAGTAAGGCGGCCCGGTAGCTCCTTGTTGAGTTTCCAGGACTCTTTGCCTGCGAGGTTTGAAAGCACAGCTTAATGGATGGGTTGCCAGGGTTTGAACCTGGGTCATCATTGTGCCTGCCAGGTTTGAAAGCACATCCTAATGGATGGGTTTCCAGGGTTTTAATCCTACTTCATCATTGTGGTGGCACCCTGTCTTGACCATTAATCCTACTTCATCATTGTGGTGGCACCCCGAGCACAGCATAATGGATGGGTTATATTATAATTAGCGACTTAGTTTCCAGGGATCTTTGCCTACCAGGGTTTGAACCTGGGTCATCAGTGTGGGGTCACCCCGTCTTGACCATTAGAACACAACCTAATGGATAAGTTGTAATATCATTAGAAAGATGATAAGAATTGATTAGAGGAAAGGGCATGATGGAATCCATATGATTCTATAACATACAATGCAAATGATAGAGGGTGTCCCTTCTACTTTCAACAAAACGAAAGAATGGAGCCTTTATTTGGGGAGATCACACAAACCATTGTAACTATCCACTTGTGGAAGTTTGACTTGAAGATGCCATATTTTTATGGCATATGAAAATTATGGCTCATCTCTTGCTTGCTGTAATTACATGAATGGTTGTATGGATAAGAATAAATTATTGAATAGTATGGATAAGAGTAACATTATGAATAGTAAAAATCCTTGTGAAATTATTTATTCCTTGTTGAGTCCTGTGCAACATGTCCCAGCATTATGATAAACTCGTTGACTTGGCCAGCACTAAAAGGAAGCTAATACAGATCAGTCGCATGATCGCCTCTTTATATTTTTCTAGGTCGAATGGATTTTGACCTTTTCCTTGTGATATTTGCACATATATCTCTTGGGGAATAATGGGTAGGTAGATGAGGAGATATACTTTCTAGCTTATCTTTATGCAGAGGCAGTGGCGATATTGTAAAGGTTGCTTTTCAAGTGATGTTTCAAGATTCTATTATTTGCAGATTCGTTCTCTTATTTCTGTTGCAAGTCCCCACTCTGTTTTCAGTAATGTCCAGTTCAATAATCAAGGGGTTGGGAGTTTATTAACCATTATGATATTTTAATCTGCAACTTGTTATCTATCTTGTATACATCTGCGTTGTCCCATTGCAAGCTATTCAAGCTTATTTATTGTAATTTCCCTCAAAATACACCTTTAAAAAAAAAAAATTTATTATGAATTGTTGTAAAGCACGGGTTTATGTAAACTTAACTTCAGCGTTCATCAATTGAAATGTGGATCCTAATTCGATAGAGTCTTCTTTTATCATACAAAGATTTCATGGGATTGGATTGATTTTTACTAGCATCTAGGTTTGTTTCCTATTCAACGATCTATATAGGCCTGGTATAGTTAGACTATCTATTTATCTTTCTTTCAAATCCACACATGCATAAGATAATGTTTAGAACCATATTTTTAACTCAACCATGACTTGGAATTATTTCAACCAAACCCTCCCTATTTAACCTATATATTACACTATACTTTCTTTTAACCAATAATGATTCCCTTTAATCATTAATATCAATATAGGAAAACTATTATGCAAACCCTAAACATTTACATATCTTAATCAGAATACATAATTATAACTTAAACATATGAACACCTTTTTAATGGTAGTTATATATATATATATATATATAAAATTCCTTTTTTATCCTATTCATTATTACCCCTTCTTATAAAAGAATTACAACCTAAGAATACATCCTATATATAATTGACCATTTCATAATCACTCCCGTTCTATTTTAAGGGACCTTATATGACATATAATTTTCTTTAAAATAATAACAATACTCAAAAATGGAAAATTAGACTATCCAATATCAAATGAGATATGTATAACTTTTATACTTAAAAAGAAAAAATAACAATATTTAAAAAAAATAGAATTTCCACTTCATTAAATTATATTACAAGAAATACAATTCAATTATAAATCCCAATATATATATAAATCCATTTATATATATAATCATAATTAACTTAATTACTTCAAATCACCTCAAATAAAATTACCCATATTTTAAAATCCAACTTATGTATTAAAAAGAGCTTCATGAATGTATATCTTGATTCTTTTTAAAATACTAGCTCTAATATATATCTAATAATTCACAATCCCTACTATGAAGTGCATGACATATGAACTCTATCAGATAACATAAATATAGGTTGCCTCTATCATACGTCTTATAAATGTTTATAATGCAGAGATATGCAGCGCTCGCGTTTACAAGATTTATATAAAAGCTGCAGAGTAATATCTATACATATATATTGTACTCCACTGTATGATACCACAAGTCGATCAACACATGGGTAGATTAACCAATCGAGGAAGCGATACTAAGATCATTGGGACCAATCAACAAGAAGGAAATAAATACACAGCCCATAGATCGCCTCTATTAAAACGCATTCATTACATACATTGACAAAATCATTAAACATATACCTAAGTTAAAACCTACTTACTTGGAACAAAAGTGGGAGATCACTTATCTTTCGAGTTGTAGAATAGAGCGAGTGGAAGCTTGACTTCAACGTTCTCTGTCAGTGTAATGGTTTATAGAATATCAAGTAAATGCTCCATTTCCTTTATTCAATTTTTATTTATCTTTCATTTCCTTCTTGTCTTCGAAGGTGAAGAAGAAGAAGGGGAAGAAACCCATTTCCAAAACACCATAGTGTCCTTTTTATAGTAGTATTTAGGTCTTTTACTATCATCATAAATTCTTGTTAGAACTTAACTTATCTTTAAAATAAATCAAGATATTTAATTAGTTCGCTTAACTTATCTTTAAATTAACTCAAGATCTTTAATTAGTTCACTTAACTCTTCTTTAAAATAACTCAAGATCTTTAATTAGTTGACTTAACTTATCTTTAAATCAACTCAAGATCTTTAATTAATTGACTTAACTTATCTTTAAATTAAATCAAGATCTTTAATTAGTTGACTTATCTTTAAATCAACTCAATATCTTTAATTAGTTCACTTAAGGTAATTCTATTATCTTGAATATCATTAAATGTAACTTAGCTTTAACTATCAATTTATATAGTTAACATACTATTAAATAGCTAAGAGTTTCCCATGCATCAACTACCGATTAACATTTTCTTCATTGGTAGATAAAATGATATAGTTCTTTTTAATCTCACCTATTTTATTTATCTTTTAAATAATATTTATTTAGAAATACCAATCTATTTCCTTGGTAATAATAAGTCATTTATCTTTTATTCATAATTTATAATCAGAAAATTATCAATCATTTTCCACTTAGGAATTTTAATGATATATTTTGTCGAGGCTAGGCTACCAACATTCTTTATGTTAATTTCTTATTTTTACTTAATGGTACTTAGTATATATTAGCCTCCTGCTAATAGTTAGATTATAGGAACTTGTTACTGCCTTGCGGCGACTAGGAGTTTCTTCGACGTCCTTATCCAGGACTAGTTATTAACACACTTTTAAACTTAAGTGTTTTCTTAGTGAATATCTCAGTTCACTTTAATTGCACACGACATTAGGATGACTGCTGTCATCGAAATTCATTGCTATCAAGCCATTCACCCTCTCCCCCTAGTGGATTTCATGCCCCATTCGTTTTGTTGCATCAAGCCTCCAGTCTCCTAAGTCTATGAATTTACTTAATACTTAGGAAAACATGATCATACTTACAAAGTTTTACCTGTGGATCTCTTGCCATGAGCTCCTTGCCGTTGGCGGGTATCGAGTTGTACCTTCTGTTGCTGAAACCCTAAGGGAGAAAGCGGGATATAATATGCAACTTGTTATCTATCTTGTATACATCTGCGTTGTCCCATTGCAAGCTATTCAAGCTTACCCATCTTTTAAGTATATTCTTGATGGCGATTATAGTGTTGTTAGCCATGGCATCTTGGAATGTAATCTGCACATGATATATCTATTGACATTCTCTAATTGGCAAACAACAAAATTGACATTCTCTGCGATGAGCTTGGGCAAGAGAGTTGGACCCTTTTTTTATGTTTATTCTTGCAATGATTGATCATTGGATTTCTTGAGATAACTCTTGGAAGATAAAATGGCCAGAACATCCTTATTTGTTTATGTGGGTCTGATCCTTTTGGTAGTAGTTCCTTCGGTCCTCATGGATTTGGTGAAAGTTGTGTGCAACTTCCCAGAACATGCATATTCAAATCAGTCATTATGGATTAGCATTGATTTCGATGATGGCATACAACATGCATATTCAAATCAGTCATTATGGCTTAGCATGGATTTCGATGATGGCATACAACATGTATATCCAGTGAATAAATGGAGAGTTTGAATTTTTACAAGTAAACAAAATTGTATAGTGTTACGGGACAAACTAGCAAGGCTAGTGCCCAGTAAGCACATGCAAGGAGTTGTGACCCATTGTCACCTCAGTCACACCCCTTTAGCTTCTTGGGAGAGTTTTGACCTCCAAAGGGAGAGCCCTTCAATGGTGCCTGCAAAACAACTTGAATACAAACAAACCACTCCAATGCCTTTTAGATTAGTGCTTTGTGTTGGAGTCAAATAGAGTTAGGATGGTGCTTGTATAGTAGTTTTGGTAGTTTTGTAGGTGTGTTTAGGGTTAAAAAGACATGCCAAAGATTTCGGGACCGAAATTTAAGGGCCGTAATTTTATGGCCGTGAGAATTTAGGACCAAAATTTTTGGGGCGCGAGAATTTAGGGCCGAAGTTTTAGGGGGAAGATTTTAGGGCCGAGATTTTCGGGTCAAATTTTTCAGGGATAAACTTTTAGGGCCAAAATTTTAGGGAAGCTCGGAAATTCAAAATTTTTTATTTTGTTATATTATTTTTTTAGGGTTTTCAGTTATGTATAAAAACTAAAAAAGTAAAGCTAATTACAAAAGAAAACAAAGAATTAACCCAACAATAGTATTTACAAATTTACAAACTAGGGTTTTAGGTGAAGAGATAAACCAACTTAGGGTTTTAATGGATATTATCCCAAACCTTAGCCTTAGAGGAAGGTGACCAGCCTTCCTCTTGGAGGTAATTCTCCTTGTCAACTAGGTTAGGGCTTCTTGAAACAACCTCTAGGGTTCGTTTCAAGAGCCTAAACTAAGGCAAATTTGGAGATCCAAGGCCAAACTTTGTAAAAACCTCCTCTTTGGAGCATTTTTACTATGCTATGAGGATAGAAAGGTAGATAAAAGCCCTATTAAAAAAAATGCAGCTCTAGAGCTACCATTCATCAAACAAACCTAAAAATGGAATAGACTTACTTGATCATGAGTTGTTCCAACCATTCTAGCATTAGCAAAACAAAGAAAACATCCAACTTCATCCAAGAGACAAGAATATCTCCCTCCAAGAGGTGTGCATCACTCCAAAAAGACTATCTTGGGTAAAAAAGTAACATTATGAATTTTATCTCATAAGTTGTGTGTAAAAATGAAGTGAGGAGATTGTATTTATATGATCTCACACTCACTTTTTACAAAATAACCAAGCCTACATGCTTTAAAATGCCAATTTAAAATTAAAACATGTCAACTTAAAATTATAACATAAAATAATTCCTTAATTTCTTGTGGTTTGTGTCTTTAGTGCAGTGTCCCTTAATGGACTTTCATTTAAGTTTTGTTATAATTTCTCTATCTAAACAGTTATGTTTAAATATGCTTGAGAAGAGAAGAATGTCCCTATGTCTTTATGGAGGGTAGGGTTCCTTTCTTAGGACCTACCTAGTTGGTTTTTGGACAATTTTACTTGAACATGGCTGAACTTCATCAATATCTAACCTGGTTTCCCAAGTGGCAAGGTTTTGTACCTTATGTATTTTTTGTAACTTGAAATAATCTTCTAGATTATAAAAAAAAAAATCTTATTCTAATTTATAAGTTGTTATTCATCTAAATATTTAGAGGAAGAGAAAATATTCCAATTTTTTATTTAAAAATAAATAATGCCATAAATAAATCTTCATAGCTTATTACATGTGAAAAATGTAAAATTCATATTAACAATCTCCTCGATTATAAAAGGGGAGAGGAGGGATAGTGACAACATGTCAAGCCTGTACTTGCAGCAAGACAGAGGCATCAACTCAAAGTGATATGAGGGTAGTTACAAAAGTGGAAAGAGTTTATACAAGGGTGAATGCCATTTAGAGGGAGGATATAGTGGTTCTAGGTCATTCCTCTTCTTAGAATCATCTACAGAAGATTGCACAACAAGCAAGACTGGGTAGGTTTTAGGAGTGATGTATTTCTAGCATGAAAGCATGAGGGTTTAGGGTTTGTGTGTAGTAAGTTGGATCTTGGAGCATTATGTGGAGGAAGGCTATAATAGAGTGGGGAGAAGGAGGAAAAGTAAATACCTCTAGGGAAAAATCCCAATTGTTGTGTATCAAGGCATAGCACAAATAAGGTCATTCATGGTAGACAATGGTGGAGGAAGCCATATTTTCATGGTTGAGGTTGCATTGGTTATGTTTGTTGGGGTAAACATATAGATACCATCTAATGCCAAGAGCTTGTCTTGGGTTTTCCATGAAGGCCAATGAGGACATGGTAAAAATTGTTGGTAGACAATTATATTTGGGTTCTTCAATACTGTCTTTGGAAAGGTGGCATCCATGCTTCAATCCACAAGTTGAACCTATATCCAAAATGTTTCTCTATGTAAATATTCCAAGTCTCCCATTGAAATGTTGGTCGGATAAAAATTTAAATATGATAGGGAATAGCTATGGGATAATATTGGATACTAATTCTTGTTACAAGTCTAGTCCTTAGAGGATAATGGATAAAATATTAGCAGAGGTAGATATTAGAGAAGGGATATCATAATGTTTACAAATTAAGATTAGCTCTCAAATACATAGGTGATATTTAGATCACACGAGAGTTCCTTTTCGATGTGCTAGGTGCCATTTGTATGGGTGTTTGGCCAAATAATGCAATTACATCTTTGTAAGAAAGGTATGCATGAAGGAAAAAATTGGTCTCTTGGAATATCAATTTGAATATGGCTTCAGGGAATGAATGTGACAATCATATTCCACCTTCTAACATGCGGAAGGAGGTCTAGTAGTGTTAAGATTCAATATGCTAAGATAGATAACATCAGTATTCAATTCAATTTCCCAACAATAGCATATACAGGATCTTACTGAGACAATAACAAGCACAACATAAACACAAGAGACACAAATTTATCCTGGGAAACCCTATAGGGGAAGAAAACCCAGCAAAAATTTCTCAATATAGATGCTCAAAAGTACAAAGACAAAACCCCAAACAAGTGCTCCTTCTCCTTGCAGATCTCTCTCTCTCTCTCTCTCTCTCTCTCTCTCTCTCTCTTATGCGAATTACACAAGTGAGTGTGTGTGTGTGAATGAATGAATAAATCAGAGAGCCTACCTCTCTATTTATACATTCACTTCTACTTTAATTTTACAACTTGGCATGTCGGCCTCAACTAACTTTACCACTCAACTAATGCTGACTGGGCTGACTCCTTTAGGGGACTTAAAAACCCCATTACATTTGTCTCTAGGGGGATATAATGCCCTGACTTACAAAGGAGGATTTACCTCAATGACTTTATATGACCAAATGTAATAATAACATCCCGATGGAGGAATAAAACATATTCGAATAAATTACAATAATAAAATACAATAGAATATTCTTCGAAGTTACAATATTTCAACACTCCCCCTTGACAAGAAGGGTATTCTACTAACAACAACAACATCAATTGTAGGAGCAAGGAGAGATAGCGTCGTCAACAACATCAAGGTGATACATCTATAAATCACCCGAATTTTTCTTCAACAACATCAGCAACTGAAACAGTTACTAGAACATCTTTGACATCTTCAGTACCGGAGCATCATATTCTATAGCACTGAGTCTTCATCTTTTATCTTCATCCTCTGCAGCACTCAATCGTCTACAGTAACACTTGATCTCTCGATCATCTACAACAAATCTTGATCTTTTGATCAACATGAACAACTCTTGATCTTTCGATCAGCAACAATATCATTTGCAGCAACATAACCTGCAACACACATGATCCAATTACGGGATGATCAATCCCTCTCACTTTAGGACATAAGTTCAAGGATGATGCAATCTTGATCCAGTTACGGGATGATTAGTCCCTCTCACTTTAGGACATAAGTCCAAGGATGATGAAATCCTGATACAGTTACAGGATGATCAGTCCCTCTCACTTTAGGACATAAGTCCAGGGATGATACAATCCCAACCACACTCATGGAGACAAAAGTCTTCCGATCACTTTAGGACTAATGTCCAGGGATGATACAATCCCAACCACACTCACGGAGACAAAAGTATGTGGATCACTTTAGGACTAATGTCCAGGGATGATACAATCCCACCCACACTCACAGAGACAAAAGTCTGCGGATCACTTTAGGACTGATGTCCAGGGATGATACAAACCCAACCACACTCATGGAGACAAAAGTCTGAGGATCACTTTAGGACTAATGTCTAGGGATAATACAATCCCACTACAACATCATCATCACTGCTCCCCCTTTCGAGGAAGGTCCTTTCAAACCACACCAAGCTTGTCACGGAAGTACTCAAACTTCACTCGAGACAGAGGCTTAGTCAACACATCAACAACTTGCTCATTAGTGCTTGAATATTGGAGCTTTATAGCTCCCTTCTGTACCATATCCCATACGTAAAAATACCATTTCTATGTGCTTTGACTTTTCATGGAACACGGGGTTCTCCGTCATCTTTATACAACTTTGGTTGTCACATAGAATCACCATGGTATCCAAATCCAGGTCAAATAGACCTAACATCAATTTTCGAAGCCATATGGCTTCACAACTAGCAGAAGAAGCTACTATATACACTGCTTCAATTATGCTAAGAGCAACTGTTGGGCCTGGCCCAAGTAAGGCATTTTTGAGAAGACAGTTTTTGGAATTGCGAAGTTGAGCGCAGTTCAATTGAATACTTTTTGGCAAAGACAGTTTTGGAAGCTGCGAGGATAATGCGCAACATCGAGAGAGTAAGGAAACTAGCACCGCGAAGATACAACGCTGCGAAGAGCCCGATCTACGGAGATCCGGCAAGGCAAAGTTTCGGAAGGAAAATGGTATACATTCTGGTAAGACCATCGGTGGTCTATTTTTGGTTTAGATACTCAATTATTACCAAGCAAGCAGGTAAGGAGTATTGCGAAAGGAAAGCGATCAGTCGCACAAGCAAGGGAAGCACTACATGGATTGGCCGCATGAAGCCGTTAGAGAAGGAACGGCTGGGTGAAAGCGACCCGTCGGCATGCGCTCGGAAAGGGGGCTGAAAGCGACGTGACCACGTGCAGAGGATGGACACGATGGAGGAGTCGCTATCAGAGCCTAACAGCCCGGTTAGGGGAAAACCACGACAGTTTTGGGAAACCTTAGGGTTTTTTCCTATGCATTGTAAAGACATGACCTATGGGCATGATCTATAAAATGGCACATTTTGTAAGGGAAAGGGTTAATCTCGAATCTTCATTGTATAATCTTGAGAAATACTTGTTTGTTTTTCTGGAAGCTATTGTAAAGGCTCTACAAGCTGTGTGCGCAGAGACCTATCGAGAGAGAAGAGAGTTTGCAGCTGAGTGCGCAGACTGGAACTGTTGTACCCTTCCCAAGATAATATAACAACATTTCCTGTGGATGTACCTCCCATCCTGGGGGTGAACCACGTTAAATTCTGTGTTGTGTGACTGTTTAGTGCCTGAATCTGTATATTTGCTTACAATGAATGCTTAAGATCTCATTTATCAGTTTATATGTTCTTACTTTTATATGTATTCGTCATAAACAATGAAGATGGGAATAATATGTTAAGTATCGCATATGTGGATGAATGTTAAATGCATAAGTATTTCTAAGTCAGAATGAATGCATAAATTGATTGAGTAAACACTAGAATCAATGGAGTTTGCGCCGCACAATTCCCTTGAAGCGCAGTACCGGAAGTGCTCAGTACATGGTGTTTTGTCATATTGCATAAGTCATAAGATAAATAACCTAAGTCAATTGATGAATGGATAGGAAACTCTGAGTAAAGTCATTGAAGTTGGTTAAGTCCGAAGAGGAACTGCAGTCTCAGTTGCAATGTCCTATCGTCGAAAGACCATCCAACATCGCGTAGTCCTTGGAGGCGCGATAGACTAAGTGTTAACCGTGAAAGGATTAAGATTCGCGCAGCCCGAAGTCTACTGCGCAAATACTCTAGTGTGTTGCTCATTAGCTTGTTTGAACACTCATCACCTAGTTGTGGAAACCTAATTCCATAGCCCCCCCATAACTTCGCCTCAGGTGAGACCTCAGTCTGTTCGCAAATTGTTTCCAAAAGGGCCGGTGAAAAGGGGTTTTGTTGGTTCCTCGAACCACGCAGAACCTGGGTCTTTCAAGAAAAACTCAAGAACAATTATATAAGCCAACAACAAAACTAGACTGCTTCCTGCTAAACCATGATATCATGGCGGATCCTAAACAATAACATCCACCTAAGGTGTTCTTCCTGTCTGAGACACTTCCAGCCCAATCTGCATTTGTATAACCATACAATATGTAGTCACGATCTCCAACACAGTATAGACCAAAATCTATCGTACCTTTCAGGCACCTCGTTGCATGCTTTGCAGCTACCAGGTGAACACGTCTAGGCTCAGCTAGATACTGACTCATGGTGTTCACAACAAAGCATATATCTAGCTTGGTATTCATCAAATACTTCAACAACCCAATAATCTATTTGCACCGAGTCACGTCCACTAACTTTGAAAATTCATCAGCTGACAACTTCAAGTTGGTATCCATGGGTGTGGCCGTGGCTTTACATTCCAACATATCAAATAGTTTTAGGATTTTTGTGCAACATACTTTCCCTGGTTGAGAAAGATTCCTTTTGGGTTCTTCCATACTTCCAAACCTAGAAAATAGTGCATCAATCCAAGGTCTTTCATCTCAAATTCTTCAGCGAGCTTCTTCTTGCACTCTACAATCTGTTTCTCATTTCCTGTCAGAAATAAATCATCCACATACAAAAATAATATGACAGGTTCATTATCTATAACCTTAAAGTAAAGTTTAGGATCAGCTTTACTTTTGGTAAATCCCAATCTCATCAAAAATCTATCTATCCTTCTATACCAAGCTCTAGGAGCTTGCTTCAATCCATACAGAGCCTTCTTCAACTTGCATACGTGACTCTGTCTGTCTTCAAATTCAAATCCTTGTGGTTGTTCTATGTACACTTCATCATCCAGGAAAGTTTCCTCATGTTTTCCTGATGTAACTTTTATTTCATTACTGCGGTTATCGTGAGTAAAGCTCTAGTAGAAGTGTATCCATCAATTCCCTCGCCGTGTGAGAAACTGCAAGCCATAGACCTTGCCTTGTACCTATGTAGTATGTTTGATTTGTAAGACTTCTTGCTGAACAGTCATCACTTGTTCTTCGGAACAATTGTTCATCATCAAGGTTCTCGTGTAGATCATATCACACGATCTTTCCTACAAATCAAATTCAATTACAAGATTAGTAACACTTCATAATCATCAAATCATTTCAATGATAACCTTTTATGCATACTGATATGATTCACATAGTTATGCAACTATCTTGTCCAATGCTTTGGAACAAAAATTTTCCATATCCCGTATGCATACAGTGACTATCTAGATGCCTTCCATCTCTACCAGAACATACTATCCAAAGCGTACACTGCTCCTAGCATGTTAGCAAAGAGGTTTCATTCTAGACAAGCAACAATGGAATGTTGTCCAACACTATTGGATACTTACCCATCATATGCATATTAGTAGTACACTGCTCAATTCTATATGAATGCTTACCCTATGCATGATACATTTCTCGATTCTAGGAATACAAATATGCATACAACTATTAATATCATTAACTATTCAGATATTCAAGAAGTAATTCAAATACTTATTTGTTTTTATGTTTTGTGGGGTTGCCTCCCTCTGGATCTTTGCTAAATTGGGATTGGCTCTCTTCCATGTCATGATAGTATCATGATTTTGTGTCTTTGAGCTTTTATCCATCCTGTAGCACTATGCACCCTTAAGTGTGCACTAGTTTCATCATTGTGTCATCCTCAACATCTCATACATAATCACACATTCATTAGTATAATCTCAATAAGATCAAAACATTATAATCCTAAATAATCTTAAACACGTACATTCATAATCATTTCATACACAGGTAACTTATCACGAGCGTTAATATTCAAGGTTTCATGGAGTACATCTTTTACTTATGCATATTAGGATTTGACCATAGGACTTTTCTAGTTTTTCATATCATTAATCAAACTAAGAAACACAATATGCATAAAGCCTTGATTTGCTAAACTCTATCTTCAGGAATAATCATTATCAACCACATGAAAGTATACTTATCTAAGATCCTAACACAAAGTAGGATTCTAACTCGATATAGGAAAACATACCTGGATTAGCATGCTTTCTAGCTATGTCTAACATACCCAAACAATATCTTATTTGTTCTCTTCAATGATTTAGAGACCTTGTGCTAGTAACCTGCATATCTCATAAGTTAAGCATGTTACACTCAAAATCTACTCATCACCAGATCCGGTGTATACACCCCTGAAGTCACTTGGACTAATAATCATCCTGGGAGGGTTTGTACCCATTTGTCCTAGGTTCTAAAGGGTCATCGTAGGTTGCGCACTAGTAACATGCGACATCGCAGGTTGCACCACTACAGGGTGCGACGAGGTATGTTAATGGGCAAAAATAGCTTATTCGAGATCCTTCTCAAAACTTGCTCATTTGGGGGCTTATCCCTAACCTCTAGGAGAGCTGGTACTCGACCCCTAACTCTTTGGGAAGATCCCCTATCTCTCTCCTACCCTTCCTCAACCTATCTTATCCACACCCTATCCATTTAGTCCTATATAAGTGAGGCTTATTCCCATACCAAAGGGAGGAAACCTAAGGTATCCATACGCTGGTGAAATCTACCTTAGAGGAAGGCTATAGTATCTACATGCTGGTGAAATCTCTCCCAAGACACTCCATTGACCTCTTGAAGAACTCATGCTTCCTCGGAAGGATATGGCAATTGATACTGTCGGAGAAGGGCTGCTACGTTAAGTCTTTGGTTGTAGTCCTATATCTCTATCATGTACTCTTCTATTTGCAGTAATACAAATGCTTTCCACCAATATCGTTCTTATGTGTAATGATGTTGTGTTGTTTACCTGCTTAACTGTTTACATAGATCTCTTATTGTATAGATGCTCTTTACTCGTTTCTCTTTTATGTGTCTTAACAGGTCTTGCAGCTTGGATCTGACGACCGTGAGATGTAGATCAACATTCAGGAGAAAGGATAGCGAATCAAAGAGGTAAGACATCTAGTACTTGATCCTTAAGTAGATTTAGGAAACGTGTTTGTAGTATGTTCTATTTATTCTAGACTCGCATTGAACTAGGGAGATCCGGCTCGCCTCCGGTTGAGTGGATTGTCCGGTAACAAATCTAGCGACCATACTGGGGAGTACTGCTTGTTTTGTTTAGTAGTCATTCATCTGAAAGTCATTTTCAGTAGATTACTTCACTCAAGCCCATTTATCATTTTTTTCCATTCACTTTCAGATCTTCACGTTGGAGGTTCTGATCTTCTTCCTCTGAGTCTATACAACTCAGTTCCAAGTCTGTTTGTGGTTCATTATTGAGAAATCTGATTCATTTTTTAATCTAGAACTCGCCTGTCGCACCTGGGCAGCGGAAATAGAACGACACTGTGTTTTTCTGAGTCTCTGTCCTTTGTCTGTTGCTTACTCGTCGCAGCCTGTGCATTGGTGAATTGCGACACCGTCGCACCTCCCGTGTAGGAAACCTGCGACGTCGCACTATCTGCAAAGACAGAGTGCACTGATCTGTCAGAAGTTGACATACAGGAATCCATCCTCTCATTTGACAGTCTGAGTCTTGGTCTGATGTTTGGACTCCCTCTATGCTGCAAGATCCAGCCAGAGACCCCTTTGATAATTTGTGTGTTGAGATTTTGGTTCCATTTGGATTGACTTTGGGTTCCGCTTTGGACAAGTTTGAAATCGGTAGTGGTGGATACTTTTGTCTCCCCCACCTTCATCCATTCATTCTTGCATTCCCTTCCTTGCATCCCTGATCTGATCATTGCATTGGATCACCTTCCAGACCTCATCTACTTTTGTTTTGAGCTTTGCTTGCTTAGTTTGCTTGTTGCTGCTTGATTTGAGTTAAGTGTCTTTTCCGCTTGGTTGAGTGCTTGTCTTTTCTTGAGTTTTCTGAGTGTATGAATGCTACGAGTAGTGTTTTCTTTTCAGTCATTTGGATCTGAAAGCAAAGTTGTTATCAAATTTATTCTTTGATGCATCCATTGAAAGGTTAAAAGTACTTCTTTCCCATTGTTTCTCAAAAAATTATTGAAAAAAGATTGTTTGCATTGGAAAAGTCTCATTTATGTTTTGGAAAAGTTGAATGAATGTATGATCTCTTGTGCTTTTCTTGAATTATGAATCATTCATTTTCTTGAAGAACTCAAAGAACGCTTCGATTTTTGCAAAATTGTTTCCATGATGAGGAAAGATAGATGCATTTTTTTTTATTTTTGTTGCTCTTAGATCATTGAAATCGAAATTGAAAAGCTTGCATATTTCATTTCAGAATCCTCTCATTTCATTACATTAGTGTTGTTTTGATTTGAAAGCGAAAGAAAAGAAAAGAAAAGAATACTTTGATTTGGATAGTAGTATTGTGTGCGTTTGTGTGTTTCGTTGAAAAAGAAAAAGAGTACTTTCATTGTTGAATTTGTTGAATTGAGATTGTGTTGCATTGAGTTTGTTTGGCAATACCATTGGAAAGAAAAAGCTTTCTCCTTACCATAGGTAGAATTCATCGAAAGAAAAGAATATTTCATGCATGTAGTTAGGGCTTGCATTATGTTTCCGATTATGTACTCACCTTATGCATTCACCTAACCGTCCAAGATAAAATTAACGGTAGAACTAGGTAAAAATTTTAGCAACTTGTGTGTAAGTTAGAGACGTGTTCCGGCGTCGTTAAGTGTGGCAGCTGTCGTTACTTGCCAGCACTGTAGTCCGGGGTATTGTAGTATTCCACGTACATCGGTATATCGAGCTCCTTCACGTACCCACCAAGTACCATAATCCATACTTGGCATATATCGAAGGGTGTATCACGTACTCGACACGTATATCGGAAGGTCTCATGCCAACGGCTGTGCATTAGACAGCACCACTAGGAATTTGAGCTCCCACGTACCTTGCATGTATCAGGAGACACCATTAGGATTCTTGAAACCAACCGAGTTAACCATTTGGCCGTCTTGGCAAAGCAATACACCGAGAACAACACTCGGGGATATTAGCACGCACGTACTGTCCAGGTAATCGGGTATGCAGGCAAGGGTATAGTCCCAATCCTCCTTGTCGCATCATATTGTTGGACCCTGTAGTATATTGCGGTTTGTGATGCCTTGATAATCCCATGAGGTTCCAGACTTTTGAATCCACTCTGTCACATAAGTTTGCTTGTTGCCTTAGTTTGAGTAGGTTTCTTAGACTGCTTTTCTTTTAGCATACCTTTAGGAGAAACGTTGTTTCGGCCTTCTCTGGCTGATTTTCCTGATACTCTGGCGGATTTTCCCTAGAGAAGGTCCCGTAGGATCTTGAACTTGCCACCAGAATTTCCCCTTAATCCGGAGGTTATTTTGAGGGTAAGAATGGATCAGCATAATGCAGTCTTAGTTACTGAAGTAGGGAACCCCACCTTGAATGTTGGCGGAATTTTGTTTCCATAAACTCCTCCAGATTCACCTGCTTCTCATTCCACGTGGGATGAAGAAGCACAAACCCCCACTTCACATGACCTTCCTCACATCATCCTGGGATAACCTGGATCGTTGGAATGGATAAACCGACCCCAGGACGACCCTACAGCAGCTGTTGGTCCTTCAACAGCTTACTAGACATCTTCTACAGACCATCCAGTGGCTCATTTTGCCATCTCATCCCCACCTAACTAGACTACTCCAGAGTTCACTAGGCCTTACTATAGGCCTGACCTTGCCGAGACTTTCGGCCCCATCCATGAACGTTTGGAACAGATACATGTTAAAGGTGATGAGCTTCAAAGACAAAGTCTCGAGCGACACTCTGAAGAGTTCCATAATCGTCATTTCCAAATAAGACTTGACGACGGAAACATCCCAGTTCATTCAATATCTTTTGGATCACCTGAAGCACCCCACCACGTGACCACTAATGAGACTGGTCAACCCTCACAGGAATCCATTCCTGCACCTCAAGTGAACCAACCGGTGGAAGGACAACAGTCCAACACACCTGTCACTACCACGGTTACTTTACCAATTCCTCCCCCACCTCAGAATTCGAGAGGAGGGTATTCCATTCCCATGGATTATCTTATTGGTAATGTTATTACCACAGCAGCTAGTTAACAACCTACGTTGGTTCAACCTTTGAATACTGGTCAAACTGTTGTGGCTGGGGGGCAACCCCCATTTCCTAACCAGAACGTAGGCGGTGGAGTCCCCAACAGACCTTTCGTTGGACCTACCCAACCCGCTAGACCGTCCACCATGGGATTATCTCATGTTGGAGGGCCGTCAAATGTAACTCAACCCTCATGGAGTCAAGCGTATCTAGGTTCTTTTAACCTTGTGCCAGGTCAACCTAACCCGAAAACGCGCCCTACGAGATACCTTATCCCAGGAATCCATACACTCTATGGGGGAAACAACCTGTGTTGCAACACGGACCCCAACTGACTATCCCTCAAGTACCACCACTCCCGATCGGTCCTCCCCCAGCTCCTCTTGGAGGCGGCGGACCCCCACCTAACATTGGTGGAGGCCCACCTCATTTTACCTACAACACCCCTCACCCCTCCGGCGGTGACGGGAATGGTCCACCACCTCCTCCAGGTGGAGCCGGCGGCGGACCACCCTATCATGGTGGAGGAGGACATTTCCCTTCGGGTGGCGGCGGTGGTCCACCACCCCCTCCAGGCATAGGCGGTGGAGGACCTCATTACTATTACTATGGTGGTGGCGGTGGTGGTGGGAACCCTCATCCTTATGGTAGCGGAGGTGGTGGGGGCCCCCACCCATCTGGTAGCAGAAGTGGTCCACCGCCCCCTCCAAGCGGAGGCGGTGATGGGCCACCTTATTACGGTTATGGACCCCCACCTCCTCCCTGTGGTGGCGGCGGACCTCCACCCCCTCCCTGAGGTGTAGGTGGACCCCCACCTTATTGGAACGGACCACCTTATGGTGGCGTACCTCCTTACGGTCCGGGCGGCACACCCCCCTATGGTCAGTTTTATCTTGGTACACCTTACGGTCAGTTTAGTCCTTACACGCCATATCCGTATTATCAATACGCGCAGCCTAATCTACAGCTTCCTTTTCTGGCTACTTTGAACCTACCTGACCTCTCTCGTTTAACCAACGATCCTATTTATCACGGATTTAACTAGCCACCAATTCCAGTGAAACTTCCGTCTGATATCCCCAAGTTTGACGGCAATCCGGGTGAAGACCCCAAGAACCACGTGATGACATACCACTTATGGTGTTCATCTAATTCCTTAATGGACGATTCAATTTGTCTTAGATTGTTCCAAAGAACTCTCACCGGTTCGGCTTCCAAGTGGTACATTGAGTTGCCACCGCACTCTTTTCCTTATTTTGGCTCTCTTGCTATGAACTTTTTGACGCATTTCCAGCTGCCTATACGATATGAGACTGGTACTGAGCTTTTAACCTCGCTTCGTTAGAATACCGCCACTCACATTTCGGATCATATCCACGAGTGGCGAAGAAGACAACGTCTCATTAAAGCTCCCATTCCAGATCAGCTCCTAGCAGACTGGTTTACTAAATCGCTCATTCCCACCATAGCAAAAGATGTTGCCATGCGAGGTGCTATCATCGAAGAACAAGCCATCGCGAGTGCTCATCTGTTAGACCTGGTGTACACTCAGTCTGGCACTCTGTTCAATATTTTTCCTGACGCACCTCGAGACGTTAACGATCCCACAAAACCGCATAAGGGACCCCAAGCTGATGGGATCATAGGTTCCCTTAACACCCAGCCTGCTATTAGTACTGTTGGATCATCCAACCCGACTCCGGCTGGCCACAGCATCACCAAGTCCACTACTCCTGTTGTAACTGAAGAGGTGAATTATGTTCAATCAGCTTCATCTCAGAAGTTTAATGGAAAAAAGAAGAACAAGGGGAAACCCAAAAAGTCTTCTGCCCAGCAGGAACCCAAGAGCACTCCTGACGATACTAAGCAGAAAAGGAAACTGAAGTATCCTTGTCTACTGTGTGGAGAAGACCATTTCTCCAAAGAGTGTCCCCATAGAGACGAAGTGCAAAAGTTTCTTAGGGGTAAACCGACTCCCGCAGTCCTCAACAATCCGTTTCCTGCTCAAAACCAGCAGATGATTTCTCAAACCCCCCAAGCGCAGGGGGAACCATCCAATACCACGCATGTTCTCATGTTGCGTAACGAGGCAATCAATTTGACTATTCACTCACAATCTTACAAACCGGTCCCTTCGAAGGAATCCACTGGAAGTAATGCTGAAAAAGCTTCCAACTCTTTAACTGATGTCACTGTACCATTGACCTCTCTCACCATAGAGAGACCCTCTTTAGATTCGATATTGCGTCCGCCCAAGAGTACGATTCGAAAAGCTATTTTCAATCCTAATGCTCGAGCGGCACAGAATTACAATATCGTAGAGGACTTGGCACAAGCTCCTTGCGCCATGTTTACGCTGGAAGTTTTGCAGAATTGTCCCAATCAACACAAAACTCTCCTTGCAGCTATTGGTGCAGTCGACCCGGATTCCTCGAACACCATCATGTTTCGACTTGACAACCTTAAGTCGAGGCTCTCACACCACCTCGCATTCCAAGTTTCTGCGAACATTGCTGGGAAGATTGTCCATCGCACCCTTTTGGACGAAGGAGCCTCCACTTCTGTCATGTCCATCACTTGTTGGAGAGCCATTGGCTCCCCCAAATTGAATCGTTCTCCTACCACGTTGAAAGCATTCGACGGGCGTGGCTTTCAACCTCATGGGATCTTATAAGCTCTTGCAGTTGAGTTGGGCGTAAAGACCATAACCATTAACGTGGAAGTAGTCTCAGCCCCGTTAGATTATAATCTCTTGCTTGGTCGCAATTGGTTTTATACCATGAAGGCGGTAGCCTCCTCAGTCTTCCACATAGTACAGTTCCCCCACCAAGGACGAATTGTTACTATCGACCAGTTAGATTTTTGTACACCGGACACCACTACTCATCTTGGTGATCATGTTCCTTCCATTGGACAGATGTCAAAACAGTGTGAGAGTGTAGGGGTTGGCCTTTTGAAATATTCATCTCTCATGGGTATTTTTCCAGCCGCAAACCCCCCTGATCATGTTGCTACAGTGAACATGATCTCCACTGAGATTGTATCTCACTCAAACAATGCTTGGCTTGTACCGAATGAAGCCACAACACATCTATTTGGAGATATGATGCCTCTTTCACCCGCTAAACGCATTTATGAGGCTATCCAATTAGCTTCGGAGGACCTTTTAACCATGGCCTCCCCATCTTGTTCTCTACGACGGACGTCCTCTCTACCTGATCTCTTACTTCGGACTTTTCATTCAGACGAGTCCATCATGGAAATAATGAATGTTGACGAAAGTCCGTGGGATGATCTCCATCATAGGTAATCTTTTCTTCCTCCTTTGGAATACATAGAGAACAACATCCATACCCTCTTTTCACCAGATATCTACCCATCCCCTCAATCCCCCATCCTTACATGTATTACGGACACGGAGGGAAACTTGGCCAACATTGAGCCAACCACCCCGGTAGACATCTCCGTGAAACCTGGTATAGTGGAACACATTCGCATAGGCCAAAAGTGTTCCCCTGAAAAAATCGTTGTTAGCACGGCCTTGTTCAAGCAATTTCGAGACGTATTTGCTTGGTCCTATGAGGAGATTCCTGGGATAGACCCCGCAATTGTTTCTCATGAAATAAAAACCTATCCCAACATCAAACCTGTACGTCAAAAGTTGCGACCGGTACACCCCCGGAAGACTGCGGCAATAAAGGCAGAAATTGAAAAGCTCTTAAACGCTGGCTTTATTTATCCTGTCCCAATGACAGATTGGATCTCAAACGTCGTTCTTGTGAACAAAAAGCAAGGAACCATTCGCATCTGTTTTTTTATTGGGACCTTAATCGGGCTTGTCCAAAAGACAACTACCCAACCCCCTTCATCGACCAGATCATCGACAACTATGCCGGAAGCGTCATCTTCTCATTCATGGATGGTTTTTCTGGTTACAACCAAATTGAGATCAACCCAGCTGACCAATATAAGACAACTTTCATTTTCCCATGGGGTACATTCACTTATTGCAAGCTCCCATTTGGCCTTAAAAATGTTGGCGCCACGTTTCAGCAGGCTATGTCGTATGCCTTCCACAATATTAAGGACTTTGTGGAACCATACTTGGACGATCTCCCTACTCATTCAAAGTAGCACGAGTTCCACATTGATCATCTAACGGTCATTCTCCTCAAATGTAGACGGTACAATATCTGTCTGAATCCTCACAAATGTATATTTTGTGTTGAGTCTGGACGCCTCTTACGATTTATTGTTTCGAAGGATGGGATGAGCACCTACAGGAACGACTACCTCCCCACCTCTGTCTCTCCTCGCCAGAAGGGAGAGACCTACTGGTCGCACGGGGCCCACATCTGCACACACATATTATGTACTTGTCAACACTACATCAAAAAAATGATATAATATACAAAACTAAAAATACAAGGGTTTTGTTCTTACCGATATCACCCCATGCTGCACCCTCTGGCAGCACCAAGTAGGGATCCTCTCGAAAGTCCGTGCCACCAGTTGGAAAGTCCTTGACCATAAGTAACTGGCCTTCCATCCAGCTAAAGAACTCGAGACCAAAACTGATGATGGGACCCCCACCATGGCGGGTCATCACCTCTTCCCACCTGAGCATGTGAGGATCTCTCAGATCCCTGTATCCAGTACCACCTGCAGGCGCAAGAGAGGAACCCGCTCCAAGAGGAACGATACTATGATCGATCCATATCCAAACTGCTTGAGCTCCCCGCGCCGACACTTGGTCAGTTGAGCTCAGATGTTGGTGAGGATACCCTCACACCAGTTGAAAACCATGGGATACATACAGTCTTCCGCATACAACATTTGAGTCCGAGTAGCCGTATGTGGAGCTTGGCTACCCGCCACCCTAGTAATAGTGAGCAGTATGGGCCGCAGTGGACGACTCACCACATATATGATGAGTATCTTCCTGCTGGAAGGACGAGAAGTAGCTATGCAGTGCTATGACACCATGTCCTCGACGGTACGATCACTAGCCCGTGTCCCAATGAGTTGTACAACGTCCCCTCTTCGGGACAAACCGATCAGAAAGTAGATATCCTCAATGTCAATCGTGAGGATATGCTCACCTATCACAAAGTATTGTTGGGCCGCATCCCAACTCTGGAGCATTTGTGTCAAGAAAGGGATTTGGGCTCTCATCCCCTGTATCTCGAAGAATTTGAGTAGACCGCAGTTTCTCAAAGTAGCCACACATTGTGGATCGTTTACAGCTTGCTCATCTTCCACTTCATGTTCTCTCTCTCGCCACTCCAATACCATTTTTGCTTGCTAGCAACCTGCCAAAAGGGGAAATTAAACCCTATTAGGACCTTCCTCAGCATTCACAAGCTCATTTTTTGAGTTGGTTTTTGTGTTTTGGATTTGGGTTTCCGTCGTTGCATCGTACCTTTAGGTACAGCGCGAAATCGTTGTAGGTCTCATTTTTTAGGCTTACGACGACCCGAGCTCGTCACAAGTCCCGAAAGGGACACTTGCAACGAGCCGAGGGTGCAATGGCCCATCCACAAACCACCCAAAAACTCAAAAAATGAACAAAAATGCAAAAAGTAAACCACTACAAAGTTGCTAGCTGAGATTTAGGCCTACCTGGTCCGGACGGCTGGTGAAATGGTGGATCGTAGCTCCCGAAATTGGCAAAGGAAGTTTTGGCTCCAAATTGGTACTTCTCCACCCAAATTGGCAATTTGAACAATGTTTCTATTTTTGGCCCATATTTCTATTTATAAATAGAATGGAATATTCCTTTTCAAATGTTTTGATACTTTTTGGCCATTTACTATAGTTTCGATCGTTTGTCATTATATTTGGGACTATTTGACACTTTTTCTAGTGTACATGAGTCCTAAAGTGGTCTTTTTGTGCCGTTTCTCGCGTTACCAACGGTAACTATAGGTATGAACACCCCTTTCAATGTTTTGTCATTATTATTTTTGGTTAAGTTGTAATTATTGCATGAGGATGAGTTTACTCTTCGTTTGTTCTCGTACTCACCCAACCATGAGAACAAGTACCGAGTTATGATTTATCACTTTTTCGAGCTCATTAAACTTCCACGGAAAAGGACACCCCCCGAAGTCCATAGTTAAGCTCTTTTCAAACTCCCTAAAATTGAAAAGATCGCCAAGCGAACTTGTCACATTCACGCTTGTTAAAGTATTTGAATGGTCATCTTCCTGGTGATAGTTTACCCCTTTTTTGGACCAGGGGGCACTAATTACGAAAAAGGTATACTCCATCCAATCATGACTGGAAGAGTCTTCTCCCACGTTGTTTTACCCTTTTCGGGTGATGAGGCTAACTTTACGAAAAAGGACCGTTGGAGTCTTCTTTAGTTCTTTTCAGACTCTCTAAATATGAAATGACAATCGAGTTTACCTTATATGGACTCGTTAAATTTTCACATTGAAGGGCCCGTCACGAGACGAACCCCTCCTATCCCAGGTTCGGAAAATATTTGGGATTGGACTCATCTATGAGATGAGCTATACTGAGCATCTGGTTACCCTCATCAAGCTCATAAAAAAACACATGAGGCACTCATCATTCATGATGGGGAAAAAGGAAAGTGTTTGTGTTACCTACCTTAGTGGCAGTATATAGTCGTTCTTGAACATGGCACTCATCTGCATTTGCATACAATACTTGGGTCATCTGTTTGTCTATGAGTCCCCGCTTACTTTCTGAGTCTTGTTACTCCTCTGAGTCATTCAGAGAAAAGCTTCCACCATCAGTTACATTAGAAGTTTGCGTCAATCTCATTATGTCAATACTGCCAAGTCATGACATGCCCATGTTCAAGAACACATTCACCATCTATCATTTGCAGTCAGTACACACGTCTTCATGCCGTTGTTACTTTGAGTCAGTCCCACATGTTATTGTACCATCTGATCCACTCTGTACATCTTTTGTCGTGTTTCGTGTCGATTGATGGGGGATTCATCATGGCCCTCCTTCGACGGATTCATCCTTGTCGACTTCAACTCATCATCCAAGGATTGAATCTAGAAACCAACCAAGTACCTTGGCCCTGCATGCCTCAATGGCAGGTTACCTTTCTTTCATCATGAGTTTACATCATTGACTCTTGATTGAAAGATTTCATCTTGCGTTCGACGTCAACTCATTTATTCACACTTGATGATATGTACTGTGATACCTTGGGAATCATTGACATTAATGGTGATCTCCCTCGCACTTGTTAACGGTTTACATCAATGACCGGTAATCAAGTGGTTTCTACCATGTTCGACATCAAGACATTTGTAATCACATGGATATATTCGTATCATTGCGGGTTCAGCTTGAAGACCCTGGGGAATCATGTTTTACCCAGGTTGCGATGGAGCTTGTATTGAGTCATATTACACGGATCCACTTTTGTATTGGTTGTGGTTGTGTTATCACCTCATCATGGATCTACGCTTGTGTCTAGTAGCCATGATTGTGTTAAGTCAGTCATTACTACCATGGATCTGCAATGTATTGGTCGGTAGCCATGTTGTACTTCATATGAGATTATCAGTTCAGAGTCAGTTGTACTGCAGCAGCATCCTTCATTCGACAGTCTTTTGCCATTATTTCTATCAAAGCACTTCACCTGTACATCCTTAACAGCTTCATGCTTTGGGGGGCATTCTGTTACACCCAAAATCTACTCATCACCAGATTCAGTGTATACACCCCTGAAGTCACTTGGACTAATAATCATCCTGGGAGGGTTTGTACCCATTTGTGTTAGGTTCTGAAGGGTCATCGCAGGTTGCGCACTAGCAACATGTGATGTCGCAAGTTGCACCACTACTGGGTGCGACGAGGTCTGTTAATGGGTAAAAATAGCTTATTTGAGATCCTTCTCAAAACTTGCTCATTTGGGGGCTTATCCCTGACCTCTAGGAGAGCTGGTACTCGACCCCTAACTCTTTGGGAATATCCCCTATCTCTCTCCTACCCTTCCTCAACCTATCTTATCCACACCCTATCCATTTAGTCCTATATAAGTGAGGCTTATTCCCATACCAAAGGGAGGAAAACTAAGGTATGCATACGCTGGTGAAATCTACCTTAGAGGAAGGCTATAGTATCTACATGCTGGTGAAATCTCTCCCAAGACACTACATTCACCTCTTGAAGAAGTCATGCTTCCTCGGAAGGATATGGCAATTGATACTGTCGGAGAAGGGCTGCTACGTTAAGTCTTTGGTTGTAGTCCTATATCTCTGTCATGTACTCTTCTATTTGCAGTAATACAAATGCTTTCCACCAATATCGTTCTTATGTGTAATGATGTTGTGTTGTTTACCTGCTTAACTGTTTACATAGATCTCTTATTGTATAGATGCTCTTTACTCGTTTCTCTTTTATGTGTCTTAACAGGTCTTGCAGCTTGGATCTGACAACCGTGGGACGTAGATCAACATTAGGGAGAAAGGATAGCGAATCAAAGAGGTAAGACATATAGTACTTGATCCTTAAGTAGATCTAGGAAACGTGTTTGTAGTCTGTTCTATTTGTTCTAGACTCGCATTGAGCTAGGGAGATTCGGCTCGCCTCCAGTCGAGTGGATTGTCCGGTAACAAAGCATAGTAGAACCAAATCATACATACCTCGTAAGTAAAGATTCTATGTGGTCAAATACTATGGATGATTCTTTGTCTTCATGTCATCATGGTCATATATTCTTGATCTTGAACTTGATTTGTCTTTCTTCATGTACCTTTCATGTTAGCAGACAACATCATCCTCATACAACACCACAAGTGCATTAGTACAATCGTAAGTGCCATAACCCTAATCAATGAATGTCTTCTATCATTCACATGCATTCATACTTTTACTAAGGTGATCAAACAAGTCTAAAATTAATCATGATTGTACTAACCTCAATAATATGAAGACAAACATATCATGAACTTAATCATCAGATAAATAAAACAGATTTCAAAACATACCTGCATCTCCTCAAGTCATACCTGTCGAGATTGCTTGTAGTCTTCTATATAAGGGTAAAAGCCTAATCGTCCAAGGTAGATCACTTGTAAACATCTTACATAGATTCATGGTGCTAGGATGATAGAATACCGGTGTCATTTAAACCTCCTTCATTGATGCCCTAAGAGTCTCCCAACTTTGCTAGGGTTTCTTCTTACTTGTAGAACCTGGAAACCCTAATTTTCAATCTCCTTCCTCCCGCAACATTTTGATGGAAGATTGATATCTATGATGAAGGGATTCCAAATCCATTTTAAAAGTTTCCAATGTTGCATCAAGTGTCTCCAACATTGTATCAGGTCTTTCCATACCTAAAAAACTAAAAACCCTAAGTGAGAACTTCTTCTTCCTCTTCTTTGATTTCCTCTGTTGAGCCATTTCAGATGTGCCGTATTGTTTCTGGTGTATCTCTGAAATTTTGGATCCTCGAGGTCTGAAACTTTGTCCTGTGGTATCTTGACCTGTTATATTTCTAACCCCACATATTTGAGCTTCATTATATTCTCCATGAGAGAGATATGCTAAGTTTCCCAACATGACATGTTTATGGGATGAAACAACATAGCAAACTTGTACGGCGTGCCACATGTCACTGTTTAAACTTAGGCCTCTAATATTCGTACCTGTGAAGCTACAGTCTGTGCTCTAACTGTCACATTTTATGGAATTCCATTTGAAGCTTCCTATCCCGAGATACGGCCTTTTTTCCTAGGTCACCTGTTTAGGGATGCATTCTGGAAGAGGCAGAAACCCTAACTTGTATGGATCGTATCTCACAAATTACAATGAATATAGGGTTATTTTTCGACACAAGGTACATCTATGTATGATCTTCGTCCTGTAGAAGTTTTAGATCCTGAACCCTCGCAAAAACATATTTATAAAGAAAGTTCCACGATGACTAGTTTTTTCTATACAAAGCCCTAGCTTTCAAATTGTCGCAAGTGAAATAAGTGTCGTAAATGCCAACATTGCCTTCTTTCAAGCTAGCTCTAAAACAATGTTAAGATTCAATATGCTAAGATATATAACATCAGTATTCAATTCAATTTCACAACAATAGCATATACAGGATCTTACTGAGAGAATAACAAGCAAAGCATAAACACAAGAGACACAAATTTATCTTGGGAAACCCTCTAGGGGAAGAAAACCCAGCAAAAATTCCTCAATATAGATGATCAAAAGTACAAAGACAAAACCCCAAACAAGAGCTCCTTCTCCTTGCAAATATATATATCTCTCTCTCTTATGCGAATTACACAAGTGAGTGTTTGTGTGAATGAATGAATAAATGAGAGAGCCTAGCTCTCTATTTATACATTCACTTCTACTTTAATTTTACAACTTGGCATGTCAACCTCAACTAACTTTACCACTCAACTAATGTTGACTGGGCTAACTCCTCTAGGGGACTTAAAAACCCCATTACATTTGACTCTAGGGGGATCTAATTCCCCGACTTACAAAGGAGGATTTACCTCAATGAATTTACATGACCAAATGTAATAATAACATCCCGACGGAGGAATAAAACATCTTCGAATAAATTACAATAATAAAATACAATAGAATATTCTTCGAAGTTACAATATTTCAACAAGTAGAAGTTTAAGTTCAAGCACAATGTTTAAATCTATTAAAACAACTCAATTACAGGAAAAAGAACATCAATAAATGTTAAAGGAAAGGCAATGCACAAAGAAGCTGGAAAGAATGAGGTTCCTCTTCATGAAAGATCTAGTAATAAAAAGTGAACTAAACTAATCTCTACTAGTTTCTCAAATGAAACTAGGTTTGATTTTGAGGATATAGGAAATTGGCCATTTCCCTTTGAAATGGGTAGGGCAATAGTTAGGGGAATCCTAGGAATTGGGTCAAGGAATCAAATATGAAATCTAAGAAGATCATTCATATTGTAAAGGAAAATATTATCATGCCTTTGGAGAGGGATGCAAATTTAGGGGGTGAGGAAAGTCTTAGTAGTGAGTCTATAAGTCGAAGTTATGGTCAAGAAGGGCTTCTGGAATCCATTCATACCTCAGATACCAACTCAAACCCATAATGAAAAATACGAAGAATCAATAGGGATATATATATATAAGGTATCCTATGATTTGATCATATCAAAGAAACACATCATAATAATATAGGGAGGAAGTCGTGACTTCATCATGTATAAGAAAAAGTCTAATGAAATTCAACGATGGAAGTTAAAACCATTCAAAGGGATCCTTAGAGTATGAAATAACCCTTCCAAGGTTTACTCATGATTATTTTTTCGCTAAATAAAGGGTTATCGACAACCTCTCAAAAAGATGTGTCCTAGCTAGATTGGTGGAAATCAATAAACGTGGTATGCTTTTGTTGCAAGAAACTATGGGATGAGGGAAGAAGATTGTGGAGGTTAAATGTGTCAAGTTAGACCGGATGAGGCTATCCATCCTCATCTACATGTTCATTGTGTTGTATGTCAATATTGTTATCTCAGTGCTCCGATTCAAAACCTTCACAATAAAATGGCATTGACATCTCCTCTTCTTCGCAAATGATCCCATGTATTTATTTGGATTATCTCCTCTTTTGTCCTCCAAGCAATATGAACATGAATAAATTCATTTGAAATTACAACATCTTAGTACATAAAAAAAATCATATATGAGACTCATGACTAACATCTAAACTTATATCTCATATCGTAGGGGGCATCACCCCTTTGTGTTGAAGGGTTTTTTATTGTAAACAAGAAAGTAAATCGAGCATTAGGATTCATTTCATCCCCTCTAATAAATTCAAGAATTCTATGTGAATGGATTAAGATAACTTAATCATTATTTGGATTTGTCCATTCAATATTTTCCAACCGAAGCTAGAAATCTTTACTAGAAAAGGTCATTGGCATTTTTAATCTTGGTAAGGTCTATTATAATCTTCAATTTGTTTCACTTGCCCATTTTGTATGAGTACCTTAAAACAATGTGCCCTTATGTTAATAAAAATAAGCAATAACATATCAAGAGTTTTACCAAAAGAGAGGTAGTGTTAACACTATGAAATGACTTGCAAAATTTTTAACATTAGATATAAAAAAATCTAAAAATTGCAATTGGTATCAAACAAAAATTGTAACTTCAACCCTTGTAGTTGTTATTTTGATGATTTAATAGTTAATGTAATTTCACTAATTTGTTGGCCAATTAATTGGTTCAATTATAGAATTGTAAATACAAATCAATCTAGCAAATGACCATCTTTTAAGTACACTAACAACATGATGACATCTCAAGAACAATGTCAACTTGATAGTCTCAATGTGGTCTTCCTTAGAAAAATTTTGGCAAAAGTGTATTTGTATTTTAGCAATCAACCAGACAACAATTTTATCAAAGAAGAATTCAAATATGATTGGCAGGGAATTCAAATATGATTGGCATTAAGTCCAATAGGCACATGAGACATCACAAGAACAATTTTGACTCGACAGTTCTGAAAGTGTTCATTACAAAATTTTGTGCAACATGTATTTCAAGTATTTCATTACAGAAATAAAATTAAAACTCTTCGTCTTCTACGGCTGAGCTGTCATTATAATTATCGAAATCGTCGTCTTCCTCGGCTGAGCTTTCATTATAATTATCGAAATCGTCGTCTTCCTCGGCTGAGCTGTCATTATAATTATTATAATCATCTTCGTCATCGGTGGAATCTTCCTCCAAGAGAATGTCATCGTACACTTTATTGGACCATATGCAAATCTTCCCGGAATAACTTCCTGTGAAAATTTCTTGAGTTGTTTCATTGTATTTAAATGAAAAGGGGCGCTTCATAGATTTGAGTGCCGACATCCTAACATCAGAACAATTTGAAGGACCCGCAGTAATCTTTCCGATGCATTCTCCTGTCAAAATGCTACTAAAATTGACCGTAAAATTGACCGTTAACTCACCTGGTTCTGTCGCATCATGCATATTTTCTTTGTCACGGCAGATAGATATCACAATATCCTCTGCAGTTGGAATGAGGGAACCTAAGAAAAAGTCCTCCGGCTCACATAGCAGCTGGTGGTCTTGAAATGTGACCACAATCTCACCTTTTAAATTAAAAACATGAAGGCCTCTCACGCCTCTCCTTTCGGTGTGGCAAATGAACAAATTTCTTTTGCATAAATAATACGGGTAACCTACAATCTGAATATCGGTTTTTATTACTTTGGAAATTTGAGCAGATATATCCAGGATCTGCACACCCAATTCCGATTGTTGCAAGAGAATTCTATCACTGCCACAGAGTTCCACGTTCTCAATTGAATGTTGAGGATATACAGGTATGGAAATTTGCTTGCGTAGTTGTCCGCTGTGTTTGGAATAAATTCTCATTAAAATTTCTTCCCCGGCTAAGTTTTTGTTGTACATCATCACGAACAAATCAGTGTTTCCTGGACTTCCAAATCTAAAATCTGAACGAAATGAATCATCAACTTCTGTCGGTATTGTAAATAAAAGGGTGTACTTTTTCAATTCAAAAATCTTGAATAATCTCTCTTCAATATTGTAAACCACGCCTCTGCAGTTTGGAATATCAAAATCCCAACCGGCAATCATGTTGCCGTCTTGTGGACAAATAGTTGTGTGTTCTGCAGGTAGCCCTGCTTTTATCGGCTCAATTTCGAGGCTTATAATCCTTGTACATCCAACCGTCCCATATTCGGTAGCAACAACTATCAATGAGTTATTATTGCTATTATAACAAACAAACTGGATTCGCATTTTGATATTGATGTTGATCCTCTTTAACCCATCTTCGTATCTGAGACAAGAGAATCGGCCTCCATCCCGGCGGAATGGAGAAAGATAGAATCCTCCCCGGCGGAATGGACTCAATGACTGACGAAGAACAAATATTATGTCACCGGCTATGACGAAGTCGAGAGCAGAATCGTGTATCATAGCAGGTTGATGCACTTGTAAATGATAATCCCGAAAAATATTTGGGGCCTTCCTGCTATTACCTGTGTCGCATATTTCTCGCGAGCGTAGGATGTTCATGTAATTAATGGAAGTAGTACTCATCCTGGTCCTCTCTTCCTCTTCAAACTTCAGGGCAACCTCCGATGGGACGAATTCATTGGCGGCTATGAGTTCTAGAGATGGCATCTCATCTTGTGCTTCTTCATACTTTGCCTTCTTTTGTATGTGGTCTGCCATGGCTTGCAACTACAGCAAGACCAAAAATCGGTGCTGGAAGGCCAGAAATCCTGAATGAGTTTGCTTCAAATAACCACAGAAAGGGAACTCACAATTCTATCGCTGCGTGGACCGCTGAGCTATAGAGCTGTGAGAGTCCTCGGCCCTCGCAAGGCTGCGTAACCCTACGAACTGCTGGAGAGCTTCCAGATACTACGATCCACCGCCGGGAGGCCTCCAAATGCTGAGAAGATGTAAGGGTGAGTAGCCTAGAAACCCGATCTGCAGAGGACCTAACCTTGAACGAGTGTCCCGATCTGAGACGGGGTCTTAGCTGAAAATGGTGCTTGCAATGATCGGAACTACGAAGAGAGGATCTCAGGTGCTGCTTTATTTGTGCACTGCAGCGATCCGATCTACACAGGAATAGATTTTCAAAGAGGTGTAGATCGAGCTAGGATAACTAAGAGACTGAAGAGACCTTCAAAGAGGGGTAGATCAGCTAGAGTAACTGAGACTACAACAAGCTACAACAAGTTGATTTACATGAACACGCCCTCTAAGACAAAAAGAGTAACTGAGACTGCAACAAGCTGATTTACCGATGAACACGCCTCTAAGACAAAAAGAGTAACTAAGACTGCAACAAGCTGATTTACTTATAAACACGCCTTTAAGACAAGAAAGAGTAACTGAGACTGCAACAAGCTGATCTGATTTACTAATGAACAGTCCTCTAAGATAAGAAGGTGACTATGAGAGTGAATTGACTCAACTAGTTATCACATGTAAATTAAGATATTTTTTATATATAATTGTTTATTTTGAATCCTCTAATCTAGGAAGAGGACTCTTCCTTGTCCATTCCAATTATACTAGCACAACCACCTACAAGTTAAGTGTCAAGAATAAGTTATATGTTACTCTTTCTCCATGCTTAGTTCTACCGGTTGTGTATGCCTCAACTACCTCTTATCACAAGCCTTATTCTAGTTAAACTGGTTGTCTGTCATGAAGTACGAAGTGCCCCTTATAAAAATATAATAAACACCTATACTAGCAGAGCCACTTAACTTGTGGAGGGTGAACACTGATAGATCACAAGTTAAGTGTCATGCGTTACTTGTTCTCTATGTTTAGTTATAATCACCAGTTGTGTGTTACCTTCTTTTGTTAAATGGGTTGTATGTCACTACCTATTATCTATGCATGATCTATGAGTTATCCATGCATTAGGTACCAGTTATTTTTTATAATTGTTTATTTAGAATTTTGAACGACCATAAATTCAATCGGGGCAGTACACTTGTCTCATCCTATTCCAATCTAGGAAAAGCATAGATGATAGTCCACCCCAAATTCTAAGACATAAACACTTATCAGCGTAATAATAAATGCTCGATTGGTTTACTTTTATGATGACAAATACAATATTATAATTTTTTTTCATTTTTAAATAAATATATATTATTTTAAAGAGAATAAGTTAAAAAGTGTACAAACTTTACTATTTTCTTTTTAACCATGGATTTTTTCCATTAGGGATATTAGCTTAGTTTAAGAAGAGTAAGATGGTTTGATTTTTAAAAAAATGAATGGATCATATTGAAAGTTTGTTTCACTATAAAGGTTGATATTGTCCACATTTTAATTCATTCAATTTTTCAAATCAAATGTTCAAAACATTTTTATTTTTTATAGTGGATAAAATATTATGATCAAGACTATTAATTTATGGAGTAAATTAAATAGTGGATAAAATCAACCTCTTTTTCATTGTAATTCTTCCATGGGTAAAAATTTTGTCCAAAATTTTAGTTTCACTAGTTAGTGAGAACATTGACCATGGAACTTTGCGCTTAGCATTTTGGCTCATTTTTAACAAAATCGAAATAATTGGAATTTTGACAGAATGTGTACATCAAGGTGAAATTTTGCCTAGTTGAAAAAAAATAAAGTCACCAAAAATGTTGAGTTTGTCCACTTATTAACTCACTCAATTTATTTAGCAACTTAGTTCCATATTGCCACTTCTGAAATTGGTTTTTGCACTTTTCCAATTTGATAATGGCACTTTTAGAACCTCAATCTGCACTTTTGAAAGGTTGTTTTTGTCACTTTTGAAACTTAAATTTGCAAATTTGAAAACAGATTTTGGCACTTTCAAGTTCTAATTTTGCACTTTTCAAAACCAAACTCACACTTTACTAGTATTGTGATTGCACAATTGAATATACAAAAATCGAAGTATTTATTTGTGACAAACAAAATTTAACTGTATTATCTAATACGAGTTCCATACTTCTTATAATTGGCCTCACATTGCTCACACCATTTAGGTGAAGCAAGCAAGGCCTTAATCGATCTAACAAGAATGTGTCATTGACATCATGGCAAGTATAGATTTTTTTTATAATACAATTCCCTTCCTCATTATAAACATGCTTTTTTTCTTTTGAGTCATCTACAATCATTGTATTTCTAAAATCATAACCATGGATCAAAATCTCCCAAACTTTATTTAAAGGTTTGAGATATATACATAAGGATTCTCAACACCATCATAACCCTCTCTTCCTTTTTGAGAACAATCATCTTGTGTTAATATAACTCTAAATTGTTTCATTTTCAATCATGTTCTTTCGAATAATAATGGAAAAAACCCATCCACGTTGTTTTTTTTTACCGATGTCCATATACCGACTTCGAACATACTAAAGCACTTTCCAAAAAATTCTCTAAATCCTAGACATATAAAATAAATCTTTGTTTTTATTTCAATGTTTGATTTTCCTCACAAACTGAATTTCTTTTGTAACACATTTCTATGCATTTCATGTAACAAAACTCCATTGAAATCGAACATAATTAATGGTTTACCTACTAATCCTCTAGTACTATCTGCAAACAAAAAACAACACACACAACCTAATCTATAATACCCAATCAATAAAGCAAATTTTCTTCAACAAGTACATTATATTGCAACCGAAATCTCGAGGCTTAGGGTTTATGGTGCTTGGTGGAGCGCGATCGAAGGAGTTGACTATGCCAAAGAGAGTGACAAAGGCATTGAATATCAAAGATGAGGGCGCATGGAGGTCGTTCCCCCCTTCCCCACAATTCGAAGCAAAGACGGATTGATCCATAGGACGGGAAATCCAAGCCGTGAATGTACTGAGACCAACGGAGCAGTGGAAAATGGCTGACAAAGGAGGGACGGCTCGAGTCGTGGGACAGGGGGTTGTTTTCCAAATGTGGCTGAGATCTCGTCCCTCCATATCCAATCGGAGAAATTGCGATAAAGGATCAAGTTATGGAAGGAGAAAGCCCTAACCAGGAAATTTATCAGGGTGTGGCCCAAGGAGAGAGATCTCCTCAGATGGATTAAATCTATGTGGAACCCTAAAGGCCATTATGATTTGCAGCTTGGATCAAAAGGTTTATTTACCATTTTATTTTTTAAACAGGAGGATCGGGACAGAATTATGGATGGAGGGCCCTATTTTTTCTTCTCAACTAGTCTTTATCTCAAACCCTGGAAAGAGAGGTTTAACCTAGAAAAGGAGTACATGCGAGTAGCATTGGTATGGATCAGCCTCTATTGCTCCCATGTGAATACTAGGAACCAGAAATTTTGAGGGATATTGGAAATTCCTTAGGAGAATTTGTGAAAGTCTCGTAACAGACAAAACAACTCATGTACACAGCATATGCTCGAATCTATGTGTATATGGATATCTCCCGTGATCTTCCTAATGCCATAAATTTGACATGGAATGATGAGGACTCGTTACAACCATTGGACTATGAACAAATCCCCTTCAAATGTAAACAATGTCATGTTTATGTTCATTTAAGCAGATATTTCCCCCACAACAAACCACCCTCTTCCTCTTCCCCAAATTCCCAGGAGAAAGAGAAGGATGAGGAAGGATTCACGTAGGTAAATAATAATACAAGGCATGGTTGCAAATAGATTGGCCAAGTAAATAACAAGAAATTCACCAGCTCGAATAGATTCGAAACCCTAAATTCAATGGATGAAGATTAGGCTCAAGAGGTATTGGAGAAGGATCTGCAAAAACTGGTTTAGATCCAGGCAGAGGATAAAGGACCCATGGAAAATCTAGCTGAGTAACCGGAACAAATGGAAGAATATGCTCCAGATGAGGGGGAATATATGGATCTGGGGGAACTCGATTTGGACGAGATAGAGAAGGAATTTAACAAGAAGGGGAAAGGTTATGTCCTGCGACGCCAGATTGAGGTCCTCTAAGAATCCATATTGAAGACAAAGGAAACACCACAGTTGGGCATTGCAAAGGACAACCAAAAGGAAAATAAAAGGAAAATACCGGAAGAAGGAGAAAAAATGGGTAAAAAGACCAATAGGAAGCATATTACGGAGGTAGGAACCAAGCTAATTGATTTAGTCCAATACCCCAAGATAAAGGCGGCCTTCTCTGAAGTAAATAGATTTTCCCAATAAAAGTAATAACATGGAAAATTCGTGGGGTGAATCACCCCCGCAAGATAAGAACACTAAGGAATAAGTTGCAAAAGGAGAAACCTATGGTTGTTTTTCTCCAAGAAACAAAATCCAAAGAAAAACTAATAAAGGAAATAGGGAGTAGAATACGAAAAGGAAGTGAAACCATAGCAATTGACGCTAATAGAATGGAAGGAGGCCTAGCGATCTTATGGAAACCCAATGAAGTTAATCTATCCAACTTCATGGTGACAAGTTACTTCCTCTCCATTGACTTCCAAATACCCAATTTTGATGTAAAATTTATCATTACAAATGTCTATGTTTCCAGTGTTAACCCACAAAAAGTTGCCTTCCTCAATGATCTTCTATGGGTATCAAGGAGGATTGGAAAGAAATATTGGATCGTGGTAGGAGATTTCAACCTTATTACTTCCTTAGAATAAAAAAGGGGTGGTAGAAGGATCTTGGGAGCTGTAAATGAAGACTTTAGAAAATTCATTGAAGACAATCATTTGGTGGATATGGAAATTGGGAACGGTTGGTTTACCTGAAACAACAAAAGAGGAGGTGAAAATCATGTGGCATCTAGACTCGATCAATTCCTACTATCAGAAGCCATGGTTTTGGGGGGGGTGGCTTATCAGCCATGGTTCTCCCAACTTCCGGCTTGGATCACTGGCTGATATGCCTTGAATGGGAAGGTATAGGACCCCCATTATGAAAACCGTTCATATTTGAGTAATTTTGGCTTGAGCACAAGGATTTCAAACAATTGGTCCAACAATGGTGTAAGCAGGGAATGGATACCCTGAGTGGATCGAGGATGTACTAGTTCTAGCAGAAGTTGAAGGCTCTAAAATTCAAGTTCCATACATGGAACAAAGAAGAATTTGGAAACATATTCCAGGACAAAAAGTACTTGTCAAAGCAACTAGAAGAGATCCAAAGAGAAGGAATGGAATACGGGTACATTGAGGACTTGAAAACTCATGAGAACAACACCCTCGAACAAATAAATGCTCGAGAGAAATAAGAGGAAATATACTGGAAGCATAAATATAAGAACCAATGGCTAAGGGAGGGAGAGTGCAACATAAATTCTTTCACCAATTGGCCATCCAAAATAGACAAAGGAACCAGGTAAACCACCTGAAAAAAGATACGAGACAATATGTGGAAAGTGGGGAGGGCATTGAAGAAGAGTTGGTCAGACATTTCAAGAACATCATGGTAGAGGACATATTGGACTAGTCAAAGGACATTGCTTGAATAACATAGTATATTCCCGTCTTAATTTCCCAAAGTCAGAATGAAATCTTGATGAGTCCATTAGAGATGAGAGAGATGGAAGAGGTTATTCTCTACTGGAAAATCCACAGGACCAGATGGATTTATGACAACCTTTTTGCACCACTTTGGGGACCTAATTAAGGAGAAAGTCTAGTAGATTATGGAAGACTCCGGGAAAATAAAAGGGGCATTGAAGGCCTTCAATGCCACGTTCCTCACTCCTATCCCCAAAAATGAAGGATTTGACTCACCAGGTAAATTTAGACCAATAGCTCTATGCAATCTTATTTACAAAATTATAACAAAATTCATTGCAAACAGACTAAAGTTGCTCCTCTCGAACCTAGTTTCCCCAAAACAATCTGGATTCGTGGAAGGAATGCAGATTCTGGATGGGGTTATTCTGGTTCATGAGGTAATTCACTCCCTAAGGATGACTAAGAATACAAGAATTCTTCTTAAGTTAGATATCTCAAAGGCATACAACAATATAAGATGGAAATTTATGAGAGAAATGCTCAAGCTTATGGATTCAACCAGGAATGGATAGATTAGGCATTGAAATTCACATTGCCTGCTTTCTTCTTGATTATGCTTAATGGTTCTCCCACCAATCCTTTTTTTCATTCTCGTGCCCTAAGATAAGGGGGACATCTCCCTCCTTTCCTATTCATTCGGATGGCCAAAGTCCTCAACAAGAAAATTAAAGCCATGGTCGATCATGGTGAAATTAGAGGGTTGAATCTACATGCAAGAGCAAATAGACAGACTCATCAACAATTTGTGGATGAACTATGTTCATGACACCCATCTGTCAAGGAGGTGAAGGACATCAGAAAAGGTCTCAACCTATTCTCAAAGGCATCGAGCTTGGAGATAAATAAGGAAAAATATGAGATTTGTTTTTTCAATGCGCCCATAATCACCCAAAGGAATATCACCCAAATCCTTGGCTTCCAAGGAAAATCCCTTTTGTCCAAATATTTCGTCGCCCCCCTAGCTGAAGGAGTTATCAGGAAAGTCTCTTGGGAAGACCTGCAGGATAATATTAAAAGGAAGCTATCAAATTGGAACCTTCTCCCCCTAAACTTGGCAATCAGGCTCACCCTTATCAAATCAGTGCTCCAATCCATGCCAATTTACCTTTTTCTCAGTTATAGTTGCTCCAAAGGTTGTTCTGAAGGAAATAAGAAATCTCCAGCGCAAATACCTATGGAAATGTTCCTTGGATAAGAAAAAATGGTTCTTAACTAGCTGGTAGAATCTATGTAATCCAAAATCACTTGGAGGTATGGGGTTGCGGACCCGGAAAATAATAGTGAGGTGTTAGGGGAAAAAATATGGTGGAATTATGTAGCCCACACATTATAGAACTGGGAAAAAAATTGGCATGTTAAATACACCCAAGACAGATCGAAGCAGGAACTAGTATGCTTTGATCAAGAGAAAATTGGATCTCATATCTGGAAAACAAATCTCCACAGCAAACAATGAATCAAAGATCATAGTTTCTGGGAAATTGGAGACAGGGAAATGACTGACTTCTCGATGGACTAGTGGCAGCAGATGCCAAAGATCTCCATGCAAGGAGAAATCCTGGTAAGCAGAGCCAAATGTATGGATATGGGATTTACAAAATTCAAACAATATTGGCAGGAGGTCACTGGGGAAGATGAGTACCGTAGCTGAAATCCATGAGAATGGTGGCATAAAAGACTCTTGGAAGATGAATTCCCCCGATTTTGGGATGCCATTCAAGAAAGGTGTATCAAATTTCAAGATGGGCCATACAAGCTAAGATGGGGATACATGAAAAAAGGAATTTTTAATATCAAAGAGGCCTATGAGATATGGACAAGAAAACATGAGATCCAACCACAGGAAGTTTGGAAAAAGATCTGGAAGAAAAATCATTGGCCCAAAGTTGCCATTTTTCTATGGCTAGTGGTGCATAGAAGAATTATTACTAAAGAAAACCTCAAGAAGAGGGGTTCTCTCGGTCCCTCTCAAAGCTCCTGATAAAGTGTAGCTGTGAAAGAAACGATGGATCACCTTCTATATGGGTGTCCCTTTTCATTCTCTCTCTGGGATAGAGGGGTTGAGTGTTCGACTAGACAGGATGAATCCAAAAGACTAAACACCTAGAGCATCCACTCACACAAACAGATCACATATCAACACACCAATGTTTTCATGTGGTTTAAACCCTCGAAATGGAAACACTCCACATCCCCAACCAAATAGCTACTTGAGGCAGTTTATTATGAAAAAGAAAGAAAGTTACATATGAGCTTCTCATAATCGATCAACTAGCAAGTGACCCTCCATGCTCTTTAAATATATATCATGGACCAATTGGGTATTAATTCAAGGATCATAGGTAGTTATGATCTAAGAGAAGTTGAACCGTTGGATCAATCTATGTCTAGAACATATCGTGACCGTCGGATTGTATATTTACAAATGAATACTAATGCATACTAAAAAAACACACTTTTCCTAATGGATATATTATAACAAGTTGATATTAACTAACTCATAAGTGTCTAAATATCCTAACATCCCCCCTTAAGAACAACTTGGGATAGGATTGAAGGATTTACAAAAGTGACACTATTAGGAGAAGGAAGGAGGCATTAGATCCTATCCCCCCTTAATGATAAATTCCTAAAATCCTAACATCGATCGAAGTTTAGAAAAATTCACTTCTGTAAGAGATTTGGTGAAGATGTCTACAACTTGATCATCTGTAGGGAAAAAGATCACTTCAATAATGAGATCATAAACAATATTTCTTATGAAGTGCATATGTATCTCAATGGGTTTGATGCGTTTATGTTGAAATAGATCTTTGGCAAGCTTGATGGCACTTTGATTGTCGCACCAAAGTGGAGTTAGATGCTGCTGCCCGAATCCAAACTTTGAAAGGATTTGTCGAAGCCATAAAGCTTCTTGACTGGAATTAACTATTGTACGATACTCTGCTTCTACTAAAGAGAGAACAAGAGCTTGTTGTTTCTTACAAGCCCAAGTGACAGGTCTAGAACCCAGACTGAAAACATAACATGCAGTAGACTTCCGATCATCAAGATCACCGGCCCAATTTGAATCAGTGAAACCAACCAACAAAGGAGTCCCCCCTGAACTGTAATGAATCCCAAACTCAATGTTCGAGTACACAAGGTACTCCCAAAATACCGAACACCTAGAGAAACCACTTCACACAAACAGATCACATATCGATACACCAATGTTTTGACGTGGTTAAAACCCTCTAGAGGGAAACAGTCCACGGCCCTGTCCAAATAGCTTCTATGGAACAGTTTATTATGCAAAAGAAAGAAAGTTACAAATGAGCTTCTCATAATCGATCAACTAGCCAATGACCCTCCATGCTCTTTAAATAGATATCATGGTCCAATCGGGTGTTAAGCGACGAATCAAGGGTAGGTATGATCTAAGAGAAGTTGAACAGTCGGATCACTATATGTCTAGAACATATCATGACCGTCGGATTAAATATTTATAAATGCATACTAATGCATACTAAGGAAACACACTTTACCTAATGGATATATTACACAAGCTGATCTTAACAAACTCCTAAGTGTCTAAATATCATAACATCCCCCCTTAAGAACAACTTGGGATAGGATTGAAGGATTTACAAAAGTGACACTATTAGGAGAAGGAAGGAGGCATTAGAGCCTATCCCCCCTTAATGACAAATTCCTGAACTCCTAACATAGATCAAAGTTTAGAAAACTTCGCTTCTGTAAGAGACTTGGTGAAGATGTCTGCAACTTGATCATCTGTAGGGAAAAAGAGCACTTCAAGAAAACGATCATGAACAAGATTTCTGATGAATTGCATATGTATCTCAATGTGTTTGCTGCGTTGATGTAGAACTGGATATTTGGCAAGCTTGATGTCACTTTGATTGTCGCACCAAAGTGGAGTAGATTGTTGTTGCTCGAATCCAAACTCTGAAAGGATCTGTCGGAGCCATAAAGCTTCCTGGATGGCATTAACTATGGCTCGATATTCTGCCTCTGTTGAATAAAGAGCAAGAGCTTGTTGTTTCTTACAATCCCAAGTGATAGGTCCAGATCCCAAACTGAAAACATAACCTATAGTAGACTTTCGATCATCAGAATCATCAACCCAATCTGAATCAGTGAAACCAACCAATAAAGGTTTCCCCCCTGTACAGTAATGAATCCCAAACTAAATTGTACCTCGAAAATATCGAAGTATTCTTTTAGTTGCTTTCTAGTGACTTTCATGAGGTGTTTCCATATAACGGGTAACATGACCAATGGAAAAGGAAAGGTTGGGACGGGAATGAGTCAAGTATAAGAGCCTACCAACAAGCTCACGATACAAGGTGGCATCTACTTCAGGTGAAGTACAAGTGGCATAAAGTTTGACTCCATAATGGAAGGGAGAAGGGGCTGGTTTACAATCTTTCACGTGAAAGCGATGAAGAAGGTCAGAAGCATACTTAGACTGAGAAATAAAGATTCCTTCTTTGGTTTCTAGGACTTGGAGACCAAGAAAATAATGAAAATTTCGTAAGTCTGACATTTCAAAATTTTGCTTAAGACTAGATTTCACATGGGTTAAAAGCTTAGGCCCACTACCAGTAAGAATAAGGTCATCAACATAGAGAACAAGTATGATGAGATGGTTTCCTACTTTCTTGGTATAGACATTAGGGTCAGAATGGAATCTAGAAAAATTAGTCTCAAGTAGAAAGCTATCCATTTTGGAATACCAAGCTCTAAAAGCTTGCTTAAGGCCATATAAGGATTTCTTAAGTCAACAGACAATGCTAGATTTATTCTGAGCATATCCATGAGTTTGTTCCATGTAAATTTTCTCCTGTAAATCACCATGTAAGAATGCAGACTTAACATCCATTTGATGGAATTCCCAGTTATGTAAGGTTGCAAGGGAAAGAACAAGGTGGATGGAGTTCATTTTTTCGACAGGAGCAAAGGTTTCATTGTAGTCAATCCCTTCAAATTGGGAAAAACCTTTGGCAACTAACCTTGCATTAAGTCTTTCAACACTTCCATATGATGCATACTTAGTTCTATAGACCCATTTACATGAGAATGGTGGCATAAAAGACTCTAGGATCACCAGTTGCTTCACATGTTTAACAGACCCATCGAGGAAGCACTTTTGCTGGTGTAACTGGAGGAACATGAGCAGGCGGAGGTGGATTTTCATCCTCACTGTCATCATCAGAAACTAGAGTTGGAAATCTGTCAAGGAAGTTGGAAGTAGAAGAAGGCACAATCGTTGAATCAGGATCGTAGGCCAAAGATGGCACAATCGTCGAGTTAGGCTTGCAGGCCAAGAGATTTTCATCAAATTTAGCATCTCTTCTAATGATTATATCTTGAGAATGTGGTTGAAGAAGTCTATAACCTTTTACATCTTTAGAATATCCAACAAATATGCACTTTTCACTTTTAGGATGCAATGCTTTTCGTCTTTCATCTGGAATGTGATCCCATGCTTCACTACCAAACACACAAAAGTGACTTACATCAGGTTTAGTTTTACTGCATGCTTCTTCCGGTGTGATACCTTGTAAAGATTTAGTGGGGGTGTGATTAACTATGTAATTTGCACAATTTATTGCTTCAGCCCGAAATTGAAGACTTAGTCCCTTAGATTGGATCATACAATTAGCCATTTCTTTTAAAGTGCAGTTCTTCCGTTGAGCTACACCATTTTGTTGTGGTGTATATGGAACATTGTGTTGTTATTGGATTCCTTGTTCAGTGCAGAAAGTAGTGAACTTTTTGTTAACATATTCTCCTCCATTTTCAAATCTTAACTTAATAATTTGATGACTAGATTGTTTTTCAACAAGGGCCCTGTAGGCCAAGAACATGTTAAATACTTCGCTCTTAAGTTTTATGAAATAAACCTAAGCGCGTCTGGAGTAATCATCAATAAAAGTTAAGAAATATTTGAAACCAGAAAATGAAGCAGATGGAAGAAGACCACACAAGTCACTATGCACAAGCTCTAAGGGAACTGAGGCATTCCAAGAGGCACGTTTGTCAAAACTATTCTGATGATATTTTCTGAGGACACAACCGGAACAAACACCATCCCTCCAAGATGCCATCGGAAGACCTATCACCATATTGTCTTTACATAGTTGTTGCAATGAGAAAAAATTTAAGTGACCAAATCGCTCATGCCAAAGTTTGTTCAAGTTATCACTATGAGAAACAAAAACTAAAGAAAAAGGTGATGACCCAAAGTTGTTAAATTTGTACAACCTAGTAATATCATCAACAATCCCAGTAGCTAGGACATGTTGAGGATATTTAAAATCCTTGATTACAACTTGGTGAGGTATAAACGTCACAGTTTTACCTTCACCAGAATGAGTGATTTGATAGACTGATAACAAATTGCAGGAAATTCTTGGAACACATAGTAAGTACATCACTAAAATGACCATTATCTACTAGAATTGTTCCAAATCCTACAACACTTAGAGATCTATCATCACCAACAAATATTTGTTTGGTGTTACATTAATGTATAGTAGAAAACATGGCTTGTTCCTTAGCCATATGATAGGATGCTCCAGAATCAATGAGCCATTCATTTGAAGTAGAAGAAGAAGATGCGGTATAAGAATAACCAGAAGCACAAAGTGCATTTCCATGAGATGTAGATTCTGAAGGCAAATCTAGGTTGATGTGGTGCTTGTTCATTGTTGCTTCCAAGGATGCCATCTTGTTGAAACACTTAGATTCATCATGATTATCTTTCCCGCAAAAGTTGCAATGACGCTCAGTCTTCTTTCTTTTTGGCTTGGATCCTTTGTCATTTTTTAAAGAATGAACTGACTGAGAGGGTTTGGGACCTTTGTTTGACTTATTATTGCGAAAATTTTGTTTCTTGGGAGGCTTGGACTTTTCTTTCTGTTGGGACAATAAGTCTTTCCCAAATGTATCTGCATTGCTAATCGTTCCAAGATGGATGAGCTTATCTTGCTCTCTAATCAAGGAATCACAAAAGGATTCAAGATTGGGCCCTTGATAGATAGCTACATTCAAGGATTCTTTCATGGAGTAAAATGTAGATACAAAAACAGAATATGCAGGTCCAAGTTTTAAAAGAATATGATAAATGCATTGGTTGTCTTCCCTCTTAATCTTGCATTCTTCACATAAGAGTATAAGAGTTTTATACTTAGATAAATAATCTTGAATGCATGAAAAATGACTTGGATTTAAAGAAATCAACTCATTTTCAAGTTGATGACCTTGAATTTCATTGTGTTTACCAAACACAGCTTCCAACATTTCCCAAATTGTATCAGTTTCATCAATTCCAGCTATGTGGAATCGCAAATCAGTAGAGATTGGCATCCCAATCAATCCACAAGCTTCATCACATCTATTTGCCCATTTTATTTTCTTATCATCATCAGTGGGTTTTGTTTTTTTCCCTGAGGTAATTCTGAAAAGTCCTCTACTTCGTAGAACATCATTCATACGAAATTTCCATGAGAAATAGTTGGAAATTATAAGTAGAATATCACAGGGGGTGGCCATATTGTAAATTAATGGCTGTAAAAACAAAAACCAATAGTCTGGATGCGAAGAGCTTGAAAAAACAAGCAGTTTAAAAAAAAACAACACTAAAAATTGACTCTATATGATGAAGATATGTTTGATCAAAGAAAATGTTGAATATGTCCCAATAGTGACGTGGCAGATAGAGAATGACCAATTAAAAAAAGAACCCCCTTCTTCCCAAGATGAACTTTTGAAAATCACTTTACAAGAAAGTTGTTTTAAGTGAATCACTTTTGTAAAATAAGTGATTTTCACTTTTACAATGATGTTACTTTAAATAATGCAGCAAAAAAAGAACTTAAGTGACTCACTTTTTATTTTTAATTTAAGTGAGATGCACTTTTACAATAAAGTAACTTAAAATTAGAAATTGCATGCACCTTTTTTTTTAAAGTAACTTAATAAGACTTAAACTCGAGACCTATTAAGGAATAAAACGACTTTGAACCAAGTGAGCTAATATTAAAAGGTATGTAAAAGAAAGGAAGGAGGAAGGGGGATTTTTCTTCTTCTTCTTCTTTTGTTTTTTTTCTCGGTCTCCATGCTTGCCTCTTTTCCTGCAAATCACACCACAAACCGAAACAAAAAAAATATTTTCCACACTTTGGGGTTAGATCTCGTTATTTTTCCCGGAAAGTCTACGTTTTCTCTCTGTTTCTAATTTGCCGCAATCGCACAAGGTGCACGGCAAAGAGCATACGTAGACAGGGAAAACAACAATCCGAAACTAAAAATCTAATAATAAAATATGAGATTTTTTTTTTAAATAATAAAAACGTCACTGTAACATTATACCTTCAGATCTGATGAAATACACGTTTCTGAAGCAACCAAAAACCGTTTTGGAACAAACAAAAACTATTTCCCAATGGAAATGGCGCTCCGGATGCAATGGAACACCTTCCATAGCCCAAAAATGCACAAAAATTCCAAAACCATAAACCCTTTCAAGTTTCGGCAGCACCAGTTCAAGATCTAGATCATAACCGGAGCAACTCTTCATAAGCACTCTAATACCATGTTCGGGTACACAAGGTACTCCCAATAGACCGAACACCTAGAGCAACCACTTCACACAAACAGATCACAGATCGATACACCGATGTTTTGACGTGGTTAAAACCCTCTAGAGGGAAACAGTCCACGGCCCCGGCCAAATAGCTTCTACGAAGTAGTTTATTATGCAAAAGAAAGAAAGTTACAAATGAGCTTCTCATAATCGATCAACTAGCCAATGACCCTCCATGCTCTTTAAATATAGATCATGTACCAATTAGGTATTAAGCCACGGATGAAGGGTAGGTATGATCTAAGAGAAGTTGAACTGTCGGATCACTCTATGTCTAGAACATATCGTGACCGTCGGATTAAATATTTAAAAATGCATACTAATGCATACTAAGGAATCACACTTTGCCTAACGGATATATTACACAAGTTGATCTTAACTAAATCCTAAGTGTCTAAATATCCTAACACTGAATTGTACCCCGAATATATCGAAGTATTATTTTTATTGTTTTACAATGACTTTCATTGGGCATTTGCATATAGCGGAAAACACAGCCAACGTCAAAGGAAACATCATGACGGGCCAATGTCAAAGGAAACATCATGACGGGCATGAGTCAAGTATAAAAGACTACCAACAAGACCGCGATATAGGGTGGCGTCAAATTCGGGTGAAGTGCAAGTGGCAGAAAGTTTGACTCCAGACTAGAAGGGAGAGAGAGTTGGTTTACAATATTCCATGTGAAAGCGACGAAGAAAGTCACAAGCATACTTAGACTGAGAAATAAAGAATCCTTCTTTGGTTTGCAAAAGGCCAAGAAAATAATGCAAATGTTCTAAGTCTATAATTATTTCAAAATTTTGCTTAAGACTGGATTTCACATGGGTTAAAAGTTTAGGGTTGGTACCAGTAAGAATAATATCATCAACATAAAGAACAAGTATGATAAGGTTGTTTCCTACTTTCTTGGTATAGACATTAGGGTCAAAATGACATCTATAAAAACCAGTATCAAGTAGAAAGCTGTCCATTTTGGCATACCAAGCTCGAGGGGCTTTCTTAAGGCCATATAAGGATTTTTTAAGGCGACAAACAAGGTTAGAGTCATTTTGAACATATCCAGGAAGTTGTTCCATGTAAATTTCCTCTTACACATCACCGTATAAAAATACAGACTTAACATCATTTTAATGGACTTCCCATTTATGTAAGGTTGCAAGGGAAAGAACAAGGCAGATGGAGTTCATTTTGGCGACAGGGGAAAAGGTTTCATTGTAGTCAATTCCTTCAACTTAGGAAAAACCTTTAGAAACTAACCTTTCCTTAATCCTTTCAACACTTCCATTTGAGGCATATTTAGTTTTGTAGACCCATTTACATGTGACAATTTTTCTTCCTCTTGGAAGAGGGACAAGATCCCACGTATCATTTTCCATTAAGGAACGATATTCTTCATCCATAGTTGTAGCCCAATCTGTATTTCCTGAAGCTTCTACAAAAGTCTCTGGATCATGATTCTTGAAAAATTGAGCCAAAATAGAAGAGGCTCACTGGAACTGAGAACGTGTTCATCGTTGATATCTAGAATCATCGGCAAGATCACCAACTGCTTCACATGTTGAGTGGACCCATCGAGGAAGCAATTGTGTTGGTACAACAAGACGAAAATGAGCATGCGGAGGTGGATTTTCATCCTCAATGTCATCATCATAAACTAGAATTGGAATGTTTTCAGGGAAGTTAGGAGTAGAATAATGCACAAGCGCTAAATTAGGATTGCAGGCCAAAGAGGGCACAAACGTTGAGTTAGGCTCGCAGGACAAGAGATTTTAATCAAATTTAACATCACTTATAATAATTATATCATGAGAATGTGGCTAAAGAAGTCTATAACCTTTTACATTTTCAGAATATCCAACAAATATGCACTTTTCACTTTTAGGTTGCAATGCTTTCTGTTTTTCATCCGGAATATGAGCCCATGCTTCACTGCCAAACACAAGGAAGTGACTTACATCTGGTTTAATTTTACTCCATGCTTCTTCCGGTGTGATATCTTATAAATATTTAGTGGGGGTGCAATTAACTATGTAATTTGCACAATTTATTGCTTCAGCCCAAAATTGAAGACTTAGTCCCTTAGCTTGAAACATACAATTAGCCATTTCTTTTAAAGTGTGGTTCTTCTAGTCAGGGACACCATTTTATTGTGGTGTATAAGGAACAATATGTTGTTGTTGGATTCCCTATTCAGTGCAGAAAGTAGTAAACTTGTTGTTAACATATTCTCCCCCATTATCAGATATTAACTTAAGAATTTGATGACAAGATTTTTTTTCAACAAGGGCCTTGTAGGCCAAGAACATATTAAAAACTTCGCTCTTAATTTTTAGGAAATAAACCCAATTCCATCTAGAGTCATCATCAATGAAAGTTAAGAAATATTTGAAACTAGAAAAGGAAGCAGATGGAAGAGGACCACACAAGTCACTATGTACAGCTCCAAGGGGGCCAAGGAGTGACAAGAGGTACGTTTGTCAAAACTATCCCGATGATGTTTTCCGAGTACACAACCGGAACAAACACCATCCCTCCAAGATACCATCAGAAGACCTGTCACTGTATTTTCTTTACATAGTTGTTGCAATGAGCGATAATTTAAGTGACCAAATCGCTCATGCCAAAGTTTGCTCAAGTCATCACTATGAGCAACAAAAACTGAGAGAAAAGGTAATGACCCAAAGTTGTTAAACTTGTAAAACCTGATAATATCATCAAAAATTCTAGTGGCCATGACATCCTTAGGATCTTTAAAATCCTTGGTTACAACTTGGTGAGGTGTAAACGTTACAGTTTTACCTTTACCAGAATTAGTGATTTGATAGACTGAAAACAAATTGCATTAAATTCTTGGAACAAATAGTACATCACTAAATTGTCCATTATCTACCAGAATTGTTTCAAATCCTGCAAAACTAAGAAATCTATCATCACCAACAAATATTTGTTTGGTGTTACATTCATGCATAGTAGAAAATATGGCTTTATCCTTAGCCATATGATAAGATACTCAAGAATCAATGAGCCACTCATTCAAAGTAGAAGAATAAGATACATTATAGGAAAAACTAGAAGCACAAAGTGCATGTCCATGAGATGAAGATTTTGAAGATGAATCAAGGCTGATGTGATGCTTCTTCATTGTTGCTTTCAAGGATACCATTTTCTTGAAACATTTAGATTCATCATGATTATCTTTCCCACAAAATTTGCAATGATGCTCAGTCTTCTTACCTTTTGGTTTGTTACCTTTCAGGGATAATTTTAAGGACCCATACTTAATTTTAAAAGTGTATAAACCTTGGTGAATCTTACCAATTCTTAAAATGCAAACTATAAAATATTTGGCGATAGTTTTCTAAAATTATTTCAATTTCTAAGGATTTTATATTGTAATGCCTCCATTGGCATTATAAATTTTAATCTAATTAAACATAGATTTTATGACTAAGCAACATATAATCATATAATCAGCATGTAACCATAGCAGCATATAAACAACATAGAAGCATTTTGCAATAGCTTCAAATAACTTAGAATTTTTAAAACTTCATTGGTGATTCACACAACACAAATTAACATCATAAATCATGTAGCAATAGCATCATATGAGGAGTTTATAATAGCATATGACAATTTAAAATCACAAGAAAAATACCTCTATATAAGATTGGTGACGAAGTCCAAATTGAGCAAGCCTCCATCTTCTCCTCAAGTTGCTTCCCTCTTCATTGCCCAAAGCGGAACCACGGTTTTACCACCCAGCCAACTAGGGGCCTGGCCGGCTCCCTAGCCCTAGGAAGCCATCTAAATGGTCCCATCCAAATGGCCTCCTGGACCTCCGTGCTCGAGACCCCCAGAGAATAGAACAATGATACACTAGTAGGGTATGTATCAAATCTTCTAAGAGTTCTCAAACTCTTCTAACTCTTCAAAACTTCTCATACCCCAAAATACCCAAAATTATCCTTCCTAGAATACTCTTTCCAAAATAATATTCAAGAGAAAAAAAACCTCCCTCCTTCCACTCTCAAGTCTCATATTTATATCAAAACTCTTCATCATCTTCCTCATCCATCAATAAATTCCCATAAATAATAATCATCAATCAATAAATTCATTTTCTCCAAAAAATAGAAATTTGATTTAAATAATTAAAATATTAATAAACATGGATGCAAAGTCTCACTTGTTATGCTTCCATCTTAATGCAACTATGACAACTATTTTCTAAAAATTAGTGCAAATCCTATCTATCCATTTATTTATATTATCCTTTCATTCATAAGTCAAATAAGATATTTCCATATACTATATTATATTATGACACATTTTATATTATATGTATATAATTATATATGTTATTTAATAATCCAATCAATTTATATAAATCTAAATCATATTAAACAAGTCAACAAACTTAAACTTTCAACACACAAGTAATGCTTTCATCAATTTATCAACCAAGTTACTAATATCTAATATAATCATATTAATTTATTCATTGACCAACCAATCATAGTAATGTACTCACAAATTGACGTATGCATGGCCAGTGCACACATCTCAAGCGTGCGTACTAATAATCACATTTAATGCTCCTAATAGATCATTATTACTTGCTCGCAAACAACATATAGAAGAATAATTAAACATTGTATCATTTATCATTCATATAGAAACAATAAGACAAAATTAGATAAACATAATGGTCATGATAGTTAATAACAATCAAGAACACCATCCAATCCATCATTGGTACCATCCATCCCATCAGTAATCCAAACCCATAATCACCACTACTTCCATCTCCTGACCTCACCATCCCATCCTTTGCTGCAATATACTGTGGCGTCGACTACACAACCTAACCACATATAGAACCTGTAAGTGGAAGTGTCAATCAACTACATTGACCAAGCTTCCCCAGCAGGCATCCGCCAGTCGGCATCACACGTCTAGGGGAGTGTGCGCGGCACAACCCTCCCACGACTCCAGGTTTTGGGGGATAAACGGTGGAAAATGTCTCCACCCCCCCTAATAGTACTAGGTTTAACACCCTACATCAACCATACTATGCCATCACTGTTTTAAGGGGTCCCTTCATTGAAAAACCACTTTGGGCAAGTCACAATTCCTTTCAAAACTCACACTCACCCACAAGTCATAGAATATTGGAATTCTCAATTAAATAGCATAAAATTTGATATATCATCATTATTCTCATGATGTCCAATACATCTCGTGCCCATTGGTAATATAGGAATCCGCCTATCTCATAGCCAATCAACATGTGGAATAGTTCATCATTAACATGAAACATATATATAGCCATACCCAACTCTTTCAAGTGTTAATCCATATCACTAATACAACATTTACAAATAATCATGTAAGTACTTTTGCAAACAACTAAATTAGCATTCCACATATGGATATTCTATATTCAAATTGTGTGTTCAATATGAAGTAACATATACATTGCCATTAATAAATTAAACAGTAAATTGCATTTACCATACAACCTCAAGGGAGTCCACATGTGCACATAACAATCATCTTAATCAATCTATCTTCGTCAAACAGATAATAAGCAAATACAATGCTAAGCTAATTCACATTACAGTTTTTAATTAATGATTGTCAAGATATGGGGCATTACATATATATTTTATATAATAATTTGGTGATTTTTAGAGTGAAAAAAATTTACCCCATCAAAATTGGGCGAAACAGGGCTTCAAAAAATGCAGATTGACGAATATGTTTTTGGAAAAAAACATGGAAAAATAGCCCATGGGATAAATTTCTCCCCTAAGATTATCCTTGTTACCTTTGTCATTTTTTGAAGAATAAGATGGCTGAGAGAGTTTGGCTTATTATTGCGAATATTTTTCTTCTTGGGATGTTTGGGCTTCTCTTTCTGTTGTGCTAGCAAGGCTTTTCCAGATGTATCTTCATTGCTAATCATTCCAAGATGTATGAGCTTATACTGCTCTCTAATCAAAGAATCACAAAATGATTCAAGAGTGGGCTCTTTATAGTTAGTTGGATCCAAGGATTCTTTCATGGAGTAAAATGTAGATACAAAAACATAATATGCAGGTTTAAGTTTGGAAAGAATATGATAAATGCATTACTTGTCTTTCCTTTTAATTTTTCATTCTGCACATAAGAGTCTAAAAGTTTTGTACTTAGATAGATAATCTTGAATGAATGAAAATCAGTTGGATTTAAGGAAATCAACTCATTTTCTAATTGATGACCTCAAATCTCATTGTGTTTACCAAACACAGATTCCAATTTTTCCCAAGCTTTATCTAGTTCATCAATTCCAGATATGTGGAATCATAAATCAATAGATATTGACATTCAAATCAATCCACGGGCTTCATCACATTTATTGGCCCATTTTATGTTCTTATCAGCATCAGTGGGCTATGTTTCTTTCCTTGATGTAATTTGTTAAAGACCCATACTTCGTAGGACATCCTCCATACGATATTTCCATGAGAAATAGTTGGAACTAATAAGGATAATATCACATGGGGCGGACATACTGTAAACTGAAGGTCGTAAAAACAGAAACCAATGGTCTAGATGCAAAGATATTGAAACATCAGGCTGTTTAAAAAAAATGACAATTAAAATTGACTCCGGATGAGGAAGTTATTCTAGCTTGAAAAAATGGTTCCAGGTGACCCCAACAAATACAAGGCAAGCAAAGGATTGACCAAAAAACAAAAAAACCTCTTCCAAAGCTTAACCTTTTAAACTCACTCTACAATAATGTTGTTTTATGTGAACCGCTTTTGTAAAATAAGTGGAGTTTCACTTTTACAATAATGTTACTTTAAATATTGCATGCAAAAATCTAAAAAACTTTAAGTGACTCACTTTTATAATTTAAGGAGATGCACTTTTACAATAATGTTACTTTAAATATTGCATGCAAAAATATAAAAAACTTTAAGTGACTCACTTTTATAATTTAAGGAGATGCACTTTTACAATAAAGTAATTGAAAAATAGAAATTACATGCAATTTTAGAAAAGTAACTAACAAGAAGTCTTGAACTCAAGACCTCTTATTAAATAAAACAACTTTTAACCAAGCGAGCTAATATTAAAAGGTAGGTAAAAGATGGAATGGAGGAAGGGTTTTTTTTACTCTTTTGTCTCAAACTTCATGCATACCAGAAAAAGACCTTTTTCCTACAAAACACTTCACATAAACCAAAAAAAATAAATTATATACTTATATATATGCCTCAAATTTAGGGTTAGACCTCGTTATCTTGCTTGGACTGTATATGTTTTCTCACTGTTTCTGATTTTCATAGCTTCGGCAACACGGTTCAAGATCTAGATCACCAATTGAAACCGCTCTTCAGAAAGGATCTGATAACATGTTCAACTACATAGGATGAATCCAAAAGACCGAACACCTAGAGCATCCACTCACACAAACAGATCACATATCAACACACCAATGTTTTCACGTGGTTTAAACCCTCGAAAGAGAAACACTCCACGGTCCCAGCCAAATAGCTACTTGAGGCAGTTTATTATGTTAAAGAAAGAAAGTTACTTATGATATTCTCATAATCGATCAACTAGAAATTGACCCTCCATGCTCTTTAAATAGATATCATGGACCAATCGGCTGTTAAGCCACGGATCAAAGGTAGTTATGATCTAAGAGAATTTGAACCGTTGGATCACTCTATGTCTAGAACATATCATGACCGTGTTAGGATATTCTCACCATCATGCAGTCATGTAGGCATGCATTTGCATGCAGCACAGTCATTAGTGAGGTGTTACCCAACACCTAGTCCTCTAGAATACGAAGAGGTTCTTGAATCCTCTCTTTCACATGAGTTTGTCAGTATGCAAAATGATGATCTACTTGATTTTTTGGAGGTCAAATCAGATTTTGGAGGTGATGCATTTTCTCTTTTTGATCACATCCTTCCTACATACTTTCGATCATTGGCACATGTTATCCGAGTTTTTTTGAAGATGAAGAACACTACCATTCGCTAGAGTTCAAGTCTCATGCACTTTTTGATGATTTTGGTTTTGATCTCGAATTACAGGCCCTAGGATGATTGTTATATTTTCATATTTGTTCTCACCATGATCTGTCTGAAGAGCAAGCTCATAAATTCTCCATATTCGCTTGCATCCACTGATGGAGAATACAAGCACATGTTTTTGGAGCATGATCCATGTCCTCCAAAGAGTAAAATACCTCCAGACATATCTACTTGAGTTTGGAGCAATTAATACTTTGGTGTATTTTAAGTCTATTTTGAGTGGGGGGTTTTCCCATGAGGTTTTCTCTATTTCCTTGGTTCATAGATTGTTCTTTATTTGGATTATTTTCTTTATTGGAGTGACCTTTGGTCTCAGTTACCAGGGCCCTACCTTTTATTTTTTACCTCATAGTATAGCTTATGGGGGAGTGTTAGGATATTCTCACCATCATGCAGTCCTGTCGTCATGCATTCATGCAGGCATGCATTTGCATGCAGCCCAGTCATCAGTGAGGTGTCACCCAACACCTAATCCCTAGTTTGCTAGCCCCGGGAGCTTCTTTCTACTCAGTTCCAACCCTCCTAGTCCATGATGCGCCTATTTTGAGTCTCCTACTTGACATGTGTGCCTCTCTCATCTACCACTAGTGACAAATTCAGTTAGTTGCTTGATTTGTGGATCTTTCCTTGATTTGAGGACAGATTGACTAGTTAACTGATTGAAACACTATGATGGACACCCAAAGAGACTAGTTTGACTATTCTGACTTCAGACAGCTCCTCATGCTCCCTCCTTGGATTCTTCTTCACTCCATTAGTGCTCCATGAGCCAGTTACACCTACCTACATTCAGTTAGACTCAGTTTGACACCTGGTTGATCGTTACTTGTGCATTGATGACACCACTAATCTGATGATGATGATTCCTAGTGTAGACATGCTACACCATGCAGGCTATTTGATTGACCTCCTTGGTTAATTTGAATTGCTTGGCTTGGCCTATTCAGTCATTGTTACTGCACATTGTATTGTATTCTACTTCTGAGTTCAATAGAGCACTGCTGCAAGTCTTTTGGCACAGTTTACACATATTGTTCTTTATGCATTTCTTGTAATTGATTATCTTGTTCAATAGATCTGTTGTGTTTCAATTTCACATGGTATCAGAGCCATGGTAGGGACAATATTTATTTTCTGCACGGATTATTCATGAAGATTGAGCAATTTTTTCTCACATTGCAACAGTTTTCTGCAGTTGCAACACTTTCTGCAGCTGCAACGATTGCTTAAAATTTCCAACTCCACACCAGAAGCCGAGAGTTTCCACATAATTCCTGGATATTGACCATTGGATATTCAAGCTTGCTTTATCTCCTATGTCTGGTGTGATGCAACTTGAAAAGTGTGGGTTGTCAACCTAAATGGTTCTTGTTTGTGTGTGATTTGCAGGTTTCTTACTTCCTCCATTTGCATTCGCTATTGCAGAGATGAAAGCTTCTTCTTCACAAAATATTATTACTCCATTCAACTATGATGAATGGAAACCAAAGATGACTGCAAGTTTGAAGAGACCATGTCTTTTTGATGTGTGCATTGGTATTACAAGAGATTTTGATTCCGATGAAGAGGAGAATGATTAGCTCAATGATTGTGACACAGCTTTTGGGACAATATGTCTTGCTATGTCTCCTTGTATGCGCTACCTCAGTACAACTACTAAAAATCCAAGAGATCTATGGGCCCAAATCGATAGAGAATTTTGAAAGCAGGGAGAAGAGGATCATGCTAGCCATTTGGAGAACAAGCCCAGTGAGACCTCCTTATGTGTTCTCTCTGATTATGTCTCGACCTCAACCCTTATTCAAGATGAAGAAGAAATTGTAGATTCAACACTCAGTCTCTCAATATCTTCTATTTCGAATTCTGAGCAAGATAAGCCAGCTCATACTCTAGAACACGAAGAGGTTCTTGAATCCTATCTTTCACATGAGTTTGTCGGTATGCAAAATGATGATCTACTTGATGTTTTGGAGGTGAGGCATTCACTCTCCTTGATCACATGCTTCCTACATACTTTTATTCGATCATTGGCACATATTCTTAGATTTTTATTGAATATTAAGAACACTACCATTCACTTGAGTTCAAGTCTCATGCACTTTTTGGTGATTTTGGTTTTGATCTCACCCCTGTTGGTTCAAAGGAGATCACAAGAAACCATTTATCAATTCTTGGAGCTGATTTAACTTCCATTGATCTGAAGTTCAAGTTTCAAGAGCTATTAGATATCATTGGAGCTAATCCTACCTCATTTGGTTCGAATTGCAGGCCCCAGGATGATTGTTATATTTTCATATTTGTTCTCACCATGATGGGTCTGAAGAGCAAGTTCATAAATTCTCCATATTCGCTTGCATCCACTGATGGAGAATACAAGCAGATGTTTTTCGAGCATGATCCATTTCGTCCAAAGAGTAAAATACCTCCAGACATATCTACTTGAGTTTGGAACAATTAATACTTTGGTGTGTTTTTTGTCTATTTTGAGGGGGGGGTTTTCCCATGAGGTTTTCTCCATTTCCTTGGTTCATAGGCTGTTCTTTATTTGGATTATTTTTTGTATTGGGGTGACCTTTGGTATCAGTTACCAGGGCCCTATATTTTATTTTTTACCTCATAGTATAGCTTGTGGGGCGGTGTTAGGATATTCTCACCATCATGTAGTCATGCAGTCATGCATTCATGCAAGCATGCATTTGCATGCAGTCCAGTCATCAGTGAGGTGTCACCCAGCACCTAGTCTGTAGTTTGCTAGCCCTAGGAGCTTCATTTTGCTCAGCTCCAACCCTCCTAGTCCATGATGAGCCTATTTTGTGTCTCCTACTTGACATGTGCGCCTATCCTACCTACCACCAGTGACACACTCAGTTAGTTGCTTTATTGTGGATCTTTCCTTGATTTGAGGACAGATTGACTAGTTAACTGACTAAAACACTCTGATGGACACCCAAAGAGACTAGTTTGACTATTTTGGCTCCAGAAAGCTCCTCATGCTCCCTCCTTGGATTCTTCTTCACTCCATTAGTGCTCCATGTGCTAGCTACACCTACCTACATTCAGTTAGACTCAGTTTGACACCTGGTTGACCGTTACTTGTGCATTAAGGACACCCCTGATCTAATGATGAGGACTCATAGTGGAGACATGATACACCATGCAAGCTATTTGATTGACCTCCTTAGTTAATTTGAATTGCTTGGCTTGGCCTATTCAGTCATTGTTATGACACATTGTATTGTATTCTACTTCTGAGTTCAATAGAGCACTGCTGCAAGTCTTTTGCACAGTTTACACATATTATTCTTTATGCATCTCTTGTAATTGATTATCTTGTTCAATAGATCTATTGTGTTTCAATTTCACATGGTATCAGAGCCATAGCGGGGACAATATTTCTTTTCTGCATGGATTATTCATGAAGATTGAGCAAATTTTGCTCACATTGCAGCAGTTTTCTGCAGTTGCAACACTTTTTGCAGTTGTAGCTATTGCTGAAAATTTCCAACTCCACACCAGAAGCCGAGAGTTTCCAAATAATTCCTGGATATTGATCATTGGATATTCAAGCTTGCTTGATCTCCTATGTCGGGTGTGATACAACTTGAAAAGTGTGGGTTGCCGACCTAAATGGTTCTTGTTTGTGTGTGATTTGCAGGTTTCTTACTTCCTCCATTTGCATTCGCTACTGCAGAGATGGAAGCTTCATCTTCAAAAAATATTCTTACTCCATTCAACTATGATGAATGGAAACCAAATATGACTGGATGTTTGAAGAGACAATGTCTTTCTTATGTGTGTATTGGTATTACAAGAGATTTTGATTTCAATTAAGAGGAGAATGATTGGCTTAATGATTGTGACAGAGCTTTTGGGACAATATTTCTTGCTATGTCTCCTTGTATGCGCTACCTCAGTACAACTGCTGAAAATCCAAGAGATCTATGGGCCCAACTCGATAGAGAATTTTGAAAGCAGGGAGAAGAGGATCATGCTAGCCATTTGGAGAACAAGCCCAGTGAGACCTCCTTATGTGTTCTCTCCAATTATGTCTTGGCCTCAACCATTATTCAAGATGAAGAAGAAACTGTAGATTCAACATTCATTCTCTCAATATCTTCTATTTCGAATTCTGAGCAAGATAATCTAGCTCATAGTCTAGAACACGAAGAGGTTCTTGAATCCTCTCTTTCACATGAGTTTGCTGGTATGCAAAATGATGATCTACTTGATGTTTTGGAGGTCAAATCATATTTTAGAGGTGAGGAATTCACTCTCCTTGATCACATGCTTTCTACATACTTCTGTTCGATCATTGGCACATGTTCTTAGAGTTTTATTGAAGATGAAGAACACTACCATTCACTTGAGTTCAAGTCTCATGCACTTTTTGATGATTTTGGTTTTTGATCTCACCCCTGTTGGTTCAAAGGAGATCACAAGAAACCATTTATCAATTCTTGGAGCTGATTTAACTTCCATTGATCTGAAGTTCAAGTTTCAAGAGCTATTAGATTTGATTGGAGCTAATCCTACCTCATTTGGTTCAAATTACATGCCCGAGGATGATTGTTATATTTTCATATTTGTTATCATCATGATCGGTCTGAAGAGCAAGTTCATAAAGTCTCCATATTCACTTGCATCCACTGATGGAGAATACAAGCACATGTTTTTGGAGCATGATCCATTTCTTCCAAAGAGTAAAATACCTCCAGATATATCTACTTGAGTTTGGATCAATTAATGCTTTGGTGTGTTTTCAGTCTATTTTGAGGGGGGGTTTTCCCATGAGGTTTTCTCCATTTCCTTGGTTCATAGATTGCTCTTTATCTGGATTATTTTCTATATTGGGGTGACATTTGGTCTCAGTTACCAGGGCCCTGTATTTTATTTTTTACCTCATAGTATAGCTTGTGGAGGGATGTTAGGATATTCTCACCATCATGCAGTCATGCATTCATGCAAACATGCAAGCATGCATTTGCATGCAGCCCAGTCATCAGTGAGGTGTCACCCAGCACCTAGTCCCTAGTTTGCTAGCCCCAGGAGCTTCTTTCTGCTCAGTTCCAACCCTCCTAGCCCATGATGCGCCTATTTTGAGTCTCCTACTTTACATGTGCGCCTCTCTCACCTACCACCAATGACCAATGACACACTCATTTAGTTGCTTGATTTGTGGATCTTTCCTTGACTTGAGGACAGATTAACTAGTTAACTAACTGAAACACTCCAATGGACACCCAAAGAGACTAATTTGACTATTCTGACTCCAGGCAGCTCCTCATGCGCCCTCCTTGGATTATTCTTCACTCCATTAGTGCTCCATGCGCTAGTTACACCTACCCACATTCAGTTAGACTCAGTTTGACACCTGGTTGACCGTTAGTTGTGCATTGATGACACCACTGATCTGATGATGAGGACTCCTAGTGGAGACATGCTACACCATGTAGGCTATTTGATTGACCTCCTTGGCTAATTCGAATTGCTTAGCTTGGCCTATTCAGTCATTGTTACTGCACATTGTATTGTATTCTACTTCTGAGTTGAATAGAGGACTGTTGCAAGTCTTTTGCACACTTTACACATATTATTCTTTATGCATCTCTTGTAATTGATTATCTTGTTCAATAGATCTGTTGTGTTTCAATTTCATAGACTGTCGGATTATATATTTTCAAATGCATATTAAAGAAACACACTTTTACTAATGGATATATTATAACAAGTTGATCTTAACTAAATCCTAAGTGTCTAAATATCCTAACATTGATATCTTTTGTTGATCGAATATAATCAAATATCGTCTGCATCCCTCAGTTAGCGAATGGGACATGAAGGATTTCCAAAATCCCATTATTAATCGCATATGTACCTTGTTCCTTAGCTTCCTTCTTTGGGGAATATGGATAGAGCACAATAAACACATCTTTCAGGAGAAGAGTTCCACCTGTGAGATGGTCTAGACTAAAATAAAACTTCAAATCTAGGAATTAACTAGGATTGGCAGTTGGAACGAAAAGGACTAGGGCATGGATTGCATGGACAAAAGAATCATCGCTTCCTGGAGAATATCTCATTTTGATCAGACTCCTCTCCTAATATCCTCCAACTCTAATACCCTGGCTATCCTGGATAGATGGTCCCCCTTAGGTTGTATTCAAGATGAATTTAGATGGCACTTCCAAAGGGAATCCGGGGTCAATAGGTTTCAATGGTGTAATCAGGGACCATGAGGGACCATGAGGGACAGATCCTAAGAATATTCCTAGGGCACATTGGCTATGATACCAACAATGTTTCTAAGATGGATGAGATGATATATGGTCTAAATTTTGTGGTGAGAGAAGGATGGGAACCCGTTATCATGGAGGGGGACTCAAAAGACATCATCCACATGTCAAAAAAATTGCAGAACGGATAGAGGCTATCCAATTTTGCGGCCAGCTGGAGGCTGGAGTTCAGGATGGAAAAAATTTGTTCAACTCTCAGTAGGTCCCACGCTTGGACATTTACCCATGTCAAATAGGAAGGAAATAGGGTGGCATACCACTTGGCCAATGTGGGAGAAAAGGAAAAGCATCAGAGAAGGGATGGACAGATTTTACTCTTTGAGGATCGGGAATGGGCATTGTAGTGTGCTCAGTTGCGCGTTAGGACATGTCATCTAAGGATGGTGGTGACATATACAACTTCCATGCGAGGACTTCAAAAACCCACGTGCTCGGTGTGGCAGACACCCGAAACAATGATATCCCTCCTCTCTCTGGCATAGTGGATTTTAATGGGAGTAGTACGCCATTGATTGTGGCCCTTAGCTCCTATGCGAACAATGAAGAGGAAGCGGTACATCCTGGTACTTGACATGTGTGTAGATTGGCTCTCAAAGGAACTCTGGGCATATGAGACCACATGGAGGAATACCATTGGACACGCACCTTATGAGTTGTTGTATGGGAAACAATTTTTTCTTCAAATTGAATTTCAAGAGAAGATCCTCGGGACTATAGTTTAGCTGGGATTGAATCTTTAATAAATTGGATGAAATAAGCCAGGATTCCATCCAACATACTAACTTCATTTAGGAATAGAAAGGAACATGGCACAACAAATTTATCAAAAAAAAATTAAATCCAGGTGACTGGGCCCTTCTCTTTGAATCTAAATTCATGAATTTCAAAGGAAAACTTACTGCATATGGCTAGGCTCATATGAGGTAGAAATTGTCTTTGATCACGGCTCATTAAGGATTAACACTATTGATGAAGAGCAAGTTCCTTTTGTGGTGAATGGTCACCATTTGAGACTATATCATAAGCATATGTCCAAAGAAGAATTTTTTCATGATATTTTGCAGTAGTCAAGGATGGATATTGTAAGTATGGGGAATAATCCCTTGCTTTTGCATCTACTTGAAACTCTCCTTTTACAAGATATATGTAAATTAAAAAAAATAAAATAAAAGAGAGAAAAGGGAAAAAAAAAGTAAAGATCGAAATAAGTTTAGTTGTGAAAACTAGATCTCTAAAACAAATAGACATGAGTTTTGTCTGAAAATCAAACTCTAGCAGGAATAATTCACAATAAATTTTTTTGTATTATGTTGTTGGTTTTATTTTTTATCATGGTCCTTCAAATCATCTTGTTTTTTGCTCCAGTTAAATGATGAGGGATTCCTTAAGACCCTCCTTCTAACAAATTGTGTCCCATTGATGTCAACACCTTATCTGGGATTAAGATTAGAGATTCTTATAGTTCCTTGGGGCATGGATACATCAATGGCAATTTTCCTCATTAACAATAGTGGGAATACATTAATGTCCCCTAAATCTCAGATTATGTAGTTGACTCGACTCCAACACCTCCATTCATACCCGTCGGGGTGCACTATGGTACCTTAAAACTCATTGTCATCATTAATGAGTTGCCTCACGTTTGTTAGTGACATTCCTAAATTGTCGGTATTCCAATGGAGTTTCTCCATGTTCAATTACAAGAAAAAATTTCACACGGACTAGCTTGTATATACGATTGGGTTAGAATGGAGGATTTTATGGTTTATAGTACTGATAGTAGGTTGTAGTTCTCATATTGTGCAAATAAAAAGAGAATGACAATAAGGGAAGTCCTCTATGCATGTATAATACCACTGAAATATGATTCAGAATGTTAAATTCTCAAAAAAAACAAAATTTCCAGTCATCATTTCAACATTTCATATATTCAGATCAATTCAGGAACATTTTCAACATTATTTTCACTATTTCCACTTATGCAAACATTATATCCATTAAACAAATCCTTTTACAACATTTCTCTTATGGTTACTAGATCCTCAAAGGGTTACCAAAAGTCTTGTAAGGTAATATTTTGTGTTTTTCATAGGATGGATAGAGTTCTGGTTGCAATCCAACATCACATTTAGATTCTGAAAAGAGCCAAATAATTTAGAGTCCTCCACCTAGCATCAACATTGATCCCATTCAAAGCAACACTTCATTTTTTATGGTATAACATAAGGCACATGGTTTTCAGCTTCGGTTTCTCTTTGTTATTTTTAGCATACTCAAATGCAACTATCCTAAATTTTATATGATTTATACTTCGATTTTTATCCACTTCCTAAATCCTGCAATCCCTAGCCTTCAACATCATCAATATATCATCCTAACCTTCCTACCACCCCATACCATGTTATTATCAACTGATATCAATGATGGAACATGCATAATTTGGCACAATCTTACATAATCATGCCTCAACACTCCCCCCCTAATACCATAATTCAACATCTTTGATGCAATTAGGAATGAAAATCATGTCCATTTTATGTTTGAATATCATTTGACCAATTACTTACCATTCACTCAAACCATCTCATCAATGGTGTCAAGGCCAAAGTAGAAGGTTCACACATAGATTTCACATTAAGAATTCAACACCATGGGGAAGTTATGTTTCGTTGTGCATCAGCCTAATTCCATGGAAGTATTGAAAGGATTTCCATAATTCAATGCATGTAAGTCAATATTCATAGGTAGGATAGTATCCATTTTTGTGAAAGTTTCAAGGCCATAACAATCAAGTCACCCAAGAGTTTGCAGACAAATTTTATGGTAAGGTCACTCAGGTCAGTGACTTAATCATGATGGTCTCTGAAAAATTTGTATCCCAAGAAACTAGATTGCCACATATAGGGGAGAAATGGTTCAAAAACAGGTAGATTGAACTAGGTATTTGTGCTCGATTCCTGTTCCCAACTCAACAAAGTCCAAATTGGGAAAAAGGCGTCCCAATAACATGGAAAAAATAAAAATGGTGTAACCCCTTGTTCATTCTTCAGAATTACCTGACCTATGCAGGAAGGTATGGGATCATTTTTCTACATCAAATATGTATTCTCTTACATTTTGAAGCTAATGATAATATTAATTTTTTTCTACCTCTAGAAATTTTCATATAAGGTGTCTAAGCACATATAGAAAAACCATAGAAACCCTTGGCATAGTCGATATATCCATGAATTGATCAAAATTTTGATTATATAAGAACTAAGTAAAATAAATGGTGGGTGGGTGCACAAATTTGCTCCCCAAAACCATTGTAATGGGTCCATGCTAGTAGAAAAAAACGAGGACGTGCACACACCTAAGGAAGTGTGCATGTGCCTTTAGGTTCGGTACCAAACCAAGGAGCATGCACACTATTGCGCGTGCACGTTGTTAGTGCATATGCACCCAAGGGCGTTCACGCACTCTTGTTAAACCAAATAAAAAAGGGGGGGTAGAAGTGTGGTCTATTTCATTTCCAATCATCCAAGAGTCATTCACCTGGCGCATACACGGAGTAAGAGACCACCCAACTCACCCATTGCACTCAAGAAATACATCAATCCATCTACCAAGTGATCATCCATTACATTGGAAAGGTAAGATCATTTTATTGGTTTTTTTATTGTTTATTAAATTTTTAATAATTCCCAAATTAATAAAATAATAGAAAATTTTTCAATTGCAAAGTCTAAACCTATACAATGAATGGACAAAATGTTAACATGGACTCCAGTGGAACACAAGAAAACACAAATCTTGGAACCAATTAAAACCCTCAACAAAATCAAAACGCCCAACAAAATCAAAACCCCAAACAAAATTTGGACCAAGATGACTTGAACCATTACCTAAAGGAAATGAGAATGCACACTTGAGAATTAAGAAACATAGGGGAAACATCTCGAGAGTCCCTTTCCACCTCAATTAATATATCAATTGACTCCCTCATCCATTCACATCGCCATTTGATTGGTATGACCGAATATAGAGCTAGGATGTAATGTCCCTTTAAGAAAAAGTCCTTGGATTCACCTTGTTTTGACTATAAGGTTTTGTTTACAACTATTTCCAAACACCTCCAAATGATTTTGAATTTGGGGAGGAAGGTCTTGATGGGGAATAGGACATATTAACACACATATAAGACATCCAAACAACTTATATACCCATCCATGTTCTGAAAATTGCATGGGAAGAAGTTTCGGAACAAGACTAGTTAATTTGAGAAGTGGAGATACCCCCTAGGTCTTCCATTAGATGCTCTTCCAAACATTTTACGTCCTTCACTAATTCTTGGTATAAGACTTGGATCTGTTAGAAAAAATTAGTAACAATATATGTGCAGAATTATATTTGGTTTCAGGGTCGAATAGGCATCCTAATGAACAAAAGCTTCTAGAGTCTAGTTTTTGAGGTGAAATTGGTGGGCAAGGAGTCTCGAATTTCCTCATAAACCATAGTAACATTTCAGAGTTATGAACACATAATTTGGGACAACAAATTAACTTCATATGAATCTCATAACATGGTAAATAACTCAGCAAACTCTGATATAAAACAGATACAATATCATTCCAAAATCACTATGCAAATGCTATGGGGAAAATGGCTCGAATCTCTTCCTTGAATGTAAATATCACTTGAAATACATAGTGTTTTGAGCTGTGGATCTCATTATATTATTATTACATATATATATAGCAGATAAAATGTCCATGAATTCTAAATATCAATCCTTCACTAACTCTATGCAACCACAAGTGCGTTATGCAAAAGCTATGGGGAAAATGGTTCGAATCCCCTACTTGAATGTAAATATCACTTGAAATTCATAATGTTTCAAGATTTGGGTCTCATGATATGATTATTACAGATATATATAGCATCTAACATGTCCATTAAGTCAAAATAACAGTCCTTCACTAACTATATGCAATAACAAGTGCGCCCTTGCACATTTACATGACATTGAGAGAAAGATAGTAGAATAGGCATAGAGAAGAATGAGAGAAGATGAACTCAAACTCAGTTGGGGTATGAACCTACATGAAAACATATCCATGAAGCTCTGTTGAGAGGTCTGAATGGCCTCTCCATCAACCAACTAGGATGGGAATCTTGCACCCTCGAAATTGGTTCTAAGGCAAGAAGGATAAGCATCCACCTTGCAAGGACAAGCTAAGCTCTCCAATTTTTGCCAAATGAGAAAATGATCAAAAGCTGGTATCTTTATTTTTTCTTGTCTTTTATTAACCTCCCAAAGCCTCCTTAGCTCGAATTCCCTCCAAGAGACTCATCCCAACTCAAATTAGGGAGATATTCCCATGAATGCCACTTGTCCAACTTTTACTTGCTCTCCTCTTCCATCAATTAGAATGGGGGAATATTGGCTTCCATAACTCCCCTTGTGTGCCCTCTTGGAGGATATTTTTAGCCTTGACATGTCATATATGTAAGATGTCAGCAATCAAGTCTGAACTTTGTCATAAGTGTCATAGAATCTTCATCATTGTTGTCATAGGAGTTAGGGAATCTAACTCCAAGTGTCACAATTCTTCTAAGATGCCTCTTCCTCTTCCATGGGATTTTCTATTTCACTCCAATTATAAATTACATGATTCATGCCATGAATAATACCTCTTCAACTCCACCAAGTATGTTACCCTTCATCTTGAACTCGAATTGGTGAGAGAATAATTCCAAGTGTAGTGGGGAATCTTGCCACATGTGCATCCCACAACCTCTTATCTTCCCTCATGATCCAATGCCACCTTATTTTATTTTTATTATTATTTATTTGACCCATTTAATGTGAATTTTTAAGTCTAAATTCATTTTGGGTCTTGTAGCTCCTTTATTCCAACTTTTAATGCTTCCACCCCCAACCTAGGAAACTAGTAATTTCCTCCATGATAGTTCATTTTGATGGGTATATTACAAAATTTGAATTGGGAATTTCTCTTAATGTGACCCACCTTGTCCATTTGGATCTAATTTTACATTATTACTAACTTGGACATCATTCTTGGAAATTATTTGACCCTTAGCACCAATTTGACAAACTATCATGAGTATGGCCAAGTGGCTTAGGCTATTCTGACCTAATGAAAAATTTGGGGACATGACATAGGATGCAGGAGTATTATTCCATAGGCACCTCCAAGGAGGAAATAAAAGCATTGAATATTACAAAGGCCCAATTATATAGTATGTTCACTGATCCAAGAACACAACAACCATCGGACATTAGAAAGTCATGTGTCTGCATGGATTAGTGTCATTTCCAACCATGGAGGGACAATTGGATGCAGAGGTGGTTCATGGTTTACAATAAACCTCCCTGCAATAATCGTAAAGTTCCACAATACTTCCTTCGAAAACTGTGGGCTGAGGTTGTGCTCTGTTTACATGTCAACTATTTTGACATAACCGAGTTCCAGGGTGTTGGGCTTGGCTCTGCCCAAGATCGACCTACTTCCATAAGGAACCCACTGAGAGGGCCACCAGCTCCTAGGAGTGAGCCCAACACCCCTCCCCATCCACCTTAGTTACCCTACAGAATTAATCATATTGATAGGGCGATGAGGAGTGTTGCACGTGGACTCCTTAGACACACTACATTTGTAGAAGCGACTGCAGTGGAGATACAGGTTGACCCTGATAGAGACTCAAGTGCAAGGCCTTCACAACAGATTCAAGATAGACATGTGACTAGTGGTAGCCTTGCTGGTCCTTCTAGTTTGATGGGGACAATGCCACATATTTGTCCCCATTGTGGGCACACTTGTCCTGGCCTGATCAAGGGCTTCCATATGGAGCAAGTTAGCACTTTTTTTAATGAGTTTTCAATCATCACTTGAGAAATTGTAAAGTAATTTTAAAGCAATTATGTATGACTTAAACTGTTATTTTAATGTATAGTTATTTAGAGTGGAAACGCTAACATGGGAGAACGTAGGATCTCACAACTTGGATGCAGCAATGGAAGCTACAACTGAAATTGCAACACCTCACACCAAGGTATTTTCAATGCCTCACACAATATTTTTATTACTTATGTCATTTCTATTATTTATTTATTTATATTATGACATACACGATGATAGTTCCAACAATATTTTTGAATATTTTGATCGCCTAAATAATTACTTGTTTAATATGTTCGTAATGTGCATGCATTTTGGTGTCCACAGGTATGCACAAACTACCATGACCAACCATCTCCGCCAGGGATAGACAGGTCACCATACACATAAGTATAATGTGTAGTTAAAAGCATGCTTTTAATTTGAATTGTTATGACTTACTATGGTTTAATTTTATTTTTGTCTACTAAACTATGATATTAAAAATTTATATGCAAGTGCCACCATCAACTACAGGTGTCTTTGTTACACATCCCCACTTCAGTCCCATTTTTCCACAATCTCCCATGAGTCACCCCCCCACTTCCATCCATACCCCTCCCTTTGTCCACCCCTGCCCTTCCATTCAACCTTCCCCCTTTGTCCATACCCCCCCTCCGTCCATCCTCCCCCCTTCATCCAGCCTCCCCCATTCATCCACTCCCCCCCATCTATCCATCCTCCCCAATTTGTCTACGCCCCCCCATCTATACATCCTCCCCCATTCATCCATGCCCCCCTTCCATCCAACTTCCCCCCTTCGTCCACAACCCCCCTTGTATCCATCATCCTCCCTCTATTTAGGACTACCCTCCCATCCACCATCCCTCAAAATACCCCCTAGATATTTTAGTTCGACCCCCCCTATTATACAACTGGTAGGGGTTCATCATCCATTACATCCTCCTCCACCCCATACCACCATGCCCTCTTCCACCCTATCTTCTTCAGTTCTTGCCACTATTGTGGCAACTACTATTGCAGCATCCATCGATACATCTACAGTGGTTGCACATGTAGCTGCTACAAATACATCTCCCCCCCCCATGACTGCATCAAATCAGGTTGTCCAGCCAACTGCTCTACATGCTAGCCATGAAGCCCAGTCATCTCCATTGCTGGAGGTGTTCATGGTGAGAATCAAGTTAATTTATGAAAATATTGTGATGTATTAACGAAAATTAATTTAAGCAATTATTTTTTTCAATGAAATGATTGTCATAAATGTTGTAGGGTGGCATTGCTAAGAGGCTCAGTAGATCGAGGACACCTGCCTCACGTCTCCCACTCCCATCAGCGGTGAGTTATTTAAGATTTGAATTCTACATTCATTTTATAAATGTGTTAAATGTTATAAATGCTTGAAAATGATGGTATCTTATATCATTTGTTTCAAATCCTGGAGAGACGTTCTACTCCTAGACAGAAGAAGGCCTGAGATTCCATTATCTCCAAGAAGAGGAAGATCGGTTTCGTAGATGCGCCTGGGAGTGTCGGGGGTGGGCACGATGCTTGGCATACCATGTTATGCACATTAGCCATGATGTGGCATTTTTGGGCACCAGTTTCCATGTACTTGATATATAGGGCACGAGTTTCCATGCATTTTGGATTAGGGCACGAGTTGCCATCATGTGTACATTGGGAACCATGTTCCATAGTTTTCCAGAAAATTTACATGTTTGGACGAGTTTTGTAGCTTTGATGTACATGGATTTTCAGTTATGTGATTTATATCCATGTTGTCTATATTTGTATCTTGTTGTCTCTTGTTGTATCTTGTTGTGTGTAGTTGCCTAATAAACAGCATCATGCTTTTAAAACAAATGGTTGAGTTTGAATGGATTTTGATATGATTTCCTTCGTTTATGATGAAATAGATAAATTTTGATCTCTACTGGCCTCATATAGTCATTGTTGTATGTTCGATTGAAAAAAATATTGTGTTTGAACTCTAACAAAACATACTCACTTGATCATGTTTGTAGCATTTAAAACCAATGTCATAATTGCAAAAATAATTATTTCCACCGATGTTTAATATTTGATGATATACCAATCAATAAGAACTTGTCGATCATACTTAGGTGTGAAAAAACTATGCTATCATCATTGTGGTCAAAGATATGAAAAATATCTCCCTATCCCCTTCACTTGGAATGTTTCCTTGTGAAGGGACCATCATCCCTCTGCCACTGTGTTTTTCTTAGCATGGATGCTTTGTTAGTTTTAAGTGTGACTTTATATTTAGAATTGACATAATGAATATTATTTCAATTGGTTTGTATTATGAAATGTATTTTGATCGTAAAATGTCATTCTAATAAGATCCAACTAGTTTGTATACATCACAATGCAAGGATTAAGGGTTTCATGATGAACGTCGGCTAGGGGCTGTGGTGACCACAGGAAAATGGCCATCGGCCCCTGACGGTGACCCTGACACCGATTGGTTCCTTCACAGTCTCCGAGGCGGGGTTTTTTTCACGGAAGCTTCAGGGGTTTTGGTGGTTTCAGAGGTGGTCGGCGGTTTCTTTGCATTCTTCTTCATTCAACAGTTGGTGCAGTGCGGATTCGGCATTGATGTGAAGTGCTCACGGCTACGGTTGGAGGGATACCCGTAAGTTTTTTTATTATTACTTTTATGTTTTGACCATGGAGACGAGGGACCAGGTAGACTATTCCAGTGATCATCTGGCGAGCGGAGATATATGGGTGTCGCCAGCTGGCAATGTGTGGGATGAGGTGGAGGGATTGGGATCGTGGAATATTTTTGGGGTTTCTCCTGAACCTCCTTTGTCTGGATTTGGTTTTTCACCTTCTTAGTTTTTGGTTTCGTCTTCCCCACATGTTACACTGCAATCGACACTGGAGATAGTGGACGCCCTGCATTTACCGAAGGAATTAGTGGTACCATCCTAGATGGATAGTCATTCGTTTTGGGCCGCTACGGAGCCTGGTATTATTTCTGGATATGTGGCGGACCGGGGTAGTGGACGACCAGAATAATTTTGTGTGCCCGGTGCACAAGCAGAGACCCTAGTTTATGATGGGAAGTTAGGGCACCTTGAGGCGGGATATGGTGCAGGGTCGATTGGGGCACAAGAGCAAAGGGGGTTTGTTATTCCAGTGGTGGGCACTGGGATGAGCTCTAGAGATTGTGGTGGTGGCTTGTTGGAGGAATCGACATTGTTGGGGAAAAGAGGTAGGAACGTTGGGTGAAATCTAGTCGCACTGATTACAATTATGCTCTGGGTGAGGATATCGAGTGGAATAGCATTCTTCAGATGACGGACTTGACGTTGGTCGGGAAGGCACTTGGAAGGTCCTTTGCTTTGTGGAATTTGGTGTGGTGGGCTGAGGAGCATTGGAAGGCACATCTCGGTTATGTGCCAAAAGTGGTGGAATTAACCAGAAACTGGTTTGCTTTTAATTTCCATAGTGTTGATCATGCGCTCTGGGTTCTCAATCAAAATTGGAGCTGGGATCATTGCCCTGTTTTACTTAAACCGTGGCATCCTTTGTTTGATGCCAGTAGGGAGCAGTTGGATGCCATTCCACTTTGGGTTCACCTTCTTGGGCTTCCATTACACTACTAGTTGGAGCAGCACTTTAGAGGCATTGGGAACCTCCTGGGATCTTACCTAGAGGGGGATTACTCCTTTCTACATACTCATCATAGGAAGGTTGCAATAATTATGGTCAGTATTAATGTTATAGAAGGTTTGGCGGAAGAGATGAAGCTCAGCTGGGGCCCTTATGTCATTGTGCAGAGGTTGGACTTTGAGAATGTTCCCATTCCAGTGCAGGCGATGTCATGCCTATGGGCACCCGGCTGCGGAGTGTAAACTCGCTCTCAAGACCCGGCATGGCGGGCGACGAAAGTGGTCCGATGGGATTGATAATTCAGCACCGGCTTCGATGGCACCCTCTACGTCGACACAGGAGGGTTTGGATGGTGAACAAGAGGACATTCCTATTACAGGGGAAGAATAGCCACTGGTTTCTACTGCCGAGGACACCATTAGACCGTCTGTTTCGTTGCTCTCCCAGGAGCCCTTGTTTGCGGGTACTCCTCCTCCTTCCATTCCTCCTTCTATTAATTTTTTCATGAATAATGTTTCCTTTCCTGATATGGACTGGGTTGAAGGCCAGAAGAATTTAATTATTAATCCCCAGCCGATTGAGTTGTCCCTTATCCCCATTGATTCTACTCCTGCCTCCTTGGAGGTAGCTCCCCCTCCCCTGGAGCCTGACCCTGAGTTGCACCCAAAATTTCGGGAGGAAGCTTCCACCTCCTCCCCTCCTGAGTCTTTAGAGTTTGGATATTTTCTTCGCTCTGCTAACAAACTTGCATCTGGGGGGTTGGGAAAAGGAAAGGAACATAAGCCAAAAGGATGGGGAAGGAAAACGCTTATCTCAAAAGCTCAATCGAAAGCAAAGATGGATCTTTTGGATGGTAAAAAATAGTCTATTGAACGGGCGCTTAGAGTAGTGCATACCCATAAGAAGGGTCGCCAATGAAAATTTTGTCTCTCAACTGTCGGGGTCTGGATGGTCCCCTAAAAATATCAGCACTCACGCGAGTGGTCAATCATGAACGCCCAGATGTTATTTTACTTCAAGAAACTCTAGGAGATGGTGAGGTGGTGAAGGCTAGACTGCAAAGTTGGTTCCATGGTTGGTCCTTTGAAACATTGGATGCTCATGGGCATTCTGGTGGGTTGGATACTGGATGGAACAACAAAACTGTTAGTTGCTTAATGTGTGGGGGATGGTTTATGCACTTGGGCTATCGTTTTAGTCTTTGGACTTAGGAGAAGTCCTTATAGTTTTTAATATTTATGGTCCTTATCATGATCGGATCCCCTTCTGGGATTCGCTGCTTAACAATTCCTTGATTAGGGGGGATTCTGTGATTTTGGGTGGTGATTTGAACTTTTCTCTTGGAATGTCATAATTTTTGGGGCCTCGGGCCCGGGTGGACCCTTTAGTTGGTTTCTTCTCTCAACGTCTTGTTGCAAAAAAATTGATTGACATAGAGCCTGTTATTCTCAAACCTACCAGGAGGAACAACTGAAATGGGGATAACACGGTGGCTGAGAGATTGGACAGATTCTTGGTTTCGGAACAGCCAGTGGACCGATTCTTCCTTTTAAGACAGTGGGTGGGGATGGGGGGTGGCTCTAATCATTTTCTTATACTTCTTGAACTTCGAAGCGGACCTGCAAAACCCCCTGGTCCCCTGAAATTTAACAAAACGTGGTTGAAAGATGAATCTTTTACCAAGTTGATTAATACCTTGTGGGTTCCTTACAATGGTAGGGATCCACTCTCTACCTCTTATCAATTTGCTGCAAATTTAAGGAGGGTGAAAGGACCTATTAAAACTTGGGCTCATGAAAAAAGAGGTAGGGAGGACAGTGAACTTAAACAGATTGAGGCAAATCTTTCTAAGATCTATGATGAGGATGGAGGGGGTTTGGGGTCTCATGAGTCAAAAGATCTTCTGGTAAGGTTGGAGGGACATAGGAACACTCTCATGTTGGAGAGAGAGGATGTCTAGAGGTTGAAGAGCAGAGCTACTTGGCTGGAAGTTGGGGATGAGAACTCCAAATTCTTTCATGCCTATGCTAAAGGTAGGAAAGCGGCGAACACTATCTGGATCCTTGACAATTCGATGGGTGAACCTCAAAATTCTTTCGAGGGGATGGCCCGGGTGGGGTTGGGACATTTCCATACTCTTTTTGGGGCAAGCAACCAGGCTAATATTGTGGAGGTGATCATATTTGCTCAACTCTTTACCCGCTTCGTGGAGGAGGACGATAACGAAGCTCTGATGGAAGAGATTTCTAAGGAGGAACTCAAGGAAGCACTTCAAAGCTTCCATAAAGATAAAATCCCAGGCCCGGATGGTTGGTCCATTGAATTTTTCCTGGAGCTGTATGATCTTTTGGGGGAGGATTTTCTCCAGGTGGTAGAGGATACTAGACTTTCTGGGCCCATTCCTTCCAGTTTTAATTCTACTTTCATTGCTCTGATACCAAAATATGATAACCCCTCATCCCTAAATGATTTCATACCTATCTCCATTTGCAACTATGTCTACAAGGTAGTATCAAAAATAATTGCTAGATGGTTGAAAGGTATCCTATCGCGTCATATTTCTGGTGAACAGTTTGGCTTTCTGGAGGGGCGACAGATACATGAGGCTATTGGTGTAGCGTAAGAAGGTTTGCACAACATCAAAACGCAGAAACTTAAAGGAGTTGTACTCAAAATTGACTTATCCGAGGCTTATGACAAAGTAAGTTGGCTTTACATTCATATGCTTCTTACTCATCTGGGTTTTGATATTGGCTTTATCAGGTGGATCATGAGCTGCATAACTATGGTATCCTTCTATGTTCTTATCAATGGGGTGGCTTCCCCCTTTTTCCATTCGGGGAGAGGAATCAGACAAGGATTCCCATTGTATCCATTATTTTTCCTATTGGTAGTTGAAGGTTTGAGTCGGGCCCTCTGGGAGGCTTAAATAATGGGCAATTTGAGGGGTATCCAGGTGGCTCCCAACCTTTACATTACACATCTACTTTTTGTAGATTATGTTCTTATCTTTTGTTCTGGTTCTATCGATGACGCTAAAACTCTTTGGGGGATTCTGGATCATTTTTCTATGGCAATTGGGATGGACATTAATGCTGGGAAGTCCACTCTTACTATGAATCTGATGAGGGTTGTTTAAGTGTGCTCCTTTGTTAGGTATTTTTCCTTTACCCTTCTTGGAGGTGGATGATGGCCTGAAGTACTTGGGATTCCAATTGAAGCCTAATGCTTATAAGAAGTAGGACTGTAATTGGCTACTCGAAAAGTTGGATAAGCGACTTAAGGTGTGGAGTCACAAATGGATGTCGAGAGCAGGACGGTTGGTTTTGGTTAAATCTGTTTTGGAGGCGATCCTTGTCTTCTGGTTGTCCTTATCTTGGATCCCCAAAGGGATTTTGGAGATAGCTAGGAGAACCTATTTTTTCTTTCTGTGGTGTGGGAAAGACGATACATTTGTGTCACCGTGGGTTCGGTGGCAAAAAATTGTTGTTCCCAAAGTCTGGGAGGTGGGGGTTGAAGAACATTTTCTTATTTTCCAAAGCACTTGCTACTAAAGGGGGATGGTGGTTACTCAAAACTGTTAGTTTATGGACTAAGGTGGTTATTTATAAGTATATTGCCCCATTTTCTGTTGAAGAATGGGTGATAAACCCTGGGAAGACTCATGTAGGCGGGTCCGTGATTTGGAATGCGGTGGTCACCTCTTTCCCGGTGATCGCTAATTATCTGGCATGGAACATTGACGATGGTAGGTGTTTTAGGGTGGGAGAGGATCCATGGATCGGTTGTGATGGTGGTCATTTGTTTCCAAGGTGGACGGTGGCAGCTCTGAGGGCTAGGGGTATAACCTTTATGTCTCAACTGGCTGAACCTGTTCTAAAGAGACCTTGGGTACAATCATGGAGGTTGTTACAAGAGCTAGATCTTCCGGAACCTGATCTGCAGGCTGTAGCCCGGTTTATTTCTGACATCAATAGAGCACAGGTGGTTTTGCGGGATCGTGATTATGAAATGATTTGGGAAGGAGATCCTATTGGAATTTACTCTCCGAAGAGTGGATATATCTGTCTCAATGCTCATGAAAACAATAGGGAACCTATGTGGTGGTGGAAAAAATTGTGGAAGATTAAGAGCCCCCCCCAAAATTGACTTTTCATGTGGAACGTTATGGAGAATAAGGTACCAACCTGGGACAACTTGCAAAAAAAAATAAACATGGTCCGGGGTGGTGTACTATGTGCAAGTCGACGGAGGCAACTATTTCTCATCTCTTTTTACAATGTCCCTATACTTAGGAGGTTTGGGAAGAATGTTCACATATTGAAGGTATAAACTGTGTGTGGATAGATATTTCGGTACAAGCATGGGAAATCTGGTATTCGATGTCATTATACAAGTCGATGAAACCTCTTCCTTTTCTCATTTGCTGGGGAATTTGGATTGCTCGAAATAATTATATCTTTTCGGATAAAGCGTGTACCCCGGTGATTACTGCAGCACTTTCATGTGGCATTTTAACTGCTTTTCCTCAACATGTTAGAGCAGCTAAACAAAGAGAGAATTTGGAGGTTGAGATTGATCGATCTATACCCTAGGGATTTTTCGACAGTGGTACTCAAAAAAATTCTTGTGTGGGAAGGGCTATGCTATGTCTTTCGGCTACACACTTCTTTGAATTAACTATGGGGTTGGGAGAGGGTGGTAACAATTATGATGAAATTATGAGCCTTAAAATTCTCTTAATATTTTCAGTTGAAAAGGGATGCCTGAACCTAATCATTCTTGGGGACTCTATGAATGTTATTAACTAGCTAAATGGGACTCAACAGTGCAGAAATTTAATATTAACTAATATTCTACAGGACATTCAAGAGGTTCAACCCTCATTTGACACTTTCTCATGCCGTCATGTTTATAGGGAAAACAACCAGGAGGCGGACAAAGCCTCAAAGGAGGGGGCCTGCAATTGGATCTGGGATTTAGAAGGTGAAGGAATTCCAGGAGGGATTGGCACAGGACTACTATCATCGTTCGTTTATTGATTGAACTTCGGCTCACTTTCCAGCAATGAACACACTATATTTTTCTGGAACTTTTTGTATCTTTTTGTAATGTATTTCAGCACTGTTTCCGGATTTATTTTTTGAAAATTGTTTTGGACTTTTTCTATGATTCACTAGAAGCTCAAGGAGCTGGTATTGTGCCTATAGAGGCTCATATTGTAACAGTTTTTGTATAAGCTTTGTAAAAAAGATCTTATGTTAAAGACACCTGTCTTGATAACAGGACAACAACTCACAACAATGAACTTTTGATGTGCATATACAGAATGTAATTTTGTTCACCTCTACTGAAATGAAATTACGCTTTTTTCCAAGGAAAAAAAAATCACAATGCAAGGATGAAAGTTCAATGGTAAAATTCAACACCTTTAGTAGTTAGTGGAGAAATTTTATGGGGCCCTTGATATGATGACTAGGAAGATACTTGACCTTTTCCTATACCTTATTATTTTGACAATTTTTTCTAAAGAGTTGTCACTATATATGAAATTTTTGTGTAAGTGATGAATGATAATGGCAATCTTCCCAAATACCAAAAGTTTCCTTATGTTTGCTGAAAAGGTGATCTCAATCTCTTGACGGAGAGCATTTAAGTCTATACTTTATTGTTTGAAGCATTCCCTAGACACCACGATATTTTGATTTATTGAGTTCTCTCTAGATCAAAGAAGGATCCCCATTGTGTACCTACCACCCCTAGTAATCCCCCTTTGTGTACCTACCACCCCTAGACACCCCCCTTGTGTACCTACCACCCCTAGTCATTTACACACAAACACACACAAGTTAGATGCACATAATTATATTTACACACATATTAAAGATGTACAGATACATATATATATACACTACAAAAACCTACACACCTAAAAAAATTTATGCATAATCATACAAAAAATACATGCACATAGGTAAATATCTATGCACATATACAAAAATTTACATGTTAGAAAAAAAACACATAAACAAATATTTAGACACACACTTGCACAAAGAAAACCATACAAATATTAGTATAAAATAACAAATAACATCATCTTTTCAAACACAATTACACACCTAAATATCACTTTCAAATATTTTGAATTTTGAATTATGCATTAGGCTCTAAAGGAACCTTCTAGGGACCAAGGTTCATGAATGATGCCTTGAAGCATTGCAAATGAACCATCAAATTGATTATTGATCCTAAGCCATAAATATATATTTCTAGCCTTGAGATGTTGGCCTCCCTCCTCGAATCATGTTTATGGATTTGAGGTCCACCCATAAAGCTCAAAACCTACTAATGGTGTCCATATTGGCATTCAAATATTTAAGTTATACTAGACCAATATTGTGTGGTTGGTTAAGGATTCACATTTTCCCTATCCTTGGAAACTTCCTTAGCTTAAGGTCAAGGTTTCATCGTTTGATCATGTTTAGTGCCATAAAACTCATACTAAGTGCTAAAATACTCCTTTTTGCACCCATATCATTTATTGGAGGCTAAAAATATCCTTCTCATTTGAGGCCTCTTTCATGGTTGTGAAGCTATGTAATTAATACACCTGTAAAGTCGAAGCCTCAGGTTTCCCTTCCCTTAGGAGATTTATTTTTATTAAGGTTTGCACTCCTCCTCTCAACCATGTACAAGGCCCTAATATCCATAAATGGTTCTCAAAATCTCCTAATGAAGTATGTATCAACACTTGGAAACCAAAGAACCCTAATAAATGTCCTATAGGGTGGTTTGAAATCTCCTTTCTTGCTCTTGATCGCTAAGTTTTTTGCATTTAGAAAAGAACTCCTAAGTTTCCTACATTTACCATGTATCGATTCATGACTTGTATATGGGGCTCAAAAATTCCCAGGTTATCATATTCCTCTTGTATTCCCACATAGAGAAAAAATGCACCTAGTAGATGCCAAGTGTTATGGTCCAAGACCTTTCCCATGGTCCTCAAGCCCTAGAATCTTCTCTTAGGACCTATGGGCTACATTTCATCATTTGACCACTTCTATATCCTAAGAACCAATTTTGGTGTTCAAAACCTCCAAACAGTATCCATATCCTCACCAATAAGCTAAATATACACAACCATATCTAGGCCCTCAACACCAACACTTGGTGTTCATAACCTCCTAATCATATTTGAATATGCTCATATGGAGGCCAAATATCCCTCGATCCTAGATGTCTTGTGATTTGATACATCATTCTTGGTCATAAATGCATAGAATCCTTGTTTAGGGCATAAGGCATATGTTTCCTCCATTGAACATGTTCATGGCTCACATCCCCCCCCCTTAAAAATAATTATAATGTAGGGAGTTAATGTGATTGCAAGGACTTTACCTACCATAAAAAAACTAATTAATGCAATATATGTTGTCATAAGAATGTGTGCACCTTTGTAATGTTTCTATCACGTTTATAATGCATACAAATTCTTCTTTTTATAGAAAAAAAGGGAAACCAACCTTATTTTATGTAAACCAAAACTTACTTGTCTCTTATCAAATCATCTCTCAGAAACACTATGGCTCCAATACAAATTTTCTAATGTTTTTTACAATTGTCTCTTCATGTTTTGTTGAGTTCTTATTGCATTGGGTCCTTCTAAATATTGGTAATTGATGCAATCAAGCACATAAGCAACATGCACATATACAAATATACACATACATACACACATAAGACCATGCACATACACAAAAAATAAACCCTAGCTTGCATAAGGCCATGCCAATTATGTGCAAGGGGTTCATTTCTAATATGAAGGTTCCCGAGTGAGCATGGCCATTGTGAACACATCCACAATGTCCATATGCACATGTGGGAGCTGAAGGAATCTAAGTTTGCTCGTTGGTTTGGGTTCTGTCCCCCAGAGCAAATCCTTAAAGTGTCCCTGAATGGCCACGAGGTGCCTGAAAAAAATGCCCATAGCACCATAACCATAACTTTGGTCGTGAATTCGTCGATTACCATGGATTCGGGACACCAGGTTTGAGCTATGGGACCCCCCACATATTGCCTCAAACGTCCAGAAACGGTGTTATTGTGCCATCTTTGAAACTAGGGTTTTGCTCAGTGAAGGGCATGCCAATTTTGCACAATGGGGTCATTTATGATCCAAAGGCTCCCATTGTAACATGGACATCGTGAACACATCCACAATGGCCATATGTACATGTGGGAGCTGAAAGAATCCAAGTTCGCTCGTTGGTTTGGGTTCCGTTCCCTTGGAGAAAATCCTCAAAGTGTCCCTGAATGGCCACGGGGTGCCTGACAAAAATTTCCATAGCACCAAAATTGTGACTCTGGTCATGAATCCGTTGATTCCTATGGATTTGGGACATCAGGTTTCAGCTAGGGGACCCCCGCACCGTGCCTCAAACACCCATAAACTATGTTATCGTTCCATTTCTGGAACTAGGGTTTTGCACAATGAAGGTTGTGCCAATTTTGCACAATGGGGTCATTTCTAATCCGAAGGCTCCCAAGAGGTGTGGCCATCGTGAACACATCCAACTTGGACACATGCACATGTGGGAGCTGAAAGAAATCAAGTATGCTCGTTGGTTTGGGTTCCATGCCCCCGAAGCAAATCCTCAAAGTGTCCCTAAATGGCCACGGGGTGCTTGAAAAAAATTCCCATAGCACCAAAATCATGAATCCATTGATTCGGATGGATTTGGGACACTGTGTTTCAGCTAGGGAACCCCCAACACCATTCCTCAAATGCCTAGAAATAGTGTTATTGTGCCATCTTCGGAACTAGGGTTTTGCTCAATGAAGGCCATGTAAATTTTGCACAAGGGGTCATTTTTTATACAAAGGCTCCTAGGTGAGTGTGGCCATTGTGAACACATCCACAATGTCCATATGCACATGTGGGAGCTTAAAGAATCCAAGTTTGCTCGTTGGTTTGGGTTTCGTGCCCCCGGAGAAAATCCTCAAAGTGTCCCTGAATGGCCACGAGGCGCCTGACAAAAATGCCCATAGCACCAAAATCGTGAATTCGGTCATAAATCTGTCTATTCTGATGGATTTGGGATGTCGAGTTTCAGCTAGGGGACCCCCCACACCATGACTCAAACGCTCGGAAATGGTGCTATTGTTCCATCTCCATAACTAGGGTTTTGCTTAGTGAAGACCATGCCAATTTTGCACAAGGGATTCATTTCTAATCCGAAGGATCCCAGGCGAGCATGGCCATCGTGAACACATCCACAATGGCTATATGCACATGTGGGAGCTGAAACAATCCAAGTCCGCTTGTCGGTTTGGGTTTCATGCCCTCGGAGCAAATCATCAAAGTGTCCCTAAATGGTGACATGGTGCCTAAAAAAAATGGCCATAACACCAAAACCATGACTCTAGTCATGAATCTGTTGATTCTGATGGATTCAGGACATCGGGTTTCATTTAGGGGACCACCCACATTGTGCCTCAAACACCCAAAAACGGTGCCATTGTGCCATCTGCAGAACTAGGGCCATAGCACCAAAACCATGACTCTGGTCATGAATCTGTTGATTCTGATGGATTCAGGACATCGGGTTTCATTTAGGGGACCACCCACATTGTGCCTCAAACACCCAAAAACGGTGCTATTGTGCCGTCTACAGAACTAGGGCCATAGCACCAAAACCATGACTCTGGTCATGAATCTGTTGATTCTGATGGATTCAGGACATCGGGTTTCATTTAGGGGACCACCCACATTGTGCCTCAAACACCCAAAAACGGTGCTATTGTGCCATCTGCAGAACTAGGGTTTTGCTCAATGAAGGCCATGCCAATTTTGCACAAGGGGGTCATTTCTGATCCGAAGAATCCTGAGTGAGCGTGGCCATCATGAACAGATACAAAATGTCCATATGCACGTGTGGGAGCTGAAATAATCCAAGTCTTCTCGTCAGTTCAAGTTCTATGCCCCAGAGCAAATCCTCAAAGTGTCCATGAATGGCCACGGGGTGCCTGGAAAAAATGCCACTAGCACCAAAACCGTGAATCTAATCTCGAAGCCGTCAATTCTGATGGATTCGGGACACCGATTTCTAGCTACGGGACCCCCCCACCATGACTCAAATGTCCATAAACGGTGCTATTGTGCCATCTCCTGAACTAGGGTTTTGCTTAATGAAGGCCATGCCAATTTTGCACAAAGGGGTCAATTCTAATCCGAAGGATCCCGGACTTGTGTGGCCATCGTGAACACCTCCACACTGGCCATATGCATGTGTGGGAGCTGACGGAACCCCGTTCCACTTATCGGTTCGAGTTTTGTGCCCCTGGAGCAAATCCTCAAAGCGTCCCTGAATGACCACAGGGTGCCTAGAAAAAATTCCCATAGCACCAAAACCGTGACTCTAATCGCGAAGCCGTTGATTTCGATGGATTCGGGATGTCGGGTTCTAGCTATGGGAACCCCCCCCCCCTTCGTGAATCAAATGCCCGGAAATAGTGCTATTGTGCCATATTTGGAACTAGGGTTTTTCCAAGTGAAGGCCATGCCAATTTTGCACAAGGCGTTCAATCCTTATCTGAATGCTCTCATGCGTGTGTGGACATCGTGAAAACCTTGACACTGGTGATATGCACATGTGGGAGCTAATAGAAACCCATTCTGCTCATTGGTTTGAGTTTTGTGCCCCGGGAGAAAGCCCTCAAAGTTTTCCTAAATGGCCATGGGGTGCATGGAAAAAATTCCCATAGCACCAAAATCGTGACTCCGATCTTGAAGTCGTTGATTCCGATGGATTCGGGACGTCGGGTTCTAGTTGTGGGACCCCCCGACCGTGCCTCAAACACCCATAATCAATGCTATTGTGCCATCTCTGGAACTAGATTCTTGCACAGTGAAGTCCATGCCAATTTTGCACAAGGGGTTCAATTCTAATATGAAGGATCTTGGGCATGCGTGGCCATCGTGAACACATCCACACTGGCCATATGAATGTGTGGGAGCTGACGGAACCCCATTCAACTCGTCGGTTTGAGTTCCGTGCCCCTGGAGCAAATCATCAAAGCATCCCTAAATGGCCACGGGCTGCCTGGAAAAAATTCCCATAGCACCAAAACCGTGACTCCGATCGCAAAGTCATCGATTCCAATGGATTCCAGACATCGGGTTCTAGTTGTGGGACCCCCCCACCGTGCCTAAAACACCCAGAAACGGTGCTATTGTGCCATCTTTTGAACTAGGATTTTGCTTAGTGAAGGCCATGCCAATTTTGTACAAGGGGGCCAATTCTAATCCAAAGGCTCCAAGGCATGTGTGGCAATCATGAACACCTCCACACTAGCCATATGCACATGTGGGAGCTGACGGAACCCCATTCCGCTCGCCGGTTGGAGTTCCATGCCCCCTGATCAAATCCTCAAAACATCCTTGAATGGCCACAGGGTGTCAGATGTCTCTAGAGTTTTTTTCTCTAGTTTCTAGGGCTAGATCATGGTCATATTAGGTTCTATATGGATAGATTAGGTCTCCGCGGATAGGCTACGTCTCTAGGGCTAGATAAGTATTCTAGATTAGGCCTCCAGGGTTCTAGTTCTGCATTAGGCTTTCCAGGGCTAGATTGTTTTTGTCTTGTTTCTAGGGAAAAATCAGGGTCTATAAGCTATATTAGGTTCTATATGGCTAGATTAGATATCCGGGGCTAGGTTACGTCTCTAGGGATAGATAAGTATACTAGTTTAGGTCTCCAGGGTTCTAGGTCCACATTAGGATTTCCAAGGCTAGATTTGTTTTTGTCTGGTTTCTGGGGCTAGATCAGGGTCTTTAAGCTATATTAGGTTCTACTTCTTAGAAGGAACATGTAGATCTAGCTTCCAATCCATATAGTTTGATTCTGAGATATTTCAGTTTGTTAGTATTTCCTCTCATGATCGGGGAGAATGTCAACATTATTGATTTAGTGGCTTAGGAGCATGTAGGAGTGATTGTACCACCCAATATATTTATATCATTTGTTTCTTCCATCCATGAGACTTCCAATTATATAGTGGAGGAGAGGTGTGATGATGATAAGTGACTTCATCCATGCACATTCTACTTATTCAATAGAGAGGTGTGACGCCTTAATGGAGAACGTTGTTGAGGGTGACTCAAGAGTCGTAGATAATGTGAGTATTACAAAGTATAGAGCCATGGATTATCCCTTGAATGGTTTGAGATGGATTGTATCACAAGAGATGGTCTGTGATTGATATGCACACTTGCGATAACTTTTTCAATGGATGTCAAACATCAAATTGTCATTGTCTTAGCATTCTTCCCTTGAGCAATTAATATATCTAGCCTCGATGGCAGACACCTTGCACGATGGCCACATGGATTATTCACTTGGTGGGAGAACACCCTACAAGACACATGGAGCAATGTGTATTGCGGAGGAGGGACACAATACCTAGATAGAATATGGTGCCATGGTTTGCTTTTTGGAGGATTGGAGATGGAATGGTGTTATTTCCTTACATATGTACATATGTACTCTACAAGTGGATCACTTCGCTAGTGCATGGATCATTTCATCCCTGGAGTGCTCTCTTCCATTATATATATGTTATATAAGATGAGTTTTAAAATCTTGTTTATGCATGTGAATTTTCCTAAAGGGATGGAAACTTGAATTAGAGTGATTGGTGTAAAACATATAATGGTGTAAAACATCAATGTATTGTAATATCAACTTAAACATAACTTAAACATCAAATAAACGATATAAGATAACATGATCTACATAACATGAAATAAACTATCTAACATAACAAGAAATAAACTATCTAACATGAATAACATTATACATGCATGAATAAACAATCACATGACTATACTATGTACCTTGTTGGTGGATGCATGAATAAACAATCTAGGATGTTGATACATCTTTCTTCAGGACGAAGAAAGGATTTGTTGGTGGGGGAGATGTTGAGGAGGCCATAAGGCCTTTCCTATGTTATCATTATCTTAATGAATGTATTAATTAAAGATTTAAAGCATGAGGAGTTGGAGCAGGTGTAACTACTCCAACTTCTCTCTCCATGTATAAATAGCAACTCAAGATAAATAATAAATGGTTGAATGCATTCGATCCAATATTTTGTCTTATTTATTCTTTTGTATATAATGCTAATATCTACTTGAAGACAACATACCTCAATCAATTAGGCCTTATGGATCCTCTCTATTTTTTATCGTCTCAAACAACCTCTTGTGCTCTGCATGAGGTAGTAAGTAGCGTACCTTGTTTGATGACTTCATTGAAATTGTTTGTAGTTGGATGCTTGTACCAACGATCAAGTGCGTAAAGTGATACACCCGTGAACTTGGTCTATAATCCACATATGTGTAGCCATTGCGATTTGGTGCCTTTCTCTCTACTGTAATATATTCTCCTCGAACAACCATCAATCTTGTCGGAAAGGTAATGCCTTCACTATCAGTTAATGATGTGAGGAGGGTTTGCTTCCCATGGATGCATCATGCCAACCAATAATTCGTGCCAATTTCATTGTCTGTCGGGGTGACAAATGCGTAGATGTGTCCTACAAAAATGCATTTTACGGTCAAATTCCAACAAGTAGTGGTTTGATAACATGGTTAATTAAAAAAACAACAAGGGAACTGATATATAAATGTTTACCTAGATATACAAGATCATATATACTATCATATTCATTCAAAATAGAATATTGGCCTTCCTCTAACTAGGTTGTTTCAACAACTGCATGTGGGTCTACTGCAAGGTGACATAATCCCATTCATCAACCCAATCCGTTGATTCACACTCATCCCACTCATCGCTGCTACAAGGCCCACAAAAGCAAGCAAGTTTTTGTGTCTGTATTTCAAATAAGGGGTTGTTTGAGATTCGAACCGAATGAAATCCACGAGTCCCTTGTATAGTACTACAACTATAAGAATGTGATCGATCTATATCAACCACATGCCATAAATTTTTGACAATGTGTACTCTACCTGTTGTTCTGTGATGCTATGTGGTTTGATCTGACATTTTTCAAGCACCATTGAACTATGGATTATACATCCTGAATATGAGGGCTTGTCATCCACCTCATCTCCTCCCTTCATAGGTCAGTTTTGAGACATGCTCCAACCCCATCATGCTCTCCCTTTCCAATCTTGGTCTCAAAATAGTTCCATATATGCGGCACATCATAAGCCTTGTGCAAAATAATAAACCACTAGAATACACGTGCATTTTTGAACTAGCATGCACAACCATCTGACCATATTCAATGTTGATCCTTCTGTATACCTCTCTCCTTCAGCTGATCATAGAAAATTCTGAAGCAATGCTGCACATAATGCAGGTCATGGCACATGTCATCACTGATGTAGAAATTGGTCTCTTTCAATAATATCCTCATGTCATTGTTGCTCTCTGGTGCGTGCCTATACGTGATATGGACCATTATGCTAACATGGTCTTAATGGTATTATTGACTTTGAATCTCATTCTGTGGTTGCAGGGTGTAGTTTTCAGCAAAGTCCACAACCGACAATATTGTGACATTGGGAAAGGTGTCCATTCACTGTCTGTATTGTTCATCCTGCCATCGTGCTACATAGACATGTTCTACATACTACTTGGTCTTTTTTTAATTCCTTCATGAAATCGTAAATTTGTACCTGGTGCCATAAAACCAAGGGCATTAATACAACATGACATTTACAATCTGAATATATATGTATAAATTCAACATGTATAGTATGAAAGTATGCAAACTTAGATTACCTGTAACTTTACCAATGCAATTTTTTTGCTTTCCTTCACTCTATCTACTTGATATGTTATGTACTTGAAGTTATGCATTTATACTGACACCCTCCCAAAGTCGTGCTCCTCACTTTCATGGATGCAGCGGCTCAATAATGAAAATCCACTGAACCTAGAACATGTCCCATATAAACATGATTTTTTATAATATTTTTGTCCTTCGGGACTTGGACACATTATGTTATGGATAAATTCTCTGGATGCATTTGGTGTTTGTAATGATGGGAAGTCCTGCACAATGTCAGTATGCAAATCACAAATTATGTGTCTATGTATCATAATAGTACTCAAATTCTACATGGTGTCTACAGCAATATCTGTTGCGATCAATGCAAATTATAACATACCAGGGTTTACATTTTTCAAAGGACCTTTGGCCCAATTTCAATTGTGTGTGCTCATTCTTGAACCTCTCATAAAGTTATGTTTGTGTCGTGTCAAGGAAGTGCTTGAGATGGGGTTCACACCCCTTAACACATTTTCTCAACTTTAACACATCTCTTTGATTTGATGACGATCTAGTGTTATCATGCCAAAACTTGTGTACTAGTTCTTTAACAACATCAATAAAATTCATGCCTGAACGAGGTGACCTACCAACAAAGGCCCAACAATATTTTTGGCCTGGGGTCTCAATTTTTTCTCTAATAGCATAATAATTTTGAATATTCTTTCTATATACTTTAAATATTTTGCATGTGTGTGATAACAAGCAATGTTTCCATGTGGATTTGTCTACAATCGATTCTGACAGTACATGATGGGATGCATTAAGATATTTTGTATGAGAAGTTTTTCCAATCAAATTAAATGCAGACTGTATATTTCTAACAACATGACTATTGTCCTCTGAACTTCTAACTACCTTTATGCCCTAAATTCTCCTGACATGATCTAGACAATGTGATTTTAACAAAGCTAGAAACAATTGACATTTTGCTGCATCGGTTTTGGATTCGAAAAATTCTTGGATGATCCTTCTACAATGGAAATCAATAGTTCGTTTAGGAAACTTACCTTCAAGTCCTGAAAAGGAACTTTCATCCACATGAATATGTCTGGGATTTCTTCATCATCTGCTTGATAGTCGAAGCAAGGGATTGGAAAGGAAGTACGAGTCTCATCACCAGTTTGTTGTGGCACTTCATTCACAATTTGATCCTGCAAGGGAGTGTGTTCAACATGTGTGTGATCTTCTTGGGGAGGTTTCCAATTAACAACTCGTTCAACATCCATCCCTGCATACTCAGCATTGACCAATATTTGATTTACTTCAGCCACTTCATCATTGCTTGCTGATGGATTACTCGTTGGATGATCACTTGACATTGGATTTTGAGAGGGATCCATTACCCACATCCGTTTCACTTCTCCTGATGAACCCGAGGTCATTGTGGCATGCATTGCGCTAGGATCTAAGGCACTAACATTTTGACGTCTACGTTTTTCCATGTACAACCTGGACTTTTCTCTTATCTCATGCGCCTTTTCAGGGGACAACTCCTTCCTTCTAGAATTTCTTTTATTATTACGTTTATTTCCCATCTTCAATATGTTTTTTAACAAAACAAAAAACATCACCCCTGCAAAATAAATAACAAATAAGATATTATTTTTCAATTACGAAATGAGGAAAGCAAATTTTTACCACGATTATGACTTGTATAATGTGCAAGATTATTAAAACTCGATGTAGCAACTGATTGGGTATGTGCAAACCTATGTGTGTTATCTTTGTAAGTGTACAATATAAACTATGGTCACATAAGTATGTTTTGTTTTCATGACATTGGACATATAGAGAAAACTAATATGGTAGCAAGAAAGAAGGTGGCATGAGGTCGTTGCAACTATCACAAAAAATGATTGAAGTGGTGCAGCAAAGATATTTTTTGATCTCAACATCACATTAATGTGTACATGCATAGAACTTGTGTTACTAATACCGATCATACACTCATTCAATCAAATACTGATGTGGGATTTAATAAATTTTCAGCAATGCAAAACCAAACCTAGGTTGGCATCAAGGTCCTCATATCCATCTTAGTGACATAGGCTTGTAGTGTGGTGAATTCCCTCATTTTGAGTGCAACTCACTTTTGTATAAATGTGTGGTTGTGGTTTCCCATTTTATGTCTAATACCATGGTAGGGTCATCATTTTACATTTGTCCTTAATTGATCATCATCTTGAAACAATGTACAACAACATCTAGTGAGAATTTTTTCTTATAATCTTAAAAGCTATTTAGAATTCCCTAGATATAACAACAACATCACCTCTAGGACCTCAATTTGAGATGTTTTCTTATCATCTTGAAACAATGTATAATGAGCCTCATTTTGGTAGCTTGGCACTTGGCACATGGTTTTTTGACAATAGTTTGTATTAGTAGATGGTATTGGATGGTGGTATGGGGTGTTAGCAGGAGCACATTTCCTATAAAAGGAGAATCTCCTACTCACTTCATTTTCATGTTTTGGATGAGGGAAAATTGCCCCTAAAGATTAAATTTGATTCTTTGGGTGTTTGTGTGAGTTGTTGTAGTGAAATCATGAGGAATTCAACAAATTTTTGTGTATTGGATGGAGTTATGTGATTATGAAAGGTTATTGGTGGTGATGCAAGTAAGTTTTTTTTATTATCTTTATGAAAAGTTGAAAGCATTGCTTGCTGCATGTTGTATTTTTTTTGTGGTAAGATGTTTTTATTGTCTATGTTGAAGATTAAGAAGACTAAAATACATTTATCATACAATTCATGAGGAAAAACTAAAATACATACAATTCAAACAAAATGAATGAAGACTAAAATGCAATTCATAAGGAAAAATTGTCACCATACCTCAAGGATTGCTCTTTGCTTGAAATGTAAAATGGTATTTTGATGTATCCATGATATGTAAGAAGAGTTCAAGTGTGTCCAAGCAACATGAGAATTCAATCCAAAGAGCCAAATAGAGTCCAACTGCACAAATCAAATTCCCACAAAACAAAATCGCCACATGCGTCAACCCTTCACCCACACAAACGAATAAACCCTCAAGCATCTGGCATGAAACCTCATGCCAACTGTGTAGATTAAATGCAACCTATTCCGTAATCACTGCAGAAGCATGCGAAGAGGTGGTTGTTTGAGGCTTCCATCCTCCCAGATTGAACGTGACCATGGTTTAACGATTCAATGTACACTCCCCTCAATGCATTAACGCCATCATCCTCCACGTGTCAAAATGCACCCTCGAACTCAATCACATCATCCCAAACTATGCACCAAACTTTGAGTTTGTAAAAAATTATGCTTCAGTACAATTGAACAAATGCAACCCTGCGGGCAATATATGTCCCCGCAGGGACATAATAATGCAAAATTTATTTTTATTTGCTAATAAACAATATAAAAATATAATGTACATGAATAAACTATAGTAGTGCAAAATGCTTTACTATTATTATTTTTAAATTTTTAATTTATTTTTTTATAAATATCACTTGTTGCAACAAGCAAGTTCTCACACGATCCAGAGTCTACTCTTAATCTTTAATGTCACCCCTATTGCTACTAATCAAAATCAATGTGTATAATCAATCTGTATATTTTGAATTTAAATAGTGTAAAATGTTTTACAATTATTACTTTAAATATCATTGTAAACTTAATTATAATGTATACTTTTTAATTTGTTATTATTATTTTTATATTTATTTTATTTTTTTCTATTATTTTTATATTTCACACTCAAATATATAACTTAATCTTTGAGACAAACACACATATAACTACTAGGTTAACTATCAAATAAACTATAACTAATTTCATGAGCAATCCACACATTCATAATTTGAATTAGTTCATACTTCGACACTACCATAATTTATAATTTATAACATTGCAGTTATCAATACAAAATATATTCACTATATTAGACTTGTATTTAAGTAGTGTGATTGTATAAATGTAATTTAGATTAGAAATATAATTTAAATAAAACATGAAGATTCTTATGTCTCGAAAAGACTTCAAGTTAAAAAAGACATATATGAGTATGTATAAATCAAATATATAATTTATTTTTTTATAAATAATAATAAATTATTATATTGTAAAATATTTAGATTTTAAAATTTGGGATGGAGTAGTAAATATGATTTTTCTAGATTTCGTGAGGATGAAACAAGTGTAGTGTCTAGATTGATTTTATGGACATCATTCTAAATTATAAGTAAGCAATTATAATAAAAAAAATCTAAAAAACAATCACTAATTGATGCATGGATAATTGGTAGATGATGCATGGATAAAGGATGGTGGCACACAACCTCTTTAACTAGAAGGAAGGTGATCACAGGTTGATGAGGCATAGACATGCATAAACAACCAATGATTACAACTAATGGCATGGATAACAAGTAATAGATAACTTGTTCATGAGTGTTCATGGACAACAAGTTAAGTGGGTGTGCTAGCTACACCAATAGGTGTTTATATTTTAAATCTGGGTGGAGTAGCAAGTATGTTTTTCCTAGATTGCTTGGTAGTCGATGCATGGATAATTGGTAGTCGATGCATAATAGGTGTTTATATTTTAAAATTTGGGTGGAGTAGAAAGTATGTTTTTCCTAGATTGCTTGGTAGTCGATGCATGGATAATTGGTAGTTGATGCATGGATAATTTCTACTGGCACACAACCTCTTTAACTAGAAGAATGAAGGTGATAAGAGGTTGATCAGTCATAGACATGCATAGACAATGAGTGATTGCAACTAAGCATGGAGAACAAGGAATAGATAATTGTTCATGAGTGTTCACGGACCACAAGTTAAGTGGTTGTTCTAGTTACATCGATATGTGTTTATATTTTAGAATTTGGGGTGGAGTAGCATGTATGTTTTATGTACTGCTTTTCAAATTTGAAATAAACAATTAAAAAAAGAATATAAAAATAACTGGTAGAAATAGCTTGTTCAGAGCACTAACTTATAAATAAAATCTTCATCAAACCGTCAATTATTGCAAGATTCTTTGGTAATATAATTTTAAATTCAATTATAATTCTCCAAAATATATAAATTAATATATTTATAAATAACATTCCTAAATAGATTTTTTTAATTTGATATAATTATTTATTATATTAACAATTTTCTTTAATAAATATTTATTACTAAATCTTAATATAAAAAACTCATTTATAATTATCACAATCTTCAACCATTATTCAAGTTTTCAATATATAATAATTTATAAATTTGCATCTATATTAATAATTAGAAAATATAATTGTTCATTTTTTACTAACATAATGTTTTTTTATCATTTTGATATCAATAATTACAAATATTATAATTAATGTAACACAATATAAATAAAATAAAATTATTGATTCTGTTTTGTAGATTTTTGAATAAATTTTGGTTAAAATTTGATAATGTTTTTGAGATAAAATTCAAATTGTAAAGTGTTCAAATTGTATTTAAAAAAATTGAATATTTAAATTACACCTAAAAGCATATTGAGAAAAAAATTACTTAAAAAATAAATATTTAAATTACACCTCGAAAAAAATTGAAAACTTTCAAATATTTAGACAACACCCAATAAAAAGAAAATGCATTAAAAAAAACAGGTAGAAGAAAATGCATTGCATTAAAAAGGAAAAACATAACATAACACAATAAACTAACCTCTTAACTTAAAAATGTGAAAAGTAAAAAAAAAAAAAATCGTCTTCTTCTGCGGCTGAGTTGTCATTATAGTTATTGAAGTCGTCCTCTTCTTCGATTGAGTTGTCATTATAATTATCGAAGTCTTCTTCGACTAATTTGTCATTATAATTACACCGATAGGTGTTTAGATATTATCTAAGGTTTTGGACTTCCTTGAGTATATCAACAAGATTACCATGAGTGTAACAAGTGTACAGTGGGGATTCCTCAAATGCATCATGATTAAGATTTAAACCAGCACAGCCACAAGTAAAGTGGTCAGTGAACACTGATAGGTGTAGCCAACCACTTAGTTTTGTGGATATGGTTGGTTGTTAAACAAAGGTTTAACATTAAAATAATTAATATAAATATTAAATTAACATAAACATTAAACTAAATAATATAAACATAAAAACATGTTGACTAGCACACATCTTGAACGTTTTGTAACTTGATTTAGCTATTATTTCAGTTATGACTTTTTGGATAGACTTTTCGATACTTTTGTATCCCGTTTCTGGATGATCCTATGATGACTGTGCTCTAGTATCCAGCTGTTTGTAATGAACTCTTTCAAATACTTTTGATTCTAATAGAATATCAAAAGTACTCTTTTTTCCTCTAAAAAACAAAAAAAAACTTTTCTTAACTAGCTTAACGGAAGCTTATTTAAATCTTAATCAAGATGCATTTGAGCATAACAAGATACGACGACCATGAAATGAATCCCCACTCTACACTTGTTACACTCAGGTTAATCTTGTTGATCCACTCAAGGAAGTCCAAAATCTTAGATAATATCTAAACACCTATCGATGTAATAAGCTTCAACGATGGTTAAGGAAAGGGGTATGTATATTAAATAGTATTTGTTTTTATGTTTATATTAATTAGTTTAATTTTTGTTGGCACGAGGTTAGTCCGCATGAAGTGTAGAAGCCGACAGCAATGAAAAAGGACCATTCACGGAAGAAAGGACCATTCGCGGAGAACAAGGAGCCGACGGAAGCACAAGAGTGGTTTAGTTAGTTAGAAATGGTCATTTGGACCAGTTTGTAACCGCCATAGTTGACTATAAATAGGACTATGAATGTAAGCCTAAGGGCATCCTAATATGAGATCATAAGTGATGGATAGATGTGCGGGTGAACTCTGTAATGTTTTGCTCTGTTTTCGGCAGTTTTGTATGGATCCGCGATAAGGTGTTTTGAACTGTTCCTGCGAAGGTTATATCGCATGTTTGGATGAGTTAATGCATGAAGATGTTCGGATATGTTCTTCTATCTATGTTTATGTCGAATAATTAATGTTGTGTCATATTTTATGTTGTCTTTTCCGTAAGGTTTCATTAATGCAATCACTAGTATTACTATGTTGATGCGAATGATGAATGTATGTTTGAGAAGCATGATGCAAAAGTGAATCTCTGGTTTCTAATGCGATAGAGTTAGAATAGATGCATGTCCTTTCCCCACTGCGAAAACTTGGTTCATGCATCCCCCTTAATCATCTCGGGTGAGACTTCACTCGCTTCGCGGGTGTTGCTGGAAAGGGTAAAACCTTTCTAGGTCGGTGCTTAAGGGTGTTTGGTTGGTATTTGTTGACGATAGTGCAAAGTGAACCCTTGTCGACATATTTGTGTCAACAATATTTATGTTAGTTTAATGTTTATATTATTTAGTTTAATGTTTATATTATTTAGTTTAATGTTCAACTTTTGTTTAACAACCAGCCATCTCCACAAAACTAAGTTAGATAAGCATATAGGTTTTCACCCGCCACTATACTTGTGGTTGTGCTAGTTATCTTCGTCATCATATGTGCAATCTTCCTCATTCAGTATGTCATTGTAAAATTATTGAACCATATGCAAATCGTCCCGAGACAACCTCCTGTGAAAATTTCATGAGCTTTTTCATTTTATGCAAATGAAAAGGGAAGTCGAGATCTAAGTGTTGACTTTCTAACATCAGAACAATTCGAAGAACTCGCAGTAATATTTCTGATGCATTCTCCTGTCAAAATGCTACTAACATTGACCCTTAACAAACCTGGTTCTGTTGCATCTTGCATATTTTCTTTGTCACTGTAGATAGATATCACAATATCCTCTGCAATTGGAATGTAGGAACCTAACAAAACGTCCTTCGGCTCACATAGCAGCTGGTGGTCTTGAAATGTGACTGCAATCTCACCTTGTAAATTAAAAACATGAAGGTCTCTCATGCCTCTCCTTTTTGTGTGAGTGCAACGAGAAGACCACGTATGCTGGAGAGTTTCCTGATGCTACAATCCACTGACGGGAGGTCTCCAAATGCCGAGAAGATCTAAGGGTGAGTAGCATGTCCGAAAGAAACCAGATATGCGGAGGACCTAACCTTGAAGGAGTGTCACGATCTGAGACGGGGGGATTTGCTGAAAAAGGTGCTTGCAATGATCGGAACTATGAAGAGAGGATCTGACGTGCTTTATTTGTGCACTGTAGCAATCTGACCTACTTAGGAGTAGACTTTCAAAGAGCTGTAGATCCAGCTAGAATAACAACTAAGTAGACTTTCAAATAGGTGTAGAAGGAGTTATAATAACTAAGAGACTATACTTCATGAGTAGACCTTCAAAGAGGTGAAGATCGAGTTAGCATAATTAAGAGACGGAAGATCTACTTAGAGGTATACCTTCAAACACAGACTACAACAAGTTGGTTTATGGATGAACATGCCTCTAAGACAACAAAGTGGCTTTCATTCAACTAAAAGTTAACTACCTTGCTTCACCTATCGGTTATCACATGTAGACTTATATATATCTATATTAAATAATTGTTTATTTCAAGTTCTGCAATATAAAAACAGGAACCTTTTTGGTCCACACTAAATTGTACTAGCACAACTAACAAGTTATCTATTACTTCTTCTTCATGCTTAATTGTGTATGCATCAACTACCTCTAGCTCTTATCACATGTCTTCTTCTAGTTAAAGAAGAAGCACGAAGTGCCAATTATCCATGCATCATCTTTGAGTTATCCATGCATTAGCTACTAGTTATTTTTTATATTATTTTTCTTAAATAAGCTACAAGTTATCCATGCATCACCTATCCCTCATCTTCCTTCCTAAAATTTAGGAAAAACATACTTGCTAATCCACCCCAAATCCTAAAATATAAAACACCCATAAATGTAAAAATATAATAAATGCTCAATTAATTTACTTTTATGATGACAAATATGGTTTTCCTAGATTGCATGAGACAAGTGGAGTTCCAAATTCTAAATAAACAATTAAAAATATATATATATCAAAAATAACTTGTAGTTGATGCATGGATAGAATGTACTCACAACAAACAATTTAACTAGAAGAAACCTACACGTGAAAAACTAACAAATAACTTGTTCATATCACTTAACTTATAAAACCTTCATCAAACATTTAAGATCAACCAATTGCAAAATTCTTTAGTAATATATTTTTTAATTTAATTATAATTCCCCAAAATATATAAATCGATATATTTATAAATGACATTTCTTTATATTTTTAAATGAATTCTTTTAATTTAAATTAAATTCTCATTATATTAACAATTTTCTTTAATAAATATTTATTACTAAATTTTAATATCAATAATTCATTCATAATTATCACAATTTTCAACCATTATTTAAATTTTCAATATAAAACAATTTATAAATTTACATCTATAGTAATTATAAAATATAATTGTTCATTTTTAAAGAACATAATGTTTTTTTATCATTTTGATATTTAATCATTACAAAATATTATAATTAATGTCACACAATATAAAATAAAATAAAAAAGTTTATTTACTCTATTTTTTGGACTTTCCAACTAGTTTTGGTTTAAGTTTGATAATTTTTTGAAATAAAATATAAATTTCAAAGTATTTAATTTTTTAAAATAAATCTAAATTTAAAGTCTTCAATTTGTGTAAATAGATTTAGCACCCTCCAAAGGTTGAAATTTGACGTATTCAATTTGTGTAAATAGATTTAGCACCCTCCAACGGGGTTGAAATTTGACGATCGTCATTTGCCATTTTATTGCCATTTTACACGTGTCGTTTCATAAAATTAAACGTCATTAATGAAATGTGAATTTTGATTTCACTAGTCATGCATTTTTTTTTTATTTTTACACGTAATTGCACTGAGTGATATGAGGTGCTCTACAACCCAGTATGGGGGAGATGTTGTAACATGATGTAACAATCTGACGTTTGTAACAAAATAATTAAAAAAATTCATCTCGGTTCATAAAATAAAAAATTATGGAAAGTATTTTTAAAAAAAATCCATGTTGGTTCATAAAATAAAATATTATGAAAAGTAATTAAAAAATAGATGTTCGTTTATAAAATAAAAACTTAAACTTAAACCTGGATTTATCAATCAAGAGAGCTCAAATTTCTTGAGTTTAAATTTAAAAAAAGAAATACGCCTCAAGAAATTGGATCCCTCTTGGTGCTTGATAGGTACGGGTTTAAAATGGATCTATACTGGTTAATATCTATATCCCAAGCATATATATATAGAAGCAAGTTGAACAAACCGGCAGATGCCCAAGCCAACTTGGAGGTTAACTTAAAACAAGGGGGATGGTGATTAATGATGGGACCCTGGGATTTTTTGCCATTCCCTAGGTTTCTACATGTTTCTACTGAGTGTCGCAATGGCTACTTTTCATGTATCCATGTGGTGTGGCAAGTGTAAATGTTCCTAGCTCCAGGCATCAAGCAAGAACATGGTGTAATAATGACCTCTCAAATCGGCAAGTGTCGAAGTCATGGGAGTATGGGTTAGATCTGTATGAGCTAGGGCCTTTAGGATTTCCTTCGCAAAAGGAAATAAATTATCCAATATAGGTTCATGCGGAAAAATCCTTTCCATGCAAGGAAAATTTAATTATATGCAACGGGAAAATTATGACAATAAGTTGGCAGAGGAATTGTAACCTTAGGCATTCAATGCATCCTCCTCAGCTTCCGTAGACCTTAATTTTCCACTGCAACAAGAAATCAGGAGGTTATCTGCAGTTGGTGAAATGTCGTCATGAAGAAGGTTGGAGATGACCGGATACAACATTGACAATGGCGAATAACAAGAGTTCTTCGAGTTGTTTTCCAAGCCGTGGTGCAAAGCGCATATCGATCGAAAATGAAGGTCTTGCACCATAAGATGATTACCTTGAAACAACGTTTAAAAACCAATGGACAAGATTTTGAGGAGCATTTCAAACAATTGGAATTTGAAGCAATGTAGGAGAGGAGGGAGCATCAAGCGAGGTAAAAGAATCTGCGAAGCTAATTGAGGCCCAAAGTAGGAAAATTCAAGAGATGGAACGGAAAATTAGTCTCCTTAAGCTTCAACTGTACAAGACTTCAAGCAATTCTCCAATGTTCAAGTAAGACCCGAAGCTCCCAAACATGCTCTTTGGAGAAGGCTCTTTCTCCAACTTTCCTTAGTTTGTAGTATGTTTTGTAACTGTCTTTTGCTATTAATTTTCAGGACATATAGTAGTAGGATATGTATTAGAACTACTAAGTCTCCTCAAATAGGAGAAAATTTTGTAATAGGTGGTAAATGTTGGTAATTAGAGTCTGTATTCAAATAATAATCAATAAAATTGGACTGAAATTATAACACATTTGACCAGGAATTTAACGTGGTAAAACCTCAATTTGGGGAAATATCCACCCGGAAAAGTATTGATGTCTTATTCCTTTCAATAATGGAGATTACAATTAGGCATTACTCTCATATACGTACTCCTCTCCAATGTTACATATAAATACATTTGTGCATAAGTTAGGTAGATGGGTGAACTGCCACCAGTTAGAGAAACTTCCAACCAACCAACGGTTAGACAAACCATCATTGTTAATTATTGTTAATTTAGTTGTCACAATTTTTAACAATCTCCACCTCGACAACAAATTATCTAATACTTTGTCGAAGACTATTCGTCACTTCTTTTTCAAGCCAAGAGAAGCCACACACCACCGTAGCTTCTCTAATAACACTTGTTTTGTAAACATATCTACAGAATTTTCTTGAGTATGAACCTTTTTCAGATCTACTCCACCTTCACTAATGGCTTGTCTTACAAAATGATACTTTACATCAATATGTTTAGTCTTACTATGTTAAACAGGATTTGTATCCAAATGTATAGCACTTTGGCTATCACACAAAACAGGCACACTGTTCTGCAACCTTCCAATTTCTCCAAGTAGACATTTCAACCAAATTGCCTCTTTGCAAGCATGTGAGGCAGCAATGTATTCATCCTCTGTAGTGGATAAAGCAACTGTTTCCTGAAGCTTTGACATCCAACTTATAGCTCCACCTACAAGAGTAGAAACATATCCAAAAGTAGACCTTCTCTTGTCCAAATCACCTGCAAAATATGAATAAAAAAAAACGCATACAAAATTAATGTTTTTATTAAAGGTGATACAATAGTCACTTGTGCCTCATAGATATCGAAGCACCCATTTCACTGCATTCCAATGTTCTTTTCCTGGATTTTCCATTTATTTACTGACAACACCTACTGCATTGGAATATGGAACACGAGACATATAATCCTTTTCTTCATCACTACTAGGACATAAACCTGAAGAAAGGTTAAAATGGGAAGCCAAAGGAACATTCACAGGTTTTACCTTATTCATTCCAAATCTTACAAGTATTTTCTCAACATACTTCTCCTGTGAAAAGCTAAGCTTCCCATTTCTTTTGTCTCTGTGTATTTCAATACCCAAAATTTGTTTTGCAGCTCCAAGATCTTTCATATCAAATTCCCTAGCCATCTAAGCCTTCAACCTGTCAATCTCGTCCATGCTTTTACTCACAATAAGCATACCATCAACATACAATACTAAGATAATGAATATGTCATCCAGCCTTTTGAAGTACAAACAATGATCATACTCACTTCTAGTATAACCATAGCTCACCATGAAAGAATCAAACTCCTTGTACCATTGCATGTGTGACTATTTTAGGCCATACAATGATTTTTTGAGCTTGCAAACTAATTTTTCTTTACGATGCTGCACAAAACCCTATGGTTGTTCCATAACCAGCCTAGATCCAAATCCTAAGGCTCTATCAAGCGCCGAGAGGGATCAAATCTCCCGAGGTGCAAACCTCTCCTCGAAAAGCTCCTTGAGTGCAATACCTGAGAAGAGGTTTGCACCTTGGGAGATTTGATCCCTCTCGGCACTTGATAGAGCCTTAGGATTTGGATCTAGGATGGTTGCAGTCATGGGCGGTGACACAAAATAGGAGTTTGATCAGCATGGTAAGGAATAGGTTAAGTTGAAAACACAGATATGAGTACCATCATAATGTAAGTAATAAGTATTAAGGATTGAGTAAATTGTTAAAGTGAAAACTAGAGACAATAATTTTGCAAGGATTAAATAAATGAATATATGGTTCA